>CM060922.1:298769455-303769455 GCA_030737875.1 Allium sativum
CGATCCCATAAATTGCATACCAAAAGTAGAAAGCGGAACTTTACCTTTTTCTTTCTATTTCGCATGATTATACCGTATTTTGTTCGGTCCGCCTAGCATTAGTCATTTATTCTAACATCAAAGCACAGAAGTCTAACATCTATTCATATTTTTTTTCATATGGTACCATTCATTCTGCTGGGCCAATATTAAATAAAGAAAACGTTAAACAACCTTTAAAGAAAAAAGAAGAACAAGAGGAAACTGGGAGAGGTTGGTTTAAACCAGAAAGAAACAAAGCGCATGCATTTAACTGACGTTAGCACAAGTCCTAAACGGTGACCACAGACAAAGACGTAGGATAGGAGATTAAATCTGCCGAGCAATTACAAGTAATGAGCAAAAACTAAGGTCGCATACGACTAAACCGACCGAGTACGCAATCAAATAGCGACAAATTTTAGTCAGACTGGCTCATGAGCCGAGGACCCACTTAGAAACGGTCCCTGTTCATAATTCTTTTTGTTTCCACTTTCACTCTCATCATCAACTTTGTCTTCTAAAAAGAAAGCATGCAATACAGCACATTGCCACATTCTATCTGATCTCAGCTGTTTGGTTCCCGCTTGTTTCTCCCACCTTAATTTATTTAATGTTACTAGGGTTTCTGATTAATGCCTTTTGTTTTAATTGCCACTTTATTCTTTTTTTTTTTTTTTTCTTTCTTAAACCGACTGATGCCATTAATCAGAACCCGTCAGCTTAGTTTTTTGAGTATTTCCCAATGTTCTTTGTGTATGTATGTATTTATGCGTGTGTGTATCTATAATTCAATGGCACTCCAAACAGTTGGGCACCACTTTAGTCTAGAATGAGAGAGTTTATGGTGGAAAACAAAGGAGCTATTAGATCAAAATCATTAGATCTATCTCTGAATTCCACCTCCCATATAAAGCCAAACAAATCCTTCAGTCCAAAAAATAACTGCCAATAAGTCTGGCAAGTAACCATCAGTAGATATCACGCAAAAAAACAAACCATTCCAATGAAAACCAAAAAATAAATAAGAAATAGATGGATAAACTCCAGAAAAACCACCGCCCATCATACTTCGAGTTCCGGCAAGGTCGTCACCCGATTATGAAAGACATCTATTCCTGTAAGTACAATCAATCTCTCCAATAAAACCCAAAAGAAGAAAAGCACAACAAACAACACAGGGATTTATAGTGGTTCGGCCCGTGAGGGTCCTACATCCACTTTGCATGAGTATGCTGATATTTTATTCACAAATGTGGGTTACAAGCATTTAACTTCATCATCGCATTCGTATACAAATGTTTCCATGTGTTTTTAAGTCATAGTTGTCCTATGTCAAGTCTTGAAAAAGGTGATTTTTATGCTTCTTCTTCCTCAAGTACTAGGCTGCTAATGAGTTTTATGAACTTAAAGAGGTCAAATTAGCAAAAATTTAACCCTTGTGAAGAATGAGTATGGTGGTTTTATAGTTGAAGGGTTATGTGGGAGTAGACAGAATTTGGGGATCACACAGCAGAAAATCACATCACAGGAGTGCATACATTGAAAAATCGCATGTCATCCCGCTCATATGCAGAAATCGCATCGCCTAGAAGGGATGTGTTAATTTTTACGAAGGCAGATGCCTCGCATCCGATGGCTGCGAATGTACTACATCTGATGGATGCGATAGCGCATCAAAGGGGATGAGGTTAAGGGCGATGCGACTCAATGGGTATGGAATCGAGTGCGATGTGAGGCCATGTGGGTTGGTTGAGGCAACGCGATGGAACCAGGAGGCGATGTAGATGATGCGATGGAATCAGGAGGCAATGGAGGTGTGTTGGTTGCGATGCGAGAGGGATTGAGGTCATGAAACGATTTAATGCAGCATTCGATAATGCGAGCTATGTGATGCGAGGTGGAGCAAGATAAGGGGATGCGAGGTAGGGTGAAGTGATGCATATGTTCATTTTGAGGAGTTGTGATGTTATCGCTTGCTTGATTTGTAACTACCCGGATTCCGACAGACCGATTTTTTTTTTCAAAAATCCAATCTATCGAAACCCGAGTTGGGTGCTCTGGTATCCTGCGGAAAAAGACAGAGATAAAGAAACATATCAGAATCCGTAAAGCATCTCACAGCCGAAGGAAATAAAGTATAATATTCAAATATTGCTTTACCTTATTAACAATACTGCTAAATCAGTATCCAAAGCTATACCATCTCTGTCATGAACATAACCTGGAAGTATGTAATGAGGAGTGGGTCAGAACATAAGTTCTGTGTGAGTGGACTTAAAATAAACTTCTGTATAATCCTACATATACCGTACAGTTTCATTTTCTTATTAATTAGGTTGTTATATATTCATGTCCCACTAGTAGGTTAACCTAATACAACGTATATGTAGATAACCCCAACTTGTCAAATCCTTTCCATGTATATATACAGTCCCTGCCGTATGTCGTACGGGCTTCATCATGTAAATCTATAATACTTTAGTGTAGTGCCACCATTCTCGAAATCGTTTGGACTGCCACTCTCGATCTTGCTAGATTCCGTGTATCATCTAGATCTAATCTAAAGTTTACTATCGAGCGCTTCCTAGATTCAACCAGGGTTTACGCTACCCAAGGCCACTGGGGTTTATGCTACCTATTGAACGCTTCTCGGATTCAGGGTTTTACACGTCCTAGGTCCAACTAGGGATTATGCTACCTATCGAACGATGGCCCTCTAGTCTAATGCAGACCTTAACCTCTGTGAGCCCAGGAGGATCATCTGCAACCTCACATAGGGATACCAAGAGTACCCTCATGTCCCCTCGAAGCCGCGTGCTTCGTAACCCAGTTCGTTGGAGCCTTCTTCATGATCAGATGGACGTTCACTCCTCCTCGTGTTCTACTTGGCTTTCTTGACTAAGGTTTACTACTTAGTTCTCTTAACTATGGTTTACTACTTAGTTCTCTTAATCATTTGTTTTCTTAATTAAGGTTTACAACTTAGTCCTCTTAACTAAGGTTTACTACTTAGTTCTCTTTCTTGTTACTTACTTAGTTCTCTTAACTAAGGTTTGTTACTTGGTTCTCTTAACCAAGGTTTGATACTTAGTTTCTGTTACTTAGTTCTCTTTAACTAAGGTTTGTTACTTAGTTCCTTTTAACTAAGGTTTACCAAAGAATTCAAGCATGACTTAAGTTCTCTTTATCAAATGATAGTGTACGGGTGTTTTCCCGCATTTCCAGCTTAGATTAACTTATTTCATGGTATAAGTCGTCCCACCCTTCGAGTCTTGTATTACATCTTAAGTCATATTCATTTATTATCCCTAGGATAAATTTATCTATTATTTAATCTTATCATTCCCCACTTTTCCTTGCTTTGATACTGTTATATTGGTTAAGTTTTCCCATGTGTTCAAGTTGACTTAACCCCCAATCACGTATTCAATTCAACCCACGCGTCATGTCAAATTGGTTAAGTGTTATCTATTAGTTCATGTTGACTTAACTTACCCACATATCATGTCAAATGGGTTAAGTGTTATCTCATCTTCCTTATCGTTTCCTATAACTTATCTTGTCCCATAAGTTATAATTTCCACATATTATCCTTTCTTGCCATATTCAAGTTTATTCATAATAGGTTATCTATAATTCCCCATTTCTTGTCATTAATTTTAGATTTGACTTAACCCTTCCATTTACTTAACCCGTTACTTAAACTTTACCCATTTCAATTAATTTATGATATCGTTACGGGTCTCATTTGGTTAAGCATATCTAAATTTTTATTTCACATGTCACCCGTGTCCCACTTAACCCTCTTTATTATAGTTTCCGTGTCTTACACATGTCTTACTACAGTTAAGTCTACCTTAGTCATGTTTTACATGTCATTTATATCACCCACTTAACCCTCTAACCATACCCATGTCACCCACATGTCTTATTATAGTTAGTATTTCTTAGTTTATTTATTATACCGTAACGATGTATGACCTCTCACATTGACGTCCGTTCGTGGCTGCTGGATTTGCAGGGTGGTTCCGGGAAGACTTATACCACAGCGTGCCTAACCTCGTGTCATAAACGTTACACCTCTAGTTCTTGTTGTTGACCTCTCACATTAGAAGTCCGCTAGTGGTTGCTGGATTTGCCGGGCTGTTCCGGGCAGTCTTGCACCACAAACGCGCCTAACATCGTGTCATATGGGTTCATTAACAATCATCTTTCACCCAAACCCCAAATTCATGTCATGCGTTCCAAATTCAACTTAATTACAATTCATGTCTATTCTAGGTGTCATAGGCCAATTATAAATTTGCAAGCATGCTCATGTTCATAATCCCGTTAATAGGCTATACCTGCTATTCCAATTTCCCAATCACATTCCATATTCACTAATTCCAATTAAATTTACACAATTTCATGTTAACATCATAAGTCAGAATTCATAATTATGCGCTATTCACCATAGATTCATGTTCCCAAACTATACCCAAAGATTCATTAAGAATTACGCCCCAAAATTATCAATTCAAACTTTACTTCGTTGAATAATCCCCATATATAATTTGCCAATTTTCGCAATATTTGCAATAATACTTGTTACGCCCCAATCCCAAATTACAAATCATATTCCTCGATTGCATAAAATAAATTATGCCCAATATTTGCAACAACAATTGTTATGCCATAAACCCCAAATTACAGATTATATTTCTCGATTGCATAAAATAGATTATGCCCAACATTTCCATATTCCAACCGCACGTATGCATAATAAGATTTTCGTCTAGGTTCAAGATAACCTAGATCCAAAAATAAAAAGGGGAAGGAGGATAAAAGGAACAACTATTATAACATGAATCTTGAATTAAATTAATAACTGGGGAATGATGAACGATAATAATACTACTATACCACAAATTTATTATAATTCCACTCATCTTGACTGGATTGGGGAAAGTAAACGATTTGTTGATGTAGAACGCTGATTTAATCTTCTTATTTGATTGTTGGTGAAGAGCTTGAATCGTTGATGAAGAATTTTTCTTCTTGATTTGATTAAACTCCAAAGTTGGTGAGAAACTTGTAATTTGTTTAGGGTTTTGGGGCGGCGACCTTGTTTGGTTGAAGTTTGGCGGCATGGAGGCGTCAAAAGAAATTGTTTATGAATTAGGTTAGGTCTAGGCACAATTTTATAGGTATAGAGAGTGTTTTAGAGCTATTAGATCGCCCTAGAAGCCATCCGGTCCGTCCAGCACATCAAAAATCGTCACTGCCCAGATCTGGAAAAATCAGGGGGGAGGTCGACCCTAAGGTCGACCCCCAGGTCGATCTCCCAGGGTAGGTCAACCACCAGGTCGACCTCCCTGGGTAGGTCGACCCCCAGGTCGACCTGCCTGGGTATTTTCCTATGTAAATTATGATTTTTTGTTGAATCTTCCGCAGGTCATAACTCGTTCATACGGAGTCCAATTTTCGAAAACTTGGACTCTACCCCAAGCAGAATTTCCAGACGAACGCAATGGTGATGTCCATTTTACTTATTTCCTAATATTTAAATTAATATCTTTATTTTATTATATTCTCTGTTACGTACACTGTCATCGAATTAATCTTTCCTTCTCTTTCATGTATTAATTAATTTTCATTGTACATCACCATTATTAACCTATCTATGCATATATATACATTTTTAGTTATATTAAAAATGCGGGGTGTTACATTCTCCCACCCTTAAGGAATTTCGTCCCCGAAATTCGATAAGAGCAAAATAGAAAATCCCTCGCAACATCCAATTAGTGTTCATCCAATTGTTGCAACATTGTGCACATGTGCGAAGTGAATTACATCATAACAAATCATGTATGCCTAATTTGGATCCACCTATATGTATGCAAACTTTAAAAACTCTTTCAAAACATGATGCTCACATCCTAAATATACTTGCAGTTCTATATGAATGCAATATTCTTGAAAAATCAAAATAATTTTCATCCAAGTTTTCCCATACTCTTATAGAATAAGAGCATAGTTCACCCAATTGTCCCATCCAAAACCCTACCATCCATCATTAAATTCGAAATTTAGAAAAATCTAATTTTTCAAATTCGATTTCATTATGTTATGAAAAGGTATAAAATGAAAAATTTCACATCCTCCGATCCGTTTTTCTTTTCTAATCATACTTGGATTTTTATATGACTATTCTATGAAGATTTCCTATTTTCCTATCCAAGCACAATCACATAAGAAAATTTCTTTTCTTTTTCCACTTATCTTGGAAAAATTTCATATTTATTCATCTTTTTCTTAAGATTTCCATTTTCTTTTCCCGTCTCGTTTTACTGCTTGATTGATTCTGTTGTTTTCTTTTTAGTTAGGCTAGATTCTTAGCTTATTTGACTTAATCAAATTACTTAAGTTTATTATTTTCAAATAAGCCTTTTCGTTTTCAAATCAAACAGCATCCTACACGGCTACTACTATAGGCCAAGAATCTTAGAACTTATGTCACGAGCCCACTCAACTGGATCTATACACTTGCTTGCCCTTCATATGTAGTAGTCACCACTTGTCCATGCTGTGTATTACTAGCCTATACTTCTCGTTCAAGCAACAATCCTTTTTCTTTTTCTCAAGCAACAAACCTAGGTTTCTTAATGCTTATGCATTCTACGGGAAATTTTCCATTAGTTCAATATTATCTAATCCCTGACTGCAAATTGGCAATATAATAAGTCCCTAAGTATCAACCCCGAAGACCGAAATCAACATCAGATTGACACCCAGAGAATTACTCAACTCAACCAATCCCCAGTTGGTTCTAATAGCTTTAACTTTATCTCGTTCTTTCTAGGCCTTAATCCAAAACATGGTTTGGCCTTCTTTCTTTTTATTACATTCTCCTTCCAAAAACTGAAAGTGGTAAAACTTTTATTCTTTTCTCAAAAACTTGCTTTTGCCAAACCATTAAAAAACATGTCAGAAAATAAAATGCAAAACATTTTCTTCAAATCATGAAACTGGAGTAGACAAGGACAACTATCGAGGTTAATTGTTCCTATTTACAATTGTTAATTTAATAACTCGCTATAAGGTGCAGACATCTATTCTATTCCTACACTCTACCGCTTATTTTGTTCACCCAACAAAAATTTCTTTTTAAAACAATAATAAGATTTTATTGTTAACAGAATAGAATTTCTTTTACAAAATGCAACACTTTCTTTTCAATCCTTTAATATACTATAATATGAAAACTAGCGAGCTATATATGCTCTATATTATGCACCTTTTTAATGAGAGAATTCTTTTAAAACAAGAAATCATTATTTTACAAAATGTACCCCCCTTTGCTTTAAAAACCCAACATACACTAAATAATTTCCTAAACATCAAAAATACTTTTAAGATTAAAACTTGAAAAACACCACAAACTCTTTTACAGATTCAAGTTCTTAAAAGTTTATTATTAAGTTAGACTCAAAGAGGGTCTTCAACTCATTAGGCTTTTCCTAGGCACTTTCGAGAATTCAATTCTCTCGACTATATATATTCCTAATCCATTTTTCATTTTTCAACCTTTTCTAGTTTCTAAGGTTACACTACTAAACCCACTACTCTGAAATACTACTATTTCAGTTTCCATCCTATGGGATATTTTTCTTTCTCTAGCTTCAAGTCATATTGTACACTTTCCCAACCACCTAATGGTTTCCAAATTCCTATGTTCATTCCTTGAGTGTACAAACTAAATATCCCAACTCTTTTTATGTCTAGTGGTCTATTATATGGATTTAGGTTTATATATATAATATCTTTATATTTTAGAAAATACTAATACGTTCACTCATTATCTCCCTAAGATCACTAAACCGAAGCTCTGATACCAAATGTGACAACCCAGATTCCGACAAACCGATTTTTTTTTCAAAAATCCAATCTATCGAAACCCAAGTAGGGTGCTCTGGTATCCTGCGGAAAAAGATAGAGATAAAGAAACATGTCAGAACTCGTAAAGCATCTCACAGTGGAAGGAAATAAAGTATAATATTCAAATATTGCTTTACCTTATTAACAATACTGCTAAACCAGTATCCAAAGCTATATTATCTCTGTCATGAACCTAACCTAAAAGCATGCAATGAGGAGGGGGTCAGAACATAAGTTCTGTGTGAGTGGACTTATAATAAACTTCTGTATAATCCTACATATACCATTCAATTACATTTTCTTGGTTATTAAATTGTTAACAATGTTAGCTCTTTAAGCTATACTCATGTCCCACTAGTAGGTTAACCAAATACAACGTATATATAGATACCCCTAACTCGTCAAATCCTTTCCATGTATATATACAGTCCCTTACCGTATGTCATATGGGCTTCATCATGTAAATCTATACTACTTAGTGTAGTGCCACCATTCTCGAAATCGTTTGGACTGCCACTCTCGATCTTGCTAGATTCCTTGTATCATCTAGATCTAATCTAAGGTTTACTATCGAGCGCTTCCTAGATTCAACCAGGGTTTACGCTACCCAGGGCCACGGGGGTTTATGCTACCTATTGAATGCTTCCCGGATTAAGGGTTTACACGACCTAGGTCCAACTAGGGATTATGCTATCTATCGAACGATGCCCCTTAGTCTAGGACACACTATCCATAGTGAAATATGTTCCTAGACTTTCCCCACGTACGTGTCGTGAATCATTATCGATGTATAGTTGCACATGTCCTCTATATGTGCGGCCCGAGTCCCGTGGCAGGGCTAATCAAGAAACACGGAACTCGGTCGGGAGCTTTAAGTTATCTGCCGACGCAGATGCTAAGGTCTGTTTTTATCTGTGTGTGGCTATGGTCCCACTTGACCCCTCCCTCAACTAATGAAAGACACCCAAGAAAATCAAGAATGAGAACTATACGCAGGCCCCCTATGACCCACAAACCTATTGGCCAAACCTCAACCATAACTAGATAGCAAGTATATGGTCTATTGGAGTTCTCCGCCTTTCCGCTTCATGTACTCGATTGACTCAAGATGGTAGGTAGACGACGACGTGCTATCACAGTGCTAAACAAGATATCGCCGCCTCACGCTGACCCATTCTAGTCTTTAGGTTGCTTATATTGCAACCAAGGCATACCCTTGGCTCTTCTAACGCAGTCCTTAACCTCTGTGAGCCCAGGAGGATCATCTGCAACCTCGCAGAGGGATACCAAGAGTACCCTCACGTCCCCTCGAAGCCGCGTGCTTCGTAACCCAGTTCGTTGAAGCCTTCTTCATGATCAGATGGGCGTTCGCTCCTCCTCGTGTTCTACTTGACTTTCTTGACTAAGGTTTACTGCTTAGTTCTCTTAACTAAGGTTTACTACTTAGTTCTCTTAACCGTTCGTTTTCTTAACTAAGGTTTACAACTTAGTCCTCTTAACTAAGGTTTACTACTTAGTTCGCTTTCTTGTTACTTACTTAGTTCTCTTAACTAAGGTTTATTACTTGGTTCTCTTAACCAAGGTTTGATACTTAGTTTATGTTACTTAGTTCTCTTCGACTAAGGTTTGTTACTTAGTTCCTTTTAGCTAAGGTTTACCAATGAATTCAAGCATGACTTAAGTTCTCTTTATCAAATGATAGTGTACGGGTGTTTTCCCACATTTCTAGCTTAGATTAACTTATTTCATGGTATAAGTCGTCCCACCCTTCGAGTCTTGTATTACATCTTAAGTCATATTCATTTGTTATCCCTAGGATAAGTTTTTCTATTATTTAATCTTATCATTCCCCACTTTTCCTTGCTTTAATACTGTTATATTGGTTAAGTTTTCCCATGTGTTCAAGTTGACTTAACCCCCAATCACGTATTCAATTCAACCCACGCGTCATGTCAAATTGGTTAAGTGTTATCTATCTGTTCATGTTGACTTAACTTTACCCATATATCATGTCAAATTGGTTAAGTGTTATCTCGTCTTCCTTATTGTTTCCTATAACTTATCTTGTCCCATAAGTTATAATTTCCATCTATTATCCTTTCTTGCCTTATTCAAGTTTATTCATAATAGGTTATCTATCATTCCCCATTTCTTGTCATTAATTTTAGATTTGACTTAACCCTTCCATTTACTTAACCTGTTACTTAAACTTTACCCATTTCGATTAATTTATGATATCGTTACGGGTCCCATTTGGTTAAGCATATCTAAATTTTTGTTTCACATGTCACCCGTGTCCCACTTAACCCTCTTTATTATAGTTTCCGTGTCTTACACATGTCTTACTACGGTTAAGTCTACCTTAGTCATGTTTTACATGTCATTTATATCACCCACTTAACCCTCTAACCATACCCATGTCACCCAAATGTCTTATTATGGTTAGTATTTCTTAATTTATTTATTATACCTTAACGATGTATGACCTCTCACATTAGACGTCCGTTCATGGCTGCTGGATTTGCAGGGTGGTTCCGGGTAGACTTATACCACAACGTGCCTAACCTCGTGTCATAAACCGTTACGCCTCTAGTTCTAGCCGTTGACCTCTCACATTAGACATCCGCTTGTGGTTGCTGGATTTGCCGGGCGGTTCCGGGCAGTCTTACACCACAAACGCGCCTACCTTTTGTCATAGGCGTTCATTAACAATCGTCTTTCACCCAAACCCCAAATTCATGTCATGTGCTCCAAATTAAACTTAATTACAATTCATGTCTATTCTAGGCAGGGCCGGCCCTGACATTTTGGAGGCCCAAGGCAAAAAAGCTGGTACCAATGCTGAAAAAGAAATTTTCAGCTCCAAAGGCCCCCAAAGCACACACCACCAGGATTCGATCCCTGGTCCTTTGATTCCCAGGCAAGTTTCCCAACCGCTCAGCCACACACTCCATTGTTATTTAGTGTGCAGGTTATTTTATATGTAGAAAAAATTAAAATTTTGAGGCCCCTCTCGGACGGAGGCCCTAGGCGGCCGCCTTGATCGCCTTGGGTCAGGGCCGGCCCTGATTCTAGGTATCATAGGCCAAATATAAATTTGCAAGCATGTTCATGTTCATAATCCCATTAATAGGCTATACCTATTATTCCAATCTTCCAATCACATTCCATATTCACTAATTCCAATTAAATTTACACAGTTTCATGTTAACATCATAAGTTAGAATTCATAATTAGGCGCTATTCACCATAGATTCATGTTCCCAAATCATACCCAAAGATTCATTATGAATTACGCCCCAAAATTATCAATTCAAATTTTACTTCATTGAATAATCCCCATATACAATTTGCCAATTTTCCCAATATTTGCAATAATAATTGTTACGCCCCAATCCCAAATTACAGATTATATTCCTTGATTGCATAAAATAAATTATGCCCAATATTTGCAACAACAATTGTTATGCCGCAAACCCCAAATTACATAATATATTTCTTGATTGCATAAATAGATTATGCCCAACATTTCCATATTCCAACCGCACGTATGCATAAAAAGATTTTCGTCTAGGTTCGAGATAACCTAGAACCAAAAATAAAAAGGGGAAGGAGGATAAAAGGAACAACTATTATAACATGAATCTTGAATTAAATTAATAACTGGGGAATGATGAATGATAATAATACTATTATACAACAAATTTATTATAATTCCACTCACCTTGACTGGATTGGGGAAAGTAAATGATTTGTTGATGTAGAACGCTGATTTAATCTTCTTATTTGATTGTTGGTGAAGAGCTTGAATTATTGATGAAGAATTTTACTTCTTGATTTGATTAAACTCCAAAGTTGGTGAAGAACTTGCAATTTAGTTTTGGATTTTGGGGCGGAGACCATGTTTGGTTGAAGTTTAGCGGCACGGAGGCGTCAGAAGGAATTGTTTATGAATTAGGTTAGGTCTAGGCACTATTTTATAGGTGTAGAGAGTGTTTTAGAGCCATTAGATTGCCCTAGAAGCCATCTGGTCCGTCCAGAACATCAAAAATCGTCACTGCCCAGACCTGGAAAAATCAGGGGGTAGGTCGACCCCCAGGTCGACCTCCCTGGGTAGGTCGACCCCCAGGTCGACCTGCCTGGGTATTTTCCTATGTAAATTCTGAATTTTTGTTGAATCTTCCACAGGCCATAACTCTTTCATACAAAGTTCGATTTTCGAACACTTGGACTCTATTCCAAGAAGAATTTTGAGACGAATGCAATGGTGATGTCCGTTTTACTTAATTCCTGATATTTAAATTAAGTATCCTTATTTTGTTATCATCTCTGTTACGTACACTGTCATTGAATTGATCTTTCCTTCTCTTTCATGTATTAATTAATTTTCATTGTACATCACCATTATTAACCTATCTATGCATATATATACATTTTTAGTTTTATTAAAAATGCGGGGTGTTACATGATTCCTTCTAGACTTAATTCTTCGACGTTTTTGGTGTCACTCCAAGTTTCGGTGCCACGCGATGGGTTAGGTCGAGTACCTGGTATATTTTTGGGAACCAGATTAGAATGTTGGTTAACATTTGCACCCCAAAGTATGTCTTGTCTCAACATGATGTGCTTTGAGTTGAAAATATTACCTATGGAAAATGGAGAAATCTTTAAGCCGCTGATCACTCGATTGTGATTGTTCTATTGAGTGTGTTGAGAATTTTGATTCATCAACGGCTCTTTCAAACGTCTAATTCCTGCTTACTTACGAAATTAAACGTTAATTGTCGACTCCCGTTTACGTTATGACGTAGACGAGTCATTGTCGACGTAGTGTCGCGTGTATGTTCATACGCTTTCACGTGATTTTGCGCGTCGCAATCGGGATTTGGAAATAAAGTACGAGTAGTAAATATGTTGTATGTTTACAACTATGCAAGTGAAATTTTGAGAAACGATATCGTGTGGTGGATTCGATCGTCTATCGTATGTTCTTGAGTCATTTAGATTTTTGAGTGTACGATTGGTTAGCGAACCGGATCGACGTCGATCATCGTGACGTCAAAACTTCATCTGCGTAGTCATAGTTGGAATCGCGAGTTGGAAATTCCTTAATGCTCAGAAAATTTTTTCTCGTTCATCTAGGGTTTTGGCAAACATACGTATTCGTGTACACATGTGCAAATGTACACATGCAACATGTACACACGAAACATGAATATACTCGTATGTATGTACGCATATGTATTATATATGGAAATATATATATATATATATATATATATATCGCATCGCACCCCTGAAAGGATGTGATTTTCTCGTATCCACAGAGGGATGTGATGCGATCGAAATGGGCCAAGGCCCGCTTCCCTTCTTCCCCTATAAAAACCTAAGCCCCCCCTCCTTCACACCTTTTCTTTTACTTGTCATTCTCACCTCCCAACCTGCCGCTTTTGTCCAAGAAAATCGAACTCGAATCCAAAACGATAGGTGGATTTCACAACCTTGAAATGTTGATTTGGATACGGGAATCCATGATCGAATCTGATTCGAGCTCGAGATTGTCGGGTTCGAGTTTTTGATCTTGAAATCCAATGCATGGGGGAGCTTGAGTTCTATTTTGAATGGCAGTGGAGAGAGTTAGGTGGAGATAAAGAGGAAAGGATGCGTTGGAGTAGGGAAGAAGGAGAGGAAGGAGCGTGGAAGGTGGCGGCGCTTCGCATCGTGATGCGATAATTCGACTCAATGTGATGCAATGCTACGCATCATACTAATGCGAGATCTCACATCATGGGTTATGCAAATTCTCGCATTCGGGCAATGCGAGGTTTCGCATCACTGGAGATGCGATGTTTCACATCTGAGTGATGCGATTTCACATCACTTGGGTGATGCGATATTTTGCATCACAGAGGATGCAGGGTCTCACAACTTGGTGACACGATCTTGCATCACTCAAATGATGTGAAATCTCGCATCCATTTGATGCGGAGTGTTGCGCATTGCGAAGTGTGGGACGAAGGGATGCATGCTTTCGAAGAGAAATGGAGGGATGCGACGTTTGTGAGCCAAAGAGGGATGCGAAGTCCCTTAGTTCTCGGGGATGCAATTTTTAGCGTCCCTGGGATTTAGATGATTTTCTGTTCATCCTGGCTTGAGCGCATCCGATTGTTTCTCAACTAGAATTTCACTCTCGAATGTCCTAGCTCTCAGATTTCATGTTGTCCTCATGGTGTTTTGTGATCATACGGGACTTAGACTTTGCAAATAGGGTTAAGAGCATATAAATCGAACTACTGACAATAATTTGGACTTTGGTTTGCTTCCAGATTCCAATCACAATGTGACTACGACTCAACGCGAGTTCGATGATATCGGTTGACGAAGACGATGGTTACTGTTTAAAGAAATAGTGGTCGTCGCCGTGCCCCGAATCTATTTATTATATCGTATCATCATCACATTTTTGTTCACGTTACATGTTAGTTTACACCAACACGAGGGGTATAAGTTTTAAATACGATGTCTAATGCAACTATATTATAAAGTATAACTAGCAATGGAGGCAAGGTCCAAAACACAGTAGAATTGGGAAGCTAAAGCTTCGCAACACTCATCGTTTCTGTCTAGCTCAACTAATAGTACTAGTTCAGGGGACAATAAGCTTGAGATTTCTTCAGAGTCCACCCCTACCAAATTATAGGTTTTCCGAAAGTGCCCGGCTGTGGCTTGCAGTCCAGAGAACAATAGCCTACCGAGCACTCGATTAAACCATCAGTGATGGAGGGGACTACTGTAGTCGAGGAGAATCTTGAGGAGGAAAACGAAGACATCGAGAGAAGTGATGACCCGAGGCTCCGGATATGATGGAAGGCACAGTTATTGTTAACAACCTACTGGATTCGGGGGCTTCAAGCGTGAATGAAGTTGCGTTGAGGCGCATTTGTGCAAGGTTCAGCATAACTTGGACCGAAATTCGTGTTCCCCGAAAGGAGGACAGGGCGCACGCTCCGCCAGAGGGGTACACTTCCTAGAACATGCATATGTGTATTTCTGGGTATGTGACCTCATCTTGTGACTTCGTCTAAGATATGCTGTATTATTTCCGCTTAGCTCCCACGCAGCTTCACCCAAACGGGTATGCCTTCCTCCTTGTCACCTTCCGTTGATTTAGAGAGTACCTGCACGTGGAACCCACCGGAGAGGACATCCGGTTCTTGTTTCAGATTACGCGAAGAGTTAACAGTGCACATTATCTATACTACCTGGAGGCGGTACACAACACCCGATTCATCGAAGGGTCGTTGAGCAGACTCGGCATGTTTAAGCAAGAGTGGTTCTTTGTCCGTTGTCCTCAAGATTTACAAGATGCTAGTTGGAAGGAAGTAAGTATCTCCGGTTGCTTCTAGTTCGAAGTTTACTGAGTCTTGAGCTTCGTGTTAATCTTGAATTTCTGTACCAGGAATCCCTACGGCGTCAAAGGGTACTCGATACTAGGGGCGTTTGCACAGTTGAGAGCTATCCCGAAGGAAGTTCTCTCTATAGAGAATATTTTAGATGAGGAGGCTCTCCGCCGGACGTGTTTACTCCCCGCGAAACGTAAAATGTATCGGGTAGCTACTACTCAGAAGGGGACGGCAGAGCATGTGGGAGAAGGGAGTTCTTTGGGCTGCAAGAGGAAACCCCCCTTGTCGTGTCCAAGATAGCTAAAGCCATGAAGACTTAGGAAGGAGCTAGTGCGGGTGGCGCTGGTGATGATGATATAGTTACCGGGGAAGAGGGTATACCGCCTACCCTTGTTCCATCCATGACTTGACCTCTGAATTTTTTGTTTGGTGTAGGCTTTTGAAGGCTTTAGGGGCCTCAAGCAGTGCACGAATATACATTGCTAGAGAGAGCCGTTTGGGTGCACCCAAGCTTTGCAGCCACTTGCGGCAGAATTTCCAAATCTAGTTAGTAGGGAGATGTTGGCACAAGAATGAGACAGGGACAGGAGCGTTAGACAGGCCGGTTTCCCCGGTTACTATCTCTGAGTTCACCACGTCGTTGGAGAGAGTGATTCGGTTCAGGGGGTTGTATGATGTTCTTTTCGATATTCCCCCATCTTGGCCTAGTGGCACAAGTTCTAGAAGTTTTTATTTAACTATCGGGGAGATAACTCCTTCAACCAGGCCTCGATCAGTCTATGTAGAGCGAACTTAGGGCACACACGCTTAGACATTGCATAACACACCATTTTTTTGTATGCGTAGAGTGTTCGAGTCTAATCTTAAATCTGTTCCTTTTGCAGGTGAAATGGCTAGAGGAGGTAGAGGCCAAGGCCAGGGGTCCAAAAGTCACCGACCATCGAAGAGTGGGTTTCTCGAAGATTTTAGAGATGCTAAATTGTTTGATGATACCCCACACTCTTATGACCGTGACAGCGACCATCGTCACAGAGAATGGTCCCGATGTTCTGAATTCCCTCCTCCATTCACTCGGTCATCTAGGACATACACAAGATACATCACCGCCGGCACTAGGCATCCCTCTTCGACTATTCCTCATTATATTCCACCTTCAGCACTAGTTTTTTCTTCTAAAGGAAAAGAGGTGGTGCCTACTGACAAAAGAAAGAAGGTAGCATCAAAGAAAAAGGGACAACTGCCAGAGGCACCCGCACTCCAAAGCATACCGTAGACCAGAGGAAGGCCCTACTGAGGGAATGATTTCCCAAGCACTACTTTGATGAAATAAAATGGATTCTAGTCATTAACCCGATCCCTCGATATAATACCGATACGGTGTGGCAGAAGGTGTATGCCACTTACTGCCAGGTCGAAGAGTTTAGGAATTACTCTTCTTATCTCTTGGAGCTGGTCTAGAACAAGAATGTGGATATTGCAAACCTAACATAATCAGTCAAGGACGAGTAGCTGAGTGTCCGAAGACGAAAGGATCTGCTGGGTAAGATTATTAATTAGGCTATACTCATTTCTGCATGCTCGAGTAACATGCTTATGTGCTAACTCTCTGTTGCCTAAATAGGTGAGCTTGATGAGAAGAATAAGAAGATAAGAAGAGAGTCGCAACATGCCGCGGTGACTTTTAAAGATACCGTGGCCTCGGTGACGACCAATAATGCGAGACTTAAGAAAGAGAACTCGAAGTTAATAGAGGGGAATAATTGTTTGATCACAGCGAATGAGAGGGTGTTCTAGCCCTAGACGGAAAACGAGACCTTGGTAAAAGAGAACTAGAGGCTGAAAGTTGAGAATGAGGATGCTCAAAGGCTGTAAAAAGAGAATGGCCAGTTGAGGAGATAACTGGAGGTGGCTAGGAAGGAAAAAGAGGATGTCGAGGCCAGTAACAAAGAAGTCTTGAGCTTGCTGGATGGAATAAAGTTTGAGCATAAGAGGGAGCTGGAACAGCTCAGGGAGGAGATTGAGGATATCGAGGCTAGGGTGGAAGCATTTTTGGTGTAGCTCATCTAGGGTATGTATGTTAGGGCATTGAGATTCCATGGAATCTCATGGGTCAAGGATTATCCCCGTGTGATGGCCCAGACATGGGAAAGGTTGTTGTAGTTTGAGGCTCAGAAGCTATAGGTGGAGGCCATAAACGAGTTCCTACTCATGGAAACTCTCTTTGATGAGGATGAGCGCAAGGTGTTAGCGAATGGGAGGAGACTGCTGCACGAGGATGCTGAATAGGAAAGGTTGTAGGAACTTGCTGTTGTGAAAGGAAAGTTTGTACCTATTGAGAGTGTGCACGAGCTTGCAGAGGGGAATTCCTACCAACCACAAGCTACATCATCCGCCATAGTTAGCGATCCCACAGTTCCAACCTATGTTACAACTGAGTATCACCCTAACTATCCAGAGTTGGGATTGCTAGGCTCCTCTCTAACAACACTTCGAGCGCTCTGCCTATTGCCCCCCCCCCCCATGACAAGTTACTGGACGTAAAGTCTCAATATCACGAACACTCGAAAAGGATATAAGTGATAAGTTTAAAGAGACTAAATAGCCTTCTTCCTTGTATGGAGCCCCTTTTGGAGCGGAGATGACAACAGGCTTTACCTTAACATTTCCTCAATTACCTGAGTCTGGACTGGGACTGCAAGGGATACAATTTGGAGAGGGAGGTGGCCCGGTGGATGCATTCTTGATGTTGATCTCAGTGCTAGTGTTTATAAGAATTTTCTCGAGGAAGAGGAGATGATAGATGGCTAGAATATCCATGTGATGGACCCGGTAGATGAGAGTGTGCAGACGATGCACGATATGGTGGAGGCTCAGAAGGCTCAAATGGTGGTAAAGTCCGAGGAACATGAAGAGAAAAGGAAGGCTGATGAGGCTGCTCTAGAAGAGGCTCAGCCAAGGTTAGGAAGAATGCCGAGGAGAAAGCCAATGTCTAGATAGCGAGAAAGAAAGCTGCTAATGAGGCTGACAAAAAGAGGGCCGACGATGAGGCCATGAAGAAACAAGCGGATAAGGCTGCCGCGAGGAGGGGACGAGGAGAAATATAAGAAACTTAAGGCAGATGCAGATGCAAATCTTAAGGCAAGAAATCTAGCTGAATGGAAGGCCGCATGGGGTGTTAAGAAGAAGGTGTATTTGGAGGCTAAGAAGACTCGGGGAGGCACCAAGGTTGTGGTGGCCCTTGCCATCGACATTCCCCCTAGACCGCTGCATATTGTCCTGCCTGAGGAAATCATAGAAATCACAAGCGGAGAGGATGACGACGAGAAGCGCAAGTCGCTATCTCATGAATCCATTTCCCCGGCTAAGGGAAAAGGAGGAAGATGCGGAGGCAACTCTGAGAGGAAGAGGACAAAGGTTGTTGATGAGCCACCCAACACTGAGTCTATTAAGAAGAAGGACGGGTCACCCCAGTGATTGCTACAGATATTTTAGACATTTTGGTTGTGTAAGTCGATAGTATACACGAGTATGGCCCTTGCTTTTGGGGACATGGCATGGTTTTCATGTACACCATGTCATTAGAAAGAAAGGCATATAGACATATGTAGTTTTCTTTTGAGTTGTGAATGGAAGCACTAGTTGACTTTTCTTATATCATATTATGTGTTAATTGTTCAAATGTTCATCTATGCTTTCTAGTTTCTTGTACTTGCATATACATACTTGTCATTACACTTGAGCAAACATAACCTATGGCTTCGCTAAGGGTTGCCCTTATCCGGACCCTTCGGGTCGGATGTAGCCGAGCAAATGGTCAATGTCACACTTATCCGGCTGATGGATTGCCTCCAAGTCCGGAGACTTGGCGATAAAGTTATTTAAGCTCGGTCTCGTCGTTGATTCAAGACTCGCATGGAGTTATTTATACTTGGTCTAGTTATTGAGTCGAGACTTGAGTAGGATTATTTATACTCAGCCTCGTTGTTGATTCAAGACTCAAGTGGAATTATCTATACTCGGTCTCGTCATTGATTCGAGACTCGAGTACACCACAAGAAAATGGGGTCTTTACTTACTAGTTGTAAGCGTAGGTAAAACTAACATAATGGTAGACAATATATTTTAGCTACCAATTATTGGTAGGTAAAGGTTAGTAAAGAAAGAGCCTTTACCTACACTTATTGATACCGGTAGGTAAAAGAAACAATGGTCTCCGCTATGTTATGACTCAAATGATGAGTCATCAGCTGACGTGTTATATAATGTGTCATCCTACATGGATGATGATGTGTCATCCTACATGGCCGCTAACATGATTGTCTTAGTAGTATACATATGAAATATATTAATGTCGACACATGGCATTTAATGGTTGGTTCATGTGTCGAACAATAATTTGTCCATGTGTCATCATTTGGTTAGTGCATATGACATCATTTTTTAGGCCTTATGGTTTTTTCTTACTATAAATAGATATTTAGAAGAATTTATGTAACAACCCTAAAATTTGGGGTCAATTTAAAATTTTCATTTAGGGGTGTTTAAAAATTTAAAATAAATTATTTCAAATAAAAATGAATGGGAATTTGTTTGAGCAAGGTTAATGCAAAGTTAAGCCAAAAATAAATTGCATAGAGAATTAGAAATAGGAAGGTAGTTTGAAAAGTCAAACTTGAACTTTGACCTACTGCACAGGATGCAGAATAAACCGGATTTTGGTGAAACGAAAAATATCTAAATCTGTTAATGAGTACCTTTTTAACGAATCTGAAAAATCGAAGTTTCATAGAGGAAATCAAAAGTTATGGCCAAATGAATTTTCAGAAACTATAGAAATATATCGCCCTTGAAAATTAACATTTTGCCTACGACCTCGGAATTCAACGAAACCACTTTTGTTGGGTCCGGAATGTAAAACTATTGCTAGGTTTCAAATTTCATGATTTTTGAAGCTAGCATGTAAGCGAGGTAAAAGAATCTGTGTTTTGTCAGTTTCGGTCAAAATTAATTGACTGAAAAATAACCATTTTTCAAACAGTCTCAGAATGAGGTGAAAGAAATTTTGTTAGGGCCGTATGGACATAAGAAAGCCAAAAATAATTTTTCTGGATTTTTCTGAGCTAGTATGTGGCCCTGGTGGATTTAACAAGTACGTTCGAATTTAAATTAAATGATTTATTTTAAAAATAAAAGAAACATGACTGTAACTTCAGAATTAGACCTTGGCAGTAGCGCCATCGCGTTCAGAAGATGTCAAAACATTAAGTTTGACAGTCGTTGAGCTTCGTTTGGAGGTCGTACAAGAAGACACTAATTTCTATAATTAATTAATTAAATAAATAAAAAAATAAAACCCTAAATACTAGTATAAATACGGTATGCTATAGGGCCATCGTCTTCTTCATTTTGTTACAGCCGCAAGAACCCATATTAGCTCGAATCTTTGAGCTCAAAATTCTCCCTCATCTCTCAGTGAAAATCTTCGTACCAATACCTGTTTCGAAGCTCTTCGCGAGCTCTTCGATTTGGTACCTGATCCAACACCCCCCGTTGCCCGTCGTGCCCGCCCAGACCCCGAGAACAGCCCGCCGTCGCGCCCCCCTGGGCCCCACCAGGCGCCGCCGAGCCCATCCCCCCTCTGGCCGAATAAAGGCCTCTCTTCCCCGGTCCTTCTCCAACAAACGGTGTCCGAAACCATCGACCACAGATCGAGAAAATTGGAATTGAAATTTTGAACAAATTGGGTTTCTAAGGTAAAATCTATTTCAGTTTTGCGACGCTTATTTCTGTCGCTGTGTAAGTTGTTAAAAGCCTGATTTTGATTTTTGCATATGAATTTGTATTCGAATCGTTCCAGATCTGAAATCGTCTTGAATTGGAACACCGAACCTTAATCTTCTTCTTTGACCAAACACCATGAGAATTTTATTTTTCATTTAATTTATTTAATTATTATCTCTATGATTATTAACAGTAGAACTAATACGACATGATATTTAAACATAGATCTAAATCGTTCATAACTCATGATGTGGAATCAGAATTGCCTATAATGCTATGTGATTAGATCTAAAATTTTGAGGTTTAAACCTGAATTAATAATTAATTATAATTAATTATGGTTATTTGTTTAATCACGCTATGTTGATTTTACATATGTCAAGTTAAAACATCACCTTGTAATTACCTTGACGTTAGTTATTGGATTTGGACTTGTTGTCATGTTTGGATGTTGCTGTTATGTGATGTGATGAAAATTTACTTTTTATGGGATGCAAATAAAAATAAGAATTTACATCGTATGACAAAGTTAACATTTTTGTTAATGTTAAAAATAAGAATTTACATCGTATGACAAAGTTAACATTTTTGTTAATGTTAAAAATAAGAATTTACATCGTATGACAAAGTTAACATTTTTGTTAATGTTAAAAATAAGAATTTACATTGTATGAGAAATTAACATTATTTTTGGTGTTAATAATAAGTAATTTACAATGCATGAAAAATTAAAATTTTTTGATGTTAATTAAATAGTAATTTCATCATGTGCGAAATTAACATTTTTAATGTTTATATTATGAAAATTATAACGTAGGATGAAATTAACATTTTTAATGTTAGTATTATAAAAATTATAACGTATGATGTAATTAACATTTTTAAAGTTAAATATTAATAAGTAATTTTACCGTAGGATAAAATTAACATTTTATTTAATGTTAATATCGAGTAATTTCACCGCATGTATGAATTTACATTATTGTCAATGTAAATTAAATAGTAAATTTAACCGTAGGAAAATTTCACATTTTTATTAGTGTGACTAAAAATAATTCAACCGTAGGAAATTAATATTTATTCTTAATGTTAATATTTAAAGTATTTACACCATAGGATAATTAACATTTATCGTAATGTTAATATATAGTGAATTTGACCATAGGATAAAATTAACATTATTTTATAATGTTAACATAAAAGAGAATTTACACCGTAGGATAATTAACATTTATTCTTAATGTTAATATTTAAAGAATTTACACCGTAGGATAATTAACATTTATCGTAATGTTAATATATAGTGAATTCGACCATAGGATAAAATTAACCTTATTTTATAATGTAAATAAAAAAGAGAATTAACTGTATGATTGAGTTACATCATTTTTAATGTAAATTAAAAAGGGGATTTAACCATAAGACAACATTGACATTCTTAATGTTAATATAAATGAATTGCACTATGTAATGCAAGTTTACATTTTATTCAATGTAAATAAATAAGGATGCGACATGTAATGCAAGTTTGCATTTTATTTTATTTTTAATGTAAATAAAAGTAAGATTCTGAGAATGCGTCGTTAAGTAAGAAGTTCAATTATTTTAAATAATTAAGACGAGAATTAGCCGTTATAAAATAATATAACGACATAAAATAGTTTTTCCATAACTATAAGTATGCGAGGTTATTTGGGAAGTCCGAGATACTCTCATCCCAAATTAAACCAAACGACGTTGAAGATCGAAGTAGTAGAGTTGATGTATGAAGACCGTAAATCTTCCCTCGAATGGACGATGACTAAGACTCTGAATTGACTTGCTCCCAATTCAAGAGTTGGGGTAATTGCCCAAACGTATGTGTCGATTTCACGGGTTAGACTTTCGCTCAGACCCAGAGCATAAGTTTTAAATGGAACGTGTGTCCGACATTGGACTCCTTTATATATTTCATTTGTTGATTTTCTGTCGAGTGTACGAATGTTGGTGTTAGTGAATTTATTCTCTACTTAACACCCGTTTGTACAATTGACGGAGAATCGATAGTGTGATATGGAGTGTCAGTGTGGCATACTAAGATGCAATGATCAAGGTTTCTTGTTGAAAAGCAGAACCTTGTGGTGATGATCAGAGCATGGCCTGTTTTAGGCGTAGCTTTGTGTATTACGTAACTTCACGAGCCTCACAAACCGGTAGAGTCTAAAACGGGAGAAGGGAACGCAGGGAGAGCAGCACGTTTCTTTCTAGCTAGAAGTGGTGTTTGGGTTTGACACAGCCTGACATTTTACTTATGTGGATGATGGAATGAGGCGACTCGGATAGGTCCTATAGGATCGGGAAATGTGTGTTCAGGTATAACTAATCCGCTAAGCTGTATTTGCGGACCGGTCCTGCAGCTATCCAAGGGTTCTCCGCGGGGAATCCTGAGACACTAGCAAGAGTGCTCGAATCAGTAAAGAGCTCCTCTCTAGCCTCGACTCATGATGGAAACCAAAAATCCAAATACGAACCGACGAATTTGATTGTATTACTAGTACGGAGGCATAATATATGGGTACCTATGCTTCCTAGGATTGATACATTTATGATTGAAACATTTTCATATACATTAATGATAATATTAGATTCGTATTTGCCGTATTTAGCATGTTTAATCATCATAAGGTAAAACCCTATCCTCTGGTGTGCGTTGCATTGTGTGATGGGACTTGGGTCTTATGGGGATTCCATTTTTCCAAAAACATTGCGTTGTTTACGATGTATTTAATTATCTGTTATGACACTTTAAATTATGCACGGCAATCCATTAGAGTGAACCCGTTCCGCGTTAGCGGCGTTGTAACACCCCGAATTTCGTGGTGGTCTTTGTGGATGATATCTTAGTATTTTCTAAGAGTGAAGAAGAGCTTGCCCTACATCTTGGGGAGGCATTGAAGACTCTTCGAGCACATAGCCTTAAGGCTAAATTCTCTAAATGTCACTTCTGGAGGAAGGAGGTGCGGTTCTTGGGGCACGTGGTCTCCAAGGAAGGGATAGCTGTGGATCCCGCGAAGGTAGTATCAATTCAGGATTGGAAGGTTCCGAAGAATGCTACCGAAGTAAGAAGTTTCTTGGGGTTGGCGGGTTATTATAGGAAGTTTATTAAAGACTTCGCGAAGATATCAGCCCCATTAACTCGCTTAACGAAGAAGAATCTTGTTTTCACATGGGACGTAGATTGTGATGATGCGTTCCGACGGTTAAAGAGAGCTTTAACCACTGCTCCAGTTTTAGTGTTGCCAGATGGGAGCAAGCCATTTGTTGTCTATACCGATGCTTGTGGGACAGGACTAGGCGCAGTCTTAATGCAAGAGGGAAGGGTAATAGCCTATGGTGGAAGGCAGTTGAGAGTGCATGAGAAAAATTACCCTACCCATGATTTAGAGTTGGCCGCTATTGTTTTTGCGCTTAAGATTTGGCGCCATTATCTTCTTGGTGAGAGATTCGAATTGTTCACTGACCACAAATCATTGAAGTACTTGTTTTCTCAGAAGGATTTGAATTTGAGGCAACAAAGGTGGATGGAGTTTTTAGCATCCTATGATTTCGAGATAGCGTGTACCCCTGGCAAGGGTAACGTGGTGGCGGACGCCTTGAGCAGAAAGAGGTTGTCCTTGAGTCCATTGTTCGTGGAACAACGAAGCTTGGAATTTATCTCGATGTTTGATTTCAGACCTTCCATTGATTATGTACCCAGTTTGCTAGCTTCCTTGGAGGTTAGACCTACTCTTTTGGGGCGGATTGGAGAAGCACAGAGGGACGACCCACAGTTGGTTGAGTTGGTGGAGAAGCTCATAAGGGGGGAGTCGTCCAGCCATTTGAGTAGGTACACCCTAGACGATAGGGGGTGCTTGCGTAGAGACGGTAGACTTTGTGTACCGCAAGACGAGGGTTTGAGGAAGGTTATTCTTGATGATGCACACCGTTCTAGGATGACCATTCATCCCGGTGGGGACAAGATGTACCAAGACATGAAGAGGGTTTTCTTCTGGGCCGGTATGAAGAAAGATGTGGCCGAGTATGTCGCTCGATGCTTGGTGTGCCAGCAAGTGAAGGCGGAGCAAAGGAAACCAGGTGGGTTGCTTCACCCATTGGAAGTTCCGCAATGGAAGTGGGACAGTGTCTCGATGGATTTTATTGACGGGTTACCCAGATCGAGAAAGGGTAATACGGGAATTTGGGTGGTGGTAGACAGACTTACTAAGAGCGCCCATTTCATACCTGTGAAGAGCAAGAGGACCGCTCCATGGCTAGCTTCAGTATATCTTCGAGAGATAGTTCGATTGCATGGGGTACCCTCTAGCATAGTGAGTGATCGAGACCCTATCTTCACTAGTGAGTTCTGGAGAAGTTTGCAAGAAGCAGTGGGGACTCAATTGTGTCTAAGCACCGCATATCATCCTCAGACGGACGGCCAGACTGAGAGGGTGAATCGTGTTCTAGAAGACCTTTTGAGGCTTTGTATCTTAGATTTTGGAGGTACATGGGAAGAGCATCTTCCATTGGTGGAGTTCGCATATAATAACAGCTTTCAGTCCAGTATTGGTATGGCTCCTTTCGAAGCTCTCTATGGAAGGCCTTGTCGATCACCTACATGTTGGTGGGAATCTACGGATAAGATCTTGCTTGGGCCTGATATGGTTAGGGAGACTTCTGAGAAGATTGACTTGATTCGAAGAAGGATGAAAGCAGCGCAGGATAGGCAAAAATCTTATGCGGACAAGAGAAGGACGGATCTTGAGTTTGAAGTTGGGGACATGGTCTTTGTCAAAGTGTCTCCGTTACGAAATGTGGTTCGCTTTGGATCTGTTGGGAAGTTAGCACCAAGGTTCGTAGGGCCATTTCCCATTAAGGAAAGAATTGGATGGATGGCATATAGAGTGGAGTTGCCCGACAGACTTAGTGGTGTACATGATGTATTCCATGTGTCCCATTTGAGGAAGTGCTTACATGAGACCGCAGAGGTGGTAGAGCCGAGCTTGCTTAAAGAAGTGGAAGTAGAGCGTGATGCGACTATTCGACGAGCTCCTACCCGCATCCTTGGGTCAGAGACTAGGAAGTTGAGAAACAGAGAGGTTCAACTAGTCAAAGTGCAATGGGGAGAAGATGAGAGCAACGCAGCTTGGGAGACGGAAGCGAAGATGCGTTCATTGAACCCATTTCTTTTTTAGGGTATGTCTTTACTTTCTCCTCTATCGTTGTCTAGTACTTATCTTATCTTTAGTATATCCTCTCGTTAGTACTGATTGACCTTTAGATAGGGTAAACCTATGGTTGAAACATGTGTTTGAGACATGTTATGGTTGATGGATGCAAGTGGATGCAAGTGTTTGCTAGTGGTTGCTCGTGGATGCATATACACACACTCTAGGCACTAGATCGGCTCAGTCACTTCATATTGCATATTGCATAAAATTGTGTGTAGGAAGCTATATTTATGGATGTATAATGATTGTGTTATCATATGGATGATGCATTTTGGTGAATGATTGTGCACTCATGTAGATATTGTATGTGTCGATAGGGTTCTCTCGCATACATAATGGATGCATGGCACTATCATGGTTTGCATATGATCATACATTAGATAGGGAACATATACACACACTTTTTGCATATGCTCATACATCATTAGAAACTGTTTTAAGGACAATGGATGCCCGTGTTTGATGGATTGAGTAGATGGTTGTTTGGATGGTAGGATATGCATTCTCCTTAGCTTAGAGATTTCGGGGACGAAATCCTTTAAGGAGGGGAGAATGTAACACCCCGAATTTCGGTTAATGTTAAAATTCACAAATTAAAGAATAACTAATCTCAGATGGGGGAATTAGGGGAAACGGGCTGCGTCATTGCGTTCGTCTCGGAAAAATACGCGAAATAGAGTCCGAGTTTGCGTAAAACGGGTACCGTATGAAAGAGATATGGACGAATGAAGTTAGGCAGAAAAACCAGAAACAGGCCAGAAATGCACTGGCGCACTTGTGAAGTGCGCCAGAACAAAAATGCACTGGCGCACTTATGAAGTGCGCCAGTACAAAGATACACTGGCGCACTTGGGAAGTGCGCCCGTGCCGAGCCAAGAAACCTGCACAGTTTCTAGAGAGTTCTGTGGTTGGGTGCACCAGTTTGGGGTTTGGGCTTGGTCTTAGGGCTGGTTTCTGGAAGGTGCCGAAATCTAAGGGTCCTAATCTAATTTAGGGTTAATCTAAGGGCCTAAAACACTCACCTAATCTATAAATACACCCTAAACCTACCCTAATCCATACTAAAAATAGAAATGATGGCCTCATGCCGCCAAATTAAATCTTAGAGGGAGCCTCCACTAATTTATGAAGGAAGTTGCAAGCTAATCAACCTCTAATCATCATCTTCTTCATATTTAGCAACTAGTTCTACTTCATAAGTTTGCTAATCTTGGTTTTGGTGAGTTTCTATCACTTTAACATCAATTGCTAAAGTAAGTAGATTGGGTGTAATGAGACTTATGGTCTTAAATGCGGATTAGTGAGTTTGAATCATTTGTAATGATATGCTACTCTATGTTTTCCTATGTTTATGCATGATTAACAAGTTGGTTTATGCATGTTTAACAAGTGGGTTTATGCATGTTTAACAAGTGAGTTATGCAAGTTCATATGCAAGTTATGTGTATGATGCTATGTAAGTTATGTGTAGGTTGTTATGCAAGTTCATATGCAAGTTATGTATATGTTTAAATGCAAGTTTAACATGATATGCAAGTTATGCATGCTTATGCAAGTATGTGAATGCTTATGCAAGAATGTGAATGCTTATGCAAGTTATGTATATGCTTAAATGCAAGTTTAACATGATATGCAAGTTATGCATGCTTATGCAAGTATGTGAATGCTTATGCAAGAATGTGAATGCTTATGCAAGTTATGTATATGCTTAAATGCAAGTTTAACATGATATGCAAGTTATGCATGCTTATGCAAGTATGTGAATGCTTATGCAAGAATGTGAATGCTTATGCAAGTTATGTGTATGCTTAAATGCATGTTTAACATGTTATGCAAGTTATGAGAATGCTTATATGCAAGTTCAACATGTTATGCAAGATATGTGTATGATAATATGCAAGTTTGGGTTAAATGTGGTTGGGTTAATATATGCTCATATATGCAAGTTGACATCCTCTTAACCCATGACAAAGTTATATGCTAAGATTTGGTTAAACCCATGATATTTGTGATGGATCTTCCCTTTATTATGTCATGAAATGAGAACGATTTACGTGGGGAACGATGGGGTTAATAAATATGTTAATACAAGTATGATTGGGTATGATTAAGCATACCATAAAAATAAATTAACATAAGTGGGAATTTACCTATTGAGTTAGGTCTACCCCATGGGAATTTACCTATTGAGTTAGGTCTACCCATGTTATGAAAAACTTGATATTAATTAGGGATAATTAATATGGGGGTGATTAATTAGGTGTAATTAATCAACTAAGACACGAGGTTGGACCCTTTTGTAGCGGAAGTCTGCCCGGAACCGACCGGCCATCCAGCGGCTACAAATGATTGGCCCAATGTGAGAGGTCTTAGTCATAAATTAAATACGTGATTAAAGTAAAGACACGAGGTTAGACCCTTTTTATGACAGAAGTCTGCCCGGAACCAACCGGCATATCCAGCAGTCATAAAAGATGGTCTAATGTGAGAGGTCTTTATGAGGTCATGGTCTTAATTAATTAATTAAGAAACACTTAACCATAGTAGCATGTAGAGGGACATGAGGGGTTGAGTGGGTGCCTTGGGTGGCATGTGGAAATCTAGTGGGTTGCCTTGGGTGGCAATAGAAAATACGAATAAAATACTTAACCAAGTGGAAACATGTAATTAAACATGATTAAAGGGTTAAGTGGGATACACTAGATAAGTGACAAGCTTAGGTGGGTAGCTTGTGGGGGCCCATTTCAACCAATATCCCAAACGTATCTTTGTGGGCTCGACTCTAGTCGGGTGACGGGACACGCATATTGGGCTTGACTATAAGAGGCCAAAACGGGTTAGCGGTGGCAACGCAGGATCAACGGGTTTCATATGCGTGTGTGGACCC
This sequence comes from Allium sativum, assembly GCA_030737875.1. NCBI lineage: Eukaryota > Viridiplantae > Streptophyta > Magnoliopsida > Asparagales > Amaryllidaceae > Allium > Allium sativum. The sequence goes on from CM060922.1 coordinate 298,798,717, forward strand.
GGGCTGGTTGGTAAGTCGTTGTTGCATCGTGTAGATATAAAGCCGTGCACCGTTGATATTATCAGCTGGCCACTTTGGGGAATGATACACCCCATTGTGGGACCAGCACGGGTATCTACGGTAGGGAGCCGATCGCTTGGGAGTAGTGGGTACACCTAATAAAGATGGGGGCAGACGGCACCTATGTAGGGGTACACGAAACTACTGGGTAAAATTACTAAGTACACCTAGTGAGATAGGGGCAGACGGCACCTATGTAGTGGGCTAGGGGTACACGAAACTACTGGGGAAATTTTCTAAGTCCTTAGGAGGGATCAACCTTTAAGTAGAAATGACTGGTGTGGTGGAGTGTAGTAATTATCCTTGGGTGGGTAGATGCGTCTTTATAGTTATCTTAGTTTATCCTAAGTCTACCAAGCTGCTTAGTGTAGCCATTCATCCCCAGACATTACCGTAGGTCAAGTTTATGTCTTCTCTGGTTACTTTAATGATTGTATTGTTAAAGTTATAGGACTCGCTCAGACTTATGTCTGACCCCGTTGTTTTTATCTTTTTTCCCAACCCTCAGGTCCTACGGTGGATCCTAGCAGTAGTGGAGCTTGATCGGATTGCTGTTCCAGTCTTTAGGAGCTTGGATAGATGTAAAGCTCCAGTTACCCAGTTATCTTTTCTTTTGTCCTGGCTATTGTATGAGAGAGTGGGATTATGTACTTCTTTATTTTGATGGATATTGTACTTGACTTTTATTTTGGTTTTATGATGTAACCAGACATGTTTACTTCCGCTGTTATGAGATGATGTTTTAAATTTCAAGTACTGTTTATATCTGTCTTGTTGTAATTTTTCTGTTCTATATTCACTAAAATACTCCACCGATGCTATGGCATTCCCTTAGAGAGTGACCATAGCGGGCGTGGGGAGTTACACGTGGTATCAGAGCAAAGGTTACCGAAACAGATAAAATTTTTAGAAAACTATTTTTCTAAAACATTTTTGGAAGAGATATTTTCAAAAACATGTCTTTAAAGAGAAAAGTTTTTGAAAGAAAAGCATAATCCCCAATAGCCATATCTATATCCTTCGAATTCTCCATTTTGAATCTTTCCTTTTTCGTTTCAGCATGGCTGAGGATCTTAACTTTCCGGAGGGTGTGACGGTACCAGTATGGTATAGGAGATTGATGGAGGCTAGGGCCACCACTGCGGGTCCAGCAAATGTTCCTCCACCAACCGTAGCACCCGATCTTCCTCCTCCCCCTCCTCCTCGCACGGATACTTTTGCTAAGACTTGCAAGGAATTCAAAGCTATGGGAGGGAAACCTTTTCAAGGATCTGAAACTTTTGTGGAGGCTAGAGATTGGCTTAAGGAGGTGGAAGAGTTGATAGATATCTTTGAGATGGAAGAAGGAAAGAAAGTCAAGTTAGCTGCTTGGTTAATGAAGGGAGAGGCCTCATTCTGGTGGGAGGTCACTAATGGAGAACGCCCCGTTGACTCTTGGGCGGATTTTAGGCAAAGATTTGTGGCAAAGTTTCTCTCAAGGGCGGAGGAAAACTTGTATATGGAAAGATTCTTGACTCTAAAGCAAGGAAATCTCTCAGTGAAGGAATATGTCAACAAGTTTAATCAATTGGCAAGGTTTGGCCTAGACATGGTGAATACACCGGAGAAGAAGGCTTTGAGGTTCGTGAAAGGCTTGAATGAACCGATGCATGGGTTGGCTATGACTCATATCCCTATGGGGGCCACCTTTGAGAAGCTAGTTGACATGGCACTCATGCATGAAGAAGAGAAGGGTCCCAATGCTAATAAGGCACCCGAGAAGAAGGGAGATCAAAAGAGACCTCAGCAACAACAACAAAATAAAGGTGGGAAAGGCAACGGTGGCAAGGGCAAGAAGAAGAAGTGTTTCAATTGTGGGACACCTGGCCACCTAAGCAAGGATTGTCGCAAAAAGAAGAAGACTGGCTGCTTCCACTGTGGCGAAGCAGGGCATCTAGTGAAAGACTGTCCTAAGAAAGGGCAAAGGACGGGGTCTACCTCAGGAGGACATGTGCAAGCTCTTATGGCACCGGGTCAGGCTAGGGGGCAAGTACAGGCTCTCGCGGTTCCACCGATTCAAGAAAGAGGTAGAACTATTTCCGTTGAAAGTCTGGTTTTTCTATTTGATCATCCTGTCCGTACATTGTTTGATTCAGGCGCATCGCATTCGTTTATCTCATCATCATTAGTTGAGTCACTGCACTTAGACACCAGTCTGGTAGATGATCCCTTGGTTGTTTCAAACCCAATTGGGGGCTCCACTTATTTGTCCATGATATGTTTGGGTTTGAAGATTTCTATACTTAGCATTGAGTTTAGATGTGATGCTTTTGTGTTGGGCTTCACGGGCTATGGGTTGATTTTGGGCATGGACTGGTTATCCAGTAATGGTGCCGTTCTTGATTGCGAAAGGAGAGTTGTTAGGCTCATGACCCGCTTGGGTAACACTCTCGAGATTTCTTGTAATCCCATGGATTCTGTTATGCTAAGTTATCTTGAATCGCTTGACGCTTCGGTCGAGAGTTTACAATCTGTTAAAGTGGTCCGGGAATATCCGGATGTGTTTGAGGAGGTGAAGGGCTTACCTCCGAAGCGGGAGATTGACTTCCGAATATATCTGGTGGATAATGCTAAACCTGTATCTTTACCAGTGCGCCACATGGCTCCTCGTGAGAGGAGGGAACTCCATAAGCAAGTAGGGGAGTTGCTTGAGAAGGGGTTCATAAGACGAAGTATATCGGAGTGGGGTGCTCCAGTAGTATTTGCTACAAAGGCGGATGGGTCCCTCAGACTTTGTGTAGACTATAGAGAACTCAACAAGCTCACAAAGAAGAATAGACACCCATTGCCGAGGATTGATGATCTTTTCGATCAGTTGGTTGGCGCTTCAGTATTTTCTCAGTTGGACTTAGCCACGAGGTTTCATCAATTGAGGGTGGCTGAGGATAGCATAGACAAGACTGCCTTTAGGACTCCGGATGGTTTCTATGAGTGGCTGGTGATGCCATTTGGGTTGACGAACGCCCCTACATACTTTGTTGATTTGATGAGTAGGGTGTTCAGGGAGTTCCTTAATAGATTCGTGGTGGTCTTTGTGGATGATATCTTAGTATTTTCTAAGAGTGAAGAAGAGCATGCCCTACATCTTGGGGAGGTATTGAAGACTCTTCGAGCACATAGCCTTAAGGCTAAATTCTCTAAATGTCACTTCTGGAGGAAGGAGGTGCGGTTCTTGGGGCACGTGGTCTCCAAGGAAGGGATAGCTGTGGATCCCGCGAAGGTAGTATCAATTCAGGATTGGAAGGTTCCGAAGAATGCTACCGAAGTAAGAAGTTTCTTGGGGTTGACGGGTTATTATAGGAAGTTTATTAAAGACTTCGCGAAGATATCAGCCCCATTAACTCGCTTAACGAAGAAGAATCTTGTTTTCACATGGGACGTAGATTGTGATGATGCGTTCCAACGGTTAAAGAGAGCTTTAACCACTGCTCCAGTTTTAGTGTTGCCAGATGGGAGCAAGCCATTTGTTGTCTATACCGATGCTTGTGGGACAGGACTAGGCGCAGTCTTAATGCAAGAGGGAAGGGTAATAGCCTATGGTGGAAGGCAGTTGAGAGTGCATGAGAAAAATTACCCTACCCATGATTTAGAGTTGGCCGCTATTGTTTTTGCGCTTAAGATTTGGCGCCATTATCTTCTTGGTGAGAGATTCGAATTGTTCACTGACCACAAATCATTGAAGTACTTGTTTTCTCAGAAGGATTTGAATTTGAGGCAACAAAGGTGGATGGAGTTTTTAGCATCCTATGATTTCGAGATAGCGTGTACCCCTGGCAAGGGTAACGTGGTGGCGGACGCCTTGAGCAGAAAGAGGTTGTCCTTGAGTCCATTGTTCGTGGAACAACGAAGCTTGGAATTTATCTCGATGTTTGATTTCAGACCTTCCATTGATTATGTACCCAGTTTGCTAGCTTCCTTGGAGGTTAGACCTACTCTTTTGGGGCGGATTGGAGAAGCACAGAGGGACGACCCACAGTTGGTTGAGTTGGTGGAGAAGCTCATAAGGGGGGAGTCGTCCAGCCATTTGAGTAGGTACACCCTAGACGATAGGGGGTGCTTGCGTAGAGACGGTAGACTTTGTGTACCGCAAGACGAGGGTTTGAGGAAGGTTATTCTTGATGATGCACACCGTTCTAGGATGACCATTCATCCCGGTGGGGACAAGATGTACCAAGACATGAAGAGGGTTTTCTTCTGGGCCGGTATGAAGAAAGATGTGGCCGAGTATGTCGCTCGATGCTTGGTGTGCCAGCAAGTGAAGGCGGAGCAAAGGAAACCAGGTGGGTTGCTTCACCCATTGGAAGTTCCGCAATGGAAGTGGGACAGTGTCTCGATGGATTTTATTGACGGGTTACCCAGATCGAGAAAGGGTAATACGGGAATTTGGGTGGTGGTAGACAGACTTACTAAGAGCGCCCATTTCATACCTGTGAAGAGTAAGAGGACCGCTCCATGGCTAGCTTCAGTATATCTTCGAGAGATAGTTCGATTGCATGGGGTACCCTCTAGCATAGTGAGTGATCGAGACCCTATCTTCACTAGTGAGTTCTGGAGAAGTTTGCAAGAAGCAGTGGGGACTCAATTGTGTCTAAGCACCGCATATCATCCTCAGACGGACGGCCAGACTGAGAGGGTGAATCGTGTTCTAGAAGACCTTTTGAGGCTTTGTATCTTAGATTTTGGAGGTACATGGGAAGAGCATCTTCCATTGGTGGAGTTCACATATAATAACAGCTTTCAGTCCAGTATTGGTATGGCTCCTTTCGAAGCTCTCTATGGAAGGCCTTGTCGATCACCTACATGTTGGTGGGAATCTACGGATAAGATCTTGCTTGGGCCTGATATGGTTAGGGAGACTTCTGAGAAGATTGACTTGATTCGAAGAAGGATGAAAGCAGCGCAGGATAGGCAAAAATCTTATGCGGACAAGAGAAGGACGGATCTTGAGTTTGAAGTTGGGGACATGGTCTTTGTCAAAGTGTCTCCGTTACAAAATGTGGTTCGCTTTGGATCTGTTGGGAAGTTAGCACCAAGGTTCGTAGGGCCATTTCCCATTAAGGAAAGAATTGGACGGATGGCATATAGAGTGGAGTTGTCCGACAGACTTAGTGGTGTACATGATGTATTCCATGTGTCCCATTTGAGGAAGTGCTTACATGAGACCGCAGAGGTGGTAGAGCCGAGCTTGCTTAAAGAAGTGGAAGTAGAGCGTGATGCGACTATTCGACGAGCTCCTACCCGCATCCTTGGGTCAGAGACTAGGAAGTTGAGAAACAGAGAGGTTCAACTAGTCAAAGTGCAATGGGGAGAAGATGAGAGCAACGCAGCTTGGGAGACGGAAGCGAAGATGCGTTCATTGTACCCATTTCTTTTTGAGGGTATGTCTTTACTTTCTCCTCTATCGTTGTCTAGTACTTATCTTATCTTTAGTATATCCTCTCGTTAGTACTGATTGACCTTTAGATAGGGTAAACCTATGGTTGAAACATGTGTTTGAGACATGTTATGGTTGATGGATGCAAGTGGATGCAAGTGTTTGCTAGTGGTTGCTCGTGGATGCATATACACACACTCTAGGCACTAGATCGGCTCAGTCACTTCATATTGCATATTGCATAAAATTGTGTGTAGGAAGCTATATTTATGGATGTATAATGATTGTGTTATCATATGGATGATGCATTTTGGTGAATGATTGTGCACTCATGTAGATATTGTATGTGTCGATAGGGTTCTCTCGCATACATAATGGATGCATGGCACTATCATGGTTTGCATATGATCATACATTAGATAGGGAACATATACACACACTTTTTGCATATGCTCATACATCATTAGAAACTGTTTTAAGGACAATGGATGCCCGTGTTTGATGGATTGAGTAGATGGTTGTTTGGATGGTAGGATATGCATTCTCCTTAGCTTAGAGATTTCGGGGACGAAATCCTTTAAGGAGGGGAGAATGTAACACCCCGAATTTCGGTTAATGTTAAAATTCACAAATTAAAGAATAACTAATCCCAGATGGGGGAATTAGGGGAAACGGGCTGCGTCATTGCGTTCGTCTCGGAAAAATACGCGAAATAGAGTCCGAGTTTGCGTAAAACGGGTACCGTATGAAAGAGATATGGACGAATGAAGTTAGGCAGAAAAACCAGAAACAGGCCAGAAATGCACTGGCGCACTTGTGAAGTGCGCCAGAACAAAAATGCACTGGCGCACTTATGAAGTGCGCCAGTACAAAGATACACTGGCGCACTTGGGAAGTGCGCCCGTGCCGAGCCAAGAAACCTGCACAGTTTCAAGAGAGTTCTGTGGTTGGGTGCACCAGTTTGGGGTTTGGGCTTGGTCTTAGGGCTGGTTTCTGGAAGGTGCCGAAATCTAAGGGTCCTAATCTAATTTAGGGTTAATCTAAGGGCCTAAAACACTCACCTAATCTATAAATACACCCTAAACCTACCCTAATCCATACTAAAAATAGAAATGATGGCCTCATGCCGCCAAATTAAATCTTAGAGGGAGCCTCCACTAATTTATGAAGGAAGTTGCAAGCTAATCAACCTCTAATCATCATCTTCTTCATATTTAGCAACTAGTTCTACTTCATAAGTTTGCTAATCTTGGTTTCGGTGAGTTTCTATCACTTTAACATCAATTGCTAAAGTAAGTAGATTGGGTGTTATGAGACTTATGGTCTTAAATGCGGATTAGTGAGTTTGAATCATTTGTAATGATATGCTACTCTATGTTTTCCTATGTTTATGCATGATTAACAAGTTGGTTTATGCATGTTTAACAAGTGGGTTTATGCATGTTTAACAAGTGAGTTATGCAAGTTCATATGCAAGTTATGTGTATGATGTTATGTAAGTTATGTGTAGGTTGTTATGCAAGTTCATATGCAAGTTATGTATATGTTTAAATGCAAGTTTAACATGATATGCAAGTTATGCATGCTTATGCAAGTATGTGAATGCTTATGCAAGAATGTGAATGCTTATGCAAGTTATGTATATGCTTAAATGCAATTTTAACATGATATGCAAGTTATGCATGCTTATGCAAGTATGTGAATGCTTATGCAAGAATGTGAATGCTTATGCAAGTTATGTATATGCTTAAATGCAAGTTTAACATGATATGCAAGTTATGCATGCTTATGCAAGTATGTGAATGCTTATGCAAGAATGTGAATGCTTATGCAAGTTATGTGTATGCTTAAATGCATGTTTAACATGTTATGCAAGTTATGAGAATGCTTATATGCAAGTTCAACATGTTATGCAAGATATGTGTATGATAATATGCAAGTTTGGGTTAAATGTGGTTGGGTTAATATATGCTCATATATGCAAGTTGACATCCTCTTAACCCATGACAAAGTTATATGCTAAGATTTGGTTAAACCCATGATATTTGTGATGGATCTTCCCTTTATTATGTCATGAAATGAGAACGATTTACGTGGGGAACGATGGGGTTAATAAATATGTTAATACAAGTATGATTGGGTATGATTAAGCATACCATAAAAATAAATTAACATAAGTGGGAATTTACCTATTGAGTTAGGTCTACCCCATGGGAATTTACCTATTGAGTTAGGTCTACCCATGTTATGAAAAACTTGATATTAATTAGGGATAATTAATATGGGGGTGATTAATTAGGTGTAATTAATCAACTAAGACACAAGGTTGGACCCTTTTGTAGCGGAAGTCTGCCCGGAACCGACCGGCCATCCAGCGGCTACAAATGATTGGCCCAATGTGAGAGGTCTTAGTCATAAATTAAATACGTGATTAAAGTAAAGACACGAGGTTAGACCCTTTTTATGACAGAAGTCTGCCCGGAACCAACCGGCATATCCAGCAGTCATAAAAGATGGTCTAATGTGAGAGGTCTTTATGAGGTCATGGTCTTAATTAATTAATTAAGAAACACTTAACCATAGTAGCATGTAGAGGGACATGAGGGGTTAAGTGGGTGCCTTGGGTGGCATGTGGAAATCTAGTGGGTTGCCTTGGGTGGCAATAGAAAATACGAATAGAATACTTAACCAAGTGGAAACATGTAATTAAACATGATTAAAGGGTTAAGTGGGATACACTAGATAAGTGACAAGCTTAGGTGGGTAGCTTGTGGGGGCCCATTTCAACCAATATCCCAAACGTATCTTTGTGGGCTCGACTCTAGTCGGGTGACGGGACACGCATATTGGGCTTGACTATAAGAGGCCAAAACGGGTTAGCGGTGGCAACGCAGGATCAACGGGTTTCATATGCGTGTGTGGACCCGGGCTGGTTGGTAAGTCATTGTTGCATCGTGTAGATATAAAGCCGTGCACCGTTGATATTATCAGGTGGCCACTTTGGGGAATGATACACCCCATTGTGGGACCAGCACGGGTATCTACGGTAGGGAGCCGATCGCTTGGGAGTAGTGGGTACACCTAATAAAGATAGGGGCAGACGGCACCTATGTAGGGGTACACGAAACTACTGGGTAAAATTACTAAGTACACCTAGTGAGATAGGGGCAGACGGCACCTATGTAGTGGGCTAGGGGTACACGAAACTACTGGGGAAATTTTCTAAGTCCTTAGGAGGGATCAACCTTTAAGTAGAAATGACTGGTGTGGTGCAGTGTAGTAATTATCCTTGGGTGGGTAGATGCGTCTTTATAGTTATCTTAGTTTATCCTAAGTCTACCAAGCTGCTTAGTGTAGCCATTCATCCCCAGACATTACCGTAGGTCAAGTTTATGTCTTCTCTGGTTACTTTAATGATTGTATTGTTAAAGTTATAGGACTCGCTCAGACTTATGTCTGACCCCGTTGTTTTTATCTTTTTTCCCAACCCTCAGGTCCTACGGTGGATCCTAGCAGTAGTGGAGCTTGATCGGATTGCTGTTCCAGTCTTTAGGAGCTTGGATAGATGTAAAGCTCCAGTTACCCAGTTATCTTTTCTTTTGTCCTGGCTATTGTATGAGAGAGTGGGATTATGTACTTCTTTATTTTGATGGATATTGTACTTGACTTTTATTTTGGTTTTATGATGTAACCAGACATGTTTACTTCCGCTGTTATGAGATGATGTTTTAAATTTCAAGTACTGTTTATATCTGTCTTGTTGTAATTTTTCTGTTCTATATTCACTAAAATACTCCACCGATGCTATGGCATTCCCTTAGAGAGTGACCATAGCGGGCGTGGGGTGTTACAGGCGTGGTCTTTGGATTTGCCTTATTAATATTAGTTAAGTTAGTTAAGAATTCTCACACCAGTCCCACGACTGACCCATAGTTTGTTTCACCTTTATGCAAACTTGGGTGCCCTCCTTTCTACACGGGCAGCCAAGTAATAGGTATTCTTTGCTTGGAGTCTTTTCTTTGGAGCTGCTTATCATTTTCCTTGGACCAGCTTTTGACGTAGAGGTGATGACTTGGAGCTTCGAAGACTTTCTATCATTTGCTTTTATCGCATTTCCTTTTTCATTCCAGACATTAGACTTATTTCCATTTCATGTCATTTATTTTGGAATTAGGATTTATGTCATTTTTCTACAAACTTGATGTAGTAACTTAGAATTCTGTGACTGTGGATTTTCTATTGTTGATGACATTATATTTCCGTTGCTATGATGTTGTTTCTATATGGATTTCCTTTACTATGTTGTTTCTGTGATTTGTTATATTATATTTATGTTGTATTCCAAATGATTACTCGTACTTTCATACCGTGGAAGTTTGGGGTCATCACAGTTGGTATCAGAGCTTAGGTTTACAAAGCGGAATATAACATAATTATAATAATTCGTTTACGTAGAATCACTATATTCTATGGCGAACATTTCATGAGATACATAATAGTCAGTCATTCTAACATAATCTTTTATCCATCCTTCTACCTCCATCATGTCTCAAAATCATCATTAAAGTTGTTCTGACTCTTTCTTTGGTCGTACAGAAACAACTAGAAAATGAGTTCCGCTGCTGCTAGAGCTGCTAGGGCCAGGAGAAGGCAAAATACCACCGTGACTGAGGAGCCCACTGTCCAACAACAACCACCACCACCGCCTCAGCCCTTTGATTTGGATAAGGTGGCGAAGAAGTTCAAAAACTTAGGAGGAGTGCCATTCAAAGGTACAGAAACTGTGACACAGGCTCAAGCTTGGCCAAGAAACTGCGAAAAGATTTTTGAAGGATTGGAGCTACCGGATCAGAGGAAAAGATTCATGGCTTCATGGCTACTACAGGAAGAAGCTCAAAACTGGTGGGACATAGTCATGATTGGAGGGATTGCTGATGATATGTCTTGGACAAGGTTTAAGGAGCTTTTCAACGACAAATACATTCCGAGGCAGGAGGTAGAAAGACTGCATGATGAGTTCGCCAATCAGAAGCAAGGCGACAAGACCATCTCAGAGTATGTTCGAAGGTTTGAAGATCTCTCCCGTTATGCCCCTGAACTGATTCAGGATGACTTTCAGAAGAACAAAAGGTTCACAAATGGGCTTGCGAGGAAATATATTGACAGAGTCACGGCCCACATCGATCTTTCTTTCAATAAGCTGGTGGAGTTTGCTTGTCGATATGAGGAGAACGATAAGAAGGTTTCTCAACAGGATAGAGAGAGAAGCTTGGCTAACAACAAAAGGAAGCAGCCAGAGAAGAAGACTGAAGGGAGCACTTTTGGGCTCGCTAAGAAGTGGGATAAGTCAAAGGTGCAATGCTTTAACTGCCAGCAATTTGGACATTATAGCTCGGAATGCAAGAACCCAAAGAAGGCTAGGAGTGATGACACTAAAGACTGCTATAATTGTCATAAGAAGGGTCACATCAAGTCTAACTGCCCACTGTTGAGAGGAGCTCAGATTGCACATGTGTATGACGGGGCAAGTGCACCATCTTCCTACGCACCTACTGAGGGAGGTAAGCCTGATGTTTTAGATGGTATCATTTCTATTAAAAATATTCCTGTCACTGCTTTGTTTGATACGGGTGCATCAAGAAGTTTTGTCTCTAGCAACACGGTTAAGAAGTTAAAATTAAAACAAAGAAGTCTAAAGGTACCAATTAATGTTCATAATCCTGTTGGAGGTTCTATCGCTCTTGATTCATACTGTCGAGTACCTATTTCTTTCTCTTACTTTCAGTTCCCCTTTAACTTGACCGTTATGAATTTTTCCGAGTTTGATATCATCCTTGGTCTTGATTGGCTAACAAAATATGACGTTGAAGTGCTATGCTCAGAAAGAATAGTAAAGGTGAAAACAGGGCTTGGAAATACTGTTATTATACCTTGCCATGGCTCGAAATCTGATAGAAAGGAATTTTGGTCTTCCCTCGTGATCACTCCTATTTCTCTAGAGAATATTCCCGTGGTCAAAAATTACGCTGATGTATTTGAAGAAGTAGACAGCTTACCGCCGCGAAGGGAAATCGATTTCAGAATTGATCTTGTTCCGAATGCAAGACCTGTAGTCCATGCTGTCTGAAGGATGACCCCTAAAGAAAAAGAAGAGTTGCAAGCCCAAACTAAGCAGCTCTTATGGAAGGGACTAATCCAGCCTAGTTTTTCCGAATGGGGTGCAGCTGTGGTGTTTGTCCCCAAATCTGACGGTACTCTAAGGCTATGCTTGGATTACCGCGACCTAAATAAACAAACATTGAAGAACAAATACCCCTTGCCTCGCATAGATGATTTGATGGATCAATTAAATGGGGCCAAGTTGTTTTCGAAGATGGATCTAGCCACAGGTTTTCACCAACTCCGCATAGCTGAAGAATGCATTCCTTTGACCGCTTTCAGAGGTCCGGACACATTCTACGAATGGTTGGTGATGCCGTTCAGGCTGTGCAATGCTCCAGCCTACTTTGTTGACTTAATGAATAGGGTCTTCCGCGAGGTCCTAAATAAATTCGTCCTAGTCTTCATTGATGATATTCTTATCTATTCTAAAACTAAGGAGGAGCACGAAGGGCATTTAAGAGAAGTGTTGGAGATTCTGCGAAGAAATATTTTAAAACCAAAATTTTCAAAATGCACATTTTGGCAAGAGGAGGTAAAATTCTTGGGCCATGTTGTGTCAAAAGAAGGAATTGCAGTTGACCCAAGTAAAATTGCCGCCATTCGAGATTGGAAGCAGCCCCGTACACCCACCGAAGTAAGAAGCTTCCTAGGTTTGGCTGGATATTACAGAAAATTTGTCAAAAACTTTTCCAAGCTGTCTGGCCCATTAACAAAGCTCACTAAAAAGCACACCAAGTTCAATTGGACATCGGATTGCGAGGAGGCTTTCCAAAAGCTGAAAGTGAGTTTGACCACTGCTCCCGTCCTAACCATCATCGATGGCAACCAAGATTTAAAGGTCTACACCGATGCTTCTCAAGCTGGTGGCCTTGGAGCAGTTCTGATGCAAAGGGGCAAGGTCGTTGCATACGCGAGCCGTCAATTAAAGCCACATGAGAAGAATTATCGTGTGCATGACTTAGAGTTGTTGGCTATTGTTTTTGCTTTGAAAATCTGGAGACATTATCTTTTGGGCGAAAAATTTGAATTGTTTACAGACCATCAATCTTTTAAATATCTCTTCGACCAAAAAGATTTGAATTTAAGGCAGCAACGGCGGCTAGAATTTCTTGCAGCATATGATCTCGACATCTTGTATACGTCGGGGAAAGCCAATGTTGTGGCAGACGCACTCAGTAGAAAGGCTGACATGGTCGCGAGCCTCATCATTACTCCTTCTTTGATGGATAAAATTGCCTCTCTCCAGAAAAGCGATGCTTTTATTCGAAAGATGATTGAAAGAATTCAAAGAGGTGAAAGCACAGACTTTCAAATAGATGGCAAGGGAGTTCTTAGATTGCACGGGCGGATTTGTGTTCCAAGTATCCCCGAGCTCATAAGAGAAGTTTTGAATGAAGGTCACAAATCAAAGCTTAGTATCCATCTAGGCATGAGCAAGATGTATCGAGATCTTAAGCGCACGTTTTGGTGGAAAGCTATGAAGAGGGATATATCTATTTATGTGAGTAGATGTCCTACGTGCCAGGGAGTAAAGAGCGATCAACAAAAGCCTGCCGGATTGTTGCAACCATTGCCGGTTCCAGAAGGGAAGTGGGACCAAGTCTCCATGGATTTTATAGATGGTTTGCCCCGTACTAGGAAAGGGAATGACAGCATATGGGTGGTCATGGATCGTTTCACCAAGACCGCTCATTTCATACCTGTCAAGTCCACTAGAACTGCTCAAAGTCTGGCACAAATTTATTGCAAAGAAATCGTCAGGCTACATGGGTAATAAAACTAAAACTCTCCTTTTCATCATTTTCTAAATGAAAATTTTCATGTTCTAATTGAAGAAAATCTTTCGTGTTAAACAGAGTTCCTAGCTGTATTGTTAGCGACCGTGATCCTATCTTCACTAGCAAGTTTTGGGAAGCATTCCAAAATGAGTTGGGAACGAAGTTAAACCTTAGTACCGCTTACCACCCTCAGACGGACGGCCAGACTGAGCGAGTGAATCGCATTCTTGAAGATCTATTGCGAGCTTGAATACTCGATTTTGGAGGGTCTTGGGAAGATCACTTGCATTTAGTTGAATTCTCGTACAACAATAGTTATCAAGCAAGTTTGAAAATGTCTCCATTTGAAGCCTTATATGGTAGGCCATGTAGATCGCCAGCATGTTGGGTTGAAAAAGGAAATCGACTTGTGTTGGGTCCTGACATGATCCAAGAAGCTTCGGACAAAGTTGACTTTATTAAGAAGCGAGTATTGGCGGCCCAAAGTAGACAGAAAAGTTACGCAGATGTAAGAAGGCGAGAGCTAGCTTTTGATGTAGGTGACTATGTCTATCTGAAAGTCGCTCCAATGCGAGGTGTTATCCGTTTTGGAAAAACAAGGAAACTAGCACCCAGATTCATCGGCCCTTTCCCTATTCTTGAAAAGATTGGCACCCTAGCTTACAGAATTCAGATGCCCGACTGGTTGCCTGGAGTGCACGATGTATTCCATGTATCTCAACTTCGGAGGCATGTCCATGATCCGGATCTGGTTGTGGAGGAAGCTGCACAGCAAGATTTGGAAATTACCCCAAGCCTAGCAGTGAGAAGAGAGCCACTGAAAATTATTGGCAAATAAACTAGGGTGTTGAGGAATAAAAGAATCAACCTAGTCAAGGTGCAGTGGAGTGGTGACCCTAGAGACTGCACTTGGGAAACGGAAGAGAGTATCAAACAGGCCTATCCCAACTGCAAAGTGGATACCTCCGATTAGGTTTTGTTTGAGGTACGTTTAATCTTTTCAGTATTCCCTATGTTGTTTCCTACTCTTCTATTTTTCCTTTTTTCTTTTCGAGGACGAAAAGTTCTTAAGGAGGGGAGATTGTAACAACCCTGAAATTTGGGATCAATTTAAAATTTTCATTTATGGGTGTTTAAAAATTTAAAATAAATTATTTCAAATAAAAATGAATGGGAATTTGTTTGAGCAAGGTTAATGCAAAGTTAAGCCAAAAATAAATTGCATAGAGAATTAGAAATAGGAAGGTAGTTTGAAAAGTCAAACTTGAACTTTGACCTACTGCACAGGATGCAGAATAAACCGGATTTTGGTGAAACAAAAAATATCTAAATCTGTTAATGAGTACCTTTCTAACGAATCCGAAAAATCGAAGTTTCATAGCGGAAATCAAAAGTTATGGCCAAATGAATTTTCAGAAAGCTCGCTATAAAAATATATCGCCCTTGAAAATTGACATTTTGCATACGACCTCAGAATTCAACGAAACCACTTTTGTTGGCTCCGGAATGTAAAACTATTGCTAGGTTTCAAATTTCATGATTTTTGAAGCTAGCATGTAAGCGAGGCAAAAGAATCTGTGTTTTGTCAGTTTCGGTCAAAATTAATTGACTGAAAAATAGCCATTTTTCAAACAGTCTCAGAATGAGGTGAAAGAAATTTTGTTAGGACCGTATGGACATAAGAAAGCCAAAAATAATTTTTCTGGATTTTTCTGAGCTAGTATGTGGCCCTGGTGGATTTAACAAGTACGTTCGAATTTAAATTAAATGATTTATTTTAAAAATAAAAGAAACATGACTGTAACTTCAGAATTAGACCTTAGCAGTAGCGCCATCGCGTTCAGAAGACGTCAAAACATTAAGTTTGACAGTCATTGAGCTTCGTTTGGAGGTCGTACGAGAAGACACTAATTTCTATAATTAATTAATTAAATAAATAAAAAAATAAAACCCTAAATACTAGTATAAATACGGTATGCTACAGGGCCATCGTCTTCTTCATTTTGTTACAGCCGCAAGAACCCATATTAGCTCGAATCTTTGAGCTCAAAATTCTCCCTCATCACTCAGTGAAAATCTTCGTACCAATACCCGTTTCGAAGCTCTTCGCGAGCTCTTCGATTTGGTACCTGATCCAACACCCCCCGTCGCCCGTCGTGCCCGCCTCGAGCCAGAGAACAGCCCGCCGTCGCGCCCCCTGGGCCCCACCAGGCGCCGCCGAGCCCATCCCCCCTCTGGCCGAACAAAGGCCTCTCTTCCCCGGTCCTTCTCCAACAAACGGTGTCCGAAACCATCGACCACAGATCGAGAAAACTGGAATTGAAATTTTGAACAAATTGGGTTTCTAAGGTAAAATCTATATCAGTTTTGCGACGCTTATTTCTGTCGCTGTGTAAGTTGTTAAAAGCCTGATTTTGATTTTTGCATATGAATTTGTATTCGAATCGTTCCAGATCTGAAATCGTCTTGAATTGGAACACCGAACCTGAATCTTCTTCTCTGACCAAACACCGTGAGAATTTTATTTTTCATTTAATTTAATTTATATAATTATTATCTCTATGATTATTAACAGTAGAACCAATACGACATGATATTTAAACATAGATCTAAATCGTTCATAACTCATGATGTGGAATCAGAATTGCCTATAATGCTATGTGATTAGATCTGAAATTTTGAGGTTTAAACCTGAATTAATAATTAATTATGGTTATTTGTTTAATCATACTATGTTGATTTTACATATGTCAAGTTAAAACATCACCTTGTAATTACCTTGACGTTAGTTATTGGATTTGGACTTGTTGTCATGTTTGGATGTTGCTGTTATGTGATGTGATGAAAATTTACTTTTTATGGGATGTAAATAAAAATAAGAATTTACATCGTATGACAAAGTTAACATTTTTGTTAATGTTAAAAATAAGAATTTACATCGTATGACAAAGTTAACATTTTTGTTAATGTTAAAAATAAGAATTTACATCGTATGACAAAGTTAACATTTTTGTTAATGTTAAAAATAAGAATTTACATCGTATGACAAAGTTAACATTTTTGTTAATGTTAAAAATAAGAATTTACATTGTATGAGAAATTAACATTATTTTTGGTGTTAATAATAAGTAATTTACAATGCATGAAAAATTAACATTTTTTGATGTTAATTAAATAGTAATTTCATCATGTGCGAAATTAACATTTTTAATGTTAGTATTATAAAAATTATAACGTATGATGTAATTAACATTTTTAAAGTTAAATATTAATAAGTAATTTTACCGTAGGATAAAATTAACATTTTATTTAATGTTAATATCGAGTAATTTCACCGCATGTATGAATTTACATTATTGACAATGTAAATTAAATAGTAAATTTAACCGTAGGAAAATTTCACATTTTTATTAGTGTGACTAAAAATAATTCAATCGTAGGAAATTAACATTTATTCTTAATGTTAATATTTAAAGTATTTACACCATAGGATAATTAACATTTATCGTAATGTTAATATATAGTGAATTTGACCATAGGATAAAATTAAGATTATTTTATAATGTTAACATAAAAGAGAATTTACACCGCAGGATAATTAACATTTATTCTTAATGTTAATATTTAAAGAATTTACACCGTAGGATAATTAACATTTATCGTAATGTTAATATATAGTGAATTTGACCGTAGGATAAAATTAACATTATTTTATAATGTAAATAAAAAAGAGAATTAACTGTAGGATTGAGTTACATCATTTTTAATGTAAATTAAAAAGGGGATTTAACCATAAGACAACATTGACATTCTTAATGTTAATATAAATGAATTGCACTATGTAATGCAAGTTTACATTTTATTCAGTGTAAATAAATAAGGATGCGACATGTAATGCAAGTTTGCATTTTATTTAATTTTTAATGTAAATAAAAGTAAGATTCTGAGAATGCGTCGTTAAGTAAGAAGTTCAATTATTTTAAATAATTAAGACGTGAATTAGCCGTTATAAAATAATATAACGACATAAAATAGTTTTTCCAAAACTATAAGTATGCGAGGTTATTTGGGAAGTCCGAGATACTCTCATCCCAAATTAAACCAAACGACGTTGAAGATCGAAGTAGTAGAGTTGACGTATGAAGACCGTAAATCTTCCCTCGAATGGACGATGACTAAGACTCTAAATTGACTTGCTCCCAATTCAAGAGTTGAGGTAATTGCCCAAACGTATGTGTCGATTTCACGGGTTAGACTTTCGCTCAGACCCAGAGCATAAGTTTTAAATGGAACGTGTGTCTGACATTGGACTCCTTTATATATTTCATTTTTTGATTTTCTGTAGAGTGTACAAATGTTGGTGGTAGAGAATTTATTCTCTACTTAAATCCCTTTTGTACAATTGACGGAGAATCGATAGTGTGATATGGAGTGTCAGTGTGGCATACTAAGATGCAATGATCAAGGTTTCTTGTTGAAAAGCAGAACCTTGTGGTGATGATCAGAGCATGGCCTGTTTTAGGCGTAGCTTTGTGTATTACGTAACTTCACGAGCCTCACAAACCGGTAGAGTCTAAAACGGGAGAAGGGAACGCAGGGAGAGCAGCACGTTTCTTTCTAGCTAGAAGTGGTGTTTGGGTTTGACACAGCCTGACATTTTACTTATGTGGATGATGGAATGAGGCGCCTCAGATAGGTCCTATAGGATCGGGAAACGTGTGTTCAGGTATAACTAATCCGCTAAGCTGTATTTGCGGACCGGCCCTGCAGCTATCCAAGGGTTCTCCGCGCGGAATCCTGAGACACTAGCTAGAGTGCTCGAATCGGTAAGGAGCTCCTCTCTAGCCTTGACTCATGATGGAAATCAAAAATCCAAATACGAACCGACAAATTTGATTGTATTACTAGTACGGAGGCATAATATATGGGTACCTATGCTTCCTAGGATTGATACATTTATGATTGAAACATTTTCATATACATTAATGATAATATTAGATTCGTATTTGCCGTATTTAGCATGTTTAATCATCATAAGGTAAAACCCTATCCTCTGGTGTGCGTTGCATTGTGTGATGGGACTTGGGTCTTATGGTGATTCCATTTTTCCAAAAACATTGCGTTGTTTACGATGTATTTAATTATCTGTTATGACACTTTAAATTATGCACGACAATCCATTAGAGTGAACCCGTTCCGCGTTAGCGGCGTGGTCTTTGAATTTGCCTTATTAATATTAGTTAAGTTAGTTAAGAATTCTCACACCAGTCCCACGACTGACCCATAGTTTGTTTCACCTTTTTGCAAACTTGGGTGCCCTCCTTTCTACACGGGCAGCCAAGTAACAGGTATTCTTTGCTTGGAGTCTTTTCTTTGGAGCTACTTATCATTTTCCTTGGACCAGCTTTTGACGTAGAGGTGATGACTTGGAGCTTCGAAGACTTTCTATCATTTGCTTTTATCGCATTTCCTTTTTCATTCCAGACATTAGACTTATTTCCATTTCATGTCATTTATTTTGGAATTAGGATTTATGTCATTTTTCTACAAACTTGATGTAGTAACTTAGAATTCTGTGACTGTGGATTTTCTATTGTTGATGACATTATATTTCCGCTGCTATGATGTTGTTACTATATGGATTTCCTTTACTATGTTGTTTCTGTGACTTGTTATATTATATTTATGTTATATTCCAAATGATTACTCCTACTTTCATACCGTGGAAGTTTGGGGTCATCACAATTTAATATTTACACAGAATTTATTTTTAAACAAATAACAAATATTTATTCAAATAAATATTTATTACACTTTCCAATAGTGCACATATTGTTTCCTCTTTATTACACAATCACTTATACATACACTTCCTCGCTACATTTCACTCGTATACATTAGTTCCTTACTACTGTACTCATTCACTCATGTCCATGTACACAGTCACTCACACTCTCACTCTAATTTTAGTCGTCGGCTTCTTGCTCCAGAATTTGTCCAGTCATCTATCGTACTTGTCAAAATAAAATAGCATAATAAATTGGAAAAGAAACAATTTAATTCGAAAATATGAATTGTATTTAAATTTTATTTGCCTTGGTAAGTTGGGTTGTTTCTCATCATTTTTCTAGACATGATCAAATGTGTGTGTGTATACACACATACACATATAGACACTCACACTCTAACTGCGTATAATATTTATAGTGATACACTATTAATATTATAGCGTCCAACACAAAGTATTTTTCCAACACACTCGTATGGTGTTTGCATTAATGTTAAACCAAATTAACCACGATGAGAATATCTAGCTCGAGCTGATGAGAAGCAGGCTTCTGTCTACCAGCCTCATGCCCAATGAATACACGGGTATCTTCAGCTTTTTCTTTTTTGTTCCAGTCACGTTAAACCTGTACAATAACAAAATATTTTAAAAGCTATACACATGACTTAAACACGGAAATAATATCATTGCCTTCTAACAATAAAAAAATGCTGACTCAAGTATACACTCACAAAAATATGTCGAGGAGGAATATAAGATGCAAATGAAAGGATATGCATATCGAGATTCCAAGCTCAAACGTGATAAGTTTACTGTCCATGAATAATGCTAACATTTGTGATTTCCTTACCAAGCTCACAAATCCACATACACCAACATTTCACTTTTTTTTTTAAGAAAACAAAATGCATTATTTTATTGAATTTATTAGTAAACTTGATTTATTGAACCAGAACTTGTATCAAGAAATAAAGTATCATGGGACTCCTTGGAGCATCAGTGCTCCAACTTAAAGATAGAATACAGTTAAGAAATTTATTGTTCTGGCAAATGTTTTAGAAACAAAAGAAAAAACATATCTTTTCCCCATTGTTGTTATTCGTACATAACGTGTATGTACTACGTCGACATTATGGCAGTACAGGTAGAATATAAAGCTCTATATTTTTCTTACACAGCACTATGACAGTACACATACT
Source organism: Allium sativum (assembly GCA_030737875.1). Lineage (NCBI taxonomy): Eukaryota > Viridiplantae > Streptophyta > Magnoliopsida > Asparagales > Amaryllidaceae > Allium > Allium sativum. Next base: position 298,819,117 of record CM060922.1, read on the forward strand.
ATGTATGTACTACCCCGATGGAAGTAGCAAATAGTGTCAAGTTTTTTAAAATTCCAGCAAGTTAATATTCATTAGTAAACCCTGCATGATAGCTTAAAACCATTCATATACAATTATCCGATAATCCGATTCTCCAGTAAATTTATTATTTGGATTTGCCACAGATCTAATGAATGTATATACTCGATTTTTTAAAATTGTATAAGTAATATCATATCAGATATCGGACACCCAGCGCATAGATGTTAAAATTTTGCCTATAGGGCAATAAAATATTTTGTTGATTCCACTAAAAACCAATTCAACCAAGTTATAAATTTTATCTACAGGAAATTGAAAGGGAGAATTAGAAAAAAGGTCAAATTTCGAAAAATATTTTTTATTCAACTTAAAAACCAATTTTACATAAACATTAATTTGTGTCCAGTGGGTGCACATTAATACATCCATCTATGAGTTATACACTTTTAAGTGCCATCTGCAGCTGAGTTATAAAATTTAAGTGTTATATTTGAGCTAAACTCGATAGATAGCTTTTATATTTTAAAAGTTCAATCTTCTTAGTTGCCAGCTGTATACCTTACGAGATCTACAAATATGGTGGAACCGACAAAACCAAACTTTACTACACCTTGATGACTCTTTGGCTGGATCCTAAATCCCTGATGATAAGAGATACTATAAACAACCAAAAGATAGAAAACAAGAAGAAAACACACACACACACACAAGCACACACACAATAATTAATTTTGTATCAGCTCGCTTATAAGTTCGGTGTGGCCTTAGTGGCTTCACATCTGGTGGTGATTTTTTTTGCAGGATTGTTCCAGGTTGTGTTATGTAAGACCGCCGACTTGCTTTAGGACTTTGTTGAGAAATTGATTCAACTTATATTCGACATTAATATGTAGGGGATCAGAACCCCTTTCAGTTTCTGCAAAGAGCCGGACGGATCCATATTTGGGTATTAATATTTAGGTGACCGGAACCCCTTCTGGCTTTTGTAAAGAGATGGATGGACCCGGATTCGGATATTGATACGTAGGTGATCGGAACCCTTTCCAGTATTAATGAAGTGCCAAAACGACCCAAACTCGAGAATTTAGCATAAAAGACCGGAACTTCCCTCAGGTATTGGGAAGGCGCCGAATCGACCCAGATTCGGGTATTAGTATAGAAGAACGGAACTCCCTCCCAGTATTGGCATGGCAATGAATCGACCCACATTCGGGTATTAGTATAGAAGACCGGAACTCCCCTCCAATATTGGCAAGGCACCGAATTGACCTAGATTCGGGTATTAGTATAGAAGACAGGAACTCTCCTCCGGTATTCGTAAGGTGCCGAATCGACCCGGATTCGGGTAATAGTATAGAAGACCGGAGCTGCCCTTCGGTATTGATATGGAAAGCAGAGGTTGTACTTACTTTTTGAGCCTCCCCTTGTGATTTTGATGTCAAAGCAGAGGATGTACGTGCTTTGTTGGCCACTCTCAGGGCCATTGCGTCCGCAGCGCTTGACTAGCTTTTCCACAAGCAGGGCCCAAGGACTTACCCAACCTCCCTCTAGGAGGTGCCTTATCCTGACCATTGTAGGCGATGATAAGGGCTTAGAAACTTAGACGGGGAGATTGTAGGCATAGAACTATGGTTTATTTTTTTGACACTCTATACGGGCCATCGTAGGCACTCATAGAGGCTTATACACGACCCCCCTACAAGAGGTGCCTTATCCTGACCATCGTAGGTGATGATAGGGGTTTGTGTTCCCTTTTGCAGGTAACGCGGAACATAAGCAGAGGTAGGACATGCTTTTCTGTGAGAAGAGGTAGGACATGCTTAATTCTAGGAGAGGCAGGGTGTACTCTTCTACGAGCAGAGGCAGGGCATGCTAATTTTAGATGCATTGCCACGACCTTTTCTGGTGTGAAAAGACGGCTTACACTTTTGATGCTTTAACCCTGCCCCCTCTGATTTGGGCATGGAGAAAGACTAACACACCATCCCTCTCTGGGGGATGCCTCGACCCGGCTTGTTTGGCGATGACAAGGGATTTAATCCGTTGTTGATTGGACCCCTTTTGGGTTTTCCTTTTAAAATTCTGAGAGATGGGATTTTTGTGCATTAGTACATGTATATTAATCCTTTTCCTAAGGATTTTCTCAAACTCATCCCGATTTTTCTGATAAATTCCTATAATCGGCCTTGATTGACGAATTTGACGATCGCTTCCTTGAGGGTTCTACAACGATTAGTCTCGTGTCCATTCATCAAGTGATAATGGCAGTAAGGTCCTCCCGTATTTCTTTTGTATTTAAGCCTCTTCTTCGTGGAGGTCCAATAGTCAAGTTCATGTTTGTTTAGGAAGTAAACATTCTCCCTCGAAGTAGTGAGGTAGCGTTCCTGGGGTATCTTTGGTGTACACTCCACTTTTCGTTGATGGGGTCTAATCCTCCTGTGAATCGTCCCTGTTGTGGTTCCTATACTTTCATCCTCTTTTTCTAGAACATTCCGGAATCGAGTTGTCATCTCTTTTGTCCATTATTCGGCGAAGTGGCTAAAATCGTCCATTATTCCGCATTTGAGCGTCATTCCCTTAACTTGCCTATAGTGAGCATCCTTTAAGTAGGGGAATGTCAGCTGATGTAGATCCACTGGGTGGGAATGCCATGGCTTGTCCCATGTGGGAAGAGCAGCTATCCCCCGTCTCGTAAGCATGTAGTTCCATTTTCCTCTTTCACTTTATTACTCAAAAAGCCTCTGCTCTTAACTCTTGGTCCTCCATTACCCTATGGCTGGTGGTTCTTAACTTACCCACTTAAGATTCTGAAAGCCTTCATCTGGGTTTCTTGCTCATAACTTCGCTTCTTCAAAGCTAGTCCGATCGGGGATGGAACAACACAAGTAGATATGTGGTTGTTAACCACAAGGTCGGAGGTTCAAGCCCTCCTTCTAGCGTCAAAATGTTACGATATTTTTCGTCAACACCGGAAGTAGGTCAATAGGGACAAACTAAAAGGGAAATCAAGAGGATTGGCTCACTTCTCTGGTCGATTCTGGTAGGGACTTAAGAGGCTAGGGTTTAAGAGTGTAGGATCGCTGGGAACTATCAGGTAGGATCTAGGCTCAACGAACAAGGTTCGATCGCCATTAGATGAAATTGAAGGGTGTAACCCATGTTTCTGTGCAAAATTAATGATAGACTGCGACTACTATGACTAGGGAAATAATAATACACCTACAGAGCAGTTTTCACATAAGAAGATTCCTTTTTATTCAGCTTTTATTGGAAGTACATGAATGTTATAGGGAGGAATTTTCCATTAATCTTCTTTCTCAAGTTGTTCCTAATGGTACAAGAAGTTAGAAAAAAAAAGATCCTCCCTAATGTGACCTCTGGGGTCTTATTTATAGTTGTCCAGGGCCCCTCCCATCAAAGGGCTGTCAGATCCACATAGGTCTTTGTTGGTTGTTTTTTTCTTGGCTTTGGGTGCTTGACCTTCCACCGCTTTTGATGTACTCAATTATAACTCTTGGATGATGCTTGAATCCTCAAAAGCAATTCTTGAAGCTTTGCTTGCGGACATGAGCTTTCGGATGTAGGCTCTCGGCTTTACCGTGAGTGCTTAGAGGGGCTTGAGCTCGTGGTGTATGCTGATAGTTGCCGGAACGAAACCGCATGGGTTTCGGTACTATGTAGCCTAGTACGTGTAGCTTGAATCCTGCTGGGGTCTGGACTAGCCCTTCGGCAGGGCCTTTACGGTAGCCTATATTCTTGGAGGGTGGCCTTCCGCCATTCATGCAGTAGATGCCTCGGAAGTAGATTCTGGGTAGCCTTCTCGTCTTTCCAGTTTGGGGCCTTCGATACTTCCGTCTTCGGGTATATCGACATTTGGGCATGCCATTATTGAAGATTCCTTCGGGCTTTGTCCGTCAGGTTTATTGTTTCTGGCTTACTTGATTTTGGACTAGGTTAGCTTCTTTATTACGGGAACTTCCACCAGGTTGGGGGCAGTCAGAGAGATCTTACCGGGTTGACCCTGGTAGAAGAATCTCACCGGTCACATCTTGTAGCCTTCGCGGTCCTTTCCCTCAAGAGGGTTTCGATTGATGTAGTTTCTCAGGTTATTCGATACCCTTCACTGCCCGCCTGCTTCGATGTTAATTTTGGTGGTAACAATATCTCTTTATGACTTTCTAGTAAAGGCCTTATTTGATTCTTGTGATTCACATTCATCCATTTATACTTCATTAGTCAATTTTTTGCACCTTAGTATGTATCTTGTTTCTGATCCAGTAGTTATTTCAAACCACATAGGAGGTACAACTCATTTTTCTATGATGTGTAAGGGTTTGATAATTTCTGTATTTGGCATCGAGTTCGATTGTGACGCCTATGTACTGGGGTTTTCGGGGTATGGTATTATTCTGGGGATAGATTGGCTTGCCATGTATGGTGCCATTCTCGGTTGTGAGAGAAGGGCAATGAGATTGATGGCTTGTCATGGTAGGCCCCCCGAGATATCTTGGGACCCGCGAGGGTCAATCATGTTGAGCTTCTTAGAGTCCCTAGATACTTCTATTAATGATCTTAGCATAGTGCCCATGGTGAGCGATTCTTCGGATGTATTTGAGAAGATGAGAGGACTACCTCTGAGATGAGAGATTAATTTTTAGATTTTACTAATAGAGAACGCTAAACCTGTTTCATTGCCAGTTCATCATACGGCTACGATGGAAAGGAGGGAATCGAGTAAGCCGGTAGGTGAGATGTTAGAGAAAGGTTTTATTATACGGAGTATATTTGAGTGGGGAGTCGAGTATCTAGGAAGTTCCTAAATAATTTTATGGTATTGTTTGTGGATAACATCTTGGTGTTTTCAAGAAATGAGGATGAGCACTTTGCATTTAGGAGAAGTTCTTCGTACTTTTCGCGCTCATCAATTAAAGGCAAAATTCTCGAAGAGCCATTTTCGGTGTAAAGAGGTGAGACTCTTGGGGCATGTGGTTACGAAAGATGGTATAATAGTGGATCCTGCTAAGGGGTTGTTATGGGAGGCTTGAAGGCCTCTAAGAATTTGACTAAAGTGAGGAGCTTTCTAGGTTTGCCGGGGTATTATCGAAAATTCATTAAAGATTTTGCATAGATTTCATCTCCGCTTACCCACCTTACTAAGAAGAACCTATTGTTGTCATGGGATGTGAAATGTGAGGATTTTTTTTTGAGATTGAAGAAGGAACTATGACTACTTCAGTGTTGATCCTTTCAAATGAATCAAATATGTTCACGGTTTATACAAATGCTTGCAATATAGGATTGAGTGTGGTTTACATGCAGGAGGGTAGGTTTGTTTGTTATGGGAGAAGACAACCTATGGTATATGAGAGAAGTTACCTCACTCATGATTTACACCTAGCAGCTATTGTTTTCACCCTTAAGTTTTGGAGGCATTATTAGTTGGGTAAGAGGTTTGAGTTGTGCACTGATCAAAATCTCTCAAGTATTTATTTTCTAAAAAGGATCTTAACTTGAGACAGCAGCGCTGGATGGAGTTTCTAACATCTTACGATTTTGAGATTTCATATACCCATGGGAAGGGGAATGTAGCGACGGATGTTCTAAGTAGGCAGTGGATAACTTTGAGCACATTATTCATACAATGGTAGAGTTTGGAGTTTGTATCATCTTTTAATATCAGACCATATATGGATTATGCACCAGGATTATTAGCATCGCTTGAGGTACAACCTACACTTTTGGAGTGTATTGAATCCATTCAGCATGATGATCAGCAGCTAGCCGATATTCTGGACCGACCTGGAAAAGGCAAGATTTCCAGGCATTTTCTACATATTCAGTTGACGAGAGAGATTAGCTATGCCGTTATGGCAGGCTATGCATACCCCGTATGGGAGATGTGATGAGTGCGGTATTTTTTGAGGCCCATCACTCTCGGATGACCATCCATCCAGGAGGAGATAAGACGTGTATGGACGTGAAGAGGGTCTTCTCTTGGATAGGGATGAAGAAGTATGTGGCTGATTATGTGGCAAGATGTATAACATGCAAAAGGGTTAAGGCTGAACAAAGGATGCCTGGTGGATTGCTTCAGCCTCTTGATGTGTCACAGTGGAAGTGGGAGAGCGTCTCGATGGATTTCATAGATGGTTTGCCTAGATCAATAAAAGGCAATACTAGTATTTGGGTAATCATGGATAGATTAACTAAGAGCGCTCATTTCATCCAAGTTAGGAATAAGAGGGTCACAGCTGGGTTAGCTTCAATATGTTTGAGGAAGATTCACTACTAAAAAAGTGGGCATATTTGACACTAATTTGTGTGCGTTGTACGAAAAGTGTAGTGAAAGCTATGCTTTCTTTGATCTTCTGCAACAATATTCATATGTTGTTGCATTAGACGTGAATGCACTATTGTGGTTGAAATTCTTGTGTTGTGACGTGCAACTCATGTTCAAAGCGTTGCGTTACAACAGTTAAAATTACACCTCATTAATCCATGTCCTCATAAACAAAAAATCACAACCATTGATCCACCTTGATCAATCCACCTTACCCTTCCCCTATTTCCCGCTAAGATTTTCATTGTCGCCCATCTCTATTTCCTGCTAAGATTTTCATTGCCGCGATACCATTTGGTTGGAGAGAAAAAAAAATTAGAATTTGCAAATTGGGGAATTACAAAACCAAATCGTGCAATCAACATTTATCGTCTAATTTGGGTTTGGATAATTGGGTTTTCTGTTTTAAAAGCGTAAATCCAAACTAAATCATTCTCAGTACTTGTGTTCGCGGAGTATCAAACCCAAACCCTAATCTGGTTATTCCTTGATTTCAAAGTAGCGAGGGGCACAAAAACATACTTGATAAAAACGCACATAGAAAACCGAATGGCAGAAATTCGTGGTGAGCAGAATCCAATCAGTAAAAAGGTGCACAACTAATTATGAAGAAGAAAGAGACAATAAGCACGTAATCGAATCTGGTCTTTGGTTTCAGAAATAGGTAACCCTAATTTCTGAAGTATCCTATTTTAATATGCCTTGATTTCAAATCATATATTACTCAATTTAAATCAATTTGTAACCAAGTAATCTGTGCATTATAATTTAGTTGCAATGGTTGCTTCTAATTAGACAGTCTGTGACATGGTTCACTGCATATTTTGTTTCCTTCTAATTTAATAGTCTATAAGTGATTCTTCTGGTGAAAATGTTTGAGAGGCGTAAAATGGTTGTGATAGCAACTGGATTGGACTTGTTAAGTTACTCAGTGTGCATTCTGCTTCTCTGTATATTCTCTATAATCTTCATAAAACTGACTAGAAACGGATCTGTTAAGTTTATAATGTGTATTAGTATTGGATGTTGTAACTGGATGAAAAAAAAGAGTCTACAAGTGATTCACTAATTCATTATACGTTTATCTGATGTGTTGGCTCTGTGATTCAATTTCTTGCTTTTTAATTAAGTACACTATAAATTGTTGTCAAATGAAAGTTTAAATTTATATTAATTGTGGAAGTTAATTTGTTCAATGATTAAATTCTTTTGGTTATGATGGTAACACAGTTGCAATTCCAATAGTCATTACAAGTATTTTCTAAATTTGGACGTAGTTGGAGTTAGAGAAAACAAAAATTCCACGAGTTTAATTAACTACATAACGGAATAGATTTTCCATATTATCTGTTGTTGTACTCGTTCAAACTAATTCTGGTAGAATAATGTAAACATGAAATGAAATTCTCATTTTACTTGCAAGAGCACCACAGTTCTCAGCTTATTACAAGAAAAGAAGCATTACAAACAACATACCAAATTAGCACCATCTTGTAGGAAAAGACACTCACGATCAGGCTTTACTGATCTCTTCAATTCTTTTAGGCAATATAAGTAGTCCAGTTTTGTAGAACTGTGTACAAATTTTGTCAAATAATTCACTATGTGTTACAAATTCAGTAGTTACAGAAAGTCGTGCCTGTTTTTGCATGCATCTTCTTGACTTTTTCCGCAACCCACATCATTTCGTGCATGGCTAAACATTGTAGTTCTGCAAAATGGGAGTAAAAGTCATACAATAGGAGTAAAAGACAAACAATAGGAGTAAAAGCCATACAATAGGAGAAATATGAGGCTGATTTATTTATTTGACTTTGAGTTTCACTTGTGTGTTGATACATGTGGCATATACGATGCATCAGCATGAACAAGACTCATAGAGCATGCGTATAATTAGTAATCCAATTATCCAAATAGGTCTCTCTCGTAAAAAAACGATTTAATTTCACTTTCAAATTGTTGAAATTTGAAGGAGTGGCAGGTGGAAAATGTAAGAGATGAACGCTACTTTGAAAGCAAAATTCGATACACTTTCAGTGCAATCAGAAATTCGATACAATTTCAGTGCAATCAATAAAAGACACAAGTGAGAAAAAGAAGTAGGTTTAAGCATTATCTTAACTGATTGCTTAACTAAATTTAATCATTTGCTTGTATCTGAATAGAATAAAGTATATTACATGAATTTATATGCGTTATAAATGATTGTTAAAATTACCATTGTTGCGTGTTTTGATAATTCACCGGTGATAAATATACCTTTACCATACTGGTTAAATTGGTATACCGATTTCACTCAAAAATGGTAAAGGCTGACTAGTAATGATATGGTAATGAAAAATTTAGCATTAGCTTGACACTCCCATTTAAAAGGTTTTTTTTTTCTATGAAATTTCCCCTAAAAATGCATATATAAACTAAAATGACCTACTTATCATAAACCGCTAATTCAACCTAAGGGAAATGCTGCAATAAATTAGCTAACAATAAGAGTTGAACTTTTTATGTTTGCGCGCTTGTAAAACATAAAGATGCCACTTCAAAACCACACTCATATGTATCCATTTTATACTCTGACGTCAAAAATAGCAACAGACAACAGTTGCTGCTAACTATTCAGAGTTTGTCAGTTGAGAAATAAGCAAAGCTGAAGCACTTTTGAAGGTACAAGGGAGTTTACTTGAATAGAATGAGCTCTGATATCAGCTAAGTGTTTCTATTATCATCAAACCTGTCTGTGACTGTAGGTTATATTATCTCCTGTTGATTCTGTTGGAAATACATATCGTGTTCTTCCTGAGGGCACGCCTTCAGAACTCTAGAGAATACTTGATCTCAAGGTATGTATGTATCTATATAACCTTCTATTTCTCTTGTTGTGAAAGTAGGGATACGTCTCTTGTTGTTATTATTATTAATTGTTATATTTATTTTGTTACTTAAATCGGCTGCATAATGCATCAACTGCATAATGCACTGAAATGTGTTCCTCAAAAGAAATGTCAAAGAGTACATGGAAGAGCGTAAACCTGGTATAATAGTCTGTCAAGAGTCATGTCAGATAGACACAAGGACATTGCCAATTTCCAAACAAGTTCGTTGTTCCGGTAAATGGCATGGATTTAGAGGAAAAAATGAAGCAAAGGGTTTGGTATTTACCACCAAGAAAATTTCCGATGGTTAGTTCAACAACGAGGCAGAAGTATATCTATTATCCAATACAGTTAATACAGATCAGAGTCCAAGTTTTAGGTTAAAAGGCAATACTTTTCGTAGATCTTGTACTGTATATGATTCAGAGAGCTCTATCGTTGCTTAGTCAAACCCTTTGTACAAACTGGGGAAAAAAATTCACTCAAGGAACAGATGTACTGTGAATCCTGGAAATGATCATTCTCTGGCATTAGCCATGCTCGTCACATTTTTTGATCGAACCATTATATTATGACAACAACAAGTAGGCATCTTATAAGAAAAAATTTGTCTGGTTTCCGCAATATTTAGTATTTTAATTTTAGTCGTAATAGCGTAACAATCTTACTAGTGTAAATGAGACGAAGTACACTAACATCCCATTGTCAAACTGGTGACTACATTGATGATCCCTTGTAGCTTATACTCTTATATACGTATATGGATATGTACATTTTGTTGCTGTAATTATCTGCATTGTTTTTCACTTATTTTCAAGCTTACTACTACTTTTGCATATGTTCCTATGTCTTCTTTACTAATTTGCTTCAACTGCCACTTTAAAGTATATATTCTTCAACAAAGCAATATGAAAATATATGGTCGTGCAAATTCATCCTTCCACTTTGATTTGAATGATCAGGTTACTATTTTTTGTAATGTTAGGGGTTGTTTTAATAATGGCTTCAAAGTGCTAATATTTTGTTACTTTTGCTTTTTAATTTTTAAATATGTGTCAGTATACAAAATCATTTATTCTCAACTTATACGAAATGCACAGTATGTTCTAGATGCATATCGTAAAGATGACATGCTGAAGTTTGCAAATCATTCATCCAATCCTAACTGTTATGCCAAGGTAGTATATAATGCTTATTTCGTTAAACTGTGTTATTATTTTGAAATTCTGTTAATGTTAAACCGTGTATACAAATAGGTCAAGGTAGTAGCTGGAGATCATAGAGTGAGAATATTTGCGAAAGAACACATTGAAGCGAGCGAGGTTTCGAAGTTATAGAGGATGCAAAGTCTCAAATAGAAGCTGCATGTCTAGGAGTTGTGTCTTGTTTTGGATTTGAATGTGATGATTAATGGTTTGAATGTGATGATTAATATTTTGGATTTCTTCTACGTACAAAACTGGTATTGCAATTTTTTTTAATTAAAGCGTTGTATTTGCTTTCTTCTATTGTAGTATTTGCCTTTTTTACTGTCGTGTTTGCCTTTTTTCTGATGTTGCATTTTAAGATAATGGTGTTGCGTTACATAATATAGTGGTGTTGCATTAAATTAATTATTATTAATTTCACATGGCATGTGGGCCCCACAACTGACATGGCGTGTGACACGTATGCAGCTGACATGGAGAGCTGATGTGTCGTGTGACATGTAGGCAGCTTACGTGGAAAGCTGACGTGGCTCCACTGTCATGACCTGGCAACCAAATTCAAAATAATGCTTAAGGCAACGCTGTATATTGTTGCATTAATTGCAAGTACTGTTGCATTAGGGCTATAATGCAACACTTTCTTTTCGTGGCAGTAGATGGGCAAAAGCGTTGTCTTAAAGGGCTAATGCAACGGCCGCGGATGCCACGCCCCCTTGGTGTTGGCTATTTGGAAAAATGGTCTACGGCAACGCTTTTTAGATCTATGGCCATATAAAAATAGTGACGAATATACCCACTTTTGTAGTAGTGATTTACGGATTTCTTGGAGTTCCCACGAGCATTGTTAGCGACAGGGACCTCGTCTTCACCAGCGAGTTCTGGAGGATCCTGTAGGAGGCATTGGGGACGCAGCTGAGACTTAGTACTGCATATCACTCTAAGATAGACCGAGACGGTTAATCGGATTCTTAAGGATTTATTACGGTTGTTGTAACAGCGTGCATTTTACATATAGGAGGATCGTAAAATATTTTTATTTTATTTCCTGATGGTTTGATCATTCTCATATTTTAATAAGTTAGTTATGAGGATGTGAAACATGTCCATAATTTTTACTAATTTTATTTGTGATAATATTTCCCTTATCAGTCTTGTGTAGGGAATAACTTTTAACTCGGATCGAATCAGGTGCTGAGGTCGGTCTCATTGGTAAGGAAATGGTGTTTCCAATTCCGTATATTGGTCACATTGAAGATTTGGTTTAGCAGTTTGGGAGGAATCGCTGTTTTTATGTTTCACAATTTTTATTTTGGTTTTTAGAGCCATTGATGAGCTGATTTGAGGAGGCCCATTAGTGGGCTAGTGGGAGGCTATAAATAGGGGGTTAAAAGCATGTAGAGAGGATTACTTTTCTTTATTATCTCATTTTGTTGAGCTCGTAATCCTCCTTGCCTAATCAAATACACCTTTCTACCATTAAAATTCTAGATCTACGTAAGATAATCGAAGACCTACATCGTTTGAAGTTAGATCTATGTCAAGTGAAGAGAGATCACATCAAATCAAGAGGCTTAAAGCATATTCTTCGCTGTATGAATCGAGAATTTAGCGATTTCGAGTTAATTCGAAGAATTGGTGAGTGATAAGCATCTCTCAAGTGGATTCAATCAAGTATATGGGTTGTTTGATCTTGTGTTCATCATTTTAAGTTGTTTTCATATAGATTTAATCGATGTAATTATGATTTTAATTCAAATCATTATAGAATCTAATCTAGTAACTTATAATTGGTAATTCCATATGTTAATTGTATGTTTAGATCCATTTATTGATTTGATAATGGATTGAATCGTTGTTTTAATATCTGTTGATTATTGCTTGAATCAATGGTTGATTTGTTGATCGAATATGGGTGGTGTTTGTGATGGATCGGTGGTGTTTGGGCGAGTTTTGGGCTAGGATTGACAAGTTTTGGCAAAGTTTGAATTTTATGCTTTTAACAGGATTTTACAAATGCTATAAAAAGTCCTGGATCGAGCACAAATCGTAGTATGGATTGGGCACCAAAAATCAGTGAATCGGCGTGAAAAAATGATGGATCGGGCATGTTTTGATGACTTCGGGAAAAGCTGAATTTTCTGGGTACGACAGCGTTTGGAAAGCGCTATGAAAAATCCCTGGATCAGCCACGATCTAGGAATGGATCGTGCAAGCCAAAAAGGGGTGGACCGACGTTGAAAATGTGATCGGTCGGGGCATTTTTTTGGTTCGACAGAAGGATGGATCGCTGGGATTTGATAGCGTTTTGACAAACGCTCTAGTAAGGTCATCGGTTGCGTATGATCCATAAGGGCAGATCAGCTCATTTTCATGGAGCGCGCATTCGGTTTGGGGGTTTGTCACATGGATCGGCCACGATGGATCGCGCAGGAGCAATGATAGTGACCCAGAAACGTTATAAAAAGGTGTTTTAAGTGCTATGATCTAGAATTTATTCAAATGGATCAGGAGCAACCCAAAAGATATTGTACCGTTTCAGAAATGTTTTGAAAGCCAGTATTGCTTAGTTTTCACACTAGATTAATGCAGAATTGAACTAGGAGATATAATAGCATTTCAGAAACGCTGCAAAAGGATGTTTTGGCATTATGGCCAGTTTTTCATAGCGAAAAAACTGAAAATTCTATGAAATGCAGTATTGACCAAATGAAGCTTGTATTTGGGTCGATGATGGTTCTAACTTTGACATGAATTCAAGGAGGAATGTTTGAAGCATAGTGAAGTGTTCATTGATCGTCGTAATGCAACGAATGTGAAGACGATCAAGGATGTTTTGAGTTTGTGGATAATAGTTGGATGGTCGACGGTGAGGATGACTAGTGATACTGGAGTCTAAGGAATTATTGTTGTCGTAGGTTCTAGCGGACTCAAAGTAGGGGTATGATAGAGATGTCTAAAAGAACGATTGTATGGTCGAGTACACTGGGCAGCTCGACGAGCCTAGTTACATTTTGTTTTATGTCATATGGAGTTTTGCTAGAATCGAGATGTACCATTAACCCTTGACAGTTGATGATAATGTGCTTACCCGGTCATACGATTAACAACGGTTTCAAAGCAGGATTGGCAGTGATAGTCAGTCAGTCTTGAATGTTGATTGTTTTGCTTGTACCATCTCACATAGATTGTTTGATGTCGAAGGAGATGTTTCTTTGGTGCTTGTCTGATGTTGGTTTAGGCCTTCAGGGCTTGTGCTTGAGGGATGTTGAACTCGATTAGGATAGTTTACGTGAGATATATAATTGCTTGCTATGATCACTGTTGCTTGGTTAGCTCTGATTGCTATGATTGAATAGTTGCTCAGATTGCTACGGATTATAGTTGTTTCCAAATGCTTGTTTGTAAAGGTTATCACTGTTTGATGAGGGGGAAATGAGGTTGAGTTCTTCTCTGATGTTTTGGTAGATTAGTTGGTTAATCCGCCTATTCTCATATACTGTATTGATGATGTTAGATAGCTGTTTTATCGCTCACCAAGACTGTTTTCTAACTCAAGATTTTATGTTTCCCTCTTATTACCTTGGGTTATTCATCCGATTTTTGATGGGCAGACCGAGTAACAGGTTATAGGTAGCACAACTTGAGGAGGATGTTGTGCGGTGATGAGCAGGAGGCTGGTGTATTACTTTTTACTCTATAGTATCTATTGTTTTCCATTGTGTGATGATTGATTCTGAGTGTTGTAGTGAGGCGAATTTGTACAGACACTTATGTTGTAGTTCGAAATCACTTTCATGCCTTGTTGAGCCATCCTCGGACAAGCCCTTGCAGATTTCATAGTGGAGTTCACAATTTGCGAAGAACCTCCCTCGTAAGACAAGGAAACTCCAAGCATTAAATGGAAACTATTTGTGGATGGATCCTCTAACAATCATTGTTCCGGCGTTGGATTCAGATTTGTAACTCCTGAGGAACGCTCGGTATGTTATGCTCTGAAACTCGACTTCCCTGTCACCAATAACGATGCAGAATATGAAGCCATGATTACTGGACTCAGAATCGTGGTCGAACTCAACATCAAGGCTTTCTAGGTTTACTCCGACTCACAGCTCATCATACGGTAGGTGTAAGGTGAATACCAAGCCAAAGGGGAACGACTTGCTCCCTACCTCATTAGAGTCTGTGAACTACTCACTAACTTTCACCGTTACATCATTACGCACATCCCTCAAGGACAAAATGAGAAAGCTGATTTAATAACCAAGCTGGCAAGCTCTGGGGATGCGCAGCTCTTGGGGTTATCCGTAGTCGAAGTACTCGACTTTCCAAGCATCAGTAAGATGCAAACTGAATCGTTAGAAATGACGGAGACAGATCCCCGGATGACACCAATCAAGAATTACTTACACGAAGAATTCTCCCTGAGAGCTACAACACGGAATCCTCCCTGGACCCTTGGGGGTGACCCAAAAGGGGGGTGACCCGACCCCAGTGGGTGACCCAGAAAGAGGGGCAACCCTACCCCAGTGGGCAACCCGATCCAGGGTGCGACCCAATCCAGGATCATGATTCCCTGTAACTTCAGCTCTTCGTCCAAGTGTTTGTCAACTTACGCCTGCTTGTACGAAAGACTTGAGCTATTCCAGAGATAGAATTCGAGATGAGATGATCTTTGCCAAAAGATAGTCTAATAAATTACCCCCAAAACATATCATGCTGGTTGAAGGAAGATGTGTTCTAGATAATGCGAGAAATCCAAATCCAGAATACGACGATCACGCCGGAGCATATTAGGAGCAAAAAATCGACGATCGCGTAGGATCGCGTTAAGGCCAGAAAACCGACGATATCTCGGGATCGTATTAAATCCAAAAAACCGATGTTCGCACATGATCGTATTAAGGCTAGAAAACCAATGATCGCGTGGGATCGTATTAAGGTCAAAAGAAATCCGAGAAGACCAGAAGTTTGTCCCTGCAAAATAAGACAAGCAATGCAAAAATAGTTCTGAGATGGCCTTACTGTGATAAGATAACCAAGGAATTGCCATGAAGTTCCAACACGGTCTTACCGAGGTAAGACGACAAAGGAAAAGCTAAAAGATGTTCCAGGACTGCCTTATCAGGGTAAGACGACTAAGGAAATGCTAAGTGAAGTGTGTTTATACTGGACGGATCCAGTTTGGAGTCGGAGCTCATGTTTGTTTATAATGGACAGATCCAGTTTGGAGCCGGAGCTCTTCAGAGTACAACGGCCTTTGGTCCAATCCTACACTAGCGCCCTAGTGTTGCATGCATGAGAATGAGGAATTTATTGGTAAGCCGTTGTATGCGGATCGCGGGTCGCGGGTGGAGGCTGCCCTCGGGTCGGGTACCTCGAGCCGACCCTGTTCATGTATTTCGATTGGTGCTGCTTCATGTTGAAGTTAAACGGATTTAGGACTATTGTGCTGATGCAGATCGAGGAGGAGGGGTTGAGGACCCGATTTGAGTTTCCAGTATATGTTGCATTCTCGATTGGAACATTGTGATCATGTATATCATGTTGCATGTTGCCATCTGCTGGCCTTAGGTTCCTGTGCGACCGAATCTAAGAGGAGGTGGTTGTTCGAGCCGCTTGAGTCAATAGTTGTTGCTCGACCTTCCATCGATCCGAGTGAAAAAATCAAAGCAATCCTCTTCCTTTCAAGCTAGAAGAAGAAGTTGTCATGTGCCCCTTACCTGGCATGCCAAAATGTTAGACCAAAAAATGTCACTAACATCGAATGAAGTGTGAAATCCTCACAATCACATATCATAGAACGCAGAAAAAATTAAATAAAGATGAAACACACGAGGTTTTTCTAGTGGTTCGGCTATAGATATAGCCTACGTCCACTTTATAATCTTTTTGTTAAACTGACAGACTATAGGAATCAGTTACATGTAGACACACAATCCGTGTGTTCAACGAGAGTACAAGAATTTATACATGTAATCCACGTGTTAAATATGTAGGAAGAGAGAGGAGTTTATATGAGTGATGGTCTAAAGTCCTTGCACTTTGGCAATGGCAGAAGCTATGGAGACGTAAGAGAAAAGCCTTAGCCAAAAGTCCAAGAGAGAGGAGAAATCCCTTCTTTTGCCTTCAAGTGGTGTATTTATAGTTGTTTTCGGGTAGCGGGTCGTAAGCCACGTGTCAAGCCCAGAGGTGATCTCGGAAAGCAGTGGGGAGTACTCTCAAAATCGTGCTACGCGAAGTGGAAGTCGATCCACGCATGTAGGAGGAAGTTATACCTTTAGAACAAGCCAAAATTGATGTGCAGCAGCAGGTCGAGGGTGACCCGATCCAGGGGGCGACCCGACCCAGAGGAGGTGACCTAGAAGGGGGCCGACCCGACCCCGGGGGGAGACTTGGCCCCAGTGAACGACCCAAAAGGGGGGCAACCCGACCCAGTGGGAGACCCAAAGGGGGTGACCCGACCTTGGGGTAGCGTCCCGACCCTAGTGGGCGACCAGATCCGTAGCGACCCGATCTAGGTTTGTGATTCTTTGTAACTTCATCTCTTTGTCTAAGTGTTTGTCAACTTACACCTACTTGTACTAAAGAGTTGATTTATTCCCGAGATAGAATTCGAGATAAGATGATCTTTGCCAAAAGATAGTCTAACAAATTACCCCCCAGAACATATCTTGCTGGTTGAAATAATAAGTGTTCTGGATAATGCGAGAAATCCAAATCCAGATTGCGACTATCACGCTGGATCATATTAAGGGCATAAAATCGAAGATCGCACAGGATCGCATTGAGGCCAGAAAACCGACGATCTCTCGGGATTGTATTAAAGCCAGAAAATTAACGATCGCGCATGATCATATTAAGGCCAGAAAACCGACAATTGCATGGGTTCGTATTAAGGTCAAGAGAAATCCAAGAAGACCAGAAGTCTATCCCTATAAAATAAGATAAGAAATGTAAGAATAGTTCCGAGACGGCCTTACCGGAGTAAGACGACCAAGGAAATTACATGAAGTTCCAACACAGTCTTAACGCGTAAGACGGGCTTGTCGGGGTAAGAAGACCAAGGAAATGCTAAGAGAAGTGTGTTTATACTGGACGAATCCAGTTTGGAGCTGGAGCTCATGTTTGTTTATAATCGTCGGATCCACTTTGGAGCCGGAGCTCTTCAAAGTACAACGGTCTTTGGCCCATTCCCGCACTAGTGCCCCAGTGTTGCATGCATGAGAATGAGGAATTTCTTGGTAAGTTGTTGTATGCGGATTACAGATCGCGGGTGGAGGCTGGCCCCGGGTCATGGGTGGAGGCTGCCCCCATGTCACGCACCTCGAGCCGACCTTGTTCATGTATTTCAATTGGTGCTGCTTCATGTTGAAGTTGAACAGATTCAGGACTGTTGTGCTGATGTAGATCGGGGGTGGACTTGATTTGAATGGAACATTGTGATCAGGTATATCATGTTGCATGTTGCCATCTGTTGGCCTTAGGTGCCTGTTCGACCCAATCTAATAGGAGGTGGTTGTTCGAGCAGCTTGAGTCAATGATTGTTGCTCGACCTTCTATCGATCTGAGTGAAGAAATCAAAGCAATCTTCTTCCTTTCAAGCTAGAAGAAGAAGTTGTCATGTGCCCCTTACCTGGCGCGCCAAAATGTTTGTCCAAAAAATGGCACTAACACCGAATGAAGTGTGAAATCCTCACAATCACAGAATGCAGAAAACAGTAAATAAAGACAAGATACACGAGGTTTTTATGGTGGTTCGGCTATATTTGTAGCCTACATCCACTTTATAATCTTATTGTTATACTGACAAATTACAGGAATCGGTTACATGTAGGCACACAATCCGTGTGTTAATGAGAGTACAAGAATTTATACACGTAATCCACGTGTTAAATATGTAGGAAGATATGGGTTTGTATGAGTGATGGTCCAAAGTCCTTGCACTTAGGTAATGGCAGAAGCTATGGAGATGTAAGAGGAAAGCCTTAGCCAAAAGTCCAAGAGAGAGAAAAAAATCCCTTCTTTTGCCTTCAAGTGGTGTATTTATAGTTGATTTCGGGTAGCGGGACATAAGCCACGTGTCAAGCCCAGAGGCGATCTCGGAAAGCAGTAGAGAGTGCTCTCAAAATCGTGCTTTGCGAAGTGGAAGTCGATCCACGCATATTGGAGGAATTTATGCCTTAAGACCAGGTAAAAATTGATGTGCAGCAGCAGGTCGAGAGTGACTCGATCCAGAGGCGACCCGACCCCGAGGCGGAGACCCAAAAGGGGGTGACCCAACCCGGGGAGGACACCCGACCCCAGTGGACGACCCAAAGGGGGGCGACACGACCCCAGTGGGAGACCTAGAAGGGGGGCCCACCTTGGGGGGCGACCCGACCCAAGTGGGCGACCCGATCCAGATTCTTGATTCTCTGTAACTTCAGCTCTTCATCCAAGTGTTTCTCAACTTACGACTGCTTGTACAAAATACCTAAGCTATTCTAGTGACAGAATTCGAGATGAGATGATCTTTTCCAAAAGATAGTCTAACGCGAAGGTTACAGTTGAAGGTTTGATCTCTCTTTATGACTTTCTAGTTACGACCTTGTTTGATTTTGGCGTTTCACATTCATCCATTTCTACTTCGTTAGTCAATTTTCTACACCTTAGTATATCTCTTGTTTCTGATCCCGTAGTTTTTTCAAACCTCATTGGAGGTTCGTCTCATTTGTCTATGATGTGTAAGGGTTTGATACTTTCTGTATTATGCATCGAGTTTGATTGTGATGCCTATGTGCTGGGGTTTTCGGGTTACGGTATTATTCTGGGGATAGATTGGCTAGATATATATGGTGTCATTCTTGGTTGCGAGAGAAGGGCAATGAGATTGATGACTTGTTATGGTAGGCCCCTCGAGATATCTTGCGACCCGCGAGGGCCAGTCTGTTGAGCTTCTTAGAGTCCCTAGATACTTCTGTTGATGATATTATCTTAGTACCTGTTACAACCAAAATTAACTCCTAAAATAGCTGACAATGAAGGGGTATTGGAAGAATGTTAGCATAGGAAAATCTTCCAAAAGCAGAAAGCCGAGTAATACGAAGAACCGCAAACTGGAAGGAGTGATTGAAGAACAACGAAAACCGGAACCCTCTCGGAGGGGAGGTTTCCAATGCCTATAGAATATCGACAAGTACATCCGATAGGATCCACCCGACAGATCTATCCGGCAGGAAGACCCATGACGAAAGGTTATCTATGTCAGAAAATAAGAAGGAAGAAGATTTAAGCTCCGCCCCTCAAAAGCCCAGAGGGATTATCAGTGTTAACCCGCTCAACACAAGTACTCCAGAAGCCATCGAAGGAAACAAACCTGAAATACGCAAGGATCGTCCGGAACCTGCTCCCAAAAACAACTTTCACACAAGTATCGAAAGGTCATGTTAAGAGACAACATAATTACCATCGGAAGCCACCTTCAGGGAAAAACCATACTAACCCAAAATGCTCCATCGGGAAGACTAAACATGACCCAAGCGGAGATACAGGCTACCCGTATTGATTTACCTAGTACATGAACTAACAACGGTTTCGAAACGACAAGCTATTCGCATACATCGTGAAGGTAGGCTCCTCTAAGTATCCACGAGCCAGAAGCCTACATCAAGAATCATACGTCCCCAAGCCTAAGTCCACGAGCTGCGACCGGGATTTCAAGTGCCATGCGAAGGCCACCTCATCAACGAGCCTATAGCTATCTCAAAAAGGCTCCCGACTAGGCGAGACTTTTCTTAATATGACAAAGTAGCCAAAAGCAAAAGCATCCGAAGCCCATGGGAAAGCAGCTGAGAAAGGCCCTGGCAGATTCGGCGGCCCAATAGGAGAAGGGACTCCGAATCCACTATAAATAAGACCCCATGAGTCACACTAGGGGGCTCGGATCATTGTTCTTCCCCTCATTCTAGAGAACAAACCCTAATTTGTAAATCAATCTGGGGATCTCATATGTAACCCTCTCCATGAATAAAATCATCAAAATCCTTAAAGTGGATGTTGGTTCAAATCGAACTGAACCACTATAATATGTGTTTTTTACTTTCTTTGTATGAGATATTGTTCTTCGACGTATTTCCGCATGTATTCTGCTACGCAATGGGATTACCGGAATATCCTAGCACATGCCGTTAGGTTTTCAACAACCTGAAACTTTCCTCATAAGGAAAGTCCTCTCCCAAGGGAACTGTTGATTCTTGGATTACAGAGACATAGCATTCATCTCTGGAGAGAAGAATGGTTAATCTTCAGACTTGAGTCCTGGAATTCTAGGAAACGGTGAATCAATCCAAACTGGTAAGAGTCGAATAATCCTATTTACCTCTTAGGTCTACACCTTAGGCCTATTTCTGGTGTTGGAGAAAAATATCGATAACATTTTGGCGCTAGAATGAGGGCCTGAACCTCCACTTCCTTTTCCTACCTTTAATCCTTTAAAAGTAAGTGTGTCAAACTGCGTTGTTCCATCCCAGATATGGACTAAGTTTTGAAGAAGCAAAATTATAAGCAAAAGGTCACAGAAAGAAGCTTCTAAGCACTAGGAAAACTCCCAATACCCATCGAAAATGGTTGTGACATGCATTAACCTCTTTGGAGAACAACACCCTTTCGAATATTATCTCAGTAATTCCGAAAATCAGAGAACTGTCGGAATTAATAGGAAAGGAGGATAATGAGTTGGAAGCACTACCTTTGACCTTGCATATTAATGCTGCTATAAAGTCCATTGAAGAGAGCTCAGTCCGAAGGACCTCAAATTTGACTTATGTCGAGTGAAATCAGGGATGAGAACATCTTCCGAGTTTGACAGTCGAACTAAATCCTCCTCAGATCTATATGTTAGTATAAGGTCACACAGAAGCGATCAAGTATTGATAGGGAATATAGCCCAATCATTTGGCTGACACCCGATGAGAGTAGGCAGGCCTATAATTCCAATACAACCTTTGAATCTGATTTTTGTGAAGGAGGAAGTCAAAGGGAGTAAGACCCTGAAACGACAGCTATCCGCAGCGAAGGATTTAGGGGGTAATACTCGATCACCAGGTTCTTCTATAGACATCGAACTAGAATGGAAAGATAAAGCTAAATCTACAAGGGAAAGTATAGCCATGCAGATATCAAAAATAAAAGAGAAATCTTATTTGATTCCTTCCAAGAGAAGAATAACCAACCTTATAGACAAAAGATGCGACGAGAACCAACACGACGAAGGTAAAGAGAAATCTGGAAGTTCAACTACTAGAGAATCTAGTCTCGAGAGACTGAACCATGGAGACTTGGAAACCTACCTTAGGGGCATGGTGGAGGAAACCATAAAGAACTTATGCGAAACCAAAGGGGTAAGAATCTTGGGTAAGCATATTAGTGACAATGAAAGAACGACGCCTTTTGTTGATAGGATTAGGAACACGACGATACCTCCATGTGTGAAGACCCCAACCATGAAATAATATGGAACTTCTGATCCAGATAACCATCTCATGGCCTTCAATAGCCATATAGATGTTTATGATGCTTCTGGTGTTATACGATGCAGACTATTTCCAATGACTCTTTGAAGAGCAGCTGCAAAATGGCACCGACAATATCAAGAGGGTACCGTCCATTCATGGAAGCAGTTCTCTCACGAATTCTCAATGCAATTTTGCATTTGCAAAGATCCAGCCGAGGGATATATGATCCTCGCAAATATAAAGCAAATTTAGAAGAATCTTTGTGTAGTTACTTGAAAAGGTTTAAGGCCGAGGCCTTTAAAGCAGAAGACATGAACGATCGGGAGAAACTCATCACTGTTTATTCAGGCCTAATTAAGAACACACCATTCTAGAAGGAGTTATATATCTGTGGATGCAGAAGCCTGCAAG
Source organism: Allium sativum (assembly GCA_030737875.1). NCBI lineage: Eukaryota > Viridiplantae > Streptophyta > Magnoliopsida > Asparagales > Amaryllidaceae > Allium > Allium sativum. The sequence continues at coordinate 298,841,462 of CM060922.1, forward strand.
ACTTCCATCTCTAGGCAGACAAATTCATTCGTATGGACAAATTTGGCTATTCAAAAGAAAAGTCCAATAAGAAGCGAGATCCCTGTAAGAATCTCAAGTCTCATTCAAACATGAAGAGAAGGCGCAGAATCTCCAAAGCCAAAACTTCAAACTCTGCTCGAGGAAGTTGCTACAATTGTGGATCAAAGAATCACTGTGCTAATCAATGCCGCGAGCCACACACATGTCGTATTTGCCGAATCCCCGCTCACGTAGCATCATCGTTCCCTGAAATTCAGAAAGGTAACTAGACATCATGAAGGTATGGTAACATCTTTTTTAGTTCAGGCAATAATTAGAACATATTTGTGTTTCTCAATATGTCAACATCCCTTTCTTTGAGCTACATGCTCACCCGAGCTATGTGATCGTACATAAAGCGCAATGTGATCACGTGAGTTGAGTATTCACCTGCGAGATCTGTTCTCGCTGTGAACTGTATGTTTGCACCTGCTAGTTGTGTACTCTCCCATGAGATGTGTTCTTGCACCTGCGAGATGTGTGCTTACCCACGAGATGTGTTCTCGCTGCGAACTGTGTGTTTGCATCCTAGGCAAATACATCCTCTGCCAACAAATTCCATCCCGCAGAAAGGAACGAAAGCTCGAAGGGAGCAATTAGAGCACATACATCCTCTGCTCAAATTCCATCCCACAGAAGGGAACGAAAGCTCGAAGGGAGCAGTCGGAGCACGCACATCCTTTGCTCAAATTCCATCCCGCAGAAAGGAACGAAAGCTCAAAGGGAGCACTTGGAGCACGTACGTTCTCTGCTCAAATTCCATCCCACAGAAGGGAATGAAATCTCGAAGGGAGCACTTAGAGCACGTACATCCTCTACTCAAATTCCATCCCGTAGAAGGAAACGAAAGCTCGAAGGGAGTGCTTGGAGCACTTACATCCTCTACTCAAATTTCATCCCGTAGAAGGGAACCGAAAGCTCGAAGGGAGCATTCAAAAGCACACACAACCTACACTCAAAAGAACAAAGCCGAAAGTGCCGATCAATGCTTTGAGAAGTAGCTTGCAAACCAAAATGAAAGCCTAAGGAGTGTCTCAAAAGACCGAAACGGTGACTAAAAACAAAGATTAAATACCTGAATTTGGGTTAGGTTCGGGTCTTCTATTGCATACCGGAGGAGGTTCCGGTCTTCTATCTATAAATACCCGAATTTGGGTTAGGTTCGGGACTTCTATTACATACCAGAGGATGTTCCGGTCTTCTATCTATAAATACCTGAATCTCGGTTAGGTTCGAGACTTCTATTAAATACCGCAGGAGGTTCCAGTCTTCTATCTACAAATACCTGAATCTGGGTTAAGTTTGTGATTTCTATTAAATACCAAGGGAAGTTCTGGTCTTTTATCTATAAATACCAAAATCTGGGTTAGGTTCGGGACTTCTATTAAATATAGGAGGAGGTTCCAGTCTTCTATCTATAAATACGTGAATCTGGGTTAAATTCGGGACTTCTATTAAATACTAGAGGTGGTTCCGATCTTCTATCTATAAATACCCGAATCTAGGTTAGGTTCGGGACTTCTATTAAATACCGAAGGAGGTTCTGGTCTTCTACCTATAAATACCCGAATCTGGGTTAGTTTCAGGACTTCTATTAAATACCGGAGGAGATTCTGGTCTTCTATCTATAAATACCCAAATCTGGGTCAGGTTCAGGACTTCTATTAAATACCGGAAGAGGTTCCAGTCCTCTATCTATTAATACCCGAATCTGGGTTAATTCGTGTCTCTACAAATGTCAATACGAATTCCTGATCTTCTATCAATGTCAGAGTCCGGATCGATTCTAATGCTCGAAACTAAACAAGATGGGTGGTCCAACCTTCTCACCCAATAGTATCTGGCTTGGAAATGCACTCTCAACATTATTGGGTGCAAGTTTATGGCCTGATAACTTACTCAGGGAAGCATCTAAAACTAGTACATTAATCGGTTTATTATGCAAACTTATCGATTGGTTACTATAGTGCACAAAACACGAGTAAACGTTATAGACATCTCATATTCAATATGCCCAAGTACAATTAATCACACGGATAAGTGATGCTCCGCAAGGATCTACAAAACATACTCTTAGCAGACAAATATTATTAAAGAACCCTGCTCTTATGATCGAGGTAAAGAAATCATCATTGTATGCTCTTAAGGCCTCTTCGTATTCTGAAGCTCAAAGCGAGATCAAATCACGTAAAATGATGCCTACGATGCGGAGATTCTGACCATTGGATCAATGATTGTGGGAACCTGATCATTTGTTTCAAATATAACAAGACAGAGCATAAGGGATTTCAATGCTCCAATTTTTTCTCTTCAAATAGAAAAAACATGGCAACTGAAAATGAGGTCAATATGTCAGCATTTATTTCTGACGATGATTTGCAGCGTTTCGATTCTTGGGCGGTTGTCTTGATTTTCTTGGGTCAAATCTCAATCAGTAGCATTGAGCAAGCTTTAAAGAAGGAGTTTGATTATCTACATTCTTGGGCCTGGAAAGTCAGGAAGTTCAGAAACGTCTTTATTGTTAGATTTCTGAGGAACTTCTTTATGGGAGATTTTTACTCTATTTCGAATGACAGAGGCACTTTGCATATTTGGCTATGGAGTCTCAACTTTGGTTCTTCCAGATCGAAACAAGAGGTTTCTCTTTGGATTACTTTAAGGAATCTCCCCATTGTGTTCCGGAATCTCAAGATGGTGAAAGTCATATTGTCGAAAGTAGGAAGGGTTTTAAGAATACAAGAAGATGCATGGAGCATAGCTGATTTCTCATACCTTAGTTCCATCCCCAGTGTATATCCCATCACTGATAAGGATTTTTACCATGACTTATTTTCACGAAATTGAGATTCTCTGAAAACCCAAATGATCCCTATGAACCAAGCAATTTTAAGAATTGGGTGTTTAGGAAAGATATGGATGGTTTTCAAAAAGTTTGGAAACCAAAGAGAAAATGAAGCTTGACGGTAGTTCTAGCATCCGCGGGGCATCCTCTTCAAATCTGTTTGTGGCTCTTTCATATTTCAACAAAGAGGAGGAGGAAGTGTCAAGTTCTGAAGACGGAGACAAGAGGATTGATGCTATTGATGTGTTGCTCGAAAATGTGGGTATTAATGACAGCGTTGGAATAGCTAGAAAGTCTAACAAGGACAAGGAGGTGGTTATCTCTTTTGGTGTGACACTTTTGGGCTGCAGTGTTGGGAGAAACTCTGGCCTTGATCACCCTCTAGAAGGAGTTGATCATTAGGAGTCCACTGATTTGCTGAATGGTATCTTTGGCGGCTGCACGAAAAGCAGATGGATGATGTTATTTGATTGGTTTTACCATTTTCTTTAATTTGCATCGTATATATTCAGCTCCTACGTGAGCACTATTTGTATATGTTGATGTGTTATTTTGGATTGTATCAAATGAAACCCTCTGTTTTGGCTGCTGCATGTATTTAAGTGTGGTTGGTGTGAAACTTTGTCGAGCGAAAAAAGAGAGAGAGAGAGATAATATATATACAATTTTTGCATTTAGAATTCAGGGTTAATATGGACCACACAAAGAGAGGCCAATCAACATCTCGATTGAGGGAGATCAAAAGACACAGAAATGATACTTAGAAAAAAAGGACAAAGAGTTTGACTTGGAAAGTTGAAAATACCCCTTCACTAAGGGGGTACCAAAATTAACTCCGAAACTAGCTGATAGTGAAGGGGTATCAGAAAACTGCTAGCAAAGGAAAATCTTCCAAAAGTAGGAAACTGAGTAGTAGAAGAACCGCAAATCGGAAGGAGTGATCGAAGAACAGTGAAAACCGGCACCCTCTCGGAGGGGAGGTGTCCAAAGCCTATGGAATACCGACAAGGTATATCCGATAGGGTCTACCCGACAAGATCTATCCGACATGAAGACCCATAACGAAAGGTTATCTAAGTCAAAAACTAAGAAGGAAGAAGATTTAAGCTCCACCCCTCAAAGTCCAGAGCGATTATCAGTGTTAACCCGCTCAACACCGGTACTCCAAAAGGCATCGAAGGCACCAAACCAGAAATATGCAAGGATCGTCTGGAACCTGCTCCCAAAAACAACTGTCACACAGGTATCAAAAGGCCGTGTTAAGGGACAACATAATTACCATCAGAAGCCACCTTCTAGGAAAAACCAGACTAACCCAAAAAGCTCCATCGGAAGAATAACCAGGACCCAAGCGAAGATACGGGCTACCCATACTAATTTACCTAGTATAGGAACCAATAGCAGTTTCGAACCGGCAAGCTCTCCACATACATCATGAGGGCAGGTTCCTCTAAGTATCCGAAAGAAAGCCAGAAGCCTACATCCAGAAACATACGTCCGGAAGCCTACATCCACGAGCTGCTACCGGGAATTCAAGTGTCGTCTGAAGGCTACCTCATCAACGCACCAATAACTATCTCAAAAAGGCTCTCTACTAGTCGAGATCGTCCTTACAGAAGCTGAAATAAATACGACAAAGCAGCCAGAAGTAGAAGCATCTAAAACCCAGGGGAAAAGCAGTTGCGAAAGGCCCTGGCAGATCCGGCGACCCAATAGCAAAAAAGACTCCAAATCTACTATAAATAAGACCCCAGGGTCACACTAGGGGGCTCGGATCATTTTTCTTCCTCTTATTCTAGAGAACAAACCCTAATTTGTAAATCAATCTGGGGATCTCTATGTAACCTGCTTCATGAATAAAATCATCAAAATCTTTAAAGTGGACGTAGGTTCAAATCATACCAAACCACTATAAACTGTGTTTTTTTACTTTCTTTGTATGAGAAATTGTTCTTCCATTTATTTCTGCATGTATTCTACTATGCTGTGGGATTACTGGAATATCCTAGCACATGCCGTTAGTTTTTCAGCAATCTGACGCTTTCCTCATAAGGAAACTCCTGTCCAAGGGAACTGTTGATTTTTGGATTACAGAGACATGGCATTCATCTCTCAAGAGAAGAACGGTAAATCTTCAAGCTTAAGTCCTTGACATCTGGGAAACAGTGAATCAATCTAAAATGATAAGAGTCGAATAATCCTATTTAACTCTTAGGTCTACCTCCTTAGGCCTATCTCTGGTGTTAGCGAAAAATATCATTAACGGTACCCTTAGTGAGAGATTTCTCGGATGCATTTGAGAAGGTTTGAGGACTACCTCTAAGATGAGAGATCGATTTTCAGTTTTACTTAACAGAGAACGCAAATCTTGTATCATTGCCAATGCGTCATATGGCTCTGATGAAAGGAGGGAACTGAGTAAGCTGGTGGGTGAGCTATTAGAAAAAGGTTTTATTAAACGGAGTATATTAGAGTAGGGGGTCGAGTATAGTTCCTAAATAATTTTGTGGCAATGTTTATGGATAACATCTTGGTGTTTTCGAGAAATGAGGATGAGCATGCTTCGCATTAGGGAGAAATACTACATACTTTTCGCGTTCATCAGTTAAAGACAAAATTCTCAAAGTGCCACTTTCGGTGTAGACAGGTGAGATTCTTGGGGCATGTGGTTTTGAAAGATGGTATAACGGTGGATCTTACCAAGGGGATTGCTATGGGTGGCTTGAAGGCCTCTAAGAATGCGACTGAGGTGAGGAGCTTTCTAGGTTTGGTGGGGTATTATCAAAAATTCATTAACGATTTTACATAGATTTCACTTCCGCTCACCTACCTTACTAAGGAGAACCAAGTATTCTCATGGGATGTGAATTGTGAGGATTTCTTTATGAGATTGAAGAAGGCACTCATGACTACTTCAGTGTTGATCCTTCCAAATGAATCCAATATGTTCACGGTTTATACAATGCTTGCGGTATAAAAAGGGGTGCGGTTCAAATGCAGGAGGGTAGGGTTGTTTGTTATGGGAGAAGATAACTTAGGGTATATGAGAGAAGTTACCCCACTCATGATTTACAAGTAGCAGCTATTGTTTTCACCCTTAAGTTTTAGAGGCATTATTTGTTGGGTGAGAGGTTTGAGTTGTACACCTACCAAAATCTCTCAAGTATTTATTTTCTAGAATGGCATTTTCTAGATACCCAGTTGATGAGAGAGATTAGCTACGCCGATATGGTAGGTTATGCATACCCCTTATGGGAGATGTGATGAGTGCAATATTTTCTGAGGCCCATTACTCTCAGATGACCATCCGTCCAGGAGGAGATAAGGTGTGTACGAATGTGAAGAGGGTCATCTCTTGGATAAGGATGAAGAAGTATGTGGCCGATTATGCGATAAGATGTATAACATGCAAAAGGGTTAAGGTTGAACAAAGGAAGCCTGGTGATTGCTTCAGCCTCTTGATGTGTCACAATGGAATTGGGAGAGATCTCGATGGATTTTATAGATGGTTTGCCTAGATCAAGAAAAGGCAATACTAGTATTTGGGTAATCGTGGATAGATTAACTAAGAATGCTAATTCATCCAAGTTAGGAATAAGAGGGTCACAACTGGGTTAGATTCAATATATTTGAGGAAGATTGACGGATTTCTCAGAGTTCCCACGAGAATTATTAGGGAAAGAGACCCCATCTTCACCAGCGAGTTCTGGAGGAGCCTGTAGGAGGCATTGGGGACGTAGTTGAGACTTAGTACTGCATATCACTCTTAGATAGACCGAGACGGTTAATCGAATTAAGGTTGTTGTAACAGCCCGCATTTTACGTATAGGAGGATCGTAAAATATTTTATTGTATTCCCTGATGGTTGGATCATTCTCATATTTTAATAAGTTAGTTATGAGGATGTAAGACATGTCCATAATTTTTACCAATTTTATTTATGACAATTTTTCCCTTATCAGTCTTGTACAGCGAAAAACTTTTGACTCGGATCAAATCAGGTGCTGAGGTCGGTCTCATTGGAAAGGAAATGGTGTTGCCATTTCCGTAGGGTGGTCACATTAAAGATTTGGTTCAGTGATTTGGGAGGAATCTCTGTTTTTATGTTTCACAATTTCTATTTAGGTTTTTAGAGCCATTGATGAGCTGATTTGAGGAGGCCCTTTAGTGGGTTGGTCGGAGGCTATAAATGGGGTGTTAGAGGCATGAAGAGAGGATTACTTTTCTTCATTCTCTCATTTGGTTGAGCTCGTGATCCTCCTTGCTCAATCAGATACACCTTTCCACCATTAAAATTCTTGATCTACATAAGAGAATTGAAGATCTACATCATTTGAAGCTTGATCTACGTTAAGTGAAGTGAGATCGCATCAAATCAAAAGGCTTGAAGCATATTCTTCATTGTCCAGATTGAGAATTTAGCGATTTTGAGTTAATTCGAAGAATTGGTGAGTGATAAGCATCTCTCACGCGGATTCAATCAAGTATATGGATTGTTTGATATTGTGTTCATCATTTCAAGTTGTTTTCATATAGATCTAATCGATGTAAATATGATTTTAATTCAAATCACCATAGAATCTAATCTAGCAACTTATAAATGGTAATTTCATATGTTAATTCTATGTTTGTATCCATTTATTGATTTGATAATGGGTTGAATCGTTGTTTTAATGTTCGTTGATTTTTTCTTGAATCAACGGTTGATTTGTTGATCGAATTTGGGTGCTGTTTGAGATGGATCGGTGGTGTTTGGGCGAGTTTTGGGCGTGGATCGGCGAGTTTTGGGAAAGGATGAATTTTATGGTTTTAACAGCATTTTACAAACATTATAGAAAGTCCTGGATCAAGCACAAATTGTAGTATGGATCGGGCACCAAAAATCAGTGAATCGGCATGAAAAAATGATAGATCGAGCAAGTTTGGGTGAATCTGGCAAAAGCTGAATTTTCTGGGTACGACAGCATTTGGAAAACGCTATGAAAAGCCCCTGGATCGGCCATGATCTAGGAATGGATCATGACAGACAAAAAGGAGTGGATCAGCCTTGAAAACGTGATGGGTCGGAGCATTTTCTTGGTCCGGCAGAAGGATGGATCGCTGGGATTTGATAGTGTTTTGACAAACGCTATAGAAAGGTCTTGGATCGTGCACGATCCATATGAGAACATTAACTCATTTTCATGGAGCGCGCATGTGGTTTGGGGGTTTGGCACATGGATCATCCACAATCCAGGATGGATCGCGCAGGAGCAATGATAACGTACCAAAAACACTATAAATAGGTGTCTTAAGTGCTATGGTCTAGAATTTGTCCAAAGGGATCGGGAGCAATCCAGAAGATATGGTAGCATTTCAGAAACGCTGTGAAATCCAATTTTGATGTTTTGTTTGGTTTTCACACCGGATCGATGCAGAATTGAACCAAGAGATATAATTGCATTTCAAAAACGCCGCAAAAGGCTGTTGGTTGATTGTCGTAATGCAACGAATGTGAAGATGACTCAAGGATGTTTTGAATCCGTGGATAATAGTTGGATGGTCACCGGTGATGATGACTAGTGATACTGAAGGCCGAGGAATTATCGTTGTCATAGGTTCTAGCAGACTCAAAGCAGGGGTATAATATAGATGTCTAAAAGAACACTTGTATGGTTGAGTACCCTGGGCAGCTCAACGAGCCTAGTTACGTTACGTTGTATGGCATATGGAGTTTTGCTAGAACCGGGGTTTACCATTAGCCCTTAACAGTCGATGACAAATTTTTTAGCCGGTCATATGATTAACGATGGTTTCAAAGGAGGATTGGCAGTGATAGCCAGGGTTAGTCATGAATGTTGATTGTTTTGCTTGTACCGTCTCACATAGATTATCTGATGTAGAAGGAGATGTTTCTTGGGTGCTTGTTCGATGTTGGTTTAGGCCTTCAGGGCTTGTGCTTGAGGGATGTTGAACTCGATTAGGATGGTTTACGTGAGATATATAATTGCTTGCTATGATCAATGTTGCTCGGTTAGCTCTGATAGCTATGAATGAATATTTTGCTCTAATTGCTATGGATGTATAGTTGTTTCCAAATGCTTATTTTTAAGGGATATCACTGTTCGATGTGGGGAAAATGAAGTTGAGTTCTTCTATGGTGTTTTGGTAGACTGGTTGGTTAATCTACCTATTCTCATATACTTTATTGATGATGTTAGATAGCTGTTTTATCACTCATTAAGACTGTTTTCTGACTCAAGGTTTTATGTTTCCCTCCTATTACCTTGGGATGTTCATCCGGTTTGGGATGGGAAGACTGAGTAATAGGTTACAGGTAGCACAGCTCGGTGAGGCGACGATGTTGTGTGGTGGCTAGTAGGAGGCTGGCATATTACTTTTTACTATAAAGTATCTGTTGTCTTCCATTGTGTGATGATTAACTCTTAGTGTTGTAGTGAGACGAATTTGTACAGACACTTATGTTGTAGTTCGAAATCACTTTCATGCCTCGTTGAGCCATCCTCGGACAAGCCCTTACAGGTTTCATTGTGGAGTTCACAATTCACGAAGAACTTCCCTCGTAAGAAAAGGAAAATCCAAGCATTCAATGGAAACTATTTATGGATGGATTCTCTAACAATCATTGTTCCAGTGTCGGAGTTGTACTCGTTACTCCTGAGGAATTCTTGGTATGTTATGCTCCGAAACTCGACTTCCCAGTCACCAATAACGATGCGAAATACGAAGCCTTGATTGCTGAACTCAGAGTTGCGATCGAACTCAACATTAAGGCTTTCCAGGTTTACTCCGACTCACAACTCATCATTTGGTTGGTATAGGGTGAATACCAAGCCAAGGGGGCATGGCTCGCTCCCTACCTCAGTTGGGTCCGTGAACTACTCATAAATTCGACCATTACATCATTATGCACATCCCTCGAGGACAAAAGAAGAAAGCTGATTTACTAGCTAATTTGGAAAGCTCTGGGGATGCACAACTCTTGGGGTTATCCCCAATCGAAGTGCTTGACTCTCGAAGCATCGATCAGATGCAAACTAATTCGGTAGCAATGATGGAGACAAAGCCCTGGACGACACCAACAAAGAATCCTCCCTAAGCGCTACAAAGAAAGACGAGCACTCACTCGCAAATCTTCTCTATATCATCCTAGATGGCGTGCTATACCGAAGGGGATTCTTCATTCCATTGCTCTAGTGCATAGCCCACAATGATGCCGACCGTGTGTTGTTGGATGTACATGAAGGCAAGTGTAGTGACCACATTGGGGGGAAACCTTGGCAAAAAAGATTCTCATATACGATTACTTCTGGCCCATACTCGATCAAGATGTCATATACTACGCTCGGAAGTGTGAAAAATGCCAGAGGTTTTCTAAGATTCCAAGATCTCCACCTACCGTGCTAACACAAATGGTCTGTCCTTGGTCGTTTGCCGTGTGGGGAATAAACATTATCAGAGCTCATCCGATGGCCAGAGGCAGTGCATGTTATTTTATCATCGTGGTTGATTACTTCACCAAGTAGGTTGAAACCGAATCCTTTACTACAATCACTACTAAGAAGGTGATCAACTTCGTCGTCTGGAACATAATCACTCAATACAGAATCCCCTAAACTATCATTTCTGACAATGGGACCATATTCGAGATCACTGAGTTCAAGACTTTCTGTCGACTTCACAACATAGGAAAGAGATTCTCAGCAGTGGTTCATCCTCAAGCCAATGGGCAAGTCGAGGCTGTCAGCAAAGTGATTAAATTCATCATCAAGAAGCATTTGGAAAAAGCCGAAGGCTTATGGGTAGATGAGCCTCCTCTGGCCCTATGGGCCTACCAGACCACCCATAAGCCAGTAACTGGCCATACTCCTTTCGCTCTCGCCACTCGCCTATGGATCTAAAGTCGTCATTCACATTGACATAAAACTCCAATCTCATCGAGTCACTTACTATGATCTGACGACCAACCAAGACCTCCTCTTGGAGTCGCTCGACTTGCTCTAAGAGAAGAAAGATGAAGCCGTGCTCAGAGCTGCCGCACTCAGAGCTGCCGCTCAACGCCAATGAGTTGCCTGCTAATCTAACTCCAAAGTCTGCCTCAAGGAACTCAACATCGGTGATCTCTCCCTAAAGCAGATCTTTCCCATACCGACTGGTTTCCTTCCTCACGGGGAAGGTCCGTACGTCATACAACGGAGGCTTGGAGATAGAACCTTCAAGCTAACGACGGTTGACAGAGCCGAACTCCCAACGAGATGGAATGGTGAACATCTCTGACGCTACTTCACATAACTTAGTGTATGGATATACTACCACTACAACAAAACAATGTTTCCACAGCTTTTAAGGTCAGCGTTCTTCGGTTGAAAGCTGTAGATAATTTAATTTTTCGGATTGACGTGTCGCTGTAACGGTGAGAAAAAAATTTCGTTGTTTTGCCTCCCATTTTTCAGTTCCCTCCATAACATAGAAAAAAGTTACGGCTCCAACTCATTTCCTATTCCTAGGTTTCCACTTTCCCCAATTTCGATTTCAATTTTCATCACTTCATTTCTGTATTGGCGGTTGGATTTTTTATTCGATTTCTGTATCGGCGGTTGGATATTCTCTTCGATTTCTGTATCGGCGGTTGCTTGGGCCTATCCTCGGTTTAGCTTCCTTCCCCCTATCTTCGATTTGGCTTCCTTCAGCAGAGCATAGAAGCTTTGGTGAGCCCTCTTACCCTTATTTTCATTTGGATTTCGAATCCTTGCTTATTATTAAATCTGAGTTCAAAGATACTCTAACTTTTCACAAACTTATTTTTGCTAGTGCCAAAAATAATAATAATAATAATAATAATAATAATCTGATAATGATCTTAGATTTCAAAATGTATAAGAGTACTCCATTTATGATAATCAAAATGTGGTGTTACATACATGCTTAGGATTTGATTTCCAATACTTTTCAAAGTAGTTATGATAATCATGGTGATAGCCTACGTGAAGGTAAGATATTTGTGAAAAGGCCTTGTGAACACACAGAAACGTCCCTACTTCTTTTGTTTCTTTTCGGTCAATTCTTGGATTTTCTTTAGAGTTTATATGCTAGATGGAGTCGGAACTTGCTCAAACCTTTCATCTACATTGAAATAATAGTATAATACATGCATATTAAATCTCTATCTATAGTCAACACTTTCTTACTGCTAAGTACATACCACAAAATAAATATGACATGTTAGGAGAACGGTGGGTATAACAAGAATGATAGCTGCATACTAGAATACATTATACCTGTCAGTATATAGCCTTAATTAGCAACTTGTATAAGTGAGGAGCTAGTTCCAGGTGATGTAACATAAAAGAGGATAAGTTTGAAGCATATGTTCCATCCCATATTGCGTTCAAATGATAATTTTGTGTTTCTGTTCCTTAATACTAGTTCAAAGCGATAATGTCTGTATTCAAGAAAATAGAAACCGAAAGAATGAAAGCAAGAATGATGTTCTTTATCTGAATAGTGTCCGGTTTATATGATGTACTGTGCTATGTATGTGTTAGTGTAAGAATGTAAAATGTAAAGGAACCGTTTACATTTTATATTCTGATGACCAGTTTATGATTTATATATAAAACTAATATACAGTATGATCCGGCTTATGATTTATGTATGTAATGGTGCACGTTGCATCCAGCAGCATGAATCTATCTTCCGGTCTACGAAATTAGACAGCAGTACAAACCTACGAAATTAAACAGGCGAGTCCACCATGGTATTCATGTTACTCTTTCGGTCTTGTATTGTACGAGTTCTGAATTATGACCGTATGCATCTGGTAACTTGCATTGCTGCGCTTGGGTCTAGCTCTAGATGTAAATGCTTTGTTATAAATAAAATGATGCTTTGTTATAAAACAACGATTCCAAAACCTTTATTACTAAAAAAAATTCATGTCATAATTATCTATGTATTTAATACTAATTTACAGGTAAAATAAAGGGAATTAGGATTACTAATTTAACATGATTTAATTTATATATATATATATATATATATATATATGAATTCTATTTAGAATTCTGCAGTGATAACTGTTCTCAATTACTTGAAGTTTTGAATCATGAGAATTGTGGTTGTGGTTGGTCTAAATGGGCAAGTCAGTTTTGCAAGCTTGTTTGATATGTCATGTACAGTGGATTGTTTAACTGGTATTTGAAACGTTATCCAGATTATAGTATGCCTATGTAACGCTGGCCTATAAGAAAGGTTTTTTATTAGATACTGCATAATAAAAAGCTTTATGTCTAATAAACAATTGGTCCATTGTTTGTTAGTTTTTCTCAATCATTTGTCATGGGGAACCTACCACTATTATTTCATTTTTAATCTTTACCCAATTTCTTGATGTTGTTGGGTACTACTGTATGTGCTGCTCCCTGTATGTTATTTTTTAATATCATGTCATTATATAACATGATTACTGCAATCTTAATAATTACAGGAATAATCTCATTTCTTTTATAGTATGTTATGTTATGTTATGTTCTCTTCTTTCCTCTTTTTAGTTTGCTAAGTCTTTGCTGTGGACTTTCAAACATCTGTTGTTCTTTTCCTGTTTACTTTATTTCTTTTTTACACCCACTCATCCTTAGTTTCTGATTCATGTCCCTTAAAATCTTCGATTAAAACCATCTGTTGTTTGATTTTAATCTGGTAATTACTATTATTTTAATTGTGTTGATGTGATTTTAATTGTGTCGATTAAAACCATCGTTTTATGAGTTCAAATGAAGAACAACTTTTTTTGGTAATTGTGTCTTTTTTTGCATTAACACAGAAATGTTCAATGAAACATGGATGATGTGTTAGAATATAAAGCTTAACATGGTGATACTTTACACATTTAGAAAGCTGAAGCATATTTTATGGTCTTTGTGTCAATTTTTGAATACTTATGTGTCCACTATTAAACACATGTTGATACATGGTCAAAGATGTGAAGGCTGGGTGACTTTCCAAGAAGCAAAATTATCTCATGTTCTCTTAAGTCAAAATATAAATTTCCTCGAATATGTAACTTGTATTGTAAAGTGATTGTTATTGATAAATTTTTCTGAAAAAATACACAAGTTTTTCATGCTTACTTGCTTATTTTTGAATAACCTGGTCTGCTGCTGAATTTCTTGAATCAACATATGATTGTAACTAAAGTTCAAGTATATGAATCACCGGTAGACGTCCACAAAAATCTACTTTAAGAATTCTCATTTTGCTTATATCTAGCGTTATTATTTCAGTGCATTATTTATTCTGGTACAATAGTTGCTGCTCAAGAGGTATTATTTATTCATTGCACGAAATGTTTCTCTTTACTTGATAATAAATTACTATTTGAATTTTAGATACAGGGTTGCTTAGATATTGTATACGATGATGGAGAAAGATTGGTTACGTCTACGTAGGTAATCATGTGGTAACTAATTTATACTTAACTTTAGAATTAATGTATTGGTAATAAAAGCTTATATTTTTTGTTTTTAATTTTAATCATAGAACTAGTAGAGAGTATGGCCTAGGAGCACGGAATTTTGTGCGTGTTGCGAAGAAAAATTTAGGATATGTCGAAAAAATACTGTGTCCTTGTTTAGACTGTCGAAATCTTAGTCCTCACTATGGTGAAACTGTTGTTGAGCACTTGATTATAAAGGGAATGGATCCTAAGTATAGAGATGATACATGGTATAATCATGCCGAGCAAGTGAATGTTGAAAATAAGATTAAAATGAGCGAGGCGTACGACTTGCTCAAGATGGTTCACTATGAAGATGAAGACTATTTTAATCAAACTTTTTTTGATGATGACAAAGATAAAGATGATGCACAAAGACACAATGATGATTTACTTAAAAAATTGGAGGATGCATAAACCCCATTGTATCCTGGTTGCAAAGACCATACAAAGTTATCCGCCATCACTATTTTGTATAATCTTAAATGTGAAACTGGATTATCTGATACTGGTTTTGATAAACTTCTTACCGTCCAACATTTGTTTTTACCAAAGAATAACGTACTCCCCAAGACTTTGTATGAAGTAAAGAAATTTCTCAAACTATTTGACATGGGGTTTGAAAAAATTCATGCTTGTGAGAATGACTGTTGTCTTTTCCGTAAAGAGTACAAAAATTTAATAACTGTCCTAAATGTGGTTCGTCGCGATGGAAGATAAATCATGATACAAAGGAGATTATGCAGGGTATTCCGGTTAAGGTGTTGAGATATTTTCCAATAATCCCAAGATTTAGAAGAATGTTCAGATCTGAAAAGACGACCGAAGAATTAAGATGGCATTTCAAAAATAAAAGTGGTGATGGATAGATGCGACATCCTGTAGATTCTGTAACATGGAGCATGATTGATGAAAATTGGAAATCATTTTCAGCCGATCCACGTAATCTTAGACTTGGTCTAGCTACAGATGGGTTCAATCCATTTTCTATGTTAAACTCCAAGTATAGTTGTTGGCCAGTAATGCTTGTGACATATAATTTGTCACCTATGTTGTGCATGAAGAAAGAGAATATTATGTTAACACTTTTAATTCTAGGTCCAAAGCAACCAGGAAATGATATTGATGTATATCTAGCGCCATTAGTTGAAGATTTGCAACACTTGTGGAGTAGTGGAGTTGAGACATATGACGCATTAACTAAGACAATTTTTAACATGAGAGCTATTTTACTGTGGACGATAAATGATTTTCCAGCTTATGGCAATCTTGCTGGATGTTGTGTAAAGGGAAAAAAGGCTTGTCCATTATGTGGTGTCAATACTCACAATCGATGGTTGAAGTATAGTCGGAAATCTGTTTATATGGGTCATAGAAAATTTTTACCCTCTTCACATCCATTAAGGAAAAAAAAGTTTGGTTTGATAACACTATGGAGGATGTGTAACAACCCGGAAAATCTGGGCCAGTTTAAAATTTTTATTTTGGCAATTTTTGCGTATTTTGATTATTTAAAATGAATTATTTTAAATAATATCGACGAGAAACTTATTTTGAATATAATTAGAACGTATATATTATACGCGTCGTCGTTAGAATATAAATATTTATATATAATTATAAAAGGAATTGAAAATGGCGCGGTAGTTCGATAATTCGATTTCAAACTTCAATTGAATGTATCGGGTGCAAAACAATCCGGATTTTAGTGAAACCAAAAATAATGGAATCTAATAGTGGATATCTTTCTATCGAATCCGAAAAATTAGGATTTCATCTTAGGAATGATAAGATATGTCCAGTTGAAAATTCTGAATAGTCGCTATGGAATTCAGGCCCTTAAAAATAGCAATTTTGCAAACGACCTCGGATTTCGATGAAACCAGTTTTGTTGGGTCCGTGATGTTAAGCTATTGCTAGATTCCAAATTTCATAATTTTTCGAATCAATATGTGAGCGTGGCAAAGGAAAATGCGTTTGACCATTTCAGTTGATTTTAAATCGACTGGAAATTGGCCATTTTTCAAACGGTCTCAGAATTCGACGAAACTAGTTTTGTTAGGACCGTATCGTCAATACGAAGCTAGAAAATATTTTTCGAGAATTTTTAGAGTTCGTATGCGACCCCGGTAATTTGAAATGTACGTTTAAAATTCAATATAGAGATTTAAATGTAAATTCAACGGAAACTAATTCAAACGATCGAATCAACTTGCGATACATATCCCATTGTGTTCGGAATGGGGGTATTTAGCTAGGGACGACAGTCGTTGGACCCAGTTCGGTGTTCGTATGTAAAAGTCAACCATTTTGCAAATTTAAATAATAAAATAATAAAAAAAATATATATAATTTTTAATTTCCCTCCCTCCTTATCTTCGTTCTGGCCCCCCCCTTTTTCATTTCGATTTTAAACAGAAAAAAAAAAAAGAAAAAAAAACCCTAAGCGAATCGCACCTCCCTGAACCCCGAGCCGCCTCCTCCTCCCTCGAAGCCGCCTCCTCCTCCCTCGAAGCCGCCTCCTCCTCCCAGCGCCCACACCCCGAAGACGCAAGCCGCCACCAGACCCCAAGCATCGCGACGCCTCCAGACCGAAGCCGCCCCTTGAAGCCACCTCCGACGGCTGCGAAGACTCCCCCCCTCCTCTGTAAGTTTTACTTTATTTATTTATTTTATTTTATTTTAATTCTGAATTTTTAAAAACTGTTTTATGTTTAAAAAGGTTTAAAAACTGAGTATTAAAAAGAATTGAAAACCGATTTTTTTTATAAAAGAATTGAAATACTGATTTTATGTAAGAATTAAAAACTGATTTTTATTTTTAAAAATTAGAAACTGATTTGGTTTTTAAAAAGTTAAAAACTGACTTTTATAATAGAATTTAAAACCTGATTTTAATTAGAATTTAAAACCAGATTTTTTTTAGAAGAATAAAACCAGTTTTTTTTTATAAAAGAATAAAAGCCAGATTTTTTTTAAAAGAATAAAAGCAGTTTTTTTAAAAAGAATAAAAGCAGTTTTTTTTTTAAAAAAACAATAAAAGCAGATTTTTTTTAAAAAACAATAAAAGCAGATTTTTTTTAAAAAGAATAAAAGCAGATTTTTTTTTTAGAAGAATAAAAAAAACAGATTTTGAAAAGATATGAAAACTGATTTTTAAAAGATATGAAAACTGATTTTTAAAAGGTATTGAAAACTGATTTCTTTAAAAAGGTAAAAATCACATTTTTATATATTGAAAGTCAAAAGTAGTATAAAAATTCGATTTTTATATATTGAATAGCGAAGTAAAAATATAATTTTTATCTATATAGTAGCGTTGTGAAAATATGCTTATTTTTATATATTGAACTTCGATAGAAAAATAGAATTTTTATATATTGAACTTCGATAGAAAAATAGAATTTTTATATATTGAACATCGAAATAAAAATATTATTTTTATATATAGAACTTCGAAATAAAAATATGATTTTTATATATAGAACTTCGAGATAAAAATATGATTTTTATATATAGAACTTCGAGATAAAAATATGATTTTTATATATAGAACTTCGAGATAAAAATATGATTTTTATATATAGAACTTCGAGATAAAAATATGATTTTTATATATAGAACTTCGAAAGAAAAATATAGTTTCTATGTTTTGAACTTCGAAAGAAAAATATAGTTTTTATGTTTTGAACTTCGAAAGAAAAATATAGTTTTTATGTTTTGAACTTCGAAAGAAAAATATAGTTTTTATGTTTTGAACTTCGAAAGAAAAATATAGTTTTTATGTTTTGAACTTCGAAAGAAAATAGAATTTTTATATATTGAACTTCGATAGAAAAATAGAATTTTTGTATATTGAACTTCGAAATAAAATGTGATTTTTATATATTGAATAACATAGTAAAAATTCGATTTTTATAAATATTGAATAGCGAAGTAAAAATTCGATTTTTATGTATGTAGTGGCTACGGGCAACGAAGATGACGAAGATGGGATAGCGGTGAAGATTTCTTGCATTGGAAGTGCCGTGGAGCTAGGATAGCTATATGTGAGAATTTCTCACCTTTCAATTTAATTTTTCTAGTTATATATATACTAGGATGCAGACGGTGCTTAGTAGCACCCGACACAATCGTCCACAGACCATGGACTTGTTTGTTTGACTGTTTGGTGATTGATTGCGATATTGGTTTGAATGTGGTTTGTGGTGTGAAAAATCGAATCGATAAATTGGTTAGGATTAGACGTGCGCCGTTATAAGGCGAAGGAGTAAGGCTAGGTTAGACTCTTACTCCAAATTTTGTGGTTTGCATAACGAATTGATTTGATTGATGTGTGAATGGCGTGGGCCTTCACTAGACCGGGGATAAGGCTAGGCCTCGTCCCGTTTCTAGTATCGTGCCGTTATGCCGCCGAAATT
The DNA here is from genome assembly GCA_030737875.1 of Allium sativum. Lineage (NCBI taxonomy): Eukaryota > Viridiplantae > Streptophyta > Magnoliopsida > Asparagales > Amaryllidaceae > Allium > Allium sativum. The sequence goes on from CM060922.1 coordinate 298,860,279, forward strand.
TTCTAAAATAAGTTAGAAAAATAAAAATATCATTTTATTGAATGAATAGAAATTCATAGGTTGAAATAAAATGTTTTATCGTTAAAAATATAATTTTTAACGTGAATATGAAAATAGTGAAGTGAATAAATAAATATTCATTTACAAACCAGATGGTTTGTTTATGTACACTTATTTGAATGACATTGATTGGGACGATAAATTTTACACATCGCCCAACTGCACAAATAAAATATGCGTTTGATTGTTTGAAACCCACACGGGTGTTGGGATGAAATTTGAAGTTCACTCATCCTGATTGATTAAATATGTCGATCGATTGATTGACAGGCTGTTATAAGCGTTGAATATCTATATTTGATGCTTTTACAGTGTAGTGCACTTTGGTTGATGGTTGATTATTTTTAATGTTATTATATACATGTGTTGTATGAAAATCCATATAATTAACTTTATATGGTGATTGATTGGGCCTCATTCCAATTTGAAAAATAAAGAATATTATAAAATAAAAGTTCATGTGTTGACAGTACTCATTCATTGAGATTGGTCATGTGTTGAACGAAATATTTTGATAATAACAACTATTTTGAAAAAGAAATATTTGAAATAGAATATTTGAAAATAGAAATTTATGAAGCCGTGTTGATTAGATTGACGCCATTTTGACGTGAACGATATTTATATCGATTTTATTCATCTTAAAAATGAATATTGAAAAGTGATTTCGAAATCGAATATTTTGAATTGAATTGAAAACGATTTCGAATTGAATTGAATTGAAAACGATTTCGAAATGAATTGAATTGAAAACGATTTCGAAATGAATTGAATTGAAAACGATTTCGAAATGAATTGAATTGAAAACGATTTCGAAATGAATTGAATTGAAAACGAATTCAAAATGAATTGAAAACGATTTCGAAATGAATTGAATTGAAAACGAATTCAAAATGAATTGAAAACGATTTCAAAATGAATTGAATTGAAAACGATTTCGAAATGAATTGAATTGAAAACGAATTCAAATGGAATTGAAAGCGAAATGAAATGAATTCAAATTGAATTGAAATTCGAATTGAATAGAAATGAATTTTAAAACGAATTTATAAAGAAGAATTCAATTTTGCTTTGAATTGAAATAGAAGTTGAAATAGAATTTGAAACGAATTTAAAACTATTTATATAATTCGTTTTAAATAGAAATCGACGAAATATATATTATATATATTATATATATAATATAATGGCCTGAATAGAACGCGCCGCGCCGCGGCCGTTCGCGAATTTCGACCATTTATTTCAAACGGACATTGCGGGAGATCCGACCGTCGGATTCTCCTAAAACCGGAACCGTTGGGTTCGTATCGAAAAGAGCTTTCTAATGAATGTTAGAAATTTGAAATCTAACGGTTGGATTTGGAGATACGTCCAAATCAAATTCGAAAAAGGTCGCTGTAAGTGCAGTTCGATGGCCGTTAATGGAAATCGACTGTACGGACCTTGATAAAATTATTAAAAATAGTAATAATTTGTGTAAAATCATAAGAATTGATTTGTGAAAGTTTGGGATGAAAAACTCCATATTTGAAAAGATAAAAATAGATTTTTATCGAAATGAACTAGTTTTGAACTAGAATTATAATTCTATTTATTTTTAAATAAATAAATTGAATTCGAAAAGGGTTTTAAAAGTAACCAAAATTCCAATGATTGCATTGGAGTGGATTTGAATCGAAATTGTCTTCGGAATATTTCGATGTTGGAATTCGTGATATTACAGGTGTTGTTATGGAAATTTGAAAGATATATATTTGTATCGTTATTTCCAATACGACATTTGTTAGTCGTAGAATTCGATATTGAATATAAGCCGATATATTTTCTATTCAGAGCCTTGTATTGAATATCGAATGTGATTTGGGTTTGTCGTGAATGGTGTCTTCACTAACACTGTTCTTGAACCCAGCTGAGAAAAGATTAAATCTTTTTATTTAGATTTAATGAAGTGTACCAATTAAATGATATTTAATTGGAATTGAATTGATATTGATTTTTGGGTTTATCGTGAACAGTGTTTTAAATAACACTTGTTCTTTAACCCGATAATTAATGAATGTGATTTGGGTTTGTCGTGAATGGTGTCTTCACTAACACTGTTCTTGAACCCAGCTGAGAAAAGATTAAATCTTTTGATTTAGATTTAATGAAGTGTACCAATTAAATAATATTTAATTGGAATTGAATGGATATTGATTTTTGGGTTTATCGTGAACAGTGTTTTAAATAACACTTGTTCTTTAACCCGATAATTAATGGGATGTGACTTTGGGTTTATCGTGAACCGTGTTTTAAATGACACTGATTCTTTAACCCAGTCACAGATTAAAACTAAGTGGAGTTTTAATGAATCTTTAATTAGATTGAAAAGATCGAGAATGGAGTATCACCAGTTTTGCTCCAGGCGATAGTTAAATCTTTAATTAGATTTGAATGTGAAATTTAGAAACTAACTGGCGGTTAGCCAAGCAGAATGGTTTTCTGGATATTGATCTGATGTTGGTTTCGGCCTTCGGGGTTAATATTTGGAGAATTATTCTCTTGATTAATTTACGGTTAGTGACTAATGAATTGGAATGAGGCGTATGTTGTGTTTGTGTAACACTTATTTAAAATATACGCGAGTTATTCGGAAAGACCGGGTTTATCCCATTCTGAGTAACTGATACGACGATAAGTCGAAGATGAAGACGATGGTCGAAGACCGGAGGTCTTCACGTCGTTTGGGTAATTACTGATGATCTTGATTGGGCTGTACACCCAAGAAGATGGAAACAGTTAGTGATCGTCCAGACGTACTTGGAGATCGATGGATATGTGGGGTACTAGGTGCCTCCGGTTTCGTTCAGACCCAGGACGGACTTGTAAATGGACTGTGTGTCTGACATCGGATTTCATTCTGTGTGACTGATATCGGTTGCATAGGATGGTTTGCCTGTGTGGCATGCTAAGATGCAAATGATCAAGGCTTCTGTTGAAAAGCAAAGTCTTGTGGTGATGATCAAAGCACGGCCTTTGTGGCGTAGCTTTGTGTAACGTTTACCTCGCGTGTTTCACACCAGGTATGAACCAAAAATGGGAGACGGACCTCAGGGAGGACTTGCGTTTCTTTCTAGTTAGAAGTGGCGTCAGTGGTTTTACACGCCCTGACGAGTTTGACTTATGTGGTTGTTGCTGTTGCGAGGCGCCTCGGTTATATCGGTTTCGGCCGATGCATTCTGGTCGGCTGACGGACCAGACTTACACCCCATAGGGTGGGGAAACGTAGTGTTCAGGCATTTTAATCCACATCGGTGGACCGGCCCTGTCGCTCCAAGGTCACTCGAGCTCTGACCTGTGGCTCGGGCTAGAGAGTCACGAATCGGTTGAGGACTATCTTTTGCCTCGGTTCATAGACGGAAATCCAATTTCCAAATACGTGACATTTGCGGTTTTAATTGTAATCCTATATATGGCGACATAGTGGGATGGGGCGCTTATGCCGCCTATGATTGATACTTATGATTTGAAGTTGTTTTACACACTTATAATAGTATCAAATGATTTGTTTTAAAACGTATCAAGCATTCTTTGGCTGTTATAAGGGAAAACCCTATCCTCGACTGCGTTGCATTGTGTGATGGGACCTGGGTCTTATAACAGCTTCATTTTTCTTTATTTAGCATTGCGCTGTTTGTTTTATGCACTGGTATTCTTGGGAGGAAACCCGTTCCGTGTTATACGGCGTGGTCCCTTGATTTACCTAATGATTTAAAATAAAGAATAATAACTGTTTTAGTTCTCACACCAGTCACATGACTGACCTGGAGTTTATTGTTTTAACCTAAACTCTGGGTGCCCTTATTTTGACGCGGGCAGCTAGTAGTTTTGGTTTTGCAGATTTATATTCACAGGATCCTGGTTTACAGCTGGAACGATATCCGGAAAGCTTTGTATCCGTATATCTCATTCTAGTTGTGTATTGTATTATTTTCCGCTGCTATGTATTTAAATGTAATTTAAATCTCTGATATTTCTGTGTAATATTCATTTATACTCTGTATATTCTTGTAATCTGATGCATTGTTGTGATATACAATGAAATGTTCTTCTGTATGCGTTCTGATTTGTCGTGTTCTCAAACGATAGGGCGTTTCGAACGGTCTGGGTCGGTTTAGCGACTGGTTCGGACCGAGCGAAATTTCCTTCCGTCACAGTTGGTATCAGAGCTTTGGTTTACAAAGCTCAGAGAACAAGACACATTAGAACCATACGAAAGAATTCATCAGATATTGGATTAGTAATATCCAACGGGAATGACTCGTTAGAGATAGGATCAGTAGTATCCTAGAACGAGTGTGAAGAGTATATTTTTCAAATGAAAACAATTTTTGTTTTGAAAATTTAAATCAATTATTCGTATTTGATTATCTATTTATATTGAGTTGGACAATCCAGTATATATAGATTTTGCGTATACGTCTGATCCGCGTGTATTCGAAGTTTTAATATACTGGATAGATATAGGATTACACTCTAGTCGCCCGGGGGTGATTCTGATGATTGATATATCATCATCAGAATTTATATTCGAGTGAGGAACGTGTAATATCTATATATTTCCATTAGACTGGTGTGAGAACCAAAACTAATATAGATAGATTTATTGTTGTGAATTGGCATCAAAAACATGATTTTTGTATATATATCAAAATTATGAATTTGAAACGTTAATCCACTAATTGATTGATGTTTGTGTTGTTTGTTTAGTTGTTTGATAATTTTGAACTAGTATGCCTAATTTGATCGAATATTGAATTGTATTGAAAATTGGTCGCATTTGCTTGCATATGCATATATATCATTGAACAGGTCATAGCAAGGAGGCTAGAGCCAGAGAATAAAATTTGTTTGCCCGACAAATAGGTACATGTTTACTACATAATTTACTGTTTTGTTTGGGTGATGATGATTTTATGAGCCTATTGGCTAGCCGCTTGGCTTTTTCTTTTTCTTTTTGAGATCTGAAGGACCGGGGAAGCTATTTGAAATTCCCCGATGCTCCCATTGCAGGGGAGGTTATGGCGAAATTTTTCGAAAATTTAGGGTGTTAGCCAAATTTTTGAAGAATTAGAAAATTCTCAGAAACTAAAGAGTTGGAGAATGGAAGCCAGATCGAGCGTAGAGTTGAATTATCAAACCACTTTCGACTTTGTTCCTTTTCGGGGACGAAAAGTTTTAAGTGGGGGAGATTGTAACAACCCGGAAAATCTGGGCCAGTTTAAAATTTTTATTTTGGCAATTTTTGCGTATTTTGATTATTTAAAATGAATTATTTTAAATAATATCGACGAGAAACTTATTTTGAATATAATTAGAACGTATATATTATACGCGTCGTCGTTAGAATATAAATATTTATATATAATTATAAAAGGAATTGAAAATGGCGCGGTAGTTCGATAATTCGATTTCAAACTTCAATTGAATGTATCGGGTGCAAAACAATCCGGATTTTAGTGAAACCAAAAATAATGGAATCTAATAGTGGATATCTTTCTATCGAATCCGAAAAATTAGGATTTCATCTTAGGAATGATAAGATATGTCCAGTTGAAAATTCTGAATAGTCGCTATGGAATTCAGGCCCTTAAAAATAGCAATTTTGCAAACGACCTCGGATTTCGATGAAACCAGTTTTGTTGGGTCCGTGATGTTAAGCTATTGCTAGATTCCAAATTTCATAATTTTTCGAATCAATATGTGAGCGTGGCAAAGGAAAACGCGTTTGACCATTTCAGTTGATTTTAAATCGACTGGAAATTGGCCATTTTTCAAACGGTCTCAGAATTCGACGAAACTAGTTTTGTTAGGACCGTATCGTCAATACGAAGCTAGAAAATATTTTTCGAGAATTTTTAGAGTTCGTATGCGACCCCGGTAATTTGAAATGTACGTTTAAAATTCAATATAGAGATTTAAATGTAAATTCAACGGAAACTAATTCAAACGATCGAATCAACTTGCGATACATATCCCATTGTGTTCGGAATGGGGGTATTTAGCTAGGGACGACAGTCGTTGGACCCAGTTCGGTGTTCGTATGTAAAAGTCAACCATTTTGCAAATTTAAATAATAAAATAATAAAAAAAAATATATAATTTTTAATTTCCCTCCCTCCTTATCTTCGTTCTGGCTCCCCCCCCCCCCTTTTTCATTTCGATTTTAAACAGCAAAAAAAAAAAAGAAAAAAAAAACCTAAGCGAATCGCACCTCCCTGAACCCCGAGCCGCCTCCTCCTCCCTCGAAGCCGCCTCCTCCTCCCTCGAAGCCGCCTCCTCCTCCCAGCGCCCACACCCCGAAGACGCAAGCCGCCACCAGACCCCAAGCATCGCGACGCCTCCAGACCGAAGCCGCCCCTTGAAGCCACCTCCGACGGCTGCGAAGACTCCCCCCCTCCTCTGTAAGTTTTACTTTATTTATTTATTTTATTTTATTTTAATTCTGAATTTTTAAAAACTGTTTTATGTTTAAAAAGGTTTAAAAACTGAGTATTAAAAAGAATTGAAAACCGATTTTTTTTATAAAAGAATTGAAATACTGATTTTATGTAAGAATTAAAAACTGATTTTTATTTTTAAAAATTAGAAACTGATTTGGTTTTTAAAAAGTTAAAAACCGACTTTTATAATAGAATTTAAAACCTGATTTTAATTAGAATTTAAAACCAGATTTTTTTTAGAAGAATAAAACCAGTTTTTTTTTATAAAAGAATAAAAGCCAGATTTTTTTTAAAAGAATAAAAGCAGTTTTTTTAAAAAGAATAAAAGCAGTTTTTTTTTAAAAAAACAATAAAAGCAGATTTTTTTTAAAAAACAATAAAAGCAGATTTTTTTTAAAAAGAATAAAAGCAGATTTTTTTTTTTAGAAGAATAAAAAAAACAGATTTTGAAAAGATATGAAAACTGATTTTTAAAAGATATGAAAACTGATTTTTAAAAGGTATTGAAAACTGATTTCTTTAAAAAGGTAAAAATCACATTTTTATATATTGAAAGTCAAAAGTAGTATAAAAATTCGATTTTTATATATTGAATAGCGAAGTAAAAATATAATTTTTATCTATATAGTAGCGTTGTGAAAATATGCTTATTTTTATATATTGAACTTCGATAGAAAAATAGAATTTTTATATATTGAACTTCGATAGAAAAATAGAATTTTTATATATTGAACATCGAAATAAAAATATGATTTTTATATATAGAACTTCGAAATAAAAATATGATTTTTATATATAGAACTTCGAGATAAAAATATGATTTTTATATATAGAACTTCGAGATAAAAATATGATTTTTATATATAGAACTTCGAGATAAAAATATGATTTTTATATATAGAACTTCGAGATAAAAATATGATTTTTATATATAGAACTTCGAAAGAAAAATATAGTTTCTATGTTTTGAACTTCGAAAGAAAAATATAGTTTTTATGTTTTGAACTTCGAAAGAAAAATATAGTTTTTATGTTTTGAACTTCGAAAGAAAAATATAGTTTTTATGTTTTGAACTTCGAAAGAAAAATATAGTTTTTATGTTTTGAACTTCGAAAGAAAATAGAATTTTTATATATTGAACTTCGATAGAAAAATAGAATTTTTGTATATTGAACTTCGAAATAAAATGTGATTTTTATATATTGAATAACATAGTAAAAATTCGATTTTTATAAATATTGAATAGCGAAGTAAAAATTCGATTTTTATGTATGTAGTGGCTACGGGCAACGAAGATGACGAAGATGGGATAGCGGTGAAGATTTCTTGCATTGGAAGTGCCGTGGAGCTAGGATAGTTATATGTGAGAATTTCTCACCTTTCAATTTAATTTTTCTAGTTATATATATACTAGGATGCAGACGGTGCTTAGTAGCACCCGACACAATCGTCCACAGACCATGGACTTGTTTGTTTGACTGTTTGGTGATTGATTGCGATATTGGTTTGAATGTGGTTTGTGGTGTGAAAAATCGAATCGATAAATTGGTTAGGATTAGACATGCGCCGTTATAAGGCGAAGGAGTAAGGCTAGGTTAGACTCTTACTCCAAATTTTGTGGTTTGCATAACGAATTGATTTGATTGATGTGTGAATGGCGTGGGCCTTCACTAGACCGGGGATAAGGCTAGGCCTCGTCCCGTTTCTAGTATCGTGCCGTTATGCCGCCGAAATTTTCTAAAATAAGTTAGAAAAATAAAAATATCATTTTATTGAATGAATAGAAATTCATAGGTTGAAATAAAATGTTTTATCGTTAAAAATATAATTTTTAACGTGAATATGAAAATAGTGAAGTGAATAAATAAATATTCATTTACAAACCAGATGGTTTGTTTATGTACACTTATTTGAATGACATTGATTGGGACGATAAATTTTACACATCGCCCAACTGCACAAATAAAATATGCGTTTGATTGTTTGAAACCCCACACGGGTGTTGGGATGAAATTTGAAGTTCACTCATCCTGATTGATTAAATATGTCGATCGATTGATTGACAGGCTGTTATAAGCGTTGAATATCTATATTTGATGCTTTTACAGTGTAGTGCACTTTGGTTGATGGTTGATTATTTTTAATGTTATTATATACATGTGTTGTATGAAAATCCATATAATTAACTTTATATGGTGATTGATTGGGCCTCATTCCAATTTGAAAAATAAAGAATATTATAAAATAAAAGTTCATGTGTTGACAGTACTCATTCATTGAGATTGGTCATGTGTTGAACGAAATATTTTGATAATAACAACTATTTTGAAAAAGAAATATTTGAAATAGAATATTTGAAAATAGAAATTTATGAAGCCGTGTTGATTAGATTGACGCCATTTTGACGTGAACGATATTTATATCGATTTTATTCATCTTAAAAATGAATATTGAAAAGTGATTTCGAAATCGAATATTTTGAATTGAATTGAAAACGATTTCGAATTGAATTGAATTGAAAACGATTTCGAAATGAATTGAATTGAAAACGATTTCGAAATGAATTGAATTGAAAATGATTTCGAAATGAATTGAATTGAAAACGATTTCAAAATGAATTGAATTGAAAACGAATTCAAAATGAATTGAAAACGATTTCGAAATGAATTGAATTGAAAACGAATTCAAAATGAATTGAAAACGATTTCAAAATGAATTGAATTGAAAACGATTTCGAAATGAATTGAATTGAAAACGAATTCAAATGGAATTGAAAGCGAATTGAAATGAATTCAAATTGAATTGAAATTCGAATTGAATAGAAATGAATTTTAAAACGAATTTATAAAGAAGAATTCAATTTTGCTTTGAATTGAAATAGAAGTTGAAATAGAATTTGAAACGAATTTAAAACTATTTATATAATTCGTTTTAAATAGAAATCGACGAAATATATATTATATATATTATATATATAATATAATGGCCTGAATAGAACGCGCCGCGCCGCGGCCGTTCGCGAATTTCGACCATTTATTTCAAACGGACATTGCGGGAGATCCGACCGTCGGATTCTCCTAAAACCGGAACCGTTGGGTTCGTATCGAAAAGAGCTTTCTAATGAATGTTAGAAATTTGAAATCTAACGGTTGGATTTGGAGATACGTCCAAATCAAATTCGAAAAAGGTCGCTGTAAGTGCAGTTCGATGGCCGTTAATGGAAATCGACTGTACGGGCCTTGATAAAATTATTAAAAATAGTAATAATTTGTGTAAAATCATAAGAATTGATTTGTGAAAGTTTGGGATGAAAAACTCCATATTTGAAAAGATAAAAATAGATTTTTATCGAAATGAACTAGTTTTGAACTAGAATTATAATTCTATTTATTTTTAAATAAATAAATTGAATTCGAAAAGGGTTTTAAAAGTAACCAAAATTCCAATGATTGCATTGGAGTGGATTTGAATCGAAATTGTCTTCGGAATATTTCGATGTTGGAATTCGTGATATTACAGGTGTTGTTATGGAAATTTGAAAGATATATATATTTGTATCGTTATTTCCAATACGACATTTGTTAGTCGTAGAATTCGATATTGAATATAAGCCGATATATTTTCTATTCAGAGCCTTGTATTGAATATCGAATGTGATTTGGGTTTGTCGTGAATGGTGTCTTCATTAACACTGTTCTTGAACCCAGCTGAGAAAAGATTAAATCTTTTTATTTAGATTTAATGAAGTGTACCAATTAAATGATATTTAATTGGAATTGAATTGATATTGATTTTTGGGTTTATCGTGAACAGTGTTTTAAATAACACTTGTTCTTTAACCCGATAATTAATGAATGTGATTTGGGTTTGTCGTGAATGGTGTCTTCACTAACACTGTTCTTGAACCCAGCTGAGAAAAGATTAAATCTTTTGATTTAGATTTAATGAAGTGTACCAATTAAATAATATTTAATTGGAATTGAATGGATATTGATTTTTGGGTTTATCGTGAACAGTGTTTTAAATAACACTTGTTCTTTAACCCGATAATTAATGGGATGTGACTTTGGGTTTATCGTGAACCGTGTTTTAAATGACACTGATTCTTTAACCCAGTCACAGATTAAAACTAAGTGGAGTTTTAATGAATCTTTAATTAGATTGAAAAGATCGAGAATGGAGTATCACCAGTTTTGCTCCAGGCGATAGTTAAATCTTTAATTAGATTTGAATGTGAAATTTAGAAACTAACTGGCGGTTAGCCAAGCAGAATGGTTTTCTGGATATTGATCTGATGTTGATTTCGGCCTTCGGGGTTAATATTTGGGGAATTATTCTCTTGATTAATTTACGGTTAGTGACTAATGAATTGGAATGAGGCGTATGTTGTGTTTGTGTAACACTTATTTAAAATATACGCGAGTTATTCGGAAAGACCGGGTTTATCCCATTCTGAGTAACTGATACGACGATAAGTCGAAGATGAAGACGATGGTCGAAGACCGGAGGTCTTCACGTCGTTTGGGTAATTACTGATGATCTTGATTGGGCTGTACACCCAAGAAGATGGAAACAGTTAGTGATCGTCCAGACGTACTTGGAGATCGATGGATATGCGGGGTACTAGGTGCCTCCGGTTTCGTTCAGACCCAGGACGGACTTGTAAATGGACTGTGTGTCTGACATCGGATTTCATTCTGTGTGACTGATATCGGTTGCATAGGATGGTTTGCCTGTGTGGCATGCTAAGATGCAAATGATCAAGGCTTCTGTTGAAAAGCAAAGTCTTGTAGTGATGATCAAAGCACGGCCTTTGTGGCGTAGCTTTGTGTAACGTTTACCTCGCGTGTTTCACACCAGGTATGAACCAAAAACGGGAGACGGACCTCAGGGAGGACTTGCGTTTCTTTCTAGTTAGAAGTGGCGTCAGTGGTTTTACACGCCCTGACGAGTTTGACTTATGTGGTTGTTGCTGTTGCGAGGCGCCTCGGTTATATCGGTTTCGGCCGATGCATTCTGGTCGGCTGACGGACCAGACTTACACCCCATAGGGTGGGGAAACGTAGTGTTCAGGCATTTTAATCCACATCGGTGGACCGGCCCTGTCGCTCCAAGGTCACTCGAGCTCTGACCTGTGGCTCGGGCTAGAGAGTCACGAATCGGTTGAGGACTATCTTTTGCCTCGGTTCATAGACGGAAATCCAATTTCCAAATACGTGACATTTGCGGTTTTAATTGTAATCCTATATATGGCGACATAGTGGGATGGGGCGCTTATGCCGCCTATGATTGATACTTATGATTTGAAGTTGTTTTACACACTTATAATAGTATCAAATGATTTGTTTTAAAACGTATCAAGCATTCTTTGGCTGTTATAAGGGAAAACCCTATCCTCGACTGCGTTGCATTGTGTGATGGGACCTGGGTCTTATAACAGCTTCATTTTTCTTTATTTAGCATTGCGCTGTTTGTTTTATGCACTGGTATTCTTGGGAGGAAACCCGTTCCGTGTTATACGGCGTGGTCCCTTGATTTACCTAATGATTTAAAATAAAGATTAATAACTGTTTTAGTTCTCACACCAGTCACATGACTGACCTGGAGTTTATTGTTTTAACCTAAACTCTGGGTGCCCTTATTTTGACGCGGGCAGCTAGTAGTTTTGGTTTTGCAGATTTATATTCACAGGATCCTGGTTTACAGCTGGAACGATATCCGGAAAGCTTTGTATCCGTATATCTCATTCTAGTTGTGTATTGTATTATTTTCCGCTGCTATGTATTTAAATGTAATTTAAATCTCTGATATTTCTGTGTAATATTCATTTATACTCTGTATATTCTTGTAATCTGATGCATTGTTGTGATATACAATGAAATGTTCTTCTGTATGCGTTCTGATTTGTCGTGTTCTCAAACGATAGGGCGTTTCGAACGGTCTGGGTCGGTTTAGCGACTGGTTCGGACCGAGCGAAATTTCCTTCCGTCACAGGATGGGGAGATGCCTAGAATTCTAAATGGCAAAAATATCTCTCTTACTTTGAAAGATTTTCCTAATGATTTTGGAAAAGATGCGGAAAGCGAAAAGAGTGTGAACTTAAATGATACAAGACAAACTAAAAAAGGAGAGATTAGAGGGAAAAGTAGGAAAAGAAAGATTGATGACAATAGTGAAGATGACGATGGTGAGGATAATGATCCTATTAAAAAAGAGCTATCAAGATGGAAAAGAAAATCAATCTTTTTTGACTTTCCATATTGGGAGGTTAGTATTTGAGTTACATTTTTCGTCGCCAATCCATTAAAAATAAAATATAATTTTCTTAATGCGTTACTTTTACTTTTTTTGGTGGAACTTCTATTACGTCATAATTTAGACGTAATGCATGTTGAGAAAAATGTTTGTGAAAGCTTATTAGATACAATGTTGCATGACAACAAATCAAAAGATGGGATTAATTGTAGACATGATTTAGAAGATTGGGGAATTCGGCATGGTCTTTATGCACAACCTCGTGGGACCAAAACATATCTTCCACCAGCTCCGTATACATTGTCAAAAGTGGAAAAAAATTATTTTGCAAAAGGCTATATGATTTCAAAGGCCCTGATGGTTATTGCTCAAATTTGAAAAAATGCATATCATTGTTGGATTGCAAAATTAGTGGTTTGAAGTCTCACGATTATCATGTTTTGATGCAACAAGTATTATAAGTTGCCCTACGAGGTTTATTGCCTATTAAACCTAGAAAAGCAGTTACTCGTCTATGTTCGTTTTTCAACAAAATATGTCAACGTGTTCTTGATAGAGAGAAATTACAGCAACTTGAAGACGAGATTGTTAAAAAAATATGTGTGAACTTGAAAGATACTTTCCACCCTCATTTTTTGATATTATGATACACTTGACAACTCATCTTGGAAGGGAAGCACGATTGTGTGGGCCAGTTCAATTTCGTTGGATGTATCCTTTTGAAAGATATATGAAGACGCTTAAAGATTACGTAAGGAATTATGCACGGCCAGAGGGATACATTGCAGAATGCTATCTTGCAGAAGAATGCATGAGATTTTTTAATGAATTTTTGAATAAATCGATAAATATAGAAAAAAAAAAGATCGGAATGAGGACTATGTAGATAACGCAATACTTGAAGGACGTCCAATTTCAATGTCTGAATCAGTTACGTTGTTTGTCAAGGAGAAAGAAATTGCTCATTTGGCGGTGTTAATGAATATGGCTGTGGTGGAACCATATATGGAGTGAGTATATATATTAAATTATGCTTCTATGTGTTTGTATTTGCAATTATAACTTAACATCACTTTCATTATACTAGTTTGCATTTGGAGGAGTTGCAAAATTCAAACAAGCGTTTAGAAAAAAATGCAACACTACTTTGGAAGAACCATGGAGATAATTTCGCTGAGTGGATCAAAAAGAAGGTTTGTTAATTTTTATTTTATTTTTATGAATTAAAGATACTATTTTTAAAATCCATTTTAAATTTGTTTTTTCAGATACCTATTGACTCAAAAGATGGTGATGAAATGTTAAAATGGATTGCATGTGGTCCTAAAAATACCGCGTTGTCCTGCAAAGGATTTATAATAAATGGACAAAGATTTCATATAAAAGATGTTGATAGAGAAACCCAGAATAGCGGAGTGACATATGATGCGACTACCATGTGCAGAGCAAGTGCAAAAGACATTTCTCAAGTGGCTGATGTGGTTACTTACTATGGAATATTGACCGACATAATTTTATTAGATTATATTTTTTTTATATTCCTCTTTTTAAATGTCATTGGGCGAACATAGGAAATGGGGTGAAAGTTGAAGATGGATTTACTCTTGTTAATTTACATCAAAGTCAAGTTTCATTTTCAAGAGATCCTTATATTCTCGCATCTCAAGCGAAACAAGTTTTCTATTCAAGAGAAAATGAATCTTCTAATTGGTATGTTGTAATGAAAGCACCGCCACGAGGTTTTCATGAATTAGAGGTAGATGATTTTGTTGAAGAAGTAAACTTTGTTGGAGGAGATTGTGAAGAATTCGAGGATGACTTGGCCGAAGAAGCTAGTTATGTTAGGGACGACTGCGAAGGCATACTTGAGTAGTTTTAATGTCATATTTCTTTTGGGTAGTTAATAAGTAGTTTTGGATTATATTCGATGTCTTATGTAATGTTGAATTGTAAACCCGTTGATTTAGAAATTAATAGAGGTTTAAGGTTTAAATTTCGTGGTTATTGTTGAAATTTGGGTGTTGTACGTGAGAAGATCAATTACTACGTCAACAACCGATGTTAAAACCATTTGGTCATGTGAGTGACACTTACCATTTTCTAGAACCCAATATATATTTCTTTGTTATATATGTTTGCCTTGTATCTTGTGCATGATTTTTTTTACAAAACTAATTAAGCATCAATTACTACGTTGGGGAAGTTTTATAAAATGGCATGGGGATGGACATATGGCCTGGTCTCGGTTCGAAGAAAATACGAGGCACAGTAGCAGACGGGGTGTTGGGGAATTGGATCAGAAGGAGATGTATATTACACATAACGTACATGGTAATTCACTTTTGTCCCTAAACCATATTAAATTATGCCTAATCCTTGTTTAAGAATATGTAAATTAAGTTTTAATGTGCTATGCTATACGGGGCCTGCGAAACATATAAGTATATTATGTCTAATTAAAACATTACCTGCGCCTAAACCTGTTTACATGCCTAATCCCACTTTAATTAACGCAAGTCTAGTTATATGAGTTTATAATATAAAGTGGGCTGAGAAATGATTTCGAGTGTGCCTAATATGATAACAGTGCTTAATTATTTAATAGCAGTACATGAAAAGGTGAATGTGCCCAAAGTATTTTTATATTTTGCGTAACTCATATCCTAGTTTAAACCAAGCCTGGGTACCGGCTACATGTATACCTAAATATAGTCCATAAAATGTTAATGATAAGTTAGTAAATATAATATATATATTAACCTAGTGATGTTTTTATGCGGATAAAGATTTGTATGTCCAGTGATATATCGGATGATGTACAGTAGTATATATTAAAAAAAAGTAAGGTAGTATATATATGTAGTAACGAAGCCTGGGTTATATTTAACCGTGCCCTGTAGGCTGTATATTTGCACATGCCTAATCACCAAGTTAAAAGTGTCTAATCCATAGTTATCATGGCCTAATTGCATACAATAATTAACGTGATTTACGTTAAGATGCCTAATTGCTAGGTTGTTAGGTATAAGTAAAGATATTACAAAACCTGTGGTCAGTCTTATAAAAGTTGTTTATGGGCCAATAAATTATAATAGTTGAGAAATTATGCATAGTGCGGTATAGTTCTCTATATTCTAAGTAAAATTTTTGGGATTGTTTCGTTTGTATTGAGAGTCTTCTTTCATTTTGTTGATGGAATGACATACTGATGTAAGCTATGTTTGAGTTGAGAGTTTATGCGATATTAATTGATGTTATCTTATTTCTCTCTCTCTCACACACACACACATATACATATATATATATATATACATACATATATATATATATATATATATATATCGAAATGACATGACAGTAGTTATCTTTGTTTATCCGCTAATGGCTAACGGATCAACATTTTATTATTTGCATCTTAATTCCGGTGGCTTAAGAAAATGTAACCAGAGATTAATGTTCCTTTCTATATGAGATTTTTGGTAGTATATATATATATCATCCACTTTAATTTCGCCAGTTATTTAGCTGAGTTTAGCCTTGAATGAGATTATCTCAACTATAGTGATCAGCTCTGATTATAACATACACAATCTTTATTGTTCTTCAGTGCTAACTAAGGCACCCTTAGAAAAGGATGAACCCTAACTTGTAATGAATGATGAGTCAAGAATGCCAACTGATCTTCACTTTATATCTAATTTCTGTTTAAGGAAACTGACTGATTTCGACGTATACAGTATTTACAGTATTTACTGCTTTGATTGACTATCTTTTGGACGTATACAGTATTTACTGCTTTGATTGACTATCTTCTGGACATATTCAGTATTTACTGCATAACCGGTAATGGGATACAGTGCTTTTTCCAAGTGAAAGTTGATGATAAGATACACATGAATGCTTGTGATAGCAGTTAACTACAATTAATAAACGAGTGTCGGGAAATTCAAATGCATGCATGTTACAGGTTGTGCACTATGCATTATGGTTAATTTCTCAGTAGTTTTGCTATGCATAATTCTCAACTATTTTATAGTTTTCTCATCCATAATGTCAGTGGTCCACATATGTATTAAAAAAGTTGGGATTACATTATTTAATTTGGAATTTTGTTATACCTGCAGAAAATGGTTAAAAGTACGAAGAACACAACAAACAAGAAGCTTACTCGCTCTCAAAAAAGACTTCTAGAATCCGAATATGCATCCGATGGGTCTAATGCAATGGGAGAGCATATTGAGCCATCTTCAGAAAATATGGATGTTGGAAATGCAAGCAAGCCAGCCGCATCCATAGCTATGCAAATCATTGAAAATCCTGAAACTACAGTGGATGTGGATAGAGCAATCGAAGATGCCAAAGTAAAACAAGGTTCAAAAAAGAGGACTAGAGGCCCAACTAAAGTTAAAAGAATTCCTTCGGATGTTGCTAGTCGAATTGAAATTGAGTTTAATTCATCCGGCATACCAGTAGGGAACGGGTCGGTGAAATTATCTTCTTATTTAGGGCCACTTGTCCGTGAGCACGTTCCATTTACACTTGATGATTGGAAACTACTTGGTGACGATTTGAAAGTTGTTCTACGGAAATCTGTTCAGGTAAAATGTCTAATGTATATATATAACCATGTTTAATTTATGTATAATTATGGAAATATAAATTTATATCTTTATGTATCTACATATAAACGACGTATCACCAAACACATAATAAGAATTTTATGCGCAAATGGTGCAGCAATATAATAGTTAAGTAGAATATAACAAAAACTTGGTATTATTACTGTGCTCAATCTCTTTATATGAGTTTGGTAGAATAAGAATTTTATTTAAAAGCTACATATAATAGTTAAGTATTATTACCTCGTGCATGGACTAATGAATTATCTGCAACAATATCTAGGTAAGATTGATACAAGTTAGTTTTTACATTATTGTTTAAATTTTAATATCATTTAAAAATAGGATCTAAT
Source organism: Allium sativum (assembly GCA_030737875.1). Classification (NCBI taxonomy): domain Eukaryota; kingdom Viridiplantae; phylum Streptophyta; class Magnoliopsida; order Asparagales; family Amaryllidaceae; genus Allium; species Allium sativum. Next base: position 298,878,048 of record CM060922.1, read on the forward strand.
AATTAGGCATTTTTTACAGTATCGTTTTTCATAAGTTAAAGCTTATCATATATAATTTCAATTCATAAATTATTAAATACTGCAATTAAGAAATTAAAAGTAAAAGTTCAAGCTTATCATATATAATTTCAATGCATAAAAGTGATTAAAAATTCTTACAGATTATTTTATCTTGATTGTGGTAAGCATCTGTAATTTCTAGAAGCAAAATTCGTGCATAAAGTGTGCTCAATGATCAAAAAGAATATAAATTAATTAGATGATGCTTCCAAAGTCGCTTGAAGTGGGTAATTTGAACCGTTATCAACTGGACAAATCGGTTAAAAAAATGAGTTAAATAATTTTATTTACTTTTATGTGTGTCAGTAATAGTCTGATGCAGATTGCATTCTTTTACCTCCTGAAGGTTTGTAGGCTTACAAAGTTATATATTATTTCATTTGGCTGTGCGCTAAGTTAATGACTACATATACACAAAATTCCATATCCATAGTTTTTTCTGATTGTTGTCTTGCGTCACATATGCGTATTTGAATAAATATATACAAACTGATATGGACTTGAAATTTTATGTTTGAGCTAATGTAAATATTAACAAAATAAGATATAAACTTGGCTGAGGCCAGTACAACATAATACAAGCTGATATGGTTTTAAAATCAGTTGAAAACAAAATATGAAAGATGTACCAAGCAGAATAAGATGAGAGCCAATAAGTTCAGATAGAGGTTTAGTTATAATGTTAAATATAGTTACAACAGAATGCATGGCAGGGGTTTGAATTAAGGTGCTTGATATGTTTATGCATAAAATATGCAGTGCCAAAATAGTGAATTCACTAAATATGGTTTAAATGATTTTACATATTTGAATTTATGTGTTTAGGATGCTGTTAGAACATGTAGGGTGAAAAGATGGGCCATTACCGATCAAGTTTTGTTGGCACATTTTCCGATCAGGTTTTATTAGCACGCTTTTCCTTTTTGAAATGGTGAGAATAAGTAATATATGCAATTACCATGGCATTTATTCTTCGGAACTTTTTATTTGAATGTAACTCACATATTTTGTTTTGAAATGATTTCATATGAATTAACATGTTTATCACTAACGAGTTTCCTTTTTTACTTTTGATTTGTTTATGTCCCGTTAATTGTGCTAATTTTTTAGTGAATACTTAATTTTTTAGTTAATGGTGCTAATTTTTTAAATGGTGAGAATAATTAACATGTTTATCATTTTTTGTCACATTTTTTATCTTGTCATCGACTATTTATCTGTTGACTATGTACAATTATTACGTAGAATTAGCTGGTTTTGTGCTTCCCAACAATATTATCTACTTTTTTCTAAATTTATATAAGAAATTTCTTTGGCACATGCAGTTTCATGTCAATTTCACAAGTTCTATGATGGAGAGTTTGGCGATGTATTTTTGGTTACTGTCAGTGCTTCCTATTTTTGATAGCTTCATTCCTTTTTCTTTCTTTCTTTCTTTTTTTTTTTTTGCATGAACACATATACTGCTGTTTTATGGACTTATCAAAAGAAACTACAATAAAGTATGCATTTCAGAAGTGATTTTTTTATACATATTTTGTGCATGGTTCACGTAACATCAGGTATACAATTTGGTTTTGTTACAGGCTAGATTTAAATTAGATGTGGAATGGCAAAAGACTCCCATTTTTCGGCAAATGGGATGCATTTGAAGGTGTTCAAAAAGCATATTCGTTAAAAAGGTATTACAAGCAAAAATCAAGGAGGAGCAACTTCAACTAAAGCCAGAAAACATCAGAAGTATTAAGGAATGGAAGAAGTTTATTGAGTCAAAGACGAGTAAAGAGTTCAAGGTAATTGTAATGTAATTTTTATCATTTCTTATATGATATATAAGCATACATAAAATGCACATTAACTAATCAATGTGATAAATATTTGTAATCTAGTTATGAAGTGAAAAATTCAAATCCATGAAGGACAAGCAAATGCCACATACATGTAGTCGTCGTGGGATGGCTCGATTAACTAAAGATTTGGTGAGAAAAATATTTGATTTATTAATTTTGGTTATTAGTTATGTTTAGTGTCGTCTCTTTCAATGCAGAAAGAGGAAAGTATCAGCCCCTCTTCCATTTGTAGATCTGATGTGTGTATTAAATCACACACTCGAAAAAATGGTGAGCCAGTGAATATGCATCTTGCAGATGCTATTGTAAGTGATATGTACTATTTATTTAAGCATATTTTTTTGAAAATATATAATTTAGAACTCATTTACAAAATATATTTTGTGTTCGTTTTTGTAGGAGAAAATAAAAAATGTTGAAAAGGAGTCACAATCTAGCTTAACATGTAAGTTCAATGAAGATGCTCTCTCACTAGTATTGGGACAAGGTAGACCGGGCCGACTACGAGGAATGGGAAGAGGTGTAACCATGACCAAGGCGGTTTTGTCTCATATCAAAGATAAGGAAGTAACTCAATGTCAACATCGGATTTCAGAGCTAGAGCAGTTGGTTCATAGGTTAATGAAAAGTCAGGTACGATTTTCACCTTAGTTCTCTTTCATATATTCTTTTTTGAAGTCCCCTCCCTCAAGTTTTATTATCGCAGTAATGATCATGTCCTTTAGTTTTCATATTGCGAACAAACCCAGCATAAGCTATGGTATTTACATTCAAGAAAATTGTAAGGTTATGTTGGATTCTAAAAGATTTTTTGCTACTATGAACGTAGATAGAGATTATACTTAATTTTAAAAATTTAAAATTCTCTGTATGTGGATGTGAAATCCCAAAATTCATAGCTTACTGTTTATGTACTATAAAGTATTTTATAGGCAAAGTATTGAAAAGTCATATATCGTTATTCTTAAATGCACCCTCTATTATTACTACAAGTTCTAAATGTGCATCATCTATCTGTTATTACTGCATGTCCACTACAAATTCATTATAAATTCTAATTTTCTAATATATTCAAATATTATTGATTTGGTAGGATAAAGAAAGTAGCGGAGAAGGGAGTGCATCTCAAATCGTAAGAATATACGATCTTAAGGGCAAAAAATCATGCAAAATTTTATATCTAAATCAATAGTTATGTGATTTATTATTTTATTAATTGCAGAGTAAACATAATCAAATAGGTGACAATTGTAGTTTACTACATTGGCATGGGAATGATGATGAGGTTGTCGCCAAAGGAAAAATTGTGTCAACTGATCCGAAAGATCTTTTCAATGGGGTACCTTTAGGCCCGAATGCCTTGAAAATCTTGGTAGTCCATCCTATAAAATTTGATGTTTTTTGTGGAGGCCTTCACCTGGTTTGGTATATATAGGAGATGCCACTTATGAGATGATAACATGGCTAGCTGATAGACTTATCCGCATAAGGGAGAACTCCGGAAAAGAAAATGAGATATGATGCAAAATATATAGTGAACCATGCTAATAAATCAATCTTCCATGAAAATGTCAATCGAGTTTCGTGATAGCAAAAGGAAATCTGTTATTTTTACAATTTCATCTTATCCTGCATATCGGTTCCATAAGTTTGAACCATGCTTATCCACTGTATGTGCATTGTATGCCAAACTGCGAAAACGTTGTGCTATTATGTTAGTGTTATACTAGACTTGTCATTTTTCAGTTATAAAAGATCACAAAGCTGTTACTGTCAAAATGTCTGATTTTGAAAACAAATCCTCAGCGGAAACCGGGACAAAAAATTGAGTTAGCAAATCAATCTATGTTTAAAATTGAAGAAGAAAATAACATGTTAGGTTTGGAACTGCCAGAATCATTTAAGTGTTTCTTTTAATTTATAATCTGCTTTTGTAACGTGATTCCTAGAGAGGTAACCATCCTTTTCTCTTTGTAAGTAACATTTACTGCTTTCAATTAACATTGGTGCTGAACTTTATTTTTAACTTGTATACTAAAGAATGAGACCTATATTATGTATTATGTACTTATGATTCTGTTATTGATTTGTTAAGACGTGGGGCTACCAAATTGTACTGTTGATTAACTCTGGTTTGAAATTTAAAGTATAGAAGCATAATATTAATTCTGATTTGGTAAGATATATACTCTTTGTTTGTTTCCTCAGATGATGAACATCTATTAAAAACCATGCATTGTGCAATCACAGTAGCTCGCAAGAACACTGTACCTGCTTCTTCAAAAGATGCTAAACGACGTGGAATGTAGTACAATGTTATTTTACTGTAATCTACAGCCAAAACAAACACATTAGTTTATTCAAGTCTAAGCCGAGTTTGGCCAAAATTAGTCACTGGGCCACATAAATCTATAGGGCCTCAAAATATTTTTGTAAAGCACACCCACACACAAGAACGCTTACTCGCTTGCTCTCTCTTGCACACAGACACCAACTATTCTTAAAACTACATTGCTTCCCAGTTATCAGTTTGGTTCTGCTGTTTAGAATTAGAGCAGCACGACCACAATATTTTTTTTAAGAAAAAGTTGTCCCCTGTCTTTTTTGTGTTCTAAAAACACAGCATTTTATGTACTATACAAACCAAAGTTCTAAGGTCTATCCGAAACTTTGAAATTACGGTTGTTCCATTTCGGCTTCTGCAAGGACTGAAAGGAACAGGGACCAAAATGAAATTAAACTGAAAGTCCAGTTCAGCATAACAAAAAACATATGTACTTTATTTTTGCATGGTTCTTAAAGTTGGTCATCACATTATTTGTTTGTTTTTGCATGGTTATTGATAAGTGATAAAAGATGGGCTTGCCTTAAAATACTATAACAAATATTGAAAATGCAGTTTAAAATAGGTTAAAGTGGCTAAATGGTTTTCATGATATTTTTGTATGCTTCTATGTATATTTACATCTACTTCTATTAGATGACTATATTTTTTTTCTTTTGATAGAGCAAAACCGAAAGCACAGAAAAGAAATGCAAGTTATTTGATTGGGTTGGAAGCAAAGAATTGGTTGCCGAAGGACGAGTACACTCGAGTGATTCAAATCAAATTATTAATGGCATTCCTCTTGGACCTGAAGCCGCGATAGTTTGGGTGGACAATCCAAAAAAAGAAGATGCCTTTTTGTGGAGACCCATAGTATGTATGACATACATCAGAGAAGCCGTTGGTAAGAAAATAGCATGGTCAACATCAAAATTGGTTTTTGAAGACATAGCACTACCCACTCCTATGAGCAGTATTCCTGCATCTCTTACGGTATATGTTTATATTGCTAATATCTATCTATAAGATTTTTTGAGAGTGTATCAACATTTTTTTTCATATGATTAGAGTGAAAATTTCGTGGTGAATGCCAAGTGTAAACTATTTGACATGGAGGGCACGGGAAAAATAGTAGCTGAAGGCACCGTATCTTCAGTTGATCCAAATGATAAAGTTCATTCTATTCCGCTGGGACCAAATGCAATAAGAGTTTGGGTGGATATTGTAAAAGTTCCAAATGCACCTCTATGGAGGCCTACGTCATTCATGGATTGCTTATCGGATGCTATTGGTTCGACGGTTGCATGGCCTACTGCGAATGTTAGAGTGGACTCAACTTCTACGTATGCTTCACAACATCTTGTTTTTTTATAAATAACCGTCCCTTTTGTCTATTTGATAATAAATAATTCTACTTGTCTTGATGACAAAAAAGTAAACTCATATATATTTCTGATGAAATATGTAAATTCATTTACCTCTCTAAACAAAAAGTAAATAAGGCCATACACTGCTAGATTAATTTTTCAGTTCAACTAATCATTAGGCTATTAAATTCAGTACTTTGTTTGTTTCTGTAACTCTGAAATTCAACACAAGAATGCGGTGTGTTGTCCTTTTTTCAGATATACGGCTAAGCATCTTTACTATTTGATCACATATGTAGGCTAATTTGATATTTAATTATTATACAAGTAGAATCGCTGGGCTCTTTACATACTTTTTATAAATGTGACCATATTTTTTTTGCACATATTAAAATATGTAACTGCTCTTTGTATATTTTTGCATATTTACTACCCATTATTAAATGTAAGTTTTGAGTTTCCTACCTGTTGCTTCATGCAAAATCACATTCTGATCTTGAAATAAAGTTGAGCTATTTCCCCCTTTTTTGATGGTAAAGACAATTCCACCATGCTTTCTGATCTGGAAATAAACTACATTGTGTACTTTCTAATGTCATAGCTATTACGGCTGTAGTATTGGTATTATAAGAGCAATGCGATTTCGAAATAAACTACAATGTAGTTCCGCACTTTTTGCCACAATTATGAATTTGATCTGTTTTATTTTTCTTCACTGATTAGGCTAATTTTATTTTTTTACTGATGTCATTGGCAATGTTAATTGCATCTTCAGCGATGCCATAAAATCCCCTCTTGGATAATCCAGCACAACAGAGTCCACTCTTATTTGACTGAAAAGTGTATTTTGTTAGATTTAATATGCATGTATTATTTCCATGCAGATCAATGAGTTGAGCGAGTTTTGGCTCCATCTAGTGTAGAGACTGAAGAAATTCCAAGATTAGACTGAAAATGTATGCACTTGAGATTTGTGTTACTGCATTCTTATTTCTTTACTCTGTAGATTATATTTACTCGTATTAATTCGACAAAATTGTGCTGCTTTGACAAAATGCTCTAGCAGTTAAGTTAGCTGCATGTTCTAAAATATAATGAAATAGGATGCGTATTGGGTGTGCTGGGGAAACACAATACGTTAACAGGAATACTTTACGTCGCAATGTGTTATTGTATTATTTTTAAGTTAGCTCCCATAACAAGCGCCATTTCATCGTCACCTATAAAGGCAGAAGCTTTACAGTTAAATTTATTTGTACAAACCACACAGCTGCTCCAATATATTTCCAAAAAAGATAATTCTACCTTAGAATGATCCCTTTACGTCACAAATAGAAGTACTTTTGAGTGAACAGTGAACTTTCCTCAGCCAAATCCTCTAATAGCAAGAAGCCGTTAGGAGTGTTGATTTTTTTTTGGAGAGTCCATTCTGAATTGTGTAGCCTCATTTTCAATATTTGAAATTATGGCAGTATATTTCAGTGATTGTTGTACTGATCGTCGGAACATAACGGGATAAAAACGAAGGGGGTTCACTGCTGCCCTTTGAGTACCAGATTCGAATGAGCAGTTTGTGACTGATAACCAAATCAAAAGCGTTTTCTCCCTCGATTGTCATTGCTTTTAACTGCGGACTGCAGTTGTAGCACCTTGATAGTTCACGTCTAAATCAAAAGCTTTTGCTAGCCTGACATCAGATGCACATACAATTTGTAAGAACACAACAAACTGATAAAAACACAGTTCTAACAATAACATGAATCAATGAATTTACTTATAACCAAATATAACAATAACATGCAAAATTTATTTGGGTGTTTCCTTTGGTCATTACATCCAAGACTTCATGAGTGGTAGTATTAGAACTGAAACATGGTAGATTGTAGGCAAATATAATGGTTCTGCTCGTCACTTTCAAGTGACAGAAATGACAAGCAACGTGGCAATAAACCAGCGAATAGGATAATAACCTTTTGATACTGATTTTCCAGGCCAATACGCAAACTGATTTTGGAAAACAAGCGCAATTTTCTGAAGTTCCTGAACTTAGTAATATCAATACGTAAATTTCTGAAGTTCTTGAACAAGCGCAAATCAGACGAGAGCTAACCGCAGACTGACTGATACGTTTAGATATCTGCAAAGTGAAAAGAAATAAGAATAGAAATCACAAATAAATCTAAATATTTAAAAGTCTAAAAGCAGAAAAGACTCATTCGTGACGTAATTAAAACATTTTACATACAAAGAAGATATATTAAAAGGAAATCATACAACTAAAGTATTCAAGATAACCAAGATATCGCCTCTATATAGCAAAGAAAAAAATACTATCTAAATTTCCGTTATTTTTGGAGATATTTTGTGATGCATAAAATTGATTTTGATGATGCTGTATAGAATGGATACAGAAATGATAAGCGAATCAGGTTTTGAACATAAGATAAATGATAACACTCTTATGCGTAATTTCAATGGAAAAATTCAATATATGCATTTCTTTTTAATACTTTATTTTTCTAAAGTGTAGTACATCCTGAACCAAATTTATTAATAATGGGTTTGGTTGGAGTAGCGTGCTCAAGTCCTCTTTGTCTTTTTCAAACTTATTGACATTTCTATTCATCTCTTCATATGTATATTTTTAATCTCTACTTTCCATTTTCTGTTGCGAATATTCTAGTGTGTTAAGGTCATCAACCTATTAATCTGAATGAATATTTTCTGTTGCGAATAAAGTTGCGAATAAAGATTTTCTTTCTGAAAGCATTCTATTTGTATGGCCGATCAATATATAGAGTGAATCTAGACTGACTTCATAAATCTTTCTTCATTTTTTGTTGTCTATGTGTAATTTATTACATGTACGAGCAAATCTATCAAAACACGTTAGTAGTGCCAGAGACCGTTAACTTTCAGGCATTCAGATGATGAAAGGCACATGAAATTTAATAGAGGGTATGAATAGTGTATGCACATGAAATTTATCCTACCCCTAGCGGCACATAGAGCCCTGCCTGATTTACCTGTGAGTGTTGCCTCTGCGTCACTTTTAAATTGTATCAACATCGATGTCCTTATTTGGAGAACTCATGTTGTATGTTAACATTGATTATGTGATTTGTCCGAAAGCACTTGCTATTGGATTTTATAATGTTTGTGTATATTTGGCATACCCTGTTGAAAACCTAAATATGTGATGTACGCTTGCCATTTTCTAAACCTTAGACATGCCCCTGTAATTATCGGACCGTGCCTCACTATAACGGCATGTAGCACCTTTTATATTGTTCAAAGATCATGTATGCAGTAACTTTAAAATTTTAAGTTGTTATTAGCATGTCCGATTTTATGAAACTGTAATTTGTACTGCACACTTGATATATGTGTATACCTATATAATAGGCAGGTGTGTATATATATGGCGTAGGTTAGACTTGAATATACAGCTGACCTGTATGAAAACCTGGACACATGCATTGTCTTGAACCGGAAACTAAACATGGTAATTGTGGCAGTTCACATATATAAGTAATATGCTCCCCTTTTGCCATCGGAACGAATTTGTTATGGTTGACTTAGTTGCAACAAATGTGTATTTCATCACTTTTAAATTTCATTGTTACAGGTAGATGGAAGTTTTTAGATGCAAGAAGTGGACAAGATACTCTTTTGATTTTTGGAGGTTCGGCCTAGTTAGCATATGAAAAGTTTTTGTTTGCATGTTTTGTCATTAATATTTGATGCAAAGACTGTACATGTTGTGTCTTTATCTAATGTTGTTTGAAGATGGTTTATAAATTTCATCGTGGTTTGTGAGTGAACTTTGTCAATGGATATTGTGTTGACATATTTTATGAAAATGATCAGTTGATATGCTTTTATTTTATTGTTTTTAGATTGATTTGTATATGTTTTGTATATTAATAAATCGAAATAAAATTAGAGACAGCTAGATTAATGGTATATGAATATTGAGCTGACACATTGTGTTTTAAACGACAGCGTTTGAGAAATGCTGTTGGTGTGTTGTAAAAAAAATCATTTTAATATGACAGCGTTTAAGACATGCTGTTGGTGTGAGGAAAAAAATTTATTGTTAATATGACAACGTTTAAGAAATGCTGAAGAAAACTTAATAACAGCGTTTGTAACAAGCTGTTGAAAAGTTACGATACAGGTATATAAAGCGTATAATAACCGCTGTGATTGCTTTAAAATTCCTCCCACACAATGTTCTCACAGCAACTAATAAACGCTGTATTAAATTTAAAACAGCGAAAAATAAATGCTGTATAATAAAAACTTACAGCAAAAAATCAACGCTGTACAAAATCTTTATTTACAGCGTTTATTTTATGCTGTTAGAAATAGTGCATCAACTACAGCATGTCGTTACACAACGTTTTTAATAACGCTGTTGTATTTTTTTACTACGTTTTTAAAACGCTGTGAAAAGCTGTTTTCGGTGTAGTGTACTTCCCAACAATGTTCTGTTTTCTTCAAATTCAAGGCATTGTAAAAAAAGGCCATATGGAAAAAGAAAAAATAGAAAAAGGCCATAAATGCCAAAAGTTATTAGTAAAGATAATATTCAATTTTCTATGTTCTTAACATGTTTACTTCCTGCGTAGTATGTCCGAGTAGCTGTTATAACCTGTGCAGTTAAAGCGCTCAACGAATCCAATGCGGTGGAGGCACAAAAAGTTGTAGCGGGAATAAAGCGAGGAAATAGCAGGGTATAGCGGATGAGTCCAAAATAGCATCTAAAACTCATATTTAATGCTTTTACAAATATATAAATTAAAAATAAATGAAAAATTAACATTTAAATAAAAGAGTAAGAAAATATATGTAAATAAGCATAAACTTTTATTTAGTTTGACTAAATTTAATAGAATATTATAGTATTTTATATTTTAAAAAATATATGTTTAAAGATTATATTTAAAAAATAATTTTATAATGCTTAAATGTCATTTTAATTCATTTCTCTTATAGAAGATATAGCGGAGATAGCGGAATATAGCTGAAATAATGGGATATATTAGGAATATCAGAATATAGCGGGGCTTAAACCATAAAGGCTATTTGGAAATAACGTAGCATTGGAAACCCGCTACACGATATAGCGGGGATAAGGCGGGGTAATAGCGGGAATAAACTGCATAGGTTATAACCAACTCACAAGCACGAACACACAACACTGTATTGGTGCCTCGAAGTCGGATTTGCTGGCTCTCGTAAAAGCCTATATTGAGGTTGAAAAGAGAGATGAGTTACTAATGCAAAGTGGAGGGGGTTTAACATATGAAGAAATATGGGCAATGATCATGAAGCTATACAACAACCATCTTTCCCAGCCCACTAGACGAACATCGGTTGAAATCCAAATGGCTAATCGTCATTTTGCTGATGCTTGTGATCGGTACACAAAGATTATTGAAACGGTTGAGGACGAGAACATTTTTAAAACAAATCAAGCAACATATGATTCTCGTTACCTTTTCGAGTATGGTAAGGAATTTGTTGGTTACGAAGCGTATAAACTCCGCTATAGTTGGTTGACCCACTACGGAACTGAGTACGCTTATGGTATTATGATTTTATTGTTGTTTTGCTATCTATTTAATTTGTTGTTTGTACGTAGAATATGGAGTTATCTGTAAACCTTGTTATGTTAGTGTGCTATTTAAGAATTTTACATTTCTAAACGAGAAGAGGGCAACCTTGTTCAACATCAAATTCAAACGTTAATACATTCCAAACAACACTTACAGGAACTAGAACTACAGAACATACTGGCTCTAGTTGCCTCCGCAACAAATTTGTTCAACAAAATACATCGAGAGTACATAACTAGAACCAAATGTAGTCTTTACACAGAAACATAATCAGAACGTACACAAAATACATCGAAAGTACATAATAGTGGTAGTCAACAAATAAGGAATGTCTACACAAACAATAGGAACATACAACTGACAACTGCGAAAACATAATACATCGAAATAACATAATAGTGGTAGTGAACGAATACAGAACTTCTACTCAAACAATAGGAACATACAACTAACAACTAGGAAAACGTAATACATCAAAAGTACATAATAGTGGTAGTCAACAAATGCAGAACGTCTACTCAAACAATAGGACCATACACTAACAATTGCGAAAGTATATAAAAGTGGTAGTAAGTCAGTTGTCCGAGTCATCTGGACATGGACGTGTGCGGCGCCAATGAGGTCTCTCATCATCACCAACATCGGGAGGCTGACTCGACCCAGCTCTAGACCTATGGTGGTAATACATCGGTAAGTTCTGAAATCTCTTGCACTCTGCCTCAAGTTGGGCCTCTAAATGCGCTTGATGCTGTCGTGCCTCCTCTGCAACACGACGCAGCTCACCATCATAGTAATCTAGGCTACGCCTATGCTCTACATAGCCCGTATGCCTAAGCCCCATCTACATATCACACAGATCAACATATGATATCTGTGTACGATCCGGGTAATCATGTTGGGTCGAAGGATGAAACATGTCAACGTAACAATCTGGTCCAATAGTGGGCACTGCCATGGTCCAACCAAAATGGCTGGTAGTCGCCACATGATCAGCTGCACGAAAACTCTGGCTGGGTTGGGTAATATCCTCGATAACAGGTGGACGTATGTCGTGTCGTATAGCAGATGACTCTACTAACTCAATCGATGCTGCATGTCTAACCGTGTCTGAGGACCCAGTGAAAAATCTGTGCCAGAAGGCAATGTATGACTCTCCGGTGATAACAAAACTCTCGACAGTCCACCAGCCTGCTGCCCTGGCTATATCTTGCAGCTCGGACGGGTAAATCATACACCGATAAGTATGTGGGTGTGGATTATTGGGAATAGCGTCGAAGTCATACAACTGTCTCCAGCACCTCTCACAAAGAAACCAATAAGCACCTACCACCGAGGGATAAGATACAAGTGGAAATCTCCATCTAGTAAGCATCCTAGCAATCTGTATAATATCAAAACCAAATGATGTACTCTGCTCAAATGGATGCCATATAATATGATCTCTATACATCCTCAGGTCGATCTAGTTGTGGGCAATTGGATACACATGGCGTGACTCATTATCCCTGAACCCCTGGTTGTCCACAGTCCAAAAGTGTATACGTGGGAAAAAGGTCGACGGGTCTGAAGTACGGATGACAAAATGAAAGTTTCTAGAGTACTCAAAGTACCAATACTGTAACAACCCCCAGAAGCCATATAAAGAAACCTGAGAATCAGAGATGGTGCACTGCATGTCGAGACATCTGTATAGGTATGCAAGGATAGGTGTGCCCCAATCATATAAAATCGCCCTATCGGCATTTAACCCAGTCGCGACCGCAACAAATCCGACTGGAAAACTACTGCTCGTAGAACTAAAGAATAGCATACCCACAAGGTATAACACAAATAATCGAGCAAGCTCTAAGTCGTCATCAATAGAGTACTGAGCGAGTATGCTATCCATGGCCGCACGGATGTCGCTCACTCTAATTGCGCCTTCTGCCTGATACGACTCATCAGAAACGTCAAAATGAGGCAGTAGATCATGAAGAAGTGCACGATCACGCCATCGACCATCATCAAAAGGCAGTGGGGGATAAACATCTATTCCAATACTAATACCAGTAAGCATGGAGAAATCAAGCGGTGTAAGTCCTAACTCACCACAAGGAAAGTGAAATGTGTGGGTGGTTTTGTACCATCGTAGAGCAATTGATGCACACATGTCGAGACATCTGTATAGGTATGCAAGGATAGGTGTGCCCAAATCATATAAAATCTCCCTATCGGCATTTAACCCAGCCGCGACCGCAACAAATCCGACTGGCAAACTACTACTCGTATAACTAAAGAATAGCTTACCCATAAGGTATAACACAAATAATCGAGCAAGCTCCAAGTCGTCATTAACAGAGTACTGAGCGAGTATGCTATCCATGGCCGCACGGATGGCGCTCACTCTAATTGCGCCTTCTACTTGATACAACTCATCAGAAACGTCAAAATGAAGCAGTAGATCATGAAGAAGTGCACGATCACGCCATCGACCATCATCAAAAGGCAGTGGGGATAAACATCTACTCCAATACTAATACCAGTAAGCATGGAGAAATTAAACGGTGTAAGTCCTAACTCACCACAAGGAAAGTGAAATGTGTGAGTGGTTTTGTACCATCATAGAGCAATGGCTGCACACAATTGAACATCAGCATTTATAACATGATTTATTCAGCATACAATAAGATAAATTAGGACTAGTAAATTATCCACTTGTTTCATTAAAAGGTCTTTAATATTACCTAGAAAAATATGATATCCAAGAGCATGTAACAGTGCTACGACCCCCTCCTTACCCGCCAAATGTGCATAATAATATCTAAGTGTGGTTGCTAACGAACCACGTGAACGTATATTCCACGACTGTCAACAGTTCAATAAAATGTTATACTATCTACCCAATATCTAATACTCAAAGAATAAATAATACTAAAAATGCTGCGTGCTAACGTGTACTTCGCCTTCTGGAAGAATGCGAAAGTTGGATAGCATAGGAAGCTTCGCGGCGCTGAGGTTCGGATCCAGACAACCATCGAGATTGGCCTGTCTAGCGGAAACCGATCTCATACCCCTACGCGACCTGCCTACTCGTCCGCTCCTACGGCCGCCGCATCCACGACGGCCGCCTTCCTCCTGCGCTCCTACTTCTTGGTTCTCCATGTTTTCGGCGGCTGTAAGCAAGTCTTCTATTCTGGGCACGTACGGTGCGACTGGTTGTTCGCCACTACCCACTGCACCATTCCCGCCTGCGCCACTACCCCTGGTGCCACCATCGTCGCCGTGCATGAATTTTTTTAGTAATCTAGCCATATTTTCGAACGAATATCTCAAATACGGTAGTTAATTTGGTTAAAAGTTGACAGATTGGTGAATTGGTGAAAAAATTTAAGTGAAAAATGGGGGATGAAATGGGTTTTTCGGGTTTGGAAATTGGGGAAGGAGAATGAGAAGGAGGGGGTGGCGGCGTGGGGTTTTCTGGTTTGGATTTATAGCGGCAAACACTTTGCCGTTATAACTTTATAACGGCAAAGTGTTTGCCGTTATAATGTTACAACGGCAAAGAGTTTGCCGTTGTATAGTTATAGCGGCAAACTCTTTGCCGTTGTAAACCTTTCTGTAGCCAGCCCGCGGCTGCTTCAACTCTTCTGATTGCTCGGCTCGTTGGACCAGTTGCAAAACAAGAGAGAGAACAAAACGGATTGTTTGTCGTGGGTTCAAAGAACTGTGCACCTTATTCGGCAAAAATAAACAAATGGTTTAAGTGATACAAACCATCAGTCTGGTTGACTATCTAGATGTCTGTTTTCTAAAATGACTAGATACTATGATTCAGCAAACAGCAGGCCTACTGCTATTGTACAGAATCTACAGATATATACAGCATAACAACAATGACCTAATTATTTAATTAACTGATCTCACCATTTGCCCAAAAACTAAGTTAAATACACTATATATAGTCCATAACCATATACATGCACATGCACTGGGCATCTGTACAATAAGACTACAGGCAACAACTTACTAACCAGCAACCATTAAACTTGACCACACAAACATACTAAAGATGCAGACCCAGATCTAAGCCATCTGCGGTGGCAGAAGTGCTTCCCAAGCCAGCACCAGCATTCATGGGTTTCTCTTCGATAAAGTTATGGAATTTCAGGGAACTTTCAGGAATATTGACCTCGAGACTCGAGATTGGTTGCTGCGTTCCAATGGATAGAGTAATATTGAGAGCATGACGAGGATCGGCGTTTACCGATCTCTTTTGATAAGCCAGCATTCTCTTCTGTTTTTTTAACAATTTTCTGGTGGCTGGGTCGAGAAACTTGGTGTGAACCTTGCGATGCCCTCCTAGTGCTTGGTGAGTTGAGAAGGTGAGGTTGCAGTCGGGGCATGGAAAGTAAACGTGCTCTGGATTCGGGGTTGGCTGCACCCGCTTAAACGGCACGGGGTTCGACTGCGGGTTGGACATGGTCGGAAGGATGAGAAGTCAGATACTATGCATCAGAGATATAATTATGATGTGGGGTCTGTGCTTTGGAGAAGCTTGACTATTTATAGGAAAGGGAGCGTGTTAACGTGAAGGGGAACATCCAAAGCTGTCTGTAAACTGTGTACAGGGAGACTAATGTGAATGCGGTCGGGGGTAGTGAGGAATGTTCCAAAGATTTAATGCATGAGCCAGACAAAAACTCCAAAGGGTAGACTGATATATCAGCTTACCAGTGTAAGAAGTACACTTAATAGCATGGTTCTTAGGTTGGATCTTGTCCACCGTATCGGACTTTCCTATAATCATATTAACATTCATTTGTATGCGTTAACATTACAACAAAGAGTGTTTATGGACTATGGTATTGCATGGGCCAGTTGATAAATAAAGAGATATGATTAACACGTGTCTAAATATGTAAATGACTCATTAGAATATGAAGGTAATTTTTATATCTGTCCAATGTTTTGATAAGTTAATCCACATCTAAATTAATCCTCCTTTTTTTTTTTTTTTTTTTTTTCAACGACAAACACAACATTTGTCAATCAAAATGAATATTATTACTGCATAATACATTAGTGAGAGAAATGAATCAGAAAACAAAATGACTTACTGGGTATTAATACTTATTTAGAGTGATTACTCAATGAGAAGTAACATGTAATATCATGTCTTCAGAAGATAATGTACTTAGTGAAACTATTTCATATAAGTCCGTAAATCAAAATGATTTAATTTTGATAGTTCCTTGGATTGATACTTTTTCTCCATGCATCAAAACTACTTTTACACTTTGGCATCCCTACAAATTAAATGGTTGAGTGTTCATCTATTTTATATATGATGCGTTCAGGATAATTGTAAGAAAAGTAAAAAAAAGGTGATGGCGACTTCTATGATAGGGCTTTATAACTCATAAAATGTGAAGATGATTCTCAAAAGTCAAAACCAACACATCATACCAAATACTAAAATGATTCATTGATTAATTGTGATATTATTGAGCAATATGATATTCAATCATATCGGAAGGACAACATTAAGCAGATATTGATGCTGTTGATAGTTTTATATAATTAGATATACGATGAGCGCATAACATAGACTATGAATTTATCATGAAAAGTGATTATATTGAGTATGATCATTGAAAATTTTCAATTAGCAGCTTATACAAATGATCATACATTAAGAAGAAGAGACTACTTGTATACAAAATAAAAAAAAATACCGCGGATAAAATAAATAAATTTATGTTTAATACAAAAGGAAAATCACACTTAAAAGTTGGGTGGATGAACTAAATAATATTGTGGATGCAAATAAAACTTATCGAATATGAATCATGCACATGTAATGTGAACAGAGTTTGCAAATTGATTGGATCCTTTTGCAACTTTACGATGGCAAAGGGTTTGCTGTTTTCTTTAATTTTCTCCTTCTCACTACGAGGGATGACTGATATGGCTGTTGGAACGAGCGACAGTTAAAAAGAAAGCCGATGTTAGCCATCGTTAACTGTAACTTAATTCAATAAAATGAAAAATTCATAATTGAAGTATCACTTTCGTCACGTGCGAACACCAATAATCATCGAATTTCACCGTCCTACCCGAACCGTAGCCAGCCGCTGCCCTCTTTTGCCTCTGACAGCCATTCATCTCCATCCTTGTTTGCTTAATTTCTACTTAGGTAATTTAGATATGATTTTTAATTCTATTTTGGTAGATTTTGATGTTTGCGTGCTTGAATATGTTGAACTATTATTAGACGATAATAGTGGATTAGTAATTGATTTGGGATATGGTTTAAATTAAGTTAGGAAATTTGGTGATTATCGATTAGAAATTGATAAATATTGTGAATTATTTAATGATAATATTGTGTGTTAGTTGATTTGAGGATGATAGTTAGTAGTTATTTATTTTTAGTATGTAATAAAAGATTATAGTTGATGTAAATTCCAAAAATTAAAGTCTAATTGTTGATTAATATGTGTATTGATAAATTTTGTGAATTTTAGGTGCAAAATAATGTTTATTAAAGTTTGTACTGAAAACAATTATCATGAATGTTTAAAAGTAAATTTGATAAAAGCAAATATTCTACTAAACTTGTTTTTCCAAAAAAACTGAAATGATGATAATAACTAAAAATACTGTACTGAAATCGATTTTGTAAACAATTCAGAAATTAATATAATAACAAACATTTTAATAAAATCGGTTTTGTAAGAAGTTAAAAAATATATATACAATATCAAACATTCTTCTAAAATCAATTTCAAAAAAATTAAGCACTTATTATGATAACACATAATATTCTATAAAAAAACGATTTTAATAATAACAGAACAACAAATATGCTAGTCAAATAGTTTTTTTAGAAATTCAAGGAATGAATATAAAAGAGCAAATATTATACTAAATTCGTTTTCCTTAAAAAATAATTGAAATGGTTATAACAAGATAAAATACTATAATGAAATCAATTTTGTAAACAATTCAAATATATATATAATAAAACAGATATTATAATAAAATAGAATTTCTAAGAAGTTAAATAATAAATATAAAGTTCAAATATTCTTCTAATGTTGATTTTCTAAGAAATATAGCAATGATTATCGTAATAACGAATATTCTACAAAAAATGAATATAGATGAACAAATATTTTTTTAAAATTAATTTGACAAAAGGTGGTGTGTAGAAAAGAAGTGGAGTACTGTCGAGATATGACAGTGTGGTATATAATGTCTTCAGTCCCAAAGTTTTTACTTTATTTTTATAATAAAACAAAAAGTATACCCCTTGGATGCAACTAATATGTAGAAAAGAAGTGTAGCGAAGTGATGTCAAACTTTAACAGAAGTGTGGTGTGTGATGCCTTTAGTCCCAAAAGGCTTTACTAATACACACACACACATACATACATGCATACATACATACATAGTACATATACACATATTTATTTATTTATTTATTTATTTATTTATGTGTGTGTATATGTGTGTGTTATCGAAATCAATAACATATATTTTTAGATCAGGAACAATGTTCGATTATTATGTCGACCGTAGTTGGATATATGAAGTTGAGCTGGAATGAAAGATTCAGCGAAAAGACATTTCTATAATGGTGAAACAAATTTAATAGAATTGAATATCTAATAATCAAATTTATGAGGAACTTTATTGCTCATGTAATAAGTGCAAACTGATGAGGATTGGAAAATCGGACATTGGTAAAGTATGTTTGTATAAATCAGGTTTTATGCCAAATTACCATTCATAGTGTCGTCACGGAGAACTTGTTGCACCTACAGTAAATTTTGTAATGTTAGATGTTGATTTAGTTACGACGAATCCGCTAGAAGATATGGTAAAAAATGCAGCATGGTCAATGTTCTCTACCAGTCAAGTTGATGATGAAGGCTTCAATATCAAAGAAGAAACGAGTGCGGAAGCAAAAAAATATACGAATAATTTGGCGCATATGCAAAGTGGCCATAGTGGGATGGTTATACAAGCAAAACTGAATTATCAAGTAACCATTGAATACATCACTACCGAATCAAAATTTGACCTTACTGTATCTGGATATACAGTGGTTGTACAACCTATGAAAAGACATATGTCGCCCAATAATATGATGTATGATAGTCATTAAAAATTGAAAACACTAATGTCGACTTTCAGTCTATCGTACCTGTGACACCCAACGTCCGCTAATGTCACTCACTAAGGTAATGCTTTAAGTTTCGTGAATCGTTATAGGTAAACAGACACAGAATAATTACAAGACTGATATAAATAAGATAGCAGCGGAAATTTAAATTTTTATTTCAACATAAATCATAATACCGTGGTCCACAATACCATAAGTCACAAAAACCATTATAATAATACATAAGAATATAAAAACATAATTTCCTAATTGAAAAAGTTAAGCCATAGTAGACAAGAACTTGAGCCACACTTTAGAAGTAGCTCTTAGCAAGATGATATCTGAGTCCTGACTAAGCCTGAGTGTTTCCTTCCTGAGAACCTAAGGGGGGGGGGGGGGGGGAGGGGGATGGAAGAAAGGATGACAAACAAAAGGGTCAGACATAAGGTCTGGAGAGTCTAGTTACTTTTAGCCCATAAATAAATAAAAGTAACATGATAGGCATGTAAAGTGGATAAGGAAGATCACTACATAAATGGCAGGCGTGACAAGGTAGATATGATAAGGTGTATATGCTTCTAATGATTACTCTGCTTGTTCTCTACACCAATACTAGTATAATAAGTACGTAACAGATTACATTCTCCCTAATTACTTAACAGAAATAGGATGATCCCAACGGAAATACAATGGTAGTTTTAGGTGTACTCTAGTAACGGGTTTTAACCCGAACATAATTAACCGGTACCTAAACAGGAATAACGGGTGTTAACCCCAACAGAAACACAGGTAACCCACAGAAACAAACAGGACTAGATGTACCCTATTTACTACCCTAGTCGATCGACTCCCTGCTCCGTGGATACCCTGTGTTGGCTCCACAGTAGGGTGTATAACTCCCTAAAGTGGCAACCCTTCATTTCCCGGATGTGCATAACCATATCTATTGATGCCACACCGTCTTATTTTCCTGAGAAGGCAGAGTCATGCACCCACATGACCCCGTTGGAACGCGCTGTCATGACACCTTCCTCCACGTTTGGATCTCTTACAATCGGTTCAGTAAGCGTGCCCCACTCCGACCTAGTTCGGAGTACCCGTTTGATACCTATTTAAGGGTTACTGACTAAAATGGGTCCCACACAAGATGATATAAGCTCTCCCCTTTGTCTTGTATCCCCCACTAGGTTTTTATTGACTATGTGTACCACTAGATATCTTTAATTACATAGCCTTATTTATTTCTACTAGTTATGCTTACCCTAAAGGGTGTCTTTAATTACATAGCTTTATTATTTCATCCGGTTATGTATACAACTAGGTGTCTTTAATTGCATAACCTTAACGGGTTAAGCTTGTGGGCCTATATGTGAATATTACCCACCCCCACCCCCTTAGATTTACTTAACTCTCCCCTTTTGTTTAACCAAGTTTACTTAACCTCCAACTTAAATTTAATTTCATTCAATCCCTATGGATTAAATTAGGTTAAGTAGTCCAATTCATTACCATGTCCATTTATGGTTTATAATGGGCTAGATCTCCCACATTAGGCCTACAACATGTGGATGCTGGATATCCCGGTCGGGTCCGGGCAGACTTATTCCACACTTGGGCCTAACCTCGTGTCATAGTCTGATTCCTATTTACGTACTTAGACCTCCCACATTAGGTTCAACATTAGTGGCTGTTGGATATTCCGGTCGGGTCCGGGCAGACTTCCACCACTAATGCAACATAACCTCATGTCATAAGTACAAATACAATTCCTAATTGTAATTACTAAACATTCCATTTTTAATTAACAAACCAATTAATTAATCCTTTCCTTTTTTTTAGGTGTTAATACCCATTTTACCCATTTTTAGGTGTTAAACTTCCATGCTAGACCTTTGCCAAGTTTACATGACCATTAGACCTAACTTAGTCACAAGTTCACCTTTACCCATTTAATTAAAGTTAATGATATCTCTATGCCAAGTTACACATGACAAGTTGAAATGTATGTTATTTTATGTTTATTTCATGTCTCTTGTTTTGTTACCCCTTTACTTGTTTATGGGTTGGGCTAACTTACTGGCCGAACATTTTATGTGATTCATGTGTATGTTCCACGGGGGTAGCAATGGGAAATATGAAAATTCATGGCATAGATTTGTTCATTGAATGGTATATTTGATACAATTATGTTGAGAATAATCAAAGGATAATTATGGCATGATTAAATTAAATTTAATCCACATCAAGAAATTAGACATATATATAGAAAAAGATGAATATGCCTAACCCGAGGTTAGACTGAGTTGTGGTGTAAATCTGCCCGGAACCGACCGGCATATCCAGTGACCACAACAAGACCTCTCTAACGTGGGTAGTTAGTGCATCAGGCCCAAAAAGAACCCGAGGTTAGACTGAGTTGTGGTGTAAATCTGCCCGGAACAGACCAGCACATCCGGTGACCACAACAAGACCTATCTAATGTGAGTGGTTGGTGCTTTAATAAATTAAAGCTTAGTCAGGATTGGTAGGGTTAAGTAAATTAGGAAAACACTTAACCAATTCAACATGTTAACTAAACGAATGGGTGGGGTTAAGTGAACTTGGACACTTAGCAAAATAAACATGTTGATTAGAAAACCCTAGTAACGGGGACCCATTTCAGCAGTAACCCACATAGATGTGTCATGATACCCTGAAACTAGGCAGGGTGGGGCACGATTACTGGGATGAATTATAAGCGGTCAAAACGTCGGCGGTTGGTAGGCCAGTGTTGGTTCCGACAGAGTACGGGCGTGCACGCACTCCAAAGTGGAAAAATCAGGCACTGGGCATTAGTAGTGTACACTGTGCATCTTGAATCGTGTCGGGTTGCCACCAAAGGGACTGATACACCCCATGGTGGGACCAACACAGGTAGCTACAGCCAAGCGGGGCCGAATGACATAGGACATGAATGCATGCGAGTAGGAGCCGATCATTAAGGGGATTGTTTGTTGTAAACACGCAGGGCTGGTTGAACCAATGGTTAAGTAGGTGCAGAGACTATGGTAATGGGTACGATCGCATGTTCCTCTTATATTATATTAGGGTATTGTCCTATGTTCTGTTATCACTGTCATGATCCCTTTCCTTGTTTAAATACTAGTAATCACTGAACTTACCAGACTTATTGTCTGACCCGTTTTCTTTCGTCTTCTTTTCTTCTGTTTCCCCCCAGGTCCACAGGGAGGGAATACTCCAGCTTAATTAGACTTTTTGCAAGCTTCAAGAAAGTAGATGTATGATTGGAACTTTCTTCCATTGGCTATGGCTTTTGGATACGACACTTGGGGATTTATGCAGTTTTATTTATGTTTTATGCTTCTTTATTAAATAATCAAGACAGTATGGTGTAATGTTTTGGAAGTTATTTCGAGACAATTTGTTGTAATGCTTTTGTATTGAACCACGTATTCAATAAATGATTTGAATTCCGCCGCTTATACTTATCTTTCTTCTAAAATTTTATGTGTCTTGTACCTATAACCCTCCACCAAACTTAAGGCCTTCCCTTTGTGAGTGACCTTAACGGAGGTGGGGTGTTTCACTTGGTATCAGAGCAAAGGTTTACCAGATCAGATAAGAATTTTTGAAAAACAATTTTCAAAAGAAATATAAAGAAGCATTTTACAAGAAAGTGTGTTGTTTTAAATTTACAAAGGCATAATCCCCAAAGCCATATGCACTATCTTTCTATCCTTTATTTTGAATCTTTTCTTTTTCGTTTCAGCATGTCTGGAAATCTTAACCTTCCATAGGGTGTACCAATACCTGGGTAGTTCAGGAGGTACTTAGAGGCTAGGGCCAATGACGCAGGCTCAGCAGATATTCCTCCTCCTCCAGCTGCAGCAACTCCTCCTCCTCCTCCTCCTTATGCAAATGATTTCTCAAAGATTTGTAAGGACTTTAGGGCCATGAGTGGAAAGGATTTCAAGGGAACTGAATCATTCGTAGAAGCAAGGAACTGGCTCAAAGAAACTGGGGATCTGCTCGTTATCTTTGAGGTGGACGATAGGCAAAAGATACAGTTAGCTGTATGGTTGCTCAAAGATGAAGCTTCCTATTGGTGGGAAGTCACTAACGCTGAAAGACCAGTTGACACGTGGATGGATTTCAGGATAAGGTTTGAGATGAAATTCCTCTCACAAGCTGAGCGAAATTTACAGGTGGAAAAGTTCTTATCTCTTAAGCAGGGAAGTATGACGGTCAAGAAGTACGTCAATCAATTCAATTAGCTGGCCCGATTTGGACTGGACTTAGTGAATACTCCTCATAAGAAGGCTCTCCGTTTTGTCAAGGGATTGAATGAGCCACTTCACAGCATGGCTATGACTCATATACCTATGGGGGCTACTTACGAGAGGTTAGTGGACATGACACTCTTACATGAGGAAGACAAGGGCAAGAATGAGACAAAAGCGGAAGTGCCTCAAGATAAGAAGGGGAAGGGTCGCAGAACAAGATGGCTGATTCAAAGAAAGGCGGGAAGAACAACAAACCCCATGAAAAGAGAAAGTGTAATTTCTGTGGCATTCCGGGCATCTGCTCAAAGACTGCAAGAAGAAGAAAAGGAAGATGGGTGGCTGTTTCCACTGTGGTGAGATAGGACACATGGCTAGGGCCTGCCCAAGGAAGCAAGGGTAGGGAGCTGGACCTTCTTCTGGAGGACAAGTTCATGCTCTCACGGTACCTCCGCAAGAACGAGGTAGAAATGTCAAAAGTTTAGTCTATCTTTTTTATCATCCTGTTCGTACACTATTTGATTCTGGCGCATCGCACTCTTTTATATCTACTGCTTTAGTGGAATCTCTGCACCTAGACACCAGTATAGCAGAGGATCCCTTGGTTGTTTCAAATCCAATTGGGGGCTCAGCCTATTTGTCAATGGTTTGTTTGGATTTGAAATTATCTATACTAAGCGTTGGGTTTAAATGTAATGCCTTTGTTTTGGGCTTCACGGCTATGGGTTGATTCTAGGCATGTACTGGCTATCCAGTAATGGTGCCATCCTTGATTGTGAAAAGAGAGTGGTTAGACTCGTGACTCGCCTCGGTAACACTCTCGAAATCTCTTGTAATCCCATGAACTCTGTCATGCTTAGTTATCTTGAATCACTTGATGCGTCTGTTGAGAATTTGCAGTCCGTGAATACTCGAAGAGGTGAAGGGCTTACCTCCGAAGCGGGAGATAGACTTCCGCATATACCTCTTTGATAATGCAAAGCCCGTTGCTTTACCCGTTAGGCACATGGCCCCAAGGAAGAGGAAGGAGCTCAGCAAGCAAATCAAAGAGCTGCTTGAAAAGGGGTTCATAAGACGGAGTATTTCTGAATGGGGTGCTCCGGTTGTGTTCGTAACCAAAGCTGATGGTTCGGTTCGCCTGTGCGTTGATTATAGGGAGCTAAACAAGCTGACCAAGAAGAATAGACGCCCACTCCCAAGAATAGATGATTTGTTCGATCAGCTTGTAGGTGTGTCAGTTTTCTCCCAATTAGATTTAACTACCGGGTTTCATCAGCTAAGAGTGGCTGAAGCCAACATTGATAAGACATCATACAGAACTCCAGACGGAATCTTCAAGTGGCTTGTCATTCCTTTTGGCTTGACAAACGCACCCGCTTACTTCGTTGATTTAATGAGAAGGGTGTTCCGGGAGTTCCTCAATAAATTTGTGGTGGTCTTCGTAGACGATATTTTGATCTTCTTAAAGAATGAGGAAGAGCATGCTCAGCATCTAAAGGAAGTCATGGATACTCTCTGTGCACATCAATTGAAAAATAAATTCTCGAAATGCCATTTCTGGAGAGAAGAAGTCAGGTTCCTTGGACACGTGGTGTCCAAAGAGGGGATAGCTGTGGACCCCGCAAAGGTGGTTGCTGTGCAAGATTGGAAGGTTCCTCGAAACGCAACCGAAGTCCGAAGCTTTCTCGGGCTAGACGGCTTTTATAGAAAGTTCGTCAAAGTTTTTGCAAAAATCTCAGCACCACTGACAAGGTTGACAAAGAAGAACCTAGCTTTCTATTTGGATTGCAATATTGCTTTCCAACGTTTGAAAAGGGCTCTAACAACAACCCCAGTTCTAACATTGCCTGATGGAAGCAAGATATTTACAGTATACACAAATGCATGCGGAACGGGACTAGATGCTATTCTGATGCAAGAATGGAAGGTAGTGGCTTATGGTGGAAGACAGTTGAAAGTACATGAGAAAAACTACCTAACCCAAGACCTAGAGTTGGCAGCCATCGTTTTTGCGCTTAAGTCTTGGCGCCATTATCTTCTAGGTGAGAAATTTGAACTGTATACTGACCATAAATCGTTGAAATATTTATTCTCGTAGAAAAATCTCAACTTGAGGCAACAAAGATGGATGGAGTTTCTTGCCTCGTACAACTTTGAGATTTCCTACACTCCTGGCAAGGGCAATGCAGTAGCAGACGCTTTGAGTAGAAAGAAACTGACCTTAGACCCTCTCTTTGTGGAAAGGCAAAGCTTGGAGTTTATAGCAAGCTTTAACTTCAGACCCTCCACAGACTTTGTACCTGGCTTGCTAGTAACGTTAGAAGTGCAGCCAACTCTATTAGACTCACTCGGGGCCACGCAAAGAGAAGACCCTCAGCTAGCCGAAGTGATGGACAAGTTAATTAGGGGTGAGACTTCTAGTCACCTCAATAGATACTCCATTGATGGCAAGGGATGGTTGAGACGAGATGGAAGACTATGTGTCCCACAAGCAAGGGGTTTGGTAAAGGCGGTTCTAGAAGAGGCACACCATTCCAAACTGACCATACACCCAGGCGGAGACAAAATGTATAAAGACATCAAGAGAGTTTTCTTTTGGAATGCCATGAAGCAAGACGTAGCTGAATTTGTTTCTAAGTGTTTAATATGCCAGCAAGTCAAGGCGGAACAGAAGAAGCCTGGAGGTTTGCTTCATCCCCTAGAGGTCCCACAGTGGAAATGGGTTAGCATCTCGATGAACATTATAGATGGGTTGCCTAGGTCAAGAAGGGGCAATACCAGCATTTGGGTAATAGTGGACAGGCTCACAAAAAGCGCCCACTTCATACCCGTCAAGAGTAGAAGGACTGCCTCATCTCTAGCATCCATATATCTTAAAGAGATAGTTCGACTCCATGGAATACCCTCTAGCATAGTGAGTGATCGAGACCCTATCTTCACGAACGAGTTTTGGAAGAGTTTACAAGAGGCTGTAGGCACACAGTTATGCTTAAACACGGCCTATCACCCTCAAACCGATGGCCAGATGGAAAGGGTAAATAGAGTATTAGAAGTCCTCTTGAGACTATGCATTCTTGACTTCGGAGGTACATGGGAGGATCATCTACCTTTGGTGGAATTTGCTTACAACAATAGCTGCCTAGCTACCATAGGCATGGTGCCTTTCGAAGCTCTATATAGAAGACCGTGCAGGTTACCAACTTGCTGGTGGGAGTCCACGGACAAGCTTATACTTGGATCAGACATGATTAGGGAAACTTCGGAGAAAGTAGACTTGATACGAAGAAGAATGAAGACTGCCCAAGACAGACAGAAGTCCAACGCAGACAGAAGAAGAACTGACCTTGAGTTCGAAGTTGGAGACAAGGTGTTCCTTAAAGTATCTCCTTTGAGGAACGTCGTTCGCTTTGGATCCGCAGTGAAGTTAGCACCAAGATTTGTAGAGCCATTCCCTATCATCGAGAAGATTGGGAAAATGGCTTATAGGGTACATCTGCCCAAAAGATTGGTCGGGGTTCATAATGTCTTTCATGTCTCTCACATGCGGAAGTGCTTACACGAGTCTGCGGAAGTGGTGGAACCAAGCATGTTAGAGGAAGTAGAAGTTGAACGAGAAGCAACTATAAGGAGAGTTCCAACCCGTATTGGGAACAGAAGTAAAAAAGCTACGCAACCGTGAAGTTAAGCTCATCAAAGTTCAATGGAGCGACACCGAGGAAGACGTAACTTGGGAAACTGAGGACAGAATACGTGCAGCCTACCCTTTTCTTTTTGAGGGTACATCTTTGATCTTTCTTTCCTTAGGTTTATGCTCATATCTATCTTTTTAGTTTATCTCCTATCCTTTATCCTTAGGTAGAAACCTTTTTGGACGTAAACATGTAATTGAAAACATGTTATGATTGATGTTTGCAAGTGGTTGCAAGTGGTTGCTAGTGGATGCATATACACACACGATAGGTACTAGATCGGCTCAGTCACTTTCATATTGCATATGCATATATGTATTTGTATATGGATTGAAACTTGATGTGTTATCATATGGACGTTGCATTTGTGTGATTGATTGTGCACTCATGTAGAAAATTTTTAGTAGGGAAAAAAATTGCATACATAATGGACTCGTGGCACTGACATAATTTGCAATAAGGAGGTCAACTGAATCAGTGGACCGCCTGATTTTGCATTAGATAAGGACATGTACACACACTATGCATATGATCATGAAGCATTAGAAACCTTTTAAGGATAATGGACGCCTGTGTTTGATGGTTGAGTAGATGGGTGATTGGATGGTAGGATATAAGCCTTCCCGACTTGAAGATTTTGGGGACGAAATCCTAAAAGGAGGGGAGAATGTAACACCCCGTATTTTCTATTAACGTTATAATAATGAATCCAAGAATACTTAATTTAAAATGTGAGAATTAAGGGAAACGGGTTACGCCATTGTGTTCAGCTCGGAATTCTGGTTGAGATAGAGTCCGAGTTTGCGTAAATTGGACTTCGTACGAAGAAGTTATGGCCTCCAGAAGTTTCTGAAATTCAAATAAATTCCAAACAGCTCGAAAAACAAGTTCAAATTTGAATCAGAAGTCAGAAGCGGGCTAGGCGGGAAAATTCCCGCCCAAGCAAGTCGACCAGGGGGTCGACCCTTGTGTCGACCTCCCCCTAGAGGTCGACCTGGGGGTCGACCTGGCCCCCAGCCAGATCTGAATTTTGAATGACTGATGACTTACTGCTGAGTCACTAGGGTTTCTGGATGGTCCTGATCTGGTCTGAGTGGCTGTGATTAACCCTAGGTTCATCTGACAGCTATTATTAAACTGAAATTCTATATAAACAACTCAATGCTCAACCTAAAAATACACAGAAAAATAATCCTAGAACTGAAATGCCGTCAGTAGAGAACTTGGAGTAGCTGTCACCGTTTTAAATTCAAAAACGAGTTAAAATCTTACATCAAAATCAAATTTAAACTAGTCTAATTCAACGATCTTCATCAAAGGCGCACATCTCCAATTTCAGAATTCAGATTTCAGAACGCAAGAATTCCTTTTAGTTTGTAAGTTGGTTATTACATAGATTTAAACATTCTTTCGATTGAATCATGACATGTTGTAATTGGGATATAGAATGATGCTTATGTATAAGATTTGATTCTCGTTTATCTTAAAGTATCATTGTAATTAATCATGTCTATATGCTTATGGCAATGAACATGTTGTATATTTCATGTCTATATGCTTGCGGCGATGAACATGTTGTATATTTCATGTCTACATGCTTGTGACGATGAACATGTTGTATATTAATCATGTCTATATGCTTGTGGTGGTGAACATATTGTATGTTATTAAAATCTATTATGATTTGTGTAATGGATCTATTCTGCCAATTAAATAGTAAAACATGTCATGCTGTAATTTGGTGGTTATTTGCAAGTTTGTGATATAAAAAACATGCTTATATGTTAGATCAACACTCATGTATATTCATGTTAGGTTGAATGTAATTATGTTGTAAAAGTGGAATTGTAGTCCTCTTACGTTTTAACATCATGCTAAATTGTGATTAAAAATGATTATAATAGCTTTCTTATGCTTTGACATACATAAGATTACATGCTAAGTTGTGGGTTGAAACTGTGATTATATATTAAACTTCCATGCTAGACCTTTGTCAAGTTTACATGACCATTAGACCCAACTTAGTCACAAGTTCACCTTTACCCATTTAATTAAAGTTAATGATACCTCTATGCCAAGTTACACATGACAAGTTGAAATGTATGTTATTTTATGTTTATTTAATGTCTCTTGTTTATTACCCCTTTTCTTGTTTATGGGTTGGGCTAACTTACTAGCCCAACATTTTATGTGATTCATGCGTAAGTTCCACGGGGGTAGCGATGGGAAATATGAAAATTCATGGCATAGATTTGTTCATTAAATGGTATATTTGATATACCATTTATGTTGAGCATAATCAAAGGATAATTATGGCATGATTAAATTAAATTTAATCCACATCAAGAAATTAGACATATATATAGAAAAATATGAATTTAGAAAAGACGAATATGCCTAACCCGAGGTTAGACTGAGTTGTGGTGTAAATCCGCCCGGAACCGATCGGCATATCCAGTGACCACAACAAGACCTATCCAATGTGGGTGGTTAGTGCATCAGACCCAAAAAGAACCCGATGTTAGACTGAGTTGTGGTGTAAATCTTCCCGGAACCGATCGACACATCTAGTGACCACAACAAGACCTGTCTAATGTGAGTGGTTGGTGCTTTAATAAATTAAAGCTAAGTCAGGATTGGTAGGGTTAGGTAAATTAGGAAAACACTTAACCAATTCAACATGTTAACTAAACGAATGGATGGGGTTAAGTAAACTTGGACACTTAGCCAAATAAACATGTTGATTAGAAAACCCTAGTAACGGGGACCCATTTCAGCAGTAACCCACATAGATGTATCATGGTACCCTGAAACTAGGCAGGGTGGGGCACGATTACTGGGCTGAATTATAAGCGGTCAAAACGTCAGCGGTTGGTAGGCCAGTGTAGGTTCCGACGGAGTATGGGCATGCACGTATTCCGGAGTGGAAAAATCAGGCACTTGGCATCAGTAGTGTACACTGTGCATCTTGAATCGTGTCGGGTTGCCACCAAAGGGACTGATACACCC
Organism: Allium sativum; assembly: GCA_030737875.1. Taxonomy (NCBI): domain Eukaryota; kingdom Viridiplantae; phylum Streptophyta; class Magnoliopsida; order Asparagales; family Amaryllidaceae; genus Allium; species Allium sativum. Next base: position 298,908,402 of record CM060922.1, read on the forward strand.
CATGGTGGGACCAGCACAGGTAGCTACAGTCAAGCGGGGCCAAATGATACAGGACATGAATGCATGCGAGTAGGAGCCGATCATTAAAGGGATCGTTTGTTATAAACATGTGGGGCTGGTTGAACCAATGGTTAAGTAGGTGCAGAGACTAAAGTAATGGGTGCGATCGCAAGTTCCTCTTATCTTATATTAGGGTATTGTCCTATGTTCTGTTATCACTGTCATGATCCCTTTCCTTGTTTAAATACAAGTAATCGCTGAACTTACCAGACTTATTGTCTGACCCGTTTTCTTTTGTCTTCTTTTCTTCCGTTTCCCCCCAGGTCCACAGGGAGGGAATATTCCAGCTTAATCAGACTCTTTGCAAGCTTCAAGAAAGTAGATGTATGATTGGGACTCTCTTCCATTGGTTATGGCTTTTGGATACGACACTTGGGGATTTATGCAGTTTTATCTATGTTTTTTTGCTTCTTTATTTAATAATCAAGACAGAAATTATGGTATAATGTTTTGGAAGTTATTTTGAGACAATTTGATGTAATGCTTTTGTATTGAACCACATACTCAATAAATGATTTGAATTCCGCTGCTTATACTTATCTGTCTTGTAAAATTTTCTGTGTCCCATACCTATAACCCTCCACCAAACTTAAGACATTCCCTTTGTGAGTGACCTTAACGGAGGTGGGCTGTTTCATAAATGATTAGATCTATCCAATGATATAACTGTCAAAATAATTAGATTTACATTCACCACAACATAGTTACAAGTCAAGATCCACATGTTCAATATAATATAATAGCCACAATTGCATTAGATCTAAAGAATTAGATCTATCATTACATATTATCAGATCTAACAATAGCATAGATTCAAGGTTTACAACATATCCAAATTACAGTCTTTCATAATTTACTTTTATTCATTTAAACCTAAAAATAACTTGAAACTCATAACATTAGATTTAGAGAATAGAGAGAATGGATCTTGAATTTCTGAATTTAATTTGCAAAGTATGTTGTTGTAGAAAACGGTTCCGTCTCAGTTCGTATACCATCATTATATGGCCTCCATGATTTCCAATGAAGAAAATAGGAGAATAGGACACATATATATATATAACTGCCAGACCATCTGAAACTGAGTGCCATGTCATCCCTGGGGGGTCGACACCCCTATGGGTGGGTCGACCCCTAGGTCGACACCCTTTAAGGGGGGTCGACCCTGGTGTCGACCCCCCTTTAGGGGGGTCGATACCCTAGAGCCGGAATTCTGCCGCTATTTTTCAATTTTCGAATTTGAACTGTTCTGGATAAAATTCTGACTCATCTCTGACTCATATGTGTATACTTAATATTTCTACGCAAATACAAACTTAAAACCCTCATAACTTCTTTATACGATGTCTGTTTTACGCAAACCAAATGTCTATCTTGACCAGAATTTCGAGACGGACGAAATGGTGCAGTCCGTTTTCCTCTGATTCTGTATATTAAATTAATTACTATTTAATTTATTCTCTTTAATGTCATTAAAACTTAGAGGTGTTACATTTTCCCCTACTCAAAGGATTTCACCCCTGAAATATCTAAGTTGAGAAGAATGCATATCCTACCATCCATCTTCTATCTACTCATCCACCAATCATGGCATCCATTGTCCTTATATGTTTTTAATGCTTATATGAATATATGCAAAGGTGTGTGTATATGTCCCAACACTAATGCGAAGATCAGGCGGTTTACCGATTCAGTTGACCTCCTTAATGCAATGTATTTTTGTGCCATGAATCCAATATATATGCAAATAATCATATTATATCATGTGAGTTCTATATGTGCGCACATTCATTCATCCAAATGCAACATCCATATGCTAACTTGTCCAAGAAAAGAAAATGCACACACATTCATATGCAGTATGAGAGTGATTGAGCCAATCTTAGTGCCTAATGTGTGTGTATATGCGTCCACAGGAAACCACTGGCAAACACTTGCATCCATCAAAAATAACATGTTTCAAACACATGTTTACAACCATTGGATTCCTATCTAAAGGCCGAAAAAATACTATGGATATGATATACTCCATTGTAAGAAACATGCACTGATAAAGCTTTGGAAAAGGGAGTTAAGAACATACCCTCGAAAAGAAAAGGGTACGAAGCACGAATCTTGCCTTTGGTCTCCTAAGTCGCATCCTCTGGGTTATCTCCCCATTGAACCTTTAACAACTTGATCTTTATTGTGTAGCTTCTTAACTTCTGATCCAAGAAGACGGGTATGGACTCGCCTGTCTGTCGTCTTCCGTCCCACTTCAACTTCTTCCAACACACTCGGCTCAACGATTACTGCGGTGCCATGCAGGCACTTCCGCAGATGGGAAACGTGGAAAACATCATGAATGTCGGATAGATTGTCTGGGAGTTTTACTTCATAGGCCATTTGGCCAATTCTCTCGGTTATGGGAAATGGTCCCGCAAACCTAGGTGCCAACTTCCCTACTGCTCCGAAGCGAACCACATTCCTCAAAGGTGATACTTTGATAAAAACTAAGTCTCCCACTTCGAATACGATGTCAGTTCTTTTCTTGTCTGCATAGGACTTCTGCCTATATTAAGCTGTCTTCATCCACCGTCGAATAAGGTCAATTATTTCGGACGTTTCCCTAACCATATCTGGTCCAATTAATAATCTTTCTGTATACTCTCACAACAAGTTGATGATCTACAGGGTCGTCCGTACAATGCTTCGAAGCATGCCATGCCGATGCTAGCATGATATCTATTATTATAGGCAAACTTTACTAAAGGAAGATGCTCTTCCCAAGTCCCTCCGAAGTCTAGGACACACAGCCTTAAAAGATCTTCAAGAATTCTGTTCACCCTCTCCATCTGTCCATCGGTCTGGGGATCATAAGCGGTGCTCAAACACAATTGTGTACCTAATGTTGCTTGCAAGCTCCTCCAAAATTCACTGGTGAAGATGGGGTTACGATTGCTTGCGATGCTGGAAGGTACTCCATGAAGACGAACTATCTCTCAAACATAAATTACTGTCAACCATGGTGCCGTCCTCTTACTCTTAAATGGAAATAAAATGGGTGCTCTTAGTAAGTCTATCTACTACCACCCAAATGCTAGTGTTCCCCTTCGTTGATCTAGGCAAACCATCTATGAAATCCATGAAGGCGCTCTCCTACTTCCAATGCAGGCCCTCTGAATGATGGAGTAAGCCACCGGGCTTCTTTTACTCAACTTTGAATTGCTAGAAAATCAAACATTGAGAAACAATGCTGCTACATCTTTCTTCATCCAATCCCAAAGAAAACCCTTTCTCAGGTAGCTCCCCTACTTGCTTACTCAGCTCCCTCCTTTCCCTTGGAGCCATATTTCGCACTGGTAATGCAACTGGCTTTGCTTTGTCCACCAGAAATATACGAAAATCGATCTCGTGCCTCGGAGGTTAGCCACGTACCTCATCAAAAACGTCAGAATAATCTCGGACTACCGGAACAAATTGCAGATCATTGACAGACGCATCAAGAGACTCTAGGAAATTAAGCATAACCGACCCTTTTGGTTCACAAGATATCTCGAGGGTCCTCCCATGACAAGTCAGAAGCTTAACGACCCTCCTCTCACACTCCAGAATGGTACCATATGTGGTAAGCTAGTCCATTCATAGAATCAACCCATATCCCATAAACCCGAGCACATATGCGTCGCACTCAAACTCGACGCCTAAAAAAGATATTCTCAAACCCCGACAAATCATAAATAAATGAGCCGAACCACCAATGTGGTTTGAGAAACAACGGGGTCCACTACCATACGAGTATTTAAGTGCAGAGATTCAACTACAGAACTAGATATAAAAGAGTGTGAAGCGCCAGAATAAAAAAGGGTTCTAATTGGGTGACAGGAAAGAGAAATCAAACCTTCCATGGAACTTTTGCTACCTATATCCGGTGCACAAGCCACGAGAGCATACACTTTCCCTCCACAGGTTACTGTCCTTTGACCTTGCCCTTGCTTCCTTGGGCACTCCCTAGAATAGTGTCTAACCTCTACACAAATTAAGCAAGCATTCTTCCTTTTCCTGCAGTCCTGGGCAAAGTGACCCTTTCGCCCACAACTATGGCACTTCCTCTTACCTTTATCCTTGTCATTCTTTCCGGCCTTCTTTTGTTGTTGTTGATGTCCTTTCTTCGGCCATACCTTTTTGTTTTGTGTTTCATCAGTCTTATCTTCTTCCTTTCAGATTTATTTGAACTTTATCTGTGTTTCCTTCCTGGGCCATCATTTTTCTCATCCTTGGGCTGTGCTCCTTAGCCCTAACTCCCTTGTTCTCCTTTTTACCATCCTTGTGTAACAAGCAAACAAGTCTCTCGAAAGTTGCCTCCATAACAGGGAAATCCTTACGAAGCTCAAGAAAATTAGCCGTAGGTGATACTACTATAGCTACGGATGGAGGTTAAACACTTCTTTGCCCTTCGACATGTGTTGCAGTTTAAACATTCCTACGACATTAAGCCGGAATAGGAACACCTTTCAGGAAGAATCGGTTCCCCAGACAAAATGAAAAAGGAATAAAGCAGAGAATCGAGAGATATTTAATATGGCTTTGGGGAATATGTTTTTAAAATCAGAATTTTCTTTTTGAAACTGCTTTCTTTTAAAACCTTTTTGAAAATAATTTTCAAAAACTTTTATCTAATCTGGTAACCTTCAGCTCTGATACCAAGTGTGACACCCCACGCCCGTTAATGTCACTCACTAAGGGAATGCATTAAGTTTCATGAAGCGATATAGGTAAACAGACACAGAATAATTACAAGATAGATATAAATAAGATAGAAACAGAAATTATTATTTTTATTTCAACATAAATCATAATACCGTGGTCCACAATATAATAAGTCACAAAAACCATTATAGTAAAATAACTTCTGTCTTGCATCGTCAGAATACATAAGAATATAAAAACATAATTCCCCAATTGAAAAGTTAAGTTATAGTAGAGACAAGAACTTGAGCCATACTCTTGAAGTATGTCCTAGCAAGATGATATCTGAGTCCTGACTAAGCCTGAGTGTTTCCTCCCTGAGAACCTGGGGGAGGGGGAAACGGAAGAAAGGAGGAGAAACAAAAGAGTCAGACATAAAGTCTAGCGAGTCAAATTACTTTTAGCTAGTAAATAAATAAAAGTAACATGATAGGCATATAAAGTGGATAAGGAGGATCATTGCATAATTGGCAAGTGTGATAAGGTGGACAGTATAAGGTATATATGCTTCTAATGATTACTCTGCTTATTCTCTGCACCAATACTAGTATCACAAGTACGTAACACGATTACATACTCCCTAATTGCTTAACAGAAACAAGACGATCCCAACAAAAATATAATGGTAGTTTTAGGTGTACTCTAGTAACGGATATTAACCCAAACAGAATTAGTCGGTAACTAAACAGGAATAACGGGTGTTAACCCCAACAAAAACATGGGCACCCCACAGAAACAGACAGGACTAGATGCACACTATTTATTACCCTAGTCAATCGGCTCCCTACTCCGTATATACCCTGTGCTGGCCCCACGGTAGGGTGTATCACTCCCTAAAGTGACAACCTTCATTTCTCGGATGTGCACAACCATATCTACTGATGCCACAACGTCTTATTTTCCTGAGCAGGCAGGGTCATGGACGTACATGACCCCGTTGGAACGCGCTGTCATGACACCATCCTCCACGTTTTGATCTCTTACAATCAGTTCAGTAAGCGTGCCCCACTCCGACTTAATTCGGAGTACTCGTTTGATGCTTATTTAAGGGTTACTGACTGAAATGGGTCCCACACAAGATGATACAAGTTCTCTCCTTTGTCTTGTATCTGCCAATAGGTTTTTATTAACTATGTATACTATTAGATGTATTTAATTACACAGCCCCAGTTATGATTACCCTAAAGGGTGTCTTCAATTACATAACTTTATTATTTCCTCCGGTTATGTATACCTCTAGGTGTCTTTAATTACATAACCTTAACGGATTAAGTTTGTGGGCCTATATGTGAATATTACCCACCCCCCTCAGATTTACTTAACCTACCCCTTTTGTTCAACCAAGTTTACTTAACCCCCAACTTAAATTTAAGTTCATACAATCCCTATGGATTAACTTAGATTAAGTAGTCCAATTCATTACCATGTCCATTTATGGTTTATAATGGGATAGACCTCCCACATTAGGCCTAAAACATATGGATGCTGGGTATGTCGGTTGGGTCCGGGAAGAATTGTTCCACAGTTGGGCCTAACCTCTGGCATGGGCCGATTCGTATTTACATACTTAGACCTTCCACAATAGGTTCAACATTAGTGGCTGCTGGATATGCCGGTAGGGTCCGGGCATACTTCCACCACTAATACAACCTAACCTCGTGTCATAAGTACAATTACAATTCCTAATTGTAATTACTAAACATTCCATTTTTAATTAATTAACCAATTAATTAATCCTTTCCTTTTTTAGGTGTTAATACCCATTTTACCCAATAATTTGAATTACATGTTCAAAAATGTTCCTATTCGGTTTATGCCACTTTTAACCCTTTTTCCCCCTTTCCTTAACTAGTGCCCTCACAAAATTGGCAGCATGCCTAGGAAAGACAACAACCTGGACATAAACGTTAATCGGGAAAATAATGGGAATATTACCAAATTGATCATCTTGGCATAAACATAAACTAGAATGATAATAAGGTGAACATACATACCGGCATGGACATGAAATTGTCATCATAACAAGGTGGACATAAAAATGATGAACGGTTGGCATTCAATTGATTCTAACATAACTAGGATGTCACAATAAACATAAAAAGATCTAAATTAGCAATTTAGATGTCCAACCGGTTTAGATCTAACATGGTAACATAAGATGATAAATTAGATCACATATTTCAGATCTAGAGGTTAGAATAGATCCAACATGATAAAACAAGGTGATAAATTAGATGACATAATTCAGATCTAGAGGTTAGAATAAATCCAACATGATAACACAAGGTGATAAATTAGATCACATAATTCAGATCTATAGGTTAGAATAGATCTAAAACGATAAACACAAAGTGATAATCTAGATCTGACTAATAGTTTCAATGTTCACATAAATTAGATCTACTAGTTTAGAAATAAATCTACACAAATTCCACATCATAGCATGTCATAGAAGTTACATTTAAGACAAGATTTAGATCCAATCCTAACCAATTCAAGGTGAGATATGTTCATTATTTACATAAATGATTAGATGTATCCAATGATATATCTACCAAAATAAATAGATTTACATTCACCATAACATAGTTACAAGTCAAGATCCACATAGGCAATATAATATAATATAATAACCACAATCGCATAAGATCTAATGTATTAGATCTATCATGACATATTATCAGATCTTACAATAGCATTATTCCAAGGTTTACAGCATATCCAAATCACAGTCTTTCATAATTTGTTCTATTCATTTAAACCTAAAATTAACTAGAAACTCACAGCATTGGGTTTAGAGAATAGAGAGAACGGATCTTGAATTTCTGAATTTGATTTGCAATGTATGTTGTTGTTGAAAACGGGTCCGTCTCAGTTCGTATACCGGCAACATATGGCCTCCATGATTTCCAATGAAGAAAATAGGAGAATGGGACACATATATATGTATAGCTGCCAGACCCCCTGAAACCGAGTGCCACGTCATCCCTAGGGGTGTCGACCCCTAGGTCGACACCCCTTAAGTGGGGTCGACCCCGATGTTGACAACCCTCTACAGTGGTCGACCCGCTAGAGCGGGAATTCTGCCTCTATTTTTCAATTTTCGAATTCGAACTGTTCCGGATAAAATTCTGACTCATCTCTGAATCATATGTGTATACATAATATTTCTACGCGTATACAAACTTAAAACCCTCATAGCTTCTTCATACGGTGTCCGTTTTACACAAACCAAATGTCTATCTTCACCAGAATTTCCAAACGGACGCAATGGTGTAGTGCTTTTTCTCTAATTCTGTATATTAAATTAATTACTATTTAATTTGTTTCCTTTAATGTCGTTAAAAATTTGGGGTGTTGCATTTTCCCCTAGGATTTCATCCTCGAAATATCTAAGTTGAGAAGAATGCATAACCTACCATCCATCATCCATCTACTTGTCCACCAATCACTGGCATCCATTGTCCTTAAAGGTTTCTAATGCTTATATGAATATATGCAAAGGTGTGTGTATATATCCCAACACTAATGCGAAGATCAAGCGGTTTACTGATTTAGTTGACCTCCTTAGTGCAATGTATGTTAGTGCCATAAATCCAATATGTATGCACATAATCCTATTATATCATGTGAGTTCTATATGTGCACATTCATTTGTCCAAATGCAACATCCATATGCTAACTCATCCATTTCCATCCATAAAAGAAAAGAAAATGCACATACATCCATATGCAGTATGAGAGTGATGAGCCGATTTTAGTGCCTAATGTGTGTGTGTATGCGTCCACAGGCAACCACTAGCAAACACTTGCATCCACTTGCATCCATCAAACATAACTTGTTTTGAACACATGTTTACATCCATAGGATTCCTATCTAAAGGCCGAAAAATACTATGGATAAGATATACTCTATTGAAAGAAACAAGCACTGATAAAGCTTTGGAAAAAGGAGTTATGAACATACCCTCGAAAAGAAAAGGGTACAAAGCACGAATCTTGTCTTCGGTCCCCCAAGTCGCATCCTCTGGGTTATCTCCCCATTGAACCTTTAGCAACTTGATATTTATTGTGTAGCTTCTTAACTTCTGATCCAATAATACGGGTCGGGACTCACCTGACTGTCGCCTCCCGTTCCACTTCAACTTCTTCATACACTCTCGGCTCAACGATTACTGCGGTGCCATGCAGGCACTCCCACAGATGGGAAACGTGGAAAACATCATGAACGCCGAATAGATTTTCTGGGAGTTTTACTTTATAGGCCATTTGGCTAATTCTCTCGGTTACGGGAAATGGTCCTTCAAACCTTGGTGCCAACTTCCCTACTCCTACGAAGCGAACCACAATCCTCAAAGGTGATACTTTGATAAAAACTAAGTCTTCCACTTCGAATTTGATGCCAGTTCTTCTCTTCTCGGCATAAGACTTCTGCCTACCTTGAGCTGTCTTCATCTGCCATCGAATAAGGTCAATCATTTTGGACATTTACCTAACCATATCTGGTCCAAGTAATAATCTTTCTGTAAACTCCTACTAACAAGATGGTGATCTACATGGATGTCCGTACAATGCTTCGAAGGGTGCCATGCCGATGCTACCTTGATAACTGTTATTATAGGGAAACTCTACTAAAGGAAGATGCTCTTCCCAAGTCCCTCTGAAGTCTCAGATACACAAACTTAAAAGATCTTCAAGAATTCTGTTACCCTCTCCGTCTGTCCATCGGTCTCGGGATGATAAGCGGTGTTCAAACACAATTGTGTACCTAATGCTTCTTGCAAGCTCCTCCAAAATTCACTGGTGAAGATGGGGTCACGATTGCTCATGATGCATGAAGGTACTCTATGTAGATGAACTATCTCTCGGACATAAATTGCTGCCAACCTTGGTGCCATCCTCTTACTCTTAACTGGAAATAAAATGGGTGCTCTTAGTAAGTCTATCTACTACCACCCAACTACTGGTGTTGCCATTCGTTGATCTAGGCAAACCATCTATAAAATCCATGGATACGCTCTCCTACTTCCAATGCATGCCCTTTGAAGGATGGAGTAAGCCATTGGGCTTCTTTTGCTCAACTTTTGATTGATGGAAAATCAGACATTGAGAAACAATGCTGGTACATCTTTCTTTATCCAATCCCAATGAAAACCCTTTCTCAAGTAGCTCCCCTACTTGCTTACTCAGCTCCCTCCTTACCCTTAGAGCTATATGGTACACTGGTAATGTAACTGGCTTTGCATTGTCCCCCAGATTTATACGAAAATCGATCTCGCGCCTCATAGGTAAGCCCTGTACCTCATCAAAAACGTCAGAATAATCTCGAACTACCGGAATAGATTGCAGATCATTAACAGATGCATCAAGAGACTCTAGGAAATTGAGCATCACTGACCCTTGTGGGTCACATGAAATCTCGAGGGTCCTCCCACGAAAAGTCAGAAGCCTAAAGACCCTCCTCTCACAATCCAGAATGGCACCACATGTGGTAAGCCAGTCCATTCCTAGAATCAACCCATAGCCCATAAACCCGAGCACATATGCGTCACACTCAAACTCGACGCCTAACACAGATATTCTCAAACCCCGAAAAATCATAAATAAATGAGCCGAACCACCAATGGGGTTTGAGACAACAATAGGATCCACTACCATACTAGTATTTAAGTGTAGAGACTCTAGCCATGAGAGCAATCGCTTCCCCTCCATAGGTTCCTGTCGTTGACCTTGCCCTTGGTTCCTTGGGCACTCCCTAGAATAGTGTCCAACCTCTTCACAAACGAAGCAAGCATTCTTCCTTTTCTTGCAGTCCTGGGCAAAGTGACCCTCTCGCCTGCAACTATGGCACTTCCTCTTACCCTTAGCCTTGTCATTCTTTCCGCCCTTCTTCTGTTGTTGTTGTTGTCCTTTCCTGGGACCTTTTTGTTTTATGTTTCATCAATCTTATCTTCTTACTTTTATATTTATTTGAACTTTATTTGTGTTCCCTTCCTAGGCCATCATTTTTCTTATCCCTGGGTTGTGCTCCTTAGCCCTAACTCCCTTGTTCTCCTTTTTACCATCCTTGTGTAACAAGCTAACAAGTCTCTTGAAAGTTGCCTCCATTGCAGGGGAATCCTTACGAAGCTCGAGAAAATTAGCCGCAGGTGATACTACTGTAGCTACAGATGGAGGTTAGGCACTTCATTGCCCTTTGAGATGTGCCGCAGTTTAAACATGCCTACGACATTATGCCGAAATGGGGACACCTTTTAGGAAGAATTGGTTCCCCAGACGAAAAGAAAAAGGAACCAAGTGGAGAATCGAGAGATATTTCCTTTGGCTTTGGGGAATATGTTTTTAAAAATAGACTTTTCTTTTTGAAAATGCTTTCTTTTAAAACCTTTTTGAAAGAAAAATTCAAAAACTTTTATCCAGTCTGGTAACCTTTAGCTTTGATACCAAGTGTGACACCCCACCTCCGTTAATGTCGCTCACTAAGGGATTGCATTAAGTTTCATGAAGCGTTACAGGTAAATAGACATAGAATAATTACAAGACAGATATAATTAAGATAGCAACGGAATTTTTTATTTTTATTTCAACATAAATCATAATACCGTGGTCCACAATACCATAAGTCACAACAACCATTGTAGTAAAAAAACTTCTGTCTTGATCATCAGAATGCATAAGAATATAAAAACATAATTCCCCAATTGAAAATTTTAAGTCATAATAGAGAAAAGAACTTGAGCCATACTTCATAAGTAGCTCCTAGCAAGATGATATCTGAGTGCTGACTAAGCCAGAGTGTTTCCTCCATGAGAATCTAGGGGGAAACGAAAGAAAGGAGGAGAAACAAATGGGTCAGATATAAAGTCTAGCAAGTCTAGTTACTTTTAGCCAGTAAATAAATAAAAGTAACATGAATGGCATATAAAGTGGATAAGGAAGATCACTACATAATTGGCAGGTGTGACAAGGTAGACAAGATAAGGTGTATATGCTTCTAATGATTACTCTGCTTATTCTCTTCACCAATACTAGTATAACAAGTATGTAAAAGGATTACATACTCCCTAATTGCTTAACAGAAACATGATGATCCCAACAGAAATATAATGGTAGTTTTAGGTGTACTTTAGTAATGGGTTTTAACCCAAACAGAATTAGCCAGTACCTAAACAGAAATAGCGGGTGTTAACCCCAACAGAAACACAGGTACCCTACTGAAATAGACAGGATTAGATGTACCCTATTTACTAACCTACTCGATTGGCTCCCTACTCCATAGATACCCTTTGTTGTCCCCACAGTAGGGCGCATCACTTCCTAAAGTGGCAACCCTTCATTTCCCGGATGTGCACAACCATATCTACCGATGCTACAACATCTTATTTTCCCAAGCAGGCAGAGTCATACACACACATGACACCGTTGGAATGCGCCGTCATGACACCGTCCTCCAGGTTTGGATCTCTTACAATCGGTTCAGTAATCGTGCCCAACTCGGACCTAGTTCGGAGTACCCGTTTGATACCTATTTAAGTGTTACTAACTGAAATGGGTCCCACACAAGATGATACAAGCTCTCTCCTTTGTCTTGTATCCCCCATTAGGTTTTTAATGACTATGTATGCCACTAGATGCCTTTAATTACATAGCCTTATTTATTTCTACCAAATATGCTTACCCTAAAGGGTGTCTTTAATTACATAACTTTGTTATTTCCTCTGGTTATGTATACCACTAGGTGTCTTTAATTACATAACCTTAACAGGTTAAGTTTGTGGGCCTATATGTGAATATTACCCACCCCCCTTAGATTTACTTAACCCACCCCTTTTGTTCAACTAAGTTTACTTAACCCCTAAATTAAATTAAAGTTCATACAATCCCTATGGATTAACTTAGGTTACGTAGTCTAATTCATTGCCATGTCCATTTATGGTTTATAATGGGCTAGACCTCCCACATTAGGCATACAACATGTGGATGCTGGATATGCCGGACGGGTCCCGGCAGACTTATTCCACAGTTGGGCCTAATCTCGTGTCATAGCCAACCTAACCTCGTGTCATAAGTACAATTACAATTCCTAATTGTAATTACTAAACATTCCATTTTTAATTAATTAACCAATTAATTAATCCTTTCCTTTTTTAGGGGTTAATACCCATTTTACCCAATAATTTGAATTATATGCCCAAAAATGTTCCAATTCGAATTATGCCATTTTTAGCCATTTTCCCCTCGTTCCTTAACTAGCGTCCTCACAAAATTGGCAGCATGCCTAGGCTAGACAATAGCCTAGTCATAAAGATAACAGGGAAAATAATGGGAATATAACCAAAGTGATCATCTTGGCATAAACATAAACTAGCATGATAATAAGGCTGACATACATACTGGCATGGACATGAAATTGTCATCATAACAAGGTGGACATAAAACTGATGAACGGTTGGCATTCAATTGATTCTAACATAACTATGGTGTCACAATAAACATAGTAAGTTCTAAATTAGCAATTTTGATGTCCAGTTGGTTTAGATCTAACATGATAACACAAGGTGATAAATTAGATCACATAATTCAGATCTAGAGGTTAGAATAGATCCAACATGATAACACAAAGTGATAAATTAGGTCACATAATTAAGATATAGAGGTTAGAATAGATCCAACATGATAACATAAGGTGATAAATTAGATAACACAATTCAGATCTAAAAGTTAGAATAGATCTAACATGAAAAACACAAAGTGATAATCTAGATCTGACTAATAGTTTCAATGTCCACATAAATTACATCTACCAGTTCAGAAATAGATCTACACAAATCCACATCATAGCATATCATAGAAGTTACAATTAAGACAAAGATTTAGATCCAATCCTAACTAATTCAAGGTGACATATGTTCATGATTTACATAACTGATTAGATCTATCCAATGATATAACTACCAAAATAAGTAGATTTACATTCACCACAACATAGTTACAAGTCAAGATCGACATAGGCAATATAATATAATAACCACAATTGCATTAGATCTAAAGAATTAGATCTATCATGACATATTATCAGATCTAACAATAGCATAGATTCAAGGTTTACAACGTATCCAAACCACAATCTTTCATAATTTACTTCTATTTATTTAAACCTAAAAAATAACTAGAAACTCACAGCGTTGAATTTAGCGAAAAGAGAGAATAGATATTGGATTTCTGAATTTGATTTGCAAAATATGTTGTTGTAGAAAACAGTTCTGTTTCAGTTCGTATACCGGCAGCATATGGCCTCTATGATTTCCAATGAAGAAAATAGAAGAACAAGACACATATATATAGCTGCCAGACCCCTTGAAACCGAGTTCCACGTCAGCCTAAGGGGTGTCGACACCCTTGTGGGTGGGTCGACCCCTAGGTCAACACCCCTTAAGGGGGGTCGACTCCGGTGTCGACACCCCTCTAGGGGGTTGACCACCAAGAGCGGGAATTCTGCCGCCATTTTCAATTTCTGAATTTGAACTATTCTAGATAAAATTCTGACTTATATGCATATTCATAATATTTCTACGCATATACAAACTTAATACCCTCATAACTTCTTCATACGGTGTCCGTTTTACGCAAAACAAATGTCTATCTTGACCAGAATTTCCAAACGGACGCAATGGTGCAGTCCTTTTCCTCTAATTCTGTATATTAAATTAATTACTATTTAATTTATTCTATTTAATGTTGTTAAAAATTTAGGGTGTTACATTCTCCCCTACTCAAAGGATTTCGTCCCCAAAATCTCTAAGTTGAGAAGAATGCATGTCCTACCATCCATTATCCATCTACTCATCCACCAACCACTGGCATCCATTATCCTTAAATGATTCTATTGCTTATATGAATATATGCAAAGGTGTGTGTATATGTCCCAAAGCTAATGCGAAGAACAGGCAGTTTACTAATTTAGTTGACCTCCTTAATGCAATGCATGTTAGTGCCATGAAACCAATATGTACGCAAATAATACTATTATATCATGTGAGTTCTATATGTGTGCACATTCATTCATCCAAATGCAACATCTATATGCTAACTCATCCATTTCCATCCATAAAAGAAAAGAAAATGCACACACATCCATATGAAGTATGAGAGTGACTGAGCCGATTTTAGTGCCTAATGTGTGTGTACATGCGTCCACAGACAACCACTAGCAAACACTTGCATCCATCAAACATAACATGTTTCGAACACATGTTTACATCCGTAGGATTCCTATCTAAAGGCCGAAAAATACTATGGATAAGAAATACTTTATTGACAGAAACTAGCACTGATAAAGCTTTGGAAAAAGGAGTTATAAACACACCCTCGAAAAGAAAAGGGTACGAAGCACGAATCTTGTCTTTGGTCACCCAAGTCGCATCCTCTGGGTTATCTCCCCATTGAACCTTTAACAACTTGATCTTTATTGCGTAGCTTCTTAACTTCTGATCCAAGAATACGGGTAGGAACTCGCCTGACTGTCGCCTCCCATTCCACTTCAACTTCTTCCAACACACTTGGCTCAATGATTAAAGCAGTGATGTTCAGGCACTTCCGCAGATGGGAAACGTCAAAAACATCATGAATGCCGGATAGATTGTCTGGGAGTTTTACTTTATAGGCCATTTGGTCAATTCTCTCGGTTATGGGAAATGGTCCCACAAACTTAGGTGCCGACTTCCCTACTCATCCGAAGCGAACCACAATCCTCAGAGGTGATACTTTAATAAACACTAAGTCTCCCACTTCGAATTCAATGTCAGTTCTTCTCTTGTCTGCATAGGACTTCTGCCTATCTTGAGCTGTCTTCATCCACCATCGAATAAGGTCAATCTTTTCATATGTTTCCCTAACCATATCTGGACCAAGTAATAATCTTTCTGTAGACTCCCACCAACAAGTTGGTGATCTACAGGGTCGTCCGTACAATGCTTCGAAGGGTGCCATGTTGATGCCAGCTTGATAACTGTTATTATAGGCAAACTCTACTAAAGGAAGAAGCTCTTCCCAAGTCCTTCCGATGTCTAGGATATGCAACCTTAAAAATCTTCAAGAATTCTGTTCACCCTTTTCGTCTTTCCATCGGTCTGGGGATGATAAGCGGTGCCCAAACACAATTGTGTACCTAATTCTTCTTGCAAGCTCCTCCAAAATTCACTGGTGAAGATGGGGTCATGATCGTTCACGATGCTGGAAGATAATCCATGAAGACGAACAATCTCTCGGACATAAATTGCTGCTAACCATGGTTCCATCCTCTTACTCTTAACTGGAAATAAAATGGGTGCCCTTAGTAAGTCTATCTACTACCACCCAAATGCTGGTGTTGCCCATCAATGATCTTGGCAAACCATCTATGAAATCCATGGAGATGCTCTCCCACTTCCAATCCGAGCCCGCTAAAGGATGGAGTAAGCCACCGGGCTTATTTTACTCAACTTTGAATTGCTGGAAAATCATACATTGAGAAACAACACTGCTATATCTTTCTTCATCCCATCCCAAAGAAATTCCTTTCTCAGGTAGCTCCACTACTTGCTCACTCAGCTTATTCTTTCCCTTGGGGCCATATAGAGCATTGATAATGCAACTGGCTTTGCATTGTCCACCAGATATATACGAAATCGATCTCCCGCCTCAGAGGTAAGCCCCGTACCTCATAAAAAACGTCAAAATAATCTCAGACTACTAGAATAGATTGCAGATCATTAACAGATGCGTCAAGAGACTCTAGGAAATTAAGCAGAACTGACCCTTGTGGGTGACAAAAAATCTCGAGGGTCCTCCCTTGACTAGTCAGAAGCCTAATGACCCTCCTCTCACAATCTCGAGGGGTAAGCCTGTCCATTCCTAGAATCAACCCAGAGCCCACAAACCCAAGCACATATGCGTCGCACTCAAACTCGATGCCTAACACAGATATTCTCAAACCCCTATAAACCATAAATAAATGAGCTAAACCACCAATGGGGTTTGACACAACAACGGGATCCACTACCATACGAGTATTTAAGTGTAGAGATTCAACTACAGAACTAGATATAAACGAGTGTGATGTACCAGAATCAAAAAGGGTTCTAATAGGGTGGGAGGAAAGAGAAATCACACCTTCCATAGAACTTTCCTACCCCTATCTGGTGCACTAGCTACGAGAGCATTCGCTTACCCTCCAGAGGTTCATGTCCTTTGACCTTGCCCTTTCTTCCTTGGACACTCCCTAGAATAGTGTCCAACCTCGTCATAAACGAAGCAAGCATTCTTTCTTTTCCTGCAGTCCTGGGCCAAGTAACCCTCTCACCCGTAACTATGGCACTTCCTCTTACCCTCAGCCTTGTCATTCGTTCCGCCATTCTTCTGTTATTGTTGCTATCCTTTCTTAGGCCATAATATTTGGTTTTGTGTTTCATCAATATTAAGTTTTCCCTTTCAGATTTATTTGAACTTTATCTGTGTTCCCTTCCTAGGCTATCATTTTTCTCATCCTTGGGCTGTGCTCCTTAGCCGTAACTTCATTGTTCTCCTTTTTACCATCCTTGTGTAACAAGCTAACAAGTCTCTCAAAAATTGCCTCCATTGCACAGGAATCCTTACGAAGCTCGAGAAAATTAGCCGTAGGTGATACTATTACAGCTATAGATGGAGGTTAGGCACTTCATTGCCCTTCAACGTGTGCCGCAGTTTAAACATGCCTATGACATTATGCCAGAATGGGGATGCCTTTCAGGAAGAATCGGTTCCCCAGGAAAAAAGAAAAAGGAATCAAGCGAAGAATCGAGAGATATTTCCTATAGCTTTGAGGAATATGTTTTTCAAAACAGACTTTTATTTTTGAAAATGCTTTCTTTTAAAACCATTTTAAAAATAATTTTCAATAACTTTTATCTAGTCTAGTAACCTTCAGCTTTGGCGCCAAGTGTGACACCCCAAGTCCGTTAATGTAACTCACCAAGGGAATGCATTAAGTATCTTGAAGCGTTACAGGTAAACAGAAACAGAATAATTACAAGAAAGATATAAATAAGACTACAATAGAAATTTAAATTTTTACTTCAATATAAATCATAATACCGTGGTCCACAATACCATAAGTCACAAAAACCATTACAGTATAATAACTTCTGTCTTGCATCATCAGAATACATAAGAACATAAAAACATAATTCCCCAATTGAAAAAGTAAATCCATATTAGAGACAAGAACTTGAGCCATACTTCAGAAGTAACTCCTAGCAAGATGATATCCGAGTCCTGCTTAAGCCTGAGTGTTTCCTCCCTGAGAACCTTGGGTGGGGGGGGGAGGGGAGGGGGGGAACGGAAGAAAGGAGGAGAAACAAAAGGGTTAGAAATAAAGTCTGGCAAGTCTAGTTGCTTTTAGCCAGTAAATTGATAAAAGTAACATGATAGGCATATAAAGTGTAACAACCCGTACCTCCGTTCACACAAGATATTGTCCCCAACTTATCCACCGCATAAGTGTGGGGTTTTGTTTCTCAAAAGGCCTCGGCGTTAGTAAGAGATAGACTCTAGTATATAAGTACCCACTTTATACAGGCTTCCACGATGTGGGACTTAGGGGTGTTACATTCTCCCCTCCTACAGAGCCCAACGTCCCCGTTGGCTCATAAGCACCTCACCCAGGCGCTGTGGTCCACACAGGAGCCACAATTCCGGCGGGGTATTGGCTCTGATACCACTGTAACAACTCGCACCTCCGTTCATGCCAGATATTTTCCCCAACTTAGCCACCGTATAGGTGTGGGGTTTTGTTCCTCAAAAGGCCTCGGCATTAGTAAGAGATGGGCTCAACTATATAAGTACCCACTTCACACAGGCTTCCACGATGTGGGACTTAGGGGTGTTACATTCTCCCCTACGGAGCCCAACGTCCCCGTTGGCTCACAAACACCTCACCCAGGCGCTGCGGTCCCCACAGGAGCCACAATTCCGGTTGGGTATTGGCTCTGATACCACTGTAATAGCCCGCACCTCCGTTCACGCAAGATATTGTCCCCAACTTAGCCACCGCATAGGTGTGGGGTTTTGTTTCTCAAAAGGCCTCAGCGTTAATAAGAGATAGACTCTATTATATAAGTACCCACTTTATACAGGCTTCCACGATGTGGGACTTACGGGTGTTACATAAAGTGGATAAGGAAGATCACTACATAAATGGAAGGTGTGACAAGGTAGACAAGATAAGGTGTATATGCTTCTAATGATTACTCATCTTATTCTCTGCACCAATGCTAGTATAACAAGTACATTACAAGATTACATACTCCATAATTACTTAATAGAAAAAGGATGATCCCAACAGAAATATAATGGTAGTTTTAGGTGCACTCTAGTAATGGGTTCTAACCCAAACAGAATTAGCTGGTACCTAAACAGGAATAACAGGTGTTAACCCCAATAGAAACACAGGTAACCCACAGAAACAGACAGGACTAGATGTACCCTATTTACTACCCCAGTCGATCGGCTCCCTAGCGTAGATACCCTGTGCTGGCCCCCCAGTAGGGTGTATCACTCCCTAAAGTGGCAACCCTTCATTTCCCGGATGTGCACAACCATATCTACTGATGCCACAAGGTCTTATTTTCCCGAGCAGGTAGACTCATGCATGCACATGACCCCGTTGGAACACGTCGTCATGACACCATCCTCCACGTTTGGATCTCTTGCAATTAATTCACTAAACGTGCCCCCAATCCGACCTAGTTCGGAGCACCCGTTTGATACCTATTTAACGGTTATTGACTTAAATGGGTCCCACACAAGATGATACAAGCTCTCCCCTTTGTCTTGTATGCCTCACTGGGTTTTTATCGACTATGTATACCGTTAGGTGTCTTTAATTACATAGCCTTATTTATTTCTACCAGTTATGCTTAACCTAAAGGTTGCCTTTAATTACATAACTTTATTATTTCCTCCGGTTATATATACCACTAGGTGTCTTTAATTACATAACCTTAACGGGTTCAGTTTGTGGGTCTATATGTGAATATTACCCAGCCCTCCTCAGATTTACTTAACCCATACCCTTTTGTTCAACCAAGTTTACATAACCCCTAACTTAAATTTAAGTTCATACAATCCCGATGGATTAGCTTAAGTTAAGCAGTCCAATTCATTACCATGTCAATTTATGGTTTATAATGGGCTAGATCTCCCACATTAGGCCTATAACATGTGGATTCTGACTATGCCGGTCGGTTCTGGGCAGACTTATTCCACAGTTGGGCCTAACCTCGTGTCATAGCCCGATTCGTATTTACATACTTAGATCTCCTACATTAGGTTTAACATTAGTGGCTGCTGGATATGCCGGTCGGGTCCGGGCAGACTTCCACCACTAATGCAACCTAACCTCGTGTCATAAGTACAATTACAATTCCTAATTGTAATTACTAAACATTCCATTTTTAATTAATTAACCAATTAATTAATCCTTTCCTTTTTTTAGGTGTTAATACCCATTTTACCCAGTAATTTGAATTATATGTCCAAAAATGTTACAATTCGAATTATGCCATTTTTAACCCTTTTTCCCCCATTCCTTAACTAGCGCCCTCACAAAATTGTGAGACGAAAAGGGATTTCGCTCGGTTCGAACCAGTCGCTAAACCGACCCAGACCGTTCGAAACGCCCTATCGTTTGAGAACAACACACAACAGAACGCAGACGGGAGAACATTTCATTGTATATTACAACAATGCATCAAAATACAAGAATATACAGAGTATAAATGAATATTACACAAAAATAACAGAGATTACAATAAATTATATAGCAGCGGAAAATAATACAATACACAACTAGAAGGAGATATACGGATACAAAGCTTTCCGGATATCGTTCCAACTGTAAACCAGGATCCTATGATTATAAATCTGCAAAACCAAAACTACTAGCTGCCCGTGTCGAAAATAAGGGCACCCAGAGTTTAGGTTAAAAAAATAAACTCCAGGTCAGTCATGGGACTGGTGTGAGAACTAAAACAGTTGTAAATCTTTATTTTTAAAGTTAGGTAAATCAAGGGACCACGCCGTATAACACGGAACGGGTTTCCTCCCAAGAATACCAGTGCATAAAACAACAGCGCAATGCTAAATAAAGAAAAATGAAGCTATTATAAGACCCAGTTCCCATCACACAATGCAACGCAAGCCGGAGGATAGGGTTTTTAACTTATAATAGCCAAGAATGCTTGATACGTTGAAAAACAAATCATTTGATATTGTTATAAGTGCATAGTGTATAAAACAACTTCAAATCATAAGTATCAATCCTAGGCGGCATAAGCGCCCCATCCCACTATGTCACCATACTAGGTTCTACAAATAAAACCGCAAATGTCATGTATTTGGAAGTTTGGTTTCCGCCTGAGAACTGAGGCCAGGGATCGTCCTCTACCGATTCGAGATTGTCTAGCCCGAGCCTCAGGAACAGCCGCAACTGCCCCTTGGATCGTCAGGGCCGGTCCACCGATGTGGATTATTATGCCTGAACACTCCGTTTCCCCGCCCTTTGGGGCGTAAATGAGCCAACAAATGACTCCATCGGACCTGGATCGTCCGATCAAACCGAGGCGCCTCGCAACAGCAACAACCACACAGGTGAAAAGTATATAAATGTCAGGGCTGGTAGGTCACTGACACCACCCTAGCTAGAAAGAAACGCATGCCCTCCCTGATGTCCTCTCCCGTTTTTGGTTCACAACCGGGGTTTGAGGCTCGTGAATTCACGTTACAAAAATCTGTGCCACACAGGCTGTGCTTTGATCATCACCACAAGACTTTGCTTTTCAACAGAAGCCTCGATCAATTGCCACTTAGGCATGCCACACAGGCAATTCACTCCATGTGTTTGATATCCATCAATATATAACCCCTGAGCTCGTACGTCTCAGAGAAGGGCGTTAAGCAAGAGAATAAATTCTCCGCCGCCAAACAGATATATATTTAATAGAGATCAATCACACGGACTAAAATCCAATGTCAGACACACAGTCCATTTAAAAGTCCGTTCTGGGTCTGAACGAAACCGGAGGCACCTAGTACCCCTCATATTCGTCGATCTCCAAGTACGTCTGGACGATCACCAACTGTTTCCATCTTCTTGGGTGTACAGCCCAATCAAGATCATCAGTAATCACCCAAATGACGTGAAGACCTCCGGTCTTCGACCATCGTCTTCATCTTCGACTTATCGTCGTATCAGTTATTCAGAATGGGATAAACCCGGTCTTCCCGAATAACTCGCGTATATATTAAATAAGTGTTACACAAACACAACATACGCCTCATTCCAATTCATTAGTCACTAACCGTAAATTAATCAAGAGAATAATTCCCCAAATATTAACCCCGAAGGCCGAAACCAACATCAGATCAATATCCAGGAAACCATTCTGCTCAGCTAACCGACAATTAGTTTCTAAATTTCACATTCATAGGGAAAGGTTCCCATTAATTTTATCAACGATAAATTCTTTAATTTATTCTTTAATCTACTTTTGAATATCAATTCAAACTAGTCGGGATTAACGAACTTTACCGACGTAATCATTTGTTTTAATTTCCAATCCCAACATATTCATCCCATGAAGTAAAACTGGTAGTACTTCATATCTAACACCACGGTGTTATTGGTAAATTCAATTACCATTTCACGTTCAAATCTAATTAAAGATTTAACTATCGCCTGGAGCAAAACTGGTGATACTCCATCCTCGATCTTTTCAATCTAATTAAAGATTCATTAAAACTCCACTTAGTTTTAATCGTTA
Source organism: Allium sativum (assembly GCA_030737875.1). Taxonomy (NCBI): domain Eukaryota; kingdom Viridiplantae; phylum Streptophyta; class Magnoliopsida; order Asparagales; family Amaryllidaceae; genus Allium; species Allium sativum. The sequence goes on from CM060922.1 coordinate 298,931,027, forward strand.
ACTGGGTTATAGAATCAGTGTCATTTAAAACACGGTTCACGATAAACCCAAAACCACATTCCATTAATTATCGGAATAAATAACGAGTGTTATTCAAAACACTGTCCACGATAAACCCAAAAATCAATATCAATTCAATTCCAATTAAATATTATTTAATTGGTACACTTCATTAAATCTAAATAAAAAGATTTAATCTTTTCTCAACTGGGTTCAAGAACAGTGTTAGTCAAGACACCATTCACGACAAACCCAAATCACATTTGATATTAAATACAAGGCTCTGAATAGAAAATATATCGGCTTATATTCAATAACAAATTCTACGATTAACAAATGTCGTATTGGAAATAACGATATAAATATATATATCTTTCAAATTTCCATAACAACATCTGTATAATCACGAATTCCAACATCGAAATAATCCAAAGACAATTTCGATTCAAATCCATTCCAATTTAATTGTTGGAAATTCTGGTTATTTTCAAAACCATTTCTAATCCAGTTTATTTATTTAAAAATAAATAGAATTATAATTCTAGTACAAAACTAGTTCATTTCGATAAAAATCTACTTTTCAAATATGGAGTATTTCATCCCAATTCTTTCTAAATCATTTCTTATGATTTTACACAAATTATTACTATTTTTAATAATTTTATCAAGGCCCGTACAGTCGATTTCCATCAACGGCCATCGAACTGCACTTACAGCGACCTTTTTCAAATTTGATTTGGACATAATTCCAAATCCAACCGTTAGATTTCTAGTTTCTAATATTCGTTAGAAAGCCCTTTTCGATACGAACCCAACGGTTTCGGTTTTAGGAGAATCCGACGGTCGGATCTCCCGAAATATCCGTTCGAAGTCAATGGTCGAAAATTGCGAACTGCCGCGGCGCGGCGCGTTCTATTCAGGCCATTATATTATATATATATAATATATACTTCGTCGATTTCAATTCAAAACGTGCTTTATAAATCGTTTTTAAATTCGTTTTCAAAACGGTTTTAACTTCATATTCAATTTCAAATCAAAATTGAATATTCCAATTTAAATTCATTTTAAATTCATTTTAAATTCATTTCAAAACGATTTCAATTCTATTTCAATTCTATTCCAATTCATTTCAAAACGATTTCAATTCTATTTCAATTCTATTCGAATTCATTTCAAAACGATTTCAATTCTATTTCAATTCTATTCCAGTTCTATTCGAATTCATTTCAGTTTATTTCGAATTTCAAATCAATTCAATTAGATTCGAATTTCAATTCATTTTAATATTCACTTCAATTTGAATAAAATCGATATAAATATCGTTCACGTTAAAATGGCGTCAATCTATCAACGCGGCTTCATATATTTCTATTTTCAAATATTCTATTTCAAATATTTCTTTTTCAAATATTTCTATTTTAAAACTGGAATGAGGCCCAATCAATTACCATATAATGTTAATTATATGGATTTTCTACAACACATGTATATATCAACAACGATGAATAATCAACCATCATCCAAAGTGCATTTTACACTGTATAAGCATCAAATATAAATATTCAACGCTTTTAACAGCCTGTCAATCAATCGATCGACATACAACTAAACAATCGGGGTTAGTGTACGTCAAATATCATCCCAATACCCGTCTGGGGTTTCAAGCAATCAAACACAGATTTTTATTTGTGCAGTTGGGCAATGTGTAAAATTTATCGTCCCAATCAATGTCCTTCAAATAGGTGTACATAAACAAACCGTCCGGTTTGTAAATGAATATTTATTTATTCACATTCACGTTAAAAATTATATTTTTAACGATCAACTATTTTATTCAACCTATGAATATTCTATTCGGTTCATTTATTAAATAAAATGTTATCCTTATTTTTCTAGCTTATTCTAAGAAAATTTCGGTGGCATAACGACACGATACTAGAAATGGGACAAGGCCTAGCCTTATCCCTGGTCTAGTGAAGGCCCACGCCATTCACACATCAATCAAATCAATTTCATTTCACCAAACAATTCAATTCAAACCAAATAATCTAACCAACTACACAACCAAACAATTAAACAAACAAGCCATCCATGGTCTGTGAATGATGGGTGTCGGGTGTTACTAAACACCGTCTGCATCCTAGTATATATATATATATATAGAAAAATATAATTAAAGAATGAGAAGTTCTCACCGATAGCTATCCAATACCACGACTCTTCTTTTATAGAAATCTTCATCGTTATCGCATCTTTGTCAACTTCGTTGACCGTAGCCACTACATATATAAAAATCGAATTTTTACTTCGCTATTCAATATATAAAAATCGAATTTTTACTTCGCTATTCAATATATAAAAATCGAATTTTTTACTTTGCTATTCAATATATAAAAATCGAATTTTTACTTTGCTATTCAATATATAAAAATCGAATTTTTACTTTGCTATTCAATATATAAAAATCGAATTTTTACTTCGCAATTCAATATATAAAAATCGAATTTTTACTTCGCTATTCAATATATAAAAATCCTATTTTTACTTCGCTATTCAATATATAAAAATCGAATTTTTACTTCGCTATTCAATATATAAAAATCGAATTTTTACTTTGCTTTTCAATATATAAAAATCGAATTTTTACTTCGCTATTCAATATATAAAAATCCTATTTTTACACCGCTATTCAATATATAAAAATCGAATTTTTACTTCGCTATTCAATATATAAAAATCGAATTTTTACTTTGCTATTCAATATATAAAAATCGAATTTTTACTTCGCTATTCAATATATAAAAATCCTATTTTTACACCGCTACTATATATAAAGATTTCGCCTTTTCAAATATAAAGATTTCGCCTTTTCCATTTCAAAAATATTTCGCCTTTTCCATTTCAAAAATCTAATCTTTTCTATTCTAAAAAAAAAATCATATCTTTTCTATTTTAAAAATCATATCTTTTGAACTATAAAAATCCAACTCTATATGTTTAAAAATCCTAACTCTATAATGTAAAAATCTGATTTTTATAAAATATAATGAAATAAAATCAGAAAACTCACCTTTAAAAGAGGAAGGAGGGTTGTTAGGTTTGTCGGAGGGGAGCTGGGCTTCCAGTGGTGGCGGAGGGCCGCTAGTCGGTGTGTGGCTGCGTAGGGGGGGGGGGGGTGCAAGGCGCTGGAGGCGGTGGCCTTCCTCGATTTGGGGGATTAGGGTTTAAGGGGGGTGTACGGTATTCGAACGAAGGAGGAGGGGGCTTGCTCGCTTGATCGAAGGTGGGGCGGCTGGTCGGAGGCTGGATGGCGCGAGCGTGGCGGTGGCGTGATGGGAAACGCGGCGGCGGGGTTTTTTTGCTTTTTTTCCTAACCTAATAACTGACCGGGGGGGGGGGGTGATAAAGGAAAGAGATAATATATATTAATTAATTTATTTAATTATTTTATTCTCCTTAAAGTTGACTTTCCGTTTGAACTCGAAATCAAGTCCACCGACTGTCGTCCATAGCGTTTCACCCCCATTCCGAACACAATGGGATATGTATCGTAAGCTGATTCGATTATTTCGATCAGTTTCCGTCAAAATCAACATATAACTCTATATATTGAATTTGAACGCGCATTTCAATTTACTGGGGTCACATACTAACTCGAAAAATTCCAGAAAAATATTTTCTAGCTTCGTATTGACGATACGGTCCTAACAAAACTAGTTTCGTCAATTCTGAGAGCGTTGGAAAAATGGCCATTTTCCAGTCGATTAAAATCAACTAAAACTGGTCAAACGCGTTTTCCTTTGTCACGCTCACATATTGATTCGAAAAATTATGAAATTTGGAATCTAGCAATAATTTGACACTGCGGATCCAACAAAAGTGGTTTCGTCGAAATCCGAGGTCGTTTGCAAAAATTCCATTTTTAAGGGCCTGAATTCCATAGCGACTATTCAGAATTTTCAACTGGACATATCTTTTGATTCCCGCTATGAAATTTTGATTTTTCGGATTCATTGGAAAGATAGTCACAATTAGATTCCATTATTTTTGGTTTCACAAAAATCCGATTTATTTGGCATCCGGTACATTCAATTGAAGTTTGAAATCGAATTATCGAACTACCGCGCCATTTTCAATTCCTTTTATAATTATATATAATTATTTATATTCGAACGATGACGTATATAATATATACGATCGAATTCTATTTAAAATAAATTTCTTGACAATATTATTTAAAATAATTCATTTTAAATAATCAAAATTCGCTAAAATTGCCGAAATAAAAATTTTAAACTGGCCCAGATTTTCGGGTTGTTACAATCTCCCCCACTTAAAACTTTTCGTCCCCGAAAAGGAAAAAAGTCGAAAGTGGTTTGATTAATCAACTCTACGTTCGATCTGGCTTCCATTCTCCAACTTTTCAGTTTCTGAGAATTTTCAAATTTTTCAAAAATTTGGCTAACACCCTAAATTTTCGAAAAATTTCGCCATAACCTCCCCTGCACCGGGAGCCACGGGAAAATCCCGAAATTGACACATAGGCCTTCTGATCTCAAAAAGAAAAAGAAAAAGCCAAGCGGCTAGCCAATAGGCTCAAAAATCATCATCACCCAAACAAAACAGTAAATTATGATAAACATGTACCTATTTGTCGGGCAAACAAATTTTATTCTCTGCTCTAGCCTCCTTGCTATGACCTGTTCAATGTAAGTACATGTATATGCAAGCAAATGCAGGTAATTTTCAATACAATTCAATATGTGATTCAATTAGGCTAAATGGCTAAAAATTAGCAAACAAATAAACAAACAATGCAAACATCAGTCAATTAGTGAATTAGAGTTTCAAATTCATAATTTTGATATATAGTCAAAAATCAAATTTTTGATGCCAAATCACAACAATAGGCCCTATCTAATTTTGGTTCGCACACCAGTCAATTGGAAATATATAAATATCACACCTTCAACTCTCGAACACTAAATCTGATGATGAAGCTTCAATCAACATAACCATATCCGGGCGACTAGAGTGTGATTCTATATCTATCCAGTATATTAAAATTCCAAATACACGTTTGCAACGCGTATATGCAAAATCTTTATATACTGGACTGTCCAAATCAATATAAATAACTAATAAAATACGAATAATTGATTTAAATTTTCAAAACAATATTTGTTTTCACTTTAAAAATATACTCTTCACACTCGTTCTAGGATACTACTGATCCTATCTCTAACGAGTCATTCCCATTGGATATTACTAACCCACTATCTGATGAATTCTTTCGTATGGTTCTAATGTGCCTTGTTCTCTGCTTTGTAAACCAAAGCTCTGATACCAAATGAGACGAAAAGGGATTTCGCTCGGTCCGAACCAGTCGCTAAACCGACCCAGACCGTTCGAAACGCCCTATCGTTTGAGAACAGCACACAACAGAACGCAGACGGGAGAACATTTCATTGTATATTACAACAATGCATCAGAATACAAGAATATACAGAGTATAAATGAATATTACACAGAAATATCAGAGATTACAATAAATTACATAGCAGCGAAAAATAATACAATACACAACTAGAAGGAGATATACGGATACAAAGCTTTCCGGATGAAATCCGGTAGGCTTTGCAACCATCCCTTCATCCCCCAAGCAGCAGGTAATACCCACCGTGGCTCCCACATGGTCCCCCAATTCCTTGTTTTACGGCGACCCTCTCGAGTCTCGCGCCTACTGGCGAACCAACGCCCTCCCCAGCGACATGTAAGGGTAAGAGTCTCCCGTTCGCCACCAAACCGCGAAGCGAGAACCCCCTATCATGCGTACCCGGCCTACTCAGGGCCAGCAACAAGAACTGGTGATACTCCATCCTCGATCTTTTCAATCTAATTAAAGATTCATTAAAAACTCCACTTAGTTTTAATCGTTAACTGGGTTAAAGAATCAGTGTCATTTAAAACACGGTTCACGATAAACCCTAAACCACATTCCATTAATTATCGGATTAAAGAACGAGTGTTATTCAAAACACTGTCCACGATAAACCCAAAAATCAATATCAATTCAATTCCAATTAAATATTATTTAATTGGTAAACTTCATTAAATCTAAATAAAAAGATTTAATCTTTTCTCAACTGGGTTCAAGAACAGTGTTAGTCAAGACACCATTCACGACAAACCCAAATCACATTTGATATTAAATACAAGGCTCTGAATAGAAAATATATCGGCTTATATTCAATATCAAATTCTACGATTAACAAATGTCGTATTGGAAATAACGATATAAATATATATATCTTTCAAATTTCCATAACAACATCTGTATAATCACTAATTCCAACATCGAAATAATCCAAAGAAAATTTCGATTCAAATCCATTCCAATTTAATTATTGGAAATTCTGGTTATTTTCAAAACCATTTCTAATCCAGTTTATTTATTTAAAAATAAATAGAATTATAATTCTAGTACAAAACTAGTTCATTTCAATAAAAATCTACTTTTCAAATATGGAATATTTCATCCCAATTCTTTCTAAATCATTTCTTATGATTTTACACAAATTATTACTATTTTTAATAATTTTATCAAGGCCCGTACAGTCGATTTCCATCAACGGCCATTGAACTGCACTTACAGCGACCTTTTTCAAATTTGATTTGGACATAATTCCCAATCCAACCGTTAGATTTCTATTTTCTAATATTCGTTAGAAAGCCCTTTTCGATACGAACCCAACGGTTCCGGTTTTAGGAGAATCCGACGGTCGGATCTCCCGTAATATCCGTTCGAAGTCAATGGTCGAAATTCGCGAACTGCCGCGGTGCGGCGCGTTCTATTCAGGCCATTATATTATATATATAATATATATAATATATACTTCATCGATTTCAATTCAAAACGTGCTTTATAAATTGTTTTTAAATTTGTTTTCAAAACGGTTTTAACTTCAAATTCAATTTCAAATCAAAATTGAATATTCCAATTTAAATTCATTTTAAATTCATTTCAAAACGATTTCAGTTCTATTTCAATTCTATTCGAATTCATTTCAAAATGATTTCAATTCTATTTCAATTCTATTCGAATTCATTTTAAAACGATTTCAATTCTATTTCAATTCTATTCCAATTCTATTCGAATTCATTTCAGTTTATTTCGAATTTCAAATCAATTCAATTAGATTCGAATTTCAATTCATTTTAATATTCACTTCAATTTGAATAAAATCGATATAAATATCGTTCACGTTAAAATGGTGTCAATCTATCAACGCGGCTTCATATATTTCTATTTTCAAATATTCTATTTCAAATATTTCTTTTTCAAATATTTCTATTTTAAAACTGGAATGAGGCCCAATCAATTACCATATAATGTTAATTATATGGATTTTCTACAACACATGTATATATCAACAACGATGAATAATCAACCATCATCCAAAGTGCATTCTACACTGTATAAGCATCAAATATAAATATTCAACGCTTATAACAGCCTGTCAATCAATCGATCGACATACAACTAAATAATCGGGATTAGTGTACGTCAAATATCATCCCAATACCCGTGTGGGGTTTCAAGCAATCAAACACAGATTTTTATTTGTGCAGTTGGGCGATGTGTAAAATTTATCGTCCCAATCAATGTCCTTCAAATAGGTGTACATAAACAAACCGTCCGGTTTGTAAATGAATATTTATTTATTCACATTCACGTTAAAAAATATATTTTTAACGATCAACTATTTTATTCAACCTATGAATATTCTATTCGGTTCATTTATTAAATAAAATGTTATCCTTATTTTTCTAGCTTATTTTTAGAAAATTTCGACGGCATAACGACACGATACTAGAAACGAGACAAGGCCTAGCCTTATCCCCGGTCTAGTGAAGGCCCACGCCATTCACACATCAATCAAATCAATTTCATTTCACCAAACAATTCAATTCAAACCAAATAATCTAACCAACTACACAACCAAACAATTAAACAAACAAGCCATCCATGGTCTGTGAATGACGGGTGTCGGGTGTTACTAAACACCGTCTGCATCCTAGTATAAATATATATATATATATATATATATATATATATATATATATATATATAATTAAAGAATGAGAAGTTCTCACCGATAGGTATCCAATACCACGACTCTTCTTTTATAGAAATCTTCATCGTTATCGCATCTTTGTCAACTTCGTTGCCCGTAGCCACTACATATATAAAAATTGAATTTTTACTTCGCTATTCAATATATAAAAATCGAATTTTTACTTCGCTATTCAATATATAAAAATCGAATTTTTACTTTGCTATTCAATATATAAAAATCGAATTTTTACTTTGCTATTCAATATATGAAAATCGAATTTTTACTTCGCTATTCAATATATGAAAATCCTATTTTTACTTCGCTATTCAATATATAAAAATCGAATTTTTACTTCGCTATTCAATATATAAAAATCGAATTTTTACTTTGCTATTCAATATATAAAAATCGAATTTTTACTTCGCTATTCAATTTATAAAAATTGAATTTTTACTTTGCTATTCAATATATAAAAATCGAATTTTTACTTCGCTATTCAATATATAAAAATCCTATTTTTACACCGCTACTATATATAAAGATTTCGCCTTTTCAAATATAAAGATTTCGCCTTTTCCATTTCAAAAATATTTCGCCTTTTCCATTTCAAAAATCTAATCTTTTCTATTCTAAAAAAAAATCATATCTTTTCTATTTTAAAAATCATATCTTTTGAACTATAAAAATCCAAAATCTATATGTTTAAAAATCCTAACTCTATAATGTAAAAATCCGATTTTTATAAAATATAATGAAATAAAATCAGAAAACTCACCTTTAAAAGAGGAAGGAGGGTTGTTAGGTTTGTCGGAGGGGAGCTGGGCTTCCAGTGGTGGCGGAGGGCCGCTAGTCGGGGTGTGGCTGCGTAGGGGGGGGGGGGGCGCAAGGCGGTGGCCTTCCTCGATTTGGGGGATTAGGGTTTAAGGGGGTGTGCGGTATTAGAACAAAGGAGGGGGGGCTTGCTCGCTTGATCGGAGGTGGGGCGGCTGGTCGGAGGCTGGATGGCGCGAGCGTGGCGGTGGCGTGATGGGAAACGCGGCGGCGGGGTTTTTTTGTTTTCTTGTTTTTTTTTCCTAACCTAATAACTGACGGGGGGTGATAAAGGAAAGAGATAATATATATTAATTTATTAATTTAATTATTTTATTCTCCTTAAAGTTGACTTTCCGATTGAACTCGAAATCAAGTCCACCGACTGTCGTCCATAGCGTTTCACCCCCATTCCGAACACAATGGGATATGTATCGTAAGCTGATTCGATTGTTTCGATCAGTTTCCATCAAAATCAACATATAACTCTATATATTGAATTTGAACGCGCATTTCAATTTACTGGGGTCACATACTAACTCGGAAAATTCCAGAAAAATATTTTCTAGCTTCGTATTGACGATACGGTCCTAACAAAACTAGTTTCGTCGAATTCTGAGAGCGTTGGAAAAATGGCCATTTTCCAGTCGATTAAAATCAACTAAAACTGGTCAAACGCGTTTTCCTTTGTCACGCTCACATATTGATTAAAAAAATTATGAAATTTGGAATCTAGCAATAATTTGACACTGCGGATCCAACAAAAGTGGTTTTGTCGAAATCCGAGGTCGTTTGCAAAAATTCCATTTTTAAGGCCTGAATTCCATAACGACTATTCAGAATTTTCAACTGGACATATCTTTTGATTCCCGCTATGAAATTTTGATTTTTCGGATTCATTGGAAAGAAAGTCACAATTAGATTCCATTATTTTTGGTTTCACAAAAATCCGATTTATTTGGCATCCGGTACATTCAATTGAAGTTTGAAATCGAATTATCGAACTACCACGCCATTTTCAATTCCTTTTATAATTATATATAATTATTTATATTCGAACGATGACGTATATAATATATACGATCGAATTCTATTTAAAATAAATTTCTCGACAATATTATTTAAAATAATTCATTTTAAATAATCAAAATTCGCTAAAATTGCCGAAATAAAAATTTTAAACTGGCCTAGATTTTCGGGTTGTTACAAATTGGTAGCATGCCTTGGCTAGACAACAGCCTAGTCATAAGTGTTAATAGGAAAATAATGGGAATATTACCAAAGTGATCGTCTTGGCATAAACATAAAGTAGAATCGTGATAAGGTGAACATACATACTGGCATGGACATGAAATTGTTATCATAACAAGGTGGACATAAATTTATGAACAATTGGCATTCAATTGGTTCTAACATAACTATGATGTCACTTAAACATAGTAAGATCTAAATTAGCAATTTAGATGTCCAATCAGTTTAGATCTAATATGATAACACAAGGTGATAAATTAGATCACATAATTTAGATCTAGAGGTTAGAATAGATCGAACATGATAGCACAAGGTAATAAATTAGATCACATAATTCAGATCTAGAGGTTAGAATAGATCCAACATGATAACACATGGTGATAAATTAGGTCACATAATTCAAATCTAGAGGTTAGAATAGATCTGACATGATAAACACAAAGTGATAATCTAGATCTGACTAATAGTTTCAATGTCCACACAAATTAGATCTACTAGTTTAGAAATAGATCTATACAAATTCGCATAATAGCATATCATAGAAGCTACAATTAAGACAAAGATTTAGATCCAATCCTAACAAATTCAAGGTGACATATGTTCATGATTTACATAAATGATTAGATCTATCCAATGGTATAACTGCCAAAATAAATAGATTTACATTCACCATAACATAGTTACAAGTCAAGATCGACATAGGCAATATAATATAATAACCACCATTGCATCAGATCTAAAGAATTGGATCTATCATGAAATATTATCAGATCTGACAATAGCATGGAATTAAGGTTTACAACGTATCCAAATCACAGTCTTTCATAATTTACTTTTATTCATTTAAACCTAAAAATTACTAGAAACTCACAACGTTAGGTTTAGAGAATAGAGAGAATGGATCTTGAATTTCTGATTTTGATTTGCAAAGTATGTTGTTGTAGAAAACGGTTCCATCTCAGTTCGTATACCGGTAGCATATGGCCTCCATGATTTCCAATGTAGAAAATAGAAGAATAGGACACACACACATATATATATAGCTGCCAGACCCCCTGAAACCGAGTGCCACGTCAGGCCTAGGGGTGTCGACACCCCTGTGGGTGGGTCGACCCCTAGATCGACACCCCTTAAGGGGGATCGACCGCGGTGTCGACACCCCTCTTGAGGGGTCGACCCCCTAAAGCGGGAATTCTGCCGCTATTTTTCAATTTTCGAATTTGAACTGTTCTGGATAAAATTCTGACTCGTCTCTGACTCATATGTGTATGCATAATATTTCTGCGCATATACAAACTTAAAATCCTCATAACTTCTTCATACGGTGTCCGTTTTACGGAAAAAAAATATCTATCTTGGTCAGAATTTCGAGACGGAAGCAATGGTGCAGTTCATTTCCTCTAATTCTGTATATTAAATTAATTACTATTTAATTTATTCTCTTTATTGTCATTAAAAATTTGGGGTGTTACAGTACCAGAAGATGGATAATTGTATAATAGGTTGCATATTTTATTGGAAATATGGTATCGATATTAAGAACTACAAAATATGTAGTGAGGAAAGATACGAACCTTGAAAAAAGAAAGGAAATAAAGTTGCATACAAGAGAATGCATTATTTAACCATCATACCTAAACTACAAAGTTATATGCAACCTTACTTATCACATTTCATATGTCATGGCATAGTGTGAGAACACCAGAAGATGAAATTTTGACATATTCGCCTGATTAAGAAACATGGAAAAAATTTGATAGGATGTAATTGTCGCAAAGAGCCGTCACATAAGAATTGGTTTATGTATGGATGGATTTTCATCATTCTCTCAGTTTGGTAGTAAATATTCATCTTAGTTTATATCATTACTCCTTATAATTCGGTGTTGTTAACTATGCCGTATAAAGATACGTTTTCCAATAACGATCTAATATAAAGTACTAAGTTTATGAATTGATGAAGTTAACCTATATAATGTATGTTCCGAGTTTGTAAGTTGATATACCATATGATACTATTTTTGTGTGATAAAGAATATGTTTATGAGTACGTTTATAAGTATGTTCTGAGTTTATCAACAGATATATATGTGTTGTCATTATATGAAATGATATGTTTTTGACAAATATGCCTCCTTGGCGATAGCCAGTCATTGATGGAAAAAACGGTTGTCACACCCTAAGATTATCTAAACTTGAGAATTAGTGTTTCACGTATGGAAAATTAAAGTGCATAAAGTAGAAATTAGCCAAAGATATATAGTGGTTCGGTCCGTAAGGAATCTATATTCACTTTGAAGGTGTTTGAGAATTTTATTGATTATTGAGGGTTACAAGTACATGTCATCATCATAGGAATGTTGGTTAAGTATTTGAGAGTCATATTTTCAATATGCTATATCTTGGGGAAAAAAATAATGTTCTTCTTCCTTGAGTTCTAGGCAGCTATTAATGAGTTCCTATGATCTTGTAGAGTTCCCAAATCAGCCAAAATCCAACCCTTGTGAAGAATGAGCATGGGAGTATTTATAGAAAGTGGAGCAGGTAGGGGCAGGTAAGATGTGGGACCCACAGTAGTGAATTTTCGCATCCCAAAGAGCAGCAAGAACATAAAATCGCATATGTGGGCGTGTAGATGCAAAATTCACATCCCTCTCAAGGGATATGAATTTCGCATCCCACGGAGGCGATAATCCGCATCCTGGTGGGGTGCGTGTCAAGGGGATGTGGATGATCGCATCTCGGAGAGATGCGAAATATCGCTTCCCGAAGGGCTGCAAATTATCTCATCCCAGAGGGATGCAAGTCATCGTGGATTCGTAGCCGGCAGGGGTGTGAAGTTACGGCTTTGGCCTTCGTTTCGTAGGATGCGTTTAGGTTTGGGAGGTTGTGAGGCCTTTGTTATCACGAATTCTCTTGGCCTTGAATCCTTATCATTTTGGCGACACTTCGGGCTTTGATGTCGCGCGATGAGTCGAGTCGAGCAGGCCTAGTGTTCTTTTGGGAACCAGATCGAAAGGTCGGTTAACACTTGCCCCCCCAAAGCATGTATCATCTTGACATGATGTACTTTGAGTTGAAACTATCGTCCTTGCGAGCTGGAAAGCATCTCCATGTTGTTTCGTATGCTCGTTCGTGACTGTTTCACTGCACGTGTTAAGAAACCTGATTCTTTGGTAGCTCCTTCTGAACATTCGTTTCTTGTTAACTTATGAAATTAAATGTTAGTCGTCGACTCTTATTTACGTTGGAACGCAAATGATTCATTGTCCATGTGGCGTCGCGTACACGGTCTCATATTTTCTCGTGATTTCGCGTGATTCAGTTGAAGCTTGAAAATAGAACACAAAGTGAAAAAGTCTCGGTGGCTTGCGACTTCGCGATTTGGATTTCAAAAACGGTATCAAGTCGTGGATTCGATCGCTTGATGTACTTTTCTAGATTCCTCTAGACTTGCGAGTGTATGATGGGTTAACGAATCGAATATGTGTCGATTGTCGTAATGTCAAAAACACGTGCGTGCAGTCACTGTTAGAGTAGCAAGTCAAAAATTTCTGAAAGTCTGGAAATTTCGTTCTCGTCATTATTTTTATACATGTATATATAGGCATATATACATATATAAATATATAAATCATATATTATTATTATATACCTTTTTTGTATAGTATTCCTCATCCTGGTGAGGGATATGAAGTTTCACATCCTGCATGGTTGCGATATTTCATATTACTAATAGGATACAAATTTTTCATCCTTGGAGGGATGCGATATTTGGCATCCCTGATTGGGTATGAATGGTTAACAAGACCAAGCCCAATCTCCCTATCCTCATGCGAAAACCGAAATTTTGACCCTCCCCCTTTTTCGTTTATTTTTATCGCATTTTAGGAACTATGAAAATCGCCTGATCAAAATCGAATTCGAACTGAGAAACTATAGGCAGGTGGAAATATTGTTTTCCCGAATTGAATCGGGTCGAGATACATGGGTCACAAGTTAAATCTCCTTCGAGGGTGTAGAGTTACGATTTTCATAGGATGCGGCGGAGAGTGGAGTAGAAGGAGGATTGCGAGCAGAATGAAGATGGAAGATGAAAGGGGAGAAGCTCACATCGCCTCCCTAGGGGCGCAATCATCGCACTGAATCATGTGTGATATCTCGCATCCAAGGAATGCGATTTCTCGCATCCGAGGTGTGTGAGATTTTGCACCCAAGGGATGTCTCACACCGCTTTATTGTGATTAGTCACATCTGAAGGATACAATTTATCGTATTTAAAGGATGCAAGATTTTGCATTCAAGGGTTGCGAGATTTCACATTTAGGGAATGCGAGATTTTGCATCCGAGGGATGTAAGATTTTGCATCAGAGGGATGCGAGAATTTCCGTCCAAGGGATGTGATTTCTCGCATTTGGTAGATGCAAGAATTCGCGTCCGAGGGAGGCAATTTCCGCCATCCGAAGGATGCTATATGACACGTCCGGAGTTGTGAGAATTCACGTTCGAGGGATGCGAGAATTCACGTCCGAAGGATGCGAGAATTCACGTCCGAGGGGTGCAAGGTTTTTCTTTATATGGGGATGCGATACAATGCTTCACTGGGTTGGAGTGGGATGCAAATTATCGTCAGTAGAGACTGGGATGCGATATTTGAGCCAGAGAGGGGATATGTTTTTGGGTCTAAAGTTGCAATATTTCACATCCCTGGGACTTAGAAAATCATAAATCTTCCCGGATGTAATCCACTCCATTGCTCCCAACGAGGTGGCCAAATCACGGGTTCTGTAGCCATCAGACTTGCGTCGTTTTCACGATGTTTCGCGATTAGATTGGAATTAGACTTGCACATAAGGTTAAAGCATAAACTCTGATCTGTGAATATATGACCGAACCATCGAAATATTATGCTTTTTCTCCAATCACAACCACGACATAGTCGCAACTCGACGTGAATCTGGTGGTATCGGTTGATGTTGACGATGGTTACAGTCCCAGGAGCTAGTAATCATCGCCATGTTCCGAATTCTTTTGTTATAATTGTATTGGCATCTCACTGCACTGCACATACATGTTAGTTTACACAACCACGAGGAGTGCAAGTTATTCAATTCGATGTCTAATGCAACAATATCGAAAGTATAACCAGCAATGGAAACAAGATCGTACAAGAAACAACAGGCTTTGGAAGCGAAAGCTTCTCAGCATACACACCGTCTCGGTTTGGGTCATCCAGTAGTACTAGTTTGGAGGATAGTAAGCTTAAGATCTCAAAAGAGTTCACACCCTCCCAGCTTATAGGCGCGTCGAAGGCGCCCGACTAGGGTTTGCAGTTGAAGGACCCACAACAAATGGTCGAGCACGCGACTGAACCGTCGGTGCCAGAAGGTACTGCTTTAACTAAGGAGGATCCCAAGGAGGAAGAAGACATATATATTGAGGAGGGAGACACTCTTCAGGCACCGGATATGATGGAGGATGCTGTTATAGTCGACAGCCCATCAGATTCGGTGTTGTCGCATCTGGAGAAGGTGCGTTGTGGCATGTTTTTAAGAGATTTAGCATACCTTGGGGCAACGTTTGTGTTCCCCAAGAGGAGGATAGGGCGCATACACCTCCAGAAGTATATAATGCCTGGAAGAGGCTTATGCACATTTCTAGATGTGTACCCCCATCTTGCGACTTTGTCCGAGATATGCTGCGTTACTTTAGTTTAGCGCCAACGTAGTTTCATTCGAATGCGTATGTCTTCCTCCTTGCTACATGTGTCTTATTCAATGAGCATTTGCACATAGAACCTTCTAAAGAGGACATCCGGTCCCTTTTCAGATTAAGAGGAGGACAACCAGTGCGCCTTTCCTGTACTTCTTAGAGGCACAGACTAGCACCCGATTCATCCTGGGGTCGTGGAGTAAACTTGGCGATTTTAAGCATGATTGGTTCTTCAACTGCTATCATCCTTGGTTGGCGAGGCGTTGGATGGTTGGAAGTAAGTACCTTTTATTGCTTTAGGCTTGAAGTTATTTGAGTCATGAGCTCTAAGTTAATCCTTTATCTTCTTTAAAAAGCATTTCCCCGACACACAAAGACACTGTGTATCAGGAGCATCTCGAGTTGTTGAGGTTCACCCTGGTCGGATCTCGTTACAACGAGAACATCTAAGGTGAGTAAGTTCTTCGCCGAATGGGCTTTCCTCTTGCCAATCGTATAATGTTCCGGCCAATCAGTGCTGGAACAGAATTTCTACTTTTCATATCACCATGAACATGTCTCATACAAACAATTGTATCACATCTGAATCTGTGCAAGGAGCCTCACTACAGGTTCACTCAGAGTAACATACATCAGTGGAAATAACAAATATGTATAGTGGATAGTAATTCATCAGCCTCTAGCTCGTCGTTACTCAGCAGCATCATCCTCATCAAGATCTACCACCTATCACCTAGTCTGATCACCCACAACATGGATGAAAAACCCAAGCTTATGAGAGGGAAACATTAACCTTGAATCAGACAATAGTCTTAATGAACGATAAAACAACTATCAACATCATCAATAAATTATATGGAAAATAGGCAGTTCAATCATCTGATCTACCAACACATCAAAAGAGGAGAATCCCCAATCCCACTTCTCTTCCATAAACTACAATGATGATCTTCCTAGAGAATTTGAGAATAAACAAATAGTAACATTCATAACAACCAATTATCAAGCATGGACCACTCTAACCAAGTTTAATACCTCATAAGCAAAAATTTCGATGGCCTAAACCAACATAAGATAAGCATCCAAGAAATATCTCACTCAACTTCAAAAAATCCACACAAAATAATACAAGCAAACCATAACATCTATGAACCTGGCTACAACTATCTGCCTTGCCTTGAATCCATTATTTATCATATGATTGGCCTATCCTTCCATCCGTCAAGGGCTAATGGTAATCCTAGTTCTAACAAAACTCCGTATGCCATCATGACTCGTATATAGGCCAATCGTGACTTCCTAGGGTATTTGGATAATCACCTAGTCTTTTGAGTGCCCCCATTTTACCCCTACTTTGAGTCCGCTAGAACCTCCGACTAACGATGATCCCTCCGCACTTCAGTTCCAGTCATCCACCTTGACGACTATATTAATAATCTCAAGAACCTTCTCGAGCAAACCATTATCCACGAGCTTAAACCACCCTTTTGAGTCATCATCATAACCTCGTTGCATCATCCCACGATTAAGGATTACATAATCATGCATCGAATATTCCACTTGAATTCACATTGAAGTTTTTCCCATCGTTGAACCACCAAAAATCAACATCATTTGATCAATGTGTAATGGGTCGTTCATAACCTATCATATGGGTGATGCATCGATCCATCCAATGGATCTCACCCCACTGGATTGTCCTTGACCCAACCTGGACCTACATCCATCACGACCGACCAAAGTCCAATAGACTATCTTCGACTGATCCATCACCAAGCCGACCCATTACTTTTCGTCTCAATATCGGCCGATCCATGCACATCATGAACAATCCATCAAGCCACCAACCCGATCCATCATAAGGCCTTGTCCATTATTATACAACGTTGCAGACGACCCGATCCATGTTACGAATGACCAGAGTTCACACATGGTTCATCATTCAAACCGATCCACGCACGTGCGATCCAACTCTGGCCGACCCATTCCAAATTCATGCGATCTGATCCATCCACCCACGCGATCTAACTCCCCAACATGTCTTCGACCCGACATGCTCAATCAAAGAAGGACAACCTGATCCATCCTATGGGTCATGACCAACCCATACCTTGCGACTTATCGAAACGTTGGAGTTTGGAGCCCAAATTTTTTAGAATTCCTTGAATCCTCCTCTGGATCTTCTCCGCCAAGTTTCGTCGGATTCCAATTGGCCGAACCTCCAATTTTCTCCAACTAACCAATATAAGGTTCAACATGAGTATCTATGCACACAATTCATCCAAATCATCCGATTTCGACCAAACAATCAACATCACAAAAAACATCAACATACAATCATTTGACCAATAAATAACCATCATACAATCATATGAAATTCACTATATCATGATAAAACGATAAACGAACTGATAATTGGATCTAAACTTGCATAGACACATGATTTTAATGTTAACATATGAATTAACCATTATAACTTGCTAGATTTGATCCTATGGTGTGATCTGAATTCAAAATATACTAACATTGATTAGATCTAGGTGAATATAACTTGTATGGATGAAATTAAGATCAAACAAACCCCATATACTCGATTGAATCCATGTGAGAGACGCTTATCACTTACCAAATCCACAAAATAGCTACAAATCAACAATCTCTAATTTCGAAGAGCAAATAACGGCCTCAGAATCAACTCAACTGACACGAACTAGCCTTTCTCAGTGTTGATCTTCAGTCCTCGTTCGCAAATCCATGAATTGAAATGAAGTGGAGGTGCATTTAATTGGGTAGGAGAATCACAAATACCCAACCAAATGAGAAATAAGGAGGATAAACAATTCTCTTTACCCTTACCCTCCTACTTATAGCCAACAACCCCTAGCCTTAATGAGCCTCGTTAATCACCCCACTAATGACTAATTAGTCTATCCAGAAAATTAGTAGTACTAAAACTGCAATTTCTCCCAAATCGCTCAGCCAAATTCTTAATGTGACCACTCTACGAAATTGGAAACACCATTTTTGATTCGATCAGATCGATCCCGGCTCTCGATTCCATCCCATTCAAAAGTTATCCGCTAAACAAAATTAACAGGGGCAAAATGGTCGCAAAAAACTAGTAAAAATCATGAACACATTCACATCCCCATGAATAACATATCAAAAGGTGAGAATGATCCGACCCCTGGAGAATTAAATAAAAATATTTTACAATCCTTTGATACATAAAATGTAGGTCGTTACATCTCCGGGCTGCAAAAGGAAGTTGCCCCTGTCATGTCCAAGTGACACAAGGTCACGAACACTCAGGAACCAGTGGGGGCGGTGCTGATGATGAGGAGATTGTCACTAGAGATGAGGTCTTCCACTCACTTCCGTTCTATCTACAAATGTTGAGACGAGGACAGAAGTGCCACCCGGACCAGCTTATCAAGTAACTGCCTATGCAGCCACTGCGACACTAGAAATGGAGAGCCACCGAACAAGCTTCTACTTGAAGTTACGTCATCTTGGTCTAGCGGCGCAAGTACGGAAAGCTTATCGCTTACTGTTTGGGAGATCACTTCTTTGAGCGGACCGATATCTGATCTGTTGTGAGAACACTTTGGACATACATTCATAAACACTGCATAACACATCATTTGTTTGTGTGCGTAGGGCGTTCAAGTCTAACCTTGAGTTTGTTTTGTGCATGTGAAATGGTCCGAGATGTTGATAGGTGTCGAGGTCGAGGATCTGGGGTCTACCAACAGTAGGGGCGCGGGCTCATAAGGAATTTTAGGAGAGACACCGACTTGTTTAATGAAACCCTACACTCTAACGACTGTGGCAGTGAGCGTCATCACAGGGATCGATGTCCACATTCAGAATTCCTCCGCCCATCACTAGGTTATCCGTCATAGATTGGACATAACGAGCATCAGGAAGCCATCATCGATAATCCTCTTTTATATTCCACCCTCAGTGCCTGTGACCACTTTCAAAGGAAAGGAGTTGGTGCCTACGGATAAAAGAAAAACATGAGTGTCGAAGAAGGGGACTTGGTTACCCGATATGCTCGAGATTCCGGAGCTCACCCCTTAACAGAAGAAGGTGACCTTGAGGAAGGAGTTCTACGGGTTTTACTTTGATGTGCTAAACGTTAAGGATTGCGAAATGCGAATCTTAAGGAAAAATAAACACTAGAGGGAGGGGTGAATAGTGTTTTTGATGAATTTATGAAAATCTTAAACTTAAATGATCTACTATATGAATCACACACACCGGAGATGATCACAAACACAGAATCAAACACAAAAAAAGAAATAGATAAATATAAAAATGCAGAAAAGGAAAGAATACACCAGATTTTATACTGGTTCAGATTACTCCTACGTCTAGTCCCACATAACATTGGATTGCGCAGAGTTTTATTTTTACCAATATCCAATTACAACCTCTTGATTTCACGGCTACAAGGTTAACACTGCTCTAAACACCCTTAATTTTACGGCTACAAGGTTAACACCGCTCCCTTTCCTTGATTTCAAGGCTACAAGGAACACACCCATTCCCAAAAAATTCCCAAATGGTTACAACGATCCTATAACTTTTCAATATCACTTCCAAATTGATAATAATAGACAGAGATTGAAAAGAGATGAAGTTTTATATAATTTGAGTAGAAATCAGCAAATTATAAGTGTAAAAGTAAAGAAAATGATGTATTTTATTGGTGGTATGAAAAAGGGTGAAGATGGATAGAAGAACTACGAAAAAAATTGAAACCAACCCTTATTTATAATGTTTTAATGGTTGCAACGTTTCAGAAATGTTACATATAGTTAAAAGACATTTCCTTTGGAAATTGAGAAAATGACAGTTGACAATTGTATGTCGACATAGCTATTTATGTATGTCAACATATGTATAGTATATTTATTTTTTAAAATTATTTTTCAAGTTTTTAAACATGTATACTATTCTAGAAATTCTTAAATCAAAACTTAGTAACATAAATAAATATTCTAAAGTGTAAGATCATATATAATCATAACAATATATTATATATTCATATTTATAAAGTTACGAGATTTAAAACTATATAACTATATATAAAAAAACTTATATATATTAAAAATATTATAAACATATATGTTTGAAACCATATGAAAGATAATAATCTGAAATCATTTAAAAAATAATTCGAAATCAGGATTTGAATTTTGAGAACATAATTTGAAAAAGATAATTTGAACTTAGAGTTGTATTCAGAGTCTTATATATAAACTAGACTCTATTACTGTATTTTTCTTGAACTTTTGAAATCTTGATTTCTTGATAAATCAGGTTTCTTGAATCTCTTCTGAATCCTTAATCTCTTGAAACTCTAATACTGTACAATCTTTAGTATTTTAGTCTTGTATGTAAACCTTGCATATATATATATATATATATATATATATATATATATGATAGAGATGTTAGTATATATTTTATAATGATAATTGAAATAAGGTTGTTGTCATCAAAACTCCATTCTCCAACAATCTCCCCCTTTTTTGATGACGACAACCTTGATTTATAAAATATTCATACTATTCATACCTATTGATACATTTTGATCTGGTCCTTCTATTACTCCCATTTAACCATGAATCATACGTACTCCCCCTTAAACTAAGCCTAACTAATTCTTATTTTATAGTTTCTTCCCCTTTGTTATCAGCAAAAACAAATTCTAAATATAATCCCCCTAAACCTATAATATATAACAGCCCGCAATTTACGAGTTAGAGGATCGTAAAATATTTTTAATTTATTCCCCGAGGGTTGGATCATTCTCATATTTTAATATGTTGTTTATGGGGACGTGAGACATGTCCATAATTTTTACCAATTTTGCTCATGACCATTTTGCCCCTATCAGTTTTGTACAGGGCATAACTTTTGACTTCGGTCGAATCAGGTGTGGAGACCTATGCCATTGGAAAGAAAATGATGATTGACATTCCATAGAGTGGTTACATTAAAGATTTGGCTCAACGGTTTGGGAGGAATCGTTGTTTTAAGGTTTGACAGTTGGCTGTCCAGGTTTACAAAGCCATAATGGGCTGATTTGGAGATGCCCATTAGTGGGCTAATAGAAGCTATAAATAGGGGGTGGAAGGTATGGGAAATAGTTTACTTTCCTCATTCTCTCATTTGGAAGAGCCAAGGGAGCCTCCATTCTTCCGTTCCTTCATCCTTTCCACCATTGAAGCTTGGAGAATCAAAGATCTACACCATTTAAAGTTATATCTACATCGAGAGGAGGTAGATTTCATCAAATAGAGCGGATTGAAGCAAGATCTCCACTGTCCGGATTCATATTCCATCATTTCTAACCTAGATCGAAGGATCAGCGAGTGATATGCATCTCTCACATGGATTCAATCAAGTGTATGTGTGCTAGATCATGTTTATCATCAAATTCAAGTGTTTCCTCATAGATCTACACCATGGTAAGTCCATTTTCATATGAATCACCATAGGACCTAATTTAGCAATTTTAAACAGGTAATTCCTATGCTACTTTATATGTTTGTGCAAGTTAGATCCATAATTTTAGTTCATTTACATATTTATCATGATTTTGTGATATATTGATGGAAATTGTTATTGTTGGGTTATTAGTGGTTTCATAATGTGTTCATGGGTATATTGGATCCATTGGATGAATTGAGTTCGTCGAAATAATTGATCAATGAAGTTTTAGTTGAATTTTGCTTCGAAATGAAGTGGATTGGATTTGGATAAGTCAGTCAATGCATGTCTTTGGGAAGAAGCTAGGCTCGAATCGGTCGGTCGGTGTAACGACCCGTATTCTACGCATCATGGGATCGTAGAATATTTATTTCTTTCACATATGAGGTCGTACGGTCATGTAACTTTGGGAGATGACTATTGGGGTCATTTCCCATGTTCATGATTTTTGTCGATTTTTAAATGACCGTTTTGCCCCTAGTTGGTACTGTTTTGGCCATAACTTTTGACTGGAAAGGAATTTTGACTTGAAACCACTTCCATTGGATCCGAATGATGGTTTCTCTTTCCGTAGAGTGGTCATAATAGCCAAACGGACATACCGTTTGGGAGATATGGCTGAATTAAGGTTTAAAGGGTTAATTTCAGCTAATTGGGCTTAACCGGGTGATTAGCAGCTAGGCCCATTGGGTAATTTCGGATTTGGGAGTATTTAAGGGCTGCTAGGGTTTGGATTTCGGTTTTAGACTCATTTTTCCAGCCGCCACTTAGTTTCTTCACCCTAGTCATGGCCTCCACCTTCTAATTTCATCCCAAATCACCTTCTAATCACTTTCTAATCAAGTTTTGGCCTAATCTACATCAAATCAAGGCGGATTAGCATCAAATCAAGATAGGAGCTGCTGCTAAGCATTGGAATTCATCCCAAACAGAGAATCATTTCAGATCTATAGTTTACTTTGTGGCAAAGGTGAGTGATTTGCATTATTTTTCACTAATTACGGCTAATTATCGAAGATTAGCGAAATTATGGCTCAGAAAATTCTAGAAAAATTCCTAGAATTCTAAAACACCGTTTTATGCCTCTGATATGAATTTGGGTTAATTTCGACTAATTTTGCAAATCCCGGAATTTGGGGGATTAAGGGGTAATTAGTGATAATTAGCGAATTTATGCATGTTAAAAATCTGGAAAAATGTTCAGAAATTCTGAAATATTGTTTTAGACCTCTGTTAGAAGTTTGGTTCAATTTGGTTAAGATTTGCTAACCTTATTGTTAGATTTGCTTAAGTATGCATAAGGGAAAATATGGGGTATTGGCTATGTTTGATCCATTTTACATGCTATGATTTATGTTTTGGTGTTTGTGGTCGATACTATATGTTGCTATGACTGTATGGTATGCTTTGTGATTGTTTAGAAGTGTTAGTTTGGTCAAAAACGCCGTCGAATGGCGAAAAACAGTCGCTGGAACGAAGTGCAGGAAATACCCCGGACCGGATCGCCCCTACCCCATGCGAACCGATCCGATTGAAGCTCGCGCCACGAGACGACCCGATCCGCTCCACTTCGAAGGTCACGACCTGACCTAATGTCACGAGCCACTCCAAGCTCGACCGATACCACGAATGGGTGAAGCACGATCCGATGATGGCGATCCGACCATTCGCGAAGGAGGACTACGAACCGAACCGAAGGGGGATGGTGACCACGAGTGCATCGCGACCCGACCCGATGCAGCAGGCGCGATCCGAATGAGCTGAAGAATGGTGCGATCCGATCCGAGCTGACGTAACAGGCACGACCCGATCCGAGCGAAGGCAATGACCACGATCCGCGAGTCGAGCTGATGCGAGGGGGCGAGTCACGAACCGAACCAGGAGGTTGCAAACTGAATGAAGACCGATCCGGAGGAGATGCTGACCAAAACCCGAGATGCAAAGGTAGTCCAAATGGAAGTTAGAGCTCAGGGTCCAGATGGGAACCAATGAGTTCACTTCATGGTTGGGCTTTGCTGCGGGACGTGTGCAAAGGGGTTGTCGGTATTCATAATTTTGGTTCACCACTGAGAGATGGATAGTGGGTTTGTAGTGATAGTTACACGGGATTGGATTCCGTCATGGCCCAAAGGATTAGAGGACCAAAGTAGTGGATATCGTACGCTTTACGCACTGAGTGAGGGATGTGAGGATGATTGTTATGTTTGATTGTTTGACACCACTATGACATGCACACCCCCACCCCCGTTATCTTTACACCATTTGAAAGGGCACCTTAGAGTGTTGTACAGTATGTAGTGCTAACTCTTTGGTTGCAGGTCCAGGTTCAGGTATGATTGGATTATACCTGTTATTATTATTTTTGATGCTTATCGCTCATACCAGGCTTTATGTCTGACCCAGAGTTTTATGTCTCCTCTTATTACTCTGGGTGCTCACACGAGCAGACTAGAGACAGGTTATGGTTAGCTGGTGATGCGCGAGTAGCTGATTCGGAGGCGAGCAGGAGGCTTCCACGTATGATATATAGATATTCTCCCTGTGTCGTTGGTGGTCGCTACTTGGGCATTAGTAGTGTACCTCCTTTATCTTGCTTTTACTTTGAGACATTTTGAAAAGTTGTAATAAGCTATATTTTGGATTTTCGCTGCTATGATGCTCAGTTCTGGTTTTTAGCTTATGCACTGTCTCTCCTGTTTTATGTCAAATATGTTATTATTATATTTTGTTCTATGCGCTGTGAGACATTCTACAGGTTCTTTGATTAGCCCATTCTCTTCTTTCTTTTCCTTCTAGGCGACCCGTTCCGTGCTAACTGGACATGTGTATAGCGCACTTTTGGAGTGAATGTCGGTTGGTGCGGGGCGGGCCGTCACACTTGGTATCAGAGCACTAGGTTGCGTAGTTAACCTAGGGAAAGACTCTAGGGAGAGTTAGTACGTATATGAGAGCGCGTATTTGTGATTACTTTGGTTTTCAAAAGCTATATATATACTATTGGTAGTATGAGAATGAAGTTGTACTGCACTAGCACCAATATGGGGTCGTTAATCGTTACCCCTTTTACAGATTAACGATGAGCCGATATTCTAGAGGTGCTGGTAGAGGGACCAACCATGGGAATGCTCCTGACATGAGGACAATGTTCACTAACTTCATGAGAGACATGCTTAGAGATGTTCAGGGAGTAGTTCCCAATCCCGGAAATGGTGGTGGTCCAGTAGTGCAGGCGCCTAGGGTCGATTTCGCCAAGTTGTGCAAGGATTACACTAACCTTGGTGGGAAGCCGTTCCACGGAACGGAGTCGACCACAGATGTTAAGGATTGGTTGGATAGCTGTGATCGTATCTTCGACGACTTGGGTCTTGAGGATGCGATGAAGAGAAGGCTAGCATCTCGTCAGCTGCAAGGGCGAGCGATGAATTGTTGGAATGCCATTAGAACAGCTACTCCAGAAGATCAAGTTACTTGGAATCAGTTTAAGACTCGCTTTTGTGATAAGTTTATTCCAGCTGCTCATAAATCAGAACTGTTCAGGAAGTTCTTGGAGCTTAAGCAGAATGGTAGAGCAGTCTCGGAGTATATCGCTGAATTCGACACTTTATCGAAATATGGATGGTCCCTTATCGATACAGTCGAAAAGAAGAACGAGAAGTTCATAACTGGCTTGGATGGGTACTTGGGGGAAAGACTTATAAACCATATCGATGAGACGTTCGAGTCTATTGTAGGAAAGGCATTAAGGTCAGAGAGCCTTTTCCCTAAGTCGAAGGTCGAAGTTGCTACGGCATCTGCAGAGGAGCCAAAGCCGCAAGCAGGCGGTGAAGGCAAGAAGAATTCTCAGAACAAGAGGAAGCAGAACCTGACCAAGGATGGTCAGAATAAGAAAAATAAGAAAGATGGCGAATGCTTTAGTTGTGGCAAGAAGGGCCATTATGCCAGAGATTGTCGAGAAAAGCCTGGGGAAAGGAAGTGCTTTAACTGCGGCCAGGCGGGACATCACAAGGATGATTGCCCACAACCTCCTAGGGAGAAGCAGATTGTGAAAGCGTATGCTATCAACGCTGTTCCTTCTTCGTCAAATGCCCCAACTGCGGCGCAGAAGGAAAAAGGTGTCGTTATTCGAGGTATGCTTTCTATTTAAGATGTTTTGATCGGGTTTTGTTTGACAAACCTGAGTTAGTCGATAGACCTTTAGTAGTGACGAACCCGATTGGTGGTTCGACTAGTTTTGGCATGATTTGTTAATGTGGTCTTATCGAGTCATGGATGTATGTTTCCTTGTGATTGCTTTGTTTTGGGCTTTACTGGGTTTAGCATTATTTTGGGGAGTCGATCTACTCCAAAGGAATAGGGTGGTATTAGGTACCTACCTAGTGATGGCAAGGGTAACTGGAGTTAAGGAAGCTAAGAGGTTATCGTTGCAGTAAGTTCTAGTTGTCTCTGGGAGGCAAATGAGTACTCCAGTGCTAGATTGTTTTGCTGGTATCACCTCACGTGGGTTGTTCAAACTCGGAGGAGATGTTCCTTGGGTGCTTGTCTGATATTGGTTTAGGCCTTTGGGGCTTGTGCTTGGGGAATGTCGATTTCGACTAGGATGGGTTGCGTGAGGGGTAAATAGTTGTTGTGATTTTTCTTTGGATGATATCTTGGTTCACTCGAGGAGTGATGGGCAGACGGAACATGATAAGACTGTTCAATGGTATAGACTGCCTAGAGTTAGACTCGATAGGGTTATGAGCTTGCTCGAGTGGGACTCGGGAAGGATGCAGAGTAATGGATTGGTTAGGACCCTATGTTGATGTTCTTTTTGAAAGAATAGGATGTGTTCGTTGATCATGGAAGGTACAACGAAGATTAGGACGATTCAAGTTAGACTTGAACTCGTAAAAGAAAAATGGGGCGAGTTCGTTAGTCATGGTGATATAACGAATATGGAAATACTTCACATTAGATTTGAAGTATGTTTGGAACATTGTGGGAAGCTCGTTGACCTTGGAGATTCAGCGAACATAGGAGAGTTTCACGTTGGACTTGGACTCGTAGGTAGAGTACCTAGATTCACTAGGTGGGTCTAGTTTACCTTTGGAAGGTGAATGTACGTTGGACGTGCAGTACGAGATTCATTGGATGAGTCTAGTTTATCTCTGGGAGATTGACTCGAGTTAGACTCGAGAAGGCTGCAAGGAATTGGATTTAGCTCGAGTTGGACTCGAGAGGGCAGCAAGATAATGGATAGACTTGGGTTGGACTCAAGTATTTTAGGAGGACTAAAAGCAGGGGTATCTGGGGACGCCCGTTACCTTGGATCCGTTGGACGTGATCTAGTTATCCTTGGAGGATAAACGTACGTTGGACGTATGGTAGTCCGATTGGAGGCTGGGCTTCCATTAGTTTAATTATCCTTGGAGGATAAACGCACGTTGGACGTACGGTAGACCGAAGGGAGGCGGGGCTTCCATTGGCCTGGGATTGGTTGGACCAGTCAAGTAGGCATCGGTGTATGGAGGCTGGGCTTCCATTAGTTATTGATGTTGGTTGGACCAGACAGACTGGAATCGACATATTGGGATTGGTTAGACCAATCATGTAGGTGTCGATGTGTTTATGACTTTAGCAGGTGATAGGTAGGATTTGGTTGATGGATGTTATGGTTGCTATGTTTGTTCCTATCTTTCTTCTCTTGAGTAGACTATCACCTGTAGGGTTCCAGCGATGGGGAACAAAGTGATTGTAGTAGGACTATGAGCCAGTGCAGTAGAGTCGTCATGACTCGAGGGGCAAAGTGGACATAGCAAAGGACTAGTGACTATGGATCAGTGCAGTGGAGTCGCTATGACTCCATGGGGGCAGAGTGATCATAGTAAAGGATTTGGGTGCAGTACTAGTTGCATTGAGTAGGAGACATGCCAGTTTAGGGGTTTTGTTTCTAGGATGGAAGCAACTAGAGTATGTCACAGGATATGATTTCAGACCCAAGACTGAATTGGATTCAGAAACGCTAGTAAGCTTGACGATTAGATCGATTTTGATTGAGAGGATTGTTTCCAGTTAGAAGGACGATCCTAATCTATTGGAAACCATTTCTAGGGTAGAGATGGGTATCGATGGAAAGAGAATGATCAAATAAGGATTTGATCGAGAAGAGTGACTTCAAAAGAGTAAGGGACTAGTTGTACCCAACGTAGATGGACCGAGAGGTGAAGTGCTTAGAGCATATCATCACTCGAAATTGACTATACATCCTAGTGGTAACAAGATGTATTGAGACATAGAGCAGATCTACTACTGGGAAGGGATAAAGATAGGCAGTAGGCTTATTTCGATAAGAGACGAAGAAATTTGGAATTCTTCGTTAACGACTTGGTGTTTGTCGAGATCTCTCCATAGAGAATGAGACTCAGATTGGTTGGAGAGGTAGGTTAGCACCAAGATTTATTGGCCCATTCCCAGTCCTCGAGCAAGTTGGGAATTTGGCATATGAGGTAGAGCTACCTGACAAGATGGCGGGAGTTCACAACGTATTTCATGTTTCCCAGTTAAGGAAGTTGTGCAAGACCCTAATGTGGCTATTTCACCAGATTAGTTGGATGATAGCAAAGTTGAACCCGAGGCGGTTGAGAACCGCAAGTCTATGCGTATCGTTGAGAACGATACGAAGCAGCTTCGAAGGAAGGTGGTGAAACTAGTCAAAGTCCAGTGGGGTAAGAATGAAAAAGATTGTACTTGGGAAACAAATGAAGATATAAGGAAGAAGTATCCAGAACTCTTTGCCTAGTAAGGTTTTGGTAGTGATAGTTTCTTCCCTTGTTAGTAAACCGCATGCTAGGATAGACTTGCTTTGCATGTTGATTGTTGTTTTATGGTTGATAGGCATGCGGGACCCTTTTTGTGTTTTGGTTAGGGAATTTCGAGGGCGAAATTTCTTAAGGAGAGAAGAGTGTAACGACCCGTATTCTACGCATCATGGGATCGTAGAATATTTATTTCTTTCACATATGAGGTCGTACGGTCATGTAACTTTGGGAGATGACTATTGGGGTCATTTCCCATGTTCATGATTTTTGTCGATTTTTAAATGACCGTTTTGCCCCTAGTTGGTACTGTTTTGGCCATAACTTTTTACTGGAAAGGAATTTTGACCTGAAACCACTTCCATTGGATTCGAATGATGGTTTCTCTTTCCGTAGAGTGGTCATAACAGCCAAACGGACTTACCGTTTGGGAGATATGGCTGAATTAAGGTTTAAAGGGTTAATTTCAGCTAATTGGGCTTAACCGGGTGATTAGCAGCTAGGCCCATTGGGTAATTTCGGGTTTGGGAGTATTTAAGGGCTGCTAGGGTTTGGATTTCGGTTTTAGACTCATTTTTCCAGCCGCCACTTAGTTTCTTCAACCCTAGTCATGGCCTCCACCTTCTAATTTCATCCCAAATCACCTTCTAATCACTTTCTAATCAAGTTTTGGCCTAATCTACATCAAATCAAGGCGGATTAGCATCAAATCAAGATAGGAGCTGCTGCTAAGCATTGAAATTCATCCCAAACAGAGAATCATTTCAGATCTATAGTTTACTTTGTGGCAAAGGTGAGTGATTTGCATTGTTTTTCACTAATTACGGCTAATTATGGTAATTAGCGAAGATTAGCGAAATTATGGCTCAGAAAATTTTAGAAAAATTCCTAGAATTCTAAAACACCATTTTATGCCTCTGATATGAATTTGGGTTAATTTCGACTAATTTTGCAAATCCCAGAATTTGGGGGATTAAGGGGTAATTAGTGATAATTAGCGAATTTATGCATGTTAAAAATCTGGAAAAATGTTCAGAAATTCTGAAATATTGTTTTAGACCTCTGTTAGAAGTTTGGTTCAATTTGGTTAAGATTTTCTAACCTTATTGTTAGATTTGCTTAAGTATGCTTAAGGGAAAATATGGGGTATTGGCTATGTTTGATCCATTTTACATGCTATGATTTATGTTTTGGTGTTTGTGGTCGATACTATATGTTGCTATGACTGTATGGTATGCTTTGTGATTGTTTAGAAGTGTTAGTTTGGTCAAAAACGTCGTCGAATGGCGAAAAACAGTCGCTGGAACGAAGTGCAGGAAATACCCTGGACCGGATCGCCCCTACCCCATGCGAACCGATCCGATTGAAGCTCGCGCCACGAGACGACCCAATCTGCTCCACTTCGAAGGTCACGACCTGACCTAACGTCACGAGCCACTCCAAGCTCGACCGATACCACGAATGGGTGAAGCACGATCCGATGATGGCGATCCGACCATTCGCGAAGGAGGACTGCGAACCGAACCGAAGGGCGATGGTGACCACGAGTGCATCGCGACCCGACCCGATGCAGCAGGCGCAATCCGAATGAGATGAAGAATGGTGTGATCCGACCCGAGCTGACGTAACAGGCACGACCCGATCCGAGCGAAGGCAATGACCACGATCCGCGAGTCGAGCTGATGCGAGGGGGCGAGTCACGAACCGAACCAGGAGGTTGCAAACTGAATGAAGACCGATCCGGAGGAGATGCTGACCAAAACCCGAGATGCAAAGGTAGTCCAAATGGAAGTTATAGCTCAGGGTCCAGATGGGAACCAATGAGTTCACTTCATGGTTGGGCTTTGCTGCGGGACGTGTGCAAAGGGGTTGTCGGTATTCATAATTTTGGTTCACCACTGAGAGATGGATAGTGGGTTTGTAGTGATAGTTACACGGGATTGGATTCCGTCATGGCCCAAAGGATTAGAGGACCAAAGTAGTGGATATCGTACGCTTTACGCACTGAGTGAGGGATGTGAGGATGATTGTTATGTTTGATTGTTTGACACCACTATGACATGCACACCCCCACCCCCGTTATCTTTACACCATTTGAAAGGGCACCTTAGAGTGTTGTACAGTATGTAGTGCTAACTCTTTGGTTGCAGGTCCAGGTTCAGGTATGATTGGATTATACCTGTTATTATTATTTTTGATGCTTATCGCTCATACCAGGCTTTATGTCTGACCCAGAGTTTTATGTCTCCTCTTATTACTCTGGGTGCTCACACGAGCAGACTAGAGACAGGTTATGGTTAGCTGGTGATGCGCGAGTAGCTGATTCGGAGGCGAGCAGGAGGCTTCCACGTATGATATATAGATATTCTCCCTGTGTCGTTGGTGGTCGCTACTTGGGCATTAGTAGTGTACCTCCTTTATCTTGCTTTTACTTTGAGACAGTTTGAAAAGTTGTAATAAGCTATATTTTGGATTTCCGCTGCTATGATGCTCAATTCTGGTTTTTAGCTTATGCACTGTCTCTCCTGTTTTGTGTCAAATATGTTATTATTATATTTTGTTCTATGCGCCGTGAGACATTCTACAGGTTCTTTAATTATCCCATTCTCTTCTTTCTTTTCCTTCTAGGCGACCCGTTCCGTGCTAACTAGACATGTGTACAGCGCACTTTTGGAGTGAATGTCGGTTGGTGCGGGGCGGGCCGTCACTGTCGGCTTCATACCTTTCTTGTTGGCCCTGAAGTACAGGTGTAGTACAAGAGAAATACGGTGTAGTATATATTTTGGGAGCCGATCAGTGGGTGTTCCAGGGAGCCGATCGGTGGGTGCTTCAGGGGGAGGGGAGGGGATCGGTGTTCCCAAGAAAGGTCGGTCATTTCTAAAAAAAAAATCTCGGGTACGACCCAGATTTGAATAAAAGATCTTGAAAAAAAAAATCAGGGGCAACCCCCTTGAACCCTAGCCGCAGCGATGTAATTCGGGTAAGTGAGGGTGTGACTTCGAAGTAAATTCAATTAGGAAGTTTCGAAGTGTTGAAAGGTATTCGTTGATCGGAGTAGAACAATGAATGAGGTGACAATTCAAAGGTCGTGATTGGTGGGTAATGGTTGCTCGAGAAGATTGCTTGAGCTATGAAAAGTCATCGGGTTGGATGACTGGAGATGCGAAGGCCGAGAAGTTATCATTGTTGTAAGTCCTAGCAGGCTCAAAGCAGTGGTACGATAGGGGCACCTAAAAGACCGGTTGTGGGTCGAGTACCCTGGGTATCGTTGAAAGGCCTAGTTGTCAAGGTTAGACAAACATACGTATCATTGAAAGCCGTATGGAGTTTACGCTAGAACCGGGGTTACCATGAGCCCTTGACATGTGGCAAGGTTGGCTATCATACGATTAACGACGGTTTCGAAGCAGGATTGGCGGTGATAACAAGAGTCTGTCGTGGTTGATTAGTTGCCTTGTTTGTAACATCTCACATAAATTGTCCAACGTTAAAGGAGATGTTTCTTTGGTGCTTGTCCGATATTGGTTTAGGCATCTGGGCTTGTGCTTGAGGAATTTTAAATTCGATTAGGATGATTTATGTGAGATACATATAATCTAGATGTTATGAGTGCTATTGGTGTTTGTTTGCTTCCATGAATGAATGGTTGAAGTGTTTTATGTAAAGGCTATCACTGTCCGATGTAGGGAAGACGAGGTTGAGATCTTCTCTGGTGATGTTGGTAGATTAGTTTGTTTATTTACCCATTTCTCATATACTTTATTGATATTGTTTGTTAGCTATTTTATCGCTCACTAAACTGTTGTCTGACTAAAGATTATGTTTCCCTGTTATTAACTTGGACTGTTCATCTGATTGTGGATGGGCTGACTAGGTAGCAGGTGACAGGTGATCGCCTAGTGAGGACGATGTTGCAGTTCAGAGGTGAGCTAGAGGCTTATGTACCGGTTTTATTACTTTATAGTATTTTTATTTCCACTATTTGAGTTACCCTACGAGTGTTGTAGTGTGGCTTTATGTACAGACTTTGATATTTCCTATAATGTTTTGGATATTCTTTCAGGATGTTGTGAAAGTTTCAAAAGTTTGTTATACGATGCTTCACTATTGTTACCTATTGTATATTTTCTACTATACTTTATCCTTGCATTATGAGTTCTACGACTGGTTCCGCTTGTGTTTACCTACTCTAATGATCGTCCATAGCAGCCTGACGCACCTTTCAGTGCATTATTCTGTAAATTACTATGCAGTGGTAGGATCTATGTAGTGAAATATGAATGTAAATAGCAGAGTAGTAGCTGTAAGTAAAAATCACACAGTCAATTTATACTAGTTTGAACCACTATACTACGTCCATTCCCAGACTTCCTTATGGTATTTCACTAACACAAACACCCTCACTTTACCCGGAGGAATAAGTTCACAATTACCCGAACAGCCGAATGGGATTTCTCGCCTCACTTGCTGAAGAGGACTTTCTCAATACAGAATTAGTTGATGACTATTTGTGTTCTTGATAGCACAAATATGTCAATATGAAGTACACCCTTCCTATAGTCTTTCCTTAAGGATAGACGTGAAGTTTGCAAAAGATTATGGAAGATTCAAATCTCAAGTAATTGAAAATAGAGTGCTTTTGGAGATTAGAGAGCTTTGAATAATATAGAAAGAGTTAGAAAAAAATTCGGTGATTGGATCAGTTAATCAAGTCTCTATTTATAATATGTAAATAGCTACAACTGATCATGAAAAGATTTGATCAAGAGATATGGATTAGAAAGTTGTGACTTTTCATAATAGGTTGCAACTCTTCATAATCAGATGTCTGAAAATAATTTTTAGATGTCTGTTTTGATTTAAAAAATAAAATAGCAAGGAAATAGTGTATTTCGTAGTAGATTCAGATGTCTGAAAATTCAAAACAGATGTCTGAACATTATGTAAAATCTAAGTTTGTCTCAACAAACAGAAGTCTATTTGATTTATTTCAGACATCTGTTTTCTAGGCAAAACTTATTCCTTGCCTCTTTTTAGTGTGATATATGTATGTATATATATATATATATATATGTGTGTGTGTGTGTGTGTGTATAATATGTGTGTGTAATCATCAAGGGAGACTTTAACATTTAAATCTAGGACTAACAGACTCTTACAACATATATAATCTTTATTTTGTGTTCTTGAATCTTCTTGTCGAATATCTTCCTGCAAAACAGAGTTATTTGATATAATATATATGCTTATGTATAGGGATCCTAGTCAAAATGCTATAAAACGAGATTCAACATTCTCTCCCTTTTTAACTAATGACAACTATATAAGCTCCCCTTGTCACTATGCATATATCATTACTTGTTTCTCCCCCTTTATCATATGACAAAAAGGAATACCTATGCAAAAACTTAAGTATTTATGCATTACACACAAACATAATGTCCAAACATACCATAGCACATACTAGAGTTTTGTGCTGAAATAGAGAGATAAGTACCAAAATATTACACACTGCTTAATAGTTTTTTAGGCAAAATACATAGACCACTAAATTACTAACCATACTTTACCAATCTTCAGAAGTAGATGCCATAATAGTTGTTCCACCATCTTTGGGAGAACCATGTTCAGAGCCACTATCGGGAACTTCTTTGGCCAAGTTAGATGACCATTGAAACGGGGTCGGAGCATGAGTTTGGCTAGAAGAGGTCCCTATGCAAGAAACTTCTTCCCAAATTTTGTTTAAAAATCCTTTGATGGAGTCCAAATTTTTGTTTGCTTGCTTTTCAAAACGTTTTAACTCTTTATGAATTTTTGATTGATTGCTTAAAATGGTAACTAAGGTTTGTTTTGAACAAGTTTCGAGAGAGATGACTTGAATTTCTTCTTCTTCTTCTTCTTCCTCCCTAAGTTGACGATGGTGAGAAGGCTCAGTTATAATTGCTTTTGTTTGTGATGCTACATGTTTAGTCCATGTTGCAAGAGACATATACTCCAAAACTTCTTCTGATTTTCTTTTAGCTCTGGAGAGTCTTTGACCATGTGACCTTTCTTGTGACTATTAAAGCATTCTAAATTTGAGAAAGAAGGTTTTCTTGAATTATTTTTATTGAAATTTCCGTTCCAATATTTTAAAAACTTCTTAAAGTTTTTGGCAATAAAGGCTAGATCTTCATCTTCTGACTCAGATTCCTATTTATTGGCATGAAAGGCCACATTCTTTTTTTCTTGAGCTAATTCCCTTTTTGCTTGAAAATTTACTTCATAAGACACGAGATTGCCTATGAGTTCTTCAGGTTTCATAGCTGATAAATCATTAGCTTCCTCAATGGCGAGTACTTTTACTTTTCTTTCCTAATCGTCAATTAGAGAATTTAGCACTTTTGATACAATATCAAAGTCGCTTTCTCCAGTCCTATCAATGCATGTAAAATGTCTTGAAATCTTGAGTACATTTCATTGATGGTTTAATTTTGTTCCATCTCGAAGTTTTGGAACTGCTTTTTGAGCATTGAAATTTTTGTGTGTTTGACTTTGCTTGTTCCTTCATGGATAGTTTTGAGTGTTTCCCATATTTGCTATGCGGATGTACAAATGCTAACACGATTGAACTCATTTCTATCTAGTGCATAGTATAGTATATTCATAGCTTTTGCATTTGAATTTGCCTCATCCTTTTGAGTTGTCGTCCAAGCTGAATATTCAGTTGTAGGTGCCGTGAATTCTTTTTGAATAGAATTCCATGCACTTAAACAACTTGCATGCATATATATCCTCATTCTTGTAGCCCAATAGTTGTAGTGCAGTCCATTGAATAGAGGTGGTCTTTGAGTAGATTGTCCTTCGGCAAATGTATTTGAGCTAGTACTTGGGTTATTCTCCATTTTATTAAAGTATCAAATAACGTTGTTGCAGTTATAGAATGACCTTGCGCTGATACTATAACACCTCATAATTTTAACGATAATGAAGAGGACAAATTAAAGAGTAATTAATTTAATATTCAGAATTAAGGAAAACGGACCGCGGCATTGCGTTTGTCAAGGATTCTGGTCAAAAGAGACACCTAATTTGCATAAAACGACCACTATATGAAGAAGTTATGAAGGTTCGAAGTTTGTGTACGCGCAAGAATATATATATATATATATATATATATATATATATATATATATGTATGTATGTATGTATGTATGTATGTATGTATATTAAGTCCAGAAATTCAAAATCGCGCAGAAACAGAGGAGGCGGGGATTTTCCCACTCAGGGGTGTCGACCCATGATTTGGCCCCATAAGGGGGGTCGACCCTTTTAGGACAGATCTGGACAAATTTTCTAGGGACTGGCGGCTATATATATATGGCCTCATCTCATATTTTTGCACACTAAAAATAATGGAGAACAAGATGCTACCTCTGCCCAGATCAAATCAAGCCTTTTTCTTCTTCTGCAATCAAGTTATTAAAGCTTAGATATCTATAATTCGATTCTTCTGTTTTTCTAGATCCAAACACTATGAGTTTAAGTTACTTTTAAATCTAAATAATTAAAATGCAATATTTACACCTGTGACTATTGGAATCATATCAGATTTGTTATATTTGTATATATAATTCACTGATTAGATCTCATCATGCCTGTTTATGATCATGACACTAAGCATAATCAGTCCTGTTATTACATGTTCATCAGATTTGTTCTTATATGTCTATTTCTGTTCATCAGATCTGTTCTTAAATGCCTATTTCTGCTATAATATGCCCATTCATGTTACTATTAGTTTTATGCCTATTATGTCCTTTTCTCTCTCATTCCCTTTTTATTTTTATAGCCAGGCTACTTTCGAGCCTAGCCCGATATCGCTAAAATAAGCATATGAACGAAATTGGGTTGAATTAGAAATGATTGGAAATGGTAATTTGGGGGCATAACTTGTACTTTGAATCACAATTGGGATCTAGGGGCATAAAACTATATTGTGTAATAGGGTTAAAAATTGGGGCATGATTTATATGGTGAATTACGACTAGTGGTTTGGGACATGTCAATCTGTTGGCTTAATTTAAGATTAAGCGAAACATGTTATTGGAACTGTAAATAATCGGTAAAGGCTGTTTAATCCATTAAATTTGGGGGCATAACTTGAATTAAAAATACGAATATGGATCTGGGCATAAATCAAATAGTGACTTATATCCTAATTTGGGGAATGCGGTACATAATGAACATGACTTAGGAAAGGGGCATGAATACCTATAATGAAATAGGTATAATTGGTTAATAACGAAAATACTTAGATTTACAGTAATAATTAACTGTAACCGCGCTTAGATACGAGGTTTGATTACGTTTGTGGTAGAAGTCTTCCCGTACCCGCTCGACATATCCAGCGACCACAAGTGGTGAATCTAATGTGAGGGTCTAAGTGCATAAAGACATGACGGTGCTAAGACAAAAGGTTAAGTCCGACTTATGGAAGAAGTTTGTCCAGACCCGACCGACATATCTAGCATCCACAAGTGGTAGACTTAGTGTGGGAGGTCTAGCACATTATAACCATAAATGAACGTATGGTAATGAATTTGTAATGCCTAACCTGTTTAAATCCATAAGGATTATATGATCCTATTAAATATGTGGGGTTGAGTAAACCTATTAAGTATGTTGGGTTAAGTAAGGTTGTTAAATCAGTGGGGTTAAGTAAGCCTGTTAAATTGGTGGGGCTAAGTAAGGCTGTTAAATCTGTGGGGTTAAGTAAACCTATTAAATCAGTTGGGTTAAGTAAACCTTTAAAATCTGTGAGGTTAAGTAAACTTGTTAAATATGTGGGGGTTATACAAACCTGTTAATTTAGAAAACTTAACCTGTTAAATCTGTTAGGGTTACATAGACCTATTAACTTGTAAAGTTTAACCCGTAAATCTGTAGGGGTAATGTGAATATGTTAAATCTGTTAGGCTTAACTTGCAAAATCCTAGTTAGTTGGGGACACAAGATCTATAAGGTTTGGCTTGTGTCATCTGTTGTGTGGAACCCATATTAGTCAGTAACCCAATCTGGTATTAAAAGGGGGACCCCGCATTAGGTAGGGGTCAGGGCACGTTTACCGAACTGATTGTAAGAGGTTCATCTGAGAGGAGGTGTGTACTTGCATGTTCCAACATAATTATGTGCGTGCATGAGTATGGCCTGCAACTGGGAAAATAAGCCGCTGTAGCACCAGTAAATAGGTCTGTATTCTATAGGTTGCCACTTTAGGAAGTAATACACCCTATTGTGGGGCCGACATAGGGTATTTACGGGTCAGGGAGCCAATCATTTGGGAAAGGGTAGTAATTAGGGTACATCTAGTCCTGTTTGTTTTTGTGGGGTCCCTGTATTTCTATTTGGGTTAACACCCATTATTTTTGTTTAGGTACTGGTTAATTCTATTTGGGTTAAAACCCGTTACTAGAGTACACCTAAAACTGCCATTATATTTCTATTAGGATCATCCTGTTTCTGTTAATCAATTAGGGAGTATGTAATCTTATTATATATCTGTTATACTAGTACTGGTGTAGAGAAAAGTACTTAAGAAACGCAACATATCTAGTTCTGTTATCCTATTATACTTGTCTTATGACATTGCTATCTCACTCTCCAGTTTATATGTCTGTCATGATGCTTTTACTTATTTATATGCTAAAAGTAACTGACCCACCAGACTTTATGTATGAACCATTTTGTTTCCTCTTCTCTCTCTTCCTTTTCCCCCTAGGTTCTCAGTGTGGGAATACTCGTGTTTGATTTGGATTCTCTGCTTTCATCTTGCTTGGAGCTGCTTAGATGTATTACACGATTTCTTATCTCTCTACTATGGCTATGTTTTGGGGATTATGCTTCTTTTATTGTTGTACTTTGATATTTTAAGTACAAGACATAAGTTTTTATGATGTACCGGGTTTTATGCATTTCAGACATGTGATGTAACCAAGTTTTGAACTACGATGCTTTATGGTTAATAAAGTTTTTAATTCTCTTCTATTTTATATCTGTCTTGTAATGTTTCTGTTTTTGTTACCTATAACGCTTTGCAAAACTTAATGCATTCTCTTAATGAGTGACATTAACGGATGTGGGGTGTCACACTTAGTATCAGAGCTAAAGTTTACTAGATCGGATAAAAGATTTTGAAAATTATTTTCAAAAAGGTTTTAAAAGGAAGCATTTTCAAATAGAAAAGTCTGTTTTGGAAAACAAATTCCCCAAAGCCATATGTAATATCTTTCGATCCTTTGTCTGAATCCCTTTCCTTCTCTTTTCAGCATGTCTGGGGAACCTAATATTCCAAAGGCATTATGATACCAAGCTGGTTCCATAGGTATCTAGAGGCCACGACCCTTGCCTGTGGTCAAGCTGACGTTCCTCCCCCAGTTGCACCTGTCGATCCACCTCCTCCTCCGTGAGAAGATAACTTCTCTAGGATCTGCAAAGATTTCAGTGCTGGGAGAAAAGCCGTTGTGTGGAATCAAGACATTCGTAGAGGCAAGGAATTAGCTCAAGGAGACAAAGGACTTGTTTAGAATTTTCGATGTGGTCGATCATAGGAAGATTCAGTTAGCCGCCTGGCTACTGAAAAATAAAGCTTCATTCTGGTGGGAAGTAACACAAGCGGGGCGTCCGTTGGAAACTTGGGATGATTTTAGGCAGAGGTTTGAAATGAAGTTTCTTTCTTAAGCTGAGAAAAGCATGCAAATGGAAATGTTCTTGGCACTCAAGCAAGCAAACATGACTATTAAAGAATATGTTAACAAATTCAACCAACTAGGAAGGTTTGGATTGGAACTGGTAGATACTCCGCATAAGAAAGCTTTGTGGTTTGTTAAGGACTGAATGAACCCCTTCATAAGTTAGCTATGTCCCATGTTCCAATGGGAGAAACTTTTGAAAGGCTCGTTGATATGGCCTTGATTAATAAGGAAGACAAAAGTGACAAAAAAGAAGTTAAGGTTGAGGAAACACAAAAAAGGAAGTGTGGCCCAAGAAAGAACAGCAACAAGAGGGCGGAAAGCACAACACAACTCAAAGTAAAAAAGAAATGTCATAGTTGTGGGAATGTGGGTCATTTGTCAAAGACTGCAGAAAAACAAAGAATGCTTGCTTCAACTGTGGTGAAATCGGATACTATACTAGGGAGTGCCCGAAGAAGCATAGGCAGGACCAAAGGGCAGGATCATTTGGAGTGCAGGTGCATGCTCTCATGGCCGATGTACAAGATAAGTAGGAAATTTTTTGTTGAAGGTTTGATTTCTCTTTCCGAACATCCTGTTGAACTCTTTTTGAATCTGGCACTACTCACTCTTTTATATCTAATTCTGTAGTTCAGTCTCTGCACCTTAGTACTAGTATGGTTTTGGATCCTGTTGTTTTCTAAAACCCCATTAGAGGTACAGCTCATCTGTCTATGATTTGTCAGGGTTAAAGAATATCTGTGTTAGGCGTCGTGTTTGAATGCGAAACATATGTGCTTGGTTTTATGGGATACTGTCTGATTATAGGGATGGGTTGGCTAGCCATGCATGGTGCCATTCTTGATTTGGAGAGGCGGTTCGTTAGACTTTTTGACTTTCCATAGGAGGACCCTCGAGATTCCTTGTGAACCTAAGGGGTCTGTCATGCCTAGTTTCCTAGAGTCACTTGATGCATCTATTGATGATATGCGATCGGTGCTAGTAGTCTGTGAGTATCCTAACGTTTTTGATGAGGTTTAGAGCTTACACTAAGGCATGAGATTGATTTCTAAAAATAATTGATGGACAATGCAAAGCCAGTTGCATTGCATGTGCGCTATATGACTCCAAGGGAAAGGAGGGATCTTAGCAAGCAAGTAGGGGAGCTGCTTGAGAAAAGGTTTATTAGGCGAAGCATATTCGAATGGGGTGCTCTGGTGGTACTCGCAACTAAGTCGTACAACTCACTTCGCATATGTATGGATATTCATGATGTTTTTCCTCATTTTTTATTTATGGAAGTGTCTTTACGATACAGCGAAGGTAGTTGACCTGAACAAGCATGAGGAAGTAGAGGTAGAATGGGAGGCAACAATTAGACGAGTTCCTACTCGTATACTTCGATTAGAGGTTAAGAAACTGCACAACAGGGAGGCTAAGTTAACAAAAGTGCAAGGGAGGAGAAGACAACGAGGATGCAACTTAAGAGACCGAAGAGAAGAATCGCGCTTCATACCCTTTCCTTTTTGGGACTATGTTCTTAACTTCTTTTCTAAAGCTTTTATTCGCACTTGCTTCTATCATCTGAGTGTATCCTATCGATCGAATCTTTGACCTTTAGGTAGAAAATCCCATGATTGTAAACATGTGTTTGAGGCATGTTATGTTTGATGGATGCAAGTGGATGCAAGTGGTTGCGCGTGGGCGCATATACACACACATTAGGCACTAGATCGACTTAATCACTTTCATACTACATATGGATGTATGTGAATTTTTCTTCTTTTAATGGATGAAAGTGGGTGTATCATCATATGGATGTTGCATTTTGATGGATTATTGTGCACGCATATAGAACTTACATTTATAATAGGATTATTTGCATACATGTTGGATTCATGGCACTAACATACATTGCATTAAGGAGGTCGACTGAATCAGTAGACCGCCTGATCTTCGCATTAGTATTGGG
This sequence comes from Allium sativum, assembly GCA_030737875.1. Classification (NCBI taxonomy): domain Eukaryota; kingdom Viridiplantae; phylum Streptophyta; class Magnoliopsida; order Asparagales; family Amaryllidaceae; genus Allium; species Allium sativum. The sequence continues at coordinate 298,972,908 of CM060922.1, forward strand.
ACATATACACACACACCTTTGCATATGTTCATATAAGCATTACAAATATTTAAGGACAATGGATGCTCGTGATTGGTGGATGAGTAGATGGGTGATGGATGGTAGGATATACATTCTTCTTAACGTGGAGATTTCGGGGACGAAATCCTTTGAGTAGGGGAGAATGTAACACCCCATAATTTTAACAATACTAAAGAGGAAAAATTAACGAATAACTAGTTTAATATTCAAAATTAATGAAAACAGACTACGCCATTACGTTCATCTTGGAATTCTGGTCAAAATAGACACCTGGCTTGCATAAAACGGACACCGTATGAAGAAGTTATGAAGGTTTGAAGTCTGTATACGCGCAACAAGAATACACACACACACACACACACACACACACATATTAAGTCCAAAATTTCAAAATTGGGTCCAGAAATTCAGAATCGCACAGAAATTGAGGAGGCGGGAATTTTCCCGCTCAGGGGTGTCGACCCCTGGGTCGAACCCTCAAGTAGTGTTGACTTATGGGTCGACCCATATGGGGGTCGACACCACTAGTGCAGATCTGGAAGAATTTTTCTGGGGGTTGGCAGCTATATATATGGCCTCATTCCTCATATTTTTGCACACCAAAATAATAGAGAACTAAATGTTGCCTCTGCCCAGATCAAATCAAGCCTTTTTATTCTTCTACAATCAACTTATTCAAACTTAGAGATTTGTTATTTGATTCTTCTATTTTTCTAGATCCAAACACTATGAGTTTAAGTTACTTTTAGATTTAAATAATTAAAATGCAATCTTGACATGCCTATGAATTAGATCTAAGCCTGTGACTATTGGAATCATATCAGATCTGCTATATTTGTATATCTAATTCACTGATTAGGTCTCATAATGCGTGTTTATGATCATGATACCATGCATAATCAGTCCTGTTATTACCTGTTCATCAGATATGTTCTTATATGTTTATCTCTATTCATCAGATCTGTTCTTATACGCCTATTTCTACTATCATATGCCCATTTCTGTTACTGTTGGTTTTATGCCTATTATATCCTTCTCTCTCTCTCTCTTTCTCTTTTTATTTTATAGCTAGGCTTCCTTCGACCCTAGGCCGATATCGCTGAATTATGCATACGAACGAAATTGGGTTAAATTGGGAATGATTGGAAATGGTAATTTGGGGGCATAACTTGTACTTCAAATCAGATTGGGATCTGGGGGCATTAAACTATATTGTGAAATTGGACTAAAAATTGGGGCATGATTAATTTGGTGAATGATGACTTATGATTTGTGACATGTAAATTTGTAGGCTTAATTTAAGATTAAGCGAAACATGTTAATGGAACTGTAAGGAATCTATAAAGCCTATTTAATCCGTTAAATTTGGGGAATAACTTGAATTGAAAATATGAATATGGATTTGGGCATAAATCAAATAGTGATTTATATCCTAATTTGGGGCATGCGGTGCATGATGAACATGACTTGGGAAAGGGGTATGAAAATCTATAATGAAATCGGTATAATTGGTTAATAATGGAAATGCCTAGATTTACAGTAATAAGTAGCTGTAACAACGCTTAGACGCGAGGTTAGATTACATTTGTGGTAGAAGTCCGCCCGGACCCGTCCGACATATCCAACGACCACAAGTGGTGAATCTAATATGAGGGGTCTAAGTGCATAATGATGTGACGGTGCTAGGACATGAGGTTAAGTCCGACTTGTGGAAGAAGTCTGCCCAGACCCGACCATAAATGAATGTATGGTAATGAAATTGTAATACTTGACCTGTTTAAATCCATAAGGATTGTATGAGCCTGTTAAATCTGTATGGTTAAGTAAATCTATTAAGTATGTGGGGTTAAGTAAGCCTGTTAAATCGGCGGGGTTATGTAATCCTGTTAAATCGGCGGGGTTAAGTAAGCCTGTTAAATCTGTGGGGTTAAGTAAACCTGTTAAATCGGTAGGTACCCTGTTAAATCTTTGGGGTTAAGTAAACTTGTTAAATCTGTGGGGGTTATACGAACCTGTTAATTTAGAAAACTTAACATGTTAAATCTGTTGGTGTTACATGGACCCGTTAACCAGTAAAGTTTAACCCGTATATATATAGGGGGTTATGTGAATCTATTAAATCTGTTAGGCATAACCTGTCAAAATCCTAGTTAGTTGGGGAAACAAGATCTGTAAGGGTTTGCTTTTGCCATCTTTTGTGTGGAACCCATATTAGTCAGTAACCCATTTTGGTATTAAAAGGGGGACCCCGCACTAGGTAGGGGTCAGGGCACGCTTACTGAACTGATTGTAAGAGGTTCATCTAAGAGGAGGTGTGTACTGGAGCATTCCAACGGACTTATGCGTGTGCATGATTATGGCCTGCACTAGGGAAAATAAGCTGCTATAGCACCAGTAAATAAGTCTGTGTCCTTCTGTAGGTTTCCACTTTAGGAAGTAATACAACCTACATGTGGCGAATCTAATGTGAGGGGTCTAAGTTCACAAATATGAGACATGCTAAGACACATAGTTAAACCCGATTTGCGGAATAAGTCTACCCGGACCCGCCCGGCATGTTCAGCATCCATCAATGGTAGGCTTAATGTGGGATGTCTAGCATACTATAAACATAAAGGAAAATATCGAAATAAACCTTGAATACTTAACCTAGTTGAATCCATGGGGATTGTATGAACATAAACTTAAATTGGGGTTAAGTAAATTTGGTTGAACAGTGGGTGGGTTAAGTAAATCTAAGGGGGCGAGTAATATTTACATATAGGCCCACAAACTTAACCTGATAGGGTTATGAAATTAAAGACACCTAGTGGTAGCATAACCTGTGGAAATGTTGGAGTTATGTAATTAACCACACCTTTTTTTAGGGTAAGCATAACTTGTAGAAATGATAGGGTTATGTAATCAAAGACACCTAGTGGTATACATAACTGACGGAAATCCTAGTGGGGATACAAGACAAGAGGGAGCTTGTATCATATTTATGTGGGACCCATTTCAGTCAGTAACCCTTAATAGGTATCAAACGAGTACTCCGAACTAGGTCGGAGTAGGGCACATTTACTGGGCTGATTGTAAGAAATTCAAACGAGGAGGACGGTGTGGGTGGCACAAACTGACCGGGGACATGTGCGTGCATGGGCCGGGTAGAGGGGGATAAGACGACCCTAAAACCAGTAGATATGTCTGTCCACATCAATGAAGGGTTGCCACTTTAGGAAGTGTTACCTCATACTCTGGGACTGGCACAAGGTATCTACGGAGTAGAGAGCCGATCGGTTAGGTTAGTAGTTAGGGTACATCTAGACGTATGCCTAAGTCTACCATTTGATAGTTGTTAGGATCGCCTTATTCTAGTTATACTAGTAGTAGTGCAAAGAATCAGAGTAATCATTAGAGAAGCGTACACACTCTATCATGTTTACCTTGTCATACTTACCTTTTGTGATGTTATCTTTCTCATCCACCTTATATGCCTGTCATGATACTTTTATTTATTTACTTGCTAAAAGCAACTAGACTCACAAAACTTTATGTCTGACCCTTTTTGTTCGTCTTCTCTCTTCCGTTTCCCCCTAGGTTCTCAGGGTAGGAACACTCGGGCTTTGTCAGGACTCATTTATCATCTTATTAGGAGCTGCTTTTGAAATATTGCTCAAGTTCTCTTCTTTACTACTATGGCTTTATCTCTTTTGGGGAATTATGCTTTTTATGTATTTTTAAACTCTGATGGTACAAGACAGAAGTTTCATGTTATTGTAATGGTTTTTATGTAGTTCCAGACATGTGATATTCTGGACCACAATGTTATGAATTATGTTTGAAATAAAATTTTAAATTCCGCTGTTATCTTTTATATCTGTCTTGTAATACTCTATACATGTTTACCTATAACGCTTCACGAAACTTAATGCAATCTCTTAATGAGTGACATTAACGGACGTGGGGTGTCCAAGCTAGAAACTGGAGACAAGTTGATATGTAGGCCGGAGATGATAAGGGAGACATCGGATTGTATCGAGATCGTTCAGCAACGAATGAAGGCATCCCAAGATCCCCAAGATCGCCAGAAAAGTTATGCTGATAAGCGTCGAAAGGATTTGGAATTCGACATAGGCAATATGGTTTTCGTGAAGATTTCACCGTTGAAGCATATGGTTCGATTCAGAAACAAAGGAAAGTTAGCTCCTAGGTTTGTTGGACCATTTTCGATAATCGAGCGAATTGGAAAGCTCACATATAGACTGAAGTTACCCGAGAAGATGTCGAGTGTGCATAATGTGTTCCATGTGTCGTTACTACAGAGGTTCATGCATGATTCGAATGTAGTGGTATCTACAGAGAACTAGGAAGATCTAGAAGTAGAGATTGTAGTTATGAGACCTCGTAAGCCTCTTCGTGTTGTGGGGAATGACACAAAACAGCTTAGGAGGAAGATAGTTAAGTTAGTTAAGATACAACGCAGTATGGATGGCGACGATTGTACATGGGAGACGGAAGAGAGCATGAAGGCAACCCATCTGGAGCTCTTCGTCGGTACGACACATTAGTATCGTGTCACCTTACATCATTGTAGCTTGTACTATTGTGTTTGTATTAGAATTCTGCATGCCAGGATAAGGTTATGGATGCATGGCTTGATGGTTGCTAGTTTGGGTGAAAGAATTAGCTACTCATGAGTGATAGACATGCGGGATTGTTGTGGTTGCTTATGTTTGTTGGGATATCGAGGGCGAAATTCCTAAAGAGGGGGAGGGGGAATGTAACAGCCTGCATTTTACATACCATAAGATCATAAAATATTTTTATTTTATTCGCTGAGGGTTGGATCATTCTCATATTTAATATGTTATTTATGGGGATGTGAGGCATGCCCATAATTTTAAAATTTTTATTTATGACTATTTTTTCCTGTCAGTCTTGTACATGGCATAACTTTGACTCAGGTCGAATCAGATGTTAAGACCCGTTCCATTGGAAAGGAAATGATTATTGCCTTTCCATAGAGTGGTTACATTAAAGATTTAGCTCAGTAGTTTGGTAGGAATTGCTGTTTTAAAGTTTAACAGTTGGTTGTCCAGGTTTGTAAAGCCATAATGGGCTGATTTGGAGAGCCCCATTAGTGGGATGGTGGAAGACTATAAATAGGGGGTGGGGGTATGGAAAATAGTTTACTTTCCCCATTCTCTCATTTGGAAGAGCCAAGGGATCCTCCATTCCTTCATTCTTTCCACCATTGAAGATTGGAGAATCAAAGATCTACACCATTTGAAGCTAGATCAACATCAACAGGAGATAGATTTCATCAAATCGAGCGGACTGAAGTAAGATCTCCACTGTCCGAATTCATATTTCATCATTTTTAGGATAGATCGAAGGATTGGTGAGCGATATGCATGTCTCACACGGATTCAATCAAGTGTATGAGTGCTTGATTATGTTTTTCATCAAATTCAAGTGTTTTCTCATAGATCTACACCATGGTAAGTCCATTTTCATATGAATCATCGTAAGACCTAATTTAGCAAGTTTAAACCGGTAATTCCTATGCTACTTCATATGTTTATGCAAGTTAGATCCATAATTTTAGTTCATTTACATATTTATCACGATTTTGTGATATATTGATGGAAATTGTTGTTGGGTTGTTAGTGGTTTCATAAAGTGTTCATGGGTGTATTGGATGCATTGGATGGACTGAGTTCGCTGAAATTATTGATCGATAAAGTTTTAGTTGAATTTTGCATCGAAATGAAGTGAATTGGATTAAGATCGGTCGGCCGATGCATGTCTTGGGGTAGAAGAAAGGCTCGGATTGGTTGGTCGGCCTCATACCTTTCTGATCGGCCCTGAAGTACAGGTGTAGTATGAGATAAGTATGATGTAGTGTAGATTTTGTAAGCCGGACGGTGGGTGTTCCAGGGAGCAATCAGTGGGTGTCCCAGGGAGCCAATCGATGGGTGTTCTAAGGAGACGATTGGTGGGTGTTCCAGGGAGCCGATCGGTGGGTGCTCCAGGGAAGGGGTGATCGTTCAGTGTTCCAAGGAAAGGTCGGTAATTTATGAAAAAAATATTTTTTGGGTACGACCCAAATTTGAACAAAAGAGCTTGAAAAAAATATTCGGGGGCAACCCCCCCCCCCCCCGAACCCTAGTCGCAGCACAGTGATGTAATTTGGCTCAGAGAGGGTGTGACTTTGAAGTAAAATCAAGTTGGAAGGTTCGAAGTATTGAAAGGTGTTCGTTGATCGGTGTAGAATAGTGAATGAGGTGATAACTCAATGATCGTGAGTTGGTGGATAATGGTTGCTCGAAAAGATTGCTCGAGCTATGAAAAGTTGTTGGGTTGGATGACTAGAAATGCGAAGACTGAGAAATTATCTTTGTCGTAAGTTCTAGCAAGCTCAAAGCAGGTGTATGATAGGGGCACATAAAAGACCGGTTGTAGGTCAAGTAACCTAGGTATCGTTGAAAGGCCTAGTTGTCAAGGTTGGACAAACTTACGTATCGTTGAAAGGAACATGGAGTTTATGCTAGAACCAGGGTTACCATTAGCCCTTGACATGTGGCATGGTTGGTCGTCATAAGATTAACAATGGTTTCGAAGCAGGATTAGTGGTGATAATCAGAGTTTGTCATGGTTCATTAGTTGTCTTGTTTGTACCGTCTCACATAAATTGTCTAACGTCAAAGGAGATGTTTCTTGGGTGCTTGTCTGATATATGTTTAGGCCTCCGGGTTTGTGCTTGAGGAATGTTAAATTCGATTAGGATGGTTTATGTGAGATACATATAATCTGGATGTTATGAGTGCTGTTGGTGTTTGTTCTGGTTTCCATGAATTAATGGTTGAAGTGTTTCATGTAAAGGCTATCACTGTCCGATGTGGGGAAGATGAGGTTGAGATCTTCTCTGATGTTTTGGGTATATTAGTTTGTTTATTTACCCGTTTCTCATATACTTTATTGATGATGTTTGTTAGCTGTTTTATCACTCACTAAATTGTTGCCTGACTCAAGGTTTTATCTCTCCCTCTTATTTCCTTGGGTTGTTCATCCGGTTGTGGATGGGCATACGTACCAGTTTTATTACTATCTAGTATTTCTGTTTTTGCTGCTTGAGTTACTCTATGAGCATTGTAGTGAGGCTTTATGCACAGAATTTGATATTTCCTATGATGGTGTGGATAATCTTTAGGATGTTGTGAAAGTTTCAAAAGTTTTATATATGATGCTTCACTATTATTACCTGTTGTATATTTTCTACTATACTTTATCCTTACGCTTAGAGTTCTACAACGGGTTCCGCTTGTGTTTACCAACTCTGATGATCATCCATAGCATCCTGGCACACCTTTCAACGTATTATTCCTCTTGTTAAGTGTAGTGGTTGTGGGCAGTCGTCACAATGACTCCCCCTAAATTGAACCCTATATTATCCTAATTCTAACAAGAGAGAGTACAAATAATTTTAACAATTCAAGTATTTCAATCATTATTTACAATCCATACATATCCAACTTTTCAAATCCAATCCAAACCAAGCAGTATTTACAAGCATGTTCAAGCAAATTCAAACACATTCCAATCAAACAAACCAATCAAACAAATCATACCAAACAATTCAAATATCTCTTGGAACTTCCACCCATCTGTCTCCTCCAAAGATTGGATTCTTCTTGATTACTTCCCAATCTTCGTCTTCTTTTGTGGGTGGTGCTTTAGCGAGATTGTTGTCTTCGTCTCTTAAAAGAGAAGATATTAGCCAACGATTGACATCAAAGCGCTTCTCTTGATGTTCAACCATATTTATTTGACTCAATTCGAGATGGTGCTGGTTGTGAAGTACTATAGAAAGGATATTCTTTAAAGAATTCAATGTTTCTCAAGATTTTCACTCAAATTATAAATAGGAGTTGCCATAATTTGATACTATAGAAAAGATATGATTAGATAAGAAGGTGAAAGGTTAGAATGAGTTTTTCTAGAAAAGGAGGTATTTATAGGGTCTAGAATTTGTTGGAATCGAATACACATTAGTTGGTTATTTAAATTTTAAATGGGGCCGGCTATTCGGGCACAAAATTAAACACAAAGAGGGAGACACAAAGCCTCATGCGTTGGATTTGTTTGTCTTTATGTGGAGAGTGTAATTCATGGGAGGATCCAGTGGTAGAGATTTATTGTGTGCAATTTTGTTTCCTCATTTTGTGACTAAATAGAGTTTTTTGAACAAATTTAAAAAACTGGCAGTTATATGTCAACATAATTAAAAATGTATGTCGACGTACATTAGTATTTTCTAAATTTTTATTTAATTTTATTGTGTTATTTTAATTTATTTAATTCTAATTAGTTTTTACAGCAAATTAAAGATTGTTTTGACATAAATAAATACCATCCATTACTACTTGAAAGAAAATACATTCAACTAATACAAGATGCTAAATACGAGATTCGAAAGCAAATACAAGCAAAAACGAAAGATAACATAAACTAGATAAGTTTAGATTTCAGCGGATGATGAGGAGAAAGATGACATTTCAAGTTTTCTTCCTATTTTTCTAATGGACTTAGACATATGGTTAAGAGTCTTTTTTATTTTCTTCTGGTTCTTGGCTAACTTGGCTTGATTTTGAACAAGCATTTCTTTGGATACAATTCTAGTATTAGATGGACACTCTTTATTTTCGAGGAGGTTTCTTCTTCTTCTACGATATCCACAGGATCTTCTTCTTGTTGTTGTTGCATTCGAGCATGTTTATCTTTGAATGTTTCATAAGGCTTAAAGTGAGTGGAATTTGCACAAAATGTATATTTGACGAGTCAAACACCTTTCCTGACACAAATTCTTCTCCTTTGAGATCCACTCCGAAATATTTAAAAATCGAAGTAAGATAAACTCCTCTTATGTCTTCTCATGTCGTCCTACTCTCTGGTCCAACCATCTCTCCTTCCTTGATTTCTGCGGACCCCGATACTTCTTCCTCTCTCCACTCCGCCTCCGTCGCATCCATTTCTCGCTCTTCTCCCTTAGCTAATCATCCTCTTCCACCTGATCCTGTCCCGTCTCAGATTCCCCCACCCCCTCTACTTCCTCTTCCCAATCCTTCTTTACCTCCTCCTATTTCAACTTTGACTCCAGTGAAGTTTTCTTCACTTTTCTATTCCAAACCTAGGAATGCACGGGAATATGTTCCAGTTCATTTTGATGTGAGCTATTCTGAAAGCTCTGTCCCCCCAAGATTATTTTGGATGAGGGAAGAAAGTCATGGACTGATTGTCTTGTCAGATCATTCCTAGTCGGAAATGTAAACTACATGACAGTTAAGCAGCATCTAGATCGTGTGTGGAAGCTTAAGGGTGAGTATGAAATGTCTTTCGACAAACAGAATTTTTTTCTAAAGTTTGTCAATTTGGAGGGTAAGTTGTATGTTCTAAAGAGGGATCCTGTGTTCATATGTGGATAAATGTTTATCATTTCTAATTGGACTCCTTCTTTGTCATCGGCTCAAGCTGCAGTTAGAACATTCCCAATTTGGATTCACTTTTATCTTATACCCATAATGCTATGGTCCTTGATTGGAATAAATTGGGTAGCTGGCCCCATTAGGAAGGTCTTGTGTTACGACGAAAACACATAAAAGATGAAAAGATTTGGATACGCAAAGTGCTTAGTGGAAGTTAGTACTGAAAAAGATCTTCCTGATTTTCTGGTAGTGGGTGATGTAACTTGCCCAAATATAGTAGTGGAGTACTCATGGAAACCAATGATATGCACCATTTGCAAGATCTTTGGACATGAGACAAAGTGTTGTGATAAGAAAAAAGTTCATGCAGTTCAAGTTAATAGGCTAAAAAATGGTGAAAAAAGTGAATAAAAAAGGTGGTGAAAAGGAAGTGGAAGAGGACTAGTATGGAGATCAAGTGCATGATGGATTTACAGTGATTCAAAGAAAGAGAAGTAGAAATGTAAAGAAAGTATGGAGGAAGGTTCCAAAGGAAATTATCACTAAAGAAGTGAATGTGGAAACTGTAATTGATCAAGTTGAAGGAAATATTATAGAAAATTGCATGATTTTTTATGAAGATTGTTTAGCAAATGAGAATGAGGAAAATGTGATAATAAATGAAGGAAGTGATGAAAGTAGTGATAAAAATCCAGATGGACAAGTTATGAATAACTTTCAATTTATATTTACTGCCAAGGCTAACTCAAAATCTACAAATTCAATTGCTAAATCCAACCATTCCAAATCAAAATCTGCCTTTAATCCCCCCTCTCCCAAATCTCCTGATAAGGTTCAGATTTAAAACTCCTTTGGACTGCTGGATCAAGTAGAGCTCATAATCGAAGCATCAAATTTGAATGAAGATTTAGTGGATACCTCTGTGCATGTAGCTGACATGCACATCCCCACTTGTGCTAATCAATCCATTGCAAATCCTGACCCTTTTCAATTTGCCTCGCCTTACTCCTCACTGTCACTTCCCAACCATATTTTTGGTGATTTGAACAACTTAGCAAATGATACTTCATCTGCTCCTCAAATACCAAACCCTTAATCCTCATCTTTACCAAAAATGCCTAAACCTCCCTCTTTTCCAGTGCTAAGAGAAAGAGTATTCAAACTAAGTAGAGGTCGTCCAAAAAAGAATTCTACTGGTATGGTCGACCTTTGCAAATCAACAGAATTCTCTATTGATCTGTCAGTTTTGACCTTGCCTTCTCATCAAATATCCAAAGTTCTCTCTTCTGGTGTGAAAACCAGGGCATCCTGAAACACCCCACCTCCGTTAAGGTCACTCACAAAGGGAACGCTTTAACTTTGGTGGAGGTTTATAAGTAAAAGCCACAGATAAACTCAAGACAGATATAAACACACATATTTTAAACAGCGGAAAACCAAACAAACATTTATTTCATAATACGTGTTCAAAACAAAACATTTCATAATTGTCTCAAAATACTTCCAACATTACAACCTCATAACTATCTTGATTATTAAAGAAGCATAAAACATAATTAAAGTGACAAAAATCCCCATAGTGATATCCAAAGCCATAATCCGAGCAAAAGAGATCCAAATCATACATCTACGGTCTTGGACCTTGTAAAGAGCCTGACTGAGCTGAGCTGTTTCCTCCCTGTGCACATGGAGGGGACCGAAAGAAAAGTAGACGAAAAGAAAATAGAGTCAGACATAAAGCCTGAGTAAATCTAGTAACCCTTCAGTATGTGAATAAGAAAAGGGCATGATAGATATATACTGAAAATAGGAAAGTGTCACAAGCTAAGGAAGTGTCGAATGTACTATCGCACCCATATTATATCTCTGTACCTACTTGAGTTTATTCTAACTGGCACCCCATGGTGAGGGTGAAGTGATCCCCATTTCTATTTAAAGATCGGCTCCTACTGTAACGACCCGGAAAATCTGAACCAATTTAAAAATTTTAAATTGGCTAAAATAGTGGATTTTAAATATTTAAAATAAATATTTTAAACAATAGCAATGAAAAGTGAGTTTGAATCGACGATTGAAAACGAATATAATTAATTCTAATTATAAACAAGGCCTGAAATGGCGCTGTAGTTTCAAAATTTGAATTCAAACTTCGTCGGACTGTACCGGGTGCAAAACAAAACGGATTTGAGTGAAACCAAAAATATTTAAATCTGTTAGTGAATACCTTTCTACCGAATCTGAAAAATTGAATTTTCATAGCGGAAAGCAAAAGTTATGGCCAAATGAATTTTCAGAAAGGTCGCTATGGAATTTATATAGCCCGTGAAATTGGCCATTTTGCAAATGACCTCAGAATTCGACGAAACCACTTTTGTTGGATCCGGGATGTGAAGTTATTGCTAGGTTTCAAATTTCATAATTTTTGAAGCCAGTATGTGAGTGTGGCAAAGGTAAACGTGTTTCGATCAATTACAGTTAAATTGGATCGACCAGAAATGGGCCTTTTTGCAAACGGTCTCAGAATTCGACGAAACTAGTTTTGTTGGGACCGTATCGTCAAAATATAGTCAGATTTATTTTTCTGGAATTTTTCCAATCAGTTTGTGGGCCTGGCAAATTGAAATGTACGTTCAAATTGAATATTGAATGTTTTATGTTTTAATTTGAAGGAAAACTGACTGAAACAGTCGAATGGGCCTACGAAACATATCACATTGTGTTCGGAATGGGGGTAAAACTCTAGGGACGACAGTTGTTGGGTTTGGATTGGGGTTCGTGCGTAAAAGGGGTATTTTTGGAATTTTAAAAGTTATAAATAAAAAAAACAATTGGCCCACGTCAGCACCCCCCGTCTTCTCGCTCCCCGATTGCGATATACGGTGGAAAACGCTCGTATCTTCTCTCTTCTTTTTCTCCTAATTCTCTCCACGAAATCAAGTGCTCCAGTTAGGGTTTTTGTAGTACTCCTCGTCACATCCATACCAATTTCGAACCTTATCGTGGACCGTCGGAGGCGTATCGAGCCCGAGAAGATCGCCTCCGTCGAAGCAGATTTCTCCTCCCCACGGCGATCGCACCTGACGCGGTTGGCACCCCCTGGAGCGGGCTTCGAAGCTCTACACCGTGGTGCGACTAGATCTTAGCATCGTTGCACGGATTGATCGAAAAACTAAAACCTAGTTTTGAAGAAATCAAGCAGGTGACGGGTATGAACTTCTGAACTAATTTCCATAATTTAAAACCATTGCAAACTTTGAAAAATCATATCTTTTTCACTTCTTGATGAAATTCGATGAAACAGGAAACATCGTGACCGTGTGGACGTTTTCTACATTATAGAAGAGATCGCATATTTTTCTGAGCCTTCTGCTATTTTTGGTGGAGTGGAACCCAAAGTGAGATTTCTAATTTATAAACGATATAGAAAACGGCGATGTATAAATTATATAGTCGATGTATGAGTTATATAAGCGTTGTACACCTCATGTATAAGTGTTGTATAAGTTGTACGTTCGATGTATAAGTTATATATGCATTGTAAAAATTATATATGTGTTGAGATAGAAGTGAATTGCTACACATATATATATATATATATATATATATATATATATATATATATATATATATATACACCCCTCGTCCACAAACCATGGACGATATTTATTGGTTGTGATTGGTGTGAAAATTGATTGATAGCGAATGGTTGATTGGAATTGTTTGTGGTTGATATTGATTGATTGTGGTTGAAAAATACCCATTTGCAGTTGAGAAAAATTTGGTTGAAACCACATAGGATTAGTTTATGGAAATGAAATAAATATATACACGCCGCCTGCGTGCGAACTAGATGCACGATCCCCATTGTCAAAAACCGCGAGGTTTTAAGGTAGAGCGAGGAGCTGTACTAGGGACGGTCTCAGTTTTAACTACCCTGCCGTTATGCTGCCGAAATTTTGAATAATATTCATTTGTTTGAATTATTTTCATTTGTTGAAACTATATTTATTCGATGAATAGAAACCCTTCAATTGTTGAGTCGATATTCATTCGTTGAATTGAAATTCATGTGTTGAATGGTATTCGTGTTTTAAATATAAAAATCACATTTTTATCTATATATATAAACTATAGAAAACCTTCATGTGTTGAATCGATATTCATTCGTTGAATTGAAATTCATGTGTTGAATGGTATTCGTGTTTTAAATATAAAAATCACATTTTTATCTATATATATAAACTATAGAAAACCTTAATGTGTTGAATCGATATTCATTCGTTGAATTGAAATTCATGTGTTGAATGGTATTCGTGTTTTAAATATAAAAATCACATTTTTATCTATATATAGAAACTATAGAAAGCCTTCATGTGTTGAATCGATATTCATTCGTTGAATTGAAATTCATGTGTTGAATGGTATTCGTGTTTTAAATATAAAAATCACATTTTTATCTATATATAAAAACTGTAGAAAACCTTCATGTGTTAAATCGATATTCATTCGTTGAATAGAAATTCATGTGTTGAATGGTATTCGTGTTTTAAATATAAAAATGACATTTTTACCTATATATAGAAACTATAGAAAAGCTTCATGTGTTGAATCGATATTCATTCACTGAATTGAAATTCATGTGTTGAATGGTATTCATATTTTGAAATAGATTGTTTTATAATAAAAGTCACCTTTTTATCATCTATATGAACTATGTAAAATGACCTTGTTTTAAAAGAAATGTTTTATAATAAAAATCCTATTTTTATTACCTATATAAACTATATAAAATAATAGTGTTTTGAAAAGAAACGTTTTACAATAAAAATCACATTTTTATTATATACATGAATTGCTAAATATAGTGAAGTGTTGAAATAGAAGACAGTTAGATAAAAATATCATTTTTATCAAATGTATGAAAAGAATATAGCTTTGAAATCGAAGAATCGATATATATATATATAAATAGAATTAAAATATATCGAATAACGACGCTGCAGTTCGTATTTTGAAACCGTGATTTCAAACGAATATACCGGGAGATCCGACCATCGGATTTTCCTGAAATCGCAACCGTTGGGTTCGCTTTGGAAAAATCTTTCCAATGGCACCAACTTTGTAAAAATCCAACGGTTGGATTGTGTGGAATGTTTAATTCAAATCTGAATAAAAACAACGCCAGAATCGATTATATATATAATTATATTTAATCGAATAACGATGCTGCAGTTCGTATTTTGAAATCAAAACTTCAAACGATTATACCGGGAGATCCGACCGTCGGATTTTCCCGAAACTGGAACCATTGGATTTTTTTTGAAAAGATCTTTCAAATGATGTAAATTTTGTGAAGATCCAACGGTTAGATTTTCAGATATGTGTAAATCAAATCTGAAGAAAAATAGCGCCACGGCCGCGTTGTGGCCCGAAGCATTGTTTTGAATAAATTGGCTATTTTAAAATAAATAAAAATGGCAATAAATCGTTATAAAATATTATAAACGATATGGATGTGATTTAGAATTTAACTGAAGGTTGGCTAAGTCGAATGGCTTCTTGGGTATTGATCTGATGTTGGTTTCGGCCTTCGGGGTTAATATTTGGGAAATCGTTCTCTTACTGATTGACGGTTAGTGACTAATGAATTGAAATGATGCGTATGTATGTTAGTGTTGCACTTGTTTATTATATACGCGAGTTGCTCAGAAAGACCGGGTTTATCCCATTCTGAATAACTGAATCGACGATAAGAAATCGAAGATGAAGACGGTGGTCGAAGACCGGAGATCTTCACCTCGTTTGGATGGTAACCGAGGTCCTGATTGGGAGGCATCTCGAAATATGGATAATGAGTAGTGATCGTCCAGACGAATGTGGTGGTCGATGGGTTTGCGAGGTATATAGTGCCTCCGGTTCCGTTCAGACCCAGAACGGACTTGTAAATGGACTGTGTGTCTGACATTGGATTTTATTCTGTGTTGATTGACCTCTATTAAATATACATCTGTATGGCGGCAAAGAATTTATTGTTTTGCTTAACGCCCTTCTCTGAAACGCACGAGCTTAGAGGTTGTATATCGATGGACATCAGTCGCATGGCATGAATTGCTAGTGTGGCATGCCTAAGTGGCAAGTGATCAGGGCTTCTGTTGAAAAGCAAAGTCTTGTGGTGATGATCAAAGTACCGCCTGTGTGGCGTAGCTTTGTGTATAACGTGAAATCGCGAGCCTCACACCCCGGTATGAACCAGAAACGGGAGAAGGACCTCAGGGAGGGCATGCGTTTCTTTCTAGTTAGAAGTGGTGTCAGTGGTTTTACACGCCCTGACGAGTTTGACTTATGTGGTTGTTACTGTTGCGAGGCGCCTCGGTTAGATCGGACGATCCGGGTCCGATGGAGTCATTCGTTGGCTCATTTACTCCCCATAGGGCGGGGAAACGTAGTGTTTAGGAATTTTAATCCACATCGGTGGACCGGCCCTGTCGCTCCAAAGGGTCACTCGAGCTCTGACCCTGAGACATGGGCTAGATTGTCCCGAAGTCGGTAAGGACTATCTTTTGCCTTGGTTCAGGACGGAAATCCAATTTCCAAATACGACATCGTGTGGTTTTGATTGTATATATATATGGCGACATGATATATGGTACCCATGCCGTCTAGGATTGATAGTTATGATTCGAAATTGTTTTTGAAACATGTAAACACTAATAATAATATCAATTGCTTTTTTTTTATTCGTATCAAGCATATTTTGGCTATTATAAGATAAAACACTATCCTCCGGTTTGCGTTGCATTGTGTGATGGGAACCGAGTCTTATAATGGCTTCATTTTTATAAAAAGCATTGCGATGTTTAAAAGCAAGATTTGTTTTTAAAGCACTGGCAATCCAATGGAGTAAACCCGTTCCACGAAAGTGGTGTGGTCCTGTGATTAGCCTTATTTCAAATGTGTTGATAGATTTCTCATACCAGTCCCCTGAATGACTCGTAGTTTGTTTCACTTTCAAACTCGAGTGCCCCTTTTTCTACACGGGCAGCCTTCAGGTTTAGCTGGTTCTTTCTGGATAGCTGGAGCTGAAGATGGATTCTATTATTTATCTCTTTTTATGCTGTTCAGCTCCTATTGTACATATTATGTTTGTTTTCCGCTGTAGACATTTATGTATAGCTGAACTGTATTTGTACTGAGCATGATCCTGTATACAGTGTAACTCTGATGATTACGTTTATCCAGTATATTCTATTGTTCATTATCTGGTGTATTTATTTAATTCTGTTCTGCTATTATCTGTTTATGTGTTATATTCCAAGGATTACCCTTGCCACCGTCAGTACGGGGTTTGGGGTTGTCCCAATTTGGTAACAGAGCTTTGGTTAAGCTTAGTTCTGGGATATAACATATTAACGAATTCGTCAGAAATAGAACCAGTAGTGTTCTAGGACGGGTAACTCTATACAGATAGGATCAGTAATATCCTAGTATGAGTAAAGCAGAATGAAATTACACCTCGATAGACACATTTACATTTGAAGTACATGTTTCTATGTTTTAAAATATCTTTTCTGTGACCTGACACTTGATCTGCTATTTGCAGAAGTACTAGAAAATGAGTGTCAGAAACAGAAGGAATGCAGAACCGGATATTGAGGCCCTATTAATCAAATATCGAAATATGGGTGGAATACCGTTCTCTGGTGAAGAATCTATTATGAAGACACAGGCTTGGATTCGCTCTGCTAAGAAAATCTTTGATGGATTAAAGCTGAGGGATGACCAGAAAAGAATACTGACATCCTGGGCACTCAAAGATGAAGCTTTGGTCTGGTGTGATTCGGTAATTGAGAATAATCCAGAAGGTACCATCACCTGGGACAGATTCAAAGTGATTTTTCTGGAAAGATTTACTCCTCCCGAATCGACTGAGCGACTATGTGACGAATTTTCTTATCTGATACAAGGTGATATGATCCCAGAATATCATAAGAAATTCAACGAACTTTCTCACTTTGCTCCTCATCTGATTAAAGTCCCAAAGAGGAAGAACCTGAGATTTATTCATGGCCTGCAAAGAAAATATCAGAACAGTTTAATGAGGAATCTGAAGCTTCCTTTCTCAGAAATGATTTATATGGCTTACCAGTATGAAGATCTCCATAGGAAAGGTATGTTACAGTACGAAGAGGAAGTCAGCTCTAGTAATAAAAATGAATCTGAAACTGATCGTCCTGAATCCAATACAAAGTCTAAGGTCAGTAAGAAGCCCAGTGCCAAGAGAAAAAGGGCTAAATTTGAAAAAGAACCAGCAACGACTGCCATATGCAATAACTGCCATAAGCCAGGGCATTTTCAGGGAAATTGCAAACCCTCGGAGAAGCGAATAAAGAGTGGATCTAAATCCGGTAAGAAGTTTCAAGAGAATAGGAAGTGCAGTCAATTCCATCAAACCGGTCATCTTTCAAAGGCCTGCCCGCTATTCAGAAAACCCGAAGCGTAAATGAAGTGGTAGAAGTACATGCATCCTCGTCTGCTCTGGAAAGGTCTGATGTTTTAGAAGGCACGCTCAATGTCAAGAACATTCCAGTTAAAGTACTGTTTGACACAGGCGCGTCACGAAGCTTTATTTCGAAGAGTGCAGTCAAGAAGTTGGATTTGAAATTGAAAAAGCTAAAAGCACCAATGACTGTCCAAAATCCAGTTGGGGGTTCCATCGATCTCAGTTGGGTTTGTGGGGTGCCTGTCTCTTTTTCCTGTTATAAATTCCCTATTATCTCTATCGTTATGAATTTTAATGAATTCGATCTTATTCTGGGATTGGATTGGCTAACCAGATATGAGGCGGAGGTTAGATGCGCCGAGAGAGTTGTTAAGGCAAAGGCACAATCGGGGAATTATATAACCATACCATGTGAAGGCCCGACTTCAAATAGAAAGGACTTCTGGGCAGCTTTAGATGTTTCTCCAGCCCAAATAGAAAATATCCCTGAAGTCGCAGAGAATATTCCTGACCTCATCAAAGACATTCCTGTCGTCAAGAACTATGCGGATGTGTTCGAAGAAGTTGTTCGCTTGCCTCCGCAGAGAGAAATAGATTTCATGATCGCTTTGATTCCCAATGCAAGGCCGGTAGTTCATGCTATTCGAAGAATGTCCTTGAAAGAGAAAGAAGAACATGACAATCAAACACGACAGCTAGAAGGGTCTGATCAGGCCTAGTTTCTCTGATTGGGGAGCAGCAGTGGTGTTTGTCCCAAAATCTGACGGTACTCCACGTCTATGTGTGGATTATCGTGATCTGGACAAGCAAACAATAAAGAATAAATATCCATTGCCGCGGATTGATGATTTGTTGGATCGATTAAATGGCGCACAAGTATTTTCACGAATGGACCTAGCTACAGGTTCATCAGCTTCGTATCGCCGAGGAGTGTGTTCCTTTGACAGCATTCAGAGGTCCAGACTTATTCTATGAGTGGTTAGTAATTCCGTTCGGCTTATGTAATGCTCCAGCCTATTTCGTCGATCTAATGAACAGAGTATTCAGAGGAGTTTTGAATAAATTTGTTCTGGTTTTCATTGATGATATCCTTATCTTCTCTAAGTCAGAAAGCGAGCACAAAAAACATTTGAAACAAGTGTTATAAATTCTGAGAAGGAATGTATTGAAAGCAAAGTTTTCCAAATGTATATTCTGGCAAGAAGAAATCAAATTTCTGGGCCACGTTGTATCGAAAGAAGGAATTGCTGTGGATCGAAGAAAAATCACAGCTATTCAGAATTGGAAACAACCCAGTACCCCCACTGAAGTCCGCAGTTTTCTCGGACTGGCTAGTTATTACCGGAAGTTCGTTAAAACTTTTCAAAGATATCTGGTCACTTAACGAAGCTTACAAAGAAGCACTCAAAGTTCAAATGGACTCTAGAAAGTGAAGAGGCTTTTGAAGAGCTAAAGTTAAGATTAACGACAGCTCCAGTGTTAACCATCATCGATGGCAATCAGGATTTGAAAGTCTGGACTGACGCTTCTAGAGAAGGCCTTGGCGCAGTGTTAATGCAAAGAGGTCAAGTGATTGCTTATGCTAGCCGTCAATTGAAGCCGCACGAAAAGAACTACGTAACTCATGATCTTGTGTTATTGGCTATAGTATTCGCTTTGAAAATCTAGGGGCATTATCTTCTGTGTGAGAGATTCGAACTGTTTACAGATCATCAGTCGCTGAAGTTTCTATTCACCCAGAAAGACCTGAATCTGAGCCAGCAACGTTGGCTAGAGTTCCTTGCAGCATACGATTTTGAGATTATATACACTCCAGGGAAAGCCAATGTCGTGGCCGATGCGTTAAGCCGAAATAATGAGATGATTGCCAGTTTTATTATCACGACTTCATTGATAGATAAAATATCTGCTCTTCAGAAGGATGATTACTTCATTCATAAGATCAGAGAGATAATTCCGAAAGGCAAACCCTTGAGTTTTCAAGTTGATGATGAGGGGTTTCTAAGGCTGAAAGGTCGAATCTGTGTTCCTAACATTCCTGAGCTCCGAAAAGAAGTACTGGATGAATGCCACAGGTCAAAACTTAGTATCCATCCGGGAGTAAGCAAAATGTACAATGACATCAAACGCACTTTCTGGTGGAAGTCGATGAAGGGGGACATTTCTTTATATGTTAGCCGATGCCCTACTTGCCAGCTAGTCAAAAGCGACCAACAGAAACTAGTTGGATTATTGCAACCGCTAGACGTTCCAGGCTGGAAATGGGAACATATTTCTATGGACTTCATAGATGGTCTGCCCAGAACCAGAAAAGGGAATGACAGTATTTGGGTGATCGTAGATCGCTTCACGAAGACCGCCCATTTCATACCTGTCAGATCAAACAGAACTGCTCAGAGTCTGGCGCAGATATATTTCAAGGAAATTGTTAGACTACATGGAGTGCCGCTCAGTATAGTTAGTGATAGAGATACAATATTTACCAGTAAATTCTGGGAGGCATTTCAAGTAGAGCTGGGAACGTAGCTGAACTTGAGCACCGCTTATCATCCTCAGGCAGACGTTCAGAATGAAAGGGTGAATCGTATACTAGAAGATCTATTGCGGGCTTGTGTTCTAGATTTTGGTGGATCATGGGAAGACCATCTGCATTTGGCTGAATTCTCATATAATAACAGCTACCAGGCGAGCCTGACAATGTCGCCATTCAAAGCGTTGTATGGTAGACCGTGCCCATCTCCTGCTTGTTGGGTAGAACCTGGTAATAGACTTGTAATTGGGCCAGATATGATCCGAGAAGCTGCCGACAAAGTCGATTTTATTAAGAAACGATTACTGGCCGCTCAAAGCCGACAAAAGAGCTATGCCGATAGGAGAAGAAGAGATATATCCTTTGTTGTTGGCGACTACGTATATTGGAAAGTATCGCCGATGAGAGGAGTTATCCGGTTCGGTAAAACTGGATAGTTGGCGCCCAAATTCATTGGTCCGTTTCCTATTCTGGAACGGATCGGAACGCTCGCTTATAGAGTTTAACTGCCGGATTGGTTGCCTAGAGTTCATGATGTATTTCACATATCTCAACTTCGAAAGCACGTTCATGAACCAGACCTGATCGTGGAAGAAGCAGCTCAACAGGATATTGAAATTACCCCTGAATTAGCTGTGAGAAGAGAGCCGCTAAAGATTATCGGCAAAGAAACCAAAGAGCTGAGGAACAAGAAAGTTCACTTGGTCAAAGTGCAATGGAGTGGAGATCTGCGAGATTGTACTTGGGAAACTGAGGAGGGCATTCAGAACGCCTATCCTAGATGCCGAGTGGATATCTCTGATTGACTCTGGTGCAAGGTACATTTACCATGCTTTGCATTACCAATTAGTTCTCTATTCTGTTGTTATTTTCTTTCCATGGAAGTGCACTTTTAATTCTATAGTCTGAATGATTTTAAAAGAATATAGAAATTGATTTGTATGATTTTGAAAAGTTAAAAACAATTTGATTGTTGTTTGTGTTGTGTGATAGTAAATTCGATTAATTGAATTATTGAAACAATAGTTAATTTAATCAACAATAGAATAATAGTAGAATTTATTCATTTGAATCACACATTGAACTGAGTAGAAAATAGATAGAAATATATACATGTGCATTATATATGTTTGAACAGGTAAATTGATAGCTGTTGAGTAAAGATTTTATTTGCGTGCCCGACAAATAGGTAAACCTTAATGAGTTGGATGCGAAATATTATTATATCAACTCCTGTGAATGCCATTGGATGCGGAGTGCTGGTTATTCTGTGTGAAATAATAAACGTCGCCATAGGATAGTAACAATTAATTTTAAACTACATTACATGGCATACCTCAGAAGATAGGCATACTTCATCATATACCACATAAGCATTTGGAGCTTGTGTGACGAGGTGGAAGATTTACCATACGAGCGAGAGGCTTGTATGGCAATGACTATATTTTACAGGTTGAATTGATGACTGATATGGACTATTTAAATTGTAACGATAAAAATTGCCAGATTAATAAAAAACCCACACGGGTCTGGAGTTGATACGGCACATGGACTATTTATTTCCTACACGGGACGAGGTGACGAGGATTTATCCTTTGGAGCATTTAAAATACACACTCCCTCAGGTTTTGACAGGGTGACGAGAATTTATTCTCTGGAGTTATTATCTATACATGCTCCCCTATAAACACCAGAATATATCACTATAAATATGTGTATGCTTATTAGGATTTATTGGGTACCTAATACGACCTAATAAATTTCCAAATCTCTCCCCGTACAAAGGAGGTTATGGCGAAATTCTTCGAAAATTCCGGGTGTTAGCCAAATTTTTGAAGAATTTGAAAACTCTCAGAAACTCAAAAGTTGGAGAATGGAAGCCAGATCGAACGTAGAGTTGACAAATCAAACAACTTTCGACTTTTTTCCTTTTCGGGGACGAAAAGTTTTAAGTGGGGGAGATTGTAACGACCCGGAAAATCTAAACCAATTTAATTTTTTTTAAATTGGCTAAAATAGTGGATTTTAAATATTTAAAATAAATATTTTAAATAATAGCAATGAAAAGTGAGTTTGAATCGACGATTAAAAACGAATATAATTAATTCTAATTATAAACAAGGCCTCAAATGGCGTTGCAGTTTCAAAAATTGAATTCAAACTTTGTCGGACTGTACCGGGTGCAAAACAAAACGGATTTGAGTGAAACCTAAAATATTTAAATCTGTTAGTGAATACCTTTCTAACGAATCTGAAAAATCAAATTTTCATAGTGGAAAGCAAAAGTTATGGCCAAATGAATTTTCAGAAAGGTCGCTATGGAATTTATATAGCCCGTGAAATTGGCCATTTTGCAAACGTCCTCGGAATTCGACGAAACCACTTTTGTTGGATCCGGGATGTGAAGTTATTGCTAGGTTTCAAATTTCATAATTTTTGAAGCCAGTATGTGAGTGTGGCAAAGGTAAACGTGTTTCGATCAATTACAGTTAAATTGGATCGACCAGAAATGGGCCTTTTTGCAAACGGTCTCAGAATTCGACGAAACTAGTTTTGTTGGGACCGTATCGTCAAAACATTGTCAGATTTATTTTTCTGGAATTTTTCGAATCAGTTTGTGGCCCTGGCAAATTGAAATGTACGTTCAAATTGAATATTGAATGTTTTATGTTTTAATTTGAAGGAAAAATGACTGAAATAGTCGAATGGGCCTGCGAAACATATCCCATTGTGTTCGGAATGGGGGTAAAATGCTAGGGACGACAGTCGTTGGGTTTGGATTGGGGTTCGTGTGTAAAAGGGGTATTTTTGGAATTTTAAAAGTTATAACTAAAAAATAACCCATTGGCCCACGTCAGCACCCCCCGGGTCTTCTCTCTCCCCGATTGCGATATACGGTGGAAAACGCTCGTATCTTCTCTCCTCTTTTTCTCCTAATTCTCTCCACGAAATCAAGTGCTCCAGTTAGGGTTTTTGTAGTACCCCTCCTCCTCGTCACATCCATACCAATTTCGAACCTTATCGTGGACTGTCGGAGGCGTATCGAGCCCGAGAAGATCGCCGCCGTCGAAGCAGATTTCTCCTCCCCACGGTGATCACACCAGACGCGGTTAGCACCCCCTGGAGTGGGCGTCGAAGCTCTACACCGTGGTGCGACTGGATCTTAGCATTGTTGCACGGATTGATCGAAAAACTAAAACCTAGTTTTGAAGAAATCAAGCAGGTGACGGGTATGAACTTCTGAACTAATTTCCACAGTTTAAAACCGTTGCAAACTTTGAAAAATCATATCTTTTTCGTTTCTTGACGAAATTCGATGAAACAGGAAACATCGTGACCGTGTGGACGTCTTCTACATTTTAGAAGAGACCGCATATTTTTCTGATCCTTCTGCTATTTTTGGTGGAGTGGAACCCAAAGTGAGATTTCTAATTTATAAACGATATAGAAAACGACGATGTATAAATTATATAGTCGATGTATGAGTTATATAAGCGTTGTACACCTCATGTATAAGCGTTGTATAAGTTGTACGTTCGATGTATAAGTTATATATGCGTTGTAAAAATTATATACGTGTTGAGATAGAAGTGAATTGCTATATATATATATATATATATATATATATATATATATATATATATATATATATATATACGCCCCTCGTCCACAAACCATGGACGATATTTATTGGTTGTGATTGGTGTGAAAATTGATTGATAGCGAATGGTTGATTGGAATTGTTTGTGGTTGATATTGATTGATTGTGGTTGAAAAATACCCATTTGCGGTTGAGAAAAATTTGGTTGAAGCCACATAGGTTTAGTTTGTGGAAATGAAATAAATATATACATGCCGCCTGCGTGCAAACTAGATGCATGATCCCCATTGTAAAAAACCGCGAGGTTTTAAGGTAGAGCGAGGAGCCGTACTAGGGATGGTCCCGGTTTTAACTACCCTGCCGTTATGCTGCCGAAATTTTGAATAATATTCATGTGTTTGAATTATTTTCATTTGTTGAAACTATATTTATTCGTTGAATAGAAACCCTTCATGTGTTGAGTCGATATTCATTCGTTGAATTGAAATTCATGTGTTGAATGGTATTCGTGTTTAAAATATAAAAATCACATTTTTATCTATATATATAAACTATAGAAAACCTTCATGTGTTGAATCGATATTCATTCGTTGAATTGAAATTCATGTGTTGAATGGTATTCGTGTTTTAAATATAAAAATCACATTTTTATCTATATATAGAAACTATAGAAAGCCTTCATGTGTTGAATCGATATTCATTCGTTGAATTGAAATTCATGCGTTGAATGGTATTCGTGTTTTAAATATAAAAAACAAATTTTTATCTATATATATATATATAAACTGTAGAAAACCTTCATGTGTTGAATCGATATTCATTCGTTGAATAGAAATTCATATGTTGAATGGTATTCGTGTTTTAAATATAAAAATCACATTTTTATCTATATATAGAAACTATAGAAAACCTTCATGTGTTGAATCGATATTCATTCACTGAATTGAAATTCATCTGTTAAATGGTATTCATATTTTGAAATAGATTGTTTTATAATAAAAATCACCTTTTTATCATCTATATGAACTATGTAAAAGGACCTTGTTTTAAAAGAAATGTTTTATAATAAAAATCATATTTTTATCACCTATGTAAACTATATAAAATAATAGTGTTTTGAAAAGAAATGTTTTAAAATAAAAATCACATTTTTATTATATACATGAATTGTTAAATATAGTGAAGTGTTGAAATAGAAGACAGTTAGATAAAAATATCATTTTTTTTAAATTTATGAAAAGAATATAGCTTTGAAATTGAAGAATCGATATATATATATATATATATATATTGAATTAAAATATATTGAATAACGAAGCTGCAGTTCGTATTTTGAAACCGTGATTTCAAACGGTTATACCGGGAGATCCGACCATCAGATTTTCCTGAAATCGCAACCGTTGGGTTCGCTTTGGAAAAATCATTCCAACGGCACCAACTTTATAAAAATCCAACGGTTGGATTGTCTGGAATGTTTAATTCAAATCTGAAGAAAAACAGCGCCAGAATCGATTATATATATATATATATATATATATATATATATATATTTAATCGAATAACGACTCTGCAGTTCGTATTTTGAGATCGAAACTTCAAACGATTATACTGGGAGATCCGACCGTCGGATTTTCCCGAAATTGGAACCATTGGATTCGTTTTGAAAAGATCTTTCTAATGATGTAAATTTTGTGAAGATCCAATGGTTAGATTTTCAGATTTTTGTAAATCAAATCTGAAGAAAAACAGCGCCACGACCGCGTTGTGGCCCGAGGCGTCGTTTTGAATAAATTGGCTATTTTAAAATAAATAAAAATGGCAATAAATCATTATAAACGATATAGATGTGATTTAGAAATTAACTGAAGGTTGGCTAAGTCGAATGGCTTCTTGGGTATTGATCTGATGTTGGTTTCGGCCTTCGGGGTTAATATTTGGGAAATCGTTTTCTTACTGATTGACGGTTAGTGACTAATGAATTGAAATGATGCGTATGTATGTTAGTGTTGCACTTGTTTATTATATACGTGAGTTGCTCAGAAAGACCGGGTTTATCCCATTCTGAATCTGAATCGACGATAAGAAATCGAAGATGAAGACGGTGGTCGAAGACCGGAGTTCTTCACCTCGTTTGGATGGTAACCGAGGTCCTGATTGGGAGACATCCCGAAATATGGATAATGAGTGGTGATCGTCCAGACAAACGTGGTGGTCGATGGGTTTGCGAGGTATATAGTGCCTCGGGTTTCGTTCAGACCCAGAACGGACTTGTAAATGGACTGTGTGTCTGACATTGGATTTTATTCTGTGTTGATTGACCTCTATTAAATATACATCTGTATGGAGGCGGAGAATTTATTCTTTTGCTTAACGCCCTTCTCTGAAATGCACGAGCTCAGAGGTTGTATATCGATGGACATCAGTCGCATGGCATGAATTGCTAGTGTGGCATGCCTAAGTGGCAAGTGATCAGGGCTTCTGTTGAAAAGCAAAGTCTTGTGGTGATGATCAAAGCACCGCCTGTGTGGCGTAGCTTTGTGTATAACGTGAAATCGCGAGCCTCACACCCCGGTATGAACCAGAAACGGGAGAAGGACCTCAAGGAGGGCATGCGTTTCTTTCTAGTTAGAAGTGGCGTCAGTGGTTTTACACGCCCTGACGAGTTTGACTCATGTGGTTGTTACTATTGCGAGGCGCCTCGGTTAGATCGGACGATTCGGGTCCGATGGAGTATTCGTTGCCTCATTTACGCCCCATAGGGCGCGGAAACGTAGTGTTCAGGAATTTTAACCCACATCGGTGGACCGGCCCTGTCGCTCCAAAGGGTCACTCGAGCTCTGACCCTGAGACATGGGCTAGATTGTCTCGAAGTCGGTAAGGACTATCTTTTGCCTTGGTTCAGGACGGAAATCCAATTTCCAAATACGACATCGTGCGGTTTTGATTATATATATATGGCGACATGATATATGGTACCCATGCCGTCTAGGATTGATAGTTATGATTCGAAATTGTTTTTGAAACATGTAAACACTAGTAATAATATCAATTGCTTTTGTTTTATTCGTATCAAGCATATTTTGGCTATTATAAGGTGAAACTCTATCCTCCGGTTTGCGCTGCATTGTGTGATGGGAACTGAGTCTTATAATGGCTTCATTTTTATAAAAAGCATTGCGATGTTTAAAAGAAAGATTTGTTTTTAAAGCACTGGCAATCCAATGGAGTAAACCCGTTCCACGAAAGTGGTGTGGTCCTGTGATTAACCTTATTTCAAATGTGTTGAGTAGATTTCTCATACCAGTCCCCTGACTGACTCGTAGTTTGTTTCACTTTCAAACTCGGGTGCCCCTTTTTCTACATGGGCAACCTTGTATTCAGGTTTAGCTGGCTCTTTCTAGATAGCTGGAGCTGAAGATGGATTCTATTATTTATCTCTTTTTATGCTGTTCAGCTCCTATTGTACATATTATGTTTGTTTTCCGCTGTAGACATTTATGTATAGCTGAACTGTATTTGTACTGAGTATGATCCTGTATACAGTGTAACTCTGATGATTACGTTTATCCAGTATATTCTATTGTTCATTATCTGGTGTATTTATTTAATTCTGTTCTGCTATTATCTATTTATGTGTTATATTCCAAGAATTACCCTTGCCACCGTCAGTACGAGGTTTGGGGTTGTCTCACCTACCCGCGTAAACATGTGTCATAAGACCCCCAAGAATTGTAGATACCTATGCTGGTCTCAACATGGGGCGTACCAAGACCCATGGTGGCGGCCCCGACACAAATTCTAGAAGGCATAAGTTATACTACTGGTGTACCTAGTGCCCTGGTTATCTGCTTCGGAGTGTGTGCACGCCCGCACCCCGTTAGACTTACACTGTGCACCCACCGCCGTCGTTTGACCGCTTACAATCAGCCCAGTAATCGTGCCCCACCCTGCCTAGTTTCAGGGTACCGTTGATACCTAACTTGGGTTACTGCTGAAACGGGTCCCTCGTTACCAGGATTTTCTAGTCAAACATGTTACGTGGTTAAGTGTATGTATTTACCTAACCCCACCCATCAATTCTTGTTAACATGTTGAACTTGGTTGAGTGTTATAGTTGACTTAACCCTACCATCTGTCCTTAGCCTCTTAGGAGCACCAGACCACTCACATTAGACAGGTATTGCTACGGTTACTGGATGTGCCTGTCGGTTCCGGGCAGGTTTACACCGTAGCTCAGTCTAACCTTGGGTCTTTATTGGGCTCAATGCTTAACCACACACATTGGATAGGTATTGTTGTGACTACTGGATAGCCGGGCGGGTCCGGGCAGGTTTACATCACAACTCAATCCAACCTCGGGTTAAGCATATCGTGTTTTCTAAATTTACATATTTTATTACCTCTCAATTATATATGTAAATGTCATGTCTTTTACTCTTGGGTATAACAATTCATGCCGCTTTAAATGTCATTGTCGTTGGCATGTGCCAAACATGCCAACATATATTTTTCATGTTTTACACCCAACGTTATTACCCCCGTTTATACGTTCGCAACATTTTAACAAATGTTGGGCTTGACACAATTCAGCCCAACTTTATAAACGTGAGAAAA
This sequence comes from Allium sativum, assembly GCA_030737875.1. Lineage (NCBI taxonomy): Eukaryota > Viridiplantae > Streptophyta > Magnoliopsida > Asparagales > Amaryllidaceae > Allium > Allium sativum. The sequence goes on from CM060922.1 coordinate 299,001,641, forward strand.
GGGGAAATCAATAACATGTAATATTTTACAACATATAAGGATGTGTGGCGCATGAACTTGCAATTTAGTGATACTAACATAAATGATGGGTCATGTAAACTTGCAATCAAATCAAAGTATAACTAAGTAGGTGACATATGAAATGACATAGTTCAGGCTAATACAAACTTGTGTTTAAACATGTTTAACTTGGCATAATGTCGACCACAAAACTAGCATGTTGTATATTCACCAAAATGTCCAATTATAGCATCTAATCACATAGCCTATTTCAACATGAACTTGCATAGTTTATGAAACCCAAACGATACTTAACATAGATCCAATTATACTTGCAAATAAACATGAGAATGATATCATAGGTTTTGGGTCATGTAGGCATAAAAGGTTTCAAATCTAGAACATGTCTACATAAATTCTAATTTAGACTAAGGGAATATACATAGTCCATGCCATCGTCATATACATAAAGGGAAGTTTTTGCCACAAACTTGCAAGTGCCATTGTTTTCATATACAATTGTTCAATAGGCTTGCATCAATCATTTTATGCCACAAACATCAATACACAAGTCATGATAGAACCATTACAATACACAGAATTTATACAATAACACAATTCTATTTTTCATTTACATCGAATCACATCACAGTTTTTATTCATATTCTAAAAGGTCACTATACTTACAACGAATGCAGAATCTTGAATTCTGGATTCTGAAATCTGAAATTGAGATGCGCTCCTTTGGGTAGACTAACGTTGCATTGATTAATTTGATTAAACATTAATCTTCTTCTTAATTTGATTCGTCACTAAGCTTTTCTCTCTTGACGGCTATGTTCAATTCCTCCCTGGCAGCATGACGACTCCTTTCTTATTTTTTTGTGTGAATTTTCAGTTGAGACTTAGGGTGTATTTATAGATTTTTAAATTGTTTTGAGCCGTCAGATGAAGACAGGAGGAATCTAGACCATACAAAGTTTAAAGAGCCAATCAAGAGGTGACACGTCAGCCCTAGTGACACACAGAGCCACAGATATTCGAGGCAGAGCCAGACCTGGCCAGTCAGGTCGACCACGCAGGTCGACACCCAGGTCGACACTATGGTCGACCTGAGGAGGACCAGGTCGACAATATGGTCGACCTGGGGTGATCAGGTCGACACCATGGTCGACCTGGTCTCTGGGCGGGAATTTTCCCGCCCAGCCCAGTTTGAACCTGAAATTCGAATTTTGAAATTTAAACTGAGCTGTTTGAATTTAAATTTTGTTCTGAAACTTCCGAAGGCTATAACTCCTTCATACGGAGTGCGATTCACGCAAACTCGGACTCTATCTCAAGCAGAATTCCGAGACGAACGCAATGGCGTAACCCATTTCCCTTAATTCTTTCAATTACAATTAATTACACTTTAATTTTTGAATCTTAACATTATAAAATTCATGGGGTGTTACATTCTCCCCCCTAAAAAGATTTCGTCCCTGAAATCTTCAAGTTTGGAAGAATGTAAATCCTACCATCCAAAAATCATCTACTCAACCAACAAACACAGGCATCCACTGTCCTTAAAAGACTTCTAATGCTTCATGATCATATGCATAGTGTGTGTACATGTCCTTATCTAATGGATAAATCAGGCAGTCTACTGATTCAGCTGACCTCCTTAATGCGAATCATGTAAGTGTCATGAATCCATTATGTATGCAAATTTTCCTACTCATAATTCTACATGGGTGCACAACTATTCATACAAATGCGACAACCATATGACAGCATATCAAGTTTTCAACCATATACAAATGAGAATACATATATGCATATGCAATATAAAGTGACTGAGCTGATCTATAACCTAGGGTGTGTGTGTGTATATGCATCCACGAGCAACGACTAGCAACCATTTGCAGCCATCATCCATAACATGTTTTCAAATACATGTTTGCATCCATTGGTTTTCTACCTAAGGAGTTAGGAAAAGGACTGAGGAGGTATACCTAAAAAGATAGATAAAGCATAACTTAAGGAAAAAGAGAGATTGAAGATGTACCCTCAAAAAGAAGAGGGTAGGCAGCGCGTATTCTGTCCTCAGTTTCCCAAGTCGCGTCTTCCTCGGCGTCGCTCCACTGAACTTTAACGAGTTTGACTTCGCGGTTGCGTAGCTTTTTCACTTCAGTTCCTAAGATGCGGGTTGGAACTCTCCTCACAGTTGCTTCACGTTCCACTTCGGCTTCTTCTAGAATGCTAGGTTCCACCACTTTTGCCGACTCATGCAAACACTTCCGGAGGTGAGAAACATGAAAGACGTTGTGAACTCCGGCCAGTCTCTCTGGTAGCTCTAGTCTATAGGCCATCTTCCCAACCTTCTCGATGATAGGAAACGGTCCTACAAATCTTGGTGCTAGCTTTCCTATGGATCCAAAGCGAACGACGTTCCTTAAAGGGGATACCTTAAGGAAAACCCTGTCCCCAACCTCAAACTCAAGGTCGGTCCTTCTTTTGTCGGCGTAGGATTTCTGTCGGTCTTGGGCAGTCTTCATCCTTCTTCGTATCAAGTCCACTTTCTCCAAAGTCTCTCGAATCATATCTGGCCCAAGTATAAGCTTATCTGTAGACTCCCACCAACAAGTTGGTGATTTGCACGGTCTTCCATACAAGGCTTCGAAGGGCGCCATACCGATGGTAGCTTGGTAGCTGTTGTTGTAGGCAAATTCCACTAAAGGAAGGTGATCCTCCCAAGTCCCTCCAAAGTCCAGAACGCAAAGTCTTAAAAGATCCTCGAAAACTCTATTCACCCTTTCCGTCCGGCCATTGGTTTGGGGGTGATAGGACGTGCTCAAACATAACCGTGTGCCTACAACTTCTTGCAGACTCCGCCAAAACTCACTTGTGAAGATAGGATCTCGGTCACTAACAATGCTGGAGGGTTTCCCATGAAGTCGAGTTATTTCCTTGAGATAAAGATATGCTAGAGATGCGGCAGTCCTTCTACTCTTGAAAGGTATGAAGTAGGCGCTCTTAGTAAGCCTATCCACTATTACCCAAATGCTAGTGTTGCCTCTTCTCGACCTAGGCAGTCCATCAATGAAGTCCATTGAAATGTTGTCCCACTTCCACTGTGGGACCTCTAAAGGATGAAGTAGTCCTCCAAGCTTCTTCTGTTCCGCCTTGACCCGTTGGCAGGTCATGCACTTAGAAACGAAATCTGCACGTCTTGTTTCATGCCGTTCCAAAAGAAAGTCCTTTTTATATCCTTGTACATCTTATCACCGCCAGGGTGTATAGTCATCTTGGAATGATGCGCTTCCTCGAGAACCTTCTTTGTCAACTCCCTTGCTTGTGGAACGCATAATCTTCCATCTCGCCTCACCCAAACCTTATCATCGTTGGCGTATCTACTGAGGTGACTAGAAGTCTCACCCCTAATAAGTCTATCAATCACATCAACAAGCTGAGGGTCTTCACGTTGTGCAGCCCCTATTGAGTCCAAGAGAGTAGGGCGTACTTCGAGAGATGCTAGCAAACCCAGTACAAAATATGAGGAGGGTCTAAAGCTAAAACTGGCCATATACTCCAGGCTTTGCCTTTCTACAAAGAGAGGGCTTAAAGTCAGTTTCTTTTGGCTCAACGCGTCTACTACTACGTTGCCTTTGCCGGGAGTATAGGAAATTTCAAAGTCATACGAGGCAAGAAACTCCATACATCTTTGCTGCCTCAAGTTAAGATCCTTATGCGAGAAGAGATATTTCAGCGATTCGTGGTCAGTGTATAATTCGAACCTCTCACCCAGGAGATAATGGCGCGAAGACTTAAGCGCAAAGAGGATGGCGGCTAACTCGAGATCATGGGTTGGGTAGTTCTTTTCATGAACTTTCAATTGTCTTTCGCCATAAGCTACTACCCTTCCTTCTTGCATTAGAACAGCGTCTAGTCCCGTTCCACATGCATCCGTGTATACTGTCAACATTTTGCTTCCGTCAGGCAGAGTTAGAACTGGGGCTGTTGTAAGAGCCCTCTTTAATCGTTGGAAAGCAAACTCGCAGTCCAAATCCCAAGTGAACGCAAGATTCTTCTTTGTTAGCCTTGTGAGTGGGGCTGAGATTTTCGCGAAATCCCTAATAAACTTTCAGTAAAAACCGGCTAGCCCACGAAAGCTTCGAACTTCGGTTACATTCCTTGGTGTCTTCCAATCTTGCACTGCCACCACTTTCGCGGGGTCCACAGCCAACCCCTCTTTGGACACTATATGCCCCAGAAATCTTACCTCCTTTCTCCAAAAGTGGCACTTGGAGAATTTGGCTTTTAACTGATGTGCCCGGAGAGTATCCATGATTTCTTTCAGAAGCTGAGCATGTTCTTCCTCATTCTTTGAGAAGATTAAGATATCATCTACGAAGACAACCACGAATTTGTTGAAGAATTCTCTGAACACCCTGCTCATTAGGTCTACGAAATAAGCGGGTGCGTTTATCAAGCCGAAAGGCATGACAAGCCACTCAAAAAACCGTCTGGAGTTCTGAACGCCGTTTTATCAATGCTATCTTCAGCTACTCTTAGCTGATGGAACCCAGTTGCCAGATCAAGTTGGGAGAAGACCGTTGCACCTACAAGCTGATCAAACAAATCGTCGATTTGGGGAAGAGGGTGCCTATTTTTCTTGGTCAATTTGTTTGACTCCCTATAGTCGACGCAAAGGCGAAGCGAACCGTCCGCTTTGGTTGCGAACACCACTGGAGCACCCCATTCCGAAATGCTCCATCTAATGAACCCCTTTTCGAGAAGTTCTTTAACCTGCTTACTGAGCTCCTTTCTCTCCTTTGGAGCCATGTGTCTGACAGGTAAAGCTACAGGCTTTGCATTATCCACAAGATATATGCGGTAGTCTATTTCCCACCTCGGAGGTAAGCCTTTCACCTCCTCAAAGACATCCGGATATTCCTAGACTACTCTAACCATTTGCAAATTTTCATCAGAAGCATCAAGCGACTCTAGATAACTAAGCATAACAGCATTCAAGGGATTACAAAAAATTTCTAGAGTGTTACCAAGCCGAGTCAAGAGCCTAACTACCCTTTTCTCACAATCAAGGATGGCACCATTATTGGATAACCAGTCCATGCCTAAGATCAAACCATATCCCGAGAATCCCAAAGCAAAGGCATTACAGCTAAACTCAACGCTGAGAATAGAGATTTTCAAACCCAAACAAACCATTGACAAGTAAGCGGAGCCCCCAATTGAATTTGAAACTACTAAGGGATCTTCTACCATACTAGTGTCTAGATGCAGAGATTCTACAGAAATATTACTACCTCGTTCCTGCTGAGGTGCCACTAGCGCATGAACCTGACCCCCTGAAGTGGATCCGGCTTTCTGTCCCATAAAAGTCTTTTCCACCCATAGCCTTGAAGTCTCTACATGTTTTTGCGAATGCATTTCCACGAGGAGGTGGAGGAGGAGGAGGAACCGCGGCCACTGGAGAAGGGATGTCTGCTGGGCCCGCGCCATTGGCCCTTGCTTCTAAGTACCTCCTAAACCAGCCGCGAATCGGCACTCCTTCCAGGAGGTTAAGGTCTCCAGACATGCTGAAGCAGAAAGGAAAGATTCAAAACAAAGGATAAAGAGAGATAGATAGGGCACATGGCTTTGGGGGATTTTGTCTTTTTTATAAATATAACAATTTTTCTTTCTTGAAAAATGCTTCTTTAAACTTTCTTTTGAAAACAATTTCAAATTTTTTTTATCTTGTCTGGTAAACCTATGCTCTGATACCAAGTGAAACACCCCACCTCCATTAAGGTCACTCACAAAGGGAACGCCTTAACTTGGGTGGAGGTTTATAAGTAAAAGCCACAGATAAACTCAAGACAGATATAAATACACATATTTTAAACAGCGGAAAACCAAACAGACTTTTATTTCATCAATACGTGTTCAAAACAAAACATTTCATAATTGTCTCAAAGTACTTCCAACATTACAACCTCATAACTGTCTTGATTATTAAAGAAGCATAAAACATAAATAAAGCGACAAAAATCCCTATAGTGATATCCAAAGCCATAATCCGAGCAAAAGAGATCCAAACCATACATCTACGGTCTTGGAGCTTGTAAAGAGCCTGACTGAGCTGAGTTGTTTCCTCCCTATGGACCTAGGGGGGACGAAAGAAAAGAAGACGAAAAGAAAATAGAGTCAGACATAAAGCCTGAGTAAATCTAGTAACCCTTCAGTATGTGAATAAGAAAATGGCATGATAGATATATACTGAAAATAGGAAAGTGTCACAAGCTAAGGAAGTGTCGAATGTACTATCACACCCATACTTTATCTCTGCACCTACTTGAGTTTATTCTAACTGGCACCCCATGGTGAGGGTGAAGTGAACCCCATTTCTATTTAAAGATCGGCTCCTACCCGCATTAACATGTGTCACACGGCCCCCAAGAATTGTAGATACCTATGCTGGTCCCACCATGGGGTGTATCAAGACCCATGGTGGCGGCCCCGACACAAATTCTAGATGACATAGGTTATACTACTGGTGTACCCAGTGCCCTGGTTGTCTGCTCCGGAGTGTGTGCACGCCTGCACCCCGTTAGAACTACACTGTGCACCCACCACCGTCGTTTGACCACTTACAATCAGCCCAGTAATCGTGCCCCACCCTGCCTAGTTTCAGAGTACCCTTGATACCTAACTTGGGTTACTGCTGAAACGGGTCCCTCGTTACCAGGATTTTCTAGTCAAACATGTTAAGTGGTTAAGTGTATGTATTTACATAACCCCACCCAACAATTCTTGTTAACATGTTGAATTTGGTTAAGTGTTATAGTTGACTTAACCCTACCATCTGTCCTTAGCCTCTTAGGAGCACCAGGCCACTCACATTAGACATGTATTGCTACGGTTACTGGATGTGTCAGTCGGTTCCGGGCAGGTTTACACTCTAGCTCAGTCTAACCTCGGGTCTTTATTGGGCTCAATGCTTAACCACCCACATTGGATAGGTATTGTTGTGACTACTGGACAACCGGGCGGGTCCGGGCAGGTTTACATCACAACTCAATCCAACCTCGGGTTAACCATATCGTGTTTTCTAAATTTACATATTTTTTTACCTCTCAATTATATATGTAAATGTCATGTCTTTTATTCTTGGGTATAACAATTCATACTGCTTTAAATGTCATTGTCGTTGGCATGTGCCAAACATGCCAACATATATTTTTCATGTTTTACACCCAACGTTATTACCCCCGTTTATACGTTCGCAACATTTTAACAAATGTTGGGCTCGACACAATTCAGCCCAACTTTATAAATGTGAGAAAAGGGGAAATCAATAACATGTAATATTTTACAACATATAAGGATGTGTGGCGCATGAACTTGCAATTTAGCGATACTAACATAAATGATGGGTCATGTAAACTTGCAATCAAATCAAAGTATAACTAAGTAGGTGACATATGAAATGGCATAGTTTAGGCTAATACAAACTTGTGTTTAAACATGTTTAACTTGGCATAATGTCGACCACAAAACTAGAATGTTGTATATTCACCAAAATGTCTAATTATAACATCTAATCACATAGCCTATTTCAACATGAACTTGCATAGTTTATGAAACCCAAACGATACTTAACATAGATCCAATTATACTTGCAAATAAACATGAGAATGATATCATAGGTTTTGGGTCATGTAGGCATAAAAAGTTTCAAATCTAGAACATGTCTACATAAATTCTAATTTAGACTAAGGGAATATACATAGTCCATGCCATCGTCATATACATAAAGGGATCAATTTCTAGTTTTTGCCACAAACTTGTAAGTGCCATTGTTTTCATATACAATTGTTCAATAGGCTTGCATCAATCAATTTATGCCACAAACATCATACACAAGTCATGATAGAACCATTACAATAAAAGAATTTATACAATAACACAATTCTATTTTTCATTTACATCGAATCACATCACAGTTTTTATTCATATTCTAAAAGGTCACTATACTTACAACGAATGCAGAATCTTGAATTCTGGATTCTGAATTCTGAAATTGAGATGCGCTCCTTTGGGTAGACTAATGTTACGTTGATTAATTTGATTAAACTTTAATCTTCTTCTTAATTTGATTCGTCTCTAAGCTTTTCTCTCTTGACGGCTATGTTCAATTCCTCCCAGGCAGCATGACGACTCCTTTCTTATTTTTTGTGTGAATTTTCAGTTGAGACTTAGGGTGTATTTATAAATTTTTAAATTTTTTTGAGCCGTCAGATGAAGACAGGAGGAATCTAGACCATACAAAGTTCAAAGAGCCAATCAAGAGGTGACACGTCAGCCCTAGTGACACACAGAGCCACAGAAATTCGAGCCAGGTCCAGACCTAGCCAGCCAGGTCGACCAAGTAGGTTGACACCCAGGTCGACACTATGGTTGACCTGGGGGGGACCAGGTCGACACTATGGTGGACCTGGGGTAATCAGGTCGACACCATGGTCGACCCTATGGTCGACCTGGTCTCTGGGCGGGAATTTTCCTGCCCAGCCCAGTTTGAACCTGAAATTCGAATTTTGAAATTTAAACTGAGCTGTTTGAATTTAAATTTTATTCTGAAACTTCCGAAGGCCATAACTCCTTCATACGGAGTCTGATTCACGCAAACTCAGACTCTATCTCAAACAGAATTCCGAGACGAACGCAATGGCATAACCCATTTCCCTTAATTATTTCATTTATAATTAATTACATTTTAATTTGTGAAGCTTAACGTTATAAAATTCACGGGTGTTACACATCCACCCAATCATCTTTATGATAGATAAAACTGCATTTTAAAATATTAGAGGAGCCAATCCCCTTGCAAAAAAACTAGAAATTGGCCATTTCATTTCCTCTTTTAACAATCACCTGATGATCATAGATGAAAATAAACTGAATCACTTTACTACTTCTAAAGCTGTTCTAAACATAAGAACATCATGGAAATACATTCATAACCTATTGCAAGCTCCTTTTGGGAGACTTCTAATCTTATGGAATCCATCTTCATTCTCTGTTAACCCAATAGTAGTCCATAAAAAATTCATTCACCTAAAATTATCCATGTTCCTACTAATACTTCTTTCTTCCTTACTGTAGTGTATGCAGACAATAATGGTCTTGCTGTATGCTCTCCACCCAAACTCCCAGCCTTGGATTTGCCTTAGGGATTGGAATTGCATGTAATTTTCAACTGATAAGCAAGGTGGTAACCCACTCACTTATAGGAAAACAGAACTCTCAATAATGTTATTTTTGAATCCAACCTTATTCCTATTCCAGTGACTGGTGCTGACTTCACTTGGAATAGTTCTTCTAGAAATTCCATTCGAACCTATTGTAAACTAGATAAATCTTTCATGAACCTCACTGCATTACATTCTTGGCCATCCCTCAATTCTTTCATTCCCCCTCGATCATTATCTGACCATTCTCCTTTGGTACTGGACTGGGGAAAGAACTACATAAGAAAACAATCCACATTTTTATTTTTTAATAATTGGACTGATCATCCAAATTTTTTTAAGTATTGTAGCTAACAGTTGGAATTTATAGGTATATGGTAACCCAATGTATATTGTTCAGGAAAAGTTAAAAGGATTGAAGCTCACATTGAAGACTTGGTCAAAGGAAAATTTTGGGGATGGCTCTAGTCTTTTAAATTCAACTTGTACGTGTACACGACGTATGTATAGAATAGGAAAAAAGAGTGCGGTGCTTTATTGATAACGCATCAATAAAATGTACAAAGTACAAAGGCAGGAAAAACATCAATTTTCCTTTCTTCCCAAACCCGTAATTAAAAATCTTAAATCAGCCCAAATGACATATACAAGCCCAAAAAGCTAATCGAAACAAGTACGAGACATTCATGTCTTCAGAAAAGGTAACCCAATAAAATAAACATACGCAAGAACCCAAAATTGCGCTCCCATGGTGGCTGTCAAATCACCCATTATCCAAGCATTCAATGCCTCAGCTCCGAAGTATCTTAAAAAAATTTGACTTTCTTCCTCTTCGACTTCGTCATCAGGTATCTCACCTCCATCTCAATCAATTCCTATCTTCTAAACTTGTCAGTAGACCCTTTACCATGGGAACGAGCATTCCTTTTTGCTCATATATGGTACACGGTAGTAACCACACTACAAAAGGCAAGGTCTTTAGCAATATCATTTGAAATGTATGTTGATTTCAGGTAATTCACTTCGTCAGTCAGGATGAACGACTGATTTGTGGTAGGGGGACTATTTATCTTCAGCCTGCATCTAGCCCACAGATAAGAAGAGTAAGGACACATGAAGAACAGGTGATTTATTGTTTCATTGCATTCCTTACAAAGAACACAAATAGGATTAACTTCATATCCTCAATTAGTTAGGCGGTCCATAGTGGATAACCTGTAGAGAGAATATAATTGAGTAGATAAATAAATAGAGATTGTATGGGCACAGCTTTTCTAAAATTTATGACACCTTTTCAGGCCTTGGGAGTTGGTGAAAAGTTGGAGGGAAGTTTAGAGGTTTAAACTTTTGAAATTCAAAATTTGAATTTCATTTACAGGCCTATTTGTCGACATGTCTGTTTATGTATGTCAACATACATGCTGAATTTCAAAAGACATGTTGATTTGATTTTTGTTTTTATTATATTAATGTTTTATATTTCAAATTTATTATTTCCTGAAATAATATTAATCTTAACAAACATCTAAATTTCATTTTATCATTGTATTTACTATTTATTACTTTATTGTTATTATTTTGAATTTCAAAACTCAAATTTCAATTTCAAATTTAATAGTTCAGGTTTGAATTTTAAAATTTAAATATCAAATTCAAACAAGGCTAACAAAACATCCATGCATCGGAATCAACCAAAAAATTAAAAATTAATTAAGGTGTGCTTGGTTTTTAGATCCATTTCTTTAATATTTTTTGAATTTTGAATCGCTGTGAAATACATATTTGAATTTCCGGTTTCTGACTCTTCATCACTTGATGATGAATCTGAATCGTCTAAAGTTGCCGCGTATGTTCTCTTTCTTTTCTTTAGTGAATTACTATTGTTTTTTTGTTGACTTAATTTATCTGGACATGGACACATTCTCTTTTTATGACCCGGTTTGTTATAGTTAAAACATCTATCATAATTTCTACCCTATCTTCCATGATTATTTATCTTTTTATACCTCAGAAATTTTCTGAAATTCCTTGTCATTAGAGAAATTCCTTCATCATCTTCACTTCTTGAATCAGAACCATTTGTTGTCGCTTTGAATGCTAAAGATTTGTTTTTAGTGGACTTATTTTCCCTTCTTTTCTGTAATTGAACTTCAAACGACAATTCCTAGTTAACTCCTCAATATTCGTTTCATTGACATTATTGGCTTCTTCAATTGCCAATGTTTTCTGATCCCATTCTGGAGTTAATGAATCAAGTATTTTTCTGACTTGGTCTTCTTTTGAACAAGTTCTTCCCAATGCTATTAATGAATGCATAATCTCTTGGAATCTACAATTCATATCAATGATAGATTCATTCGCAATCATTTTAAATAACTCAAATTGATTAATTAGCATTGATATCTTCGTCTGTTTAATTTTATTGGTTTGTTCATGAGTAGCATGTAACGTTCTCCATATTTCATTAGAAGATTTACAAACTGACACTCTATTAAATTCATTTCAATCTAATGAACAAAACAACATATTCATGGCTTTAGAATTACTCTGTTTAGTAGCCTTTTGTTCATTAGTCCATTATGCAAAATTAGTAGTGGGATCAACATATTCAGTCTATGTACTATTCCATATGTCTACCCACTGACTATAAACATATTTTCAATCTACATGCATAATATGAATAATTACTGCCATTAAACAATGGTAGTCTAAAAGTGGACTGAACCTCTATAGAAGAACTATTATTACCAGTGTTGGATGCCATTTAATATTTTCAAAAATTAGATTATGAACTTTTTGAAAACCTGTGCTCTAATACCAATTGTTAGGGATTACGGAGTGCGAATCTTAAGGCAAAACAAATAATAAAGGGGGGTGAATAGTGTTTATAAGGAATTTATGAAAATCTTAAACTTAAATGGTCTACTATATGTATCACACACACCAGAGATGACCATAAACACATAATCAAATACAAACACAGAAACAAATAAATATAAAATGTAGAAAAGGAAAGAACACACTGGATTTTATACTGATTTGGATTACTCTTACGTCCAGTCCCACGCAACGCTGGTTTACGCAGAGTTTTATTATTATCAATATCCAATTAAAACCCCTTGATTTCATGGCTACAAGGATAACACCGCTCCAAACACCCTTTATTTCTCCGCTACAAGATTAACACTGATCCCTTTCCTTGATTTCAAGGCTACAAGGAACAAAACCGTTCCCAAACAATTCCCAAATGATTACAACAGCCCTATAACTTCAATAGCACTTCCAAATTGATAGTAGTAAATAGAGATTGAGAAGAGATGAAGTTTTACATAATTTAAGCAGAAATCGGCAAAGTATAAATGTAGAAATAAATAAAATGACATATTTTAATGGTGGTATGAAAATGGGTGAAGATGGAGAATAAGAATTACGAAAAAATTTCGAAATCAGCCCCTATTTATAATGTCTCAATGGTTGCAACATTTCAGAAAAGTTACAAATAGTGAAAAGACAATTCCTTTGAAAATTGAAAAAATGACATTTGTATGTCCACATAGCTATTTATGTATGTCGACATATGTATAGTATATTTATTTTTAAAACTACTCTTCAAGTGTTTATATATATATATATATATATATTATTTTGGAAATACTTGAATCAAAACTTAGTAACATAAATAAATATTCTAAAGTGTAAGATCATATGAAATTAATAATATATTATATATTCACATTTATAAAGTTATGAGATTTAAAACTGTAAAACTATCTATATAAACTTATATATATATATATATTAAAAACTTTATTAACATATATGTTTGATATCATAAGAAAGATAATAATTTGAATTCATTTAGAAAATAATTTGAAATCAGGATTTGAATTATGTAAACAAAATTTTAAATTTGAAAATCAGAATTTGAAAAATAGAGTTTGAACCTGGAGTGTTATTCAGAGTTTTACATACAAACTATACTATATTACTATATTTTTCTTGAACTCTTGAAATCTTGATATCTTGATAACTCATGAGTCTTGAATGTCTTTTGAGTCCTGAATCTCTTGAAACTCTAAAAATTTACAATCATCAGTATTTAAGTCATGTATATAAGCCCTGCATATATACATATGTATCCTAGATAGAAATGTTAGTATATATTTTATAATGATAATTGTAATGAGGTTGTTGTCAATAAAACTCCATTCTCCAACATTAAAGTGGTTGCCGAATATACACTCGATCTTTCGGAATGTGGACAAAGAAGTGGTGGATAAAGTATTTGACGTCTTTCTATGGTACTGGGAAATGCACAGGTATGCGAGGAACCTATCTGAGCTAACCTTCTAGATGAATGTGGAGATACAAACATGGAGCTATCCCTCAATGCTGAGCAAGATAGTGTCCAGAATCGGGACAATGAATTGGGTAAGACAAGCCTTCGCTTTGCTTTTACTTCTGCGTTTACGAGTAACATATATAAATGCTTACCCTTTTTTGTTGAAACGGTGCAACAAAGGTGGGATTACAAGAAGGTTAAAGTGGACACAAAGAGAGAGAGAGACATTATGGACACAGTATCGATGGTTCCGACAGAGAATGTGACTCTAAAGTGCGACAATGAGGCTTTTAAAAAGAGGAACCTTGAGTTGCAGAAAGAAAATGAGGAACTACAGCAGCTCCGCTTGGATTGGAGGCTCTTTCCCCGGAGAACCAGAGGATGAAAGAGGAAAACGAGCAAGTACAGCATCCCATGAATTAGAATGAGGATCTTAAAAAGAGTTTGGACTGAGGAATGCCGAAATTGCTCAGGCTATGAAGGAAAAGGCTGGTGCGGAGGCTACGAGCAAGGAGGTATTGGCTCAAGTGGATAGTATCAAGGCTGAGCATCGGCTAGAGGTGGATAGGATAAAGGAAAACTTTAAGGATGTTGAGGCTAGAGTGCAGGAGTCTCTAGAGGCATCTATCTAGGGAATGTATGTCAAAGTTCTTTGTTTCCACGAAATCTTATGGGTCGACGATTACCCCCGGATGATGGACCAGACTTGGAAAAACCTGTTGGAGTTTGCGGCGTGGAAGCTACACGTGGAGACTGTAGATGAATTCCTAATTATGGAGAGTCACCTGACCGAAGAGGACTGCATGGTGTTGCAAGAAGGAGATTGTTGTGTGAGGATGCAGAGAGGGCGAGGTTGGTGAAACTTGCTACTGCCAAAGGAAAGTTTGTGAATGCGAAGAGCATAGTCACCACTCATGAGTTTGCAGAGGGAAGTTCCCATCAACAACAAGTTATGCCACCCGCCACTGCCAGCGGTCCATTGGTCCTAGCCCTTGTTACTACTGAGTATAGCCCTAATTTCCCGGGGTTGGGACTAGGGGGCTCCTTTCAAGAAACAACAAAGGGAACCATTCCTATTGCCCCTGTGCTGCAAGTTTTTGGAGGTAAAGCCTCATAATCACGAATGCTTGGAAAGGATACAGGAAAAAAATTAAAGCAAACTGACTAGTCTTCTTCTTTGTCGTGTAGTCCCCTCTAGAGTAGAAGTGACAATGGCCTTTTTCCCAACACTTCCCTTTCAACCTGAGGCTGGATTGGGACTGTAGGGAATACAATTTTGAGGAGGCAGGACAGTGGACACATTTTTTGATGTGGACCTAGCGGCTAGTGTTTACAAGGACCTTCTCTCTGAGGAAGGGGAGATAATTGACGGTCAAGTGATCCAGGTGACAGGGCCGGTAGATGCAAGTGCGCAAGCAATGCATTAGTTGGTGGAGTCACAGAAAGCTAAACTGCTCGCTAAGTCCGAGGATTAGGAGGAGAGGAGGAAGGCTGGCGAGGCAACCTTGTACAGATCCTAGGACGAGGCCAGGAGGATGATTCATTAGAAAGCCAAGGCTGAAGTGGTAAGGTAGAAAGAAGTTGATGAGGCTGAAAAGAAGAGGGCCGATGATAAGGCCAAGAAGAAATAGGCTGATGAGGCTTCCAAGAAAAAAGATGACGAGACATTTAAGGAGCTTCAAGTGGATGCGACCAAACAGCTTAAGACCAGGAAGTAGGCTAAATAGAAGGCTGCAAAGGAAGCCAAGAAGAAGGCTGAGCTAGAGGCAAAGAAACCCGAAGGATCTGGGGAGGAGGGTACCGAGGTAGTACTGGCCCTTGCCACTGACATCACTTCCAAACCTCTGCGATTCATCCCTACCATAGTTGCGGACATCACAGAGATCACTAGTGATGAAGATGACAGTGGGAATTCTAAGACAGTATCCTGCAAGTCGATCTCCGTGGCCAAGGGTAAGGGAGAAAGAGGTAGCGGTAGTTCCGAGAGGAAGGGGACGAAGATTAGTGATGACACCGCGTAGTACCGAATCTGCTAAGAAGAAGAAAAGGGAAAAGGACGGATTGTCCAAGTAGTTTTTATAGATCTTTTGGTTATTTAGGCCTGTACAACCCTCGCTTTTGGAGGCATGATATAGTTTTCATGTACACCGCGCCGTTAAAACGGAAAAAATAGACAGTTGTTGCTTGCTTCAGTTGTGAATGAATGATTTTGGTTGACTCTACTTATATCACATGTTATGTTTAGTGTTTAAACTTCTTCTATGATTTTCAATATTTATACTTGCGTAAATATACTCATCATCACATTTGGTCAAGCGTTGTCTATGGCTTCACTCTTGGGATTCCCAAGTCTTGCTAACATTGTATTGGTAGACTCCACTCTCGGGACTTCTCTTGGTCGGAAGTTCCAAGTCGTGCGGAGTTCAGGTTTGGTGTCTTCTCTCTCGGGACATCCCTAAGGTCATTGATCCTGAGTCGTGAGAAGGCGTAGACGTCATCGATTCTTCTTTTGGACTCTCCCATCGTTTTCGCTCGGGTTAGAGTTTGAGGGCATTGTTGATTCTGCGGTTTGGTACCTGGATCAAGGCCCTTTGGGTCGGATGGAGCCAAGTGAGCATTCGTAATCAAACTCACTTGACTGATGGGTTGCCTCCATGTCCGGAGACCCAAGGCTGAGGATGAATACTCAAATCATTGAGAATCCCGGATTATTTATACTCGGTCTCGTCATTGATTCGATAGTCGAGTCGAGTTGTTTATACTTGGCCTCGTCGTTGATTCGAGAATCAAGTTGATTTATTTATACTCAGCCTCATGGATGATTCAAAACTCGAGTTAGGAGGATCAATTCAAAGCTTTAGGATCTCGATCCAGTGTTACGCACTCGTGTTTGCAAGTCAGTTCTAATGGTTGTTGAAACATGCTACACATAAAGTAACACACTATGTACATGGACATGTGCGACTTTTTTTTACTGATAACTTTGGCAGTAATGGCCTATTAGATTACAAGTTTTTGATTTATGAAAAAAAGGAGAGAAGATCAAACAACTACAAAGAAGAAGTGATATGCATGCTCACAATGTGTGATTTTCTCTTAAGCCGAGTCTTAGATTTGTTATATGTTGTTAAAATATATCCTTAAATAAATCTATGCACTTGCATGAAATATCGCATTTCATTTATTAGCACAAGTTCAAACTGTACACTTATGCACAGGACGAGTCGACTGGTCATTTTATTACTAGTCGACTCGTACGTGTAAATTTGCACAGTTTGTGCACTTGTGAACATATATGTACACAATCTTCAGCAATGAGTTGAGTAGTCACTTTTTACCAGTTGACTGATTCAAACCAACTATCATATTTCAGTGAAGTGACACTTTCTTTCATGAAGAGATTCGATCCAAATCCAAGAGAAATGGATGCCTCATTTGATTAAATCTCTTTGCAAATGATTACGACTATTCACACGCTATTTAAACACTTCAATATCACTTTCCAAATAACCACTTGTTGATCCAATTTCTGATTCTAATCTCTCTATATTCCGTACATTCAAAAAGATCTAAAAATCATCTTTATTTCTTAAATCTTTGATTCCATACATATTTTTTTATTCAATAGCAATATACTTCCTTAAAACCTTCACATATACTTTATATATTTGAGGATAAGATTATAAGAAGGGTATACTCAAAGTGAGACTAATCCATGATATTTCGAACACACATATAGTTAAAGCAATTTTTTTATTTGTGAAATCTTGTTCTGCTACTGAAGCAAAACCATGTTCTGTTGAGGTGAAACCCTATTTTGCTGCTCCGGTCCCTGTTCTGCTGCTCGGGTGTTTGTAAACTTGTTCCTCTGGGTGAAGTGAGGGTATTGTTTAGTGAAATTCCAGAAAGAGTCAAGGACTGGACGTAGGACAGTGCTCCGAACTAGTTTAAAAATTCCTGGTGTCATTTAGTTTTATTTAATGCATTTAATTTGCTTATCTGTGATATTAATTTATAAAGATTTTTTATTAAATTTTTACTTGCATAACTACATCAAATGTAGTACATCACACTATTAAGACTTCCACATATAGACTAAGTTCCATATTACTCGATCATACTCTCATAGTCTTTTCATGGCCTTTATTTTACAATGCCTTGAATTTGAATTAAACAAAACATTTTTGGAAAGTGGTAAATCTGTACACTAGATCAAGTGAAGTAGCGATGGAGTTGTTCACCATTCCAAGATCTTAAGAGTTTGACGCAATCAACGGTCGTTAGCTTGAAGATTCTATCTCTAAGCCTCCACTGTATGATGTGCGAAACTTCTCAGCAAGGACTGACACCAGTATTTGTGGGAAATATCTGCTTCAGGATGAGGTCACCACTATCAAAGTTCTTTAAGCGGGCTTTGGAGTTGAACTATCGGGCGACTCGTTTTCCCTGGGCGGCGGCTCTGAGTTTAGCTTCGTCTCTTTTCTTTTAGAGTAAGTCGAGTGACTATAAGAGGTCTTGGTTGGTCTTCGGATCATAGCAAGTGACTCGATGAGATTGGTGTTTGAGCTCGATGGGAATGATGAGTTTGGATCCATAGGCGAGAGCGAAAGGAGTGTGTCCAGTCACTGACTTATGGGTGGTCCGGTAAACCCATAGGGCTAGAGTGAGCTTATCTACGCATAAGCCTCCAGCCTTTTTCCAGACGCTTCTTGATGATGGATTCGATTACTTTATTAATAGCCTCGACTTTCCCACTAGGCATGAGGATGAGCTACTGTCAAAATTTTCTTTTCAATGTTGTGTCGTCGACAGAAGATCTTACACTCAACGCTCTTGAATTGGGTCCCGTTTTCCGAGATGATAGTTTGAGGGATCCCAAAACGAGTGATGATTTTACAAATGATGAAGTAGATCACCTTCTTAATAGTATTTGTAGTAAGGGGCTCGACTTTGGCTCACTTGGTGAAGTAATCAACTGTGATGATATCACAGCGTGCACCGCCTCTAGCCATAGGAAGAGTTCTGACAATGTCTATACCCCACATATAAAATGACCAAGTACTGACCATTTGCATTAGCTTGGTATGCAGGGCTCTTGGAATCCTGGAAAACATTTAGCATATGTTGCACTTGCGGACATAGTATGCGGCATCTTGGTCGAGTGTGGAACAGAAGTTACCGCATCTGAGAATTTTCCATGTCAGGGTTTCCTCCCAGTGTGGTGCCACACTCACCTTCGTGCACAACTAGTAGCACACATCGATGTCATTTTGGGCTATACACTAAAGTAATGGAAGAGAGAATCCCCTTTGGTAGAGCTCTCCATCCTTGATGACGTAGTGAGATGATCTAAGAATGAGTGCCCACCTCCAATTTGAGCGGCCAGGGAGGATTCCACGAAGCAGGTAGTTCTTAATTGATGTCTCCTATGACTCAGGTTAAGACACAATCTCCGTCGTTGCTATCGGATCAGTTTGTAATTGATCGATGCTCGGAGAATAAATAACTTTGACCTAAGCTGGTCCCAAGAGTTAAGCATCCCTAGATCTTTCCAGCTTGGCTAATGAATCAGCTTTCTCATTCTGTTATTGAGGAATGTGCGTAATTATGTAGTGGTCAAAGTTGTTGAGCAATTCATGGACCTGAGCGAGGTACGGAGTGACCCATGCCCCCTTGGCCTGGTATTCACCTTGCCCCTAGCGTACGATGAGCTGTGAGTCAGAGCAAATCTTGATATTCTTGATTTTGAGCTTGATTGCAATTCTAAGTCCAAAAATCAAGGCTTTTATTCAGCATCGTTGTTGGTATCAAGGAAGTTGAGCTTCAAAGCGTAACAGATCAAGCGTTCCTCAGGAATAACGAGTACAACTCCAGCGCTAGGACATTGGCTGCTAAAGGACCTATCCGAGAATAGTTCCCATTGAATATTCGGAGACTTACTGTCTTCTAGAGGAGGCTCTTGGGGAATAGTGAACTCCGTTATGAAGTTTGCGAGTGCTTGTCCGAAGATGGCTTGACGAGTAATGAAAGTATTCTTGAATTGGCTCAGTTTTACGTTCCATTTCAAAAGTAGCCCAGACGCCTCGGGTCGTTGCAAGACTTGTCGTAGCAGCTGTTCGGTGTAGACTTTGATTGGATAGGACTGAAAATATGGCCATAGCTTCCGAGAAGAGATCAACAGGCAGTAAGTAAGCTTTTCCGGTGTTCGATAATTCTTTTCTACTCCTGTCAACCTCTTGCTGATGTAGTAAATGGGCCATTGGACACGATCTTCTATGAGCACAAGCGCTGAGCTAGTTGCCTGCATGAAATAGGCATATAGGGATATAAATCTTCATGGTCCACCGGTTTGGGCATGATTGGTAGTTGCTCCAAGTAATTTAAGAGGTCCTGTAATGTAGCAACACACTCCACTGTCCATGCGAAGTTGCATTTCCCTTTTCTAAGCAACTCGAAAAAGGGAATGCACTTGTCAGTAGTTTTAGAGATAAGTCGACATAGGGCAGCCACTTTCTCTTTTAAGCTTTGAACATCCTTGATGCTCTAAGGGGCTTGGATATCCTGGATAGCCTGAAAATTTTTTGGATTGACTTCGATGCCTCGTGAATTGACAATGAAGCCCAAGAACCTTCCCGATGCAGTGCCAAAAGAGCATTTCAAGGGATTGACTTTCATGCCATATTTATGAAGAACACCGGTCACTTCGGCAAGGTCTTTGACGTGGTCATTCGATACCCTCCTTTTTATGAGCATATCGTCCATGTAAACCTCCAAGAATCTCCTGATCTGGTCCTTGAACATGCGACTGACCAGGCGCTGATATGTGGCACTAGCATTCTTGAGACCAAAAGGCATGACAACGAAATAGTAGACACCAAGGTTGGTTATGAATGAAGTGTGCTACTGGTTTGGAAGGTCCATGGAAGTTTGATTGTAGCCCAAGTACGCATCCATGAAGGAGAGAAGCTGGTAGCTGGCTATTGAGTCAACAAGCTAGTTGATTTTTGAAAGTAGGACGTTGTCCTTTGGGCGGGCTTTGTTCAAGTTGGAGTAGTCGACACACATTCGCCACTTACCATTTTCTTTCTTGACAAAGACCGAGTTAGAGACCCATTCAGAGTAGAGCGATTCACGGATGAAACTGTTATTAAGTAGCTTATCCACTTCCTCTTTAAGTGTTGTTGATCTTTCAATTCCCAAGATTCAATGCTTCTATTTGACTGGAAGATGCTTCGAGCCGATAACGAGCATGTGGAACGCGATTCCCTGGTCGATGCCACGCATATCTGAGGGTCCAAGCGAATACCTCGAGATTGGCCTTTAAGAAGTCCACGAGCTCTTCCTTTATTGTGCGGTGGAGTTGCAATCCAATCTTAAAGGCCCTTGTCGGATCGGCATGGTTAATTGGAATATCGACTGTCGGTTCCAATAGGGTAGCCCTCTCGAAGTTGGAATGTTCGTCTTCTTTTTAATCAAGATCGTCACAAAGAGGACATTGATGTCTGAGCTAGGACCCCGACTCTATTGGATACTATGCATCAGCGGTTTTGTCATAGAGCGGCGGTCTACGTTCTTGCCTTTACCTTGTTGATAGCATCCTACCATTCGGCAAGGTAGTTAGCTCTGGTTGTGCCTTGGTTGCCTTTAACAGTTCCGATCCTATTCTTAGTCAGAAATTTTGTGAGAAGGGACTAGGGTCCAATGCAAACTATGGACTCTTTAAGGAAGGAATGTTTGAGAAAGATGTTGTAGGGAGAGACAACATCGATTACAATGAAGGTGAGGATCTGGACTCCGCTTCGATCCCTATCTCCGATCTTGACCAGCAGGTCCACAATTCCCACACAATGGTTGGAAGATCTGTTGAAGCTATGAGTGGTGGCATGGCAGGGCTTTAAGTCTTTGGTCTCAAGTTTCATTTGATCGTAAGCTGAATTGAAGATTATTTTGATAGAGCTTCCAGAATCGACGAGGGTCCTTCGGACATAGGCCAGACTTATGTGTGCAGAGACAATGAGAGGGTCTATGGTTAAGATTTCTATTCCCATAGACTCACTCTCACGAAAGATGTTATCATCCCGCATCGTCTTTTGGAGCTTGGCAAGGACAAATTCATCCAAGGAGGAGCATACTTCGTAGCTGGCATGCTTAATGGAATTGGCGTACTCCTCCATATATCGGAAGATCTCATTAGCGGGGTGAGGCCCATTACAGATGACAATGATCATGATTCCACGCGGCCTCTGATTAGACGGCCCTACGACCATATTACCTGGAGGAAGTGCGAGCGTTGAAGGTCCCACTGCTACTTTGGAGGAGCATGATTCTGAACGTAATGTTCTAGATGTTTCTCGTTGATAAGATTTTCTATCACATCCTTGATGTGGCTACAGTCATTGGTGTTGTGCCCAGACATATCATGGAACCTGCAATACTTGTCTTAGTTCTTCTTGCGGTCGGTAGACTTCCTCATGTTGGGCTTTTTATACTGGATGGTACTATAGATTTCTAGGTAGATTGCTTTCAACTCTCGGTTGAGTGGAGTGTAGTTCTTGTAAGTGGGATAACGGTCAAGCTTCCTGGGGTCTCCCGGAGCCTAGTTTTTGTTGCGACCGCCGGGTTTGCCGTTTTTTAGTTTAGGCTTGAACGTGATCACTCCTATGCCCTTGTTGTAAGATTCTCCGACTTGTTTTCCTTTGACACTGTCTACAATAGTGCCAAATTGTAGGTTATTGGGGGTGGCCGCTTGGAGCAGCCCTGTTGCGCCATGCTTCCTCTTGACACAGAAATTGATCGACCTTTTGTTGGAAAGCTTCCAAAGTCTTGGGCTGCATACTGTTGATCCATGGTCCAGATTTAGAGCTAGGAAGGATGCCTTTTGCAAGCTGGACAAGGACTGTGTGAGGCTCCGCGTTGCCAACCTCAGCGAGGGTGGTGTTGAAAAGCTTAAGGTATCTTTTGAGCGTTACTATCGTGCTTTGTAGAGGTTGGAGAGAGCTAGAGTATCCTTCGGCTGGATATGTGCATTCTAAACTGATTTATCATTGCAAAAGCTAGTTGGTCCAAGGTAGCTAAAGATCGAGCCGGGAGCCGGGTAAACCAGAGAAAAGCTATTCCTTCCAAGAAAATGGGGAAGCATTTGCAGTTGACGGCACGAGTGGCCCGATTGGAGTTCATATGCCATTCTTAGTAGTTTAAGAAGCCACAGGGGTCGGTCTCTCCCCCGTAAGGTGCTAGCTGCTACGTACTAAAGCATCGGGGCCACTCCGCTTCATGCACGACCCTGGTTAAGGGGTTACGTCTCAGGTTGGTTTCCCACATGTCATTGATGTTTCCTTGCTTCTCTCTAATGATTTCTTGTATAATGTCAGGGGGATACATAGGCTGAACCTCCGTTGGAATCCAACGGTCGTGGTTTACCTCAGTGGTCCTAGCTCGTGGACGTCTTTGGGGATGGACATCGGAATCATCCTCATATATGCCATCAGCTTCGTTCGTTTGATTTTGGTATGGTTGATGAGGCTTAGCCAGTTGATTTTGATTAAGAGAAACTTGGTCCTGTTGGTTTTCTAGAAGCGTAGGCCCTAAGTTCAAAGCAGCGAAAGTTGGGTTCTATCGAGGAGGGGGTCGGTTACTTGACATATTTCAATCGGGAATGGTTGCATTGACACATTCCCTCATTGAAAGTTACGGTAGTTCCATTTTTGTTGCCATTGGCATTAGTGCTGGCAAGGGCATTGGCACTAACAGTTTTCCTCCTTGTTTTTCTTCGACCCCGAGTGTCAAAATAAGAACTTTCCAAGGCGTTAAGTTGTGGCCGAGCGTTGCTCTAATTAAGCTAGAGACGAGCAACGTCACAACAATGTTGGCCACTGCGGAGGGTATGATAATCATATTCTTTGCTCTTTTAACCATCGTAAGCGGACTCGAGTGGAAGGCTGTGAAGAAAACTAAGTAGTGCATCGAAGTCAAAATGGAAATGCATGGAAAGAAGTGAGTTTAAGTTCACTGTGAAAGCACCAAAGTGTTGACAACAAAAATGGTTCTCACACCCAAAGATTCTCTAAACTCGAGAATTAGTGTTTCGTATATGGAAAATTAAAGTGTAGAAAGCAGAAATAATACTAAGATTTATAATGATTCAGTCTGTGAGGAACCTACATCCACTTTGAAGGTGTTTGAGGATTTTACTGATTACCAAGGGTTACAAGTACATGTCATCATCAAAGGAATATTGGCTAAGTATTTGGGAGTCATATTTTCAATATGTTATGCCTTGGGAGAAAAATAAAGTTCTTCTTCTTCCTTGAGTTCTAGGAAACCATCAATGAGGTCCTATGACCTTGTAGAGCTCCCTAACCAACTAAAATCCAACCCTTGTGAAGAATGAGCATGGGCGTATTTATAGGAAATGGAGTAGGTGGGGGTAGGTAAGCTGTAGGGGCCACAACAGAGAATTTTCGCATCCCGAAGAGCAGGGACATAAAATTTCATCCTTGGGCGCACAAGTACAAAGTTCGCATCTCTCTTAATGGATGTGAATATCACATCCTAGGGAGGCGATAATCTGCATCATGGTGGGATGTGTGTTGAAGCATGCAGGGGGATGCAGATTATCACATCCCGGTGGTATGCGAATTATCTTATCCTAGAGGGATGCGAGTCTTCGTGGATTCATGAATGGCAGGGGTGCGAGGTTATGGCTTCGGCCTTTATTTTGTGGGATTCGATATTTTCTATTTGAGTGGTTGCGAGGGCTTCATTCTCACGACTTCTCTTGGGCTTGAATCCTTAGCGTTTTGGCGACATTTCAGTCTTTGATGTTGCGCTATGAGTCGAGTCGGGCTGGTCTAGTATGCTTTTGGGAATCAGACCACATCCACTCTTTGTATGTGTAGGAGACACAACACCAAATTTACATCCGTTTACATAGCTTGTGCCGAAGAATTGAGAGGTTCATAGCTCTACTAGAACGACTTTCTTCCCTTTAAGAAGCCTTCCTCGCCGAAGTTTTGGTAAGTATAAATTTATTTTTCATGTCAAAATTAATGTAATATATGTAATACAAATAGTTTTTATAATATGTAGGTTGTTATTTGGGTTCGGCCCAAAGATACAGATGTCTTTCTTAACCATTGGAATAAAAAATGCGAAAGAACTATAAAGACACCATATACAGAGCAAAAAGTGTAAGAAAGCAGCCAACCTAGATGAGTGAGTAGGTATAGACCGGGTTTCTTTAGTTACAGAAGACTCCTACCGTTAGGGTTAGTTATTTAAACCCATTTTTAATTTCTTTTTTTTTTCAGTTTGGTATAATAATTAAGTTAACCATAAAATTAAATTTACAGGAAGTTTTAGAGTAAAACCGGGTAAACAGGAATAATAATCCTGCTTTGCACCGTGTTGGTTCTAAGTCCTTCTAGCAGCATCGACGGGAACTGTTACATATAGTAGATTGCATTTGTAAGTAGTGTAACATTGTATAATCATATTTAATCATATTGGCAATATTGTTCATTTGTCAAACTTAAGATGTTAAATCTATAGCGGGTTCCTACACTTGTTGAGGTGTTTACCCAAATTCATGTAGTTGAGTAGACCGACAAAGAGGGTAATGCCTCCTATATACGCTGGACACTAAGTCTGAGCATGTGATGGTAAGCATTCTTAATATTTTCTATTTCACATTCGATGAATTTGAAATTGAACATTTAATATGTAAATTCATTGTTCGCTATTACAGGAGAGACACCGGACTGAGATTACTCGAGTGACGCAGTCCTCAGGTCTTGACTTGACTATAGAGTAATGCAACCGCATTAAGGATGCCATCATTGACCCGCCTACCTGGAATAGGCATTATGGTTTTGGAAATATAGGTAAAAAGGTATTTTCTTAACTAAATGATAATTTATACTTAATATTGAATTTTTAATTACAACTCATATTATAATAAATTAAAGGTATCGATGACCCATGCAACTTAAAAGGGACATGCATGCTCCATCAATGGGTGACTGAGCTTCAGGAATGCATAATAGTGAACTGATGACCATGCTCGATAAGTAGATCACTGCAAATTTTTCCAAGCATAGGAAGATGCATGAGGATCAGGATGGGTCGGGGGATCATGATGATGAGGAGGGGGATGACGATGACCAATAGGTATTTGTCTTTATTGGTTGTTTTGTTTTTTGTAAATATAAATATTTGTTCTTGGAATATTGATATGTGGATGATTTTTTGACATGTACGAGTTGTTGTGGATATTTGGTTTGTTATGGAATGTGTGATATTGGTTTTTGTGGTATATATGTTAGTTTGTAATATGTTTGTTAGTTTGTGGTATATATGTTGGTTTGTGTTATAAATTTGAGTATATATGGTATGTTGGGTTATTGGATATGGAAATGAGCAGTGGAAGTAATGTATATAAGTTATGGAATGAATAGATATGAGTTGTACGAGTATGTGTGGCTGGAAGGAAGAATGGTAGATGAAGTGGAACAAACTTGTATCAGGTTTTTTGCTATGGTTAACGATGGCCTATTAAATAGGCATAGCTACGACTAGCTATGGGTTATGTTTCCGGGTATGCTATGGCTAGCGATGGATGGTGGCACACATCAAATACCGAATTGAATTTTCCTCCGCCAGTGTTCTAGAGATGAGCATGAATCCCCTTGAAGAACTTCTTTCGCTGCTCGAGAAACAAGCATGCCCTACCTCTGCTCAACACATGAGCATGGAATGCTGCTGCTTTGAAGGAAATGTAAAGAAAAGATACAAAATTGAGTTTCTAATGCCCATTCTTGGTTTCAAGTCTTCTATTCTAGTTACAAAATAAAGATTCTAGTCTTTCATTTTTTTTTCCAAAAAACTTTTTTTTGGGCTTTCTAATTGAAAATACCAGTATTCGTTTTTGGATTTCTTTTCCAATTGCTAGATAAACATTCCAGCCTTTTAATATTTCTAGCTGAATACTTATAGGCCTTTTAATTGAAAATACCGAAATCTGGGTTTTAGGTCTTCTATTTCGGCTATCAAATAAATATTCTTGTTTTTTATTACCTCCAGAAGAGGATTTCTCGATTTCTTAACTAAAATACCCGAATCTGGGTTTAGGATGTCCTAATCATTTAAAAAAGAGATATAAGATTTCTAAATGATTGAGTTTGGTTTGGGTTTTCTATTATCCGATGATGATTCAAATCATTTCCAAGAGGGAAATTTCTTGTTTTCCTACATGAATATTTGTTTCTGGTCTATTATTACTATACTAGTTAAGCAATAATTCTAACCAGTTTTGTGAAAAGAATTCTAAAGTTCATATGTAATACTTGAATCTGGTTTTCTGGTTTTTATTCTGTTCAGAAGTCAAGTACTCGAACCTAGGTTCTAGATCTACTATTGAAAGATAAACCTCTAATATTTTGTCATTTTGAGGAGAGGGCTTCCGGATTTCTTAATAACACTAGAATCTAGATTTTGAATTCTCTTTTATTATCGTTAGATAATGCTTTGGGTCTTCTAGTACTTCTAGGCTAATTGTTACATACCCAAATCAGGACTTCGAAGCGATCCCATTTGTTGTTGAATAAATATTTTGGCTTTACATTAAAGATGATATCTCAACCACACGTTAATAACCTAAAAGCCTCAGTATGGTTTATAATTTATGAATATCAAGCTATCATGATTGTTATGAAATTTTATGCATTAATATGCAAACAAAATAAGATAACATAAAGATGTAGACAATACAGATGAAGGCACATCAATTTAAGAGAAAAATAAGGGCTTTTAATTAGGTGGACTTCTACATGACTTACAAACCTATTTTCAACAATGCACATGTTCACATCCAAAAAAAGTTATAAATAGAATACATTCCAAAGATTTTGAAGTTTCTTCTAATTTTTTAGACATCACAGGGTCTGAAAGATGACGAATAATGGTACAAAGCATATTTTTGAGTTTCTTGTCCTTCCATTTTATCCCATCAACATCATTGATGGATGAAATATAAGTTTTGAGAGGACGGTCGTATATTTGTTTCCAACATAGTGTTATTTTCTCTTTCAAATTTAACATTACGTTTCTAGAGGGAGTATATTTTCCTCTTTAACATTTTGGCTTGTACAATATAACTATTAATACAATGAAGGATGTTATATTTTCCTTTGTTTTCATAATAGCTCTATATTTCAAGTTTCACCGTACTAACCCAGTCCTTTATCTAATTCTCATGTAAGCACTTCAAAGAGTTTGTAAAATAAGGACACTTTTCAGATGCTAAGGTCTGAAATCATATAGATTTAATTGGACTCTGTGAAGTCATGGTAGACAGACAATAAAATTTGTAATGTCCCCACTCAAAATGAACTTAAGAGATCTACAAATGGATTTTCTATTTTAATATTTAAATTCTAAACCAAAAAATTGGATGATGAAGTTTCTCCATCTCGTTATCATAATCTACTATAAGATTTTCATTTACCTGACATAACACCACAAGAAGGGCATTGTCTTGTTGTCTAAGCTTGCTCTTCCACATCTTTTGTTTTTAAGAACTTGGACTATAAGATATTGCATTTGATTTTTCTTACACTATTGTGTTTCGAGGGATTGCACTCGATCTTTGAAGAAACTTTCTCATGGGAAGCTTTCCTTTGCTCAATTTCCCTAATAAGTTTATTTTTTATCTCACAAATCGAGGGGGAAGAGCTTCCAACAACGATATTGTCACTAATTGAAAATCTTAATCGAATGAACCACAAACACAATCAATAGTCGAGAAATGCACTCTTTTTTCATACGAAAGTAACAAGACAACTAAAAAAAATAAAAAAAATACATCAACATCATGATTGAATTCAACTGAAATCAAGCAACATTTAAAGTTCAGAAATAATATTTCTAGCGTTATTTAATGAACTAGATGACAAGAAAATTGTTGAATCAGAAGATATTTTTGAGTTACCCAAAGTAAGAACTGGAAAATATTGCTATAATCCCATTCTCCGACTAAAGAGCTATCTTTTCCACTCATTAGTTTCAAGTGATATGTCCACCTTCTTTAAGAAATTTGTCCTTCTCTTCTCCAAGAAAATCAAAATGAAATTGAGGAAATGACATGTTGATCTTGTGTAAGTCTCTAAGAAAACAATATCGAGTCAATTTCAAAGTCTTAATTAGCAAAGAAATTTCTTAATAGTCATTTCCTAACATAAAAAGTTTGTCTAAAAAGTCTTAGGTAATCAGATTGCGTGGAAAGTCAGTTTTCTATCATAATACAATTAAATAATGCTAAGTATAAAAAACTTGAAAAAGTTTTCATATTGAAAAATTGATGTAGTTACAAATTTCTTCTATGATTCATAAAAAATAGATTTCTTTACCATTTGTGAAATAAATATTTTCCTGTAGTACTTTTTTCTTTCAAGTGGAAAACTAACTAGAGCAGAGTGAACTCATGGGAGGTCTAGGCCTCTCCGAGGTTTGGATCATGTTCACACTCATCAAAATATCTTCGGTGGAAGCATTTGAGAAAACCACCACTAAAGTAACCAAAATATTTGCAATCCACCATATGGTATTGATAGTAATCCACCCAAAAATCACACTAGAATGTTTCTCGCATAGATCATCATCACAAAGAGGGTCATTAATTTTTATTTTCCTTCGAAAGCCCTTGAAACAAGCCTTTCTTTTCATATGTGATCCATCTTTAATCGAGGGCCTGCTTCCAAGCATTTGAAAATGATCAAGGCCAAGGTGTTTTATCAAGTCTACATTATTTCTCAAATAACTTGATATATTCTCTGAATCACTTGTCTAAATCCCTTTGTAAGAAATTTATCTATGACTTATTTTTACATAATTTATTCCAACCGATGCAACAGGCATCCATTTATTCCAAAATAATTAAAAATGTTATCATATCTATTTTTAATAAAAGAATTTATTTTGAGTAAAGAAGGTCATACTTGAGGAACACGAACTCAAGAATAAGACAATTGGTGCTTCCACCTTGGATCTCCAGTGATGGAGATATTGTAAGGATCAGGAAATTTGAAAGCCTCGTGTTGCATTAGTGTCATGTTTAACCTTTCAGGAATTGTCATCTTTCGAAGGTTGAGAATCTTTATCATCTCCCTCTTTTGAATGGCCATTCTAACCACCAATACTTTTGCTTTCACCAATACCCTTTTTGGCTCTCTATTCAGTGTCTTCACCATCATCATCATCATCATCATGACGTCTAACATTTGAGTCCTCAGAAGAATAAATAGCATACCAGTCGTAATTTCTCTCTGCATCAGAGTCATCTACATTGGTGGGGATTACAAAGGACATAAACTTTAAAGCATCAATCGCTTCCCTTTCACGAACTTTAATCCCTTACCGAATGTCACTAGGCTTTTCCATAAAGTTTATGGTTAACACCGTGTCAAGAGAATGAAAGCGACCAGTGCACTTACCAACTTTGTCGGAATAGGCCGCGCGAATATAAAAAATTCAAAGGAATCTACAATAATATGTTGAAGAGATGTCTCTAAAAATTGATCAACCTTCTACTTCACCTCAAAAAAAGCACTAAGGAATTTAGAAAGGAGATCTTTCTTCCTCTTGATTTATTTCTTGATGTTGGAACAAAATTTTTCGAGAGAAGCGTATTTATCAATGAGTTTATTCTTTTCCTACAGAGTGTCTTGTAAAGACTTCTGCAAACCCATTATTTGGTCAAGTAAGGCTTGCGAAGGATTTCCTTCCTGGAAATTACAATCTTGGCTGAAGTCAACTCTTTTGTCACCTCATCCTTCGAAGCAATCAAAGTAGGTTCTCATCCTTAGGCTTAGGAGCTTCCTCACTTGAGTTGGAAGTATATTTTTGAAGGGAGAACCAACTCTTGATGAATAGGAAAAGAAAAGACGAAGTATAAGCGAAAATCAAATGTGAAACCACTAATGATAAAATCATAAGGTAGTATACCGAAAGCCATTGTTCCTTTAAAGATTTACATTCGAATGGGGAACATGGAAGAATGTAGGAAATGAAGGTAAAATTACAATTTCCCTTATTAACTTGGAAAATAGGGTCTGTGGCGATGAAAGAAAAATTATTGGGAAGATTAGAAACAAGGGAAGGAGAGGCAGGACTCCTTCATACTTGATCCGACAAGGTTGGAGAATCGGAAATATTAATATTGAGTAGGTGTCATCTTTGGTGACAGGAGCCTCTACTAGTGTTTCACCTTCAACGATCAATTAGGTGCTGCAAGCTGATGTCTCTAAAGTCTTAGCAATTTCTATGATACCCTCTCCTCTCCTTCAGCGATAAAAATAGCTTAAGAATTTGAAATTTTACTTGCTAAGATTGTGCCCTTCAGTGGTTGCATTACTTGGCCTCTTATTAGCAGCAACCCCTAAAGTAATAACGACCTTCTCCATAGCAGAATGATCGGGAATTGAAGATGAGGTGGAAGGATTGCAAGGAAGTGGTATAAAAAATAATACATTGTTGGTAGCTGATGATATCAACAAACAATGGTTAAATAATAATGCAGCTATTAGTTACAAACACAAAGTTCGAAAATCACTAGTACGATCAAGACTAATGGGGACATGGTGGAGTAATTTCCGGGATCACCAAAAGCTAAGACATAACCGCCCGTAAAATAACATTGCATCATTAGATGTTACCCAAGAATCATCTAGCCCTATGGAAGAAAACCATATTTTTTCAAAATGCTTAATTTTTAGCGAAGTCATCCTATTATCTTGTATTGTCGGGTCCGCATTCACTTGTTCGATGATTTTTTATTTATTTTGGCATCAGGCCTCTTCAAAAAGGTACCTACACACATAATCTTAACATTCATGAGGAAAGGAATTGCAAAGAATAAGTAAGACATAAGCTTGATGATAGCTACTAGGAGTCTCAAATCTCCTAGTGATCCCAGGAGAACATCTAATATAAAAGAACTGATTTTCTCAATCTTTATATTGATGCATTGCGAGATCAACTTGTTGGGTCGGCACGTCCTAAAGTTCTAAGGATTTATATCGCATATCTTAGATAGTCGAACAAAGTGTTCAAGAGCTGAAAGAATAAAGGAAGTATCCCAAGAGTCTGAAGAAAGAACTTATATGCAAAGAAAATATGTATGTACAATGGGGGAAAGTTGAATTGCAGCGATGTAGAGGTGTTGGAGGAAATGAGATATAAAATTTGGAAATAGAAAGAAACCACCATACCAGATATAGACGGAAGTATAAGAAAATACCTTTGGCAAGGATTTTGGATGGTTTCGTCAACTCTGGGAGCAATAGCTTCAACTCCGTATATCCCAATGTTCTTCAATATAGCATCAAAATCTTCGGGTGACTTTTTAGAGCGTACTTAAAGGTAGTGGCTACCTTCCATGAAACTGCTTCTGGGTTTGTAAAAGGGTATACTCTTTAGGGGAAACAACCTTTGAGCTTTATATCTGTGCATTCTTCTTTTCATCTATTATGTTCTCGGTAATACCATTATATAATTGGTAAACATATGATAATTGATAGAGTTGAACGCTAAAGAGCAAGCACTAAGTGCTTTCCATTTTAACAAATTCAATTCTTTTGAATAGGCAGTAACAAGAAAATTAATAGCTTTCGATCATATTGAAAACATCGAAGAACTTGTAATCTACTACAATGTTTAATGTAATAACCCGATATTTTGCTCTCTTCAAGTCAGTACTTAAACCAACTCAAACCGTTTGCGAAGATGGATTGTTATTAGGGTTATAACACATTAGAGCGGAAACCAAAGAACCTTTATTGTTATAACAATATTTTCACATCAGAGGTACAAGGTATATCAGAGTACATCTGTTGAAATCAAAAATTGATCACAACACTCCAAGGTGTTTATGTAACACTTCACCAAAAGGTAGGATCTAAAAGTATGGTGCCACAAAATATAAAATCAAATAAAGACATGGAAGTTTAAAGTGGTTCGGTCTTAATTTTGACCTACCCACTAGGGAAGAAAATTTCATTATCATTGTTGAATTTACAAGGTACACCACGCCATTCATTTCGCTCATTTCACTCATATTTTAGTACTCTTCGCTATTTTCTTTCTTTTTTACTATTGATTCACCTGAATTCATGAAGAGATGGATGAGATCACTTGAACTGTGACGGTTGTTTTGTAGATCTTCAACAACTTGAACACTTAGATGATCTTTATTGGTTCCATGATGAATTTGTGTTGAATCTAAGCTTGAGAGAAAATTAATGGAGGTTGGAGTGGCTTGGAGTGGTGGAGAAATGGAAATGGCAGCCCTTCGGGGTTTGATCTAAGCCTACAGACCTTCGACCTTTCACTATCAAGATGTTGGTTGCAGGACACACCAAATTGGATGTTAGATTCGGTTATAGGTGCATGTCACTTAGCTCTTGAAGAAGTATTTCATTAGTTAAGGAAGGGTCCAGGGTGGGGCCATAGCCACCATGAAAAGACATACTATATGTGAATATTCGTATTGTAGACCTAATGAAGTTGTCCTTCATAGATATTGAAAGCTCCCGACCAAGTTACGTGCACTGGATGTAACCCTATTACGTGATTCGGGTTATGATCGGCAGTATATTCATGTGAGGGTGTAGAAACACGCACTGGTTAGTGTATCGTAGACATTAAGTCATTACTCCATTTTGAAATGTGATTCGATTGAGGAATTCATACGCGAGGACCCGTACGCTTATGTGGTTATGTGGTGTAACGATATAGATTTCCATACGCGGGGTGGCATAGGAGTGAGGTTGTATATGCTTTCGTGGCATGATGGTGGAGACCGTACGAGGAGTATACTATGAGAAGTACATTAAAATGGTTGGTGCAACAACATATATACTATATTAGGTTTAATATACTAGGAAGTAGATGGGTAAGACGTGAGTGTAAAGGCGTGAGTGCTGTTAGCCCAAATAACCTAATAATTAAGAACACATAACTAAATGGTATATGTAATGTTATTTCAGAATGTATAATTTATCATCTCACCAGAACTTTGTGTTCAGACCCCCTCCTCATAGCATACTCGCATGTTAGATTTACGAAAGAGAATTCTTTGTCTTTAATCACTTGTTAGATAGTGTTATTATTACGGTAAGTCTATGTTTGATTATTATATTTATCCATTCCGCTGTAAGATGTTTTATTGAGCTATGATATATTTACCATCTCTGTCATTCCTGTAGGATACTAAACAAGCCAACCCGAGGTTCGATAAATTGGGATTTTTGAATAAAAAATCGATTTGTCAAAATTCGAGTTCTCAGACTTGCAATGGAGAACGGATTCCCAACAAATGACCAGGCTAAGGAATTTCCTTATCCGATGGGTACACCTCTATAGGGATGTCCAGAGAACGAAACGGGTTCTCAGCCAACACAAGACCAGGTTATACCTTAACTAGATGACTTAGAGCACACATGAGTATGCAATCTCCTGATCGTTACCAAACTTTAACCAAACCCCGACGTCATCAACATCCACATAAGTAGATCCTGCCATATAAGTAATACCTAGGCTCCATACCATGGTACACTTTTTATCTAGATGGAAACAACATACTTATAACCTTGCCTCATCTTTTCCTGTTTTGGCCATTTCCGGGTTTGAGGCTTCACAAAGTCTCATAACACAAAGCTAAGCATTATCTGAAAGCCATGCTTTGATCGTCTATAAGTCAATCACTAGGTATGCCATATTGTCTGTTCATAACATACAATTGTTAATCACTAACAATGTCACCTTTGAGCTCGTACGTCTCAAAGTAGGGTGTTAAGCTAAGTGAACATATTCTTCGCCACCAATAGAAATATTTTTTAGTAAAAATCAACCAATACATTACAAAATACAATGTCAGACACACATCCATACAAGTTCGTTATGGGTTGAATGAAACCGAGGCGCTTTATTCCTCGTCCAATTAAGGAGAGGAGCCTTTGCAAATTCGGAAAAACTCTAAGTACGTTTGGACCACTACTGTAATGTAACCTCATAGTGGGTATACAACCCGCTCAAGACATCAACAAGAAGTCCATTCGATGTGAAAATCTTTTGTCTTCAACCGCAGTCTTCAATTTATTATGCTTTATTTTGTCGTATGATTATTTGAAAAAAAAATCGGATAGAAATCTGATCCCTTTCTTTTCAAATAATCAACGAAATTTTAAGACAATTACGGATTATATCAGACCTTAAATGAATCTCTCTTCACTCAATTTTCATTTCAATAATCAAAACCTTCTTAAAATAGTTTCATCAACAAAGTCTTTATTTTTCGTAAAACTCGTTAATTAAAAAAATCCTTTTCCTTAAATCAAAACTTAATTAAAGTTCTTTTTTTAGACATTCATAATCCAAACTAAATCTTAATTAAAGATTTACTCCATAAATTTCTCATGTTAAAACATACCTTTTAAATTGAGGATAACAAACTTTGTTAAAACATTCCTTGTATCTTTAATTATGCTAAACTGACATTTTTAAACCTTTCATTTATTTCCTTGATTAAGAATTATTCCAAAAATCATTCCTCAGTTCTTGATCAAACCAAAGCAGATTGATATCAGATATAAGATTTTTGTAGAGATTATATCAGTTTATTTCCAATATCAAATCTCATAATCGACATATACTATAAGCGGAAAAATGGTATAAATATCTAATTTTATAAGTTTAACTATGGATTATAATATCGAATATCCAAAGATTATTTCCATCTAAATCCAATTTATTACAAATGGAAATTTAAAGTTATAATTTAAATAAAATATAGAAATTAGTTTTAAACACTTCAATAACTATTTGAAAACGATTACAAACTATTTGGATAATAATTGTTAAGTTAAAACCATTATATTTCAATCTTGGTAAAAAAAAAAATTTGCTAAAGCATTATAAAAGTATTTCAAATAAGTTAGTTTGACAAAAAATAACTTTTAATTATTCAAAATTTCATAATTTCAAGTCAAATCACTTTTAAATAATTTATTACGATTTATCAATTTTTTTCCATATTTTGAATAATTTTTATAAAGCTATTTTTATTGGTTTCCAATTATGGTCACTGAACTACAAAGCCACGATTTTATTCGAAAACAGACTTGAACATACCTTGATACTGAATTCAAAATTTTCCTTTCCATTTGAAAACCATTATCATTAGAAGACAACTTTTTTGTTACAGGTAAATACGATTCAAATTGCATATGTTATAATCGTTTAAAGTTTATGGTCAAAATTCGCAAATTGCCGTAGCGTGACTGGTCCTATTCAGACCATATTATACTTTAACACAAAATTAATCGGAATTACTTCTAATATAATTATAAATTTTATTAAACATGTATAAACCCATTTTAAAACAATATTTTCAAATTTTCACTTCAATTTTAATTATAAATTAATTTAATATTTTAATGATATAATATTAATAAATTAATGTTAGTTTTAAAAATTGATCCTTTAAACCTCAAACTTTGCAAAAATCAAATTAAATACTATATTACACTATTGGAATAATCGATTCAAGTTTAAGTTATCGTTTGTATATCACACTCAAATTCAATTTTGAAATTTACTATTTAAAATTGATTTCAAAATTGAATAAGCCATTTATAATCAAAACCGCTATCAATTTCATATCATCCTTTACAAAAGCTGCTTATAACCACTTTAATTTCATTTCCAAACCATTTTGGGTAGAAAATTTCAAACTTTATTTTTGGACATTATTTCCACACTAAAAACCCCATTTATATTTCCAAATGTGAAAGAGACCTAACTAATCACTTATATAATTTCATAACGTAAGGTGTAACAGGTGTGTGATTATATATAAGCTGTAATTTCAATCATATGAGCATCCATAGAAAACATCAATCAATATCATAAATGAATGCTTTCGACTTCAGTGCAAGCGTTACGGTAATCAATGCTTATCAATGTATATGTGTAACTAACTATATAACCATTCATTCAAAAAAAGATTATATATATTTAACGATCACTATAACTATATACAGAATAAATGTGCAGAGTTTCTCAACAATATTTCCACTCCTTCTATTTTTACTATAGGAAAGCATTGCTAATCGCGAACGCTCCGGATTGACGATATTTCCGCACCGACTTCTTCGACATTATTATTATTATTATATATACCGGTATGTTAAGCGCGTCTGTTGGACGTGTGCGACGATAACCGAGTGTAAATTTATCGATTGTGAAATTTTAGTCATATACAAAGATGATGCATAGATAGTAATAATATATGAGTTCACTTCTGTGTAGATAAGAATTTAATTCACTTTATTAGTTATATGACCTGCATGTTTTGATCATACATAATCATACATTCTACTTCAAGTCCTACATATGTACAAAATGTCAAATAATAGGCAATAAGTTAAAAAAAACAAAGTTATATACGATTCTCGTTTGTGTCGAACTAATCTATATTTCTACTTATTTTCTACCATTGAAAAGATTGAACATATACATTTTAGTTACACAGCTATACATTTTAGTTACACAGCATAAACAGTCCTTTTATGCCTGTATGGTATAAAGATGAAAGTAAAGGTATGTTTACCTCAAATCTTAATCATATAGTTATGCTTTATAGCATGCATATGGAGAGAAAAAAAAAACTTTACCTTATTGCATTGTAATGTTGCATCTATCATCTTCCCATGATTATCAAAGTAATCACATAATGATTACTATTTAACGATAATATATCATTAATGACAATATTTACTACTATCATATTTTCAATATAATCTCACATAAAGACTAAACAATGATGCTTCCACATATTTATTATTTTAAAAGGTGTTATTAGAAATATCAGATAAAAATGGAACCCGCAAACTTAAAACACTCTTTCGAAATAAAATGTATGCATAAATAAGAGAGAAACATGCAAAAGCATGCAAAAGTAATTAACTTGACCACACTCACATATAACTTTAAAGCAACAAAAATGGAATGAACTTTCCCAGTAATATCCAATACATATAACTTTCAAAAAGTTCGACAGTAATTAACCTTTTGTAGCGATATTACAAATAAAAAATATGCATATCCCATTTGCAATGATTCAATGATCTCCTTTTGCACACTGTAAGGAGAGAGGTTCTGAGGGTTGTTCATCATGTTAGCTTGAATGAGTTGCAGTTGAACTCTCAAATCTCATTAATGGCCTTGCCCTTGCTCCCATGTCCAAATCTGAACCTTGCACATTCTTTGAGTTTGTTTTTGGTGTTCTTTGACTTCATCTGTAAAATATGAACTGGGTTTCTAAAAGTTGGAAAAAGTCAGGCCTGTAAAACTGCTTATAAAAAATTCAAGATATTTATTCGAACCATTACAAAATTTGAAGGTGCATTTGCTATTGAATGGTTGACCATGAATTGTGAGAATTAACAGGATGTAATATCCAAATTGTATCATTGTATTGCATTGAACAGAAAGTGATATCAGATACACGATTATCATAGCTTTTGATGCGAAGAACATTTCAGTTTGTCAAAAAATACTCCCTAGTTATAGTATCATCAAAATATGCTACAAACACAACTTCACTGAACACTCTTGCAATAGGGTGACAGAGAATAATGCATGCATGTGTGATTAAATGATTATACATGCTTATTTCTTAGATTACATGTCTATTTATTATTATGGAAAACAAAAATAAAGAAAATCTTTAGAAAACAAAAAACAAAAAATCATCTTGTCTATCATGTTTTGTGCAATACAAAATTTCTGATCGTGACAGAAAATAATGCATGCTACTAATTGAAAATAGTAATAATTGGTATCCAAAATGATAGTTTCTTCCAGTTCTCCAGATATCGACTAACTTTTTATGTTCTTAATTAAATATTTTGTAATGAAAAATAAGAATGAGCATAGAGACATGGTTGTATGCCAATGTTTTCAAATTAATTTGTTTTCACTATATTCTCAAGTCATAAAAAAAGCAAGTAATAAGTTTGTACTTAAAGCTGGGATAGCCATTATCTTCCATTTTATGGTAGTAACTATTAATCAAGAACTTATTCATGTAGCTCTATATAGAGAAAACTAATATTTATCATAAATACCAACATACATCAAACATATTTCAACTATAAAAATATGAGTGAACAATGTTGGATTCAATAATTAGGCCGATGATTTTTATGTGGATTCAACGGTCATGTCCATGATTTTTCTATGGCAACGAATGCAAATTTGGAATGAGAAAATTAGTTAACTTAATATTAAAAGGAGATGGTACTAACCAAAACAACACATAAAGAAACAATAAGATCTAAATAAGCTGAAATTGTAAATGTTATGTTACAGTCAGCTTATATTATAAATTGATAGAAATGATGCACAGTATATGCATTATCAAGCTTAATACTACTTCTACATATAATCTTTCCTATTTTAAACTTATTCATTCAGGAATAAACAAACAATCTTAATGTTGATAAATGGATATATAAGGTTTATCACATGATTGCATAGTTCTCATTTTGTACAAAAAATATTTAGTTAACATATTTCTATTTAGATTTAGACACATAAGACCTAGCTTCGTCATTAGAAGTTATAAGATATCATATTCTTTTTAAGGTGGAAGGATCTTATGCAAGAAGCTTCACGAAGAAAAAGC
The DNA here is from genome assembly GCA_030737875.1 of Allium sativum. Classification (NCBI taxonomy): domain Eukaryota; kingdom Viridiplantae; phylum Streptophyta; class Magnoliopsida; order Asparagales; family Amaryllidaceae; genus Allium; species Allium sativum. Next base: position 299,040,960 of record CM060922.1, read on the forward strand.
TGAAAACATAGATGATAGATCATATCTCCTTATTAGTCATCGAAAATATCATGATAAAATTCAGTAACATCAATCATTTTCTAGCCTACACAAAATTGAAACAAAATATTTAAAAGCATATGTTGGCATAAAAGGTTGAATCAGATATAATATTTTATAAAATTGAGAATGGAGTTATAAGATATGGTTACAAATCATGGTGTAAGAAACAACAGTTCTTCTTAGAAGATAAAAGAAAAAGAAAAAAAAAGAAAAATTAATAAGGCATATGCATGTTTTTTTCTTTATTACTTTCATCTCCCTCCCCTAGCTTATGCAATTAAAAGATGATTTTCTGAAGTATAATCCAAAATATTATATATTGAGCATGCTCATAAGAAAAAAGTCATTATCTAATTAACACTGTGTCGGTATTTAATAAAATCATGTAGATGGCGGATAACTTCTATATAGATGTTTTGAGTAATTTGTGAAAGGTTTCGGTGTGACCATTTAAATAAATGTCGTTGTCCTTAATGAATTGTTCTAAGAGAAAAGATGGTAAATCAATGCATCCAGTATGAGATTTTAATAACCAAATGAGAATGAAGACATTGCAAGATTAACCTTTCAGCAAAACCAATAAAATCAGGTAGAAAATAATGCAATACTCTAGGCTTTAAACCAATATGCATTGTCTATTTATTTAATTTTTACCTTTAGGACTTCCATAGTTTCATCAGTCTATTCTCAGCAGTAGATTCCTCCTACAGGAACTATGTACAAAAATTGGATCAGTGCTTTTGTAGCTGGTGGTAATTGGAAAAAAGGATTTTAATGTTTTTAAGCAAAATGATTAAGAACGGTGTGTGGCCCAATTTGGTTACACACAACATTGTTTAATCGACTTTCGGAAAATGTATCATTTAAATATCTACACAATTTATTAACCGAATATGTAAATGGTATGATGAGACCTTAGTGACTATTATTTTCATTTATTTTCTCATCCATACAAATCATCTTCTACGTATATAACACAAACTATAATTGCAAGCAATTTTGTCATTCTTCATATACTGTATCTTTACCTACTACACATGCAACATAATTATATAAATGCGTAAATATGGATTTACGGCAGATATTTCATTAATATGTATACTAAACTATAAAAGAACATAATTACATTGGATAACTAAAGACTTTTAATATGGCACGACGCTGACGTATTCTGTAAGTTATTGCTATAAACAAACTATAATAAGAATTGTATACCTAAATTATACTTTGTCATAAATGAATTCCTATGTTGATTACTACATCAGTAACCATATCCACCATCTCAAAATAAACCTCTTGCTAATTGTAATATACATACCTAACTTTTTAACTCCATATCTTGGCTCCTTACATTTGATTACATCAAGCGCTATAGAAATCTACAACTCATTTTCCCTGAAAGAAATGACCGATGATGTTATTCCTAAATAGCACACAAACATATAATTACTACATAGTTTACAAAATAAACTTTGGATGTCGCACCGATTTAGATAAGCCAGTAACAATTACACAATGGGTATACAATGAACATTTAATGGAATTGTAGCTATAATGGAATGACAATGCAAGATGAGATGGAGCATCATAAAATTGAAAATGGAAACATGAAATAGTAAGCAAGTAATGCAATTTAAAGACATTTTGAAAGAAAAATTAACAGTTTTACATGATTGTTAATCTTTGAACATTAAAATAAAAATATATGACCAGTGACGCACAACTATGCTCGACCGATATAACAAAGCGGTTATGCATTATGTGAGCTGCTGAGTCGATGGTCGCATTGCGGCGGTCTCCTTGTTGATAGATATTGATTTGGAGTTCCCCTTCATTGTCGATTGTCACATCGATGAAACTCTATGTTGTTTGATAAAAATAATACATTGACTTTTTTTAAAGACCATGGGAGCAACTGTCAAATAAAAGTGCATTTGGTCATTTAAAAAATCTGGAATCTATTTAGATGAACCTATAGCTTCTAAATTTTAAATTATGTTCCAGACATTAGGTAAGCAAGTGATCTTAAGAACATGCTCACTGCATCATTACTTCCAACTTTAATGTCATGAATATTGTGGATGACAAAAAGGGTTTATTAACTATGGTAAATCACGGAATCATTCAAGCCAAAGAAATGACATAAACTTAAACTTGATACATAAAATTTATTTCCAATTGCAATAGAAAAGCATACCAAATGTGGTAAGAATGAACATTTTTTTCAAGAAAAATATTGTGATTTAAGAAGCAAATCAATGGGTTACAATAAAAAGTAATATAAAACTTTCTTGTAGCTAGAAAAATGAAAACATGGGACATTCATAATTTTTATCCACTATCCTAGTAGCAAAAATATATTTAGTTGCATCACAAATTAGTGAAAGTTAAATAAAGTTCTTCCCGATCAACATTTCAACAGACATCATACCTGCAATAGAAACAAATGCAACAAAGCACTAACCAATACATTACGGTGGTATGTAAAAATAAAAATGGCATGTAAGGTACTTCAAAAATATAATATTAAGTATACTACTCATTACAAAATGGATATTAAAATAATATGAATTGATAACTCAAATAGCACCTGATGAATCGCAACCTCAGCCAATATCATTAATGACTTGCTTGCACTGTAAAACCAACTGCATATGAATTAACTTTTTTTTTACTACCCTGGGCTATGAAATTGAATTTGATGTTAACTGTCATCGGTTAGGACGAAAGGAAAGAAACAAAGTACAGATAGAAAATATCAAAGACAAAAATCTCAAAGCAATTGTTTCACTTTTAAGGTGGCTGAATTGCCATCCAATCTAATATTTCCTCAAATCTATCCTTCAACTCCGACATATTCATTACACAACATCTTCCGCATTCAATCAGCTTCACAACAAATGGACCCAAACCTACAAAAATGAAAAATAAAAGATATGGACCTCAATTACTGATTAAGATAAAGATGGGAAAAAATCGAATAATTTCATATCAGTAATTACCTTCGAAACATAACAGTAGACACAATTAACAAATCATTCGACATTTAACCACTGGAAAACTATGCCATGAGCAAAAATACACCAACAAAGATAATGCAGCTCAACGTAAGCAACAATCCAATTGTAAAACAGAGGGGGAAAAACTAAGTCCTCTCACCTGTAATCCTCCTTGCAAGCAGAATATCCTTTGGAATAATTGTAACCCTCTTGGCATGAATCACACATAAATTAGTGTCTTCAAACAAACCAACGATGTACGATTCAGCCACCTATCGAAGAGTAGGAACAACAGAGATTTGAACTTTCAGATCGGTTTTGCAGCCTTCAGTAATTTCACGAATATATCTCTCAAATGGAAGCTTCCTCATCAAATGTTCGGTACTTTTCTAATACTTACGGATCTTGCAAAGAGCGATCCGTCCCTAGCCTGAATCGGTGGGGTTACTCACACCGCCGTCGGCCAGAGAAAATTTGTTAGCGGCTTTCATTGCAAGAATGTTGTCTCGGGTTTGTTTTCCCTTCTGTAGATATGCCACCGTTGAGCTTTGTTCGCGATTTGGGGAGGAAATGCTTGCACAATGGCACATTTGTATTAAGAATGTGGGAGAAGAAGGCGAAGGGAATTAGAAAGAAGGAGAAATGGTTGGTGAAATGGAGGGGTTCTAGGCTCCTTATATTGCCATAGGGTGGGGTACTTTTGGAAGTCTAGAAAAGGATACATGTCCTAATGCTTTCATGGATGGTTGCCACTTCAAAACAACTTACAAGAAACCATGTTCTCATACATGGTATTGATTAGAAACATCATTTGTAACACCTTTAAAGTGTTACAAAATTGAGACATCTTATAAGTGTTTCTAAATTTTAAAACTAGGTTATCGATTAAAATATTTAACAACCGATGGCTAGTGTAAATAAAATCCGTTGATGTTTGTCAACTTAATAATTCAAAATAATTATTTTATATTACAAATCTGTATTTATAATTCATATATATATATATATATATATATATATATATGTAGATGTATTTGACAAGAAGATCGCATTAATAAAAATACTTTTATTAATACATACTTGGAAAATTTATTGTAACAAAAGCTGATAAATACTTATCTATATTTTGCTGTTATATTTGACAAATTTTAATATATATTTTATTTCTTAAATCATATTTACATTAGAACCGATTTATTCATTTTATATATTCAAAATCCTAATTTTAAATTTATCAAAAATCCTGGATCGTTACATTTAACATTCCCTTCGCCTGCACTGAAACATACCAAGTACATCAATTAATAATTCAACCATTTCAAAACCCTTAAACATTATGATCAGGGTTTCAGTTAAATCTAAAGTATATATGGTAGTTCTGAGAGAATCTAAGGAATATTTTTATTTCAAAATCCTATGAATATCAGATATAAACTATCCATACTAAATGGCAAACATGTCGAATCTAGTTGAAATCGAGCAAATTCAATTTTGTTTCTTAAAACCTTCTTTAATAAACAATAATATTTCAAATTTAGGAAAGATGAGATCAAAATCTGGACTCTTTTCTAATTTGGATCAGATTTCATCTTTGATCATCTTAAATCTATGATAGGAATACACTCGATTAACACCAATGTAATAACCAGAAATTTTGACAATAATTAATTTAGTTATTTAATTAGGCTCCTAAAATGGAATTTTTGCAAATGATGAAATTTGACCATGAAACTTGTGTCGTAGCATTCGTGATGGAATTCTAGTCAACTTTCATGTTTAAAACTTCGCGAACGGAGTCCGCATGAAAAAGTTACAGACAAAATAGGAAATTGGATGGAAAATAAATCATAAGAATATAATATATACCATTCGTAACCAGCCCTCACTGGGAAAAATCAAAATAGAGAGGTTAACCTAGCAGTCGATCGAGCGGTTGACCTGCAGGTTGACACCTCTAGTCGAATTTGCCTAGTGACGACTAGGTTTTCTAGGGTATTTTGTTATATAAATTTTTGTTGACGGATAGATCTTAATTGAAACTAAACTAATGGTCTAGGACTATTCAAACACTTATAAACAAAGGGTTAGACCCAATCCTTTTGCACACAATTCTAAAGGCAGTAGCAAAGCCCTGCTATTTCACTCTTCTTTAAGTTCTCCTTCAACAAATCTAAATATATATAAACGAAATAAACATAGATTGAAGAAGATTAGAATCAGATTTATGAGCAAAGGAGATGAAACTGTGATTAGACTTTCTTCCATTCAGATTCCTTTCCTTTTTTCTTAATTTCATGCAGATCTACAAATCTGCAAGAATTCCTTTCTTAGAATAATTGTGGATCTGTAAGATTTTATTTATTATAGGCCTAAAGGTTTATTCAGATTTAAATTTATATAGCTTTTAGGTGAATGAGAAATTTATGTGCATCGTTTATAATTACCTGATTATTTAGTTTTACATAGATCTAAAATGCATACCTAAAAGTTTATCATATTTGTTTATTGTTTTCGTCAAATCTGAAATAATAGATTGTGGTTTGAACATCAAAATTTGTAGGCTTATCTTATTTCTTATACAATTGTCTACAATTATATTCAGGTTATTCTAACACACCTTAGATCTGGAAATCAGTTCCAAAACCATTGCCAAAAATTCTAGTTTTATTCTAGATCCTTTGTTTTGGTGTTGATTTGAGGTTTATGTAAATTTAGATTAAAAGATTATGCCTTTTTATGTTTGATGTTGTTGGGTTTTGCTTGGTTATTGTAGAAATGACTTTTTTATAATTTTTAATAAAAAGGACATTTTTTTCAAATCAATGCGAAATATGTACAAAACAATTAGGAAAGGATGTGTAAATTTACTTATACTTTTATATAGTTTACAACAACCATTCCAAAAACATATATTTCTTATTTCTTGTAATTTGAAATGTGTTAATATTCTCTTTTTTAATAAGATTTTGAATATTAAACAATTTAAAAATATATTTCTTATTTCTTGTGATTTGAAAATGTGTTCCAAAAACATATATTTCTTATTTCTTGTGATTTGAAAATAACTACAGTTATTAACCTTTTTATAAGATTTTGAATATTAAACAATTTAAACATAAAAAGGTTTGTTTTGGTCGTTAGTTTAGATCAAAACATAAATGGTTAATAATAAAAAATAAAACATAGTAACTAGGTTAAATGCACTTAAATAAATATATATAAGGAAAATCTATTTAGATACAAAACTTTGACATAATTGGTGACATGATTGATTTGTAAAGTTGGATCACCCTATGAATTCCACCCTTCCATATAAAGACAAAAAGATTCAACGGTCGAGGCTTTATGTCTTTCTTTTTGTGTTTAATTTTTTATCCAAATAGTCACCCCTATATACATACATACATACATATACATACATACATACAAACATATATATATATATATATATATATATATATATATATATATTCATATCTGTCTGAATCTATATAAATAACAAAAATAATATATTATTGTAGTAAATGTTTGTTATTGTTGTATGTTTGAATAATTTCTATTTCTCGGGAAATGTTTATGGAAATATATTCCATAATAAATGAAAATAGGTATTATGACTTTTGTTGCAATAAATGAATTTGATTTACTACAAATAAGTCATAAATAAAATAAGGAATGTTGTAACCATCTTTGATTGGGAAAATGAATTAAATAGAATAAACATGTTAAATGGTTCTTCATAATCATTAGAGTACTAACTTTAATCACTAAAGTACTAAGTAATTAACTTTTCTAACTTCCATTAACATCATTAAATCCAAAATTACTCAACGAACTAATAATTACTAAACATAACATAATTAGCGATACTCATTATTCTAGTAAACAAAACGTAAGCAAAATAAGCTTACCATAGCATCCCCACTCCGCCAAACTTTAGTATAGGACATCTCTGCAACCTCAGAATTTACGTAGCAACCAAGTTGTCAGCTTTTCTACTTCAGACACTTCACTAACACTGCATTTACTAGTGTGTGTGTGTGTTTATATATATATATATATATATATATATATATATATATATATATATATGCTAGTAAAATAAACATATCTTAACATTTTTTATGAAACAATATAAATGATTGATAGCTTCGATATTGAAAAAAAATCTTAAATGTGTCGAGACTTTCCCCTTTCTTCATTCTCTGCCTCTCACTTTCGGTTCTCTTCTGTATTCACTCAAATCTCTCACCGCTTCCTCTAAATTTCGTCTTCCCCTACCATGTTTTCACTACGCATGATTCCTTTCTCCAATTATCGGTTTCAAACATCCAGATCTAAGCTTTTCGAAGATAATTTTCTATGTTCCAAAATTCCCCCCTTTTCTCTTCAATCACATCTCTAACACTTAGACCTCTTCGGTCCCCTAACTGAATTCGTACTCGTCCACTGTTGCGACTAGTTCAGGCAACTACGTTCTCTTTGTGCGTTATTCAACTGTTAGTTGCTGCAGTGAGTGGTTTCTTTTACCTACGCGGAGCTTACAAACGAGCAACAACTCCATGTCAGTTTTGGCGTCTTCGTGTTTCGACTCCGGACTGTGATGGCACGTCTTATTGATTCGGTATTCAATGTAAGTTATATTCTCGTCTTGTAGGTAGAACCTGGATTTGGTTTTGGGCATGTTGAGTTTTATTTAATTGTTAGAGGAGTTTGGTTGTTTCATTGAAGTTTTGTTGCCATATTATGTAATGAAATGGATCTCTGCTCCTTGTTTTTCATGTTTTCCGCTGATTGTGTCATGGTTTGGTTCATGTATGAGTGGATTATCACCTCACTTCGACGGCGAAATATGAGATGCTAACGCACTGAACCTTGTCCATTGATCTTGGGTGATGTCCATGTCTGCTTGTGCAAATCTGGTTTGTGATGTTTGCAGTTCGGTTGAATTTTGTTGAGCAGTTTTCTTCGATAGCAATCTTTGGTTTAAGTGGGTAAGGTGGTCTGGTTTATGGCTTTATCATCGAAATACAATGACATAGGTGAAGCTCTGGCTCTCAGCATTACTGTGCCCTTTGGTTATATTGATTTTTTCCTTCCTCACTTTCGGTAGCTTTGGTACATCCACAATGTCAATTATCCTTCTTGGAATCTATGCACGGAACTGCTCTTGTACCTTTCGTGTAAGGCTCAAGTAACTTGACATAATACTTTTGGTTTAGTTTGAAGATACAACACCCTTCTATACTGGCCATACTGTATCTTGTCATGAATTTTTTTGAATACTTTAGCATTAACTCAAACAGATTTTTTCTATTATCGTGTGTATTCAAATGTAATTGACTATGTTTCAGTAGTATGATATGTTTTCTTCCTCACCCTGCATCGTGAGTCAGGTTATGTGAAATGTAATATAGCAGTCTAGTACTCTAGCTAGTTCCTGAACTGTAATCTCGGATAGATAACGTGGACGACCCACGTAAAATGCCTTACATGGTGGACGGTCCATCTTAAAAACCGAAATTACTAATCTGGCAATCTACCACACTCATGTGACTATTGTAATATTATTTTTATAATAATAAGTGTTATAGAACACTATAAAAATTATTTGGCTATGCCATGAAATTTTTAGAGTGTTACGGATCACTATAAAAACTGGTCGGCCTTGCCAAAAAAAGAGAAGAAAGGTGGGATATTTTATGGTTTAGGCACGATTAGGAGATATGTGGCCCACGGCCGAAGGGGGATGTGTGGGGCTAGCAAGTGGATTGGGTAGTGTAAAGTAGCTCAAAGAAGGTAGTTTCGGATATTTAAAGGAGAAAGGAAGGGGGTTTAGCCATGTAGGGACCATGTGGGGGTGTGGGCTGCTGTTGGCCATGAATAGTAGAGCTCGGGGATGGTGCTGGTTGACGATGGGAGGTAAAGGGGAGAGGAGGTGAGTTGTGTAGAGAAGAAGAAGAACAACAAGAACAAGAAAAGAAAGTAGAAAGTAAACACAAGTGAAAAATGAAACAAATGGAATGCATCATTACTTATATTAGGCCAAGTAACTTAAGAGGGTAGCAAAGTGGAAGAAGATGACATGTGGAGGGGAGAGAGGATGAGGTGTCAAAGGGAAAGAAGTGTAGGAAGTTGTATAGAGAAGTTGATTAGATTTAATTAATCTTAAATTTAATTAAATGACCTCTACATGTAACGACCCAGAAAATCTGAACCAATTAATAAATTTTAAATTGGCCAAAATAATGGATTTTAAATATCTAAAATAAATATTTTAAATAACAGCAATGGAAAGTGGGTTTGAATCGACGATTGAAAACGAATATAATTAATTATAATTATAAACAAGGCATGAAAAGGCGCTGTAGTTTCAAAAATTGAATTCAAACTTTGTCGGACTGTATCGTGTGCAAAACAAAACAGATTTTAGTGAAACCAAAAATATTTAAATCTGTTAGAGAATACCTTTCTAACGAATCTGAAAAATCGAATTTTCATAGCGGAAAGCAAAAGTTATGGCCGAATGAATTTTCAGAAAGGTCGCTATGGAATTTATATAGCCCGTGAAATTGGCCATTTTTCATACGACCTCGGAATTCGACGAAACCACTTTTGTTGGATCCGGGATGTGAAGTTATTGCTAGGTTTCAAATTTCATAATTTTTGAAGCTAGTATGTGAGCGTGGCAAGAGAAAATGTGTTTTGGTCAATTACAGTTAAATTGGATCGACCAGAAATGGGCCTTTTTGCAAACGGTCTCAGAATTCGACGAAACTAGTTTTGTTGGGACCGTATCGTCAAAACATAGCCAGATTTATTTTTCTGGAATTTTTCGGATCAGTTTGTGGCCCTGCCAAATTGAAATGTACGTTCAAATTAAATATTGAAAGTTTTATATGTTAATTTGAAGAATAACTGATTGTAACAGTCGAATGGGCCTTCGAAACATATCCCATTGTGTTCGGAATGGGGGTAAAAGGCTAGGGGCGACAGTCGTTGGGTTTGATTTCGAGTTCGTCTAAGAAAACCCCAATTTTTGAATTTAATATAACCTTGGCCAATGGGAAATTTTCTTTATTAAATAAAAAAAAATATCGCGTTTTCTCTCTCCCCGTAACACGATCGACGACGGAAAGGGGTTCTCCGCTTCCCCTTCATTTTCCGACCAATCCACGCAGTAATAGACCCCAACCCAGTTGAAGCTTTTGTAGTACTCGTCGAGGGCTTCAAATCTATACCTCCCACGCCACCCCTCATCAGCTGTACCTCGAGATTCACGACCTCGAAGTCGCCGACTTCGCGCCGCCGTACCTCGCCAGATCCGCCGCCGAGTGCCACCAAACCCCCGTCGATCTGTGCGCCTCTCGGAGCACTACAAGGTGGCTGGGGCCGATCATCACCAAGCTACGCGGATTTCGAGAAAAGATCCGACCTAGTTTTGAAGATTTCGTGGAGGTAACGGCCTATTATAATTTCAACTATATTATAGCACTTCTAAGCGCTACCGTTTGTGATTTCACTGTAAAAATCATATCTTTTGCTGTGTTAACGAAATTCAGTGAAACAAGAAACAGTGGACTCGTGTGGACGTCTTCTACCTTTTAGAAGAGACCGCATATTTTTCTGAGTCTTCTGCTATTTTTGGTGGAGTGGAACCCAATGTGAGATTTCTAATTTATAAACGATATGGAAAACGACGATGTATAAATTTTGTAGTCGATGTATGAGTTATATAAGCGTTGTACACCTCATGTATAAGCGTTGTATAAGTTGTACGTTCGATGTATAAGTTATATATGCATTGTAAAAATTATATATGTGTTGAAATAGAAGTGAATTGCTATATATATATATATATATATATATATATATATATATATATATATATATATATATATATACACACGCCCCTCGTCCACAAACCATGGACGATATTTATTGATTGTGATTGGTGTGAAAATTTATTGATAGCGAATGATTGTTTGTGGTTGATATTGATTGATTGTGGTTGAAAAATACCCATTTGTGGTTGAGAAATATTTGGTTGAAACCACATAGGATTAGTTTGTGGAAATGAAATAAATATATACATGCCGCCTGCGTGCGAACTAGATGCATGATCCCCATTGTCAAAAACCGCGAGGTTTTAAGGTAGAGCGAGGAGCCGTACTAGGGACGGTCACGGTTTTAACTACCCTGCCGTTATGCTGCCGAAATTTTAAATAATATTCATGTGTTTGAATTATTTTCATTTGCTGAAACTATATTTATTCGTTGTGTAGAAAACCTTAATGTGTTGAATCGATATTCATTCGTTGATTAGAAATTCATGTGTTCAATGTTATTCGTGTTTTATAATAAAAATCCTATTTTTATCACCAATATAAAATATGTAAAATAATCCTATTTTGAAATAAATTGTTTTACAATAAAAATCCTATTTTTATCACCTATATAAACTATATAAAATAATAGTGTTTTGAAATGAATTGTTTTACAATAAAAATCACATTTTTGTTATATACATGAATGGTTGAAATGTGAAGCGTTAAAAATAGCAACTCCTTCAAATAAATATGCATGAGTTGAAATATTCATTAGTTAGCTAATGATATGATTTTTGCCTATGCATGCAACATTAGAATGAATGGTGTTTTAAAACCAAATGGAACCAAATATGAAGTTGAATGGAAAATGATAAGTGATAAGAACTATATATATGTACATGCATATTTATTGAACAGGTTGTAGCAAAGGGGCTAGAGAAGAGGAATAAAATTTTGTGCCCAACAAATAGGTACACATTTACTGTTTTGTTTGGGTGATGATTTTATGAGCCTGTTGGCTAGCCGCTTGGCTTTTTCTTTTTTTCTTTTCGACATGAGACACCCGTGTAGCTATTTGGGAATTTTCCCAGCTCCTACCGTACAAAGGAGGTTATGGCGAAATTTTCAAAAATTTAAAGGCGTTAGTGAAATATTTGAAGTGAAACGATATTGAAATGGTTGAATGAACTATATTTATATAAATATATAAATATAAATAAAATTAAAACGAAACGTGGTCGTGCAGTTCGTGTTTTGAAACAGTGATTTCAAACAACTAGTGTGGGAAATCCGACCATTGGATTTTCCCGAAACCGCAACCGTCGGGTTCGCCTTGGAAATATCTTTCCAACAGCACCAACTTTGTAAAAATCCAATGGTTGGATTGTCTGGAATGTTTAATTCAAATCTAAAGAAAAACAGCGCCAGAAACGATTATATATATATATATATATATATAATTATATTTAATCGAATAACGACGCTGCAGTTCGTATTTTGGAATCGAAACTTCAAACGATTGTACCGGGAGATCCGACCGTCAGATTTTCCCGAAACTGGAACCGTTGGATTCGATTTGAAAAGACCTTTCTAATGATGTAAATTTTTCGAAGATCCAACGGTTAGATTTTCAGATATTTGTAAACCAAATCTGAAGAAAAACAGCGCCACGGCCGCGTTATGGCCCGAAGCGTCGTTTTGAATAAATTGGCTATTTTAAAATAAATAAAAATAGCGATAAATCGTTATAAAATATTATAAACGATATGGAATGGAAATAAACTGAATTTGCTCGATTTATGTGGTATTTGATGGTTGAATGTGTTTGGTGTGAAAATTACATTAAAGAACAAAATTGGTGTTGTCGAATGATTTAACCATTGAAATAAATTGATTTGAAATTCTAAATATACGTGAATTATTTGAAAAGACCGAGTTAATTCTCACTTCAAATAATTGGCCGACGATTGAAAGTCGAAGATGAAGACGGTGGTCGAAGACCGGAGATCTTCACCTCATTTGGATGGTAACCGAGGTCCTGATTGGGAGGCATCCCGAAATATGGATAATGAGTGGTGATCGTCCATACGTACGTGGTGATCGATGGGTTTGCGAGGTATTTAGTGCCTCTGGTTTCCTTCAGACCCAGAACGGACTTGTAAATGGACTGTGTGTCTGACATTGGATTTTATTCTGTGTTGATTGATCTCTATTAAATATACATCTGTTTGGCGGCTGAGAATTTATTCTTTTGCTTAACGCCTTACTCTGAAACGCACGAGCTCAGAGGTTGTATATCGATGGACATCAGTCGTATGGCGTGAATTGCTAGTGTGACATGCCTAAGTGGCAAATGATCAGGGCTTCTGTTGAAAAGCAAAGTCTTGTGGTGATGATCAAAGCACCGCCTGTTTGGCGTAGCTTTGTGTATAACGTGAATTCGCGAGCCTCACACCCCGGTATAAACCAGAAACGGGAGAAGGACCTCAGGGAGGGCATGCGTTTCTTCCTAGCTAGGGTGGTGTCAGTGACCTACCAGCCCTGACATTTATATACTTTTCACCTGTGTGGTTGTTGCTGTTGCGAGGCGCCTCGGTTTGATCGGACGATCCGGGTCCGATGGAGTCATTCGTTGGCTCGTTTACGCCCCAAAGGGCGGGGAAACGTATTGTTCAGGCATAATAATCCACATCGGTGGACCGGCCCTGACGATCCAAGGGTCACTCGAGCTCTGATCCTGAGACTCGGGCTAGGCAGTCTTGAATTCGGTAAGGACTATCTTTTGCCTTGGTTCATGATGGAAATCCAATTTCCAAATACGACATCGTGCGATTTTGATTGTATACCTATATATGGCGACATAGTGGTATGGGGCATTAATGTCGTCTATGATTGATAGTTATGATTTGAAATTGTTTTCAAAACATATAAACACTAACAATAATATCAAATGCCTTTGTTTTATTCGTATCAAGCATATTTTGGCCGTTATAAGGTAAAAACTCTATCCTCCGGTTTGCGTTGCATTGTGTGATGGGAACTGAGTCTTATAATGGCTTCATTTTTATAAAATGCATTGCGTTGTTTAAAAGAAAGATTTGTTTTAAAGCACTGGCAATCCAATGGAGTAAACACGTTCCACGAAAGTGGCGTGGTCCTGTGATTAGCCATATTATATATGTGTTGAATAGATTTCCCATACCAGTCCCATGACTGACTCGTAGTTTGTTTCACTCTCAAACTCGGGTGCCCCTTTTTCTACACGGGCAGCCTTGTATTCAGGTTTAGCTAGTTCTTTCTGGATAGCTGGAGCTGAAGATGGATTCTATCATTTACCTCTTTTTATGTTGTTCAGCTCCTATTGTACATATTTTGTTTGTTTTCCGCTGTAGACATTTATGTATAACTGAACTATATTTGTACTAAGTAAGATCCTGTATACAGTGTAACTCTGATGATTACTTTTATCCAGTATATTCTATTGTTCATTATCTGGTGTATTTATTTAATTCTGTTTTGCTATTATCTGTTTCTGTGTTATATTCCACGGATTACCCTTGCCACCGTCAGTACGGGGTTTGGGGTCGTCTCATCTGGTATTAGAGCTTTGGTTAAGCTTAGTTCTGGAATATAACATATCAACGAACTCGTCAGAAATAGAACCAGTAGTGTTCTAGGACGGGTAACTCTATACAGATAGGATCAGTAATATCCTAGTATAACTAAATCAGAATAGCTCGTTAGAGATGGGGTCAGAAGTGCCCTAGAATGAGTCGAGAATAATATGTTTATAAATAACGTATTTGTGATTATATATCTAATTTGGTTTTAGAAATATGATTTTTGAACATATATAAAAGATATATATTTTTGAAAGGTTAAAAACAAATTGCTTGTTGGTTGTGTTGTGTGATTGTAGATTAGATTAATTAAAATTATTGAAACGATAGTTAATTTAATCAACAATAGAATAATGTTAGAATTTATTCATTTAAATCACACATTGAACGATTTAAAAATAAATAGAAATATATACATGTACATTTTATATATTTGAACAGGTAAATGGATCAGCTGTTGAGTAAAGATTTTATTTGCGTGCCCGACAAATAGGTAAACCTTAATGAGTTGGATGCGAAATATTATTATATCAACTCTTGTGAATGCCATTGGATGTGGAGTGCTGGTTTTTCTGTGTGAAATAATAAACGTCGCCATAGGATAGTAACAATTAATTTTGAACTACATTACATGGCATACTTCTGAAGATAGGCATACTTCATCATATACCACATAAGCATTTGGGGCTTGTGTGACGAGGTGGAAGATTTACCATACGAGCGAGAGGCTTGTATGGCGATGATTATATTTTACAGGTTGAACTGATGACTGATATGGACTATTTAAATTGTAGTGATTAAATTGTCAGATTAATAAAAACCCCACACGGGTCTGGAGTTGACAATAATCACGTCTCTCTAGTTATTAGATACGGCACATGAACTATTTATTTCCCACACGGGGCAGGGTGACGAGAATTTATTCTCTGGAGTTATTATCAATACATGCTCCCCTGTAAACACCAGAATATATCACTCTAAATATGTGTATGCTTATTAGGATTTATTGGGTACCTAATACGTCCCAATAAATTTCCAAACCTCTCTCCGTACAAAGGAGGTTATGGCAAAAAAATTCGAAAATCCCGGGTGTTAGCCAAAATTTTGAAGAATCTGAAAATTCTCAGAAACTGAAAAGTTGGAGAATTGAAGCCAGATCGAACGTAGAGTTGATTAATCAAACCACTTTCGACTTTGTTCCTTTTCGGGGACGAAAAGTTTTAAGTGGGGGAGATTGTAACGACCCAGAAAATCTGACCCAATTAAATTTTTTTAAATTGGCCAAAATAATGGATTTTAAATATCTAAAATAAATATTTTAAATAATAGCAATGGAAAGTGGGTTTGAATCGACGATTGAAAACGAATATAATTAATTATAATTATAAACAAGGCTTGAAAAGGCGCTGCAGTTTCAAAAATTGAATTCAAACTTTGTCGGACTGTACCGGGTGCAAAAACAAAAAGGATTTTAGTGAAACCAAAAATATTTAAATCTGTTAGAGAATACCTTTCTAACGAATCTGAAAAATCAAATTTTCATAGCGGAAAGCAAAAGTTATGGCCGAATGAATTTTCAGAAAGGTCGCTATGGAAATTATATAGCCCGTGAAATTGGCCATTTTGCATACGACCTCGGAATTCGACGAAACCACTTTTGTTGGATCCGGGATGTGAAGTTATTGCTAGGTTTCAAATTTCATAATTTTTGAAGCTAGTATGTGAGCGTGGCAAGGGAAAATGTGTTTTGGTCAATTACAGTTAAATTGGATCGACCAGAAATGGGCCTTTTTGCAAACGGTCTCAGAATTCGATGAAACTAGTTTTGTTGGGACCGTATCGTCAAAACATAGCCAGATTTATTTTTCTGGAATTTTTCGGATCAGTCTGTGGCCCTGGCAAATTGAAATGTACGTTCAAATTAAATATTGAAAGTTTTATATGTTAATTTGAAGAATAACTGACTGTAACAGTCGAATAGGCCTTCGAAACATATCCCATTGTGTTCGGAATGGGGGTAAAACGCTAGGGGCGACAGTCGTTGGGTTTGATTTCGAGTTCGTCTAAGAAAACCCCAATTTTTGAATTTAATATAACCTTGGCCAATAGGAAAATTTCTATATTAAATAAAAAAAATATCGCGTTTTCTCTCTCCCCGTAACACGATAGACGACGGAAAGGGGTTCTCCGCTTCCCCTTCATTTTCCGACCAATCCACGCAGTAATAGACCCCGACCCAGTTGAAGCTTTTGTAGTACTCGTCGAGGGCTTCAAATCTATACCTCCCACGCCACCCCTCATCAGCTGTACCTCGAGATTCACGACCTCGAAGTCGCCGACTTCGCGCCACCGTACCTCGCCAGATCCGCCGCCAAGTGCCACCAAACCCCCGTCGATCTGTGCGCCTCTCGGAGCACTACAAGGTGGCAGGGGCCGATCATCACCAAGCTGCGCGGATTTCGAGAAAAGATCCGACCTAGTTTTGAAGATTTCGTGGAGGTAACGGCCTATTATAATTTCAACTATATTATAGCACTTCTAAGCGCTGCCGTTTGTGATTTCACTGTAAAAATCATATCTTTTTGTTGTGTTAACGAAATTCAGTGAAACAAGAGACAGTGGACTCGTGTGGACGTCTTCTACCTTTTAGAAGAGACCGCATAATTTTCTGAGCCTTCTGCTATTTTTGGTGGAGTGGAACCCAATGTGAGATTTCTAATTTATAAACGATATGGAAAACGACGATGTATAAATTATATAGTCGATGTATGAGTTATATAAGCGTTGTACACCTCATGTATAAGCGTTGTATAAGTTGTACGTTCGATGTATAAGTTATATATGCGTTGTAAAAATTATATATGTGTTGAAATAGAAGTGAAGTGCTATATATATATATATATATATATATATATATATATATATATATATATATATATATACGCCCCTCGTCCACAAACCATGGACGATATTTATTGATTGTGATTGGTGTGAAAATTGATTGATAGTGAATGATTGTTTGGGATTGTTTGTGGTTGATATTGATTGATTGTGGTTGAAAAATACCCATTTGTGGTTGAGAAATATTTGGTTGAAACCACATAGGATTAGTTTGTGGAAATGAAATAAATATATACATGCCGCCTGCATGCGAACTAGATGCATGATCCCCATTGTCAAAAACCGCGAGGTTTTAAGGTAGAGCGAGGAGCCGTACTAAGGACGGTCACGGTTTTAACTACCCTGCCGTTATGCTGTCGAAATTTTGAATAATATTCATGTGTTTGAATTATTTTCATTTGCTGAAACTATATTTATTCGTTGTGTAGAAAACCTTCATGTGTTGAATCGATATTCATTCGTTGATTAGAAATTCATGTGTTGAATGGTATTCGTGTTTTATAATAAAAATCCTATTTTTATCACCTATATAAACTATGTAAAATAATCCTGTTTTGAAATAAATTGTTTTACAATAAAAATCCTATTTTTATCACCTATATAAACTATATAAAATAATAGTGTTTTGAAATGAATTGTTTTACAATAAAAATCACATTTTTGTTATATACATGAATGGTTGAAATGTGAAGCGTTAAAAATAGCAACTCGTTCAAAATAAATATGCATGAGTTGAAATATTCATTAGTTAGCTAATGATATGATTTTTGCCTATGCATGCAACAATAGAATGAATGGAGTTTTTGAACCAAATGGAACCAAATATGAAGTTGAATGGAAAATGATAAGTGATAAGAACTGTATATATGTACATGCATATTTATTGAACAGGTTGTAGCAAAGGGGCTAGAGAAGAGGAATAAAATTTTGTGCTCGACAAATAGGTACACATTTACGGTTTTGTTTGGGTGATGATTTTATGAGCCTGTTGGCTAGCCGCTTGGCTTTTTCTTTTTTTCATTTCGACAGGAGACGCCCGTGTGGCTATTTGGGAATTTTCCCAGCCCCTCCCGTACAAAGGAGGTTATGGCGAAATTTTCCAAAATTTAAAGGCGTTAGTGAAATATTTGAAGTGAAACGATATTGAAATTGTTGAATGAACTATATTTATATAAATATATAAATATAAATAAAATTAAAACGAAACGTGGCCGTGCAGTTCGTGTTTTGAAACAGTGATTTCAAACAACTAGTGCGGGAAATCCGGCCATTGGATTTTCCCGAAACCGCAACCGTCGGGTTCGCCTTGGAAATATCTTTCCAACAGCACCAACTTTGTAAAAATCCAATGGTTGGATTGTCTGGAATGTTTAATTCAAATCTGAAGAAAAACAGCGCCAGAAACGATTATATATATATATAATTATATTTAATCGAATAACGACGCTGCAGTTCGTATTTTGGAATCGAAACTTCAAACGATTGTACCGGGAGATCCGACCGTCAGATTTTCCCGAAACTGGAACCGTTGGATTCATTTTGAAAAGACCTTTCTAATGATGTAATTTTTTTCGAAGATCCAACGGTTAGATTTTCATATATGTGTAAACCAAATCTGAAGAAAAACAGCGCCACGGCCGCGTTATGGCCCGAAGCGTCGTTTTGAATAAATTGGCTATTTTAAAATAAATAAAAATAGCGATAAATCGTTATAAAATATCATAAACGATATGAAATGGAAATAAACTGAATTTGCTCGATTTATGTCGTATTTGATGGTTGAATGTGTTTGGTGTGAAAATTACATTAAAGAACAAAATTGGTGTTGTCGAATGATTTAACCATTGAAATAAATTGATTTGAAATTCAAAATATATGTGAATTATTTGAAAAGACCGAGTTAATTCTCACTTCAAATAATTGACCGATGATTGTAAGTCGAAGATGAAGACGGTGGTCGAAGACCGGAGATCTTCACCTCATTTGGATGGTAACCGAGGTCCTGATTGGGAGGCATCCCGAAATATGGATAATGAGTAGTGATCGTCCAGACGTACGTGGTGATCGATGGGTTTGCGAGGTATTTAGTGCCTCCGGTTTCGTTCAGACCCAGAACGGACTTGTAAATGGACTGTGTGTCTAACATTGGATTTTATTCTGTGTTGATTGATCTCTATTAAATATACATCTGTTTGGCGGCGGAGAATTTATTCTTTTGCTTAACGCCCTTCTCTGAAACGCACGAGCTCAGAGGTTGTATATCGATGGACATCAGTCGCATGGCGTGAATTGCTAGTGTGACATGCCTAAGTGGTAAATGATCAGGGCTTCTGTTGAAAAGAAAAGTCTTGTGGTGATGATCAAAGCACCGCCTGTGTGGCGTAGCTTTGTGTATAACGTGAATTCGCGAGTCTCACACCCCGGTATGAACCAGAAACGGGAGAAGGACCTCAGGGAGGGCATGCGTTTCTTCCTAGCTAGGGTGGTGTCAGTGACCTACCAGCCCTAACATTTATATACTTTTCACCTGTGTGGTTGTTGCTATTGCGAGGCGCCTCGGTTTGATCGGACGATTCGGGTCCGATGGAGTCATTCGTTGGCTCCTTTACACCCCAAAGGGCGGGGAAACGTATTGTTCAGGCATAATAATCCACATCGGTGGACCGACCCTGACGATCCAAGGGTCACTCGAGCTCTGATCCTGAGACTCGGGCAAGGCAGTCTCGAATTCGGTAAGGACTATCTTTTGCCTTGGTTCATGATGGAAATCCAATTTCCAAATACGACATCGTGCGATTTTGATTGTATACCTATATATGGCGACATAGTGGTATGGGGCATTAATGCCGTCTATGATTGATAGTTATGATTTGAAATTGTTTTCAAAACATATAAATACTAACAATAATATCAAATGCCTTTGTTTTATTCGTATCAAGCATATTTTGGCCGTTATAAGGTAAAAACTCTATCCTCCGGTTTGCGTTGCATTGTGTGATGGGAACTGAGTCTTATAATGGCTTCATTTTTATAAAATGCATTGCGTTGTTTAAAAGAAAGATTTGTTTTAAAGCACTGGCAATCCAATGGAGTAAACCCGTTCCACGAAAGTGGCGTGGTCCTGTGATTAGCCATATTATATATGTGTTGAATAGATTTCCCATACCAGTCCCATGACTGACTCGTAGTTTGTTTCACTCTCAAACTCGGGTGCCCCTTTTTCTACACGGGCAGCCTTGTATTCAGGTTTAGCTGGTTCTTTCTGGATAGCTGGAGCTGAAGATGGATTCTATCATTTACCTCTTTTTATGCTGTTCAGCTCCTATTGTACATATTTTGTTTGTTTTCCGCTGTAGACATTTATGTATAGCTGAACTGTATTTGTACTAAGTAAGATCCTGTATACTGTGTAACTCTGATGATTACTTTTATCCAGTATATTCTATTGTTCATTATCTGGTGTATTTATTTAATTCTGTTTTTCTATTATCTGTTTCTGTGTTATATTCCACGGAATACCCTTGCCACCGTCGGTATGGGGTTTGGGGTCGTCTCACTACACGTTTTCAACTCATACGATCAAACCGTATTTCCGAACGATACAAGAATTTGAAATCCTAGTATATTTCATGGATATGAATGCAATGAAGCTGGTCTCCTTAAATTCTGAGATTGTTCGCAATGTGGCTATTTTAAGCTATTAAAATAATATTAAATTATCGAATTATAATATATTTATGTTTAAATCAATTTTAAAAGATCACTAACCTTATTTTGTCAATATTTTCAAACCAAAATAAATCTAAACCAAATCTGTTAATTATCTTAACATTTTAACTTAATAAAACTAGTTGACAAGTTTATACATTTATTCAATATTTTGTAAATCAATTCCAATATATTTTCTTGATATATTTAACCCTTATATTACTTATTTAAATTACCTGTTGTTCAAATAGAAAAATCCAATATTTTATAAATTTGAAATCCAACCAGACTTATCTGTTTAAAAATCCTTTTTAAATATACTCAAATCCATATTTTAAATTGACCAAAAATACGGGTTGTTACTGTTTTTCTCATGATATAGTGGATGCTGCAATTAGTATGACTGTTTGGCACCTATGGATTGAAAATAATCAACATTTTTTCAGTAACAAATTATCTCGGTTTCAACTATACTAGAATCTATTATATTATATGAAAGCACAATATTCATTTGAAGAGCTTTCAGTTCCAATTTGCTCAAAAATCTCATGTGTTGCCATGTGTCATGTGTTTAAACCAAAATTAGCTTAAATACCAAAGATGCCACGAAGGCACTTCACCAATTGGTTAGAAATGAGACCACAATCGCAACAAAAAGTAAACGCACAAAGATTTTATAGTGGTTCGATCTAAAATAGTTCTACATCCACATTGGCAAGGATTTCCATTAGCAATTCAAGAGTTACAGGCCTAGAATCATCACTAAGTAATCTTCTTTTGTACTAGAAATTCACTTTAATCTTTGCAAATCAGCGAGGAAAAGAGCAAATCTATCCAAATGCAAGGGATATGAAGGAAGATCTTCAATTTCTAAAATGTTCGATCAAGTTTGATGGATTCCATGGCGGATTAAGCACTAGATCTTTACTTGGAGATGCTAAACGATGTTAGAACCACTTGAAATAGGAGAGAAAGCAATTTGACAGCCCATTGGAGTCGTAGAAACCCCCTTTTAAAAGCATGGAAGCCATGCCCTATTTATAGTAGAAGGTGTAATAAAGTAGTGAGCTAAAACTTTTATGTGCAGGATGTGGGTCGCTCGTGCAGGTAATTATGGAACTGCCACTGCCAGATGTAGCCAGTTTGTCACCAGTTATTCTGAACAACTGACCTTGTGACACTCAACTAGCTTCATGAGCGACAACCCTTGTATGAACAATTCCCACTGGGCGAGGTGCATGAACAGCCTTATGAGCGACTGAGCCTTAAGCTCGACCGAACCATTGAGCGACTGATGAGGGGAGTATGCGAACGACCGAGGTGACATGCGAGCCCCATCTTGCTTGACTAAAGGATGTGCACGACCGACCCACGGGGTGAGCCAACGACTAGGAAGTTGACCAAATAGTACTGGATGGTGCTTCACCGACCCTGGCTTACGCGATCGACCCTTTGGGCTTGGCTTACTGATGATCGATCCCTTTAGCACTCGAACGATCTTACCAGAACTTGACTGATCCTATCTGTGCTGCGATGTAGGATACTCGATTCCTATCTACGTGCAGGCTTCCTTTGCTCGACTGTTCCAAAGTGAAGTAAAAGCCTGGTGCCTCCTCGACCTTATAGTGCGACACTTGGATGCTCGAGCCTTATTAATGTTCGAACCATGCCAATGCCCGATCTATTAATGAGTACATGATTTTAATGGATAAACATTTTCCCCTCGAAGTTTGTAATTCTTAGTTGGTAAAAATTACTAGCTTCGAAATGAGTGATTATAGCACCATTTAATAGATCGAGTTATCATGTCGGTGTGGATCGAACGGGTCATGATGGCTCGAGCGACCGGTGTTGGTTTGGGAAACCAAGCCTGAGCATGTTTCATTGCTCGAGCGACCTAGGTAAGTTGGGCGACCGAGCCTATGTATGTCTCCATGACTTGGGTTATTGAACTTGGTCGTTCACCTGAGACTGCGTGACTAACTTTTGCTCGAGCGATCAATCTGGACTCAAGTGAACAGTTCTGTACGAGCCTATTTGTCTCCCTACCTTATATATGCTACTTCCTCTTTGTTTTTTTGTCATTCATTCACTTTATTGAAGGAAAGCACATTAATGGCGGTTGTATCTACTTAAAGATTCTCGCACCAAATCCACTTATTCTAGCTTCTTTCCTGATCGTCGGTCATCGTGAGCTTCGAGTTCATCAGTAAACTTGCCGTAAAACCCTTCTTAGCCAACCAATACAATTTCATCCAGATTCATAGCATCTTTGAACTCAATTCATCTCCAAAAAGCTCTCCATCCTCAAGCCGAAGTCGAATAATTTCCATAGATTAGAAGCATTGCAATTTCACAGAGATAATTTTGCTTTATTTTGCACTAAAATGGGCTAGTCAGGTTAGATTTTGAATCGGATTTTTGTGGCTGTATCAATTAGAATTTTTGGTGAATTCGACTTGAATTGGATTAAAGTTGGTGTACTTTGATGTTTGAGGAACTTGAATTGTATGAAATTCCCAAAATTTTATTTTGTGTTACACGCACATGAATTGTTCGATGAAACCCCTGAACTGTGAAATTGTTCATACTATGTTGACTTGTTTGCACATTTGAATTTGGTTGTCCTGTAGCTCGCATTTGCAACTTATTTCAAAGTTTGAATCTCACATTTATGGACAGTTTGCACTTGAAATATTTTATGTAGTAGTCCATTTTCGCATTTACTTTTTCTGTATTTACTTTAGAACTATGCTCCGTTTTGTGGACTTGAAAACACGATTTTGCAAATCCCCTGCTGGACTAAAATGTCTTAACTTATCACACTCGAGTCATGTTGAATTCATGCATACTTGACCTGTGTCGTGACTAAACCAGGCTAGGCTTGAGCATGCTCGACTCAATCTGGGCTTGAGCATGCTCGAACCTATGGGGTCGATCACGTCTACTTAGGCCAAGTATGTTTGGCATACCCTGGGATCAAGTACACTTGTGTTGCGACATATGTTGGCTGATATCCTAATCATCTTAAGAGATCATGTTTGCCATGTTTTTCACAATAGTTGTAAGTAGCCTTTTTGGTCATGCATGAACTTCAATTTGGACACGGTTGAATAAGTTTGACCACTTGGAAAATCTCTGAACCTCCTCGACTGCACTTGATAGCAATGTTTGACCCAATATGGTCATGCTCGAGCCAGCTCAGGTTCAAATATGTTCGATCCTGCGAGATCAGTTGAACTCGATCCTTGGGTTCAAGCGTTCTCGAACCCGTTGAGGTCGGTCATGCTCGACCCGTTGGGCTCGAGCAAATCTAACCCTTAAGGGGTCGGTCATGCCTGACTCTGTGGGATCGAGCAAGCTGAAACCCCATGGGGTCGATCATGCTCGACCCCGTGGGATCAAGTAGATTTGTCCCTCAAGGCATCGGCCGTGCTCGACCCTGGGGTGTCAGTCGATCCTGATCTCGCTTATGCTCGAGTGAGTTTGACGACTTTATTTCTGTTGATTTCTAAGTTTTCTTGTTACTATACCTGCAATAATTAAAATACCTGCATGGTTTTGAGCTAGAATTTTTCTATTGGATGCTCACACCATTAGCAGGTTAGTGCGGAAAATTAGGAAATGCGATAAAACTTAAGTTGAATGACATACTCACGTAGAGTTATTTTATTCGATCATTTAGGAACATTCTCTATGAGAATATGGTCATTCACTTCTTATGATACTTGGAATTGGATAATCAGTACATAATGACTATAAATTCCAAGCCTCATTTCTGGAATAATACGTCCTATGAGTAAGGAAACATGTACCTGTGATTTATTCTAAAACATAACCACTTGTGTAGAAATGTTAACTCGACATCAGTAACATCAGAATCCCAACGAGGAAACCATGTCCAGTGAAGCTGGGAGTTCTGGACAAGTTACTGGAACTACATAAGATACAGCCCCTAGAGCAAATGCCAGTCAGACTTTCTTGTCAACCACTTTCTAATGTGCCTCCCAAAAGGCATACAACAACTCTTACTTTTATCTCATTTCAGCAATTGTGTAAGCAATTTGGGATTTCAGAAAAGGATGAGGCCAGATTTCTCGAAAAGGAAGAATTTGCTGACATTCGCTCTACTAGGCACGTTGTAGTTAACCGTGGTATGTTAATGAGCGGAGCGATTCCTCTTTTTAACCCTTATCTAGAAATGGTCCTCCGACGCTTAACTAATGCTCTATACAAATCGCACCCAAATGGCTATGCCGTTTTCATGGGCCTTTATGTTCGTTTTATGAGGGTCAAACAACGTGCGCCTACATTTGAAGATATATGTTCTTTATATAATTTTAAATGGAGGAAGAAGGATTGTCCCACAATTATTTTTGTCAAAAGCCAGGGCTCTAGAATTATTACTGATTTAGTAGAGAGCGTTCGAGAATTTTCGAACCGATATTTCTTTGTTCGGTGTCCTGCAAACTTTTATAGCTTCTGGATGGAAGGAGGTGAATATACTAACTTTACAACATTTTATTTCTTTCCTCCTTAATTCAATACTCACATCTTTAATTGCATTACAGAGATTCCTTCTGATCAGAATAATGCTTTTGATCAAGCTCTCTACAATTTTTTAATAGCTATTAGTGAGAGTGAGAGCAGCAGAAAGTTCTTGATTACGGAAGAGTTTCTCCGTCGATGTGACATGCTTCCTCCCTCGCGAACTCTCATGGTAGATCCAGCTGACAAGAAAGACACTCCTTGTAAGTCTCCAGCCAAGAAGGCTCAACTCATGAAGTATTCTGATCCTGCGGGAAGCAGTAAAACTCTTCCTAAATCAAAGATGGTTTCTATTGAGGAGGAAGCACTCAAGTAGTGTGTGGATAAGAGTATTATGGCTTCATCTGACCAAGCTGAGAAGGAAGACACTGTCTTGGATCCTGAAGAAGAAACTGGACAGGATGAGATAGATGAGGCCTCCTTGAGAATTACTTCGGACCCAAGAGAAGGAACTGAGCAACATGGGGAAACTGGAGTAACTTCTAAAGCCATTTTAGGTACCAAGAATCATGATGAAAATCAATTTATTCAAGATAGCCAAAGAGATGGTATTTGAGAGACTTTTAGGGACCTCAGTCACCTCAGCTCAGCTAAAGATATTATTCAAGGCGATACTTTAACTCAGTGCCAGCCACATCAGTTGCGAAGAATAAAGCTAAAAAATATTCCTCTTGAAATCCCCCTCTTAGAAAAACGGCTACTGATATAGGACTTTTCTAAGACGAGCCTCTTGAGATTGGTTTGTTATTAGACGTTTACGAGTAAATTCTATTTACTTTTATTTGGGCCTTACGTTCCCAATACTCTTTATAAGCTCTTCTTATTTTGCCTTAGTACTTTCTAATTTAGATACTAAAAATTTTCTTTTTCCTCTTTTCAGGTTTAGAAATGAGACATTCATTTGCGAATAGCTTTAAACAAGGCGTTCAACAATTCAATCCCAAAAACTTCCTCGAACCCCGGTCCTTCCAACATTCAAAACAATCTCAACGCTCACAATGCCTACCAGCCTCAACAGATTAGCGATCTTATTGAAACTGAGAGGAGAAAGGAAGTGGAAAGGAGAAAAATGAAAGATCAAAAGAGGAGTGACAGGAGTGATAAAGGCAAGGGTTACCTCGGAAGCATCACAAATCGGATAAGGTCCCAGTGCCATATCTCTCAATGTCGGACATTCAGACTACTGACGATCACATATCTCTGTCCTCCCCGTCAGTCACTCCCACTGTAACAACCCGAAAATCTGGGCCAGTTTAAAATTTTTATTTTGGCAATTTTAGCGAATTTTAATTTTTTAAAATGAATTATTTTAAATAATATCGACGAGAAATTTATTTTGAATATAATTAGAACGTATATATTGAATTCACTTCGAAATCGTTTTCAACTCAATTCATTTCGAAATCGTTTTCAATTTAATTCATTTCGAAATCGTTTTCAATTCAATTCATTTCGAAATCGTTTTCAATTCATTTCAAAATCGTTTCAATTCATTTCAAAATCGTTTTCAATTTAATTCGTTTCGAAATCATTTTCAATTCAATTCATTTCGAAATCGTTTTCAATTCAATTCATTTCGAAATCGTTTTCAATTTAATTCGAAATCGTTTTCAATTTAATTCATTTCGAAATCGTTTTCAATTCAATTCATTTCGAAATCGTTTTCAATTCAATTCATTTCGAAATCGTTTTCAATTTAATTCGAAATCGTTTTCAATTTAATTCGTTTCGAAATCGTTTTCAATTCAATTCATTTCGAAATCGTTTTCAATTTAATTCGAAATCGTTTTCAATTTAATTCGTTTCGAAATCGTTTTCAATTCAATTCATTTCGAAATCGTTAAAATCGATATAAATATCGTTCACGTCAAAATGGCGTCAATCTAAT
Source organism: Allium sativum (assembly GCA_030737875.1). Classification (NCBI taxonomy): domain Eukaryota; kingdom Viridiplantae; phylum Streptophyta; class Magnoliopsida; order Asparagales; family Amaryllidaceae; genus Allium; species Allium sativum. The sequence goes on from CM060922.1 coordinate 299,068,495, forward strand.
CAACACGGTTTCATAAATTTCTATTTTCAAATATTCTATTTCAAATATTTCTTTTTCAAAATAGTTGTTATTATCAAAATATTTCGTTCAACACATGACCAATCTCAATGAATGAGTACTGTCAACACATGAACTTTTATTTTATAATATTCTTTATTTTTCAAATTGGAATGAGGCCCAATCAATTACCATATAAAGTTAATTATATGGATTTCCATACAACACATGTATATAATAGCATTGAAAAATAATCAACCATCAACCAAAGTGCACTACACTGTATAAGCATCAAATATAGATGTCTAACGCTCATAACAGCCTGTCAATCAATCGATCGACATACTTAATCAATCAGGATGAGTGAACTTCAAATTTCATCCTAACAATTCAATTCAATCACATAATCAAACTAATCTATGCAACCAAACAAACAAGTCCATGGTTTGTGGACGATTGTGTCGGGTGCTACTAAGCACCGTCTGCATCCTAGTATATATATATATAAATAGAAAAGAAAGTGAAAGGTGAGAAATTCTCACAGAAAGCTATCCTAGCTCCACGGCTCTTCTTTTGCAGAAGTCTTCGTCGTTTCGCCTTTTTGTCACCCTCGTTGCTGCTTTCACTACGTACGTAAAAATCACATTTTTACTTCGCTATTCAATATATAAAAATCGAATTTTTACTTCGATGTTCAATATATAAAAATCGAATTTTTAGTTCATCAAAAATAATATCTTTCTACGATAAGTATCATATTTTTACATAAGATGAAATCATACATTTCAAATCAAAGAAAACATATTTTTCTTATCACGGAAAACGTATTTCTCGAATCAAAGAAGATGGATTCTTCGAATCAAAGAAAATGGGTTTTTTTTTCCCGAATCAAGGAAAATGGATTCTTTCATTCGCTATGATTTATAAAAACATATTTTTATCTCGAAGTTCAACATTTAAAAATTCAATCTTTTTCATTTTAAAAATTCAATCTTTTTCATTTTAAAAATTCAATCTTTTAAAACCTTTCTTAAAATCAGTTTTATTTTCTTTTAAAAAAACAGTTTTATATACTTAAAAAAAAAGCAGTTTTATATACTTAAAATAAAAAAACAGTTTTACTTTAAATAAAATTTCAGTTTTCACTTCAAATAAAATTCAGTTTTCACTCCAAATAAAATTCAGTTTTAAACACTTATAAAAACAGTTTTAAACCTAATAAAAAAAATCAGTTTTAAACACTATAAAAAAAATCAGTTTTAAAAGAATTAAAATAAAAACGAAATAAAGAAAAAAAAAACTTACTGTTATTGTACGAAGAGGGAGGAGGAGGGGCGCTGTTCGTCGGAAGGCGCTGGAGGGGGTTCGACGATGTTGGTGGCGGGCGGCTAGGTCTAAATCAAAGAGGAGGGGGAAGCTCGAGGTCCCTCGAACGGGGCATGGGGAAGGAGGGAGAAGAAGGGGTAGTGTCGTTGGTCTGAGGAGAGGGTGAGGCGGTGGAGGCGGGCGGTCCTGGCGGCGGCGATGGCAGCTGTCGCTGCTGCTTCTTCTTTTTTTTTTTTTTTTTGTTCTGAAGAATGAAATCGGGGGGGGGGGGGGCCTGGAGGTATTGGAGAGAAAAGGGGGGAAATATTTTATTTTTTTTATTTTTTTTTATTTTGATTAATTTAATTTCTAAAAGTTGACTTTTACATTTCAACTCAGATTTGAACCTGCCGACTGTCGTCCCTAACGTTTCACCCCCATTCCGAACTCAATGGGATATGCCACGTGGGCTGATTCGACTGTTTGAATCAGTTCCAGTTAAATTTACATTTAAATCACTATATTGAATTTTAAACGTACATTTCCAACTACCGGGGTCACATACTAACTAGAAAAATTCCAGAAAAATATTTTCTAGCTTCGTATTGACGATACGGTCCTAACAAAACTAGTTTCGCCGAATTCTGAGATCGTTAGAAAAATGGCCATTTTCCAGTCGATTAAAATCAACTGAAACTGGTCAAACGCGTTTTCATTTGCCACGCTCACATATTGATTCAGAAAATTATGAAATTCGAAACCTAGCAATAACTTTACATCCCGGACCCAACAAAACTGGTTTCGTCGAAATCCGAGGTCGTTTGCAAAATGTCCATTTTTAAGGGCCTTATATATATAAAAATATATATAAATTCCACAGCGACTATTTCTAATTTTAGACTGGACATATCTTATCATTTCTAAGATGAAATCTCAGTTTGTTAACTTCGTTACAAAGATATAGTTATACAGATTCAAATATTTCTTGTTTCGTTCAATTCTGACTTATATTGAATTCTGTATATTCATTTGAAATTAGAAATCGAATTTTCGAACTAGAATTATAATTCTATTTATTTTTAAATAAATAAATTGAATTTGAAATGGTTTTAAAAATAACCAAAATTTCCAATGATTGCATTGGAGTGGATTTGAATCGAAATTGTCTTCGGAATATTTCGATGTTGGAATTCGTGATATTACAGGTGTTGTTATGGAAATTTGAAAGATATATATTTGTATCGTTATTTCCAATACGACATTTGTTAGTCGTAGAATTCGATATTGAATATAAGCCGATATATTTTCTATTCAGAGCCTTGTATTGAATATCGAATGTGATTTGGGTTTGTCGTGAATGGTGTCTTCACTAACACTGTTCTTGAACCCAGTTGAGAAAAGATTAAATCTTTTTATTTAGATTTAATGAAGTGTACCAATTAAATGATATTTAATTGGAATTGAATTGGTATTGATTTTTGGGTTTATCGTGAACAGTGTTTTAAATAACACTTGTTCTTTAACCCGATAAGTAATGGAATGTGATTTTGGGTTTATCGTGAATCGTGTTTTAAATGACACCGATTCTTTAACCCAGATAATGATTAAAACTAAGTGGAGTTTTAATGAATCTTTAATTAGATTGAAAAGATCGAGAATGGAGTATCACCAGTTTTGCTCCAGGCGATAGTTAAATCTTTAATTAGATTTGAACGTGAAATTTAGAAACTAACTGTCGTTTAGCCAAGCAGAATGGTTTTCTGGATATTGATCTGATGTTGGTTTCGGCCTTCGGGGTTAATATTTGGGGAATTATTCTCTTGATTAATTTACGGTTAGTGACTAATGAATTGGAATGAGGCGTATGTTGTGTTTGTGTAACACTTATTTAAAATATACGCGAGTTATTCGGAAAGACCGGGTTTATCCCATTCTGAATAACTGATACGACGATAAGTCGAAGATGAAGACGATGGTCGAAGACCGGAGGTCTTCACGTCGTTTGTGTGATAACTGATGATCTTGATTGGGCTGTACACCCAAGAAGATGGAAACAGTTAGTGATCGTCCAGATGAACTTGGAGATCGATGGATATGCGGGGTACTAGGTGCCTCCGGTTTCGTTCAGACCCAGAACGGACTTGTAAATGGACTGTGTGTCTGACATTGGATTTTAGTCTGTGTGATTGATCTCTATTAAATATATATCTGTTTGGCGGCGGAGGATTTATTCTCTTGCTTAACGCCCTTCTCTGAGACGTACGAGCTCAGGGGTTATATATTGATGGATATCAAACGCATGGAGTGAATTGCCTGTGTGGCATGCCTAAGTGGCAATTGATCGAGGCTTCTGTTGAAAAGCAAAGTCTTGTGGTGATGATCAAAGCACGGCCTTTGTGGCGTAGCTTTGTGTAACGTTTACCTCGCGTGTTTCACACCCGGTATGAACCAAAAACGAGAGACGGACCTCAGGGAGGACTTGCGTTTCTTTCTAGTTAGAAGTGGCGTCAGTGGTTTTACACGCCCTGACGAGTTTGACTTATGTGGTTGTTGCTGTTGCGAGGCGCCTCGGTTATATCGGTTTCGGCCGATGCATTCTGGTCGGCTGACGGACCAGACTTACACCCCATAGGGTGGGGAAACGTAGTGTTCAGGCATTTTAATCCACATCGGTGGATCGGCCCTGTCGCTCCAAGGCTTGACTGAGTACTTGCCTGTGGCTCGGGCTAGAGAGTCACGAATCGGTTGAGGACTATCTTTTGCCTCGGTTCATAGACGAAGATCCAATTTCCAAATACGTGACATTTGCGGTTTTAATTGTAATCCTATATATGGTGACATAGTGGGATGGGGCGCTTATGCCGCCTATGATTGATACTTATGATTTGAAGTTGCTTTATACACTATGCACTTATAATAGTATCAAACGATTTGTTTTAACCGTATCAAGCATTCTTTGGCTGTTATAAGGGAAAACCCTATCCTCGACTGCGTTGCATTGTGTGATGGGACCTGGGTCTTATAACAGCTTCATTTTTCTTTATTTAGCATTGCGCTGTTGTTTATGCACTGGTATTCTTGGGAGGAAACCCGTTCCGTGTTATACGGCGTGGTCCCTTGATTTACCAAATGATTTAAAATAAAGATTAATAACTGTTTTAGTTCTCACACCAATCACATGACTGACCTGGAGTTTATTGTTTTAACCTAAACTCTGGGTGCCTCTATTTTGACACGGGCAGCTAGTAGTTTTGGTTTTGCAGATTTATATTCACAGGATCCTGGTTTACAGCTGGAACGATATCCGGAAAGCTTTGTATCCGTATATCTACTTCTAGTTGCGTATTGTATTATTTTCCGCTGCTATGTAATTTAAATCTCTGATATTTCTGTGTAATATTCTTTTTTTACTCTGTATATTCTTGTAATCTGATGCATTGTTGTAATATACAGTGAAATGTTCTTCTATATGCGTTCTGTTGTGGTTTGTTCTCGAACTATCCGACACTTTCCCTTACGGGGAAGTTGCGGGTCTTCACAGTTGGTAATAATTATAAAACGAATTGAAAATGGCGCGGTAGTTCGAAAATTCGATTTCTAATTTCAAATGAATATACAGAATTCAAAATAAGTCAGAATTGAACGAAACAAGAAATATTTGAATTTGTATAACTATATCTTTGTAACGAAGTTAACAAACTGAGATTTCATCTTAGAAATGATAAGATATGTCCAGTCTAAAATTAGAAATAGTCGCTATGGAATTTATATATATATTTATATATATATAAGGCCCTTAAAAATAGCAATTTTGCAAACGACCTCGGATTTCGACGAAACCAGTTTTGTTGGATCCGCAGTGTCAAGTTATTGTTAGGTTTCAAATTTCATAATTTTTCGAATCAATATGTGAGCGTGGCAAAGGAAAACGCGTTTGACCAGTTTCAGTTGATTTTAATCGACTGGAAATTGGCCATTTTTCAAACGGTCTCAGAATTCGACGAAACTAGTTTTGTTAGGACCGTATCGTCAATACGAAGCTAGAAAATATTTTTCTGGAATTTTTCTAGTTAGTATGTGGCCCCGGTAATTTGAAATGTACGTTTAAAATTCAATATAGTGATTTAAATGTAAATTTAACGGAAACTGATTCAAATGGTCGAATCAGCTTACGATACATATCCCATTGTGTTCGGAATGGGGGTAATTCGCTATGGACGACAGGCGGTGGGCCTCGTTTCGAGGTCTTAGGTAAAAGTCAACTTTATGCAATTAAATTAATAATAAAAAAATAATAATAATATATCTTTCTCTTTTATCCTCCAGGCCCCCCCCGTTCAAAAAAAAAAAAATTAAATTTCAGAATAGAAAAAAAAAAAAAGAGGGCGGAGCCCTAAAATCGCTCGACGGAGCCACATCGCGCGAGGCGCCCCTCCCTCCATCTTCTCCGTCGAAGCCTCCCGTCCCACCCCTAAACCCCGTTCCAGCCTCCTCTTCCCAACTCGCGACAGCACCCATCACCAGAAACCCGAACCCCCCTCTTTCCTCCTACCGCCGATCGATGAGACCCCCCCCGGGCGCCGCGCGATGCAATCAGCTTCCCCCCCCCCCCCAGTCGGAGCATCCCCTTCCCCTTTTTCTTCTGTAAGTTTTTTTATTTTATTTTATTTTATTTTATTTTATTTCGTTGTACAAGGTGATTTCTTTATGTGATTCAAGACTGTTTCTTTAAAGATTAGAACAGAATTTTTATAAAGATTAAAACAGAATTTTTATAAAGATTAAAACAGAATTTTTATAAAGATTAAAACAGAATTTTTATAAAGATTAAAACAGAATTTTTATAAAGATGAAAACAGAATTTTTATAAAGATTAAAACAGAATTTCTATAAAGATTAAAACAGGAATTTTTATAAAGATAAAAACAGGAATTTTATAAAGATAAAGACTAGATTTTTTATAAAGCAAAGACTAGATTTTTATATATTGAATAGCAATGAAAAATATGATTTTTATATGTTGAACTTCGAATTAAAAATATGATTTTTATATGTTGAACTTCGAATTAAAAATATGATTTTTATATGTTGAACTTCGAATTAAAAATATGATTTTTATATGTTGAACTTCGAATTAAAAATATGATTTTTATATGTTGAACTTCGAATTAAAAATATGATTTTTATATGTTGAACTTCGAATTAAAAATATGATTTTTATATGTTGAACTTCGAATTAAAAATATGATTTTTATATGTTGAACTTCGAATTAAAAATATGATTTTTATATGTTGAACTTCGAACTAAAATTTCGATTTTTATATATTGAATAGCGAACTAAAAATTTGATTTTTATATATTGAACTTTGAAATAAAAATTCGATTTTTATATATTGAACTTTGAAGTAAAAATTCGATTTTTACATATGTAGAGAATACGGGCAACGAAGGCGAGTTGGCGAAGATTTCCTGCATTAGAAGTGCCGTGGAGCTAGGATAGCTATATGTGAGAATTTCTCACCTTTCGATTTCTTTTTCTATTTATATATATATACTAGGATGCAGACGGTGCTTAGTAGCACCCGACACAATCGTCCACAGACCATGGACTTGTTTGTTTGGTTGCAAATTAGTTAGATTATTGATTGAAATTGAATTGTTTGGTGAGATGAAATTGATTTGATTGATGTGTGAATGGCGTGGGCCTTCACTAGACCGGGGATAAGGCTAGGCCTTGTCCCGTTTCTAGTATCGTGCCGTTATGCCGCCGAAATTTTCTAAAATATGTTAGAAAAATAAAAATATCATTTTATTTAAAGAAAGAATTGAATAGAAATTCATAGGTTGAAATAAAATGTTTTATCGTTAAAAATATAATTTTTAACGTGAAGTGAATAAAATAGAATATTCATTTACAAACCAGACGGTTTGTTTATGTACACCTATTTGAATGACATTGATTGGGACGATAAATTTTACACATCGCCCAACAGCACAAATAAAATATGTGTTTGATTGTTTGAAACCCCGCACGGGTGTTGGGATGAAATTTGAAGTTCACTCATCCTGATTGATTAAATATGCCGATCGATAGATTGACAGGCTGTTATAAGCGTTGAATATCTATATTTGATGCTTTTACAGTGTAGTGCACTTTGGTTGATGGTTGATTATTTTCAATGTTATTATATACATGTGTTGTATGAAAATCCATATAATTAACTTTATATGGTAATTGATTGGGCCTCATTCCAATTTGAAAAACAAAGAATATTATAAAATAAAAGTTCATGTGTTGACAGTACTCATCCATTGAGATTGGTCATGTGTTGAACGAAATATTTTGATAATAACAACTATTTTGAAAATAGAAATTTATGAAGCCGTGTTGATTAGATTAACGCCATTTTGACGTGAACGATATTTATATCGATTTTAAAACGATTTCGAAATGAATTGAATTGAAAACGATTTCGAAATGAATTGAATTGAAAACGATTTCGAAATGAATTGAATTGAAAACGATTTCGAAATGAAATGAATTGAAAACGATTTCGAAATGAATTGAATTGAAAACGATTTCGAAATGAATTGAATTGAAAACGATTTCGAAATGAATTGAATTGAAAACGATTTCGAAATGAAATGAATTGAAAACGATTTCAAATTGAATTGAAAACGATTTCGAAATGAATTGAATTGAAAACGATTTCGAAATGAATTGAATTGAAAACGAATTGAAATGAATTGAAATTTGAATTGAATAGAAATGAATTTTGAAACGAATTTATAAAGAAGAATTCAATTTTGATTTGAATTGAAAAGGAAGTTGAAATTGCTTTTGAAACGAATTTAAAACTATTTATATAATTCGTTTTAAATAGAGATCGATGAAGTATATATTATATATATTATATATATAATATGATGGCCTGAATAGAACGCGCCACGCCGCGGCAGTTCGTGAATTTCGACCATTTATTTCAAACGGACATTGCGGGAGATCCGACCGTCGGATTCTCCTAAAACTGGAACCGTTGGGTTCGTATCGAAAAGAGCTTTCTAATGAATGTTAGAAATTTGAAATCTAATGGTTGGATTTGGAATTATGTCCAAATCAAATTCGAAAAAGGTCGCTGTAAGTGCAGTTCGATGGCCGTTGATGGAAATCGACTGTACAGGCCTTGATAAAATTATTAAAAATTGTAATAATTTGTGTAAAATCATAAGAAATGATTTAGAAAGGATTGGGATGAAAAACTCCATATTTGAAAAGATAAAAATAGATTTTTATCTAAATGAACTAGTTTTGAACTAGAATTATAATTCTATTTATTTTTAAATAAATAAATTGAATATGAAAAGGGTTTTAAAAATAACCAGAATATCCAATGATTGCATTGGAGTGGAATTGAATCGAAATTGTCTTCGGAATATTTCGATGTTGGAATTCGTGATTATACAGGTGTTGTTATGGAAATTTGAAAGATATATATATATATATCGTTATTTCCAATACGACATTTGTTAGTCGTAGAATTCGATATTGAATATAAGTCGATATATTTTCTATTCAGAGCCTTGTATTGAATATCGAATGTGATTTGGGTTTGTCGTGAATGGTGTCTTCACTAACACTGTTTTTGAACCCAGTTGAGAAAAGATTAAATCTTTTTATTTAGATTTAATGAAGTGTACCAATTAAATAATATTTAATTGGAATAGAATTGATATTGATTTTTGGGTTTATCGTGAACAGTGTTTTAAATAACACTTGTTCTTTAACCCGATAATTAATGGAATGTGATTTTGGGTTTATCGTGAACCGTGTTTTAAATGACACTGATTCTTTAACCCAGTTAACGATTAAAACTAAGTGGAGTTTTAATGAATCTTTAATTAGATTGAAATGGTCGAGAATGGAGTATCACCAGTTTTGCTCCAGGCGATAGTTAAATCTTTAATTAGATTTGAACGTGAAATGGTAATTGAATTTACCGATAACACCGTGGTGTTAGATATGAAGTATAACCAGTTTTACTTCATGGGATGAATAGGTTGGGATTGGGAAATTAAAATAAATGATTACTTCGGTAAAGTCCGCTAATCCCGACTAGTTTGAACTGAGATTCAAAAATAGAATAAAGAATAAATTCAAGGAATTTATCTTTGATAAAATTAATGGGAATCTTTCCCTATGAATGTGAGATTTGGAAACTAACTGTCGGTTAGCCAAGCAGAATGGTTTTCTGGATATTGATCTGTTGTTGGTTTCGGCCTTCGGGGTTAATATTTGGGGAACTATTCTCTTGATTAATTTGCGGTTAGTGACTGATGAATTGGAATGAGGCGTATGTTGTGTTTGTGTAACACTTATTTAAAATATACGCGAGTTATTCGGAAAGACCGGGTTTATCCCATTCTGAATAACTGATGCGACGATAAGTCGAGGATGAAGACGATGGTCGAAGACCGGAGGTCTTCACGTCGTTTGGGTGATAACTGATGATCTTGATTGGGCTGTACACCCAAGAAGATGGAAACAGTTAGTGATCGTCCAGACGTACTTGGAGATCGATGGATATGCGGGGTACTAGGTGCCTCCGGTTTCGTTCAGACCCAGAACGGACTTGTAAATGGACTGTGTGTCTGACATTGGATTTTAGTCCGTGTGATTGATCTCTATTAAATATATATCTGCTTGGCGACGGAGAATTTATTCTCTAGCTTAACGCCCTTCTCTGAGACGTACGAGCTCAGGGGTTATATATTGATGGATATCAAACGCATGGAGTGAATTGCCTGTGTGGCATGCCTAAGTGGCAATTGATCGAGGCTTCTGTTGAAAAGCAAAGTCTTGTGGTGATGATCAAAGCACGGCCTTTGTGGCGTAGCTTTGTGTAACGTTTACCTCGCGTGTTTCACACCCGGTATGAATCAAAAACGGGAGACGGACGTCAGGGAGGGCATGCGTTTCTTTCTAGCTAGAAGTGGCGTCAGTGGTTTTACACGCCCTGACGAGTTTGACTTATGTGGTTGTTGCTGTTGCGAGGCGCCTCGGTTATATCGGTTTCGGCCGAATGCATTCTGGTCGGCTGACGGACCAGACTTACACCCCATAGGGTGGGGAGACGTAGTGTTCAGGCATAATAATCCACTCCGTGTGGACCGGCCCTGAGGATCCAAGGGGCAGTTGCGGCTGTTCCTGAGGGGCGGGCTAGAGCGTCTCGAATCGGTTGAGGACTATCTTTTGCCTCGGTTCATAGACGAAAATCCAATTTCCAAATACGTGACATTTGCGGTTTTATTTGTAAACCTATATATGGCGACATGATATATGGTACCCATGCCGCCTATGATTGATACTTATGATTTGAAGTTGTTTTATACACTATGCACTTATTATAGTATCAAATGATTTGTTTCAAACGTATCAAGCATTCTTTGGCTGTTATAAGGGAAAACCCTATCCCCCGGCTTGCGGTGCATTGTGTGATAGGACCTGGGTCTTATAACAGCTTCATTTTTCTTTATTTAGCATTGCGCTGTTGTTTTATGCACTGGTATTCTTGGGAGGAAACCCGTTCCGTGTTATACGGCGTGGTCCCTTGATTTACCTAGCTTTAAAAATAAAGATTAATAACTGTTTTAGTTCTCACACCAGTCACATGACTGACCTGGAGTTTATTGTTTTAACCTAAACTCTGGGTGCCCTTATTTTGACACGGGCAGCTAGTAGTTTCAGTTTTGCAGATTATTATTCACAGGATCCTGGTTCACAGCTGGAACGATATCCGGAAAGCTTTGTATCCGTATATCTCATTCTAAGTTGTGTATTGTATTATTTTCCGCTGCGATGTATTTAAATGTAATTTAAATCTCTGATATTTCTGTGTAATATTTATTTGTTTATACTCTGTATATTCTTGTAATCTGATGCATTGTTGTAATATACAATGAAACGTTCTTCTGTATGCGTTCTGTTTTGTCGTGTTCTCAAACGATAGGGCGTTTCGAACGGTCTTAGCCGGTTTAGCGACCGGTGCGGACCGAGCGAAATTCCTTGTCGTCACAGTTGGTATCAGAGCTTTGGTTTACCAAAGCTAGAGAACAAGACACATTGGAACCGTACGAAAGAATTCATCAGATATTGGGTTAGTAATATCCAATTAGAATCACTCGTTAGAGATAGGATCAGTAGTATCCTAGAACGAGTGTGAAGAGTAAATTTTTAAAGTGAAAACAAATTTTTGTTTTGAAAATTTAAATCAATTATTCGTATTTGATTATCTATTTATATTGAGTTGGACAGTCCAGTATATAAAGATTTTGCATATACGCCTTGCAAACGTGTATTTGAAATTTTAATATACTGGATAGATATAGAATCACATTCTAGACACCCGGAGATGGTTCTGATGATTGATCGATCATCATCAGAATCTATGTTCGTGTTTTGAAGATGTGATATTTATATATTTCCTATTGATTGGTGTGAGAACCAAAATTAGATAGGGCTTATTGTTGTGATTTGGCGTCAAAAATCTGATTTTTGTATATGTATCAAAATTATGAATTTGAAGCTCTAATTCACTAATTGATTGATGTTTGTGTAGTTTGTTTGTTTGTTTGATAATTTAGTGCCATTATGCCTAATGTGATCGAATAATGAATTGTATTGAAATTTGGTTGCGTTTGCTAGCATATACATATATATCGTTGAACAGGTCATAGCAAGGAGGCTAGAGCAGAGAATAAAATTTGTTTGCCCGACAAATAGGTACATGTTTACTACATAATTTCCTGTTTTGTTTGGGTGATGATGATTTTATGAGCCTATTGGCTAGCCGCTTGGCTTTTTCTTTTTCTTTTTGAGATCTGAAGGACCGGGGAAGCTATTTGAAATTCCCCGATGCTCCCATTGCAGGGGAGGTTATGGCGAAATTTTTCAAAAATTTAGGGTGTTAGCCAAATTTTTGAGATTTTGAAAATTCTCAGAAACTGAAAGGTTGGAGAATAGAATACAGATCGAGCGTAGAGTTGAATTGATCAAACCACTTTCGACTTTGTTCCTTTTCGGGGACGAAAAGTTTTAAGTGGGGGAGATTGTAACAACCCGAAAATCTGGGCCAGTTTAAAATTTTTATTTTGGCAATTTTAGCGAATTTTAATTTTTTAAACCCACTCCTACAGATCTTCAAAGGATTATTAATAGACTTCGTTACATTCCTAGACCAACTAACTTTGGTCTTGCCGACCGATTTCTAAGCTGGAATCTAAGAGGGACAAGTCTCAATTTGGACATATATACTTCTGACAAGCGAGAAATTCTTGAGGAACTCGATGGATTGTAGGGTAGTATGTTTACACAACTTGACACGGCCAAGAGTCAATTTGAAGTTAAACTGGATAAGATTAGGGGCCGCTCGGAGAAGCAATTGGGTGAATGGAATGCCTTGGCACATGAACTTCAAAGAGTTAATGGAATCTTCATTGATCGCATTGCCAGTTTTGAAAATGACTAGGCCGAATTGATCAGGATTATAAAATCCCAGGAAAATACTATTGCATCTTATGCTCTATGGGAAACGGAAGTAGCTGGCTTAGAGGCTGAGATCAGTAGGCTCAAAGAGGAGCTTGTTGCTGCAAAACAGAAGGAAAGAACGCTGGCAACACAAGTCCAAGACGTTCAATCTTCTCAACAACTTGCGGAATCCCAATTAGCTATAGAAAGGAGTGCTTCTGCCACTATTCAACAAGAAAACCTAACTCTCCAACACAGGCTTTCTTCCCAAAGCCTAGCCCTTGAAGCGCTAACTACCAATGTCAAGTTTCTTGAAGAGGATAAATACAAAGCCATGAACGCTTATCAGAAAGTCAAGGCAAAGACTGAAGAAATCTTATTCAAGTTTTATGTTTGCAGCGTCATGGGACATGGTAGCTTGCACTATTCGGGAAAAGACTTTACTGAAACTTTAGCTCTTATCTGAGAAGAGGTACTTAAGATTGATGGAGGTTAATGCGGTGAGGATGATCTCATTGAAGAACTCTTGGATGAAGAATACCGCGAGGCCATGGCTAAAGGGAAGATTTTATTAAGGGAAAAGTGGGTTCTACTAGGTGATAAGGCTAGGCCTTCTGGAGAGAAAGCCTGGATGCAACAAATGTTGATGCCCATACCCCACCAACCAATGGTGAAGCTCATGGTTCGCGGACCCCAACCAATCCTACCACTGCTTTCATAGGGAAAGATACAACATTTTAGGAGCACAATGCTGAGGAAAAATTAGAAGAGGAGCATATCAAAGATGATGAGGTCGATGATGATACTTACGCAAACAGATTTGAGGTTGAAGAGCACAGAAACATCCAAGCAAGTCTTGTAGCTGCAGGTAAAATTGAAATTGTCCAAACTATGCTATACTTAGATTGCCTATGCCCTTCACCTGGGACATCTCCTTTTCATGCTCAGTGTTCATCTACTTTGGGTCTAATATCACCATCACCTTCTCCTGATGCAGGAAAGAAAATAACGACCGAAGCTATCGTAACTGATTCAACTTTAATGTTAGTTCCTCTCACCCCAGTTTCTACTCCTTCTCTGGGTGATCCATCATTTCTTGCTTTTGTCATTCCGGGGTCTCAAGACACTCAAATTCCCACAATTGCTGACTTAGGTGATGATGCGGATTATACTCCGAGTGAGGAGGACTTTGATTATACTGGTGAGACCCCAGACAACGAGACCGATGACCCGAAGCAGTAGAAATCCAAAACCTCATCAGTTTTAGGGCGTAAAGGAAGAAAGCACATTGCTCACAAGAAAAGAGTTATAATTTTGCCGTCTTAAGAAAGTACCAGTGGTCCAGTAGCTAGGGACGGGAAACAACCTGCTAGTACTCCTCCTCCTTCCTCCACTAAACCTTCTTTGAGGTCTGGTAGTTAGAAGAAGTAATGTTCATGGCTTTGCTTTAGTTTCTGATTACCGTATTCGGACCGGTTGTATATGCGAGTGCTGACCCTTGCTCTCTACTTTACGCTTGTTACTTTATACAAATTTATGTCTGATACTTTTGTACTTGATTTGTGATTTTTGATTCTGTGATTTGGCTCTGTTTTGTTGTAACGAAACCATGTTCTACTTGTTGTACTTAAGCTTTTACCTTAGCTTTGTCGTACTTTCTTGTTTTGCATCCCACTCCTATTTTCTTTTCATGCTCACAACACAAATTCTTTTATATTACAACCCATTTGTTATTGTAATGTCTGGTATTATAATGACCTCGTGGTACATTTTTTGTAAATAATGATTTTTTCATTTGTAGCCATGCATCATTATTAACTGGATTTACTTGACCAATTTTGCTGAATTTTTTGATTTTGACTTGGGCAGTATTTAGGACTTCTTTTCCGTGAATAACCATTTTTTGTGCTTACCACTGTACTGAAGTTTTCGAGTTTGCCTTAGCTATTTCAAGGGATTCAACTTTGTTGGTTGGGGTAATCCTTGTAGATGCCAAGCTTTAGTGTAAAGTTGTGACGAGATTATTGAATGTTAAGGTGAGCATTACTGAATTTTCTTAATGCAATGGTAATGCCCCGATACCAAAATTCATCACAGACTTTAAAGGTTAGGCGTAAAATTTAATGTTCATAACTTTTAGTAGAGAGGAATTTTTGTTTTTGTGCCCCTGCTTGAGAGGTCTTATATTTTTAGTATATTCAATCATGTTTCACGCTAACCTGGCAATTCAGGCCCTTCGGAGATCATATTTTGACATATTTCCCCGGAGAGTTCTTAGTTGCCTCCGAAGAGGTCTTTGTATATCCGTTATTCGTTGTGACTGAATAATTCAGCCACTTGTAGAATTTGTCGGATGCCTTCGAAAAGGTCTTTGGGTCCGTCACTAAACGAATTCGGAAGACCCGACTTATGATCGGATGCCCCGAAGGGGTCTTTAAAGTCTATCAGTAACTAGATTTGGAAGACCCAGCATCAGTAATTGGATTTGGAAGACCCAGCATCAGATCGGATGCCCCCGGGGATGTCTTTAAAAGCCCAGGGTTTGTCGTAATCGAGCCATGTAAAAATGGAACTTACGATCGATTAGGTGCCCCTCTGGCAGGTCTTTGATTTTAGAAGCCCAGTGTTCATCGCAATCGGGCCATGTATTAATGGCACTGACGATCAACTGGGTGCCCCTTGGGGAGGTCTTTGGTTTAGGGTTGCATCATTTCACGGGGCGGATGCTAGTTTGTTTATCAGGTTTTACCCCGATTTATTAGAACTAGGGTCCTGGACCTTACAATTAAGATGGTGCCCTGACTGTGAAACTTACAACTTGGTTTGTTGTCTGAACACCGCATCATTTGACCGTTCAGTTCCTTGTATCCCTTATTTGCATGGTTATGCTCTACACCTTCATATTTATTGCGAATGATGTTTCGAGCATTGAGCAATGGACGCTTGAGCTATCCCAATCGGGACGTGCTGTAACGGTTACCAGGATTTTCTGGTTTATGGATGCATCAACGTTCTTTTAGGAGACCTGCAATCAAAATCGAATATTAGCAACTTATAGATAAGAATTTTCAAATGAACGATTTAAGCAAGTAAGGAAATTTCTTTCATCAATATGTACAAAGCTTGAAACACCCCACCTCCATTAAGGTCACTCACGAAGGGAATGCCTTAACTTCGGTGAAGCGCTTTAGGTAAAAGATGCAGATAAATTACAAGACAGACAAATAAAACAGTGGAAAATAAAGTCATTTTATAAACAACTTAATTCTGTCAAGCTTGTACAACAACTTCGTCAATCATACTTAATTATAATACATAGAACTTCTGTCTCGATTTAAAAACTTCCAGGAATAAAAGAAGCATAAAAACAATAATATTCCCCGATAAAGCATGAACCAGCCATAGCAGTTGAAGAGAGAGAGAGAGTCCAAAGCGATACACCAACTAATCTTCAAGCTTGGAAAGAGAAGAGGTCCAAGTTAGGCTGAGCTATTCCCTCCCTGACTACCTGGGGGGGGGGGGACGGAAGAAAAGAGGCGAAAAACAAACTAGGTCAGACATAAGTCTGGTAAGTCCAGTGATCTTTCAGCATGCAAACAAGATAAAGGATCATGACATGAATAAACCGAAAATAGGACAATACCATAAAAATAAGGTAACTAAAGACAGGATAAGTGCAAGTGAACTAAATTCGCTTCTACTACTTCTCTGCTTCACTACTACTCTATTAATCTGATTTCTATATTTATCTCTGCACTGCCTAACTAGTGTCCCAACTAGTAATCTGTATAAAATAGTAATCGTGATCCCAACCCCCCGTAATTGTGGTATCCTCCAGATGTACATCTATTGTGAGGATTCCACCTCAATCAACCTAATTGTCATAAACATGTTAGATGTACCATTACTACCCCATCGATCGTCTCCCTAGTTGTATTCATGTTCCATTTGTCTGTGTCAATCGGCCCTCTCTTGCGTGTAGATACCCTGCGCTGATCCCACCATAAGGTGTATCAATCCTTATGATAGCAACCCGACACGATTCAAGATGCACATTGTATAACAACTGGTACCCAGTGCCTGCTTTTTCCCACTCCGGAGTACGTGCACGCCCGTAAACCGTCAGAATCTACACTAACGTACCCCCTGCCGCTGCTTTGACCGCTTATAATCTGCCTAGTAATCGTGCCCCACCCTGCCTAGTTCAGGGTATCATGATACATCCATGTGGGTTGCTGCTGAAATGGGTCCCCGTTACTAGGGTTTCCTATTGGTTAAGTTTGCGGGCCTATATTTACTAATATTACCCACCAACCCGATATGTACTTATCCCTCCCATCGATTCAAGCATTTTTAATAAACAGCTAAGTTTTGTGGGCCTATATGTATTAATATTACCCACCTACATGAGATGTACTTAACCCTCCCATCGATTCAAGCATGTTTATTTAATAGTTAAGTTTTGTGGGCCTTTATTTACTAATATTACTCACCTACCCGATATGTACTTAACCCTACAACTGATTCAAGCATGTTTATTTAATGGTTAAGATTTGTGGGCCTATATTTACTAATATTACCCACCAACCCGATATCTACTTAACCCTCCCGCGCATTACGCAATATTAGTTATGGTTTGTCCGCTCATGTTAACATAACCCACTCATTCATCATTTCACGTTGGTTAAGCATTTCTTATTAACTTGACCCTCCTTACTTATCATGTTGGATCGATTAAGTGTTTCCTATTAACTTAACCCCGTTCATTCATCAAGTTATATAGGTCAAGTGTTTCTTGTTAACTTAACCCCACATATTCATCTTGTTGTATTCGTTAAGTGTCATCAATCAATTCAGGTTAACTTAACCCACCTACGTATCATGTTACTTTGGTTAAGTGTTGCCTTCTTGTGTTAACTTAACCCTACTACAAATCAAGTTATATTGGTTAAGTGCTGCCCTCTTATTTTAACTTAACCTTCCCATAAATCAAGTTATATTGGTTAAGTGTTTCTAAATTTACTTAACCTCACCCACTTGTCTAATTAACATGTTATAACGGTTAAGTATTTCTAAATTTACTTAACCTCACCCACTTGTCTAATTAACATGTTATAACAGTTAAGTGTTCTAAATTTACTTAACCTCACCCACTTGTCTAATTAACATGTTATAATGGTTAAGTTTCTAAATTTACTTAACCTCACCCACTTTTCTAATTAACATATTATAACGGTTAAGTGTTCTAAATTTACTTAACCTCACTCACTTGTCTAATTAACATGTTATAACGGTTAAGTGTTCAAAATTTACTTAACCTCACCCACTTGTCTAATTAACATGTTGAATTGGTTAAGTGTTTCCTTAACTGACTTAACCCTACCAATCTTGACTTAGCTTTATTAAAGCACCAACCACTCAAATTAGACAGGTATTATTGTGGTCACTGGATGTGCCAGTCGGTTCCGGGCAGTTTTACACCACAACTCAGTCTAACCTCGGGTCCTTTTTGGGCTCAATGCATTAACCACCCACATTAGAAAGGTATTGCTGCGGTCACTGGATGTGCCGGTCGGTTCCGGGCAGTTTTACACCACAACTCAGTCTAACCTCGGGTTAGGCTTGTTCGTCTTTTCTAAAATTACATATTTCTTATTTATGACAAATTCCATATGTAAATTATTCCCAATTTAATTATGCCATTATTTTCCTTTTAATTATGCTCATAATTAATGGTATACTAAATATACCATTTCATGAACCAATCTATGCCATGTAATTTTTCATGTTTATCCTACATATTACATGTAAATTATAAATCAATTATTGTCATGGTCCACTTTCCTTCTAAATCACGTTCAAAATTTTAGGTATATAGATTATACCACTTTCATGCCACTTATCATGCTTATGTGTCAAACATGCCAATTACATGTAATTTCATGTTTTTCCCAATGCAACCCCCGTTGTACGTTCGCAAAATTACATTTTTAGCCTAACTTATAAAAGAAAAAGGGGAAAAGAGGAACTTTGCAACATTCCAACATCATACAAAAGTATGGAACTAACTACACATATGTCACATGGATTTGGCATAGAACAATATACTTTTAACTATGAACTTGCAAATTTGATCTATGCAACATGAACCACAAGCATATGAATTTACATAAAACTATACAAGTTAAACTTGGCATGTAGTGGTGAACTTGCAAATTAGATCTATCATAAAGGCATATGGATCTAACATATAAAGTTGTAGATCTAAACATATAAGGTCGTAGATCTAAATATGTATGCATAATGGCTCTAAACAATTAGGCATAAACGACATGACTTAGCCTAAAACTTGTATGTATCATAATATCACCAAACTTACATATGACAATTTCATTCCCAAATTCCTATACAACATCATAGGTTTACTCACCAATTTCCACATAACATGACAGTTTCGATAGACCACAATAGTTCATAGGCATATATGATAGAATAAACATGAATAAAAATGAATCAGCATCACATACAACTTGATACAATTCTATTTTACAATTCATCACAAATTATGTCTTTAATTTATTCACATCTGAAAGATAACTACACTTACAATCAAAAGGTAAAACTTGATTTCAGGGATCTGTATTCTGAAACTGAATTGCTCGCCTTTGATGTAGATCGTTTAATTCTCTTAGTTGAATTAGATTAGTTTTGATTTGATTTTGATGTAACTTCTATTTTGCCTTTGAGTTGAAAGAGATGACGACAATTCTAGGTTCACTATTGACAGCATGACGGCTCTAGGAATAATTTTTGTGTGGCTTAGGGTTTAGATTTAGGTTGCTTATATAGAAGTTCGATTTAATAGGAACTGTCAGTTTAAGCTAGAGCAAATCAAAGTCATTCAGACAAGATAGAATAGCCACATCAGCCCTAATGACTCAGCAAGGAGTCCATCAGAACCAATCAGATGCGACATCTACCTTAGAACGAATCAGCCCACGGGTTGACAGCCAAACACCCTGAATCAACCCCTAGTCGACCTAGCGGGGCTTGGGTCGACCTCAAAAATGGGCGGGTTCAGTTATTCCCCCTCCCGATTCGCTGTTTTGAACTTTTTTGCATATTTATTTATTTAATTTATATATATATATCTATATATATATATTTTTTTCTCATATGCATACAAACTTCAAGGCTTAATAACTTCTTCATAAGTTATCCGTTTTATGCAAACCAAATGTCTATCTTGACCAAAATTTTGAGACGAACGTAATAGCGCAACCCATTTCACTTAATTCTTCTTCTAAAAATTAAGTGTTCTTTAATTTGTTAATTTTAATATTCTCAGAAAATTTGGGGTGTTACATTCTCCCCTCCTTAAAGGATTTCGTCCCCGAAATCTTCAAGTTAAGAAGAATGCATCCTAACATCCAATCATCCATCTACTCATCCATCATCAACAAGCATCCATTGTCCTTAAAAGACTTCTAATTCCATATGAACATATGCAGAGTGTGTGTATATGTCTCTTATCTAGTGCAAAATCAGGCGGTCTACTGATCCAGTTGACCTCCTTAATGCGAATCATGAGAGTGTCATGCGTCCAATTTGTATGCAAATATCTCTAATCATGTAAATACTATATGTGTGCATATTCACTCATCCACATGCAACATCCATATGATAACCCATCAAGTTTCAATCCATATACAAATACATTCATATGCATATGCAATATGAAAGTGACTGAGCCAATCTAGTGCCTAATGTGTGTATATGCATCCATGAGAAATCACTAGCAAACACTTGCAACCATCAATCATAACATGTCTCAAACACATATTTTCATCCATTGGCTTCTACCTTAGGGTCGAGGATAGGACCGAGAGGATATACTTAAAAGATAAAGACTAGCATGTAAATAAATATTACAGAAAAAGGAGGAATCAAGGATATACCCTCAAAAAGGGTATGATGCGCGTATCTAGTCTTCAGTCTTCTAAGTTGCATCTTTTTTTAGCTTCACTCCACTGTACCATAACTAATTTAACTTCATGGTTGTGAAGCTTCTTGACCTCCATTTCCAAAACCCACTAGTAAAGATAGGACCTCGATCATTTACTATGCTAGAGGGTATCCAGTGTTGTCTAACTATCTTTCCAAGATAAACAGAAGTTAATCATGATACCAAGTGTATATACTAAGATGATTAGAGGTCTCTCCTCTACTTAGCTTATCCATCATGTCACAAATCCGAGGCTCTAAAGCTAAGGGTTGCTATGTACTTTTTACCTCTCTTAAGGTTAGTTTTTTTTCTACTTAGGACGCCTGCCACAACTATTTATCTCTCACGCAAACCATCCTAGTCGAACTCGACATCCCTCAAGTACAAGCCCCAAAGGCCAAAACCAATATCAGACAAGCACCCAAGGAATACCTCCTCCGAACTCGGATGATCTATGCGAGGTGAACTAGCAAAACAACCAAACAATTGAGCACTTAACCGACTCTTGCTATCCTTGCCAATCTTGCTCCAAAACTACCGTTGATCGCATAACTGGCTTTGTATTGTCAACTGGATATATGCGGAAGTCTTTCTCTAGTTTTAGGGGGAAAACTCCTAACCTTAATGAAAAACATCTGCGTACTCATGGACTACTCTAACGGATCGAAAGTCGTCGATAAATACATGAAGTGATTCTAGGTAGCTAAGACAAACTGATCCCTTAGGATCACACGATATTTCGAGGGTATTCCCGATTCAAGTCGAAAGCCTAACTACCATCCTTTCACAATTACTGGCTAACTAATCCATGCCTAGAATAAACCCATAGCCCATGAAACCAAAAATGTAAGTATCTCAATTCCTTACAAACCAAAGATAAATGAGCAGAACCACAAATTGGACTTGAGACAATAATGGGATCATCTACTAGACAAGCTCTAGGGTGCTGGGACTTAACTATGGAAGTAGATATAAACGAATGTGAAGCGCTAAAATCAAAAAAAGTACTAGCAGGATGATCAAGAAGAAAAACTAAACTTTTCAACATAAACCTTACTACCTCTCTCTCAGGTATGCTGGTGCTGAGAGCATGCACTTGCCTTCCGGAAAATCCTGTCTTTTGATCTTGCCCTTGCCTTAATTATACAGCCCGTTATACCAAGATAAATATACTTCCTCTTGTTTTAGGTTTTACTATTCTTTCCTCCCCTCCTTTGTGAACCAAGTCCATATCCATGAGTTCTTCATCCTTGTGTTGTGCTCCTTAGCCAGACTCCCTCATTATCATCTTTGCCATCCTTGTGTAACTTGTTGACAGGTCTCTCAAAAGCTGCCTCCATCACACAGAGAATACTATAAAGCTCGAAAGAAAATTAGCCGCAGGTGAAACTACTACGGCTATAGATGGAAGTTAGGCACTTGTTTTCCCTTTGACAAGTTTCGTAGTCTTGTCGAGCCTACGGAACCATGTTGTAACAAGGTTACCTCCAAGAAAGCCAGGAGCCTTGGAGACTCAGGAAAGAAGGAAACAAGGATTCAAACAGAGGATCAAAAGATAGTGCATATGGCTTTGGGGAATACGCCTTTAAAACAAAGCTTTTCTTTTGAAAATGCTTCTTTTAAAACCGTTTTGAAAATGATTTTTTGAATCTTTTATCTGATCCGGTAACCTTCAGCTCTGATACCAAGTGAAATACCCCACCTTCGTTAAGGTCACTCACAAAGGAATGCCTTAATTTTGGTGAAGCGCTTTAGGTAAAAGATGCAGATAAATTACAAGATAGAAAAATAAAACAGCGGAAAATAAAGTCATTTTATAAACAACTTAATTCTGTCAAGCTTTTACAACAATTTCCTCAATCATACTTAATTGTAATACATAGAACTTCTGTCTTGATTAAAAAACTTCATGGAATAAAAGAAGCATAAAAACAATGATATTCCCCGATAAAGCATGAACCAGCCATAGCAGTGGAAGAGAGAGAGTCTTAAGCGATAAACTAATTAATCTTCAAGCTTGGAAAGAGAAGAGTTCCAAGTTAGGCTGAGCTATTCCCTCCCTGATTACCTGGGGGGGGGGGGGATGGAAGAAAAGAGGAGAAAAACAAATTAGGTCAAAAATAAGTCTGGTAAGTCCAGTGATCTTTCAGCATGCAAACAAGATAAAGGATCCTGACATGAATAAACTGAAAATAAGACAATACCATAAAAACAAGGTAACTAAAGACAGGATAAGTGCAAGGCGAACTAAATGTGCTTCTACTTTTTCTCTACTTCGCTACTAATCTGTTAATCTGATTTCTATATTTATCTCTGCACCACCAAACTAGTGTCCCAACTAGTAATCTGTATAAAATGATAATCGTGATCCCAACCCCCCGTAATTGTGGTAATGTAACACCCCGTAATTCTGTAACACTAAGATTCGCAAATCAAGGAAGAATTAAAAGTTAAAATCAAAATCAAGAGAAACGGGCTGCGCCATTGTGTTCGTCTCGGAAAAATACGCGAAATAGAGTCCGAGTTTTCGAAAATCGGAGTCCGTATGACCAAGATATGGCCCGTCAAAGTTTTCAGAAAATTCCAAGTTCAAAACAGTTTAAAATAGAGTTAAATTCGAATTCAAACGCGCAGGGGGCAGGGCGGGAAAATTCCCGCCCAGGTCAAGTCGACAGGGGTGTCGACTGCACAGTCGACACCCCCCCATGTCGACTGCCCAGTCGACATGGGTGTCGACCTGCCCGCTTTTTCCAGCTTTCTGCACCTGGTTCGTTCTGCTGTATTTGGTCACGTTTTCTGACCAGGTTCGTCTGCCTAACACTATATAAACAACCCTGGTCTTCTTCTCTATTCACAATTCTTTTCTACCTTTATGCTGCAAAGATTCTTGTTAGACATGGCTTCTCCTCCTCCTCTAAAATATATAAATAAAATAATATATAAAAAATAAACCAAGACGAGGAAATGCTGCTAAAAGATTTTCAAGAAGAGGTTCAAGTCAAGCTAGGATTCAAGAGGAGGTCCAAACGACTTCAACGACTGTTTTTCTACGAATCTTAGCAACGCCATCTTTCTGTTCTAATCTAATCTCTGTAAGTCAGTTATTTTTAGATTTGAACGTTTTTCTTTGTTCGTGACATGAAATTAAAGGAATAAAAGAATATGCCAAATCTCTCTCTCTCTCTCTCTCTCTATTCGAATCAGTGCCTATATTCTTGGACCTAATCAAGAACTGTTATGATTCAAGGACAAACAAGACTGTATGCCTCTTTGACTATGAACATTGCCTATGACTGTGAATGTTGCCTATGACTATGAACATTGCCTATGACTACGGACATTGCCTATGACTGTGAACGTTGCCTATGACTATGAACATTGCCTATGACCATGGACATTGCCTATGACTGTGACTGTGACTATGAGAATTATTTCCTTGACTAAGCTTATGCTTTTGATTTGGAAACATAAACTATTGCCTATGACATAACAAGGACAACTGTGACTAAACACCTATGATTTCTGACTAGGAAAGGGTTGCTGTGAAATTGGGTCTAAACCTGATTCTTTCTATTCTTTCTATCCTTGGTATTTTCGTTGGTTTTAGACCTTGGGAATTTACCTATTAAGTTAGGTCTACCCATGTTCTTGAACCTACGTCTCTATTCTGTCTATTCTTGGTTTTCTTTGGTTTTAGACCTTGGGAATTTACCTATTAAGTTAGGTCTACCCATGTTCTTGAACCGACGTCGTTATTCAACCCTTTTTATGCCAGTTAGTATGTCTATCTTTCGCATAGCATCTTTGGTTCACTCCCTATTTTCTATGAACCTAGCTTTATTTATAAATCTAGACTGAATCACGATTATACGAACGGTGGGAATGCGGTTTGGGCAAAATATGAAATTTACTAAAAACGTAGTTTAACTTGGAAATTGGCATAAATTGGGAACACACATTATTGCATGTTCATAAGAATGCAAGTTGGATAAATTTGACATGAACTATAGATTGAGTAGCCTGAATCTAGTATCGACATGTAAATCTAGCATTTACATGAATAGTGAACTAGAGTAATAAGTCTAGTTTGACATGAATTAGAATGTTCAATTGGAATTGGATTAGCTAATTTGGAACGGTAAATATATTGGCCTAAATTTGAAATTGGCCATAATAGGGAGTAATTGGCAGGTTTAGAAAAATCATGGTTAATGACACTTGATTTGGTATAGTTTACATACCAAAAAGCATAAACATGATTTAGAGGGAAAAATGGGCCATAAGAATGAATGTTGACAATTTACATTAAAAGGGGAATTAGGATATAAGTAAATTAGGAATAATTTACTTATAGAATTTGTTCTGAATGAGAAATGTATACTAAGACAAATTAAAGGTTTGTTAAACGACATCTCTTTTAATAACACACCAGAAAGTTCTAGGGTGACAGAGAGGATAGTGTCTAGGCTTGGGTTTGGAAAATACAAGTTTCTTGCTCTCCCTGGCTATCCCTAACTAATCCGACGGACGGGATGGTTACTTTCAAAACCTGAATTGAAAACTAATCAAAAACCCTTTGAATTTAGAAAACACGAATATGCCTAACCCGAGGTTAGACTGAGTTGCGATGTAAACCTGCCCGGAACCAACCGGCACATCCAGTATTTGCAACAATATCTGTCTAATGTGAGTGGTCGTGGCTTTAATCTACTTAATTAAAGCTAGAACAAGAATGGTAGGGTTAAGTTAACTAATACACTTAACCAGTTCAACATGACAACTAAACTGATGGGTGGGGTTAGGTTCATAAAAACACTTAACACAGTTAAGCTAGAATGGGAGGGTTAAGTCCATAGGAACACTTAACCAACTTAACACAGTTAAGCTAGAATGGGAGGGCTAAGTCCATAGAAACACTTAACCAGACTCAAGGTAACAAGACAAGATTTGTAGGGGTTAAGTAAAGTTAATACACTTAGCCAAATTAAGATGTTAACTAGACTAGAGGTTGGGGTTAAGTAAAGTTAATACACTTAGCCAAATTAACATGTTAACTAGACTAGAGGTTGGGGTTAAGTAAAGTTAATACACTTAGCCAAATTAGCATGTTAACTAGACCAGAGGTTGGGGTTAAGAAAAATCTAATACACTTAGCCAATTTAATATGTTAGCTGGGCTTGACCGTAGGGGTTAAGTAAACTTGAACACTTAACCATCAGGTTGTGATAAAGGAATGGGGTTAAGTCTAAAACATGAAGGGATAATACTTAACCATTAATAACACGTTAGTTAAAACCAACAGGCAAGGTTAAGTTAAAAGGGAACACTTAAACCAATACAGGGTGAAAGGGTAAGGTTAAGTAATAAGAAATACTTAACCAATATAACTTGGTTTAGGGTAAGGTTAAGTCAACATGAATTATTAATAACACTTAACCAGTTTATTAGGATAAATGAAGAGGGTTAAGTTAGCTTGAATTGACTAATGACACTTAACCAACCCAAATTGACGGGAAATAGAACTAAGTAGTAATTCTTAGTATAACACGGGAAGGAGCGAATGTCCGTCCGAGAAGGCTCCAACGAATTGGGTTACGAAGCCCGAGGCTTCGAGGGGACGTGAGGGTACTCTTGGTATCCCTCTGTGAGACTGCAGATGATCCACCTGGGCTCACAGAGGTTAAGGTCTGCGTAGAAGAACCAGGGGTAAAGCCTTGGTTGCAATATACATGGCAACCTAAAGACTAGGATGGACCAGCGTGATTCGGCGAGAAAACGGTAGCCCTGTGATAGCAACTCGTCGTCTACCATCCATCTTGAGTCAGTCGAGATACGTGAAGCGGAAAGGCGGAGAACTCCAAAAGACCATAATTGCTATCTAGTTATGGGTGAGGATGGCCATAGGACAGTGGGGCACCGGGGCCGGCGTATAGTTCTCATTTTTACAAAGGGTGTCTTTCATTAGTTGAGGGAGGGGTCAAGTGGGACCATAACCACTGGAATAAAAAAAGACCTTAGCATCTGCATCGGCAGATATCTGAAAGCTCCCGACCGAGTTCTGTATTCCTTGATTTTCCGTGACACAGGACTCGGATCGCACGTTACAGGACATGTACATCTAGACGAGCGATAACGATTCGCGATACAGGCGTGGGGAAGTATAGGAACATATACCACTCTAGGTAGTGTGTCCTAGACTTGGGGGCATCGTTCGACAGGTAGCATAATTCCTAGTTGAACTAGGTGGCATAAATCTTGAATCCGAGAAGCGTTCAACGGATAGCGTAAACTCTAGTTAAATCTAGAAAGCACTTGATAGAATACCCTAGGTTTGATCCAGGTAACAAATAATGAATGTATGCCGGAAGGCAATGGAAAATACAGGGATTGGGATCACGTTATCGTTACTAGTTGGGACACTAGTTAGGTGGTGCAGAGATATAGTATAACAAGAAAATAGCGGCGAAAGTATTAGAGCATATCCTGTTTACCTTATCTTAGCATATCTTGTGATTATCTTGTCTAATCCTGCTGACCCTATGGTCATGGTGTAATCTTGTATTCAGTTAATTCATGTCGTTTTGTTTTTCCATGTTCACATGCTAGAAGCTACTGAACTTACTCAGGCTTTATGTCTGACTCTGTTTTCCTTTCGTCTTCTTTTCTTCCGTTCCCCCCCCCCCCCCGGTAGTAGAGGAGGGAGTAGTATAACTCAGGTTAAGTTGGACTGTCACTCTTTCTCAGCTTGAAGATTTGTCGAAGTTTTGCTTGGATCCTCTTTTCAGATGCTATGGCTGGTTCTTGCCACATTGGGGAATATAAATGTATTTTTATGCTTCTTCATTTTGTAAGACAGATGACACTCTGATATTGTAAAGAAATCTTTGTACAAACTATTTTATCAATAAAGCAAAGTTTTATTTTCCGCTGTTTAAATTCTGTCTGTCTTGTAATTTATCTGCATCTTTTACCCTAAATGCTCCACAGAACTTAGTGCATTCCCTTTGTGAGTGACACTAACGGACGTGGGGTGTTACAAGTAGCCTCCAGGTGTACATCTATTGTGTGTATTCCACCTCAATCAGACTAATTGCCATGAACATGTTAGATGTACCCTTACTACCCTGTCGATCGACTCCCTAGTTGTATTCATGTTCCATGTATCTGTGTCAATTGGCCCTTTCTTGCATGTAGATACCCTGTGCTGGTCTCACCATAAGGTGTATCAATCCTTATGATAGCAACCCGACACGATTCAAGATGCACAGTGTATAACTACTGGTACCCAGTGCCTGCTTTTTCCCACTCCGGAGTACGTGCACGCCCGTAAACCGTCAGAACCTACACTGACGTACCCCCTGCCGCTGCTTTGACCGCTTATAATTAGCCTAGTAATTGTGCCCCACCCTGCCTAGTTCAAGGTACCGTGATACATCCATGTGGGTTACTGCTGAAATGGTTCCCCGTTACTAGGGTTTCCTATTGGTTAAGTTTGTGGGCCTATATTTACTAATATTACCCACCAACCCGATATGTATTTATCCCCCCCATCGATTCAAGCATTTTTAATAAACTGTTAAGTTTTGTGGGCCTATATGTACTAATATGACCCACCTACACGAGATATACTTAACTCTCCCATCGATTCAAGCATGTTTATTTAATAGTTAAGTTTTGTTGGCATATACTTACTAATATTATCCACCAACCCGATATGTACTTAACCCTTCCACCGATTCAAGCATGTTTATTTAATGGTTAAGTTTTGTGGGCCTATATTTACTAATATTACCCACCAACCCGATATGTACTTAACCCTCCCGCACATTACGCCATACTAGTTCAATGTTGTCCGCTCATGTTAACTTAACCCACTCATTCAGCATGTCATGTTGGTTAAGCATTTCTTATTAACTTGACCCTCCTTACTTGTCATGTTGGATCAGTTAAGTGTTTCCTATTAACTTAACCCCATTCGTTCATCAAGTTATATTGGTCATGTGTTTCTTGTTAACTTAACCCCACGTATTCATCTTGTTGTATTCGTTAAGTGTCATCAATCAATTCAAGTTAACTTAACCCACCAACGTGTCATGTTACTTTGGTTAAGTATTGCGTTCTTTTGTTAACTTAACCCTACTACAAATCAAGTTATATTGGTTAAGTGTTGCCCTCTTATTTTAACTTAACCTTTCAATAAACCAAGTTATATTGGTTAAGTGTTTCTAAATTTACTTAACCTTACCCACTTGTCTAATTAACATGTTATAACGTTTAAGTGTTCTAAATTTACTTAACCTCACCCACTTGTCTAATTAACATGTTATAACGGTTAAGTGTTCTAAATTTACTTAACCTCACCCATTTGTCTAATCAACATGTTATAATGGTTAAGTGTTCTAAATTTACTTAACCTCACCCACTTGTCTAATCAACATGTTGTAACGGTTAAGTGTTCTGAATTTACTTAACCTCACCCACTTGTCTAATTAATGTATTGAATTGGTTAAGTGTTTCCTTAACTGACTTAACCGTACCAATCTTGACTTAACTTTATTAAAGCACCAACCACTCACATTAGACAGGTATTGTTTTGGTCACTGGATGTGCCGGTCGGTTCCGGGCAGTTTTACACCACAACTCAGTCTAACCTCGGGTCCTTTTTGGGGTCAATGCACTAAGCACCGACATTAGACATGTATTGTTGTGGTCACTGGATGTGCCGGTCGGTTCCGGGCAGTTTTACACCACAACTCAATCTAACCTCGGGTTAGGCATATTCGTCTTTTCTAAATTTACATATTACTTATTTATGACAAATTCCATATGTAAATTATTCCCAATTTATTTATGCCATAACTATCCTTTTAATTATGCTCACAATTAATGGTATACTAAATGTACCATTTCATGAACCAATCTATGCCATGTAAATTTTCATGTTTATCATACATATTTATATGTAAATTATAAATCAATTATTGTCATGGCCTACTTTCCTTCTAAACCACGTTCAAAATTTTAGGTATATAGATCATACCATTTTCATGCCACTTATCATGCTTATATGTCAAACATGCCAATTACATGTAATTTCATGTTTCCCCAACGTTACCCTCGTTGTAAGTTCGCAAAATTACATAGAATGTTAGGCTCAATATTTTAGCATAAATTATAAAACAAAAATGGGAAAAGAGGAACTTTGCAACATTCCAACACCATACAAAAGTATGGAACTAACTACACATATGTCACATGGATTTGGCATAGAACAATATACTTTTAACTATGAACTTACAAATTTGATCTATGCAACATGAACCACAAGCATATGAATTTACATAAAACTATACAAGTTAAACTTGGCATGTAGTGGTGAACTTACAAATTAGATCTATCATAAAGGCATATGGATCTAACATATAAAGTTGTAGATCTAAAAATATAAGGTCGTAGATCTAAACATGTATGCATAATGGCTCTAAACAATTAGGCATAAATGACATGACTTAGCCTAAAACTTGTACGTATCATAATATCACCAAACTTACATATGATAATTTCATTCCCAAATTCCTATACAACATCACAGGTTTACTCACTAATTTCCACATAACATGATAGGTTCGATAGACCACAATAGTTCATACGCATATATGATAGAATAGACATGAACAAACATGAATCAGCATCACATACAACTTGATACAATTCTATTTTACAATTCATTAAAATCATGTCTTTAATTTATTCACATCTGGAAGATAATGTAACGACCCGCATTCTCCGCATCGGAGGATCGCAGAATATTTATTTCTTTCACATGCGAAGTCGTATAGTCATGTAACTTTGGGAGACCACTATTGGGGTCATTTCCCGTGTTCATGATTTTTACCGATTTTTAAATGACCGTTTTACCCCTAGCGGATCTTGTTTCGGCCATAACTTTTGATTGGAAAGGAGTTTTCACCTGAAACTACTTTCGTTAGATCCGGATGATGGTTTACCTTTACGTAGAGTGGTCACATTAGCCAAACGGACTTACCGTTTGGGAGATATGGCTGAAACAAGTTTCAGGTGGTGAAAAACAGCTTAATTGGGCTTAACCGGGTGATTAATAGCTAGGCCCAAAGGGGAATTTCTGGATTAAGAGTATAAGAGGGCTGCTCGGGTTTAGAGAACACCCTTTTTCCCACTTTCACAGCTGCCACTTTCATTCTTAGAACCCTAGCAATGGCCTCCACATGCTAAAACTCCCCAAATCACCTTCTAATCGCTAATTAAGCCAAATCTACATCAAATCAAAGAGGATTTGCACAAGAATCGAGGTAGAACTGCTGTACAGCCTTGGGAACAACGCATAACAGAGATTTATTTCAGATCTAAAGTTAATTTTTGGCCAAGGTGAGTGATTTGTATAGTTCCTCACTAATTATGGTTAATTAACGGTAATTAGTGATAATTAGCGAATTTATACATCTTAAAAATCTGGAAAATATTGATAAATTTTGAAATATTGTTTTAGGCCTATGTTAGAAAATTTGATTAGTTTGGTTAAGTTTTGCTAATCCTATCATTAATTATACTTGAACATGATTTAGGGGAAATATGGGGTTTTGGTTATGTTTGATCCATTTTAACCTATCAAGTTGTTGTTTTGGTGTTTGTGATCACTTCTATTTGTTGCTATGACTGTATGGTATGCTTTGTGATTGTCTAAAATAGTTAGAGTGGTCGAAAACGTCGTTGAGTGGTGTATAAACAGTCGCTGGAAGTTGCAGGAAAAGTGCAAGAAAGTACCCGAACCGTATCGGATCGGATGGGAACCGCATTAAGGAGGGAACCCGAACCGAACCGCATTGAGGAGGGAACCCGAAACGAACCGCTTTGTGGAGGGAACCCGAACCGAACCGCATTGCGGAGGGAACCCGAACCGAACAGCATCGAGGAGGGAACCCGATCCGAACCGCATGGAGGAGGGAACCCGAACCGAACCGCATTGAGGAGGGAACCCGAACCGAACTGTATTGAGGAGGTGAACCCGAACCGAACCGCATGGAGGAGGTGAACCCGAACCGAACCGCATGGAGGAGGTGAACCCGAACTTGAACCGCATGGAGGAGCGAAAATAAGCTGAACTAAACGGGGAGCCTGAGCACCACAGACCGAACCGAACCGAGTTTGGACCTCTACTCCTACTACGTGATGACTCTTCTGAAGACCAACACCAACTCAACCAAAGACCCGAGATGCGAAGGTAGTCCAAATAGGAAGTAGAACTCATGATCCAATTAGGAACCAATGAGTTAACTACATGATTGGACTTTGCTGCGGGACGTGTGCTATGGGTTGTCAATGTCTAGGACTTTGGATCACTATGTGTTTGAGGTACATGGATGGATTCAGGACCACAGTAGCCTAGGTACGACCAGTGGGCTATGGACCAATGAAGTGGGGTCATTTGAAAAGGTTTGGTTATGATCCCATGGGATAAGCTTGGTGGTAGCAGTAGTTGTACAAGTCGAACTCCGTTATTACCTCGATAGGTCTAGTGATCAAAGTGGTGGATATCGTATGCTTTACGCACTGTGTGAGAGATGTGAGGATGGTTGCTATGCTTGATTTGTTTGCCATCACTATGACATACACGCCCCCACCCCCATATTCTTTACACCATATGTTAGAGGCACCTTAGAGTATTGTAAAATGTGGAGCTAACTCTTTGGTTGCAGGTTCAGGTATGGTTTAGTATACCTATTATTGTTCTGTTTTGCTGCTTATTGCTCATACCAGACTTTTGTCTAACCCAGAGTTTTATGTCTCTTCTTAATACTCTGGGTTCTCTCACGAGCAGACTAGAGACAAGTTAGTTGCTGAAGCACGAGTAGCTATACCGGAGACAAGCAGGAGCTTCCACGTATGATATATATATATATATATATATATATATATATATATATATATATATATATATATTCTCCATGTGTCGCTGCTGGTCACTACTTTGGGCATTAGTAGTGTACCTTTCCTTTCTTTTGCTTTAGAGAAGTTTTAAAGTTGTAATAATGATGATATGGAACATAAGCTGTATTTGGATTTTCCGCTGCTATGATGTTTAATTTTCAGCTTATGCAATGTCTCACCTGTTTTATGTCAAGTATGTTATTATTATATTTTATTCCTTGCACTGTGAGACATTCTACAGGTTCTTTGTTAGTTCACCAGTAAGTCCTTTCCTTTTCCCTTTCTTTGGCGACCGTCCCGTGCCGGTTGGACATCGGCACAACGCATTTTTACGGGAAATGTTGGCTGGTGCGGGGCGGGCCGTCACACTTGGTATCAGAGCTGTAGGTTGCATAGTTAACCTAGGGAAAGACACCAGGGAGAGATAATACGTATATGAAAGCGCTTATTTGTGATTATTTTGGGTTTTCAAAAGCTATATATATACTATTAGTATAGCTAAGGATGAAGTTGCACTGCACTGACACCACAAAGAGAATGGTTAATCGTTTCCCTTTACAGGTTGAATGATGAGCCGATATACGAGGGGTGCTTGTAGAGGAGCCAACAATGGGAATGCTCCTGACATGAGGTCTATGTTTACTGACTTCATGAGAGAGATGCTTAGAAATTTGCAAGGAGCCGCTCCCAATACTGCAAATGGTGGTGGTGTAGCGGTGCAGGCGCCTAGAGCCGATTTCGCCAAGCTATGCAAGGATTACACTAGTCTTGGTGGAAAGCCATTCCACGGAACGGAATTGGCTACAAAAGTTCAGGGTTGGTTGGATAGCTGCGAGCGTATCTGCGAGCGTATCTTCGAAGACTTAGGTATCGAGGATGCGATGAAAAGGAAGCTAGAATCCCGTCAGCTGCAAGGACGGGCAATGAATTGGTGCAATGCTTTAAAGGCAGCTACTCCCGAGGATTAGATGACTTGGGATCAGTTTAAGGCTCGCTTTAGCGATAAGTTCATTCCAGCTGCTCAGAAGTCAGTGTTGTTTAAGAAATTCTTGGAACTCAAGCAGTATGGCAGAGCTGTCTCGGAGTATATTGCAGAATTCGATACTTTATCGAAGTATGGGTTATCCCTCATTGACACTCCCGAGAAGAAGAATGAGTAGTTCATAACAGGCTTGGATCAGTACTTGGGGGGAAAGGCTTATTAACCACATCGATGAGACGTTTGGATCGATTGTGGGGAAAGCTTTGAGATCAGAGGGCCTATACCCTAAGTCAAAGATTGAGGTCGCATCTGCAGAAGAGCCAAAGCCGCAAGAAAGAGGTGGAGGCAAGAATGGTTCTCAGAATAAGAGAAAACAGAATCAGACTAAGGATGGCCAGAAGGAAAAGAATAAGAATGATGTTGAGTGCTTCAGTTGTGGTAAGAAGGGCCACTATGCCAAAGAGTGTTGGGCCAAGCCAGCAGATAGGAAGGGCTTCAACTGTGGCCAAGCGGGACATCACAATTACAAATGTCCGCAACCCCCTAAGGAAAAGAAGATTGTGAAAGCATATGCTATCAATGCTGTTCCTTCTTCGTCGAATGCCCCAACTGCGGCGGAGAAAGGAGATAATGTCGTTATCCAAGGTATGCTTTCTGTTTATGATGTTCCTGTTCGAGTATTGTTTGATACCGGAGCTTTCCGTTCCTTTATATCTAGTGACCTGGTAGATAGGTTGGGATGGAGCCCGAGATTGTCGATAGACCTTTAGTAGTAATGAACCCGATTGGTGGTTCGACTAGAATTAGCATGATTTGTCGTAATGTGGTCTTATCGAGTCATGGATGCATGTTTGTTTGTAATTGTTTTGTTTTGGGCTTTACTGGATTTGGCATTATTTTGGGCGTCGATTGGCTCCAAAGATACGGGGTGGTGGTAGACTGTGAGGGCTTTTTGGTGACAGCTAGAGCGGATGATGGGCGGAGGGTAGTGTTTGGTGGTCTACCCAGTGATGGGGGTAATGACTAGTTTTCTAAATTTCCTCGACATCCCGCATGATGAGTTGTCAGGTTTGCCTATGGTTGGCCAGTATCCGAACGTCTTTGAGGAAGTGATCGGGCTTCCACCACACCGAGAGATTGAGTTTTCGTATTGATTTAGTGAAAGATGCCAGACCTATAGTGATGCCACTTCGTCGTATGGCGCCAAGGGAGAAGCGAGAGCTCGGGGTACAAGTAAACGATCTTTTGAAGAAGGGATTTATCAGAAGAAGTGTTACTGAGTGGGAGCACCAGTTGTGTTTGCTACCAAGGCAAATGGTTCCCTTCGTTTGAGTGTGGACTACCGCGAATTGAATAAGGTGACGAGGAAGAATAAGTATCCTCTATCGTTGATAGATGATTTGTTTGATCAGTTGAGTGGCGCAAGAGTATTCTCCCAGTTGGATCTCGCGACAGGTTTTCATCAGCTTAGATTGGAAGCTGAAAGTATAGCTAAAACGACATTTCGGACGCCGTCCGGATTTTATGAGTGGTTGGTCATGCCATTCGGGTTGACCAATGCACCAGCATATTTTGTGGATCTTATGAATACGGTATTCAGAGATCAGTTTAATAAATTTTTTCTTGTGTTCATGGACGATATACTTGTTTATTCGAGGACAGAGGAAGAACACAAGTAACACTTGAGGATACTGATGGAAGTGTTGAGAAAACACCAATTGAAAGCAAAGTTTTCTAAGTGTCACTTCCGAAGAAGGGAAGTGAGATTCTTGGGACATGTTGTTTCAGAAAATGGTATTGCCGTGGACCCTGCAAAGGTGTCTACGGTACAAGATTGGTCTACGCCCAAGAATGCAACGGACGTAAGAAGTTTTTTGGGATTAGCTAGATATTATCGTAAGTTTATCCAAGACTTCTCTAAGATAGCAGCACCGTTGACTCGGTTGACCAAGAAGAATCAAGCCTTCGTCTGGGACGAAAAATGCGAGGATGCATTTAAGAGTCTAAAGGAAAAGTTGACATGTGCACCAGTGTTAGTCATTCCTAAGGGGAATGAAGAGATGACGGTATACACGGATGCATGTGGTACCGAACTAGGTGCTGTACTGATGCAAGGAAGTAGGGTTGTAGCTTATGCAAGTCGGCAATTGAAACCGCACGAGAGAAGATACCCTACCCATGATTTGGAGTTAGCAGCGATCGTATTCGCATTGAAGATGTGGAGACATTATCTCTTGGGAGAAAGATTCGAGTTTTTTACCGATCATAAATCGTAAAAGTATCTCTTCTCTCAGAAGGATCTAAATCTCCGACAGCAAAGGTGGTTAGAATTCTTAGCTTCCTATGATTTCGACATCGCGTATACACCAGGAAAGGGTAATGCAGCGGCTGATGCATTGAGTAGAAGACATGCAATTTTAGGGGCTATGTTTGTAGAATGGAAGCAACTGGAGTACATCGCTAGGTATGATTTCAAACCAAGGTGCGAATTGGATCCAGAAATGTTAGCAAGTTTGGCGATCAAACCCACTTTGATTGAGCGGATTGGTTCCAGTCAGAGGAACGATCCTAACCTATTGGAAATCATCTCAAAGTTAGAGATGGGAATCGATGAAGAGATGAGCAAGTATAGGCTTGATCAAAATGGATGGCTTAGGAAGAATGGAAGACTAGTTGTACCCA
The DNA here is from genome assembly GCA_030737875.1 of Allium sativum. Classification (NCBI taxonomy): domain Eukaryota; kingdom Viridiplantae; phylum Streptophyta; class Magnoliopsida; order Asparagales; family Amaryllidaceae; genus Allium; species Allium sativum. Next base: position 299,104,955 of record CM060922.1, read on the forward strand.
ATGTCAATGGATTGAGGGATGAAGTGCTTAGAGAATGTCATCGCTCAAAACTGACTATACACCCTGGTGGTAACAAGATTTATCGAGACATGAAGCATACCTACTACTGGGAAGGGATGAAAAGAGACACTAGGAAGTTTATATCCAAATGCATGAATTGCCAGCTAGTTAAAGCTGAGAAAAAGAAGTCTAGTGGTTTATTACAACCATTAGAGATTTCAGAATGGAAATGGGAACGAGTCTAAATGGATTTCATTGACGGGTTACCAAGGACTAGATCGGGTCGTGATAGCATTTGGGTGATTGTGGACCGATTGGCCATGAGTGCAAGATTTATACCTGTCAAGTCGAATAGAACGACAGCTAAGTTAGCTGAACTATATGTAAAGTGGGTAGTGAGATTTCATGGAATACCCAAAGGCATTGTAAGTGACTAAGATCCGTTGTTCACTAGTGGATTTTTCAAGAGCTTACAAGAGGCGTTAGGATCAGAATTACATCTCAGTACCGCGTATCATCCTCAAACCGATGGTCAAACAAAGAGGATGAATCGAGTATTAGAAGATCTCTTGAGAGCTTGCATATTAGACTTTGGTGGATCATGGGATGACCATTTGCATCTAGTAGAGTTTGCATATAATAATAGTTATCAATCCAGTATTAGTATGGCTCCATTTGAAGCTTTGTACGGAATACCGTACAACTCACCGTCATGTTGGTTAGAAACTGGTGAGAAGTTTGTGCTTGGACCAGATGTGATAAGAAAAACTTCAGCTAAGATTAAGGTTATCCAATAGCGAATGAAGGCTGCCCAGGATAGGCAGAAGAGTCATGTCGATAAGAGGAGAAGAGAATTAAAGTTCTCCATTGGCGACTTGGTGTTTGTCAAGATTTCTCCGTTGTAAAGTGTGATACGATTTGGCAGGAGAGGCAAGTTAGCACCAAGCTTTGTTGGTCCATTCCCAGTTCTTGAGAAAATTGGGAATTTGGCATATAAAGTTGAATTACCATACACGATGGCAGGAGTTCACAACGTATTTCATGTTTCCCAGTTAAGGAAATTCGTGCACGACCCAGATGTGACTATTTCACTTGATCGGTTGGATGATATCGAAGTTGAACCCTAGGCGGTTGGGAACCGCAGACCTATGCGTATTGTTGGGAACGATACGAAGCAACTTCGAATGAAAGCGGTGAATCTAGTCAAAGTTCAGTGGGGCGAGGATGAGAATGACTTTATTTGGGAGACAGAGGAGAGTATTAGGAAGACGTATCCAGAAATCTTCGCCTGGTAAGATTTCAGTTTCGATTTAGTCTTTCCGCATGCTAGGATTGGTTTGTTTTATTTGTTTTGCATGTTTGATTGTTGTATATGATTGGTAGGCATGCAGGATCCTTTATATGTTTTGGGTTAACGAATTTCGGGGACGAAATTTCTTAAGGGGGGAGAGTGTAACGACCCGCATTCTACGCATCGGAGGATCGTAGAATATTTATTTCTTTCACATGCGAAGTCGTATAGTCATGTAACTTTGGGAGGCCACTATTGGGGTCATTTCCCATGTTCATGATTTTTACCAATTTTTAAATTACCGTTTTGCCCCTAGCTGATCTTGTTTCGGCCATAACTTTTGATTAGAAACGAGTTTTGACCTGAAACCACTTTCGTTAGATCCAGATGACGGTTTGACTTTCCTTAAAGTGGTTAGATTAGCCAAACGAACTCACCGTTTGGGAGATATGTCTGAAACAAGTTTTAGGTGGTGAAAAACAGCTTAATTGAGCTTAACCGGGTGATTAACAGCTAGGCCCAAAGGGGAATTTCGGGATTAAGAGTATAAGAGGGTAGTTAGGGTTTAGAGAACACCCTTTTTCTCACTTTCACAGCCGCCACTTTCATTCTTAAAACCCTAGCAATGCCCTCCACTTGCTAAAACACCCCAAATCACCTTCTAATCGCTAATTAAGCCAAATCTACATCAAATCAAAGAGGATTAGCACAAGAATCGAGGTAGAACTGCTGTATAGCCTTAGGAACATCGCCATAACAGAGATTTATTTCAGATCTAAAGTTAATTTGTGGCCAAGGTGAGTGATTTGCATAGTTCCTCACTAACTATGGTTAATTAAGGGTAATTAGTGATAATTAGCGAATTTATACATGTTAAAAATCTGGAAAATATTGATAAATTTCGAAATATAGTTTTAGGCCTCTGTTAGAAAATTAGGTTAGTTTGGTTAAGTATTTCTAATCCTATCATTAATTATACTTGAACGTGATTAAGGGAAAATATGGGGTTTTGGTTATGTTTGATCCATTTTAACCTATCACGTTGTTGTTTTGGTGTTTGTGATCATTTCTATTTGTTGCTATGACTATATGGTATGCTTTGTGATTGTCTAAAATAGTTAGAGTGGTCGAAAACGCCATCGAGTGGCGTATAAACAGTCACTGAAAGTTGCAGGAAAAGTGCAGGAAAGTACGCGAATTGGATCAGATTGGATGGGAACCGCATTGAGGAGGGAACCCGAACCGAACCGAACCGCATTGAGGAGGGAACCCGAACCGAACCGCATTGAGGAAGGAACCCGAACCGAACCGCATTGAGAAGGGAACCCGAACCGAACCGCATCGAGGAGGGAACCCGAACCGAACCGCATTGAGGAGGTAAACCCGAACCGAACTGCATGGAGGAGGTGAACCCGAACCGAACCGCATGGAGGAGGTGAACCCGAAACGAACCGCATGGAGGAGCGGAAATAAGCTGAACTAAACGGGGAGCCTGAGCACCACAGACCGAACCGAGTTTGGACCTCTACTCCTACTATGCGATGACTCTTTTAAAGACCAACACCAACTCAACCAAAGACCGAAATGCGAAGGTAGTCCAAGTAGGAAGTAGAACTCAGGATCTAGCTGGGAACCAATGAGTTAACTTCATGATTGGACTTTGTTGCGGGACGTGTGCTAAGGGGTTGTCGATGTTTAGGACATTGTACCACTATGTATGGGAGGTATGTGGACGAATTCAGGACCAAAGTGGCCTAGATACGACTAGTGGGCTATAGACCAATGAAGCGGGGTCATTTGAAAAGGTTTGGTCATGATCCCATAGGATAAGCTTGGTGGTAGCAGTAGTTATACAAGTCGAACTCCGTCATTACCTCGATGGGTCTAGTGATCAAAGTGGTGGATATCGTATGCTTTACGCACTGAGTGAGAGATGTGAGAATGGTTGCTATGCTTGATTTGTTTGCCATCACTATGACATGCACACCCACACCCCGTATTCTTTACACTATATGTTAGTGGCACCTTAGAGTACTGTACAGTATGTAGTGCTAACTCTTTGGTTGCAGGTCCAGGTATGGTCTAGTATACCTATTATTGTTTTTTTTTGTTGCTTATCGCTCATACCAGACTTTTGCCTGACCCAGAGTTTTATGTCTCTTCTTATTACTCTGGGTTCTCTCATGAGCAGACTAGAGACAGGTTAGCTGGTGAAGCACGAGTAGCTGTACCAGAGACGAGCAGGAGGCTTCCACATATGATATATATATAGAGGTATTCTCCCTATGTCGCTGCTGGTCACTACTTTGGGCATTAGTAGTGTACCTTTCCTTTGTTTTGCTTTAGAGACAGTTTTATAGTTGTAATAATGATGATGTGGAACATAAGCTGTATTTGGATTTTCCGCTACTTTGATGTTTAGTTTTCAGCTTATGCAATGTCTCACCTGTTTTATGTCAAGTATGTTATTATTATATTTTATTCCTTGCGCTGTGAGACATTCTACAGGTACTTTGTTAGTTCACCAGTAAGTCCTTTCCTTTTCCCTTTCTTTTGCAACCGTCCCGTGCCGGTTGGACATCGGCACAACGCATTTTCATGGGAAATGTCGGCTGGTGCAGGGCGGGCCGTCATAGATAACTAAACTTACAATCAAAAGGAAAAACTTGATTTCAGGTATCTGTATTCTAGGTTCACCATTGACGGCATGACGGCTCTAGGAATAATTTTTGTGTGGCTTAGGGTTTAGATTTAGGTTGCTTATGTAGAAGTTTGATTTAATAGGAACCGTCAGATTAACCTAGAGCAAACCAAAGCCATTCAGACAAGATAGAATAGCCACATCAGCCCTAATGACTCAACAAGGAGTCCATCAGAACCAATCAGATGCCACATCTACCTTAGAGCGAATCGGCCCACGGGTTGATAGCCAAACACCCTGAATCAACCCCTAGTCGACCCAGCGAGGCTCGGGTCAACCTCAAAAATGGCCCGGTTCAGTTATTCCCCCTCCCGATTCGCTTTTTTGAACTTTTTTCACATTTATTTATTTAATATATATATATATATATTTCTCATATGCATACAAACTTCAAGGCTTAATAACTTCTTCATAAGGTATCCGTTTTATGCAAACCAAATGTCTATCTTCACCAAATTTTTGAGACGAACGTAATAGCGCAACCCATTTCACTTAATTCTTCTTCTAAAAATTAAGTGTTCTTGAATTTGTTAATTTTAATATTCTCAGAAAATTCGGGGTGTTACAAAGCTTGTGACAACATTTGCATGTTATTTATAATGCATGGTGTTTACAACTTTTCAAGATATATACATGAAATTTCAAGCAAAGTAGTGATGGAGGTGTATGATATTCCAAGCTCTCGGAAGTTGGACGCCATCCGTTGTTTTCAGTTCGAAGGTTCCATTTGAGAATTTTTTTCTTATCATTTGTGATCCTTCCCAATTTGGTCTGAATACTCCATTTCCTACCAAAATTCTTTTCATAACAAGGTCCTCAATTTAAAGGTTCTCCATTTGACTTTAGCATTAAAATGTCTGGCTATCCTTCTCTGATGAGCAACAATTCCGAGTTCTGCTTCTTTCCTTTTCTTTCAAGCAAATCGAGCACTTCGAGCTGTAGCTTCCCATTCTCTTTTTGGTTAAAGTGGATTCTACGGAGAGTGGGAACTTCCAGCTCTACTGGGATCATAGCTTCGGATCCAAATGCAAATGAGAATGGAGTATGCCCAGTCACAGTTTTGTAAATTGTGCGATATGCCCATAGTGCAAGAGGGAGCTCATCTACCCATCCACTTTTAGCTTTTTTAAAACACTTCTTGATTGTCGACTTTATAATTTTATTGATTGCTTTGACTTTCCCGTTGGCCTGCGGATGAAGAATGGCTACAAAATTCTTCATAATCTTGTATTTAGCACAGAAATCTAAGAATTCGCTGCTCTCAAACTGAGTTCCATTATCGGTGATTATTTTCTGTGGTACCTCGAATTTGCAGATGATGTTTTTCAAGACAAAGTTGATCACTTTTTTTGAAGTAATAGTAGCTAATGGCTCAGCTTCAGCCCATTTATCAAAATACTCAACTGCTACTATTGTATACTTCATACTCGACTTAGCTATAGGTTATGCTCTGATTAAATCTATACCCTAGACAGCAAACGGCCTTGGGCTGACTAACTGAGTTTGTTCTGTGGGAGGTGCTCTCGGAATCATTGCATATCTTTGGCATCCATCACACTTCTTAGCATATTTCATTGCATCCAGGTTCACATCAGGCCAAAAGTAGCCATATCATAGAATTTTCTTGGCTAGTGTTTGACCACCTGTGTGACCTCCACATTCCCCTTCATGTAATTCTGCCAGCTCTGGACTCCTCCTTGGTTACACATCGCAATAGAGGCGTAGAGAAGCCTCGTCTATATAACCTTCCATCTTGAATAAGGTACAGTAGAGCCTTGCACAATATTTTCCCTCACTTTTTTGTTCCTTTGGAAGCATTGCGTTAAAGATATATTCCTTGATTGGAGTCATCCAGGATACAGGATCTTCAATAGTCTCCATAATCCAATCGACATCCGCTTCTTCAATAGTAGCAGTTGAAAGGACTTTGACGGGTATCAGATCCAGCAAATACGCATCTGAGGAACTGGCATATTTAGCGAGAGAATCTGCCTTTGAATTTTCTTCCCTAGGAATATGAGATATAGTGTAGCAGTCAAGGTCATTAAGAAGTTCCAAAGCTTTGGTAAAATAAGTAGGAAGGTTTCCGACCTTGGTCTATAATTCTTTACGGACCTGACATACTACCAGTTGAGAGTCATTGAGAATTTGCAAGGTTTTTAGATTCAACTCTTTTTTCTAATTTCAGTCATGTTCTCAAAGCTTCATACTTGGCCTCATTATTGGTTGATGGAAATTCCAGCCATAGAGCATAGCATAAGGAGTGGCCATCAGGAGTTTCCAGGACTATTCCTGCCCCAGAGCAGTAATCATTCCCAGATCCATCAATGAACAGCTTCCACCTAGCCATTGCCTCTGCTGGTTTTTCTATTTCTTCACCCCTATCCATGAATTCAACGATAATATTTTCTAAAACCTGCCTATTAACAGCTCTTTGAGGACGATAAGTAATGTCATACTGGCTGAGCTCTATGTTCCACTTCAATAATCTCCCTGAGGTTTCTGGGCGAAACCTTTATAGGATGGGCTCGTAAATATGGCCTTAGCTTCTTTGAGGCAATGAGCAGACAATACGCAAGTTTCTCTAACTTGAGATAGTTTAATTCTGCCCCAGCAAGCCTTTTACTAGTATAGTACATTGGTCATTCAACCTTGGAACTTCCCGGACAAGCGCAACGCGTAATGCATCAGGTGAGACAGCTAAATATAGGAACAGTTCTTCTCCATCTTTACGCTTCGACAGCATCATTGGTGATTCCATGTGTTTGATAACTCTTCGAAGGCTGTTTGCCATTTGGGAGTACATTGGAAAATTTTCTTTCTTTTCTTCAAAGCATTGAAGAGCGGAATGCATCGATCTATGGCCTTTGAGATAAATTGGTTAAGCGCGGCTGCTTTCCCGTTTAGGCTTTGAAGCTCTTTCTTCATCCTAGGAGCACGCATCTCTCGCAGGGCTGCGACTTGAGAAGGATTCGCTTCAATGCTCTGGCATTGACTATGAATTCGAGAAACTTTCCCGATGCGACACCGAATGAGCATTTAAGCGGATTTAGCTTCATCCCATATTTTCTGAGGATATGAAACATTTCAGCCAGATTTTCCAGATGATCATCTGCTTTCTTTGATTTTAGCAGCATATCATCCACATAAACTTCCATTGTGTTCCCAAACTGGGATTCGAACAAGGAATTCACAAGGCGCTAGTATGTTTCTCTTGCATTTTTCAGTTCGGACGGCATGATTTTGTAGCAGTACAAGCCTCTATTTGTTACGAAACTCCAGTTTTCCTCATCCGGCTTATGCATCATAATTTTAGTGTATTTGGAGTACGCATCCTTAAAAGATAATAGTTCATGCCCCGCTGTTGCATCAATAAGTTGATCAATTCCGGGCAATGGGAAACTATCCTTGGTACACGCCTTGTTGAGGTATGGATAGTCTATGCACACCCTCCACATGTCGTTGGACTTCTTGACAAGGATCGGATTAGAAAAATTCAATCAGGATATGTAGATTCTCGTATAAGGTTGTTTTCGATCAACGTATCCACTTCTTCTTTTAATGCTATAGATCTTTCAGGTCCTTGAGTTCGCCATGTTTGTTTTATTGGAGTTAAACTTGGATAAACATTCAATTTATGCACTATTACATCCGGTGAAATCACACACATATCAGAATGTGTCCAAGCAAAAACATCCAAATTCGCTTTTAAAAACAAAGTTAATTCTTTTTGCAACTTTAGGCCCAGCTGAGAACCTATTTTCAATACTTTGTCAGGATCTTTATCATGCACTGGAATTGAGATTGTGGCTTCAGCTAGCACCGCTCTACTCCCCTCTACACAGGATTTACTTGGGTCCATTTCTTTTTGATCTCTACCGTGCTCGCTAGTTTAAGGGCCCCGCCCTAGTTGCTATAAGGGGAGTCATGAATGTGGAGTGGAGCCTCCACATTCTTCTTCGTCTTCTTTTTCCTAGCTTCAGCCAGCTCTGCCGTGTAACACTACCTTGTCTCCTTCTGGTCGCCTTTCATTACACCAACTCCATTTTCGGTAGGGAATTTCATAGTCAAGCACCATGGAGCTATTGCTATCCTGAATGCGGCAAGGGTTGGTCTTCCGAGAAAGGCGTTATAGGCTGAAATCTCATCAACTATGAAAAAATCTTGTTTCATGGCAACCTTCTATTCTACTTCTCTGAGTTCGACGAGCAAGTTGATGACGCCAATCGGCTAAGTGGGTTGCCTCGTGAGCCCATGGATCTTATTCTGGTAAGATTTAATGTCATGCACAGAAAGATTCATCTTGTTGAATGCATTAATGAAAAGAACATTGACAGATGCCCTGCTGTCTTCTAAGACTCTCCTGACAATACCAGGACCCAGACTGATGTAACAACCATAGGGTCAACCATTGGTATTAGCAATCCATTTGAATCTCTGTCTTGGAACACAACATCATCCCATGAAATCTTTTACATTTTAGCGGGAAAGGCATTGTTCGTGACTATGAGTTCCTCTTCTTTCTGTAGGTTTTTTATCTCTTCAGTATACTTCACGATGTCCCCAGCTTCTTTCGGCTGGGTGGCGTCCTCTTGAGATCGTTTTGATGATTGGTCTTGCAATAACAACAACTGGAGTACTCGCTCTCTCTCAGCCCAGACTGTCCTTCAGATGTTCCTTGCCCTCGAGCATCTTGAGTATTCTGTGGGTTTTTCGTATATTGCTGAAGTCTGTTCTTCCTTATTAACTCCTCAATCAAGCTCTTTAGATGCCTACATTCATTCATATTGTGTCCTGGTTGGTTATGGAACCGACATAATCTTCCTGACTTTATTGCAGCATCATTGACCTTTACTTGCTTTGGTGTTGGATATTCCTTGGTATCCTTAGTCTCCATGAAGATTCTTTCCACAGTGTCATTCAAAGGAGTCAACTCTAAATTCTTAAAGAAGCGAAATTTCTTGTTAGCCTGATTACCCTTTCCATCGTTTCCCCTCTTTTGACCACTAGGATTCTTTTGCTTATTCTACGCATTATTATCTTTCTTTTCTGGCTATGCACCACTTTCAGGAGCATGTAGGGCATAGGCTGGATCTTCATCGACACTCATATGTTCCTCAGCTTTATCAAATAGTTGCTCAAGCGTGGTCAGCTTCTTCTTCTTGATCCATTGCCCAAATTTGGCCTTCTTGCATATGGCCCCTTTTAATGCCATTAACACTAAGCAAGGCTAATGATTTCCGACCTCGGCTGCAACAACGTTAAATTGGGTGAGGAAAGCCTTGATGGATTCTTCTGGCCTCTGCTCTATCTCATTCAGGTCCATAACATCCCGGACCTTAGATGCTTGAAGCCTGAACTGCTTTCTAAATAGTTTGGCTAAAGTAGCAAGATCATCCACATACTTTGGTGGTAACTTTGTGAAACAAAAGTGAAGCCACCCATTCTAGAAAAGTTGGGAAGTACAAGCACTTAAGCTTGTCTGTGGCATGCGCCCCATCCATACGTTGGTCATATTTGAACAAGAACACATTGGGATCGCCTGTCCCATTATAGACTTGTACCATTGGAGGTTTTATTTTGTTCAGGTATGGAGCCATGTTGATCCTTTCCGTGAGTGGGGTCTCAGTAGGAGCAAATCCCCACTCTTTTTCATCATCCACTTTTTTCTAGATTTTCTCTATGATATTGTGAACCATTTCCAATATGCGCTCCTCTTTGTTGTACTGGTCCACGAAGCGGACGCCATCCTCCTTACTGGATGTCTTCCAAAGCAAACAGTCACGGTTTGGATTCCGAGGCCCTGGCCTCCCTCTTGGGGAGGTTCCCCTTTGGCGGAACTAAGCACTTGTCTAGAGGTTGCTTTATCAGAATGGTTGCACGTGGGTGGTTTTGCTTCTTTATGATGAGGGTCATTAGGGTCTGCAACCTCTTGGACAAAATTTTCGTGATTCGACTTGAAGAGGAAGAACCCGCATTTTCCGTTCGAGCTGGTTGAGGACGAGTGGCATTTAAAGTAACTTTCGCCATTGCAGCTCAAATAGTGAACATGGATTCTAATTTTTCCAGCATAGCATTGTTTGAGATATCAATTTGACTTGTTAGACCCACAACAACTTCATCCAACTCTTTCCTTTTATACCTGCTCCAGCTCTAGAAGATTCACCTTCTTTAAAGTGGTTGGTGAGCGGTGTGGTATTGTTGGTAAGGTTGTTGGTCTCCTCGACAGTCTTGCTAGTGAATTTCTTCAGTATACCCATGACTTAGGCAAGGCCTTGAACATAAAAGAGAGTTTTATGATTTGCCTGGATCTTAGATCTAGCGGATCTACAATAGAAGCAGGCTTAGGACTTCAAGGTAAGACTCTGGAGCTTGAGAAATGTGTGAAGGAAAAGAGATGTGAACGCGGCCCCATGGTTGGCGCCAAATGTTTAAACCAAAATTAGCTCAAACACCAAAGATGCCACGAAGGCACTTCACCAATCGGTTAGAGATGAGACCACAATCGCAGCAAAAAAGTAAATGCACAAAGAATTTTTAGTGGTTCGATCTAAAGTAGATCTACATCCACTTTGGCAAGGATTTCCATTAGAAGTTTAAGAGTTACAAGCCTAGAATCATCACTAAGTAATTTATTGCTTCTTTTATACTATAAATTCACTTTAATCTTTGCAAATCAGCGAGGAAAAGAGAAAATCTATCCAAATGCAAAGGATATAAAGGAAGATCTTCAATCTCTAGAACATTTGATCAAGTTTAACGGACTCAATGGCGGGTTAAGATCTAGATCTTTACTTGGAGATGCCAAACGATGTTAGAATCACTTAAAATAAGACAGAAAGAAATTTGGCGGCCTTTTGGGTCGTAGAAATCCCTACTTAAAAGCATGGAAGCCATGGCTTATTTATAGGAGAAGGTGGAATGAATTGGTGAGCTTAAATTTGTACGTTCAGGCTGTGGGTCGGTCGCGCAGGTAATTACATAAATGTCGCTACCAGTTGTAGCCAACTGTAGCCAGTCAATCACCAGTTGTTCTGATCGACTGACCCTATGATGCTCGACCAGCTCTACGAGCGACCGACTTATATGAACAATTCCCACTGGGCGAGGAGCACGAACAACCTTATAAGCGACTGAGCCTTAAGCTCAACTGGACCATTGAGCGACCGACCAGAGGAGTATGCGAACGACCGAGGTGACGTGTGTGCCCCATCTTGCTTGACTAAATGACGCGCACGACCGACGCACGGGGTGAGAGAGCGACCAGGAAGTTGGTAAAATAGTATTGGATGGTGCTTGACCGACCCTGGCTCACGCGATCGACCCTTTAGGCTTGGCTTACCGATGACTGATCCCTTTAGCACTCGATTGATCCTACCAGAACTTGACTGATCCTATCTGTGGTGCGACCTGGGATGCTCGAGCCCCATCTATGTGCAGGCTTCCTTTGCACAACTGTTCCAAAGTGAAGTAAAAGCCTGGTGCCTTCTCGACCCTATAGTGTGACCCTTGGATGCTCGAGCCTTATTAATGTTCAAACCATGCCAATTCCTGATCTATTAACAAGTACATGATTTTAATGGATAAACATCATGCTAATTTAATTATGTTAAAGTGTCATTACTTTTGCTAATTGTAGCTATTTCTTACTAGAATACTAATAGACTCATTAATTTTTTACCTTTTGAATATACATTTTAAGAGAAATATCAATGCGTAGATTTGTCATTTCTTAATTCTTTTACTTCCATTTCATTTTCTTACAAAAATTTCTATTTTTCATTTTAACTTATCTATGAATCCTACAGTTAAAAACTTCTAATCCCAACCTAAGTCAAATCAAGATATATATCTACTATATGAAAGCTCAATATACAATTTGTGACAATTCATTTTCAGTTTTCGCGAAATTCTCAGATGCTGCCATGTGTCAACTATTTAATTGTGTTATACTTTTATTTACATTTCCTACTACTATTTTTTTTCTTAAATGAAATATCAATAGATTTGTAGTTATTTTACAATTTATCTTCCATTATAATTCTCCTTCCTATCAATCGATATCATGGTTATTCTTCAACCTTTTCTAATTATACAATTGTAATTTCATTTATTCCCATCATCCGATGATAGTTTCTTTTCATATTTCTGTTTTCAATATACGTTTTTTCTTAAATGAAATACCAATAGACGTGCAGTTGTTTTATTATTTATTTTCTCACAGTATTTCTTCTACCGACTAATCGATTTTATGGTTATTCTTGAATTTCTTCTAATTACGCAATCCAAATTTCATTTAATCTCATCATCTAATGGCAGTTTCATCTCTGTTTTTAATTTCTACTCACTTATCGATTTGAGTAAATAACAAGCAAATCCTTTTAATTTTTTGGTGCTATTATCGTAAAACTCATACGATGATGACTCTTCATTTCCAGATTTCTCAAAAAGCTCATATGCTTCCATGTGTCAGCTATTTAATTGTCTTAGAATTTTATTTACTTTTCCTACTATCATTTTCCTTAACCGAAATACCAATATACACACAGTTGTTTTATTGTTTATCTTCTCAGTATAACTCTTCTTCCTATCAATCAATATCATGGATATTCTTACATTTTTTTTCTAATTACACAATCATAATTACATTTGTTCTCATCATTTGATGATAGTTTCATTTTTGTTTTTTATTTCTATGCTCAATGTACAATTCATGACTATTCATTTTTAGTTTTCTCCGGAATCTCATATGTTGTCCATTTGTCAACTATTAAATTGTCTTAGATTTTTTATTTATTGTTTCCTACAGTGTTCTTTCTTAAACGAAATACCAATAGACAAGAAGTCGTTTTATTGTTTATCTTCTCATTATACTTCTTCTTCTTCCTATCACTCGATATCATGGTTATTTTAGTTTTTTCTAATTACATGATCCTAATTTCATTTATTCTCATTATCTGAAGGTGTTTCATCTCTGTCTCTATTTTTATTGTCGTATCAACCTCAATAAATAACAAGAAAATTCTCTTTCTTTTTAGTGTTATTATTGTAAAACTCATATGATGATGAGTTCAGTTATAAGACAAGATATCTAACTTAAAAAATCAATACTTAAGTAGGGATGCAATTGTTATTTTTTTCTTACTAATGTTTAAATATATGTCCTCAAGGAGGCTTAGAAAATCTATTAGGAATTGAAATATAGATAAAAAGATGAAACTCCTATACTTTTACATTTTTTATACTACATTGTATGCACTAGCAATTTTCAATTTCATCATTTATCCAGAAAGAGAAAGAAAATGTTATAGACTTTGGGCCTTGAAATAATACAAAACTATTCTGTTAAATTAGCTCATTTATCAATATGTTGGACAAAAAATTGAGGTTAATATTTATACTTTCCAGTAAAGTTTTTCACTAATACCACAAACAATTATTTAATTATTTTAATTTTATTATGTAAGTTATTCTTAATTAAGTTATATATACCATGTTTTAAATGTACATTAACATGAAATTTAATTAAGTTATATATACCATGTTTAAATTATACATCAACATGAAATTTCAAGATGATCAAGTTCATAGATTATGTACAATTTCATTAGCATAATTTACATGTATTTTCTCCTTTCCATTTAACTAGAAGTATGATTGATTTGACGATGGTAAGTTTTGGTGATCCAGAAAGATTAAAAATGGAGCTTTATGGATTATAAACATGATGTTAAGGTACATTATCTAATTTAATAATATAATTTTTGTCAACTGATAAAGAGATTTAGAATTCAAACATCTACCAACAAAATAAACCATTTATTAGTATGTGTGTTACGCACCGCATTTCGCTCAGTCCCAATCGATCGCTAAACAGACGAAGATTATTCGAGAACGCGGATTGTAGTGAGAACACGGCGCAATAAAACACAAACATGAGGACATTTCATTGCTATTACAACAATTTACATCAGAGTACAAGAATCAGAGTACGAATAAATAATATATACAGTGGAAAAATATCATAGATTTAAAATTACAATACCAACGGAAACATAATACATGAATAAAAATTGTAGCTGAAAATATAAACTACCGCAGCTGAAAGAGAAACACGGATAAAAAGCTTTCCAAATATAGCTCATGCTATAATACAAGATCCTGTGAAAACAAATATCTGCGAAAACCAAAACAACTAGCTGTCCGTGTGGAAAATATGGGGACCTAGAGTTTAGGTAGAAACAATAAACTCCAGTTAAGTCATGGGACTAGTGTGAGAACTCAAAACAATTATTAAACTTCTACTTTAAATTAGGGTAAATCGCGAGACCACGCCGTATGTCACGGAACGGGTTCACTCCCATGAATACTCTGAAATGAAACAATTTATAAAAAAACGCAATGCTTTTAGAAAAAATGAAGCTATTATAAGACTCAGGCCCCATCACACAATGCAAACGCAAACCAAAGGATATAGTTTTTCCTTATAATAGAAAAACATGCTTGATACACTTTAAAGCATATCATTTTGATACTGTTGTAAGTGCATATTGTCAAAAACAACTTTAAATATAAATGTATCAATCATAGACGGCATAGGTACCATATATTATGTCTCCATACGTAGGTTTACAACTAAAACCGAAAAGTCGCATATTGGAAATTGGAATTTCATCATGAGTCAAGGAAAGGGATGGTCTCCTTACCGATTCGGATCACCTATAGCATGATGATCCAGGATCACACCTATGGGCAACCCTTGGATCCTGCAAGGCCAGTCCTCTCTTGCTTTTGAGGATTGGTTATTCCTGAACAATACGTTTCTCGGTCCTATCAGATCTATCTCTCATCCTTTTAGTTGGATAGATATCTAAGGTGCCTCGCAATCTATCATGCATATAAGTAAAAATGTGTGGGCTTCATACCATGGCACCACTTCTAGCTAGAAAGAAACGTAAGCACTCCTTGCGTCCCTTATCCCGTTTCCAACTCATACCGAGGTGTGAGGCTCGCGAATTAACACTATACACAAAGCTATGCTACTTTAAGCCGTGCTTTGATCATCATCCACAAGGCCCTTCTTTCCAACAAAAGCCTTGATTATTTGCATCTTAACATGCCACATTGTCAATTATTGCCATACAACTGATATAAATCAATATATAACCTCTAAGCTCATACGTCTTAGAAAAGTGTGTTAAGCGAGAGAATAAATTCTCTGCAACCAAACACATACATATTTAATAGAAATCAATCAATACAAAAGGAAATACAATGTCCGACATAAACCATTTACAAGTTCATTTCTGGGTCTAAATGAAGCCGGAGGGTCCTTATTCCTCATTCCATATGTCCAATACAGGAGAGAGGCCTTCGTATATCCAGTCGACCTCCAAGTATGTCTGGACGATCACCACTTATTACCTCATCTTGGGTGTACAGCCCAGTCAAGATGTTATTAATCATCCAAACGATGTGATCTCCGGTCTTCAACCACCGTCTTCAATTCTTCGACTTTTAGTCGTCGTATCAGTTATTCAAAATGCGTTAAACCTAGACTTTCCGAATAACCCGCATAAATTATATTCATGTGAAGTATAAAAACATTATACGCCTCATCCAATCTAGAATATTCTTTTATTCATATATTCATTACATTGGGAATCATTCGCATAAATCTTATCAAATATCTAATTCATTTAAACCACTTATTTAAATTTTTCTTTGAAAACCATTACAAAATATTTTATGTTATCTTTTAATAAACTTAAACCCTATTAAGTTTTATCAAACTAGTTGGGATTTACGAGCCTTGCCGAAGTAATCATTCATTTTATTATCCCAAAACACTCTTATTCATCCCATGGAGAAAAACTGGTAGTACTCCATATCTAACACCCACGGTGTTGTCTATAAATTCAATTACCACTTAACGTTAAAATCTAATTAAAGATTTAACTATCGCATGGAGTACAACTGGTGGTACTCCATTGTCGAACATTTCTTGAATTCAATAAATTTAATTACCTTATCCTCATTTCAGTCTAATTAAAGATTCGCTAAAACTCCACTTAGTTTTAATCTCAGAAATCATTACTTAATGATTACTCAAAATTATAAAATAAATCGTGTCTTTACTTGGGTTAAAGAACCAATGTCATTTAAAACGTAGTTCACGATTGGCTAAAAATCATATTCCATTAAAATGGAACCTTCACGGAATTCATAACAGTATATAATCAATATAAATTTCCATATCAGACTAATACTATAAGTAAAATAATGATAAGGCCTTTTAAATTCCATATATAGTAACGGTCTTCCTTCATAGAGGCTCATTTCAATTATCAATAAATCGAGTCCTACTCAATTCCATTTTCTTTTATTAAATTGGAAAACTTTACTTTGGAAATTTCTATTAAATCTTAGAATAAAGATTTATAAATTCCAAATCTTAACTTCACTGTTTATCGGGTTTAAGAACTAATGTTGTTTAAATAATTGTTCACAATCAACCCAATATCAACTTCCATTTAATTCTAATTATATTTATTAATTGAAAAATGTGCTTAAATCTTAGTTAAAAGATTTATTCCTTTGTAAACTGGGTTTAAGAATAATGTTACTGAAGACACCATTCGCGACAAACCCAAAATTCAATTTGATATTAGATACAAGGCTCCAAATAGAAATCATATCGACTTATATTCAATATCAAATTCTGAGACCAACAGACATCATATTGGGAATAACGATATCTATATCTTCCAAATTACTCAACAATATTCGTATAATCACGGAATTCAATATTGAAATATTTTGAAGATTAGTTCCATTCAAATCCATTCCAAATCATACGTTGGAAAACTCTAGTTTGATTAAAACCATTTCAATTCCTTTCAATTCTTTATTCTAGTTACCAGCTAGTTCATTAAGATAAAAATATCTTTTATCTTTACAAACATGGAATATTTCATCCAAAATCTTTTCAAATCATTTACTACGATTTCACATGATGTATTCATGTCCGTCCTAAATCAGACATCAAAATCATATTTTGATTCTTCTCTGATTATTATGTTAAATATTCGTTTATATTCTGAATCAAGATGTGACTCAATCAATTACCATATAGCTTTAATTATATGGATTTCGTACATTGCATGTATTCAAAAATAGTGATAAATAACTATTAAACTTTCAATTCACATCCAGAGTGCAATTTACAACTGTATAACCATTAAATAATTAAATAACGCTTATAACGTCCTGTCAATCAATCGATTGACATATAACTAAAAACAAGGGAGATGTGTGAAGTTATTATCATCCCCAGACCCATATAGGGTTTTCAATCAACATTCAATGATTATTATTTGCATACTTGGGTAGTGTGTAAAATTATTGTCCCAATACCCGTGTGCGGTTTATATCACAATCCATGTGAAATTATCTATTATTTGGGAGACCGGTGGGTAAATTGCCATCCCAGAATAATTCATAATATAGACGTTTTATTTAACAATGTGTGTGTATATATATATATAAACAGTTTAATAGTGGTAACATCAAAATTGTATCATCCATTAATCACCAAACAAATATTGTAATCACAGACAATAAACATATATTTAGTTATAATAATAAATAATTGTACAAAAGAATCGAGTGAGAGAGTTCTCACAATTGGTTTCCACTCCTTCATTCTTTAATTGATGATTTATAAAAACGAGTTCGTAAGAATCGGGTCCGTGAAATCTGTGAATTATAGAAACTGAAAAGTCACAAACAAAGGCCAAACGGTTCGGGCACCATCCCGGAAAAAGCTTAGATGAATCAAGACTGTGGACCAAGGTCCTGTTGGATCACCGCTTAACCAGTCGACTGGTCCATTTCTGACCAATCGACTGGTCAGAACCTGGGCCGCTGTCCAGGTTGGCTACCAGTCGACTGGTATGTTTTGGACCAGTCGACTGGTCGCTGTTAAATGGAATATTTTGGTTTTTTCTTTTTCCTTTTTCTTATATGAACCATTTACTACGAACCTCCGCAGGCTATGCACTTAATCTAGATGATAATAAGGCCTCATAGGCTCATCGAAACAATCCAAGAACACATGCACAAAACATATATACATAAGATTGCTATAATTTTGATCATATATTTAAAAATGAACAAATTCTCTAACCATAGCTATCAAATGCAATATAAGTGAATTGTGAAGTCTCAGAACTTGCTGATGCGACAACGGAACTTCACAATAGTGCTAAAACAACTCGTGGCATGTGCATTCGATTGTGCGCACAACCAAAATGAGAAATTCCAACCGAAGGAAACTAAAACTAATGAACCAGAACGGGTATACTTATCTAACTAATTCATATGCATATACACAACTCTAAACGAACCTGATTGACACTTTACAAGCCAATAGTGTAACAGCCCGTATTTTATGTATCGAAAGATCGTAAAATATTTTTATTTTATTCCCTGAGGGTTGGATCATTCTCATCTTTTAACATGTTGCTTATGGGGATGAGAGACATGTCCATAAATTTTACTAATTTTGTTTGTGACCATTTTTCCTCTATTAGTCCTGTCCAGGGCATAACTTTTGACTTAGGTCGAATCAGAGGGTGATACCTGTGCCAATGGAAAGGAATGATGACTACCTTTTCGTAGAATGTTTAAATTAAGGAATTGGCTCAGCGGTTTTGGAGATATCGCTGTTTTAAGGTTTTTCAGTTGGCTGTTCAGGTTTGGAGAGCTTAATGTGCTGAATTGGAGAGGCCCATTAGTGGGCTGGTGGAATCTTATAAATAGGGGGTGAGAGTGGAGGGAAAAGGTTTACTTTTCCATTCTCTCATTTGGAGAAATTGATCTCCTTCTTCCTTTAACACCTTTCCACCATTAAAAATCCAAATCTAAGGAGGGAAATCATAGATCTACACCATTAGAGGCTAGCTCTATGACAATTGGAGTAAGAATTCATCGGATCAAGGTGTTTGGTGTGAGGTGCTTGCTGTCCAGATTCCTTTTTCATTTATTTTAGATTGTTTCTGCAAATCGGTGAGTGATTTATATCTCTCACATGAATGCAATGAAGTATATGAGTGTTTGTGCATGTTTCTCATCAAAGTCAAGTGTTTTACCATAGATTTACACCACTATATGTCTATTTTCCTATGCATCACCCTATGATCTAATTTAACAAGTTTTACCTATTAATTTCATGTCATTTCACATGTTTATGTTAATTAGATCTCTCATTTTGATCATATGTTCAATTTAATTGTTTTATGCGATATTTACATCATTTTTTAGGTAATCATCATATTCATGTTGTTAGCAATGTTATGACATGTTTATGATTGTGTTTGATGATTTTGGTTGAGTCGGTTTCATCGATTTCGTCATTTGGCAAAGTTTTGGTCGAAATCGAAGTAGAATTGGAGATGTGCAAGAAGTGGATTGATTCGGCCATAAGTGGTTCTGGTCGGTTATAAATCTTGTCTTGGAGAATAAGTTAGAACGGGTCGGTTGGAATAAAGGATTGGTTGGGTCGGGCTATGTCTGGTCAGATCGGTTCATTCAAGATGGGTCGGGTCGATCCAGAAGTTGAGGTGATGAAATGCCGGGTTGGGTCGGTTATGTTGTGCAACCAGATCGGGTCAGTCGTGTTGGTGATCAGATCGGGTTAGTCGTATTAGTGATCGGATCGGGTTAGTTATGTTGGTGATAGGATCGGGTCGGTCATGTCGCAGGGAGGGATGAGTTGGATCGGGTCGGTCGTGGGGTGCAATTGGGTCGGGTCGAGCTGAACTGATCGGGTCGGCCTATATCCTGATCGGTTATGTTTTCAACAGCGCTTCTTAACGTTGTGGTTGATAGTGATGATGCTATGGTTTGTTTCCAATAGGGCCATTTTCTGAAATTGTACATTTTTCGGGTACGACTTATATTTGAAGAAAACAGCTTGAAAAAAATATTTTTTCGGGGCAACCCCCCGAACCCTAGCCGCAACGCAATGATGTAATTGGCTCGGTGATGGTGCAACATCGAGAAGAATTCAAGTGCGAATATACGAAGTATTGGAAGGTGTTCGTTGATCGGTATAGAATATCGAATGAGGCGACAACTCAAAGGTCGTGAGTTAATGGATAATGGTTGCTCGAGAAGGTTGCTTGAGCTATGAAACATCATCAAGGTTGGATGACTAGAGATGCGAAGGCCGAGAAGTCATTGTTGTCGTCAGTTCTAGCAGGCTCAAAGCATGGGTACAATGGGGGCACCCGAAAGACCGGAAGGTTGCCGCTCAAGTACCTTGGGTATCGTTGAAAGGCCTAGTTGTCAAGGTTGGACATATAGAGTTTATGCTAGAACTGGGGTTACCATTAGCCCTTGACATGTGGCAAGGTTGGCTGTCACACGATTAACGATGGTCTCAAAGCAGGATTGGCGGTGATAGCCAGAGTCAGTCATGGATGATTGGTTGTTCTGCTTGTACCGTCTCATGTAGGTTGTCCAGCGTTGAAGGAGATGTCCTTTGGGTGCTTGTCTGATATTGGTTTAGGCCTTTGGGGCTTGTGCTTGAGGGATGCTAATTTCGATTAGGATGGTTTACATGAGATATATATAATTCGGATGTTTTGAGTGTTTTACCATGATTGAATGGGTGTTCTGGTTTCCATGGATAAATGGTTGAATTGTTTAAAGTAAAGGCTATCACTGTCTGATGTGGGGAAGATAAGGTTGAGTTCTTCTCTGGTGTTGTGGGTAGATTAGTATGTTTATCTATCCATTTTCATACACTTTATTCTTGAAGTTTGTTAGTTGTTTTATCGCTCACTAAGACTGTTGTCTGACTCAAGGTTTTATGTCTCCTCTTATTACCTTAGGCTGTTCATCCCATTGATGGATGAGCAGACTAAGTAGCAGGTGACAGGTAATAGCTTAAGTGAAGACGGTGTTGCTATTCAAAGGCGAGCAGGAGGCTGGCGTACTATCTTTATTACTATCTAGTATTTGTTTCCGCTGTTTGTTATTTTTCTGAGTGTCGTAGTGAGGCAAATTGTACAAACACTATTGTTATCCACATGTATGGGAAGTATTTTCTAGTTGTCATGAAAGTTTAGTGTTTTCTGCTTCACTATCACTACCTGTTGTATGTGTTCTATTATATTTTATCCTTGCAATGTCAGTTTATGACAGATTCCATTTATCTACCATACCTTGATGATCGTTCATAGCGGCCTGACACACCTTTCAGCATATTATTCCTCTTGTATAGAGCGAGGGCTGTGGGCGGTCGTCACATTTGATATCAGAGCTCTGGTTAACGATTTTAGCCAAAGATCTAAGACGTAATTACGTATGAGAGACGTATTTGTAGATTTCAGTTGGTTGCTTACTATATATATTAGCATATATAGTAGTAGTGTTTGTACTTCCTTTACCAGTTTTTCTTGAAAGTGGCTAATCATTCTGGTTTGCAGAATTAGAATTAGTTGAGATACGAGACATTCTGCTAGGGAAGAAACTATGCCTGGAGGGGGTAATAGTGGAGCATCCGATTACCCGGTTATGTTTGAAGCCATGAAGGAAGCATGTCTTCGAAGGAACCCCGCTCCAGTGGCAACTACGGTTGAGGTTGGAGTTCCAGTGCCTAGAGCTGTAGAATTTGCAAAGCTATGCAAAGACTTTACATCATTGGGAGGGAAACAATTTAAGGACACTGAATCAGTTGAAGAGGTTCAAAGGTGGATGGATACTTGTGTCCGAATCTTCAAGGACATGGGTATTGATGATGCAACAAAGAGGAAACTTGCATCAAGGCTGTTAGTGGGCAGTGCAGTGGACAGATGGGACTTTGTCACACTTGAGACCCTTGAAGAGGATATTTCATGGGACCAATTCCAAGCTAAGTTTGAAGCAAAATTTATCACCACCGCGTAGAAGTATGTTCTATTTAAGAGATACGCGGAACTTAAACAGAATGGTTGTCCAGTTCTTGACTATATTTCTGACTTCGAGACCTTGTCGAAGTATGCTCGTTTATATGTGGATACTCCTTATCATAAGAATGAGAAGTTTGTCTTGGGATTTGTGATAGACTATGGATCTTGGCTAATCCAGTTGGGGGTTCGTCCAGCTTGTGCATATTGTGCTGTGGTCTAGTGTTGTCGAGTCATGGTTGCTCTTTTGTGTGTGATTGCTTTGTTCTTAACTTCTCTGGGATTGGGATCATCTTGGGCATGGATAGGCTCAAGAGGTATACACAGCAAGGGTGAATTGCGAGAAGCTAGAGATGACAGTCGGGGATGTGGAAGGGCGGAAGGTGTTGATTCGGGGTAACCTGAAGATGGTGTTCTTATAAGTTATATTCGCTTGTGATTCCACAAGAAGACTTGTCATTTGTGCTGATCGCTAATGAATATGGGGATGTCTTTGACGAGGTCAAAGGGTTGCCGCCGCATCGTGAGATCGAGTTTAGAATCGATTTGGTCAAGGATGCTAGACAAATCGTTTTGCTTCTTAGGCGGATGGCGCCAAAGGAACAACGAGAGTTAAAGGTGCAGGTTCGTGACCTTTTGGGAAAAGGATTCATTCGGAGAAGCGTTTCCGAATGGGGTGCACCAATGGTGTTTGCAAGCAAAGCGGATGGCTCGTTAAGATTGTGTGTGGATTACCGTGAGCTGAATAAGGTGACTAAGAAGAACAAGTATCCATTGCCAAGGATAGATGGCTTGTTCGATCAGCTTCATGAAGCCAAAGTGTTTTCTCAAATGGATTTGGCAACGGGATTTCACCAATTGAGGGTGGCCAAGGATAGTGTGCCAAAGACTGCTTTTAGGATACCATCCGGTTTCTTCGAGTGGTTGGTTATGCCATTCAGGTTGAGTAATGCGCTAGCGTATTTCGTGGATGTTATGATTAGGGTATTCATAGATCAGTTGAATAAGTTTGTGCTTGTGTTCGTATATGATATTCTGGTTTACCCCAAGGAATGAGGAAGAACACAAGGCACACTTGAGAGTTGTGTTAGAGATCTTGCGGAAGCATTAGTTAAAAGCTAAGTTCTCGAATTGTCACTTCTGCAAGGATGAAGTAAGGTTCTTAGGTCATGTTGTTTCTGGAAATGGGATAGCGGTTGACCTCGCTAAGGTGGCAGCAATCCAGGACTGGGATAGACATAAGAATGCAACAGATGTTCTGAGTTTCCTTGGGTTGGCATTATATTACCGATGGTTTATCAAGGATTTCTCCAAGATTGTTGCATCGTTGATAGGATAAACGAAGAAGAGTCAAGTGTTCACATGGAATGCGAAGTGTGAATAAGCGTTCGAAATCCTGAAGGAGAGATTGACATGTGCTCCTGTGTTGACCATTCCAAGTGGGAATGAAGAGATGGTGGTATACACCGACATACGTGGTACTAGGCTGAGAGCAGCGCTAATGCAAAAGGATAAGGTCATGGCCTACGCGAGTCGACAGCTAAAGCCGCATGAGAAGTACCCAACTCATGATTTGGAGTTGGCAGCGATTGTGTTTCTCTGAAGATGTGAAGACATTACCTGTTGGGAGTCCGATTCGAGTTGTTTATGGATCATAATTCATTGAAGTATCTTTTTCCCCAAAAGGATTTGAATCTTCGGCAGCAATGATGGTCAGAGTTTCTGGCAACGTATGATTTTGAAATGGCCTATAGTCTTGGTAAATGTAATGCAAATGCAGATGCATTGAGTCGAAAACACGCAAGTTTGGGAGCGATGTTTTCTGAATAGAAGAGCCTTGAGTACTTGGGAAGGTTCGATTTCAGGCCATGGTGTGAGCTGGAACCTAAAATGTTGGCAATCTTATCGATAAGACCTACTTTTATCGAAAGGATTGGCGAGAGCCAAAAGAAAGATGCAAAGCTTGTCGAGTTCATTCAAAAGTTTTTACCAGAAGATAAAGAGTTCGAAGTCGATCGAGAAGGTTAGCTTCGAAAGCAAGGGCGATTAGTTGTTCCTGATGTTGATGGATTGAGAGATGAGGTTCTGAGAGAATGTCATCACTCGAAGTTAACGATTCATCCCGGTGGTAACAAGATGTATCAGGACATGAAGCGAGTCTACTACTAGGAGGGGATAAAGAGAGATTTTGGAAAGTTCATTTCCAAGTGCAGGAACTGTCAGTTAGTGAAAGCTGAACAGAAGAAGTCGAGTGGTTTGCTTCAGCCATTGAAAGTTCCAACATGGAAGTAGGAACAAGTATCGATGGATTTTATCGACGAACTACCTAGAACAAGGACAAGAAATGAAGGGATTTGGTTCTTGTGGATCGCTTGACCAAAAGTGCAAGGTTCATTCTTGTCAAGTTGACTAGGATAGCGTCGAAGCTGGCATAACTTTATGTGAAATGGATTGTTAGATTCCATGGCATCCCAAAGAGTATAGTGAGTGATCGAGATCTGTTATTCAATAGAGGATTTTGGAAAGTTTGCAAGAAGCTTTGGGAACCGAGTAGTGCTTAAGTACGGCATATCATCCCCGAACTGACGGTCAGACCGAGAGAGTCAATCGAGTTTTGGAAGATCTCCTAAGAGCTTGTGTGTTGGACTTTGGGGGATCATGGGAGGACTATCTACATATGGTTGAGTTTGCATATAATAATAGCTACCAGTCTTGTAATAACCCGGAAATCTGAGCCAATTTAAAATTTTTATTTTGGTAATTTTAATGAATTTTGGATATTTAAAATGAATTATTTTAAATAATAACAACGAGAAATTCATTTTGAATAGAATTAGAACGTATATATTTATATCGATCGTCGTTAGAATATAAATATTTATTTCTATTTATAAAAGGAATTGAAAATGGCGCAGTAGTTCGAAAATTCGATTTCAAATTTCAACTGAATGTACATGATTCAAAATAAACCGGATTTTAGTGAAACCAAAAACATTCGAATCCAATTGAAAATATCTTTCCAATGAATCCGAAAAATCAAAATTTCATAGCGGGAATCAAAAGATATGTCCAGTTGAAAATTCAAAATAGTCGCCATGGAAAATATAGCCCTTAAAAAAGGAAATTTTGCAAACGATCTCTGTTTCCGATGAAACCACTTTTGTTGGATCCGGGACGTCAAATTATTGCTAGGTTTCAAAATTCATAATTTTTGAAGTTGATATGTGAGCGTGGCACACCTAAACGTGTTTTAACAGTTTCAATCAAATTCGATCGACCAGAAAATGACCATTTTTCAAGCATTCTCAGAATTTGACGAAATTAGTTTAGTTAGAACCGTATCATCAATACGAAGCTAGAAATAATTTTTCTGGAATTTTCTGAATCAATATGTAACCCCGGTAAATTGAAATGTACTTTAAATATTGAGTATATAGATTTATATTTCAATTTAAATGAAAAATGATCATAACAGCCGAATTAAGTTACGGGACATATCCCATTGTGTTCGGAATGGGGGTAATTAGCTAGGGGCGACAGTCGTTGGGCCTTGATTGGGGATCGAATTTAAAAGTTGCTTTTTAGAATTAATTAAGTATATATTATATAATACCTCTCTCTCCTATATTGTACAACTCAAAATCGGTTAAATAAAAAAAACAAAGAACCCCCTCCCCCGATGGATCTCGTTCAAGCCCATGTCGCACCGCCTTAACCTCGCCGCCGCCCCCATCTAATCGCCGCTGCCCCTTCTAATCGCCGCCGCCTCCCTAGCTTCTCCCTCCTCCCTCGCTGACGCAAAACCCGATTCCCCCAAGACCCAGAAACCCTTAGCCCGCCTCCGTTCAGCCCTAGCCACCCTCCCTATCACTTGAGCGCCACCGCTCGACTGCGCCTCCGCCACTGACGCTGCGCCACCCCATGTCCCGGCGAGACCACCCCCTCTCTCCGATTCCGCCCTCTCCTCCTCCGCACGATAAATAAAGGTGAGCTACCCCTTCTTTATTTATTTTAAATTCAGATTTTAATTTAAAGACATTGATTAAATTCAATTTTTTTAATATTTCATACTTTGTTTAAATTCGCTTTTTAGTTTATATAAAAAGTTTAGATTTTTAGTAAATAAATAAGAAGTTTTGAGCTATAAAAATATGATTTTTATATTATAGAGATAATAAAAATATTATTTTTATATTATAGAGATAATAAAAATATGTTTTTTATATTATAGAGATAATAAAAATATGATTTTTATATAGTAGAGATTATAAAAATATGATTTTTATAAGATAGAGAATATAAAAATACGATTTTTTTATATATGTTGTAGCGAAATAAAAATTCGATCTTTATTTAAGAAGTAGGAATATAAAAATATAATTTTTATATAGAAAGAGCGTCGTAAAAATATATGAAGTAGAAATAAAAATGTGATTTTTATTTATTGGAATGAAGCAATAAAAATATAATTTTATTGTGAACAGCGTGGTAAGGACTACATTGGAATTTCAAACAAATCCAAACGGTTCAGATGTTTAGAAGTAAAACTGGCGGAGTGGAACCCAAAGGTGAGAACTCCTCACTTTTATTTTAATTTCTAGTTTGAAATATATATTAGGATGCAGACGGTGCTTAGTAGACACCCGTCGTCCACAGACCGTGGATGACTTGGTTGTTTGATTGATGTGTTGTGAAAAATTGATTGTGTGATGTGAGATGGAATGAATAAAATATTTTATAGTTAAAAATATAATTTTTAACGTGTATATAAAATAAATATGAATAAACAAATCAGACGATTTGTTTATATACATCCATTTGAAGGATATTGATTGGGACGATAAATTTTACACATTGCCCAACTGCATAAATAAAAAATCGGTGTTTGTTGACTAAAGCCCCACACGGGTATTGGGATGATATTTGACGTACACTAATCTTGATTGTCTAGTTGTATGTCAATCGATGGGTTGACAAACTGTGTAAGCATTAATTATTTATATTTAATGCTTATGAAGTTGTGTGGTGCACTTTGGATGATGGTTGATTATTCATCATTGCTATTATATACATGTGTTGTAGGGAATCCATATAATTAACATTATATGGTAATTGACTGGGCCTCATTCCAAGTTGGAAAATAAAGTATATATTCATGTGTTGAATAGAAGAAAATTCATGTGTTAAATAAAAGAAAATTCATGTGTTGAATAAAATAGATATTCATGTGTTGAATAAAAGAAAATTCATGTGTTGAAGAAAATATTCATTTGTTGAATAGAATAACGAAGTTATTGAAATATATAAAGCCGTGTTGGTTAGATTGACGCCATTTTGACGTGAACGATATTTATATCGGTTTTATTCATTTTTATAATGAATATCGAAAAGGAATTGATTTCAAAATATAACGTTTTGAAAATATTATCATTTATAACTTAATGATATGGAATATTCAATTTTGATTAGAAATTGAATATGAAGTTGAAATCGTTTTGAAAACGAATTTAAAACGATTTATAAAATACGTTTTGAAAGGAAATCGACGATATATATATATAATATATATACTATATATATATAATGGCCTGAATAGAACGCGCCGCGACTGTTCGCGAATTTCGACCATTGACTTCGAATGGATATTACGGGAGATCCGACCGTCGGATCCTCCTAAAACCGGAACTTTTGGGTTTGCATCGAAAAGAGCTTTCTAAGAATATTAGAGATTTGAAATCTAATGGTTGGATTTGGAATTAAATCAAATTTGGAAAAGGTCGCTGTAAGTGCAGTTCGATGGCCGTTGATGGAAATCGACTGTACGGGCCTTGATAAAATTATTAAAAATAGTAATAATTTGTGTAAAATCATAAGAAATGATTTGGAAAGAATTAGGATGAAAAATTCCATATTTGAAAAGATAAAAACAGATTTTTATCGGAATGAACTAGTTTTGAACTAGAATTATAATCCATTTATTTTTGAAATAAATAAATTGGATTTGAAAGGGTTTTAAAAGTAACCAGAATTTTCAATAATTGAATTTGAATTGATTTTTGGGTTTATCGTGAACAGTGTTTTAAATAACACTCGTTCTTTAACCCAATTTACAGTGAAATAGGATTCAGAATTTATAAATCTTTTTGATAAGTTTTAAAGGAGATTTTCCGAAGTAATGTTTTCCAATTTAATAAAATAAATTGGAATGGAATTGAATTCGATTTGGTAATAATCGAAGTGAATTTCTGTGGAGGAAGACAACTAATATATCTAGAATTTAAATGGCTTTGTTGTTATTCCATTTATATTATTAGTCGAATATGGAAGTTTATATCGATTATATATATCGATTTGTTTTCCATGAAAATTCCATTGTAAATGGAATGCGGTTTTGGGTTGTCGTGAATGGTATCTTTAATAATATTGTTCTTAGACCCAACGGAGTTAAGAAAATCAGAAACTAACTGGAGATTAGTTAAGTTAAATGGTTTCTTGGGTATTGATCTGATGTTGGTTTCGGCCTTCGGGGTTATTACTTAGGGAATTGTTCACTTGCTAATTTACGGTTAAAGGCTGATGGAATAGATTGTGATTTTGGGTTTATAGTGAACTGCGTTTTAAATGACATTGGTTGTTTAACCCAGTTAAAGACAGGATATGATTTCCCAAGTTAAACAATCATTAATATTGATTTTTGGGAAGATTAAAACCAAGTGGAGTTTTAATGAATCTTTAATTAGATTGAAATGATCGGGAATGGAGTATCACCAGTTTTGCTCCAGGCGATAGTTAAATCTTTAATTAGATTTAAACGTGAAATGGTAATTGAATTTACCGATAACTCCATGGTGTTAGATATGAAGTATGACCAGTTTTACTTCATGGGATGAATTGGTTGCGGTTATGAAATTTAACAAGTGATTACTTCGGTAAGGTTCGCTAATCCCGAGTAGTTTGGATAAACGATAATTTGGTTTGAATTGATATCCAAAAGGAGATTAAAGAATAAATTTGAAGAATTTATCTTTGATAAAATTAATGGGAACCTTTCCCAAAGTATAAGAATATTTTAATAAAAGAATATTCTTAATTGGAATTAGGCGTATGTTGTGTTTGTGTAACACTTATTCATTATGTACACGAGTTATTCAGAAAGACCAGGTTTATCCCATTCTGAATAACTGATTCGACGATGTGTCGAGGATGAAGATGGTGGTCGAAGACCGGAGGTCATCACATCGTTTGGATAATTACTGATGATCTTGATTGGGCTGTACACCCAAGAGGAGGGAATCAGTTGGTGATCATCCAAACGTACTTGGAGATCGATGAATATGCGAGATACAAGGTGCCTCCGGTTTCGTTCAGACCCAGAACGGACTTGTAAATGGACTGTGTGTCTGACATTGGATATCATTCTGTGTGATTGATCGATATCGGTTGCATGGAGTGGTTTTCCTGTGTTGCATGCTAAGATGCAAATGATTAAGGCTTCTATTGAAAAGCAGAGTCTTGTGGTTGATGATCAAAGCACGGCCTGTGTGGCATAGCTTTGTATAGCATTGATTCACGAGCCTCACTCCCCGGTTGTGGACCAGAAACGGGAGAGGACCTCAGGGAGGGCATGCGTTTCCTTCTAGCTAGGGTGGTGTCAGTGACTTACCAGCCTTGACATTTATATTATTTTCACCTGTGTGATTGTTGGATTGCGAGGCGCCTCGGATATATG
The DNA here is from genome assembly GCA_030737875.1 of Allium sativum. Classification (NCBI taxonomy): domain Eukaryota; kingdom Viridiplantae; phylum Streptophyta; class Magnoliopsida; order Asparagales; family Amaryllidaceae; genus Allium; species Allium sativum. The sequence continues at coordinate 299,134,630 of CM060922.1, forward strand.
GTGACTATGTGGAGCCGATGGAGTCATTTGGCTCATTGACGCCCCAAAGGGCGGGAAAACGCAGTGTTCAGGCATTATAATCCACATCGGTGGACCAACCCTGACGATCCAAGGGGCAGTTGCAGCTGTTCCTGAGGGGCGGGCTAGAGCGTCTCGAATTTGGTAGAGGACGATCCCTTGCCTCAGTTCATAGATGGAAATCCAACTTCCAATACGCGACTTTGCGGTTTTAGTTGTAAACCTATGTATGGCGACATATTGGCATGGGGCACTTATTCCATCTATGATTGATACTTATGATTGAAATTGTTTTGAGACTACGCACTTATAGCAATAATAAAAGATGAAATTTAGCGTATCAAGCACTCTTTGGCTATTATAAGGTAAAACCGTATCCTCCGGCTTGTGTTATATTGTGTGATGGGACCTGGGTCTTATAATAGCTTCATTGTTCTTTATTTTAGCATTGCGCTGTTGTTTTATGCACTAGTATTCTTGGGAGGAAACCCGTTCCGTGTTGTACGGCGTGGTCCCTTGATTTACCTAACTTTAAAATAAAGATTAATAACTATTTTAGTTCTCACACCAGTCACATGACTGACCTGGAGTTTATTGTTTTAACCTAAACTCTGGGTGCCCCTATTTTCCGCTAGCTAGTTGTTTTGGTTTTGCAGATTTATATTCACAGGATCCTGATTTATAGCTGGAATGATATCCGGAAAGCTCTGTATCTGTCTATCTCTTTCAGTTGTGTATTGTATTATTTTTCCGCTGCTACGAAATGTATTGTAATCTCTGATATTTAGTGAATGTGTAATATTGATTTATACTCTATATATTCTTGTGTTCTGATGGAATTGTTGTAATTAATAATGAAATTTTTTCTGTTTGCGTTCCAATTCGTCTTGTCCTCATTACAATCTGTGCTTTCCTTCACGGGGAAGTTCGAGTCGTAACAGCTTGGTATCAGAGCTTTGGTTTACAGAGCTCGGAGAACAAGACACATTAGAACCGAACGAAAGAATTCATCAGAGATTGGATTAGTAATATCCGATGAGAATAAATCGTTAGAGATGGGATCAGTAGTATCCTAAAACTAGTGCGAAGAGTATATTTTTAAAATGAAAACATTTTTGGTTTTGAAAATTTAACTTTATTATTCGTATTTTTATATTTATTTGTATTGAATTTGGACAATCCAATATATAAAGATTTTGCATACACGTCTGATCCACGGGTATTCGAAGTTTTAATATACGGGATATATACAGAATCACACTTTAGTCGCTCGGAGATGATTCTGATGATTGCTCGAGCATCATCAGCATTTATGTTCGGGTTTTGGGATTTCTATATGATTCCAATTGAATGGTGTGAGAACCAAAGCTAGATAGGTTTATTGTTGTGATTTGGCATCAAAAACATGATTTTTTGTATATATATATATATCAAAATCTTGAATTTGAAATGATAATCAACTAATTGTTTGATGGTTGTTTTGTTTGATTATTGGTTTGATATTTTGAACCATTTAGCCAAATTGAACCGAATATTGAACAGTATTGAAAAATGATTACAATTGCATGCATATTCATGTATATCCATTGAACAGGTCATAGCAAGGTGGCTAAAGAAGAGGAATAAAATTGTTTGCCCGACAAATAGGTACATGTTTATTGTTATTCTTAGGGATTTTATGAGCTGATTGGCTAGACGCTTGACTTTTTCGTTTGGATTGGTGAGGACCATGGGAGGCTATTTGAAATACCCCGAAGCTCTCGGCGCAGGGGAGGTTATGGCGAAATTTTTCGGAAATTTAGGGTGTTAGCCAAATTTTTGAAAAAATTGAAAAGTTCTTAGAAACTGAAAAGTTGAAGAAGTTAATCCGTAAAGAAAAGAATCAAAGTTGAGTTGATTTGTAAAACAACTTTCAGCTTCGTTCCTTTTCGGGGACGAGAAGTTTTAAGTGGGGGAGATTGTAATAACCGGAAATCTGAGCAAATTTAAAATTTTTATTTTGGCAATTTTAATGAATTTTGGATATTTAAAATGAATTATTTTAAATAATAACGACGAGAAATTTATTTTGAATAGAATTAGAATGTATATATTTATATAGATTGTCGTTAGAATATAAATATTTATTTCTATTTATAAAAGGAATTGAAAATGGCGCGGTAGTTCGAAAATTCGATTTTAAATTTCAACCGAATGTACAGGATTCAAAATAAACCGGATTTTAGTGAAACGAAAAACATTAGAATCCAACTAAAAATATCTTTCAAACGAATCTAGAAAATCAAAATTTCATAGCGGGAATCAAAAGATATGTCCAGTTGAAAATTCAAGATAGTCGCTATGGAAAATATAGCCCTTAAAAAAGGAAATTTTGCAAACGATCTCTGTTTTCGACGAAACCACTTTTGTTGGATCCAGGACATCAAATTATTGCTAGGTTTCAAAATTCATAATTTTTGAAGTCGATATGTGAGCGTGGCACACTTAAACGTGTTTTAACAGTTTTAGTCAAATTCAATCGACTAGAAAATGGCCATTTTTCAAACGGTCTAAGAATTTGATGAAATTAGTTTTGTTAGAACCGTATCATTAATATGAAGCTAGAAATAATTTTTCTGGAATTTTCATAATCAATAGGTGACCCCAGTAAATTTAAATGTATTTTTATTATTGAATATATAGATTTATATTTCAATTTAAATGAAAACTGATCGTAACAGCCGAATTGAGTTACAGGACATATCCCATTGTGTTCGGAATGGGGGTAATTAGCTAGGGGCGACAGTCATTGGGCCTCGATTGGAGATCGAATTTAAAAGTTGCTTTTTAGAATTAATTAAATATATATTATTATATAATACCTCTCTCTCCTATACTGTGCAACTCAAAATCGGTTAAATAAAAAAAAAACAAAGAACCCCCTCCCCCGATGGATCTCGTTCGGGCCCACGTCGCGCCGCCTTAACCTCGCCGCCGCCCCCATCTAATCGTCGCCGCCTCCCTAGCTTCTCCCTCCTCCCTTGCTGACGCAAAACCTGATTCCCCCAAGACCCAGAAACCCTTAGCCCGCCTTCGTTCAGCTCCAGCCACCCTCCCTGTCACTTGAGCGCCACCGCTCGACTGCGCCTCCGCCACTGACGCTGCGCCACCCCATGTCCCGGCGAGACCACCCCCTCTCTCCGATTCCGCCCTCTCCTCCTCCGTACGATAAATTAAGGTGAGCTACCCCTTCTTTATTTATTTTAAATTCAGATTTTAATTTAAATACATTGATTAAATTCATTTTTTTATTATTTAAATACTTTGTTTAAATTCGCTTTTTAGTTTATATAAAAAGTTTAGATTTTTAGTAAATAAATAAGAAGTGTTTAGCTATAAAATATGATTTTTATATTATAAAGATAATAAAAATATGATTTTTTTATATTATAGAGATAATAAAAATATGATTTTTATATTATAGAGATAATACGAATATGATTTTTATATAGTAGACATTATAAAAATATGATTTTTATAAGATAAAGAATATAAAAATACAATTTTTTTATATATGTTATAGCGAAATAAAAATTCGATCTTTATATAAGAAGTAGGAATATAAAAATATAATTTTTATATATAAAGAAGCATCGTAAAAATATATGAAGTAGAAATAAAAATGTGATTTTTATTTATTGGAATGAAGCAATATTTTTTTTTTATGAACAGCGTGGTAAGGACTACATTGGAATTTAAACAAATCCAAACGGTTCAGATGTTTAGAAGTAAAACTGGCGGAGTGGAACCCAAAGGTGAGAACTCCTCACTTTTGTTTTAATTTCTAGTTTGAAATATATACTAGGATGCAGACGGTGCTTAGTAGCACCCGACACCCGTCTTCCACAGACCATGGATGACTTGGTTGTTTGATTGATGTGTTGTGAAAAATTGATTGTGTGATGTGAGATGGAATGAATAAAATATTTTATAGTTAAAAATATAATTTTTAACGTGTATATAAAATAAATATGAATAAACAAATCGGATGATTTGTTTATGTACACCCATTTGAAGGATATTGATTGGGACGATAAATTTCACACATCGCCCAACTGCACAAATAAAAAATCGGTGTTTGTTGACTGAAACCCCACACAGGTATTGGGATGATATTTGACGTACACTAATCCCGATTGTTTAGTTGTATGTCAATCGATGGGTTGACAGACTGTATAATCATTAGTTATTTATATTTAATGCTTATGCAGTTGTGTGGTGCACTTTGGATGATGGTTGATTATTCATCATTGCTATTATATACATGTGTTGTAGGGAATCCATATAATTAACATTATATGGTAATTGATTAGGCCTCATTCCAAGTTAGAAAATAAAAAATATATTCTTGTGTTGAATAGAAGAAAATTCATGTGTTGAATAAAAGAAAATTCATGTGTTGAATAAAATATATATTCATGTGTTGAATAAAAGAAAATTCATGTGTTGAAGAAAATATTCATTTGTTGAATAGAATAACGAAGTTATTGAAATATATAAAGCCGTGTTGGTTAGATTGACGCTGTTTTGACGTGAATGATATTTATATCGGTTTTATTCATTTTTATAATGAATATCGAAAAAGAATTGATTTCAAAATATAACATTTTGAAAATATTATCATTTATAGATTAATGATATGGAATATTCAATTTTGATTAGAAATTGAATATGATGTTGAAATCATTTTGAAAACGAATTTAAAACGATTTATAAAATACGTTTTGAAAGGAAATCGATGAAATATATATTATATATATATAATGGCCTGATTAGAACGCACCGCGCCACGGTAGTTCGCAAATTTCGACCATTGACTTCGAATGGATATTACGGGACATTCGACCGTCGGATCCTCCTAAAACCAGAACCGTTGGGTTCGTATCGAAAAGGGCTTTCTATGTATATTAGAGATTTGAAATCTAACGGTTGTATATGGAATTATGTCCAAATAAAATTTGGGAAAGGTCGCTGTAAGTGCAGTTCGATGGCCGTTGATGGAAATTGACTGTACGGGCCTTGATAAAATTATTAAAAATAGTAATAATTTATGTAAAATCATAAGAAATGATTTGGAAAGAATTGGGATGAAAAATTCCATATTTGAAAAGATAAAAATAGATTTTTATCGGAATGAACTAGTTTTGAACTAGAATTATAATCTATTTATTTTTGAAATAAATAAATTGGATTTGAAAGGGTTTTAAAAGTAACCAGAATTTTCAATAATTGATTTTGAATTGATTTTTGGGTTTATCGTGAACGGTGTTTTAAATAACACTCATTCTTCAACCCGATTTACAGTGAAATGGGATTTGGAATTTATAAATCTTTTTGGTAAGATTTAAAGGAGATTTTCCAAAGTAAAGTTTTCCAATTTAATAAAATAAATTGGAATGGAATGGAATTCGATTTGGTAATAATCGAAGTGAATTTCTGTGGAGGAAGACAACTAATATATCTAGAATTTAAAAGGCTTTATTGTTATTCCATTTATATTATTAGTTGACTATGGAAGTTTATATCGATTATATATATCGATTTGTTTTCCATGAAAATTCCATTGTAAATGGAATGCGATTTTGGGTTGTCGTGAATGGTATCTTTAATAATATTGTTCTTAGACCCAACAGAGTTAAGAAAATCAGAAACTAACTGGAGATTAGTTAAGTTAAATGGTTTCTTGGGTATTGATCTGATGTTGGTTTCGGCCTTCGGGGTTATTACTTAGGGAATTGTTCACTTGCTAATTTACGGTTAAAGGCTGATGGAATAGAATGTGATTTTGGGTTTATAGTGAACCGCGTTTTAAATGACATTGGTTCTTTAACCCAGTTAAAGACAGAATATGATTTCCCAAGTTAAACAATCATTAATATTGATTTTTGGGAAGATTAAAACCAAGTTGAGTTTTAATGAATCTTTAATTAGATTGATATGATCGGGAATGGAGTATCACCAGTTTTGCTCCAGGCGATAGTTCAATCTTTAATTAGATTTGAACGTGAAATGGTAATTGAATTTACCGATAACACCATGGTGTTAGATACGAAGTATGACCAGTTTTACTTCATGGGATGAATAGGTTGGGGTTGGGAAATTTAACAAGTGATTACTTCGGTAAGGTTCGCTAATCTCGACTAGTTTGGATAAACCATAATTTGGTTTGAATTGATATTCAAAAGGAGATTAAAGAATAAATTTAAAGAATTTATCTTTGATAAAATTAATGTTAACCTTTCCCAAAGTATAAGAACATTGAATAAAAGAACATTCTGAATTGGAATGAGGCGTATGTTATATTTGTGTAACACTTGTTTATTATATATGTGAGTAATTCAGAAAGTCCGGGTTTATCTCATTCTGAATAACTGATTCGATGATGTGTCGAGGATGAAGACGGTGGTCGAAGACCAGAGGTCTTCACATTGTTTGGATAATTATTGATGATCTTTATTGGGCTGTACCCCAAGAGGAGGGAATCGGTTGGTGATCGTCCACATGTACTTGGAGATCGATGGATATGCGAGGTACAAGGTGCCTCCGGTTTCGTTCAGACCTAGAACGGACTTGTAAATGGACTGTGTGTCTGACATTGGATATCATTCTGTGTGATTGATGGATATCGGTTGCATGGAGTGGTTTGCCTGTGTGGCATGCTAAGATGCAAATGATCAAGGCTTCTATTGAAAAGCAGAGTCTTATGGTTGATGATCAAAGCACGTCCTGTGTGGCATCGCTTTGTGTAGCGTTGATTCGCGAGCCTCACACCCCGGTTGTGAACCAAAAACGGGAGAGGACCTCAGGGAGGGCATGCATTTCCTTCTAGCTAGGGTGGTGTCAGTGACCTACCAGCCCTGACATTTATATTATTTTCACCTGTGTGATTGTTGGATTGCGAGGCGCCTCGGATATATCGGTGACTATGTGGAGCCGATGGAGTCATTTGGCTCATTGACGCCCCAAAGGGCGGGGAAACGTAGTGTTCAGGCATTATAATCCACATCGGTGGACCGGACCTGACGATCCAAGGGGCAGTTGCAGCTGTTCCTGAGGGGCGGGCTAGAGCGTCTCGAATTCGGTAGAGGACGATCCCTTGCCTCGGTTCATAGATGGAAATCAAACTTCTAATACGCGACATTGCGGTTTTAGTTATAAACCTATATATGGTGACATAGTGGTATGGGACACTTATGCCTTCTATGATTGATACTTATGATTGAAATTGTTTTGAGAGTACACACTTAAAGTAATAACAAAGCTGAAATTTAGCGTATCAAGCATTCTTTGGCTATTATAAGGTAAAACCCTATCCTCCGGCTTGTGTTGCATTGTGTGATGGGACCTGGGTCTTATAATATCTTCATTATTCTTTATTTTAGCATTGCGTTGTTGTTTTATGCACTGGCATTCTTGGGAGGAAACTCGTTCCGTGTTATACGGCGTGGTCCCTTGATTTACCTAACTTTAAAATAAAGATTAATAACTATTTTAGTTCTCACACCAGTCACATGACTGACCTGGAGTTTATTGTTTTAGCCTCTACTCTGGGTGCCCCTATTTTCCGCACGGGCAGCTAGTAGTTTTGGTTTTGATTATTTATATTCATAGGATCCTGATTTACAGTTGAAACGATATCCGGAAAGCTCTGTATCCGTATATCTCTTTCAGTTGTGTATGTATTATTTTTCCGCTGCTACGAAATGTATTGTAATCTCTGATATTTAGTGAATGTGTAATATTGATTTATACTCTGTATATTCTTGTGTTCTGACGGAATTGTTGTAATTAACAATGAAATGTTCTTCTGTTTGTGTTCCGATTCGTCTTGTCCTCATTACAATCCGTGCTTTCCTTCACGGGGAAGTTCGGGTCATAACAAGTCCAGCATTAGGATGGCACCATACGAGGCGTTATATGGGCAACCGTGCAATTCTCTGGCATGTTTGTTAGAAACTGAAGATAAGTTGGTTCTTGGGCCAGAAATGATAAGAGAGACCTCATATTATATCGAGATCGTTCGGCAACGAATGAAGGCAGCCCAAGATTGTTAGAAAAATTACGCCGATAAGCATCGTAGGGACTTGGAATTCGACATTGGCGATATGGTTTTCGTGAAGGTTTCGCCGTTGAAGCATATGTTGAGATTTGGAAGTAAAGGAAAGTTAGCTCCTAGATTCTACGGACCGTTTCTAATAGTCGAGCGAATTGGAAAGCTCGCATATAGATTGGAGTTACCTGAGAAGATGTCGAGTATGCATAATATGTTCCATGTGTCGTTTCTAAGAAATTTGTGCATGATTCGATTAAGGTGGTATCTCCAGAGCAGTATGAAGACCTAAAAGTGGAAACTGCAGTTGCGAGACCTCATGAGCCACTTGGTGGTGCGGGAAATGACACGAAACAACTTAGGAGGAAGACCATTAGGCTTGTAAAGGTAGAATGGACTGAAGATGGTGACGATTGTACATGGGAGACGGAAGAGAGCATGAAGGCGACTCATTCAGAACTCTTCGTCGGTAGGACCCTTTGATATTGTACCATCGTTATATAGTTGTATCTTGTTGATTATTTGATAGAATTGCACATCCTAGGATTAGGCTATGGATGCATGACTTGATGGATGCTAGTTTGGATGATGAATTGGCTTCTCATGGATGATAGGCATGCAGAACTGTTGTGTTTGCTTGGAATTTCGGGGCTGAAATTCTTAAGGGGGAGAGAATGTAACAGCCCACATTTTACGTATCGGAAGATCATAAAATATTTTTATTTTATTCCCTGAGGGTTGGATCATTCTCATCTTTTAATATGTTGCTTATGAGTATGTGAGATATGTCCATAATTTTTACGGATTTTGTTTGTGACCATTTTGCCCCTGTTAATCTTGTCTAGGGGATAACTTTTGGCTCAAGTCAATTCATAGGGTGATACCTGTGCCATTGGAAAGGAATTGATGATTGCGTTTCTGTAGAGTGGTTACATTAAGGATTTGGCTCAACGATTTGGGAGAAATTGCTGTTTTAAGGTTTTTCAGTTGGTTATTCAGGTTTGGAGAGCCTAATGGGCTGAATTGGGGAGGCCATTAGTGGGCTGGTGGAATCTTATAAATAGGGGGTGAGAGTGGAAGGAAAAGGTTTACTTTCCCATTCTCTCATTTGGAGGCATTGATCTCCTTCTTCCTTTAACACTTTTCCACCATTAAGAATCCAAATCTAAGGAGAGAAATCATAGATCTACACCATTGGAGGCTAGCTCTACGACAATTGGAGCAAGGATTCATCGGATCAAGGTGTTTGGTCAAGGTGCTTACTGTCCGGATTCCTTTTTCATTGATTTTAGATTGTTTCGGCAAATCAGAGAGTGATTTACATCTCTCACATGAATGTGATGAAGTATATGAGTGTTTATGCATGTTTGTCATCAAAGTCAAGTGTTTTACCATAGATTTACACCATTATATATCTATTTTCATGTGCATCACCTTATGATCTAATTTATCAAGTTTTACCCATTAATTTCATGTCATTTCACATGTTTATGTTAGTTAGATCTCTCATTTTGATCACGTGTTCAATTTAGTGGGTTTATGTGATATTTACATCATTTTTGTGGTAATCGTCATATTCATATTGTTAGCAATGTTATGACATGTTTTTGATTGTGTTTGATAATTTTGGTTGAGTCGGTTTCATCGATTTTGTCGTTTGGCGAAGTTTTGGTCGAAATCAGAGTAGAATTGGTGATGTGCAGGAAGTGGATCGGGTCGGCCATAAGTGGGTCGGGTCGGTCATAAATCTTGTCTTGGAGAATAAGTCAGAACGGGTCGGTCGGAATGAACGACTAGTCGGGCCGGGCTATGTCTGGTCGGATCAGTTCATTTAAGATGGGTCGGGTCGGTCCAGAAGTCGAGGTGATGAAATGTTGGGTCAGGTCGATTATGTTGTGCAACCGGATCGGGTCAGTCGTGTTGGTGATCGGATCAGGTTAGTCGTATTGGTGATCGGATCGGGTTAGTCATGTTGGTGATAGGATCTAGTTGGTCATGTCGCAGGGAGGGGTGAGTTGGATCGGGTCGGTCGTGGGGTGCAATTTGGTCGGGTCGAGCTGAACTGATCAGGTCGGCCTATATGCTGATCGGTTATGTTTTCAACTGCGCTTCTTAACGCTGTGCTTGATAGTGATGATGCTATGGTTTGTTTCCAATAGGGTCATTTTTTGAACAAGTACGTTTTTTGGGTACGACTTATATTTGAAGAAAAGAGCTTGAAAAATATATTTCCAATAGGGTCATTCTCTAAAAAATACGTTTTTCGGGTACGACTTATATTTCTAACAGCCCCCAAACCCTAGCCGCAGAGCAGTGATGTAATTGGCTCGGTGATGGTGTAACTTCGAGAGGAATTAAAGTGCGAATATTCGAAGTGTTGGAAGGTGTTCGTTGATCGGTATAGAACATTGAATGAGGTAACAACTCAAAGGTCGTGAATTGGCGAATAATGGTTGCTCGAGAAAGTTGCTTGAGCTATGAAACGCCGTCAAGGTTGGATGACTAGAGATGCAAAGGCCGAGAAGTCATTGTTATCGTACGTTTTAGCAGGCTCAAAGCAGGGGTACAATGGGGGCACCCGAAAGACCTTAAGGTTGCTAGTCGAGTACCTTGGGTATCGTTGAAAGGCCTAGTTGTCAAGGTTGGACATATAGAGTTTATGTTAGAACTGGGGTTGCCATTAGCCCTTGACATGTGGCAAGGTTGGCCATCATACGAATAATGATGGTCTCAAAGAAGGATTGGCGGTATTAGCCAGAGTCAGTCATGGATGATTGGTTGTTCTGCTTGTACCGTCTCATGTAGGTTGTCCAACGTCGAAGGAGATGTCCCTTGGGTGCTTGTCTGATATTGGTTTAGGCCTTTGGGGCTTATGCTTGAGGGATGTTAATTTCTATTAGGATGGTTTACATGAGATACATATAATTTGGATGTTTTGAGTGTTTCACCATGATTGAATGGGTGTTCTGGTTTCTATGGATAAATGGTTGAATTGTTTAAAGTAAAGGCTATCACTATCCGATGTGGGGAAGATAAGGTTGAGTTCTTCTCTGGTGTTGTGGGTAGATTAGTATGTTTATCTATCCATTCTCATACACTTTATTGTTGAAGTTTGTTAGCTGTTTTATCGCTCACTAAGACTGTTGTCTGACTCAAGGTTTTATGTCTCCTCTTATTACTTTGGGTTGTTCATCCCATTATTGGATGGGCAGACTAAGTAGCAGGTGATAGGTAATAGCTTAAGTGAGGATGGTGTTGCTATTCGGAGGCGAATTGTACAAACACTATTGTTGTTATCCATGTGTATGGGAAATACTTTCTAGTTGTCATGAAAGTTTAGTGTTTTCTGCTTCACTGTCACTACCTGTTGTATATGTTCTATTATATTTTATCCTTGCACTGTGAGTTTACGACAAGTTTTATTTATCTACCATACCTTGATGATCGTCCATAGCTGCCTGGCACACCTTTCAGCATATTATTCGTCTTGTATAGTGCGGGGGCTGTGGGCGGTCATCACAAATAATTTGTGGGATAGATGTGATTTCATAAATAACTCACAAAGCTCTCACCTTTAATGGTGAGAAGCAAGAAATCGATCCAATGACAAGCTAGAACAACCTATCTTCCAAAATTACTCGCGAACCTTCAATTTAAACATGAATGCACAAGTTTCCTAGAAGTTAAGTAATAGGAAATACTACAAATTGAAGAGGAAACAAGATGGAGAAGATTTAGAAGCTTACTTAAGTTATTTCTTTGATTTTCCCCTTGATTTGGATTTGGATTTGCCAAACCTAGCTTAGGAGGTCTAATTTCCCTTTCCACTCTCCATTTTCTAATTTTTTTGTTAATTGTTGAATGAATAAGGGAGAGGGGCTGATCTAGGGCACTTAAGTGAAGTGGGCTAAATTGGCTAACAAGCCCTTACCAAAGTCCCGGTTTTCACAAACTCAAAACGTATCAAATCTTATAGTTTTCGATCACGCAAATGACATTTCGAACTCAATGGAAGTAGTTTCGAGTCCAAATACGTCCATATGCAAAAATTTATATTTCGTCTTATATCCAATGAAAAAGACTAAAATTTCTCCATCTCCAAATGTATCGATGCTTATAGTTTTTGAACACGCAAACGGCATTTTGAACACAATGGAAGTGGTTTCGAGTCCAAGTTCATCCGTATGCAAAATGTGAGTTTTCTACGGGCTATATATACCTTTTAAAAATATATTTAAATTCCATAGCAACTATTATAATTTTAATTTAGACATAACTTACCATTTTTAAAGTGAAATCTCAATTTCATATACTCATTATAAAATTACAATTTAAAACATCCCAATGTTTTTTGTTTTATCAAATTCTGATTTATATTAAATTCTATATATTCATTCAAAGTTTAAAATCAAAGTTTCAAACTACCGCACCATTTCGAGTTCGTTTTAATTAAATTTTAAACTATTACATTCTAACTTCGATTTAAATAAATTTTAAGTCGTTAATTCTCAAAATAAATAGTCCAAAATATTTAATTTCATTAAAACCAATTAAAAAAATATTTTAAACTGGTTCCAAAATTCCAGGTTGTTACAATCTCCCCTACTTAAAAAAATTTCATCCTCGAAAAAGAAGAAGAAATTGAAGGTCGTTTACTTAACCAACTCAACCTTCGCTTGACTTAAGTTCTTCAATTTTTCAATTTCTTAGAACTTTCGAATTTCTCAAAATTTGGCAAACGCCTTAAATTTCTGATTTTTTTAGCCATAACCTCCTTTGTATGGGTTGATCAGTACAACTACGAATGGCATCTACAGGCTCTCATATATCAAAAGAAAACAAAAAAGCGAAGCGGCTAGCCAATCAGCTCATAAAATCATCAAACCCAATAAGTACAGTAAATATGTACCTATTCGTTGGACATACAATTTTATTTCTCTTCTTAGCTTCCATGTTATGACTTGTGCATTATATATATATACATATATATATATATACATATATCCAATCCAAATCAATTTTCAATTCAAAATAACTTTAAATTTGATTTGGCTTATTTCACCTTTCATTTTCATATTGGTTTTATTATTCCAATATTTTTATTAGTTAAACTAATAATCACACATCACAACCAGCAATCAATTAGTTAAATAGCTTTTAAATTTATAACTTTTATATACCCAAAAACCATATTTTAATTGTCAAATCATAATAATTAACTCTAACTAAGTTTTGGTTCTCAAACCAGTCAGTTGGAAGTATATAGAGATCCCACTTTCAAAACTCGAAAATAAACTACTGATGTTGTACAATCTTCAATGGAATCAGCCCTGGGTGACTTGAGTGTGATTCTATATCTATCCGGTATATTTGAGACTTCGTATACATGTGGATCAGACGTATATGAAAAATCCTCATATACTTGATAGTCCAAAATCAGTATAAAATAAAATACTCAATTACGTATAATAAGATATAATTTTCAAAATCTAATTCGTTTTTTTATAAACAACACTCTTTTAACTCATTCAATGATACTACTGATCCTATCTCAAATGAGTCATTCTTATAGGATATTTCTGATCCTATCTCTAATGAATTCTTTTGTTTGGTTCTAATGTGTTTTTTTCTCGAGCTTTATAAGCCAAAGCTCTGATACCAAACTGTTACGCACCGAATTTCGCTCGGTCCCAATCGATCGCTAAACCGACAAAGATCGTTCGAGAACGCGGATTGTAATGAGAACACAAAGTATCAGAACACAAACATGAGAACATTTCATTGTTATTACAACAATTTACATCAGAGTACAAGAATCAGAGTATGAATAAATAATATACAGTGGAAAAATATCAGAGGTTTAAAATTACAATAGCAGCGGAAATATAAAACATGAATAAAAAGTGCAGCGGAAAATATCAACAACCATAGCTGAAAGAGATATATGGATAAAAAGCTTTCCGAATGTAGCTCCAGTTGTAATATAGGATCCTGTGAAAAGAAATATCTGCAAAAACCAAAACTACTAGCTGCCCATATGGAAAATATGGGCACCCAGAGTTTAGGTAGAAACAATAAACTCCAGGTTAGTCATGGGACTGGTGTGAGAACTCAAAACAGTTGTTAAACTTTTACTTTAAATTAGCGTAAATCACGGGACCATGCCGTATGTCATGGAATGAGTTCACTCCCATGAATACTCTGAAATGAAATAATTTATAAACAACACAATGGTTTTTGAAAAAATGAAGCTATAACAAGACTCAGGGTTCATCACACAATGTAAACACAAAACAGAGGATAGAGTTTTGCCTTATAATAGCCAAATATGATTGATACGCTTTAAAACAAATCATTTTGATATTACTATAAGTGCATAGTGTTAAAAACAACTTCAAATATAAATTTATCGATCATAAACGACATTAGTACCATATATTATGTCGCAATACATAGGTTTACAACTAAAACCGAAAAGTCGGGTATTGGAAATTGGAATTCCATCATGAGTCAAGGCAAGAGATGGTCCCCTTACCGATTCGGATCACCTCCAACAAGACGATCCAGGATCACCCGGATGGGCAACCCTTGGATCCTTCAAGGCCGGTCCTCTCTTACTTTTGAGGATTGGTTATTCCTGAACAATTCGTTTCCTGATCCTATCAGACCTATCTCTAAGCCTTTTAGTCGTCTCGATATCCGAGGTGCCTCGCAATATACCATCAACATGAGTAAAAATGTCTGGGCTACATACCATGACATCACTTCTGGCTAGAAAGAAATGTATGCACTCCTTGCGTCCCTAATCCCATTTCTGACTCATACCGAAGTGTGAGGCTCGCGAATTAACACTATACACAAAGCTATGCTACTTAAACCCATTCTTTTATAATCATCCACAAGTCCGTGCTTTTCAACAAAAGCCATGATCATTTGCATCTTAACATGCCACATTGTCAATTAATGTCACACAACTATATCTATCAATATATAACCTCTAAGCTCATATGTCTCAGAGAAGGGTGTTAAGCAAGAGAATAAATTCTCCGCCACCAAACAGATACATATTTAATAGAAATCAATCAATGCAGAATGAAATATAATGTCAAACATAATCCATTTACGTGTTTGTTCCAGGTCTGAACGAAACCGGAGGCACCTTATTCCTCATCCCATATGTCTAGTACAGGAGAGAGGCCCTCGCATATCTTGTCGATCTCCAAGTACGTCTGGATGATCACCATTTATTACCTCGTCTTTGGTGTACAACTCAATCAAGACATTGGCAATCATCCAAATGATGTGAAGATCTCCGGTCTTGAACCACCATCTTCAATGACTGTCTTTAATTCTTTAACTTTTAGTCGTCATATTAGTTATTCAGAATGGGTTAAATCCGGACTTTCTGAATAACTCACGTAACTTATAATTATGTGAAGTATAAACACATCATACGCATCATTCCGATCCAGAATATTCTTTTACTCAAATTTTCATTACATTGGGAATCCTTCCCATAAATCTTATCAAAGATATAATTCATTTAAATCTCTTGTTTAAATTTTTCTTTGAAAACCATTGCAAAAGATTTTATGTTATCTTTTAACAAACTTAAACCCAACTAAGGTTTATCAAACTAGTCGGGATGTATGAACCTTACCGAAGTAATTATTCATTTTATTACCCAAATCCCAACCTATTCATCCCATGGAGCAAAACTGGTAGTACTCCATATCCAACACCCATGGTGTTATAAATTCAATTACCACTTAATGTTCAAATTTAATTAAAGATTTAACAATCACATGGAGTAAAACTGGTGGTTCTCCATTCTCGAACATTTCTTGAATTCGGAAAATTTAATTACCTTACCTCATTTCAGTCTAATTAAAGATTCGTTAAAACTCCACTAAGTTTTAATCTCAAATTTTTTTACGTAATGATTATTCAAATTTAGGAAATAGATCCTGTCTTTACTAGGGTTAAAGAACCATTGTCATTTAAAACATAGTTCACGATAAGTCCAAAAGCATCTTTGTAACAACCCCGAAAACCAGAACTAATTTAAAATTTTTATTTTGGCAATTTTAATGAATTTTGAATATTTAAAATGAATTATTTTAAATAATAACGACAAGAAATTTATTTTGAATAGAATTAGAACATATATATTTATTTGAATCAATGTTAGAATATATATATTTATTTTAATTATAAAAGGAATTGAAAATGGCACGGTAGTTTGAAAATTCGATATCAAATTTCAAATGAATGTACAGGATTCAAAATAAACCGGATTTTAGCGAAACCAAAAAAATATTTGAATCTATTTGAAAATATCTTTCCAAAGAATCCGAAAAATTGAAATTTCATAGCGGGAATAAAATGTTATGCTCAGTTGAAAATTCGGAATAGTCGCTATGGAAAACATAGCCCTTAAAAATGGAAATTTTGCAAACGACCTCCGTTTTCGACGAGACCACTTTTGATGGATCCGGAATGTCAAATTATTACTGGATTCCAATTTTCATAATTTTTGGAATCATTATGTGAGCGTGGCAAAGTAAAACTTATTTTGACAGTTTTAGTCAATTTGGATCGACCAAAAAATGGCCATTTTTCAAACAGTCTCCAAATTTGAAAAAATAAGTTTTGTTTGGACCATCTCATCTAAATATAGCCAGATTTATTTTTCTGGAATTTTTGGGGTCCGTATGTGGCCCCGGTAAATTAGAAGGTGCGCTCAAATTCAATATTTAGATTTATATTTTAATTTTAACGAAAACTGATCGAACCTGCTGAGCTGGCTTACGATACATATCCCATTGTATTCGGAATGGGGGTAATTAGTTAGGGACGACATTCGTTGGGTTCGACTTAGAGTTCGGAAAAAAGTTGCTTTTTGGTTTTTAAAAATAATAATATAACACCCCTTTAATTTCACTCTCCCGACTCATTTTAAGAAGAAAAAAACCCCCCAAAATCGCGCCTGCCCTAGCCAACCCGTCGCCGCCTCCAGGCGGAGCACCGCCGCACCTCCTAGCATGCGCCTCTTCCTTCTTCTCCCCTCCTTCTCCTCTCTCCTCAATCCACGAAACCCCCGAACCCATCGGAAAATGCGTAGCACGCTGTGCCGCTTCGCCCTCCCTCTTGCTGCGCCACCGCGAGCTCCTCCACCCAACACCAGGCCGACGTCAGACCCTCTCCTACACCCCAAATGCCGGCTGTAAGTGTTTTGTTAATTTTTTTTGTTTTTATTTATTTAATGTATTAGCTTTAAAAGAATAAAATCAGTTTGTTTTATAAAATATAAATTAGCAGTTTCTATGAAATTTATATGAACATGTTTTAGGAAATACATATGGGAATTATTTTTATAAAATATATAGGGCATTGTTTTTAGAATAAAAATATGATTTTTATATTATAGAGATAATAAAAATATGATTTTTATATAATAGAGATAATAAAAATATGATTTTTATATTATAGAGATAATCAAAATGTGATTTTTATTGTTTGAAAGGCGATGTAAAAATATAATTTTTATTATATATAAAGCACTATAAAAATATAATTTTTATATACATATAGCAAAATAAAAATATAATATTTTCTATACGTGTAGTGTCATAAAAATTTGATTTTTAATATAAAGATCGTGTGAAACAGATCGCGATGGAACCGACGGGAAACAAATCCAAACGGTTCAGAAGTTCAGAAATAGAACCGGCGGAGTGGACCCAAAGGTGAGAACTTCTCACTTTAATTTTATTTTCTAGTTAAATATACTAAGATGCAGATGGTGGTTAGCAACACCCGACACCCATTGTCCACAGACCACGGACGACTTGTTTGTTTGATTGATTGTGTTGTGAAAATTGATTGTGTGATGTGGAATGGAATAAAATATTTTATAGTTAAAAATATAATTTTTAACGTGTATATGAATAAAATAAATATTCATTTACAAATCGGACGATTTGTTTATGTACACCGATTTGACTGATATTGATTGGGACGATAAATTTTACACATCGCTCAACCGCACAAATAAAATTCATTATTTGTTGATTGAAACCCCACACAGGTATTGGGATGATATTGGATATACACTAATCCAATTTTTAGTTGTATGTCAATCGATTGGTTGACAGACTGTAGTAACCGTTAAATATTTATATTTGATGCTTATGCAGTGTGGAATGCACTTTGGATGATGGTTGACTGTGTTTGGTTATTGTTGTGTACATGTGTGTATGAAATCCATATAAATATATATGGTAATTGACTGTGTCTGATTCCAATTCAGAAAGAATGAATATTTTAAAATAACGAATATTTTAAAATAATATTCGGTAAAAGATCAAAATCTGATTTTGATGTCCGATTTGGGATGGACACGAATATATTTAAATATATAAAGCCATGTTGATTTGATATGCGCCATTTTGACGTGAATGATATTTATATCGATTTTATTAATTTCTATAATGAATATCGAAAAGGAATTGATTTCAAAATCTAATGTTTTGAAAATATTATCAATTTATATATCGATGATATGGAATATTCAATTTCAATTTGAAATTGAATACGAAGTTGAAATCATTTTGAAAACGAATTTAAAACAATTTATAAAATCATTTTAAATGGAAATCGATGATATATATATATATATATATATATATATATATATATATATATATAATGGCCTGAATAAACGCGTCGTGCCGCGGTAGTTCGTGAATTTCGACCATTGACTTCGAACAGATATTACGGGAGATCCGACCGTCGGATTCTCCTAAAACCAAAACCGTTTGGGTTCATATCGAAAAGAGCTTTCTAACGAATATGAGAGATTTGAAATCTAATGGTTGGATTTGTAATTATGTCCAAATCAAATTTGGAAAAGGTCGCTGTAATTGTAGTTCGATGGCCGTTTATGGAAATCGACTGTACGGACCTTGATAAAATTATTAATAATATCAATAATTTGTGTAAAATCATAACAAATGATTTGGAAAGAATTGGGATGAAAAATTCCATATTTGAAAAGATAAAAATATATTTTTATCGAAATGAACTAGTTATGAACTAGAATAATAAATCCAATATTTTTAAAATAAATTGGATTTGAAATGTTTTTAAAAATAACCGGAATTTCCAATATATGAATTGGAATGGATTTGAATCTAAATTATCTTCGAAATATTTCGATATTAGATTCCATGATTATACGAATATTGTGGAAGAATTTGGAAGATATATATATATCGTTATTCCAATACAATATTTGTTGATTTTAGAACTTGATATTGAATAAAAGCCGATATATTTTCTATTCAGAGCCTTGTATTTAATATCAAATTTGATTTGGGTTTGTCGTGAATGGTGTCTTCACTAGCACTGTTCTTAAACCCAGTTGAGAAAAGATGAAATCTTTTTATTTTGATTTAATGAAGTATACCAATTAATTAATATTTAATTGGATTTGAATTGGAATTGATTTTTGGGTTTATCGTGAACGGTGTTTTAAATAACACTTGTTCTTTAACCCTATTAAAAATGGAAGGTGAATTAGGTTTATTTTGAACTGTGTTTTTAACGACATTCGTTCTTTAACCCGATTTACAGTGAAATGTGATTTGGAATTTATAAATCTTTTTATTAAGATTTAAGGGAATTTTCCAAAGTAAAATTTTCCAATTTAATATATTAAATTGGAATTGAATGGAAATCTATTTGATAATATCGAAGTGAACTTCTATGGAGGAAGACTGTTAATACATATGGAATTCAAAAGGCTTTGCTGTTATTCCATTTATATTATTAGTCGGATGCATAAATTGATATTGATTTGTTTTCCGCGAAGATTCCATAATTAATGGAATGTGATTTGGGTTTATCGTGAACTGTGTTTTAAATGACATTAGTTCTTTAACCCAATTAAAGGTAGTGTTACATGTCTGACATTGTATTTCGAACTATATGGTTGATCTCTGCTAAATATATATCTGATTGGTAGCGGAGAATTTATTCTCTTGATTAACACCCTTCTATGAGACGTACGAGCTCAGAGGTTATATATCGGTAAAAATCAATAGTACGGTGTAGATTGTCGATGCGACATGTTTATGTTTCCAAAGTTAAATAATCATTAATAATGATTTTTGGGAAGATTAAAATTAAGTGGAGTTTTAATGAATCTTTAATTAGATTGAAATGTGAATTGATAATTCAAATTATCAAATTTGGAAAATGATCAAGAGTGGAGTATCAGCAGTTTTGCTCTAAGCGATAGTTAAATCTTTAATTAGGTTTGAATGGGAAATGGTAATTAAATTTACCAATAACACTGTGGTGTTAGTTATGGAGTATTAGCAATTTTGCTCCATGAGATGAATAGGTTGGGATTGGGAAATTAAACAAATGATTACTTCGGTAAGGTGCGCTAATCCTGACTAGTTTGGAAAACCGTAACGTGGTTTGAATTAACATCCAAAGGAAGAGTAAAGAATAAATTTAAAGAGTTTATCTTTGAGAAAATTAATGGAAACCTGCCCAAAGTATATGAATATTTGAATAAAAGAATATTCAGAATTGGAATGAGGCGTATGTTGTGTCTTTATAGAACTTGTTTATTATATACGCGGATTATTCGGAAACGCCGGGTACCCACTTAGAATAATTGATTCGACGATAAGTTGATGATGAAGATGGTGGTTGAAGACCGGAGGTCTTCGCATCGTTTGGATGATTACTGATGTCTTGATTGGGCTGTACACCCAAGACAAGGTAATAAGTGGTGATCGTCCGGACGTACCTGAAGATCGACGGATATGAGAGGACCTCTCTCTTGTATTGGACACACGGGATGAGGAATAAGGTGCCTCCGGTTTCGTTCAGACACAGAATGAACTTGTAAATGGATTGTGTGTCTGACTTTGGATTTTATTCTGTGTTGATTGATTTCTATTAAATATATATCTTTTGGCGATGGAGAATTTATTCTCTTGCTTAATGCCCTTCTCTGAGACGTACGAGCTTAGAGGTTATATATCAATCAGTCGCATGGCATGAATTGCCTATGTGGCATGCTGAGATGCAGTGATCAAGGATTTTGTTGAAAAGCAGAGTCTTGTGGTTGATGGTCAAAGCACGGTTTTAATACAGCGTAGCTTTGTGTATGGCGTTAATTCACGAGCCTCACACCTCGGTATGAGTCAAAAATGGGATCGTGACTACAGGGAGTGCACGACGTTTCTTTCTATCTATGGATGGTGTCAACATTTTACTAGCCCTGTCATTGTTGTTATTTTACCTATGTGGTTGCTGGATTGCGAGGCGGCTCGATTATATCGGTCTTTATGGAGCTGATGGATAGGTCCGATAGGACCGGGAAACGTGTGTTTAGGAATAACTAGCCCACTAACGCAAGTGTGGACCGGCCCTGAAAATCCAGGGTTCTCTGCGGGGAATCCTGAGATATTTGCTAAAGTGTCTCGAAGCAGAGAGGAGCCATCCCTGTCCTCGAGTCATGACGGAAATCCAATTTCCAATATGTGACATTTCGGTTTTGATTGTAGAGCCTAGTATTGGCGACATGATATATGGTACCCATGCCGCCTATGATTGATACATTTATATTTAATGTTGATTCCTTCACTTATAGTAATAATAAAAGATTAAATTTCACGTATCAAGCATTATTTGGCTATTATAAGGTAAAACCCTATCCTCCGACTTGCGTTGCATTGTGTGATGGGACCTGGGTCTTATAATAGCTTCATTTTCTTAAATTAGCATTGCGCTGTTTGTTTAATGCACTGGTATTCTGAGGAGGAAACCCGTTCCATGTTATATGGTGTGGTCCCACGATTTACCGAATTTTAAGGATCAAATTAATAACTGTTTTTGTTCTCACACCAGTCACATGACTGACCTGGAGTTTATTGTTTTAACCTAAACTCTGGGTGCCCCTATTTTCCACATGGGCAGCTAGTAGTTTTGGTTTTGCAGATTTATATTCACAGGATCCTGGTTTACAGCTGGAACGATATTCGGAAAGCTCTATAGCCGTTTATCTCTTTCAGTTGTGTTTTGTATTATTTTCCGCTGCTATGTAATGTATTTTAATCTCTGATGTGTAATATTTATTCATATTCTGTATATTCTTGTACTCTGATGTAAATTGTTGTAATAAGGAATGAAATGTTCTTCTGTTTTTGTTTTGATTTTCCGTGTTCTCAACTCAATCTGTTCTTTCTCTTCTCTTCGAAGACCAGGGAAGTTCGGGTCGTTTCAAGTGGTATCAGAGCTCTGGTTTACAGAGCTCGAGAACAAGACACATTAGAACCGACGAAAGAATTTATCAGAAATTGGATTAATAATATCCAATGGGAATGACTCGTTAGAGATAGAATCAGTAGTACCCTAGAACAAGTTTGAAGAGTAGTGTTTTGAAAATAAAAATGAAAACAAGCTTTGTTTTGAAAATTTAAATCGTATTATACGTATTTGAATATTTATTTTAAATTGATTTGGACAATCCAATATATAAAGATTTTGCATATATTTCTTTCAAACGTATATTCGAAGTTTTAATATATTGGCTAGGTATAGAATCACACTCTAGTCGCCCGGGAATGATTCTGATGATGGGGCTCCATCATCGGTGTCATTTTCGAGATTTTGGAATGTGGGTTATTTATATATTTCCAATTGACTGGTATGAGAACCGAAACTAGATAGGATTTATTTATTGTGTGATTTTGCATCAAAAATATGATTTTTGGACTATGTATTAAAATTATGAATTTGAAATGATAATCTACTAATTGATTGATGATGGTGTTGTGTGGTTATTCATTTAAACCAACATATGATAGAAAGGTAAATTTCGGCCAAATTGAAACAAATATTGAACTGTATTGAAAATTGTTTGCAAATGCATACATGTGCATATATATATATATATATATATATATATATATATATATATGTGTGTGTGTGTGTGTGTGTGTGTGTGTGTATGTGAACAGATCATAGCAAGGAGGCTAAAGAAGGGGAATAAAATTGTATGCCCTACAAATAGGTACATGTTAACTAAATTCTTGGGTTTGGATGATTTTATTAGCCGATTGGCTAGCCGCTTGGTTTTTTCTTTTTGAGATGAGAGGGCTTGTGTAGCGGTTTGAGGATTTTCCCGGTGCTCCCGTACAAAGGAGGTTATGGCGAAAATTTTCGAAAATTTAGGGTGTTAGCCAATTTTTTTAAGAATTAGGCAATTCTTAGAAAATGAAATGTTGAAGAATGAAAGCCAAACTGAAAGTTGAGTTGATTAGTAAAACAACTTTCAGCTCCGTTCCTTTTCGAGGAAGAAAAGATTTTAAGTGGGGGAGATTGTAACAACCCGGAAAATAAGAACCAATTTAAAAAATTTATTTTGGCAATTTTAATGAATTTTGAATATTTAAAATGAATTATTTTAAATAATAATGACGAGGAATTTATTTTGAATAGAATTAGAACATATATATTTATTTGAATCGACGTTAGAATATAAATATTTATTTTAATTATAAAAGAAATTGAAAATAGCGTGGTATTTTGAAAATTCGATTTCAAATTTCAAATGAATGTACAGGATTCAAAATAAACCTGATTTTAGTGAAACGAAAAATATTTGAATCTATTTGAAAATATCTTTCCAAGAATCCGAAAAATTGAAATTTCATAACGGGAATAAAAAGTTATGCCAGTTAAAAATTCGGAATAGTCGCTATGGAAAATATAGCCCTTAAAAATGAAAATTTTGCAAACGACCTCCGTTTTTGACGAGACTACTTTTTTGGATCCGGAATGTCAAATTATTGCAGGATTCCAATTTTCATAGTTTTCAGAATCAATATGTGAGCATGGCGAAGTAAAACATGTTTTGACAGTTTCAATCAATTTGGATCGACCAGAAAATGGACATTTTTCAAACGGTCTCCAAATTTGACGAAATTAATTTTGTTAGGACCGTGTCATCTAATAAAAACCAGATTTATTTTTATGGAACTTTTGGGGTCCGTATGTGGCCCTGGTAAATTGGAAGGTGCGCTCAAATTCAATATATAGATTTATATTTTGATTTTAGCGAAAATCGATCGAAACAGCCGAGCTGGCTTATGATACATATCTCATTATGTTCGGAATGGGGTAATTAGATAGGGACGATAGTCGGTGGTTTCGATTTCGAGTTTGAAATAAAAAGTTGCTTTTTGGAATTTAAAAATAATATATATATATATATATTAATATAACCCCCCTTCAGTTTCTCTCTCCCCGACTTATTTAAAAAAAAAATCCCCAAAATTGAGCCTGCCCTAGCCAACCCGTCGTCGCCTCCAGGCGGAGCACCGCCAAACCCCGTGGCGCGCGCCTCCCCTTCTTCTCCTCCACGTCCTCCTCTCTCATCGATCCACGAAACCCCTGAACCCATCGGAAAATGCGTCGCATGCTGCGCCTCTTCGCCCTCCCTCCTGCTGCGCCACCGCGAGCTCCTCCACCCAACACCAGGCCAATGTCAGACCCCCTCCCACACCCAAAATGCCGGATGTAAGTGTTTTGTTAATTTATTAGTTTTTATTTATTTAATGTATTAGCTTTAAAAGAATAAAATCAGTTTGTTTTATAAAATATATATTATTAATTTCTATGAAATGTATATGAACATGTTTTAGGAAATAAACACGGCAATTGTTTTTATAAAATATATAGGGCATTGTTTTTAGAATAAAAATATGATTTTTATATTATAGAGATAATAAAAATATGATTTTTATATTATAGAGATGATCAAAATACGATTTTTATTGTTTGAAAGGCGATGTGAAAATATAATTTTTATTATATATAAAGTGCTATAAAAATATAATTTTTTCATAAATGTAGCGAAATGAAAATATAATCTTTTCTATACGTGTAGCATCATAAAAATGTGATTTTTAATATATAGATCGTGTGAAAAAGATCGCGACGGAACCGACGGGAAGCAAATCCAGACGGTTCAGAACTTCAGAAATAGAACCGGCGGAGTGAATCCCAAAGGTGAGAACTTCTCTCTTTAATTTTATTTTCTAGTTAAATATACTAGGATGAAGATGGTGCTTAGCATCACCCGACACCCGTTGTCCACAGACCATGGACGACTTGTTTGTTTGATTAATTGTGTTGTGAAAATTGATTGTGTGATGTGGAAAGGAATAAAATATTTAATAGTTGTAAATATAATTTTTAACGTGTATATGAATAAAATAAATATACATTTACAAATCGGATGATTTTTTTATGTACACCGATTTGACTGATATTGATTGGGACGATAAATTTTACACATCGCCCAACTGCACAAATAAAATTCATTATTTGTTGATTGAAACCCTACACGGGTATTGGGATGATATTGGACATACACTAATCCCAATATTTAGTTGTATGTCAGTCGATTGGGTGACAGACTGTTGTAAGCGTTAAATATTTATATTTGATGCTTATGCAATGTAGAATGCACTTTGGATGATGGTTGACTATGTTTGGTTATTGTTGTGTACATGCGTGTATGAAATCCATATAAATAACATTATATGGTAATTGACTATGTCTGATTCCAATTCAGAAAGAATGAATATTTTAAAATAATGAATATTTTAAAATAACGAATATTTTAAAATAATATTCAGTAAAAGATCAAAATTTGATTTTGATGTCAGATTTGGGATGGACACGAATATATTTAAATATATAAAGCAGTGTTGATTTGATATGCGCCATTTTGACGTGAATGATATTTATATCAATTTTATTCATTTCTATAATGAATATCGAAAAGGAATTGATTTCAAAATCTAATGTTTTGAAAATATTATCAATTTATATACCGATGATATGGAACATTCAATTTTAATTTGAAATTGAATATGAAGTTGAAATCGTTTTGAAAACGAATTTAAAACGATTTATAAAGTACGTTTTAAATGGAAATCGACGAAATATATATAATATATATTATATATAATGGCCTGAGTAGAACGCGCCGTGCCGCGCAAGTTCGTGAATTTCGACCATTGACTTCGAACAGACATAACGGGAGATCCGACCATTGGATTCTCCTAAAACCGGAACTGTTGGGTTCGTATTAAAAGAGATTTCTAACGAATATGGGAGATTTGAAATCTAACGGTTGGATTTGGAATTATGTCCAAATCAAATTTGGAAAAGGTTGGTGTAAGTGCAGTTCGATGACCGTTTATGAAAATCCACTATACGGACCTTGATAAAATTATTAAAAATATCAATAATTTGTGTAAAATCATAATAAATGATTTGAAAAGAATTGGGCTGAAAAATTCCATATTTGAAAAGATAAAAATATATTTTTATCAAAATGAACTAGTTATGAACTAGAATAATAAATCCAATACTTTTAAAATAAATAAATTGGATTTGAAATGATATTAAAAATAACCAGAATTTCCAATATATGAAATGGAATGGATTTGAATCGAAATTATCTTCAGAATATTTCGATATTAGATTCCGTGATTATACAAATATTGTGGAGGAATTTGGAAGATATATATATCGTTATTCCAATATGATATTTGTTGATTTCAGAATTTGATATTGAATATAAGCCGATATATTTTCTATTCAGAGCCTTGCATTTAATATCAAATGGGATTCGGGTTTGTCGTGAATGGTGTCTTCACTAACACTGTTCTTAAACCCAGTTGAAAAAAGATTATATCTTTTTATTTAGATTTAATGAAGTATACCACTTAATTAATATTTAATTAGAATTGAATTGGAACTGATTTGGAATTGATTTTTGGATTTATCGTGAAAGGTGTTTTAAATAGCACTTTTTCTTTAACCCGATTAAAAATGGAAGGTGAATTGGGTTTATTGTGAACTGTGTTTTTAACGATATTCGTTCTTTAACCCGATTTACAGTGAAATGTGATTTGGAATTTATATATCTTTTTATTAAGATTCAACGGGAATTTTCCAAAGTAAAGTTTTCCAATATAATATATTAAATTGGAATTGAATGGAATTTGATTTTATAATAATTGAAGTAAACTTCTGTGGAGGAAGACTATTAATACATATGGAATTTAAAAGGCTTTTCCGCTATTCCATTTATATTATTAGTCAGATACGAAAATTGATATCGATTATATATTGATTTGCTTTCTGTGAAGATTCCATAATTAATGGAATGTGATTTTTTTTATTGTGAACTGTGTTTTAAATGACATTAGTTCTTTAACCTAGTTAAAGGCAGGATTACATGTCTGACATTGTATTTTGAACTGTATGGTTGATCTCTGCTAAATATATATCTGATTGGTGGCGGAGAATTTATTCTCTCTCCTAGCACCCTTCTCTGAGACGTATGAGCTCAGAGGTTATATATCGGCAGAAATCAATAATACGGTGTAGATTGTCGATGCGACATGTTTGTGTTTCCAAAGTTAAATAATCATTAATATTGATTTTTGGGAAGATTAAAACTAAGTGGAGTTGAATCTTTAATTAGATTAAAATGTGAATTGATAATTTAAATTATTAAATTTGGAAAATGATCGAGAGTGGAGTATCACCAGTTTTGCTCCAAGCGATAGTTAAATCTTTAATTAGATTTGAACGGGAAATGTAATTAAATTTACCAATAACACGGTGGTGTTAGTTATGGAGTATTACCAGTTTTGCTCCATGGGATGAATAGGTTGGGATTGGGAAATTAAATAAATGATTACTTTGGTAAGGTGCGCTAATCCCGACTAGTTTGGAAAACCGTAACATGGTTTGAATTGACATCGAAAGGAAGATTAAAGAATAAATTTAAAGAATTTATCTTTGATAAAATTAATGGGAACTTTTCCCAAAGTATATGAATATTTGAATAAAAGAATATTCAGAATTGGAATGAGGCATATGTTGTGTCTTTATAGCACTTGTTTATTATATACGCAGTTTATTCGGAAAGGTCGGGTTTATACCCATTCTGAATAACTGATTCGACGATAAGTCGTTGATGAAGACGGTGGTTGAAGACCGAAGGTCTTCACATCGTTTGGATGATTACTGATGTGATTGGTCTATACACCCAAGACAAGGTAATAAGTGGTGATCATCCAAACGTACTTGGAGATCGACGGATATTCGGGGACCACTCTCCTGTATTGGACATACGGGACGAGGAATAATGTACCTCTGGTTTTGTTCAGACCCAGAACGAACTTGTAAATGGATTGTTTGTCTGACATTGGATTTTATTCTGTGTTGATTGATTTCTATTAAATATATATCTGTTTGGCAGCGGAAAATTTATTCTCTTGCTTAACGCCCTTCTCTGAGATGTACGAGCTCATAGATTATATATCTATAGATATCAGTCGCATGGCATGAATTGCCTATGTGGCATGCTGAGATGCAGTGATCAAGGCTTTTGTTGAAAATCAGAGTCTTGTGGTTGATGATCAAAGCACGGCTTTAATACAACATAGCTTTGTGTATGGCGTTAATTCGCGAACCTCACACCTCGGTATGAGTCAAAAACGGGATCGTGACTACAGGAGTGTAGGATGTTTCTTTCTAGCTATGGGTGGTATCATCGTTTTACTAGCCCTGACATTGTTGTTATTTTACCTATGTGGTTGTTTGATTGCGAGGCACCTTGGTTATATCTGTCTCTATGGAGCCGATGGATAGGACCAGGAAACGTGTGTTCAGGAATAACTAATCCACTAACGTAAGTGTGGACCGGCCCTGAAGATCCAGGGTTCTCTGCGGGGAATCCTGAGGCATTTGCCAGAGTGTCTCGAAGCGGAGAGGAGCCATCCCTGGCCTGGACTCATGACGGAAATCCACTTTCCAATACGTGACAATTCGGTTTTGATTGTAGAGCCTAGTATTGACGACATGATATATGGTACCCATGCCGCCTATGATTGATACATTTATATTTGAAGTTGATTCCTTCACTTATAGTAATAATAAAAGATTAAATTTCACGTATCAAGCATTATTTGGCTATTATAAGGTAAAACCCTATCCTCCGGCTTGCGTTGCATTGTGTGATGGGACCTGGGTCTTATAATAGCTTCATTTTCTTTAATTAGCATTCCGCTATTTGTTTAATGCACTGGTATTCTGGGGAGGAAACTCGTTCCATGTTATATGGTGTGGTCCCTCGATTTACCGAACTTTAAGGATCAAATTAATAACTATTTTTGTTCTCACACCAGTCACATGACTGACATGAAGTTTATTGTTTTAACCTTAACTCTGTGTGCCTCTATTTTCCACACGGGCAGCTAGTAGTTTTGGTTTTGCAGATTTATATTCACAGGATCCTGGTTTACAGCTGGAACGATATTCGGAAAGTTCTTTATCTGTTTATCTCTTTCAGTTGTGTTTTGTATTATTTTATGCTGCTATGTAATGTATTTTAATCTCTGATATGTAATATTTATTCATACTCTGTATATTCTCGTACTCTGGTGTAAATTGTTGTAATAAGCAATGAAATGTTCTTCTGTTTGTGTTCTGATTTGTCGTGTTCTCAGCTCAATCAGTTCTTTCTCTTCTCTTCGGAGACCGGGGAAGTTCGGGTTGTTTCAATCTTCCATTAAAATGGAAGCTTCACGGAAATCATAACAGTATGTAATCGATTTAAATTTCCATATCAGTCTAATACTATAAGTGGAATAATGACAAGGCCTTTTAAATTCCATATATAGTAACGGTCTTCCTACATAGAAGCTCATTTCGATTATCACTAAATCGAGTCCCAATCAATTCCAATTTCTTTTATTAAATTGGAAAATTTTAATTTGGAAATTTCTATTAAATTTTAGAATAAAGATTTATAAATTACAAATCTTAACTTCACTGTTAATAAGGTTTAAGAACTAATGTTGTTTAAATCATTGTTCACAATCTACCCAAAATCAGCTTCCATTTAATTCCAATTATATTCATTAATTTAAAAACATCCTTAAATCTTAGTTAAAAGATTTATTCCTTTCTCAACTGGGTTTAAGAACAATGCTATTGAAGACACCATTCACGACAAACCCAAAATCCACTTTGATATTAAAAACAAGGCTCTAAATAGATTTCATATCGACTTATATTCAATATCAAATTCTGAGACCAACTGATATCGTATTGGGAATAACTATATTTGTATCTTCCAAATTCCTCAACAATATAAGTATAATCATGGAATCCAATATCAAAATATTCCAAAGATTAGTTTAATTCAAATCCATTCCAATTCATATGTTGGAAAACATTGGTTAGATTAAAACCATTTTAACTCCTTTCAGTTCTTTATTCTAGTTGTCAGCTAGTTCATTTAGATAAAAATATCTTTTATCTTTACAAACGTGGAATATTTCATCTAAAAAATTTTCAACTCATTTATTATGATTTTACATAATGTATTCGTGTCCATCCGAAATCGGACATCAAAATCATAATTTGATTCTTCTCTGACTATTATGTTAAATATTAGTTTATATTCTGAATCGGGATGTGACACTATCAATTACCATATACCTTTAATATATGAATTTTGTACATTGCATGTATTCAAAAATAGTGATAAACAACTATTAAATGTTCAGTTCACATCCAGAGTGCAATTTACAAGTGTATAAGCATTAAATAATTAAATACCGCTTATAACGGCCTGTCAGTCAGTCGATTGACATACAACTAAACACAAGAGAGATGTGTGAAGTTATTATAATCCCCAGATCTGTGTGGGGGGTTTTCAATCAACATTCAATGATTATTATTTGCATACTTGGGTGGTGTGTAAAATTATCGTCCCAATACCCGTTTGGGGTTTACATCACAATCCATGTGAACTTATATATTATTTGGGAGACGGGTGGGTAAAATGTCATACCACAATAATTCATAATATAGACGTTTTATTTATTAACAAGGTATATATATAAACAGTTTAATAGTGATAACATTAAAAGTGTATCATCCATCATTCACCAAACAAATATTGCAATCACAGACAATCAACATATATTCAGTAATAATAATAAATAATTGCACAAAAGAATTGAGTGAGTGAGTTCTCACAATTGGTTTCCACTCCATCATACTTTGATGGATGATTAGTAAAAACGAGTTCTTAAGAATCAGACTGTTGAAATCTGTGATGTAGAGTAACTGGAAAGTCACAAAAAAAGGCCAAATATTTTGTGCTCCAGTCGGAAAAAAGCCTGGATGAATCTAGACACTATGGACCGAGGTCCCTTCGGTCCATGGCTTAATCAGTCGACTGGTCCATTTCAAACCAATCGACTGGTCAGAACCTCGGCTGCTGGCCGGGTTGGCTACCAATCGACTGGTCTGTTTTGGATGAGTTAACTGGTCTCTATTAAATGGACAATTTTGGTTTTTTTTTTTCATTTTCTTACATGAATCGTTTCCGGTGAACAATGGAGGCTATGCACTTGATCTAGATGATAATCAGGCCTCGTAAGCTCGTCGAAACAACTCAATAACACATGCACAAACATATCTACATAAGGTTGCTATGATTTTGATCATATACTCTAAAATGAACAAATTCTTTAACCATAGTTATCCAATACGATATAAGCGAATTGTGATGTCTTAGAACTTGCTGGTGTGACAATAGAACTTCACAATATCGCTAAAGCAACTCATGCCATGTGCATTCGATTGTGCGCACAATCAAAACGAGAAATTCCAATTGAAGGAAACTAAAATTAATGAACCGGAATGGGTATACTTATCTAACCAATTCATATGCCTATACACAACTCCAAATGAACCTAGTTGACTCTTTATAAGCCAATAGCTTGTGGCATAGATGTGAGTTCATAAATAACTCAAAAAGCTCTCACCTTTGATGGTTAAAAGCAAGAAATAGATCCAATGAAAAGCTAGAACAACCCCTCTTCCAAAATTACTCATGAATCTTCAATATAAACATGAATGCACAAATTTCCTAGAAGTAAGATCATAGGAAATACCACAAAATTGAAGTGGAAACAAGATGGAGAAGTTGGAGAAGCTTACTCAAGTTATCTCTTTGATTTTCCGCTTGATTTGGGCTTGGATTTACAAAAACAAGCTTAGGAATTTTAATTTCCCTTTCCACTCTCCATTTTCTAATTTTTTTTGTTAAGTGTTGAATGAATGAGGGAGAGGGGATGATTTTGGGCACTTAAGTGAAGTGGGATAAGTTGGCTAACCAAGCCCTAACCAAAGTCCCAATTTTCGCAAACTCGAAATATATCGAAGCTTATAGTTTTTGAGCACGCAAATAACATTTCAAACTCAATGGAAGTCATTTCGATTCCAAATTCGTCCATATGCAAAAAGTGATATTTGGTCTTATATCCAATGAAAAAGACTGAAATTTCTCCAACTCCAAAGGTATCGATGCTTATAGTTTTCGAACACGCAAACGACATTTTGAACTCAATGGAAATGGTTTCGAATCCAAATTCATCCATATGCAAAATGTGAGTTTTCTACGGGCTATATATACCTATTAAAAATATATTTAAATCCATAACGACTATTCTAAATTTTAATTTAAACATAACTTACAATTTATAAAGTGAAATCTCAATTTCATATACTCGTTAGAAAATTACAATTCAAAACATCTCAACATTTCTTTTTTATCAAATTCTGATTTATATCGAATTCTGTATATTAATTCAAAGTATAAAATCAAAATTTCAAACTACCGCACCATTTTGAGTTCGTTTTAATTAAAATTTTAAATTAATACGTTCTAACTTCGATTTAAAAAAAAAATTAAATTGTTCATTCTCAAAATAAATAGTCCAAAATATTTAATTTCCATTAAAACCAATTAAAAATAAATGTTAAACTGGTTCCAAAATTCCTGTCTGTTACAATCTCCCTACTTAAAACGTTTCCATCCTCGAAAAAGAAGAAGGAACTGAAGGTCGTTTACTTAACCAACTCAACCTTCGCTTGACTCAAGTTCTTTAACTTTTCAATTTCTAAGAACTTTCGAATTTCTCAAAATTTGGCTAACGCCTTAAATTTCTGATTTTTTTTGCCATAACCTCCTTTGTACGGGTTGATTGGTACAACTACAAATGGCCTTTATAGGCTCTCATATATCACAAGAAAATCAAAAGCCAAGCAGCTAGCCAATCGGCTTATAAAATCATCAAACCTAATGGATACGATAAATATGTACCTATTTGTCGGGCATAGAACTTTTTTTCCTCTTCTTAGCTTCCATGCTATTGTAGTGGCCTGCAAATCCGTACTATCTGAGTTGACTACAAACACCACAAGTCCAACCCAAATATCATAGAAATACGAATCATGTTTTTAAGAAGAAAAAGGTAGAAGAAGAACAGAAATAACAACACAAAATCTCACATCGCAGCGGAACAAAATATAACATATCATAACTTTTGAAATAAAAAATTTTAAATGTATAACATACACTTATCACAGTACAACACTAACAACACAGCGGAAATAAACATATTATATATCTAACACTGAAGCCTCCTGCTCCAAGC
Organism: Allium sativum; assembly: GCA_030737875.1. Classification (NCBI taxonomy): domain Eukaryota; kingdom Viridiplantae; phylum Streptophyta; class Magnoliopsida; order Asparagales; family Amaryllidaceae; genus Allium; species Allium sativum. The sequence continues at coordinate 299,168,368 of CM060922.1, forward strand.
TCCTTTAGATAGATCTGTAAAATCCTGAACTACTTGACTGCCCGTACAAATTTGAGCACCCAAGAGTTTAGGTAAAACAAAACAAAATAAACTCTGGGTCAGTTATGGGAATGGTATGAGTAAACAATTTAAAACGATTTGAGAAAATACACGATATCTCATAAAACCACGCCATATAACACGGAACGGGTTTTCCGTTATGAGAATCCAAACCACTTGATTTAACTTTCAAAATCTTTTTGAAAGAAATGATAATCTTTATATCAAAACTCTTTTGATATTATAATAGTGTCTAAATCAAATAATTAATGATCTAGTGGAACGCTTTTATCTCACGCTCAACATATATTATATACAATCAAAACCGCGGGCACTTATTGGGTAATGAATTTCCGACTATGACAAGGTATGGAACCACCTTCTGATAGTGTATCTCTAGAGGAGAATACATTGGGTTCAACAAGAACATCTTGCAACCCGGCCACCCATTTCGCTTGAGTGTATCGAATGTATATCACCAACGATTGGGATAAGCAACCGTTTTCCCGAATGGGACAACATCGAATAGAATAAGGAATTAAATGAATCTCTAGATAGGTGATAATACACCCTAACGGGAGCTACCCACATAGCCATGCTACCTGCCCGATTTTTGTCATTTCCCGGTTGTTGAGGGCTGAGGCATCTATTACTTTCTATTTATTGATAGCATAATCACTTTGAATGCCACATTATCAATTCCGTTAATCATTAATTGATTTGCAAAAATATATTCTGGATATTATGCTAAGAGAATAAATTCTTTGCCACCATATATATTTGTACAAAACAACATATGCGATCATAGGAAATACTCTATCAGACACTCGTCCGTACACGTTCTTTCTGGGATTGAACAAAACCGAAGGCACAATTTCCATGAATCCATCTTAGGTAATTTTTACCTAGGATTAACAGAAAAAGCCCTTGCACTTTATGCTGTCTTCGATTATCTTCATAAAATCTGATTCACAACGCTATTACCAATACGGAGTGGTTCTCTTATAATAATCCAACCGGTCTCTCCATATTGACAACGATGTTGGCAAATACTTCGATAGTCGGTAATTTAACTATCGAAGAAAAATAAACATTCAATCAAACATCAAACAATAATTAGGCCCCTTAATTAATATTTTTATTAATTAATCACTTCTCTATTTCCTAATCAATATTTGTTAACCAAATATTTTCAATAATCATCTTGATCTCTTACGCTATTTGGAAAACATTTCCATATCTCGTCTTCTTTTATTTTCTATACTCAAAAAATATCTTCTATTAATAATTGGAAAACATTCCAAGTACTTCTCCCTTTTACGACCATTCATTTCTACACTTGGGAAATATTTATTATTTTATTTCCAAAATTCCAGTTATTTGGGTTAAAACGAATGTTGTGTAAAACATCGTTACAACAACCCAAGTACTTCATTCAACTAAATCTTATTCAAACATTTATCTTCGATACTGAATCTTGTTATTTATCAGTTTGAAATGAAATCAATCAAGTTAGGGTATAACTACCTCTCAGACCTTGACTGAATAACATTCTTAACTTCAAAACGGACAAGCCTGTTTATCTCAAATAATTATCATAAAAACCAATTATCCATTTTTAATCCCATATATTTTTATATTTCTAATTTTACTAGATTTGATTGCAGATTACCTTTTTTTGTGTTTATAATATTCCATTTAAGCTCGTTTCCTTATCGAATTCTATATATATCGATATATTGATTTCTAGTTATCAAATTTCTTAAAAATATTCTAACTCCTTTGTACCGGTCAATAGTTCGAACCTCAACTCGCCTCTCTAGGACCTTTCCATTCAAAAAGAAAATCAAAAAGCCAAGTGGCTTGCTGATTCGGCGCATAAAAACTCAGATAGAATTTAAACATGTACCTTTTTGTCGGGCACATGAATTATAACCTTCAAACACTTTATTCCAGACCTGCCTAACCCATATACATCCATTTCCTATTGGTTCCAACTCAATCCAATCATTTTTAACTCAATTCGCTAATTTGTTCTTTAATTAACTAATTTTCCCATTCCACTTTTTATTTGAACATATCACGTTCAAATATATTTTAATTTACTTAGAACTCAATCTAATTCCATTTTTCAACTCGAGTTTCATATTCGATTTTGAATATAAATTCTTAAGCCCCATTTACTTATCCAACGCCAATTTCGATTCAAAACTCGATTAACTAATTATCCTTCAAATTAGTTAATTCTATTCCAAAATTTAGAATATGATTTTTGCTTCAAAAATCATTTCATTTACAAAACTTGTGTTCGTATTTATTTTTCTACTCAAATCTGGATTTTTAAATTTAAAATCCACATTTTATTAACTTAAAATACTTCGATTTTAATTAATAAATAGTTATGGTTTTATAATGGTTATGGCGTTGCTTTTCCGAAAATTTGATTTTGACATAACTTAAAGTCTACAAGGCGAAATCCAGATTTTTTTTCTCTTCCATTAGAAAACTATTATCAAATCAGTCATGACGGTTCTTGTTTCAAAGAATTCCGACTTAAATTGAGTTCTGTATACTTAATTGAAGTTCAAAACGCTAATTTACGAATTACCACGCTGCGGCGAGTTCGTTTTAATTAATTAATTATATATATATACGTTAAAATTCGTTTATAATAATTATAACTCCATTCTAACATATTTTTAACATATATTAAACCAATTTTCCCAATTCAACTTAATATTCTGATTATTTATAATCGCTGATTTTTCATTTACTCGATTATAAATTTATTTATACTCAATTTACTGTATTAAATTCCAATTCCCTTTATAAATAAATTTATTTATAAAATTCAATAAAATCTAATTATTAATCCATTGGATTTTTTCTCACTTCAATTTATATTCCAAATTCCAGAATAAAATTTATCGTTCTATTACAAACCGTTTTCCAATTCATCTTTACATTCATACTTGAATTTCGACGTCTAAATTATCAAATGATAATTTACTATACTCGATTGATAAATCCAACTTCCTTGTTTATATATTAAAACAAGTTTCATTTCAAATCTATATAAACTCAATTCGTTTTATATTCCAAACTCCGGAATAAAAACTATCATTCCCTTTTCTGAAATGATTCAAATTATATTTTAAATTCATATTTGAATTTAAAATGATAAATTATCTCTTGGTAATTAATTTACCATATTTATAAACATTGTTTATGTAACAACCCGGAAAATCAGAACCAATTTAAAATTTTATTTTGGTAATTTTAATGTATGTTGAATATTTAAAATGATTTATTTTAAATAATAACGACTCGAAATTTATTTTGAATTGAATTAGAACATATAAATTTATTTAAATCAAAATTAGAATATAAATATTTATTTTAATCATAAAAGGAATTGGAAATGGCGCGGTAGTTTGAAATTTTGATTTCAAATTTCAAATGAATGTACATGATTCAAAATAAATCGGATTTTGGTAAAACCAGAAATATTTGAACCTATTTGAAAATATATTTCCAATGAATGTGAAAAATCCAGATTTCATAGCGGGAATAAAAAGTTATGCCCAGTTGAAAATTCAGAATAGTCGCTAAAAAATATAGCACTTTAAAATAGCGATTTTGGTGAACGACCTCCGTTTTGGACGAGACCACTTTTGTTGGATCCGGAATGTCAAATTATTGCTAGATTACCATTTTCATAATTTTTGGAATCAATATGTTAGCGTGGCGGATTTAAACGTGTTTGGTCATTTCAGTTTGAATTTAATCGATTGGAAAGTGACCGTTTTTCAAACGGTCCTCAAATTCGACAAAATCAGTTTTGTTAGGACCGCGTCATCAAAACATAGCCTAATTTATTTTTCTGGAATTTTTGGAGCCTATATGTGGCCCTGGTAAATTAAAATGTAAGTTTAAATTAAAAATATATTGACTTATATTTTAATTTAAATAAAATATGATCGGAATGATGGAATTGTCTTACGGAACAAAACCCATTATGTTCGAAATGGGGGTATTTGGTTAGGTGCGACAGTCGTTGGACTCGATTTGGAGTTTGATTTAAAAGCAACATTTTGGGGAAAAAAATTAATCAAATAAATATAATATATATAAGAAGAGGTAAACCCTAAATTAATTCCCCTAGACAAATTGTGCCCCCTTCTAGAAATTAAAAACCCGCTCCCCCTTTCCACCCGTCGCCCAGCTGCCCTCCACCCATGCTGACCACCGAAGCCCCTCCCTTGGCCGCCGATGATCCCCAGCGCTCCGGCTATGTTAGGCCTCCACTGCTCCTCCTCCACTTAAAAACCGCGGCCTTTTTTACCCAAGCCGTAGATCCCCTCAAACCCCCCGCCTCTGGCCAAATAGGCCCTACGCTGACCACCATTGGCGAGCTGCCACCTCCCTCCGATGCTGCGCCGCCATCCCTGCCTCCTCCCCCTTCCATTAGCCATCCGTAAACCCTAAAGCCCCAAAACCACTCAAAAACAGCCACCATGGGTTTCACCGTCGACCACCATCGTCACACCGAGCCTCCTCCGCCACTCTGACACCGCATGTGAGTTTTATTATTATTTTTAATTCATATATGTTACTAAAAATGTGATTTTTACAAGTAAAAATATGATATTTACAAGTAAAAATATGATTTTTAATATATAAAAATTCGATTTTTATATATATAGCGAATACAAAATTTGATTTTTATTATATGAATAGCAAGATAAAGATTTTGATTTTATAATGTTTTCATGAAAATAAAAATTTGGTTTTCATTTTATAAATCACCATATAAAAATTTGATTTTTATTTTATAAATCACCATATAAAAATTTGGTTTTTATTTTATAAATAGCCAAATAAAAAATTTGATTTTTAATATATGAATAGCTATATGAAAATTTGATTTTTATACATGTGAACATCGACTAAAGGAATTTTTTTTTATATAGTTGAAAAGAATTGATTTTCATAGTTTAGAAGATTTGATTTTATATTTAAAAAGATGAGATTTTGAAATTGAAAAAGCTGATATTTTTAAATATGAAAAAATATGATTTTATTTATAAAGTAGCAAAAGAAAAATATGATCTTTGTTTAAATAAAAATATGATTTTTGTTCACATAAAAATATGAGTTTTATTATGAAGTTAGCAAAGTAAAAATATGATTTTTATACTATAAACGTCGTTATAAAAATTAAATTTTTATATATGTAGCATCGAGATAAAAATGTGATTTTTAATATAAAAATCGTGTGAAACAGATTGCGATGGAACCGGCGGGAATCAAAACCAAATCCGAACCATTCAGAAATAAAGAATGGAGGAGTGGATCCCAAAGGTGAGAACTTCCCACTTTAATTTATTTTCTAGTTAAAAATATAAACTAGGATGCAGAAGGTGCTTAGAAGCACCCGACACCTTTGTTTGAAACCATGTTTGTTTGGTTGTTTGGTAGATTGGATTATTTGGTTGAATTTTGTTTGGCGAAATGAAATGAATTGAATAGAATTTGGTTTGTACATGGCGCAAGCCATTATTAGGTGAGGGACAAGGCTATACCTTATTCTGGTTCTAGTATCGCGCCGTCATGCTGTCGAACTTTTTTAAAATGTTAGAACAATAAAAATATCATTTTTATTGTATAAATGAACTGTATAAAAAATTCGTGAGTTGAATTAAATATTTTATAGTTAAAAATATAATTTTTAACGGGTATATGAATAAAATAAATATTCAATTACGAATCGGACGATTTGTTTATGTACACACATTTGACTGATATGAATTGGGATGATATATTTTACATATAGCCCAACCGCACAAATAATAATCAGTGTTTGTTGTTTGAAAATCCCACACGGGTATTGGGATGATTTGGACATACATTAATCCCAGTATTTAGTTGTATGTCAATCGATGGCTTGACAGGCTGTTGTAAGCGTTAATTATTTATATTTAACGCTTATGCAGTTGTGTAATGCACTCTGGATGATGGTTGACTGTGTTTGATTACTGGCGTGACATGTGTGTATGAAATCCATATAAATAAATTTATATGGTAATTGACAGTGCCTGATTCTAATTCGGGAGGAAAGAAATTTTTTAAATAACGAATATTTTAAAATGACGAGTAAGGAATATTTTAAAATAACTAATATTTTAAAATAATATTCAGTATTGGATCAAAATATGATTTTGATGTCCGATTTGGGATGGACACGAAAATATTTAAATATATGAAGTTGTGTTGATTAGATTAACGCCATTTAGACGTGAACTATATTTATATCAATTTTATTCATTTCTGTAATGAATATCGAAATGGAAGTGATTTCAGAATTTAATGTTTTGAAAATATTATCATTTATATATTATGGTATAGAATATTCAATTTTGATTTAAAATTGAATATGAAGTTGAAATTGTTTTGAAAATGAATTTAAAATGATTTATAAAATATGTTTTAAATGGAAATCGACGAAATATATATGATATATATATATTATATATTTAATGGCCTGAATAGAACGCGCCGCGCCGCGGCAGTTCGCGAATCTCGACCATTGACTTCGAATGGACATTACGGAAGATCCGACTGTCGGATTCTCCTAAAACTGGAACCGTTGGGTTCGTATCAAAAAGAGCTTTCTAACGAATTTTAAATCTAATGATTGGATTTGTCATAATGTCCAAATCAAATTTGAAGAAGGTCGGTGTAAGTACAGTTCGATGAATGTTTATGGAAATCGACTGTACGGGCCTTGATAAAATTATTAGAAATATCAATAATTTGTGTAAAATCATAATAAATGATTTGGGAATAATTTGGGTGAAAAATTCCATGTTTGTAAATATAAAAATATATTTTTATCGAAACGAACTAGTTATTAACTATATTTGAAATCCAATAAATTTTAAATAAAATAAATTGGATTTGTGAACGGTTTTAATATAACCAGAATTTCCAATATAATTATTGGAATGGATTTGAATCAAAATCATCTTTGGAATATTTCGATATTGGATTCCGTGACTATACGGATACTGTTATGGAAATTTGGAAGATATATTTTATATCGTTATTTCCAATATGATATTTATTGGTTTCAGAATTTGATATTGAATATAAGACAATTTAATTTCTATTCAGAGCCTTGTATTTAATATCAAATGGAATTTTGGGTTTGTCTTGAATAGTATCTTCATTAAAACTGTTCTTAAACCCAGTTGAGAAAAGAATAAATCTTTCAGTAAGATTTAGTTAAATTTTCCAATTAATTAATATTTAATTAGAATTGAATGAAAGAATTGGATTTTGGGTTTGTCGTGAATGGTGTCTTCATTAACACTGTTCTTAAACCCCAATGTGAAAAGAATAAATTTTTTAAATAAGATTATTGGAGTCTCCAGTTATATTTAGTAACTGGAATAAAATGGAATGTGAATTGGGTTTATTGTGAACTGTGTTTTAATGACATTCGTTCTTTAACCTGATTTACAATGAAATGTGATTTGGAATTTATAAATCTTTTAATTAAGATCTAGGGAATTTTTCAAAGTGAAGTTTTCCAATTTAACGCAATAAATTGGAATGGAATGGAATTCGATTGGATAATAATCGAAGTGATCTTCTGTGGAGGAAGACGTTTAACATATATGGAATTTAGAAGGCTTTGCCATTAATCTTATATTATTGGTTGGATACGGAAGTTTATATCGATTATATATATATATATATATATATATATATATGGATCAGATTTCCATGAAGATTCCATAATTAATGGAATGGGATTTTGGGTTTATCGTGAACTATGTTTTAAATGGCATAAGTTCTTTAACCGAGTTAAAGGTAAGATTAATTTCTTAACTTTGAATAATCATTAGGTAATGATTTTTGAGATTAAAACCAAATTGTAGTTTTAATGAATCTTTAATTAGATTGAAAAAGTGAATCTGATAACTAAAATTATCAAATTCAAGAAATGATCGAGAATGGAGTATCACCAGTTTTGCTTGAAGCGATAGTTAAATCTTTAATTAGATTTGAACGTGAAATGGTAATTAATTTTACCGATGACACCTTGGTGTTAGAAATGGTGTATTACCAGTTTTGCTCCATGGGATGAATAGGTTGGGATTGGGAAATTAAACAAATGATTACTTCGGTAAGATGCGCTAATCCCGACTAGTTTGGATAAACCTTAAATTGGTTTGGATTGATATCCAAAGGAAGATTAAAGAATAAATTTAAAGAGTTTATCATTGATAAAATTAATAGGAACCTTTCCCAAAGGATATGAATATTTAAATAAAAGAATATTCAGAATTGGAATGAGGTGTATGTTGTGTTTTTATAGCACTTGTTTATTATATACGCGAGTTATTCGAAAAGACTGGGTTTATCCCATTCTGAATAACTGAATCGGCGATGAGTCGACGATGAAGATGGTGGTTGAAGACCAAAGATCTTTACATCGTTTGGATGAATACTGATATCTTGATTGGGCTATACACCCAAGACAAGGTAATAAGTGGTGATCGTCCAGATGTATTGGGAGATTGACCGGATATGCGATGACCTCTCTCTTGTATTGGACATATGGGACGAGGAATAAGGTGCCTTCGGTTTCATTCAAACCCAGAATGAACTTGTAAATGGATGTGTGTCTGACATCGGATTTCGTTCTGTGTAATTGATAGGCATCGGTCACATAGCGTGAATTGCCAGTGTGGCATGCTGAGATGCAAATGATCCAGGCTTCTGTTGAAAAGCAGAGTCTTGTGGTTGATGATCAAAGCACGGCTTTAATATAACATATCTTTGTGTATAGCGTTAATTTGCGAGCTTCGCAACCCGGTGTGAACCAGAAATGGGAGAGGACATCAAGGAGCACATGCTTTTCTTTCTAGCTAGGAGTGGTGTCAGGGTTTTGCAAGCCCGGATGTTTTACTTATGAGGATGATGGAAAGCGAGACGCCTCGGTTATATCGGTCACTACAGGACCAATGGATGGTTTGGTCGATATACTAACAAGTTTTATGCCCCATAGGGCAGGGAAACGCATTGGTTAGGCATTTTAATCCACTTCATGTGGACCGACCCTGACGATCCAAGGTATAGTTGCGGCTGTTCCTAAGGCTCGTGCTAGACAGTCTCGAAGCGGTAAGGACGATCCCTTGCCTTCGTTCACAGATGGAAATCCAACTTCCAATATGTCACATTTCGATTTTAATTGTAGAGCCTAGTATTGGCGACATGATAGATGATACCCCTGCCGCCTATGACTGATACATTTATATTTGAAGTTTTTTTATACACTTGCACTTATAATAGTATCAATTGATTTGTTTTAACATACCAAGCATGTTTGGCAATTATAAGGGAAAACCCTATCCTTCGGCTTGCGTTGCATTGTGTAATGGGACCTGGGCCTTATAATAGCTTAAAATTTTTCAAAAAGCTTTGCGTTGTTTTATTATATGCACTGGTATTCTTGGGAGGAAGCACATTCCGTGTTATACGGCGAGGTCCCTTGATACATCTGATTTTGAAGTAAAGTTTTAAATAATTGTTTTAGTTCTCACACCAGTCACATGACTGAACTGGAGTTAATTATTTTCACCTAAACTCTTGGTGCCCCTATTTTCCACATGGGCAGCTAGTGGTTTTGGTTTTGCATATTTATATTCACAGGATCCGGGTTTACAGCTAGAATGATATTCAGAAAGCTCTACATCTGTATATTCCTTTCAGTTGTGTTTTGTATTATTTTCCGCTGCATTGCAACTTGTAAATCTCTTATAATTATCAAATGTATATTATTTGTTCATACTCTGTATATTCTTGTACTCTGGCGTAAATTGTTGTAATAAGCAATGAAATGTTGTTCTGTTTGTGTTATGATTTGTCATGTTCTCAGACAATCCGTTCTTTCTCTTCTCTTCGGAGACCGGGAAAGATCGGGTCGTTACAGTTTGGTATCAGAGCTTTGATTTTACAGAGCTCGAGAACAAGACACCTTAGAATCGAACGAGAGAATTCATAAGAGATTGGATTAGGAATATCCAATAAGGATGCAACGACCCAATTTTCGAACACATCGGAAGTCGTGCCATTAATAAGAATAAGAATAGATAGAAGATAAAAACAAAGAAAAACATCAGAATCTCACAGCGGAATTTTTACAAAAGATAATACTTCATAATATTACACAGCAGTACATATTACATTAGAGCGTCATATATCTAGTGATACAAGCCATTCATAGTACATCTTATATCATTGACGACTAACTTGCATACTTAATTATACAGTAGACAGGCACCAGCACACAGACAGTTCCATTCCAACTTCACAAGTTTTATCCAATCCTGATTCACTTGTCTATTCATAACAAGTGTTATGAATACCCAAGAGTTTAAGGGAAACACAGAAAAATAAACTCCGTGTCAGTCAGGGGACTGGTATGAGTAAACAGTTTTAAAACAGATTAAAGAAATAAAAATATCTCATAAGACCACGCCGTAAATACGGAACGGGTTTTTACCTTATGATATCAAAACACTTTGTATACTTGAAATCAGATATTATCATAGTGTATATTAGTTTTTCACAAATAAATTAGAATCTAGAAGAATGCTTGCATCTCACATCCTCTTATATAGCATACAAATAAAAACCGCTTGGCGCTTATGGAAATTGGATTTCCAGCTATGACAAGGTATGGGACCACCTTCCGATCATGTATCTCTAGAGGTGAATACACTGGGTTCAACAAGAACGTCTTGCAACCCGGCCCACACATGACCGACCACTCATTTCTCTTGAGTGTATCGAATGTATATCACCAACTGTTGGGCTCAAACCACCATTTTCCGAAAAGGGACAGCATCGAAATAGATTAAAGAAGTAAAAGGAATTTCTCTAGATAAGTGATTATACACCCTAATGGGAGCGACCCACATAGCCATGCTGCCTGCCCGAATTTTTTCATTTCTTGGGTGTGAGGCTTGAGGCTGGCCTTACCTTTTCATCATCACAGTTTATTTTCTTTGAATGCCACATCTTCAAACTTCCCAATCACTAATTGACTTCCCCAAAAATATATTATAAGTATACAGCGAGAGAAACGAATTCCTCTGCCACCCTATAAATACGTTTGGAGAGATCAACGTACGTGATCAGTAAGATTTTCTTTGTCAGACATTCATCCATACAAGTTGTCCAAAGATTGGACAAACCAAAGGCATTATTCAAGAATAGCCCTTGTATATCTCCATCTTCTATCTTCTTCAATAACCTTTGATTTGCGACGTAAAAATCGAATCGAAGCGCCGGGCTTTTTGAAACGATCAGCGTTAATATCTTTTCCTCTTAGGAACAAGTGACATTTAATAGAACAGATTATTATATTCAAAAGTGAATTCCAATATTTATTTATATAAGTTGGAAATCCTCTTCCCATTTTAAATGGTTATTGACTTGATTTGATTGAGAATAAATACCAATAATTCCATTATTTATTTACAGTCTACCACCTTCCCTTGATCACTGTAAGTCATCGATTTTATTTAAAACACAACGACTGCTTAGTCTTGGAAAGATTACTCAAATGAATAATTTAAAATTTTAATTTAGACAACTTTGATCTCATATATATATATATATATCCTTTCTAAGTTATAAAAGTCCATTTATTTTATTATTGTTAATCCAAATGATTTGTTTTAAAAGGATGTTTATATATTTAACCAAATAAACTTTTGTAATTTAATTCCTTAATCTATTTCTCGCTGGTCCATTTATATTCTTTGGCCCATACTTATATTTTTCCTTCTTGTTTTATCATTTTATGTATTTTTCTTCATGGCCCAGAAATGCCAGCCCACATCGTTGAAGTCCACACACCCATTAAATCTTCCCATACTTCATCCACACGCGGCCCAGGTATTTGCCTACTCGCGCACCCTTTTGATTTACCCCACGTGGCTCTCGTATGCCATGAAAAGAAAACCCACACCTAGTTATTACAGTAGCCGAAACCTGCTACAATTTATTTACATTTTTCATTCCTAATACTACTTCCACTTCCATGTTATGCCGCTCCAACTCCTTCTCAAATGTCTAACCGCACATGCTCCACCGTAGATCACTGTCATGCCAACTACCCACCGGCTCCAGCTCTGGTGACTTGCCTTCCACATCCACAAAATCACGCCCCTCATGCCCGATACCTGCTACAATATAACCCCACCATTTACCCACCTTACTGATGCTCTTTCCCCTTGTCATATTTACACTTTATTTCTTTTCTTGCCGTGAATTACAAAGTACTCCACCACACATCCATCTTGGTGATCTGCCTCTCACGTTCATGTTTCCAGTCCACCGAAACCTCACAGTTTACGGACCCAATGCCGTACTTAAGTCACATACTCATAGTTTCTCCATCTTTCAAGGCACGCTGAGTGCGATCCCTTCACGTTTTCATTTGTACATCCCAAAGCTTCCACTCCCATTTATGCTATGAACACTGCTCTTCCGCCAAACTCCAGTTCTGGCGCTCCTCATGGTTTTCCGAAGTTTACGTCACCTTTTATAATAAAGGCCGAGACTTGCTGCTCATAGGTTTCTACCCTATTTTTCCCATATGTTTCTACTTCCAACCGTCTTCAGTAATGCTGCCCTCTTTCCCTCATTGTTTTCCTCTCCTTCGCCTCACTACCATGCATTTGCAATTGCTACACACCTTCGCCAATGCGTTGTCAAACCTCGACTCACTACAAGTACTCGCGCCGATCCTTGCACTATTTTGTTTAAGTGCTTCTTCATTTTTTTCTCAGTCCGCAAAGCGAATGTCGTGCACCACTCACTATGCACGTGCACACACATGCCGATCCATTCTCATGTGCCGTCAATACTCACACACGCGCACACGACATCCGGGAACTGTTCTAACCTGTTTAAACTGCTTTCGCCTACCTGATTAGAAAACACTTAGGCCATTGATTATAAACAAAATATTCCCGAACCGCTAACCAAACATGTTCTGTAGCCATTAACCGAAAGCATTTCCAGTCCTTGGCCACCTTGGTGTTGGGTCCAAGACCATGCCCTCACCCCAACATCAGACCCTCGACTTGCTCATTTACAAGACTCAACATGTTTCAAGCTCCAAGTACTCATGTCAAACTGTGTCTACATACCTCATTTGTTCCCAAAAAAATAAATACATTTACCACTAATGTGTTCATTACTCTTAAGATTATTCATTTGGCAGACTTAGTTTTATATTCACAAATTTTGACTGGCCATACATTTACTTGAAGTGACCTACATGTATGATTTTTCAATGAACTGAGAAAAAAAATTTCATGAATGCGTTTCTCATATAAAATCTACAACAGAACAAGACATGTGTCACATAAATGAAATGAAGAATATGAGTTTACAGTACATCGGGTGACAGTAAAACAGGGTTTGTTTTAGTAGTGGTTTCTCAGTCCAGCAAGTCTCCTAACTAATACAACATACATGATTCAGACAAAGTTCTTATAAAATTCAGCCCAGAAACACAAGTTAGACATATGATTTCATCCAAGAATCAAAATCAATTACGGAAGTTTACGCACAAATAGTCAGGGTTTCGAAATGAGCTTCATATGTTCAATCAAACATTACATAATACAGTCCACAAATATGATTCATTCGAGAAAATGTAAGTTTACTCACCTTACACTCTTGAAACCCTTAGGTTTATTCTTCTTACTGATCTAATTAGAAAGACTTGTGTTGTGGGGAAAAGAGTTGCAAGCTCAGATCTATTTATAGTGGTAGAAAATTAATAAAATATGGTGCATAAAATCCTAGTTTTGAAAAACAAGCAAAATCAGTTTTGATATTTGTTTTGACAATTGATTTACATATCAAAAAAATCAAACCACCACCCTAAATTCACATGGCTTGCCTCAGCCATCGTCGCCATGAAAACCCCCATGCACATGACCCTCCTTCCCCTTATTGGCCTACTATGAACATCACAAATAAATGCTCATGTACCATCTATGTTCTTCAAAATCTTTTCTTGGTTTAAGAAATTTATAGTATCCATTTGTGTACCATAGATATTCAGTTTTCCCTTGGGTTTCTAAACCATATCTCCCCATGACAATTTGATTTAACAACAAAATATAAAGTATTTTTACTTGCCTTCCAAGGCGATACAAAATCTGAAAATTCTTGTACTCTTTTGACCTCGTCCATGTGATGATTTAACATGGAAAAATCCTAAGAAATCTATGTGTTTAGTGTAGATTTAGTGTAGGTGAGATTCTTGCTACATATGCAAGATTTGGTAAGATCCTTGGCACATGTTTTATGACAAGTGAACATGCTTTTGAAAAATGCAAAGGGAAGTGAAATTTTCAGAAAATTTTGAGAGAAAAGAGAAAGATTTAAAACTGAAAATGCATTGATCTAAAGTGATTTTTCCATGTGAACAAATATTTCTTTAGATCCTCTTAACTAGTTTAGTACCAGTGTAGGTGTTATCTTTGAATTTTTTTTCATGAACATGCTTGTAAAAGAAATGGTATTAACATGTTTTAATAATGTGCAAGTGAACATGAACTAGCTTTGAACTTGCTTTGACAAAAAGGGTTTTGGCATGTTTAATTTAAGTGTTAAAAGTTTTTAATTCAAGAATTTGCAAAAACCAAATTCATAAATCCTTTGAACAAATGAACAAAACAAGTGAAATAAAATGGCATTATAAAGACATGCTATGTATAAGTGTCATTATTCAAACATGTATCAAAATCAATTTAAACAAACGCTATTAAATATAAGCTATCATACATGAATTTGTAAAAATGGATTTTGGTAAGTGTTGTAATACATGCATGTGTATATGCTATTATACATAAGTTAACATGTTTTGGAATTTTAAAGTTTGAATTTTAGATCGTATTTGTAAATACGTACTTCCGATCAATTCATATCTGTGTCAGTGATCGTAGTAAATACCAGGTCATTACAAAGGATGACTCGTCAGAGATGGGATCAGTTGTATACTAGAATGAGTTTGAAGAGTGTTATTTTAAAAATAAAAATGAAAACAAATTTTGTTTTGAAAATTTAGACTAATTATACATATTTGATTATATTATATTATTTTATTTTGGACAATCGATTATATGAGATTTTGCATATATGCATCATGAACGTATATTCGAATTTTTACTATGCTGGATAGATATAGAATCACACTCTAGTTGCCCGGAGATAATTCTGGTAAAGTGGCCGCATTATCAGTATTTATGTTCGAGCTTCGAAAGTGGGGTTTCTATATATTTCCAATTGGATGGTGTGAGAACCAAAACTAGACAGGGTTATTTGTTGTGACTTGGCATCAAAAATGGATTTATATATATATATATATAAAAATTATGAATTTGAAAAGATAATCAACTAATTGATTGCTGGTTGTGTTGTTTGATTTTTGGTTGATTAATTAAAATTTTGAACCATTAAGCCAAATTGTACCAAATATTGAACTGAATTGAAAATTGTTTGGAAATGCATGCATGTACATATATATGTGTGAACAGGTCATAGCAAGGAGGCTAGAGAAGAGGAATAAAATTGTATGCTCGACAAATAGGTACATGTTTAATTTACAAATTTATTGGGTTTTGGTGATTTTATGAGCTGGTTGGCTAGCCGCTTCGCTTTTTCTTTTTGGATGGTGAGGGCCCTGCGTGGGTAGTTGAGGTTTTAAATGTCTTCCCACACAAAGGAGGTTATGGCAAAAAAATTCAAAAATTTAGGGTGTTAGTTAAAAGGAATTGGAAATGGCGCGGTAGTTTGAAATTTCGATTTAAATTTCAAATGAATGTACAGGATTCAAAATAAACCGGATTTCGGTAAAACTAAAAATATTTGAATCTGTTTGAAAATATCTTTCCAACGAATGTGAAAAATCCAGATTTAATAGCGGGAATAAAAAGTTATGTCCAGTTGAAAATTCAGAATAATCGCAATGGAATAAAGCCCTTAAAATAGCAATTTTGGCGAACGACCTCCATTTTCGACGAGACCACTTTTATTGGATCCGGAATGTCAAATTATTGCTAGATTCCAATTTTCATAATTATTGGAATTAATATGTGAGCGTGGCGGATTTAAACATGTTTGGTCATTTAAGTTTGAATTTAATCGACTGGGAAATGGTCGTTTTTCAAACGGTCTCCAAATTCAACGAGATTAGTTTTGTTAGGACCGTATCACCAAAACATAGCCAGATTTATTTTTCTGGAACTTTTGGAGCCCATATGTGGCCTCGGTAAATTAAAATGTAAGTTTAAATTAAATATATATTGATTTACATTTTAATTTAAAGAAAAACTGATCAAAATGATGGAATTGGCTTACGGAACATATCCCATTGTGTTAGGAATTGCGGTATTTGGTTAGGGGTGACAGTCGTTGGACTCGATTTGGAGTTCGATTTAAAAAGCAACTTTTTGGGAAAAAAATTAAATAAATAAATATAATATATATAAGAAGGGGGTAAACCCTAAATTAATTCCCCTAGACAAATTGTACCCCCTTCTTGAAATTAAAAACCCGCTGCTCCTTTCCTCCCGTCGCCTAGCCACCCTCCACCCACGCTGGTCACCAGAGCCCCTCCCCTGGCCGTCGATGATCTCCAGCACTCCGGCCACGTCAGGCCTCCACCGCTCCTCCTCCACTTAAAAACCGATGCCCTTTTTAATCCAAGCCCTAGATCCCCTCAGACCCGCCGCCTCTGGCCAAATGGGCCCCACGCTGACAACCATTGGCGAGCTGCAACCCCCGTCCGACGCTGCACCTCCATCCCCGCCTCCTCCTCCTTCCATTCGCTATCCCTAAACCTTAAAGCCCCAAAACCGTTCAAAAACAGCCACCGCCGCCACCGTGGGTCTCGCCGTCGACCACCATCATCACCCCGCGCCTCCTCTGCCTCTCCGACACCGCATGTGAGTTTTATTTTTATTTCATATATGTAACTAAAAATGTGATTTTTACAAGTAAAAATATGATTTTTAATATATAAAAATATGATTTTTATATATATAGTGAATACAAAATTTGTTTATTATTATATGAATAGCAAAATAAAGATTTGATTTTTATAATGTTTTCATTAAGATAAAATTTTGGTTTTTATTTTATGAATCACCATATAAAAATTTGATTTTTATTTTATAAATCACCATATAAAAATTTGGTTTTTATTTTATAAATAGCCAAATAAAAAATTTGATTTTTAATATATGAGTAACTATATAAAAATTTGATTTTTATACATGTGAACGTCGATTAAAAGAATTGTTTTTTTATATAGTTGAAGAATTATTTTTATAGTTTAGAATATTTGATTTTATATTTAAAAAGATGAGATTTTTAAATTTAAAAGATGAGATTTTTAAATATGAAAAATATGATTTTATTTATAAACTAGCTAATGAAAAATATGATCTTTGTTTAAATAAAAATATGATTTTTGTTCACATAAAAATATGATTTTTATTATGAAGTTAGCGAAGTAAAAATATGATTTTTATGCTATAAACATCATTATAAAAATATGATTTTTATATATGTAGCATTGAAATAAAAACGTGATTTTTAATATAAAAATCGTGTGAAACAGATTGCGATGGAGCCGACGGGAATCAAATCAAAATCCGAACCATTCAGAAATAAAGAATGGAGGATTGGATCCCAAAGGTGAGAACTTCTCACTTTAATTTATTTTCTAGTTAAAAATATATACTAGGATGTAGATGGTGCTTAGAAACACCCGATACCTTTGTTTGAAACCATGTTTGTTTGGTTGATTGGATTATTTGGTTGAATTTGGTATCGGAAAATGAAATGAATTGAACAGAATTTGGTTTTTACATGGCGCAAGCCATTATTAGGCGAGGGATAAGGCTAACCTTATTCCAGTTCTAGTATCGTACCGTTATGTTGCCAAAATTTTATAAAGATGTTAGAACAATAAAAATATCATTTTTATTGTATAAATGAACTGTATAAAATATTCAAGAGTTGAAATAAATATTTTATATTTAAAAATATAATTTTTAATGGGTATATGAATAAAATAAATATTCATTTACGAATCAGACGATTTGTTTATGTACACACAATTGACTGATATGGATTGAGACAATATATTTTACACATCGCCCAACTGCACAAATAATAATCAGTGTTTGTTGTTTGTAAACCACACACTGGTATTGGGATGATATTGGACTTACACTAATTCCAATATTTAGCTGTATGTCAATCGATGGGTTGACAGGCTTTTGTAAGCGTTGATTATTTATATTTAATGCTTACACAGTTGTGTAATGCACTCTGGACGATGGTTGACTGTGTTTGATTATTGGTGTGTACATGTGTGTATGAAATCCATATAAATAAAATTATATGGTAATTGATAGTGTCTGATTCCAATTTGAGAAGAATGAATATTTTAAAATAACAAATATTTTAAAATGACGAGTAAGGAATATTTTAAAGTAACTAATATTTTAAAATAATATTCATTATTGGATCAAAATATGATTTTGATGTCCGATTTGGGATAGACACGAAAATATTTAAATATATGAAGCTGTGTTGATTAGATTAACGCCATTTAGATGTGAACGATATTTATATCGATTTTATTCATTTTTATAATGAATATCAAAATGGAAGTGATTTCAAAATCTAATGTTTTGAAAATATTATCATTTATATATTAATGATGTAGAATATTCAATTTTGATTTAAAATTGAATACGATGTTGAAATCATTTTGAAAACGAATTTAAAACGATTTATAAAATAAGTTTTAAATGGAAATCGATGAAATATATAATGTATATTATATATATTTAATGGCCTGAATAGAACGCGCCGCGCCACGGTAGTTCGCGAATCTCGACCATTGACTTCGAATGGTCATTATGGGAGATCCGACCGTCGGATTCTCATAAAACCAAAACCGTTGGGTTCGTATCAAAAAGATCTTTCTAACGAATACAAGAAATTTGAAATCTAATGGTTGGATTTGGAATTATGTCAAAATCAAATTCGGGAAAGGTCGCTGTACGTGCAGTTCGACGACAGTTTATGGAAATCGACTGTAGGGGCCTTGATAAAATTATTAAAAATACCAATAATTTGTGTAAAATCATAATAAATGATTTGGGGAGAATTTGGGTGAAAAATTCCACGTTTGAAAAGATAAAAATATATTTTTATCGAAATGAACTAGTTGTTAACTATATTTGAAATCCAATAATTTTTAAATAAAATAAATTGGATTTGTGAACGTTTTTAATATAACCAGAATTTCCAATATAATATTTGGAATGGATTTGAATCGAAATCATCTTCGGAATATTTCGATATTGGATTCTGTGATTATACAGATAATGTTATGGAAATTTGGGGGATATATCTAATATCGTTATTTCCAATACGATATTTATTGGTTTCAGAATTTGATATTGAATATAAGATGATATAATTTCTATTTAGAGCCTTGTATTTAATATCAAATGGGATTTTGGGTTTGTCGGGAATGATGTCTTCATTAACACTGTTCTTAAACCTAGTTGAGAAAAGAATAAATCTTTTCAGTAAGATTTAGTGAAAATGAGATGACCTGAACTTCCGTACCTTTTGAGTCGACTAATCATTCCACACGTCAAAATCAAGGAAAAATAGTAATATAAATATTAAGGAACCCAGTTGGGTCCCTCCAACCTGCTTCCTTGCATCCACAGATGTTAGTCACATCAATAATATTCATTTCACATAAATATGAAATATCATGGTGGACAGAAGTAATAATCGATTAATGATATAACTATATCAACCAATTTTACCAGTCATGCAATCAAACAACCATCACACAGTATAAAATTACTAGAAATAAATTAAAACTCGTTTATATAAAAATATAAACGAGTCAGAGTTAGTGAGTTCACTCACATTGGTTTGCAGTTGATGGTTCTGCCCTTTCATTCATTTAAAATGGAACAAGCGTTAAATTTTCTATGAAATTCCATTAACTTTGTTTCTCGCCACTGTAGTATCACAAGTAGAGCTCGATGTTATGATCTCAATGTGACCAATTTCACGAGATTCTTTTTGCGTATGGAAGAGTTATAGCTGTTACAAGTTTATAATTTAAATCAATAAAATTTAATTATTTAATTAAAGATCATTACCCTTAATTCTCGGATTACCTTTAATCACTTGTTAGTTACGATCCCTCCCAGGCAAAAGAATAGCTCGACTTTCTCCTCTGTAAATTTTTGATACCAAATTTTCTTCTAAATGAGGTTGATCAATATGGTAATTACCCACAAATCTCGTTAGCACGGTTTAAAACCAATAATCCATCTCCTCCATTCAGCAGAACGAAACCTGACTTCCCAAAATCCATCACTGAACCAATCATTAAGCCTTAATTATCTAATTGAAAACTAATTATCCATATTAACTGATTTCGCTGCAAACCTTTATTTGTCTTTACCATTCTTTTAAGAGAAAAAATATTTCATCATCCATGTAAAGCTTGTACAGAGTTCCAAAGCCGCCCGCTCAAATGATGTGATCATCATTCAGTGTCTCTAACTTCCTAAGGACATCTTTGGATGAGTACGCCAGATCACGGTGAAAATAACTATAAATGCACCTCCTTAACCAACAATTATCATGCATAAACGTCTTTTTAATGTAAAACGGTTACTCGAATACGTTCACAAACCGATAAGGGCCTCAACATTTCACACCTTCTTCTAGTATACCTGCTATGAAACTCAATTAACTACACTAACCATGTTTAACTCCCACGCTCTTCTTCTTTGATGATCTCATAACCGCACTCTAGATTTTATCACCACTTCAACCTCAAAACCTCCGTCAGTACTAGCCTACCCGTCCCCTACCACGCTACGCGATGCCCTACTGACACGCCATCTCCTTCACAAACAAATTACTGGAACCACAAATTTCAGTTTCTCCCATGGTCATCGAACCCCAAATACCTTTGTTACCCAAGTCACCAAACACCACTGCAGCTTCCACCATCAACCTCCCTACCGCATGACCTTCACGATGGACCCTACAGCTCGCCACTCGCACTACCACACCAGAGTCCGACCTTCGACTTAAAACACCAGCTTCAGGAATATCATCGTCCTTTTGTTGGCCCTTAACCTCACTAAGCCTAGCTCATATCCCCAATCGAACCAATGCTCCTTTGTTTGCACACGAATTCGAGTCCTAAGGTTTTGTTTTGATCTTCGTTGTTTTGGGATGGAAAAGAAATAGGAGTGAGATGGAGGAGATCTGGAGTGAAGAAGGTGGTGAAACGATGGCCGTTGGTTTCGTGAAATGAGAAGGAAACGAAGATGATGTTCCTGTCCAGTATTTAAAGAAAAACAACACCTTGGGTAGCACGGATATAAAAAGCTTGGCACGCACGAAAACGAGTTGGATTGGCAGTCACAAGTTTGGCAATCACGTTTTTGTTTCTCTCTTTATTTTATTTAATTTAAAAACTTGACAATCACGATTTAGAAAGTGTGATATGCATGGTACATAACAGCTTGAGGCGCACAGTGTTGGATAGCTTGGGAGTCACGGTTCTGAATGACTTGCTCACGTCCTGCTATATGCATGTGCTGTTAGCGTTTGTATTGAGAAGTGTTTTGTAATAAAAGTATCCCTTAGATTTTATAATAATTGTGTCCATTTAACTACCGTGAAGAAACTTTATATTGGATTTCCAGTCCTCATGCGTCAATATATCCCTTAGACCATTTACTTTCATCTCAAGTTTCCTATACTCAAAAGTTATTACAAGAACCATTTATATTTTTCATTTTGTAATATTAATCTATTTTGTATTTATTCATGCCATTTTTATTTGTTTTGACTCATTTAATTGAACATGTAGAATAAACATTTCGTTTATGTTCGAGCCGCAACAGACAGAAGTAAGAATACGATCGTGTCCAGCGAGGTACTAGGATCCCAAAGATATAATAATATCGGTAGTTCAACTTATATTATGAAACCCCAAAATATTGATATAGGGTGCAAAATACTCCAAATAAAAAGTTGCATATTTAATTAATTAAAACTTACAGTAAAATTCTAAAATTTAAATTATAACAACGCCTCAAAAGAACCTTGCCCAAATTCGTAACCAATATTTAAATATATTTAAATAACTGTTACGGCATATATACGATTCCACAACGATTATTTAAATATTTGATTTGGGCATAACTTTTTATTCCCGCTCTGAAATCTGGATTTTTCACATTCGTTGGAAAGATATTTTCAAACCGATTCAAATATTTCTTGTTTCGATAAAATCTAATTTATTTTGAATCCTGTACATTTATTTGAAATATGAAATCGAATATTCAAACTACCGCGCCATTTTGAACTCGTTTTAATTATATTATAAATTATATGTTTAAATATCGTTTTATTAAATAAATCCCTATGTATAATTAAAATAAAATATTTAAAACAAATTTAAATATTCAAAACTCAACGGTTGAAAATCCGGGTCGTTACATTCCTTCCCCTTAAAATAATTTCGTCCTCGAAATTGCTAAGGTAGGAAAAGATGCTATATACCCTACCAACTAGGTCCGAAATTCCTTTTTGTTCAATTCTTAACTTTAGTATAGCTGGACTAATTTATTTCAACTAAAATATAAATTTATTCTTACTAACAAAATTTTCAAAAATTCTGAAAATTTTCTAACACTTTAAATTCTGAAAAATTTCGGCAGCATCCCCTCTGCACGGCTCAATCGGTACAACCATAACTCGTCTTTCTAGGCCTTCTCCAATTCAAAAGAAAATCAAAAAGCCAAGCGGCTAGCCCCATAGGCTCATAAAACCATCAAACCCAATTAATATTGTAAACATGTACCTTTTTGTCGGGCATAAATCTATCTCTTGCATTTGCTTCCATTCAATATCTGCTCAACATACATATATCCATTTCTAGTTGGTTCCAAATCGATCCAACTTCCATTTTTTGAAATCTCTAATCAACTTCTGATTAGTTCACTTCCATTCTATCGATTCCATTTAATCTTTATTTCAGAATCAATCCACTTATTCAGTTTGAGTTTCAATTTCAAATTAACTTAAGTTAAATTTCAATCCATTTGATTTACTTCCACCATTTCAATCTATGCAACTTATACAAATTAAATTTTACTTTTTAGAATTCAAATTCCCGGGCTTTATTTCAAATTGGTTTGAAATCATATATATTTATACCCATATACTTATAATCAACTCAATTCAAAACATTTGAATTTCAAAAACATCTTGTCCCCTTTAAACAAATTTTACATTTCCAAATTATTATGTTAGCAATCCGTCACTCGGAAACTTGAAAATGAATACCGATAATGTCGCGACCCATTATCAGAATTATTTTCTCGCCACTGAAGTGATTTCAGTGCTTAATCACTTTAAAAATTCATTTAAAATCATTCTTTTTCAAAAATACTTTAAAGTAATGTTATATGACTTTAAAATATTTTCTAAACACCCGGGATTTAAATCCAAATTATGGTTTGAATTTAATTCTAGTTTATCTTGGTTATAAACTATTTCAATATTTTATAATTCCATTTGATTGTAATAACAATCAACACATCTATATGGTATAATATTTCAGAAATTATTCCTTTTATACCAAAATAAATTTTGGGCAAAATTATTTGATCTACCCATTTTAAAACAATACTGTATCGAACAGCTTCGTTCGAGAGTTTAGAAACACCTATCGATACAGTTGTACATCCTGTATCGACCAGAATTCATATACCACTCAACAAACCAGTCAACACAATATAAAACAATTTTATATAAAATTTACAAATACACTCTCTCGTATATTTACTCAAACTCAACCTAGGGTATCACTAACCCCATCTCTATTGAGTTACGCCACAGAGCCAAGGTTATCACTCAACCTTTAGCTCTGATACCAAATGAAACGACCCAAACATCCATACCTTTTGAGTCGACTAATCATACCACACGTCAAAATCAAGGGAAAACGGTAATATAAATATTGAGGAACCTAATTGGGTCCCTCCAACCTGTTTCCATGCATCCGTAGATGTTAGTCACATCAATAATATTCATTTCACATAAATATGAAATATCATGGTGGACAGAAGTAATAATCGATTAATGATATAACTATATCAACCAATTTTACCAACCATGCAACCAAACAACCATCACGCAGTATAAAATTACTAGAAATAAATTAAAACTCGTTTATATAAAAATATAAACGAGTCAGAGTTAGTGAGTTTACTCACATTGGTTTGCAGTTGACAGTTCTGCCCTTTGATACATTTAAAATGGAACAAGCATTAAATTTTCAATGAAATTCCATTAACTTTGTTTCCCGCCACAGTAGTATCACAATGTAGAACCCGATATTATGATCTCAACGTGACCGGTTTCACGAGATTTTTTTCGCGTATGGAAGAGTTATAACTGTTACAAGTTTATAATTTAAATCAATAAAATTTAATTATTTAATTAAACATCATCACCCTTAATACTCGGATTACCTTTAATCACTTGTTAGTTACGATCCCTCCAAGGCAAAAGAATAGCTCGACTTTCTCCTCTGTAAATTTTTTATACCAAATTTTCTTCAAAATGAGGTTGATCAATATGGTAATTACCCACTAATCTCTTTAGCACGGTTTAAAAACAATAATCCATCTCCTCCATTCAGCAGAACGAAACCTGACTTCTCAAAATCCATCACTGAACCAATCATTAAGCCTTAATTATCTAATTGAAAACTAATTATCCATATTAACTGATTTCGCTGCAAACCTTTATTTGTCTTTACCATTCTTTTAAGAGCAAAAATATTTCATCATCCATGTCAAGCTTGTACAGAGTTCCAAAGCTTCCTGCTCAAATGATGTGATCATCATTCAGTGTCTCTAACTTCCTAAGGATGTCTTTGGATGAGTACGCCAGATCACGGTGAAACATAACTATAAATGCACCTCCATTAACCAACAATTATCATGCATAAACGTCTTTTTAATCTAAAACGGTTACTCCAATACGTTCACAAACCAATAAGGGCCTCAACATTTCACACTTCTTCTAGTATACCTGCTACGAAACTCAATTAACTACAATAACCATGTTTAACTCCCACGCTCTTCTTCTTTGATGATCTCATAACCGCACTCTAGCATTTATCACCACTTCAACCTCAAAACCTCCATCAGTACTAGCCTACCCGTCCCCTACCATGCTACGTGATGCCCTACTGACACGCCATCTCCTTCACAAACAAATTACTGGAACCACAAATTTTAGTTTCTCCCATGGTCATCGAACCCCAAATATCGTTGTTACCCCAGTCACCAAACACCACTGCAGCTTCCACCATCAACATCCCTACCGCATGACCTTCACGATGGACCCCACAGCTCGCCACTCGCACTACCGCACCAGAGTCCGACCCTCAACTTAAAATGCCAGCTTAAGGAATACCATCGTCCTTTTGTTGGCCCCTGTCATCACTAAGCCTAGCTCAAATCCCCAATCGAACCAATGCTCCTTTGTTTGCACACGAATTCGAGTCCTAGGGTTTTGTTTTGATCTTCGTTGTTTTGGGATGGAAAAGAAATAGGAGTGAGATGGAGGAGATCTGGAGTGAAGAAGGTGGTGAAACGATGGCCGTTGGTTTCGTGAAATGAGAAGGAAACGAAGATGATGTTGCTATCCAGTATATAAAGAAAAACAACACCTTGGGTAGCACGGATATAAAAAGCTTGGCACGCACGAAAACGAGTTGGATTGGCAGTCACAAGTTTGGCAATCACGTTTCTGTTTCTCTCTTTATTTAATTTAATTTAAAAACTTGACAATCACGATTTAGGAAGCGTGATATGCACGGTACATAACAGCTTGAGGCGCATGGTGTCAGATAACTTGGGAGTCACGGTTCCAAATGACTTGCTCACGTCCTGCTATATGCATGTGCTGTTAGCATTTGTATTGAGAAGTGTTTTGTAATAAAAATATCCCTTAGATTTTATAGTAATTGTGTCCATTTAACTACTGTGAAGAAACTCTATATTGGATTTCCAGTCCTCATGCGTCAATATATCCCTTAGACCATTTACTTTCATCTCAAGTTTCCTATACTCAAAAGTTATTACAAGAACCATTTGTATTTTTCATTTTGTAATATTAATCTGTTTTGTTTTTATTCACGCCATTTTTATGTTTTGAATCATTTAAGTGAACATGTAGAATAAACATTTCGTTTATGTTCGAGCCGCAACAGACAGAAGTAAGAATACGATAATGTCCAGCGAGGTACCATAATCCCAAAGATATAATAATATCGGTAGTTCAACTTATATTATGAAGCCCCAAAATATTGATATAGGGTGCAAAATACTCGAAATAAAAAGTTGCATATTTAATTAATTAAAAATTACAGTAAAATTCTAAAAATTAAATTATAACTACGCCTCAAAAGAACCTTGCCCAAATTCGTAACCAATATTTAAATATATTTAAATAACTGTTAAGGCATATATACGATTCCACAGCAACTATTTAAATATTTGATTTGGGCATAACTTTTTATTCCTGCTATGAAATCTGGATTTTTCACATTCGTTGGAAAGATATTTTCAAACAGATTCAAATATTTCTTGTTTCGCAAAAATCCGATTTATTTTGAATCCTGTACATTTATTTGAAATTTGAAATCAAATATTCAAACTACCGCGCCATTTTGAACTCGTTTTAATTATATTATAAATTATACATTTAAATATCATTTTATTAAATAAATCCCTATTTATAATTCAAATAAAATATTTAAAACAAATTTAAATATTCAAAACTCAACGGTTGAAAATCGGAGTCGTTACAGAAATTTTCCAATTAATTAATTAATATTTAATTGGAATTGAATGAAAGAATTGGATTTTGGGTTTGTTGTGAATGGTGTCTTCATTAACACTGTTCTTAAACCTTGTGTGAAAAGAATAAATCTTTTAAACAAGATTATTGGAGTTTCCAGTTATATTTAGTAACTGGAATAAAATGGAATGTGAATTGGGTTTATTGTGAACTGTATTTTAATGACGTTCGTTCTTTAACCCGATTTACAGTGAAATGTGATTTGGAATTTATAAATCTTTTAATTAAGATTTAGGGAAATTTTCCAAAGTGAAGTTTTCCAATTTAATACAATAAATTGGAACGGAATGGAATTTGATTGGATAATAATCGAAGTGAGCTTCTGTAGAGGAAGACGGTTAATATATATATGGAATTTTAAAGGCTTTGACGTTATTCCATTTATATTATCGGTTGGATACAGAAGTTTATATCGATTATATATATATATATGGATTTGTTTTCCGTGAAGATTCCATAATTAATGGAATGAGATTTTGGGTTTATCGTGAACTGTATTTTAAACGACATTAGTTCTTTAATCCAGTTAGAGATAAGGTTAATTTCTTAACTTTGAATAATCGTTAGGTAATGATTTTTGAGATTAAAACTGAATTGGAATTTTAATGAATCTTTAATTAGATTGAAAAAGTGAATCTGATAACTAAAATTATCAAATTCAAAAATGATCGAGAATGGAGTATCACCAGTTTTGCTCAAAGCGATAGTTAAATCATTAATTAGATTTGAACGTGAAATGGTAATTAATTTTACCAATGACACTATGGTGTCAGAAATGGAGTATTACCAGTTTTGCTCGGATGAATAGGTTGGGATTGGGAAATTAAATAAATGATTACTTTGGTAAGATGCGCTAATCCCGACTAGTTTGGATAAACCTTAAATTGGTTTGGATTGATATCCAAAGGAAGATTAAAGAATAAATTTAAAGAATTTATCTTTGATAAAATTAATGGGAACCTTTCCCAAAGGATATGAATATTTAAATAAAAGAATATTCAGAATTGGAATGAGGCGTATGTTGTATTTTTATAGCACTTGTTTATTATATACGCGAGTTATTCGGAAAGACCAGGTTTATCCCATTCTGAATAACTGAATCGGCGATGAGTCAACGATGAAGACGGTGGTTGAAGACCGGAGGTCTTCACATCCTTTGGATGATTACTGATGTCTTGATTTGGCTGTACACCCAAGACGAGGTAATAAGTGGTCATCGTCCAGATGTACTTGGAGATCAACCGGATATGCGAGGACCTCTCTTCTGTACTGGACATATGCGACGAGGAATAAGATGCCTCCGGTTTCGTTCAGACCCAGAACGAACTTGTAAATGGATGCGTGTCTGACATCGGATTTCATTCTGTGTGATTGATAGACATCGGTCGCATAGCGTGAATTGCCAATGTGGCATGCTGAGATGCAAATGATCCAGGCTTCTGTTGAAAAGCTGAGTCTTGTGGTTGATGATCAAAGCACGGCTTTAATTTAGCATAGCTTTGTGTATAGCATTAATTCGCGAGCCTCACACCTCGGTGTGAACCAGAAACGGGAGAGGACATCAGGGAGGACATGCGTTTCTTTCTAGCTAGGAGTGGTATCAGAGTTTTGCAAGCCCGGACGTTTTACTTATGTGGATGATGGAAAGCGAGGTGCCTCGGCTATATTGGTCACTACGGGACCGATGGATCATTTGGTCGATATATTGACCAGTTTTATGCCTTATGGGGCGGGGAAACGCATTGTTTAGGCATTTTAATCCACTTCGTGTGGACCGGCCCTGACGATCTAAGGTGCAGTTGCGGCTATTCCTGAGGGTCGGGCTAGATATTCTCGAAGTGGTAAGGACAATCCCTTGCCTTGGTTCACAGATGGAAATCCAACTTCCAATATGTGACATTTCGGTTATGATTGTAGAGCCTAGTATTGGCGACATGATAGATGGTACCCATGCCGCCTATGATTGATACATTTACATTTGAAGTTGTTTTATACTCTATGCACTTATAATAGTATCAAATGATTTGTTTTAACGTACCAAGCATGTTTGGCTATTATAAGGGAAAATCCTATCCTCCGGCTTACATTGCATTATGTGATGGGACCTGGGTCTTATAATAGCTTCATTTTTTTCCAAAAAGCATTGCACTGTTTTGTTATATGCACTGGTATTCTTGGGAGGAAGTCCGTTCCGTGTTATACGGCGAGGTCCCTTAATATATCTGATTTTGAAGTAAAGTTTTAAAAAACTATTTTAGTTCTCACACCAGTCACATGACTGACCTGGAGTTTATTGTTTTAACCTAAACTATGAGTGCCCCAATTTTCCACATGGGCAGCTAGTAGTTTTGGTTTTGTAGATTTATATTCACAGTATCCTGGTTTACAGCTGGAATGATATTCGGAAAATTCTGTATTTGTATATTCCTTTCAGTTTTGTTTTGTATTATTTTCCACTGCATTGTAACTTGTAAATCTCTGATATTTATCAAATGTTTGTTATTTGTTCATACTCTGTATATTCTTGTACTATGATGTAAATTGTTGTAATATGCAATGAAATGTTCTTCTGTTTGTGTTCTGATTTGTTGTGTTCTCAGACAATCCGTTCTTTCTCATCTCTTTGGAGACTGGGGAAGTTCGGGTCGTTACAGTTTATAAACTTGCTTGTTATATATATTCAACAAGTTCCATTTCGAAGTCTATTTGAAAACCAAAATCTTATTTTTGGAATATTCTATTTATTTTAACTTATCTATATATAACCTAGAATCTATTTTAATATTTAATTTAACTTCTATTTAAAAAAATCCTAATATTTTTCTAGACATATTTCATTTAAATAAATTCGAACTAATAGCATTCAAATCATACATCCTTACAGATTTATTTTAGTTCAATTTATATTTTTAACATCAGAATAAATTTCATCGTTTAGTTCTTTAAAATGATTCCCTATTTCTAGTTTTAAATTCACATTGGAATTTAAATATTTAAATTATCAAATGATAATTTTTCCACTTCATTTATAAACACCTTTTATAAATTCATTTCAATTCCCTGATTATCCAATGAAAATCATCCCATTTTATTTATAAACACCGTTTATAAATTTACTTCAATATCCTGCATTGTTAAATTTATAAACATTGTTTATAAATTTTCAATACTTGTTTGTCCTGCATCATTTAATTTTCAAACATAGTTTATAAATTCAATACTGGTTTTATTCATTCAAAACAAGTTAATATCTTTATAGCCCATTCAAAATTCAAATTCTATTTTTAAAAAATAGAATTCCTCTTTTAAATCTCAAAATATTCTTTCCCTGATATTTTTATATATTAATATTTTAGGCCCAGTGATATTTCAAACACCCAAAACAACCAATTATAAATGACAGGTTTTCTAACACATCATATATGATAATATGTATGAAAAAAAACAAATAATAATATTTTTGAGGAGTCCAGTTGGAACCCTCCAACATATTTTCCTGTATCCACAGCCGTTAGCCAACATAAACAATAACCATCCTGCTTCGAGGCAGGATATCATGGTATAGAAGGTCATCCACTATCACAGCATGGGGCGCATAGGGTCATCCGTTAATGATACTGTGGGCATCCGCTAATGATACTGCGGGAACTATCCAATCACCAATATATATATGTGTATATATATAATAACCACAAATACCAATCCTAAATAACTAATATATATTTTATAGCCACAATAATATTTTAGTGCAACCAAACAACCATCAAACAATTGTTTTAATGAATAAAATAATTCTAAATAAAAACATGAGTGAGATTTACTCACTGTAATTGCACTTGTCAAATATCCTGTTTATTTCCAAAAAACCGGCTATGAATCTCTCGAATGAATTCACACCTATGATAATTTGATTTAAATTTACTGATTAACATTTATTTAAATTAACTATTTAAACGAATAAATAAATTTCCTCTATATATACATATATATATATATATATATGTGTGTGTGTGTGTGTGTGTGTGTGTGCGTAAACACATTATAAAATTAACAATTTATATAAGATTTTAAATTAAATAAAATTATTTGCATTTTACTACTAAATTAAGTAAATACCATAATAATTTTATTTAGACTCTGCCTAATCCACTAGACTTAAGCTAAATATGATGGTTTATACAAATTGATTTGATCAACTCTGATTTTATATCAATCTTTATGTAAAATTAAAATTAAAATTTTCTTTCAAAATATACCTTAATTCTTTTCTCCTCCTTGTCCAAACTGCTGCATTACTAAACAATCCCATTATCACCACTCGATCATCAGCACCGTAACAATAATCACATACTGCTTTGGACAACACCCTGCTCCTTTCTTCACCAATTGGGGAACTTGGCTCCCGTTTCAACTCACGACTCCGACACTTTCTTGCATCCCATCCATTTTCACGATGTCAGTAGCACTTCCCGAAAACTAAAGTACTCCACATCCATGATTCTTATTGAACACTTCCACCCTCTCATCGATATCCTCAGCTTATTCACTCCATGACTGCACTCCTAAATCAACATCAGACCGAATCCAATTCGTAACCAGATCATCATCGACCTTCTCCTGAACTGCGATCGAACTCCCCAACCAACTCACCATACCAGGGACCAACATCGCACTATAAAACTTGACCTCACCATGCCCTGGATCGACTACAATCATCGAGACTCCCTGAAAGCCTAAGACCCTATATCCAGTTCGAATTCGCAGAGTGAAGGTGAGCGTCGCACCCATCCATATCGGCGCTTTCTGAAATCGAACTTAAGTCTTGCGATTTGATTTACCCTCTTCTTTCTTCATGGATTTTATTTTGAAAGGCAACGGAAGGCTTGGCAACAGAAAGAACGACTTTGATTCTAATGTGATTTTTGGGAATATGTTTAGAATAAAGGACGGCCATTAATCACTCCTCCGACTTTGATTTCTAAAATGATTTAGTAGGCTTCAGTTTGGCATTTCCATTTGGGTAGGAATATTATCATGGCCATTTTAAAGTTTTCGAGCATTTCGGGAATTTGGAAATCTTGTTTTCTAGAAGAGAAATCAAAGGAGAAGGTGTGGTTTTATAATCATTGTATACTTAGGTACTAAGTAAATAGTCTGTGTAAGGTACATTTCTAGGGGATAGGTTTACAGTGTACTTTCCTTAGCTTAAGAAGGAAGTAATTATATTTCTATTTTATTTTATTTTGAACTGAGGTGATTTTAACCCTTTTTAAAATACCACGTGTTGTCGAACTCCTATTTAAACACAACAACGAGCATTCCTAAGGTTATACTACTACTCTGGACACACCGAGACAAGTTTCGAAGCCTCATTTTATCGTCTAAAGAAGATATAATTTAAATCGATATGAATTAAATTCAAAATAACTAATTTTTTGATATTAAACTAAAATTGTTATTCTAATTCAAACATAATTTTGTATTGATCATCTGAACTATTTTCAATTCAGTTTTAACTTTGAATTCAATTAATTTCATTTCCATGTTACAATAATTATATATATTCGAAATAAATCATATTTGGATTATTAAATCGATAACTCAATATAAAAATCGATTTATATTATCAACACAATATTTAAAACCATATTAAATATTTAAAATAAATTGAATAAAAATCTAGGTCGTTACATTCTTTCCCCCTTAAAAGAATTTCGTCCCTGAATTTCTAAGGTAGAGAAAATGCTGGAAACCCATTTTTTCAAAAACTCACTTATGTTGAAATTTAACATTTCATATTTCTACAAAATTTAGTTCTACTGAAACTTTCGGTTTAATTCATATCACACATCCTATATGCCTATATTCATTTTATCTGAATGATTTACAATCAATTCATATTCCATTCAAATTGGTTCTGATCAATTTATTCACTTCGAGCCATTTAACTTGCTTAAGTTAAATCTAAATTCAAGAATTCAAATTTCTGGGTTTCTATTTCAAATCCTTTAGAAATCACACACACACACACACACACACACACACATATATATATATATATATATTTCCATCTCAAATTTAAGACATTTGAATTTTCAAACCCAACTTGTTTTCTTTCAAAAAATATCTATCTAAACCTCTCTAAGGTAGCAATCCATCACTTAGAAACTCGAAAGTGAACATTGATGATTTTGCGATCATCATCAGAATTTTTTTCCAGCCACTGAAGTGAGTTCAGAATTTTATCACGTTCAAAATCCATCTAAATTGATTTTTATTAAAAAAATCCCTTTCAAAACAAAGCTATATTATTTTAATATACTTTAGAAAAATATTTTCCAACTTCCAAGGATTTAGATTTCAAATTCCAGCTTGAATTTAATTTTAGTTCATCTTAATTGTATATTTTATTCGTATACAAGTTATATTTGGTTATCTATAGCCATTCAAATTTTATAATCCTCATTTGATTATAACGATAACAATCAACACATCCAATAATTTTAGAATATTATAATTTCTATATCAAAATACAATTTTGGGTAAAATTATTTCATTTACCCATTTAAAACAATATCGTGTCGAACTGCTCTGTTCAAGTGTTTAGAAATCCCTATAGACTTAGTGGCGTCCATCGATTCGATCAGAATTCATAAACCACTCTATAAATAAGCCAATACAATATAGAGCAATTTTTAGATCAATTGACAAATACGGGCTCTCGTATACGTATACTCAAACTCATTCTAGGGTACTGCTGACCCTATCTCTAACGAGTCAACCCCCACCAAAGCCTAGGTATTCGTTCAACCTAAGCTCTGATACCAACTGTAATGGACCGGCGATTTCGGTAGGCTTTTCAACCATCCCTCCACCCCTTAGCAGCAGGATAATGTCCCACCATGGCTAGCACTGGTACCTTAGAACTACTTTTATGACCAGCCTCGCGACTAGACCAACACTCATTTTGGGGACATGTAGGGGTAAGAGTCTCACGTTCGCCACCTAACGCAAAGCGAGAACCCCCTATCGTGTGTACCAATTAAGCAATCAGCTCTGATACCAGTTGTTATGGCCCGCAAATCTGTACTATCTGAGTTGACTACATACACCACACATCCAACCCAAATATCACAGAAATACGAATCATTTTTTTAAGAAGAAAAAGGTAGAAGAAGAACTGAAATAACAACACAGTATCTCACATCGCAACGGAACAAAATATAATATATCATAAATTTTGAAACACAAAATTTTAAATGTATAACATACACTTATCAGAGTACAACACTTACAACACAGCGGAAATAAAAATAGTATATATCAAACACTGAAGCCTCCTGCTCCAAGCTGCATTAGATAAATCTGTAAAATCTTGAACTACATGACTGCCCGTACAAATTTGAGCACCCAATAGTTTAGGTAAAACAAAACAAAATAAACTCTGGGTCGGTCATGGGACTGGTATGAGTAAACAATTTTAAACAATTTGAGAAAATACACGATATCTTATAAGACCACGCCGTATAACACGGAACGGGTTTTCTCTTATGAGAATCCAAACCACTTAATTTAACTTTCAAAATCCTTTTGAAAGAAATGATTATCTTTATATTAAAACTCTTTTAATATTATAATAGTGTCTAAATAAAATAATTAACGATCTAGTGGAACGCTTTCATCTCACGCTGCACATATATTATATACAATCAAAACCGCGGGCACTTATTGGGTAATGAATTTCCAACTATGACAAGGTATGGAACCACCTTCCGATAGTGTATCTCAAGAGGAGAATAACTAGGTTTAACAAGAACACCTTGTAACCCGACCACACATGACCGACCACTCATTTCGCTTGAGTGTATCGAATGTATATCACCAACGGTTGGGATCAGCAACTGTTTCTCGAATGGGACAACATCAAATAGAATAAGGAGTTAAATGAATCTCTAGATAGGTGATAGTATACCCTAATGGGAGCTACCCACATAGCCATGCTACCTGCCCAATTTTTGTCATTTCCCGGTTGTTGAGGCCTGAGGCTACGATTACTTTCTATTTATTGATAGCACAATCACTTTGAATGCCACATTATCAATTCCGTTAATCATTAATTGATTTGCACAAATATATTCTAGATATTATGCTAAGAGAATAAATTCTGCACCACCATATATATTTGTACAGAACAATATATGCGATCATTGGAAATACTCTGTCAGACGCTCGTCCATACATGTTCGTTCTTCGATTGAACAAAACCGAATGCACAATTTCCATAAATCCATCTTAGGCAATTTTTACCTAGGATCAACAGAAAAAGCCCTTGCACTTTACTCCATTTCGATTATCTTCATAAAATCTGATTCGCAACGCTACTGCCAATACGGAGTGGTTCTCGGATCATAATCCAACCGGCCTCTCCATATTGACAACGATGTTGGAAAATACATCGATAGTCGGTTATTTAACTATCGAAGAGAAACAAACATTCATTCAAACATCAAAAAATTACTGGGCCCCTTAATTATTATTTTTTATTAATTAATCACTTCTCCATTTCGTGATCAATATTTGTTAAGCAAATATTTTCAATAATCATCTCGCTATTTGGAAAACATTTCCATATCTCGCCTTTTTTTATTTTCTATACTCAAAAAATATCTTCTATTAATAAATAGAAAACATTCCAAGTACTTCTCCCTTTTCCGACCATTCATTTCCACACATAGGAAATATTTACTGTTTTATTTCCAAAATTCCACTTGTCTGGGTTAAAACGAATGTTGTGTAAAACATCGTTACAACAACCCAAGTACTTCATTCAACTAAATCTTATGCAAACATTTATCTTCGATACTGAATCTTGTTATTTATCGGGTATAAATGAAATCAATCAAGTTGGGGTATAACTACCTCTCAAACCTTGACTGAATAACATTCTCAACTTCAAAACGGACGAGACTATTTATGTCGAATAATTATCATTAAAACCAATTATTCATTTTTAAACCCGTATACGTTTATCTTTCTACTTTTACCAGAATTAATTATAGATTTCCATTTTTGTTTATAATATTCCATTTAAGCTTGTTTCCTTATCGAACTCTATATATATCGATATATTGATTTCTAGTTATCAAATATCTTAAAAATATTCTAACTCCTTAAATTTCCGGAAAATTTCGCCAATACCTCCTTTGTACCGGTCAATAGTTCAAACCTCAACTCGCCTCTCTAGGCCCTTTCCATTCAAAAAGAAAATCAAAAAGCCAAGTGGCTTACCTATTCGGTGCATAAAAACTCAAAGAATTTAAACGTGTACCTTTAGGTCGGGCACACGAATTATAATCTTCAAACACTTTATTCCATACCTGTCTGACCAGTATACGTCTATTTCCAATTGGTTCCAACTCAATCCAATTATTTTTAATTTAATTCTCTAATTTATTCTTTAATTAACTATTTTTCCCATTCCACTTTTTATTTGAACATATCAGGTTCAAACATATTTTAATTTACTTACGAACTCAATCTAATTCCATTTTTCAACCCGAGTTTCATATTCAATTTCGAATATAAATTCTTAAGCCCCATTTACTTACCAACGCAATTTCAATTCAAAACTCGATTAACTAATTATCCTTCAAATTAGTTAATTCTATTCCAAAATTTAAAATATGATTTTTGTTTCAAAAATTATTTCATTTACACAACTTGTGTTCGTATTTATTTTACAACTCAAATCTGGATTTTTAAATTTCAAAATCCACGTTTTATTAACTTAAAATACTTCAATTTTAATTAATAAACCGTTATGGTTTTATAATGGTTATGGTGCCGCTTTTCTGAAAATTTGATTTTTACATAACTCAAAATTTACAAGGCGAAATCCAGATTTCTCTTCTATTAGAAAACTATTATCAAATCTGTCATAACGGTTCTTGTTTCAAAGAATTCCGACTTAAATTGAGTTCTATATACTCAATTGAAGTTCGAAACTCCAATTTACGAACTGTCATGCTGCGGCGAGTTCGTTTTAATTATATTTATATGACGACCCCAAACCCCAATTCCACGGTGGCAAGGGTAATCTTTGGAATATAACACATAAAAAAATAACAGTAGAACAAAAATATATAAATACACCAGATAATGTACAACAAAATATACTGGATAAACATAATCATCAGAGTTACATAGTAAACAGGATCATACTTAGTATAAAATACAGTTTCAGCCTTAGATAAAATGTCTACAGCGGAATCAAAACATAATATGTACATTAGGAGTTGAACAGCATAAAAAGAAAGAAGTGATAGAATCCATCTTCAGCTCCATAGCTATCCAGAAAGAGCCTGCTAAAACCTAAATACAAGGCTGCCCATGTAGAAAATAGGGCACCTGAGTTTGCAAGTGAAACAAACTACGAGTCAGTCATGGGACTGGTATGAGAAATTTACTTAACTTATTTTACTATAAGGCCAATCATAGGACCACGCCGCTAACGCGGAACGGGTTTACTCCATTGGATTGCCAGTGCTTAAAACAAGTAAATCAATAAAAAAATCGCAATGCTCTTTACAAAAATGAAGCCATTATAAGACTTAGTTAGGTCCCATCACACAATGCAACGCAAACCGAAGGATAGAGTTTTACCTTATAATGACCAAAATATGCTTGATACGAATAAAACAAAAGCATTTGATATTATTACTAGTGTTTATATGTTTCAAAAACAATTTCAATCATAAGTATCAATCATAGACGGCATGGGTACCATATATCATGTCGCCATATATAGGTTTACAATCAAAGCCGCACGGTGTCAAATTTGGAAATTGGATTTCCGTCATGAACCAAGGCAAGGGATCGTCCTTACGGTTTCGAGATGCTTAAGCCCGAACCTCGGGACCCAAACTCAGGTGGGCCCTTGGATCGTCAAGGCCGGTCCATATGAAGTGGATTAAAATGCATGAACACTGCATTTCCCTACCCTATGGGGCGTCAACTGGTCATATCCCGACCAAACCATTGCCCCTGTAGCGACCGATATAACCGAGGCGCCTCGCTATCCATCATCCACATAAGTAAAATGCCCGGGCATGTAAAACCCAAAACACCTCTCCTAGCTAGAAGGAATTGCATGTCCTCCTCGAAGTTCTCTCCCGTTTCTGGCTCATACCGGGGTGTGTGGCCTGCGAATAAACGCTATACACAAAGCAATGCTATTTAAAGCCGTGCTTTGATCATCAACCACAAGATTTTTCTTTTCAATAAAAGCCTTGACCACTGCATCTTAGCATGCCACACAGGCAATTCACGCCATGCAACTGACGTATATCAATCACACAGAATGAAATCCAATGTCGGACACACAATCCATTTACAAGTCCGTTCTGGGTCTGAATGAAACCGTAGGCACCTTATTCCTCTTCCGTATGTCCAATACAGGAGAGAGCCCCTCGCACATCCGGTCGATCTCCAAGTACGTCTGGACGACCACCACTTATTACCTTGTCTTGGGATGCCTCCCAATCAAGACATCAGTAATCATCCAAACGATGTGAAGACCTCCGGTCTTCAACCACCGTCTTCATCGTCGATCTCTAATTATCTATCAATTATTTGAAATGAGATTTACCTCGGCCTTTTCAAATAATTCATGTATATTAAGAATTCAAATCAATTCATTTCTATGGTTAAATTATTTGACATCCAAAATTCAGTTCATTAATGTAGTTTTCACGTCAAACACATTCAACCATCAAATATCCAATAAACTAGGTAAATTCGGTTCATTTCCATTCCTATCATTGATAATATTTTCTAACAATTTATCGCTATTTTTATTTATTTAAATATATCTGATTTATTCAAATGATGCTCAGGCCATAACGCGACCATGGCACTGTTTTTCTCCAGATTTGATTTACACATATCTGAAAATCTAATCGTTGGATCTTCGCATATTTTATATCATTGGAAACATCTTTTCAAAGCGGACCCAACGGTTCCAGTTTTGGGAAAATCCAACGGTCGGATCTCCCAGTACAATCGTTTGAAGTTACAATTTCAAAATACGAACTACAGCGTCGTTATTCGATTTAATTTAATTATATTTATATATATTAATATAATTCATTCTGGCGCTGTTTTCATTCAAATTTGAATTTAACATTTCACAAAATCTAACCTTTGGATCTTTACAAATTTGGTGTCATTGGAAAGATATTTCCAAAGCGGACCCAACGATTTGGGGTAAATCCGATGGTCGGATCTCCCGCAATAATCGTTTAAAATCACGATTTCAAAACACGAACTGCAGCATCGTTATTTGTTTTATTTTAATTATATATATATAAATATAATCCATTCTTCAATTTCCAAACCATTTTCGTTTCTTATATGTGATAAAAAAATATTTTTACCCAACACATATTTATTTCAACATATGACTATTTTTAACACTTCATATATATAATAAAAATGTGATTTTTATTGTTAAATCAATTTATTTCAAAACATGATGATTTTTAGCCATTCATATATATTATAAAAATGTAACTTTTATCATTAAAACAATTTATTTCAAACATGAATATTTTATATACTTCGTACATACAATAAAAATGTTATTTTTATCGTTCGAACAATTTCATTTCATACATTAAATAAAAATGTTATTTTTATCATTCAAACAATTTCATTTCTTACATTCAATAAAAATGTTATTTTTATCGTTCAAACAATTTCATTTCATATATTCAATAAAAATGTTATTTTTATCGTTCAAACAATTTCATTTCATACATTCAATAAAAATGTTATTTTTATCATTCAAACTATTTCATTTCATACATTCAATAAAAATGTTATTTTTATCGTTCAAACCATTTCATTTCATACATTCAATAAAAATGTTATTTTTATCGTTCAAACAATTTCATTTCATATATTCAATAAAAATGTTATTTTTATCGTTCAAACAATTCATTTCAAAAAGGAATATTTTTCCAACACATGAATATTAATCAAACATATGAATATTTCAGAAAATTTCAGCAGCATAATGGCAGGGGGTTTAAAACCGGCACTGTCCCGAGTACGGCTCCTCGCACTACCTTACGCCTCACAGCGTTCGCTAAGAGGCTTATCCTTATAATCTAAATATTTCGATCATTTTCATATCACAATGAATATTTTCACAAACAATTCCAATTTTGTTTCAACCACAAACAATCATTATCAACCATTCGCTTTTATCAACCAAATTTCACGTCAACCAAAATCCAAAACAACCACAACCAATATATATCGTCCATGGTCTGTAGACGAGGGGAGTGTGTGTGTGTATATATATATATACAAACATATATAAATATATTTCTATTTCATTTCAATATCGTTTCAATTCCATTCAACGCACATATGATTTTTACAACGTATATATAACTTATACATCACACATACAACTTATACAACGCTTATACATGAGGTGTACAACGCTTATATAACTTATACATCGATTATAAAATTTATACATTGTCATTCCATATCATTTATAATTTAGAAATCTCACATCGCGTTCCACTCCTCCAAAAATTGTAGGAAGCTCCAAAAAATCTCCGGTCTCTTTTAGAATGTAGAAGACATCCACAGGTCCCGGTATCTCTTATTTCACTGAACTTCAACCACATAGCAAAGAGATATGATTTTTATAAGTTTGCAATGCTTTTATTTGTCGAAATCAGTTAAAATAAACAAAGCCCGTACCTTTCAGCAATTGTTCCAAACTAGGTTTGGATTTTTGGTCGAATCCGCGAAGGGGTTGGACGATTGGGCTATGCAGCGTCGAAGGGGGACGAAGGGCGCACGTGCGCAGGGGGTGGGGTCCAATTTGGTGGCCTATCTAGGCAGCGACGATGAGTTAAAGGTCGGAACTTCGGGGCGTCGATCCGGCTTCACTACTCGATGAAAAAATGCAAACCCTATATGGATTGTAGATCTTGAAGAGCACTACAAAATCCCTTGATTTTATTGAGCGGATTAGAAGAAAAAGAGGAGAGGAAGGGGGAGCTATTTTCGTCGCGCGCGATTTGAAGGGAGTCGGGGAAAGAGAAAATGATGCTGAAATATGAATGGCCCAAATATTTATTTAATTATTTATTTCCAAAATTACCCCTTTCTCCTTAGGAACTCCAATTCAAACCCAACGACTTCCTAGATAATTACCCCCATTCCGAACACAATGGAATATGTTCCGTAGGCCCATTCGACTGTTTCAGTCAGTTATTCTTAAAATTAAAATATAAAACATTCAAATATGGATTTGAACGTACATTTCAATTTGCCGGGGCCACATACTGATTCCAAAAATTCCAGAAAAATAAATTTAGCTATGTTTGGATGATACGGTCCCACCAAAACTAGTTTCGTCGAATTTGGAGACCGTTTGAAAAATGGTCATTTTCTGGTCGATCCAATTTCACTGAAATTAACCAAACACTTTCTCCTTTGCCAAGCTCATATATTAAATCCAAAAATTATGGAATTTGAAACCTAGCAATAATTTGACATCCCGGATCCAACAAAAGTGGTTTCATTGAAAATGGAGGTCGTTTGCGAAATGTCTATTTTCAAGGGTTATATAAACTCCATAGAAACCTTTCTTAAAATTCATTTGGCCATAACTTTTGATTCCCGCTATGAAATTTTGATTTTTCAGATTTGTTAGAAAGGTATTCTCAAATAGATTTAAATATTTTTGGTTTCACTAAAATCCGTTTTGTTTTGCATCCTGTGCAGTCAGTCAAAGTTCGAATTCAAATTTTCAAACCACCGCGCCATTTCAGGCCTTGTTTTATAATTAAAGTAGATATATTTATTTTTCAACATCGATTCAAATAGACTTTTGGTCGTTATTGTTTAAAATAATTTATTTTAAATATTCAAAATACATTAAAATAGCCAATTTAAAATTATTAAATTAGTTCAGATTTTCCGGGTTGTTATAATTTATATATATAAATGTTAAATTTTGTTTATAATAATTTCAACTCCATTCTAATATATTTTTAATGTGTATTTAACCAATTTTCCCAATTTAACTAAATATTCCGATTATTTATAATCGTCGATTTTTCATTTACTCAGTTATAAATTTACTTATACTCAATTTGTTATATTAAATTATAATTCGCTTTATAAATAAATTTATTTATAAAATTCAATATAATAAATTTCTAATCATAAATCCATAGGATTTTTCTCACTTCAATTTATATTTTGGATTCCGGAATAAAATTTATCATTCTATGAATAAAATTTATCATTCTATTACAATCCGTTTTCCAATTCACCTTCAAATTAATACTTGAATTTAAACGTCTAAATTATCAAACAATAATTTATTATACTCGATTTATAAATCCAACTGTAATGACCCACCTTTTTTGTTCGATTTTTGCCGGTAATTAAACCAACTTAAACCGTTCACAAAGAAGAATTGTTATGGGTACTTACACATATTGAACAAAATAACAGAACTTTTCATTGCATAATACAATATTACATCAGAGTGACATGAATATCAGAGTTACAACATAAACATACAGCGGAAGAGAAATATAAATATACTCTCAAGGGAAGAAGGAAATAGCGGAAGCTTCAACCCTAGCCAACTCAGAAAGCACTCTGAACTTCGCTCCAACGAAACATAACTACAAAATTAACTACTAGCTTCCCATGTGAAAATTAATGGGCACCCAGAGTTTAGGTAGGAACAATAAACTCCAGGTCAGTTATGGGACTGGTGTGAGAACATAAACAGTTGTTTTAAGGTTTATTTTAAAGTTGGGAATTTCACCGGACCACGCCGCTAACGCGGAACGGGTTTACTCCATGTGAATGACTGTGCATATAAATACGCAATGACTTTGAAAATGAAGCTATCATAAGCTCGTCCCACATCACACAATGCAAGCGCACACCAGATGGGCGAGGTTTATCTTATGATAACCAAATTTGTTTTCATACGTAAAAATCCTCTTTCAAAGCCATAATACATATATATAGTGTGGAAAACATTTCACAAATAAATGTATTAATCCTAGATAGCACAATACCCCATAATATGATCTCGCCATATATATATATACAATCAAAATCGTATGGCCCGTATTGGAGATTTAGGTATCCAACTTGATGATTCCTGGCACGATAGATCAATCAGAAG
Organism: Allium sativum; assembly: GCA_030737875.1. NCBI lineage: Eukaryota > Viridiplantae > Streptophyta > Magnoliopsida > Asparagales > Amaryllidaceae > Allium > Allium sativum. The sequence continues at coordinate 299,211,764 of CM060922.1, forward strand.
ACAAACGAAATGTAATCACGGGTTTTTTATCCAGACGCGGACACCAATACAAATCGCGAGGTATATCAACAGTTTTCTACCAGACATGGCCCCCCGAACATACCCTATTCCATAAGCCATAAGTGGTTTCCCACAGCTGCAGCGGTCATCATCACTTCATATATATACAAACAACCTAACCACCAGTTTCTCATCATCCTGGGTGTGAGGTTTGTCGATGTCACATCATACACAAAGCATGGCTGGAGAAGTAATGCCTTGATCGTACATGTAACAACCCGTATTTTCAATAACCTGTAATAACATAAATCGAGGCAGAATTTAATTCTAAAATGGGAATCAAGGGAAACGGGCTATGCCATTGTGTTCGTCTCGGAAAAATACGCGAAATAGAGTCCGAGTTTTCGAAAATCGGAGTCCGTATGACCAAGATATGGCCTCGCGAAGTTTCACGAAAATTCCCAAATTAAAGTATACTTAATTAAGTGAAATGGGTTGTGTAGATATATATATATATATATATATATATATATATATATATATTGATATATATATAATTGAAAATTTAATAAATAAATATGCAAAAATGCTCAAAACAGCGAATTGGGAGAGGGGAATAACCGAACCGGCCGATTTTTGAAGTCGACCCGAGCCCGCTGGGTCGACTAGGGGTTAATCCAGGGTGTTTGGCTGTCAACCCGTGGGCCGATTCGCTCAAGTGCAGATTTTGCATTTGAATGGTTCTCATGGTCCATCTTTAATCTAAAGGCCCTAGATGGTTCCTACACTTGACTTCTTCCCCAAGACATGCTTTGATGACTTGGATTGAATCTAGGGTTAATCCTATGGCCTAAAACACTTGCCTAATCTATAAATAAGACCCTAACCTACCCTAATTCATTCATAATTAAACCTAGTGACTAAACTATGGCAAAATGCTAGCTCTCATGGCCTCCACTAATTTTATGAAGAGGGTTGCATACTAATCACTCTCTAATCAACTTCTAATCCCTTCTTAGCATCTTAATCTTCTTCATTTGGTGTTCAAAGTTGCTAGTTGTGAGTTTCTATCACTTTGATGATCTTTTGGTGTAAACTAATTAGATGAGATGTGATGAGATTTATGGTTTTGTATGTGGGTTAATGAGCTTTGAATCATATGATATGATGTTAGCATTAATCTTATGTTTATGCATGTTGAGTATGTAAGCTTATGCAAGTTTAATATGATGTATGTTATGTTTGCATGATGCTAAATATGCAAGTTGTGGGCTATGTAATCATATGCATGTTATGCAAGTTCATGGTAATATGCTATGCAAGTTACATGTTTGTTAATATGCAAGTTACATGTTTGTTAATATGCAAGTTACATGTTTGTTAATATGCAAGTTACATGTATGTAAATATGCAAGTTTCATGTTTGTTAATATGCAAGTTACATGTTTGTTAATATGCAAGTTACATGTATGTAAATATGCAAGTTACATGTTTCTTTATATGCAAGTTACATGTTTGTTAATATGCGAGTTACATGTATGTAAATATGCAAGTTACATGTTTATTAATATGCAAGTTCATGATGACACATTATGCAAGTCTATAAGCTAATATGCAAGTTTGTTATGCAAAATGAATATGTAAGTTATGTGACATATTATATGCAAGTTATGTGACATGTTATGCAAGTTCATATGCAAGTTATGTGTTTGTTAATATGCAAGATGGCACCTTTGAAACATGTTCATTCATATGCAAGTTGACACCTTTTATATGTGTTATATCATGAACGAAATTACGTGGGAACGATGGGGTAATTAAATGCATAAGTTAATAAGATTGTGTGAAATTAATATAATTATGCATAACACAAAATAAATAAACATAGTATGGGAATTTGCCTATTTGGTTAGGTGTACCCATACTATGTGTTGGGAATTTACCTATTGAGTTAGGTCTACCCCATGGGAATTTACCTATTAAGTTAGGTCTACCCATGTTAAGAAAACTTGATTAATTAGGGATAATTAATATAAAATTATGAGGGTGATTAATTAGGTGTAATTAATTGACTAAGACACGAGGTTGGACTCAGTTGTAGCGTAAAACTGCCCGGACCCAACCGGCTTAACCAGTTGCTACAAATGTTAGCCCAATGTGAGAGGTCTTAGGCACAAACTAAATACGTAATTAATGTAAAGACACGAGGTTAGACTCTGTTATGACATAAGGCTGCCCGGACCCAACCGGCTTAACCAGCGGTCATAAAAGACAGTCTAATGTGAGAGGTCTTTACAAAGGTTACGTTCTTAATTAATTAATTAAGAAACACTTAACCACATTAGCATGTAGAGGGACATGAGGGGTTAAGTGGGTGCCTCGGGTGGCATGAGAAAATCTAGTGGTTGCCTTGGGTGGCAATAGAAAATACGATTAGAATACTTAACCAAAATAGAACATGTAATTAAAACATGATTAAAGGGTTAAGTGGGATATACTAGAAAAAGGGACAAGCTTAGGTGGGTAGCTTGTGGAGGCCCATTTCAACCAGTAACCCATACGTATCTTTGTGGGCTCGACCCATGTCGAGGACGGGACACGCATACTGGGCTTGACTGTAAGAGGCAAACGGGTTAGCGGTGGCAACGCAAGTCCAACGGGCTTCATATGCGTGAGTGGGCCCGGGCTGGTAGGTAAGCCGTTGTTGCATCGAGTAGATATAAGCCGTGCACCTTTAGTTTCATCAGGTTGCCACATTGGGGAATGATACATCCCACGGTGGGGCCAGCACGGGTATCTACGTTAGGGAGCCGATCGAATGGGAAGCAGTGTGTACACCTAGTGGATTGTAGGGCCCCGTGGCGCCTACTTGGTCACCTAGGGGTACGCAGGTACTAATTAGTAAATTTTATAAGTCCTTGGGTGGGATCAACCTTTAAGTTAGGAACGACTGGTGTGGTGCAGTTTAGTAATTTACCTTAGGAAGGGTAGATGCGTCTTTATCCTTTATCTTAGTTTAGTTAACTGCTTAGTATAGCCGTTCATCCCTATATGTTACCGTATATCAAGTTATGTCTTCTCTGGTTACTTTAACGATTGTATTGTTAAAGTTATAGGACTCACTCAGACTTATGTCTGACCCCGTTGTCTTTATCTTTTTCCCAACCCTCAGGTCCTGTGGTGGATCCTAGCAGTAGTGGAGCTTGATCGGATTGCTGTTCCAGTCTTTAGGAGCTTGGGTAGATGTAAAGCTCCAGTTATCCAGTTATCTTTCCTTTTGTTTTGGCTATTGTATGAGAGTGGGATTATGTACTTCTTTATCTTGACGGATATTGTACTTGACTTTTATTGTGAGTTTATGATGTAACCAGACATGTTTTACTTCCGCTGTTATGAAATGATGTTTTAAAATTTCAAGTACTATTTATATCTGTCTAGTTGTAATTTTTCTGTTCTATATTCACTAAAATACTCCACCGATGTTATGGCATTCCCATTGTGAGTGATCATAGCGGGAGTGGGGTGTTACACGTGGTATCAGAGCTTAAGGTTACCAGAACAGATAAATTTTTTGAGAAAAACTACTTTCTAAGAGTATTTTCGAAGAAAGTATTTTTAAAAGCATGTCTTCTAAGAGAAAAAGTTTTTGAAAAAGAAAAGCATAATCCCCAATAGCCATATCTTTATCTTTCGGAATCTCCTTTTTGAATCTTTCCTCTTTCGTTTCAGCATGGCTGAAGATCTTAACATCCCGGAGGGTTTAGTTATACCACTATGGTATAGGAGGTTGCAAGAGGCTAGGGCCGCGGCTGCGGGTCCGGCCAATGCTACTACACCAGAGACAACCGCTCCTCCTCCTCAGCCTAGAGTGGATAATTTTGCTAAGGTTTGCAAGGAGTTCAAGGCTATAGGAGGAAAACCTTTTCTTGGTTCAGAGACTTTCGTAGAGGCTAGAGATTGGCTTAAGGAAGTGGAAGAGTTGCTAGATATCTTTGAAGTGGAAGAGGGAAAGAAAGTCAAGTTGGCGGCTTGGTTAATGAAGGGAGAGGCCTCATTCTGGTGGGAGGTCACTAATGGAGAACGCCCTGTTGACTCTTGGGCAGATTTTAAGCAAAGGTTTGGGGCTAAGTTTCTCTCAAGGGCGGAAGAGAATCTGTTTATGGAGAAGTTCTTGAATTTGAAGCAAGGGAATCTCACGGTGAAAGAATATGTCAACAAATTCAATCAATTAGCAAGGTTTGGCATAGAGTTGGTGAATACACCGGAGAAGAAGGCTTTGAGGTTCGTTAGAGGCTTGAACGAACCATTGCAAGGAATAGCTATGACTCACATTCCTATGGGGGCCACTTTTGAGAAGCTTGTCTACATGGCACTTATGCATGAGGATGATAAGAATTCTAAGGCACCAGAGAAAAAGGGGGATCAGAAGAAACCGCAACAGCAACAACAAGGCAAGGGCGGAAAAGGCAATGGTGACAAAAAGAAGACGAAGAAGAAGTGCTTCAATTGTGGAACACCAGAACACCTCAGTAAGGATTGTCGCAAAAAGAAGAAGACCGGTTGCTTTCATTGTGGTGAAGCAGGGCATCTTGTGAAAAACTGCCCAAAGAAGGGGCAGAAGACGGGGTCTACCTCAGGAGGCCAGGTGCAAGCTCTTATAGCACCACCTCAGTCAGGGGGGCAAGTTCAGGTTCTTTCAGTTCCACCGATTCAGCAGAGAGGTAGAACTATTTCCGTTGAAAGTCTGGTTTTTCTGTTTGATCATCCAGTTCGTACTTTGTTTGACTCTGGCGCATCGCATTCTTTTATCTCATCATCGTTAGTTGAGTCACTGCACTTAGACACCAGTCTAGTTGATGATCCCTTGGTTGTCTCAAACCCAATTGGGGGCTCCATATATCTGTCTATGATATGTTTGGGTTTGAAGATTTCTATACTTAGCGTTGAGTTTAGATGTGATGCTTTTGTATTGGGCTTCACGGGCTATGGGTTGATCTTGGGCATGGACTGGTTATCCAGTAATGGTGCCGTTCTTGATTGCGAAAGGAGAGTTGTCAGGCTCATGACCCGCTTGGGTAACACTCTCGAGATCTCTTGCAATCCCATGGAATCTGTTTTGCTAAGTTATCTTGAATCGCTCGATGCTTCGGTCGAAAGTTTGTGTTCTGTCAGAGTAGTCCGGGAATATCCGGATGTGTTTGAAGAAGTAAAGGGTTTGCCTCCGAAGCGGGAGATAGATTTCCGAATTTATTTGGTGGATAATGCCAAACCAGTGTCTTTGCCAGTACGCCACATGGCTCCTCGTGAGAGAAGAGAACTTCATAAGCAAGTAGGGGAGTTGCTTGAGAAGGGGTTCATAAGGCGAAGTATATCGGAGTGGGGAGCTCCAGTAGTGTTTGCCACGAAGGCGGATGGGTCCCTCAGACTTTGTGTGGATTATAGGGAACTTAATAAGCTCACGAAGAAGAATAGACACCCATTACCGAGGATAGATGATCTCTTTGATCAGTTGGTTGGCGCGTCAGTATTTTCGCAGATGGACTTAGCTACAGGGTTTCATCAGTTAAGAGTGGCGGAGGACAGTATAGAGAAGACTGCTTTCCGGACTCCGGATGGTTTTTATGAGTGGCTAGTGATGCCATTTGGGTTGACAAACGCCCCCGCATACTTTGTTGATCTCATGAGTAGAGTGTTCAGAGAGTATCTGAATAAGTTTGTAGTAGTTTTTGTGGATGACATCTTGGTCTTTTCCAAGAATGAAGAAGAGCATGCCTTACATCTCAAGGAAGTGTTGGAGACTCTTCGAGCGCATAGTCTTAAAGCTAAATTCTCTAAATGCCATTTTTGGAGAAGAGAAGTGCGATTCTTAGGGCATGTGGTCTCTAAGGAAGGGATAGCTGTGGATCCCGCAAAGATAGTATCTATCCAGGATTGGAAAGTTCCTAGAAATGCTACCGAGGTAAGAAGTTTCTTGGGGTTGGCAGGATATTATAGGAAGTTCATCAAAGACTTCGCGAAGATATCAGCCCCATTAACCCGCTTGACGAAGAAGAATCTGGTTTTCTCATGGGATGTAGATTGTGATGATGCTTTCCGACGGTTAAAGAGAGCTTTGACCACCGCTCCAGTTTTAGTGCTTCCAGATGGGAGTAAGCCGTTTGTTGTTTATACCGATGCTTGTGGAACAGGATTAGGCGCAGTCTTGATGCAGGAGGGAAGGGTAATAGCCTATGGAGGGAGACAATTGAGAGTGCATGAGAAGAATTACCCTACCCATGATCTAGAGTTGGCCGCGATTGTTTTCGCACTTAAGTCTTGGCGCCATTATCTTCTTGGTGAGAGATTCGAGTTGTTCACCGACCATAAATCATTGAAGTACTTATTCTCTCAGAAGGATTTAAACTTAAGACAGCAAAGGTGGATGGAGTTCTTAGCATCCTATGATTTCGAGATAGCGTATACCCCTGGTAAGGGTAACGTGGTGGCAGACGCCTTAAGTAGAAAAAGGCTATCTTTGAGTCCATTGTTCGTGGAACGACGAAGCTTGGAGTTTCTTTCTTTGTTTGACTTCAGACCTTCTGTTGATTTTGTACCTGGTTTGTTGGCATCCTTGGAGGTTAGACCTACTCTTTTGAGACGGATTGGCGAGGCTCAGCGAGACGACCCACAGTTGGTTGTGTTGGTAGAGAAGCTTATAAGAGGGGAGTCGTCCAGCCATTTGGGTAGATACACCATAGATGATAAGGGATGGTTGCATAGAGACGGTAGACTTTGTGTACCGCAAGATGAGGGTTTGAAGAAGGCTATTTTGGATGATGCACATCGTTCAAGAATGACTATTCATCCCGGTGGAGACAAAATGTACCAAGACATGAAGAGAGTTTTCTTCTGGGCCGGTATGAAGAAAGATGTGGCCGAGTATGTGGCTAGATGCTTAGTGTGCCAACAAGTTAAAGTGGAGCAAAGGAAACCCGGTGGGTTGCTACACCCATTGGAAGTTCCACAGTGGAAGTGGGATAGTGTCTCGATGGATTTCATCGACGGGTTACCGAGATCGAGGAAGGGCAATACGGGAATTTGGGTTGTGGTAGACAGACTTACCAAGAGTGCCCATTTTATACCCGTGAAGAGTAAGAGGACCGCTCCATGGCTTGCTTCAGTCTATGTTAGAGAGATTGTTAGATTGCATGGCGTACCATCCAGCATTGTGAGTGATCGAGATCCTATTTTCACTAGTGAGTTTTGGAGAAGTTTGCAAGAGGCGGTAGGGACTCAGTTGTGTTTGAGCACCGCATATCATCCTCAGACGGACGGTCAGACCGAGAGGGTGAACCGTATCTTAGAAGATCTTTTGAGGCTTTGTATCTTGGATTTTGGAGGTACATGGGAAGAACATCTTCCTTTGGTGGAGTTCGCATATAATAACAGCTTTCAGTCCAGTATTGGTATGGCTCCTTTCGAAGCTCTTTATGGAAGGCCTTGTCGATCTCCTACATGTTGGTGGGAATCTACGGATAAGATCTTGCTTGGGCCGGATATGGTTAGAGAGACTTCAGAGAAGATTGATTTAATTCGAAAAAGGATGAAAGCAGCGCAAGATAGACAGAAATCTTATGCGGATCGGAGAAGGACGGATCTTGAGTTTGAGGTTGGGGACATGGTTTTTGTCAAAGTATCTCCATTGAGAAATGTTGTTCGCTTTGGGTCCGTAGGGAAGTTAGCACCGAGATTTGTTGGGCCGTTTCCTATTAAGGAAAGGATTGGACGGATGGCATATAGGGTGGAGTTGCCCGACAGACTTAGTGGTGTTCATGATGTATTCCATGTATCACATTTGAGGAAGTGCTTACATGAGACCGCGGAGGTGGTAGAGCCGAGCTTGCTTAGAGATGTAGAGGTAGAGCGTGATGCGACGATTCGACGAGCTCCTACTCGCATCCTTGGGTCAGAAACTAGGAAGTTGAGGAACAGAGAAGTTCAGCTAGTTAAAGTGCAATGGGGAGATGACGAAAGCAATGCTACTTGGGAGACGGAAGCAAAGATGCGTTCTTTGTATCCATTTCTTTTTGAGAGTATGTCTTTTAACTTCTCCTTTATTGCTTGTCTAGTACTTATCTTATCTTTAGTATATCCTCTCGCTAATACCTATGACCTTTAGATAGGGTAAAACCTATGGTTGAAACATGTGTTTGAAACATGTTATGGTTGATGGATGCATATGGATGCAATTGTTTGCTAGTGGTTGCTCGTGGATGCATATACACACACATTAGGCACTAGATCGGCTCAGTCACTTCATGTTGCATATTGCATAAATGGATGTGGTAGTTAGATTGATGGATGTATCATGGCTGTGTTATCATATGGATGATGCATTTTTGTGTATGGTTGTGCACGCATGTAGAAATTTGTATGTGTCAATAGGGTTTCGCATACATATTGGATGCATGGCACTATCATGGTTTGCATTAAGGAGGTTTACTGTATCAGTAACCGCCTGATTTTCGCATTAGGTAAGTACATATACACACACTTTTGCATATATCCATCCAGCATTTAGAATCTTGTAAGGACAATGATTGCTCGTGGATGATGCTTTGAGTAGATGGATGATTGGATGGTAGGATACGTTCTTCCTAACTTGAAGATTTCGGGGACGAAATCCTTTAAGGAGGGGAGAATGTAACAACCCGTATTTTCAATAACCTGTAATAACATAAATCGAGGCAGAATTTAATTCTAAAATGGGAATCAAGGGAAACGGGCTATGCCATTGTGTTCGTCTCGGAAAAATACGCGAAATAGAGTCCGAGTTTTCGAAAATCGGAGTCCGTATGACCAAGATATGGCCTCGCGAAGTTTCACGAAAATTCCCAAATTAAAGTATACTTAATTAAGTGAAATGGGTTGTGTAGATATATATATATATATATATATATATATATATATATTGATATATATATAATTGAAAATTTAATAAATAAATATGCAAAAATGCTCAAAACAGCGAATTGGGAGAGGGGAATAACCGAACCGGCCGATTTTTGAAGTCGACCCGAGCTCGCTGGGTCGACTAGGGGTTAATCCAGGGTGTTTGGCTGTCAACCCGTGGGCCGATTCGCTCAAGTGCAGATTTTGCATTTGAATGGTTCTCATGGTCCATCTTTAATCTAAAGGCCCTAGATGGTTCCTACACTTGACTTCTTCCCCAAGACATGCTTTGATGACTTGGATTGAATCTAGGGTTAATCCTATGGCCTAAAACACTTGCCTAATCTATAAATAAGACCCTAACCTACCCTAATTCATTCATAATTAAACCTAGTGACTAAACTATGGCAAAATGCTAGCTCTCATGGCCTCCACTAATTTTATGAAGAGGGTTGCATACTAATCACTCTCTAATCAACTTCTAATCCCTTCTTAGCATCTTAATCTTCTTCATTTGGTGTTCAAAGTTGCTAGTTGTGAGTTTCTATCACTTTGATGATCTTTTGGTAAACTAATTAGATGAGATGTGATGAGATTTATGGTTTTGTATGTGGGTTAATGAGCTTTGAATCATATGATATGATGTTAGCATTAATCTTATGTTTATGCATGTTGAGTATGTAAGCTTATGCAAGTTTAATATGATGTATGTTATGTTTGCATGATGCTAAATATGCAAGTTGTGGGCTATGTAATCATATGCATGTTATGCAAGTTCATGGTAATATGCTATGCAAGTTACATGTTTGTTAATATGCAAGTTACATGTTTGTTAATATGCAAGTTACATGTTTGTTAATATGCAAGTTACATGTATGTAAATATGCAAGTTACATGTTTGTTAATATGCAAGTTACATGTTTGTTAATATGCAAGTTACATGTATGTAAATATGCAAGTTACATGTTTCTTTATATGCAAGTTACATGTTTGTTAATATGCGAGTTACATGTATGTAAATATGCAAGTTACATGTTTATTAATATGCAAGTTCATGATGACACATTATGCAAGTCTATAAGCTAATATGCAAGTTTGTTATGCAAAATGAATATGTAAGTTATGTGACATATTATATGCAAGTTATGTGACATGTTATGCAAGTTCATATGCAAGTTATGTGTTTGTTAATATGCAAGATGGCACCTTTGAAACATGTTCATTCATATGCAAGTTGACACCTTTTATATGTGTTATATCATGAACGAAATTACGTGGGAACGATGGGGTAATTAAATGCATAAGTTAATAAGATTGTGTGAAATTAATATAATTATGCATAACACAAAATAAATAAACATAGTATGGGAATTTGCCTATTTGGTTAGGTGTACCCATACTATGTGTTGGGAATTTACCTATTGAGTTAGGTCTACCCCATGGGAATTTACCTATTAAGTTAGGTCTACCCATGTTAAGAAAACTTGATTAATTAGGGATAATTAATATAAAATTATGAGGGTGATTAATTAGGTGTAATTAATTGACTAAGACACGAGGTTGGACTCAGTTGTAGCGTAAAACTGCCCGGACCCAACCGGCTTAACCAGTTGCTACAAATGTTAGCCCAATGTGAGAGGTCTTAGGCACAAACTAAATACGTAATTAATGTAAAGACACGAGGTTAGACTCTGTTATGACATAAGGCTGCCCGGACCCAACCGGCTTAACCAGCGGTCATAAAAGACAGTCTAATGTGAGAGGTCTTTACAAAGGTTACGTTCTTAATTAATTAATTAAGAAACACTTAACCACATTAGCATGTAGAGGGACATGAGGGGTTAAGTGGGTGCCTCGGGTGGCATGAGAAAATCTAGTGGTTGCCTTGGGTGGCAATAGAAAATACGATTAGAATACTTAACCAAAATAGAACATGTAATTAAAACATGATTAAAGGGTTAAGTGGGATATACTAGAAAAAGGGACAAGCTTAGGTGGGTAGCTTGTGGAGGCCCATTTCAACCAGTAACCCATACGTATCTTTGTGGGCTCGACCCATGTCGAGGACGGGACACGCATACTGGGCTTGACTGTAAGAGGCAAACGGGTTAGCGGTGGCAACGCAAGTCCAACGGGCTTCATATGCGTGAGTGGGCCCGGGCTGGTAGGTAAGCCGTTGTTGCATCGAGTAGATATAAGCCGTGCACCTTTAGTTTCATCAGGTTGCCACATTGGGGAATGATACATCCCACGGTGGGGCCAGCACGGGTATCTACGTTAGGGAGCCGATCGAATGGGAAGCAGTGTGTACACCTAGTGGATTGTAGGGCCCCGTGGCGCCTACTTGGTCACCTAGGGGTACGCAGGTACTAATTAGTAAATTTTATAAGTCCTTGGGTGGGATCAACCTTTAAGTTAGGAACGACTGGTGTGGTGCAGTTTAGTAATTTACCTTAGGAAGGGTAGATGCGTCTTTATCCTTTATCTTAGTTTAGTTAACTGCTTAGTATAGCCGTTCATCCCTATATGTTACCGTATATCAAGTTATGTCTTCTCTGGTTACTTTAACGATTGTATTGTTAAAGTTATAGGACTCACTCAGACTTATGTCTGACCCCGTTGTCTTTATCTTTTTCCCAACCCTCAGGTCCTGTGGTGGATCCTAGCAGTAGTGGAGCTTGATCGGATTGCTGTTCCAGTCTTTAGGAGCTTGGGTAGATGTAAAGCTCCAGTTATCCAGTTATCTTTCCTTTTGTTTTGGCTATTGTATGAGAGTGGGATTATGTACTTCTTTATCTTGATGGATATTGTACTTGACTTTTATTGTGAGTTTATGATGTAACCAGACATGTTTTACTTCCGCTGTTATGAAATGATGTTTTAAAATTTCAAGTACTATTTATATCTGTCTAGTTGTAATTTTTCTGTTCTATATTCACTAAAATACTCCACCGATGTTATGGCATTCCCATTGTGAGTGATCATAGCGGGAGTGGGGTGTTACAGTACAAGCTCATTTCATATCTTAAGTATGCCACATTTGTCCATTCACCACATGACCACTTATTTCCATCCATACATAACCACTTCGAGCTCATACGTCACAAACCAGATACATATCAACGGAAATTAGTGTTATGCCATCAATTACAATGTCAGACACACAATCCATACAAGTCCGTCCTGGGTCGGAACGGAACAAAATTCGAAAGTTCTCCCCATACATTCGGACTTTCTGCCACTCCGGTAATAGGGAATCTCTCTATTGTAGCTATCAGTAACCAATCAGCAAGCAGTCCTTTCGACGTAAAGAACCACGGTCTTCATTCATCGATTCCAAATCTTGAATTTGCTTCTTGCGTCGTATTATTACTTGAAATGGTTTTCAGACTTAATTCTGATCCTGGTCTTCCCAAGTAATAAGTGTATTCATAAACAATGATTATGGACCACACAGGGTTTCAATTCAAATTCCCTTCCAATCATTTCAATTCATTTAAAATGTCAAGGTTGGATTTGTCATAAATTCTACTATCATTTTAACTTGTCGTTGAAATCAAATATTCGATTTACCAACCCCTTTTATTTCAAACAAAATCCTTCGATCCTTATACTCAAAACAAAATCTGTAACACCCCACCTCCACTAGGGTCACTCTTTTGGGGGCACTACCTTCTGGGGGGCGTTAGAACTGGGTAAGCATGCATAATGATATATCAAGGCAGAACAAGAACATAAATATATATGTAAAACAGAGTAAGTGAGAATAAAACAGCGGAATATCTCAAACCATCTCAAAACAAGTCTAGTACATCATAAAGTCAACTGCCAAAATAAACATGTCTAGTACATCATAAACAGAAATATTGAAATACATAGTGCTATCCCCAAAATAAAGATGATAAACCATAGCGAGCTCAATGTCCAGACATACATGAGCTATCCAGCAAACAAGCAAGCGATCCAAGCTAAGCACCACTGTTCCCTCCCTGATAACCTGGGGGGGGGGGGAACGGAAGAAAAGAAGCGAAAGAAAACAGGTCAGTCAAAAAGACTGGTAAGCCCTACTACGATCAGTCTATAAACTAATAAAGTTAACATCATGATGGAAACCGAGATGAACATACTGGCAATAGATAAAGGTGCCATCACATAAAGAAGATTAAGCTTTGCACCACAGTGTACTAGCAACTAACATAACAGGTATTGATCCCTCAGCCCAAACTTTGGCCCAATAGCATGAGGTGACCTTAATGCAAGGTCCAGCCCAACGGTCTAGTTGATCGGCTCCCTATAAACCTAACGCGTCAAGTGTTGGTGTCCATACGGCCCACATATGGTTGTAGTCAGACTGTGCTGGGTCCACCTTCGGGTGTATCAAGCCCTCGGGTGTCAACCCCAGACACCTAAGCAATAACGCACAGTCTAAACCTACTGGTACCCGTGCCTCGAGTTTGTCCAACACCGAACTACGTGCACGTCCGTAGCCCGCCTGGACCCGCACCGCTGTACCACTCAGCCGTCGCTTTGGTCGCTTACATCAGTCCAGTAATCGTGCCCCGCCCTAGCCTAGCCTCTAGGGTTGTGATGATACCAAACTGGGTTTACTGCTGGAACAGACCACGTTGCTAGGGTTTCCTAAGAGGGTTAAGTGTGGTTTAACCCCTCACTAATCATGGATTAAATTAGTTAAGTGTAACCAACAGTTCACCACTTAACCCCATTTAATCCCTCGTATCCCCAAAATTGGTTAAGTATTAATGGGCCATGACTTAACCCTAATCATGAGGCATTAATTAATTTAATTGTACCTTAACCTCTCACATTAGACTTTGTTGCGGTTACTAGTTAAGCCGGGCGGGTCCGGGTAGCTTTACACCACAACTTGGTCTAACCTCGGGTCCAAGGTACACATGACCAACTTCTCACATTGGGTCCTATTGTTTGTAGCAACTAGTTAAGCCGGTCGGTTCCGGGTAGGTTTACGCTACAAACTCAACCCAACCTCGAGTTGGCCACACTTATGTTTTCTAAGTGTCATGTCCACTTTAATTTCAAAACATAATTACAAGTTTAACAAATACTTGGGTAGACCTAACTTAATAGGTAAATTCCCAAGGGGTAGACCTAACTTAATAGGTAAATTCCCAATCTTATATTTTCATGTATTTTAAGTTTTACCCAAACCCTCCCCACGTCATTCTATCACTTACATATTCGTTATAACGCATAAAGGATAGAAAGAGGGAACTTGGCACAACATACATGATGAATCTTACATATCATAATAAACATGCATAATATGTTGGACTTGCATAACTTAGCATAGTGAACTTGCATAAACATGCATAACTTGTTAAACTTACAAATCATGGCATAGTGAACTTGCATAAACATGCATAACTTGTTAAACTTGCAAATCATGGCTTAGTGAACTTGCATAAACATGCATAACTTGTTAAACTTGCAAATCATGGCATTAGTGAACTTGCATAAACATGCATAACTTGTTAAACTTGCAAATCATGGCTTAGTGAACTTGCATAAACATGCATAACTTATCAAACATGTGTAACATAGCATAGTGAACTCACATAAGCATGCATAACTCTTTAAACATGCATAACATAGCATAGTGAACTCGCATAAGCATGCATAACTTATTAAACATGCAAAAATCCCAACTTTCATCACATATTAACTTTAGAGTTTCTAAAATGAAGGTAAGAGGGCTTACAAATATTATGAAGACACAAATCTACTAATAAAGATTGAGAAGCCCTTTTATGCAAGCATATAAAAACCCAAAACAAAGCTCCAATTAACAAAAATCCCAAAAACTCTAGCTTAGCAAATAAAGCTTGCAACTTGATGATGTATGCAAGCTAATGATCATTCATACAACTTAGAAATGCTTGTATGAACATCAAAACCTTCATAGGAATAATTTTTGAAGAGGATGGAGGCTAGGGTTTTTAGGTGGAGGCCATTTGAGAATTCAATTTGACATAGTTTGGTTGCTAGAATGATTAATGAGGTTTTAGGGTAGGATTAGGGGCTTATTTATAGAAGATTAGAGTGTTTTTAGCCCTAGGATTAACCCTAGGTTAGTTTAGGTCCGTCAGATTTCGGAATTCTCTAGAACCAAGCCACAAGACCAAGCCCAAATCAAAATGGTGCGCCAGGCAAAAGTGCCCGAGCACCCCGTGTCGACATGGCAGTCGACACCCTTAGACCCCTGTCGACATGCCTGTCGACATGGGGGTCCTGGCGGGAATTTTCCCGCTTGACGCCAGTTAACCCTAATCCTTGTTTTTAATTTAAAATTTAAATCTGTTTTTAACATGGAAATTTCCGAAAACTTCAATGGGCCTTAACTGGGTCATACGGACTCCGATTTTCGAAAACTCGGACTCTATTTCGCGTATTTTTCCGAGACGAACGCAATGGCATAGCCCGTTTCCCTTGATTCAGATTTTTGAATAAAATTCTGCCTCGATTTATGTTATAACAGTTTATTGAAAATACGGGTTGTTACATTCTCCCCTCCTTAAAGGATTTCGTCCCCGAAATCTTCAAGTTAGGAAGAACGTATCCTACCATCCAATCATCCGTCTACTCAAAGCATCATCCACGAGCAATCATTGTCCTTAAAAGATTCTAAATGCTGTATGAACATATGCAAAAGTGTGTGTATATGTACTTATCTAATGCAAGGGTCAATGCAAAATATGTTAGTGAAATGTATCCATATGTATGCAAATCCCTAACATAATGTATAATGTCTACATGCATGCTCAATCATACATCCATATGCAACATCCATGTGATGGCATACAAATTCCATCCAAGAATAAGCATAAACACTCATGCACATGCAATATGAGGAGTGTGTGAGCCGATCTAGTGCCTAATGTGTATCATGCATCCACGAGTAACCACTTGCAAACACTTGCAACCACTTGCAACCATCAAACATAACATGTCTCAAACACATGTTTCATCCAAAGGGTTTCTACCTAAGGTTCTCATGACAAGATTAGCATGATAACTAGATAAACATGGATAGCAAAGAGAAAGATATACTAACAAAGGAAAGAGATTGAGAGTGTACCCTCAAAAAGGAATGGATAAAGCCCACGCATCTTCTCCTCGGTTTCCCAAGTTGCGTCTTCTTCGGCTTCACCCCATTGAACCTTCACCAGCTTGACCTCTCGATTCCTTAGCTTCTTGGTCTCCGTCCCCAAGATACGAATCGGAGCTCTCCTCAAAGTTGCCTCTTTCTCTACTTCCACGTCTTCAAGAATGCTAGGTTCAACCACCTCAGCGGACTCATGTAGGCACTTTCGGAGATGCGAGACATGAAAGACATTATGCACTCCGGACAGCTTCTCGGGCAATTGCACTTTATAAGCCATCTTCCCAATTCTCTCTACGATAGGGAAGGGTCCAACAAATCTCGGGGCTAACTTCCCAACAGCTCCAAATCGGACCACATTCCGCAAGGGAGAAACCTTTACGAAAACCATGTCCCCAACATCAAACTCCAAATCGGATCTTCGCTTATCAGCATAGGATTTCTGTCGGTCTTGGGACGCCTTCATCCGTCTTCTAATCAACTCGACCTTCTCGGATGTATCTCTAATCATGTCGGGTCCAAGTATAAGCTTATCTGTAGTCTCCCACCAACATGTAGGTGACTTGCACGGCCTCCCATATAAAGCTTCAAATGGTGCCAACCCTATGCTTGCCTGATAACTGTTATTATATGCAAACTCAACAAGAGGAAGATGGTCTTCCCAAGCACCACCAAAATCCAGAATGCAAAGCCTCAACAAGTCCTCAAATACCCTATTCACCCTTTCTGTTTGGCCGTCTGTTTGTGGGTGATAGGCCGTACTCAGGTTCAACCTCGTGCCCATAGCTTCCTGCAAACTGTTCCAGAACTGACTAGTAAAGATGGGGTCTCGGTCACTGACTATGCTGGAAGGGACTCCATGTAGTCGTACTATCTCACGAAGATATACTGATGCTAGTCCAGATGCGGTCCTTTTGCTCTTCACCGGAATGAAATGAGCACTCTTCGTAAGTCTATCTACAATAACCCAAATGCTTGTATTCCCTTTCCTTGACCTTGGAAGCCCATCAATAAAGTCCATAGAAATACTCTCCCACTTCCAAAGTGGAACATCTAGAGGATGCAATAGCCCACCGGGCTTCCTTGACTCGGCCTTAACTTGCTGGCAAATGATACATCTAGAGACAAACTCAGCCACATCCTTCTTCATTCCAGGCCAAAAGAAAATACGCTTCATATCTTTATACATCTTATCACCGCCGGGATGTATAGTCAACTTGGAATGATGTGCTTCCTTAAGAACTTTCCTCACCAAGTCTTCTACCATCGGAACACAAAGCCTTCCGTCTCTCCTCAGCCAACCCTTATCATCTATAGAATATCGAGCAAGGTGACTAGATGTCTCCCCTCGAATCAGCTTCTCCATAATCTCAATTATCTGAGGGTCTTCCTTCTGCGAAGCCCCAACTTGATCCAGAAGGGTAGGCATGAGCTCAAGAGATGCTAAAGAACTGGTCATCGACTCCATTGCCAAAGAGAAATCAAAGGTTGCCAAGAACTCTAAATTCTTCATCTCAACAAATAGAGGACTTAGTGTCAACTTTTTTCTACTCAACGCATCCGCTACAACATTCCCCTTGCCAGGGGTATAGGCTATATCAAAATCATAGGACGCCAAGAATTCCATCCATCTCTGCTGCCTCAAGTTCAGATCCTTCTGCGAAAAAAGATACTTCAAAGACTTGTGATCAGTATACAGCTCAAATCTCTCTCCCAGAAGATAATGACGCCAAGCCTTGAGTGCATATACTATCGCTGCCAGCTCTAGATCATGAGTGGGATAATTCTTCTCATGCACCTTAAGTTGCCTACCCCCAAAACATATAACTCTGCCTTCTTGCATCAGAACGGCGCCCAATCCCGTGCCACAAGCATCAGTGTATACGGTAAACATCTTACCACCATCGGGTAGGGCTAGAACTGGTGCTGAGGTAAGGGCTCTCTTGAGTCTTTGAAAAGCAAGCTCACAGTCCATATCCCAAGCAAAAACTAAGTTCTTTTTCGTCAACTTAGTAAGAGGAGCGGATATCTTCGCGAAGTCCTTGATGAACTTCCGGTAAAAACCCGCAAGACCTAGAAAACTTCTCACCTCGGTTGCATTCCTTGGAGTCTTCCAATCCTGAACTGCAACCACCTTAGCGGGATCCACCGCTAAGCCTTGCTTGGATACGATATGCCCAAGGAATCTAACTTCCCTTCTCCAAAAGTGACACTTGGAGAACTTGGCCTTTAACTGATGCGCTCTAAGCGTATCCATCACCTCTACAAGATGCCTCGCGTGCTCTTCTTCATCCTTGGAGAAGATCAGAATATCATCCACAAAGACCACGACAAACTTGTTCAAGAACTCCCGAAACACCCTACTCATCAAGTCCACGAAATACGCGGGTGCATTCGTCAAACCGAACGGCATACTAAGCCATTCAAAGAATCCATCTGGAGTTCTGAATGCAGTCTTGTCTATACTATCTTCAGCCACTCTGAGCTGATGGAATCCAGTAGCAAGATCAAGCTGAGAGAAAACAGAAGCACCAACAAGCTGGTCAAAGAGATCATCGATCCTCGGTAACGGGTGTCTTTTCTTCTTAGTCAGCTTATTCAATTCTCTATAATCCACACAGAGTCGAAGAGAACCATCTGCCTTAGTAGCAAACACCACAGGCGCTCCCCATTCGGATATACTTCGTCTGATGAAGTTCTTTTCAAGCAACTCTTTCACTTGCTTGCTCAGCTCCCGTCTCTCACGTGGAGCCATGTGCCGAACAGGCAAAGAAACAGGCTTAGCATTATCCACCAGATAAATGCGAAAATCAATCTCTCGTTTAGGGGGCAACCCCTTAACTTCTTCAAAAACATCTGGATAATCTCGGACCACCCTTACAGACTGAAGGGCTTCCTCTGACGAGTCGAGAGATTCAAGATAGCACAACATGACGGGATCCTTCGGATTGCATGAAATCTCTAAGGTGTTGCCAAGGCGAGTCACAAGCCTCACAACCCTATGCTCACAATCAAGAATGGCTCCATATCGGGACAGCCAATCCATGCCCAGTATCAATTCGTATCCCCTGAAACCAAGAACATATGCACTACACAAGAACTCTACACTGAGTATAGAGATCCTCAGATCCTCACATATCATAGATAGATGAGCAGAACCCCCAATGGGATTCGAAACACAAACGGGATCATCCACTAAGCTAGTACTAAGGTGCAAGCTATCAACAAGATCAGATGAAATAAAGCTATGTGATGCACCAGAATCAAACAAGGTACGAACTGGAAGATCAGAAACATAAACATGGTTCTCAACAGGAACACTACCTCGATCGGGAACTGGAGCGGTATTGAGAGCATGAACTTGCCCTCCTGAAGGTCCAGCCTGTCCTTTCTTCTTTGGGCATTCCTTGCTGAAGTGTCCAGTCTCACCACAAGATAAACATCCACCACTAAGCTTCCTTTTCTTCTTCCTACAATCCTTAGCAAAGTGTCCAGGCACACCACAGTAATTGCACTTTCCCTTGCCTTTGTTGTTGTTCCCCTTCTTGTTCTTGCTCTGATTCCCCTGACAGCTTTGACCACCTTGATTGCCTTTACCCTGAGAATCAGTCTTCTTTGCTTGAGTATCACTCGACTTGATCTCTTTCTTTCCATCTCCCTGAAGTAGGGCCATATTGACCAAACTCTCAAAAGTAGCCCCATGCGGAATATGTGACATCGCCAAGCCCTACAGCGGCTCATTCAATCCTCTAGCAAATCGAAGAGCCTTCTTCTCAGGAGTGTTCACCATATCCAACCCAAAACGGGCTAGCTGATTAAACTTGTTCACATACTCCTTGACAGACATATCACCTTGCTTTAATGCAATGAACTTCTCCATCTGTAAATTCGCCTCAGCAGAAGATAGAAACTTGGCCACAAATCTAGCCCTCAAATCGGCCCAAGTCTCAACGGGCCTCGTCCCATTGGTGACCTCCCACCAATAGGCTGCTTCGTCCTTCAAAAGCCACACTGTCAATAAGATCTTCCTCTCGTCATCAATCCCAAAGATAGCAAACAAGTCCTCAGTGTCTTTCAGCCAATTCCTAGCTTCAACAAAAGATTCCGTGCCTAGGAAATTTTTGCCTCCCATCGCCTTGAAGTCTTTACAAACCTTCGTGAACTCAACTTGAGGATGCTGAGGGGGAGGAGGAGGAAGAGGAGCCTCAGCAACAGGAGGAGGAGGAACATTCGCAACGGGAGGAGGAATATTAGCCACTGGAGGAGGGGGAACAGGAACCACCGGAGGAGGGACATTAGGGGGAGGATTCTCAACTACAGGAGGAGGAGTGGGAGTAGGGTTTGCGGGGCCGGCTGCCGCCCTAGCTTCTAGAAGCCTCCTATACCAGAGTGGTACGTTTACTCCATCCGGGATGGCAAGATCCTCAGCCATACTGAAACGAAAGATAAGATAGGATTAAGTCAAGGGAACGAAGGATAACGCTAATGGCTTTTTAGGGAATAGCCTTTTAAAATACTAGACTTTTCTTTGGAAAATACTTTATACTTGTTTTGAAAATAGTTTTTCAAAAGTCTTTTTAAAAACTTTTTGTTCTTTCTCGTAAACCATATGCTCTGATACCAAATTTGTAACACCCCACCTCCACTAGGGTCACTCTTTTGGGGGCACTAGCTTCTGGGGGGCGTTAGAACTGGGTAAGCATGCATAATGATATATCAAGGCAGAACAAGAACATAAATATATATGTAAAACAGAGTAAGTGAGAATAAAACAGCGGAATATCTCAAACCATCTCAAAACAAGTCTAGTACATCATAAAGTCAACTGCCAAAATAAACATGTCTAGTACATCATAAACAGAAATATTGAAATACATAGTGCTATCCCCAAAATAAAGATGATAAACCATAGCGAGCTCAATGTCCAGACATACATGAGCTATCCAGCAAACAAGCAAGCGATCCAAGCTAAGCACCACTGTTCCCTCCCTGAGAACCTGGGGGGGGGGGGACGGAAGAAAAGAAGCGAAAGAAAACAGGTCAGTCAAAAAGACTGGTAAGCCCTACTACGATCAGTCTATAAACTAATAAAGTTAACATCATGATGGAAACTGAGATGAACATACTGGCAATAGATAAAGGTGTCATCACATAAAGAAGATTAAGCTTTGCACCACAGTGTACTAGCAACTAACATAACAGGCATTGATCCCTCAGCCCAAACTTTGGCCCAATAGCATGAGGTGACCTTAATGCAAGGTCCAGCCCAACGGTCTAGTTGATCGGCTCCCTATAAACCTAACACGTCAAGTGTTGGTGTCCATACGGCCCACATATGGTTGTAGTCAGACTGTGCTGGGTCCACCTTCGGGTGTATCAAGCCCTCGGGTGTCAACCCCAGACACGTAAGCAATAACGCACAGTCTAAACCTACTGGTACCCGTGCCTCGAGTTTGTCCAACACCGAACTACGTGCACGTCCGTAGCCCGCCTGGACCCGCACCGCTGTACCACTCAGCCGTCGCTTTGGTCGCTTACATCAGTCCAGTAATCGTGCCCCGCCCTAGCCTAGCTTCTAGGGTTGTGATCATACCAAACTGGGATTACTGCTGGAACAGACCACGTTGCTAGGGTTTCCTAAGAGGGTTAAGTGTGGTTTAACCCCTCACTAATCATGGATTAAATTAGTTAAGTGTAACCAACAGTTCACCACTTAACCCCATTTAATCCCTCGTATCCCCAAAATTGGTTAAGTATTAATGGGCCATGACTTAACCCTAATCATGAGGCATTAATTAATTTAATTGTACCTTAACCTCTCACATTAGACTTTGTTGCGGTTACTAGTTAAGCCGGGCGGGTCCGGGTAGCTTTACACCACAACTTGGTCTAACCTCGGGTCCAAGGTACACATGACCAACTTCTCACATTGGGTCCTATTGTTTGTAGCAACTAGTTAAGCCGGTGGGTTCCGGGTAGGTTTACGCTACAAACTCAACCCAACCTCGAGTTGGCCACACTTATGTTTTCTAAGTGTCATGTCCACTTTAATTTCAAAACATAATTACAAGTTTAACAAATACTTGGGTAGACCTAACTTAATAGGTAAATTCCCAAGGGGTAGACCTAACTTAATAGGTAAATTCCCAATCTTATATTTTCATGTATTTTAAGTTTTACCCAAACCCTCCCCATGTCATTCTATCGCTTACATATTCGTTATAACGCATAAAGGATAGAAAGAGGGAACTTGGCACAACATACATGATGAATCTTACATATCATAATAAACATGCATAATATGTTGGACTTGCATAACTTAGCATAGTGAACTTGCATAAACATGCATAACTTGTTAAACTTACAAATCATGGCATAGTGAACTTGCATAAACATGCATAACTTGTTAAACTTGCAAATCATGGCTTAGTGAACTTGCATAAACATGCATAACTTGTTAAACTTGCAAATCATGGCATTAGTGAACTTTCATAAACATGCATAACTTGTTAAACTTGCAAATCATGGCTTAGTGAACTTGCATAAACATGCATAACTTATCAAACATGTGTAACATAGCATAGTGAACTCACATAAGCATGCATAACTCATTAAACATGCATAACATAGCATAGTGAACTCGCATAAGCATGCATAACTTATTAAACATGCAAAAATCCCAACTTTCATCACATATTAACTTTAGAGTTTCTAAAATGAAGGTAAGAGGGCTTACAAATATTATGAAGACACAAATCTACTAATAAAGATTGAGAAGCCCTTTTATGCAAGCATATAAAAACCCAAAACAAAGCTCCAATTAACAAAAATCCCAAAAACTCTAGCTTAGCAAATAAAGCTTGCAACTTGATGATGTATGCAAGCTAATGATCATTCATACAACTTAGAAATGCTTGTATGAACATCAAAACCTTCATAGGAATAATTTTTGAAGAGGATGGAGGCTAGGGTTTTTAGGTGGAGGCCATTTGAGAATTCAATTTGACATAGTTTGGTTGCTAGAATGATTGATGAGGTTTTAGGGTAGGATTAGGGGCTTATTTATAGAAGATTAGAGTGTTTTTAGCCCTAGGATTAACCCTAGGTTAGTTTAGGTCCGTCAGATTTCGGAATTCTCTAGAACCAAGCCACAAGACCAAGCCCAAATCAAAATGGTGCGCCAGGCAAAAGTGCCCGAGCACCCCGTGTCGACAGGGCAGTCGACACCCTTAGACCCCTGTCGACATGCCTGTCGACATGGGGGTCCTGGCGGGAATTTTCCCGCCTGACGCCAGTTAGCCCTAATCCTTGTTTTTAATTTAAAATTTAAATCTGTTTTTAACATGGAAATTTCTGAAAACTTCAATGGGCCTTAACTGGGTCATACGGACTCCGATTTTCGAAAACTCGGACTCTATTTCGCGTATTTTTCCGAGACGAACGCAATGGCATAGCCCGTTTCCCTTGATTCAGATTTTTGAATTAAATTCTGCCTCGATTTATGTTATAACAGTTTATTGAAAATACGGGTTGTTACAAAATCCTTCGATTCCTTAAGTCTTTATCGAATCTTTATTTGGATTGGAATTCCATTAATGATAATCCAAACAATTCATATTCAAACATAAGTCTGATAGAGTTAAATCGACTTATATTTGATATATATTCACAACTCAATCAAACATTATCAGAACATTGAGGTAAATATTTTCTAATGCTTCTGATAGTATTTGTTCAACTTTGGAATTACATATCGAATATCCATCACAAACCCCGTCCAACTCATTTCCTTTTAAACTCTAATATTTAGAATTAATAAATAATTCCAGTTCAATTATTTAAAATCCTTCCGAATCATTTTCAATCTTTTTAACCATTTAAATAACAGTTTACCATATAATTTCAAATCCGTTTATCTTTGGAATTTAGGTAATAGCGTTTGAACGTTATTAAATGCCGCAATAGCCATTTAATTCAAATATATTCCAAATCACTTCAAAATTCCAATAATTCATTCTAATTACTTTAAATTAATAAAGTAAAACTTATCATGAATTATCTCTAAATTTAAAACTGTTTTTTTTTTGAATTTCCGTTATGGTTGCCAAACTGCACGTACAACGACCTTCTCAAATTTGTTTTTGAACATAACTTGAAATCATACGATGAAATTTAAAAATTTCTTTTCTATTCAAAAATTGTTAATATTTGAAAATCAACGCTTCTTGATTCAAGTCAACGGATTTCAAACGGTTAAGTTATAATCGTTTGAAAATTTAAATTGATATTTACGAACTATCGCGCCATAACGCGTTATAATTCATTTTAAATATAATTCCTTCAAATCTTTTCGAATTTGAATTTAAAATTTCAAAATAACTAAATTTCAAAACCGGTTATTAGGTTAAATAAAAAAACATTTTTCAAAATTCCAAATTAAATTTAAATTTAAATAGGTGTTAAACTATATGAATTCAAAATCCTTTTAAATTTAAATTTAAACTTCATTAAATGGTCATTTACTCAACACTTATTATTTTAATTCCAATTGATTACTAAGTTTAAAACAACTTCAAATTCAAATTCAAATTATATTCGAATTAACCGTTCCGTCCATCGGACCAGTTAGGGATAGCCCGAGAGAGCAGGAAACTGGATTTCCAAAACCAAGCCTAGACACCATCCTCTCTGTCATCCTAGAACGGTCTGGTGTATTTTATTATAAAATTTAAATTTCCAAATCTCTTTTCAAATTAAATTGGACTTAAAATAAAATTTTAAAATTTGGAAAAATCAAGTTTCACTTATATGGAAGGAACATCGAATCGATCATCTGTATAATTTCACAACCAGAGTATAGTGTGTGCATCATGCAAACAGACTTAATCAACCATATATGTTGGATGATCATGGATTATAATCATCATCGATAAACAAACAATTTTGCTGTGCACAAGCATTACTGTCAATAACGCTTTTCAATGTTCGGTGTTTGTCTAATTACATGCACATCCATTCACACACTAACATCCATATTCAAACAACTACTAATTAATCTCATCTAATTATAATTATTCAATAATTACTAATTCAATAAATAATTAAATTAGACTAAATGTTCTCACCGATACAGCTTTAACATCTCTATTGTCAGGACGAACAAGCAACGAACACCAACCCTGCTATTCGTATAGTTCTCAACCCATTCCATTAGCATCCGGTGGTTTTTCTGCTAATTATATATTATGGGATTGAATTAATAACATCATTTACTATATATTGTCAATATATATATAGACATTTCATTTTAAATTTTCCCATAATTTATACTTAACCGAAATTACCGAACTTATATATAAATGGATCCTGTTTTCCAAGATGATTCTAACGCACTCAAAAGTGTGTAAATCTGAGTTAAAACGAAGGAGAAATCAATGTTTTAAAGTTTAGACTAAACTAAGCTTAAACTTAAGTGAATAAAAGAATTTATACCCTTAAAACAAGAAGCCCAAGCCCAATCAGACCCGGCCCAACCAAGCTCTTCACGCTAGAAACAAGCCCAACATTCTCCTCTACTTCTTCTTCTCTCTTCCACCGCATTCTCAAAACTGGAACCCATCTTCTGGTGCACGCTCATGCACGGTGCACGCACCAGCCCTCCACAGAACTCGAAAACGAAGCCGCCCACAAGTCCCTCTCCTCTTCCTCGTTCGAAAGCACCTGCCCGCCGAGCACCCGCCCTCTCGCATCGAAATCCGTACACTGATCGAACCTAATCCGAATCAGTTCCTAGTTTTGTTGGGTACTCAGGTTTTTTCATTAACTTTTTTGAGTAAAGCTTACTTCAAATTCCGTTTTCCATTGTATTGTAAGAAATTACTCTTTAATACTTATTATTTGGATTGCTCATACAGTTTTAATAGGGAAAGATAGTTTTCTCCCCCATTTAGATATTTGTTACAATTTAAACCATTTTTTTTCAAACAAATTCTCAACTTAAGTAAAATTACCTTCAAATTCTGTAAGGGAATTTGATTGCCAAAATATATTTCCGAGAATAATAGCTTAACTTGCATTTTACCGTTTACAATTCATGCCAGGTATAGGTTCGACTCTATTGCTTAACACTTATCGAGGAATATGATATTTTCTCTGGTTATACTATATATCTTAATATTTATATCCACATTCGTTATGACTTGATCAATTACTTCCGTTAGAATGGAGTGATGTTCGATGCATGTGATTAACAAATAAGCTTACGTACGTGCATATCCAAGATTCATTTTCCAATTCTTCAGATGAACTTTACTCTTAAACATTTTTCCAGCTATTTACAAGCTACTCATGACTTATTGTCCCGGTTAATAATATTTTTAGCTTATCTACCTTATATTAAATTCCTTTAATATTTCCAGCATATCAAAATAATTCAAGTATTTCTCGACGTCGTAGCCGGAATCATATAGTCATCCCACTTTCGAAACTCGTAAATCACTAGTGATGGTGCCATGGTCATCAGTAAATTCATCCTCGAGCGACTAGAATGTGATTCTATATCTATCTAGTATACACTGGACTTTGTATATACGTTAGCTAGGCGTATATTCAAATTCCCTATATACTCGATAGTCCAATCGCGACATTAAACACAATACTCCAGAATCCCTAATCTTCAATCATATTTCAAAGTAATTGTCATTTTCAAAATGATTACCTAGTTTCTAAATAATTTATATAGATTCAAAATACGCGCTCTCAACATAATATTCCAAAACCTCATTCTAGGGTATTTCTAACCCTATCTCTAACGAGATGTTATAACTCTGATGAGTCCTACCTTTCGTTCAAAATATGTCATACCACATAGCTTGCTATAACCAAAGCTCTGATACCAACTTTAATGACCCGCCTTTTTTGCCCGATTTTCATCGGTAATTAAGCCAACCTAAACCGTTCACAAAGACGAATTGTTATGAGTGCTTACACGTATTGAACAAAATAACAAAACTTTTCATTGCATAATACAATATTACATCAGAGTTACATGAATATCAGGGTTACAACACAAACATACAATGGAAGATAAATATAAATATACTCTTAGTGGAAGATGGAAACAACGGAAGCTTCAACCCTATCAAGGGCTCCAACTCAGAATGCGCTCCAAACTTCGCTCCAACAAAACATAACTGCAAAACTAAACTACTAGCTGCCCGTTTGAAAATTAATGGGCACCCAGTGTTTAGGTAGGAACGATAAACTCCAGGTCAGTCATGGGAATGGTGTGAGAACATAAACAGTTGTTTTAAGGTTTATTATAAAGTTGGGAATTTCACCGCACCACGCCGCTAACGCGGAACGGGTTTACTCCATGTGAATGCCCGTGCATATAAATGCGCAATGACTTTTGAAAATGAAGCTATCATAAGCTCGTCCCACAACACACATTGCAAGCGCACACTAGATGGGCGAGGTTTATCTTACGATAACCAAATATGCTTTCATACGTAAAAATCCTCTTTCAAAGCCGTAATACATATATATAGTGTGGAAAACATTTCGCAAATAAATGTATTAATCCTAGACAGCATAATACCCTATAATATTATGTCGCCATATATATATATATATATATATACACACACACACAATCAAAATCGTATGGCTCGTATTGGAGATTTGGGTTTCCAACTTGATGATTCCTGGCACGATAGATCAATCGGAACACAAACGAAATGTAATCACTGGTTTTTCATCCAGATGCAGACACCAATACAAATCGCGAGGTAGATCAACAGTTTTCGACCAGACATGGCCCTTCGAACATACCCTATTCCATAAGTCACAAGTGGTTTCCCACTGCTACAGCGGTCATCATCAATTCATATATATGTATACACAACCTAACCGTCAGTTTCTCGTCATCTGGGGTGTGAGGTTTGTCGATGTCACGTCATACACAAAGCATGCCTGGAGAAGCAATGCCTTGATCGTACAAGATCATTTCATATCTTAAGTATGTCACATTTGTCCATTCACCACATGACCACAGATTCCCATCCATAACTACTTCGAGCTCATACGTCACTAACCAGATACATATCAATGGAAATCAGTGTTATGCCGTCAAGTACAATGTCAGGCACACAATCCATCCAAGTCCGTCTTGGGTCTGAACAAAACAAAATCCGAAAGTTCTCCGCATACGTTCGAACTTTTTGCCACTACGGTAATAGTGCTTCTCTCTACTGTAGCTATTAGTAAAGAAACCAATCAGCAGGCAGTCCGCTCGATGTAAAGAACCACGGTCTTCATTTATCGATTCCAAGTCTTGAATTTGCATCTTGGGTCGTATTATTACTTGGAATGGTTTTCGAACTTAATTCCGATCCCGGTCTTCCCAAGTAATAAGGTATTCATAAACAATGGTTATGGACCACACAGGGTTTCAATTCAAATTCCCTTCCAATCATTTCAATTCATTTAAAATGTCAAGGTTGGATTTTTCATAAATTCTACTATCATTTTAACTTCTCTTTGAAATCAAATATTCGATTTACCGGCCCCTTTTATTTCAAACAAAACCCTTCGATCCTTATACTCAAAACAAAATCCTTTGATTCCTTAAATCTTTATCGAATCTTTATTTGGATTGGAATTCCATTAACGATAATCCAAACAATTCATATTCAAACATAAGTCTGATAGAGTTAAATCGACTTATATTTGATATAAATTCACAACTCAATCAAACACTATCAGAACATTGAGGTAAATATTTTCTAATGCTTCTGATGGTATTTGTTCAACTTAGGAATTACATATCGAATATCCATCACAAACTCCATCCAACTCATTTCCTTTTAAATTATAATATTTAAAATTAATAAATAATTTCAGTTCAATTATTTAAAATCCTTCTGAATCATTTTCAATCTTTTTAACCATTTAAATAATGGTTTACCATATAAATTCAAATCCGTTTATCTTTGGAATTTAGGTAATAACATTTGAACGCTATTAAATGCTGCAATAGCCATTTTATTCAAATATATTCCAAATCACTTCAAAATTCCAATAATTCATTCTAATTACATTAAGTTAATAAAATAAAACTTATCATGAATTCTCTCTAACTTTAAAACTGGTTTTTATTTTGAATTTTCGTTATGTTTGCCAAACTGCACATACAACGACCTTCTCAAATTGGTTTTTGAACATAACTTGAAATCATACGCTGAAATTTAAAAATTGCTTTTCTATTCAAAAATTGTTAATATTTGAAAATCAACGCTTCTTGATTCAAGTCAACGGATTTCAAACGGTTAAGTTATAATCGTTTGAAAATTTAAATTGATATTTACGAACTGTCGCGCCATAACGCGTTATAATTCATTTTAAATATAATTCCTTCAAATCTTTTCGAATTTGAATTTAAAATTTCAAAATAACTAAATTTCAAAACTGGTTATTAGGTTAAATAAAAAAACATTTTTCAAAATTCCAAATTAAATTTAAATTTAAATAGGTGTTAAACTATATGAATTCAAAATCCTTTTTAATTTAAATTTAAACTTCATTGAATGGTCATTTACTCAACATTTATTATTTTAATTCCAATTGATTACTAAGTTTAAAACAACTGCAAATTCAAATTCAAATTATATTTGAATTAACCATCCCGTCCTTCGGACCAGTTAGGGATAGCTAGGGAGAGCAGGAAACTGGATTTCCAAACCCAAGCCTAGATACCATCCTCTTTGTCATCCTAGAACGGTCTGGTGTATTTATTATAAAATTTAAATTTCCAAATCTCTTTTCAAATTAAATTGGACTTAAAATAAAATTTTAAAATTTGGAAAAATCAAGTTTCACTTATATGGAAGGAACATCGAATCGATCATCTGTATAATTTCACAACCAGAGTATAGTGTGTGCATCATGCAAACAAACTTAATCAACCATATATGTTGGATGATCATGGATTATAATCATCATCGATAAACAAACAATTTTGCTGTTCACAAGCATTACTATCAATAACGCTTTTCAATGTTCGGCGTTTGTCTAATTACATGCACATCCATTCACACACTAACATCCATATTCAAACAACAACTAATTAATCTCATCTAATTATAATTATTCAATAATTACTAATTTAATAAATAATTAAATTAGGTTAAATGTTCTCACCGATACAGCTCTAACATCTCTACTGTTCGGATGAACAAGCAACGAACACCGACCCTGCTACTCGTATAGTTCTCAACCCATTCCATTAGCATCCGGTGGTTTTTCTGCTAATTATATATTATGGGATTGAATTAATAACATCATTTACTATATATTATCAATATACATATATATATAGACATTTCATTTTAATTTTTCCCATAATTTATAACTAACCGAAATTACCAAACCTATACATAAATGGATCCTATTTTTCAAGACGGTTCTAACGCACTAAAAAGTGTGTAAATCCGAGTTAAAACGAAGGAGATATCAATGTTTAAAGTTTAGACTAAACTAAGTTTAAACTAAAGTGAATAAAAGAATTTATACCCTTAAAACAAGAAGCCCAAGCCCAATCAGACCTGGCCCAACCAAGCTCTTCATGCTAGAAATAAGACCAATGTTCTCCTCTACTTCTTCTTCTCCCTTCCACTGCATTCTCAAAACTGGAACCCATCTTCTGGTGCACGCACCACCGCTCTATAGAACTCGAAAAAGAAGCCGCCCACAAGTCCCTCTCCTCTTCCTCGTTCGAAAGCACCTGCCCGCCGAGCACCCGCCCTCTCGCATCGAAATCCATGCATAGATCGGACCTGCAGCGAACAACAAAATCCCGTGAACCCAATGCATCGAACCTCCAAAACTTGCACTGCTTTCCACCCCATTTTGCCAATTCGAAGCCTACTCTTCACTGATCGTCATGCCATGCTTGATTTCCCCGATCATCACTCGGTTCTCCGGCGATCGTCAACTCTAGTTTCCGACCATCAAAATCATCAACATAGAAATGAACAAAATTCACACCTAAAAACTACGTCCTTCGCTGATCCCAACGGCGCTGACGGCACGGTTTAATTCTTCTTGGTTTGTGAGCTTTGATTTTTCGAAGATCTTTGAACCCATTTCTACATTTACTGTAGTTTCACGATTTCTCCATCGATAGTGGATGAAATTCGGATCTGATAAATTTTATAAATCATAAACGATGCTCCGAACAAGTTCATGTTAATTGTTTTGGCTGAAAGTGAGCAGATTTGAAGATATGGATTTTTAAATGGAGTAGGAAGTGGTTTTCTTTTACTGGAGGGTGAAAAAATGAGGGAATAAAAGAAAGAGGTCGTGGAATTTTATCTGTAAGTGAGTTTTGACTAGGAAAAAAATGGTCTTTGTATATGAATTAAAAAGATATTTAATTACCAAACTAAAGAAACTTGTTCACTTCTTACAAACACAATTACATGCATTGAGACACCTAAAGAGACACTTTTTTAAATTTAAAATCAACAAATGCATGTATGCCACATAATTATCATAAATTTATTTATTTGTTAAAGTTTTTATATTTTTAGCAACACTTAAGTGACATTTTTAAATGTAATAATTTGTAACAACCCGCATTCTACGCATCGAAGGATCGTAGAATATTTATTTCTTTCCCATATGAAGTCGTATGGTCATGTAACTTTGGGAAACAACCATTAGAGTCATTTCCCATGTTCATGATTTTTGTCGATTTCTAATTGATCGTTTTGCCCCTAGCTGATCTTGTTTCAGCCATAACTTTTGATTGGAAAGGAATTTTGACCTGAAACCACTTTCATTAGATTCGTTTGATGGTTTACCTTTTCGTAGAGTGGTCATAATAGCCTAACGGACTTACCGTTTGGGAGATATGGCTGAAATAAGGTTTGGAAGGTGAAAAACTGCTTAACCGGGCCAAATAGGGTGATTAGTGAATGGGCCCATAACCCATTTCGGGATTAGGGTTATGGGGATGCTGAAAAGGGTTAGAGAATCATTCCATTTCAGTTTTCTAGCCTCCACTTACCACTTAGAAACCCTAAAAAATGGCCTCCAACCTCTAAATCACCTCCAAATCATCTTCTAATTAAGGATTAAGCTTAGCAACATCAAATCAAGGGAGATCTACACCAAATCAACATTGGAGCAGCTGTTTAGCATTGGGATTCGCATCAAATCAGAGATTTATTTCAGATCTAAGTTTATTTGTCGCTAAAGTGAGTGATTTGCATAGTTCCTCACTAATTATGGCTAATTAAGGGTAATTAGTGTTAATTAGCGAATTTAAACATGATAAAATTCTAGAAAAATATTTATAAAATTCGAAATGATGTTTTAGACCTCTGATATGAATTTGGGTTAATTTGGTTAAGTTTTGCTAATCACATCATTAGTTTCACCTAAACATGCTTAAGGGAAAATATGGGGTTTTGGCCATGTTTGATCCATTTTAACCTATCATTTTGTTGTTTTGATGTTTGTGGTTGATTCCCTATGTTGCTATGACTGTATGGGATGTTTTGTGATTGAATAGAATAGTTGGAATAGTTGAAAACGCCGTCGAGTGGCGTAAAACTGCTTGCTAGAAAAGTGCAGAGAATAGACCGATCCGGATCGGAACGGAGGGAGGACCCGATCCGCTCCTATACTTTACTCTTCGATCTATTCGCTTTTCTCGTGGCATGCATCGTCCGATCCGACCCGCCTGATGTTCTACGACCCGATCCGCCATAGTACCCGACCAAAACCAATGTACTACGACGAGGCTTGGAGACTACGACCCGACCCGAGTTGATTAGAAGAAGCCGATCCGAACTGTGGCACATTGGAGGACTCTGACCCGAACCGATGACGGCGATTGGACATGAAGACTCGATCCGACCCGTTGAGTTGAAGATGACCCGATCCGATCCAGAGAAGAAGGATCACTCTGATCCGAACCGAACTGATGACTAGGGGTAGATCCGAACCGATCCGGTGATGACCCATAACCCGAGATGCAAAGGTAGTCCAAATGGAAGTTAGAGCTCAGGATTCAGTTAGGAACCAATGAGTTCACTTCATGGTTGAGCTTTGCTGCGGGACGTGTGCTAAGGAGTTGTCGACGTTCATAACTTCGATTCACCACTGAGAATGGATGATGGGCTACTTATCAGTGCAGTAGAGTCACTATGACTCGAGGGGCAAGGTGATGGTAGCAAGACTACGTTATCAGTGTAGTAGAGTCATTATGACTCGAGGGGCAAAGTGATG
This sequence comes from Allium sativum, assembly GCA_030737875.1. NCBI lineage: Eukaryota > Viridiplantae > Streptophyta > Magnoliopsida > Asparagales > Amaryllidaceae > Allium > Allium sativum. The sequence continues at coordinate 299,245,128 of CM060922.1, forward strand.
CGTAATAAGACTATGAGCTAGTGCAGTGGGGTCATTGTGACTCCATGGGGCAGAGTGGACATAGTAAAGGATTAGTGAGGCTATGAGCCAATGCAGTGGGGTCACTGCGACTCCATGGGGCAAAGTGGACATAGCAAAGGATTAGTGGCTATGTATCAGTGCAGTGAAGCCATTTATGACTTCATGGGGGCAAAGTGATCATAGCAAGGTATGTTGGGTGATCGAAGTGGTGAATATCATATGCTTTACGCACTGAGTGAGAGTTGTGAGGATGGATGCTATGTTTGATTGTTTGCCATCACTATGACATGCACACACCCACCCCCGTTATCTTTACACCATTTGAAATGGCACCTTAGAGTGTTGTACAATATGTAGTGCTAACTCTTTGGTTGCAGGTCCAGGTTCAGGTATGTTTTAGTCTACCTGTTATTGTTCTGTTTAGATGCTTATCGCTCATACCAGGCTTTATGTCTGACCCAGAGTTTTATGTCTCCTCTTATTACTCTGGGTGCTCACACGAGCAGACTAGAGACAGGTTAGCTGGTGATGCGCGAGTAGCTGATTCGGAGGCGAGCAGGAGGCTTCCACGTATGATATATAGATATTCTCCCTGTGTCGTTGGTGGTCGCTACTTGGGCATTAGTAGTGTACCTCCTTTATCTTACTTTTGCTTTTTGAGACAGTTTGAAAAGTTGTAATAATGTTAGCTTTGGATCATAAGCTGTACTTGGATTTTCCGCTGCTATGTTAGTTTGTTTTCAGCTTATGCACTGTCTCATCTGTTTTATGTCAAGTATGTTGTTACTATATTTTGTTCCATGCGCTATGAGACATTTTACAGGTTCCTTGTTAGTTCATTTCCTTCTTCCCTTTTCTTCTGATGATCCGTCCCGTGCTAACTGGACATGTGTACAACGCACTTTTGGAGTAAATGTCGGTTGGTGCGGGGCGGGCCGTCACATAAATTTTCAATGCTTATGAATGTAACCAAAATATTACCTAAAATTTTATTGAAATATTTATTCATGTTACTTTACCAAGTCTAAATTATAAAAACTAAGGTTTCAGAAACACAACAAACTTTTATGGAAAACAAATGCATTTTATAAAACTAAATAATATTATTACTTATCGATATTTAAAAATATTTATTTAAATAAAATCTCAAATGAAATCTCAAAATAAGTTATTCATAACAAAATAAAAATATTTATTCAAACACACAGATAATATTTTAAAACAATATTTGTATTTAAATCTTATTAATTCGCTTGTTATTCAGAAAAATTGAAATTTATAGCATATATTAACATTGGAAATTTTTGGTTCGTTACACCAACTTCCTGGTTTATATATTAAAACAAGTTTTATTCAAAATCCATTTCAACTCAATTCGTTTTATATTCCAAATTCCGGAATAAAAACTATCATTCCCTTTTTCGAAATGATTCAAAATATATTTTAAATTCATACTTGAATTTAAAATGATAAATTATCTCTTGTTAATTAATTTACCACATTTATAAACATCATTTATAAACTTGCTTGTTATATATATTTAACAAGTTCCATTTCGAAGTCTATTTAAAATCAAAAATCTTATTTTTGGAATATTCTATTTATTTTAACTTATCTATATATAACATAGAATCTATTTTAATATTAAATTTAACTTCTATTTAATAAATTCCTAATATTTTTCTAGACATATTTTATTTAAATAAATTCGAACCAATCGAATTCAAATCATACATCCTTACAGATTTATTTTAGTTCAATTTATATTCTGAACATCAGAATAAACACCATTTATAAATCATCCCATTTTAATTCCCTGATTATCCAATGAAAATCATCCCATTTTATTTATGAACACCGTTTCTAAATTTACTTCAATATCCTGCATTATTAAATTTATAAACATTGTTTATAAATTTTCAGTACTTGTTTTTCCTACATCATTTAATTTACAAACATCGTTTATAAATTCAATACTTGTTTTATTTAATCAAAACAAGTTAATATCTTTATAGCTCATTCGAAATTCAAATTCTATTTTAAAAAAATAGAATTCCTCTTTTAAATCTCAAAATATTCTTTCCACGATATTTTTATATATCATAGTTTAGGCCTAGTGATATTTCAAACACCCAAAACAACCAATTATAAATGATAGGTTTTCTAACACATCATATATGATAATATTTATGAAAAACAAACAAATAATAATATTTTCGAGGAATCCAGTTGGATCCCTCCAACCTGTTTTCCTGCATCCACAGACATTAGCCAACATAAATAATGCCCATCCTGCTTCTAGGCAGGATATCGTCGTATAGAAGGTCATCCACTATCATAGTGTGGGGCACATAGGGTCATCCGCTAATGATACTGCGGAAACCATCCAATCACCAATATATATGTGTGTGTGTGTATATATATATATACATATATAATAAACACAAACACCAATCCTAAATAACTACTATATATTTTATAGCCACAATAATATTTTAGTGCAACAAAACAACCATCAAACAATTATATTAATGAATAAAATAATTCTAAATAAAAACATGAGTGATATTTACTCACTGTAATTATAGTTGTCGAATATCCTGTTTATTTCAAATAACCGACTATGAATGAATTCGCACCTACGATAATTTGATTTAAATTTACTGATTAACATTTGTTTATTTAAATTAACTATTTAAATGAATAAATAAATTTCCTATATATACATATATATATAGATATATTTATACACATTATAAAATTAACAATTTATATAAGATTTTAATTAAATTAAATTATTTGCGTTCTACTACTAAATTTAGTAAATACCTTAATAATTTTATTTAGACTCTGCCTAATCCACTGCACTTAAGCTCAATATGATGGTTTATACAAATTGATTTGATCAACTCTGATTTATATCGATCTCTATTTAAAATTTAAGTTTAAATTTTCTTTCAAAATATACCTTAATCCTTCTCTCCTCCTTGTCCAAACTGTTGCATTACTAAGCAATCCCATTATCACCACTCAACCATCAGCACCGTAACAACAATCACATACTGGTTTGGACAAAACCCTGCTCCTTTCTTCACCAATTGCGGAACTTGACTCCCGTTTCAACTCGTGACTCCGACACTTTCTTGCATCCCATCCATTTTCACGATGTTAGTAGCATTTCACGAAAACTAAAGTACTCCACATCCATGATTCTTATTGAACATTTCCACCCTCTCATCGATATCCTCAGCTTCTTACTGTAGACTATTCAACCTCGTTTTCTCATTCACTCCATGACCGCACTCCTAAATCAACATCAGACCGACTCCAATTCGCATCCAGATCATCATCAATCTTCTTCTGAACTGCGATCGAACTCCCCAACCAATTCACCATACCAGAGACCAACATCGCACTATAAAACTTGACCTCACCATGCCCCGCATCGACTACAATCATTGCGACGCCCTGAAAGTCTAAGACCCTAGTATCCAGTTCGAATTCGTAGAGTGAAGGTGAGCGTTGCACCCTGTTATCAAAATCTATGTTGGCACTTTCTGAAATCGAACTTAAGTCTTACGATTTGATTTCCCCTTTTCTTTTTTCGTGGATTCGATTTTGAAAGGCAACGGAGGGCTTGGCAATAGAAAGAACAACTTCGATTTTAATATGATTTTTGGGAAAATATTTAGAACAGAGGGCGGCAATTATTCACTCCTCCGACTTTGATTTCTAAAATGATTTAGTAGGCTTCAGCTTGGGATTTCCATTTGGGTAGGAATATTATCATGGCCATTTTAAAGTTTTCGAGCATTTCGGGAATTTGGAAATCTTGTTTTCCAGAAGAGAAATCAAAGGAGAAGGGTGCGATTTTATAGACATTGTATACTTAGGTATTAAGCAATAATTTGTATAAGGTACATTTCTAGGGGATAGGTTTATAGTGTACTTTCCTTAGTTTAAGAAGGAAATAATTATATTTTTATTTTATTGTATTTTGAACTAAGGGGATTGTAACCCTTTTTAAAATATCACGTGTTGTCGAACTCCTATTTAAACGCAATAACGAGCCTTCCTAAGGTTATACCACTATTATAGACACACTAGGACAAGTTTCGAAGCCTCATTTTATCATCTGAAGAAGATATTAATTTGAATCGATATAAATTAAATTGAAAATAATTAATTCTTCGATAATAAATCAAAATTATTATTCTAAATAAAACATAATTTTGTATTGATCATCTGAACTGCTTTCAATTCAGTTTTATCTTTGAATTCAATTAATTTCATTTTCGTATTACGATAATTATATATATTCAAAATAAATCATATTTTGATTATTAAATTGATAACTCAATATAAAAATCGATTTATATTATCAACGCAATATTTAAAACCATATTAAATATTTAAAATAAATCGACTGAAAATCCGGGTCGTTACAGCTATGACCTGTTCACTGTGTATATATATATATATATATATATATATATACATACATATATACATAGATTCGATTCCAGTAAATTATCAATTCAAAATAACTTTAAATCTGGTTTGGCCTATTTTACCTTTCATTTTCATATTGCTTTTATTATTCCAATATTTTTATTGGTTAAACCAATAATCACACATTACAACCAGCAATCAATTAGTTAATTAGCTTTTCAAATATATAACTTTTATTTACCCAAAAATCATATTTTTAGTGTCAAAACACAACAATTAACTCTAATTAAGTTTTGTTTCCCATAACTGTCAATTGGAAATATATAGAAATCCCACTTTCGAAACTCGAAAATAAACTACTAATGCTGTACAGTCATCAATAGAGTCATCCCCAGGCGACTAGAGTGTGATTCTATATCTATCTATTATATTTGAGACTTCGTATACAGGTGGATCAGACGTATATGCAAAATCTTCTTATACTTGATAGTCCAAAATCAATATAAAATAAAATACTCAAATATGTATAATAAGATACAATTTTCAAAATTTAATTTGTTTTTTTTATGAATAACACTCTTTTAACTCATTCTAGGATACTACTGATCCTATCTTTAGCGAGTTATTCTTATAGTATATTACTAATCCTATCTCTGATGAGTTCTTTTGTTTGTTTCTAATGTGTCTTGTTCTCAAGCTTTGTAAACCGAAGCTCTAATGCCAAACTATTGTGCAACAAATTTCGCTCGGTCCCAATCGATCGCTAAACCGACCAAGATCGTTCGAGAACGCGGATTGTAATGAGAACACAATGCATCAGAATACAAACATGGGAACATTTCATTGCTATTACAACAATTTACATCAGAGTACAAGAATCAAAGTACGAATAAATAATATACAATGGAAAAATATCAAAGATTTAAAATTACAATAGCAGCGGAAATATAATACATGAATAAAAAGTACAGCGGAAAATATCAACTACCACAGCTGAAATAGATACACGGATACATAGGTTTACGAATATAGCTCCAGCTGTAATCAAAGATCATGTGAAAAGGCATATCTGCGAAAACAAAAACTACTAGCTACCTGTGTAGAAAATATGGGCACCTAGAGTTTAGGTAGAAACAATAAACTCCAGGTCAGTTATGGGACTAGTGTGAGAACTCAAAACAGTTAATAAATTTTACTTTAAATTAGGGTAAATCACGGGACCATGCCGTATGTCATAGAATGGGTTCACTCCCTTGAATACTCTAAAATAAAACAATTTATAAACAATGCAATGCTTTTTGAAAAAATGAAGCTATTATAAGACTCAGGTCCCATCACACAATGCAGAGACAAACCAGAGGATAGAGTTTTACCTTATAATATCAAAACATGCCTGATACACTTTAAAAAAAAATCATTTTGATATAACTATAAGTGCGTAGTGTCAAAAGCAACTTCAAATCTAAATGTATCAATCATAGATGACACAAATACCATATATTATGTCGCCATACATAGGTTTACAAGTAAAATCGAAAAGTTGTGTATTGGAAATTGGAATTCCATCATAAGTCAAGGAATGGGATGGCCTCCTTATCGATTCGGATCACCTCCATCAAGATGATCTAGGATCACACCTATGGGCCACCCTTTGATCCTGCAAGGTCGTTCCTCTCTTACTTTTGAGGATTGGTTATCCTGAACAATAAGTTTCCCGATCCTATCAGACTTATCTCTGAGCCTTTTAGTCGTCTTGATATCCGACGTGCCTCGCAATCTATCATCCACATAAGTAAAAATGTTTGGGCTCCATACCATGACACTGCTTCTTGCTATAAAGAAATGTATGCACTCCTTGCATCCCTTATCTCGTTTCTGACTCATACCAAGGTGTGAGGCTCGCGAATTAACGCTGTACACAAATCTATGCTACTTAAAGTTGTGCTTTGATCATCATCCATAAGGCCCTTCTTTTCAACAAAATCCTTGATCATTTGTATCTTAACATGCCACATTGTCAATTTGTGCCATACAACCGATATCTATCAATATATAACCTCTAAGCTCATACGTCTCAAAGAAGGGTGTTAAGCGAGAAATAAATTCTCTGCAACCAAACACATATATATATTTAATAGAAATCAATCAGTATAGAACGAAATAGAATGTCCGACAAGTCGATTTACAAGTTCTAGCTGAGTCTGAACGAAACCCGAGGCGCCTTATTCCTCATTCCATACGTCCAATATTGGAGAGAGGCCCTCGCATATCCAGTTGTTCTCCAAGTACGTCTGGACGATCATCACTTATTACCTCGTCTTGGATGTACAACCTAATCAATACATCAGTAATCATCTAAACAATGTGAAGATCTCTGATCTTCAACCGCCATCTTCAAATCTTTGAATTTTGGTCGTCGTATCATTTATTCAGAAAGGGTTAAACCCGAACTTTCTGAATAACTCGCGTAACTTATAATCATATGAAGTATAAAAACATCATACGCCTCATCCAATCTAAAATATTATTTTATTTAAATATTTGTTACATTGGGAATCACTCCCATAAATCTTATCAATGATTTAAGTCATTCAAACCTCTTGTTTAAATTTTTCTTTGAAAACCATTGCAAAAGATTTTATGTAATCTTTTAACAAACTTAAACCCAATTAACGTTTATCGAACTAGTCGTGATTTACGAGCCTTACTGAAGAATCATTTATTTTATTATCCCAATCCCAACCTATTCATCACATGGAGCAAAACTGGTAGTACTCCATATCTAACACCCATGGTGTTATCGGTAAATCCAATTACCCCTTAAAGTTCAAATCTAATTAAAGATTTAACTATCGCGTAGAGTAAAACTGGCGATACTCCATTCTCTAACATTTCTTGAGTTCGGTAAATTTAATTACCTTATCCTTATTTTAGTCTAATTAAAGAATCGTTACAACTACACTTAGTTTTAATCTGAAAAATCATTACTTAGTGATTATTCAAATTTAGGAAATCAATCCTGTCTTTACTTGGGTTAAAGAACCAATATCATTTAAAAGACAATTCATGATAAGCACAAAATCATCTTCCATTAAAATGGAACATTCACGGAAATAATAACAGTATATAATTGACATAATTTTCCATATTAGACTAATACTATAAGTGGAATAATGATAAGGCCTTTTAAATTCCATATATAGTAACGGTCTTCCTGCATAGAAGCTCATTTTGAGTATCACTAAATCGAGTCCCACTCAATTCCAATATCATTTATTAAATTGGAAAACTTTACTTTGGAAATTTCTATTAAATCTTCAAATAAAGATTTATAAATTCCAAATTTTAACTTCACTGTTGATCGGGTTTAAGAACTAATGTTGTTTAAATCATTATTCATAGTCAAACCAAAATCAACTTCCATTTACTTCCAATTATATTTATTAATTGAAAAATGTCATTAAATCTTAATTAAAAGATTTATTCCTTTCTTAACTGGGTTTAGGAATAATGTTATTGAAGACACAATTCATGACAAACCCAAAATTCAATTTGATATTAAATACAAGGCATTAAATTGAAATCATGCCGACTTATATTCAGTATCAAATTCTGAGATCAACGGATATCGTATTGGGAATAATGATATATGTATCTTTCAAATTCCTCAACAATATCTGTATAATCACGAAATCCAATATCGAAATATTTTGAAGATTATTTCCATTCAAATTCATTCTAATTCATACGTTGGAAAACTCTGGTTAGATTAAAACCATTTCAACTCCATTCAGTTCTTTATTCTAGCTGTCAGCTAGTTCATTTAGATAATAATATCTTATATCTTTACAAATATAGAATACTTCATCCAAAATCTTTTCAAGTCATTTACTATGATTTTACATAATGTATTCATGTCTATTCGAAATCGGACATCGAAATCATATTTTCATTCTTCTTTGACTATTATGTTAAAATATTCGTTTATATTCTGAATCAGAATGCGACTCAATCAATTACCATATAGTTTTAATTATATGGATTTCGTACATTGCATGGATTCAAAAATAGTGGTAAACAACTATTAAACGTTCAATTCACATCTAGAGTGCAGTTTACAACTCTATAATAATTAAATAATTAAATAACGCTGATAACAATCTGTCAATCAATCGATTGACGTACAACTAAATGCAAGGAATATGTGTGAAGTTATTATCATCCCCAGATAAGTGTGGGGTTTTCAATCAACATCCAATGATTATTATTTGGATACTTGGGCGGTGTGTAAAAATATTGTCCGTATACCCGTGTGGGGTTTACATCACAATCCATGTGAACTTATCTATTATTTGGGAGATGGATTGGTAAATTGTCATCCCAAAATAACTCATAATACAGACGTTTTATTTAACAACGTACATGTATAAATAGTTTAATAGTGATAACATTAAAACTGTATCATCCATCAATAACCAAACAAATATGGCAATCATAGACAATCAACATATATTTAGTTATAATAATAAATAATTGTACAAAAGAATTGAGTGATAGAGTTCTCACAATTGGTTTCCACTCCATCATTCTTTAATTGATGATTTATAAAAACGAGTTTGTAATAATCGGGCTGCAGAAATCTATGAATTAGAGAAACTGAAAAGTCACAAACAAAGGCCAAACGGTCCGTGCTTCGACCAGGAAAAAGCCTGGATGAATCTAGACTGTGGACCGAGGTCCCTTCGGTCCACAGCTTAACCAGTCGACTAGTCCATTTCTGACCAATCGACTAGTAAGAACCTGGGCTACTGCCCAGGTTGGCTACCAGTCGAACAGTCGACTGGTCTATTTTGGACCAGTCGATTGGTCGCTGTCAAATGGACCATTTTGGATCTTTCTTTTTCTTTTTCTTATATGAATTGTTTCCGTTGAACTATAAAGGCTATGCACTTGATCTAGATGATAATAAGTCCTCATAAGCTTGTCGAAACAACTTGAGAACACATGAACAAACATATATACATAAGGTTGCTACGATTTCGATCATAGATTCTAAAATGAACAAATTGTCTAACCATAATTATCCAATGCGATATAAGTGAATTGTGAAGTCTTAAAATGTGCCAGTGGGACAACGAAACTCCACAATATCGCTAAAACAACTCATGACATGTGCATTCAATTGTGCACCCAACCAAAACGAGAAATTCTAGTTGAAGGAAACTAAAACTAATGAACTGGAAAGAGTATACTTATCTAACCAATTCATATGCATATACACAACTCTAAATGAACCAAATTGACACTTTACAAGCCAATAGCTTATGGCATAGATGTGAGTTCATAAATAACTCACAAATCTATCACCTTTGATAGTTAGAAGCAAGAAATCGATCCATTGACAAGCTAGAACAACCTCTCTTCCAAAATTACTCGCGAATTTTCAATATAAACATGAATGCACAAATTTCCTAGAAGTTAAGTCATCGGAAATACCACAAATTGAAGAGGAAACAAGATGGAGAAGATGGAGAAGGAGATGGAGAAGCTTACTCATGTTATCTATTTGATTTTCCCCTTGATTTGGGTTTACATTTGCAAAACCTAGCTTAGGAATTTTAATTTCCCTTTCCACTCTCCATTTTCTAATTTTTTTGTTAAGTGTTGCATGAATGAGGGAGAGGGGCTGATTTGGATCACTTAAGTGAAGTTGGCTAAATTGGCTAGCCAAGCCCAAACCAAAGTCCCAATTTTCACGAACTTGAAACATATCGAAGCTTATAGTTTTCGAGCACGCCAACGACATTTCGAACTCAACGGAAGTGGTTTTGAGTCCAAATTTGTCCATATGCAAAAAATGATATTTGGTCTTATATCCAATGAAAAAGACCAAAATTTCTCCAACTCCATAGGTATCGATTGTTATAGTTTTCGAACACACAATGACATTTTGAACTCAATGGAAGTGGTTTCGAGTCCAAATTCATCCGTATGCAAAATGTGAGTTTTCTTCGGGCTATATATACCTTTTAAAAGTATATTTAAATTTCATAGTTTAATTTGGACATAACTTACAATTTATAAAGTGAAATCTCAATTTTATATACTTGTTAGAAAATTACTATTTAAAACATCCCAACGTTTCTTGTTTTATCAAATTCAGATTTATATTGAATTTCATATATTCATTCAAAATTTAAAATCAAAATTCCAAACTACCACACCATTTCAAGTTCGTTTTAATTAAATTTTAAATTAATACATTCTAACTTTGCTTTAAATAAATTTAAATCGTTAATTCTCAAAATAAATAGTCCAAAATATTTAATTTCCATTAAAATAAGATTTTAAATTGGTTCCAAAATTCTAGTTTGTTACAATGTCCCCTATTTAAAACTTTTTCGTCCTCGAAAAAGAAGAAGCAACTAAAGGTCGTTTACTTAACGAACTCAACCTTCGCTTGACTCAAGTTCATCAACTTTTCAGTTTCTGAGAACTTTCTAATTTCTCAAAATTTGGCTAACGCCTTAAATTTCCGAAAATTTTCCCCATAATCTCCTTTGTACGGGTTGATCGGTACAACTACAAATGGCCACTACAAACTCTCATATATCAAAAGAAAATCAAAAATCCAAGCGGCTAGCCAATCGGCTCATAAAATCATCAAACACAATAAATACAGTAAATATGCACCTATTTGTCAGGCATATAACTTTATTCCTTTTCTTAGCTTCCATGATATGACCTGTTTGTTATATATATGTACATATATCCAATTTCAATCAATTTTCAATTCAAAATAACTTTAAATTTGATTTGGCTTATTTTACCTTTCATTTTCATATTGGTTTTATTATTCCAATTTTTTATTAGTTAAACTAATAATCACACATCACAACCAGCAATCAATTAGTTAATTAGCTTTTCAAATATATAACTTTTATATACCCAAAAATCATGTTTTTAGTGTCAAATCACAATAATAAACTCTAACTAAGTTTTGGTTCTCACACCTGTCAATTGGAAATATATAGATATCCTACTATCGAAACTAAAAAAACTACTGATGTCATACAGTCATCAATATAATCATCCCTGGGCGACTAGAGTGTGATTCTGTATCTATCCGGTATAATTGAGACTTCGTAAACACGTGGATCAGACGTATATGCAAAATCTTCTTACGCTTGATAGTCCAAAATCAATAAAAAATTAAATACTCAAATACTTACATTAAGATATAATTTTCAAAATTTAATTCGTTTTTTTATAAACAACACTCTTTTAACTCATTTTAGGGTACTACTGATCCTATCTCTAACAAGATATTCTTATAGGATATTACTAATCCTATCTTTGATGAATTCTTTTGTTTGATTCTAGTGTGTCTTGTTCTCAAACTTTGTAAACCAAAGCTCTGATACCAAACTGTTAGACACCAGATTTCGCCCGGTCTCATCGATCGCTAAACCGACCAAGATCATTTGAGAACGCGAATTGTAATTAGAACTCGATATATCAGAACACAAACATGAGAACATTTCATTGTTATTACAAAAATTTACATAAGAGTAGAAGAATCAGAGTATGAACAAATAATATACAGTGGAAAAGTATCATAGATTTAAAATTACAATACCATCAGAAATATATTACATGAATAAAGTGCAGCAGAAAATAACAAATACCACAGCTGAAAGAGATACACAGATAGAAAGCTTTTTGAATATAGCTCCAGCTATATTCCAGGATCCTGTGAAATGAAATATCAACGAAAACCAAAAATACTAGCCGCTCTTGTGGAAATTATAGGCACCCAGAGTTTAGGTAGAAACAACAAACTCCAAGTCAGTAATGGGACTGATGGGTGAACTCAAAACAGTTATTGAACTTTTACTTTAAATAAGGGTAAATCACAGTACCACGCCGTACGTCACGGAACAAGTTCACTCCCATGAATACTCTAAAGTGAAATAATTTATAAACAACGCAATGCTTTTTGAAAAAAATGAAGCTATTATACGACTCAGGTCCCATCACACAATGCAAACACAAACCAGAGGATAGAGTTTTGCCTTATAATAGCCAAACATGCTTGATATGCTTTAAAACAATTCAATTTGATATTACTATAAGTGCATAGTGTCCAAAACAACTTCAAAAATAAATGTATCAACCATCGATGGCATAGGTACTATATATTATGTCGCCATACAAAGGTTTACAACTAAAACCGAAAAGTTGCTTGTTGGAAATTGAAATTCCATCATGAGTCAAGGAAAGGGATGGTCTCCTTACCGATTTGGATCACCTCCAGCAAGATGATCTTGGATCACACCTATGGGAAACCCTTGGATCCTGCAAGGCTGGTCCTCTCTTACTTTTGAGGATTGGTTATTCCTGAACAATACGTTTCCTGTTCCTATCAGGCTTATCTCTGAGCCTTTTAGCCGGCTCAATATCTGAGGCGCCTCACAATCTATCATCCACATAAGCAAAAATTTCTAGGCTCCAAAAATGACACAACTTCTAGCTAGAAAGAAACGTATACACTCCTTGCGTTTCCTGTAACACCCCACCTCCGCCAGGGTGGCTCTTGCAAGAACCCTGACTTTGGAGGGGCGTTTGAATCAGGTAAACATGCATAATGATATATCAAGGCAGAACAAGAACATATGTATATATGTAAACAGAGTAAATAAGATAAGTAAAACAGCGGAAGATTTCAAACCATTTCAAAACAAGTCTGGTACAACATAATGTCAACTTTCCAAATACACAAGTCTAGATAAAAACAACTTCACTGAAAAACTGAAATACATAAGTACTATCCCCAAAATAAGTGATAACCATAGCTAGCTTCATGTCAAGACTGTGCATGAGCTAAAATCCCACAAGCAAGCGATCAGAAATCCAAGCTAAGCTCCAATATTCCCTCCCTGAGAAACGGGGGGGGGGGGGGGGGGAACGGAAGAAAAGAGGCGAAAGAAAAACAGGTCAGTCAAAAAGACTGAGTAAGCCCTACTACAATCAATGTAAACTGATAAAGTTAACTGGTATGAGAAGCAGGGATGATCATAAGGATAACAACATACTAGCATGATGATTAACTAACAAGGTAGATAAAGGTGTCATCGCATAATCAGGTTTAAGGTTTTGCACCACAGGTGTACTAGCAAACTAACATGACTTGAATAAACAAGTATTGATCCCTTGGCCCAAGATTTGGCCCAATAACATGAAGTGACCCTAATATGAGGTCTAACCAAACGGTCTAGTCGATCGGCTCACTAAGCCTAACTCGTCACGTGTTGGTGTCCATACGGCCCAAACATAATTGTAGTCAGACTGTGCAGGGTCTCCCGTCGGGTGTATCAAGCCCTAGGGTGTCAACCCCTGGACACCATAAACATGCGTGCACAGTCTCGATCTACTGGTACCCGTGCATGTTTTCCCCGCTTTCGGACTGTGTGCACGACCATAGTCCGCCCGGAACTACACCGGCGTACCCTTCTGCCGTCGTTTTTGGTCGCTTACCTCAAGTCCAGTAATCGTGCCCCCACCCTAGCCTAGTCCCTAGGGTCTTAATGATACAAAATTGGGATTACTGCTGGAGTGGACCCCCATTGCTCGGATTTTTCTAGTGGGTTAAGTACGGTTTAACCCTCTTGCTAATCATGGATTAACTTGGTTAAGTGTAACGATGAGTTCACGACTTAACCCAGATTAATCTACCAAGCCCAAATTGGTTAAGTATTAAGTGGACCATGACTTAACCCTAATCATGAGGCATTAATTAATTTAATGCGCCTTAACCTCTCACATTAGACTTTGTTGCGGTTACTAGTTAAGCCGGGCGGGTCCGGGTAGCTTTACACCACAACTTGGTCTAACCTCGGGTTCAAGGTACAACATGACCAACTTCTCACATTGGGTCCTATTGTTTGTAGCAACTAGTTAAGCCAGTCGGTTCCGGGTAGGTTTACGCTACAAACTCAACCCAACCTCGAGTTGGTCACACTTATATTTTCTAAGTGTCATGTCCATCATGTTTCCAAAACATGTTACAAGTTTTCAAGCAATTGGGTAGACCTAACTCAATAGGTAAATTCCCAATGGGTAGACCTAACTTAATAGGTAAATTCCCAATCTTATGTTTTTATGTCTTTTAAGTTTACCCAACCCCAAACGCAATCCCATCGCTTACATATCGCAATAGCGCATAAAGGATAGAAAGAGGGAACTTGGCATAATCATAAAGGTGTTGAAGCCACAAGTTTAACATGGTGGCATATGAAATGTACATATGTTCATATACTTGCATATTACATTTTTAGGCCTCAAAAGCATGCATAAAACCAAACTTAGCATATTGGTGATACATGGTGATAAATGACATGTAGAAATGGCCATAAGTTCGCATTTAGCCTCACATGCAAGTTATCATAAGAGATATGATAACTTACATGTTGCCAAAATGCAACCTTTAGCATAAAGCTTGAAGCTTTATGTCCATATACTCAAGATAAGCTTGCATAACATGATAACATGAACAAAATGATCATCCCAAACTTGCATAACATACTTGCATATCACATGACGAACTTGCATATCCAACTTGCATATCAAAATTGCATAACATAACATGATAAACTTGCATATCATAACATGGCAAACTTGCATAACATAACGTGATAAACTTGCATATCATAACATGGCAAACTTTCATAGCATAACATGGTAAACTTGCATATCATAACATGGCATACTTGAATAACATAACATGATAAACTTGCATATCATAACATGACATACTTGCATAACATAACATGATAAACTTGCATATCATAATATGGCAAACTTGCATAGCATAACATGGTAAACTTGCATATCATAACATGGCAAACTTGCATAGCATAACATGGTAAACTTGCATATCATAACATGGCATACTTGCATAACATAACATGATAAACTTGCATATCATAATGGCCAACCAAACTTGCATCATTCATTTAACTTTAGAGTTTAAATATGAAAGTAGAATAGGGCTTACAATGCTTATGAAGACACAAAAATATGACAAAGCCCTTATGCAATCAAATAGACCCAAAATGCAAGCTCTAATAGAAAAACCCTTGAGCCAAAATGATCAAAACCCTTGCTTTATGATGTAAATATGGAAACTTGACTTGAATGCAAGATAATGACACTCATACAAGCTTGAAAACACTTGTATGCATGGAAAATCTCTCAAAGAAATAACTTAGGAATTTTATGAAGAGAGTGGAGGCCATGAGAGGAATGATTTTGCCATAGTTTAGTTGTATGAGTGAATAATGTTGATTTAGGCTTAGGTTAAGGTCTTATTTATAGAGATTAGGATTAGTTCTAGCCTTAGGATTAAACCCTAGTTCCAATCTCAGCCCTCAAAACCGAATCTGGCCCCCAAACACAACACAACCCCCAAAATGGTGCACCAGGCAAAACTGCCCGGCTGAGCCAAGTCGACAGCCAAGTCGACATGGCTGTTGACTTGGGTCAACCAAGTCGACTCCCAAGTCGACAGGGCTGTCGACTTGGGTGCTCTGGCGGGAATTTTCCCGCCTGCCCCAATCTGACCTAATTTTCCAAATTCAAACTTGAATTTGAAATCTGTTTTTACTTTGAAATTTTCTGAAAACTTCGTTGGGCCTTAATCGGGTCATACTGACTCCAATTTTCGAAAACTCGGACTCTATTTCGCGTATTTTTTCGAGATGAACGCAAAGGCACAGCCTGTTTCCCTTGATTCAGATTTATAAACTAAATTCTGCCTCGATTTACGTTATAATAGGTTATTGAAAATACGGGTTGTTACATACTCCCTTCCTTAAAGGATTTCGTCCCCGAAATCTTCAAGTTAGGAAGAACGTATCCTACCATCCAACATCCATCTACTCAAAACATCATCCACGAGCAATCACTGTCCTTACAAGATTCTAAATGTTGTATGAACATATGCAAAGGTGTGTGTATATGTACTTATCTAATGCAAATATCATCAATGCAAATTATGTTAGTGAAATGAATCCATATGTATGCAATTCCTAACATAATGTATAACATCTATATGCGTGCACATAACATACATCCATATGCAACATCCATGTGATAACACAAAAATTTTCATCCATGAATAAGCATAAACACTCATGCATATGCAATATGGGGAGTGTGTGAGCCGATCTAGTGCCTAATGTGTATAATGCATCCACGAGTAACCACTTGCAAACACTTGCAACCATTTGCAACCATCAAGCATAACATGTTTCAAACACATGTTTCATCCAAAGGGTTTCTACCTAAGGTTCTCATGACAAGATTAACATGATAAACTAGATAATCAAGACGAACATGTATAGCAAAAGATATACTACAAAGAGATCGGGAAGATAAGCAGGATATACTCCTTTCGGATTACAAGAAATCCCTTCCTAACCCAACCCATATTCTATAAAAGCCCAAAAGGTTTAGTCAACCTAATGGACCCCTTCAAACCCTGACATGTATTACTAGCCAATAAGTCATACCTCCCGACAGAAATAGGACCGAAAATGGGACCGAGAGGATATACATAAAAAGATAACATGCGAGTAAGTTCCACAGGAAAACAAGGATCAAGGATATGCTCTTAAAAAGAGATATGATGCGCGTATCTAGCCTTCAGTCTTCTAAGTCACGCTTCCTTGAGTTTAACTCCACTGTGCTTTGACCGTCTTTTACTTCATGATTCCTTGGCTTCTTAACTCTTATTTCCCAATATGAGTTGGAACCCATTTCATTATCGCCTCTCGTCTTCCTTTTTCACTTACTCTTCTATCATTCTTGGCTTAAACATAACTATGACCCCATGGTTTCATGCAAGCTCTCCAAAATTCACTAGTGAATCCTGTATCTCGTTTACTTACTATAAAGTATTCCACGCAGCAGAACTTTTCTTGAAAATACCAATCCACGTTGCCAATTGCTCTTACTAACGTGATTTTCTATAACTCATGCTTGAACAAAATGAACCATCCGCCTGCGAATGATAGGTTGTACTTAGATTCAGTTGCTTGCCCATGACTTCCCGTAGACTATCCCAAAACTGGCTAGTGAAGATTGAGTCATGGTTACTAACTATACTTTAGGGAACCTCGTGCAACCGCTTTATTTCTTGAAAGTAATCCGTTGCTAGCTATGATGCAGTCCTTTCGCTCTTTACCGAAGTGAAATGAGCACTCTTCGTGAGCCTACCTACTATGACCCACCTGCTCGTATTCCCTTTCTTGATCTAGGCAGTCCATCCACGAAATCCTTCGTGTCGCTTTACTACTTCCATTGTAGGGACCTCCAATGGATGTAATAGCCCACCGGGCTTTATATGACTCGGCCTTAATCTGTTGGCACAACATGCACCTTGGGACAAACTCGGCCACCTCCTCGAGTGATGTGCATCTTCAAGAGCCTTCTTCCTCTCATTGCGTCTTAGCCATCCCTTGCCATCTATAGCGAGGTGTCTTAACATCTCGCCTCGAATCAACTTGTCCATGATCTCGACTAACTGCGGGTCTTCCTTCTGTGAAGTCCCTACTTGATCCAGAAGGGTAGGTCTAAACTCAAGGGACGCTAATTGACTAATTAAACTGAGAAAGCTTCTTACTTCAATTGTCCGCGTCGGAGTTTTTCAGTTTTGAACCACGACCACTTTAACAGGATCCACCACTAAGCCTTGCTTAGAAACTATGTGCCCAAGAAATCTAACTCCTTTTTCTCCAAAATGACATTTGGAGGACTTGGCTTTCAACTGATGCGCTCTAAGCGTATCCATCACCTCCTTGAGATGTCTAGCATGTTCTTCCTCGTTCTTTAAGAAAGTCAGGGTATCGTCTACAAAGACTACCACAAACTCGTTCAGGAACTCCCTAGACACCCTACTCATCAAGTCCACGAAGTAGGCGGGTGCATTAGTCAAACCGAATGGCATGACCAACCATTCTAAGAATCCATCTGGAGTTCTGAACGCAGTTTTGCCTATACTATCCTCAGCTACTCTGAGCTGATGGAATCCAGTAGCAAGATCAAGAGAGAACAGATGTTCCTTCAAGCTGATCAAACAAATCATCGATCCTTGGTAATGGTTGTCTATTCTTCTTGTTCTACTCACGATAATCAATATACGGGCGAAGCGAACTGTCCACATTAGTAGCGAATACTACTAGAGCACCCTCTTCGGAAATGCTTCATCGTATGAAGTTCTTCTCAAGCAACTCCTTGACTTGCTTTCTTAATTCTCATCTCGCGGGACCATGTGCCTAACCGGCCACGTAACTGGCTTGGCATTATTAACCAGATAAATGCGGAAATCAATCTCTCGCTTAGGGGTAACCCCCCCTTCACTTCACCCAAGATATCAGGATATTCTCGGACCACCCTCACCGATTGCAAACAATCGATAGACGAGTTGAGGGATTCAAGATAACACAACATGAAGGGACCCATAAGGTTACAAGAAATTTTTAGGGTTTTACCGAGGCGAGTCATGAGCCTCACAACCCTATGCTCAAAAATCAAGGATGGCTCCAAAACTGGACAACCCATCCATGCCCAAAATCAACCCATACCCCATGAAACCGAGAATATAAGCATCACACGAGAACTCTACACTAAAGATAGAGATTTTCAAATCCACGTAGATAATAGACAAATGGGCGGAAACCCCAATTGGATTTGAAACATACATGGGATCATTAACTAGACTAGTACTTAGGTGCAAACTTTCAACTAGATCAGATGAAATAAACTATGCGATGCACCAAAATCAAACAAAGTACAAACAGGAAAATCAGAAATGTAAACAAGACTTTTAACAGAAACACTACCTTGATCAAGAGCTGGAAGAACGATGTTGAGGGGGTGAACTCGCCCTTCAGACGGTCTTGCACACTGAGTCTGAACTTGCCCTTGCTTCTTCGGGCAATCTTTGCTGAAATGTCCAAACTCACCACAACGATAGCATTCACCACTCTTCCTTTTCCTCTTCTTACAATCCTTAATAAGATGAGTCGAACCTCCACAAGAAAAGCACTTCTTTTCCTTCTTATCTTTAGACTTCTCCTTCTTCTTTTTCATTTCATTTTTGGGCCCCGTTTTCTTGTTTTGAGACTCATTCACCATGATTTCCTTCTTGTCACTCCTACTCTCTTCATTGAGTAGGGCCACATTCACCAAACTCTCGAAGGTCGCTCCGATGGGTATATGAGATATGGCCAAACCGTGTAATGGCTCGTTTAATCCTAGAGCAAAGTATAGGGCCTTCTTCTGAGCTGTGTTAACCAAGTCCAAACCGAACCGAGCAAGTTGATTAAACTTATCCACGTATTCCTTAATGGTCATGTCCCCTTGCTTTAGTGATAGGAACCTTAGTCCAAACTTTCCCCGAAAGTCATCCCAAGTCTCAATTGGCCTAGTGGCGGTGGTGACCACCCACCAACGTGCAGCTTCTTCCTTTAGTAACCACACTGCTAATAAAACCTTCTTACGGTCATCTATATCAAAGAAGGCAAAAAGATCTTCGGTTTCTTTCAACCAATTCCTTGCCTCTACATAAGTCTCGGTTCCAATGAAATTCTTGCCACCCATCGTCTTAAAGTCTTTGCAAATCTCCGCGAAATCCTCTTGTGGATGCTGAGGGGGAGGAGGAAGAGGAACCTCAGCGACAGGAGGAGGAGGAACATTAACTACCGGAGGAGGAGGAGGAGGGACATCTGCGGGGCCGGCTTCGGTCGCCCTAGCCTCCAAAAGTCTCCTATACCAAACAAGTACGTGTACTCCCTCCGGAATAGCAAAGTTATCGGCCATACTGAAAACGAAGAAAAAGACAGATTCAGAATGGAGAAAAACGAAGGAATTTTGCTAATGGCTTTTTGGGGAATAGCCTTTAAAATAAACTAGACTTTTCTTTGGAAAATACTTTATACTTGGTTTTGAAAATAGTTTTCCAAAAGTTTTCTAAAAACCTTTTTGTTCCTTCTCGTAAACCATATACTCTGATACCAAATGTAACACCCCACCTACGCCAGGGTGGCTCTTGCAAGCACTCTGACTTTGGAGGGGCGTTTGAATCAGGTAAATATGCATAATGATATATCAAGGCAGAACAAGAACATATGTATATATGTAAACAGAGTAAATAAGATAAGTAAAACAGCGGAAGATTTCAAACCATTTCAAAACAAGTCTGGTACAACATAATGTCAACTTTCCAAATACACAAGTCTAGACAAAAACAACTTCACTGAAAAACTGAAATACATAAGTACTATCCCCAAAATAAGTGATAACCATAGCTAGCTTCATATCAAGACCGTACATGAGCTAAAATCCCACAAGCAAGCGATCAGAAATCCAAGCTAAGCTCCAATATTCCCTCCCTAAGAACCTAGGGGGGAGGGGGAAACGGAAGAAAAGAGGCGAAAGAAAAACAGGTCAGTCAAAAAGACTGAGTAAGCCCTACTACAATCAATGTAAACTGATAAAGTTAACTGGTATGAGAAGCAAGGATGATCATAAGGATAACAACATACTAGCATGATGATTAACTAACAAGGTAGATAAAGGTGTCATCGCATAATCAGGTTTAAGGTTTTGCACCACAGGTGTACTAGCAAACTAACATGACTTGAATAAACAAGTATTGATCCCTTGGCCCAAGCTTTGGCCCAATAACATGAAGTGACCCTAATATGAGGTCTAACCAAACGGTCTAGTCGATCGGCTCCCTAAGCCTAACTCGTCACGTGTTGGTGTCCATACGGCCCAAACATAATTGTAGTCAGACTGTGCAGGGTCTCCCGTCGGGTCTATCA
The DNA here is from genome assembly GCA_030737875.1 of Allium sativum. Lineage (NCBI taxonomy): Eukaryota > Viridiplantae > Streptophyta > Magnoliopsida > Asparagales > Amaryllidaceae > Allium > Allium sativum. The sequence continues at coordinate 299,266,490 of CM060922.1, forward strand.
AGCCCTAGGGTGTCAACCCCTGGACACCATAAACATGCGTGCACAGTCTCGATCTACTGGTACCCGTGCATGTTTTCCCCGGCTTCGGACTGTGTGCACGACCATAGCCCGCCCGGAACTACACCGGCGTACCCTTCTGCCGTCGTTTTTGGTCGCTTACCTCAAGTCCAGTAATCGTGCCCCCACCCTAGCCTAGTCCCTAGGGTCTTAATGATACAAACTTGGGATTACTGCTGGAGTGGACCCCCATTGCTAGGATTTTTCTAGTGGGTTAAGTACGGTTTAACCCTCTTGCTAATCATGGATTAACTTGGTTAAGTGTAACGATGAGTTCACGACTTAACCCCGATTAATCTACCAAGCCCAAATTGGTTAAGTATTAAGTGGACCATGACTTAACCCTAATCACGAGGCATTAATTAATTTAATGCGCCTTAACCTCTCACATTAGACTTTGTTGCGGTTACTAGTTAAGCCGGGCGGGTCCGGGTAGCTTTACACCACAACTTGGTCTAACCTCGGGTTCAAGGTACAACATGACCAACTTCTCACATTGGGTCCTATTGTTTGTAGCAACTAGTTAAGCCGGTCGGTTCCGGGTAGGTTTACGCTACAAACTCAACCCAACCTCGAGTTGGTCACACTTATATTTTCTAAGTGTCATGTCCATCATGTTTCCAAAACATGTTACAAGCTTTCAAGCAATTGGGTAGACCTAACTCAATAGGTAAATTCCCAATGGGTAGACCTAACTTAATAGGTAAATTCCCAATCTAATATTTTTATGTCTTTTAAGTTTACCCAAACCCAAATGCAATCCCATCGCTTACATATCGCAATAGCGCATAAAGGATAGAAAGAGGGAACCTGGCATAATCATAAAGGTGTTGAAGCCACAAGTTTAACATGGTGGCATATGAAATGTACATATGTTCATATACTTGCATATTACATTTTTAGGCCTCAAAAGCATGCATAAAACCAAACTTAGCATATTGGTGATACATGGTGATAAATGACATGTAGAAATGGCCATAAGTTTGCATTTAGCCTCACATGCAAGTTATCATAAGAGATATGATAACTTACATGTTGCCAAAATGCAACCTTTAGCATAAAGCTTGAAGCTTTATGTCCATATACTCAAGATAAGCTTGCATAACATGATAACATGAACAAAATGATCATCCCAAACTTGCATAACATACTTGCATATCACATGACGAACTTGCATATCAAACTTGCATAACATAACATGATAAACTTGCATATCATAACATGGCAAACTTGCATAACATAACGTGATAAACTTGCATATCATAACATGGCAAACTTGCATAGCATAACATGGTAAACTTGCATGTCATAACATGGCATACTTGCATAACATAACATGATAAACTTGCATATAATAATTTGGCAAACTTGCATAGCATAACATGGTAAATTTGCATATCATAACATGGCAAACTTGCATAGCATAACATGGTAAACTTGCATATCATAACATGGCATACTTGCATAACATAACATGATAAACTTGCATATCATAATGGCCAACCAAACTTGCATCATTCATTTAACTTTAGAGTTTAAATATGAAAGTAGAATAGGGCTTACAATGCTTATGAAGACACAAAAATATGACAAAGCCCTTATGCAATCAAATAGACCCAAAATGCAAGCTCTAATAGAAAAACCCTTGAGCCAAAATGATCAAAACCCTTGCTTTATGATGTAAATATGGAAACTTTCCTTGAATGCAAGCTAATGACACTCATACAAGCTTGAAAACACTTGTATGCATGGAAAATCTCTCAAAGAAATAACTTAGGAATTTTATGAAGAGAGTGGAGGCCATGAGAGGAATGATTTTGCCATAGTTTAGTTGTATGAGTGAATAATGTTGATTTAGGCTTAGGTTAGGGTCTTATTTATAGAGATTAGGATTAGTTCTAGCCTTAGGATTAAACCCTAGTTCCAATCTCAGCCCTCAAAACCAAATCTGGCCCCCAAACTCAACACAACCCCCAAAATGGTGCACCAGGCAAAACTGCCCGGCTGAGCCAAGTCGACAGCCAAGTCGACAGGGCTGTCGACTTGGGTCAACCAAGTCGACTCCCAAGTCGACAGGGCTGTCGACTTGGGTGCTCTGGCGGGAATTTTCCCGCCTGCCCCAATCTGACCTAATTTTCCAAATTCAAACTTGAATTTGAAATCTGTTTTTACTTTGAAATTTTCTGAAAACTTCGTTGGGCCTTAATCGGGTCATACTGACTCCGATTTTCGAAAACTCGGACTCTATTTCGCGTATTTTTCCGAGACGAACTCAATGGCACAGCCCGTTTCCCTTGATTCAGATTTATAAATTTAATTCTGCCTCGATTTATGTTATAACAGGTTATTGAAAATACGGGTTGTTACACTTTATCCCGTTGCTAACTCATACCGAGGCGTGAGGCTCGCGAATTAACGCTATACACAAAGCTGTGCTACTTAAAGTCGTGCTTTGATCATCATCCACAAGGCCCTGCTTTTCAACAAAAGCGTTGATCATTTGTATCTTAACATGCCACATTGTCAATTCATGCCATACAAATGATATTTATCAATATATAATCTCTAAGCTCATACATCTTAGAGAAGGGTGTTAAGCAAGAGAATAAATTCTCTGCCAAAATAGATACATATTTAACAGAAATCAATCAATACAGAATGAAATACAATGTCAGATATAATCCATTTACAAGTTCGTTCTGGGTCTGAACGAAACCGGAGGCGCATTATTCCGTATCCCAAATGTCCAATACAGGAGAGATGCCTTCACATATTCGGTCAATCTCCAAGTACGTCTAGACGATCACTATGTATTACCTTGTCTTGGGTGTACAACCCAATCAAGACATCGGTAATCATCCAAAAGATGTGAAGATCTCCAGTCTTCAACCACCGTCTTTAAATCTTCGACTTTTAGATGTCGTATTAGTTATTCAGAAGGGTTAAACCTGGACTTTCCGAATAACTCGCATAACTTATAATCATGGGAAGTTTAAACACATCATACGCCTCATTCAAATTCAAAATATTATTTTATTCAAATATTCATCACATTTGTAATCATTTCCGTAAATCTTATCAAAGATTTAATTCATTTAAACCTCTGGTTTAATTTTTTCCTTGAAAACCATTGCAAAAGATTTTATGTTATCTTTTAACAAACATAAACCCAATTAAGGTTTATCAAACTAGTCGGGATTTACGAGCCTTACCGAAGTAATCGTTCATTTTATTATCCCAATCCCAACCTATTTGTCCCATGGAGCAAAACTGGTAATACTCCATATCTAACCCCCATGGTGTTATTGGAAAATTCAAATACCACTTAACGTTCAAATCTAATTAAAGATTTAATTATCGCATGGAGTAAAACTGGTGGTACTCCATTCTCGAACATTTATTGAATTCGGTAAATATAATTATCTTATCCTCATTTCAATCTAATTAATGATTCGTTAAAACTCCACTTAGTTTTAATCTCAAAAATCATTACTTAATGATTATTCAAATTTAGGAAATAAATCTTGTCTTTACTTGGGTTAAATAACCAATGTCATTTAAAACACAATTCACGATAAGCCTAAAATCATCTTCCATTGTAATGGAACATTCACGGAAATTATATGTGACGGCTCGCCCCGCACCAGCCAACATTTCCAATGAAACGCGCTGTGCCAATGTCCAACCAGCATGGGAAGGTCGTCAAAGGAAAATAAAGAAGACGATGAATCATTAAAGAGCCTGTAGTATATCTCACAGTGCATGGAAAAAAAATATAACAGTAACATAACTTGATATAAAACAAGCGAGACAGTGCATAAGCTGAAAACTAAACCATCATAGCAGCGGAAAATTCAAAATATAGCTTATGATCCAAACCATCATTATTACAAATTTTAGAACAATCTGTAAAGCAAAATAGGAAGGTACACTACTAATGCCCAAAGTAGTGACCAACAACATCACAGGGAGAATATATGGGAATACTACGTGTAAGCCTCCTGCTCTTCTCCGGACAGCTACTCGTGCATAACCAGCTAACCTGTCTCTAGTATGCTCGTTTAGGAGCAACCAGAGTAATAAGAAGAGACATAAAACTCTGGGTCAGACAAAAGTATGGTATGAGCAATAAACAGCAAAAACAGAATAATAACAGGTATACATAACCATACCTGAACGTGGACCTACAACCAAAAAGTTAGCACAACAGGATGTAGAATACTCTAAGGTGACACTAACATATGGTGTGGAAATATTGGGGAGGCGATGTGCATGTCATGTTGATAACAAACATCAAACATAGCAATCATCCTCATATCTCTCAATCTGTGCGTAAAGCATACAATATCTACTACTTTGATCGCCTAATCCTTTGCTATGACCTGATCCATAACCACTAATCCTTTTCTATGTCCACTCTGCCCCCATGGAGTCATGACAACTCCACTACACTAGCTTATAGCCCTGCTACGATCACTTTGCCCCATGGAGCCATAACAACTAGACTGCACTGATCCATAGCCGTTAATCTGTCTCTTAGTAGTTGTAACAACCCGGAAAATCTGGGCCAGTTTAAAATTTTTATTTTGGCAATTTTAGCGAATTTTGATTATTTAAAATGAATTATTTTAAAAAAATATCGACGAGAAATTTATTTTGAATAGAATTCGAACGTATATATTATACGCGTCGTCGTTAGAATATAAATATTTATATATAATTATAAATAGAATTAAAAATGGCGCGGTAGTTCGATAATTCGATTTCAAACTTCAATTGAATGTACCGGGTGCAAAACAATCCGGATTTTAGTGAAACCAAAAATAATGGAATCTAATAGTGAATATCTTTCTAACGAATCCGAAAAATCAAAATTTCTTAGCGGGAATCAAAAGATATGTCCAGTTGAAAATTCTGAATAGTCGCTATGGAATTCAGGCCCTTAAAAATGGACATTTTGCAAACGACCTCGGATTTCGACGAAACCAGTTTTGTTGGGTCCGTGATGTTAAGTTATTGCTAGGTTTCAAATTTCATAATTTTTCGAATCAATATGTGAGCGTGGCAAAGGAAAACGCGTTTGACCAGTTTAAGTTGATTTTAATCGACTGGAAATTGGCCATTTTTCTAACGGTCTCAGAATTCGACGAAACTAGTTTTGTTAGGACCGTATCGTCAATACGAAGCTAGAAAATATTTTTCTGCAATTTATAGAGTTAGTATGTGACCCCGGTAATTCGAAAAATACGTTTAAAATTCAATATAGTGATTTAAATGTAAATTCAACGAAAACTGATTGAAACGGTCGAATCAGCTTACGATACATATCCCATTGTGTTCGGAATGGGGGTATTTAGCTATGGACGGCAGGCGGTGGGCCTCGTTTCGAGGTCGTATGTAAAAGTCAACTTTATGTAAATAAAATAATAATAATAATAAAAAAAAAAATTAATATCTCCTCACCCCTTTTTATGTTCTGGCCCCCCCCTCCTTTTTCGTTATTCAGATCAAAACAAAAAAAAAAAAAAAAGATAGAGAAAAAAATGTCGAAACGAAAACCACCATCGCGGATCCCCCTCCGCATCCCCCACCGATGACGGAAACCCCCCCCCCCCACCTCGCGATGACGGAAACCCCCCCCCCCAACCTCGCGATGACGGAAACCCCCCCTCCAGCTTCTCCTCCTCCTCGACTCCCTCCTCCCGCTCCCTCTTCCCCGCTTCTTCAATGCGTCGAACCCCCCCCCCCTCGGTTTAACTGTAAGTTTTTTTTTTTATATATACGATATTTTTTTTAATTCGTTTTTTTTTATATATATAATTATTGTTAGTTATTCTAATTAGATTTTAATTAAGTATAAAAAACTAAATTTTAAATAAGTGTAAAAACTGATTTTGATTTAAAATAAAAGGGTTTAAAAACAGTTTATAAAAAAAAAAAACTGATTTTATAGAATTTTAAAACTGAAATTTTATAAAGAATAAAAACTGATTTGCAAAAATAATTAAAACTGATTTGTTTAAAGAATTAAAACTGTTTTTAAGGAAAGATTGAAAACTGATTTTGAAAAAGATTGAAAACTGATTTTAAAATAAAAAGTAAAAACTGATTTTATAAGATTTTAAAAACTGATTTTTTTTAGAAAAAGGTTTGAACTTTAAAATTGAAAAGATCATATTTTTAAAATAGAAAAGGCGAAATTTTTATTGGGTAGAAGAAATAAAAATTTGATTTTTATATATTGAACTTTGAAATAAAAATTCGATTTTTATATATTGAACTTTGAAATAAAAATTCGATTTTTATATATTGAACTTTGAAATAAAGATTCAATTTTTATATATTGAACTTTGAAGTAAAAATTCGATTTTTATATATTGAACTTTGAAATAAAAATTCGATTTTTATATATTGAACTTTGAAATAAAAATTCAATTTTTATATATATAGTGGCCTTGGGCAACGAAGGTGACAAAAAGGCGAAACGACGAAGACTTCTGCAAAAGAAGAGCCGTGGAGCTAGGATAGCTATATGTGAGAATTTCTCACCTTTCAATTTAATTTTTCTAGTTATATATATACTAGGATGCAGACGGTGCTTAGTAGCACCCGACACAAATCGTCCACAGACCATGGACTTGTTTGTTTGACTGTTTGGTGATTGATTGCGATATTGGTTTGAATGTGGTTTGTGGTGTGAAAAATCGAATCGATAAATTGGTTAGGATTAGACGTGCGCCGTTATAAGGCGAAGGAGTAAGGCTAGGTTAGACTCTTACTCCAAATTTTGTGGTTTGCATAACGAAATTGATTTGATTGATGTGTGAATGGCGTGGGCCTTCACTAGACCGGGGATAAGGCTAGGCCTTGTCCCGTTTCTAGTATCGTGCCGTTATGCCGCCGAAATTTTCTAAAATATGTTAGAAAAATAAAAATATCATTTTATTTAAAGAATGAATTGAATAGAAATTCATATGTTGAAATAAAATGTTTTGTCGTTAAAAATATAATTTTTAACGTGAAGTGAATAAAATAAAATATTCATTTATAAACCGGACGGTTTGTTTATGTACACCTATTTGAATGACATTGATTGGGACGATAAATTTTACACATCGCCCAACTGCATGAATAAAATTCTGTGTTTGATTGTTTGAAACCCCACACGGGTGTTGGGATGAAATTGGAAGTTCACTCATCCTGATTGATTAAATATGTCAATCGATTGATTGACAGGCTGTTATAAGCATTAGATATCTATATTTGATGCTTATACAGTGTAGTGCACTTTGGTTGATGGTTGATTATTTTTCAAGGCTATTATACATGTGTTGTATGAAAATCCATATAATTAACTTTATATGGTAATTGATTGGGCCTCATTCCAGTTTTAAAATAGAAATATTTGAAAAAGAAATATTTGAAATAGAATATTTGAAAATAGAACTTTATGAAGCCGTGTTGATTAGATTGACGCCATTTTGACGTGAACGATATTTATATCAATTTTAAGTGATTTCGAAATAAATTGAATTGAAAACGAATTCAAAGTGAATTGAATTGAAAGTGATTTCGAAATAAATTGAATTGAAAACGATTTCGAAATGAATTGAATTGAAAAGCGATTTCGAAATGAATTGAATTGAAAACGATTTCGAAATGAATTGAATTGAAAAGCGATTTCGAAATGAATTGAATTGAAAACGATTTCGAAATGAATTGAATTGAAAACGATTTCGAAATGAATTGAATTGAATATGAATTCAAATTGAATTGAAATTTGAATTGAACAGAAATGAATTTTGAAACGAATTTATAAAGAAGAATTCAATTTTGCTTTGAATTGAAATGGAAGTTGAAATAGATTTTGAAATGAATTTAAAACTGTTTATATAATTTGTTTTTAAATAGAAATCGACGAAATATATTATATATATATTATATATAATATAATGGCCTGAATAGAACGCGCCGCGTCGCGGCAGTTCGCGAATTTCGACCATTTATTTCAAACGGACATTACGGGAGATCCGACCGTCGGATTCTCCTAAAACCGGAACCGTTGGGTTCGTATCGAAAAGAGCTTTCTAACGAAGATTAGAAATTTGAAATCTAACAGTTGGATTTGGAATTATGTCCAAATCAAATTCGAAAAAGGTCGTTGTAAGTGCAGTTCGATGGCCATTGATGGAAATCGACTGTACGGGCCTTGATAAAATTATTAAAAATAGTAATAATTTGTGTAAAATCATAAGAAATGATTTGTGAAGAATTGGGATGAAAAACTCCATATTTGAAAAGATAAAAATGGATTTTTATCGAAATGAACTAGTTTTGAACTAGAATTATAATTCTATTTATTTTTAAATAAATAAATTGAATTCGAAAAGGGTTTTAAAAGTAACCAAAATTCCAATGATTGCATTGGAGTGGATTTGAATCGAAATTGTCTTCGGAATATTTCGATGTTGGAATTCGTGATTATACAGGTGTTGTTATGGAAATTTGAAAGATATATATGTATATCGTTATTTCCAATACGACATTTGTTAGTCGTAGAATTCGATATTGAATATAAGCCGATATATTTTCTATTCAGAGCCTTGTATTGAATATCGAATGTGATTTGGGTTTGTCGTGAATGGTGTCTTCACTAACACTGTTCTTGAACCCAGTTGAGAAAAGATTAAATCTTTTTATTTAGATTTAATGAAGTGTACCAATTAAATGATATTTAATTAGAATTGAATTGGTATTGATTTTTGGGTTTATCGTGAATAGTGTTTTAAATAACACTTGTTCTTTAACCCGATAATTAATGGAATGTGATTTTGGGTTTATCGTGAATCGTGTTTTTAAATGACACTGATTCTTTAACCCAGATAATGATTAAAACTAAGTGGAGTTTTAATGAATCTTTAATTAGATTGAAAAGATCGAGAATGGAGTATCACCAGTTTGCTCCAGGCGATAGTTAAATCTTTAATTAGATTTGAACGTGAAATTTATAAACTAACTGTCGGTTAGCCAAGCAGAATGGTTTTCTGGATATTGATCTGATGTTGGTTTCGGCCTTCGGGGTTAATATTTGGGGAATTATTCTCTTGATTAATTTACGGTTAGTGACTAATGAATTGGAATGAGGCGTATGTTGTGTTTGTGTAACACTTATTTAAAATATACGCGAGTTATTCGGAAAGACCGGGTTCATCCCATTCTGAATAACTGATACGACGATAAGTCGAAGATGAAGACGATGGTCGAAGACCGGAGGTCTTCACGTCGTTTGGGTAATTACTGATGATCTTGATTGGGCTGTACACCCAAGAAGATGGAAACAGTTAGTGATCGTCCAGACGTACTTGGAGATCGATGGATATGCGGGGTACTAGGTGCCTCCGGTTTCGTTCAGACCCAGGACGGACTTGTAAATGGACTGTGTGTCTGACATCGGATTTCATTCTGTGTGACTGATATCGGTTGCATAGGATGGTTTGCCTGTGTGGCATGCTAAGATGCAAATGATCAAGGCTTCTGTTGAAAAGCAAAGTCTTGTGGTGATGATCAAAGCACGGCCTTTGTGGCGTAGCTTTATGTAACGTTTACCTCGCGTGTTTCACACCCGGTATGAACCAAAAACGGGAGACGGACCTCAGGGAGGACTTGCGTTTCTTTCTAGCTAGAAGTGGCGTCAGTGGTTTTACACGCCCTGACGAGTTTGACTTATGTGGTTGTTGCGGTTGCGAGGCGCCTCGGTTATATCGGTTTCGGCCGAATGCATTCTGGTCGGCTGACGGACCAGACTTACACCCCATAGGGTGGGGAGACGTATTGTTCAGGCATAATAATCCACTCCGTGTGGACCGGCCCTGACGATCCAAGGGGCAGTTGCGGCTGTTCCTGAGGGGCAGGCTAGAGCGTCTCGAATCGGTTGAGGACTATCTTTTGCCTCGGTTCATAGATGGAAATCCAATTTCCAAATACGTGACATTTGCGGTTTTAGTTGTAATCCTATATATGGCGACATAGTGGGATGGGGCGCTTATGCCGCCTATGATTGATACTTATGATTTGAAGTTGTTTTATACACTATGCACTTATCATAGTATCAAATGATTTGTTTTAAACGTATCAAGCATTCTTTGGCTGTTATAAGGGAAAACCCTATCCTCGACTGTGTTGCATTGTGTGATAGGACCTGGGTCTTATAACAGCTTCATTTTTCTTTATTTAGCATTGCGCTGTTTGTTTTATGCACTGGTATTCTTGGGAGGAAACCCGTTCCGTGTTATACGGCGTGGTCCCTTGATTTACCTAGCTTTAAAAATAAAGATTAACTGTTTTAGTTCTCACACCAGTTACATGACTGACCTGGAGTTTATTGTTTTAACCTAAACTCTGGGTGCCCTTATTTTCGACACGGGCAGCTAGTAGTTTTGGTTTTGCAGATTTATATTCATAGGAACCTGGTTTACAGCTGGAACGATATCCGGAAAGCTTTGTATCCGTATATCTTCTTCTAGTTGTGTATTGTATTATTTTCCGCTGCTATGTATTTAAATGTAATTTAAATCTCTGATATTTCTGTGTAATATTCATTTATACGCTGTATATTCTTGTAATCTGATGCATTGTTGTAATATACAATGAAATGTTCTTCTGTATGCGTTTTGTTGTGGTTTGTTCTCGAACTATCCAACGCTTTCCTTTACGGGGAAGTTGCGGGTCTTCACAGTTGGTATCAGAGCTTTGGTTTACAAGGCTAGAGAACAAGACACATTAGAACCGTACGAAAGAATTCATCAGATATTGGATTAGTAATATCCAATGAGAATGACTCGTTAGAGATAGGATCAGTAGTATCCTAGAACGAGTGTGAAGAGTATATTTTTAAAATGAAACAAAATTTGTTTTGAAAATTTAAATCAACTATTCGTATTTGATTATTTATTTTAATGAATTTGGACAATCCAGTATATATAGATTTTGCGTATACGTCTGATCCGCGTGTATTCGAAATTTTAATATACTGGATAGATATAGAGTCACACTCTAGTCGCCCGGACATGATTCTGATGATGGCGCACCATCACCAGTATTTATTTTCGTGTTTCGAAGGTGTGATTTCTATATGTTTCCATTAGACTGGTGTGAGAACCAAAACTAAAATAGTTAGAACACATTGTTGTGAATTGGCACCAAAACATGATTTTTGTATATGTATCAAAATTTATGAATTTGAAACTCTAATTCACTAATTGATTGATGATTGTGTTGTCTGTTTAATTGTTTGATAATTTTGAACCATTATGCCTAACTGCATCACATTTTGAACTGTATTGAAAATTGGTCGCATTTGCTTGTATACATACACTTGCATTGAACAGGTCATAGCAAGGAGGCTAGAGCCAGAGAATAAAATTTGTTTGCCCGACAAATAGGTACATGTTTACTACATAATTTCCTGTTTTGTTTGGGTGATGATGATTTTGTGAGCCTATTGGCTAGCCGCTTGGCTTTTTCTTTTTCTTTTTGAGATCTGAAGGACCAGGGAAGCTATTTAAAATTCCCCGATGCTCCCGGTGCAGGGGAGGTTATGGCGAAATTTTTCAAAAATTTAAGGTGTTAGCCAAATTTTTGAAGTTTTGAAAATTCTCAGAAACTAAAGAGTTGGAGAATGGAAGCCAGATCGAACGTAGAGTTGATTAATCAAACCACTTTCGACTTTGTTCCTTTTCGGGGACGAAAAGTTTTAAGTGGGGGAGATTGTAACAACCCGGAAAATCTGGGCCAGTTTAAAATTTTTATTTTGGCAATTTTAGCGAATTTTGATTATTTAAAATGAATTATTTTAAAAAAATATCGACGAGAAATTTATTTTGAATAGAATTCGAACGTATATATTATACGCGTCGTCGTTAGAATATAAATATTTATATATAATTATAAATAGAATTAAAAATGGCGCGGTAGTTCGATAATTCGATTTCAAACTTCAATTGAATGTACCGGGTGCAAAACAATCCGGATTTTAGTGAAACCAAAAATAATGGAATCTAATAGTGAATATCTTTCTAACGAATCCGAAAAATCAAAATTTCTTAGCGGGAATCAAAAGATATGTCCAGTTGAAAATTCTGAATAGTCGCTATGGAATTCAGGCCCTTAAAAATGGACATTTTGCAAACGACCTCGGATTTCGACGAAACCAGTTTTGTTGGGTCCGTGATGTTAAGTTATTGCTAGGTTTCAAATTTCATAATTTTTCGAATCAATATGTGAGCGTGGCAAAGGAAAACGCGTTTGACCAGTTTCAGTTGATTTTAATCGACTGGAAATTGGCCATTTTTCTAACGGTCTCAGAATTCGACGAAACTAGTTTTGTTAGGACCGTATCGTCAATACGAAGCTAGAAAATATTTTTCTGCAATTTATAGAGTTAGTATGTGACCCCGGTAATTCGAAAAATACGTTTAAAATTCAATATAGTGATTTAAATGTAAATTCAACGAAAACTGATTGAAACGGTCGAATCAGCTTACGATACATATCCCATTGTGTTCAGAATGGGGGTAATTAGCTATGTACGGCAGGCGGTGGGCCTCGTTTCGAGGTCGTATGTAAAAGTCAACTTTATGTAAATAAAATAATAATAAAAATAAAAAAAAATTTAATATCTCCTCACCCCTTTTTATGTTCTGGCCCCCCCCTCCTTTTTCGTTATTCAGATCAAAACAAAAAAAAAAAAAAAAAAGAGAAAAAAATGTCGAAACGAAAACCACCATCGCGGATCCCCCTCCGCCGCCGCATCCCCCACCGATGACGGAAACCCCCCCACCTCGCGATGACGGAAACCCCCCCCCCCCCAACCTCGCGATGACGGAAACCCCCCCCCCCCTCCAGCTTCTCCTCCTCCTTGACTCCCTCCTCCCGCTCCCTCTTCCCCGCTTCTTCAATGCGTCGAAACCCCCCCCCCCCTCGGTTTAACTGTAAGTTTTTTTTTATATATACGATATTTTTTTTAATTCGTTTTTTTTTATATATATAATTATTGTTAGTTATTCTAATTAGATTTTAATTAAGTATAAAAAACTAAATTTTAAATAAGTGTAAAAACTGATTTTGATTTAAAATAAAAGGGTTTAAAAACAGTTTATAAAAAAAAAAAAAAAACTGATTTTATAGAATTTTAAAACTGAAATTTTATAAAGAATAAAAACTGATTTGCAAAAATAATTAAAACTGATTTGTTTAAAGAATTAAAACTGTTTTTAAGGAAAGATTGAAAACTGATTTTGAAAAAGATTGAAAATTGATTTTAAAATAAAAAGTAAAAACTGATTTTATAAGATTTTAAAAACTGATTTTTTTTAGAAAAAGGTTTGAACTTTAAAATTGAAAAGATCATATTTTTAAAATAGAAAAGGCGAAATTTTTATTGGGTAGAAGAAATAAAAATTCGATTTTTATATATTGAACTTTGAAATAAAAATTCGATTTTTATATATTGAACTTTGAAATAAAAATTCGATTTTTATATATTGAACTTTGAAATAAAGATTCAATTTTTATATATTGAACTTTGAAGTAAAAATTCGATTTTTATATATTGAACTTTGAAATAAAAATTCGATTTTTATATATTGAACTTTGAAATAAAAATTCAATTTTTATATATATAGTGGCCTTGGGCAACGAAGGTGACAAAAAGGCGAAACGACGAAGACTTCTGCAAAAGAAGAGCCGTGGAGCTAGGATAGCTATATGTGAGAATTTCTCACCTTTCAATTTAATTTTTCTAGTTATATATATACTAGGATGCAGACGGTGCTTAGTAGCACCCGACACAAATCGTCCACAGACCATGGACTTGTTTGTTTGACTGTTTGGTGATTGATTGCGATATTGGTTTGAATGTGGTTTGTGGTGTGAAAAATCGAATCGATAAATTGGTCAGGATTAGACGTGCGCCGTTATAAGGCGAAGGAGTAAGGCTAGGTTAGACTCTTACTCCAAATTTTGTGGTTTGCATAACGAAATTGATTTGATTGATGTGTGAATGGCGTGGGCCTTCACTAGACCGGGGATAAGGCTAGGCCTTGTCCCGTTTCTAGTATCGTGCCGTTATGCCGCCGAAATTTTCTAAAATATGTTAGAAAAATAAAAATATCATTTTATTTAAAGAATGAATTGAATAGAAATTCATATGTTGAAATAAAATGTTTTGTCGTTAAAAATATAATTTTTAACGTGAAGTGAATAAAATAAAATATTCATTTATAAACCGGACGGTTTGTTTATGTACACCTATTTGAATGACATTGATTGGGACGATAAATTTTACACATCGCCCAACTGCATGAATAAAATTCTGTGTTTGATTGTTTGAAACCCCACACGGGTGTTGGGATGAAATTGGAAGTTCACTCATCCTGATTGATTAAATATGTCAATCGATTGATTGACAGGCTGTTATAAGCATTAGATATCTATATTTGATGCTTATACAGTGTAGTGCACTTTGGTTGATGGTTGATTATTTTTCAAGGCTATTATACATGTGTTGTATGAAAATCCATATAATTAACTTTATATGGTAATTGATTGGGCCTCATTCCAGTTTTAAAATAGAAATATTTGAAAAAGAAATATTTGAAATAGAATATTTGAAAATAGAACTTTATGAAGCCGTGTTGATTAGATTGACGCCATTTTGACGTGAACGATATTTATATCAATTTTAAGTGATTTCGAAATAAATTGAATTGAAAACGAATTCAAAGTGAATTGAATTGAAAGTGATTTCGAAATAAATTGAATTGAAAACGATTTCGAAATGAATTGAATTGAAAAGCGATTTCGAAATGAATTGAATTGAAAACGATTTCGAAATGAATTGAATTGAAAAGCGATTTCGAAATGAATTGAATTGAAAACGATTTCGAAATGAATTGAATTGAAAACGATTTCGAAATGAATTGAATTGAATATGAATTCAAATTGAATTGAAATTTGAATTGAACAGAAATGAATTTTGAAACGAATTTATAAAGAAGAATTCAATTTTGCTTTGAATTGAAATGGAAGTTGAAATAGATTTTGAAATGAATTTAAAACTGTTTATATAATTCGTTTTTAAATAGAAATCGACGAAATATATTATATATATATTATATATAATATAATGGCCTGAATAGAACGCGCCGCGCCGCGGCAGTTCGCGAATTTCGACCATTTATTTCAAACGGACATTACGGGAGATCCGACCGTCGGATTCTCCTAAAACCAGAACCGTTGGGTTCGTATCGAAAAGAGCTTTCTAACGAAGATTAGAAATTTGAAATCTAACGGTTGGATTTGGAATTATGTCCAAATCAAATTCGAAAAAGGTCGCTGTAAGTGCAGTTCGATGGCCATTGATGGAAATCGACTGTACGGGCCTTGATAAAATTATTAAAAATAGTAATAATTTGTGTAAAATCATAAGAAATGATTTGTGAAGAATTGGGATGAAAAAATCCATATTTGAAAAGATAAAAATGGATTTTTATCGAAATGAACTAGTTTTGAACTAGAATTATAATTCTATTTATTTTTAAATAAATAAATTGAATTCGAAAAGGGTTTTAAAAGTAACCAAAATTCCAATGATTGCATTGGAGTGGATTTGAATCGAAATTGTCTTCGGAATATTTCGATGTTGGAATTCGTGATTATACAGGTGTTGTTATGGAAATTTGAAAGATATATATGTATATCGTTATTTCCAATACGACATTTGTTAGTCGTAGAATTCGATATTGAATATAAGCCGATATATTTTCTATTCAGAGCCTTGTATTGAATATCGAATGTGATTTGGGTTTGTCGTGAATGGTGTCTTCACTAACACTGTTCTTGAACCCAGTTGAGAAAAGATTAAATCTTTTTATTTAGATTTAATGAAGTGTACCAATTAAATGATATTTAATTGGAATTGAATTGGTATTGATTTTTGGGTTTATCGTGAACAGTGTTTTAAATAACACTTGTTCTTTAACCCGATAATTAATGGAATGTGATTTTGGGTTTATCGTGAATCGTGTTTTTAAATGACACTGATTCTTTAACCTAGATAATGATTAAAACTAAGTGGAGTTTTAATGAATCTTTAATTAGATTGAAAAGATCGAGAATGGAGTATCACCAGTTTTGCTCCAGGCGATAGTTAAATCTTTAATTAGATTTGAACGTGAAATTTAGAAACTAACTGTCGGTTAGCCAAGCAGAATGGTTTTCTGGATATTGATCTGATGTTGGTTTCAGCCTTCGGGGTTAATATTTGGGGAATTATTCTCTTGATTAATTTACGGTTAGTGACTAATGAATTGGAATGAGGCGTATGTTGTGTTTGTGTAACACTTATTTAAAATATACGCGAGTTATTCGGAAAGACCGGGTTCATCCCATTCTGAATAACTGATACGACGATAAGTCGAAGATGAAGACGATGGTCGAAGACCGGAGGTCTTCACGTCGTTTGGGTAATTACTGATGATCTTGATTGGGCTGTACACCCAAGAAGATGGAAACAGTTAGTGATCGTCCAGACGTACTTGGAGATCGATGGATATGCGGGGTACTAGGTGCCTCCGGTTTCGTTCAGACCCAGGACGGACTTGTAAATGGACTGTGTGTCTGACATCGGATTTCATTCTGTGTGACTGATATCGGTTGCATAGGATGGTTTGCCTGTGTGGCATGCTAAGATGCAAATGATCAAGACTTCTGTTGAAAAGCAAAGTCTTGTGGTGATGATCAAAGCACGGCCTTTGTGGCGTAGCTTTGTGTAACGTTTACCTCGCGTGTTTCACACCCGGTATGAACCAAAAACGGGAGACGGACCTCAGGGAGGACTTGCGTTTCTTTCTAGCTAGAAGTGGCGTCAGTGGTTTTACACGCCCTGACGAGTTTGACTTATGTGGTTGTTGCGGTTGCGAGGCGCCTCGGTTATATCGGTTTCGGCCGAATGCATTCTGGTCGGCTGACGGACCAGACTTACACCCCATAGGGTGGGGAGACGTATTGTTCAGGCATAATAATCCACTCCGTGTGGACCGGCCCTGACGATCCAAGGGGCAGTTGCGGCTGTTCCTGAGGGGCGGGCTAGAGCGTCTCGAATCGGTTGAGGACTATCTTTTGCCTCGGTTCATAGATGGAAATCCAATTTCCAAATACGTGACATTTGCGGTTTTAGTTGTAATCCTATATATGGCGACATAGTGGGATGGGGCGCTTATGTCGCCTATGATTGATACTTATGATTTGAAGTTGTTTTATACACTATGCACTTATCATAGTATCAAATGATTTGTTTTAAACATATCAAGTATTCTTTGGCTGTTATAAGGGAAAACCCTATCCTCGACTGTGTTGCATTGTGTGATAGGACCTGGGTCTTATAACAGCTTCATTTTTCTTTATTTAGCATTGCGCTGTTTGTTTTATGCACTGGTATTCTTGGGAGGAAACCCGTTCCGTGTTATACGGCGTGGTCCCTTGATTTACCTAGCTTTAAAAATAAAGATTAACTATTTTAGTTCTCACACCAGTCACATGACTGACCTGGAGTTTATTGTTTTAACCTAAACTCTGGGTGCCCTTATTTTCGACACGGGCAGCTAGTAGTTTTGGTTTTGCAGATTTATATTCACAGGAACCTGGTTTACAGCTGGAACGATATCCGGAAAGCTTTGTATCCGTATATCTTCTTCTAGTTGTGTATTGTATTATTTTCCGCTGCTATGTATTTAAATGTAATTTAAATCTCTGATATTTCTGTGTAATATTCATTTATACTCTGTATATTCTTGTAATCTGATGCATTGTTGTAATATACAATGAAATGTTCTTCTGTATGCGTTTTGTTGTGGTTTGTTCTCGAACTATCCGACGCTTTCCTTTACGGGGAAGTTGCGGGTCTTCACAGTAGTGAGTCAAGGCTATAGACATCGATAACCCCTTTGCATACGTCCCTCAAAAAAGTCTAACGAATGAAGTTAACTCGTTGGTTCCGATCTGGATCCTGAGTACTCACTTCCTATTTGGACTACCTTTTCATCTCGGGTTTTGGTCATCATCCCGGTTCATGACCCTTCCGTTCGGCTCGTGATGAGCATCTGGATCATGGTGCTCATCCTCGGTTCGTGATGATGCTCTAGTCTGTGGTAGCTGACTCGTGGTCAGCGTATGAGTTCGGATCGTGGTCCTATGGACCGGTTCGTGATCTGGACCTGGTTCGTGGTTCACCCAGGCACGGCTCATGATTTTCCTTCCAGCTCGTTGTTCATGGCATCATAGTCCGGTTCGTGATCTTCTCCTGGAGAGGTGGCTCGTGGGAGGTAATGCTTCATGATCGGCTCGTGGTGGAAGGTGGTCGGCTCGTGACATATGCCTCACAAATGGGTTTCTGACCAATTTTCTACAACTTTTCAAGCAACCATTTACGCCACACGATGGCATTTACGACCATTTTAACTGTTCTATGCAATCACAAATCATGGAAAACATTCATAGAAACATGTATAATCAACCAAAAACACCAAAACGATAAATAATCATGCCAATATGTATTAAACATACCCAAAACCCATGGTTTTCCCCTTAATCGTGTTTAACCATAACAAATGATAGGATTAGCAAAACATATCAAAATTAACCCAAATTTCTGTCAGAGCCCTAAAATAATAATTAAGAATTTTTACATTTTTTCGAGAATTTTATCATGCATAATTTCGCTAATTATCACTAATCACCCTATTTAGCCGTAATTAGTGAAAAACAATGCAAATCACTCACCTAAGTCACAAATAAAACCTTAGATCTGACACTCTACTTATATGGCATGAATCCCAATGCATAGCAGCAGCTCCAACCCTGATTTGGTGCTAATTTCCCTTGTTTTGGTGTAGATTAAGCTAATACGCGATTAGAAAGCGATTTGGGATGATTTTTGAAGGTGGAGGCCATTTCTAGGGTTCCTAGGATGTATAGTGGATGGAAAACTAAAATAAAATGTTTTCCATAACCCTATCAGCACCCCCCCCCCATAACCCTAATCCCGAAATGGGTTATGGGTCTAGCTGCTAATCACTCTAATTAGGCCTAGTTAAGCTGTTTTTCACCTTCCAAACCTTGTTTCAGCCATATCTCCCAAACGGTAAATCCATTTGGCTAATGTGACTACTCTACAGAAAGGTAAACCATCATCCGGATCCAATGGAAGTGGTTTCTGATCAAAACTCCATACTAATCCAAAGTTATGGGCGAAACAAGATTCGCTAAGGGCAAAATGGTCATTTAAAAATCGGCGAAAATCGTGAACATTGGGAATGACCCCACTAGTCGCTCCCCAAAGTTACACGACCATATGACCTCATATGAAAATGAAATAAATATTCTACGATCCTCCGATACGTAGAATGCGGGCCGTTACATTCTCCCCCCTAAGAAATTTCACCCCCGAAATTCCTTAACTAAGAAACAACAATGGGTCTCACATGCTTATCAATCATTTGCAACAATCAGACATACATAAAAACATAATAAGCCTATCCTGGCATGCAGTTTACTAATAAGGGGATAACTAAATGGTCATTAAAATCTTACTAACAAAGAGTTCTGGATGCAACTTCCTTATGCTCTCCTTCGTTTCTCAAGTACAGTCATTCTCATTCTCGCCCCACTGAACCTTGACCGGTTTCACTGCCTTCCTGCGAAGTTACTTCATATCGTACTCGACAATATGGATCGGCCTGCGGTTCCCAACCGCCTCGGGTTCTACTTCGATGTCATCTAACTGATCTGGTGAAATAGTCATATCGGGGTCATGCACGAACTTCCTTAACCGGAAAACATGAAATACGTTGTGAACTCCTCCCATCTTATCTGGTAATCTAACTTTATACGCTAAATTCCCAACTTGCTCGAGAATTGGGAATGGACCAACAAATCTTGGTGTTAACTAGCCTCTCCAACCAAATCGAATCACACTCTTTAATGGAGAAATCTTGACAAACACTAAGTCGCCAACAGATAATTTCAAGTCTCTTCGTCTTTTATCAGCATAACTCTTCTGCCTATCTTGGGTAGCCTTCATTCGCTATTGGATAACCTTGATCTTATCTGAGGTTTCTCTTATTACATCTGGCCCAAGCACAAATTTCTCACCAGTTTCTAGCCAACATGATGGCAAGTTGCACGGTCTTAGGTACAAAGCTTCAAATGGAGCCATACCAATACTAGATTGAAAACTATTACTATATGCGAACTCCACTAGATGCAAATGGTCATCCCATGATCCTCCAAAATCTAATATACCAGCTCTCAAGAGATCCTCCAATATGTGATTCACTCTCTCCGTCTGACCGTCGGTTTGAGGATGGTATGCGGTACAGAGATGTAATTCTGATCCTAAGGCCTCTTATAAGCTCTTTCGAAATCCACTAGTAAATAATGGATCTCGGTCACTCACAATGCTTTTGGGTACTCCATGAAATCTCACTACCCATTTCATTTACAGTTCCGCTAACTTAGCTGCCATTCTATTTTTCTTGACCAGTATAAACCTTGCACTTTGGGTCAATCAATCCATGATTGCCCAAATATTATCGTGACCCGATCTAGTCCTTGGAAAACCATCAATGAAATCCATTGAGACTTGTTCCCATTTACATTCACGAATTTCCAATGGTTGCAACAAACCACTAGGCTTCTTTTGCTCATCTTTAACTAGCTGGAAGTTCATGCATTTGGATATAAACTTCCCAACGTCTCTTTTCATTTCTTCCCAGTAGTAGGTCTGCTTCATGTCTCGATACATTTCGTTACCACCGAGATGTATAGTTAGTTTTGAGTGATGACATTCTCCAAGCACTACATCTCTCAATTCATTTACATTGGGTACAACTAGTCTCCCATTCTTTCTAGGCCATCCTTCTCGATTAACCCATACGTGTTCATCTCCTCACTGTCGATACCCATCTCTAACTTGGAGATGATTTCCAATAGGTTAGGATCGTCCCTCTGACTGGAACCAATCTGCTCAATCAAAGTGGGTCTGATTGCCAAACTTGCTAACATTTCGGGATCCAATTCACACTTAGGTCTGAAATCATATCCCGTAATATACTCTAGTTGCTTCCATTTAAGAAATATAGCCCCTAAACTGGCATGTCTCTACTAAATGCATCGGCTACTGCATTTCCCTTTCCTGGTGTAGATGCGATGTCGAAATCATAGGAAGCCAAGAATTATAACCATCTCTACTGATGAAAATTTAAATCTTTCTGAGAGAAAAGGTACTTTAGCGACTTATGATCGGTAAACAACTTGAATCTTTCTCCCATGAGCTAATGCCTCCACATCTTCAATGTGAAAACGATCGCTACCAATTCTTAATCATGGGTAGGATATCTTTTCTCATGCGGTTTCAGTTGCCAACTAGCATAAGCTACAACCCTACCTCCTTGCATCAGTACAGCACCTAGTCCGGTGTCACAGGCATCCGTGTATACTGTTATCTCTTCATTCCCTTTGGCGATAACTAACACTAGTCCACACATCAACTTTTCCTTTAGACTTTTAAATGCATTTTCACACTTTCCGTACCAGAAGATAGCATGATTCTTCTTGGTTAACTTAGTTAACGGTGCCGCTATCTTGGAGAAGTCTAGGATAAACTTATGATAATATCCCACTAACCCCAAGAAACTTCTTATGTTTGTTGCATTCCTGGGAGTAGACCGATCTTGTACCGTAGCCACCTTCGCGGGGTCCACAACAATCCCATTCTCTGAAACAACATGGCCCAAGAATCTCACTTCCCTCCTCCAGAAGTGACACTTAGAAAATTTCGCTTTTAATTGGTGTTTTCTCAACACCTGCATCACTAGAGTAAACCAAGATATTGTCTACGAACACAAGAGCAAACCTATTCAATTGATCCCTGAATACGCTATTCATAAGATCCACAAAATATGCTGGTGCATTGGTCAACCCGAATGGAATTTACCAACCACTCATAGAATCCAGACGGCATCTGTAATGCCGTTTTAGGAATACTCTCAGTTGCCACTTGGAGTTGATGAAATCCTATCACGAGGTCCAACTGGGAGAACACTCTTGCTCCTTCCAGTTGATCAAACAAATCATCTATCCGCGGAAGAGGATACTTATTCTTCCTATTCACCTTATTCAACTTGCAGTAGTCCACACACAAACGAAGGTAACCATCTGCCTTAGTGGAAAATACAACTGGTGCTCCCCACTCGGAAACACTTCTTTTGATAAATCCCTTCTTCAAAAGATCACTTACTTGCACCCCGAGCTCTCACTGCTCCCTTGGTGCCATACGACGAAGTGGCATCACTATAGGTCTGGCGTATTTCACTAAATGCATACGGAACTCAATCTCTTTGTATGGTGGAAGTCAGGTCACTTCCTCGAAGATATCCGGATACTGGCCAGCAATGGGAACCCTTGATAACTCGTCTTGCGGAATGTCAATGGAATTTAGAAAACTAGTCATCACCTCATCATAGGTAGGCCACCAAACACTACCCTCCGCCCATCATCCGCTCTAATAGTCATGCTAAATCCCTCACAGTCTACCACCACCCTATATCTTTGGAGCCAATCAACTCCTAAAATAATGCCAAACCCAGTAATGGCCGAAACAAAGCAATCACAAGAAAACATACATCCATGACTCGATAAGACCAAATTTCAACAAATCATACCAAGGCTAGTCGAACCACCAATCGGGTTCGTAACCACTAAAGGTCTATCGACTATCTCGGTTTCCAATTCCAACCTATCTACCAGGTCACTAGATATGAAGGTACGAGAAGCCCCAGTATCAAGCAATACCCGAACAGGAACATCATAAATAGAAAGCATACCTTGAATGGCGACATTCTTTCCTTTTTCCGCCGCAGTTGGGGCATTCGACGAAGAAGGAACAACATTAATAACATATGCTTTCACAATCTGCTTCTCTTTAGGAGGTTGTGGACATTTATGCTTGTGATGCCCATCTTGGCCGCAATTTAAGCACTTTCTGTCTGCTGGCTTTGCCTGGCATTCTTTAGCATAATGACCCTTCTTTCCATAGCTATAGCACTCAACATCTTTCTTATTCTTTTTCTGACTATCCCTAGCTTGGTTTCGCTTCCTCTTATTTTGGGAATTATTCTTGCCTCCACCGCTTGCTTACGGCTTTGGCTCCCCTGCAGATGTAATAGCAACGTCGGTCCTCGGCTTAGGGTAAAGACTCTCCGATCTCAATGCCTTTCCCACACTGGATTCAAACATCTCATCGATTTGGTTTATAAGCCTTTCCCCCGAATATCCATCTAAGCCAGTTATGAACTTGTCGTTCTTCTTCTCGGTAGTGTCAATAAGGGATAATCCATACTTCGATAAATATCGAACTCAGCAATATACTTTGAGACTGCCCTACCATTCTGCTTAAGCTCTAGAAATTTCCTAAACAATTCTGATTTCTGAGCAGCAGGGATAAACTTATCACCAAAGCGGGTCTTAAACTGATTCCAATTAACTTGATCCTCAGGAGAAGCTGCTTTAATAGCATTCCACTAATTCATAGCTCGTCCTTGAAGCTAATAGGATGCTAGCTTCCTTTTCATTGCATCTTCAATTCCCAAATCCTCAAAGATGCGCTCAAAACTATCGAGCCAATCTTGAACATCCGTAGCCGATTCCGTTCCATCGAACGGCTTTCCACCAAGACTAGTATAATCCTTGCAGAGCTTGGCGAATTCGGCTCTAGGCGCCAGCACTGCTGCACCACCACCATTATCAGCATTGGGGACTGCTCCCTGAGCATCCCTAAGCATCTCTCGCATAAAGGCTGTGAACATCGTCCTAATATCAGGGACATTCAATTATTGGCCCCTGAACCCATACCCCTCATATATCGGCTCATCGTCAAATCTGTAAAGAGAAAACGATTAACCATCAATATGGTGGTGCCAGTGCAATGCGACTTCATCCTTAAATATACTAATAGTACATATATATAGCTTTAGAAAACCAAAATATCACAAATACGCGCTCTCATATACGTACACTATCTCTTCCTGATGTCTTTCCCTAGGTTAACTACACAACCTAGGCTCTGATACCAAGTATGACTGCCCGCCTCGCACCAGCCGACATTTCCAATGAAACATGCTGTGCCGATGTCCAACCAACACGGAATAGTCGTCAAAGGAAAAGAAAGAAGATGATGAATCATTAAAGAGCCTTTAATATATCTTACAGCGCATGGAACAAAATATAATAATAACATAACTTGATATAAAACAGGCGAGACAGTGCACAAGCTAAAAACTAAGCCATCGTAGCAGCGAAAAATTCAAAATGTAGCTTATGATCCAGACCATCATTATTACATCTTTTAAAACTGTCTCTGGATCAAAATAGGAAGGTACACTATTAATGCCCAAAGTAGTGATCAACAACAACACAGGGATAATATATGGGAATAATACATGTAAGCCTCCTGCTCGTCTCTGGACAGCTATTCGTGCATAACCAGCTAACCTGTCTCTAGTTTGCTCGTTTAGGAGCACCCAGAGTAATAAGAAGAGACATAAAACTCTGGGTCAGACAAAAGTTTGGTATGAGCAATAAGCAGAAAAACAGAATAATAACAAGTATACATAACCATACCTGAACCTGGACCAGTAACCGAAGAGTTAGCACAACAGGATGTACAATACTCTAAGGTGACACTAACACATGGTGTGGAAATAATGGGGAGGGGGTGTGCATGTTGTGGTGATAACAAACATCAAACATAGCAATCATCCTCACATCTCTCACTTACTGCGTAAAGCATACAATATCTACCACTTTGATCACCCAATCATTTGCTACGATCACTTTGCCCCATGGAGTCACGATGACTCCACTGCACTGATCCATAGCTACTAACCCTTTGCTATGTCCACTCTGCCCCATTGTGTCATGAAAACTCCACTGCATTGGCTCATAGCCTTGCTATGATCACTTTGCCCCCATGGAGCCATAACAACTCCACTGCACTTATTCATAGCCGCTAATCCGTCTCTCAGTGGTGAGTCAAAGCTATAGACATCAATAACCCCTCTGCACACGTCCCACAGCAGAGTCCAACTCATGAAGTCAACTCATTGGTTCCCATCTGGATCCTGAGCACTCACTTCCTATTTGGACTACCTTTGCATCTCAAGTTTTGGTCATCATCTCGGTTCGTGACTCTTCCGTTCGGCTCGTGATGAGCATCTGGATCGTGGTGCTCCTCCTCCTCTATTCGTGGTGATGCTCCTGTCCGGGATAGCTGGCTCGTGGCCACCGTATGAGTTCGGGTCATGGTCCTATGGACCGGTTCGTGATCTGGACTCGGTTCGTGGTTTGCCCAGGCACGGCTCGTGGTTTTCCTTCTAGCTCGTGGTTCGTGGCATCATAGTCTGGTTCGTGATTTGCTCTTGGAGAGGTGGCTCGTCGGAGGTGATGCTTCACGATCGGCTCGTGGTGGAGGGTGGTCGGGTCATGACATATGCCTCATGAACAGGTTTCTTACCAAATTCCTGCAACTTTTCAAGCAACCGTTTACACCACACGACAGTGTTTTCGACCATTTTAACTGTTCTATGCTAATGCAAATCATAGCAAACAGTCATAGTAACATGTATAATCAACCAAAAACACCAAAATATGAATAATCATGCCAATATGGATCAAACATACCCAAAACCCATGGTTTTCCCCTTAATCGTGTTTAACGATAACTAATGATAGGATTAGCAAAACATATCCAAATTAACCCAAATTTCTATCAGAGACCTAAAATAATAATTAAGAATTTTTACATATTTTTCGGGAATTTTATCATGCATAATTTCGCTAATTATCATTAATCACCCTAATTAGCCGTAATTAGTGAAAAACAATGCAAATCACTCACGTAAGACACAAATAAAACCTTAGATATGAAACTCTACTGATATGCATGAATCCCAATGCGTAGTCGCAACTCCAACCTTATTTCATGCTAATTTCCCTTGATTTGGTGTAGATTAAGCTAATAAGCGATTAAAAAGGGATTTGGGATGATATTAGAAGGTGGAGGCCATTGCTAGGGTTCGTAGGATGTAAATGGCGGCTGGAAAACTGAAATAATATGTTTTCCCTAACCCTATCAGCCCCCCCATAACCCTAATCCCAAAATGGGTTATGGGCCTAGTTGGGTATCACCCTAATTAGGCCCAGTTAAGGTGTTTTTCACCTTCCAAACATTTTTTCAATCATATCTCCCAAACGATAAAACCATTTGTCTAATGTGACAACTCTGCGGAAAGGTAAACCATCATCTGGATCCAATAGAAGTGGTTTCAGATTAAAACTCCTTACCAATCCAAAGTTATGGACGAAAAAAGATTCTCCAGGGGCAAAATGGTCATTTAAAAATCGGCAAAAATCGTTAACATGAGGAATGGCCCCAATAGTCGTTCCCCAAAGTTACACGACCATACGACCTCATATGAAAATAAAATAAATATTCTACGATCCTCCGATATGTAGAATGCGGTTTGTTACATCATAACAGTTTATAATCGATATAAATTCCTATATCAGACTCGTACTATAAGTGGAATAACGATAAGGCCTTTTAAATTCCATATATAGTAATGTTCTTCCTTCAAAGAACCTCATTTCTGTTATCACTAAATCGAGTTCCACTCTATTCCAATTACTTTTATTAAATTGGAAAACTTTACTTTGGAAATTTCTATTAAATCTTAGAATAAAGATTTATATATTCCAAATCTTAACTTCGCTGTTGATCGGGTTTAAGAACTAATGTTGTTTAAAACATCATTGACAATCAACCCAAAATCAACTTCCATTTAATTCCAATTATATTTATTAATTGAAAAACTTCCTTAAATCTTAGTTAAAAGAATTATTTCTTTCTCAACTGGATTTAAGAACAATGTTATTGAAGACACCATTCACGGCAAACCCAAAATCCAATTTGATATTAAATACAAGGCTCTAAATAGAAATCATATCGACTTATATTCAATATCAAATTCTAAGGCCAACGGATATCGTATTGGGAATAACGATGTCTGTATCTTCCAAATTACTCAACAATATCCTTATAATCACGAATCCAATATCGAAATATTCCGAAGATTATTTCCATTCAAATCTGTTCCAATTCATACGTTGGAAAACTCTAGTTAGATTAAAACCATTTCAACTCCTTTCAGTTCTTTATTCTAGTTGTCAGCTAGTTCATTTAGATATAAATATCTTTTATCTTTACAAACATGAAATATTTCATCCAAAATCTTTTCAAACCGTTTATTATGATTTTACATAATGTATTCGTGTCCATCCGAAATCGGACATCAAAATCATATTTTGATTCTTCTCTGACTATTATGTTAAACTATTCATTTATATTCTGAATCGGGATGTAACTCAATCAATTACCATAGAGCTTTAATTATATGATTTTGTACATTGCATGTACTCAAAAAAAGTGATACTATATAAGAATTAAATAATTAAATAACGCTTATAACCGCCTGTTAATCAATCGATTGACATAAACTAAACACAAGAGAGATGTGCACTACAAGAAAAATGATTTTTTGTAGCACCGAAAAAACGCTACTATGTATTTTTGGTGGCGTTTTGATAATCGTTACGAGAACACATGCCACTAAAAATATTATTTTTGTTGCAATTTATAGAAACGTCACTAATAAAGCCTTTTTCATAGCGCTTTTTAATGTTACAAATTTTTTTTGGGGCGTTAAGTAAATGCCACCGAAAGGGTTTCTTCATTACGGTTGTTTTTTTGTTGCATTCTTTTAGTTCTTTTGTAGCGTTTATAACACGCCAACATAAATGTTTTTGTGTTATGTGACAATTTATTTATAGCGGATTTTAAATGCTATGAATGAATTTAATATTCCACAGCATTTTCTCTGCCACCATTTGTTACCAAATTTGTATTATATTCCGTACCTGCCCATAATTTTGCCGCCAATTAAATAACATAATCCACAAACACACACGTTTTTGAACATAACATATTGTAGAACCACAACATACACATTCAAACATCCACAAGATAATCATAAAAACATCCACGGTTTCAATCGTCCATAACCTTCACAACCAAACTACCAGTGACACTGTCATCACCACAATATACACAATCAACTTACAATAACACTGTCATAACCAAGTAAAATAAACCCCAAAATAAACACCTGAATTAACCAAGTTACTGAGCAAATATTATAGTGCTGCTGTCATCAAACCACCTGAAGTATTGTTGATCTACCTGTAAAACAAATAACAAAACATAACTAAAGAATAGAAATAGCATAAACCTTTCAGACACTACATAACATAAACCTTTTAGACACAAGCTCTGATCGTAACACTACATAACATAAACCTTTCAGACACGCTCATTTTCCTGCACACTATGAAGACTACATAACAAAAACACCTGATTTTTTTGTCAACCTCAATTTTTTCCTAACCAATGTCCATTGCGTACAATAATGACAACAAAATAATTTTGACTGAAAGAAACAACCTTAATTTCTGAAATATAGAAAATGTTCCAGAACTCAGAACTCTGAACCATGTAATGCATTATATAATAGATGCAATTCTGTGACCATGTAATTTTGTGACCAAGTAATTGAGAGATGAAAGTGCCTACCCATTACGGTGAATGTATGATTTCATATATGATTTCTGAGATGACCATGTAATTCTGAGATGACCTGTAATTCTGAGATGACATGTGCCATCTCCTCAAGTATATTTCATATATGATTTCTCTCCAATTAAGGTGAATGCTTATTGGTATCTTTGCAGTAATACACATTATCTTGATAATATTCTAACCAAGTACGTAAAAGTTTGATCTATAATGCAAATCATAGAAGATATCTCACCAAATTGGCTTCAAAAGCATTAATGCACATTAACTGGGAGTTTTTGTCTGGTACTACTAGCAAGTTTGATTTATAAGGAGAGTGAGACAACATACTTATTATCCAAAATAACCTAACTCAATTTTTTTCAGTCAATCATGTGGTCCCGGGGGCAGTGACTCCTAAATGTATATTAAAAATATTTAAATACCTTTCATTTTGTGTCAATAATGATTTTTCCCACTGGCCAAGCTATGGGAATGCCGAAGGCATCTTCCATGCACTTCAAAGATGATGTTGGTCTCCATAGCTCTGAAGTTGGAATTGTCACATGTTCAACCCAAACCTTTATAGGATCCTTTCCCAATAGACAACAATGGACCACCGCTATCGGATCAGTTGATGCAATAGATCCTTCAACCACTACGTCTGTTCCAACCACATTTATCAACTTGCATTTGGCACCTTTTGTCATGTTTGCAATCGGACGAAAGAAAAAGGATTATTATGCAAAATGTATATACTTACACAGTGATCAACATTGAAAATTAATACTTACGTTTTTCGATTTATTCGTGAACATATATGAGGATTTCGAGGGAGAAGTCACATGATTTTCACTATCATCATGACTCTTTATTGGATTTTCTTTGTCCGCTTCTACTTTTGATCTGGGCCATGCTACTTTCCTACCAATTGTATCTCCAATGCACACATATCAGATGTGGGTCACCACAAATAAGCATCTTTATTTATTACATTGTCCACCCAAATGACAACAGCAGACGGACCGAGCGGAATACCATTAACAGTGCATTTTGGATCAGCAACATGGATTCTTACTTCGGCAACTACACCTTCACCCTCATTCCAACCATAAATCTTGCAATTATTGTTGATGCTGTCGGTACTCTAAAAATGAGAATATACTTCAATATTAGCAATTATACACACACGTAACTGCTAATTTTAGTCATGACAGTTTCAAAACAAAAGAATATTGTATTATTTCTATGAAGTTGCTGCTAATAGCTTCACGTGTAACTGTAAATAAATATTCGTGGTACTTTATTCTATGCACACACAAAATAGCTATAAATACAATATGAGAAGTGTAAATTTTACTGTATTGGCTTCATCAAAGTTCAAGCGTGTTCGCAGTGGTACCTTGATGCAAACTGATGGCCAAGTTATTACCTTATTCATAACATCTCCTAATACAACCATTTTACGTGTAGGCCTCCATAAATAACTATTTGCCTTATCCAAAAAATCTATAACAACGCTCGCAGCATTTGTTCCTAGACGAATGTCACCAACAATGTCATTTGGGTCCATGGACAATGGCCTCCCATAGGCAAGAACTCCAGAGTTCCATCCCAATTCAGCAACGTACATACTTCGTCACCACTCTAGAATTATTCAACCGAAAATAATATCAAATACTCGATTAAAAATTTAAAACATAAATTTTATTTATTGAGAAATATAATTATTATTTTTACCGATTCAGGTGAGAACTTTCCTGAACTTTCTTTCCCCTGCTGCAAAGCACAAATATCATGATATTTTAACCTAAGGAGAACTCAATGGAATCCACAATACTTAAAATAAAAAATTACTGGATCAAAATATTTATTAGGTAATATAATTATTATTTTCATCATTTCATGTGTACTCGCTTGCAAACTTTCTTTACCCTACAATAAAGCACCAAAATTTATTCTTTTTAGTATTTCAAATTATAGAGTGTGCTAAATATTGTATTTAACGAATAAAAATTAATTTTAGAAGTTTACCTTCTGGTCCATCAGAGTCTGTATCATTCCCTTCAATTCTGCTATTTCCTCTTGACACCGTGAGACTTGTTTATCTTTGGACTGAGCCACAGCTAGCTTTGTTAAAGTGCAACCCCTTCCCAATGCCCTTAACCTTCCCGGTTTATCTTCTCCCAATACATGTGCAAGAGCATCTACAATGAGATTCTATGTCGAGGTAGACTAGGTTACGCTACCAAACTTTTTAATCTCCTCCTACATAAATAAAAACACATAGATGATGTACGATGATAAGAATACCACAATTTCAAAATAAATACCAATAAATAAAAAAACAATTATACAATAGTATTTGCAGCCTCCATAGACACCAGTTGACCATTTTTTAATGTGAGATTTGATCCACACATCAGCTCTAGTTATGGACGATGAATCTACACTTTCATTTTTCTAAATTTAGGATAACATTAAATAAGTAAAATGACAGGTATAAAATAATATTAAATAAAGCTATAGTTATTAATCTAACCAGGTCTTCGGTCATGCTAGCCATTCCCTTGCAACCGGTTGTATACGGAAGTTGTGTGTACCTAAGGGTCGAATATTTCTCACTTTTTTGCTGGAAATATAGAAAGATGTAAAAATTATCATACTAATAGAGACGAGCCTAGGAATGATTTGCTGTTGAAGTATTGATTTTATATTAGATTTACCTTAAACCCCACACTTGTTTTCGCCTTCACAAACTTTCTCCATTCGTTCATGTTTTTTATGTTGGTTAGTTTCAGTTTAAGTCTTTCCTCTTCACTCTCCGTTTTTTGCAAAGTTCGAACCAATTTGCTTTTTGACGATCTCCACAATACTCCCATTTGTTGAAATATATCTTTTCTTTGCCATTCCTATTCCAGTTTAAATATAACTTGAATCAGTTCATGAAAACATGATATTAAAATCAAATAATTCACCTGTACTGCATATGGATCGAACTAGAGTACACAACTTTAGAATATTAAAATTTGTTGCATGAATTATGAGATTTCTATCATGTAATTAAATAACCAAAATTAAGTCTTAATTCATAGGTGAACCGACTACCACAAAACTTCTTTTAAATCATCATTTATATTCCACCAATCATCGATAGTCTATGGAGCCTGCTCTCGCACAAGCAGTCCAAGAAAAGAGGATAGATATACATACCCTTTCCCTATCGGTATATCTAGATCATTAAACTCAACTTCAATTCAATCCTAATTGCATAACGGGAGCCTTTTTTTGCTTTTGCTGGACCTCTACCACGTCTTTTCTGAGAAGTACTTCCGATGTCAAGTACACTTTGTTTCCCTACTTCCAACTCGGCATCATCAGTTTGTTCAAGACAGGTTTGTTTTCTGAGCGTAGACCTTCTTCATTTTGGTCATTTATGACAGTTTGTTCTTTGCCTTCATTGTGAACAATGGCTTGCTTCTTATTAGAACTGACTGGTTGTTCTTCGCATTGAATGTTACGCTTTAGCTTTGATTTACGCTTCCAATCTGGCTTATTCTTTTGGGATTCCTTTGAAGCCTTTATCTGATTGCGAGTACGTACA
This sequence comes from Allium sativum, assembly GCA_030737875.1. Taxonomy (NCBI): domain Eukaryota; kingdom Viridiplantae; phylum Streptophyta; class Magnoliopsida; order Asparagales; family Amaryllidaceae; genus Allium; species Allium sativum. The sequence continues at coordinate 299,298,934 of CM060922.1, forward strand.
TTACTTATCAACATCATTTTCTGCAAATGAAACAAAATACATAATTTTAGTTGTATATACAGTCATAAATATACATATATAATTTAAATTGTCTGGTTTGATGTAAACAAATGCAAGACTAGACAAGACATCACAATGTATATGTATATATAGATATAAGTATATAAAATATACACATGTGCATGTACTAGTGCATGTTTGTGTAATATGTGCATATGCAAAAGCAGACCAGACCAGACAAATCTTAGGTTTAATAGGAAGACAAGACAACACAATGTACTAGTGCATACGCGTGTAATATGAAAAACAGGTCAGACCGCATGGCCAAGAAATGCCAGAATTTCTGGTACAACATAAATGTATATAACATAGTTTTAGGTGCAACACCAATGAACAACCAAACGTACAAAAAATCAATACGCTTACAACAAACAACCAACACTAAAGCAAATGAACAACCAACAATACAGAAAATCAATACGAGTACAATAAACAACGATGCTCAAGTAGGTCATATAATCTACTTAAGTATGCCCTCGCAATCCTCTCTAACATAGCTAATATCTTCATCATCCACTTTGGTTATTTCATCTTCCATCACTTGGATATCTTCCTCGATGCAAGTGGGATCCTCTAAATCAGTAAAACTTCTTGATGGTGCTTCTGTTACAACATACCAATTAGAATCATCATCCTCTCTTGAATAAAATACATGTTTAGCTTGAGATGTGAGTATGTACGGGTCTCGTGAAAATGATGCTTGATGTAAATTAACAAGAGTGAACCCATCATCATCAACTTTTACTCCATTTCCTTTATACACCCAACGACACTTAAAAACTGGAATATAAAACAAATGATAATCTAATAAAATTATATATATATATATATATCAATATTCCATAATAAGTGACTACATCAACCACTTGGGACATATCTTTTGCATTTTTTTTACACATAGTAGTCGCATCAAAAGACACCCCACAATTCTGTGTTTGTCTTCCTAAATATTTTACATGAAAACGTTGCTCATTGATGATATATCCTTTGTAAGACATGGCATCATCCTTCGGACTGTAAGCAATCTATTTCAATAGTTCTTTGTGATCCTTGGGGGTAATAGGTACCTACACAGAATTTCATTTAGCATGTAAATTTTATATTATATTAATAATCATAGAGAATATATTTGAAATCTAAATGACTCCCTTTTAATCCAATTGACAAAAAATTTGTATGTGTTTCCCAAAGTAAGGTCACATTTTTTTATGTGCTGATCTGAATTTTCTAATTCCTCCAAATACAAACTAGTATTGAACATTTGATTATAAGTTACAAACAGAAAAATAATTAAAACAATATATAACATGAACTTACTCCATAAATGGTTCCACCGCAGCCATATTCATTAACATGACTAAATGAGCCATTTCTTTCTCATTAGCCGATAATGTAATTGCCTTCGATGTTGAAATTGGTCATCCCTCGAGTATTACGCTACTTTCATACTCTTCATTTCGGGCTCCTTTCTCCTCTACATGTCCTGATTTTTTCAAAAATTCATTGAAGAACAACATGCATTCTGCTGCTAGATACGATTCTGCAATACATCCCACTGGTCGTGCATAGTTTCTGACATAATCTTTTGAGTTTCTTCATTTATCTGTTGAGCGAGTACATCCAACAAAAATGAATCGGTCCACACGTTAGTGCTTCTTTTCCAAGATGAATGGATAAATGTACCATTATATCAAAGAAAGAAAGTGGGAAAAAAATTTCAAGCTCACATGAAACTTCAATATTCTCAACATTTATTTGTTCTACCTTCTTTCTATCAAGAACACGTTGACGTAATTTGTTGAAAAAAGAACATAAGCAAATTATTACTTTTCTTGCCTTCTTTGCCAGTAATCCTCTCGATGCTACTGGCAATAAATGTTGCATTAATACATGATAATCATGTGACTTAAATCCACTAATTTTACAATCCAACAACGAAATCTGATTTTTTTTTAAATTTGAACAGTAGCCATCCGGTCCATTGAAATCGTACAACCTTTTGCAAAATATTTTTTTCTCAAATTTTGAAAATAGATATGGAGCCGGTGGAAGATATGTTTTATTCCCATGAGGTTATGTATGAAGCTCACATCGAATTCCCCAATCCTTTAAATCCTTCCTACAGTTGGTTCCATCTTTGGATTTATTACCACGCAACATCGTTCCCAATAAGCTTTCACCAATATTCTTCTCCACATGCATCGATCTATATTGTGACGTAAAGGAAGTTCCTATTAAACATATTAACCACTAACCTCCCAGTAAGGCAAATCAAAGAAAACTGATCTTTTTTCCATCTTGCTATCTCTATTTTCGTGGAATTGTTAGTGTCATCAATTTCAACTTCTTCATCATAAACACACTTTCGCTTATTAATATTTCCTTCTTTTCCTTTTCCAAAAGCATTCGGATAATCCTTCAACAATGCATAGGTATTTCTCCCAATAAGCAATCTAGGAGCACTATCGGTCTCTATGGTGTTATTAACAACGCCTTTTGTTTCCTACATGAATCTGAAGGAAGTTGAAATCTTCTATATCCCATGTAGGTGAACTTTCGACTATGATTCAACCAACGAGAGTGGGATTGACACCACATAATGGTCAAGCTTTTTCCCTTTCACACGACATCTAGTAAGATTTCCATAAGCAGGAAAATCAACAATTGTCCAAAGCAAAATTGCATTATGTTTAAATAAAGTTTGCTAAACGCTTCAAAAGCATTAACTCCATAAGACCACAAGTGATGCAAATCTTCCACCAAGGGCGCCAAATATACATCAGTATCATTTCCGAGTTGCTTTGGGGCTTGATAAGTAAAGTTAACTGTTAAGCAATGAAATATGGCTCATGAGTACATAGCAAGGTTAGGTCGTTCTCATTGCATAGCGTTAGGTCGTAAGTCCTTAGATCGGAAAAAGATCCATTCAAAACATACCATAGACCATTAAAGGTGATAGTCAATCGAGACCATCGGGCCGTCCAATTTTAATAGGTCATTAGGCTTTTTAGACCATTCGGCATTTTAGGTCATCCAGATCTCTTTAGGTTGCTCAGCTTCCAAAAATCCGCGAAAGCTCTTGGAAAGACAAGCACACAAGTCCGTTGAAGTTTGCAATGCACCCCGCTCCTAAGGTCACCCAACTTTTAGCTCGGTCCGCCTTTTTTAGTTCACCAAGCTCTTTGGCCTGCACCACTTCATATTAAGGCTGTTGGATCGCTCCGTCTTTTCGGTCCGTCCCTCTAAGCTTCAAAGCTTTGGACCACAAAAACTCTCCTCCAATACCTTTTAACTTGCCCAACGACCTAAAGATTGTTCAGAATATTTACAACTTTGCCATCTGGTCCGAATCTCATCTATAAATACCCCTTCATTTCTTCATTTAAGGGAGGACCGAATTCCATGACCTCCGAAAGCTGCCTAAATATTTCTTGAGCATTCTTAAGTTATTTATATCTCTCCAAACTCCTTCAATTGAAGATCAAATATGAAATTCGTCCTGGAATCTTTTGCAAGTGATCAAACATCCTAGAAATGGAAGATTCTTAATCATTCTCCTTGCATATTGTGGAATTCGCCTACTTCACACTAAATTGCATAGATTTGAGTGAAGCTATTGTGTAAGAAGCAATATGAATGTACTCTTGTGTGATCCTCAACTTGTAATCTTTGAATTAATAATGGAAATCGCTATTAAAGTGAACGTAGACCTTTCCTAAGGTTGAACCACTATAAACTTTGGTGTCTTTTCACTTTTTTGTAATTGTGGCCTCTCTTCATACAAATTGGTGAAGTGCAATTTTTTGCACCTTTGGTGTTGATATCTAATTTGGATTTTAACATTTGGCACCCACCGTAGGGCCGTGTTCGCAATTTTTTCCTTTAAACTCCCTCTCAAGGTTGAGGACGTCGCATTGAAGTCCTAAACTACCTCCTTTCCCGAAATCTTGGCAAAATCTAAGAAGACCATGAGCAGAAGTGTTGAAAATACCGACAACAATGCTAATGAAGAAACTCTGCTTACCAACCGCTTCAAATTTGGTGAAGACTCGGTAAGTGGAGCTGGTGTGACTAATATGAGCTGAATGTCGTTGTCGCCAACATGAATCAATGAATGGATGCTTCCACTAAATCTGTGATGGACAAGCTTGATGCCATCCGTAATGCTCGACCAAATTCAGCCCCTTCGAAAGTCCATGTTGATCTCGAAGAAAATGGCAACTCGTCCACCTCTGGTCTTAATAGCCACGATGACATGGAGAACGACAAAGATCGGGTGAGTGACAAGGATGAAGAAAATGTTGAAAACTTGGAACCAAAAACTAAAAATCTTCCGAGATGAAAGGCCAAAATGTAACACCTCGAATTTTCTGTTAACAGGAAATTAACAAATTAAAGTATAATTAATTCTAAATGACAGAATTAAGGGAAACGGGTTATGCCATTGCGTTCGTCTCGGAATTCTGCTTGAGATAGAGTCCGAGTTTGCGTAAATCGGACTCCGTATGAAAGAGTTATGACCTCCGGAATTTTAAGAATTTGATTTAAAATTCAAACAGCCCATAAACAAATACAAAATTCAAAAACTGGACCTGAACTGGGCTGGGTGGGAATTTTCCCGCCCAGGACCTAGGTCGTCCAAGGGGTCGACCTGGGAGTCGATCTGGGTACCCAGGTCGACTATGTAGTCGACTTGGGGGTCGACCTACAGGTCGACCTGCCTTGTCGACCTGACCTACGTGGTCAGGCCCTAGCTGGCCTGGTCGGGTTCTGGTCGAATTTCCGAGCTTTGGTGTGTCACGAGGGCTGACTTGTCACTTTCTGATTGGCTTCTCGTGAGATGGATGGCTATGACTAACTCTAGCTTCATCGACGGCTCTAATTAGTTTGAAATTCTATATAAACAACCTTAGTCTCAACCTAAATTCACACAAATAAAATAGAGATAGAGCCGTCATGCTGCTGGAAGGAAGCCAAGAGTAGCCTCCACTTGAAGAAAGTTTAGAGACGAGCAAAACTAATGTAAAAACAAGAATCAAACAACGTTTGTCTACCCAATGGAAAGCATTGCAAATTCAGAACTCAGAATCCAAAATTCAAGTTCGTCGTTTGTTGTAAGTATAGTGATTTTTCCGGTGGGAATAAAATTAAGATTTGATTCGATGTAAAATGGAAATGGAATTGTGCTATTGTATAATGACGATGTTAATTCATATCTATGTGTTGCAATGATTGTGTTGTGAATGATATTGGGATGTTTGTGGTATAATTGACTTGATGTTGGATCCATTAGAATGTTTGTGGATTAATCTAGTTGATGTTGGATCTATTCAAATTCACATACAAGTCATTTGGTTCATATCTACACCTATATGTTTAGTTGATTATGACAAGTTATATGCTGTACAATAGAACCTCAATGCCTAAATGATTAAGTTCATATACATGCTCATATGTTTATACAAAAGTTGCAAGTCATAATTGGATCCATGCCAAGATCCATTTTAATACAAGTTTCATGTTATAGTAGTAAACATGATTTGATCTAGTTCACACACATGTGATAAAATCATACATACTTTATGGACATGTCATATTCTTGTCATATGCTAGTGATGTTCGATGTTATGCCTAGATCTAAACATGTTTAGGCTTAGGCTGTCTAAAACCATATGCTAATTCATGTGACACCTATTTAGTTAGACCCCTATTTCAATGCAAGTTCACATATATGTAAGTTGATTTAGCCTATGTTGCAAGTTCACATATATGTATGTTAATTCAGCCTATGTTGCAAGTTCACACCTAAGATGTTCATATTGACTATGCTGAAAATGCCAAGTTTACACCTATGTCATGGTTATATTAATGAATGCCAATTTTTTGTACGCTAAATTAGGCTAAGTTTTTAGCCTAATATTATATGTTAAAAATCATGCGGACGAAAAATTAGGCTAAGATTGTTAGCCTAATATTTAGTCGGGGTAACATTGAGAAAAATTGGTAATTATAGGGAAACTTGACATAAGTTGGTGGCATTTTAATGGTACAAATCCTTATACCAAAAAAATGATGAACTTGGAAAGTGGGCCATAACATTTAATTGTTAACAAATTTACATATAACCAGTAATAGAGACAAATATGTAAATTTAGAAAATACGAGTATGCTTAACCCGAGGTTGGATTGAGTTGTGATGTAAACCTGCCCGGACCCGCCCGGCTGTCCAGTAGTCACAACAATACCTATCCAATGTGAGAGGTTAAGCATTGAGCCCAATAAGGACCCGAGGTTAGACTGAGTTAAGGTGTAAACCTTCCCGGAACCAACCGGCACATCCAGGAACCATAGCAATATTTGTCTAATGTGAGTGGTCGGTGCTTTAAATAATTAAAGTTAAGGACAGACAAGTCAGGATGGTAAGATTAAGTTAACTAAAACACTTAACCAATTCAACATGTTTATTAAACTGATGGGTGGGGTTAGGTAAATACAGACACTTAACCACTTAACATGTTTGACTAGAAAACCCTAGTAACGGGGACCCATTTCGGCAGTAACCCAATTAGGTATCATGGTACCCTGAAACTGGGCAGGGTGGGGCACGATTACTGGGCAGATTGTAAAGCGACGTCGGTTGGTGCAGCAGTGTGGGTTCCAACGGAGTACAGGTGTGCACACACTTCGGAGCAGACAACCAGGGCACTGGGCACCAGTAGTATACCCTATGCATTCTAGGATTGTGTCGGGCCACCGCCATGGGACTTGACACACCCCATGGTGGGACCAGCATAGGTATCTACGATCATTGGGGGCCATATGACACATTTGATTTTGCGAGTAGAAGCCGATCTTTAGAAAGTGGATCACTTCACCCCGATCATGGGGTGCTAGTTGAGACAATACAAGTAGGTGCAGAGATATAGTGTGGGGTGCGATAGTATATTCAGTTCAAATTGCTTTATCTTTGTTTATGATGCTTTCCTATTTCCAGTTTATACCTATCATGCCCTTTTACTTATTCTCATACTGAAGAGTCACTAGACTTACCAGGCTTTATGTCTGACTCTAATTTTCTTTCGTCTTCTTTTCTTCCATCCCTCCCTCCCCAGGTCCACAGGGAGGAAACAACCCAGCTTAGTCAGACTCTTTGCAAGCCTCAAGATAGTAGATGTATGGTTTGGACTCTCTTTCCTTGGCTATGGCTTTTGGACACGTTCTATGCGGATTTATGCAGCTTTTATTATGTTTTATGCTTCTTTATTTAATAATCAAGACAGAAATGATGATGTAATGTTTTGGAAGTTATTATAAGACAATTATGAAAATGTTTTGTATGAATACATATTTATGAAATAAAAGTCCGTTTGTTTTCAGCTGCTTATATATGTGTTTATATATCCGTCTTGTGTTTATCTGTGACTTTTACTTATAAACCTCCACCGAAGTTAAGGCATTCCCATTGTGAGTGACCTTAGTGGAGGTGGGGTGTTTCACTTGGTATTAGAGCGCAGATTTACCAGATTAGATAAATGTTTTTGAAACTATTTTCAAAAAGAAGTTTAAAGAAGCATTGTTTTCAAGAAAAAAGCGTTGTTTTTAGAAGGCATAATTCACCAAAGCCATATGCACTATCTCTCTATCCTTTGTCTTGAACACTTTCCTTTTTGTTCCAGCATGTCTGGAGATCTTAACCTTCCAGAAGGAGTACCGATACCTGGCTGGTTCCGAAGGTACCTAGAGGCTAGGGCCAATGGTGCGGGCCCAACAGACATTCCTCCTCCCACTGTGGCAGCGGTTCCTCCTCCTCGTGGAAATACTTTTGCTACGACATGTAGAGACTTCAAGGCTATGGGTGGAAAGGACTTTTATGGAACTGAATCCTTTGTAGTAGCAAGGAACTGGCTGAAGGAGACCGAATATTTGTTCATCATCTTCGAAGTTGACGACAGGCAAAAGATACAGCTAGCAGTGTGGTTGCTTAAAGACGAAGCTTCTTATTGGTGGGAAGTTACCCATGCCGAGAGGCTAGTGGAGACTTGGGAAGATTTTAGGATGAGGTTTGAGATGAAATTCCTCTCCCAAGCTGAAAGAAGCCTGCAAATGGAGTTCCTAACTCTTAAACAAGAAAGTATGACAATCAAGGTGTATGTCAATCAGTTTAATAAGCTGGCCAGATTTGGGCTGGATTTAGTAAACACCCAACACAAGAAGGCCCTTCGCTTCGTCAAAGGTCTGAATGAGCCTCTACACAGCTTTGCAATGAGCCATATACCCATGGGAGCGACTTATGAAAGCTTGGTGGACATGGCACTGCTACACGAGGAAGATAAAGGCAAGAAAGAGGAAAAGGTGGAAGTGCCTCAGGAAAAGAAAGAGGGTTTAAAAGCTAAGAAGACAGACTTCAAGAAAGGCAGGAAGAACAACAAATCCCATGAAAAGAGAAGGTGTAATTTCTGTGGCATTGTTGGAAATATAGCGAAAGACTGCAGGAAGAAGAAGGCAAAGATGAATGGTGGTTGTTTCCATTGTGGAGTGACTAAACACTTGGCTAAGGACTGCACAAAGAAGCGGGGGCAGGGACAGAGGACTAGATCCACCTCAGGGGGACAGGTTTACGCGCTAGTGGCACCTCCGCAGGAACAAGGTAGAAATATTTCTGTAGAAAGCTTAGTTTATCTCTATGAGCATCCAGTTCAGACTCTCTTTGATTCCGGTGCATCACACTTCTTTATTTCATCTTCTTTAGTAGAATCTCTGCACCTAGACACTAGTATGGTAGAAGATCCCTTGGTTGTTTCAAATCCAATTGCGGGCTCGACTTATTTGTCGATGGTTTGTTTGGATTTGAAAATCTCTATTCTAAGTGTTGAATTTAGATGTAGTGCCTTTGTTTTGGGCTTCTCGGGATATGGACTGATCTTAGGCTTGGACTGGTTATCTAGTAATGAGGCCATTCTTGATTGCGAGAAGAGAGTGGTTAGGCTCTTGACTCGACTAGGTAAGACTCTAGAAATTTCTTGTAAACCCTTGAATGCTGTTATGCTTAGTTATCTAGAGTCGCTTGATGCTTCTGTTGAGAATTTACAGTCGGTTAGAGTGGTCCACGAATATCCAGATGTCTTTGAAGAGGTAAAGGGCTTACCTCCGAGGCGGGAAATAGACTTCCGCATATATCTTGTTGATAATGCAAAGCCCGTAGCTTTACCTGTCAGACACATGGCTCCAAAGGAGAGAAAGGAGTCCAGTAAGCAAGTTAAGAAGCTTCTCGAGAAGGGGTTTATAAGGCGGAGTATCTCGGAATGGGGTGCTCCAGTGGTGTTCACCACCAAAGAAGATGGTTCACTACGTCTTTGTGTGGACTATAGGGAGCTAAATAAGCTGACTAAGAAGAATAGACACCCGCTTCCCCGAATAGACAATTTGTTTGATCAGCTAGTAGGTGCGTGGTCTTCTCCTAACTTGAACGTGCTACTGGGTTCCATCAGCTAAGGGTAGCTGAAGATAGCGTTGATATAAATGGCATTCAGAACCCCATACGGTTTCTTCGAGTGGCTTGTCATGCCTTTCGGCTTAACAAACGCACCTGCTTATTTCGTAGATCTAATGAGCAGGGTTTTCAGAGAATTCCTCAACAAGTTTGTGGTTGTCTTCGTAGATGATATTTTGATCTTCTCAAAGAATGAGGAAGAACATGCTCAGCATCTGAAGGAGATCATGGAAACTCTTCGAGTTCATCAGCTAAAAGCCAAATTCTCCAAGTGCCACTTTTGGAGAGAAGAAGTGAGGTTTCTTGGACATAGAGTGTCCAAAGAAGGGTTAGCTGTGGACCCCGCGAAAGTGGTGGCAGTGCAAGATTGGAAGACACCAAGAAATGCAACTGAAGTCCGAAGCTTTCTTGGGCTAGCCGGTTTTTACCGAAAGTTCATTAGAGATTTCGCAAAAATCCCAGCTCCACTCACAAGGCTAACAAAGAAGAATCTAGTGTTCGCTTGGGATTAGGATTGTGATATTGCTTTCTAACACTTAAAAAGGGCTCTTACAACAGCCCCAGTTCTGACTTTTCCTGATGGAAGCAAGATATTCACAGTATATACGGATTCTTGGGGTACGGGACTTGGCGGTGTTCTAAAGCAAGAAGGGAAGGTAGTAGCTTATGGTGGAAGGCAATTGAAAGTTCATGAAAAGAAATACCCAACCCACGATCTTGAGTTAGCCGCCATCGTCTTTGCGCTTAAGTCTTGGCGCCATCATCTCCTAGGTGAGAAGTTCGAATTATATACTGACCATAAATCGTTGAAGTACCTTTTCTCACAGAAAGATTTTAACTTGAGGCAGCAAAGGTGGATGGAGTTCCTTGCCTCGTATGACTTTGATATTTCCTATACTCCTAGCAAGGGCAACGTTGTAGCAGATTCTTTGAGTAGAAAGAAGCTGGCCTTAAGCCCTCTCTTTGTAGAAAGGAAAAGTTTGAAGTATAGAGTCAGTTTTGACTTTAGGCCCTCCTCTTATTTTGTACCTGGTTTGTTGGCATCACTAGAAGTACAGTCCAATCTTTTAGACTCAATAAGGGCCGCACAACATGAAGACCCTCAGCTTATGGATGTGATTGATATACTAATTAGGGGTGAAACTTCTAGTCACATCAATAGGTACTTTATCGATGATAAGGGTTGGCTAAGGCGAGAAGGAAGACAATGCGTCCCACAAGCAAGGGATTTAGTAAAGATGGTTCTCAAGGAAGCACACCATTCCAAGATGGAAATACACCCAGGTGGAGACAAGATCTACAAGGACGTAAAGAGAGTTTTCTTTTGGAGTGGCATAAAAAAGGATGTGGCAGATTTCGTTTCTAAGTGCGTGATATGTCAACAGGTCAAGGCGGAACAAAAGAAGCCTGGAGGACTGCTTCATCATCTGGAAGTCCCGCAGTGGAAGTGGGATAGCATCTCATTGGACTTCATTGATGGGTTTCCTAGGTCAAGATGGGCAATACTAGCATTTGGGTAATAGTGGACAGGCTCACAAAAAGCGCCCACTTTATACCCGTCAAGAGTAGAAGGACTGCCTCATCTCTAGCGTCTCTTTATCTCAAGGAAATAGTTCGACTCCATGGAATACCCTCCAGCATAGTGAGTGACCGAGATCCTATCTTTACAAGCGAATTTTGGCGGAGTCTACAAGAAGCTGTAGGCACACAGTTATGCTTGAGCACGACCTATCACCCCCAAACCGATGGTCAGACAGAAAGGGTGAACAGAGTATTAGAAGATCTTCTAAGACTGTGCGTTCTTGACTTCGGAGGGATATGGGAGGATCATCTTCCTTTAGTGGAATTCGCCTATAACAACAGCTACCAAGCCACCATCGGTATGGCGCCCTTTGAAGCTCTATATGGAAGACCGTGCAGATCACCAACTTGTTTTTGGGAGTCTACAGACAAGCTTATACTTGGGCCAGACATGATTAGAGAGACTTCAGAAAAAGTAGACCTGATACGAAGGATAATGAAAACTGCCCAAGATAGATAGAAATCCTACGCAGACAAAAGTAGGACCGACCTCGAGTTTGAGGTTGGGGACAGGGTTTTCCTTAAGGTATCTCCCTTAAGGAACGTCATTCACTTTGGATCCGCAGGAAAGCTAGCACCAAGATTTGTAGGACCGTTCCGTATCATCGACAAGATTAGGAAGATGGCTTATAGAGTAAAGCTGCCCGAAAGGTTGGCTGGAATTCACAATGACTTCCACGTTTCTCATCTCCGGAAATGTTTACATGAATCCGCGGAAGTGGTGGAGCCAAGCACTCTAGAAGAAGCCAAAGTGGAATGCGAAGCAACTGTGAGGAGAGTTCCAACCCGCATCTTAGGAACTGAGGTGAAAAATCTACGCAACCACGAAGTCAAGCTTGTCAAAGTTCAGTGGAGCGACGCCGAAGAAGACGCGACTTGGGAAACCGAGGACAGAATACGCGCGGCTTACCCTTTTCTTTTTAAGGGTACATCTTTGATTTCTCTTTTTCCTTAAGTTGTGCTTGTATCTATCTTTTTAAGTATATCTCCTCGATATTATCCTTTATCCTTAGGTAGAAACCCCTTTGGATTTAAACCTGTAATTGAAACATGTTATGATTGATGGTTGCTAGTGGTTGCTAGTGGTTGCTCGTGGATGCATATACACACACAACCTAGGTTTTAGATCGGCTCAGTCACCTCATATTGCATATGCATATATGTATTCATATTTGTATGTGGTTGAAACTTGATATGTTGTCATATGGATGTCGCATTTGTATGAATGATTGCGCACTCATGTAGAATTATGAGTAGGGAAAATCTGGATACATAATGGATTCATGACACTAACATGATTTGCATTAAGGAGGTCAACTGAATCAGTAGACAGCCTAATTTTTGCATTAAATATGGACATATGCACACACTATGCATATGATCATGAATCATTAGAGGTCTTTTAAGTACAATGGACGCCTGTGTTTGTTGGTTGAGTATATGGACGATTGGATGTTAGGATATACGTTCTTCTAGACTTGAAGATTTTGGGGACGAAATCCTTTAAGTAGGGGAGAATGTAACACCCTGAATTTTTTGTTAATGGTAAATTAACAAATTAAAGTATAATTAATTCTAAATTACAGAATTAAGGGAAACGGGTTACGCCATTGCGTTCGTCTCGGAATTCTGCTTGAGATAGAGTCCGAGTTTGCGTAAATTGGACTCCGTATGAAAGGGTTATGACCCCCGGAAGTTTCAGAATTCGGTTTAAAATTCAAACAGCCTATAAACAAATTCAAAATTCAAAAACTGGACCAGAACTGGGCTGGGCGGGAATTTTCCCGCCCAGGACCTAGGTCGACCAGGGGGTCGACCTGGGTACCCAGGTCGACTATGTAGTCGACCTGGGGGTCTACCTACAGGTCGACCTGCTTGGTCGACCTGACCTGCTTGGTCAGGCCCTGGCTAGCCCGGTCGGGTTGTGGTCGAATTTCTGAGCTCTGGTGTGTCACTAGGGTTGACTTGTCACTTTCTGATTGGCTTCTCGTGAGATGGATGGCCTTGATTAACTCTACCTTCTTCGACGGCTCTAATTAGTTTGAAATTCTATATAAACAACCTTAGTCTCAACCTAAATTCACACAAATAAAGTAGAGATAAAGCCGTCATGCTGCTGGAAGGAAGCCAAGAGTAGCCTCCACTTGAAGAAAGATTAGAGACAAGCAAAACTAAAGTAAAAACAAGAATCAAACAACGTTTGTCTACCTAAAGGAAAGCATTGCAAATTCAGAACTCAGAATCCAGAATTCAAGTTCGTCGTTTGTTGTAAATATAGTGATTTTTCCAATGGGAATAAAATTAAGATTTTATTTGATGTAAAATGGAAATGGAATTGTGCTATTGTATAACAACGATGTTAATTCATATCTATGTGTTGCAATGATTGTGTTGTGAATGATATTGGGATGTTTGTGGTATAATTGACTTGACGTTGGATCCATTAGAATGTTTGTGGATTAATCTAGTTGATGTTGGATCTATTCAAATTCACATACAAGTCGTTTGGTTCATATCTACACCTATATGTTTAGGTGATTATGACAAGTTATATGTTGTACAATAGAACCTCTATGCCTAAATGATTAAGTTCATATACATGCTCATATGTTTATACAAAAGTTGCAAGTCATAATTGGATCCATGCCAAGATCCATTTTAATACAAGTTTCATGTTATAGTAGTAAACATGATTTGATCTAGTTCACACACATGTGATAAAATTATACATACTTTATGGACATGTCATATTCTTGTCATATGCTAGTGATGTTCGATGTTATGCCTAGATCTAAACATGTTTTGGGCTTAGGTTGTCTTAAACCATATGCTAATTCATGTGACACTTTTTTAGTTAGACCCCTATTTCAATGCAAGTTCACATATATGTAAGTTGATTTAGCCTATGTTGCAAGTTCACATATATGTATGTTAATTCAGCCTATGTTGCAAGTTCACACCTTTGATGTTCATATTGACTATGCTGAAAATGCCAAGTTTACACCTATGTCATGGTTATATTTATGAATGCTAATTTTGTGTACGCTAAATTAGGCTAAGTTTTTAGCCTAATATTATATGTTAAAAATCATGCGGACGAAAAATTAGGCTAAGATTGTTAGCCTAATATTTAGATGGGGTAACGTTGGGAAAAATTGGTAATTATAGGGAAACTTGACATAAGTCTGTGGCATTTAAATGGTATAAATCCTTACACCAAAAAAATGATGAACTTGGAAAGTGGGCCATAACATTTAATTGTTAACAAATTTACATATAACAAGTAATAGAGACAAATATGTAAATTTAGAAAATACGAGTATGCTTAACCCGAGGTTGGATTGAGTTGTGATGTAAACCTGCCCGGACCCGCCCGGCTGTCCAGTAGTCACAACAATACCTATCCAATGTGTGAGGTTAAGCATTGAGTCCAATGAGGACCCAAGGTTAGACTGAGTTACGGTGTAAAACTGCCCGGAACCGACTGGCACATCCAGTAACCGTAGCAATATCTGTCTAATGTGAGTGGTCGGTGCTTTAACTAATTAAATTTAAGGACAGACAAGTCAGGATGGTAAGGTTAAGTGAACTAAAACAATTAACCAATTCAACATGTTAATTAAACTGATGGGTGGGGTTAGGTAAATACAGACACTTAACCACTTAACATGTTTGACTAGAAAACCCTAGTAAAGGGGACCCATTTCAGCAGTAACCCAATTAGGTATCATGGTACCCTGAAACTGGGCAGGGTGGGGCACGATTACTGGGCTGATTGTAAGCGGTCAAAAGCGACTGCGGTTGGTGCAGCAGTGTGGGTTCTAACGGAGTGCGGGCGTGCACACACTTCGGAGCAGACAAACAGGGAACTGGGCACCAGAAGTATACCCTATGCATTCTAGGATTGTGTCAGACCGCCGCCATTGGACTTGATACACCCCATGGTGGGACCAACATAGGTATCTACAATCATTGAGGGTCGTATGACACATGATTTTGCGAGTAGGAGCCGATCTTTAGAAAGGGGATCACTTCACCCCGATCATGGGGTGCTAGTTGAGATAATACAAGTAGGTGCAGAGATATAGTGTGGGGTGCGATAGTATATTCGGTTCAAACTACTTTATCTTAGTTTATGATGCTTTCCTATTTCCAGTTTATACCTATCAAGCCATTTTTCATATTCTCATACTAAAGAGTCACAAGACTTACAAGGCTTTATGTCTGACTCTATATTTCTTTCGTCTTCTTTTCTTCCGTCCCCCCCAGGTCCACAGGGAGGAAACAACCCAACTTAGTCAGACTCTTTGCAAGCTTCATGATAGTAGATGTATGGTTTGGACTCTCTTTCCTTGGCTATGGCTTTTGGACACGTTCTATGGGGATTTATGCAGCTTTTATTATGTTTTATGCTTCTTTATTTAATAATCAAGACAGAAATGACGATGTAATGTTTTGGAAGTTATTATAAGACAACTATGGAAATGTTTTGTATGAACACATATTTATGAAATTAAAGTCCGTTTGTTTTCCGCAGCTTATATATATGTGTTTATATATCTGTCTTGTGTTTATTTGTGACTTTTACTTATAAACCTGCACCGAAGTTAAGGCATTCGCTTTGTGAGTGACCTTAATGGAGGTGGGGTGTTTCACTTGGTATCAGAGCATATATTTACCAGATTAGATAAAGGTTTTTGAAACTATTTTCAAAAAGAAGTTTAAAGAAGCATTGTTTTCAAGATAAAGCGTTGTTTTTAAAAGGCATAATTCCCCAAATCCATATGCACTATCGCTCAATCCTTTATCTTGAATACTTACCATTTTGTTCCAGCATGTCTGGATATCTTAACCTTCTAGAAGGAGCACCGATACCTGGCTGGTTCCGAAGGTAGCTAGAGGCTAGGGCCAATGGTGCGGGCCCAGCAAACATTCCTCCTCCCACTGTGGCAGCGGTTCCTCCTCCTCCTCCTCGTGGAAATACTTTTGCTTAGACATGTAGAGACTTCAAAGCTATGGGTAGAAAGGATTTTTATGGAACTGAATCCTTTGTAGTAGCAAGGAACTGGCTGAAGGAGACCGAAGATTTGTTCATCATCTTCGAATTGACGACAGGCAAAAGATACAGCTAGCAGTGTGGTTGCTTAAAGACGAAGCTTCTTATTGGTGGGAAGTTACCCATGCCGAGAGGCCAGTGGAGACTTGGGAAAATTTTAGGATGAGGTTTGAGATGAAATTCCTCTCCCAAGCTGAAAGAAGCCTGCAAATGGAGAAGTTCCTAACTCTTAAACAAGGAAGTATGACAATCAAGGAGTATGTCAATCAGTTTAATCAGCTGGCCAGATTTGGGCTAGATTTAGTAAAGACCCAACACAAGAAGGCCCTTCGCTTCGTCAAAGGTCTGATTGAGCCTCTACACAAACATGCTATGACCCATATACAGATGGGTGCGACTTATGAAAGCTTGGTGGACATGGCGCTGCTACACAAGGAAGATAAATGCAAGAAAGAGGAAAAGGTGGAAGTGCCTCAGGAAAAGAAAGAGTGTTTACAGGCTAAGACGACAGAATTCAAGAAAGGTGGGAAGAACAACAAATCCCGTGAAAAGGGTTGGTGTAATTTCTAAGGCATTGTTAGACATATAGCGAAAGACTACAGGAAGAAGAAGGAAAAGATGAATGGTGGTTGTTTCCATTGTGGAGAGACTGGACACTTGGCTAAGGACTGCCCAAAGAAGCGGGGGCAGGGACAGAGGAATGGATCCACGTCAGGGGGACAGGTTCACGCGCTGGTGGCACCTCCGCGGGAACAAGGTAGAAATATTTCTGTAGAAAGCTTAGTTTATCTCTATGATCATCCAGTTCACACTCTCTTTGATTCTGGTGCATCACACTCCTTTATTTCATCTGCTTTAGTATAATCTCTGCACCTAGACACTAGTATGGTAAAAGATCCCTTGGTTGTTTCAAATCCAATTGGGGGCTCGGCTTATTTGTCGATGGTTTGTTTGGATTTGCAAATCTCTATTCTAAGTGTTGAATTTAGATGTAGTGCCTTTGTTTTGGGCTTCTCGGGATATGGACTGATCTTAGACATGGACTGGTTATCCAGTAATGGGGCCATTCTTGATTACGAGAAGAGAGTGGTTAGGCTCTTGACTCGACTTGGTAACACTCTAGAAATTTCTTGTAATCCCTTGAATGCTGTTATGCTTAGTTACCTAGAGTCGCTTGATGATTCTGTTGAGAATTTGCAGTCGGTTAGAGGGGTCCGCGAATATCCGGATGTCTTTGAAGAGGTAAAGGGCTTACCTCCGAGGCAGGAAACAGACTTCCGCATATATCTTGTTGATAATGCAAAGCCCGTAGCTTTACCTGTCAGACACATGGCTCCAAAGGAGAGAAAGAAGCTCAGTAAGCAAGTTAAGAAGCTTCTCGAGAAGGGTTTTATACGGCGGGGTATCTCGGAATGGGTTGCTCCAGTGGTGTTCGCCACCAAAGCAGATGGTTCACTACGTCTTTGTGTGGACTATAGGGAGCTAAACAAGCTGACTAAGAAGAATAGACACCCGCTTCCCCGAATAGACAATTTGTTTGATCAGTTGTAGGTCGTCGGTCTTCTCCTAACTTGATCTGGCTACTGGGTTCCATCGGCTAAGGGTAGCTGAAGATAGCATTGATAAAATGGCATTCAGAACCCCAGACGGTTTATTCGAGTGGCTTGTCATGCCTTTCGGCTTAACAAACGCACCCGCTTATTTCGTAGACCTAATGAGCAGGGTGTTCGGAGAATACCTCAACCAGTTTGTGGTTGTCTTCGTAAACGATATTTTGATCTTCTCAAAGAATGAGGAAGAACATGCTCAGCATCTGAAGGAGATCATGGAAACTCTTCGAGTTCATCAGCTAAAAGCTAAATTCTCCAAGTGCCACTTTTGGAGAGAAGAAGTGAGGTTTCTTGGACATATAGTGTCCAAAGAAGGGTTAGCTGTGGACCTCGCGAAAGTTGTTGCAGTGCAAGATTGGAAGACACCAAGAAATGCAAACGAAGTCCGAAGCTTTCTTGGACTAGCCGGTTTTTACCGAAAGTTCATTAGAGATTTCGTGAAAATCTCAGCTCCACTCACAAGGCTAACAAAGAAGAATCTAGCGTTCGCTTGGGATTTGGATTGTGATATTACTTTCCAACGCTTAAAAAGGGATCTTACAATAGCCCCAATTCTGACTTTGCCTGATAGAAGCAAGATGTTCACACTATACATGGAGGCTTGTGGTACGGGACTAGGCGTTGTTCTAATGCAAGAAGGGAAGGTAGTAGCTTATGGTGGAAGGCAATTGAAAGTTCATGAAAAGAACTACCCAACCAATGATCTTGAGTTAGCTGTCATCGTCTTTGCGCTTAAGTCTTGGCGCCATTATCTCCTAGGTGAGAAGTTGGAATTATATACTGACCATAAATCATTGAAGTTCCTTTTCACCCAGAAAGATCTTAACTTGAGGCAGCAAAGGTGGATGGAGTTCCTTGCCACGTATTAGTTTAAGATTACCTATACTCCTGGCAAGGTCAACGTAGTAGTAGATGCCTTGAGTAGAAAGAAGCTGGCCTTAAGTCCTCTCTTTGTAGAAAGGCAAAGTTTGGAGTATATAGCCAGTTTTGACTTTAGGCCCTCCTCTGATTTTGTACCTGGTTTGTTGGCATCACTAGAAGTACTTCCCACTCTTTAAGACTCAGTAGGGCCGCAAAACGTGAAGACCCTCAGCTTGTGGATGTGATTGATAAACTAATTAGCGGTGAAACTTCCAGTCACCTCAATAGGTACTCCATCAATGATTAGGTTTGGCTGAGGCGAGATGGAAGACTATGCGTCCCACAAGCAAAGGATTTAGTAAAGATGGTTCTCGAGAAAGCACACCATTCCAAGATGACAATACACCCAGGTGGAGACAAGATGTATAAGGACGTAAAGAGAGTTTTCTTTTGGAGTGGCATAAAAAAGTATGTGGCAGATTTCGTTTCTAAGTGCGTGATACGCCAACAGGTCAAGGCGGAACAAAAGAAGCCTGGAAGACTGCTTCATCCTCTGGAAGTCCCACAGTGGAATTGGGATAGCATCTCATTGGACTTCATTGATGGGTTGCCTAGGTCAAGAAGGGGCAATACTAGCATTTGGGTAATAGTGGACATGCTCACAAAAAGCGCCCACTTTATACTCGACAAGAGTAGAAGGACTGCCTCGTCTCTAGCGTCTCTTTATCTCAAGGAAATAATTCGACTCCATGGAATACCCTCCAGCATAGTGAGTGACCGAGATCCTATCTTTACAAGCGAATTTTGGCGGAGTCTACAAGAAGCTGTAGGCACACAGTTATGCTTGAGCATGGCCTATCACTCCCAAACCGATGGTCAGACGGAAAGGGTGAATAGAGTATTAGAAGATCTTCTAAGACAGTGCGTTCTTGACTTCAAAGGGACATGAGAGGATCATCTTCCTTTAGTGGAATTCGCCTACAACAACAGCTACCAAGCCACCATTGGTATGGCGCCCTTCAAAGCTCTATATGGAAGACCATGCAGATCCCCAACTTGTTAGTGGGAATCTACACACAAGCTTATACTTGGGCCAGACATGATTAGAGAGACTTCAGAAAAAGTGGACCTGATACGAAGGAGAATGAAAACTCCCAAGATAGACAGAAATCCTACATGGACAAAAGAAGGACCGACCTCGAGTTTAAGGTTGGGGACAGGGTTTTCCTTAAGGTATCCCCCTTAAGGAATGTTGTTCGCTTTGGATCCGCAGGAAAGCTAGCACCAAGATTTGTAGGACCGTTCCCTATCATCGAGAAGATTGGGAAGATGGCTTATAGAGTAGAGCTGCCCGAAAGGTTGGATGGAATTCACAATGTCTTTCACATTTTTCATCTTCGGAAATGTTTACATGAATCCGCGGAAGTGGTGGAACCAAGCACTCTAGAAGAAGCCGAAGTGGAACGCGAAGCAACTGTGCAGAGAGTTCCAAACCGCATCTTAGGAACTGAGGTGAAAAAGCTACGCAACCGCGAAGTCAAGCTTGTCAAAGTTTAGTGGAGCGACGCCGAAGAAGACGCGACTTGGGAAACTGAGGACAGAATACGCGCGGCTTACCCTTTTCTTTTTGAGGGTACATCTTTGATTTCTCTTTTTCCTTAAATTGTGCTTATATCTATCTTTTTAGGTATATCTCCTCGATATTATCCTTTATCCTTAGGTAGAAACCCCTTTGATCGTAAACATGTAATTGAAACATGTTATGATTGATGGCTGCAAGTGGTTGCAAGTGGTTGCTAGTGGTTGCTCGTGGATGCATATACACACACAACCTAGGTTTTAGATCGGCTCAGTCACCTCATATTGCATATGCATATATGTATTCATATTTGTATGTGGTTGAAACTTGATATGTTGTCATATGGATGTCGCATTTGTATGAATGATTGCACACTCATGTAGAATTATGAGTAGGGAAAATTTGCATACATAATGGATTCATGACACTTACATGATTCGCATTAAGGAGGTCAACTGAATCAGTAGACCGCCTAATTTTTGCATTAGATAAGGACATATACACACACTATGCATATGATCATGAAGCATTAGAAGTCTTTTAAGGACAATGGACGCCTGCGTTTGTTGGTTGAGTAGATGGACGATTGGATGTTGGGATATACGTTCTTCGAGAATTGAAGATTTCGGGGATGAAATCCTTTAAGGAGGGGAGAATGTAACACCCCGAATTTTCTGTTAATGGTAAATTAACAAATTAGAGTATAATTAATTCTATATGACAGAATTAAGGGAAACGAGTTACGCCATTACATTTGTCTCAGAATTCTGCTTGAGATAGAGACCGAGTTTGCGTAAATCGGACTCCGTATGAAAGAGTTATGACCTTCGGAAGATTCAGAATTCGATTTAAAATTCAAACAGCCCATAAACAAATTCGAAATTCAAAAACTGGACCAGAACTGGGCTGGGTGGGAATTTTTCCGCCCAGGACCCAGGTCGACCAGGGGGTCGACCTGGGAGTCGTCCTGGGTACCCAAGTCGACTATGTAGTCGACCTGGGGGTTGACCTACAGGTCGACCTGCTTGGTCAGGCCCTGGCTGGCTTGGTCGGGTTCTGGTCGAATTTCTGAGCTCTGGTGTGTCACTAGGGCTGACTTGTCACTATCTAATTGGCTTCTCTTGAGATGGATGGCCTTGATTAACTCTAGCTTCATCGACGGCTCTAAGTAGTTTGAAATTCTATATAAACAACCTTAGTCTCAACCTAAATTCACACAAATAAAATAGAGATAGAGCCGTCATGCTGCTGGAAGGAAGCCAAGAGTAGCCTCCACTTGAAGAAAGATTAGAGACGAGTAAAACTAAAGTGAAAACAAGAATCAAACAATGTTTGTCTACCCAAAGGAAAGCATTGCAAATTTTGAACTCAGTTTTAAGTATAGTGATTTTTCCGATGCGAATAAAATTAAGATTTGATTCGATGTAAAATTGAATTGGAATTGTGCTATTGTATAACGACGATGTTAATTCATATGTATGTGTTGAAATGATTGTATTGTGAATGACATTGGGATGTTTGTGGTATAATTGACTTGATGTTGGATCCATTAGAATGTTTGTAGATTAATCTAGTTGATGTTGGATCTATTCAAATTCACATACAAGTCATTTGGTTCATATCTACACCTATATGTTTAGGTGATTATGACAAGTTATATGTTGTACATTAGAACCTTTATGCCTAAATGATTAAGTTCATATACATGCTCATATGTTTATACAAAAGTTGCAAGTCATAATTGGATCCATGCCAAGATCCATTTTAATATAAGTTTCATGTTATAGTAGTAAAAATGATTTGATCTAGTTCACACACATGTGATAAAATTATACATACTTTATGGACATGTCATATGCTAGTGATGTTCGATGTTATGCCTAGATCTAAACATGTTTGGGCTTAGGTTGTCTAAAACCATATGCTAATTCATGTGACACCTATTTAGTTAGACCCCTATTTCAATGCAAGTTCACATATATGTAAGTTGATTTAGCCTATGTTGCAAGTTCACATATATGTATGTTAATTCAGCCTATGTTGCAAGTTCACACCTATGATGTTCATATTGAGTATGCTGAAAATGCCAAGTTTACACCTATGTCATGGTTAT
Source organism: Allium sativum (assembly GCA_030737875.1). NCBI lineage: Eukaryota > Viridiplantae > Streptophyta > Magnoliopsida > Asparagales > Amaryllidaceae > Allium > Allium sativum. The sequence goes on from CM060922.1 coordinate 299,321,284, forward strand.
GTTAATGAATGCTAATTTTGCGTACGCTAAATTAGGCTAAGTTTTTAGCCAAATATTATATGTTAAAAATCATGCGGACGAAAAATTAGGCTAAGATTGTTAGCCTAATATTTAGACGGGGCAACGTTGGGAAAAATTGGTAATTATAGGGAAACTTGACATAAGTTGGTGGCATTTAAATGGTATATATCCTTATACCAAAAAATGATGAACTTGGAAAGTGGGCCATAACATTTAATTGTTAACAAATTTAGATATAACAAGTAATAGAGGCAAATATGTAAATTTAGAAAATACGAGTATGCTTAACCCGAGGTTGGATTGAGTTGTGATGTAAACCTGCCCGGACCCGCCCGGCTATCCAGTAGTCACAACAATACCTATCCAATGTGAGAGGTTAAGCATTGAGCCCAATAAGGACCCGAGGTTAGACTGAGTTACGGTGTAAACCTGCCCGGAACCGACCGGCACATCCAGTAACCATAGCAATATCTTTCTAATGTGAGTGGTCAGTGCTTTAACTAATTAAAGTTAAGGACATACAAGTCAGGATGGTAGGGTTAAGTTAACTAAAACACTTAACCAATTCAACATGTTAATTAAACTGATGGGTGAGGTTAGGTAAATACAGACACTTAACCACTTAACATGTTTGACTTGAAAACCCTAGTAACGGGGACCCATTTCAGCAGTAACCCAATAAGGTATCATGGTACCCAGAAACTAGGCAGGATGGGGCATGATTACTGGGCTGATTGTAAGCCGTCAAAAGCGACGGCGGTTGGTGCAGCAGTGTGAGTTCTAACGGAGTGCGGGCGTGCACACACTTCGGAGCAGATAAACAGGGCACTAGGCACCAGTAGTATACCCTATGCATTCTAGGATTGTGTCGGGCCACCGCCATGGGACTTGATACACACCATGGTGGGACCAACATAGGTATCTACAATCATTGGGGGCCGTATGACACATATGATTTTGCGAGTAGGAGCCGATCTTTAGAAAGGGGATCACTTCACCCCGATCATGGGGTGCTAGTTGAGACAATACAAGTAGGTGCAGACATATAGTGTGAGGTGCGATAGTATATTCGGTTCAAACTGCTTTATCTTAGTTTATGATGCTTTCCTATTTCAAGTTTATACCTATCATGCCCTGTTTCTTATTCTCATACTGAAGAGTCACTAGACTAACCAGGCTTTATGTCTGACTCTATTTTTCTTTCGTCTTCTTTTCTTCCGTTCCCCCCACCTCCCAAGGTCCACAGGGAGGAAACAACCCAGCTTAGTCAGGCTCTTTGCAAGCTTCAAGATAGTAGATGTATGGTTTGGACTCTCTTTCCTTGGCTATGTCTTTTGGACACGTTCTATGGGGATTTATGCAGCTTTTATTATGTTTTATGCTTATTTATTTAATAATCAAGATAGAAATGATGATGTAATGTTTTGGAAGTTATTATGAGACAATGTTTTGTGTGAACACATATTTATGAAATAAAAGTCCGTTGTTTTCCGCTGCTTATATATATATGTGTTTATATATATGTCTTGTGTTTATCTCTGACTTTTATTAATAAACCTCCCCCGAAGATAAGACATTCCCTTTGTGAGTGACCTTAATGGAGGTGGGGTGTTTCACTTGGTATCAGAGCACATATTTACTAAATTAGATAAAGGTTTTTGAAACTATTTTCAAAAAGAAGTTTAAAGAAGCATTGTTTTCAAGAAAAAGCGTTGTTTTTGAAAGGCATAATTCCCCAAAGCCATATGCACTATCTCTCTATCCTTTGTCTTGAAAACTTTCCTTTTTGTTCCAGCATGTCTGGAGATCTTAACCTTCCAGAAGGAGTACCGATACCTGGCTAGTCCCGAAGGTACCTAGAGGCTAGTGCCAATCGTGCGGGCCCAATAGACATTCCTCCTTCCACTGTGGTAGCGGTTCCTCCTCCTCCTCCTCCTCGTGGAAATACTTTTGCTAAGACATGTAGAGACTTCAAGCCTATAGGTGGAAAGGACTTTTATGGAACTGAATCCTTTGTAGTAGCAAGGAACTGGATGAAGGAGACCGAAGATTTGTTCGTCATCTTCAAAGTTGACGACAGGCAAAAGATACAGCTAGCAGTGTGGTTGCTTAAAGACGAAGCTTCTTATTGGTGGGAAGTTACCCATGCCGAGAGGCCAGTGGAGACTTGGGAAAATTTTAGGATGAGGTTTGAGATGAAATTCCTCTCCCAAGCTGAAAGAAGCCTGCAATGGAGAAGTTCCTAACTCTTAAACAAGGAAGTATGACAATCAGGGAGTATGTCAATGAGTTTAATCAGCTGGCCAGATTTGGGCTGGATTTAGTAAACACCCAACAGAAGAAGGCCCTTCGCTTCGTCAAAGATTTGAATGAGCCTCTACACAGCCTTGCTATGACCTATATACCCATGGGAGCGACTTAAGAAAGCTTGGTGGACATGGCACTGCTACACGAGGAAGATAAAGGCAAGAAAGAGGCGAAGATGGAAGTGCCTCAGGAAAAGAAAGAGGGTTTAAAAGCTAAGAAGACAGACTTCAAGAAAGGCGGGAAGAACAACAAATCCCGTGAAAAGAGAAGGTGTAATTTCTGTGGCGTTGTTGGACATATAGCGAAAGACTGCAGGAAGAAGAAGGCAAAGATGAAAGGTGGTTATTTCCATTATGGAGAGACTGGACACTTGGCAAAGGACTACCCAAAGAAGCGGGGGCAGGGATAGAGGACTAGATCCACCTCAGGGGGAAAGTTTCACGCGCTGGTGGCACCTTCGCGGGAACAGGGTAGAAATATTTCTGTAGAAAGCTTAGTTTATCTCTATGATCATCCAGTTCGCACTCTCTTTGATTCCGGTGCATCACACTCCTTTATTTCATCTTCTTTAGTAGAATCTCTGCACCTAGACACTAGTATGGTAGAAGATCCCTTGGTTGTTTCAAATCCAATTGGGGGCTTGGCTTATTTGTCGATGGTTTGTTTGGATTTGAAAATCTCTATTCTAAATGTTGAATTTAGATGTAGTGCCTTTTTTTGGGCTTCTCGGGATAAGGACTGATCTTAGGCATGGACTAGTTATCCAGTAATGGGGCCATTCTTGATTGCGAGAAGAGAGTGGTTAGGCTCTTGACTCGACTCGGTAACACTCTAGAAATTTCTTGTAATCCCTTGAATGTTGTTATGCTTAGTTATCTAGAGTCACTTAATGCTTCTGTTGAGAATTTGCAGTCGGTTAGAGTGGTCCAGGAATATCTGAATGTCTTTGAAGAGGTAAAGAGCTTACCTCCGAGGCGGGAAATAGACTTCCGCATATATCTTGTTGATAATGCAAAGCCCGTAGCTTTACCTGTCAGACACATGGCTCTAAAGGAGAGAAAGGAGCTCAGTAAACAAGTTAAGAAGCTTCTCGAGAAGGGGTTTATAAGGCGAAGTATCTCGGAATGGGGTGCTCCAGTGGTGTTCGCCACCAAAGCAGATGGTTCACTACGTCTTTGTGTGGAATATAGGGAGCTAAACAAGTAGAATAAAAAGAATTGACACCCGCTTCCCCGAATAGACAATTTGTTTGATCATCTTGTAGGTGCGTCGGTCTTCTCCCGACTTGATCTGGCTACTGGGTTCCATCAGCTAAGGGTAGCTGAAGATAGCATTGATAAAATGGCATTCAGAACCCCAGACGGTTTCTTCGAGTGGCTTGTCATGCCTTTCGGCTTAACAAACACACCCGCTTATTTCGTAGACCTAATGAGCAGGGTGTTCAGAGAATTCCTCAACAAGTTTGTGGTTGTCTTCGTAGACGATTTTTTGATCTTCTCAAACACTGAGGAAGAACATGCTCAGCATCTGAAGGAGATCATGGAAACTCTTCGAGTTCATCAGCTAAAAGCCAAATTCTCCAAGTGCCACTTTTGGAGAGAAGAAGTGAGGTTTCTTGGACATATAGTGTCCAAAGAAGGGTTAGATGTGGACCCCGCGAAAGTGGTAGTGGTGCAAGATTGGAAGACACCAAGAAATGCAACCGAAGTCCGAAGCTTTCTTGGGCTAGCCGGTTTTTACCGAAAGTTCATTTGAGATTTCGCGAAAATCTCAGCTCCACTCACAAGGCTAATAAATTAGAATCTATTGTTTGCTTGGGATTTGGATTGTGATATTGCTTTCCAACGCTTAAAAAGGGCTCATACAACAGCCCCAGTTCTGACTTTGCCTGATGGAAGCAAGATGTTCACAGTATACACGGATGCTTGTGGTACGAGACTAGGCGATGTTCTAATGCAAGAAGGGAAGGTAGTAGCTTATGGTGGAAGGCAATTGAAAGTTCATGAAAAGAACTACCCAACCCACGATCTTGAGTTAGCCGCCATCATCTTTGCGCTTAAGTCTTGGCGCCATTATCTCCTAGGTGAGAAGTTCGAATTAAATACTAACTATAATTCGTTGAAGTACCTTTTCTCGCAGAAAGATCTTAACTTGAGGCAGCAAAGGTGGATGGAGTTCCTTGCCTCGTATGATTTTGAAATTTCCTATACTCTTGGCAAGGGCAACGTAGTAGCAGATGCCTTGAGTAGAAAAAAGCTGGCCTTAAGCCCTCTCTTTGTAGAAAGGCAAAGTTTGGAGTATATAGCCAGTTTTGACTTTAGGCCCTCCTCTTATTTTGTACCTGGTTTGTTGGCCTCACTAGAAGTATGACCCACTCTTTTAGACTCAATAGGGGCCGCACAATGTGAAGACCCTCAGCTTGTGGATGTGATTGATAAACTAATTAGGGGTGAAACTTCCAGTCACCTCAATATGTACTCCATCGATGATAAGGGTTGGCTAAGGCGAGATGGAAGACTATGCATCCCACAAGCAAGGGATTTAGTAAAGATGGTTCTCGAGGAAGCACACCATTCCAAGATGACAATACACACAGGTGGAGACAAGATGTACAAGGACATAAAGAGTGTTTTCTTTTGGAGTGGCATGAAAAAGGATGTGGCCTATTTCGTTTCTAAGTGCGTGATATGCCAACAGGTCAAGGCGGAACAAAAGAAGCCTGGAGGACTTCTTCATCCTCTGGAAGTCCCGCAGTGGAAGTGGGATAGCATCTCAATGGACTTCATTGATGGGTTGCTTAGGTCAAGAAGGGGGCAATACTAGCAATTGGGTAATAGTGGGCAGGCTCACAAAAAGCGCCCACTTTATACCCGTCAAGAGTAGAAGGGCTTCCTCGTCTCTAGCGTCTCTTTATCTCAAGGAAATAGTTCGACTCCATGGAATACCCTCCAGCATAGTGAGTGACCGAGATCCTATCTTTACAAGCGAATTTTGGAGGAGTCTACAATAAGCTGTAGGCACACAGTTATGCTTGAGCACGGCCTATCACCCCCAAACCGATGGTCAGACGGAAAGGGTAAACAGAGTATTAGAAGATCTTCTGATACTGTGTGTTCTTGACTTCAGAGGGACATGGGAGGATCATCTTCCTTTAGTGGAATTCGCCTACAACAACAGCTACCAAGCCACCATCGGCATGGCGCCCTTCGAAGCTCTATATGGAAGACCGTGCAGAACACCAACTTGTTGGTGGGAGTCTACAGACAAGCTTATACTTGGGCTAGACATGATTAGATAGACTTCAGAAAAAGTGGACCTGATACGAAGGAGAATGAAAACTGCCCAAGATAGACAGAAATCCTACGCAGACAAAAGAAGGACCGACCTCGAGTTTGATGTTGGGGACAGGGTTTTCCTTAAGGTATCTCCCTTAAGGAGTGTCGTTCGCTTTGGATCCCTAGGAAAGCTAGCACTAAGATTTGTAGGACTGTTCCCAATCATCGAGAAGATTGGGAAGATGGCTTATAGAGTAGAGCTTCCCGAAAGGTTGGCTGGAATTCACAATGTCATTCACGTTTCTCATCTCCGGAAATGTTTACATGAAACCGCGGAAGTGGTGGAGCCAAGCGCTCTAGAAGAAGCCGAAGTGGAACGCGAAGCAACTGTGAGGAGAGTTCCAACCCGCATCTTAGGAACAGAGGTGAAAAAGCTAGGCAACCGCGAAGTCAGGCTTGTCAAAGTTCAGTGGTGCGACACCGAAGAAGACGCGACTTGGGAAACTGAGGACAGAATACGCATGGCTTACCCTTTTCTTTTTGAGGGTACATCTTTGATTTCTCTTTTTCCTTAAGTTGTGCTTGTATCTATCTTTTTAGGTATATCTCCTCGATATTATCCTTTATCCTTAGGTAGAAACCCCTTTGGATGTAAACATGTAATTGAAACATGTTATGATTGATGGCTGCAAGTGGTTGCAAGTGGTTGCTCGTGGATGCATACACACACAACCTAGGTTTTAGATCGGCTCACACCTCATATTGCATATGCATATATGTATTCATATTTGTATGTGGTTGAAACTTGATATGTTTTCATATGGATGTCACATTTTTATGAATGATTGCGCACTCATGTAGAATTATGAGTGGGGAAAATTTGTATACATAATGGATTCATGACACTTACATGATTCACATTAAGGAGGTCAACTGAATCAGTAGACCGCCTAATTTTTGCATTAGATAAGGACATATACACACACACTATGCATATGATCATGAAGCATTAGAAGTCTTTTAAGGACAATGGACGCCTGTGTTTGTTGGTTGAGTAGATGGACGATTGGATGTTAGGATATACGTTCTTCTAGACTTGAAGATTTCGGGGACGAAATCCTTTAAGGAAGGGAGAATGTAACACCCCGAATTTTCTGTTACCGGTAAATTAACAAATTAAAGGATAATTAATTCTAAATGATAGAATTAAGGGAAACGGATTAAGCCATTGCATTCGTCTCGGAATTATGCTTGAGATAGAGTCCGAGTTTGCGTAAATCAGACTCCGTATGAAAGCGTTATGACCTCCGGAAGTTTCAGAATTCGATTTAAAATTCAAACAGCCCATAAACAAATTCGAAATTCAAAAACTGGACCAGAACTGGGCTGGGCGGGAATTTTCTCTCCCAGGACCTAGGTCGACCAGGGGGTCGACCTGAGAGTCGACCTGGGTACGCAGGTCGACTATGTAGTCGACCTGGGGGTCGACCTACAGGTCGACCTGCTTGGTCAGGCCCTCGCTGGCCTGGTCGGGTTCTGGTCAAATTTCTAAGCTCTGGTGTGTCACTGGGGCTGACTTGTCACTTTCTTATTGGCTTCTCTTGAGATGGATGGCCTTGGTTAACTCTAGCTTCATCGACGGCTCTAATTAGTTTGAAATTCTATAAAAACAACCTTAGTCTCAACCTAAATTCACACAAATAAAATAGAGATAGAGCTGTCATGCTGATGGAAGGAAGCCAAGAGTAGCCTCCACTTGAAGAAAGATTAGAAACGAGCAAAACTAAAGTAAAAACAAGAATCAAACAACGTTTGTATACTCAAAGGAAATCATTGAAAATTCAGAACTCAGAATCCAGAATTCAATTTCGTCGTTTGTTGTAAGTATAGTGATTTTTCCGATGGGAATAAAATTAAGATTTGACTCGATGTAAAATGGAAATGGAATTGTGCTATTGTATAACGATGATGTTAATTCATATCTATGTGTTGCAATGATTGTGTTGTGAATGATATTGGGATGTTTGTGGTATAATTGACTTGATGTTGGATCCATTAGAATTTTTGTGGATTAATCTAGTTGATTTTGGATCTATTCAAATTCACATACAAGTCATTTGGTTCATATCTACACCTATATGTTTAGGTGATTATGACAAGTTATATGGTATACAATAGAACCTCTATGCCTAAATGATTAAGTTCATATACATGCTCATATGTTTATTCAAAAGTTGCAAGTCATAATTGGATCCATGCCAAGATCCATTTTAATACAAGTTTCATGTTATAATAGTAAACATGATTTGATCTAGTTCACACACATGTGATAAAATTATACATACTTTATGGACATGTCATATTCTTGTCATATGCTAGTGATGTTCGATGTTATGCCTAGATCTAAACATGTTTAGGCTTAGGTTGTCTAAAACCATATGCTAATTCATGTGACACCTATTTAGTTAGACCCCTATTTCAATGCAAGTTCACATATATGTAAGTTGATTTAGCCTATGTTGCAAGTTCACATATATGTATGTTAATTCAGCCTATGTTGCAAGTTCACACTTATGATGTTCATATTGACTATGCTGAAAATGCCAAGTTTACACCTATGTCATGGTTATGTTAATGAATGCCAATTTTGTGTACGCTAAATTAGGCTAAGTTTTTAGCCTAATATTATATGTTAAAAATCATGCGGACGAAAAATTAGGCTATGATTGTTAGCCTAATTTTTAGACGGGTTAATGTTGGTAAAAAATTGGTAATTATAGGAAAACTTGACATAAGTTGGTGGCATTTAAATGGTATAAATCCTTATACCAAAAAAATTATTAACTTGGAAAGTGGGCCATAACATTTGATTGTTAACAAATTTACATATAACAAGTAATAGAGACAAATATGTAAATTTAGAAAATACGAGTATGCTTAACCCAAGCTTGGATTGAGTTGTGATGTAAACCTGCTCGGACCCGCCCGGCTGTACAGTAGTCACAACAATACCTATACAATGTGAGAGGTTAAGCATTGAGCCCAATAAGGACCCGAGGTTAGACTGAGTTACGGTGTAAACTTGCCCGGAACCGACCGACACATCCAGTAAATATCTGTCTAATGTGAGTGGTTGGTGCTTTAACTAATTAAAGTTAAGGACAGACAAGTTAGGATGGTAGGGTCTTGTTAACTAAAACACTTAACCAATTCAACATGTTAATTAAACTGATGGGTGGGGTTAGGTAAATACAAACACTTAACCACTTAAAATGTTTGACTAGAAAACCCTAGTAAAGGGGACCCATTTTAGCTGTAACCCAATTAGGTATCATGGTACCCTGAAACTAGGCACGATTACTGGGCTGATTGTAAGCGGTAAAAAGCGACGGCGGTTGGTGCAGCAGTGTGGGTTCTTAAGGAGTGCGGGCGTGCACACACTTCAGAGCAGACAAACAGGGCACTGGGCACTAGTATACCCTATGCATTCTAGGATTGTGTCGGGATGCCGCCATGGGACTTGAGACACCCCATGGTGGGACCCGCATATGTATCTACAATCATTGGGGGCCGTATGACACATGATTTTGCGAGTAGGAGCCGATCTTTAGAAAGGGGATCACTTCTCCCCGATCATGGGGTGCTAGTTGAGACAATACAAGTAGGTGCAGAGATATAGTGTGGGGTGCAGTAGTATATTCGGTTCAAATTGCTTTATCTTAGTTTATGATGCTTTCCTATTTCCAGTTTATACCTATCATGCCCTTTTTCTTATTCTCATACTGAAGAGTCACTAGACTTACCAGGCTTTATGTCTGACTCCATTTTTCTTTCGTCTTCTTTTCTTCCCCACCCCCCAGGTCCACAGGGAGGAAACAACCCAGCTTAGTCAGATTCTTTGTAAGCTTCAAGATAGTAGATGTATGGTTTGGACTCTCTTTCCTTGGTTATAGCTTTTGGACACGTTCTATGGGGATTTATGCAGCTTTTATTATGTTTTATGCTTCTTTATTTAATAATCAAGACAGAAATGTTGATGTAATGTTTTGGAAGTTATTATGAGACAATTATGGAAATGTTTTGTATGAACACATATTTATGAAATAAAAGTCCGTTTGTTTTCCGCTGCTTATATATATGTGTTTATATATCTGTCTTGTGTTTATCTGTGACGTTTACTTATAAACCTCCACCGAAGTTTGTGAGTGACCTTAATGGAGGTGGGGTGTTTCACAAAAGGTCACCAATCCCATCACAAGGGAACCTCCTCATCAGGAGGGAAAAGACCTAAACTCTCTAACTAGGATCGCATGCCTAAACGAACGTTTGGTAAAGAGCTCAGCTTTGCCGAGCGTCATAACACTGAAGAGTACATCTTGGACATAATAGAACAAATCATGAAGAAGAATCAAGCTGGCAATGGCGATGAAAGGGAATGGGACTTCTCTCCTGATAGGACTCCAATCACCGAAAGAATCCTTGAAGCAGAGTGTCCAAAGAATTTTAATCCTCCGACTTTGCCTCCATACAGCGACCTTGCTGATCCAAAATACTTTCTGTTCAAATACAAATGGCATATGAGTGCGGCTAAGGCGATGGATGAGGTAAGATGCACATATTTTCCTCTCTACTTAGAAGGTGCTGAATCATTATGGTTCACAAAGCTATCACCTAAATCCATAGATCGATTCTCTGACTTGACCAAAAAGATCAAGGAGCAGTTCCGCTTGTATGCCACCAAAGCCAAGGATGCTACAACAATTTCAGCAATGAAGCCAAATCCAGGGGAATCTGTTAAAGCTTTTCTTAGTTGATACAACGTCGCTTTGTCCAAAGTTTGAAATCCAGAACCTCGCATAATTCTCATGTCCTTAATTGGAGCTGTAGATGAAAAAAGAGAATTTGGCAGATGAATTAAAATGAAAGAACCAAAAATGCTTGAGAAGTTCTATAGAAAGGCTGAGAATTACATAAGAGTCGACACTAATCCTGTTCCTCTACAGATTATTGATGTCGAGTCGACACTAATCCTGTTCCTCTACAGATTATTGATGTTAGCCTGCTTCTTGAGGCTCCTAAAAATTTCGCTAACCAATACGGTCAGAAGAGTATTCAGGTGCAAAAGCGTACCAATGATGGGGAAAAAAACAAGGCTAATAAGAAGTCTCGCCTTTTCAATTCATCAGAGCTGACGCCTTTGAATGACACTCCTGAAAATATATATCTTCCAACAAAGAATTCTGAAGAATATGCTGAGCCCAATCCGATAAGGATAAGCGATAAAGTAGCATACTTGGGGAAGTTCTGTAGATTTCACAACCAACCTGGTCATAACACTAATAAGTGCCGACACCTGAAGAACCTCATTGAGGAGTTGATCAGAAAAACAGGTTATAGCAGTATGTAAAGAATCCACAGGCCTTGAATCCTTCAGCAACTCCCCAGGGGAAGGGGGCGTCAAATGACCAGTCAGGGCCAAGCAACGGAGCTTCAGCTCAAACCAAGGCCAATCGTCAACTGATAAGTTTTGATGATGCTCCAATTTCAAAAAGGCTCAGAATAAGCAATCAACGTCGCCACCTCTTTACTTCATGCTCTATTTCCTGCTTTAGTTCATGTTTTACTTCGTGTTTTACTTTCTGTTATATTCAAAACTTCTTGTAAACAATCTGTAATAATCTATAAGAGAAGCACTGAACATTAGCTCTACGACTAAGAGCATATTCATCTGAATGAATTTCTTGCTTGCAAAATTATATATCTGATCAAAACATTCTTAAAAGATGATTTCATATTGCAGGCCATTTGTCGAGCGCTTGTTCCCATAACATCGCGACCCCAACAACATTAGTTCAAGAGTCAAATGCTATAAATATCGACATGTACAAACATAAAGGTAGAAAAGCACCACCTTGAAAACTGAATGGGAATGTCGCAAAGATCCAAATAATGAGCAAGTTCCATGACAAACAAACACAAGAGCTGTAACTTTTGTTGAAGGGGCACTTCCCCAAGCAAGATGTTTAAAGCATCGGCTCCTAAATTGGAATAGCCTGCTAAGTCAAACAGACATCCAACAAGGGAACTAGTGGCTGCCTCGTGAAATTATATAACATCCGACCAATCCATTTGCGTAACATCTGAAAAAAGTCAGAGGTGAAGAATGTTTAATCCATTCACGTAACATCTGAAAAAGTCATATGTGAAGAATGTTCAATCCATTCGCATAACATCTGAAAAGTCAGATGTGAAGAATGTTCAATCCACTTGCGTAACATCTGGGATTTCCAGATGCGAAAAGTACAATTCATTTGCATAGCATCTGAAAAATCAGATGTGAAGGATGAAATCCATTTGCGTAGCATTTGGAAAATCATATGTGAAGAATGAAATCCATTCGCGTAACATCTGAAAAAGTCAGATGTGAAGAATGTTCAATCCACTTGCGTAACATCTGGGATTTCCATATGTGAAAAATATAATTCATTTACGTAGCATTTAAAAAATTAGATGTGAAGGATGAAATCCATTTGCATAGCATCTAAAAAATCAGATATGTAGGATGAAATCCATTTGTGTAACATCAGAAAAAATTCAGATGTGCAGAGTGTTCAATCCATTCACGTAACATCTGAAAAAAGTCAAATGTGAAGAATGTTCAATCCATTCGCGTAACATCTGAAAAAGTCATATGTGAAGAATGTTCAATCCACTTGCGTAACATCTGGGATTTCCAGATGTGAAAAATATAATTTATTCGCGTAACATCTGAAAAAGTCAGATGTGAAGAATGTTCAATCCACTTGCGTAAGACCTGGGATTTCCAGATGTGAAAAGTATAATTCATTCGCGAAACATCTGAAAGAAGTCAGATGTGAAGAATGTTCAATCCACTTGCGTAACATTTGGGGTTTCCAGATGTGAAAAGTATAATTTGTTCGCGAAACATCTGAAAAAAGTCAGATGTGAAGAATGTTCAATCCACTTGCGTAACATTTGGAATCTCCAGATGTGAAAAGTATAATTCATTCGCGTAACATCTGAACAAGGTCAAATGTGAAGAATGGTCAATCTATTAGCACAACATTTAAAACCTCAAGAGGGAAAGGTAATGAGCACCCAATTGATCATCGGCATCAGGAAACACTAGATCTGATAATGAAAAACATTGGGGTTCTAACCAAAGTCCTCTCTTGGGGCACCCCTTCTCAATCTATCGGCGCTTAAGTTAATCAGCGTAATTGAGCAATGGAGGTCTCCAATACATGGACTAACCAAGCCAGATTGTAGACGAAGCTCATAGTAAATCAATTAACATGAAATCACAAATGTGAGTTATTAAAATGATAATACTTGAAACCCACAGGTGGTTTTATATTGATTAGCTGACTTTAAGCGTTAATGCAAATCAGAATAACCTGTTCGTGCAAATAGTTTCAATTGAGTTCTAAACCATTGGATGAATGCAAACATTCTATTTTGTTCAAAATAAAGTGTGCTCTAAGTCATTATCAAAGATTAACTAACTCACTATCGATATGGGTGATCGATTGTGATGTATAAGTCCGATACTATGCAATTGCTCGTCCTCTTTTGTAAAACTGGTGGTGCGAAGCGTGTTAGCTCAAAGTATGGTTCAGACAAAAAACCATCACTGGATCTTAATGCAAAGCAAAAAGTATGACAAAGCTAAAATGAAAGCTTAAGGTAAAACAAGCGAAATGCATTATCATCGCCACATCGTGAGTTCAACATAGAGGTTTCGGACACAAAATAGCATAAAGTAGCAAGCAAGGACTGGCACTCGCATATACAGCATAAGTGCATAAAAGAAAATAAAAAAAGTCAAGTAAGAGAGTTCCTTTTTCCATCACTAGGTCCTTTCCCAGCACGAGCAGGGGAGCAAGGAGTAGCATCAGTCGGTTCTGTTTTGTTCCCATGAGTGCCTAGAGCATAAGTGCATAAAAGAAAATAACAAAAGTCAAGCAAGAGAGTTCCTTTTTCCATCACTAGGTCATTTCCCAGCACTAGCAGGGGAGGAAGGAGTAGCACCAGTTGGTTCTGTTTTGTTCCCAAGAGTTGCTAATTCGGCAATGATCTCATCCTAGAACTTGAGAGCCTGAATAAGCGCGGCTTTGTCCTTCTCCAGAGTAGTGGTGCATTCAATATTCTCCTTGTTTATCCTTTGGAGATCACAAGAAAAATTGTTCCAAGTACCTAGTTTTTGCGCAGTATACCTTCCAAATTCCACAAAATGCTTCTCCATCCAATACCTGGTAGCTTCGAATTATGCCAATGAGCGATTCTTTACAGTGTCCAGATCCTCGGGGATTGATCGCTTGTCGGATGGGTATATATCTAGGTCAAACTGGTCAAAGCGCAACCCATCCAAACACCAACTCTGGAATCTCTCAACAAGCTCAGATCTTTACGGCTCAGGAGCATAACAAGGCTTCTCTATGATTTCTTGAAGTTCAACCAGAGTCGGGGCAACAGAAATAGTTTGAGTATCAGGTGCAGGGAGCTTGTCCAACCTACGGCGTTTCCGAGTATTGTCCTCGCTCGAAGTCCCCTATATCCTTTTAGACATCCTACAGAAATAGTGGTGTTCGAAAATAAATAACATGCCAGAAAGCAACTTGTTCAATGCATTTAGATCGCTCCTACCAATTTTGAGTATTTGGGTCGTTCTGTATAACCAGAAGCTTTAGGTCGCAATAATAATCCAGTTCCTTGGATCGTCTTCCTATTTCGAAGTCTTTAGGTCGTGAACGACATAAAGCTTCGGAACTAAATCAACGCAAAGCTATGGATTGAAGTAACAACCTAAGGCCTTAAGTTTTATAACGAAAGCAAGATCACGATCTAAGGCCTAAGGTGATTGAAGCAACCTAATTTAGAGTGTTCCCTATAAAATGCTAAAGTGCAACGATCCGAGAAAATTAACAACGGTGTTCCAACTTTTAAAGAAATGGTAAGGCAAGGAATTGCAAATTCGGATCGATATTGAGCAATAAAATCATGCAAAATAAACATTTCGGCGTATTCATCATTTATCAGCAAAGACCATGATCAAATTACATGAATTCACATGTGGAAATAAAGCCAAGACCATCACAAATATACGAATTCGAGGTTATGTTCACGAGAGTCAAGATTATAGACAAGAAATCACTTAAATTATCAACAATATCATCAAACATATGCTTGAATCGTGGCAAATTACAATTCCGCAAAATCCAAAGACATCAGATCGAACCTGTTTTCTGATGATGGAAAGTTTCAAATTTGATTGATCTTCGATTTGAGTTAGTTTGAGAGACTGGTTGGATTTGAATTAGTTCGGTGATGCTGATGATCAGAGAATAATGGGGCTTGATCAACGCTCGAAGCGTCAGATGAACTTTGGCTCGGCTTTAGATGGCCGCCATTAATGAGTTTTCTAGCTAAGACGAGAATTAAAAGAAAATGATGGCCTAACGAGAAGAAACAAAGGGAAAGTGTGACGATTCCAAATCCCCGTGCTACGGTGTTAAGGATAATCTTTGGAATATAACACATTAATCGTCATTAGCAGAGTACAGATAATAGCATAAACAGGAAATAGAATAATTTACACAGATATGACAGCGGAATCATATATATATCACCACATCAGAGAGCACAGTGCAAGGTACTACTTAGTGCATAATAATACATAATCAGTCAACATCGCCTGAGGCGGAATCATACATAGAGAATACATAAAACTAAATATCAGTCTACATCGCCTGTGGTGGAATCATAATACATATACAATAATGGCGGAAAAGTCATAGTCATCACGGTGTAGTCAAAGCCTCGCCATGAGCCAAAAGTGCACCTCTACTGTGGTGCCAAGCCAAAATATGTCAGCTACCTGTTACTAGGCTGCCCATGTGAAGAGTTTGCAAGGTGAAACAAACTACAAGTCAGTCATGGGACAGGTATGAGAAATCTACTTAACTTATTAAACCACAATAATAAGGAAAATCAAAGGACCACGCCACTTTCATGGAACGGGTTTACTCCGATGAGTGCTAGTGCATGAAACAAAGTAAATTATTAAATCATCGCAATGCTTTTTATAAAAATGAAGCCATTATAAGACTCAGGTCCCATCACACAATGCAACACAAGCTGGAGGATAGAGTTTTACCTTATAATGGCCAAAAATGCTTCATACGAATAAAACAAAAGTGTTTGATATTATTACTAGAGCATATATGTTTCAAAAACGATTTCAATCATAAATATCAATCATAGACGGCATAAATGACCCATACCACTATGTCGCCATACTAGTAATACAATCACATCCGCAATTTCGTATCGGAAATTGGATTCCATCATGAGTCGTGGCAAGGGGCAACCTCCTCTCCGTTTGAGACACTCTAGCAAATGCCTCAGGATCGCACACAGCAATCCCTGGATCCTCCAAGGCCGGTCCTCTCTTACTTTTGAGGATTGGCAATTCCTGAACACACGTTTGTCGGTCCTTGCGGACCTATAATCGAGGCGCCTCGCATTCCAACACCCACACAGGTGAAAAGTATATATAATGTCAGGGCTGGTAGGTCACTGACACCACCATAGCTAGAAAGAAACGTCATGCACTCCTTGGGTCCTTCTCCCGTTTTTGACTTATACCGAGGTGTGAGGCTCGCGAATCCACGCTATACACAAAGCTACGCCACACATGCCATGCTTTGATCATCAATCACAAGACTTTGCTTTGCAACAGAAGCCTTGATCATATGCCACTTAGGCGTGCCACACAGGCAATCCACTCCATGCGACTGATTTCTATCTGTATATAACCTCTGAGCCCGTACGTCTCAGAGAAGGGCATTAAGCAAGAGAATAAATACTCCACCGCCAAATAGATATATATATTTAATAGAGATTAATCAGCACAAAATAAAATCCAATGTCAGACACACAGTCCTTTTACAAGTTCGTTCTGGGTTTGAACGAAGCCGGAGGCACCAAATTCCTCGCTTATCCGCACAATCAACAATACGTCTGGACGGCTACTACTTCAGCTCTTTCAAGGTAGCTACTCCAATCACGAGCATCAAGTAGCGCCCATCCGACCAATGTGAAGATCGTCGGTCTTCAACCGTCTTCAACTCTTCGACTTCTCACCGTCGATCGATTATTTGAAATGAGAATGAACTCGACCTTTTCAAATAATCCACGTATATTTAGATTTTCAAATCAATTCTTTACATGGTTAAATTATTCAACATTCACATTTCAGTTCCTTAGTATAATTCTCATGTTAAACACATTCAACCATCACATATCAAGCAAACCAAGCAAAATCGGTTTATTTCCATTCTATATCGTCTATAATATTTTATAACGATATATTGCCATTTTTATTTATTTAAAAACGGCCATATTTAATTAAACGATGTTTCAGGTCGTGCCAAGGCACTGGCGCTGTTTTTCCCCAAATTTGTTTTACAAATATTTGAAAATCTAGCCGTTGGATCTTCACAAATTTTATATCATTAGAAAGATCATTTCAAAATGAATCAAACGGTTTCAGTTTTGGGAAAATCCGACGGTCGGATCTCCCACACTAGTCGTTTGAAGTTACGATTTCAAAATACGAACTGCAGCGTCGTTATTCGATTTAATTTTAATTATATTTATATTTATATATAAATATAGTCGATTCTAGCGCTGTTTTTCTTCAGATTTGAATTAAACATTCCAGACAATCCAACCGTCGGATCTTTACAAAGTTGGTGCCGTTGGAAAGATATTTCCAAGGCATACCCAACGGCTGCGGTTTCGGGAAAATCCGATGGTCGGATCTCCCGCACTAATCATTTGAAATCATGGTTTCAAAACACGAACTGCGCGGCCACGACTCGTTTTAATTTTATATATATATATATATATATATATATATATATATATATATATATATATATATATATATAGTTCATTCGACGATTTCAATATCGTTTTCACTTCAAATATTTCACTAACACCTTTAAATTTTGGAAAATTTTGCCATAACCTCCTTTGTACGGGAAGGGCTGGGAAAATTCCCAAATAGCCACATGGGTGTCTCATCTCAAAAAGAAAAAGGAAAATCCAAGCGGCTAGACAATAGGCTCATAAAATCATCACCCAAGCAAAACAGTAAACAGGTACCTATTTGTCGGGCATACAATTCTATTCCTCTTCTCTAGCCTCTTTGCTATAACCTGTTCAATAAATATGCATGTACATATGTGCAATTCTTATCACTTATCATTTTCCATTCAACTTCTTATTTGATTCAACTTGGTTTAAAGTCACCATTCATTCTAATGTTGCATACATAGGCAAAAATCATATCATTAGCTAATTAATGAATATTTCAACTCATGCACATTTATTTGAACAAGTAGTTATTTTCAACACTTCACATTTCAAAAATGATATTTTTGGCGAACTAAAACATATTTCAACACATGACTATTTCATTTAGTTCCTATACATGTTAAAAATAATATTCATAGCAAACAAATATTTATTTCAACACTCGTACATTTTTAGCAAATCACATACATGATAAAAATGATATTTTTATCATCTAAAATATTTGTTCAACTCAGGAATATTTTTAACACTTCACATTTTCAATAAAATGTAATTTTTTATTGTTCGGTCTTTTATTCAACACATGAATTTAATTTTCAACACATGACTTCTCAACACATGAGCATTTTCCACACATGAATATAGTTTCAACACATGACTTTAGTTTCAACACATGAAAATAATTTTAACATATGAATATAATTCTAAAACATGAATATTATTCAAAATTTCAGCAGCATAACGGCAGGGTAGTTAAAACCGGCACCGTCTCGAGTACGGCTCCTCGCTCTACCTTAAAACCTCGCGGTTTTTGAAAATGGAGATTTCATACATCTAATTCGCACGCAGGCGAGTATGATTTTCTTTTCCATAATTATTTGAAATTTGTTTCAATCACCAATGGGTATTTTTCAACCACAACCAAACAATATCAACCACAAACAATTCTATCAACCATTCGCATTATTCACCAAATTTTTCACACCAATTCACAAATAATAAATATCGTCCATGGTTTGTGGACGAGGGGAGTGTAAATATATATATTTATATTATTACCATTCCAACACACATATCATTTAAACAATGCATGTATAATTCATACTTCGCTCATATAACTTACACTACGCATGTACATGAGGTATACGACACGTGTATAATTTATATTTCGCTTATATAATTTATGCATGACATTTCCATTCACACATCAGTTTAGAAATCTCACATTGGTTTTCGATGTGCTAAAAATCGTAGATAGCTCAGAAAAATCCGCGGTCTCTTCTATGTGGTAGAGAGCCTCCTTGCGGTCACGATGTTTCCTGTTTCATCGAATTTCGTTAAAACACCATAAAGATACGATTTTTCAAAGTTTGCAACACTTAAAAGTGTTAATTTCAGTTCAATTATAATAGCCGATACCTTTCACGATTGTCCAAAACTAGGTTTTCAGTTTTCGCGAAAACCAAGGCTCGATACGACGATCGGAGGGCACAGCGTGGAAGAGGGTCGAGAGTGCTTCAGGTGCGTTGCGGTTGGAGGCAACTCGGTGGAGCCCAGTGATCGCGGCGGCGGCTGGAAAGTCGAGTCTTTGGAGGAAGAAATCTCGAGGTAGACGATAGGGGGAGTTCTTTATATGGATTTGAAGAGGGGAAGGAGAACTACAAAAAGTTGAACTGGGGGTGGGGCTGATTCGGGCTGCTGCGATCGGAAATCGCCAGGGAAGAGGAGAAAGCGTTTCCATCGATGTCGAGGGTGGGGGGGCTTTCTGATTTTTTTATTTTAATGACTGGAGAATTTTGATTGGCCCGTGGGTTTTATTAAATTTTTAAAATACCGTTTCTCCACACGAACACCAATTCAAACCCAACGACTGTCGCCCCTAGCTAAATACCCCTATCCCGGACACAATGGGATATGTTTCGTAGGCCAATTCGACTGTTACAGTCAGTTATCTTTCAAATTAAAATATAAAACATTATATATTCGATCTGAACGTATATTTCAATTTGCCAGGGCCACAAACTGATTCGAAAAATTCTAGAAAAATAAATCTAGCTATTTTTTGGCGCTATGTTCTCAAAAAAACTAGTTTCGTCGAATTCTGAGACCATTTGAAAAATGACCATTTTCTGGTTGATCCAACTTAACAGAAATTAACCAAACATGTTTTCTTTTGCCACGCTCACATACTAGCTTCAAAAATTATGAAATTTAAAACCTAGCAATAATTTGACATGCTGGATCCAACAAAAGTGGTTTCGTCGAATTCCGAGGTCATCTGCAAAATGTCTATTTTCAAAGGCTATATATTCTCTATAGCGACCTTTCTGAAGATTCATTTGGCCATAACTTTTGATTCCCGCTATGAAACTTCGATTTTTCAGATTCGTTTGAAAGGTATTCATAAACAGATTTAAATATTTTTGGTTTCACTAAAATCCGTTATATTTTGCACCCGGTATAGTCAGTCAAAGTTTGAATTCAAATTTTCAAACTGCCACGTTATTTCTAATTCATTATTTTATTGAAATCTTCTATTTCACTTGTTTAAATTTCTTTGAAATAACCAATTTAAAAATTTTAAATTGGCTCGTATTTTCCGGGTTGTTACAATCTCCCCCACTTAAAACTTTTCGTCCCTGAAAAGGAAACAACAGTACAGTAGGAAACAAAAATGTAAATGCAAAGTATTCTGAAGGTACCTTGCACCGGTGTTAGTCAGAGAGGTCCACTCTGCATTTGGGGTATGCTTGGTTAATGCTTTCCTCAGTCTCCCAAGTACAGTCTCTAGGATCACTACTCCACTGCACTTTAACTAAATGAACCTTCTTACTCCTTAGCTCTTTAGTTTCTTTGCCAACAATTTTTAACGGCTCTCTTCTGACTGCTAATTCTGGAGTAATTTCCAACTCCTCTTGCGCTGCTTCTTCCACAACAAGATCCGGATCTTGCACATGTCTTCTAAGGTGAGATACATGAAATACATTATGCACTCTAGGCAACCAATCAGGTAATTGAACCTTATAAGCAAGAGTTCCAATTCGTTCAAGTATAGGAAAGGGAGCCATAAACCTGGGTGCTAACTTCCCAATTTTACCGAATCGGATCACTCCTCTCATTGGAGAAACTTTCAAATAAACATGATCACCAACAGCAAATGTCAAATCTCTTCTTCTAGAATCCGCATAACTTTTCTGCCGGCTTTGTGAGATTTTCAATCGCTTCTTGATGAAATCGACTTTATCAAATGCTTCTCGAATCATATCGGGTCCTAACACAAGTCTGTTGCCAGGTTTTACCAAACATGCTGGAGATCTGCACGGTCTACCGTATAATGCTTCAAATGGCGACATTCCCAAAATTGCTTGATAGCTATTGTTATATGAAAATTCTGCCAAGTGCAAGTGATCTTCCCATGACCCACCAAAATCAATAATACAAGCCCATAGTAAATCTTCTAGAATTCTATTCACTCGTTCAGTTTGGCCATCTGTCTAAGGGTGATAAGCGATGCCCATATTCAGTTTTTTTCCCAATTCTGTCTGGAATGCCTCCCAGAATTTGCTAGCAAATATTGGGTGTCTATCAGTGACTATGCTGATGGGAACTCCATGTAGCTTAACAATTTCTTTAAAATATATCTGTGCTAGACTTTGAGCGGTTCTATTGGATCTGAAAGTTATGAAATGGGCGGTCTTCGTGAAGCGATCTACTATCACCCAAATACTGTCATTACCTTTCATGGTTCGAGGCAAACCATCTATGAAATCCATGGAAATCTGTTCCCATTTCCAACCTGGGACTTCCAACGGTTGCAACAATCCTGCTAGCTTTTGTTGGTCGCTCTTGACTAATTGACAAGTACGGCATCTGCTAACATATAAACAAATGTCCCTCTTCATCGCCTTCCACCAAAAAGTGCGTTTGATATCGTGGTACATTTTACTTACTCCAGGATGAATGCAAATCTTGGATTTATGGCATTCATCGAGCACCTCTCTTTTGAGCTTAGGGATGTCGGGAACACAAATTCTTCCATTTAATCTCAGAACTCCCTCATTATCCACTTGGAAACTGGAGCTTTCGCCCCTTTGAATTCTTTTAATCATTGTAACACCCCACCTCCACTAGGATCACTCGTTAGAATGTACTAGCTTTGGAGGGGCGTTATTGTGAAGGTAAAACATGCACAGAGATATCGCAAGACAGAATATATAAAAATAAATATAAGTAAAGCAGCGGTAGCAGATAAAAACCCATCATCATCATCTCAGAAAACCAACATAGTCAAGTACATAATATCAAAATGTCATGATCCAAAATACAACATCAGTCCAGATACGTGATAACCAAAACACATGGTAAAAACATCAGTACTAATCCCCAGAGAATAAAAGATAAGCCACAGCTAGCTCAGATCCATACATGAGCTATCCAACAAGCAAGTCAAAGATCCACTAAGCAGATGTAGCCCCTCCCTGAGAACCTGTGGGGGGGGGGGGGGGAAACGGAAGAAAAGAAGCGAAAGAAAACAGGTCAGTCAAAAAGACTGGTAAGCCCTACTACGATCCATCTATAAACTAATAAAGTTAACAGTATGATGGAAACTGAGATGAACATACTGGCAATAGATAAAGGTGACATCACATAGATGAGATTAAACTATGCACCACAGTGTACTAGCAAACCCACAAAACAGATCTTGATCCCTTAGCCCAAACTTTGGCCCAATAACATGAAGTGACCTTAGTATAAGGTCCAGCCCAACGGTCTAGTCGATCGGCTCCCTATAAACCTAACACGTCAAGTGTTGGTGTCCATACGGCCCACATGGATGTAGTCAGACTGTGTCGGGTCCACCTTCGGGTGTATCAAGCCCTCGGGTGTCAACCCCAGACACTTAAGCAATAATGCACAGTCTAAGTCTACTGGTACTCGTGCCTCGAGTTTGTCCAATATCGGACTACGTGCACGTCCGTAGCCCGCCGGACCCGCACCGCTGTACCACTCAGCCGTCGCTTTGGTCGCTTACATCAGTCCAGTAATCGTGCCCCGCCCTAGCCTAGCCTCTAGGGTTGTGAAAGATACCAAACTGGGATTACTGCTGGAACAGACCACGTTGCTAGGGTTTCTAAGAGGGTTAAGTGTGGTTTTAACCCCTCACTAATCCTGGATTAAATTAGTTAAGTGTAACCACTTAACCCCATCTAATCCTCGCCTCCCCATTATTGGTTAAGTATTAGTGGGCCATGACTTAACCCTAATCATGAGGCATTTATTACTTAACGCACCCAACCTCTCACATTAGACATCCGTGGTTACCTGGGAAGATTTACACCACGTCTAGGTCTAACCTCGGGTCTTACGGTGCATCATGACCAACTACCCACATTAGACCCCACGTTGTGGTTACCTGGGAAGATTTACACCACAACTAGGTCTAACCTCGAGTTGGCCATATCATGTTATCTAATGTCATGTCCACTTTAGAACATATTTACAAGTTAACATATACTTGGGTAGACCTAACTTAATAGGTAAATTCCCAAGGGGTAGACCTAACTTAATAGGTAAATTCCCAATGTTTTAGTTTCACGTATTTTTAAGTTTACCCAAACCCTCCCAACGTCATTATCTCGCTTATATATTCGTCATAACGCATAAGGGTAAAAAGGTAACTTGGCAAAACATACATGATGAACTTCACATATCATAATAAGGATGCATACATGTTAAACTTGCAAATCATGTCATGGTGAACTCGCATAAACATGCATAGCTTATTAAATATGCATAACATGGTAAAGTGAACTTGCATAGTCATGCATAACCTACTAAACTTGCATAACATGGTAAGGTGAACTTGCATAACCCATAAAACTTGCATAACATGGTAAGGTAAACTTGCATAACCCATAAAATAGGTATAGCATGGTATAATAAACTCGCATAAGCATGCATAACTTGTGAGACATGTAAAACATGGCATAGTAATCTCGCATATGCACGCATAACTTGTGAAACATGTAAAACATGGTATAATGAGTTCGCATAAGCATGCATAACTTGTGAATCATATAAAACATGACATAGTGAGTTCGCATAACATGCATAATCAACTAAACTCACATAAATCTCAACTTTCACCAAACATTAACTTCAAAGTTTGTAAAGTGAAGGTAAGAGGGCTTACAAATATAAACAAGCCACAAATCCACCAAATAAGATGAAGAAGCCCTTTTAAAAACTCAAAGCAAAGCCTCAAATAAGAAAAACCTTTTTGCAAAATCCCAAAACGCAAACTTTAGCAAATCAAACTTGCTACTTAATGAAGTATGCAAGTTATTAAGCATTCATACAACATAGAAAAGGTTGTATGATCATCATATCTTCATAGGATTTAACTTTGAGGAAGGTGGAGGCTAGGTTTTAGGTGGAGGCCATTTGAGGATTCAAATTGACATAGTTTAGTTGCTAGATTGATTAATGAGGCTTTAGGGTAGGATTAGGGGTATATTTATAGAAGATTAGAGTGTTTTTAGCCCTAGGATTAACCCTAGATTAGGTTTGGCCCGTCAGATTTCAGAATTCTACAGAACCAAGCCATATGACTCAACCCAAATCAGAAATGGTGCACCAGGCTGAGCTGCCTGGGCACCCCCTGTCGACAGGGCTGTCGACAGGGCTGTCGACTCCCTGGGTGCCCTGTCGACATGGGTCCCCCTGGCGGGAATTTTCCCGCCTAACCCAGATTAGCCCTAATCCCTGTTTTTAATTCGAAATTTAAATCTGTTTTTAGCATAGAAATTTCTGAAAACTTCAATGGGCCTTAACCGGGTCATACGGACTCCGATTTTCGAAAACTCGGACTCTATTTCGCGTATTTTTCCGAGACGAACGCAATGGCATAGCCCGTTTCCCCTGATTCAGATTTTTGAATTAAATTCTGCCTCGATTTATGTTATAACAGTTTAATGAAAATACGGGTTGTTACATTCTCCCCTCCTTAAAGGATTTCGTCCCCGAAATCTTCAAGTTAGGAAGAACATATCCTACCATCCCACATCCATCTACTCAAAACATCATCCACGAGCAACCATTGTCCTTAAAGGATTCTAAATGCTGTATGAACATATGCAAAAGTGTGTGTATATGTACCTATCTAATGCAATGATCAATGCAAAATATGTTAGTGAAATGTATCCATATGTATGCAAATCCCTATCATAATGTATAATACCTACATGCGTGCTCAATCATACATCCATATGCAACATCCATGTGATTGCATACAAATTTCATCCAAGAATAAGCATAAACACTCATGCACATGCAATATGAGGAGTGTGTGAGCCGATCTAGTGCCTAATGTGTATCATGCATCCATGAGTAACCACTTGCAAACACTTGCAACCGCTTGCAACCATCAAACATAACATGTTTCAAACACATGTTTCATCCAAAAGGGTTTCTACCTAAGGTTCTCATGACAAGCTTAGCACGATAACTAGATAAATATGGATAGCAAAGAGAAAGATATACTAACAAAGGAAAGCGATTGAGAGTGTACCCTCAAAAAGGAATGGATAAAGCCCACGCATCTTCTCCTCGGTTTCCCAAGTTGCGTCCTCTTCGGCTTCACCCCATTGAACTTTCACCAATCTGACCTCACGATTCCTTAACTTCTTGGTTTCTGTCCCCAAGATACGAATCGGAGCTTTCCTTAAAGTTGCTTCTTTCTCTACTTCCACGTCTTCAAGAGTGCTAGGTTCAACCACCTCAGCGGACTCATGCAGGCACTTTCGGAGATGCGAGACATGGAAGACATTATGCACTCCGGACAACTTCTCGGGCAATTGCACTCTATAGGCCATCTTCCCAATTCTCTCAATGATGGGGAAGGGTCCAACAAATCTCGGTGCTAGCTTCCCAATAGCTCCAAATCGGACCACATTCCGCAAAGGAGAAACCTTCACGAAAACCTTGTCCCTAACCTCAAACTCCAATTCGGACCTTCGCCTGTCAGCATAGGATTTCTGCCGGTCTTGGGCCGCTTTCATCCGTCTTCTAATCAACTCGACCTTCTCGGATGTATCCCTAATCATGTCGGGTCCAAGTATAAGCTTATCCGTGGATTCCCACCAACATGTAGGTGACTTGCACGGCCTCCCATACAAAGCCTCAAAGGGTGCCATCCCTATGCTCGCCTGATAACTGTTGTTGTATGCAAACTCGACAAGAGAAAGATGGTCTTCCCAAGCGCCACCAAAATCCAGAATGCAAAGCCTCAACAAGTCCTCAAGTACCCTATTCACCCTTTTTGTTTGGCCGTCCGTTTGTGGGTGATAGGCCGTACTCAGGTTCAACCTTGTGCCCATAGCCTCCTGCAAACTGTTCCAGAACTGACTAGTAAAGATGGGGTCTCGATCACTGACTATGCTGGAAGGGACTCCATGTAGTCGCACTATCTCACGAAGATATACTGTTGCTAGTCCAGATGCTGTCCTTTTGCTCTTTACTGGAATAAAATGAGCACTCTTCGTGAGCCTATCCACAATGACCCATATGCTCGTGTTCTCCTTCCTGGACCTTGGAAGCCCATCAATAAAGTCCATAGAAATGCTCTCCCACTTCCATAGCGGGACCTCTAGCGGATGTAATAGCCCACCGGGCTTCTTTGACTCAGCTTTTACTCTCTGACAAATAACACATCTCGAGACAAACTCCGCTACATCCTTCTTCATCCCAGGCCAGAAGAAAACGCGCTTCATGTCCTTATACATCTTATCACCACCTGGATGTATGGTCATCTTGGAGCGATGCGCTTCCTCAAGAACTTTTCTCACCAAGTCTTCTACCATCGGAACACAAAGCCTTCCATCCCTCCTTAGCCAACCCTTATCGTCTATAGAATATCGAGCAAGGTGACTAGATGTCTCCCCTCGAACCATCTTATCCATGATCTCCACTATCTGAGGGTCTTCCTTCTGTGAAGCCCCGACTTGATCTAGAAGAGTAGGTCTGAGCTCTAGAGATGCCAAAGAACCGGTCACCGACTCCATTGCCAAAGAGAAATCAAAGGTCGCCAAGAACTCTAAATTCTTCATTTCAACAAATAGAGGACTTAGTGTCAACCTTTTCCTACTTAACGCATCCGCTACAACATTCCCCTTGCCAGGGGTATAGGATATCTCAAAATCATAGGAAGCCAAAAATTCCATCCATCTCTGCTGTCTTAAGTTCAGATCTTTCTGCGAGAAGAGATACTTCAAAGACTTATGATCAGTATATAGCTCGAATCTCTCTCCCAGAAGATAGTGACGCCATGCTTTGAGAGCATATACAATCGCTGCCAGCTCTAGATCATGAGTGGGATAATTTCTCTCATGCACCTTAAGTTGCCTCCCACCAAAACATATAACTCTGCCTTCTTGCATCAGAACGGCGCCCAATCCCGTGCCACAAGCATCAGTGTACACGGTAAATATTATACCACCATCGGGTAAAGCTAGAACTGGTGCAGAGGTAAGGGCTCTCTTGAGCCTCTAAAAAGCAAGCTCACAATCCATATCCCAAGCAAAGACTAGGTTCTTCTTCGTCAACTTAGTAAGAGGAGCAGATATCTTCGCGAAGTCCTTGATGAACTTCCGGTAAAAACCCGCAAGACCCAGAAAGCTTCTCACCTCGGTTGCATTCCTTGGCGTCTTCCAATCCTGAACCGCAACCACCTTAGCGGGATCCACAGCCAAGCCTTGCTTGGATACGATATGCCCAAGAAATCTGACTTCCCTTCTCCAAAAGTGGCACTTGGAGAACTTGGCTTTTAACTGGTGTGCTCTGAGTGTGTCCATCACCTCTACTAGGTGCCTCGCATGCTCCTCCTCATCCTTGGAGAAGACTAGGATATCATCAACAAAGACCACGACAAACTTATTCAAGAACTCCCGAAACACCCTACTCATCAAATCCACAAAATACGCGGGTGCATTCGTCAAACCGAACGGCATAACAAGCCATTCAAAGAATCCGTCTGGAGTTCTGAATGCAGTTTTGTCTATACTGTCTTCAGCCACTCTGAGCTGATGAAAACCCGTAGCAAGATCAAGCTGAGAGAAAACAGAAGCACCAACAAGCTGATCAAAGAGATCGTCGATCCTTGGCAACGGGTGTCGGTTCTTCTTAGTCAGCTTATTCAATTCTCTATAATCCACACAGAGTCGAAGAGAGCCATCTGCCTTAGTTGCAAACACCACAGGCGCTCCCCATTCGGATATACTCCTTCTGATGAAGCCCTTCTCAAGCAATTCTTTCACTTGCTTGCTCAGCTCCCGTCTCTCACGCGGAGCCATATGCCGAACGGGCAAAGAAACAGGTTTAGCATTATCTACCAGATAGATGCGAAAGTCAATCTCTCGTTTAGGGGGCAACCCCTTTACTTCTTCAAACACATCTGGATAATCCCGGACCACCCTTACAGACTGAAGGGCCTCCTCTGATGAGTCGAGAGATTCTAGATAGCATAACATGACGGGATTCTTCGGATTGCATGAAATCTCTAAGGTGTTGCCCAGGCGAGTCACAAGCCTTACAACCCTATGCTCACAATCCAGAATGGCTCCATATCTAGACAGCCAATCCATGCCCAAGATCAATCCGTATCCCCTGAAACCTAGAACATACGCACTACACAAGAATTCTATGCTGAGTATAGAGATCCTTAGATCCTCACATATCATAGATAGATGAGCTGAACCCCCAATGGGATTCGAAACACAAACGGGATCATCCACTAAGCTAGTACTGAGGTGCAAGCTATCAACAAGATCGGATGAAATAAAGCTATGTGATGCACCGGAATCAAACAAAGTACGTACTGGAAGATCAGAGATATAAACAAGGTTCTCAACAGAAACACTACCTCTCTCGGGAACTGAAGCGGCATTGAGAGCATGAACTTGCCCTCCTGAAGATCCAGCCTGTCCTTTCTTCTTTGGGCATTCTTTGCTGAAGTGCCCAGTCTCTCCACAAGAAAAGCATCCACCACTAAGCTTCCTTTTCTTCTTCCTGCAATCCTTAACAAAATGCCCAGCTATGCCACAGTAATTGCACTTCCCCTTGCTTTTGTTGTTGCCCTTCTTGTTCTTATTCTGATTTCCTTGACTGCATTGACCTTGGTTGCCTTTGCCTTGAGAATCAGCCTTCTTTGCTTGAGTATCTCCCGACTTGACTTCCTTCTTTCCCTCTCCCTGAAGCAGAGCCATATTGACCAAACTCTCGAAAGTGGCTCCATGCGGAATATGCGACATCGCCAAGCCCTGTAGCGGTTCATTCAATCCTCTGGCAAATCGAAGAGCCTTCTTCTCCGGAGTGTTCACTATATCCAAACCAAAGCGGGCCAGCTGATTAAACTTGTTCACATACTCCTTGATTGACATATCACCTTGCTTTAATGAAATGAACTTCTCCATTTGTAAATTCGCCTCGGCTGAAGATAGAAACTTGGTCACAAATCTAGCCCTCAAATCCGCCCAAGTCTCAACGGGCCTTGTCCCATTGGTGACCTCCCAACAATAGGCCGCCTCATCCTTAAAAAGCCAAACTGTCAATAGTAGGGGTGTAAATCGGTCGGACCGGACCGGACGGAGGTGTGTTCAGTTTCTGTCCTAAAAAAAATCGGACCGAACACGGACCGGACCAAAAAAATTCTCGGACAAATTTTGTTGTCCTAATTCGTGTCCTAAATAAAATCGGTCGGACACGGACATGTTCGGACCGATCGGACTCGGTCGGACATGGCTATTTATATCACATTTTGTACATTTTACTAGATTTTCTCTCAACTATATGTCGAATAACAAGTAATTCGGACGAATTCGGACGAGCTCGGACCGGACATGATTTTTTTCTCGTACAAATTTTGTTGTCCTAACTCGTGTCCTAAAGGAAAATCGGACGGACGTATTTCGGTCACGGACACGAACGGACGTCGGACATTCGAACAAAATTTACAGCCCTAGTCAATAGGATTTTCCTCTCATCATCAATCCCAAAGATGGCAAACAAGTCCTCTGTGTCCTTCAACCAATTCCTAGCTTCAACGAAAGATTCCGTGCCTAGGAAATTCTTGCCTCCCATTGCCTTGAAGTCTTTACAAAACTTTGTAAACTCAATCTGAGGATGCTGAGGGGGAGGAGGAGGAAGAGGAGCCTCAGCGACGGGAGGGGGAGGAACATTAGCAACGGGAGGGGGAATATTAGCTGCCGGAGGAGGGGGAGCAGGAACCACCGGAGGAGGGATATTAGGGATAGGATTCTCAACTACGGGAGGAGGAGTGGGAGTAGGGTTGGCGGGACCGGCTGCCGCCCTAGCTTCTTGGAGTCTCCTATACCAGAGTGGTACGTTCACTCCATCTGGGATGTCAAGATTCTCAGCCATACTGAAACAAAAGATAAGATAAGATCAGGTCAAGGGAACGAATGATAATGCTGATGGCTTTTGGGGATTAGCCTTAAAATAATCTAAACTTTATCTTGGAAAATACTTAGTAGGTTTTTGAAAATAGTTTTTCAAAAAGGGTTTCTTTTTCAAAAGTTTTGTTCAATCTTGTTAATCTCGTGCTCTGATACCAAATGTAACACCCCACCTCCACTAGGATCACTCGTTAGAATGTACTAGCTTTGGAGGGGCGTTATTGTGAAGGTAAAACATGCACAGAGATATCGCAAGACAGAATATATAAAAATAAATATAAGTAAAGCAGCGGTAGCAGATAAAAACCCATCATCATCATCTCATAAAACCAACATAGTCAAGTACATAATATCAAAATGTCATGATCCAAAATACAACATCAGTCTAGATACGTGATAACCAAAACACATGGTAAAAACATCAGTACTAATCCCCAGAGAATAAAAGAAAAGCCACAGCTAGCTCAGATCCATACATGAGCTATCCAACAAGCAAGTCAAAGATCCACTAAGCAGATGTAGCCCCTCCCTGAGAACCTGTGGGGGGGGGGGGGGGAAACGGAAGAAAAGAAGCGAAAGAAAACAGGTCAGTCAAAAAGACTGGTAAGCCCTACTACGATCCATCTATAAACTAATAAAGTTAACAGTATGATGGAAACTGAGATGAACATACTGGCAATAGATAAAGGTGACATCACATAGATGAGATTAAACTATGCACCACAGTGTACTAGCAAACCCACAAAACAGATCTTGATCCCTTAGCCCAAACTTTGGCCCAATAACATGAAGTGACCTTAGTATAAGGTCCAGCCCAACGGTCTAGTCGATCGGCTCCCTATAAACCTAACACGTCAAGTGTTGGTGTCCATACGGCCCACATGGATGTAGTCAGACTGTGTCGGGTCCACCTTCGGGTGTATCAAGCCCTCGGGTGTCAACCCCAGACACTTAAGCAATAATGCACAGTCTAAGTCTACTGGTACCCGTGCCTCGAGTTTGTCCAATATCGGACTACGTGCACGTCCGTAGCCCGCCGGACCCGCACCGCTGTACCACTCAGCCGTCGCTTTGGTCGCTTACATCAGTCCAGTAATCGTGCCCCGCCCTAGCCTAGCCTCTAGGGTTGTGAAAGATACCAAACTGGGATTACTGCTGGAACAGACCACGTTGCTAGGGTTTCTAAGAGGGTTAAGTGTGGTTTTAACCCCTCACTAATCCTGGATTAAATTAGTTAAGTGTAACCACTTAACCCCATCTAATCCTCGCCTCCCCATTATTGGTTAAGTATTAGTGGGCCATGACTTAACCCTAATCATGAGGCATTTATTACTTAACGCACCCAACCTCTCACATTAGACATCCGTGGTTACCTGGGAAGATTTACACCACGTCTAGGTCTAACCTCGGGTCTTACGGTGCATCATGACCAACTACCCACATTAGACCCCACGTTGTGGTTACCTGGGAAGATTTACACCACAACTAGGTCTAACCTCGAGTTGGCCATATCATGTTATCTAATGTCATGTCCACTTTAGAACATATTTACAAGTTAACATATACTTGGGTAGACCTAACTTAATAGGTAAATTCCCAAGGGGTAGACCTAACTTAATAGGTAAATTCCCAATGTTTTAGTTTCACGTATTTTTAAGTTTACCCAAACCCTCCCAACGTCATTATCTCGCTTATATATTCGTCATAACGCATAAGGGTAAAAAGGTAACTTGGCAAAACATACATGATGAACTTCACATATCATAATAAGGATGCATACATGTTAAACTTGCAAATCATGTCATGGTGAACTCGCATAAACATGCATAGCTTATTAAATATGCATAACATGGTAAAGTGAACTTGCATAGTCATGCATAACCTACTAAACTTGCATAACATGGTAAGGTGAACTTGCATAACCCATAAAACTTGCATAACATGGTAAGGTAAACTTGCATAACCCATAAAATAGGTATAGCATGGTATAATAAACTCGCGTAAGCATGCATAACTTGTGAGACATGTAAAACATGGCATAGTAATCTCGGATATGCACGCATAACTTGTGAAACATGTAAAACATGGTATAATGAGTTCGCATAAGCATGCATAACTTGTGAATCATATAAAACATGACATAGTGAGTTCGCATAACATGCATAATCAACTAAACTCACATAAATCTCAACTTTCACCAAACATTAACTTCAAAGTTTGTAAAGTGAAGGTAAGAGGGCTTACAAATATAAACAAGCCACAAATCCACCAAATAAGATGAAGAAGCCCTTTTAAAAACTCAAAGCAAAGCCTCAAATAAGAAAAACCTTTTTGCAAAATCCCAAAACGCAAACTTTAGCAAATCAAACTTGCTACTTAATGAAGTATGCAAGTTATTAAGCATTTATACAACATAGAAAAGGTTGTATGATCATCATATCTTCATAGGATTTAACTTTGAGGAAGGTGGAGGCTAGGTTTTAGGTGGAGGCCATTTGAGGATTCAAATTGACATAGTTTAGTTGCTAGATTGATTAATGAGGCTTTAGGGTAGGATTAGGGGTATATTTATAGAAGATTAGAGTATTTTTAGCCCTAGGATTAACCCTAGATTAGGTTTGGCCCGTCAGATTTCAGAATTCTCCAAAACCAAGCCATATGACTCAACCCAAATCAGAAATGGTGCACCAGGCTGAGCTGCCTGGGCACCCCCTGTCGACAGGGCTGTCGACAGGGCTGTCGACTCCCTGGGTGCCCTGTCGACATGCCTGTCGACATGGGTCCCCCTGGCGGGAATTTTCCCGCCTAACCCAGATTAGCCCTAATCCCTGTTTTTAATTCGAAATTTAAATTTGTTTTTAGCATAGAAATTTCTGAAAACTTCAATGGGCCTTAACCGGGTCATACGGACTCCGATTTTCGAAAACTCGGACTCTATTTCGCGTATTTTTCCGAGACGAACGCAATGGCATAGCCCGTTTCCCCTGATTCAGATTTTTGAATTAAATTCTGCCTCGATTTATGTTATAACAGTTTAATGAAAATACGGGTTGTTACAATCATCTCTTTAACAAAATTGTCGTTTTTCTGAAGAACAGAGATCTTGTCATTCAATGAGGACGTAATGATAAAACTGGCGATGATTTCGTTCTTTCTACTGAGTGCATCAGCTACAACATTAGCCTTTCCCGGCTTATACAGGATATCTAGCTCGTATGCTGCAAGAAATTCTAGCCAACGCTGCTGCCTCAAGTTCAGATCTTTCTGGGTGAACAAATACTTTAATGATTGATGATCTGTAAACAGTTCAAATTTCTCACCCAACAAGTAATGCCTCCAGATTTTCAAAGCAAAAACGATAGCTAACAACTCAAGATCATGAGTTACATAATTCTTCTCATGCGGTTTTAGCTGGCGGCTTGCATAAGCGACTACTTTGCCTCTTTGCATTAACACTGCACCAAAAGCTCTAATAGAAGCATCTGTCCAAACCGTCAAATCCTGATTGCCATCGATAATGGTTAACACTGGAGCAGTTGTCAATTTCGATCTTAATTCCTGGAAAGCTTCTTCACAATCGGAAGTCCACTTAAATTTCTCGTGTTTCTTTATAAGCTTTGTCAATGGATCAGATATCTTTGAGAAATCCCTAACGAATTTTCGATAATAACTAGCCAACCCCATAAAACTTCTAACCTCTGTGGGTGTAGTAGGCTATTTCCAGTCTTGAATTCTATAATTTTGCTCGGATCTACAGAAATCCCTTCCTTTGACACGACATGGCCAAGGAACTTCACCTCTTCTTACCAGAAGACACACTTAGAGAATTTGGCTTTGAAGACGTTCTTTCTTAGAATCTCCAATACTTGTTCTAAGTGTTTTTCATGCTCACGTTTTGATTTGGAGTAGATTAAAATTTCATCGATGAATACGTGGAAAAATTTATTCAGAACTCCCCTGAACACTCTATTCATTAGATGGACAAAGTATGTTGGAGCATTGCATAGGCCGAACGGCATTAATAACCATTCATAAAATATGTCTGGACCTCTGAAAGCTGTCAAAGGAACACACTCTTCTGCAATTCTCAATTGATGAAACCCTGTAGCTAGGTCCATTCTGGAAAATACTCTCGCCCCGTTTAATTGGCCTAGTAGATCATCGATTCGGGGTAATGGGTATTTGTTTTTGAGCGTCTGTTTGTTGAGGTCTCGGTAATCAACACACAATCGAAGAGTACCGTCTGACTTTGGGACAAACACTACAGCTGCACCCCAACTAGAAAAACTAGGTCTGATCAGACCCTTCCATAGCAGTTGATGAGTTTGATCGCCTAATTCTTCCTTTTCCTTTGGAGTCGTTCTTTTAATTGGATGCACCACTGGCCTGGCATTGGGAATTGGTCGATTCTGAATTCTATTTCTCTTTGTGGAGGTAAGTTTTCAACTTCTTCAAACACATCCGCATAGTTTCTAACAACAGGAATCTTTTCTAAGGAAGTGGGGATAACTTCTAATGCAGACCAAAATCCCTCTCTATCTGGATTCGAACCATGGCATGGTACAGTAATATATCCAAGCTTCGTTCTAATTTATACTATCCTTTCCGCACATTTTACTTCAGCTTCGTATTTCGTTAACCAATCTAGCCCGAGAATAATATCAAATTCGGGAAAGTCCATAACGACTAGATCAAAAGGAAACTTGTAAAAAGAATAAGAGGCTAGCACTCTACAATATGAACTGAGAATAATAGAACCCCCTATAGGATTATGAACTTTAACCGATTCTTTAAGCTTTCTTTGTTTTATCTTTAATTTGTGAACTGTATTACTAGCAATAAAACTGCGTGATGCACCTGTGTCAAATAATACAGAAACAATAATATTTTTAATTGTAAGGGTACCTCCCAAAACATCGGGTTTACCTGCTCCATCAGAAGCAGCTGGCGGGTTCGTCCCGTCATATACATGAGCAACCTCAGCCTTCTTAAGCAAGGGACAGTCTCTAACAAGATGCCCTGTCTTGCGACAGTTAAAGCATGAGCGAGGGTTCTAGGAGACTTGGCTTGAACCTTGAGAATTGGTCTTCTGCCGTCGGGGCTATGCAAACATTTGAGTAGTGCCCCACCTTGCCACAATTATAGCAGCTTCCTTTTGGCGGCCTGCTAGTCTGTGGATTCGAGGATGCCGCTTGGCTTGACTCAGCTTGATTCGCAGCGGGCTTGCGTTTATTCCCGGCTTGGCTCTTAGCACGATCCAGATCGAGGTTCCTTTGATCTAGGTCTTCATAATTGCATGCCATCTCCACTAATTCATTAAACCCCAGCTTGATGTGGGCCATTGCCTTGTCCTAGTACTTACGCTTTAGCACGAAGATGAACCTCTTGTTCTTGGACTTAGCGGTGGCGACGAGTTCGGGAGCATAGCGGGATAATTGTGTAAATTTGCTCAAATAGTCTTGCACCGAGAGATCTCCCTGCTGGAGGTTTGCGAACTCGTCGTGCATGCACTCAAGGGCTTGCTCTGGGACATACTTCTCTTTGAATAATTCTTTGAATTCGTCCCAAGTCCTACCAGCATTTCTGTTCCCTGCGGTGAGAGCTTCCCACCATAATTCGGCTTCTTCTTGCATAAGCCAGGCACCCATGAAAGCTTTGTCTTGATCACCCAGCCTCAGGCCTCCTAATATCTTCTCGCATGTTTTCAGCCATGCCAAGGCCTCTATTACAGTGCCCGTTCCAGAGAAGGTTTTGCCTCCTCGGTTCTTGTAACTTTTAGCCACGCGGTCAAGCTCGAATGGTTGAGCGGCCGGGGGTTGTATTAAGGGTCCATCTTCAGCTGTGACTTCACCTCATCCTCTGCCACGGCCAGCTCGGCCTCCTCTACCAGCGGTTGCTCGGGTAGCCATTGTTCAAGTTCTGTATAAGCAAGAAAAAAGTCAGCCTACAGAAACGATAATTTTATTGTATGGTAAAGCCGAAGAACTTAAGGAAAGACAACGATGTACCGATCAAATTGTTTTTTCTATTCTACTTAGCTCATTCTAGGACATTATTAGTCCTATCTCTAATGAGCTACTCGCCTTAGAATACTACTGATTCTATTCTTATGAGGTATTTAATGTGTCAAATTCCAGAACTAAGGTTAACCAAAGCTCTGATACCACCTGTGACGATCCCAAATCCCCGTGCTACGGTGTTAAGTATAATCGTTCGAATATAACACATTAATCATCATTAGCAGAGTGCAGATAATAGCATAAACAGGAAATAGAATAATTTACACAAATATGACAGCGGAATCATATATATCACCACATCAAAGAGCACAGTGCAGGATACTACTTAGTGCATAATAATACATAATCAGTCAACATCGCCTGAGGCGGAATCATACATAGAGAGTACATAAAACTAAACATCAGTCTACATCGCTTGTGGCGGAATCATAATACATATACAATAATGGCGGAAAAGTCATAGTCATCACGGTGTAGTCAAAGCCTCGCCATGAGCCAAAAGTGCACCTCTACTGCGGTGCCAAGCCAAAATATGTCAGCTACCTGTAACTAGGCCGCCCGTGTGAAAATAAGGGCACCCGAGTTTGCAAGGTGAAACAAATTACGAGTCAGTCATGGGACTGGTATGAGAAATCTATTTAACTTATTAAACCACAATAATAAGGCAAATCAAAGGACCACGCTACTTTCGCGGAACGGGTTTACTCCAATGAGTGCCAGTGCATGAAACAAAATAAATTATTAAATCATCACAATGATTTTTATAAAAATGAAGCCATTATAAGACTCAGATCCCATCACACAATGCAACGCAAGCCGGGGATGGAGTTTTACCTTATAATGGCCAAAAATGCTTCATACGAATAAAACAAAAGTGTTTGATATTATTACTGGTGCATATATGTTTCAAAAACAATTTCAATCATAAATATCAATCATAGATGGCATAAATGACCCATACCACTATGTCGCCATACTAGTAATACAATCACATCCGCAATTTCGTATCGGAAATTGGATTCCATCATGAGTCGAGGCAAGGGGCAAGCTCCTCTCCGGTCCTCTCTTACTTTTGAGGATTGGCAATTCCTGAACACACGTTTCTAGGTCCTTACGGACCTATAATCGAGGCGCCTCGCATTCCAACAACCACACAGATGAAAAGTATATATAATGTCAGGGCTGGTAGGTCACTGACACCACCATAGCTAGAAAGAAACATCATGCACTCCTTGGGTCCTTCTCCCATTTTTGACTCATACCGAGGTGTGAGGCTCGCGAATCCACGCTATACACAAAGCTACGCCACACAGGCCATGCTTTGATCATCAACCACAAGACTTTGCTTTGCAATAGAAGCCTTGATCATATGCCACTTAGGCGTGCCACACAGGCAATCCACTCCATGCGACTGATTTCTATCTATATATAACCTCTGAGCCCGTACGTCTCAGAGAAGGGCGTTAAGCAAGAGAATAAATTCTCCGCCGCTAAACAGATATACATATTTAATAGAGATCAATCAACACAGAATTAAATCCAATGTCAGATACACAGTCCTTTTACAAGTTCGTTCTGGGTTTGAACGAAGCCGGAGGCACCAAATTCCTCGCTTATCCGCACAATCAACAATACGTCTGGACGGCTACTACTTCAGCTCCTTCAAGGTAGCTACTCCAGTCACGAGCATCAGTAGCGCCCAACCAACAAATTTGAAGATCGTCGGTCTTCAATCGTCTTCAACTCTTCGACTTCTCACCGTCGATCGATTATTTGAAATGAGAATGAACTCGGCCTTTTCAAATAATCCACGTATATTTAGATTTTCAAATCAATTCTTCACATGGTTAAATTGTTCAACATTCACATTTCAGTTCCTTAGTATAATTTTCATGTTAAACACATTCAACCATCACATATCAAGCAAACCAAGTAAAATCGGTTTATTTCCATTCTATATCGTCTATAATATTTTATAACGATATATCGCCATTTTTATTTATTTAAAAATGGCCATATTTAATTAAACGACGTTTCAGGTCGTGCCGAGGCACTAGCGCTGTTTTTCCCCAAATTTTATATCATTAGAAAGGTCATTTAAAAACGAATCCAATGGTTTCAGTTTTGGGAAAATCCGACGGTCGGATCTCCCACACTAGTCGTTTTAAGTTACGATTTCAAAATACGAACTACAGCGTCGTTATTCGATTTAATTTTAATTATATTTATATATAAATATAGTCGATTCTGGCGCTGTTTTTCTTCAGATTTGAATTAAACATTCCAGACAATCCAACCGTCGGATCTTTACAAAGTTGGTGCCGTTGGAAAGATATTTCCAAGGCGTACCCAATGGTTGCGGTTTCGGGAAAATCCGATGGTTGGATCTCCCGCACTAATCGTTTTAAATCACGGTTTAAAAACACGAACTACACGGCCACGATTCATTTTAATTTTATTTATATTTATATATATATATATAAATATAGTTCATTCGACGATTTCAATATCGTTTTCACTTCAAATATTTCACTAACACCTTTAAATTTTGGAAAATTTCGCCATAACCTCCTTTGTATGGGAAGGACTGGGAAAATTCCCAAATAGCCACACGGGCGTCTCATCTCAAAAAGAAAAAGAAAAAGCCAAGCGGCTAGCCAATAGGCTCATAAAATCACCACCCAAGCAAAACAGTAAACATGTACCTATTTGTCGGGCATACAATTCTATTCCTCTTCTCTGGCCTCTTTGTTATAACCTGTTCAATAAACATGCATGTACATATGTGCAATTCTTATCACTTATCATTTTCCATTCAACTTCTTATTTGATTCAACTTGGTTTGAAGTCACCATTCATTCTAATGTTGCATACATAGGCAAAAATCATATCATTAGCTAATTAATGAATATTTCAACTCATGCACATTTATTTGAACAAGTAGTTATTTTCAACACTTCACATTTCAAGAATGATATTTTTGGCGAACTAAAACATATTTCAACACATGACTATTTCATTTAGTTCCTATACATTTTAAAAATAATATTCATAGCAAACAAATATTTATTTCAACACTCGTATATTTTTAGCAAATCATATACATGATAAAAATGATATTTTTATCATCTAAAATATTTTTTCAACTCAGGAATATTTTTAACACTTCATATTTTCAATAAAATGTAATTTTTTATTGTTCGGTCTTTTATTCAACACATGAATTTAATTTTCAACACATGAGCATTTTCCACACATGGATATAGTTACAACACATGACTTGGGTTTCAACACATGAAAATAATTTCAACATATGAAGATAATTCTAGCACATGAATATTATTCAAAATTTCGGCAGCATAATGGCAGGGTAGTTAAAACCGGCACCGTACCGAGTACGGCTCCTCGCTCTACCTTAAAACCTCGCGGTTTTTGATAATGGGGATTTCATACGTCTAATTCGCACGCAGGCGAGTATGATTTTCTTTTCCACAATTATTTCAAATTTGTTTCAATCACCAATGGGTATTTTCAACCACAACCAAACAATATCAACCACAAACAATTCTATCAACTATTCGCATTATTCACCAAATTTTTCACACCAATTCACAAACAATAAATATTGTCCATGGTTTGTGGACGAGGGGAGTATATATATATATATATATATATATATATATATTATTACCATTCCAACACACATATCATTTAAACAATGCATGTATAATTCATACTTCGCTCATATAACTTACACTACGCATGTACATGAGGTATACGACACGGGTATAATTTATATTTCGCTTATATAATTTATACATGACATTTCCATTCACACTTCAGTTTAGAAATCTCACATTGGTTTTTGATGTGCTAAAAATCGTAGATAGCTCAGAAAAATCTGCGGTCTCTTCTATGTGGTAGAGAGCCTCCTTGCGGTCACGATGTTTCCTGTTTAATCGAATTTCGTTAACACACCATAAAGATACGATTTTTCAAAGTTTGCATCAACTTAAAGTGTTAATTTCAGTTCAATTATAATAAAGCCGATACCTTTCACGATTTTTCAAAACTAGGTTTTCAGTTTTCGTGAAAACCGAGACTCGATACGACGATCGGAGGGCACAGCGTGGAAGAGGGTCGAGAGGGCTTCAGGCGCGCGGCGGTTGGAGGCAACTCGGTGGGGCCCAGTGATCGCGGCGGCGGTTGGAGGCAACTCGGTGGGGCCCGGTGATCGCGGCG
Source organism: Allium sativum (assembly GCA_030737875.1). Classification (NCBI taxonomy): domain Eukaryota; kingdom Viridiplantae; phylum Streptophyta; class Magnoliopsida; order Asparagales; family Amaryllidaceae; genus Allium; species Allium sativum. The sequence continues at coordinate 299,361,742 of CM060922.1, forward strand.
GCGGCTGGAAGGTCGGGTCGTTGGAGGAAGAAATGTCGAGATAGGAGCAACGATAGGGGGAGTTCTTTATATGTATTTGAAGAGGGGAAGGAGAACTACAAAAAGTTGAACTGGGGGTGGGGTTGATTCGAGCTGTGGCGATCGGAAATCGCCAGGGAAGGGGAGAAAGCGTTTCCGTCGATGTCGAGGGAGGGCGGCGGGGGCTTTCTGATATTTTTTATTTATTTTAATGAATGGAGAATTTTGATTGGCCCGTGAGTTTTATAAAAAATTAAAATATTGTTTCTCCACACGAACACCAATTCAAACCCAACGACTGTCGCCCCTAGCTAAATACCCCTATCCCGGACACAATGGGATATGTTTCGTAGGCCAATTCGACTGTTACAGTCTGTTATTTTTCAAATTAAAATATAAAACATTTAATATTCGATCTGAATGTACATTTCAATTTGCCAGGGCCACAAACTGATTCGAAAAATTCCAGAAAAATAAATCTAGCTATGTTTTGATGCTACGGTCCCAACAAAACTAGTTTCATCGAATTCTGAGAACGTTTGAAAAATGTCCATTTTCTGGTCGATCCAATATAACAGAAATTAACCAAACACGTTTTCTTTTGCCACGCTCAGATACTAGCTTCAAAAATTATGAAATTTAAAACCTACCAATAATCTGACATCCCGGATCCAACAAAAGTGGTTTCGTCGAATTCCGAGGTCGTCTGCAAAATGTCTATTTTCAAGGGCTATATATTCTCTATAGCGACCTTTCTGAAAATTCATTTGGCCATAACTTTTGACTCCCACTATGAATCTTCGATTTTTCAGATTCGTTAGAAAGGTATTTATAAACAGATTTAAATATTTTTGGTTTCACTAAAATTCGTTATATTTTGCACCCGGTACAGTCAGTCAAAGTTTGAATTCAAATTTTCAAACTGCCACACTATTTCTAATTCATTATTTTATTGAAATCTTCTATTTCACTTGTTTAAATTTCTTTGAAATAACTAATTTAAAATTTTTAAATTCGCTTGTATTTTCCTGGTTGTTACAGAAATTAAGCAAACGGACTGTGTTTGAAAGGCCCACAATGACCTAACAGCAATGTGGAGGCCAACGATCTAAGGAATTGTACAACCTAAAAGCCCGAAATGACCTAGAGCATCACATAATCTAAGGCCTTACACGACCTAGCATTACATATGAGTAATAATGACCTAACACATGTTAAAGATGTCTAATCTGAAGCTTGTACTAATTTCAATAAATACAAACTTCGAGGGGGAAATGATGAAATATGGCTCATGAGTATAGCAAGGTTAGGTCGTTCTCATTGCATATCAATAGGTTGTCAGTCCTTAGGTCAGAAAAAGATTTGTTCAAAACACACCATAGACCGTTAAAGGTGATAGTCAATCGAGCCCCTAGGGTCGTCCACTTTTAATAGGTCGTTAGGCTTTTTAGCTCGTTCGGCATTTTTGGTCGTCCAGATCTCTTTAGGTCGCTCAGCTTCCTAAAATCCGTGAAAGCTCTTGGAACGCCAAGAACACAAGTCCGTTGAAGCTTGCAATGCACCCTGCTTCTAAGGTCGCCCATCTTTTAGCTTGCTCCGCCTTGTTTAGTTCACCAAGCTCTTTGGCCTGCACTGCTTCATATTAAGGCTGTTGGATAACTCCGCCTTTTTGTTCTGTTCCACCGTAAACTTCAAAGCTTTGGACAACTCTCCTCCAATACGTTTTAGCTTGCCCAGCGACTTAAAGAGGGTTCAGAAAATTTACAACTCTGCCACTTGGTCCAAATCTCGCCTATAAATATCCCCCCTCATTCCTTCATTTAATGGGGGACCGAATTCCATGACCCCGTAGGGCTGCCTAAATATTTCTTGAGCATTCTTAAGTGATTTCTATCTCTCCAAACTCCTTCAATTGAAGATTAAATATGAAATTCGTCATGGTATCTTTTACAATCATACATCCTAGAAATGGAAGATTCTCCATCAATCTCCTTGCATATTGTGGAATTCGTCTGCTTCACCACTAAATTGCATAGATTTGAATGAAGCTATTGTGTAAGAAGCAATATGTATGTACTCTTATATGATCCTCAACTTGTAATCTTTGAATTGATAATGGAAATTGCTATTAAAGTGGACGTAGACCTTTGCTAAGGTTGAACCACTATAAAAATTGATGTCTTTTCACTTTTGTTGTGATTGTGGCATCTCTTCATACCAATTGGTAAAGTGCAATTTTTTGCACCTTTGGTGTTGAGATTTAATTTGGATTTTAACATCAACATCTTATTTTCCTTCTTCATACATAACATAGGCGAGAGATTGTATGTCACAAGCATTACCGGCCAGGAACTATATTTCGAACTCAACATGGAAAATGGATTGAATCCATCTGCAGCAAGACCAAGCCTAAGATTGTGTGTATCCGATGAAAAAGATTTATACTTTTCATCCACTATTTTCCATGTCGTAGAATCCACGGGATGATGCATTTTTCCGTCTTTACTTTTATTAGTAAAATGCCATCTTAAATTTTCTGCCATCTTTTGAGATCTATACATTCTTCTAAATCTCGGAATGATTGGGAAATATCTCAATACTTTAACTGGAACACCTTGTATAACCTCTTCAGTATCTTGATTTTTCTTCCACCTCGAAGAACCACATTTTGGACAATATTCTAAATCTTTGTATTCTTTTCCGAAAAGGCAACAGTCATTCTCACATGCGTCTATCTTTTCAAAACCCATGTCGAACACTTTAAGAAATTTCTTGACTTCATATAAGGTATTGGGAAGAACGTTTTCCTTCGGCAGAAATGTATGTTGTAGAGCTAAAAGCTTATCAAACCCACTATCAGTCAAGCCAGTCTCGCATTTAGGATTATACAAGACGGTGATACCAGATAATTTTGTGTGATCTAGGAAACCAGGGTATAATGGAGTTTCCGCATCTTCCAAATTCTTGAGTAACTCATCCTCTTTTCTCCGAAAATCAACGTTATCTTTATCATCATCAAAAAAATCATTATTCATAATATCTTCATTTTCATAGTGAATCATCTTTAATAGATCATATACGCCAAACATATTTGTTTTCTTCTCTACATTTATCTTTTCATCCTGATTAATCATTCACCATCAATGTATCTAGGATCCATTCCTTTTATAATTAAATGGTCAACAATATTTGGTCATCGTCGCAACTAAGATTCCGACAGTCTCTACAAGGGCACAATATTTTTTCTACATTTCTTACGTTCCTCTTTGCATCATTCACAAAATTCACTGCCCCTTGTTGGTACTCTATACTAGTTCTATGACAAAAGTAAAAAAACATACCAAATTTAGTTTTAATATTATATTATATTTCTAAATCTCAAAATATGTATTAAGTTAAGCATTGCTTTATCACCTATTTAAAAAAACACAATCTTTTTCCGCCATCGATTTATGAAGGCAAATAGGTTTCCAATCTTTTACGTATAAATTGGTTATCTGTTGTTAGAAAAAAATAACTACATGTTGAAGTTATTACCCAAAAAGACATCCAAGCATCTTATAAATGATGCACTAACTACCTAGTTCTACTTCAGCGAACCTGATTATATGCTCAAATAAAATCCACCAGGAACAATTATAAGAGAGAAGGAAAAGAAGTTCCAGCACTACTTTTATCTAAAAATTTATATATTATGTGCTTTGCTTTACTGAAACGCGCGCTTCGCATTTGCGCTAGTGCTTCAAGCATGGCGCTTCTATGCGCTTTTCGCATTTAATAACATTGGGTACAAGTACTATTATCAACTATAATAGTATAAATCTCCATTCAAAAACTAAATAAGTGTACCCATTTAAAGTTGACAGCAATCAAACAAAATGTTACAGAACCATATAGGAATATGTTAAATACAAAATGTTATAGGAGATTTGAACATGGCCAAGACAACAGAAGAGAATTATACAATTACATATTGCTCAGAACTATATAGGATAAAGTCATAAAGAGAAAACAAAGGCTTGAGACATGAGTATCTTATCTACCACTCGGACTAATTTTTGTTAGGCGGGGAGATGTATTTTTTTTGCCGCATCAATAATAGGAGTAAAAATACTTTATCTTGCATTTACAAATAAACACCACTGATTTTTGCAACAAAAAATCATTTTTCTTGTAGTGGTGCGAAGTTATTATCATCCGCAGACCCGTGTGGGGTTTTCAATCAGCATCCACTGATTATTATTTGCATACTTGGGCGGTATGTAAAATTATCGTCCCAATACTCGTCTGGGGTTTACATCACTGTCCATATGAACTTATATACTATTTGGGAGATGGGTGGGTAAAATGTCATCCCAAAATAATTCATAATATAGACGTTTATTTAACAACGTGTATATATATATATATATATAAAGTTTAATAGTGATAACATTAAAACTGTATCATCCATCAATCACCAAACAAATATTGCAATCACTGACAATCAACATATATTCAGTTATAAGAATAAATAATTATACAAATGAATTGAGTGAGAGAGTTCTCATAAATGTTTCCATTCCATCATTCTTTAATTAATGATTTTTAAAAACGAGTTCGTAAGAATAAGGCTGATGAAATCTATGAATTAGATAAACTGAAAAGCCACAAACAAAGGCCAAACGATCCGAGCACCGGCCGGGAAAAAGCCTGGATGAATCTAGACTATGGACCGAGGTCACTCTGATCGACAGCTTAACCAGTCAACTAGTCCATTTCCGACCAGTCGACTGGTCGGAACCTGGGCAGCTGCCCAGGTTGGCTACCAGTCGATTGGTTTATTTTGGACCAGTTGACTGGTCTGTTTTGGGCCAGTTGACTGGTCGCTGTTAAATGGACCATTTTGGTTTTTTCTTTTTTCCTTTTCTTATATAAATCATTTCCGGCGAACTATGGAAGCTATGCACTTGATCAAGATGATAGTAAGGCCTCATAAGCTCGTCAAAACAACTCAAGAACACATACACAAACATATGTACATAAAACTGCTATGATTTCGATCATATATTCTAAAATGAACAAATCTCTAACCATAGCTATCCAATGCGATATAAGCGAATTGTGGAGTTTTAGAACTTGCCGATGCAACAAAGGAACCTCACAATATCGCTAAATCAACTCGTGGCATTTGCATTCGATTGTGCGCACAACCAAAATGAGAAATTCCAATTGATGGAAACTAAAACTAATGAATCTGAAAGTGTATACTTATCTAACCAATTCATATGCATATGCATATACACAACTCTACATGAACTAAATTGACACTTTATAAGCCAATAGCTTGTGGCATAGATGTTTTTTCATAAATAGCATACAAAGCTCTCACCTTTGATGGTTAGATGAAAGAAATCGATCCAATGACAAGTTAGAATAACCTCTCTTCAAAAATTACTCTTGAATCTTCAATTTAAATATTAGTGCACAAATTTATAGAAGTTATGTTATAGGAAATGCCACAAATTGAAGAGGAAACAAGATAGAGAAGATGGAGAAGCTTACTCAAGTTATCTCTTTGATTTTCCCCTTGATTTGGGCTTGGATTTGCAAAACCTAGCTTAGGAATTTTAATTTCCCTTTCCACTCTCCATTTTCTAAATTTTTTGGTTAAGTTTTGAATGAACGAGGGGAGGGGCTGATTTGGGGCACTTAAGTGAAGTGGGCTAAGTTGGCTAACCAAGCCCTAACCAAAGTTCTGTTTTTCACGAACTTGAAACATATCGAAACTTATAGTTTCCGAGCACGCAAACGACATTTCGAACTCAATGAAAGTGGTTTCAAGTCCAAATTCGTCTATATGCCAAAAGTGATATTTGGTCTTATATCCAATGGAAAAGACCACAACTCCTCCAACTCTAAAGGCATCGATGCTTATAGTTCATGCAAACGGCATTTTGAATTCAATGGAAGTGTTTTCGGGTCCAAATTCATCTGTATGCAAAATGTGAGTTCTCTACGAGTTATGTATAACTTTTAAAAATATGTTTAAATTCCATAGCGACTATTATAAATTTTAATTTAGACATAACTTATAATTTATAAAGTGAAATCTCAATTTCATATACTCATTCAAAAATTACAATTCAAAACATCCCAACGTTTCTTGTTTTATCCAATTCTGATTTATATTGAATTCTATATATTCATTCAAAGTTTAAAATCAAAAATTTCAAACTACCATGCCATTTCGAGTTAGCAATCTGATCTCCATTTCTCTACTTTTCTGGTTGCATGCGGGCTGGGTTGGAATATCTGTAAAAGTAACAAAACAATACCCAAGTAATATTTATTTATATACAAAAGATAAGATATAAGAGCATAAAATAAACACATTTTTATGTTAATCAGATACCCCCACACTTATCTTTTACTCGTCCTCGAGTAAAACAAAAATTAAAAACTAACTAGATAGGTCACACTTTCGTAGGAAACACGATTGCATTGAGCGTATGCAACAAGCCGTTAAACCTTTAGGTATCCCTAGTAGGACGAGTAGTGTCTCGTGAGGGTTTTCAGCGGATACTACCCACAAAATCCAAATGCAGTATGTGTGGATCTAATGTAACTACATGAATGCAATGGTTATATACAAAAAAACAAAAAACAAAAATGACAACACGATTTGCTTTAGGAAAGTGGTACAACAAATTAAGTTAACAATTTCTAGTCAGTTGATTTTATTTTAGATACCTCAACTTGTCACAAATTTTCAATATAAATCAAGTTTTCAAATGTTAAATTCCAGTTTGGCCAGTTAGTTCGATTGATAACATAGTGCAGCCATGAAATAGATTCTTAGTTTGCTTGGCACAGTTTGCAAAGTGGTATTCTAATTTCCATGTGTATGGCTAGTCAAATCAATAAGGTCAAGAAGTGTTTGGGCATCATCGCTTATTCTTTATTCTATAAAATTTTAAAATTTATGATTAAGTACATACACCTAACTTAGAAGACCAAGGTTTACCACCCATGCACTGCCTCGCGGACTAACGGAGAGTGGGTAAAGAGTTTGGCGGATTGTGCAGGCCGACTTTGACTTTGTCAATAACGTGTCGGTAATCCTTAGGTGTCCAATCTCATGAAATGAGACCAAGATATTCCAACGCTGACTTTGTTAACAACATGTCGGATAGAGCTTGGCGGGTTTGCACACCAACGCTAGATATACAAGCAATGTTGGATACCCTTAGATTACTATTATTATTATTGAATTTATAAGCACAAAAGAGAGTTACGCGAATTCAACTTAACACAACTTAGTTTTAAAGATTTTGAAAAGCCAATATAAGTATTTTAAGTCCTCCACTTATGTGATGACCCCGTTCCTCGTACAGACGACGGCAAGGGCAATCCTTGGAATATAACACAGAAAACAGATAATAGCAGAACAGAAATAAATAAATACACCAGATAATGTACAATAGAATATACTGGATAAACATAATCATCAGAGTTACACAGTATACAGGATCATACTTATTACAAATACAGTTCAACTATCATAAATGTCTACAGCGGAAACAAACATAATATGTACAATAGGAGCTGAACAGCATAAAAAGAGATAAATGATAGAATCCATCTTCAGCTCCAGCTATCCAGAGAAAGACAGCTAAAACCTGAATACAAGGCTGCCCGTATAGAAAAAGGGGCACCCGAGTTCGAAAGTGAAACAAACTACGAGTCAGTCATGGGACTGGTATGAGAAATCTACTCAACACATTGTAAATATGGCTAATCACAGGACCACGCCACTTTCGTAGAACGGGTTTACTCCATCGGATTGTCAGGGCTTTAAAACAAATAATTCTTTTAAACATCACAATGCTTTTTATAAAAATGAAGCCATTATAAGACTCAGTTCCCATCACATAATGCAACGCAAACTAGAGGATAGAGTTTTACCTTATAATGGCCAAAATATGCTTGATACGAATAAAACAAAAGCATTTGATATTATTACTAGTGTTTATAGGTTTCGAAAACAATTTCAATCATAACTATCAATCATAGACGGCATGGGTACCATATATCATGTCGCCATATATATATACAATCAAAACCGCACAATCATTTATTTCGAGATTGGATTTCCATCATGAACCAAGGCAAAAGATAGTCCTTACCGACTTCGAGACAATCTAGCCCATGTCTCAGGCACAGCCGCAACCGTACCTTGGATCGTCAGGGCCGGTCCACACGAAGTGGACTATAATGCCTGAACAATGCGTTTCTCCACCCTTTGGGGCGTAAATGAGCCAACGAATGACTCCGTCGGTCCCGGATCGACCGATATAACCGAAGCGCCTCGCAACAGTAACAACCACATAAGTCAAACTCGTCAGGGCATGTAAAACCACTGACGTCACTTCTAGCTAGAAAGAAAACGCACGTCCCCCCTGATGTCCTCTCCCGTTTCTGGTTCATACCAAGGTGTGAGGTTCGCGAATTCACGTTGTACACAAAGCTACGCCACACAGGCGGTGCTTTGATCATCACCACAAGACTTTGCTTTTCAACAGAAGCCTTGATCACTGCATCTTAGCATGCCACACAGGCAATTCACACCATGCAACTGATGGCTATCAATCACACAGAATAAATTCCAATGTCAGACACACTGTCCATTTACTAGTCCGTCCCGGGTCTGAACAAAACCGGAGGCACTATATACCTCGCAAACCCATCGACCTCCACGTACGTCTGGACGATCACCACTCATTATCCATCTTTCGGGATGCCTCCCAATGAGGACATCAGTTACCATCCAAACGAGGTGAAGATCTCCGGTCTTCGACCACCGTCTTCATCTTCGATTTCTTATCGTCGATTCAGTTATTCAGAATGGGATAAACCCGGTCTTTCTGAACAACTCATGTATATAATAAACAAGTGCAACACAAACACACATACGCATCATTTCTATTCACTAGTCGCTAACCGTAAATCAGTAAGAGAACGATTTCCCAAATATTAACCCCGAAGGCCGAAACCAACATCAGATCAACACCCAGGAAACCATTCGACTTAGCCAACCTTCAGTTAGTTTCTAAATTTCACATCCATATCGTTTATAATATTTTATAACGATTTATCGCTATTTTTATTTATTTTAAAATAGCCAATTTATTCAAAACGACGCTTCGGGCCAAAACGCGGCCGTGGCGCTGTTTTTCTTCAGATTTGATTTACACATATCTGAAAATCTAACCGTTGGATCTTCACAAAATTTACATCATTAGAAATATCTTTTCAAAACGAATCCAACGGTTCCAGTTTTGGGAAAATCCGATGGTCGGATCTCCCGGTACAATCGTTTGAAGTTTCGATTTCAAAATACGAACTGCAGCGTCGTTATTTGATTTAATATAATTATATATATATATATATATATATATATTTATATATATAATCGACTCTGGCGTTGTTTTTCTTCAGATTTGAATTAAACATTCCAGACAATCCAACCGTCGGATCTTTACAAAGTTGGTGTCGTTGGAAAGGTATTCCCAAAGCGAACCCAACGGTTTCGGTTTCGGGAAAATCCGATGGTCGGATCTCCCGCACTAATCGTTTGAAATCACGGTTTCAAAACACGAACTGCAGCTTCGTTATTCGATATATTTCAGTATTATTTATATATATATATATCGATTCTTTGATTTCAAAGCTATATTCTTTTCATACATTTGATAAAAATGATGTTTTTGTCCAACATACATTCACTTCGACACTTCACTATTTTTAACAATTCATGTATATAGTACAAATGTGTTTTTTATTGTAAAACGATTTATTTCAAAACACGACTATTTTATATAGTTAATATAGGTGATAAAAATAGGATTTTTATTATAAAACAATTTATTTCAAAACAAGATTATTTTATATAGTTAATATAGGTGGTAAAGATAGGATTTTTATTGTAAATCAATTTATTTCAAAACACGAATACCATTCAACACATGAATTTCAATTCAACGAATGAATTTCGATTCAACACATGAAGGTTTTCTGTAGTTTATATATATAGACAAAAAGGTGATTTTTATATTTAAAACACGAATACCATTCAACACATGAATTTCTATTCAACGAATGAATTTCAATGCAACACATGAAGGTTTTCTATAGTTTATACATATAGATAAAAAGGTGATTTTTATATTTAAAACACGAATACCATTCAACACATGAATTTCAATTCAACGAATGAATTTCGATTCAACACATGAATGTTTTCTATAGTTTGTATATATAGAGTAAAAGTGTTATTTTTATTGTTAAAACAATTTATTCAAAACACGAATACCATTCAACACACGAATTTCAATTCAACGAATGAATTTCAATTCAACACATGAGAGTTTTCTATATTTTGTATATATATATATATAGTAAAAATGTGTTTTTTATTGTAAAACCATTCATTTCAAAACACGATTATTTTATATAGTTCATATAGATGTTAAAAATATGATTTTTATTATAAAACAATTTATTTCAAAACACAAATACCATTCAACACATGAATATGATTCAACGAATGAATTTCTATTCAACACATGAAGGTTTTCTATTCAACATACGAATATAGTTTCAACAAAGGAAAATAATTCAAACACATGAATATTATTCAAAATTTCTGCAGCATAACGGCACGGTAGTTAAAACCGGGACCGTCCCTAGTACGGCTCCTCGCTCTACCTTAAAGCCTCGCAGCTTTTGACAATGGGGAATCATGCATCTAGTTCGCAAGCAGGCGGCATGTATATTTTTTTTCATTTCCACAAACTAATCCTATGTGGCTTCATCCAAATATTTCTCAAACACAAACGGATATTTTTCAACCACAATCAATCAATTTCAACCACAAACAATTATAATCAAACATTCGCTATATACCAATTTTCACACCAATCACAATCAATAAATATCGTCCATGGTTTGTGGACGAGGGGCGTATGTATATATATATATATATATATATATATAAGCATTTCAATTCTATTCAACACATATATAATTTTTACAATGCATATATAACTTATATATCGAACGTACAACTTATATAACGCTTATACAAGAGGTGTACAATGCTTATATAACTCGTACATCGACTATATAATTTATACATCGTCCTTTTCCATATCATTTATAAATTAGAAATCTCACATTTCATATATATATATCGCTTTCACATCATATATATATTTATATATATATATATATATTGTTTTCACATTTTATATATATATCGTTATTTTCACTTTAAATATATATGATATTTTCACTTCACATCGCGATCAATTTATTTCATTTCACATCACGATCAATTTTCACACAGAATACAATCAAACAAGTCGTCCATGGTTTGTGGACGATGGGGAGCAGTTCATATATGCAGTTATGAAATAAATAACTATATAAGAAAATTTATAGTGAGAGAATTCTCACATTGGGATCCACTCCGTCGGTTTTTAGCTGAATTTCCAACATGCTCTGTTCTAAACGCGGTCTGTTTCATCGCGAAGCTCTAATTTTTCTGATTTCAACGCTTCTGAATTCGTCGAAATCTGACCTCGTATGAAGAAGATACTGTATATTATACATTTGAATATTTAAACAAGAAATTAATTAAACTAATTAATTAATTTATTCCCCAAATTACCCCCAGCCCCTTCTTCCCCATGCTCTGCTATTTCGAACACAAAAAGCTCCCTCCAATGACCACCGTCGCGCGCCCAAAACCATAAGCCATCCATTGATCTGACCCGTCCACGACGAAGCCCGTCCCCTGCTTGACCTGCGCCACGAATATCAAGAACTCCGGTGGCCCCAATTGCCTCAGATCATCCACGAGGCGCGCCTCCTTTGAGGTGGAAAATCGAGCAATTTAAGAAGCTAAAATCGATCTCCACCGCTCAGTTTAAAGGTCTTGAGGGGATCTTCAATTTCGTTTTTGAAGTTTTGAAATCCACTAAATGGATTGGAAGATCGGAGGGTAAATGGTTTGGAATCATTTTTGCCGTGAATCGCGAGAGGGAGGCTGGAAACGGCGTTGATGAGGGAAAACAAGTTGGACCATTTTTCTAGGGTTTGACCCATTTATAGAAATTATTTGATATTATTTAATTCATGAAAAATACTTGTTTGTTGATACGAGCTCCAAACCTAACCCAACGACTGTCGCCCCTGACTAATTACCCCCATTCCAAACACAATGGAATATGTTTCGAAGGCCCATTCGAATGTTTCAGTCAGTTTTCCTTCAAATTAAAATATAAAACATTCAATATTTAATTTGAACGTACATTTCGATTTGCCGGGGCCACATACTGATTCTAAAAATTCCCGAAAAATAAATCTAGCTATGTCTTGACTATACGGTCCCAACAAAACAAGTTTCATTGAAGTCTGAGATCGTTTGAAAAATGGCCCTTTTCTGGTCGATCCAATTAAACTATAACTGACCAAACACATTTTCCTTCGCCATGCTCACATATTGGCTTAAAAAATTATGAAATTTGAAACCTAGTAATAATTTCACATCCCGGATCCAACAAAAGTGGTTTCGTCGAATTCTGAGGTCGTTTGCAGAATGTCTATTTTCAAGGGCTATATAAATTTTATAGCGACCTTTCTGAAAATTCATTTGGCCATAACTTTTGATTCTCGTTTCTAAACTTCGATTTTTCAGATTCATTAGAAAGATATTCACTAACAGATTTAAATACTTTTTGTTTCGCTCAAATCCGTTTTGTTTTGCACCCGGTATAGTCAGTCAAAGTTTGAATTCAAATTTTGAAACTCCCGCACCATTTTAGGCCTTGTTTATAATTAGAATTATTATTTTTTTCAAACGTCGATTCAAACTCACTTTTCATTGCTATTATTTAAAATATTTATTTTAAATATTTAAGATCAACTAAAATAGCCAATTTAAAATTTTTAAATTGGTTCAGATTTTCCGGGTCGTTACAATCTCCCCCACTTAAAACTTTTCGTCCTCGAAAAGGAACAAAGTCAAAATTGGTTTGATTAATCAACTCTACTTCCAATCTGGCTTCCATTCTCCAACTTTTCAGTTTCTGAGAATTTTCAAATTCTTCAAAAATTTGGCTAACACCCGGAATTTTCGAAAAATTTCGCCATAACCTCCTTTGTACGGGGAGGGGTTTGGAAATTTATTGGGCTGTATTAGGTACCCAATAAATCCTATAAAGCATACACATATTTATAGTGATATATTCTGGTGTTTACAGGGGAGCGTGTATAGATAATAACTCCAGAGAATAAATTCTCGTCACCCTGTCAAAGCTTGAGGGAGTGTGTATTTTAATTGTTCCAGAGGATAAATCCTCGTCACCTCGTCCCGTGTGGGAAATAAATAGCCCATGTGCCGTATCTAATGACTAGAGAGACGTGATTATTGTCAACTCCAGACCCATGTGGGGTTTTTATAAATCTGGCAATTTTATCGTTACAATTTTATATGGTCCACATCAGTCATCAGTTCAACCTGTAATATATAGTTATCGCCATACAAGCCTCTCGCTCGTATGGTAAATCTTCCACCTCGTCACACAAGCTCCAAATGCTTATGTGGTATATGATGAAGTATGCCTATCTTCCGAAGTATGCCATGTAGTGTAGTTTAAAATTAATTGTTACTATCCTATGGCGACGTTTATTATTACACACAGAACAACCAGCACTCCGCATCCAATGGCATTCACAGGAGTTGATATAATAATAAAATTGTGCATCCAACTCATTAAGGTTTACCTATTTGTCGGGCACGCAAATAAAATCTCTACTCAACAGCTATCCATTTACCTGTTCAAACATATATAATGCACATGTATATATTTCTATCTATCTTTAAATCAGTTCAATGTGTGATTTAAATGAATAAATCCTACCATTCAATATCTTATTAATTAAATTAACTATCGTTTCAATAAATTAATTAATCCAATTCTACTATCACACAACACAAACAACAATCAATTTGTTTTTAACTTTTCAAATATATATCTTTTATATATTCAAAAATCATATTTCTAAAGCCAAACTATAAATATAATCACAAATACGTTATTTAAAAACATATTACTCTCGACTCGTTCTGAGGCACTTCTGACCCCATCTCTAACGAATTGTTCTGATTCTGCTATACTCATACTAGGATATTGCTGATCCTATTTGTACTGAGTTACCCGTCTTAGAACACTACTGGTTCTATTTCTGACGAGTTCGTTCATATGTTATATTCCAAGACTAAGCTTAACCAAAGCTCTGATACCACGTTGTGACGACCCCGTTCTCCGTACTAAAAGCGGCAAGGGCAATTCTTGGAATATAACACAGAAAACAGATAATAGCAGAACAGAAATAAATAAATACACCAGATAATGTACAATAGAATATACTGGATAAACGTAATCATCAGAGTTACACAGTATACATGATCATACTTAGTACAAATATAGTTCAGCTATATAAAAATGTCTACAGCGGAAACAAACATAATATGTACAATAGGAGCAGAACAACATAAAAAGAGATAAATGATAGAATCCATCTTCAGCTCCAGCTATCCAAAGAAAGCCAGCTAAAACCTGAATACAAGGCTGGTCGTGTAGAAAAAGGGGCACCCGAGTTCGAAAGTGAAACAAACTACGAGTCAGTCATGGGACTGGTATGAGAAATCTACTCAACACATTGTAAATATGTCTAATCACAGGACCACTCCACTTTCGTGGAACGGGTTTACTCCATCGGATTGCCAGGGCTTTAAAACAAATAATTCTTTTAAACATCGCAATGCTTTTTATAAAAATGAAGCCATTATAAGACTCAGTTCCCATCACACAATGCAATGCAAACCGGAGGATAGAGTTTTACCTTATAATAGCCAAAATATGCTTGATACGAATAAAACAAAAGCATTTGATATTATTACTAGTGTTTATAGGTTTCGAAAACAATTTCAATCATAACTATCAATCATAGACGGCATGGGTACCATATATCATGTCGCCATATATATATACAATCAAAACCGCACAGTCACGTATTTGGAGATTGGATTTCCATCATGAACCAAGGCAAAAGATAGTCCTTACCGACTTCGAGACAATCTAGCCCATGTCTCACGCACAGCCGCAACCGTACCTTGGATCGTCAGGGCCGGTCCACACGAAGTGGATTATAATGCCTGAACAATGCGTTTCTCCGCCCTTTGGGGCGTAAATGAGCCGACGAATGACTCCGTCGATCCCGGATCGACCGATATAACCGAGGCGCCTCGCAACAGTAACAACCACATAAGTCAAACTCGTCAGGGCGTGTAAAACCACTGACGCCACTTCTAGCTAGAAAGAAAACGCACGTCCCCCCTGATGTCCTCTCCCGTTTCTGGCTCATATCGGGGTGTGAGGTTCGCGAATTCACGTTGTACACAAAGCTACGCCACACAGGCGGTGCTTTGATCATCACCACAAGACTTTGATTTTCAACAGAAGCCTTGATCACTGCATCTTAGCATGCCACACAGGCAATTTACACCATGCAACTAATGGCTATCAATCACACAGAATAAATTCCAATGTCAGACACACAGTCCATTTACTAGTCTGTCCTGGGTCTGAATGAAACCGGAGGCACTATATACCTCGCAAACCCATCGACCTCCACGTACGTCTGGACGATCACCACTCATTATCCATATTTCGGGATGCCTCCCAATCAGGACATCAGTTACCATCCAAACGAGGTGAAGATCTACGGTCTTCGACCACCGTCTTCATCTTCGATTTCTTATCGTCGATTCAGTTATTCAGAATGGGATAAACCCGGTCTTTCTGAACAACTCGCGTATTAATAAACAAGTGCAACACAAACACACATACGCATCATTTCTATTCATTAGTCGCTAACCGTAAATCAGTAAGAGAACGATTTCCCAAATATTAACCCCGAAGGCCGAAACCAACATCAGATCAACACCCAGGAAACCATTTGACTTAGCCAACCTTCAGTTAGTTTCTAAATTTCACATCCATATCGTTTATAATATTTTATAACGATTTATCACTATTTTTATTTATTTTAAAATAGCCAATTTATTCAAAACGACGCTTCGGCCATAACGCAGCCTTGGCGCTGTTTTTCTTAAGATTTGATTTACACATATCTGAAAATCTAACCATTGGATCTTCACAAGATTTACATCATTAGAAAGATCTTTTCAAAACGAATCCAACAGTTCTAGTTTCGGGAAAATCCGACGGTCGGATCTCCCGGTACAATCATTTGAAGTTTCGATTTCAAAATACGAACTGCAGCGTCGTTATTCGATTTAATATAATTATATTTATCTATATATATATAAATATAATCGATTCTGGCACAGTTTTTCTTCAGATTTGAATTAAACATTCCAGTCAATCCAACCGTTGGATTTTTACAAAGTTGGTGCCGTTGGAAAGATATTTCCAAAGCGAACCCAACTGTTGCGGTTTCGGGAAAATCCAATGGTCGGATCTCTCGCACTAATCGTTTGAAATCACGGTTTCAAAATACGAATGGTAGCGTCGTTATTCGATTTATTTCGATTCTATTTATATATATATATCGAATCTTTGATTTCAAAACTATATTCTTTTCAAACATTTGATAAAAATGATATTTTTATCTAACTGTCTTCTATTACAACACTTCACTATTTTTAACAATTCATTTATATAATAAAAATGTGATTTTTATTGTAAAACAATTCATTTCAAAACACTATTATTTTTTATAGTTAATAGAGGTGATAAAATAGGATTTTTATTATAAAATAATTTATTTCAAAACAAGATTATTTTATATAGTTAACAATTTGTTTCAAAACACGAATACCATTCAACACATGAATTTCAATTCAACGAATGAATTTCGATTCAACACATGAAGGTTTTCTATAGTTTACATATATGGATAAAAAAGTGATTTTTATATTTAAAACACGAATACCATTCAACACATGAATTTCTATTCAATGAATGAATTTCAATTCAACACATGAAGGTTTTCTATAGTTTATACATATAGATAAAAAGGTGATTTTTATATTTAAAACACGAATACCATTCAACACATGAATTTCAATTCAACGAATGAATTTCGATTCAACACATGAAGGTTTTCTATAGTTTGCATATATAGAGTAAAAGTGTGATTTTAATTGTTAAAACAATTTATTCAAAACACGAACACCATTCAACACATGAATTTCAATTCAACGAATGAATTTCGATTCAACACATGAAGGTTTTCTATAGTTTGTATATATATAGATATATATAGTAAAAATGTGATTTTTATGGTAAAACCATTCATTTCAAAACACGATTATTTTATATAGTTCATATAGATGTTAAAAATATGATTTTTATTATAAAACAATTTATTTCAAAACACGAATACCATTCAACACATGAATATTATTCAACGAATAAATTTCTATTCAACACATGAAGGTTTTCTATTCAACACACGAATATAGTTTCAACACAGGAAAATAATTCTAACACATGAATATTATTCAAAATTTCGGCAGCATAACGGCAGGGTAGTTAAAACCGGGACCGTCCCTAGTACGGCTCCTCGCTCCACCTTAAAGCCTCGCAGCTTTTGACAATGGGGATTCATGCATCTAGTTCGCACGCAGGCGACATGTATATTTTTTTTTTTCATTTCCACAAACTAATCCTATGTGGTTTCAACCAAATATTTCTCAACCAAAAACGGGTATTTTTCAGCCACAATCAATAAATTTCAACCACAAACAATTATAATCAACCATTCGCTATCAACCAATTTTCACACCAATCACAATCAATAAATATCGTCCATGGTTTGTGGACGAGGGGCGTATATATATATATAAACATTTCAATTCTATTCAACACATATATAATTTTTACAACGCATATATAACTTATATATCGAACGTACAACTTATACAACGCTTATACAAGAGGTGTACAACGCTTATATAACTCATACATCGACTATATAATTTATACATCGTCGTTTTCCATATCGTTTATAAATTAGAAATCTCACATTTCATATATATATCGTTTTCACATCATACATATATATATATATATATTATTTTCACATTTCATATATATATATATATATCGTTATTTTCACTTTAAATATATATGATATATTCACTTCACATCGCGATCAATTTATTTCATTTCACATCACGATCAATTTTCACACAGAATATAATCAAACAAGTCGTCCATGGTTTGTGGACGACGGGGAGCAGTTCATATATGCAGTTATGAAATAAATAACTATATAAGAAAATTTATAGTGAGAGAATTCTCACATCGGGATCCACTTCGTCGGTTTTTATTTGAATTTCCAACATGCTCTGTTCTGAACGCGGTCTGTTTCATCGCGAAGCTCTCATTTTTCTGATTTCAATGCTTTTGAATTCGTCGAAATATGACCTCGTATGAAGAAGATACTGTATATTATACATTTGAATATTTAAATGAGAAATTAATTAAACTAATTAATTAATTAATTCCCCAAATTACCCCCAGCCCCTTCTTCCCCGTGCTCTACTATTTCGAACCCAAAAAGCTCCCTCCAATGACCACCATCGCGCGCCCAAAACCCTAAGCCGTCCATCGATCTGACCCGTCCACGACGAAGCCCGTCCCCTGCTTGACCTGCGCCACGAATACCAAGAACTCTGGTGGCCCCAATCGCCTCAGATCATCCACAAGGCGTGCCTCCTTTGAGGTGGAAAATCGAGCAATTTAAGAAGCTAAAATCGATCTCCACCGCTCAATTTAAAGGTCTTGAGGGGATCTTCAATTTCGTTTTTGAAGTTTCAAAATCCACTGAATGGATTGGAAGATCGGAGGGCAAATGGTTTGGAATCATTTCTGCCGTGAATCGCGAGAGGGAGGCTGGAAACGGCGTTGACCAGGGAAAACAAGTTGGACCATTTTTCTAGGGTTTGACCCATTTATAGAAATTATTTGATATTATTTAATTCGTGAAAAATACTTGTTTGTTGATACGAGCTCCAAACCTAAGCCAACGACTGTCGCCCCTGACTAATTACCCCCATTCCAAACACAATGGGATATGTTTCGAAGGCCCATTCGAATGTTTCAGTCAGTTTTCCTTCAAATTAAAATATAAAACATTCAACATTTAATTTGAACGTACATTTCGATTTGCCGGGGCCACATACTGGTTCTAAAAATTCCCGAAAAATAAATCTAGCTATGTCTTGACGATACGGTCCCAAAAAAACTAGTTTCGTCGAATTCTGAGATCGTTGGAAAAATGACCCTTTTCTGGTCGATCCAATTTAACTATAACTGACCAAACACATTTTCCTTCGCCATGCTCAAATATTAGATTAAAAAATTATGAAATTTGAAACCTAGTAATAATTTCACATCCCGGATCCAACAAAATTGGTTTCGTCGAATTCCGAGGTCGTTTGCAAAATGTCTATTTTCAAGGGCTATATAAATTCTATAGCGACCATTCTGAAAATTCATTTGGCCATAACTTTTGATTCTCGCTTCGAAACTTCAATTTTTCGGATTCATTAGAAAGATATTCACTAACAGACTTAAATACTTTTTGTTTTGCTCAAATCCGTTTTGTTTTGCACCCGGTACAGTCAGTCAAAGTTTGAATTCAAATTTTGAAACTACCGCGCCATTTTAGGCCTTGTTTATAATTAGAATTAATTTTTTTTTTCAAACGTCGATTCAAACTCACTTTTCATTGCTATTATTTAAAATATTTAGTTTAAATATTTAAGATCCACTAAAATAGCCAATTTAAAAATTTTAAATTGGTTCAGATTTTCCGGGTCGTTACAACTTATAAAAACAAAGACTACAATGTAGAATAGATTTCATGGCCATCACCTAAGAATCTCCCTATGTACCGGTTACACTATTATCCCTCAAAATTAAACTTTTCATTATATTTCTTATTCGATCTAAGTTGAGGAAAAAAAATTACTATCAGCTGACTAAAAGTTGTAAACTTATTTCGTAGTATCACTCTAAAATGAGTCGTGTCTGTGTGATTTTGTGTGTGTGTGTGTGTTTTTTTTTAAAGAGAACTAATGAAGATGTGATGCAGACTTGACTCCCCTACACTAGATTGAGACAGTGTCCCAACTGTCTAAGGTATGCAGACCAAAATGGAAGGAAAAAAATGAAAAATAAAAGAAAAAGAATGTGTACCACCTGATTTCATGGTGGATGATCAGGCTCATGAAGATCGATAAGGTCATCGTCTTCGTATTGCTCGAATTCCAAAAATGGTTTCAGTCGTTGACCGTTTACTTTGAAGACTTTTCCATCCTTAGTATTTTCAATTTCAACTGCTCCATGAGGATATACTGTTTTCACAACATAAGGTCCAGTCCATCGAGATCTGAGTTTTCCTGGAAACAAGTGAGGTCTAGAGTCGTATAAAAGAACTTTTTGTCCTACATTGAATTCCTTACGAAGTATGTTCTTGTCATGTTGGGCTTTGGTTCTTTCTTTAAAGATTTTCGCATTTTCATATGCTTCATTTCTTAATTCCTCTAGTTCTGAGATCTGTAACTTCCTATGTGAGCCGGCCTTCTCTAAGTCAAAATTTAAAAGTTTAATTGCCCAAAGAGCATGATGTTCTAATTCAAGAGGTAAGTGAAAGGCCTTCCCAAAGACTAACCAATATGGTGACATTCCTAGATTGGTTTTGTAAGCAGTGCGAAATGCCCAAAGTGCATCAATCAGTTTTACGGACCAATCTTTTCTATTGGAATTCACGGTTTTCTCAAGAATTTGTTTGATTTGTCTATTGGAAACTTCTACTTGCCCACTAGTTTGTGGATGGTAAGGGGTTGATAGCTTGTGTGTGATTGAGTATTTCTTGATCAAGGACTCAAAAGCACGATTACATAAGTGAGTGCCATTATCGCTAATGATAGCTCGAGGTGTGCCAAAGCGCAAAAAGATGTTTTCTTTGAGGAATTTGATAACAACCTTGTTGTCGTTGGTTTTGGTCGGGATGGCTTCAACCCATTTTGAGATATAGTCTACCGCAAGCAATATGTAAAGAATCCCAAATGAGTTAGGGAATGGTCCCATGAAATCGATGCCCCAAACATCGAATAACTAAATCACTAAAATGGTGTTGAGAGTCATCATGTTTCGCTTAGTGATTCGACCCGTTCTTTGACATCGATCGCATTTAGAGCAAAATTCGAAAGCATCACGAAACAATGTGGACCAATAAAAACTGCTTTGCAATACTTTTGCAGCAGTTTTTCTTGCTCCAAAATGACCACCACAAGCATGGTCATGTGAGAAAGAGAGAATACTTTGGTGTTCATGATCGGGTACACACCTTCGAATGATTTGGTCTGGACAGTATTTGAAAAGATATGGGTCGTCCCAATAGAAGTTTTGAACTTTCAAGAGAAATTTTTGTTTATCTTGTTTTGACCATTCAGCGGGTGTTTGCTGTGTGACAAGATAATTCACAATGTCAGCGTACCAAGGGGTGTTAGAGATGGAAAGAATTTGTTCGTCTGGAAAATAGTCATCGATTTGGGTGTCATCAACATTTTCATGCACCATTCGAGAGAGATGATCAGCTACAACATTTTCAGAACCCTTTTTATCTCTTATTTCTATGTCAAATTCTTGAAGAAGAAGGATCCAACGAATCAAGCGGGCCTTGGCATCCTTTTTAGAAAGCAAATATCATAAGGCAACATGGTCAGTGTAAACTATGACTTTGGATCCTATGAGATATGGTCTGAATTTCTCAAGAGCGAAGACAACTGCCAAAAATTCCTTTTCAGTAGTTGAGTAATTCAATTGGGCCTCATTTAAGGTTTTGCTAGCATAGTAAATGACTCGAGGCAGTTTATCGATTCGTTGGCCCAAGATGGCCCCAATCGCAAAATCAGAAGCGTCACACATAAGTTCGAATGGCTGAGTCCAATCAGGGGGTTGAATGCTCGGAGTTGTGGTCAAGATTGACTTAAGAGTTTCGAAATATGTTTTGCAATCATTGGAAAATTCAAACTTGATGTCTTTGGCAAGTAAGTTCGAGAGAGGTTTTGAAATTTTCGAGAAATCTTTAATGAATCTTCTATAGAATCCCGCATGGCCAAGAAATGAACGAACATCCTTAACAGACTTAGGAGGAGGTAGATTAGCAATCAAATCAATTTTGGACTTATCGACTTCAAGGCCATCTTTTGAAACGACAAGACCTAGAACTATCCCCCTTTTTGCCATGAAATGACATTTTTTCCAATTAAGCACGAGTGATTTCTCCTTACAACGTTTTAGGACGAGCTCTAAATGAGTGAGACAATGGGAAAAAGATGATCCGTAGATTGAAAAATCATTCATAAATATTTCCAAGAATTCTTCCACTATATCCGAGAAAATACTCATCATACACCTTTGGAAAGTCAGCAAAGGTTCCAAAGGGACAAGTAAAGGTGGTCTTATGTTGATCTTCTAAAGCAACAGGGATTTGGTTATAGCCAGAGTATCCATCGAGAAAACAATAGTACTCATGTCCCACTAAGCATTCGAGCATTTGGTCAATAAAAGGTAAGGGAAAATGGTCTTTTCGTGTGGCTGATTTGAGCTTTCGATAGTCGATACACACACGCCATTTTGTTTTGATTTTTATTGGGACGAGCTCATTACTTTCATTTTTGATCACTGTGACTCCCGACTTCTTTGGTACAACTTGTACCGGACTCACCCAAGTACTATCAGAGATGGGATAGATGATGTTATTGTCTAGACATTTGATTATCTCCTCCTTGACCACTTCTCTCATGTTTGGGTTTAATCGCCTTTGAGCCTCACAGGTGGGTTTAGCCTCATCAACTAAATGTATGCGATGTTCCACGATTGATGGGCTAATTCCTTTTATATCACTCAGTTCCCACCCCAAAGCATCTTTATTTTCCCATATAATTTCTAAGAGTTTTTCTTCTTGGTCCTCGGTAAGATCAGAGGCCAAGATTACGGGAAGAATTTCTGAGGAGTCCAAGTATGCATACGTCTTGTGGCAAGGGTTTGAGATCTAACTTAGGATGTCCTTGAGTGTTAACATTGGTCAACATTCCTTTGTTAGATTCAGATGACGAAGGATTGGAGTCAAGAAATTCATTCAGTTCAGAAATGTATTCGAGTTCATCGAAATCGGAGTCGAAATGGTCAAGACACATTTTCAAGGCTTCAGAAGTGTCATTAGAGGTTTCATCAACTGTGGTTTGAATCTTGTCGATTTCATCGATTTCAAAATCCCTAGGTTGTTTGTTGAGATTAAAGATGTTTAGCTCAATGGTTAGGTGCCCGAAAGAAAGTCGAAGTTGACCGTTCCTACAATTAATGACAGCATTTGAGGTTGCTAAAAAGGTCCGTCCTAAAATCAATGGTATTTGAACTTTGGGATTTGAGACAGGCTTTATTTCTAAAACTATGAAATCGAAAGGGAAGTAAAACTGTTCGATCTGTATCAAGACGTCTTCGATTATTCCCAATGGCTTTTTGACAGATCGATCAGCTAGCTGAATAGTGATGTTTGTTGGTTTAATCTCCCCTAATCCAAGTTGACGATAAACAGTATAAGGAAGAAGATTGACACTGGCACCAAGATCGAGAAGGGCACGAGAGATGTGAGTGCTTCCTATTTTGCAATCAATCATAGGGCAGCCATGGTCTTTGTACTTGACTGGGGTAATATTCGAAAGAACAGAGCTTGTATTCGCAGTTAGAAAGGCAGTTTTTGGGACATTAGTCGCACGTTTTTGTGTGCACAATTCCTTAAGACATTTAGCATATTGAGGAATTTGTTCAATGGTGTCTAAAAGAGGAATGTTCACATGGACTTGTTTGAAAATTTCCAAAATTTTATCGAAATTTGCCGCTTTCTTCTTATTATTGAGTCTATGGGGAAATGAAGCTATTGGTTTTTCGACTCTATGATCAGTTTCATCATTCGAAGAAGAAGGTTTATCCAAGGAAAAAGAAGGTGGTAAGGTTGCAGAAGATGGAATGTTGGTATTGCCACTATTAATTTTCGAAGTTGGGTCGGGTTTACCGACACTAGGAGAGGAACTATTGGGATTGCCAACATTTGAGGAAAATGGAGGTTTAGAAGAATTGGCATTGGAAGCCAATGGGTGATCATCAAGATTTGGCATTGGGGTCGAGTTAGAAGGTTCGTCAGGGTTACCCACGTTATTATCAATCCTCTTTCCAGATCGAAGGGTTGTAATAGCATTGACCGGATTATGGTTTTCGTCCTCACAAGAATTTACAGCACGAGAGTTGTATTTTGGATTCACCTCAGGTTGACTGGGCAACTTTCCTTTCTCGTTATTTTTCATTAGTTCTTTCATCATATTCATCATTTGTTCGAGTTTAACATCTTGATTATTTATTTGTTTCTCTAATCGAACAATATCTTGTGAAGATTGACCAGATTGAGAGGACTGGTTCGATGATTGAAAATTGGGATGCCTACAAGGTTGTTTGGATTGAGATGTTATTTGATAGGTTTGAGAATTGGGAGGTGGAGCTTGAAAATTCGGATTTGGAATAAAGGGTTGCACGTGAGATGGGTTAGCCGAATTATTGGGGTTTGACCAAGAAAAACTTGGGTGGTTCCTCCAACCAGGATTGTATGTGGATGAGTAAGGATTATTTTGAGCTATAGCATTAGCTTGGTCCTGAGAATAATAGTGGGGTAGCCCTTCTCCGGCTTGAGGAGTTTGATTTTCTAAGGGAATTTGACTTGGGTCCACGACATGCACTCCTTTATTAGAAGTACGAATGGGAACACGAATTGATTCCCACCGCATGTCCTTTTCAGAATAGTCTTCTACGAATTTCCAAGCTTCATTGACCATCTTAGACATAAAGTCTCCTTCACACATTGATTCTAGTTGAGTTCTAGTCTGATAGTTTAGCCCTTCATTTGTAATTTGACATAAGTGATCTTTTAGAATTCCATGATGAGGACAACTATATAATAGTTGGTTGAATCTTTCAAAGTATTTTGAAAAAGTTTCCCCCTCATTTTGACAAAATTGATTTATCTCGGTTCGAATTTTGAGAGTTTTATGGGAAGGGAAGAGATAAGGGTCTATCCATTTCGATATTGAAATTTTGAAAATTTTGATTTACTCGATTTTGATCCAACTCGTTTGGAAAATTTTGGTTTATTCGAGAACCCCTAGGAGAATTTTGTTGGCTAACACTTTTTTCACTCATTGTTGTTAAATGCACACACGGAAAAATCCTAGACTTAAGGTTGACACAAGAAGCTCTTAATCAAAATAAATAGTGAACACAAGTGTATCTTATTAGTTAATAATCTCGATTTGAAGGGGAAGAGGATCTTATGGTCGTTCACGTATAGTATAAATACTAAGGGATGCGACCAATGTTTTACGGGTAGCATGCAACCTCTTTTACTAGAAGTTCAATAAATTGAACTAATATATATCCGCGATCAAATCTTTGAGAAGATCAATTTCACAACATACACTCTTGTAGTTAAATATTTTGCAAATTAAATTAAATAAATAAATTGAAAAAGTTAATTTGCTAGAATGTCGAAAAATTCCTAATGTAATACGTATCACCGTCCTTTACAAAAGGAATAGAACGAATTCCACACAGCAAAATAAATTTTTAAATCTAAGAATTTTAACCCAATTTGTTTGTCCTATTGAGCTTGAGTTTTGCTCCTAATGCCAACGTCTAATCAATTTTTATTTAAGTCCAGGGAGTACGCAAATGACAGAGTTTAATTGTTTTGGAGCCAAGGAAAGGTAATGACTTCCTCACCTTATGTTTGTTAGGGCTGTGCTCGTAACTAAATTTATTTCAGAATGCAGCCAAAACAACAATCAAACACAAATAATTGGAGAAATTAAAATTTGTACAAGCAAGCCACTGCCCCTGCAGAAATTTTTTACAAGCAATGTCTATATATATTTTTTCTTTGCCGCAGAGCACCTGTAGAGTTAAAAGAAATTTACAGTGGGGTATGGCAATCCGTCCAGAGAAATTGAGTAGTGCTCACGTTTCAAATTCCACTGTTTGCTCCTGTTCGACCTCTGAATCCTTATTTTGGTTGCTTGAATTCCTTCCTATTTACCCTTTTTTTTGTGGAAAAGAAAACCGGTTGCTAATTGGAAATCAAAACAACAACTGGTTACTAACAAATAGAAAGAAGAGAAGAAAATTCTGAAACCAACAAGTTAACAAATCGAACAACTCACAACGAATAAGTCAACCTAATAAAAAAAACACCAATCATTAATTTCGAAAACTATTTCGAACAGATGAAAGCACCCCCCCTCTTTGGTTAAGCAGGGAAACTATTTCTCAATAAGCAAAATAATCGCACCAATCCAATAATCAAATACTAGATGGCAACCTCTCTGCTTAAAACAAAACGTTCCTCACCTAAATAATTTGACCACAAACTACCTCTTGTTTCAGTACAGCCAGACGCGCAAAAAGAAAAATGGTCAAGCCGAACAAAATCAGAACTCAAGCCCTCTTTTTCTTTTTATTCTTTTTTAAGGATCCGAATTTGAACTAGGTTTCAGTTTTTTTTATTAGTGTTCAAATTAGGTTTCTCCTTGGTTTTCGATTCGAATGGCAATTGGGTTTTTTCCCGAAGTGGGTTTGCTTGCGATTTGGCGAAGGGGTTTTCGAACTGCGTTGCGATTTCGAACTGTGGTTTTAGTGGATCTTTGGTCAGGGTATTTGGGTGTTTCGGCGGAGGTGTCTTTGTTGGCAGTCGCAGGTGTGGTGAGTGTAAGACGAGCGGTTGTGAACTGGATTTGCAGAGTAGTTCGAAAAGGTCGTTGTATTGTGAGAAAGGGTGGCACAGAAGGGTTCGTTGATTGTTTGGGTGGGTTATGGAGTTTTGTTCGTTGATGTTGAGGATGGACTGGGATGTGGTATTGGTTGAACAAAAAGGTGGATGTTGTGAAGATGTTGGAGGTGTTTAGTGATTCACGTGGAGTTCGATTTGGTATTGGACTATGAAAAGGAGTTAGGACTTGGTAAGAAGGGTGATGGATAGGCAGTAAAGATGAGGGATTGTGGTACGGTTTGACAAGTGATTTGTGTAGAGGAGTGTGAGTTTTTGTTGGAGGTGGATGATTTTTGGAAGACGATTGGCCACTAGTTTCAGAGAGGTGCAGATGGTTGTAGATGTGGTGATAAGAAGGACGTGAGACAGATGAAAGAAGGTTGTGGTCTGAAGGATGGGATGCATGGATTTTTGTTTGGGTCGATCGTGGTTGCGAACTTCTGGTCCGGGAAGGTAGTAGGGGACAGTGATGTTCGATGGATCGGCAAGGGGTTGTGGTTATGGCGATAGGTAATGTTTGAACGTGTATTGGATGGGTAGAAGAAGATGTTGATGACTGTAAATTGTGAAGTTGTGACTTATTGTAGGAAGGAGGAGAAGATTGTAGATGGCTAATCGAAGCAGAAAAGGGAAATAAAAATACAAAAGGAAATTTTTATTTTTTATTTTTTTTTGGAAAGAAATTGTAGAAGAAGGAAAGAAATTTTACTGAACAGTTAAGGAATAAAAGGAAGAAATGAAAACAAAAGGCAAGTTTTTTTTTCTTATTAGAAGATTATAGTATCAATGTTTTAATACCCAATCAACCAATCTAGAGATTTTTTTCCTATATATGCAAGAAAACAAAAAGGAAAATTAAATAAGAAACTAACACGAATCAGAAATTAAATAAATAATAAAAATTTAATCATTACCTCCCCGGCAACGGCGCCAAAAACTTGATCGTCGCTTCCCTATGAACTAGAAAAGAGCGAATTTTGAATTAAATTCTGCAAGCGTACAAGTGTGTAGCATACAGGTCGAACACAGGGAGGTGAATTAAATCAAATTATTTAAATAATTTCTTGGGTGAGTTAGACGAATCCTGGAGGTTGGTTTTGAAAACAATAAAAATTGAAACTGCCATCTGATCCAGAACAAATCTAATTGAACTAACGATCAAATCACAATTATCAATTGGAAAACAAATAAAACTGTGAATCAGATCTGAATCTAATCAAATCCAATTTAACCTAGGATAGCAATAACACGAACAGAAAATAAAAGTGCAGAATAGAGATAACAACAGAAATAAAATTAGGATTATCATTGAAACTAATCAAACGATTAATCACTAATGCAAATAAATGTAAAATACAACTAGTACTCTACCAAATCTAATTGTGTAGATGGCACTAGATGCTAAGAAATAGAAAAATGCAGAAACTAAAAAGAAAAAGGAGTTTTATTAATGGAGAAGAGAATATAGAATAGGATGGTGGCTACAATGATATTACAAGGGTATTTATAGGAGATAAACAAACCCTAAACCTAATTACAAATGGGCCTAGCCATTACATCACTAATTAGTTTACAATGAGAATCTCAAATGGGCCTTAGTTAAATCTATTAAATTTTTGGCCTTTCTTCTTTTCCTCTTGGTTCTTTGACAAGCCTCCCTTGATTTGAGATGTGCATGGCCTTTTTATCAATCATTTTCTTTTCCAATAGCAACTAGATGTGGGATCTTCATCTACAATTCTTCAAAATGTAAATATATAGCAATCTGATCTCCATTTCTCTACTTTTCTGGTTGCATGCGGGCTGGGTTGGAATATCTGTAAAAGTAACAAAACAATACCCAAGTAATATTTATTTATATACAAAAGATAAGATATAAGAGCATAAAATAAACACATTTTTATGTTAATCAGTACACTACTGGACCTTCAACATTTTTACATGCAGATCTTTATTTATTTAAACATTCAAACAAAAGTCAATATTTTTGAATTCTATTCAATTTTCTCCGTGTATAAGTTATTATATTTTATTTCAAAAGAGTGAAATACCTTTATCAAACAAACTAATGAATAGTATCTTCATTGATTTACAATTTTCTTGCTTATTTAATTTAAATATTTAGAAGTAGATGCAAAATGGATTGATAGAAATAATATGCAAGCTTTGTAAATGACCATAAATATTAAAAAAAGGGTTGAAACATTAACTGCAAATCCATAGAATGAACTAATAGAACTCTTTGAATCCTTACTAGAATATAATAATAATAACCAGTGACCTTTAAAAATATATACGTATAAAGGAAAATAAATCTCTATAATTAATGGCAGGTGTTAAAGTTTCCTTTATGACACTCCTACTTATTGATAAAAAATTTATTATGACAAATAAAATATAAATTTGCTTATATTAATTTTACTGTGATATATATATATCTGTGTGTGTGTGTGTGTGTGTTTTCAAATCAAGAACAAAGATTTTCCATATTTATAAACAAAAATTTGCTACTCATGTTAAAACCTTTTTTTAGGATCTGTTAACAAATTAGCCAGTATATGCTAATTAGTATTATTCAGATAATCAAACCGACCATTAGGGAGGTTTCCCTACTGTAAGAGACAAAAACAAATTGTCTAAGCCAACAAATATAGGCATAATTTTCGCTCAACAATAATGTTTTCTCCGTCGTTTCCTTCTTCCTCGATTCTTTATCGATCCTTTCTTCCTCAAATCTGTGTTTCCTCAAATACGAATTCTTTCTACCTATTCTTAAATACGACTTCATTCATTTTTTTCCAACGCCTTAGATCTAGCCGCGTCTATGACAGAATAGCTTTTCTTCTCTTTGTTGTCGATTCACATATTCCTCAAATATCTCCTATTTCTTCTCATATATATTTTCAAATCTAGATATTCGGTAGCAAACTCCTTGGATCCAGATTATAACCCTAGCCAGTTTCCTTAGTATCAAATATTTTGCGTTAAATTTGCGTTCGAGCTCTCTTTCGCTCTCCAATCATTTTGATGACTAGGTATAACACTTCCTCTTGTTCAATTTCATAAGTTTTTTAGTAATCGAAAGCTGTTTTCTGAAAATTTCATGTTAATTAATAGTTGCTTGATTTCAAGTTAGTGATTGATGTGGCTTGATTTATTATATTGATTTTATTTCAAATCTTGCTTCTTAGTTTTCCATATTTCCGAAGGTGATGAAAAGAGGTCAATATTTTGATACTGCTTTAAAATTGAGGTAATTTATTGTTACATTATGTCGCTGATATAGACAATTTTTGGTTAAATTAAGCAATTTTACCGTATAGTCACGTTCTGCTTCATCAAAAGCAAGTTGAATTTAAGTAATATGTTGCTTTTTTTTCTTAGATTTATTTCTTTTTTATTTTTCTATCATTTAACCTTTGGTTTTTGACTTAATTCCGACCTACTTTACTGAAATTATTCAATTTAATTGGAAATGAGTGAAGGAGATGTTCAAATTTAGTGTTTTTAATGTTTCAAAAATAGATGGTTTCTATTTTAAGTCTGGATGTTGCTTATCTTTTAAGTTCTTTTTACTTTGTATCAATGCTAAAACAATCTGTGACGATCGAGAATCTCGCTCGGTCCGAACCAGTCGCTAAACCGACCCAGACCTTTCGAAACGCCCTATCGTTAGAGAACACGACAAAATAGAACGCAGACGGAAGAACATTTCATTGTATATCACAACAATGCATCAGATTACAAGAATATACAGAGTATAAACGAATCAATATTACACAGAAATATCAGAGATTACAATACATTACATAGCAGCGGAAAATAATACAATACACAACTAGAAGAGATATACGGATACAAAGCTTTCCGGATATCGTTCCAGCTGTAAACCAAGATCCTGTGAATATAAATCTGCAAAACCAAAACTACTAGCTGCCCATGTCAAAATAGGGGCACCCAGAGTTTAGGTCAAAACAATAAACTCCAGGTCAGTCATGAGACTGTTGTGAGAACTAAAACAGTTATTCAAAACTTTATTTTTAAAGTTGGGTAAATCAAGGGACCACGCCGTATAACACGGAACGGGTTTCCTCCCAAGAATACTAGTGCATAAAACAACAACGCAATGCTAAATAAAGAAAATTGAAGCTATCATAAGACCCAGGTCCCATCACACAGTGCAACGCAAGCCGGGGGATAGGGTTTTTACCTTATAATAGCCAAGAATGCTTGATACGTTTAAAAGAAATCATTTGATACTATTATAAGTGTATAGTGTATAAAACAACTTCAAATCATAAGTATCAATCATAGGCGGCATGAGCGTCCCATGCCACTATGTCACCATATATAGGTTTACAAATAAAACCGCAGATGTCACGTATTTGGAAATTGGATTTCCGTCTGTGAACCGAGGCAAAAGATAGTCCTCACCGACTTCGAGACTGCCTAGCCCGAGCCTCAGGGTCAGAGCGCATCGACCCTTGGATCGTCAGGGCCGGTCCACCGATGTGGATTAAAATGCCTGAACACTGCGTTTCCCCGCCCTTTGGGGCGTAAATGAGCCAACAAATGACTCCATCGGACCCGGATTGTCCGATCAAACCGAGGCGCCTCGCAACAGCAACAACCACATAGGTGAAAAATATATAAATGTCAGGGCTGGTAGGTCAATGACATCACCCTAGCTAGGAAGAAACGCAGGCCCTCCCTGATGTCCGTCTCCCATTTTTGGTTCACCACCGGGGTGTGAGGCTCGCGAATTCAACGCTACACAAAGTTATGCCACACAGGCCTTGCTTTGATCATCACCACAAGACTTTGCTTTTCAACAGAAGCCTCGATCAATTGCCACTTTAGCATGCCACACAGGCAATTCACTCTATGCATTTGATATCCATCAGTATATAACCCTTGAGCTCGTACGTCTCAGAGAAGGGCGTTAAGCAAGAGAATAAATTCTCTGCCGCCAAACAAATATATATTTAATAGAGATCAATCACACAGACTAAAATACAATGTCAGACACACAGTCCATTTACAAGTCCGTTCTGGGTCTGAACGAAACCGGAGGCACCTAGTACCCCGCATATCCATCGATCTCCAAGTACGTCTGGACGATCACCAACTGTTTCCATCTTCTTGGGTGTACAGCCCAATCAAGATCATCAGTAATTATCCAAACGAAGTGAAGACCTCCGGTCTTCAACCACCGTTTTCATCTTCGACTTATCGTCGTATCAGTTATTCAGAATGGGATAAACCCGGTCTTTCCGAATAACTCGCGTATATTTTAAATAAGTGTTACACAAACACAACATACGCCTCATTCCAATTCATCAGTCACTAACCGTAAATTAATCAAGAGAATAATTTCCCAAATATTAACCCCGAAGGCCGAAACCAACATCAGATCAATATCCAGAAAAACATTCTGCTTGGCTAACCGACAATTGGCTTCTAAATTTCACATTCATAGGAAAAGGTTCCCATAAATTTTATCCAAGATAAATTCCTTGAATTTATTCTTTAATCATCTTTTGATTTTCGATTCAACTAGTCGGGATTAACGAACCTTACCGAAGTAATCATTTGTTTTAATTTCCCAATCCCAACCTATTCATCACATGAAGTAAAACTGGTTATACTTCATATCTAACACCATGGTGTTATCGGTAAATTCAATTACCATTTCACGTTCAAATCTAATTAAAGAT
Organism: Allium sativum; assembly: GCA_030737875.1. NCBI lineage: Eukaryota > Viridiplantae > Streptophyta > Magnoliopsida > Asparagales > Amaryllidaceae > Allium > Allium sativum. The sequence continues at coordinate 299,394,498 of CM060922.1, forward strand.
TTAACTATCTCCTGGAGCAAAACTGGTGATACTCCATTCTCGATCATTTCAATCTAATTAAAGATTCATTAAAACTCCACTTAGTTTTAATCTTTAACTGGGTTAAAGAATCAGTGTCATTTAAAACACAGTTCACGATAAACCCAAAATCACATTTCATTAATTATCGGGTTAAAGAACGAGTGTTATTTAAAACACTGTCAACGATAAACCCAAAAATCAATATCAATTCAATTCCAATTAAATATTATTTAATTGGTACACTTCATTAAATCTAAATAAAAAGATTTAATCTTTTCTCAACTGGGTTCAAGAACAGTGTTAGTCAAGACACCATTCACGACAAACCCAAATCACATTTGATATTAAATACAAGGCTCTGAATAGAAAATATATCGGCTTATATTCAATATCAAATTCTACGACCAACAGATATCGTATTGGAAATAACGATATATATATCTATATCTTTCAAATTTCCATAACAACATCTGTATAATCGCGAAATCCAACATCGAAATATTTCGAAGACAATTTCGATTCAAATCCATTCCAATGCAATCATTGGAAATTCTGGTTATTTTCAAAACCATTTCAAATTCAATTTATTTATTTAAAAATAAATAGAATTATAATTCTAGTTCAAAACTAGTTCATTTTGATAAAAATCTATTTTTATCTTTTCAAATATGGAGTTTTTCATCCCAATTCTTTCTAAATCATTTCTTATGATTTTACACAAATTATTACTATTTTTAATAATTTTATCAAGGCCCGTACAGTCGATTTCCATCAACGGCCATCGAACTGCACTTACAACGACCTTTTTTCAAATTTGATTTGGACATAATTCCAAATCCAACCGTTAGATTTCAAATTTCTAATATTCATTAGAAAGCTCTTTTCGATACGAACCCAACTGTTCCGGTTTTAGGAGAATCCGACGGTCGGATCTCCCGCAATATCCGTTCGAAGTTAATGGTCGAAATTCGCGAACTGCCGCGGCGCGGCGCGTTCTATTCAGGCCATTATATTATATATATAATATATATAATATATACTTCGTCGATTTCAATTCAAAACGTGCTTTATAAATCGTTTTAAATTCGTTTTCAAAACGGTTTCAACTTCCAATTTAATTTCAAATCAAAATGGAATATTCCAATATAAATTTGTTTTGAATTCATTTCAAATCGATTTTAATTCTATTTCAATTTTATTCGAATTCATTTCAAAATGATTTCAATTCTATTTCAATTCTATTCGAATTCATTTCAAAACGATTTCAATTCTATTTCATTTCTATTCGAATTTCGAACCATTTCAGTTTATTTCGAATTTCAAATCAATTCAATTAGATTCGAATTTCAATTCACTTTAATATTCACTTAAATTTGAATAAAATCGATATAAATATCGTTCACGTTAAAATGGCGTCAATCTATCAACGCGGCTTCATATATTTCGATTTTCAAATATTCTATTTCAAATATTTCTTTTTCAAATATTTCTAAATTTCAAATATTCTATTTCGAATATTCCTTTTTCAAATATTTCTATTTCAAATATTTCTATTTCAAATATTTCTTTTTCGAAACTGGAATGAGGCTCAATCAATTACCATATAATGTTGATTATATGGATTTTCTGCAACACATGTATACAATAACAATGATGAATAATCAACCATCATCCAAAGTGAATTCTACACTGTATAAGCATCGAATATAGATATTTAACGCTTATAACAGTCTGTCAATCAATCGATCGACATACAACTAAACAATCGGGATTAGTGTACGTCAAATATCATCCCAATACCCGTGTGGGGTTTCAAACAATCAAACACAGATTTTTATTTGTGCAGTTGGGCGATGTGTAAAATTTATCGTCCCAATCAATGTCCTTCAAATAGGTGTACATAAACAAACCGTCCGGTTTGTAAATGAATATTTATTTATTCACATTCACATTAAAAATTATATTTTAAACGATCAAACTATTTTATTCAACCTATGAATATTCTATTCGGTTCATTTATTAAATAAAATGTTATCTTTATTTTTCTAACTTATTTTTAGAAAATTTTGGCGGCATAACGGCACGATACTAGAAACGGGACAAGGCCTAGCCTTATCCCCGATCTAGTGAAGGCCCACGCCATTCACACATCAATCAAATCAATTTCATTTCACCAAACAATTCAATTCAAACCAAATAATCTAACCAACTATACAACCAAACTATTAAACAAACAAGCCATCCATGGTCTGTGGATGACGGGTGTCGGGAACTACTAAACACCGTCTGCATCCTAGTATATATATATATATAACTAGAAAAATTAAATTGAAAGGTGAGATGTTCTCACAGATAAGCTAATCCAACGCCGCGACTCTTCTTTGTAGAAAATCTTCGCCGTTATCGCATTTTTGTCATCTTCGTTGTTGTAGCCACTACATACGTAAAAATCGAATTTTTACTTCGCTATTCAATATATAAAAATCGAAATTTTACTTTGTTATTCAATATATAAAAATTGAATTTTTACTTCGCTATTCAATATATAAAAATTGAATTTTTACCTTGTTATTCAATATATAAAAATCGAATTTTTAGCTTGTTATTCAATATATAAAAATTGAATTTTTACTATGTTATTCTATATATAAAAATCGAATATTTACCTCGTTGTTCAATATAGAAAAATCTAATTTTTTTACTATCACGCTATATGGATAAAAAATCTATTTTTACATTGCTATTATATAGATAAAAATTATATTTTTACCTCGCTATTCTCTATATAAAGATTTCGCCTTTTCAAACATATCATTATAAAAATCACATTTTTATTTTTCTACACATATAAAGATGATATTTCTATTATTCCTATCATGTAAAAATTATATTTTTAATTCCCTATATAAACAAAAATCATATTTTTACATCTTCTATAAAGTAAAAATTATATTTTTAATACTTTAAAAATATAAAAATCATATTTTTTAATACTTTAAAAATATAAAAATCATATTTTTAATGTGCCACTAGTATAAAAATTATATTTTTAACCTTCTACCATAATAAAAATTATATTTTTATAGAAATAAAAATCATAACTTGATGTTCATAAAGATGATAACTCTATGTAGCTAAAAATCGAATCTTTTTCATGCTAACATATATATAAAAATCCAATCTTTTTCACTTGCTATTCATGGGTATTAAAACTGAAAATCATATGTTAAATAAACTGAAAATCGGTTGCTAAATAAACTGAACAAATCATATATAAATAAAAGTAATAAATATGAAAAACTTACTTCATCGAATGGACGGGGGCTTCGCAGCACAGTTGGCGGCGCAAGGAGGAGGGGGGTGGCGGCAGGCTGGAGTGGGGACTGGTGGCGTCGGTGGGCGGGCGATCTCCGGCGGCTAGGGTTTGCTTCGATTAGGGTTCCTGGGGGGGTGTGTCTTGCGAGTAGAAGATGGAGGGAGAAGAAGGTGCGGAAGAGGAGTGGCGCGCGAGGTAGGGAGGATTTGGTGGAGGGAGGCGGCGCGGTTCAGGAGGTGGCGTGCGGCGGGGTCGTCGGAGGGATCGGCGGTGGATCCGTCGCCATCAAACGTTTTTTTATTTTTTTATTTCTGCAAAATGAAATTCGAACGCGGGGGGGGGGGGGAGGGCAGAACGTATAGGAGAGGAAGAAAGAGAAAATGATTTCAATTTTTAATCATTTTATTTTGCAAAAAGTTGACTTTTACATATGACCTCTAAACGAGGCCCACCGCCTGTCGTCCATAGCGTTTCACCCCCATTCCGAACACAATGGGATATGTATCGTAAGCTGATTCGAACGTTTCGATCAGTTTCCGTTGAATTTACCTTTAAATCGCTATATTGAATTTTAAACGTACGTTTCAAATTACCGGGGTCACATACTAACTAGAAAAATTCCTGAAAAATATTTTCTAGCTTCGTATTGACGATACGGTCCTAACAAAACTAATTTCGTCAAATACTGAGATCGTTGGAAAAATGGCCAATTTCCAGTCGATTAAAATCAACTGAAACTAGTCAAATGCGTTTTCCTTTGCCACACTCACAAATTGGTTCAAAAAACTATGAAATTTGAAACCTAGCAATAACTTTACATCACGGATCCAACAAAAGTGGTTTCGTCGAAATCCGAGGTCGTTTGCAAAATGGCTATTTTTAAGGGCCTGAATTCCATCGCGACTATTCAGAATTTTCAACTGGACATGTCTTTTGATTCCCGCTATGAAATTTTGATTTTTCGGATTCGTTGGAAAGATATTCACAATTAGATCCTAATGTTTTTGGTTTTGCTAAAATCCAGATTGTTTTGCACCCGGTACATTCAATTGAAGTTTGAAATCGAATTATCAAACTACCGCGCCATTTTCAATTCCTTTTATAATTATATATAATTATTTATATTCTAACGACGACGTATGTAATATATACATTGGATTTCCATTCAAAATAAATTTCTCGTCGATATTATTTAAAATAATTCATTTTAAATAATCAAAATTCGCTAAAATTGCCAAAATAAAAATTTTAAACTGGCCCAGATTTTTGGGTTGTTACAATCTCCCCCACTTAAAACTTTTCGTCCCCGAAAAGGAACAAAGTCGAAAGTAGTTTGATTAATCAACTCTACGTTCGATCTGGCTTCCATTCTCCAACTTTTCAGTTTCTAAGAATTTTCAAATTCTTCAAAAATTTGGCTAACACCCTAAATTTTCGAAAAATTTCGCCATAACCTCCCCTGCACCGGGAGCCACGGGAAAATCCCGAAATTGCCATATAGGCCTTCTGATCTCAAAAAGAAAAAGAAAAAGCCAAGCGGCTAGCCAATAGGCTCATAAAATCATCATCACCCAAACAAAACAGTAAATTATGTAGTAAACATGTACCTATTTGTCGGGCAAACAAATTTTATTCTCTGCTCTAGCCTCCTTGCTATGACCTATTCAATGTAAGCACATGTATATGCAAGCAAATGCGACCAAATTTCAATAATATTCACTATTTGATACAATTAGGCGTAATGTTCAACATTTTAATTATTCAAACAATAATCAAACAACACAACCATCAATTAATTAGTGAATTAGAGTTTCAAATTCATAACTTTGATATATAGTCAAAAATCTCATTTTTGATGCCAAATCACAACAATATGCCCTATCTAATTTTGGTTCTCACACCAGCCAATAGGAAATTTATAGAAATCTCACTTTCTTAACTCGAAAATAAATACTAGCGACAGTGCCTCATTACCAGAATTATCTCCGGGCACTAGAGTATGATCCTATAACTATCAAATAAATTAAAACTTCGAATACACGTTTGCAAGACATATATGCAAAATCTTTATATATCGGATTGTCCAAATTCATATAGAATAAATAATCAACTACGAATAATTGATTTAAATTTCAAAACAAAAATTGTTCTCATTTTAAAAATATACTCTTCACACTCGTTCTAGGATACTATTGATCCTATCTCTAACGAGTCATTCTCGTTGGATATTACTAATCCAATATCTGATGAATTCTTTCGTATGGTTCTAATGTTCCTTGTTCTCTGAGCTTTGTAAACCAAAGCTCTGATACCACGTGTGACGATCGAGAATCTCGCTCGGTCAGAACCAGTCGCTAAACCGACCCAGACATTTCGAAACGCCCTATCGTTAGAGAACACGACAAAATAGAACGCAGACGGAAGAGCATTTCATTGTATATCACAACAATGCATCAGATTACAAGAATATACAAAGTATAAACGAATCAATATTACACAGAAATATCAAAGATTACAATACATTACATAGCAGCGGAAAATAATACAATACACAACTAGAAGAGATATACGGATACAAAGCTTTCCGGATATCGTTCCAGCTGTAAACCAGGATCTTGTGAATATAAATCTGCAAAACCAAAACTACTAGCTGCCCGTGTCAAAATAGGGGCACCCAGAGTTTAGGTCAAAACAATAAACTCCAGGTCAGTCATGAGACTGGTGTGAGAACTAAAACAGTTATTCAAAACTTTATTTTTAAAGTTGGGTAAATCAAGGGACCACGCCTTATAACACGGAACGGGTTTCCTCCCAAGAATACCAGTGCATAAAACAACAGCGCAATGCTAAATAAAGAAAAATGAAGCTATCATAAGACCCAGGTCCCATCACACAATGCAACGCAAGCCGGGGGATAGGGTTTTTACCTTATAATAGCCAAGAATGCTTGATACGTTTAAAAGAAATCATTTGATACTATTATAAGTGTATAGTGTATAAAACAACTTCAAATCATAAGTATCAATCATAGGCGGCATGAGCGTCCCATGCCACTATGTCGCCATATATAGGTTTACAAATAAAACCGCAGATGTCACGTATTTGGAAATTGGATTTCCGTCTGTGAACCGAGGCAAAAGATAGTCCTCACCGACTTCGAGACTGCCTAGCCCGAGCCTCAGGGTCAGAGCGCATCGACCCTTGGATCGTCAGGGTCGGTCCACCGATGTGGATTAAAATGCCTGAACACTGCGTTTCCCCGCCCTTTGGGGGCGTAAATGAGCCAATGAATGACTCCATCGGACCCGGATCATCCGATCAAACAGAGGCGCCTCGCAACAGCAACCACACAGGTGAAAAATATATAAATGTCAGGGCTGGTAGGTCACTGACACCACCCAAGCTAGGAAGAAACGCAGGCCCTCCTTGATGTCCGTCTCCCGTTTTTGGTTCACCACCGGGGTGTGAGGCTCGCGAATTCAACGCTACACAAAGCTATGCCACACAGGCCTTGCTTTGATCATCACCACAAGACTTTGCTTTTCAACAGAAGCCTCGATCAATTGCCACTTTAGCATGCCACACAAGAAATTCACTCTATGCATTTGATATCCATCAGTATATAACCCCTGAGCTCGTATGTCTCAGAGAAGGGCGTTAAGCAAGAGAATAAATTCTCTGCCGCCAAACAGATATATATTTAATAGAGATCAATCACACAGACTAAAATCCAATGTCAGACACACAGTCCATTTACAAGTCCGTTCTGGGTCTGAACGAAACCGGAGGCACCTAGTACCCCGCATATCCATCGATCTCCAAGTACGTCTGGACGATCACCAACTGTTTCCATCTTCTTGGGTGTACAGCCCAATCAAGATCATCAGTAATTATCCAAACGACGTGAAGACCTCCGGTCTTCAACCACCGTCTTCATCTTTGACTTATCGTCGTATAAGTTATTCAGAATGGGATAAACCCGGTCTTTCCGAATAACTCGCGTATATTTTAAATAAGTGTTACACAAACACAAATACGCCTCATTCCAATTCATCAGTCACTAACCGTAAATTAATCAAGAGAATAATTTCCCAAATATTAACCCCGAAGGCCGAAACCAACATCAGATCAATATCCAGAAAAACATTCTGCTTTGCTAACCGACAGTTAGCTTCTAAATTTCACATTCATAGGGAAAGGTTCCCATAAATTTTATCCAAGATAAATTCCTTGAATTTATTCTTTAATCATCTTTTGATTTTCGATTCAACTAGTCGGGATTAACGAACCTTACCGAAGTAATCATTTGTTTTAATTTCCCAATCCCAACCTATTCATCACATGAAGTAAAACTGGTTATACTTCATATCTAACACCATGGTGTTATCGGTAAATTCAATTACCATTTCACGTTCAAATCTAATTAAAGATTTAACTATCTCCTGGAGCAGAACTGGTGATACTCCATTCTCGATCATTTCAATCTAATTAAAGATTCATTAAAACTCCACTTAGTTTTAATCTTTAACTGGGTTAAAGAATCAGTGTCATTTAAAACACAGTTCACGATAAACCCAAAATCACATTTCATTAATTATCGAGTTAAAGAACGAGTGTTATTTAAAACACTGTCCACGATAAATCCAAAAATCAATATCAATTCAATTTCAATTAAATATTATTTAATTGGTACACTTCATTAAATCTAAATAAAAAGATTTAATCTTTTCTCAACTGGGTTCAAGAACAGTGTTAGTCAAGACACCATTCACGACAAACCCAAATCACATTTGATATTAAATACAAGGCTCTGAATAGAAAATATATCGGCTTATATTCAATATCAAATTCTACGACCAACAGATATCGTATTGGAAATAACGATATATATATCTATATCTTTCAAATTTCCATAACAACATCTGTATAATCACGAAATCCAACATCGAAATATTTCGAAGACAATTTCGATTCAAATCCATTCCAATGCAATCATTGGAAATTCTGGTTATTTTCAAAACCATTTCAAATTCAATTTATTTATTTAAAAATAAATAGAATTATAATTCTAGTTCAAAACTAGTTCATTTTGATAAAAATCTATTTTTATCTTTTCAAATATGGAGTTATTCATCCCAATTCTTTCTAAATCATTTCTTATGATTTTACACAAATTATTACTATTTTTAATAATTTTATCAAGGCCCGTACAGTCGATTTCCATCAACGACCATCGAACTGCACTTACAACGACCTTTTTCAAATTTGATTTGGACATAATTCCAAATCCAACCGTTAGATTTCAAATTTCTAATATTCGTTAGAAAGCTCTTTTCGATACGAACCCAACGGTTCCAGTTTTAGGAGAATCCGACGGTCGGATCTCCCGCAATATCCGTTCGAAGTCAATGGTCGAAATTCGCGAACTGCCGCGGCGCGGCGCGTTCTATTCAGGCCATTACATTATATATATAATATATATAATATATACTTCATCGATTTCAATTCAAAACGTGCTTTATAAATCGTTTTAAATTCGTTTTCAAAACGGTTTCAACTTCCTATTCAATTTCAAATCAAAATTGAATATTCCAATATAGATTTGTTTTGAATTCATTTCAAATCGATTTTAATTCTATTTCAATTCTATTCGAATTCATTTCAAAACGATTTCAATTCTATTTCAATTCTATTCGAATTCATTTCAAAACGATTTCAATTCTATTTCATTTCTATTCGAATTTCGAACCATTTCAGTTTATTTCGAATTTCAAATCAATTCAATTAGATTCGAATTTCAATTCACTTTAATATTCACTTCAATTTGAATAAAATCGATATAAATATCATTCACGTTAAAATGGCGTCAATCTATCAACGCGGCTTCATATATTTCGATTTTCAAATATTCTATTTCAAATATTTCTTTTTCAAATATTTCTAAATTTCAAATATTCTATTTCGAATATTCCTTTTTCAAATATTTCTATTTCAAATATTTCTATTTCAAATATTTCTTTTTCGAAACTGGAATGAGGCTCAATCATTTACCATATAATGTTGATTATATGGATTTTCTACAACACATGTATACAATAACAACGATGAATAATCAACCATCATCCAAAGTGAATTCTACACTGTATAAGCATCGAATATAGATATTTAACGCTTATAACACTCTGTCAATCAATCGATCGACATACAACTAAACAATCGGGATTAGTGTACGTCAAATATCATCCCAATATCCGTGTGGGGTTTCAAACAATCAAACACAGATTTTTATTTGTGAAGTTGGGCGATGTGTAAAATTTATCGTCCCAATCAATGTCCTTCAAATAGGTGTACATAAACAAACCGTCCGGTTTGTAAATGAATATTTATTTATTCACATTCACGTTAAAAATTATATTTTTAACGATCAAACTATTTTATTCAACCTATGAATATTCTATTCGTTTCATTTATTAAATAAAATGTTATCTTTATTTTTCTAACTTATTTTTAGAAAATTTTGGCGGCATAACGGCACGATACTAGAAACGGGACAAGGCCTAGCCTTATCCCCGATCTAGTGAAGGCTCACGCCATTCACACATCAATCAAATCAATTTCATTTCACCAAACAATTCAATTCAAACCAAATAATCTAACCAACTACACAACCAAACTATTAAACAAACAAGCCATCCATGGTCTGTGGATGACGGGTGTCGGGTGCTACTAAACACCGTCTGCATCCTAGTATATATATATAACTAGAAAAATTAAATTAAAAGGTGAGAAGTTCTCACAGATAAGCTAATCCAACGCCACGACTCTTCTTTGTAGAAAATCTTCGCCGTTATCGCATTTTGTCATCTTCGTTGCTGTAGCCACTACATATGTAAAAATCAAATTTTTACTTCGCTATTCAATATATAAAAATCGAATTTTTACTTTGTTATTCAATATATAAAAATCGAATTTTTACTTTGCTATTCAATATATAAAAATCGAATTTTTACCTTGTTATTCAATATATAAAAATCAAATTTTTACCTTGTTATTCAATATATAAAAATCGAATTTTTACTATGCTATTCTATATATAAAAATCGAATTTTTACCTCGTTGTTCAATATAGAAAAATCTAATTTTTTTACTATCACGCTATATGGATAAAAATTTTATTTTTACATTGCTATTATATAGATAAAAATTATATTTTTACCTCGCTATTCTCTATATAAAGATTTCGCCTTTTCAAACATATCATTATAAAAATCACGTTTTTATTTTTCTACACATATAAAGATGATATTTCTAATATTCCTATCATGTAAAAATTATATTTTTAATTCCCTACATAAACAAAAATCATATTTTTACATCTTCTATAAAGTAAAAATTATATTTTTAATACTTTAAAAATATAAAAATCATATTTTTAATACTTTAAAAATATAAAAATCATATTTTTAATGTGCCACTAGTATAAAAATTATATTTTTAACCTTCTACCATAATAAAAATTATATTTTTATAGAAATAAAAATCATAACTTGATGTTCATAAAGATGATAACTCTATGTAGCTAAAAATCGAATCTTTTTCATGCTAACATATATATAAAAATCCAATCTTTTTCACTTCCTATTCATGGGTATTAAAACTGAAAATCCTATGTTAAATAAACTGAAAATCGGTTGCTAAATAAACTGAACAAATCATATATAAATAAAAGAAATAAATACGAAAAACTTACTTCATCGAATGGACGGGGGCTTCGCAGCACAGTTGGCGGCGTAAGGAGGAGGGGGGGGGTCGCGGCAGGCTGGAGTGGGGACTGGTGGCGTCGGTGGGCTGGCGATCTCCGGCGGCTAGGGTTGGCTTCGATTAGGGTTCCTAGGGGGTGTGTCTTGCGAGTAGAAGATGGAGGGAGAAGAAGGTGCGGAAGAGAAGGAGTGGCGCGCGAGGTAGGCGAGGGTTTGGAGGAGGGAGGCGGCGCGGTTCAGGAGGTGGCGTGCGGTGGGGTCGTCGGAGGGATCGGCGGTGGATCCGTCGCCATCGAACATTTTTTTTCTTTTTTTCTTTTTTTTTCTGCAAAATGAAATTCGAACGGGTGGGGGGGGGGGGGGGGGGAGAACGTATAGGAGAGGAAGAAAGAGAAAAGGATTTTAATTTTTAATTATTTTATTTTGCAAAAAGTTGACTTTTACATATGACCTCTAAACAAGGCCCACCGCCTGTCGTCCATAGCGTTTCACCCCCATTCCGAACACAATGGGATATGTATCGTAAGCTGATTCGAACGTTTCAATCAGTTTCCGTTGAATTTACCTTTAAATCGCTATATTGAATTTTAAACGTACATTTCAAATTACCGGGGTCACATTCTAACTAAAAAATTCCTGAAAAATATTTTCTAGCTTCGTATTGACGATACGGTCCTAACAAAACTAATTTCGTCGAATACTGAGATCGTTGGAAAAATGGCCAATTTCCAGTCGATTAAAATCAACTGAAACTGGTCAAACGCGTTTTCCTTTGCCACACTCACATATTGGTTCGAAAAATTATGAAATTTGAAACCTAGCAATAACTTTACATCATGGATCCAACAAAAGTGGTTTCGTCGAAATCCGAGGTCGTTTGCAAAATGACTATTTTTAAGGGCCTGAATTCCATAGCGACTATTTAGAATTTTCAACTGGACATGTCTTTTGATTCCCGCTATGAAATTTTGATTTTTCGGATTCGTTGGAAAGATATTCACAATTAGATCCTAATGTTTTTGGTTTCGCTAAAATCCGGATTGTTTTGCACCCGGTACATTCAATTGAAGTTTGAAATCGAATTATCGAACTACCACGCCATTTTCAATTCCTTTTATAATTATATATAATTATTTATATTCTAACGACGACGTATATAATATATACATTGGATTTCCATTCAAAATAAATTTCTCGTCGATATTATTTAAAATAATTCATTTTAAATAATCAAAATTCGCTAAAATTGCCAAAATAAAAATTTTAAACTGGCCCAGATTTTCGGGTTGTTACACAATCTAAACATTACAAAATTGTGTTCTATAATCATTTATGGACATTGTGTTTTGTTCAGAAAACATTTCCTGCTTTATTGATCACTTGGCTATTATTTCTTAATAATATTGAAATGATTGCTATCTTCATACTTCCATAGTATTGCAAATTTCTTCTAAATTAAATGACGTATTTCTTAATTGGAAACTTCTAAATTAAAGGATGTTCAAATTTATTGTTTTTGCTATTTCAAAATAAGATGGTTTCTATTTTAAGTCTGGATGTTGCTTATCTTTTGAGTTCCTTTTATTTTAAAGTTTGAAAACAAAGAAATTTGTAGACAATTTTTTTCTTAATCTCCTAAGTTTCAAGAAAATCATCATAACTGAACCAGTTGTAAGGATGTGCAATAAATAATTCAGTTTATTATGGGATTTCGGGGATTTTCATATTAGTTTGGAAAAGGTTTAAAAAGTGTTTATGAATGCACATTTAAAATTACCATAATATCAAAGGTTTAAGAAGTGTTCACACTTCAATTGTTGTGAGTGTGCACGCACTGATGGAATTAATGCTAAAACAATCTAAACATTACAAAATTGTGTTCTATAATCATTTATGGACAATGTGTTTTGTTCAGAAAACATTTCCTTCTTTATTGGTCACTAGGCTATTAATTATTAATAATACCGAAATGCAGGCTATCTTCATACTTCCATATTATTACAAATTTCTTCTAAATTAAATGATGTATTTCTTAATTGGAAACTTCTAAATTAAAGGATGGTCAAATTTAGTGTTTTACTACTTCAAAATAAGATGATTTCTATTTTAAGTCTGGATGTTGCTTATCTTTTAAGTTCTTTTTATTTTAAAGTTTAAAAACAAAAAATTTGTAGACAATTTAATTTTTTTTCTTAATCTCCTGAGTTTCGAGAAAATCATCATAACTGAACTATTTGTAAGGATGTGCAATAATTAGTTCATTTTATTATGGGATTTTGGGGATTTTCATATTAGTTTGGAAAAGGTTTAAGAAGTCTTTATGAATGGGCATTTATCAAAGGTTTAAGAAGTGTTCACACTTCAATTGTTGTGAGTGTGCACGCACTGATGGAATCAATATTAAAACAATCTAAACATTACAAAATTGTGTTCTATAATCATTTATGGACATTATGTTTTGTTCAGAAAACATTTCCTTCTTTATTGATCACTTGGCTATTATTTCTTAATAATATTGAAATGCTGGCTATCTTCATACTTCCATAGTATTGCAAATTTCTTCTAAATTAAATGATGTATTGATGTGGTAAAAAAAGTTAGATTTAAAATGACATATGTTATGGTGGATTAGTTTTTTCGCTTTAGTGCGATATAATGAATACAATGGTTCCTCATAGATGGGGGGCCACATTGAATCTGAAATTTAGTTTTTATTTGATGATGCAATACAAGGTAACATTATATATTAACAAACATTTTTGTTAAATCGTTTCTACAAAGAAAAGCATCTAATCTCAAACTAAATTAGTTATGTGTATTTTTGTCATCACTTCCACGTCGTGAGAATCATAACCTCTATCAAACATTAGTGTATACGTTTTTGGTGACAACACTATTTATATTAAATACCTTGAGAAGCATGAGCATTCAAATTCATTTTCTGATGGAAGCTCTACTTGAAGATGTCTTGAATGAATTATGTATGTTGAATGTTGGGTAGTGTAGGATAGTAGATGTAAAATTCTCTTATAACATTATTTTATAGAACAACTATTAGATAGATTATAATATTGAACTTCTGATGTAGCAATGCAGATTTTTTTTGAAACTTACAAAAGTATAGCAAATATTTTTTTCCTTTACTATATATGTAAATGCACAGGACGATAAAATGGCTCTCTATTAATACTTTTGATGTAGTTTGGAATATGCCAGTCGTAAGTTATAACTCGGTGCGACAATTGATGATTTCAAATTTTTGTCCTTTTATTACAAGTGCTTATGTGCTAGCTAAAATCGTAGCCAGTGATGATGCATCAAGATTACAAATGGGAGCTTGAACCAAAGCATGACTACTACACTGATGCTCTCTAGTTTCACCTCTACAAAAGTTTATTAAAACGTATACTTTCTATTTTGTTTGACACTCGGTTTTTGATGTTAGAAATTAGATGATTACTTTTTCAATTACCATACAAAATTCATTTTGCTGTGACAGTAGATGCAAACACATGCATTGTACCACATAGTACATCCTTATATAAAATTTTGGAGTCATGTATTTGCTAAAATTACTACAGTAGTATACTAAACTTTTGTTACAAACGTTTACCTAATGCATATGCTGCCACAAATGCTTCAAACATGCAGTTAAATTTGGACTTTTATGAAGTGAAGAAGATTACTCAATAGTAGAAAAAACCAAAGAAACTGAAATAACTTGCTAAAGTATACAAATGTGCATCCTCTCCATGTGTTGTGTATCAACAAAATGCTTCCTTGTGCAGGCGCTGATAGGCTCCAAATAGAAATGAGGGAAGCTGCTGGAAAATCCCAAGGTATTTGTGCTATGGTTGCTATTGATCTGGTCCTTTTGTCCACTTGTGGCAAGGAATAGAATGGTCCTTATGCTTGTGAGGACATGCGATGAGAAAAATTCAAGTTTCCAGAAAGTCAAAAGATCATTGAGAGCCGAAATCGAGGATTCACCAAAATTGACTGCGGGCTTTATTCAAAGTTGAAAGCTGAAAACAGAATTATCCCCGATGGTGCTAATGCTAAGCAACTTAGATGTCTTGGTTCTCTTGCCAACCGTCGGTCTGGAAAGTGGATGAGTGTTGGTCAACCTGACCACATCGCATTGTGCCAAATGCAGAAATTGCAAAATCCAAGGCTTGAAAGTGCGTCCAGGCCTGTGATAAAATGAAGTTGCATCCATACAAAAGAGTGATGCTTGTGCCTCATAATTCAGAGAGGGTGGTTGGACTGAAGTATCGAATTTAAAATGGAGGTTGGACGCTGATGCGGATGGCTTTTCTTCTGGGTAGAGCAACAATGCTGCTTACCAAATTGCTTGAACAGCATGTTAATGTCTCATATAGATATACTGGTATATTCCTAGATGAAAGGTTCTTATCATAAATGGAGAGCATTGTTGCATTCTATTACAATTATTAATCCAGGTCTGTATGCTTTACCCGAAAGAGTATAATGCGGCTGCTTTCTCACTTGAGCATTTCTTTTTTTCTGTTAAGTTAAAACTTCTGTTTATTGCGTATCATTTCATTGGGTTGAATAATTAGTTTTGGCCTTAAAGTAGTATGGACTTGTACAGTTTTACATTCTTGAGTACGCATTGTTTTTCAAATATTTTCTAATCATGGATCACCGCTGTAATTCTTCTATGTTTATGAATGGATAGTTCACAATATTCAGAAAGGGAAACTCCTAGTTAGTCCAATATGATCAAGCGTACTCTTCAAACCGTATTGAATAACAACTCTATTGCCAACCCAGAACCCATCTCCATATGTTGATGACGTATCAGACTCAATCTACTGCTTGAAAAAAATCTCCAAGTCTCCTTTCGAATTGGGCCTTTGAGCATTCTTTATCTTATTTTTATGGACCGACATTTAATTGAACTTCTACGTTATTATTTACTTTCATTTTCTCTTATAATGTCCTATAATTTTTTAAATAAAATCTAGCTTGAAATAAATTTTAATAAATAATTTTATATTTCATAGTGAACACTAACGGTCGGTTTTTCCACCATTGTGCGGTAATACTAGTATAAACTATAAACATAAGACAATTAAGCTTAAATTCATTAATATAATCGAAATTAACAGGAATCAATTGAGTAATTTTACTAAATATGGAAATCTGAACTGGTAAGTATTAAATGGGAAATGGTTAGAATGAAAGTTGGACTAATTTGAAAGTTGGAAACTATATAAAGATTCTTTGAAAGTGAGTTGACACATTGTTTCCATATCCATCATTTCTTATTTTCTCATAATATTATTTCTCACCCAGTTCAAACAAAAATAGTTTCATTCATTTTTGTTATTTGTCTTTCTTATATATAGAAAAAATTTGTTCATGCATTTATATATCTTTGCATATTTAACCAATTGAATCAAAGGTAATCAACGTAAAGTTAAATTGAGCTTTCTCTATTTGCGAAATAGACTATTCTATTACCTATAAAATGTTCAATTTGAGAGCATAACGTTTTTCCAAACCTATGAGAAGAATACTAATAACAAATTTGCAAAAGTAAATGTTACATGCGCCCCTAAGATGAAATATAAAAATAATATCAAAAAACTCTTACGTAAATAATTTTTTTTTAATCAAAGCTAGTTATTTCCTTGTGTTTTAATTTCTTAATAAATTCACTTAACCTTCTTTCATTTATTTATTTATTTATTTATTCCAGCTCATGTTTTACACTTCAAATATTGTAAATATGTTGAGTTTGTCATTCAAAAATTAATAGTTATAGAACATGGCTCATCATGTTATGTATAGTTATTTAGGAATGAACTTTTCATATCTATAAAATTATTATAGGTTAAAAATAGAATAATGAAATTAGAATGTTGCTACTATGACCGACACTAAAATTTGGCAAATTGATAAAATAACATAGTAACGGGTATTTAGGGGAAATTAAGTAATTGGACAAATGATCCCTTCTTAAATTTTGTTTTCAATATAAAAAGTGTAAAATATAGGTTTTCCACAATAGCATATCAATGGAATATTTATGATCCAAAGAATTAAATTATTATTTTTTAGAAGATTTTTTACTTCTTATTTTAAAAATTATAGAATAGTCCTAAATAAAACATGGATAGTGTGTTGCTAAAAGCATCCAGTTTTACACTTCCTAATACCACTCATGGTATTAGGAAGTAGAACTTTGGGTGCTTTTAGCAACACACTATCCATGTTTTATTTAGGACCAATAATTTTGTTTGTATTAGTTTTGGATTGCACTGGTGCAATATACAGTTTGATTTTTGTTAAATATTAAATTAGTGTAATGTTTTACTCAACTCAAATAATTCATTATCCTTAATTTGTCGATTAACTTTGACCAAATAGTAAAATCAAATGCATCCACGAACAAAAACAATACCAACATTATTTTGAGAATTAATGCTACTTATGCCCCTTATCCATAAAAAACTCTAAACCAGTTTATCCTACAATGAAAATTACCTAGGAATTGATCATTTCCTTTTTCATTTCTTGCTAAAATTCCTTTCATATCTTTAGTCCATATTATGATTTGAGTTTAATGTTCTAAGTAATGTATACGTATTAATTATTCTCTCTAATCCAAATTAAAGTTTTACTTTTCAAACATAAGTTGTGTGTTTTTTAGTAATGATTAGAAGAATATTATAATTAATATGACTTAGATATTTTTTTTTAATTTAGTATAAAGATAGGTATTTCTAAATTTGTTACATGAATAATTGTAAACTTTCTTTCATTTTGAAATTAATTTCTTACTAAAATAAAAAAAATCACTTTACAAACTTTTAAGAAAAAGATCATAATATGCAAGTGTGTATGTCATGTTATATTAAACCATATGTTATTCAATACAACGGTTATAAACCAAAGGATGTGTTCATATTGATTACTTATTTGAAATTTATTGCATTATAACTTTAGTATTAATATGATTGTGAATTTTGTTATTTCTTTTATTTTTGGAAGAATTCTTAAACTTATTGCTATATAGCTACTATAAAATCTTATATTGGTTTGTAAAAACAATTGAATGGACTATTTTTTATCTAGTGTTATTTTTCTTTTTCTTTTTATGTATTTGTGTGGTTATGGTTTTACTTAATTATTTTTTAAGGTATGATTTCTTTATTAGACATAGGAATCAAACAATCTTTTATTTTTCTATATGCTCTATTAGTAGTAAAGTTGATTCGTTTTCCTTCATTAAATATAAGAAAGTATACAAGGAAATCAAATTATAAAAAACATGCAATTAAAAAACCAAAACAATAAATTTAATTGTATACTTTAGGAAAATGATATAGTTGTGTTAGTAGCTCATTATGTTGGCTACTAAAGATAATGTTACTCTTTTCTTTTAAATTTAACTATCACTGCTTACTTCTTAAACTTATCATTCTTATTTAAATGTTTTTGATGTTTTTTTATTGAAATTAACTTATTTTTCTTTCTAATATTTTCTGTTTTAATCAATATTCAGTTTAATATATTTTTCAATAGGGTTATTCACTTGACCATTAAATATTTAAGCAATCCATGATTCCCATTGAATACGGAATATGTCAATTTTTCCTGGACACCACACGAAACTATAAGGTAATTTATTTCCAACAAAATTATTCAAGCATATTTATTTTTATGATTTGTTAGAAGGTTTCAAAGGCAAAAAAAATATGATTTGGAAGTTTATTTCTAACTAAATATATCAAAAACAATTCTTGCCCACCTCGAAAATTATGCAGACTCCATGTGCATAGCGCAGGTTCGTACTTGTTAGTTATTATTGACTAAAAGATCAATATGGAAAAAATGAAATATCTTGCAACATCGGGTATTAATGCAATAGATATTAAGAGAAAATTTGACCTTACATTTCATTTCACTTTCCTAGTCATCTAGGCTGCAGCTATCACGAAGTTCGATTGTACGAGTCCACTAATTATATTCCCATTTTCTGCCTAATCCACTTTGCACAACCTTATTTTTGAACTTTATTGTAACAACCC
The DNA here is from genome assembly GCA_030737875.1 of Allium sativum. Classification (NCBI taxonomy): domain Eukaryota; kingdom Viridiplantae; phylum Streptophyta; class Magnoliopsida; order Asparagales; family Amaryllidaceae; genus Allium; species Allium sativum. Next base: position 299,413,658 of record CM060922.1, read on the forward strand.
GGAAAATCAAAACCAATTTAAAAAAATTGTTTTAGAAATTTTAATGAATTTTAAACATTTAAAATGATTTATTTTAAATAATAATGACTAAAAATCTATTTAAATCGAAGTTAGAATGAATAATTTTTTTTAATCATATAACGAGCCTGAAATGGCGCGGTAGTGGGAAAATTTGAATTCAAATTTCAAAAGAATGTACAGGATTCAAAATAAACAAGATTTTAGCAAAACTAGAAATATTTGAACCTGTTTGAAAATATCTTTCCAACGGATGTGAAAAATCCAGATTTCATAACAGGAATAAAAAGTTATGGCCAGTTGAAAATTCAGAATAGTCGCTACGAAATTTTATATAATATATAGCCCTTAAAAATAGCCATTTTGCAACGACCTCCGTTTTCGATGAAACCACTTTGGTTGGATCCAGAATGTCGAATTATTGCTAGATTCCAATTTTTGTAATTTTTGGAATTAATACGTGAGTGTGGTGAAATTGAACGTGTTTGGTAATTTCAATTTGAATTTAATCGACTGGAAAATGACCATTTTTCAAATGGTCCCCAAATTCGACGAAATTAGTTTTGTTAGGACCGTATCGACAAAACAAAGCCGGATATAGTTTTTCTGGAATTTTTGGAGCCCGTATGTGGCCCCGGTAAATTAAAATGTACGTTCAAATCTAAAATTAAATGTTTTATATTTTAATTTGTGAATAACTGACTGAAATAGTCGAATGAGCTTACGAAACATATTCCATTGTGTCCACAATTGGGGTATTTAGCTAGGGGCGACAGTCGTTGGGTTTGATTTGGAGTTCAGAGAGTTAAACTAGAAATTCACGAATTAAATAATAATAAAAATATATTATATAAACCCCTTTTCCCATTAGAAACCCTAGCCGCCATCTATTTCTTTCAAAGGCCAGAAACGCTCAGAAATTCAAGGACGAAATTATCTAAATCCACGCATTAAAATCCGCTACTTCTTGAATGAAAATCCAAACACTTCCTTCACTCTATAAATCTATACCACTTTGGTAATTTATTGTTTGGGATTCTGTTCGAATTTATTTTGTGAAGTCACGACTGCAGATGGGTTTTCCTGACCAAAGTATGGAGTTGAGTTCGACGATATTAGGGGGCTGGGTGGCGCATTGGTAGGCGCCCATCATGTGCATTGGGATTAACCTTCGATCATCTCTGGAAGGGTAGCGCCAGATTTCTTGAATTTGAACAGTGGGTTCTTCGTTGGAACGAGGAAGACGACGTATAAAAATAATTAAGGGGGAGGTAATTAATTTAGGTCATTAATTCAAATTATTTTATTTAATTATCTCGTTTAATTATCAAATGTAATAACTATCATAACTTTTACGTACGAGGTCCAAATCGCGCGAAACTGGATCATTTGCGATTGTGGAGCCGAGAGCTATGCAACCAAACCAACCAGGTCCAATTTAGAGCAAGTGAGAATTTAGGGCTAATCAAACCCGAATTGTTCAGAAATTCAGAAATTAAAATTGAAGGAGTGGAAATGAATGTGAGACCTCTTACTCACTCTATTTATTTTCCAGTAAAATATATACTAGGATGCAGACGGTGCTTAGCAGTACCCGACACCATTAATTGTAAAAACCATGATTGTTTGTTTGAATTGAATGGACTGTATTGTGATTGTTGATTGTATGGTATGGAATAAAATATTTGAACAATAAAAATGTCATTTTATTGTATATATATAAACTGAATAAAATATTCATGTATTGAATAAAATATTTGAATAATAAAAATATCATTTTTTATTGTAAATATAAACTGAATAAAATATTCATGTATGGAATAAAATATTTGAACAATAAAAATATCATTTTTTTGTATATATGAACTGAATAAAATATTCATGTATGGAATAAAATATTTGAGCAATAAAAATATAATTTTTATTGTATATATGAACTGAATAAAATATTCATGTATGGTATAAAATATTTGAACAATAAAAATATCATTTTTATTATATATATTAACTGAATAAAATATTCATGTATGGAATAAAATATTTGAACTACAAAAATATCATTTTTATTGTATATATTAACTGTATAAAATATTTATGTATGGAATAAAATATTTGAACAATAAAAATATCATTTTTATTGTATATATGAACTGAATAAAATATTCATGTACGGATTAAAATATTTGAACAATAAAAATATCATTTTTATTGTATATATGAACTGAATAAAATATTCATGTATGGAATAAAATATTTGAACAATAAAAATATCATTTTTATTGTATATGTGAACTGAATAAAATATTCATGTATGGAATAAAATATTTGAACAATAAAAATATCATTTTTATTGTATATATGAACTGAAAAAAATATTCATGTATGGAATAAAATATTTGAACAATAAAAATATCATTTTTATTGTATATATGAACTGAATAAAATATTCATGTATGGAATAAAATATTTGAATAATAAAAATATCATTTTTGTTGTATATATGAACTGCATAAAATATTCATGTATGAATAAAATATTTAAACAATAAAAATATCATTTTTATTGTATATATGAACTGAACAAAATACTCATGAGTTGAAATAAATATTCATTTACCAATCAGACGATTTGTTTATGTACACCCATTTAACTGACATTGATTGGGACGATAATATTTTACACGTCGCCCAACTACACAAATAATAATCAATGTTTGTTGTTTGAAAACCCCACACGGGTATAGGGATGATATTAGACATACACTAATCCCAATGTTTAGTTGTATGTCAATCGATTGGTTGACAGACTATTGTAAGCATTGATTGTTTATATTTAACGCTTATGCAGTTGTGTAATGCACTCTGGATGATGGTTGACTATGTTTGACTAATGTTGTGTACATTTGTGTATGAAATCCATATAAATAAAATTATATGGTAATTGTCTGTGTTTGATTCCAATTCGGAAAGGACGAATATTTTAAATTAACGAATATTTTAAAACGATGAATAAAGAATATTTTAAAATAACTATGATTTTAAAAGAATATTCAGTAATGGACCAAAGTATGGTTTTGATTTCCGATTTGGGATGGACACGAATATATTTAAATATATGAAGCCGCGTTGATTAGATTAACGCCATTTTGACGTGAATGATATTTATATCGACTTTACTCATTTTTATAATGAATATAAAAAAGGGAATGATTTCAAAATCTGATATTTTGAAAATATTATCATTTATATTATAATGATAAGGAAAATTCAATTTTGATTTAAAATTGAAAATGAAGTTAGTATCGTTTTAAAATGAATTTATAAAATACATTTTAAATGGAAATCGATGAAATATAAATTTGGTAGAACGCATCGCGCCGCGACAGTTCGCGAATTTCGACCATTGACTTCGAATGGACATTACGGGATATCCAATCGTCGGATTCTCCTAAAACCAGAACCGTTGGGTTCGTATCGAAAATAGCTTTCCAATGAATATAAAGAATTTGAAATCTAACGGTTGGATTTGGAATTATGTCCAAATCAAATTTTGAAAAGGTCGTTGTAAGTGCAGTTCGATGACCGTTTATGGAAATCGACTATAAGGGCCTTGATTAAATTATTAAAAATATTAATAATCTGTGTAAAATCATAATAAATGATTTGGAAAGAATTGGGATGAAAAATTCCATATTTGAAAAGATAAAAATATATTTTTCTATCAAAATGAACTAGTTGTGAACTAGATTTTTAATCCAATATTTTTAAATAAATAAATTGGATTTGAAATGGTTTTAAAAATAACAAGAATTTCCAATATATGAATTGGAATGGATTTGAATCGAAATTATCTTCGGAATATTTCGATATTTGATTCCGTGATTATACAAATATTGTGGAGGAATTTGAAAGATATATACATCGTTATTCCCAATACGATATTTGTTGATTTCAGAATTTTATATTGAATATAAGCCGATATAATTTCTATTCAGAGACTTGTATTTAATATTAAATTGGATTTTGGGTTTGTTGTGAGTGGTGTCTTAAATAACACTGTTCTTAAACCCAGTTGAGAAAAGAATAAATCTTTAATTGTGATTTAGTGAAGTTTTTTCCATTTAATTAATATTTAATTGGAATTGAATAAAAGAAATGGGATTTTGGGTTTTTTGTGAATGGTTGCTTAAATAACACAGTTCTTAAACCTCGTGTGAAAAGAATAAATCTTTTAATTAAGATTTAAAGAAGAATTACCAATTAATTAACATTTAATTGGAATTGAAAATGGAACGTGAATCAGGTTCATTGTGAACTGTATTTTTAATGACATTCGTTCTTCAACCCGATGAACAGTGAAATGTGATTTGGAATTTGTAAATCTTTTAACTGAGATTTAACGGGAATTTTCCAAAGTAAAGTTTTCCAATTTAATACATTAAATCGGAATTGAATGGAATTCGATTTGATAAAAATCGAAATGAGCTCCTGTGGAGGAAGACTGTTAATATATATGGAATTTAAAAGGCTTTGTCGTTATTCCATTTATATCATTAGTCGGATACGGAAATTGATATCAATTATATATTGATCTGTTTTCCGTGAAGATTCCATAATTAATTGGAATGTGATTTGGGTTTATGGTGAACTGTGTTTTAAATGACATTAGTTCTTTAACCCAGTTAAAGACAGGATTACATGTCTAACATTGTATTTCGAACAGTATAGTTAATCTCTATTAAATATATATCTGTTTGGTGGTGGAGAATTAATTCTCTTGCTTAGCCCCCTTCTCTAAGACGTACGAGCTTAGAGGTTATATATCGGCAGAAATCAATAGCACGGTGTAGATTGTCGATGCAGCATGTTTGTGTTTCCAAAGTTAAATAATCATTAATATTGATTTTTGGGAAGATTAAAACTAAGTGGAGTTTTAATGAATCTTTAATTAGATTGAAATGTGAATTGAGAATTTAAATTATCAAATTCGAGAAATGATCAAGAATGGTGTAGCACCAGTTTTATTCCAAGCGATAGTTAAATCTTTAATTAGATTTGAACGTGAAATGGTAATTAATTTTACCGATAACATCGTAGTGTTAGATATGTAGTATTACCAGTTTTGCTCCATGGGATGAATAGGTTGGGATTGGGAAATTAAACAAATGATTACTTCGGTAAGGTGCGCTAATCCCGGCTAGTTTGGAAAACCTTAATATGTTTTGAATTGATATCCAAAGGAAGATTAAGAATAAATTTAAAGAATTTATCCTTGATAAAATTAATGGGACCCTACCCTAAATGATATGAATATTTAAATAAAAGAATATTCGAAATTAGAATGAGGCGTATGTTGTGTTTTTATAGCACTTGTTTATAATTTACGCGAGTTATTCAGAAAGACCGGGTTTATCCCATTCTGAATAATTGAATCGACGATAAGTCGATGATGAAGACGGTGGTTATAGACCGGAGGTCTTCACATCGTTTGGATGATTACTGATGTCCTGATTGGGCTGTACACCCAAGACAAGGTAATAAGTGGTTATCGTCCAAGCGTACTTGGAGATCGACCGGATATGCGAGGACCTCTCTCCTGTATTGGACATATGGGACAAGAAATAAGGTGCCTCCAGTTCCGTTCAGACCCAGAACGAACTTGTAAATCGATGTGTGTTTGACATTGGATTTTATTCTGTGTTGATTGATCTCTATTAAATATATATCTATTTGGCAGCAAAGAATTTATTCTCTTGCTTAACGCTCTTCTTTGAGACGTACGAGCTCAGAGTTTATATATCGAAAGACATCAGTCGCATGGCATGAATTGCCTGTATGGCATGCTCAGATGCAAATGATCAAGGCTTCTATTGAAAATCAGAGTCTTGTGGTTGATGATCAAAGCACCGCTTTAATATAGCATAGTTTGTGTATAGCGTTAATTCGCGAGCCTCACACCCCGTTGTGAACTAGAAACGGGAGGGACTTCAGGGAAGACATGCGTTTCCTTCTAGCTAGGAGTAGTGTCATGGTATGGAGCCCAGACATTTTACTCATGTAGATGTTGCATATTATTTGATGGATAGCGAGGCGTCTCAGATATATCGGTTACTACGGAGCCGATGGATATTGAGTCATCTGGCTCATTTACGCCCACAGGGAAGGGAGATACATGTTCAGGGATTTTAATCCACTTAAAATGTGGACCGGCCCTGACGATCTAGGTGCAATTGCGGTTGTTCCTGATACATGGGCTAGATTGTCTCAAATTAGCACAGGATGATCCCTTTGCCTTGGTTCACAGATGGAAATCCAACTTCCAATATGACATTGTGCGGTTTTAATTGTAGAACTAGTATGGCGACATCATATATGGTACCCATGCCGTCTATGATTGATACATTTATATTTGAAGTTGTTTTTAAACACTATGCACTTATAATAATATCAAAATGATTTGTTTTAAATGTACCAAGCATTTTTGGCTATATAAGGGAAAACCTTATCCTCCAGCTTCCGTTCCATTATGTGATGGGACCTGGGTCTTATATTAGCCTCATTTTTCAAAAAGCATTGCGATGTTATGCAATGGTATCCTTGGGAGGAAACCCATTCCATGTTATACGGCGTGGTCCCCTGATTTACCATATTTCTAAAGAAAAGTTTTAAATTACAGTTTTAGTTCTCACATCAGTCACATGACTGACCTGGAGTTTATTGTTTTAACCTAAACTCTGGGTGCCCCTATTTTCCACACGAGCAGCTAGTAGTTTTGGGTTTGCAGATTTATTCTTACAGGATCCCGGTTTACAACTGGAGATATTCATAAAGCTCTGTATCTGTCTATTTCTTTCAGTTGTGTTTTGTATTATTTTCCGCTGCATAATAATTTGTAAATCTTTGATATTTTCCAATGTGTAATATTTATTCTTACTTTGTATATTCTTGTACTCTGATGTAAATTGTTGTAATAAGCAATGAAATGTTCTTCTGTTTATGTTCCGATCAGTCTTGTTCTCAGACAATCCATTCTTTCTCTTCTCTTCGGAGATCGGGGAAGTTCTGGTCGTTACATTTATTGACTTGAAATTTCTTCAATTATTTCTAATTTCCCATTTACTATTTCTTCTAAGGAGTATTTTATTCTGTCGGTGATTGTTTTACTCATTTCCACTATTTTCCATTGTTTCAAGTCTTCTTCTTTATGATCTTAGAATTTAATTTTTCATTTCACAATATGATTTGGTAGAATATTTCAATCTACTTGCAAAGAATATAGGGGTGAAGTGGTAGGTATGACTGTTCAATGGGAATAAAATTACTTACATGCCATAATAAGAATGTGTGAAATAATTGACAGATTGCAGTAGCACGCTTTGATGTTTTCAATTTTATGTACTTTTCTTTGTTGGTTCCATCAATCTTGCTTTTGGTACTTTTCTATCCAATATGATGGATTTTTTTGACTCGGTCATCTCTTATTGTGAAATATGATCTAACTCTAATATCAATTTTGCAAATTTTACACTATTTTTTAAGCAATAAATTATCAATTTTCTATAAAAATATCCATGTTAACCCTTTAAATCTGGTTTTTTGTCCAACATATGATGCATATCCTATGCCACTCAGCTTTGTTATGCAATTTATATTAATTAAGATTCTAAAGAATATTGTATATTTTCAACGCCACTTAATTCTTATACTGTATATGTATACCATAGTTGTGTATGTATTTTTTTCTAATATTGGTCCAAAATTATAATTGTAATTTAATTAGGGTTTTAGATGAAACATTATTTTATAAATAGTAGTTGCATTAATTCGATGTGGTAGATGGCAACTTTATTTCTCACTAAAAGTTATAGTGAAAGTTAATACACCAAACTTAGATAAGATTATGCAAGTACAAAATGACAAATTATTACTTTATTCATTTATTAATGTTCTTGGGCACCGAGTTATCATTAATTTACAATATTCTACATACTAAACAAAGTTATCTAATATGAAACATGACTTTATCCGAATATGACCTCATTATAGTATATAATCATAATTTTTGTCTTTTATAGATAATAGTTGCATTAATATGAAATTGTCGTTATTAACAAGCATATATCGTAAAAGAATAGAAAATTATAGTAATTATTGATATAATAGATCAGTACAAGAGTTCGACAACATACTGATAAATCTTAACTTTATATCCCTATTATTCTGGACAGTATTGTCGTTTTTTAAAAATACTACAATATGACATAACAAATTTGTCATACGCAAAAAATGTTTTTATTTGACTATGGACCCATAATCAATATAGTATTTAATTTTTGTCGTTGTGTGAAATTGAAATAAGCAAATAAATTGTAATTGTCTTTAATGCTAGCTAATACCAATAATCTACTTTCTAGTTGGAAGGAAAACTATACGGCTATGCGTGACCATGATTTTGGTGTGTATTATCAAGGGAAATTTATATGAATTATTTTATTTGTGTTGTAAATACATGGAAATTGACTGGAGTAGGGTGAAAAAATTCAAAACCCTAACAAATGATTCTTTTTCAATCATGTTACGTGGTTTTGAGGATAAGTTTGAGTAATGTATATATTCCTAAGCAACAAGCATGCAACATATATGTTTGAATGATATAAATATTTTTATCAAAAATAATCATAGTTTTAATTCCATTATCTAAGAATCGTTCGTATCCTAAAATATACAGATTTAGACTTTTTCCACTAAGAAGGCGTTTACAGAATAAAAAGCACTTCATGGATTAAAATTTCAACCACTATGCGCAATTCTAATCAATAAAGTTGTTTTTATACAGGAGCGAACTAATCTTCTAAATGTATACCCTTGCATCTTTACTAAATCTACCCCTTCCGTCTCCACTCCATTTCATTATTGAAGAAACAAAACATATAATCAATTTCAATAATTAATACAAAAGAATTACATTAACATATATTAGTGATTAAATTTATATGACTATTATTTATTTATTTATTTTATCCAAAGAAAGCCTAATTTTTGTGGATTGTCCGTTTATTAATTTATACTAAGACCAGGTAACACTTCATTAAACTCGATAATAGGGATTAAATATTATTTGTTGAAAAATAGTTATATTAGATTGTCGTTGTCATGACAACTATGTATATTTCTCAAAATTGTAACTATGATTAATGATCAAGACCTTAAATTTAAAAAAACTACACATACATGTCAATAAATTATTGTGTTATTTTTTACGTTTGGGATACTTTTGACAGACATCAATTAAAATATTCTAAGTATCCAAAAAAAAAAACTTGTCCTATTTGATATATAACTTTGTTCAATTATAACATAATGTCGACATACGTTCTTTGTTCTTTACATGAAAATAGCTATTTCATTATTTTTACATTTTATTGTCATTTTTAAGTTGATCTTTACTTTATGAGTAATTACATAACTTTTTCAAAGAATTTGAAATGATTACCATGGTTTTATTTTAGGATTGTGTAAATGGTGTGTTTGGAATATTGACTAAGAATGGCTTCATTAATCGGTCATGCACATTATTTTATGTTCTCAACTTCGAACAAGATAGATGTTGGAGGGATATAATTTAATATGTAATAAAAAATTCTTTGATAATATATGTTATTAATAAAAAAAGGCACATTATTTTCAGTATATATTACAAATATGAATTAATTGATTAATAGCGAAGGTTGAAATTGGAAAATCCTCACCGTCGAAAGTTTGTACTTTTGTGTATAACTTAAGAGAGAATAACGAACGCCCACCATTATCGCTAAGTAATTTACCTCCCAAAACATATAAAAGAGAAGGACACCATTTTTCCTTTTCATTTTTTTAATCCCTTTTTTGTATATTCGATTTATTTCTATTTTATTGAGAATGGAAAGGCTACCACTTATATCTAAGGAATTTGGGAAATGGCAATTATCTTATGTTATATATTATTTATTTTCTAGTAGAAAAAACATGTATACTTCAAACTAATCATGGACCATAATGTTCCCCATGTTCACTTAATAAAGTAGTTTATCATGAATTAAATTTGTAATTCAATGTTATTATTATCTCTTAGCCTCTTGGGACATCACTAGACTAAGATACTCACTATTTGTTGAACAATCGAAACCATTAAAATATACTTAACATGGGTTAACGTGTAGGTTGACATAAAAGTTTAGGTATTAGTCTTAAATTTTAATTATTTAGCTCTTTTTTTTAAGCTTTTGTCTTGAGCCTAACTGAATTCCTTTAGCCTGAATCTTTGCGTCCTTATTTGTTGGACTCTGTCACATCATCATAACATTGATTAGTGCATAGATCATTTCGCGTAATAAATTAAATACGTTACACAAAAATTGATGGCTGAAATGGATTTGGCACGAGTGGCATGAAAATCGAGGTTAAAGGAATAGAACCCAGCCTTACCTCATCTATTGGTAATCTACTTGTATGTAATACCGAGAACATAATTTGTCACAATAATCAAAAGATCAAAATATATGTTTTGAACAGAGTTCAATCTAAGATATCACTTCTAATTCAAGGATTTATAACATGATTTCTCTTTTTTGTTGCCAAAAATATCTACTAAAGGTAATTTAACATTCATGCAAAAAGATTGCATTTAATATTTTGTCAAATATATCAACGAGATCTCATATTAGAGCTAAACGTCGTAAGATAATGCACCTAATAAATACATGTCCGTTATGTATACTTTAAAATCTCTAGATGTTATCACTAATCCGTAAGGCATGATATGATTTCTCAATTAAAAACATAAGGAATAGATACGAAATGAACAAGCATAATGTAATGACCCAAAAATTTTAGAACCAATTTTGCATTTTATATCGATTTCTCTTAAGAAATAGCAGTTTCTTAAGGAAGTAGTAGGACGAACTCAGATTTTCTTATCAAAAATAAAAAGTTAAACATATTTTGATAAACATTAAGTTATATGGTGGTTACACTTATGAGTGTTGGAAATTGGCTACATTTATAAGCGTTACAACTATGTTATTAACTTAAATAAATTAACTAAGCCTTAAAATAAGGATGAGTGATTAGGTGTCCACTTAGTTGTTCTCAAGAATGCGTTTACCTTCATGAAATGTGCTAAGTATCCCATAATTAATGACAAAAATACCATTTTTAGAGCATATATAAGCACCAATTCCCCTTCATGTAAACCCATACCACAGTTCAAATCTGTATCTCACATCTCATGTCCATGTTCTTCTTCTCCATAATTCATGTTCCAGTAGAATAGAAAATCACATTTCTACTTAATCAAAAATCCACACCTCTTAAATGGTTCAATTTTAGCAGAAATGATTACTGCGAATGTTGTCCGGATCATCGTTCCCGATTTTTAGAAATTGACAGATCAAGTTTTCGTCGAGTATCCAGAGAGAAATTTCAGTTTTATAGTAAGACAACAATATGTGAAGAGAACTTTAAAAATTCATATCTCACAATCCAGGAACCATCGTTCGACGCCATCTATGCCGTTGAAATCAGTGGAGAACATAGTATTTTTCATGTGAAATTGGAGTGATTCCGTGTCAATGATTGGAAAGAGTTTGTCAATGGTGGAAGCAGCATTTGAAAAAACGGAGTGTGGTGTGGCGATGAGAGAAGTATGGCTTTCGTAGTGGTATAGTTTGGTGGATATCGGTGCAAGATTGGGGGTGCGGCATTATGGGTCCACGCATTGGTTTTCATAGCAGCTCAAGGCATGGGGTGATCGAATTTTGAGATGGTAGACCGGAGAAGCGGCGAGTTGGTGCAAGGCATAGAGGATGTGAAAAGAAATATATTGGTGGTCTCGGATTTAAATATGATGGAGTTTTGGTGTGCGCGCGTGCACACCTTGCACGGTGGAATAAGTTCAGGAAATGATCGAAGAAAGGAAGCGGAGGAGGAAGATGAAGTAGAGAGTACGGGCCGGATTTGGGTGTGTGAGAAGATATGGGCTTTGGACCGGAAATTGTTTTGGTATGGTTTATTTTAATTCGAATTTAAGTTATACTAGTTTACAACTTTAAATACTTATATTTCACTCATTTTTAAACTATTCAACTCGACGTTGGAGGCGTTAGAATCGTATCGAGAAATAGAACACATTCATATATAGTTTGATAGTTTTAGTTAAGTATAAAATTATAATAAAATTAAAATAAAATGTCCTGATATATAATAATATATAATGAACGTTGTTATTAATTTATTCCCAATATAAAAATTAGAAGAAAAATCATCAGCTGCTAATAGAAATGGGATTAGAAGCAGTACAAGTAGCGATAGCAGTGTTCGTTCGGTTTTTCGTCTTAGTAATGAAGATTTTGGAGCTTTAATGGTAAGAAAAAATAAACTTTTAAAGTGCTTTTGTTGCTTGATTTAATGATTGCATGTAAGGTGTTTGTTGAAATGTTTCATAGAGTTTTGATGGTGAATCATGGATGATTTGATGGTATATAATTGCAGAAAATCCTAAATAGGTTCATGAAGTAAAAATGGAAATTTGTTTGGAGTCTGGAGTGAAAACTTTTATGTTAGGTTCACAAAGTTGCACCTTTATGGAATATCATAAATATACATGCCTTGATTTAATTTTGGTAATATGTTTGGATTATTAGTAAGTGATTCAATGTGGTAAAGTAAATTAAACCTTTAAAGATTCGATCTTTAAGTAGAATTTGGGTAGTCACTTAAATATGTGAGAAGCTATCACCCGATCAAGGGCTAGTTTAATATCCATAATTATTAGTGAACTAATATGATTATATGCGGTTGATAATACAAGTATATTATTGTGATTGATTGTTTGGTTGGATTGTGCGCGACCAGTTTATGAGAAAATAATTGCTTTTATATTTAGCATGGGGTTGGATAGATAATACTTGAATGCTAACACCTTGTGAAACACTTCACAATTTGTCTATGAGGTGTTTAGCGATGCTTTTGTTGTTCATTTAAATTTAATGAATGTTTTGAAATGTGATTTTCTTAAGTGAAAAGATATGTTTTCCTGATTTTGGACAAGGGAAGTTTTATAAAAATGTCTTATAAAATAGAAAGCATTTCGAGGGCTAAACTCGATGTTTTCGATATGATTTAGAAATGTATTATGTGTTTGACATTGTAGTCCATCAAATAATCAATTAGTTGACATTAATGATATATCTATTTGGTGGCGGAGAATTTATTCTCTTTCTTAGCACCCTTCTTTGGGACGTACGAGCTCAAAGGTTATATGATTAATAGTGACTGATCATATGTGTGAATTGTTGATGGGAAGTACTATGATTTGAAAGTACCTATGAATATTATGTTGAGACATGATTTTCCCCACTTCGGGATATAAAAATGATTTCTATGTGTTACCAATGATCGGGTAACGGCGCTGGTGATGAAAAGTCGGGGATGTATGGGCTTGGGATGTTCATGGAAGGTATGGTTCGTCTCGAGGTGGAGAGAGGACGTACCTGGATTATTATCATGATGGTAAGGTGTACTTGGAGCCTGGTCCTCAGGAGGATCTCTCGATCAGACGGCATATATTTTAATATGCTTGTATAGTAGATATTTGAGGTTTTCAAATATATTTTGGTTTGAGACCCCGAAGTGAAAGCTTATTTGATATGAAAGTTATATATGTATTTCTAATGATTTGAAAATAAGAAATCGGGTATAAAGTCCAAAGAAATAAATTCTGAAAATTTAATTGGAATTTTGAAAATATAATTTAGGGAATTAAACCATAGTGGGTAGTTTGAGGAACTGAATATTGTTTGTTGCATTATTAGCTTCATAAGTCTATTTTTTTGGTAGTTGGTGGTGCACATATCATTGGGAGGAAATCCATTCCGTGACATGCGGCATGGTCCCGAAATACCTTATTCAAAATAAGGCTAAGTATAAATTAGTTAATTAAGTTTTCTCACACCAGTCACATGACTGACTCGTAGTTTTTTTTTGCCTTGCAAACTACGGGTGCCCACAATTTCCACACGGGCAGTTCTATTAGTTTGTTTTTTAGTTTTCGAGATCGAGCTCAAGCTTGAAGGCTTGGAGTTTTAGAGAGAGCTGGAGTTTCATACGAAGGTCAGGCGTACTCTATTATCGGTATATTATGTTAAGTCTTCATGGAGTAATGGTATATAAAATCAGATTTGTATTTAAAAAAATTTCAGTTGCAATAATATACTCTTATTATATTTTATCTGTTCCGTTGTGAGCTTTGTATTTAGCTGTGTTTGCTCTGATAAACCCTAACGAAACGTACTTTTGCTTACCTTGAATCAACTTGGGTTTCAGTTTTTGGTCGGTTTGAAGTAGGTGGAAGTGCAGGTCGTCACACGTAACAAGACGAAGGATGTAGCAGTTGACTCGTCATTGAGTGTTGCTACAGTTTGAGATTGATGTAGTTCCATGTAACGTCCCGTATTTTTGTTAGTCGAATATTTAATTTAATTTATTATTTTAGATATTGTTTTGGGATTTATAAATGGATTTATAGTATATAATTCGTTTATATAACGAAATTTGAATGTATAATTTATATAATTATAATTCAAACTCGTAAACGTCGCGATATCTTGTGATTTACGATTCGAAATTCATGTATATCGGTATGAATATTAAATGCTTAACGACAATTGATGATGAAGTTAAATAATCATTCGTTATAGAACGTTCGAATCAATGCGTTGCTTACCTTATGTGAGGCCCGTGCTTCGCACATAGGAAATTGTTTGATATATTATACAAGCCTTAAAAATGTTTTCTTTTCAGACGATCTCTGTTTCTGACAGAACAAATTTTATTGGAATACGTATAGCTAATTATTGTTAGATTTCCAGTATGAAGCCCATCAGAGTTATTTTATCTATGCGTAAAATTTAAAGGTGAACCAATAAATTTAAATAACGACGTTATTTAAAGAAAGTCGGTTTTCAACGGAATGAATTTTATTGGGACCAGAACAGTCAGATCTAGCGGTGTGTCCATTTTCACTATGTTTGGAGATTATGTATGGTGATACGAATATAACAATTAAAATAAAATAAAAAAAACTTAACCCTTAAGAAATTACAGATTTGTATGAATACTCGCTTACACCATATTAGGGAAAATGAAATTTTGCAATGATTGATACTTTGTTTGTGTTGATGCTTTGAAGTGTATATATATAGCCGAAACATTGATATGTGGCGTTTGTATTATTTGGACTAACACCTAAATGCAACCAAACCCAAACTATTGCAATCAGAATAAAAGGAAGAGTACATATACATGTATCACTAGCTATACGGGTGTAATAACAATACAAGCTATGCATAGATGTACCATAAGTTGTTACCAATGTCAGAACCAGAGAGAGATACAGTACACTTGTTATATGATTTTGATACCAATAAGATGATAATAATATGAGGAAACTAAATAGCACAGTTGTCTTTGAAATAGTAATATCAATGGAGAAAGAAAAATATTAATGAGGACAAATTTCGGGATGTCATTCATGCACGAAATGTTGGGAGCATGAATTAGAGGATACGAAAAGTATAAATACATACATACATACACACACATATATATATATATATATATATATATATATACACATACATATATTCTTCAAGATCTACAGCAAAGCTACTCTATAGTTTATACTAACAAAAATCATACGTACAACCTAATCATATCTATATAGAAGGGAAAACACACTGCAAATACCAATTGATTCAAAGCATAACCTTAAAGTACCTTGGACCAGTTGGCTACCCTGTGTATACAAACTAATCTATAATTCCTATAACTTCATAGCTAAGTAAGTGAAGGTACCATCACAGTATAGGAACATGCAAACAACAGCTCTTCACCCGGTATAGGCACGTGAAATTACCCCCTTGCAGCTCTTATGTTTTCAACTACAGTCTGTTTACTTCTTTCTGCCTGTGTCCTGAAAATCACGGTACACACATCAAGGGATACCATGCCAACCTACCTAGATGTATTGAAATGACCCGAACTTCCCCAATAAGGAAAGCCTGGATTGAATTGAGGACAAGACACATTGAAACGCAAACAGAAGAACATTTCATTGTAAATTACAACAATTCCATCAGAATACAAAAATATACAGAGTATGAATAATATTACAAAGAAAAATATCAGAGATTTAAATTACATTTAAATACATCGCAGGGGAAAATAATACAATACACAACTAGAAGTAATACACGGATACAGGGCTTTCCGAGTATCGTTCCAGTTGTAAACCAGGTTCCTGTGAATATAAATCTGCAAAACCAAAACTACTAGCTGCCCGTGCGGAAAATAAGGGCACCCAGAGTTTAGGTTAAAAACAATAAACTCCAGGTCAGTCATGTGACCGGTGTGAGAACTAAAACAGTTATTAATCTTTATTTTAAATTTAGGTAAATCAAGGGACCACGCCATATAACACGGAACGGGTTTCCTCCCAAGAACACTAGTGCATAAAACAACAGCACAATGCTAAATAAAGAACAAAGAAGATATTATAAGACCCAGGTCCCATCACACAATGCAACGCAAACCGGAGGATATATTTTTACCTTATAATAGCCAAGAATGCTTGGTATGTGAAATTTCATGTTTTACTATTACTATAATTGTATAGTATCAAAACAATTTCAAATCATAAGTATCAATCATAGATGGCATAAGTTCCCCATACCACTATGTCGCTATATATAGGTATACAATCAAAACTGCAAAGTCACGTATTGGAAGCTGGATTTCCATCTATGAACCGAGGCCAGGGATCGTCCTCTACCGATTCGAGACTGTCTAGCCCGAGCCTCAGGAATAGAGCTCGAGTGACCCTTGGAGCTACAGGGTCGGTCCACCGATGTGGATTAAAATGCCTGAACACTACGTTTCCCCGCCCTTTGGGGCGTAAATGAGCCAACGAATGACTCCATCGGTCCCGGATTGACCGATATAACCGAGTCGCCTCGCAACAGCAACAACCACACAGGTGAGAATAATATAAATGTCAGCTAGTTTAAACACTGACACCACCTCTAGCTAGAAAGAAACGCATGTCCTCCCTGAGGTCCTCTCCCGTTTCTGGCTCATACCGAGGTGTGAGGCTCGCGAATCAACGCTACACAAAGCTATGCCACACAGGTCGTGCTTTGATCATCAACCACAAGACTCTGCTTTTCAACAGAAGCATTTATCATATTGCCACTTAGGCATGCCACACTGGCAATTCACTCCATGCGTTTGATATTCATCAATATATAACCACTGAGCTCGTACGTCTCAGAGAAGGGCGTTAAGCAAGAGAATAAATTACTCGCCGCCAAACAGAAATATATTTAATAGAAATCAATCACACAGAATAAAATCCAATGTCAGACACACAGTCCATTTTCAAGTTCGTTTTGGGTCTGAACGAAACCGGAGGCACCTAGTACCTCACATATCCATCAATCTCCAAGTACGTCTGGATGATCACTAACTGATTCCCTCCCCTTAAGTGTACTGCCCAATCAAGATCATCAGTAATCATCCAAACGACGTGAAGACCTCCGGTCTTCAACCACCGTCTTCATCTTCGGCACCACGTCGAATCAGTTATTCAGAATGGGATAAACTCGGTCTTTCTGAATAACTCGCTTATATAATAAACAAGTGTTACACAAACACAACATACGCCTCATTCCAATTCATCAGTCACTAACCGTAAATTAGCAAGAGAATAATTCCATAAATATTAACCCCGAAGGCTGAAACCAACATCAGATCAATACCCAGGAAATCAATCTTCTTAGCTAACCTATAGTTAGTTTCTAAATTTCATATTCTTAGGGAAAGGTTCCCATTAATTTTATCAGCGATAATTTTTTTTAAATTTATTCTTCAATCTTCCTTTGAATATCACTTCAAACTAGTCGGGATTAGCGAACCACGCCGAAGTAATTATTTATTTTATTTCCCAATCCCAACCTATTCATCCCAAGGAGAAAAACTGGTAATACTCCATATCTAACACCACGGTGTTATCAGTAAAGTTAATTACCATTTCACGTTCAAATCTAGTTAAAGATTTAACTACCGCTTGGAGCAAAACCGATGATACTCTATTCTCGATCATTTCAATCTAATTAAAGATTCATTAAAACTCCACTTAGTTTTAATCTTTAACTGGGTTAAAGAACCGATGTCATTTAAAACACAGTTCACGATAAACCCCAAAATCACATCACATTTCAATATGTCCCTAACCGTAAATTAGTAAGAGGACAGTTCCATAAAATATTAACCCCGAAGGCCGAAACCAACATCAGATCAATATCGAAGAAACCATCCAACTTAACTGATCCCCAGTTAGTTCTTAATTTTCCTAACTCCATTTGGGTTTAAGAACCGTATTATTAAAGATACCGTTCACGACAACCCAAAATCCCATTTGATATTAAACACAAGGCTCTAAATAGAAAATATATCGGCTTATATTCAATATCAAATTCTAAAACCAACAAATATCGTATTGGAAATAACGATATAAATATATCTTTTAAATTTCCATAACAACATCTATATAATCACGAAATCCAACATCGAACTATTCCGAAGATGATTTCGATTCAAATCCATTCCAATTCAATTATTGGAAATTTTGGTTATTTTCAAAATCATTTCAAATCCAATTTATTTATTTTAAAAATAAATAAATTTTTATTTTAGTTCAAAACTAGTTCATTTCGATAAAAATCTATTTTTATCTTTTCAAATATGGAGTTTTTCATCCTAATTCTTCCCAAATCATTTCTTATGATTTTACACAAATTATTACTATTTTTAACAATTTTATCAAGGCCTGTACAGTCGATTTCCATCAACGGCCATCGAACTGCACTTACAACGACCTTTTCCAAATTTGATTT
Source organism: Allium sativum (assembly GCA_030737875.1). Classification (NCBI taxonomy): domain Eukaryota; kingdom Viridiplantae; phylum Streptophyta; class Magnoliopsida; order Asparagales; family Amaryllidaceae; genus Allium; species Allium sativum. The sequence continues at coordinate 299,432,664 of CM060922.1, forward strand.
GGACATAATTCCAAATCCAACCGTTAGATTTAAAATCTATAATATTCTTTAGAAAGCTCTTTTCGATACGAACCCAACGGTTCCGGTTTTAGGAGAATCCGACGGTCGGATCTCCCGTATTATCCATTCGAAGTCAATGGTCGAAATTCGTGAACTGCCGCGGCGCGGCGCGTTCTGTTCAGGCCATTATATTATATATATATAATATATATAATATATACTTCGTCGATTTCCTTTTAAAAATGTATTTTATAAATTGTTTTAAATTTGTTTTCAAAACAATTTCAACTTCATATTCAATTTCGAATCAAAATTGAATATTTCTCCTCATCGATATACAAATGATAATATTTTCAAAATGTTATATTTTGAAATCAGTTCCTTTTCTATAATCATTATAGGAACGAATATAATCAATATAAATATCGTTCGCGTCAAAATGGCACATATTTAACCAACATGGCTTTATATATTTCAATAACTTCGTTATTCTTTTCAACAAATGAATATTTTCTTCAACAGGTGAATATATATTTTATTCAAAACATGAACATATATTCTTATTCAACACATGAATTTATATTTCTTATTTTCCAAATTGGAATGAGGGCCAATCAATTACCATATAATGTTAATTATATGGCTTCCATACAACACATGTATATAATAGCAACGATGAATAATCAACCATCATCCAGAGTGCATTCTACACTGTATAAGCATCAAATATAAATATCTAACGCTTACACAGTCTGTCAACCCATCGATTGACATACAACTAATTATTGGGATTAGTGTATGTCAAATATCATCCCAATACCCGTGTGGGGTTTCAAATCAATAAACACAGATTTTATTTGTGCACTTGGGCGATGTGTAAAATTTATCGTCCTCAAATCAGTGTATATAAACAAATCGTCCAATTTTTTTATTACTATCTATTTTATATACACATTAAAAATTATATTTTTAACTATAAAATATTTTCCACTATAAAATATTTTATTTCATTCCACATCACACAATCTAATTTCACAACACAGCAATCAAACAAACAAGTCATCCATGGTCTGTGGACGATGGGTGTCAGGTGCTGCTAAGCACCGTCTGCATTCTAGTATATATTTCAAACTAGAAATAGAAATAACAGTGAGGAGTTCTCACTGAGGGTTCCACTCCGCCGTTTCATTTCAGAATTTCTGAACCGTTTGAATTCCTTTTTTGATTTCAATCCATTCCATCGCCCTCTGTTTCACGCAGTTCATAATAAAAATCACATTTTTATTTCAATTCTAAAAATTATATTTTTACTTCACTAAAGATTATATTTTTCTTTCGATGTAAACAATATAAAGATCGAATTTTTTTTATCGCTACTTCATACATACAAAAATCGAATTTTTATCTTGCTAATGAATATATAAAATCGAATTTTTACTTTGCTAATGAATATATAAAAATCGAATTTTTTACTTTGCTAATGAATATATAAAAATCGAATTTTTACTTTGCTAATGAATATATAAAAATCAAATTTTTACTTTGCTAATGAATATATAAAAATCAAATTTTTACTTTGCTAATGAATATATAAAAATCGAATTTTTACTTTGCTAATGAATATATAAAAATCGAATTCCTTTTACAAAGTAAAAATCATATTTTTCATGACAAAAAAAACTAATCTTTCCTAAATATAAATCGTGTTTGTATACTTCCTCTTTTCACACAAAAATCAGGTTTTTTTATTTAATAATCAAATCTAAAAAACTGAATAAAATAAATAAATTAAAAACGCACCTTTTTCCGAGAGAGGGGGATTTCACGGCTGAGGAGGTTGTGGGGTTGGTGGCGCCGGATCTCTGGTGGTAAAAGGGGGGTCGCGGTGGTAAAAGGTGGGGTCAGGGGCTTGGGCGTCGGGTTTTAGTTAGGGTTCGAGGGGGGCATGTCGCTTTAGAGGAGGAGAGAGGGACCTGGGGGGAGCGTCGGAGTTGAAGGGGGGGAGGTGAGGTGGAGATGGTTGGCGGCGAAGATGAGGGGGAGGAGGGGCGTAGTCGTAGGCTGAAAGGGGGAATCGGGGTTTTCTTCCTTGAACTGGAAAATAAAAGAAAAGGGAGGGGGTAAAGGGAAGGAGGAAGTATATAATTATGTATATAATTTATTATTTTGATTTCAAAAAGTACCTTTTAATTTCGACCTCGAAATCGAACCACCGACTGCCGCCCATAGTTAATTACCCCCATTCCGAACACAATGGGATACGTATCGTAACCCAATTCGGCTGTTACGATTAATTTTCGTCAAAATCAAAATATAACTCTATATATTGAATTTGAACGCGCATTTCAATTTACCAAGGCCACATACCGACTCTAAAAATTCCCAAAAAATATTTTCTAGCTTCGTATTGATGATATGGTCCTAAGAAAACTAATTTCATCAAATTCTGAGACCGTTTGAAAAATGGCCATTTTCTAGTCGATTAAAATCAGCTAAAACTGGTCAAACGTGTTTTCCTTTGCCACACCCACATATTGATTCGAAAAATTACGAATTTTGAAACCTAGCAATAACTTGACATCACGGATCCAATAAAAGTGGTTTCGTCAAAAACCGAGGTCGTTTGCAAAATTTCCATTTTTAAGGGCTAGAATTCCATAGCGACTATTCTGAATTTTCAATTGGACATAACTTTTTATCCCCGCTATGAAATTTCAATTTTTCGGATTCATTGGAAAGATATTCTCAAATAGATTCTAATATTTTTGGTTTCGCTAAAATCTAGTTTATTTTGAATCCTGTACATTCATTTGAATTTTGAAATCGAATTTTCAAACTACCGCGCCATTTTCAATTCCTTTTAGAATTATAAATAAATATTTATATTCTAACGACGATCCAAATAAATATATACGTTCTAATTCTATTCAAAATAAATTTCTCGTCGTAATTATTTAAAATGTATCATTATAAATATTCAAAATTCACCAACATTGCCAAAATAAAATTTTTAAATTGGTTCAGAATTTCCGGGTTGTTACATATATGCATACCTACGCTGCATTTTCTTGGGTGCCAAGGAGTCCCTGTTATAAATACGCACGAAAACAGAAGAAAAACTCACACTTCTTCCAGTTTTTCTAAGCTCCACATCAAACAAAAATCAAAACGAAATGAATAGTCCACTTAAAATCAAACAACTCGTCTCACTTAACTCGTATTGATATGCTCTTCACGCTCATATTACTTACATTGAATCCAAGGTGTTCTACGACCAGCTGGAAAACCAGGAAGCAATCTTTGAGTTAATGGTACGTGAACTAGGGGTTTAATCGGATGCAGCGGCAGTTCGATGTCAGTGGCGGTTCGAGGTGATGCTGGAAGATAATCATAGGCCGTAGGAGGCATGCAACTATGTTGAACGTGGAGTTTTGGGTTCGAGAATCGAGACCAGCAGCGGAGCTGGTGGTGTTGGCAGAGACAAGGACGATGCGGTGGTTGTAAGCTGAGTGTCTGCGGTGTAATGGGGGTGGTGATCGAGTGGAGGCCTGGTGCGAGGCGAACGGAGCTGTGTGGGGATGTTGGAGATTAGAAGTGAGGTGACAGGAAGGCGCATGGTTTAAAACACAGCAGGTAAAAATAAAATGGAAATGAACAATATTTTGTTTAAATTGTTTGCGAAAATGCCGAATTGTGGTTTTAGAGCCTGATCAGAATATAAGGTCTAATCCCGTTTTTAATGCCTGATGAAGGATCAGCATAAGTATGTGATCGCATTTAATTGTATATTTTATAACTCACGTAGTCATATGTATAATTAAATAGTATACCGTAGTTACCTGGGTATAATTCTTATGTATGCCTAATTTATTTTGCCTAATCTAGTTTAGTTGTTTAATACCAATTATCACGTGGGTAAGGAGGTTCAATAGTAACCAATGTGGGATGTTTTAGTCTATATATGGTGCCTAATCTAAGGAAAATATGCCTAATTACTAGGCTAAGACAACGAAAATATTTAACACACACACACACACACACACACACATATATATATATGTGTGTGTGTGTATATATATATATGTGTGTGTGTATATATATATATATATAGCTGTTAACTGAAGATCAACCATTAAAAGTCCATAGTTAGAAATCGGTTCAGGTATTGGTAAAAATAATATAGAATTGAGATAAATTAGTGGCATCTCAATTATGTTTACTGTGATAAAATTGCGCTTTAGAGGACTTCCTAGTAACAATGACATAAACCAAAATCTTCTATTGAAATCGAAATAACATTCTGTTTTAGGCATAAATTCATTTTTAGACAACCAACTTTCTTTCTTTAACTTAGACAAGAGGTGCATAAAAGTTGTATTATGTAGAACAATTTGTTTATTATACGGGTTTGAGTATAATGGGGGAAAGATTGTGAATGTGGACATTTAAATAATTATGACACTAGGACCAGGTAGAAGAATATTAAGAGGTCCTGGATAGTGTTTATCTATATAAATAAATGACAGATTTATATGATATAATTAAGGTATAATTAGTTAACTAATAAATAAATAAAAACTAAGTTAAGGGTTATTTTATTTAAATTAAAAATGTGGTCGTATAATTTATGTATCGTTCTCCTATGTTAACAGAATCGAACAAACCAAATGACGTTAGATCCGTATCGATGAGCACGACAGGTGAAACTGGTTTGGATAGAGTTGGCAATTGTTAGGGTTGTTAATTAAATTAAAAATCAGTTTAATTTAATTAAAATGAACCGTTTCAACGAAAGACAAATCAAGCTGAGTTCAAATCACTCAGTTTTATCCCACTTATATTTTATATAAGCTGGGTTTAAATATTTGTATGTTATGGTTGTTAATTGGTTGATGGATGTTTGGATTGCTATTATTGCTTGATAGTTGAATATTATATCCATTTATTGAAATAAACTGATATTGTTGAGATAACGTATTTGGATGCAGGAAAAAATAGGTTTGAGGGATCCAACTGGATTCCTCAAATGCATCGTTATTTTCATATTACAATTATATGAAATGTTTAATCAATAAGATTGGATGATTGGTTTGATCATTAATTATTGAATCTAAATTCAACGTTTGTTCTATTTTAACCAATATGCAGTATTGGTTGGGTAATTGACAGCAGTTGACCCAAAAATATATCGTTTTATAAATATTGATTTACTGTCAAGTGTGTCGACAGTAATGAAGTTATAAAATTTATTTTTATAACTGAAGATAGATTCGAAATCTATTATTTTAAATTAAAGTAATAAAGAAGATAAATGTTTGTGCTTTATTTTATATGCAGTTATTAAATGTTTTTCTTAATAAGATTATCTAAGTTAATTATGTTATTAATTAATTTAAAAGAAGGACTAATTAGAGTTGATTAACAAGATAATCATGGTTTAAGATAATGAAGTAAACTATGTTAAATTGGAATTAGTTATTCGATTAATTTATTTTTAACTAATCAAATAAAATAGTTTAACAAATATTAATTTTAAACATTGATAAGGTTTAAAAAGAAATTTACTGTTTAATTGAGACATTTAAGAAGCTGACTATTTCTACGATAGTTAACGGTGATAGAAATTATTATTTTTGAATATAAAGTTTAGTGATTAATTCGTAAACGGGATTCATTGAAGTAAGAAATTAAAGTTGATATTGAAACATAGTTGGGATTTAAGAAGAGGTTATGAAGGAGTTTTTATTAAAACAGAGGTTTGAAACAAAGTTATAAAAGGGATTTATAGTCAATGCGATAGTTTAAAGAAAATGTTTTACTTAATGTTTAAACTAAGAAAAGGAAGTGGGGTATAAGGGTTTATTTTAAACCAAAATCATATAAACGAGATATAGAGAAAGGGAGTGAGGCTAAAACGTTAATTTTAAATTAACGACACTGAATAATGAAATTAAAATGGGATTTTCAAAACAGAAAATGGTGGAATTGATCATAAGTGGGATAATATGGTTTGATAACGAGTTAAAATAAAAATTAGAACCTAACTGGAGATTGATTGAGTTGAATGATTTTCTGAGTATTAGTCTGATGTTGATTTTGGTCTTCAGGGTTGATACTTGGGAAGTTATTAGCTTACCAATTTACGGTTAGGGACTAATGATCGTTGGAGTATAAATATGCATGAATAAATGTCGTAGCTTATGTTTTGAAATAACAAAATGGGGAATTAGATATAGTTATAAGATGTTTTTCCACATATTAAAATGAAATGGTTTTATGGATATTTGTATATCAAATTGAGAAGTAAATATTGTATCTTATAATTATTAAAAGATTTAAAAGTTGAGTTAATCATTGGTTAATTATTTGCAATTAAAAGGGCCAAGTGATGCTGAATACTTAACCAGTGAATTCATTTTTATCCTGTGGTTGTTTATTTGATATTTAAATAACCGACTATTATATCTGACCAACACGATAGTTAGTACGGAAAGACCGGGATTGAATTTATATTCGAAAACCATTCCTTCTAGCAAATACGAAATACTAAAGATATCAGATGCTGATCAAGACAAACAAATTAAAGACCGCAGATCTGCATAAAACGGTAGAATTACTTACAATCTCTGGTTTAGCGGCTAGAGATATACTGTGGTTCTGTTGTGGTTGAAGTCGACGGATTTGCAAGGACTACTCGCTACCGATCCATAGGGTGATTCCTAGGGTATGGTAGGAAGGTGCCTTCGGTTTGTCCAGTACCAAGACAACTTGTATGGATGGATGTCGACATAGTATTTCCAAAGGGGTTACGTACGCTGATTTCCTCAAACATATTTCTGTGAAGGCGTAGAAGACACCTTCTTTTAACTTATCAACCGGAGTATTTTTGTGGAAATCAATTAGTGATTTCTGGTAGATCTGACAATGTGGCATTCAAAGTAAATGGTGCTCTAAAGGTAAATTCTAACCTCAAGCCTCACAACCTGGAAATAAAAAAAATCGGGCAGGTAGCATGGCTCTGCGGGTCGCTCCCATTAGGGAGTATAATCACCTATCTAGAGAAATTCCTTTTGCTTCTTTAATCTATCAATGTTGTGCCTTTCAGGAAACGGTTGCTGATCCCAACCGTTGGTGATATACATTCGATACACTCAAGCGAAATGAGTGGTTGGCCATGTATGGGTCGGGTTGTAAGATGTTCTTGTTGAACCTAGTGTATTTGCCTCTAGAGATACACTATCGGCAGGTGTTTCCATACCTTATCATAGTCGGAATCCAATCTCCAATAAGCGCCTACGGTTTTGATTGTATACTATATATGTGGAGCGTGAGATGCAACCATTCTGCTAAATTGGTGTTTATTTGTATTTAGACACTATTGTAATATCATAATATATATGTGATTTCAAAAATGTTTTGGGTTATCGTAAGGTAAAAACCGTCCGGGTTTATGTGTGGATTTGGTCTTATTATCCTTTCTTTCGAAATGATTTTGAACTTTAAAATTAAGTTATATGATCCCCTTAAACTTTGCGAGTTGTTCTCACTCTGGTTCACTAAATTGACTGGGTATTTGTAATGCTTGGGTTAGACCGGGTTTTTCAGGTCAGGTTACTGGATACCACGAAGTTCAGAAGACGTGCTGGAGGAGTTCAAACGTACTAGTTACTATTCCGCTATGTGTTGTATATGAGGACAGATTATTATAACTGTTCAGATAAGTTGATGTACTTTGATGATTGTAAGTATTTTACAAGCTCTCAATAAAAGTTATTTTTATATTATATTTTGTTCCGCTGCGATGTGAGACTCTGTGTTGTATTTGTTGTTGTTGTTCTTCTTCTTCTTCTTCTTCTTTTATTCTTACATTTCTTTCTTTCTTATCTTACCCTCTAATTTCTTCCTATTAACTTTCTAGATGTTAGGTACTCGAGTTTTGGACACTGGATGTAATTGTGTCAAAAATTCGAGTATCGAATTTTCTGGTTCGTTACATTCCAATTGTTCTTTAGGCTATAAGAGGATAGTGCTTCTTGCACTTTTAGTTGACGTTTGTTTTTTGTTCATATTATCTGTGCCACTCAATTGCTGGTGGGACAATTAGAATGGGTTTTTCATATCAAATTATGTACCATTCCAACCATTTTATGTTCTTGGGGCTCACTACGTTTGGAAAATTTCTGTTATCACTGTATAATATAAATAGTTCAGTTTTACAAACAAAACATCCAAGCAAAATTCTCAAAAGAAGGCATAAAAAGAGATGGAAAATTAGCCATGAATCAAAATCCATTTTTACGTGGCTGCTGACATCACATAACCCTCCCTCTATAATAAATCATTTCCCCTTCTTCACTCTCATAACCCACACTATTCCCCTACTCCCTCCATCAAATTACCAAACTCTCCTCCACCTTCATGGAAAATAGGAACAAAGAATGACTTCACCATATAGGATGATTCATTTTTCAGAGATCCATGCAAGAGTTCTGCAATATGTTGATAGTTTATGACTTTATATATGTACATTATTGAATATTATCAATGTATCCATAAATTAAAATATTGTAATATGATGTAACAAACTTGTCGTATGTGAAAATGATTTTATTCGAATGTGGTCTCACTATAATGTTATACCTTGTATTTTGTAGTTGCATGGAACTAAAATAAACAAAACAATATACTAATTTTGTATACCTTACTAAAACCAGTAATCTACTTTCCATGAACCAAATAAAGTTGTTCTTGACCATGTTTTTGTAGTGTGTGATCAATAAAAATTTATAGAAAATATTTACTTTAGGGTTTAAAATGCAAAATAATTAATTAAAGCAGCATGACAAAATTAAAAAACCATAACCAATGAAGGTCCATATAATTTTTTTGTAATTTTAATGACAAGTGAGACACTCTACACCCCTTACAATCCCGTAAAAATAGGAATGCTAAAGAATATGCTTTTGTAGGTATAACAGAAACTAATCGCAGAGATTAAAGTGTACAAGACATGTAAAATAGTTACATCAAAAACATACAAAACAAATAACTTCTCATTTATTTAAGAAAATATCCTTCATTTCAGAAACCAACATTAAGTCATTACAATAATACTTTGTCATGAAATAAACCATATGTCTCACCCAGCCTCACTAGAAAAATTAGAATGCATTACATAAAATCTCCTCTCAAGTAACTGTACAAATCAGCCAACTCAAAATGATGAAAAATAGCTAAAGGAATAATTTGAAATCAGGAGTGAACTCCAATAAGCATTCTCCTCCAAGAAATTTGGAACAGTTGGTATCAATCCTATGAGTTTGAAGGGGCGAGAAGAGACAAAAAAGGAGCGGACTAGTGCTGAAACGCTTTTTAGTCAAAGTTGTCACTCGTCAAGATTTTGGCTAGTGACGCGCTCAAGTCTTGGGAACGTTGTCAGAAAACACAAAGCGATTTGGTTGAATTCGTGATGTGTTCAGAAAAGGTTGGAAAGAGCGTCGATTTTTAAAATCGTTGTTAATGGACTTGGAAAAACTAGCATGGTAAAGACACGTGATCGACTCGGTCTGATCAGCTAAAATGCTTGAGTGTGTTGGTCCGACCATGTGGAAAAACTTATTGTAGAAAAAATATGGATTTTGGTGAAAAGCAGTGTCGCACACTCAAAAACAACTGATCAGCATGGCGCGGTTGCGAGAAATGGCTTGCGTGACTCACGACATCAAAATATGGCAATAGTAAAATTTTGATTTGATACATTCAAAAACAGGTGATCGACACGTGAAAATCATCAAAAAATCATGTGTTCATGGTTGGCTGGTCTAATCAGGTAAAATGGTCGATCATCTTGCTTGGCACGAAAAGTTCAGTGATCGACACGGTGAAAACGTGGAAAAACACATGTGCGCATTAGGCAAGATCAACCGGAATAATTGGATCGGGATTTACTTGGCACTTGGAAAATTTCGCATCCTAGGAGGGATGCGAATTTTTCCCCTGATCGCATCAGGAGTGATGCCAATTTTCCCCTACTCACATTGTGGGGATGCGATATTTCCTGGATCGCATCGCATCCCGGGAGGCAATTTCTTGGATCAACACTCGGATCGGGCAAGGGTGGATTCGGGATTTGCGATGCTAAAATCGCTTGAGCACTACGTAGAGATTCAAAGTTTTCCTTAGTGCGCACCGCGAGTTTTAGGGAGTCGACTTTTGGTCTTTTGCTCGGACACGAAATTTTGACGTTTGCCAAGCGAGTTTGGCAAGATTGATTCATACGAGTGGATCATCGTTTTTGGATTGAGAAACATGGGTTTGCACTGATTTTTGGGATGCAAAGTGGCAAAGTGCCAGATTTCGTGGTAAACCAGTTTCATCGTGTGGATCATTGTTTTTGGCCTGATCCGCACATGTTTTCAACAAATTTTTGGGATTCGAATTTTTCGAGCTCTGAGATGCGAATTTTTTTGGCTTTGGCTTGGTTTTTTAGTCATATTTTTGGGATGCAAGTTTCGCATCCCTCAGGGATACGAAATCCGTGCTTTTGGTCCCGAAACTCACATATAAATACCCTCTTGCTTGGCATTTGAAGGGGTTGGCCCATTTGCACTCTTCCTACATTTTGGCATACGAGATTGAAGTTATCAAGCACCATTAATGGCTTCCTTCACCATCTTCATGAATTTTGGACATTTTTTGGCCTTCTAAACGTTGCACAAACATTTGCCTATAACATTTGGAAGTTGATTGGACTTTTACATTGCTTTTTGACATTTTTGAATATTTATGGAATTTCTTGGACACTGAAGCTACTTTATGGACAATGATTCACACTTTGGCTTAATGGAGAAGCAAAAGGGGTCAAAGTTTAGAATTAACTATTGTATCTAACAATTCTATGATTTTTGTTTGATGATAAAAAACATATATTTATTATTATAAATGTGTTTGTAATTGTAATGTTATACTACATCACAGAAAGAATATAATATTTATATTTGAATAGAATACCACTGCACAATTTAAATATTCGAACAGTATTTTATTTAAATATAATATTTTATTTCAATACTTCAACGGTAAAAACTTATGACTCCACTATTTGAACATTTCAATGAAATACAATACACCTATACATTCAATTTCATACATAATTTCATTCTTATACCTTGTTTCTTACTACAACACTCATTCACTTAGCAGTATAGACACATCTACATTTTGTTTCACTCTACTCACTCTTATATAGTTTTAGTATTGTTTTCTATCCTCTGCCTGCTTCATTGTCGGTCCAGTCTTCTGTTCACCTGTCACAGAAAGAAACACACACAGTAATCTAGAATAGAAATTATTTTTAAATTCTAGCAGATTTTTTTTTTTTAATTTTATTTGCCTTAGAATTTTGGTGTGTTTCTCATCATTTTTCATGACTTGATCTGATTTTTTTATGGACATCCATCTGTGTCTAGATAGCTTGTGATATTCACAGTAATTCACTGTAAATATCACAAGGAAGACATCGTCTGCAGTGCTCATATATATATATATATATATATATATATATATATATATATATATATATATATATGCACACATTCTCTGGACGTGCACCATATATGTGTATGTATATACATATATTTTTTGTGCAGGCACTATACGGTTAGCATTGGACAAATATATCAATAGGGTGTGTTCAGGTGAAGCCCGACTCACATGCACAGTGCATGTGTCAGGGATCCACGAACACACATACACTGGGTAGCGGCCATGAAGACCAAGGTCGACCTAGTGCAAGTGCATGAGCATGGACCAAAACAAGTGGTCAAGCAGCAATGGTAAATGGACAGTGCAATAATCGAATGCAAGTCAATACTCAAGTGACAAGTGCAACATGTTTGCAAGTTTTACAATTGAATACAAGCATTCATAGTTCAGGCCAAAACAGCAGTAATGAATTTGAGTCATTTTGAAGTTCAAGTGCAACAACATGGTTGCATCGACACATCTCTGCAATACATACAGAAAGTGCAACTCAGATTTCAAGTAGGCAACGATAAACAAGCCAGGGTAACCAAGACAGGCTCAACATGCATGTAATAGTATGTCACACAATAGCACATGGAACAAACACAGGCAAGTCGTTCCAATGTTAAACAGCAGAAAACTCATGTAAACAGCTTCAAATGTGAATGCATGGTCGAGCACAATACTAGATCAAAGCAATTCATGGTATGAACAAGAATGACATTTTATGTTTTTGGGTACACAGTATTATGCTGAAGTATTTTCAGCATTAAAGAAATCATATCGATTTCAAACAGGCAAGTGAAATACTATTGAATGTTGTTCTTTGGCAAGAAAACAACAAAGCAATCAAACAAAATTAACTAGTGATTCAAGGATTCTTTTACACAGTCAAGTGCAAGGATTTTTTTTTCTAGAAATCACAAGATATATTGGAAAGTGATTAAAGTTAATCATTTTACCAGTAATAACAATGTCAAGTTGGAAAATTTATTTTTAATTGTCTTCATAAATTTGCAAACTATTTTTGGAAAGAACATGTTGCAAAAACATTACCAGCAACAGTTTTAAATTGGCTATAAAATTCATCAATGGACAATGGAATTTTAGGCAAGTACAACACTCAATTTTGTTTCTAGAAATAACAATCCAAACTTGAAGCAAAGATTTAACTCAGCATTTTTAGCAAAGCTTTCGAATACCTTCAGAATTGAAAAAATGGATTTAAATATTTTTAACCATTTCCATAAAGAAAAATGTTAGTTTTTTGTGGCAAGTGAAATTTGCATGGGGGCAGATATACACAAACTTGTTTTTGGCAAGTTAAAAATTTATCCTCCAGAATTCACGGTGATAATTCAATGATCAGTTGGTTTATTCTTAACATCTTTTTAATAATGGCAAGATATCACAAATGTCTTTCCAGAAATCAATCTTTCACTTTTAGGCAACAGTCATTCAACAATACTAGCAAGAATTCAATACAAAATGTTTCCAGAATTGAGCAAGACATTTTTGGGGATGTATCAACTCGACAAAGCAAGGAAAAACATACCCTTTTTTTAAAAGGGCCACAAATGAGTTCAAAATTGTTTTTTAGAAATAAATCATTTTTCAATTGCAAGGAAATCAATCATAAATTCAAGAAATAAAGGGAATTCAAACCGTGCCAACCGAAATGAAGCAAGCCATAAATCTTACAACAATTACACGCAAAATCAAATGAAGCCATATTCATGAAATCAAATTAAATAGGTATTTATAATCCTATTTAATAACACTTATTCATCACAGGCGAAGAGGGATTGAGATCGAAAAACACAACAAATAATTCGAAAGCTTATCATAGAAATCGTTTTAAACTCACAGTAGGCAGAGTTTGCCGAAGCTGGGTAAAATCTGCATTATTTATTTTATGTATTTATTTTATCTATTGCATTTTGTGTTGTGATATTCTTTAATATCTCTAATTAATTTAATAAACCCAATTCAACCCCTATAGCGTTAATCTAGATCCAACAAGTGGTATCATAGCAGGTATTCTATTAACTCTAGAGTCATGGTGTTCCCTAGTTGCCAATTCAGTGAGGGTCAGTCCAGTCGTATTCCAACTATTTTTAATGGTACAGATTTTTTAAATTGGAAATCAGAAATGGAATCCTATTTAAAATTTGTTAATATTAAATGTTGGGATATATTTCTAATGGGTATGGTTTGGTAGACATGGATGACATTAGATTTAATTCCCATACTACACATATTTTATGTTCATATCTTGATGATTATCAATATAACCTTATCTCCCATTGTTTGAATTCACATGAAATCTGGAGTAATCTCAATACATTGTATGAACAAAAAGAAGACAACTGCTCAAAACACCGAAGTGTCAACTCAGATTCATATCTATGCTTAAAAGGAGAAAATGATGAAAATTCAGACGAATCAAATGATGGAGATTCAATAAGAAATTTCTCTTATGAAGATTTAGTTTTTATGTGTGCCGACGTAACTAAATTTGTTGATAAACTAAAAAAGAAAAAGAAAATTTTGAAATCTAAAAATCTTAAGTGGACTAGCAAAAATAACAGTTTGGAATTAAAGCTTGAAAATGTCATGAAATTAGAAAATTCTGATTGTGAAAATTATTTGAAGTTGAAAACCAATCTTGTTCATCTCAGTAAAAATATTCAAAAAATTGAGAATGCAATTCTAATCTTAATAGAGAACGAGATTGAGTTATTAAGTTCGAACAATCTTCTACAAAAGGAATTTGAAAATTTTTAGACTACCAAAAATTCCAAACATAAAACTGCTGAAAAAAAACTTATGGAAAATTGATTTGATTTTGAAAGAGTTAGAAAGTGAAATTGAAGGATTTTGAAAAACTTGAGTTTGAAAAGCAAAAACATTTTGAATTTGAAATCTCTCAGTCTCAAGCCAAAATCAAATTACTTGAATCTGAAAATTTGTTCTTGAAACAACATGATTCTGAAAGAAAGATCACTAGTAATCGTTATTCATATTTAATCAAAGAAAACAGTGATCTTAAAGTCAAAATTCAACGATTATGATCAACTCTGGAAAAATTCTCTGATGGGGAAAAATCATTGAATATGTTGTCACAAAATCAAGTTTCTATTGGAAATAAATATGGTATTGGGTTTGAGAAAATAAATGTTTTTGAATGCCGAAATTCAAATGGATTTATTCCTTCAAACTTCTTTGAAAAGAATCGATTAGAAAATCCGGACTTTGATAATTTCAAAGGACTTCTAAATCATAATCAAGACGGAAAATGGTTGTGTAACAATCCATTCAAACCATCTTGGACCCCAAAAAGAAATAAAATGAATTCAACTAAATTTAAATAGATTTGTGTTCCTAAAGGTACAAAGGTAAATTTGAATGGAGTGTTATACAAACAGATTTGGGTACCTAAAGTTGTGAACACAATTCAGAGTGTTTTTACAAATTTTATTAGACAACTTGATCTCCTATACTGTTAGGTACCGGAGGAGGCTGAGGTACTATTGTGCAAAAGAGATTTAAATTCAAACTTTTCTATGTTTCTGTATCATTCAGAGTTCCTTAGCCAAATTTAATGAGTTAGAGAATCATTTACTCACATCAAATTCTGGTATGATCTCTAAAATAATCTCTGTTAATATTCTTTATGTTTTCTTGTTTATTCCCCCTTTTGTCCCTTCTATATATTTTCTTATGATCTGTCTTTTTGATTTGACACTGGCATATTTTTTTTTTCTTTCTTAAACTTCCAATTGCAAAATTCTTGTTTTTCTGGAAATGCGCTTCATTTGAATAAAACTCTCATGTTTTAGTCATTTCCAGATATTGATTTCAAAATTGTAAATTTCTACAATTATTTTGAAGTTTAATTATTTTCTTATTTTTGAATTCCTAATAGTGCTGAAGCACTCTTGTTATATCTTGAACACTGTTATTTTGATTTCTAAATTGTTTTGAAGATCTGAAAAATTAATGAAATTTCACACACCTCTCCTGTTTTGAGTTTCTTCTAATTCATTTTGGAAAGACTTGAAAATTCATACCCATTATAGCATACTACTATTTTTCATTGGTAATAATTTCATTTGTTATTTGGGCTACCTTGGTTATTCCTGATTTGAAAAACATTTGGCTTGATGGTATCGGAGCCAAGAAATTCTTTTTATACATGATCATTTTTGGTTGGATATTTGATGGTTCGAAATCATTTGAAATTTTTGATATTTTGAATCTCACACACCTCTTAGATTTGAAATTAATAATCTTGTGTGATTGATTCTTTGTATCTTAAAATTCACATTTATTCAAGTGATTTCAAATAAACCGTTTTAGTTTTGGATCATGAATTATCTCTCATGCTTGATGTAAATATTCTGAAAATTTCTCTTGTGCTTGATAGAAATATTTGTGGAAAATTCATTGAATTTATTATCCTGAACCTCACTATTATTCTATGATCATATAATTTGAATATTTGTTTGTTTGAAATTATTAATTCGTAAATCTCACACATATCTTGGATTGGAATCTTATAATCTGGTGTGATAGATTTAATGAGTCTTGAGATTTTCATATTCCTTCAAATGATTTAAAATAAACTGTTTTTTTAATCTTGGGTCATGAAACATCTTTTGTGACTATCAGAAATATTTATGAAAAATTCTCTTCTCAACCCTGCTTTAAAATTGACTGTTATGCTGCTCTGATAAAAGAAATCGCTTTGAAATTGTTTTTGGTTAACAGCTTGTTTTTTGTATCATCTGCTGCTTTGATAAAAGGTTCAATGGTTTTCTGGTTGACTTAACTACTCTAAATTGAAAATCTTTCTTGTGATACAACCAGAAATTCATTCTGAAATCTTGATCACTTACTTTGATATTGTTTTATTTGAAATGATTTGATATTGGTTAATATCTTGAATCTCACACACTCCATGGCTTCGGCTTTGATAACCTTTTGTGATCGATTCATTGAATCTTGAAATTTTTCACGTTCCTTCAAGTGATTTCAAATAAACTGTTTCCTTAAATCTTGTATCATGATTTGTCTTCTTGGACTTGTTGAAATTTTTCTTAAAACGTTCTTGTGAAACATATTCTAAATGTGTCATGCTTCTTTGATTGATGGAACTGAATTATTTGCTTGGACTTGGTGATTAGATTTTTGTTTGACTGAGATATCCTTGTTAGCCACCAGTGGCATATTAAAATCCTCGTTTACAGAGACAACAAGTGGTGTCAGATTAGGAAGTACTAATTTTTTTTACTGATCTCATTCTCATTCTGTATATATTTTTTATATCCTTCTTGTCTTGTATAAATCTTTCTGAATTCCCTCTTGTTATTGAATTTTCAATTTTAAAATCATTTATTGATTATTTTTTCAGAAATTGAAATCAATAACAAAAAAGAACTGTAATTAGAAATCATCAAAATTATTATCAGATTATTGAAATTTTGATGAGTTGTGACTTTTGTATATTTCACAACAAGAGGAGATTTTATTTAAATTTTCATGATGATTGAACAGTTGATACAATGTCTTTAAATTGGCAGTTATTTCATGAACATCTTCTTAGTCTATCATCATTTTGCCATCTATCATGATTTTATATTAATGTAGAGAGATTAATTTTTTTTAAAAATCGTCTTGAATGAACAGTGCAAATATTTGTGATGGAATTGCGATTATATTATTCGTCAGAATTAGTGATAATTGAAAATTTTCAAGAATCTCGGTACAGTTGAGCATATTTCGTAATATTATTCACAACCATTTATGTACCTACCATATTTCTATCATCCATATTGGATTTATATACTGAGGAGTTTTTCTTTTTGAAACAGAAAATAATAAAAATATAATATTTATAAGTGTTTCTCTAACCTCATTTAAAAATCCAAGCTCTGGCCATACATGGTTAAGAGAATACTTATATTTATATTGCAACTGATCTCGTTTAAAAATTCAAGGTTTGGTTATGCATGGCCAGTGTGCTCTTAGATCAAAAGAAAATAATTTGAATAAATAAAAATTTATTTGAAATTCTTCTTTGTGTGTAAAATCCAGCCTATCAATCCATTTTCAATTTTGTGAAATGTGTTAATATATTATGATATATTATGATTTGTTGATTGATAGCTATTGGGATTTGAGATTATTTGATTGTGTCACTTAAATTGAATTCATTACTATAGCCAAAATCCATCACTGTTTTTGTGCTTATTTTTATAAAAATTCTTTTGAAAATAATTGGAAATCATCTGTTTTAAAACTATCTCCATTTATATAAATTTCATCGTAAATCCATCATTCTACAATGCGAAATTTGTCACTAGTTCTTAGAATATTATGATTATTGTTTGATTGATTGAGATTTATGATTAATGTTCTTCCTTTTAAGATAAATTGTATTTTTAGTCTATCTTTCGTCACTATTTTAATTTCTGTATCTTTTTTATTATAACAAAAGAGGGAGAACGGGTTAAGATTTTGATCGAGTAGATATTCTTTAAATACTTTAATATTGAAGTCTCAATTATTGTTTTTCACTCATGCACATATCTAGCGGGAG
Source organism: Allium sativum (assembly GCA_030737875.1). Classification (NCBI taxonomy): domain Eukaryota; kingdom Viridiplantae; phylum Streptophyta; class Magnoliopsida; order Asparagales; family Amaryllidaceae; genus Allium; species Allium sativum. The sequence continues at coordinate 299,450,791 of CM060922.1, forward strand.
TTTTGTTGTGGGGGAGCAATCAAATAAGAGAAGTTCAATAATTCTCTGTCAAATACATTTATTACAATATTACGTTCAAAATCTTATCTTATGTTTGTCATAATCAAAAGGGGGAGATTGTTGTATCTAACAATTCTATGATTTTTATTTGATGATAACCAACATATATTTATTATTAGAAATGTGTTTGTAATTGTACTGTTATACTGCATCGTAGACAGAATATACTACTGCACAGGAATTTAAATATTCAAACAGTATTTTATTTAAATATAATATTTTATTTCAATACTTCAACAGTACAAATTTATAACTCCACTGTTTGAACATTTCACTGAAATACAATACATATATACATTCAATTTCATACACAATTTCATACACTGTTTTTTACTACAACACTCATTCACTCAGTTGTACAAACACATATACATTTTGTTTCACTCTACTCACTCTTATACAGTTTCAGTCTTGTCTTCTGTCTCCTGCCTGCTTCATTGTCAATCCAGTCTTCTGTTTACTTTTCACAAATAGAAACACACACAGAGTAATCTGGAACAAAAATAATTTTTTAAATTCTAGCAGAATTAATTTTTATTTTAAAAATTTATTTTACTCTTAATTCTGGTGTGTTTCTCATCATTTTTCATGACTTGATCTGATTTTTTTATGGGCATCCATCTGTGTCAAGACAACTTGTGATATTCAAAATAATACACCGTTCATACCACAAGGAAGACATCGTCTGTAGTGCTCACATATATATAATCTCTGGACGTGCACTATGCATGTATACACATACATGTTAATGTACATACACATATTTTTTGTGCAAGCACAATACGTTCAGCACTGGACAAATATGTCAATTGGGCGTGTTTAGGTCAAGCCTGACTCACGTGCATAGTGCATGGGTTAGGTATCCATGAACACACGTGCACTGAGGAGCGGCCATTAAGACCAAGCTCGACCCAGTGCATGTGCATGAGCATGGACAAAAACAAGTGGTAGAGCAATAATGGCAAATGGACAGTGCAACAGTCGAATGCAAGTCAATACTCAAGTGACAAGTGCAACATGTCTGCAAGTTTTACAATTGAATACAAACATTCATAGTTCAGGCCAAAACAATAGTAATAAAGTCGAGTCAGTTTGAAGTTCAAGTGCAACAACATGGCAACATCGACACAGCTTAGCAATACAAACTACAAGTGCCACTTAGATTTCAGGTGTGCAACAATAAACAAGCCAGGGTAACCAAGACAGGTTCAACATGCATGGAATAACATGTCACTCAGCAACACATGGCACACACACTTGACAAGTTGTTCCAATGTTAAACGGCATAAAACTCAAGTAAACAGCTTCAAATGTGAATTTATGGTCGAGCACAATACAGGATCAAAGCAATTCATGGTATGAAAAAGAATGACATTGCATGTTTTTGGGTACACATTATTATACAGAAGTATTTTCAGCATGAAAGAAATCAAATTGACTTCTAATTGGTAAACAAATTTGTGCCACATTACTGGACGCATGTGAACTATTTTTGATGTTCTTTGGCAAGATAACAATAAAGCAATCGAACAAAATTAACTATGGATTCAAAAATTCTTTTACACATGCAAGTTCAAGGGTTTTATTTCATGAAATCACAAGATATATTGGCAAGTGGTTATTGCTAATCATTTTACCAGTAATCACAATGTAAAGTTTGGCAAATTTATTTTTAGTTTTCTTTATAAATTTGCAAACTGTTTTTAGAAAGAACATGTCACAAAAACATTACCAGCAGCAATTTTAAATTGACCATAAAATTCATCAATGGATAATGGAATTTTAGGCAAGTACAATACTCAATTTTGTTTCCAGAGATAACAATCTATGCATCAAGCAAAGATTTAACTCAGCATTTTTCGCAAAGCTTTCGAATATATCAGAACTGACAAAATGGATTTCAATATTTTTAACCATTTACAAAAAGGAAAATGTTGATTTCTTTGGCAAGTGAAACTTGCATGGCGGCAGATATACACAAACTTGTTTTTCACAAGTTCAAAATTTATCCTCTAGAATTCACAGTGATAATTCATTGATCAATTGGTTTATACTCAACATTTTTTTAATAACAGAAAGATATCACAAATGTCTTTCCGGAAATCAATCTTTCACTTTTTTGGCAACAGTCATTCAACAATATTGGCAAGAATTCAATACAAAATGTTTCCAAAATTGAGCAAGACATTTTTGGATGTATCAACTCGACAATGCAAGAAAAAAATACAGTTTTTTTTAAAGGGGCCACAAAATATGTTCAAATTTTTTTTTAGAAATCAATCGTTTTCTATAGCAAGGCAATCAATCACAAATTCCGGAAACAAAGGGAATTAAAAACTGTGCCAACCTAAATGAAGCAATCAATAAATCTCGCAATAATTACACGCAAAATCAGATGAAGCCATATTCATGAAATCAGAGTAAATTAGGTATTTTATAATCCTATTTAATCACATTTATTCATCACAGGAAGTGAGGGATTGAGATCGAAAAACACAGCAAATAATTTAAAAGCATATCGTAGAAATCATTTTAAACTCACAGTTCTTTTAGATCCCCAACAAAATCCCAAATCGTGACGCGGAAGCATCAAAAAGCTAGGAGAATTGAAGACCCAGAGAATCAATTCCGATAAGAAATTGATTAAGATCTAGGAGTTTCTTAAAAACTCTAGTTTTAGTGATTCCACAGGTCGACATTTTCTTAATGGATAGGACTTGCAAAAGAACGAAACAAAGGACTGGCTTATTTTAAATTTGGGCTAAGCATAGTTAAAAGGAGCTAGGGTTTTAATTTTTTTTATTATTCTACTTTTAATTTCTCTTGTAAAATCATCGTATTTGTTTTCTAGTTTTTCTGTAAAAACTAGTTAATCTAGTTATAGGCTTTAACTAGCAATTTTCTAGTATCTGTAATAACTAGGGTTTACTAGCTATGTGTTTGTAGCTAGGGGAAAATATGATCTAGGGGATATAGATCAGTTTAGGGTTTTGAGCGTAGGGTTAGAACAGGGGCAGGGTTTGTGAGTTTACAGGGTTTGTAAGCTGGATCTGTTTTAATACCTAGTAAAAAACTTAGAAATGCAGTAGCAGGCAAAGTTTGTTGAAGCTAGGTAAAATCTATGTTATTTATTTTCTGTATTTATGTTATCTGCTACATTATGTGCTATGATATTCTTTAATATCTCGAATTAATTTAATAAACCCTATTTACCTCTTTCTAGGGTTAATCGAGATCCAACATTAACAACCATTTTTTTGTTCTATTATACAGCTTCGTACATAGTAATTGTCCGATCTTGTACAACTTTTGTACTCGACTATTGTATGATGAATGATTACTATAAAGTGAATGTAGGCGTTACGGCCGAACCACTATAAAAGTTGTGTTCTCCCTTTATATTGTCATACTTTTGATTTAGATTATAGTATTTCTACAAAACATATACTCGGAAGTTGGCGTGTGCGAATACCCATTTCCCCAAGTCAACAGTTTGGCGCGCCAGGAAGGGAGTGCACTGCTTTGACTTTTTCTCTGCATCTCGGATTTGGTTTCGATTTTTGACATTGGCTTCAGTAATTACTTCGACATTGTAACTCGCTTAACATCATGGTTAAACGCATAAAGCACGATGCTGTTCCAGAAGCTCAAGGTACATCAGGTGAAGCAAGTCAAGAACTTTCTTCGATTGGAGTTCCCTCAAATTACATCACTCATGACGATGTCGAAGGGGTGATTAAGAATTTTCCTACGAGGTTGAATGCTCTACGTGAGTGATAAGAAGAAGCATTTACTACCTTCTCGCTTGGATTGAGGCTAGGATGAAAAATGCTGGAGAGCCGACTGGCCAGGCAGATATTATTGGGACAAGTACCAGTGTTCCTCAAGATGCAACTTGGGAGTTAGGGGCAACTCCACAAAATAATCAGCAAGCCGACACCAATCCTTTGACCGAGGCTGGTCTCGCTACACTCAGGGGCACCCCTAATCCCGACATCGCTCCACCCTAAGATGCTTTAGTTGGTTAGGTCACAGGCTCCACTATTAGTATGTGGTCCAAGCGCTGATGCATCTATGTTTGGATGGTAGTGCTCCCACGGTTCCAAAAGTAAGGATTATTCCCGATGCGTCTACTTAGATTTGGATTCAACTTGATATTCTTCTCGCAAATCAACTAATTCCTGATTTGGACTTAAACATTAGGGGTACTAGTGTCACTTTGGATAACTTGAATCTGTTGCTTGCTTTGGTAATGGATCTCAAATTGCCGATATTATTCATCGATTCACATGAGGCGGTGCCTCTTCTTTGGACTTAGATTGTGGTGCTCGTAGTCTATTTTCTTTAGATATCAGGAATTCTCGCAACCCTCCGAATTTCAAACTACCAGTGTTGGAAGCTTATGATGGTCGGAATGATCCGACTTCTCACTTGTGATGTTATGTTTGGCATATAGAAGTTCTCTATACATCTAAATGTGTCATGACAAAATGGAAAAATGTTTTCCATTTTACCTAACAGATATAGCTGCCATGTGGTTTAGGGAGTTCGAGACAAATTCCATTCATTCTTTGAATGCTTTGGTTGGGAAGTTTGTGGAACAGTTCAGAATTCACATCCCTTATCCAAAAAGCGTTATGACTCTAACTGGCATCAAGTAGAAGTCCAATGAGACTCTACGCAATTCTTGAAACGGTTAAACGCTATGGTGGCTTCAGTCGATAGACCCGATCCATCTATGGTTTTGATGGCCGTAGTATCCAGTTTCTTGGATAAGTCTGAATTTAAGAGTTCTTTTCATCAAACCTGCCAAGGGAAATTGGTGAGTAATATTTTGAAGTTGAAAGATTCATTCGGGAAGAGGATACAAGAACTAATAAAAAGGTTCTTGAAGCTAATGTGGTTAAAGGCAGAAAACCGTCCGATTCTGGTAATGCTAAGGACTCAAGTGCTAGTAAACAACCCTTGAGGAATGATCGATTAATGGATTGGAGATAACCTAGGTTTTCGGCTTACTCGGAACTTACTCACACCGCTAAGGAAATTTACTTGGAAGTTAACCCCACTGCTCCTTTCAAAAAGCTTCTGGCAATGGATTCAACTCAAAGTGAAAAGGATATTGGTCGGCATTGCTTGTTTCATGGTCTCGATGGTCATAATACAAACGATTTTCAACATCTTAGGGATATGATTGAAGAATGTGTCAGACGTGGACAGGTGGCACGGTTTGTTTGGACTCGGTTGTGGTGCCAGGACAGGTGCAACCCCTTAATGCTAATCAGGATAGGCCTGGGACCAACACTTGTCCCAACAGCATTTTTATCAACTAAACCCCTTGCTGCCTCTAATATCTTGGATGCATGCCTCCTGGACATCAGTATCTTGTGGCTTCTTGTCTTTTGGCTTTTCGGATATTTTGGTTGCTTGGTCTTGGTTTTGCTTGGTCTTCTGGATATTGGTCTTGGCTTTTTGGTATCTTGGTTTTGGTCTTCTTAGGCTTCTTGGATTTTGGTTGACTAAACCCTTCAGTGCTTAGTAGGCTTTCTTTGGCTTCTTAGTCTTTGGATTTATGGATTTTCGGTAATGGACTACCCACTTGTAGCTTTCTTAATTGTTGTTTTCTTGGTTTCTCGAGCTTATGGTTTGGCTCTCCTGGATTTTTCTAGATTTGGATATTCAAGCTTCGGCCCATGGATTTGTCTTTGTAGGCTCCGGCCCTTTGGATTTATCTTTTTGTCTTTTTGGCTTGAGATGGCTGAGTGGACCTACTTATGTACGGGGGTTATTATAATCTCCAGGCATGCTCTTTCTTCAACAGCACACCATGATCCCTGGCTTATATAAAAAAATGGATTGGTGTTGGCTTTCCTTAGTATTCTTACTCCGGTAAAGTCATCTTGTGACCTTTCTGGCATACCTTGGTCTTCTTACTATGGTAAGGCCGCCTTGAATTTTTGGTTTATTCTTGGTCATATTACTCCGTTAAGATCACCTTGAAATTTTCTGGCTTACTCTTGGTCGTCTTGCTCTTGTAAGGTCATCTTAAAATAACTCTGGTTTTGGAACTTGGATGGCTAAGTCCTCTTACCCATGTATGGGAACAAGCATCCCAAGGAATGCTCTTGGTGAATGATAAACCATTAAGTCCCCTTCATGAATGATTTTGGAATCGGAAATGGCCAAGTCCACATACCTATGTATGGGAACATGTGAATCCCTAGGCATGCTCTTTACAGATGATAAACCGTTAGGCTTTCGTTTTCATTAACTGAAAACTCTGAAGTTATGTAACTTTAATAGGATTACTTTGCAAAGTAAGGATGCTCGATCGCTTGTGGAGTATGAAATCTAAACTGGAGTACCAACTCTAAGGACTCTAGTGCATAGCTTTTCCTTGGTCGTCTTACTCTAGTAAGGCCGTCTTGGAACTTTCTGGCTTGTCCTCGGTTGTCTAGCTTTGGAAGCCCATCTTGTACCTCATCTTGCTTGTCCTTGGTCATCTTGCTTCGCAAGGTCGTCTTGGACCTCTCTGGCTTGTCCTTGGTCATCTTACTATGGAAAGGTCGTCTTGAACCTTTCCGGTTTTCCTAGGTCGTCTTACTCTGGTAATGCCATCTTGGAACTTTTTCGCTGTTATTGGTCGTCTTTGCCGCGGCAAGCCCGCCTTGGACTAATCTGGATATTTGACTCTCTGTTATTGGTTACTTTGGGTCTACATATTTTGGGTTTCCCCGATTTCCTGGATAAGGATTCTCTGGTTTTCAGGTTACTGGACTCCTGCAGCCTTCTGATTATTAAGGATTATCTGGTTGTTTCTAAAACGATTTGGAGTGATCATCGGCTTTCACTGGATTTCAGGCTTTCTGGTTTTCTAGTTTCATGGTTAATACGATCCAGGGCATTCGTGGATTTCATGTTTGCTGGATTCCTGGTTAATACAATTTGGTGCGATCGTGGATTTTTTATTTTCTGATTATAGAAGTTCGCTTCAGACTTCTCCTGCCTTTTATTTCTGGATTTCTCGCAAAACGAGTCTGAACATCGTCAGAAAACACAAAGTGATTTGGTCGAAATCGCGATGTGTTCAGAAAATGTTGGAAATAGCTCGATTTGTTAAATCATCGTTAATTGACTTGGAAAATTTGACATAGTAAAACACATGATCGACTCAGTCCGATCAGCTCAAAGTGCTTGAGCATGTCGACCCGATCACGTAGCAAAATTCATTACAGAAAAATGTATGTATTTTTGTGTAAAGCAATGTCGAACACTCAAAAGCAGCTGATCAGCATGGCACGATCACGAAAAATGGCTTGCGTGACTCACATCATCAAAATCTTGCACTTGGCAAAATTTTGGTTCGGTTCGATCAAAAACAGGTGATCGACACATGAAAATCATAAAAAATAAAATCACATGTTCGTGCTTGGCTGATCACATCTGGTAAAATTGTCGATCGTTTGGCATGGCACGAAAAATTTAGTGATTAACACAGTAAAAACATGGAACACTACGTGTGCTCATTGGGCTGATCAACTGGAAAAATCAGCTTAGGATTTGGCTTAGCACTTGGAAATTTTCGCATCCCATGAGGGATGAGAATTTTCCTCTGATCGCATCATGTGGGATGTGATATTTCCTGGGATCGCATTGCAACTGGGAATGCAATTTCTTGGATCAGCACTCGGATCAGGCAAGGGTGGTTTCAAGATTTGCAATGCAAAAATCGCTTGAGCAATGCGGAAGGATTTAAAGTTATCCCCAATGTGCATCGCGAGTTTTCGGGAGTCTATTTTTGATCTTTTGCTCGGATAAAACATTTTGGCATTTGCCAAGTAATTTGGTAAGATAGATTTGCATGGGCAAATCATAGTTTTTAGCTTGAAAAACACGGGTTTGGCACTGGTTTTTGGGATGCGAAATGGAAAAATGCTAGATTTCGTAGCAAACCAATTTCACCGTGCGGATCACTATTTCTGGCATGATCTGCATATGTTTTCAACAGATGCGATTTTTTTGACCTCGGCTTGGTTTTTCAGCCATATTTTTGGGACGTAAATTTTGCATCTCCTAGGGATACGAAATTCAGGTTGTTGGTCCCAAAACTCACCTATAAATACTCCTGGGCTTTGAATTCAAAGGGGTTGGCTCATTTGCACTTTTCTTATACTTTGGCATATGAGATTGAAGCCCTCAAGTACCAGTAATGGTTGCATTAACTATCTTAATGGATTTTGGATTTTTAAACGTTGCACAAACGTTTGCCTACAACATTTGAACATCTACTTGGACTTTAACGCTACTTTTGGATATTTTTGGATAACTTTGGAATTTATTGGATACTTGAAGCTACTTTTTGGATATTGCTTTACCCTTTGGCTCAACGGAGAAGACAAAGGGAATTTTGGTCATAGTTTAGAATTAGCAACCATTTTGTTGTTCAATTATATAGCTTCGTATATAGGAATTGTCCAAAATTGTACAATTTTTGTAATCAACTATTGTATGATGAATGATTAATATAAAGTGGGTGTAGTCGTCAGTGTCAAATCATTGTAAACATTGTGTTCTCCCTTTATATTCTCATATTTTGGATTTGGATTATTGTTTTTCTACAAAACATACACTCGGGCATGGGCGTGAGTTAATAGCTATATCCCTATGTCAATGAGTAGACATAAAGTCTGGTGAATTAAGTAATTGCTATCATGATAAGTGAGGTAAATAGACCTAGTAATGGTTTTATGTAGGTATACAAATCAGATGATTTGTGGTAATAAGTCATATTATTTAGTTTCCATTTTGATTTTTTTTCACTTTACTGTTTTGAATTAGTTTTCCTAATTCTACCCTTTGATTGGCTCTTGCCCTGTTCTATTGTCATCCTTTGTCCTAGCATCCTATGGTAGTGTGCCACTAGTAGGTCCTACCTACTAGGAAAAAAACATGTAAGCTGGCGCATGTCACAATAGTTCCTCATCAAATTCTGCATGCTTAGAAAACACTAAATGTCATTATAATCAGAATCTATGATCTCCTATATCGTTATGCCACCTAAGCATGCCTAATCTTCTGAGACCATCAGATCATGTCTGAAAGGGGATACGGTCGAATAAGTCCTAACAAATAATGGTTTTGCATCCTAACCAAGGTTCAAATCTCAGATATCGATCATGTTTTGTCTCGGCGATTTTAAAGACTTGATATCGTATCAGGGGAGATCTCGGATGAGATGAGTCTAACTCGGGGAATTGTCTCAGACTTCCATCTCGGGTCTAAAAGCTCATATCAGAATAATCAGGGGGTATATGATATGTTATAAACAGATATTCTTACATAACAATTTTCACGAAGGCCATTATAAAAATAGTAATTAAACTTAAATTGCAAAATCGCCTCATCACTATTAATTTACGAAAGAACATTCATATTCATAAATCATAATATGCTTGAATTAAATAAAAGACACAATACAAATAGATTACTATTTACAACTTATGATCCATGAACATCAATTGTTGTTAGACAAAGAACATAAAAAGGATCCAAAACTTAAAATAATTCAACACAAGTAGAATATAGGATACATAATTTCATAGGTGGCGTGCTAGTAAAAATGGATGAATTTGAAAATCATAAGCATTGTAGAACATATATAAATATATGATATGCTCATTTAAGATGAAAAATATAAAATCGCAGGATATTATCATGGCTAATTTTAGTTTTCTTGTTTTGATTTAGACATAAGTTTATATTTGAACTAGAAAAACCAAGATCTCGGGTGATATCTTGGTATCTTGTCTCTTTCGATATATCGTTCAATATTGAAATATCTCAGATGATATATTCGAAAGGAGATTTACCGTGAGATATGTTATTTCGTTTCGATTAAAAAGAAATCTCAGAGGAGATCTTGGGCGATATTTTCGAGATCTGAAATAGTGATCCTAACCCAATCTTTTCTTTAAGCTAGTTACGACCATTATGCCAACTAAGCATGCTTTGTCTTCCTGAGTCCATTAGATCATGTCTAAATGGGGAGGCGGTCGAAATAGGTCCTAACAACTAATCTATGTTTTCTTTTCTTAACAAAATCCTATATTTGGGCCTGTCCTATTGACCAAGTTCCTGATAGAGTGAGGACATTATTAGTATCATAACAGGTTTTGTTACTCTTTTTATTATGATTTTTTTGTTCTTTATTAACAAAATGGTATGCTTATTAACCTATTTCTTATGGATTAATTCATAAATTACTGCATTTTTTATAAATCTGCCTAATTTTGTCTAATTCCTTTTTATCGTAAATCTGCATCTCTAAGAAAATGTAAATAATTACAGAAAAATGAAATAACCGATAGAAATTTAGGGTAACAAACTAGAAAAATAAACTTATAGAAGTTATGTAAATAAAAGATGCTATAAGAAAAATAGTTAAATACGTACAGAAAATAACTTACAGAAAACTATTAAAATATACTAGAAAAACTGTAAGTAAAATTGCTGGAAGCCCTTTATTTTTAAATTACTTAAAATATAAATTATTACTACACTCATCGTGTTTCTAAGCTCTTCTCCGTGGTTGCTGCAGATCACATCTCCAAGTTGATTATAAATGTTTTATTCAGTGAATCTTTTCCTCACAAAAATTAAGTTTAGGTTATGGGTCTATTTATGGTGTAGCGTAGGGATCTCAAACCATTGGATTTTAAGACTTAGTCCAAGCTAGCCACATCAATGATAGGATTAGGACCATCAAATTTAAAATTGGACGCACCAGAACAGGCCACGTCACTGAAAAATTGAAATTTTTTGAATTCAACAAGCACTTGGATGAAAAATCGCCTAGGTATATTTACTAGTCGACCTATGTTTCGACCTTAGGGTCGACCCTTGCCTTCTATTTTTTAAATTTTATTTATTTAACATCTTTTTCATTTTAACTTTGATTCTTGTAAACTATTGTTGTAAATTGACCAAAAAATGGCCACGGACACAATAGTTTAACTCTTATAGCTAAATTTTGATAATTTTATAAACTTGTTTTATTATTTGATTAATTCAATAATTAATTACCGTGTCTTAAAATTAAGGGTTGTTACATTCTCCCTCCTTACATAATTTTGTCCCCCAAAACTCGAAGGTCTAAAGGATGAGTCAATTATTTTCAACCAATACCTACAATCATCTACTCAAACATCACCCACTAGCATCCATTATCCTTAAGTTTTCTTATGCAATTCATGTAATTATGCAATAGTGTAGTGTATATGCCCTTAACTAGTGCAAAATATTACGTGGCCTACTGATTCAGTTGACCTCCTTTTTATGTAAATTAGGTTGTTCCATGTATCCAAATGAATGTAAGTTTCCTAATGATAATTGATAATTCTACTTATGTGATTCAATCATCATCCATAAGCAACAACCATGGAACTAAAATAAAATTGTTCAACAAACATATGCAATGTGTTGGTGTCCTAGTTAGTCGATCTCTAATAGTGGCCAGTGTGTGTTATGCGTCCATTACATCCACTAGTAGCCACTTACGTACATCATACATAACATGTTCTATTAACTTGTTTGCAATCGCTTTTGTCACCTAAAGGTTTTATCCTAAGACTAACCAAGGATAGGAAAGAACCTATTTAAAGGAAATGATAATGATATAATTATTCTAAGCATACCATCGAAAAGAAAGGGACATTAAATACGTGTTTTCACTTCTACCACCTCCAACATAGCTTCATCCACACTATTTTGTCATTGAACCTTAATAAGCTTAGCCTTCTTGTCCCTAAGCTTATTTACCTCATGACCTGAAATCCATGTAGGCATGTGATGAACAGATGCCTCTAACTTAACTTCTACCTCTGGAGCTGACTGAGCTCGACTACCTTAGTTAAATTATGCAAACACATTCGCAAGTGAAAGACATGAAAAATGTCATGAACTCCTTAACGTCTCTTAGGTAGCCTAACTGTATACGCAAATTTCCTAACTTTGCCTGCAATTTGGAATGGTCCAACGAATTTGCGGACAAGCTTCCATTCAAGACCAACTCACCGTAATCCATAGAGGTGATACTTTCATGAAAACCAAATCTCCAACTACGAATTCCAAGTTTATCCACCTCCAATCAGCATAATATTTTTGTTGGTCTTCGGTCGTATTCATACTCTTTCTTCTCAAACCAATCTTCTTTGTGGCCACTCTCGCTATATCATGTCCAAGTAGCAATCGGTTTGTAGTCTCCTACCAACACGATGGTCATCTGCATAGTCATCCATAAACTTCCTTAAAAGGGAACATCCTTATACTCGTCTGGAAGTTATTGTTGCAAGAAAATTTTACCAATGTTAGATGCTTCTTCCAAGTTTCTCAAGTCTAGGGTACATGACTTTATTAAATCCTTAAGGTTCATATTCACCATCTCGGTATGTCCATCATCCTGAGGGTGATATGTTGCACTTAACCTAAGCTGAGGTCCTAGTGCTTATTGCAAGATCCTCTGAAACTCATAGGTGAAAATCAGGTCTCTATCACTCATAATGCTTGCAGGTATACCGTGGAGTCGAATAATCTCTTTGATGTACAATGATGACAACCAAGACGTCGTCCTCTTACTCTTGACAAGAATAAAGTGGGTACGTTTTATTAATCTACCCATCACTGCCCAAACACCGGTATTTCCCTTTTGAGATCGAAACGAGCTATATATAGTCCGTAGATACACTCTCCCACTTCCAATGTGGAAAAGCTAATGGTTGGAGAAGTTCACTAGATTTTCGATGCTTTGCCTTCACTCTTACAAATACCAAGCACTTGGCCATGTATTCAGCTATGTCCTTCTTCATTTACCACACTCCTTAAGTTACCAGTGCAGGAGACACGAAGTCTTCCATCCCTTTTAAGCCCCCTTTATCATCTATAGAGTAATATTTGGCATTCTCGATAGACTATCCTTGGCTAATCCTATCAAAAATATACACTACTCTAGATCCTCTCGCCACCTCGAGCCAGTACGGTCTATAAGGGAAACTTAAACCTCAAGTGATGCTAAAATACTAGGGTAAGTCGATAGAATGCTTTAAATCGAAAGTAGAAATGAACTCTCGACTATTTCACTCAACAAATGTTGGGCTTAGGCCTGTCGTCTTCCTGCTAATCGAGTCAGCAACTACATTACTCTTTCCAAGGGTATACGATATTTCAAATCATATGATGCAAGGAAATCCATCCAATGCTACTGTGTTAAGTTCAAATCTTTCTGAGAGAATATGTACTTTGATGATTTATAATCTGTGTAGAGCTCCAACCTCTCTCGTAATAATTAATTCCTTCACTGCTTGAGAGGGAAATATATGGAAACTAACTCAAGATCGAGGGTAGGTTAGTTATTCTCATGGGTCTTTAATTGTATACTCAATAGCATACTACCCTCCCTTCTTGCATAAATACCGCCCTTAGGCCAGTACAACATGCATCATTGTATACCATAAAAGGATTTGTTCCATCAAGTAATACCAACGTCGACGTAGTAGTAAGGGCCCGCTTAAGAATCATGAAGGAACCCTAACAAGCTAAGTCCCAAACAAATGCTAAGTTCTTCTTAGTCAAGTGAGTTTGTAGTGTTGGTATCTTGGCAAAATCTCTAATGAACATTCTGTGATATCCGTCCAGCCTTAGAAAGCTTCTTACTTTGGTGACATTCTTGGGGATCTTCCAATTTTGAGCTGCTACTACTTTACCAGGATCCACCACTAGCCCTTCTCTTGAGATCATGAGGCCTAAGAAGCGCACCTTAGCTTGCCAAAAGTGGCACTTCGAAAATTTTGGCTTTTAATTTATGCTTTCTAAGGGGGCGTAGAACCTGTTCAAGATGATCCACATGCTCCACTATACACTTGGAGAACACAAGAAGTTCATCTATGAACACCACAAAAAACGTATTCAAAAATTCATAAAATACTCGACTCATCAAATCAAAGAAGAATGTTAGGACATTCGTCAGCCCAAATAGCATGACCAACCAGTTAAAAAACCCATTAAGGTATCCTAATCATTGTCTTGTCGGTGCTGTCATCTGCAACTCGAATCTAACGAGACCCAGAAGCTAGGTCTAGTTGAGGAAACAAGGAGACACTGTTGTATATAACGTTGTTGTATACACAATTATATGATTTTTATTTGATGATAACAAACAAATAAATATTAGTTAAAATGTGTTTGTTACTGTACTTTTCTATACATACATCACAAACAGAAATATAATATTTATATTTAAATAAAATACGACTGTACAGACGTTTAGATTTTCATTGTATTTTATTTAAATTGAATATTATATTTCAATATTCAACAGTACAGATTTACAACTCCACTATTTAGTCACATCACAGAAGATCGTGCTTGTAAATAAACAGTAAACGGTAGACAAGCTTGTTTGACATTAATAATATATATTTTATTTCAATCAAACTTGTTTATTATAAATAACAGTACAATTTTTTTTTCACAGCTCCTCATTATAGCACTCACACTCAGTTGTACACTTTCATTTTCTTATACAGACACTTTGACACAACACAACCTTCTGCCTTCACAGTCCTTCAGTCAGTCCAGTCTTCATACCCGTCACATACAGAAACACACACAGTACATTGCAATAGAAATGAAACTGAATGCATACGAATATAAATTTTATTTTTAAAATTTTATTTGCCTCAGATTTTCTGGTGTGTTTCTCATCATTTTTCATGACCCGATCTGATTTTCATATCCAACCAATTGTGTTTAGACAGGTTGTGATATTCACAGTGATACACTGTAAATACCACAAGGCAGACAACATATATATATATATATATATATGTATATGAACATGGACAGAAAATCTTGTCTGATGGCTATATATACACACGTGTATAATATATACACGTGTGCACTGCCTCGCCAACCAGCGAGCAACTGAGGAGTAGCCACATGGACCGTCTCGACTCAGTGCTTTACTCAGTGAACATTCAAGCCAAAAGTCAAATGTGCAACAATGGGGCCGAGCATATATGATAGTCAACAAAACATGGTGAATAGTGTACATTGCATGTGTATATTCTTCAAATACCAAACAACAAGTTCAAGGGGCCGAGCAAACAAGAAAACAAACTCAAATATATGCACAGAATTGTGCCAACATGAACAAGTGCACAACAAACCTATGGAGCAAGCTTGGTTCATAGTTCAAGTGTATCTAAGATGGCTCGACAAATTCATTTCAGAAAATCAAAGTTTTAAATATGGCAGTTATCATTTCCCAAGACAGGAACAAGTGGTGAATTAGTCAAGTCAGCATGGTCAAACTGGATGAACACAACATGATGATGCAACAACAAAAGTATACATACACATGTGAACATGGTGAAACAAATGTCAAAGGGTGCATCATGGTTCAGAAACATGAATGATGTAGAAAATTTGTGTCGAGTACAACATAGAAATCCAGAGCAACAATTTAGAGGCACACATACATGATCAAGCAACTAAAAGTAAAACAGTGTGTATTTACAGGTCGAGGGAGACCAGTTTTTGACATATGGACACAACTACACAAACATGAAATAGATCAGTGAAACTGGAAAAAAGAGTGTATAAGACAGGTTTCTTTTTATATGCCAAATACATTTTCAGATCAACTACATCAACACAACAAAGCAGTCCAAATAAGCATGAACATGGTCGAACTATAATAACACAGCAAAGAACAAAACAATGAAGACAACATGTCTATATGGTGCAGCTACAAGTGCAATAGCTATGTTTAGTTCAAATGGATGTAAAACTGGGTCAAAGCAGTGTGGACAAGTTTTTAGTTCAACAAGAAACTCAGATGGCACACAACAAAATAATTTCTACACAACTATATGGTATGTGTGAAAATTTCATGGATATATGGTGCAAATTAAATGCAATAAACATTTCCAAATTTACAAATATCAGCAAATCTCTCAGCAAGCCAATGCAACAAATTCGAATGAACATGTAAGATATGATTTTTTTGGCTTTAAGAATTTCAGAATAATTCAAGGAAAAAAGATATACATGTTTCCAGTTTTGTTGAGCAAAAATGGGAAAGCAATGCATGCATCATCAATCAGTAAAGGCTAGGAATTAAAATCATGTTAGAAATGGAAATCTTTCAATTTGTTTCCAGTTTTTCACAGTGATGATTCAGCAAATCACAATATATCAGGGAATTAAAAAGCAAAGAAAATTCATTTTCATTCAAGACAATTAACAAAAGAGGAAAGTTAGGAAATAGGTGGAAACAATTCAGCCGAGAATCAAAAAGGGAAACTCAAAATCAGTCGAGCCTTTACTTGAAATTAGAGATTCAATTAGGGTTTTGTTTAACCCTATAAATACACCCGTACATCACTGCTATCGTTATTGAATCCAAAAAAATAAATAGAATTTCAAGTTTAAATTAAATTCAGAGAGACTCACTTTACTCGGAGAAATTCGATCAACTTCCAAATCGTTGGAGCAAGAAACAAGAAGCCTCAAAGCAATCAAAGAAGCAAGAAACTTCAGAAAGAATCCATAAAGCAATTGAATCAATTTGGAAGGATTTAAGAAAACCCTAGATTTCGATTTCCATCACCGCCATATTCTTATTCCATAGCAAAAGAGAAAAGGATTGGGCAAGTGCAAAAAGAAGTGAGCCGGTCAACTTGGTTTTGGCTAAGCCTAGCTTAATAAGAAAGGGAGATATAATTGTTTTTATATCTAGGGTTTTCCATTGTTTTATCTTTTATTGTTTTTTTAATTTCATTGAAAATCATCTGATAAATTTCTAGTATCTGTAAAATACTAGGAAATCAGTCAGGGTGTTGACTGACAATTGACAGAGTCTGTAAAATCTGGGTTACTGGTTACGGGGTCGTAACTAGGGGAAATCTGATCGAGGGGATATCGATCAGTATAGGATTTTGAGCGTAGGGTTAGAATAGGAGCAGGGTTTGCGAGTGTACATGGTCTTGTATGCGGGATATGTTCTATCACCTAGTAGAAACGTTAGAAATGCAGTAGTAGGCAGAGTTTTGCCGAAGCTGGGTATATCTGTGTGTGATTTATTTTCTGCATTTCTGTTTCTGCTGTATTCTATGATCTGTTTATTATTATATATCTCATTAAATTTTTAATTCAGCTAAAACTATGATAGACCCTATTCACCGCCCTCTAGGGTTAATCTAGATCCAACAAGTGGTTTCAGATTAGGTTATTTCATTAACTCTAGAGTCACGGGTCATCCTAGTTGTCAACTGATAGGGCATCAGTCCAGTTCATCTCCAACTATTTTCAATGGAACAGATTTTTTTAAACTAGAATCCAAAATGGAATTTTATTTAAAATCTGTTAATATTAAATATTGGGACGTTGTTATCAATGGATTTGATAGTGTAGATATTACTTTCAATACCCATGCTATGAAAATTATATTTGATTATCTTAGTACTGAACAGTTTAATCTTATCTGCCATTGTTTATCTGCACATGAAATCTGGAATACTCTCAACACGAAGTATGGAAGATCTGACAATGGTAGCTCAAAACCCGAGAAAGTCAACCCAGATTCAGAGTTCTGTTTAATAGGATTCACAAATGAAACTTCAGAAGGATCAGATGAGGGAGAATCAACAAATGCTGAAACAGAAAATTTCTCAGATGACGATTTGGTTTACATGTGTCTTGATTTAACGAAATCCATTGCTGAACTTCAACTGAAAAATAAGTCTCTGAAATCAAAGAATTTTGAGTTGACCAGCAAAATTGATGATTTGGAATCATAACTTGAATATGTTAAAAATTCTTCAAATTCTGTTTGCAAAAATTGTTTGAAATTGAAAACCAATCTTGTTCATCTCTATAAAAATATTCAAAGGTTTCAAAATGAAATTATGATCTTAAAAGAAAACAAGATTGAGTTATCAAATTTGAACAATTTTCTACAAAAGGAATTTAAATTTTTAAGACTGATATAAATTCCAAATTTGAAATTGCTGAAAATGAAAATTTGTTGAAAAATGATTCGATTTTGAAAGAACTTGAAAAAGAAATTGAAAAGTCCAAGAAATTTGAATACGAAAGCCAAAAACATTTTGAATTTGAGATTTCTTAGTCCCAAGCCAAAATCAAATTACTTGAATTTGAAATTTTGGTTTTAAAACAACATGATATTGAAAGAAAGATCACTAATAATCGATGTTCTGATTTAATAAAAGAAAACAGTGAACTTAAATCCAAAATTCAACGATTAAAATCAACTTTGAATAAATTTTCTAATGGGGAAAAATCGTTGAATATGTTGTTACAAAACCAATTTTCAGTTGGACATAAACGAGGTCTTGGTTTTGGAAAAACAAGTGGTTTTGAAAAATTGAATTATTGTGATTTTGAAAATCCTTCAAACTACTTTGAAAATAATCGTTTTGAAAATTTAAACTATGATAATTTAAAAAGATTTAAATCATGAACGAAATAAGATTCTGTCTGATAACAATCTGTTTAATCCAATTTTGACCCCAAAAATAAATAAAGTGAATTCTTCTAAAGTCAAACAGATTTGGGTTCCTAAAGGCACAAAGATAGATTCGAATGGATTATTATACAAACAGATCTGGGTGCCAAAAGATGTTAACAAAACTGTGAGTGGTTTTACTAATCTTGTTAGACCACTCAATCCTATAAACTGTTAGGTACCAGAGGAGGCCGAGGAACTGCTTCGCGATATAGAAACTGAAATCAAACTACCTCATATCATTGAATCATTCACAAGTTCCTTAGCCCAGTCCGATGAGTTAGAGATTTATTTGCTCACGTCAAATTCAGGTATAATCTCTGAACTCATCTTTGTAAATATTCTATGTTTTTATTTTATTTTTCTCTATTTATTTCTCCTTCTACCCCTTCCTCTATTTCTTTTGTTTTTGTTTTGACACTGCCATATATTTTTCTCTTTCTTTTGTACTTTCTTAAACTTTCAATTGTAGAATTCATATTTTCCGGAAATTCACTTCATTTGTATAAAACTCTAAATCATTTCCATACCTTGAATTTAAGCTTGTAAATATCTATAATTGTTGTGAAGTTTATTTTACATTTTTTTTGAATTCATAACAATGTTGATATAGTCTTGTCATATCTTGAACAATGTTAATTTGAATTCTAAATTTTTTGAAGATCTGAAAGTTTAATGGAATTTCACACACCTCTGTTGTTTTGAGTTTCATCTAATTCAGTTTGGAAGGGCTTGAAAATCTATACTAATTACAGCACTCTGGTATCTATCAGTTGTGGTAATCCCATTGATTTTCGGATTGGCTTGAATATTCTGTTTAGTATTGAATCATTGCTTACATCTTGAAATTCAATGCTATTCATGATCATCTGGTGTGGAATTTTTGTTTGTTTGAGATCACTTGAAAATTTATGATATTTTGAATCTCACACACCTCTCGGATCTAAAACTATTAATCCTGTGTGATTGATTCATTATATCCCAAGATTGACATTTGTTCAAGTGATTTTGAATAGTCCAATATTTTTTGGATCATGAATTATTACTCAAACTTGATGTAAATATTCTGAAAAATTCTTTAGGCTTGTCAGAAATAATTTGGAAAAATTCTTTGAATAATTGATCTTGAAACTCAGTGTTATTTCATGATTTTCTGATTTAAATATTCGTTTGTTTAAAATCATTTGAAATTATTGGTTTATTGAATTTCACACATATCTTGAATCTGAAATTAATAATATGGTGTGATTGATTCACTGAATCTTCAGAGTTTCATATTCCTCAAATGATTTCAAATAAACGGTATTTTTAACCATTGGATCATGAATCATCCTATGCGACTGTCATCTTGACAAGTCTGATTTGAACTGATATCTTGTGCTGCTCTGATATTGTTTTGTAAATATGTTGGAAACTACTTGTTTATGATCTGTTTGCTGCTCTGATATTGTTCTTTAAATAACTGCTTGTTCTTGTCTGTTTAAACCTTATGATTGAATTTCTGTTTGTCCATGATATTCTTGTTTGTCTTCAGTGTCTCCAGTGTCTATGGTATCAGAAGTGCCTTATATTTGTCTCACTCATCTGTACTTAGATTCTAAACTTCACCTTGGATAGATTCACACACTCTTTTTGCCTTGTTTATCCCTCTTGGCATGTATAGATCTTCATATTCCTCATGTAATTGATTTTCAATTTAAAAAATTATTTATTGATTATTCATTCGGAAATTGAAATCAAAATCCAAATTGAACTATATTTATAATTCATCAAAATTTTATCAGATTTTGAAATTATGATGAATTGTGCTACAGTATATTTCTCAACAAGAGGAAATTTTATTTAGATTTTCGTGATGGTTGAACAGTTATTATAATATCTTTAAATTGGCAATTATTTCACGACCATCTTCATTATCTATCATATTTCTGCCATCCATCGTGATTTTATATTAATATGGAGAGTTTAATTTTTTTTTAAAACATTTTGAATAAACAGCGGAAATATTTTTGATAGAAATTGGACTATGTTATTATTCAGAATTAGTGATAATTGAACATTTTCATTGATCCCAGTACAGACGAGCATATTTCATAATATAATTAATTTAGAAATTTATTTCACAGTCCATCTCTGTACTTACTCCATTTTCTATCATTCATATATTAGTTTTATATATTGAGGAGTTTTTTCCTTTAAATGCTGAAGATAAAAATATATAATTAATATATAAGTGTGGCTTTAACCACATTTAAAAATCTAAACTCTGGTTATGCATGGTTATGAGACAACTTATAATTTAAGCTGCGACTGACCTCATTTAAAAATCCTAGCTCTGGTTATGCGTGGTCGGTGTGCTCTTAAATAAAATAAAAAGAAAATAATGCGCTATAAATTAAATTAATATGAAATTCTCCTTGGTGTATAAAAAAACCAGCATATCAATCCATCTTTCTAATCTGTGAAGTGTGTTAATATTTTATGACGTATTATGATTTGTTAATTGATAGCTATTGGTATTTGAGATTATTTGATTTTGTCACTTAAGATGAAATTATAATTATAGTCCAAATACATCATTGTTTTGTGCTCATTCTTACAAAATTCTTTTGAAAACAATTGGAAATCATATTTTTGTAACTCTCTCTATTTTATAAAATTCATCGTAAATCCGTCATTCTCTACAATGTGAAATATGCCACTTGTTCTCAAAATATTATGATTTTTGTTTGACTGTTTGAGATTTATGATGATCATTCCTCCTCTTATGCCGAAATTATAATTTTTAGTCATTTTTCATCTGTATTTTAAATTATGTATCCTTTTGATGATAACAAAAGAGGGAGAATGGATAAGATTTTGATTTATGAGTGAATGTTTTATAAATATTTTTAATTCTGAAAATTTACATTCATCTCACTCATGCACAGTTATAGGGGGAGTTTTCTGTTGTAGGGTGTAACACCCCACATCCGTTAAGGTCACTCACAAAGGGAATGCCTTAACTTCAGTGGAGCATTATGGGTACTGGAACAGAAATATTACAAGACAGACATATATAAAACAACGGAAAGTAAAGTGGAAGTACTTCAAATCATTTATTAAATATAATTGTTTACAGTAAAAGCTCATCAACTTCTAATATCCAATTACATAGCTAAAATATCTGTCTTGCTCAAAAACAAAGAAGCATGAAAATAAATTGTATTATTCCCCAATAAAGCAAAGCAAGCCATAGCCAAGAGAAATCCAAGTAGTACATGAAAGAGCCTTGGAGCTTGGTAAGATCCGAACTAAGCTGTATTCCCACCCTGCGAACCTGGGGGGGGGGGGACAAAAGAAAAGGAGGCGAAACAAACTGGGTCAGTCATAAAGACTGAGTAAGTCCTAGTGGCTTTCAGCATAAAAACAGGTGAAGATAATATAGCATAAATAAACTGGAAGTAAACATAAGCATGATGACAAGGTAAGCTACAGGCACGATGAATCAAGTATAACATTCCATGCTTCCTATCAAGAGTATCATCACAAGGTTCCTACCAAGTATCACATTGCAAGGTTTCTATTAAGTATAACATCGCAAGATTTCTAAGCTTCACCATTCCACAATTTTCTTTGATTTCCTAAATTCTCTGCACCAACTGTACTAGTACCCCAACCCGTATCATCCTTTCCATGTATATGTACAGTCCATTGCCGTATATCGTACGGGTTTCATCATGTATTTCTATACTACTTCAACGTAGTGCCACCATTCTTGAAATCATTTGGACTGCCACCCTTGTTCTGGCTAGGTTTCCTTATCATGAACTATCGCGTGTTCAACTAGGATTTACGCCACCTAGGACCACTAGGGATTATGCTACCTACTAAACGTTTTCTAGATTCGATTAGGGTTTATGCCACCTAGGACCACTAGGGATTATGCTACCTAACGAACAACACCCTTTTTCCATGTAACGATCTATTAATCGATCGTCTCCCTACAAGTCCTAGCTCGTTCATGTGTCTGTGTCATACGGCCCAATCACGAAATGTAGTCACCTGTGCTAGGTCCAGCATAGGGTGTATCAAGCCCCAGGGTGCCAACCACCGACACGAATCAAGCACGCACAGTGTAAACCTACCGGTGCCCAATGCCTGCTTTTTCAACTCTGGACTACGTGCACGACCATAGTCCGCCTGAACCTACAACGGCGCACCAACTCAGCCGTCGTTCTGGTCGCTTATAATCAGCCCAGTAATCGTGCCCCACCCTGCCTAGTTCCAGGGTACCGTGATACATCTAGTGGGTTACTGCTGAAAAGGACCGCGCAACTAGGGTTTCCATCCAGCAGGTTAAGTGTTGTCATTTAAATTCGAGACTTAACCCCATCAGTCTAGCATGTCAAGTTGGTTAAGTGTTGTCATTCAAGTTCGTGACTTAACCCGCCTACGTATCATGTCAAATTGGCTAAGTGTTGTCGTTCAAGTTCATGATTTAGCCCTACGAATCATCTGTGAAGTTGGTTAAGTATATTCAATCGGTTCATGACTTAACCCTATCAAATCATCGTGTCGAATTGGTTAAGTATATTCAAGCGGTTCATGACTTAACCCTATCAAATCATCGTGTCCAATTGGTTAAGTATATTCAAGCGGTTCATGACTTAACCCTATCAAATCATCGTGTCAAATTGGTTAAGTATATTCATGTGGTTCATGACTTAACCCTATCAAATCATCTTGTCCAATTGGTTAAGTATATTCAAATAATTCATGGCTTAACCCGCCCACGTATCATGCTAAGTTGGTTAAGTATTATCTATATGTTCTAGTTGACTTAACCCTGCCACGTGTCATGTTTTATTGGTTAAGCGTCATTAGTCTAGTCATATTACTTAACCCACCCATTGGTCTGATTAACTGTTATGTTGGTTAAGCCTACATTTGTAAGTTTTACATGTTCTTAACTCATACCGGTTAGGTCCACATTTACATGTCAAATTTCCATGTCATCCCACCTAACCCTCTAACCATACCCACGTCTTATTATGGTTAGTATTCCTCAATTCATTCATTATGACGAACGAATCATGACCTCTCACATTAGACCGTGCATTTTGTGGCCACTGGATTTGCCGGGCGGTTCCAGGCAGATTTACACCACAAACTGGGTCTAACCTCATGTCATAAACCGTTACGCCTACAATTTGGCCTTCGACCTCTCATATTAGACTGACACTTTGTGGCTACTGGATTTGCCGGGCGGTTCCAGGCAGATTTACACCACAAACTGAGTCTAACCTCGTGTCAAAGGTTCAATAATGGTCGTATTCCACCCAAAACCCCAATATCAGTTCATGTGTTTAACATATAGAAATGTTTATGTTCCAACCACGTTCATATTTCTAGTTATATGTCAATTATCAAGTTCATAATTCTCGTTTTTTCCCCCAAAACGTATTCCTAAATTATTATCATAATTCACTATAAAGTTATGCCAAGTTATAGCCTTTTATTTACAATACATGCCAACCACCCAAAACCCAACTTAGGCGCATTCATATTAAACCTCTATCAAGTCATAAATTTTCATATATGTTCCAACTCCAAAATTTACATAACTAACATATGCCCAAGTTCTAGATTACATGTTAGTTTTTACATATGCCCAATTCATACCAAATTTACATATGTTTAATTCATGCCATTTCACATGTATGCAAATTTTATACCAATTTACACAAGTACCAAGTTTCATGTCGTTTACATATATTAATATTCTTGCCATTTTACATAGGTCGAGTTTCATACCAAACTACATGTATTCCATGTTTACACCATTTTATCCAAACTTACAATCTTTAATTATAGCGATAATACTCATATCCCCATTTCATGTTATGTCGTCAATTCCACCAAACATATATATATATATATATATATATATATCCAATATAGAAACATTCCCATATTTCCCCGTATTTAATTATATGCAAATCGCAATTTAGGCCTAGGTCCGAAATTGACCTAGGTTCATTGAAAGAAAATAAATAGGGGAAGGTAGAACTTGTATAACAATCAGTATAGAGAGGAAACTGGCATAAAAACATCATCTCTGGCATAAAAGATAGATCTTGATAATAATATCAATATGAATTAAGAAAAACTGATTTACAACTGGCTGAAAAGATCATAATCTTGACATGAGAACGAACATAGAAAGTCCCAAAACTCAAGATTCAAGAAGCAACAGAAATAGATCTGAATCAATAAACATAATTAAATCCAATTCCACTTCATTCCATGGCCATATTATAATTAAATGTTTAAATCTAAAAACATATAGAACTTACAGAGCATGGCTAATGAATTAAGAATTGAATTTGTTGTAAAAATGTCACGGCGTTGTTAATTTATTGTCTTGAATCATTGTAGAAGCCTTGTTCTTTGGATTGATTTGAGTTTGAATATTTGTACTTTGATTTGGAGACGGCGGCCATGGTTCAAGAGGTATTTTAGCATCATAATGGTGTAAGAATGATTTGATATGAATTAGGTTAGGTCTAAGGGTGTTTTTATAGGTGTAGCAACTAGTTTAGGCCCTTAGATTAACCCTAGAATCAATCCGGACCATCAAAACACGTCGCAGGCTTCAAAAATGAGTTCTGGGTCAAACCAGGCCAACCAGGTCGACCTGTAAGGGGGGAAGGTCGACCTCATGGTCGACCTGGGGGGTAGGTCAACCCTAGGGTCGACCACATGGTCGACCTGGTCCCCAGGTCGAACCCAAGGTCGACCTGCCTGGTCCTGTGCTGCCTAAAATCTGCTGAATCTTCTACATGCCATAACTTGTTCATCCGGACTTCGATTTTCGAAAACTCGGACTCTATTTCATGTAAAATTTCGATACGAACGCAATGGAATACCCCGTTTCCCTTGATTCTTATTTTAAAATTTAATTCTGCCTTGATTTATGGTTTTAACATGTTATTAAAATTCGGGTTGTTACATAGGGGGAGTTCAATTTCATCTCACTCATGCACAGTTATAGAGGGAGTTTTCTGTTGTAGGGGGAGCAAATAAATAGGGGGAGTTCAATTTTCACTGTCAAACACATTTATCGGATTCAAAAAATTTTATTTGTTAGTCATCATCAAAAGGGGGAGACTGTTGTATATAACGTTGTTGTATACATAATTATATGATTTTTGTTTGATGATAACAAACAAATAAATATTATTTAAAATGTGTTTGTTACTGTTCTTTTCTATATATACATCACAAACAGAAATATAATATTTATATTTAAATAAAATACGACTGTACATACATTCAGATTTTCATAGTATTTTATTTAAATTGAATAATATATTTCAATATTCAACAGTATAGATTTACAACTCCACTATTTAATCACATCACAGAAGATCGTACTTGTAAATAAACAGTAAACGATAGACAAGCTTGTTTGACATTAATAATATGATATTTTATTTCAATCAAAATTGTTTATTATATATAACAGTACAATTTTTTTTTCACAGCTCCTCATTACAGCACTCAGTTGTACACTTTCATTTTCTTATATAGACACTTTGACACAACACAACCTTCTGTCTTCACAGTCCTTCAGTCAGTCCAGTCTTCATACCTATCACATACAGAAACACACAAACAGTACACTGCAATAGAAATGAAACTGAATGCATACGAGTATAAATTTTATTTTTAAAATTTTATTTGCCTTAAATTTGCTGGTGTGTTTCTCATCATTTTTCATGACCCGATCTGATTTTCATATCCAACCAACTGTGTCTAGACAGCTTATGATATTCACAGTGATACACTGTAAATACCACAGGGCAGACAACATATATATATATATATATATATGAACAGGGACAGAAAATCTTGTTTGATCGCTGCATATACACACGTTTATAATATATACACATGTGCACTGCCTCGCTAACCAGCGAGCAACTGAGGAGTAGCCACATGGACCATCTAGACTCAGTGCTTTACTCAGTGAATATTCAAGCCAAAAGTCAAATGTTCAACAACAGGGCCGAGCATATATGATAGTCAACAAAACATGGTGAATAGTGTACACTGCATGCGTATATTCTTCAAATACCAAACAGTAAGTTCAAGGGGCCGAGCAAACATGCAAACAAACTCAAATATATGCACAGAATTGTGCCAACATGAACAAGTGCACAACAAACCTATGGAGCAAGCTTGGTTCATAGTTCAAGTGTATCTAAGTTGGCTCGACAAATTCATTTCAGCAAATCAAAGTTTTAAATATGGCAGCTATCATTTCTTAAGACAGGTGAACAACAAGTGGTGCATTAGTCAAGTCAGCATGGTCAAACTGGATGAACACAACATGATGGTGCAACAACAAAAGTATACATACACGTGTGAACATGGTGAAAAAAATGTTAAAGGGTGCAGCATTGTTCAGAAACATGAATGATATAGAAAATTTGTGTCGAGTACAACATAGAAATCCAAAGCAACAATTTAGAGGCACACATACATGATCAAGCAACTAGAAGTAAAACAGTGTGTATTTACAGGTCAAGGGAGATCATTTTTTGACGTATGGACATAGCTACACAAACATGAAACAGATCAGTGAAACTGGAAAGAAGAGTGTACAAGACAGGTTTCTTTTTATGTTCCAAATACATTTTCAGATCAACTACATCAACAAAATAAAGCAGTCAAATAAGCATGAACATGGTCGAACTATAATAACACAGCAAAGAACAAAACAATGAAGACAACATGTATAAATGGTGCAGCTACAAGTGCAATAGCTATGTTTAGTTCAAATGGATATAAAACAGGGTCAAAGCAGTGTGGATAAGTTTTCAATACAACAAGATGAAACAAACTCAGACGGCACACAACAAAATTATTTCTACACAACTATATGGTATGTGTGAAAATTTCATGGATATATGGTGCAAATTAAATGCAATAAACATTTCCAAATTTACAAATATCAGCAAATCTCTTAGCAAGTCAATGCAACAATTCGAATGAACATATAAGATATGTTTTTTTTTGGCCTCAAGTATTTCAGACTAATCAAGGCAAAAAGAAATACATGTTTCCAGTTTTGTCGAGCAAAAAGGGGAAAGCAATGCATGCATCATCAATCAGTAAAGGCTAGGATTTAAAATCATGTTAGAAATGGAAATCTTTCAATTTGTTTCCAGTTTTTCATAGTGATGATTCAGCAAATCACAATATATCAGAGAATTAAAAAGTAAAGCAAATTCATTTTCATTCAAGACAATTAACAAAAGAGGAAAGTCAGGAAATAGGTCGAAACAATTCAGCTGAGAATCAAAAAGGGAAACTCGAAATCAGTCGAGCCTTTACTAGAAATCAGAGATTCAATTAGGGTTTTGTTTAACCCTATTATTAAACGCATACATCACTGGCTATCATTATCGAATCAAAAAAAAAAACAACAGAATTTCAAGTTTAAATTAAATTCAGAGAGACTCACTTTATTCAGAGAAATTCGATCAACTTCCAAGTCGTTGGAGCAAGAAACATGAAGCCTCAAAGCAATCGAAGAAGCAAGCAACTTCAGAATGAATCCATACAGCAATTGAATCAATTTGGAAGGATTTAAGAAAACCCTAGTTTTCGATTTCCATCACCGCCATATTCTTATTCTCGAGCAAAAGAGAAAAGGATCGGGCAAGTGCAAAAAGAAGTGGGCCGGTCAACTTGGTTTTGGCTAACCCTAGCTTAATAAAAAAAGGGAGATTTAATTGTTTTTATATCTAGGGTTTTCCATTGTTTTATCTTGTATTGTTTTTTTAATATCATTGAAAATCATCTGATCAATTTCTAGTGTTTGTAAAATACTAGGGGAATCAGTCAGGGTGTTGAGTAACAGTTGACAGAGTCTGTGAAATCTGGGTTACTGGTTACAGGGTCGTAACCAGGGGAAATCTGATCGAGGGGATATCGATCAGTCCTGGATTTTGAGCGTAGGTTTAGAATAGGAGCAGGGTTTACGAGTGTACATGGTCTTATATGCGGGATATGTTCTATCACCTAGTAGAAACCTTAGAAATGCAACAATAGGCAGAGTTTTGCCAAAGCTGGGTATATCTGTGTGTGATTTATTTTCTGCATTTCTGTTTCTGCTATATTCTGTGATCAGCTTATTATTATATATCTCATTAGATTTTTAATTCAGCTAAAAACTGTGATAAACCCTATTCACCCCCCTCTAGGGTTAATCTAGATCCAACAGACACCAATTAGTTACTCGAAAAAATCATCGATTCTAGGGTATGGATAACGTTTCTTCTTTACAAGCTTATTCAACACTCTGGAGTGCTTACTAATATATTTACATAAATCCTTCATTTCCCTAGGGGCCATGCGACGGACTGGTTATGCTACAAACTTAGAATTGTCACCCAAGTGGATACTAAATTCGATCTCCCGCTTAGGGATTAACCATAACCTTCTTGAAGACGCTTGGGAATTCTCTCACTACTGGAATAAAATCCATATCGGCTAAAGATGAATCAAGGGAATAAAGGAAGCTAAGCAAACCTGACCCATGTAGGATGCAAGATATCCTAAGAGTCCACCCACTTCTAGTCTCTTATATCATAACTTTCATCTTGAAACTAAAAAAATACATACAAAAAAGAACTTACATAAAACTACTAGAAAAACTATAAGTAACAATACTAAAAAAATAGTATATACCAACGGACAAGGGCAACAGTCGCCAACGACACTTTGTCAATGGCTTTCAATGGAAGGTACTTTTTGAATTTTGTTACGAATAAAAACATATATCTGTTGTAACCTATTGATAATAACTCTTGGTGGTTTGGTAACCGTTCCTAAGTCGCGAGCAAATTGTCAGAACTTTCTTCTTTCTCCTCACATCATATTTTTCCGTAAAATTACCCCAAATTCTCCTCTCATTCTTCAATTTCTCCACCCACAGACATTCCCTCCTTCCTTAGCCTCTCCAATACCTGGAAACCTCCCCCTCTTTCTCTCTGGCAAACTAATCTCCTCTAAAAATGGTACAAACCCTAATCCCCTCTTTAATTACATTTGTTAATTTAGGGTTTGTTGTTTAATTTACAAGTTTGTGTTCCCTTATTCTATGTATATTGTAGTTTATTACACTATAATTATTGTTGTTATCCTATGTATTGCAAGTTTATAGTTTGTATGATAATATAATAATGTGCATATAAACTGAATATTTAAGTGATTTCAGGCTCGTTTGGGGACATTTAGTGGGAGTGAGCATAATTTAGTTTACGCGTTTTAGAAAACGTCAAATACGATATTTAATTTTATACAATGTATGATTAGTTGAATAAGTTATTAAAATATGCGTATATGTGATAAACTTCATGTGTGTATGGTTAGATTCGAATTAAGCCTTTCAAGGCTTGTTTAATCTAAAATTTGTTGCTTTATGCAGTCGATTGATAACAAGAGCGACAATCGTATAAGTTAATTTCTAATTTAAACATCCTTCTAATTAAATAATTGAAAACTGCAATAAAGGAACATTTACATGATTTTAATTTTAGCAAAATTTCCATGATTTCGTATTAGTCGAAAGCCAATTATTTAATACATATAAAATATGTAATATATTATATTCGTAAAACCATTAGAGTATTTTTTTTCCCCCGTCTAATAAGTATTGATATGGTCATTATGTGAATATATGATTTTTTTAATAGAACAAACATCTATATTTCATCTTATAAAATATTTGTTGCATTTGTTTTGTATTGGACAAGTTATGAACATAATAATGTGATTAAATCTCGTAAAGCATTTCATTTTAAATGGTTCATAAATTTCAACAGTGCTTTCCTAATGTTCTCTATGCACATGTAATTGTGTACTATTAAGGGAACTAAAGCAAAGTGCTATAGAAATTTTGCTGAATCATTTAAATTGAAAAGATTTGCATGATTTAATTACGTTATTGTATTTGTAAAGGGAGTAGGATGACTCATCAACAAAGCGTCAATGATCAGTTAGTACAACATTCACCTATAAAAAAATTCAATAAATTGTCAATATAGTTTTAGTTTATATCATAATTTTTAGTTAGTATGTTTGTTAAATCGATAATTATTTTACTGATAGGGGATGGATGTATAAACATTGAAGGGAAATTAGATGCTCAATAAGTGAACATTTTAATATTGGTATTTGCGTCTTTATTGATTTCACTTTAAGTAATAACAGAAACGACGAAGAAATCCATTGTCCACGTAGTAGATGGAAATTGTTAAAACATTTGATACTAGAAATGGTTAGAGTTCATTTGCATCAGTACAAATTTGTGCCGAACTATTTGGTTTGGGACCTTCAAGAAAAACCGTTACCATCTAATCATAAACAAATTGAGGAGGTAGTGAGTAGTGAAATTACTTCGACAAATCTCTTAGAACATATGGTTGAAGATCCCACACGTTCGATATTCCTTGTTCCTCAATTTGTTGATGACATTGGCAATGCAGAAGAAAAAACAATATTAGGGCAAAAAAAATATGATTTATTAGATGCTGCGAAGAATCCCCTGTGGGAAGGTTGTACAAGCTGAACTCGATTATGAGTAACTATAATATACATTGCGACAAAATCTAAATACCACCCCATAGAAGTTGTATTTACAACTATTGTACAAGCTACGAAGCGGCATATGCCTCCCAATAATTTAATGTGTGAAAATCACTATGAAGAAAAAAAAATTATGTCGGCTTTTGCTTTACCATATGAAAATATAGGTACATGTCTAAATGGCTGCGTGTGTTTTTTTAAAGACGATATCTACCTTAGGAATTATAAAATATGTAATAAGGAAAGATACAAACCCTTAAAAAAAGGGAAAGTAAGTGTCATATAAACATATGCATTATTGACATATTACTCCTAGGCTTTTAAGGTTATATAAATCTTCTTAAACATTATGGTACGAAGGAGTTAAAACATATGATATTTCCCAAAAAAAAAAAATTACGCTGGTATGCTTCTTTGTTGTGGACAATCATCGATTTTCCTGCATATGCAGTGCTTTCATATTGGAGTACGACTAATCTCTAGCTTTTTCTTATTACATGGAAGAAACATGAGCACATTCTTTACCTCATGGAAAGAAAATTTCATAGTTTGACTATCGTCGATATTTTCTTCATATTGATCATCCTTTTACAAGAGATAAGGAAAACTATACAGTTTAAGACATGAGACGTTGGGACCACCTGCGGTGCAAAGTTATTTATGAACTTGTAAAGGATTATCCAAAGATACATGTAATTGGAGAATAAATTGAAATTCAAGGTAAATCATTTATTCATAATTGGTGCAAACAAAGCATATTTTGGAAGTTGCCTAATTGAAAAAATATTTTGATTTGTCATAATGTTAGCACTATGCATAATAAGCAAAATGTGTTTGATAATGTGTTTAATATAATTTCGAATGTCTAAGGAAGATGATGGATGATATGAAATCAAGACGTGATATCGAAGTAATATGTAATCGTTCTGAGCTTCATACAAAACAAAATGACAAAAAGAAACCAAAAGCATGCTAGTCCTAGACAATAGTCAAGCCAAATTACTTTAAAATGGGTGGAAGGATTAAGAATCCTGGATGTTGTATCTTCTAATCTTTATAGATGCGTCGACTAGAAAAATAATAAACTTAGTGGGATGAGAAGCAATGATTGTCACTTTATAGTGGAAAATTTGTTTCCCATCACTTTCAAAGAATTATTTCCCATAAAAAATTGGAGTCTTGTAACAAAACTTATTATGTTTTATAAAGAGCTTTGTTCTACTACATTAAAAGTTGATCGTCAATGTAAACTTAAGGAAGAAATCCCTATATTTCTCTACAAACTGGAGAAAATATTTCCTTTAGTGTAATGGAGCATTTACCTATTCATTTTCCTTTTGAAGCACATCTTCAAGGGACAATGCAATATGGATGGGCATATTCATTTTAAAGGCATATTAATATTTATTTAATTAACTATTACTTTAATTAAATATATAAAAATTCAATTAAAATAATTCGTAGTAGGTACTTAAACCAACTAAAGAAAAAAGTGAGATAGAAAGATCAATTTGAAGGTTCAATTTGCAAATCATATATTGAAGTAGAAGCTTCATGTTTTTCTCTTATTATTTTAGTAACTATGTGAAAATATCATTTGAAAGTTCTATGCGTAATGATAAAGGCATTAATCAAGATGACTGTCAAGCGACTTTTTCTATTTTTTAAAAATAAGTTTGATCTTTAGTATGGTTGGATGATTGAGATTAACATGTAACACGTCATATATTATTCTCAACTGTGCTAAAGTTGCACCATTTTTTAGGTAATACACTTACATTTGTCGTAATACATTTATACCATCTGCATGTGCATATATACAAATATGTACATATGTATCTTACTTATAATGCAATATTTATTTTATATTTGTAGTGTTTATGATCACAACATCCAAACGTCGGTATCGGCAAAGAATTCGCTACTTGGTTTTCTAATTACACTTTTTATAAGACAGATTGTGTGGTAGACGAATGGTTGAACCATTTAGCCATGGGGACCAAAGAGGAAAGTCAAGACCTATCCAATATTCTTTTTCAATGGATATAAATTTTATACCAAAGAATACAATGTTGAAAAATTAACTAACAATACTGGCGTATTTGTTAAAGATATTGATGTCCAAATGATCATATAAATGATTTCTACGGCGTGCTAATCCAGGTTTTGAAATTTACATATTTCAGAATTTAATGATTTGTGATATTCAATCATATATGAAGAAGACAGTGTGTGAGCCGATGATTCGAAGGGAGACTGTGCAGCAGAAGGGAAGCATCAAAGCCTCAACTCAAACGTCTGATCCCTATACATCAGATGTAACAACCAGGAAAATCGGAACTAATTTAAAAAATTTATTTTTGCAATTTTAATGAATTTTGAATATTTAAAATGATTTATTTTAAATAATAATGACTAGAAATTTATTTTGAATAGAATTAGAACTTATAAATTTATTTAAATCAAAGTTAGAATATAAATATTTATTTTAATTATAAAAGGAATTGGAAATGGCGCGGTAGTTTGAAAACTCGATTTCAAATTTCAAATTAATGTACAGGATACAAAATAAACCGGATTTTAGTAAAACTAGAAATATTTGAATCTGTTTGAAAATATTTCTCCAACGAATGTGAAAAATCCAAATTTCATAACGGGAATAAAAAGTTATGTCCAGTTGAAAATTTAGAATAGTCGCTATGGAATTTTATATAATATATAGCCCTTAAAAATAAATATTTTGCGAAGGACCTCCATTTTCAACGAAACCACTTTTGTTGGATCCGGAATGTCAAATTATTGCTAGATTCCAATTTTCATAATTTTTGGAATCAATATGTGAGCGTGGTGAATTTAAACATGTTTGGTCAATTAAGTTTGAATTTAATAGACTGAAAAATGACCGTTTTTCAAACGGTCTCCAAATTCGACAAAATTTGTTTTATTAAGACAATAACATCAAAATATAGCCAGATTTATTTTTCTAAAATTTTTAGAGTCAGTATGTGACCCCGGTAAACTGAATTGTACATTAAAATTCAATATTGACTGTAATATTAAATTATATTGTAATTTTAACGGAAACTAATCGTAACGGTTGAATTGGCTTTCCAGACATATCACATTGTGTCCGGAATGGGGGTATTTCATTAGGGGCGATAGTCATTGGGTTCGATTTGGAGTTCGGATATAAAATTAGCTTTTTAGAATTTAAAATAAAATAATTATATGTTCTAACCAATAGGAAAAAATCCATTCATTATTTTCATTTGAAAAAAAACACCTTGTTACCAAGAAAACCGCACGGCGGAAAATAGTTCCAACCAATCTCCCTCAAATCTGATCAATTCATGCTTTAATCCAACAAGGTTCTTAAGAGAAATTTGCAGACCTCCACGAGATGCAAATCCAAGTGGTAGGATTTCGTGTAGCCTCATATTTTTCGTGAATCACCATATTGTAGTTGCGCCGTCTAGAAGCGAACTGCGCCTCCCTCAGGCGATCGAGCTCGACGAGATCCACCTCGGCAGAAAGCTCGTTTGAAGGCCGACAACCTGAAACCCTCCGATCATCAGCGCAGTGACTCTGGTGATGGCAATTTGAAGACCTAGGTTTGGAGCTAGGTTCAGGCAAAACGAAGAAGGTCCTGGGTTTCTTACCCCCTAATCAATGTAATTAATTTTTAATTAATAATTATTTAGCTATTAATTTAGAGAGTGAGTTTTTTATGTGTAATAACCCGGAAAATATGAACCAGTTTAAAATTTTTAAATTTGGTTATTCCCAGGAAATTTGGATTAAAATAGAATATTTCAATAAAATATAGGATTGTGTATAATATGGCAGTTTGAAATTTTGAATACAAACTAAGTCTGACTGTACCGGGTGGAAAATATGACGGATTTTAACGAAACTGAAAATATTTAAATCTGTTTATCAATACCTTTCTAACGAATCTGAAAAATCGAAATTTCATAACGGAAATCAAAAGTTATGGCCAAATGAATTTTCAGAAAGGTCGCTATATAGTATATATAGCCCTTGAAAATAGAGATTTTGCATACGACCTCGGAATTCGACGAAACCACTTTTGTTGGGTCCGGGATGTCAAATTATTGCTAAGTTTCAAATTTCGTAATTTTTGAAGCTAGTATGTGTGCGGGGCAAGAGATAACGTGTTTGGTCAAATTCTATTAAAATGGGTCGACCTAAAAATGGCCGTTTTTCAAACGAGCTCAGAATTCGACGAAACTGGTTTTGTTAGGACCGTATCGTCAAAACAAAGCTAGATTTATTTTTCTGGAATTTTTCGATTCAGTTTGTGGCCCTGGCAAATTGAAATGTACGTTTAAATTAAATATCGAATGTTTTATATTTTAAATTGAAAAATAACTGACTGTAACAGTCGAAATGGCCAACGAAACATATCCTATTGTGTCCGGAATGGGGGTATTTAGCTAGGGGCGACAGTCGTTGGATTTAAAAAGGAGTCCATTTGCAAAAACACTATTTAAAAATTTCCTATAAGTATAGACCAATGAGAAATTTTCTTTATAAAAAAAATAAAAATAAAATAAAAACCTAAAAACCCTAGCCGCCAGTCGAAACGAACGATCCACGTCGCTCGTCGCTTTCCCTCTCTTTTCCGATCGCCACAGGCGACGCTAGGCCGCGCCACCACCGTCAGTCGACAGCCCTACGCCTCCTCTCCACATCCGACCTAGCCTCACCCCCAACAGAGCCGCCGTCGACGAGTTCGAGCGCTTCAAAGTCGCCGCCTTCCTGGAGCCGCCGCCGCCTGGATTCGCCATCGCATCGCCTCAGACAACCACCGATAGGAAGCTCTTTCCTCCCTCGACGACGACCAACAGTCCGATCATCCCCTAGGGCTACGGATCAAGAGAAAGATTCAAACCTAGATTTGAACAGGTTTTTAAATTAACGGCTTATTTAATTTTAAAACTGTTTTAACACTTTAAAGCGTTGCAAAACTTTGAAAAATAATATCTTTTTCGTTCTTCAACGAAATTCGATGAAACAGGAGACACCGTGACCGCAAGGAGGCTCTCTACATTCTAGAAGAAGCCGCGGATTTTTCTGACCTTCCTACGATTTTTAGCACCGCAAGAACCAATGTGAGGAATCTAAACTATTTGTGTGAATGAAATCGCGTTGTATAAATTATATAAGCGAAGTGTAAATTATATACGCATTGTATACCTCATGTACATGTGTTGTATAAGTTATATTAGCGATGTATAAATTATACAAGCGTTGTTTGAAACATATATGCTTTGAATTGTGATGAAATGCAAGTGAATTATTATATATATATATATATATATATATATATATATATACTCCCCTCGTCCACAAACCATGGACGATATTTATTGCTTGTGTTTGACGTGATATTATATGGTATGACGAATGGTTGGAAATAATTGTTTGTGGTTGATATTATGGTTGAAAAATACCTTTGTGGTTGAAACAAAATAGAATAGGATTGTGGAATTGAAAATAAAACATGCCGCCTGCGTGCGAACTAGATGCATGATCCCCATTGTCAAAAACCGCGAGGTTTTAAGGTAGAGCGAGGAGCCGTATTAGGGACGGTCCCGGTTTTAACTACCCTGCCGTTATGCTGCCGAAATTTTCTGAAATATTTATGTGTTAGAATAATTTTCCTTCATTGAAATTATTTACATAACGATATCGAATATTCATGTGTTGAGTTGCAATTCATTCGTTGAGTTGAAATTCATGTGTTGAATATTATTTGAATTTAAACAAATGGCTTTAGCGATAAAAATCACATTCTTATATATACAAACTATATCGAATATTCATGTGTTGAGTTGCAATTCATTCGTTGAGTTGAAATTCATGTGTTGAATATTATTTGAATTTAAACAAATGGCTTTAGCGATAAAAATCACATTCTTATATATACAAACTATATCGAATATTCATGTGTTGAGTTGCAATTCATTCGTTGAGTTGAAATTCATGTGTTGAATATTATTTGAATTTAAACAAATGGCTTTAGCGATAAAAATCACATTTTTTATATATACAAACCATATCGAATATTCATGTGTTGAGTTGCAATTCATTCGTTGAGTTGAAATTCATGTGTTGAATATTATTTGAATTTAAACAAATGGCTTTAGCGATAAAAATCACATTTTTATATATATACAAACTATATAGAACATTCATGTGTTGAATTTCAATTTATTCGTTGAGTTGAAGTTCATGTGTTGAATGTTATCATCTTTTAAAAATAAAATGAATCGACATTGAAAACTATATTTTTATGATAAATATGAAGTGTTAAAAATACACATGTGTCGAATAAATATTTTTGATGATAAAAATATTCCTTTTATCATGTACACGCTTAGTTAAAAATACACACGTGTTAAAATAAATAATAGTTTGCTAGGAACATTATTTTTAGCTTTGTTCTGCATATATATACATGTGTTGAACAGGAAAAATGGATTAGCTGTTGAGTAAAGAAATTATTTGCGTGCCCGACAAATAGGTAAACCTTGATGAGTTGGCTGCGCAATTTTATTTATATATCAACTCCTGTGAATGCCATTGGATGCGGAGTGCTGGTTTTTCTGTGTGAAATAATAAACAACGCCATAGGATAGTAACAATTAATTTTGAACTACACTACATGGCATACTTCTAGACGATAGGCATACTTCATCATATTCCACATAAGCAATTGGAGCTTGTGTGACGAGGTGGAAGATTTACCATATAAGCAAGAGGCTTGTATGGCGATGACTCTGTACTACAGGTTGAACTGATGACTGATATGGACTATATAAATTATAACGATAAAATGCCAGATTAATAAAAACCCCACACGGGTCTAGAGTTGACAATAATCACGTCGCTCTAGTTATTAGATACGGCACATGGACTATTTATTTCCACACGGAAACGGGGTGACGGGAATTTATTCTCTGGAGTGATTATCAGTACATGCTCCCTCGTAAACACCAGAATATATCACTAAAAATGTGTGAATGCTTTTTAGGATTTATTGGGTACCTAATACGGCCCAATAAATTTCCAAACCCCTCCCCGTACAAAGGAGGTTATAGCGAAATTTTTCGAAATATTAAGGCGTTAGTGAAATATTTGAAGTGAAAACGAAGTTGAAAATATAAAATAAACTATAGTTGAAACTATGGAATGAACTATATTTATATATATAAATATAAATATAATTAAAAGGAATGGAGGCCGTGCAGTTCGCGTTTCGGAATCGTAATTTGAAACGATTAGTACGAGAAATCCGACCATCGGATTTTTCCGAAACCGCAACCGCTGGGTTCGCCTTGGAAATATCTTTCCAACGGCACCAACCTTGTGAAAATCCAACGGTTGGATTGTCCGGAATGTTTAATTCAAATCTGAAGAAAAACAGCGCCAGAATCGTTTATATTTATATATAAATATAAATATAATTAAATTTAATCGAATAACAACGTTGCAGTTCGAATTTTGAAACCGTAACTTCAAACGACTAGTGTGGAAGATCCGACCGTCGGATTCTCACGAAACTGGAACCGTTGGGTTCGCTTTGGGAATATCTTCCCACTGATATAGACTTTGTAGAAATCCAACGGTTATATTTTCCGATATGTGTAAAACAAATTAAGGGAAAAACAGCGCCAGTGACACGAAACGACCTGAAACGTCGTTTAATTAAATATGGCCATTTTTAAATAAATAAAAATGGCGAAAAATTGTTATAAAATATTATAAGCAACATAGGTTGCAAATGAACCAATTGGGCTTGAATTGTTTGATATTTGATGGTTGTATGTGTATGACATGAAAATCACACTAAATGACTGAAAGATGGATGTCGAGTAATATAACCATATAAAGAATCGATTTAAATTCTAATGACGTGGATTATTTGAAAAGGCCGAGCTAACCCTCATTTCAAATAATTCATCGAGCGATTCGAATTGGAAAATGCAAAGACGA
Organism: Allium sativum; assembly: GCA_030737875.1. Lineage (NCBI taxonomy): Eukaryota > Viridiplantae > Streptophyta > Magnoliopsida > Asparagales > Amaryllidaceae > Allium > Allium sativum. Next base: position 299,490,095 of record CM060922.1, read on the forward strand.
TTCAAGACCGACGATCTTCGTATCGGTTGGATGGGCGCTACTGAGGTTCCTAACCGGAGTAGCTACCGGAAAGGGACGGAAGTAGTAGCCGTCTGAACGTATATGTTGATTGGACGGATATACGAGGAATTTGACGCCTCCGGTTTCGTTCAGACCCAGGACGGACTTGTAAATGGACTGTGTGTCTGACATTGGATTTTGTTCTATACTGATTGATCTCTGTTAAATATATATCTGTTTGGCGGCAGAGAATTTATTCTCTTGCTTAACGCCCTTCTCTGAGGCGTACGAGCTTAGAGGTTATATATCGATGGAAATCAATCGTATGGAGTGGACTGCCTATGTGGCATGCCAAGATGCTGTGATCAAGGCTTCTGTTGCAAAGCAAAGTCTTGTGGATGATGATCAAAGCAAGGTCTACGTGGCCTAGCTTTGTGTATTTCGTAGATTCGCGAACCTCACACCCCGGTATGAGTTAAAAAGGGGATACGGACTGCAGGGAGAGCACGACGTTTCTTTCTAGCTATGGTGGTGTCAGTGACTTACCAGCCCTGACATATATATCTACTTTTCACCTTTGTGGTTGTTGGAATGCGAGGCGCCTCGATTATAGGTCTGTAAGGACCGGGAAACGTGTGTTCAAGCATAATTAATCCTCTAACGTAAGTGAGGACCGGCCCTGAAGCATCCAGGGGTTACCCAGTGTGCGTAGTCCTGAGGCATTTGCTAGAGTGTCTCGAAGCGGAGAGGAGCTTGCCCCTTGCCTCGACTCATGACGGAAATCCAATTTCCAATACGAGATAACGGCTTCGATTGTAACTTATATATGGCGACATAGTGGCATGGGACGCTCATGTCGCCTATGATTGATATTTATGATGCTATTCGTTTTTGAAACATATATGCACTAGTAATAATATCAAATGATTTCTCTTTATACGTATCAAGCATATTTGGCTATTATAAGGTAAAACTCTATCCTCCGGCTTGCGTTGCATTGTGTGTTGGGACTTGAGTCTTATAATGGCTTCATTCTTTCCAAAAGCATTGCGTTGTTTTAACAGAATTTACCTTGTTTTAAATGCACTAGCAATCACTGGAGTGAACCCGTTCCGCGAAAGTGGCGTGGTCCTATGATTTGCTATTACTGTTGTTTAACTGTTAAATAGATTCCTCATACCAGTCCCCATGACTGACTCGTTGTTTGTTTCACTTTGCAAACGCGGGTGCCCTTATTTTCACACGGGCAGCCTAGTACACAGGTGACAGGTGATTTTTGGTTCTGCACTACTGCATAGCATGCACTTTTGGCTCTTGGTGAGGCTGACTTCATAGAGATGACTTAGATATTCTCCGCCATTACTGTATTTATATTATGATTCCGCCACTGGCGATGCAGACTGATTTACTTTCCGTATTTCTCACTATATGTATATGTATTCCGCCTTCGGCGATGTAGACTGATACTCTTATTATGTCACTGCATGTATGTATTCCGCCTCTGGCGATGATGACTGATCACTTCCCTTTCTTTTTACTAAGTATACCCCACGCTATGCTATTCTGATATTCCTACATGTTGTGATTCCGCTGTCATATCCATGTAAAAGTATTTTATTCATTGTTTCTGCTATTATCTGTACACTGCTATGATGATTAATGTGTTATTTCCTAATGATTATCCTTAATACCGCCCCCTCGGATTTTGGGATCGTCACAGTTGGTATCAGAGCTTTGGTTAACCTTAGTTCCGGGATCTAACACATTAAACACCTCGTCAGGATAGAATCAGTAGTGTTCTAATGCGAGTAGCTCATTAGAGATAGGATTAGCAATATCCTAGAATGAGCTAAACAGATTAGCAAAACAATCTGATCAGTACATCATCATTATCTTTCCTTGTATTCCCGTGCTTTATCATTTATGAAAATTATCAAATCTGTGAGCTTGACTCTTTTTCTTGCTTATACAGTACTCTTAGATGGCTACGCGTAGAGCAGTAGCTAGAGGAGGCCGTGGAGGCCGAGGAGATGCAGCAGGAGGACGGGGGAATATCCCCGTAGCTGTGGAGATCCCTATTATTCAGCCACCAGCACCAGAAGACTTTGAGTTAGATAAAGTGGCAAAGAGGTACAGAAATCTTGGAGGGAAACCTTTTACTGGCACTAGCACAGTGACCGAAGCTATCGCTTGGCTGAAAACCTGTGAGAAAATCTTCGAAGGTATGGGCATGGGAACTAACAATAAAGCCCGACTTGGCATTTGGCTCCTTCAGGAAGAGGCAGAGCTGTGGTGGGATGCCATTACTTCTGGGGATGCAGCTGGTACTATCCAGACTTGGGAGCAGTTCAGGACTTTATTCAATGAGAAGTTTGTGCCAGAACAAGTTCTTGAGAGGATGCGGGAGCAATTTGCTAATCTCCAGCAGGGAGACCTCTCTATTCAAGACTATCTGAGTAAGTTCACTCAGCTATCGCGCTATGCTCCAGAGCTAGTTTTGACCGACAAAGCGAAGAATAAGAGATTCATATTTGGGCTGAAGCGCAAATACCATGATAGAGCTATGAGCAACATCAAACTCTCTTTTACAGAACTCGTAGAGATGGCTTGCAACTACGAAGACATAGATGAGAGGCATGCTAGCCAAGACCGCGCTAAGAGCCAAGCAGGGAATAAGCGCAAGACCTCAACTGACCAACCCGAATCTAGCATTACCGCGGCCGCTACTCAAAAACCCGCAAAGATCCCGAAAGGAAACTGCTACAATTGCGGGGAGCCCGGTCATTTCTCTAACGTGTGCAAAGCCCCAAAGAAGCCAAGGGCCAGTGACTCAGCTGAATGCTACAACTGCCACAAGAAGGGTCACTATAGCAAGAATTGTCCTTTGAAGAAGAGCGCACTAGTGGCCCATGTCTATGACGGGAATACCCCGCCAGCTATCACCGATGGATCAGGTAAACCCGATGTCTTGGGAGGTACCCTTACCATTAAAAATATTCCTGTTTTTGTACTTTTGATACTGGTGCATCACGTAGCTTCATATCTGGTAAAATTGTTCACAAGTTAAAATTGAAACAAAGAATTCTAAAGGAACCGATTAAAGTTCAAAACCCGATAGGAGGTCCTGTTAGTCTCAGTTTATATTGCAGAGTGCCTATCTCTTATTCATGTTACAAGTTTCCCATCCACTTAATTGTCATGGATTTATCAGAATTCGATGTTATTCTCGGTCTGGAATGGTTAACGAAATATAAGGCTGAAGTTAGATGTGCCGAAAGAATCGTTAAAGTCGAAACGAGGCTTGGACCTATATATATACCATGCCATGGCTCAGAAATAAATAGAACCGAATTTTGGTCTTCTTTAGAAGTTATCCCCACCTTCATTAGAAAAGATACCGGTCGTTAAAAATTATGCGGATGTGTTTAAAGAAGTAGAAAACTTACCGCCGCAAAGAGAAATTGAATTTAGAATTGATCTAATTCCGAATGCCCGACCAGTAGTACATCCGATAAGAAGAATGGCCCCGAAAGAAAAAGAAGAGCTAAGTAGCCAAACCCGAGAATTGCTTTGTAAAGGTCTGATCAGACCAAGCTTTTCAGCATGGGGAGCCGCAGTAGTATTTGTCCCGAAATCAGACGGTACTCTAAGACTTTGCGTCGATTACAGGGATCTCAATAAACAAACACTGAAGAACAAATATCCTTTGCCCCGAATAGACGATCTGTTAGATCAATTAAATGGAGCAACCGTATTCTCCAGAATGGACCTAGCTACAGGTTTCCACCAATTGCGTATAGCCGAAGACTGTGTTCCTTTGACAGCCTTCAGGGGTCCCGATTTATTCTACGAATGGTTAGTAATGCCGTTCGGTTTGTGCAACGCTCCGGCATACTTCGTTGATCTTATGAACAGAGTGTTCCGTGGTGTGTTGAATAAATTTGTTCTAGTCTTCATCGATGACATTCTAATCTACTCTAAGTTGGAAGAAGAGCATGCAAAACATTTAGAACAAGTGTTGAAAATTCTAAGAAGAAATGTCTTGAAAGCTAAATTTTCTAAGTGTGTCTTCTGGCAGAATGAAGTCAAATTCCTAGGCCATGTCGTATCAAAAGAAGGAATTGCTGTTGATCCAAGCAAAATTACAGCGATTCAGAACTGGAAAAAACCTACTACACCCACTGAAGTTCGAAGTTTCCTTCGATTAGCTAGTTACTATCGGAAATTCGTTCAGGATTTTTCGAAGATATCAGGGGTATTGACAAAGCTTACAAAGAAGCATGAAAAATTCAAATGGACCCCCGAATGTGAAGAAGCTTTCCAAGAGCTAAAACTGAAGTTGACAACCGCTCCAGTATTGACAATAATAGAAGGTAACCAAGACTTGACAGTATGGACAGATGCTTCTATTAGAGGGCTAGGAGCAGTGTTAATGCAAAAAGGCCAAGTGATCGCATATGCCAGCCGTCAACTAAAGCCGCATGAAAGAAACTATGCTACTCATGATCTTGAGTTATTAGCTATCGTGTTCGCTTTAAGAATCTGGAGGCATTATTTACTGGGCGAGAAATTCGAACTATACACCGATCATCAATCCTTGAAATACCTGTTCACCCAGAAAGATTTAAACCTGAGGCAACAGCGTTGGTTAGAATTCCTTGCAGCATACGATTTTGAAATTATATACACTCCAGGGAAAGCCAATGTTGTAGCAGATGCGCTCAGCAGGAAAAATGAAATCATTGCCAGTTTTATCATTACTTCTTCCTTACAAGATAAGATTACTATTCTTCAGAAGGACGATGAATTCATTAAAAGGATTAGCCAGTGGATCCAAGAAGGAAAACCCTCAGATTTTAGCCTCGATAGCCAAGGGGTCCTAAGATTAAAAGGGAGAATTTGTGTGCCTGGGATTCCAGAGCTCAGAAGAGAAATACTTAATGAGTGCCATAAGTCCAAATTAAGTATCCACCCTGGTGTGAGCAAAATGTATAATGATAGTAAATGCACATTTGGTGGAAGGCGATGAAAAGAGATATTTCAATATATGTTAGCAGATGCTCCACTTGTCAGCTAGTTAAGAGTGATCAGCAGAAATTGGCTGGACTATTACAACCATTAGAAATTCCAGGATGGAAGTGGGAACAAATTTCGATGGATTTCATCGATGGCCTGCCGCGAACTAGAAAAGGAAATGACAGTATATGGGTAATCGTAGATCGCTTCACGAAGACTGCCCATTTTATCCCTGTCCGATCCAACAGAACGGCTCAAAGTCTAGCACAGATTTACTTCAAAGAAGTAGTTAAACTTCATGGAGTACCGCTCAGTATAGTCAGTGATAGAGATCCCCTGTTCACTAGCAAATTCTGGGAAGCATTCCAGGAAGAATTGGGAACCAAATTAAATCTAAGCACCGCTTATCACCCTCAGACAGACGGCCAAACTGAGCGGGTGAATAGAATTTTAGAAGACTTGCTGCGGGCTTGCGTTATTGATTTTGGAGGCTCATGGGAAGATCATTTACACTTAGCGGAATTCTCTTACAACAATAGCTATCAAGCAAGTTTGGGAATGTCCCCATTTGAAGCACTATACGGTAGACCGTGTAGATCTCCCGCATGTTGGGTAGAACCTGGCAACAGACTTGTGTTAGGGCCCGATATGATTCAAGAAGCATCGGATAAAGTCGATTTCATTAAGAAGCGATTAAAAACCGCACAGAGCCAACAGAAAAGCTATGCTGATGCGAGAAGATGGGATATATCGTTTGCCGTTGGCGATTATGTTTATTTAAGAGTTTCTTCAATGCGAGGGGTAATCAGATTTGGCAAGACTGGGAAGTTGGCACCTAGATTTATTGGTCCCTTTCCTATACTTGAACGGATTGGGACTTTTGCATATAGGGTTTCATTACCTAATTGGTTGCCTGGTATACATGATGTGTTCCACGTATCTCAGCTCAGAAAACATGTTCATGATCCAGATCTTGTTGTAGAAGAAGCAGCACAACAGGATATTGACATAACTCTAGAATTAGCACTCAAGAGAGATCCATTAAAGATAGTTGGCAAAGAAACTAGAGAGCTAAGGAGGAAAAAGATCCATTTAGTCAAGGTGCAGTGGAGTAGTGATCCTAGAGACTGTACTTGGGAAACTGAGGAAAGCATTAAACAAGCCTATCCCAAATGCAGAGTGGACATCTCTGACTAACTCCGGTGCAAGGTACCTTTACAATACTTTGCATTTACATTTTATTTCCTGCTTAACTGTTATTTCCTTTTCGAGGACGAAAAGTTTTAAGTGGGGGAGATTGTAATAACCCGGAAAATGTGAACCAGTTTAAAATTTTTAAATTTGGTTATTCCCAGGAAATTTGAATGATTAAAATAGAATATTTCAATAAAATATAGGATTGTGTATAATATGGCAGTTTGAAATTTTGAATACAAACTAAGTCTGACTGTACCAGGTGGAAAATATGACGGATTTTAACGAAACTGAAAATATTTAAATCTGTTTATCAATACCTTTCTAACGAATCTGAAAAATCGAAATTTCATAACGGAAATCAAAAGTTATGGCCAAATGAATTTTCAGAAAGGTCGCTATATAGTATATATAGCCCTTGAAAATAGAGATTTTGCATACGACCTCGGAATTCGATGAAACCACTTTTGTTGGGTCCGGGATGTCAAATTATTGCTAAGTTTCAAATTTCGTAATTTTTGAAGCTAGTATGTGAGCGGGGCAAGAGATAACGTGTTTGGTCAAATTCTATTAAAATGGGTCGACCTAAAAATGGCCGTTTTTCAAACGAGCTTAGAATTCGACGAAACTGGTTTTGTTAGGACCGTATCGTCAAAACAAAGCTAGATTTATTTTTCTGGAATTTTTCGATTCAGTTTGTGGCCCTGGCAAATTGAAATGTACGTTTAAATTAAATATCGAATGTTTTATATTTTAAATTGAAAAATAACTGACTGTAACAGTCGAAATGGCCAATGAAACATATCCCATTGTGTCCGGAATGGGGGTATTTAGCTAGGGGCGACAGTCGTTGGGTTTAAAAAGGAGTCCGTTTGCAAAAACACTATTTAAAAATTTCCTATAAGTATAGACCAATGAGAAATTTTCTTTATAAAAAAAAAAAACCTAAAAACCCTAGCCGCCAGTCGAAACGAACGATCCACGTCGCTCGTCGCTTTCCCTCTCTTTTCCGATCGCCACAGGCGACGCTAGGCCGCGCCACCACCGTCAGTCGACAGCCCTACGCCTCCTCTCCACATCCGACCTAGCCTCACCCCCAACAGAGCCGCCGTCGACGAGTTCGAGCGCTTCAAAGTCGCCGCCTTCCTGGAGCCGCCGCCGCCTGGATTCGCCATCGCATCGCCTCAGACAACCATTGATAGGAAGCTCTTTCCTCCCTCGACGACGACCAACAGTCCGATCATCCCCTAGGGCTACGGATCAAGAGAAAGATTCAAACCTAGATTTGAACAGGTTTTTAAATTAACGGCTTATTTAATTTTAAAACTGTTTTAACACTTTAAAGCGTTGCAAAACTTTGAAAAATAATATCTTTTTCGTTCTTCAACGAAATTCGATGAAACAGGAGACACCGTGACCGCAAGGAGGCTCTCTACATTCTAGAAGAAGCCGCGGATTTTTCTGACCTTCCTACGATTTTTAGCACCGCAAGAACCAATGTGAGGAATCTAAACTATTTGTGTGAATGAAATCGCGTTGTATAAATTATATAAGCGAAGTGTAAATTATATACGCATTGTATACCTCATGTACATGTGTTGTATAAGTTATATTAGCGATGTATAAATTATACAAGCGTTGTTTGAAACATATATGCTTTGAATTGTGATGAAATGCAAGTGAATTATTATATTATATATATATATATATATATATATATATATATATACTCCCCTCGTCCACAAACCATGGACGATATTTATTGCTTGTGTTTGACGTGATATTATATGGTATGACGAATGGTTGGAAATAATTGTTTGTGGTTGATATTATGGTTGAAAAATACCTTTGTGGTTGAAACAAAATAGAATAGGATTGTGGAATTGAAAATAAAACATGCCGCCTGCGTGCGAACTAGATGCATGATCCCCATTGTCAAAAACCGCGAGGTTTTAAGGTAGAGCGAGGAGCCGTACTAGGGACGGTCCCGGTTTTAACTACCCTGCCGTTATGCTGCCGAAATTTTCTGAAATATTTATGTGTTAGAATAATTTTCCTTCATTGAAATTATTTACATAACGATATCGAATATTCATGTGTTGAGTTGCAATTCATTCGTTGAGTTGAAATTCATGTGTTGAATATTATTTGAATTTAAACAAATGGCTTTAGCGATAAAAATCACATTCTTATATATACAAACTATATCGAATATTCATGTGTTGAGTTGCAATTCATTCGTTGAGTTGAAATTCATGTGTTGAATATTATTTGAATTTAAACAAATGGCTTTAGCGATAAAAATCACATTCTTATATATACAAACTATATCGAATATTCATGTGTTGAGTTGCAATTCATTCGTTGAGTTGAAATTCATGTGTTGAATATTATTTGAATTTAAACAAATGGCTTTAGCGATAAAAATCACATTTTTTATATATAAAAACCATATCGAATATTCATGTGTTGAGTTGCAATTCATTCGTTGAGTTGAAATTCATGTGTTGAATATTATTTGAATTTAAACAAATGGCTTTAGCGATAAAAATCACATTTTTATATATATACAAACTATATAGAACATTCATGTGTTGAATTTCAATTTATTCGTTGAGTTGAAGTTCATGTGTTGAATGTTATCATCTTTTAAAAATAAAATGAATCGACATTGAAAACTATATTTTTATGATAAATATGAAGTGTTAAAAATACACATGTGTCGAATAAATATTTTTGATGATAAAAATATTCCTTTTATCATGTACACGCTTAGTTAAAAATACACACGTGTTAAAATAAATAATAGTTTGCTAGGAACATTATTTTTAGCTTTGTTCTGCATATATATACATGTGTTGAACAGGAAAAATGGATTAGCTGTTGAGTAAAGAAATTATTTGCATGCCCAACAAATAGGTAAACCTTGATGAGTTGGCTGCGCAATTTTATTTATATATCAACTCTTGTGAATGCCATTGGATGCGGAGTGCTGGTTTTTCTGTGTGAAATAATAAACAACGCCATAGGATAGTAACAATTAATTTTGAACTACACTACATGGCATACTTCTAGACGATAGGCATACTTCATCATATTCCACATAAGCAATTGGAGCTTGTGTGACGAGGTGGAAGATTTACCATATAAGCAAGAGGCTTGTATGGCGATGACTATGTACTACAGGTTGAACTGATGACTGATATGGACTATATAAATTATAACGATAAAATGCCAGATTAATAAAAACCCCACACGGGTCTAGAGTTGACAATAATCACGTCGCTCTAGTTATTAGATACGGCACATGGACTATTTATTTCCACACGGAAACGGGGTGACGGGAATTTATTCTCTGGAGTGATTATCAGTACATGCTCCCCCGTAAACACCAGAATATATCACTAAAAATATGTGAATGCTTTTTAGGATTTATTGGGTACCTAATACGGCCCAATAAATTTCCAAACCCCTCCCCGTACAAAGGAGGTTATGGCGAAATTTTTCAAAATATTAAGGCGTTAGTGAAATATTTGAAGTGAAAACGAAGTTGAAAATATAAAATAAACTATAGTTGAAACTATGGAATGAACTATATTTATATATATAAATATAAATATAATTAAAAGGAATGGAGGCCGTGCAGTTCGCGTTTCGGAATCGTAATTTGAAACGATTAGTTTGAGAAATCCGACCATCGGATTTTCCCGAAACCGCAACCGCTGGGTTTGCCTTGGAAATATCTTTCCAACGGCACCAACCTTGTGAAAATCCAACGGTTGGATTGTCCGGAATGTTTAATTCAAATCTGAAGAAAAACAGCGCCAGAATCATTTATATTTATATATAAATATAAATATAATTAAATTTAATCGAATAACGACGCTGCAGTTCGAATTTTGAAACCGTAACTTCAAACGACTAGTGTGGAAGATCCGACCGTCGGATTCTCACGAAACTGGAACCGTTGGGTTCGCTTTGGGAATATCTTCCCACTGATATAGACTTTGTAGAAATCCAACGGTTAGATTTTCCGATATGTGTAAAACAAATTAAGGGAAAAACAACGCCAGTGACACGAAACGACCTGAAACGTCGTTTAATTAAATATGGCCATTTTTAAATAAATAAAAATGGCGAAAAATTGTTATAAAATATTATAAGCAACATATTTTGCAAATGAACCAATTGGGCTTGAATTGTTTGATATTTGATGGTTGTATGTGTATGACATGAAAATAACACTAAATGACTGAAAGATGGATGTCGAGTAATATAACCATATAAAGAATCGATTTAAATTCTAATGACGTGGATTATTTGAAAAGGCCGAGCTAACCCTCATTTCAAATAATTCATCGAGCGATTCGAATTGGAAAATGCAAAGACGATTCAAGACCGACGATCTTCGTATCGGTTGGATGGGCGCTACTGAGGTTCCTAACCGGAGTAGCTACCGGAAAGGGACGGAAGTAGTAGCCGTCTGAACGTATATGTTGATTGGACGGATATACGAGGAATTTGACGCCTCCGGTTTCGTTCAGACCCAGGACGGACTTGTAAATGGACTGTGTGTCTGACATTGGATTTTGTTCTATACTGATTGATCTCTGTTAAATATATATCTGTTTGGCGGCAGAGAATTTATTCTCTTGCTTAACGCCCTTCTCTGAGACGTATGAGCTTAGAGGTTATATATCGATGGAAATCAATCGTATGGAGTGGACTGCCTATGTGGCATGCCAAGATGCTATGATCAAGGCTTCTGTTGCAAAGCAAAGTCTTGTGGATGATGATCAAAGCAAGGTCTACGTGGCCTAGCTTTGTGTATTTCGTAGATTCGCGAACCTCACACCCCGGTATGAGCTAAAAATGGGATACGGACTGCAGGGAGAGCACGACGTTTCTTTCTAGCTATGGTGGTGTTAGTGACTTACCAGCCCTGACATATATATCTACTTTTCACCTTTGTGGTTGTTGGAATGCGAGGCGCCTCGATTATAGGTCTGTAAGGACCGGGAAACATGTGTTCAGGCATAATTAATCCTCTAACGTAAGTGAGGACCGGCCCTGAAGCATCCAGGGGTTACCCAGTGTGCGTAGTCCTGAGGCATTTGCTAGAGTGTCTCAAAGCGGAGAGGAGCTTGCCCCTTGCCTCGACTCATGACGGAAATCCAATTTCCAATACGAGATAACGGCTTCGATTGTAACTTATATATGGCGACATAGTGGCATGGGACGCTCATGTTGCCTATGATTGATATTTATGATGCTATTCGTTTTTGAAACATATATGCACTAGTAATAATATCAAATGATTTCTCTTTATACGTATCAAGCATATTTGGCTATTATAAGGTAAAACTCTATCCTCCGGCTTGCGTTGCATTGTGTGTTGGGACTTGAGTCTTATAATGGCTTCATTCTTTCCAAAAGCATTGCGTTGTTTTAAAAGAATTTACCTTGTTTTAAATGCACTAGCAATCACTGGAGTGAACCCGTTCCGCGAAAGTGGCGTGGTCCTATGATTTGCTATTACTATTGTTTAACTGTTAAATATATTCCTCATACCAGTCCCCATGACTGACTCGTTGTTTGTTTCACTTTGCAAACTCGGGTGCCCTTATTTTCACACGGGCAGCCTAGTACACAGGTGACAGGTGATTTTTGGTTTTGCACTGCTGCATAGCATGCACTTTTGGCTCTTGGCGAGGCTGACTTCATAGAGATGACTTAGATATTCTCCGCCATTACTGTATTTATATTATGATTCCGCCACTGGCGATGCAGACTGATTTACTTTCCGTATTTCTCACTATATGTATATGTATTCCGCCTTCGGCGATGTAGACTGATACTCTTATTATGTCACTGCATGTATGTATTCCGCCTCTGGCGATGATGACTGATCACTTCCCTTTCTTTTTACTAAGTATACCCCACGCTATGCTATTCTGATATTCCTACATGTTGTGATTCCGCTGTCATATCCATGTAAAAGTATTTTATTCATTGTTTCTGCTATTATCTGTACTCTGCTATGATGATTAATGTGTTATTTCCTAATGATTATCCTTAATACCGCCCCTCGGATTTTGGGATCGTCACATTATGTATGTAATTTGTTTTAAAATATAAAATTCATTATTTTAAAAATATAAAATTCATTGTTTTAAAAATAAAAATAAAAATAGCATTATTTTAAAATAAAAATTGCATTGTTTTAAAATAAAAATCGCATATTTTCAAAATATAAATTGCATGCTTTTAAATTTTAAAATGAAAATGCATTGTTATGAAAATGTAATTTGTATATATAGTAGTGAAGGAGTAAAATGTGATTTTTATTATAAAATAGTTTTATATTAAAAATATGATTTTTAATTTATATATAGCATTAATTTTAAAAATATGAATAACATGGTTTTTAAAAGAAATAACACAGTATAAAAATGTGATTTTAATACAAACTGCGTGAAACAGATTGCGATGGAACCGACTGGGAGCGAACAGAATCCAAACTGTCCCATAAAAACTGACGGAGTGGAAACCAAAGGTGAGAACTTCTCACTCTAATCTTGTTTTCTAGTTAAATATATACTAGGTTGCAGAAGGGGCTTAGTAGCTCCTGACACCATCGTCCATAGATCATGGACGACTTGTTTGATTGTATTGTGTGGTGGACATTGACTGTGATTGTATTGTGAAATGGAAAATAAAATATTCATGTCATGAATAAAATATTTAAATAATAAAAATATCATTTTTATTGTATATATGAACTGTATAAAATATTCAATGTTGAGATAAATATTTTATCATTAAAAATATAATTTTTAATGGGTATATGAACGAAAATAAATATTCATTTAAAAATCAGACGATTTGTTTATGTACACACATTTAACTGAAATTGTTTGGGATGATATATTTTACACATCGCCCAACTACACAAATAAAATCGGTGTGTGATTGATTGAAACCGCACACGGGTATTGGGATGATATTTGACATACACTAATCTCAATTGTTTAGTTGCATGTCAATCGATTGGTTGACTGGCTTTTGTAAGCATTAATTATTTATATTTAACGCTTATGCAGTTGTATAATGCACTCTGGATGATGGTTGACTGTGTTTGATTATGGTTGTGTACATGTGTGTATGAAATCCATATAAATAAAATTATATGGTAATTGACTATGTCTGATTCCAATTCGAAAAGAACGAATATTTTAAAATGAAAATTAATGAATATTTTAAAATAATATTCAGTAATGGATCAAAATATGATTTTGATATCTGATTTGGGATGGACACGAAAATATTTAAATATATATAGCCGTGTTGATTAGATTAACGCCATTTTGACGTGAATGATATTTATATTGATTTTATTCATTTTTATAATGAATATTGAAAAGGTAGTGATTTCAAAAATCTAATGTTTTGAATATGATCATTTTTATATTAATGGTATGGAATATTCAATTTTGTTTTAAAATTGAGTATGAAGTTGAAATCATTTTGAAAACGAATTTAAAATGATTTATAAACTAGGTTTTAAATGGAAATCGATGAAATATATATTTTATATATTGATGGCCTGAATAAAATGTGCCGCAGTAGCTCACGAATTTCGACCATTGACTTCGAATTGACATTATGGGAGATCCAACCGTCGGATTCTCCTAAAACCAGAACCATTGAGTTCATATTGAAAAGAGCTTTCCAACGAATATAAGCGATTTGAAATCTAACAGTTGGATTTGGAATTATGTCCAAACCAAATTTGGAAAAGGTCGCTATGGATGCAGTTTGATGGCCGCTAGTGGAAATCGACTGTACGGGCCTTGATAAAATTATTTAAAAAATTAATAATTTGGGTAAAATCATAATAAATGATTTGGAAAGAATTGGGATGAAAAATTCCACATTTGTAAAGATAAAAATATTTTTTATCAAAATGAATTAGTTATTAACTAGAATAAGAATCCAATAATTTTTAAATAAATAAAATGGATTGAGAAAATTGTTTTAAAATAAACAGAATTTTTCCAATAAATAAATTGGAATGGATTTGAATCGAAATTATCTTCGCAATATTTCGATATTGGATTCCACGATTATACGGATGTTGTGGAGGAATTTGAAAGATATATATATATCGTTATTCCCAATACGATATTTGTTGATTTCAATATTTGATATTGAATATAAGCGGATATAATTTCTATTCAGAGCCTTGTGTTTAATATTGAATTGGATTTTGGGTTTGTCGTGAATGGTGTCATAAATAACACCGTTCTTAAACCCAGTTGAGAAAAGATTAAATCTTTTTATTTAGATTTAGTGAAGTTTACCAATTAATTAATATTTAATTGGAATTGAATGGAAATTGGTTTTTGGGTTTATCGTGAACGGTGTTTTGAGTAACACTTGTTCTTTAACCTGATTATTAACGGAATATGATTTTGGGTTTGTCGTGACAGGTGTCTTAAATAGCGTTGTTCTTAAACCCAGATGAGAAAAGAATAAATATTTTAATTAAGATTTAGAGAAGAATACAAATTAATTAACATTTAATTGGAATTGAAATGGAATGTGAATTGGGTTTATTGTGAACTGTGTTTTTAACGACATTCATTCTTTAACCCGATTTACAGTAAAATGTGATTTGGAATTAATAAATCTTTTACTAAGATTTAATGGAATTTTCCAAAGTAAAGTTTTTTTCCAATTTAATATATTAAATTGGAATTGAATGGAATTCGATTTGAAAATAATTGAAATGAGCTTCTGTGGAGGAAGACTGTTAATATATATGGAATTTAAAAGGCTTTGTCGTTATTCAATGTATATTATCAGTCGGATACGAAAATTGATATTGATTGTATATATTGATCTGTTTTCCGTGAAGATTCCGTAAATAATGGAATGGGATTTGGGTTTATTGTGAACGGTGTTTTGAATAACACTTGTTCTTTAATCCGATTTACAGTGAAATATGATTTGGAATTTATAAATCATTTAATTAAGATTTAGGGGAATTTTCCAAAGAAGGGTTTTCCAATTTGATAACTTAAATTGGAATGGAATGAATTAACCTATGTAAACTTCTGTGAAGGAGGACCATTACTATTTATGGAATTTAAAAGGCTTTAACATTATTCCATTTAAATATTGGTTGAACACAGAGGTTTATATCGATTATATATATTGATCTGTTTTCCGTCAAGATTCCATAATTAATGGAATGTGGTTTTGGGTTTATCGTGAACTGTATTTTAAATGACATTAGTTCTTTAACCCAGTTAAAGATAAGATTAATTTCTTAAGTTCGAATAACCATTAAGTAATTATTTTATGAATTAGAGTTTTAATGAATCTTTAATTAGATTGTAATGTGAATGTGATAATTGAATTTATCAAACTCATGAAATGATCGAGAATGGAGTATCACCAGTTTTGCTTCAAGCGATAGTTAAATCTATAATTAGGTTTGAACGTGAAATGGTAATTAATTTTCCGATAACACCGTGGTGTTAGATGTGGAGTATTACCAGTTTTGCTCCATGGGATGAATAGTTTAGCATTGGAAAATAAAAGAAATGATTACTTCGGTAAGGTGCGCTAATCACGACTAGTTTGGATAAACCTTAATTTGGTTTGAATTGATATCCAATGGAAGATTAAAGAATAAATTTGAAGAATTTATCTTTGATAAAATTAATGGGAACCTTTCCAAAATGATATGAATATTTGAATAAAAGAATATTCAAAACTGGAATGAGCCATATGTTGTGTTTTTATAGCACTTATTTATAAGATACGCAAGTTATTCAGAAAGGCGGGGTTTAACCCATTCTGAATAACCGATTCGACGATATGTCGACGATGAAGATGGTGGTTGAAGACCAAAGGTCTTCACATTGTTTGGATGATTACTGATGTCTTGATTGGGCTGTACACCCAAGACAAGGTAATAAGTGGTGATCGCCCAGACGTACTTGGAGATGGACCAGATAGACGAGGACCTCTCTCCTGTATAGGACATATGGGACGAGGAATAAGGTGCCTCCGGTTTTGTTCATACCTAGAACGAACTTGTAAATGGATGTGTGTCTGACATTGGATTTTATTCTGTGTTGATAGATCTCTATTAAATATATATTTGTTTGGTGGCAGAGAATTTATTCCCTTTCTTAACACCCTTCTCTAAGACGTATGAGCTCAGAGGTTATATGTCGATAGACATCAGTTGCATGGCGTGAATTGCCTGTGTGGCATGCTGAGATGCAAATGATCAAGGCTTCTGTTGAAAAGTAGAGTCTTGTGGTTGATGATCAAAGCACAGCTTTAATATAAGATAGCTTTGTGTATAACATTAATTCGCGAGCCTCACACCCTGGTGTGAACCAGAAACGGGAGAGGACCTCAGCGAGGACATGTGTTTCCTTCTAGCTAGGTGTAGTGTCAGGGTTTTGCAAGCACAGACGTTTTACTTATGTGGATGATGGATATCCAGGCGCCTCGGATATACAGGTTACTACGAAGCCAATGGATATTGAGTCTTCTGGCTCATTTATGCCCCATAGTGCAGGTAAACGCATGGTTTAGGCATTTTAATCCACTCCGTGTGGACCGTCCCTGACGATCCAAAGGCTTGACTGAGTGCTTGCCAGAGGCTCGGGCTAGAGAGTCTCTAAATGGTAAGGACGATCCCTTGCCTTGGTTCACATATGGAAATCCAACTTCCAATACGTGACTTTGCGGTTTTAATTGTAGAGCCTAGTATTGGATAGATGGTACCCATGCTGCCTATGATTGATACATTATGATTGAAATTGTTTTTGAAATGGATATGCACTTATAACAGTATCAAAATGATTTGTTATAAACGTACCAAGCATGTTTGGCTATTACAAGGTAAAACTCTATATTCCGGCTTGCGTTGCATTGTGTAATGGGACCTGAGTCTTATAATAACTTCATTTTTTCAAAAAGTATTGTGCTGTTTGTTTTATACACTGGTATTCTTGGGAGGAAACCCGTTCCGTGTTATACGGCGTGGTCCCTTGATTAACTTTATTTTTAAAGTAAAGATTTTATAACTGTTTTAGTGCTCACACTAGTCACATGACTGACCTGGAGTTTATTGTTTTAACCTAAACTCTGGGTGACTCTATTTTCCACATGGGCAGCTAGTAGTTTTGGGTTTGCAGATTTATTCTTACAGGATCCTGGTTTACAACTGGAGATATATTCGGAAAGCTTTGTATTCGTGTATTTGTTTCAGTTGTGTTATGCATTATTTTTCCATTGCGTTGTAATTTAAATCTCTGATATTTATCAAATGTATATTATTTTTTCATACTCTATATATTCTGGTACTCTGATGTATATTGTTGTAATAAGCAATGAAATGTTCTTCTGTTTGGGTTCTGATTTGTCATGTTCTCAAAGAATCCGTTCTTTCTCTTTTCTTTGGAGATAGGGGAAGTTTGGGCATTATATCAGACATCTGAGTTGTCAGGAATTTTTATTCTGATAGCTTGCACAGACGTCTGACCATTCAAGATAGACGTCTGGGGTGGAATTTATGGATCTGCTGACCGAGTTTTATGGAAATATTTATTTTGAGAAAGTTTTGTGGGGGATTTATTCGAGACATTTTAGGGTCCAATTAGGGTATTGACCTAGTCTTTCTATTTGCCTATGTAAACATCTCATTATAGATAGATTTATTTGTACTTGAAAGGGAGAAAAACTTGTTTTTCTTTTAGGGATTGAGATATCTTCTCAATTTTAAGTTGTCTTTGTAATCAATTGGTGGAATAATAAAGATTTGTTTGGAGTAATTCAGTTGTTGTTGTTTTCTTCTTCCCTCTTTTAAAATCTAATTGATTTTAGTTGATCGAGAGGGTTTAGTTGATCCATGATTTATGTACTTCGCGCTTCCGTTCCCTAACAATTGGTATCAATGTCTTCTACACAAATTTTTGAGGAGGGTTTGAATATGGATAAAAGAATCATTGAAAAGCTCAATGGAAGAAAGTGGGGATTACGGAAGGTGAAGATGGAAGTTTTCCTTTATCTTAATGATCTTCATCAACCATTAGAAAATAAAGGGGAGAAACCTAGTATTTTATCCAAAGAAAAATGGGAGACTTTGGATAAGAAGGTTGATGCGCCTATTTGATGTTTTTTTTTGGATAATTCAGTGTTTCATATTGTCGCTAATGAAACATCTGCTTATGTAATTTGGAAGAAATTGGAAGGAATTTATGAAAAGAATTCCGCAAAAAATAAGGCTCTTCTTATGATAAGATTGGCGAATCTAAAGCTTAAGGAAGGTGGATCAATTGAAGAGCATCTTAATGATTTCTGGAAATTGTGAATCAATTGGCTGCCATGAATTTCAAGGTAAATGATGAAACACAAGCCTTAATGATGATGAGTTCATTATCGGAGAGTTGGGAAACACTTGTGGTTGCATTAAATAACTCAAATTTGGATGGAGTTATTTCAGTGGGGTTAGTGGATAGCAGCTTACTTAATGAGGAGATGCAGAGGGCGAACCTTATGGAAGAAAATGACAAGGAGAAGGCAACAAAAATTGGAACTCGAATTGAAAAACCTTTTATTGCAAGGAGGGTTAATGAACGAAATACGGAAATGAAATCGAATAGACCAGACATGAAAAAGGGATACATTTTTTTTTACTGTAACAAACGCGGTCATCAATTGAGATTTTTTCACAAGCTTAAAAGGGATAAGGAGAAGATGAAGGCATTGGAAGAAAAGTCGGATGAACAAAATAATAATGGTAATGAGGTGAATTTTGGTGAAGATCTTGAAGGCAATACCTTATGTGTTAATGAAGGTGAAAGCAAAGATTGGTTACTTGATTCAGGAGCTTATTTCCACGTATGTTATCAAAAGAAAACATTTATTGATTATGAAGAACAAAATGCTGCAGTGGAATCTGCCAACAGTCAATTATTGCATGTTAAAGGCATAGGTTCGGTTCAATTGAAGATGGATAATGGAAATATGGTGAAGCTAACAGGAGTTAGGTACATCCCATAAATTAAGAAGAATTTGGCTTCAATTGGATAGTTAGAACAAAAAGGCTGTAATCTTTCGACTAAAGGTGGAGTCACAAGGGTTTGGAGGGATAATAAGAAGATTTTGTGCATAAAACGAGGAAATGATAACATTTGTAAATTTCTTGGAAAACAGTGGAGAATGTTATGAGTTCTCAATTTGATTAAAGAGGCAAGTTAGTCTGAATCAAGGTAGAGCCAGCAACTTAAAGCCACAAAGCCTACATGGAGGCCATTGTGGTATTACAAACAATTTTGAGATAATTTTGGAGCGGTGCATCTCATGTGGGAGATGCATCACTTGTAGGTGGTTTTTTGGTTTGTGGACTTTTTTTGAGATTGATGATTGTTGGAGGGATTTCATATCAAGGTGGAGTGTTATGATTGTGATATTCAATCATATATGGAGAAGACGGTGTGTGAGCTCAAGATTAGAAGGGAGATCGTGCAACAGAAGGGCACATCAGAGCTTCATCTCAGACATCGGACCCCTATACATTAGACGTTTGACTTGGCAGGGATTTTTATCCGGAGAGCTTGCGCAGACGTCTGACAATTCAGGTCAGACGTCTGGGGTGGAAAGTATGGATCTATTAACCGAGTTTTACGGAAATATTTATTTTGAGCAATTTTTACAGAGGATTTATTATTGAGATATTTTGAGGTCCAATTAGGGTATTTACCTAGTCTTTCTATTTGCCTATATAAACATATCATTACAGATAGATTTATTTGTACGTGAAAGGGAGAAAAACTTGTTTTTGTTTTTAGAGATTGAGATATCTTCTCAATTTTAGGTTTTCTTTGTAATCAATTGGTGGAATAATAAAGGATTATTTGTAGTAATTCATTTTTTATTGTTTTCTTCTTCCCTCTTTTAAAATCTAATTGTGTAGAGATCCCGGGGAAACCCTAACATAGAAGACCCACAAAAGAAGTAATTTTATTTAAATGCAACTGGTTCAACAACGTTCCAGAGTCTGAAATCAACGTGCATCCAAAATATAATCTTATAGAGGTAAAACTTACTTTGTGTTATCATAAGTATGATCCTTTTGTACTTGTTAAACAAGCTCTACATGTTTATTATGCTCCTTACCCATCTCTAAGAAGAAATAAGATATATAGCGCCTTGGAATTCGACAATGGTTAAATTAGTTATTTAGTTTGGTCCCAAAATGGAATTTAAGAAAACAAAGGAACTTGACCATGAAATTTGCACTGCTGCATTCATGATTGAATTTTGGTCAACCTTCATGTTTGCAACTTCGCGAACGAAGTCCGTATGAAAAAGTTACGAAAAAAATACGAAAATGGACAGAAAATAATTAAATAGAATATATTTAATCAGGAAACTAATGTTGCCATTTATTACCCTGCCTCGCACAGGAGGCATATAAACTTGGGTGTCGACAGCCGTACGACTTACCAGTCACCTCTCCTGTAGCGGCTAGTTTTATATATTATGATATATATACGAATGGATAGATTTTTCTATAATTAAATCTAATGGCTCATGATCATTTGTACGCCTATAAATAAAGGGCTATATCCTAACTATTTTGCTCACATTTTTTAGAGGCAGCAACGAAGCTCTACCATTCCTAATTCTCCAATCTCTTCTAAAATTCAAAGATATGAATATAAACATATCAGATTTACAAGGATTTGAGATACTGAATATAGATTGGTGCAAAAGGGTTGGTTCTACATATAGGTAATCTTCCTTATTAGTTTTCCTTCTCCTTTTCAAAATCTTCTTTCAGATCTACAAATTTTAATATGTGTGTGTATATCCCCTTTTTATATATATAGTGGATCTACACGATTTGGAATTATAGGCTTAAAAGCCGTAATCAGATTTGGATTTAGAATAGCTCTCAGGCGAGTGAGAAATATATTCATTGTTTAGAATATCATATATATATTTTGTGTCCTATTTGAATTTATATGTAAAGACCCAGAAATTCCCGCTCTTTGAATCGACCATAAACCACACAGGTCTGACCCAAAGGTTGGAAATCTTCGAATACTTTAACTTTGGGAATGCAATACATCAGAACAATAACACCAGACTTTTATTACATTATAATAATGTTACATCAGAGTACAGAATATATCAGAGTACATTGAAATAAAATTACAGCGGAAGATAAACTACAAAAGATTTAATACATTAAATAAAATACAGTAAACAGCGGAAGACTACTAAGCTCTGGACACAGCTTTAGGCTTCGATCCAGGATCCTGCTAAAAGAATAGATATCTGCAAAAAGCTACTCGACTGCCCGTGTGGAAAAGAGGGCACCCGAGTTTGCAAAGTGAAACAAACTACGAGTCAGTCATGGGACTGGTGTGAGAATTCTAAACTAACATAACTAATAAGACAAATCCAAGGACCACGCCACTTTCGCGGAACGGGTTTACTCCTATGGATTGCCAGTGCATAAACCAAAGTAAATCGAGAAATAACGCAATGTCTTTTTGGAAAAATGAAACCATTATAAGACCCAGGTCCCATCACACAATGCAACGCACACCAGAGGATAGGGTTTTACCTTATAATGGTCAAAAGATACTTGATACGTATAAAACGGATTTGATATTATTATTAGTGTATATATGTTTTTAATAAAAAGATTTGAATCATAAGTAGCAATCCTAGACGGCATGGTTACCATATAGCAGGTCGCCAATACTAGTTCTACAATCAAAACCGCAAGGGCGTATTGGAAATTTGGATTCCATCATGAGTCGAGGCTAGGGGCAAGATCCTCTCTGATTCAAGACACTCTAGCAAATGCCTCAGGATTCCCCGCAGTGAACCCTTGGAAGCGGTAGGGCCGGTCCCCGCCTATGGGCAGTGGATTGGTTATGCCTGAACACACGTTTCCCGGTCCCTTTGGACCTATAGTATGACCAGCAACGACCTATAAAAATAACGAGGCGCCTCAAAATCCATCATCCACATAAGTAAAATGTCAGCGCTGGTAGGTCCCTGACATCACTCTAGCTAGAAAGAAACGTGTGCACTCCCTACGGTCCGTATCCCGTTTTTGACTCATACCGGGGTGTGAGGCTCACGAAGTCATGCTATACACAAAGCTACGCCTAAATAGGCCGTGCTTTGATCATCAACCACAAGGCCTTCTTTTCAACAAAAGCCTTGATCAATGCATCTTAGCATGCCACATTGTCAGTCCATACTATACCATTGATTTCTGCCAATATATAACCTCTAAGCTCATATGTCTCAGAGAAGGGTGTTAACCACCAAGCAGATATGTATTAACAGAGATCAACGAATGTAGTATAAAGGACTACAACGTCAGACATACATTCCATTTATAAACTTATGCTCTGGGTCTGAGCGAAAGTCAAATCCGTACAAATCAACACTACGTCCGGATAACTACCATCTTAGCCCCGTCTTGGGAGCAAATCAATCAAGGACCTCAACGCTAGTTACCCATTCGATGTGAAGATCGTCGGTCTTCAATCGCCGTCTTCAACTCTTAGATTTAAAACGTCGTATAATCATTTGAAATGAGATTGAACCCGGTCTTCTCAAATGATTCTCGTATATATATATATATATATATATATATATATATATATATATATAATTTGAAAACATTTCATATCGTTATTAATACTTGATAACAACATATCGCTGTTTTTATTTATATAAAAATAGCCTAAATTAATTTAACGACGCTTCGGGTAAATGGGCGACCCTGGCGTTGTTTTCAACCAAATTTGATTTACACATATCTTGAAATCTAACCGTTGGATTTTGGCGAAATTTATGTCATTGGAAAGATCTTCCCAAAGCGGTCCAAACGGCTCCAATTTTGGGAAAATCTGACGGTCGGATCTCTCTGTATAACCGTTTAAAGTTACGATTGCCGATACGCGAACTGCCGTGCGCGTTCCGTTTAATTTATAATTTATATTTATATATATAATTATAAATCGTTTGACTATTCCAATTTCAAAAGTCTATTCTTTTTATCGCATCTAAAATGACAATAAAAATATCACTTTTAATAACTCTGTTTTGTTTACACTAAATGTAAATAAATTATACTTTTTTTCTATATTTTGTTTTATTTACCTAAATGTAAATAAATTATGTTCTTTCTATGTTTTAATTTATTTACCCTAAATGTAAATAAATTACATTCTTTTTCTTACCCTATTTATTTACCTAAATGTAAATAAACATATTGTTATCTTTTTCTTACTTATTTACCTAAATGTAAATAAATGTTTTACTTTTACTTTTGTTATATTTATTTACATTAATTGTAAATAAATGTATCTAATTTCTTATTCATATTCATTTACACTATTTGTAAATAAATGGTTTCAAATTCCTTTGCAAATCCTATTTACATAGCAAATGTAAATAATTGTATTTCTTTAATTCTTTTCTGATATTCCCTTTTAACATAAAAAGAATATCTTATGTTAGTTCTTTTCTAACCTTTCTTTTTATTATTTACATAAGAAAATGTTAACAATTACTATTTACAAATTGATTCTTTTTATTTACATAAGAAAAATGTAAATAAATCCTATTCACATAATAATTATTATTATTCTTTTTATTTACATAAGAAAATGTAAATAAATTCTTATTCACATATTTGTTCTTTATTTTCTATTTATTCTTAATTACATAAATGTAATTTTCTTCCTTATAATCTTAATTACATAAAAATGTAATTTTATTTCTTATAATCTTAATTACATATAAATGTAAATTTCTTTACAGTGTAAAATATATTCTTTTAATTACATATAAAAATGTAATTTATTTAGTCTCTTATTTACCTAATGTAAATATATATGTCTTCCTTTGTCTATGTTTTATTTATTTACACTAAATATTTTGAAGTAATTTACATATATAAAATGTAAATTTAGAAAATTAATATATATGCTTTAACCTCTCACATTGGATAGGTATTGTTGTGATTACTGGACTGCCGGGCGGGTCCGGGCAGGTTTACATCACAACTCAATCCAACCTCGGGTGAAGCATACTGATTTTCTCATTTATTTACATAAGTGTAAATAAATGTTTTCTTTTCTAATTCTTATTTATTTACGTCAAATGTAAATAAATGTTTTCTTTTTCTTCGCATTGAAAATATAATCCTTTCTGTTTATTTTTCTTTACATAGAAAAATGTAACTTTTCTTTTTATTTTCCATAGAAAATAATGTTTCCAATTTATTTCCTTAACATGGAAAATAATGTTTCTTCTTTTTTCTTAACATAGAAAATAATGTTTCTTTTCTAATTCCATAACATTAGGAAAACAATGTTAATTTTATTTTCTTTTTACATTGAAAACAATGTTTCTTTTTACATTGAAAACAATGTTAATTTTTATCTTTTTACATTGAAAACAATGTTTTCTTTTTACATTGAAAACAATGTTTCCTTTATTTTCTTTTCATTGAAAAAGAATGTTTCTTTTCTATTATTCTTACCTTAGAAAAACAATGTTTCTTTTATATTATCATTACATTGGAAAAACAATGTTTCTTTTTTATTTTATGTTTGCATTGTAAGATGCAAATAAAAGGTGAATTTTATTTCTAATGTAGACATATTTTCTAGTGCCAACATTTCAAATATAAATATAATTTCTAATGCGAATGTTTGGTTCATTCAACTATATCCACATGACGATGGTATTTGGTGTCATTACAACAAGGCCAACATGACGATATTTTTTGGTGTCATTACAATAACATTAACATGACAATAGTTTTTGGTGTCATTACAATAACATTAACATGACGATAGTTTTTGGTGTCATTACAATACATTAACATGACGATAGTTTTTGGTGTCATTACATATAGTGAATCACTAATAAGGCCTCATCTTACTTTTATTTGTAAATCAAATAAGACATTAAATCTTTATTTTCTATATTTGTGAATTGAAATAAAATATCAAATCTTCATTAAACCAAACTTTAATCTTTCTAAATCAAAAATAAAGATTCACTTTTCTTATTATATTGGAAATCAAGATAAAAATTCAACCTTTTCATTGATTTTGTAAACACATTAAAGATTCTAATTTATTTTGTAAATTAAAATGAAACTTTTACTTCCTTTTATTTTTATATAGATCAAACTTTCTTTTATTAAAAATAAAATACGATAAAGATTCGACTTTGTTTTACCTTGTTCCAAAAACAAAGGATTAAAACTTTACTTTGTTTTCAAAATCAAAGAGACTAAAACTATATTTTTGTTTCAAAACAAAAGAGTAAATCTAAAATTTTATTTTCAAAACAAAAAGAGCAAGTCTTTATTTTCGTGTTCAAAACAAAAAGAGAAAATCTTATTTTTGTTTTTAAAACAAAAGATCCAAATTTTTGTTTTTAGAATAAAGATCCAAATTTTTGTTTTTAGAACAAAGATCGAAATTTTTATCATGGTTAGGATAATTCAAATTAAAAATTAAACCTTTGCTTTTTATTTTGTAAATCAAAATAAAATCAAATCAAATCAAATCTTGTTTTAATTTTGTGAATCAAAATATGAACCTTTGTTTCCTTTTTATTTTGAAATATAAAAGATTCAAAATAAAATAAAGAGAAAAATTAGAATATAGATGAGAACTATATTACGATTACACAAAAATACAGATCTGGACTAACATTCCAACACAGCACAAGAACATTACAATTCACACAAACATTATATATCTTACATCACCACAACACAGATCAATAATAATAACAA
This sequence comes from Allium sativum, assembly GCA_030737875.1. Taxonomy (NCBI): domain Eukaryota; kingdom Viridiplantae; phylum Streptophyta; class Magnoliopsida; order Asparagales; family Amaryllidaceae; genus Allium; species Allium sativum. The sequence continues at coordinate 299,516,190 of CM060922.1, forward strand.
CAGATCATGATTTCACTATTTTAATTAATTTAATAAATTAGGATTCTCACATTCGTTGTAGATTATGGTCCAAATTCCAAACAGTTCAAAATGGTCCTTTTTCAGTCCAGCAATGTAGATCTGGTTTTTACGATCAGAACGCTGCCCTTCTTTCTTCTTCAGGAACAAAGGCCGAACCTTTCGACAGGCAATGGAGGGTGGCGGCTGGGAATTGACTGCGGTGGCTCGAGTAGGTTGTTGCGGTTGCATATCGATGGTGGAATGCGGTGACAACGAATGGTGGAAGGGAAGAGCAAAGATTTTGGAGGCCGCCATTTGATTTGCAAGATTTAATTTTCGGTGAGGATGGATTTGGGGAAAACGTTTGACTGAGAAAAAAAAGAGTAAAGGGGAAAGTGATAAAAAGAAAGGGGAGGGAATGGTTTTTATAAAAGGGGAAAGGCGCAAGGAGATACATGAAAGGACACGGTAAAAAAAAAAGAATGCGTTAATTTCCTTAAATCACGAAAGAAACGGTCCATATGTTTCACCGATTCAAATACTGGATATTTAATTAATTAATTAATTCCACGAATGTATTTAATATTAAAAGGAAAGCATTTATGTTATATTATGTATTTTATATAAATAAATCATTCAATCTTTTTGGTGTTCATCTTTAATTCAAACCCAAACGTTACTAGCTTACAATAAGGCTCATATTAGTTATAGGAATCATTTACGTACATTATAAATTTCTTGGTTTCATAAATTATATTTAACACGACAATATTAATTATATGAATTAATCAAATTTAATGTAGTCCATTAATTTCCATTATTCAATCCTTAACTCAATTTCAAACGTTACCAACTTAGTCCTAATCTAACATTGGACTCATATTTAGTCAAGCTTTTTTTTTTTTTTTTTTGGTTATTTAGTCCATCTTCTCTTTTTTTTGTATTAATAAATTTATTTAATTCTTAAATTTACTTAGGGATGAAACTTTCCATTTTCTTTGGTTTAATGTAATCAATTTATGAGGGGAAGGGAAAAATATTTCATTTCCTTTCTTTAAATTACTTAATTAATGGGGATAGTTAGAGAAGGAAACTTTCATTTCCTTTCTAATGTGACATATTATAACAAAAATGTTATTCTTAATAAATGTCATTTTTGTAGCATGGCATTTATAATACGACATAAATGACACTTTTAATACTAACATGAATAACCTTTATATATTCTAATATTTCTGACCAAGTGACATTTTTGTTCCAGTTTAACATTTCTAAAAAAAAAGAGTGACCTTTTTTATCTAATTTAACATTCCTAATAAAAAATGTTATTTTCCATCTAACATAATTTTTCTAATATAAAATGCCTCTTTTTTTTAACTAATGTAACATTTCTATACACAAAATGTTCTTTTTTAACTAATGTCACATTTCATATAGAATGTCCCTTTTTTTTATAATGTAACATTTCTATATATAAAACGTTATTTTTTTTTCTTTGACAATTCTAGTGAAACATTTATCATAAAGATGACAATCTAATTCTAATGTACATTCTAACGATATGACATCATTTTTATAACGAAGTAAATTTCTAACGATAGTAACAATTGTAATTTCTAATATAAATGGCAAATGTATGTTACATGAATATTTTTATCTCGCTAACAATAATCTAATTTGACAAAATTGATTTTTAGTTTTAACACAAATCCTTTTGATAAAAAAAATATTTTTTTTCCTTCTCTACCTATATTCATATGCGATAAAAATCTGATTTTTATTTTCTACACAAATTAAATCATCACAGCCACAATCAATCAGTCGGTCTCAATTTTATACGACGCACATATGGTTTAATGTTAAAACATTTACCAAGTTATGTATATTAAGTTAAAGCTTAAATTCAAATTCCCAAAATGCAGTGCTATTTCAAACTCCTTTTATAATTAAATTAAATTTATTTGTTTTAACTTCGATGAAAATATTTTTTTAGCCATTATTATTCAAAATAAATTATTTTAAATATCCTAAATCCATTAAAATTTCTAAAATAAAAATTTTAAATTGGCCCTTCATGTTTGCAACTTCGCGAACGAAGTCCATATGAAAAAGTTACGAAAAAAATACGAAAATGGACAGAAAATAATTAAATAGAATATATTTAATCAGGAAACTAATGTTGCCATTTATTACCCTGCCTCGCACAGGAGGCATATAAACTTGGGTGTCGACCGCCGTACGACTTACCAGTCACCTCTCCTGTAGCGGCTAGTTTTATATATTATGATATATATACGAATGGATAGATTTTTCTATAATTAAATCTAATGGCTCATGATCATTTGTACGCCTATAAATAAAGGGCTATATCCTAACTATTTTGCTCACATTTTTTAGAGGCAGCAACGAAGCTCTACCATTCCTAATTCTCCAATCTCTTGTAAAATTCAAAGATATGAATATAAACATATCAGATTTACAAGGATTTGAGATACTGAATATAGATTGGTGCAAAAGGGTTGGTTCTACATATAGGTAATCTTCCTTATTAGTTTTCCTTCTCCTTTTCAAAATCTTCTTTCAGATCTACAAATTTTAATATGTGTGTGTATATCCCCTTTTAATATATATAGTGGATCTACACGATTTGGAATTATAGGCTTAAAAGCCGTAATCAGATTTGGATTTAGAATAGCTCTCAAGCGAGTGAGAAATATATTCATTGTTTAGAATATCATATATATATTTTGTGTCCTATTTGAATTTATATGCCTAAAAGTATCAAAATTGTCTTGTTTCTATCAAAGATGAAATTGTATACACATGAATATGATATGAATTTGTAGGCCTTTGGGTTATAATATTTTTATGTTTATTGTATTCATCCTAAATATGGAATCAATCCATATATATTTTTAGATTTGTGATGTTACTATTCTAGATTTATAGGATTTAGGTGTAAAGATATAATTTCTGCAATTTATTGCTTTAGAATTATAAACCTGTTTATGTTTGGTATCGTTTGGAGTTTTTCCTTTTTCTCTTTTTATATAAAAAGACATTATTTGGAATCTACAAGAAATATAAACAAATCAGATAAGAAGAGATGTGTACATTCATGTATTTTGTATGTAGTTTACGTCATATATTCCAAATAAATATTACCTATTTCTTTTGATTTGAAATATGACAATATTCCCACTTTTATATAATTTAGGCAAACTTTATAATAAATAAACTTTTTATGAGATTTTGAATCTTAACAAGATTAAACAAAAAATGGTTGTTCTAGTCATTAGTTTGGACTAGAATATGAACAGTGAAAAAAAAACATTATTTGTAACTACGTAATTATCGCACCAAAACACACGCACACATATATATAATTATATTATTGTATTATAACCTTGTCCATCTGAATCCTACATAAACACCGCTATTATTATATAAATGTATGTTATATGTTTGATTCGTTCCCATTTTGATGGGAATATAAATGGTAAGATTTCCCATAATAAACGACAATGAAAATTTGTAACTATTATGTTGATAGCAGTAAATATGGTGTTAATTTCTATAATTAAGAAGTTAAAAATAAGGAAATAAATATTGTAACCATGAATATTGTGAGGAAAGGAATGAATAGGTAATAATTGTCAAATGGTTACAATTTAAAATAAATAGGAATAAATGTTGTGACCCTAATTAGAGACATCAATATAATAAACTTATATATAAATACCTATATAAGAGCTAGAATAAATTAAATAACTATAGTAATGTTTGGGAGTTACAACAATTAGAATTAAGGTAACTAGATAGGACTGATATAAATGACATTTAATAGGTTTTTTGTTGCCTTAGTAAGCATAACCATTAATGCCATTAATGGAATGAGACAATCATGAAATTTAATTGGTTGAGGGCCCATTGATTTAAGAAATATGACTTTTAGGGTCATTGATGGAATTTGATCGTTATAATAATAAATTGGAATAAAGGGTATATAATGGAATTTGCGGCTTTAATGGTCGTATTTAATACTACGTTCAATACGAAAATAAATAAATATCCTAGGATGGGAAATTATTGGAAATCATCCTTTACTTATTCCAGTTTAATTCTAGAAACAATTTCTTTAATTAGAAATAAGAATTGGACTTCGTAGGTTGATGGTGCAAGGAAAATTGCCTTATTTAACAGAAATCTACACTTTCCAGTAGTCAGATATATGTATAACTGATGTAAGTATCATTAACCATTGGAACCCATGAATATAATTAATTGTAGCGTGAATTACTCCAAAAGTTTGCTTTAAATGTTGAGGTATTATGAAACAACCCAGAAATTTATCATTCAAAAAATGGACATTTAATAAATGATTAATCAGTTAAATATCAGATTTCATAACCCAAATAAATTTAATTAATAACTAATGATAGAGAAATCATTTTTAATATTAGCTTACATAGGGTTGTAGTTTGAAAAGAAACATAAAATGTGGCTGGAAAACATTTTTTGATAATTCAGCCTTTTGCCTTCAAAAAGTCGTCGGGTGGTTACGAACACTTAAATTATCTTTTAATATCTTAAATAACATTTATGAAGATGTTAATTAAGTAATAATTCACTTAATAAAATAAGGATGTGGCTTAAAGCTTTTTATTTTAAAAATAAAAAGAAGAGCAATGCTAAGCACACTCTCCCTAAGGGAGAGTGAGCTTATACTTGCCACCCCATTGGTGGAAATGGGTTGGCAGTTATTAATTTATACAGCTAACGATTGACGCCAACTCATTTCCACCAATAGGGTGGCAAGTATAATATCACTCTCTCTTAGGGAGAGTGTGCTTAGCATTGCTCTAAAAAGAAAGGTAAGAAAAAAGGTCATAAAATACCATAATTACTAACACAAATGGTACATAAAGAACATTAGGTGTCATTTGGTTTTTAAATAAATAGTTAATAGAAAAATGAGGAGGCATGGAAGTGTAAGAGAGCGGTTAAATAAGTTATCAATTTTTTTTAGACAAGGTAATGTACTTGAAGGGTAGTTTTGTAATTTTCACTTTTCATTTTATATTAAAATGATTATTTTTCTTCTTCTTCCTTTTCACTTCATTTGTATCTTTTATATCATTTCCTTTTAAGTACAAAAATGTTATCAATGGACTCCGTTTGAAGAAAAAAATGTTTTCAAGTTCAAAATTTTGATTTTCACACTTTAAATCTCTTTGAAATCACTTCTAACACACTTATAATCTTTCGACTACCTCTTTTTCTAATTTTCACCCACTAAAACATCAAGAATTGATCAAGGTTGGGACAAACCTTCTCTAGGCCAGGCCAAGTGTAACGAACAGTTTTTTTTTTACGTTTTAAGATTTTAAAATTTATTTGGATTTGGTATTTAAGGGATTAATTTTGCTTTTAAATTTAAATCTAATCTAGTTATTTTGGTTTGAACATATTTTGTAAGTAAAAATTTAAAATTTAATAATATAAAGTATTGTTTTGAAAAAAAAAATATATAAATACATTTTGTTTGTATGTACTTAGTACTAAATTTGATATGCATATCTTAGTGAACGTATTTGTTTAGAAGTTGTCATTTGTTTATATTGGGAAAAAAGATAATTAATTTACTCAAATTTAAAAGTTCATTTAACACTTGTAAGCACCGTTTAATGTAGGAAACAAGTGTCCATTGAATTTGTTCACCGCGTGTCCGGCTTGTTACACGCGTTCGTTGCTTTTTTTCTCCCCGTGCCCCTTTATTTATTTGTCCGTCCTCTCCTTCATTTCGTTATCAGCCGAACTCCATTTTTATTTTCCCCAAATCTCATTATTCCCAAAATCGAAACCATGGCAACCGACGGTGATTCCTTTCCCCAATTCGAATGGCCTCGCCTTCATCTTTGTGTCCACCTGCTTCCACCTGGACTGAACCCGAAGCTGCAGCCTTGAACCAGCGTCGCCGCCGTTATCTCCCTCCAGCTTGTAGCATCTGCCCTCGACTTCGTCGAAGACCAACCAGGATCAATTCGCAGCATGTCGGCTCCACCGTCACCCAAGGATGCACGCTGCCATGACCATAGACCAGCCTCTCTTCTCGCACCAGCAAACTCGAGCGCGTTGTCTGCTCCCCAACTCTTTTAGATCTGCGCCATTTTGTTCATCAAGCAAGCGAGCACTACCTTTCAGTTAGCAGCTCGTCCACCGTGCCATTCCTTTCACCGATGCATGCTTCCGCTTTGTCGTCCGATGGTAAGCATAGCTTAAGATTAAACCTTTTCAAGTTCTACACTTTGGTTCACTAAATATAATTAGTTTAGGCTGTTGTTCTGTGTTCTATCATGCTGATTTCAGCATCGCTTGCTGGTTTTATCACATCTCTGCCTCGTTTTGTTCCATAAGTGTTTGCTGCTTTTGGTATTATGTTCTTGCTATCTTCCTTATGAAATTTCATGGCCTGTGTTGAAATTTTCAAATCCCGGACTTGTTTCATTTCTCTGTTAGCTTTAGCAAGACAGTAAACTTGCATGTGCCATTTTGGTGTGACCCTTTCTCCAGAGTATGCTGTTGGTTCGAAATTTTTGTCATGAAAGAGCACTAATTTATAAAGCTTTTCCTATAACCAACGTGAGTATAAAAGCTACTTGGATAATTGATACAGTACCACACGAAAAGATATATATATATATATATGTCACTTACTGTGTCTTCCTTTTGTAGACTGCCTAAATAAGTAGTCACCATGGTTTGTATTTAGCCTGTCACCTTAGTTTGGGCTCTTAGTCACATACGCATTCTTACCAAATAGAAATGGGCGCTACAGTGTGTACCATAGGTCTTTTTAGTCCCCTGCCTTGTATCTGTTGCTTGCTGAGTTCATATTAAATCTAATGTGCGTAGCAATCCGCATGTATTCCTATTTCACAAAAATGCTGCATGTTTCCATTGTCAACTTATACATACATGTGTGAAATTTTGAATACTTAATGCATGCCAACATTTCATGCATATATGCAGGCAAGCTGACCTTTTTTTTCCTTTCAATAATTAATGCACTATATGCAGATGTGTGTATAAACTTTTGTGATGATGGTGGACCTTATATATATAGGTGCCCCGTTCCAGCGCATTTACCTTAGTGTCCATTGTTAGTTCTTCCATTTTTCGGATATAGTATTAGACTGTACATGTATACATATGTCCCTGTATATAAATATACTGATGAGTGCAACATGTCAGGACACACATTCAAATTAGTTGCATAAAAAAAAAAAAAAAAAACATGTACCAAAAATTTTGTCTCACATAAACTGGCCTATAGTCTAGTTGGGTTAATTGCTTATAGGTTGAACATTTTAAATCAAAGGACAGGCCTTCCAGCCAAAAGATTTTTGGTGGCTACTGAATAGTTTTACTGACGCATATAGACCGAAGCTGCCTTAACCCATATTGTACATGCTGCTTTAGCCTGTGTACATTGCTTGTCTTGTGGCTTTAGTAGTTCGTTTATTTACTTGTTGTTCACCGTGATTGGATAAGTTGACACCACTCAATTTTGCCTGGTAGCATAATATAATCCCTTTTTCCATGCATGTGTGTCTAGTTGTTATATGTATGCCATGCCTTAGCGTTACCTTACGCTGGGTTAGCCCAGTAATGTGTGTCCGTACCTTTGCCTTGACAGCACTGGAATTTAGTGGCCATACTTGTTTTCCATATATGATGCATAACTTGCCAATTTAATGTTCCTTACATGTACCTGCTACACGCGCCCCTGTTTTGTGTTCAGCAAAAATTTGTCTTGCATGTTCAGTTCGTGTAGCCCTCTTCATTTTGGCAACAGTCGAGCTTTGTTTGCTTTCTGTGTTACCATAAAACCCATGGATTTTAAGTATTTTTTTCTTTTTTTTTTCTTTTTGTATTGAGTCTCACCATCTTGCTCTAGTCAAGTCAGGCGAATCATCCCTTAGACCTATGTGCATATTTACGACTGCATGTGCATACTTATGACTGTTTTGATGGCCACTGACCTGTAGGTGCCCAATTGCCGACTTGTTCGATTTATATGCAATGTTACATTTTCTGAATATGTTTTTAACCATTCTTGTTGTCACCCATCTTTTTCTTACATACATGTGTTCAGTTCACTTTGGTACATTCTTCGGCGGCTCATTGGTATTTATAAATTATCTAATAAACGTGTCGAGATTAAACAAATTATATTTAGTGTTTAACGAAGTGTGCTTACTTGAAATAAGTTTAATCCTGACTCGGGTGTTTTGTGTATTTTGCATGGGACACTCGGGTCAGGTCCTAAGTGTTCCAGGCTTAGAGTTCAGCTCGCAAAAGAGGAGAGGAATGTGAAGACGAGACGCAAAGACGCACGCCCGCTCGCGCAACGCTCGACGAAAATGTAAATTCTGTTCTTTTGAAAATTTATGTACATGTTTTAAATATTCTTCCGCTGTGTAAAATCTTTATGTAAAACTCTGATACTTTTTATAAAATTTGGTTTTGCTGCAATTATTATACTCTGTGATTCTGCATTTATTCTGTTTAAACCGTGTAAGCCAATAACAATCTGTCGTTTTGAGCGTTCTGAGTTGGTTTAAGCACCGACTTGGAGCGGGCAAAATTCAGGTCGTTACCGTTGGTATCAGAGCTTTGGTTAACACGAAGCTTGGCTTATTCGGCTTAAAAACTCGTTAGAGATAAGGTAGGAATACCTTAGAATGAGCAGAATTAATGCCAGAATCAGCGGAATTCAAAAAAATAAAATTTTGAAAGTGATTTTTGGAAATAAAATATTCTAAAATATTTTCGAATATAAAAGATTTTGCGGTACGGATTTCCGAAATCAATCGTCGAGTGTTTGAAATTTTCCAAAGAAATAAAAGTGAAAGATGAAACGGTTTTCAAGTATTTTGAAATCTCTAATGCACTATATTGAAGAAAAGAGGAAGAAAAGAAAGGAGATTTCAGGATTAAAAATGAAAATTTTGTAGTGATTGAAATATGTGTTTCGAAAGGTACATTAAAATTCGGTAAATTTGAAACTTGACAAAGTTGAAGTTGGACGATACTCGACTTAGGGAACGGTTGACGGATATGAGCTGAATTGGTACTGAATTTGACTCGGATCTAGTTCAAGGAAATACTGCTTTCATTATAACTATTATTATTTTTTATCTTATTTAAGCACTTCTATTCTTAAGCTTGGTTTATAACAAATTTGTTTTACTAATTTATTCAAATCTATTTTAAAAACTATCTATTTTTCTTAGAATTCACTTCACCACTTTACTTAAACTATTTTCCTAAATCACTTTTGTACTTAAACTTTATTATATAAATATACATTTCATTCTTTTCCTATTTAAATCTATTTATTTCAAATTTACTGTTTTACTTACTATTTTACCTACTAATTGATAAAGATCCGAACGAATTTGGTTCGAACTACTGAGCGTGAGAATTTAATTAATGACAAATCATAACGTGTAATGCAAATCAAATATGATGCTGATAACAAAAATTTGATTTGAGAGTATGAGTTTGGATTTCTGAAATGACATTAAATAACGGATCGATTTATAAGTCAAGATAACTTTCGGAATTGAGATGAAAATTTCAAGAATATTTAGACTGAAATAAAAATTTCAAGGTAAACGAGGTACAAGTTCTAAAATTTATTTATGAGCATAAGGAAGCGATCAATTTGGAAACGACTGTTTTGAAAGGAATTTGATATGAAATACACAGGAATAACCTGTTGAAATTTATGGACATTTGATAGGAATTTTGTCCGAATCTTATATATGAAAATTTATATAAGAATGTTGTAAATTCGGGAATTTTAGATTTGGAAAGAAATTAAAATGTAATGAAGATCGTTGCGAGTATTTATTTGATGTCAAGGTTCGACTATCAAGTATGTAAGGATTTTGCATATACGCCTAGCTAACGTATATCCAAAGTCCAAGAAGTACAAGATAGATATAGAATCACATTTTAGTCGCTTGAAGATGATATGGTGATGTTGCGCCTAGCTAACGTACATCATCAGTATTATTTTCGGGTTTCGAAAGTGGGATGACTATATGTTTCCGATTAAGACGTCGAGTAATGCTTAAAACTGTCTCGACAAGGTTTGGAAATGTTAAATGAATAAGCATACTTAACTTGGATAATTAGTGTTGAGTGCAAACCAAACTATTTTGTCAATAACCGAAAAAAATAAATGTTTAGAAGCAAATCTCACTTAAAGAATTAGATGGTAAATTTTGGAGAAATTGAGCTTACGTATTAAGAAATCTTATTTAAGATATGTTGAGAATATTTTCCACATTGCGAATTTTGGACAATCAAATGAAATTATAACAAATAGTCCAAGTGGGGGAGAAGATTTAATTACCTCACTTGTAACTGTTATGTGTGAGTTGAATGGAAATTACTTAAGCAATCGCTTATGATGTAAAGAAATGAAAATTTTAAAGTAAGAATTACTCAAGAGAAAATAAATGGAAAAATCAAGTATTCCATGATTGAACTGCTGAAATTTGTATCTTTATGTACATTTGACCTTCTTATCTTGACCTTGATTAGTTCATCATTTGAAATTGAACCGTGCTCTTGTGTAAAGTCATTCATACCTTGCATCTTATGAATTTGACCGAGTGTCTTTGATTCGAACCGTCGCACTTGTTGGGTGCCCATTTGTTTTGAACTTCTGTTTTGAACACATGGAATTTAACCTGGTCCATGTATGTATATCCTTCGTTGTTGCTAAAAGAAACCAGGAGTGAATCCAAACTAGATAATTTTGATTTGTCCAAAATATTATGATTAATGGAACCTCAAGAAATGAGCTCAACATAATATTTAATTGTTATCCAACTTACACGAGAAAGAAAAAAATTTGAATTTTGACATATTAATTATGAGGTTTCGGTTTCGAAGATTTTGAAATGAATGTTTTGGAATGTTTTACCGATACTAGTTTGAATATGCGCATAATTATTGGGCGTAGCGGAAGCATGATGGTATTTTGAATAAAAATGAAAATTTTCCCAACGGTAGGAAAATGTGAACTTTTCAAACAAGGTGGAATATTTGAAATGGGAATGAATATGAATCCTATATGGGGATGTAAAGTATTTTTTGAAATAAGATATTGTTTGAAGTTCTTGAAAATTCATATTATGAAAATATGATATTTAATTGGAAATCCTAGAATTGTTTGAAGCTATTAAATAGAATTTGACCTAAAAGATACGACTTGTATAAACGATTTTCCTAAGCTTTAAATTTGAAAAGCTTACTTGATTGAAAGAACGATAAGGAAATCACATTGACCAAATTTGATTTCCAACTATCAAAAGGAAATTTTATGGTGATACGAATCTTTTAGAATTATCAACTTATGTATAATTGTTGGAAATGATGTTTCGAAATTGAATTCTTTTTCCCGTAGAAGTTTGATATAATTATAATGATCTTTAAAAGTTTTTGACGTAGAAAATTTGAAGACTTGATATATTTGAATAAGATCATTGACTTTGAATACGAAACATAAGCTATATGTTTGAAAGTTGAAATTTGCACTTTCAATTGATTGAATTGATTTTTAAGTATTGAAAGAGATTGGTTTTCCAAATTATTTTGGATATGATGAATAGTTATAAATTGGTTTACGAACTAAGAAAATTTCGACGACTTGAACCCCAATATTTGAAATTTCTTGAAAGACAACAATATTATGATTAAAAGTATTTGCGAATTATTGTTGCGAAATGATTTATGACTTCGGGATATGAAATGATTTGATATTTTCATGGATTCGGGGACCTGTGACTAAACAAAGGGTGTGTGAGACTTAGGGTGAGCAACCTAGGCATATACGGTGTCCGTGTTTGGATGAAAAAACCGAGTTATATGTGCTTCGCGATTTTGTACTTGGAGGTCCGTGTCTGGACGAAAGCCATGATGTACACTTCGCTTGGGATCCCTCGATGATGATGATATTTGGGAAGAGCAACCTAGGCATATACGGTATCCGTGTCTGGATGAAAACCGAGAGTTATATGTGCTCCGCGATGTTGTGCTTGGGGGTTCGTGTCTGGACGAAAACCGTGATGTATACTTCGCTTGAGAACCCTTGATGATGGTCTGCTTTAGGTGTCCGGAGCAGCCTTAGTGATCGATATTATTGCGTACGATAGGCGGTCCCTATGCCTTGTCATGGGAACTTGAGGAAATGAACAGAATTTTTGACGAGAATTTGAAACAAGTATATTTAGTATTTGTATATTTTAGTCACGCGCTTGATCAACGCATGTCTTAAGTTTGCAAGCACGACGATGGACTTGTTAGGCTTCAAGTCATCATCTATATATATTTGAAGTTGAAAGCAACTTTGGTTTTGAAATCCCGAAGTAAAGTATGATTCTATATGAAGGAAATTTATAGTACTCCAAATGGTTTGAAATGAAAATGGGATTCTAAGTTCGGAAAAATCATTCGAAGCTTTCAAATGTTTTGCAATTTATGATTTTGAAATATAGCGAATTTCCTTATTTAATTTTTAATACGAGCACTTAAGTTTTGTAGAAATAAAGGTTTGATATTTTCACGGTTACTAAAATTGTAAGTATTTGGTTTCAAATAAATATTATGAGGAAAATAGTTTGCAAAAATAAGAATGTTTTATTTAGGTATAATTTTACAGCTCTCCTTTTCGAGGACGAAAAGCCTTAAGGGGGGGAGACTATAACGAACAGTTTTTTTTTACGTTTTAAGATTTTAAAATTTATTTGGATTTGGTATTTAAGGGATTAATTTTGCTTTTAAATTTAAATCTAATCTAGTTATTTTGGTTTGAACATATTTTGTAAGTACAAATTTAAAATTTAATAATATAAAGTATTGTTTTGAAAAAAAAAATATAAATACATTTTGTTTGTATGTACTTAGTACTAAATTTGATATGCATATCTTAGTGAACGTATTTGTTTAGAAGTTGTCATTTGTTTATATTGGGAAAAAAGATAATTAATTTACTCAAATTTAAAAGTTCATTTAACACTTGTAAGCACCGTTTAATGTTGGAAACAAGTGTCCATTGAATTTGTTCACCGCGTGTCCGGCTTGTTACACGCGTTCGTTGCTTTTTTTCTCCCCGTGCTCCTTTATTTATTTGTCCGTCCTCTCCTTCATCTCGTTATCAGCCGAACTCCATTTTTATTTTTCCCAAATCTCATTATTCCCAAAATCGAAACCATGGCAACCGACGGTGATTCCTTTCCCCAATTCGAATGGCCTCGCCTTCATCTTTGTGTCCACCTGCTTCCACCTGGACTGAACACGAAGCTGCTGCCTTGAACCAGCGTCGCCGCCGTTATCTCCCTCCAGCTTGTACCATCTGCCCTCGACTTCATCGAAGACCAACCTGGATCAATTCGCAGCATGTCGGCTCCACCGTCACCCAAGGATGCACGCTGCCATGACCATAGACCAGCCTCTCTTCTCGCACCAGCAAACTCGAGCGCGTTGTCTGCTCCCCAACTCTTTTAGATCTGCGCCATTTTGTTCATCAAGCAAGCGAGCACTACCTTTCAGTTAGCAGCTCGTCCACCGTGCCATTCCTTTCACCGATGCATGCTTCCGCTTTGTCGTCCGATGGTAAGCATAGCTTACGATTAAACCTTTTCAAGTTCTACACTTTGGTTCACTAAATATAATTAGTTTAGGCTGTTGTTCTGTGTTCTATCATGCTGATTTCAGCATCACTTGCTGGTTTTATCACATCTCTGCCTCGTTTTGTTCCATAAGTGTTTGCTGCTTTTGGTATTATGTTCTTGCTATCTTCCTTATGAAATTTCATGGCCTGTGTTGAAATTTTCAAATCCCGGACTTGTTTCATTCCTCTGTTAGCTTTAGCAAGACAGTAAACTTGCATGTGCCATTTTGGTGTGACCCTTTCTCCAGAGTATGTTGTTGGTTCGAAATTTTTGTCATGAAAGAGCACTAATTTATAAAGCTTTTCCTATAACCAACGTGAGTATAAAAGCTACTTGGATAATTGATACAGTACCACACGAAAAGATATATATATGTCACTTACTGTGTCTTCCTTTTTTAGAATGCCTAAATAAGTAGTCACCATGGTTTGTATTTAGCCTGTCACCTTGGTTTGGGCTCTTAGTCACATACGCATTCTTACCAAATAGAAATGGGCGCTACAGTGTGTACCATAGGTCTTTTTAGTCCCCTGCCTTGTATCTGTTGCTTGCTGAGTTCATATTAAATCCTATGTGCATAGCAATCCGCATGTATTCCTGTTTCACAAAAATGCTGCATGTTTCCATTGTCAACTTATACATACATGTGTGAAATTTTGAATACTTAATGCATGCCAACATTTCATGCATATATGCAGGCAAGCTGACCTTTTTTTTTCCTTTCAATAATTAATGCACTATATCCAGATGTGTGTATAAACTTTTGTGATGATGGTGAACCTTATATATATAGGTGCCCCGTTCCAGTGCATTTACCTTAGTGTCCATTGTCAGTTCTTCCATTTTTCGGATATAGTATTAGACTGTACACGTATACATATGTTCCTGTATATAAATATACTGATGAGTGCAACATTTCAGGACACACATTCAAATTAGTTGCATATAAAAAAAACATGTACCTAGAATTTTGTCTCATATAAACTGGCCTATAGTCTAGTTGGGTTAATTGCTTATAGGTTGAACGTTTTAAATCAAAGGACGGGCCTTCCAGCCAAAAGATTTTTGGTGGCTACTGAATAGTTTTACTGACGCATATAGACCGAAGCTGCCTTAACCCATATTGTACATGCTGCTTTAGCCTGTGTACATTGCTTGTCTTGTGGCTTTAGTAGTTCGTTTAGTTACTTGTTGTTCACCGTGATTGGATAAGTTTACACCACTCAATTTTGCCTGGTAGCATAATATAATCCCTTTTTCCATGCATGTGTGTCTAGTTGTTATATGTATGCCATGCCTTAGCGTTACCTTACGCTGGGTTAGCCCAGTAATGTGTGTCCGTACCTTTGCCTTGACAGCACTGGAATTTAGTGGCCATACTTGTTTTCCATATATGATGCATAACTTGCCAATTTAATGTTCCTTACATGTACCTGCTACAGGCGCCCCTGTTTTGTGTTCAGCAAAAATTTGTCTTGCATGTTCAGTTCGTGTAGCCCTCTTCATTTTGGCAACAGTCGAGCTTTGTTTGCTTTCTGTGTTACCATAAAACCCATGGATTTTAAGTATTTTTTTCTTTTTTTTTTCTTTTTGTATTGAGTCTCACCATCTTGCTCTAGTCAAGTCAGGCGAATCATCCCTTAGACCTATGTGCATATTTGCGACTGCATGTGCATACTTATGACTGTTTTGATGGCCACTGACCTGTAGGTGCCCAATTGCCGACTTGTTCGATTTATATGCAATGTTACATTTTCTGAATATGTTTTTAACCATTCTTGTTGTCACCCATCTTTTTCTTACATACATGTGTTCAGTTCCCTTTGGTACATTCTTCGGCGGTTCATTGGTATTTATAAATTATCTAATAAACGTGTCGGGATTAAACAAATTATATTTAGTGTTTAACGAAGTGTGCTTACTTGAAATAAGTTTAATCCTGACTCGGGTGTTTTGTGTATTTTGCATGGGACACTCGGGTCAGGTCCTAAGTGTTCCAAGCTTAGAGTTCAGCTCGCAAAAGAGGAGAGGAATGTGAAGACGAGACGCAAAGACGCAAGCCCGCTCGCGCAACGCTCAACGAAAATGTAAATTCTGTTCTTTTGAAAATTTATGTACATGTTTTAAATATTCTTCTGCTGTGTAAAATCTTTATGTAAAACTCTGATACTTTTTATAAAATTTGGTTTTGCTGCAATTATTATACTCTGTGATTCTGCATTTATTCTGTTTAAACCGTGTAAGCCAATAACAATCTGTCGTTTTGAGCGTTCTGAGTTGGTTTAAGCACCGACTTGGAGCGGGCAAAATGTCAGGTCGTTACACCAAGTTTCTTTTAGAGCCTCCAAAATTTTATTTTCTACAAAGCTAGTGCAAGTAGGAAGGTGTTAGCAAGGATCGAGTACCCTTTAAGCTTGGCTTTGCATAAGTTTAGTTGATTAAACCCTTTTTTATTTTGGGACAAGTTATTGGTTATATGTGATAAATTATATGTTGTTGTATGTTCTAAATGTTGGGTGCAAAATATCATGTTGGATTGCTATTTTTATATGAATGTGTATATGATGTTATGATGTGTATCTTGATTTTGAAAACCAAGACAAGTTTAGGATTTTAGATGAAATAAGCTTATGTTTGCTTATGTATGACTTGAGGTATATTATGATTTGGAATGTTGTAGTAATGTTAGCAAGTATATGTTTGGGAAGATGCATGTGAACAATCAAAGTTGACTTGAGATCTAGGTTTTATTTGACTTGATTTTATTTCAATTTTTGAAAAGGTTACAAGTTCCTAACTTTATTTTCGAACTTGAACTCCATGGTTTATTTGTAAGGGTGAGCCATACATGTTCACAAACAAGCCTACTTGACCATAGCCAAAAAAATGAGCATCCTAGGCTTGCTCGAGGATGGATGCTAGGCAATGGAGTAGTTGATTTTTTATGCAAAACCGACCGGTTTTCAAAATAATCTATAACACTTTTTTATTAATTGAAATTATAATTTGGTTTATATTGTTAAATATTGAAATTTGAATGAAATTGGTTTAATTGATTTATAATTGTAATTCAAAATGAATTTAGTAAATAATCTTAATTTTAATTTATTATAAATAATATTGATTTATAAAGTTAACTTGAATTCTACATTGATCTGAATAAGTTAATGAATTTTTGAATTGAATTAGAATATAATTATTTAAAATTGGGAATTTATACATGTTAATTAACCTGGTAAAATTGCCATATTTCAACAACCTCGAATTTCGATGTAAACAGTTTTATTGAATCTGGAATATTAAAATATAGCAAAATGTCAAATTTCGTGGCAGTCGGATAATCTATGTAGTTGTACAACCTTGGAACACACGACAAATTAAATGAAAACAAAATATTGGAAATTTAGTCTAATTAAATATTATCTTAGATCTAATTCTCTGCCTATAAATAATCCTAAACTATAAACCTGATTCATTATAACTCTCTGCCCTTCTATTTCCTCACAGCAAGGAGACGACACTTTTTTCACAAAAAAGCTCCACTTTTTTAAAAACAATCAAAATCAAATCATCTAAAAACCGATAAATTACCAGGCTTGTATTTTTGAGTTTGTGATGGAAATAAATTCATCTTCATATGATGGTTGAAGACTGCAACCCAATTTTAGGTTCGACCTTTTTTGTAGTGGAAGAAATAGGTTATGGTTGGGATTTGTGGTAAATTTAGAGACTGATGTACAAATTGGTGATCGTATTCTTATTTATGGCATGTAGGTTCATCGCATGGCAAAAAGTGATGGGATTTAGAGGAAGTTTTTGTTGCAACCTACTGTATTGCGTGCGCATGGTTAAGCATGTTGGACGAGGTGGTGATGCGGTGGTAGAGCTTGCGAAGAGAAAAACAATGGTAAAATCGGTTTGAAATTTCATTGAGAGAATAAGGGGTGGTGGAGGAGAGAAGTTCATTTTTTTTACATGAATGGTTTGGGTTCTTTTGCTGCTACATTAATATAAATGGGTAGGAGAAGATGAAAATAGGTGATGTGTCTAATTTTACTATTATTTTATTCCAATTTAAATTTTAATTTGTGTAGCTTGTAACGTGTATAAATTTCTCACACGAATCAGATTATCCCCCGAATTGTTTCATTGAATTTGTATCGAAATCCCATATGACATGAAGCTGGTTTAGTTGGATTTGGAGACTGTTCAATTTTGGGCATATATTTTGATTTCAAACGTGCTCGCAACCTAAGCTGAGTAATTAAACCCACTCATACATAACTAAAATATTTGATTATTAGTTAAACTAAAATCATGTTATCATGTGATTGTGTTGATGGCTTTTTAGTAGTTAAAAAGGCATATTTATGTTAATTTGCATCGATAATATAATTTAATTTAGCTGTTAATTTAATGGATAGAGTTTGGTTAAATTGAAATTAAATTGCTAGTTAAACTTATCACCTGATAACTAGTAAATTGATGTGATATTGAACTGTTTGGGTGGATTAATTTTGATGGATTACATGAATTGATATGTTTAATATATCGATGGTTAATTGTGTGATTCACTATGTTATTTACCTTAATTATATACAACCATTTGTTTGTTTTGATTTATTCCAAACACTTACCCTTGATGTTACAGGTATCAAATAAACTCGAGATTAATCATTAAAATGGATTATGAGCATTGGTTGAAAGGATAAATACCTATGACCCTTGATTTAGATTGAAATGATATATAACCATTCCTGTAATACTAAAATTAAATTTTACGTATCACTTGTGCATAGGATAAAAAATTATATACAAATGCTGGTTGGTTAAATAAAATTTATTTTAACCTTGAATCTTGAACGATTATTTAAAAGACAATATAAATGATTTCTTATAAATTGATTTCCTTTGAATTTGAACTTTGGATTTTGAAACATAAAAGTTAAAGGAAATTATGTAATGTTGTAAACGTAAGTTAGTAATGAAATTGAATATGAATTGAATCATTTAATTCACCATTCAAATTTACTTCATATTGACTTGATTTAAAGTGATTTGAATTGTGAACTCGAGATTGTTATAAATTGTAATAATTCAAAATGTGGATTCTAATTGAAAATTTCAAATAATTGAGTCGAGTTGTATGAATTATGTAACGGCCCGCCCGGAATGCTCCTAAATTTTGATCCAGAAAAGGCCCATCGGAACTTGGAGTCACTCTAAACGGATCATCGGTTCCTATAAAGAAATATTAAACAGGTATCATAAAGCAGTATAAATATAATCAGAATCTCACACGGTGGAAGGGATAAAATGTAATATCATAAAAATCGATGTAACATTTATTAAAACCATAATTTTAAATACCAAAAGCCTTAATGGTATGAGGTATATCAATTATTCATTATCCTAATTACATAACAAAAATAATATTAAGGCTACTGCCATTATAACTAAATCTTCGAGAGGATCCTCCTTCAAGCAGTCATTCCTCATCCTCAGTCAATAGCCTCACCTACTAACCATTTAATGTTAAGAGGAGGGTGGTCAGAACATAAAGTTCAAGTGAATGAACTTCATAAGAGTTTATGAATAACTGTTCCCTAAATTAGGTAGTATAAACTCTTCATGTTATGTCTATGTAAACAAACATATATATAATCAAACATATAAGGCGGATATCCTAATAGTAACTTAAGGCTTATATGTAATTCTAAGGGTCGATGTACTTACGGTCAATTAATACCAATAAAACAATTTAAGGGTGAACATTCTTTATAGTCACTTAATATGCCATGCGGTGGGTTATTCCTACTCACCTAAGGACATTTACTAATTTATTAAGGTTGGATATCCCTACAGTCACTTGATACCCTATGGAGGACTCCTAGCCACTTAAAATATCGTCTTTAGCGTCAATGTCAAAATCTATATTCTATCTTTTTAGGTCTAGAAATAGTAACGACCACTTACCACCTTCTTAGGGTCAGGAACTCGTCCTTATTTTAACATAACACTTCCAGCGGACACTCTTTTTACTATCTAGTTGTCCCTATGGATGAACTCCTAGCCACTTAATACTTCCCTTGGACGGTGATTTCTTTAGGACATATGTGTGTGCACGCGCGCGTGTGTGTATATATATAATGCCCCTAGGCCAGCCCTCACTAGCCCCTAGATAAGATGCAGACATTACTTAGAGAACTATCCTAATCACATTATCGTCTAATAGGACCATTTAATACCTTATAGGAGAAAGGCGGACACTATAACCACTTAGATCCTCGAAGGGCGGGTCCTAGGACTTGGGTACTGAACGAAGAAGTAAACATCGGGAACAGAAGTAGTCCTAACCACTTAATGCCCAACAAGACGTAGGTCAACCACTTAATACCTTTTTCACAAAGAAGGTATACTTTACACATAATATATATGCATATACACTAGACATCTCACATCAAACCGACCACTTGTAGATGATGGATTTAGAGACCAGTTCCGGGCAAGCTTCTACTACAAGCTGGGCCTAACCTCATATCATAGTGTATTAAATATAATAGCCCACGACAGTTAGACCCATCACATTGACCGGGCTTACTTGTAGATACTGGATATGTCGGTCGGTTCCGGGTAGACGACTACTACAAGAAATTGTTAACCTTGTGTCTATTGTCATTAGTATATATAAGGCCACTAACACACACACACACAAACGAAGCAGTTAACGCCGAGCCACATTTTGAAAATGTCGATCTCCACTTCCAGTTAGAGGTGTACAAGTTATTATTTCCCGGATTTTCGGTAATCATGGCATAAATGAACATATTAACACGTAGCAATCAAAATGGGAAATATCAATAACAACACAGAACATGCAACCTAGTTTTGACTTGAATATCTAAATAATAAAAAATAAACAAAGTGCCATACACCCTAAATATAGATATATTTGTAATTCCTATTTTTAACGAATTCACTTTTATGTATGTTTACATACAAAACCTTAATATTTAAATACCTTCTAAACAATACGTTCAAATGCTCTATTTAAGAGAACTAGAGATCTAAACCTATTCAAATTACAATTTCATCCAAATCTTAACCTTTTATACAAAACCGTACGTATGAAGTTGCATAAAAATGAAATAAGATGAATCTGAGAAACATAATGAATTATACAACACAATCATGCTTCTCATTTATTAATTCAATAATCTCAAAACCACAAACACAAATAAATTGACAATTTCTTCGTAAGAACATAAAAAAAAGGTTTGAGGGGTTTTGATATTGTGTTCTTTTCGTATGAACTCAAACCTTCCTAGGCACAAAATCCATGTCTTAAATAACAAATTACAGGAAATTAGCAAACTCATATGAATTCCACTCACAGTGCTGCAAGAATGAGCAATAACAGAATTGAGTAAAATATGTTTTGGATTTGGCCTTTGTGAACAAACGTGCTCCAACATTTCAAATCTATGTATATATAGGAATCACCGATTAGAATCATATGTATATTCCAGAATAAATCTAAATCTACGTTAGAATAGAACATAAGAGATAGAATAGGTTAGGGAGATAGAAGAAAACCTAGACCCTTTTTCTTTTCTAAAATTAGAGGTGGTAGAAAGGCATTATGGAGGGGTAAAGACGAATGGTTGTAGGGTTTTGAGCGAGGGTTTGAGGTCTTATTTATAGCTGACACTGGGAATATGGACCACTAGATTCAATAGAATAAATTTAAGCAGTTTGTTTGATAAAACTTATAAATAAGTCCCTTTTTAAAACAACCCTCACTGGGCTCCCCTTGTAACAACCTGGAAATTCTTAACCAATTAAAATTTTTTATTTTAGCAATTTTAATGGATTTTGGATATTTAAGATGATTTATTTTAAATAGTAACGATTTAAAATTTATTTAAATCGAAATTAGAGTGTATAAATTTAATTTAATTATAAAACGAGCCTGAAATGGTGTGGTAGTTTGAAAATTCGATTTTAAACTTTAATTGAATGTACAGAATTCAATATGAATCGGATTTCAATAAGACCAAAAATATTCGAATCTGGTTAATTATACCTTTCTAACGAATGTGAAAAATCCAGATTTCATAATGGGAATAAAAAGTTATCCCCAGTTTAAAATTTAAAATAGTCGCTATGGAATTTATATATAGTTTAATATTATATATAGACCTTAAAGTAGCCATTTTGCAAATGACCTCCATTTTGGATGAAACCACCTCTGTTGGATCCGGAATGTCAAATTATTACTAGATTCTAATTTTCATAATTTTTGGAATTAATATGCGAGTGTGGTAAATTAAAACGCGTTTGGTAATTTCTGTTGAATTGGATCGACCATTGAAAAGACCATTTTTCAAACGATCTTCAAATTCAATGAAATTAACTTTCTTAGGACCGTATCATCAAAACATAGCTAGATTTATTTTTCGGGAATTTTTGGAATCAGTATGTGGCCCCGGTAAATTAAAATATACTTTCAAATTTAATATTAAATGTTTTATATTTTAATTTAAAGAAAAACAGGCTGAAACGGTCAAATGGGCTTACGAAACATAATCCATTGTGTCCGAAATGGGGGTATTTAGCTGGGGGTGGTAGTCACTGGGCTTGATTTGGAGTTAATATGAATTAACGGGCCTTTTTAGTGTTAAAGAATTAAATAATTAATTTATAATTACCCTAAAATTCACAAAACCCTAAGGACAAACTAAGTCACCGCCCCCATCAGAAACCAATAGCCGATATGCTCTAGAATTCTCCCTCCCTTTTCTCCTAATCTATTCAATAGAATTCGAAATCCCCAAAGGGAAAATTGAAGAGGGGAGTGAGATTGACGTGGTGAATGGCTGTGATTATTTGTTGTGTTGTGGATTGGGAGGATTTTGCTTCGAAAGGCGGCGGGTTTGGGGTCAGTTTTCAAGCGTTGGAGGGGACCGGAATTCGCAAGAAGGGGCGGCGTTGGTGGCATTTTGGACGGCGGAGACCGTGGCGGAGTTGGATTGAGGCCTCGTGTAACACCCCACGTCCATTAGTGTCACTCACTAAGGGAATGCATTAACTTTCATCGATTATTATAAGAGTATAGAACAGAATATCACAAGACAGATATATGAAATGGTACTTAAGAAAATTCAAAATTTATTCATTGCAGTGAAAAAGAAAAACATGTTTGGTTACAACATCAAAACCACATGCTAAAGCCAAGTACACAAATATCCATCTTGTACAAAATTATTATCAAAGTACATAAAAGTAAAACCATAATCCCACTCCAAATAGCCATAATGAAAAAGAGGTAAAGTTGAGCATTACTTTCAACACTTCCAAGCACTTCAAGAAGAAAGGAATCCAAGTCATGCTTCACTATTCCTACCCTGAGGACCTTGAGGGGGGGCGAGAATGAGAAGAGGAGAAACAAAAAAGGGTCAGACATGAGTCTCGCAAGCCTAGTGACTTTAACAATATAATCATTAAAGTAACAGGATAAGAACATAACTGGATATAAGAGATGATTGTAACATAAGCAGATATGACAGGGTAACAAGATGGAACGTTGACTGCGCTTCTAACAACTATAAGATATGCTTTACGCTGTATCAACATACTAGATACATACTAAAAGATGATCCCTCTCTACTAATCATAATAATGGTAGATTCGTGTACCCCTAGCTACTTTCGTAGGTGCACACTTGCTCCTACCACCACTAGTTGTACCCACTACCCTCCCCATTCGATCGGCTCCGTAACCTCGTATATACCTGCGCTGGTCCCACAATAGGGTGTATCACTCCCTAAGGTGGCAACCCCGATACTACTGAAATGCACAGCTTATACCTACACGATGCAACAGCGTCATACCTACCAGCCCAGACCTACGCCCGCACATGACTCCGTTGGACTTACACTGCCATCGCTAACTTTTTATTGACCTCTTACAATCAACCCCAGTAAGCATGTCCCTATCCTCGACCTAGTTCGAGATCATATAGATACTAAAATGGGTTACTAGTTGAGAAGGGTCCACTCACTTGACACAAGCTTCCCTCATAAGCTTGGTCCCCACTAGGAATTCCCACTTAACCCCTCTTTATTCCCATGTCTAATCACATGTCTCATCTTGGTTAAGTGCTTTTATTATGTTTCACATGCTTCCCATGTTACCCACTTAACCCTTAATCATTTCCATGTCTAATAACATGTCTTATCTTGGTTAAGTGTTCATTAATTTATTATAACCATAATCTTGCAAAACCCTTCACATTAGATTGTCGTTTTGCGGTTGCTGGATATGCCGGGCGGTTCCGAGCAGGCTTATACCGCAAACTGAATCTAACCTCGTGTCTTTGCATTAATACGCATCTAATTTCTGCCTTTGACTCCTCATGTTAGATTGTCGTTTGCGGTTGCTGGATATGCTAGGCTTTTCCGGGCAGACTTATACCGAAAACCAAGTCTAACATCATGTCTTAGGCATTCATTATCTCTTCTTTTCTACAAACCCAAACTTAAGTTCTGACTTATTACATATATTCCGATTACCCATAATTTCCAATTCAAGTTACGTTCATAATTCCAATCCGAGTCATGCCTATGATTCCGTGTATATAAATTGTACCAATTTATGCCCCAAATCAATTACATGATTACAAATTAATTTATGCCCAATTACATATTATTCAATATTTTTCCAAACTTTTCCCAATCGTTCTAACGTTATTCGTATGTAAATCTCAATGCAATATATTAGGCTCGAAGTTAGCCTAATCTCATAAAGAAGAAGGAAAAGAAGAAGGGAAAATAATCATGTCATCAAAACTGGCATAAGATAGGCATATGAAACATGAACTAACATAAAACAATAAAATAGATCCAATTAGTCATACGATAACAGTAATCTGGGTATGAATCTGAATGATAAGAATCTACAAAACTTGATATGATTCGTCTTACTTACTGGCATGATCATTAAATCCAATTTACAATCCTATCACAATTACTTTTTAATTATATGTGAAAGTAACATAGACTCACAGCGACAGGGTTTAGGAGAGAGGATAGATCTGAATTCTGATTTCTGAATTTGATTAGCTAAACCGTTGTTGTAGAATTTGATTCTTATCTTCCAATTTGAATAATCCTATTCTGATTTGCTTTGGTGGAGAAGAAAGGCTAGGCTAATTTAGATTTGAGCAGCATGGAGGCGCCATGGATTAGTGTAATGAAATTAGGGTTAGGTTTAGGTGTCTATTTATAGGAGTACTTGGTGTATTAGGACCTTTAGATTAGACTAAGAACCATATGAACCATCAAAACTAGAAAAACACGTCATCCAACCAATCCCAGAAGGACACATCAACCCTAGACCACCAAAACACGTTTTCCATATCTGGGCAGATGAGGGTTGACACCCCTATATGGGGGTCGACACCCCTGTCGACACCCTTATATGGGGGTCGACACCTACGTCGACTCCCCTAGGTGGGTCGACACCCTAGAGCGTGAGATTTCCCGCTCACCAGATTTGGCTGATTTTGATTTTTGAATTCATTTTTGATTTGTTATTTAATTATTATTAAATTCTACTAATTCTTGAATTCTTCTAAGCTTCATAACTTCTTCACACTGTATTCATTTTACGCAAACTCTGACTCTATCTCAAGCAGAATTTAGAGACAAACGCAATGGCGCAACCTGTTTCCTTTAATTCTTCTTATAAAAATTAAGTATTCTTAAATTATCCCTTATGTCATGTTTTAAAATTACGGGTTTTTACATTCCCCCCTCCTTAAAGGATTTCGTCCCTGAAAACTTCAAGTTAAGAAGAATGTATCCTATCATCCATCTACTCATCCATCATCCACAAGCATCCATTGTCCTTAAAAGATTTCTAATGTTATATGAACATATGCAAAAGTGTGTGTATATGTCCCCTATCTAATGCAAAGATCAGGCGGTCTACTGATTCAGTTGACATAGTGCCATGCGTCCATTATGTATGCAAAAAATCCTAATGATACATATCATTTCTATATGAGTGCACAACCATTCATTCAAATGTAGCATCCATATGATAACACATTCAATATACATCCATTAACTTAAATATGCACACTCATTCATATGCAATATGAAAGTGATTGAGCCGGTCTAGTGCCTAATGTGGGTGTAAGTGCATCCACGAGCAACCAGTACCAAACACTTACATCCACTTGCATCCACCAAACATAACATGCCTCAAACACATGTTTACAACCATAGGATTTTGTACCTAAAAATCGAAGACATAATCGAGAGGATGCACTAAACGATAGAACAAGTATAAACAAAACGGTAGAAAAAGGAGAAGTTAAGAACATGCCCTCAAAAAGGATAGGGTACGATGCGCGTATCTTGTCTTCAATCTCCCAAGTCGCGTCTTCTTGATCATTTCCCCACTGGACTTTAACCAACTTGACCTCTCGGTTGCGTAATTTCTTGACCTCCGATCCAAGGATGCATGTAGGAACTCATCTAACCGTGGCATCTCTCTCTACTTCCGCTTCTCTAAGCATGCTCGGCTCTACTACTTCTGCGGTATCATGTAAATACTTCCACAAATGCGATACATGTAATACGCCATAAATACCACTAAGCTTCTCGGGCAACTTCACTCTGTAGGCCATCTGTCCAATTCCCTCTGTGATGGGGAATGGCCCTACGAACCTTGGTGCCAATTTCCCTACAGACCCAAAACGAACTACATTCCTCAACGATGATACTTTAATAAAGACCATGTCTCCAACACTGAACTCAAGATCGGTCCTTCTCTTATCAGCATACGACTTTTGCCGGTCCTGTGTAGTATTTATGCGTCTTCGAATCAAGTCTATCTTCTCTAAAGTTTCCCTAATCATTTCGTGCCCAAGCAAAATCTTATCCGTAGATTCCCACCAACAAGTCGGTGATTGGCAAGGTCGTCCATATAGAGCTTCAAAAGGTGCCATGCCAATACTAGTCTGATAGCTGTTGTTGTAGGCGAACTCTATTAATGGAAGATGTTCCTCCCATGTCCCTCCAAATTCCAAAATACATAATCTTAAAAGATCTTCTAGAATCCGATTCACTCTTTCTGTTTGGCCGTTCGTCTAAGGATGATAAGTGCACAATTGTGTACTTACCACCTCTTGCAAGCACTTCCAAAACTCACTAGTGAAAATGGGATCTCGATCGCTTAAGATACTAGAAGGTATGCCATGCAGACAAAATATCTCTCGGAGATAAACAGATGTTAACCATGTCGTTGTTTCTTTATTCTTACCGGGGATGAAATGGGCGTTCTTGGTAAGTCTATCTACTACTACCCAAATCCCCATATTACCCTTCCTTGACCTCGGCAACCTATCAATGAAACCCATGGAAACACTTTCCCATTTCCACGGTGGAACCTCTAAAGGGTGAAGCAAACCACCAGGCTTCTTTTGCTCATCCTTGACTTGCTGGCACACTAAGCATTTAGAAATGAACTCAGCCACATCCTTCTTCATTCCGGCCCAAAAGAAAACTCGCTTCATGTCCCTATACATCTTGTCACCCACGGGATGTATGGTCATCTTAGAACGATGTGCCTCTTGAAGGATTGTCTATCTCAAACTTTCGTCTCGAAATACACAAAGTCTCCCATCCTTACACAACCAACCTTTGTCATCGATAGTATACCTACTAAGATGGTTCGAAGACTCCCCTTTTATGAGCTTGTCTACTATCTCTATCAACCGTGGGTCATCTCGCTGTGCCGCGCCTATCTGTCCTAAAAGCGTAGGTCGCACTTCTAATGATGCCAATAAACCGGGTACACAACCGATAGTGGGTCTAAAGTCAAAGGTAGATATATACTCTAAACTCTGCCACTCTACAAACAAAGACTCAAAGTCAAACTCTTTCTATTCAAGGCTTCAGCTACAACGTTACCTTGCCAGGGATATATGCAATCTCAAAATCGTAGGATGCTAAGAACTCCATCCACCTTTGTGGCCTTAAGTTTAAATCTTTTTGGGAGAACAAGTACTTTAGTGACTTATGGTCTGTATACCACTCAAACCTCTCTCCAAGCAAATAGTGACGCCAAGACTTAAGCACAAAAACTATGGCAGCTAACTCTAAGTCGCGGGTAGGGTAATTCTTCTCATGGGCCTTTAATTGCCTTCCACCATAGCATATCAGCCTTCCCTCTTGCATCAAAACTGCGCCAAGCCCTGTCCCGTAAGCATCGGTATACACTATGAATGGTTTACTGCCATTCAGCAAAACTAAAACTAGAGCTGTCGTCAATGCCCTCTTCAATCGTTGAAAAGCATCATCACAGTCAACATCCCAAGAAAAGGTCAAATTCTTTTTCGTCGACCGTGTAAGGGGGGCTGATATCTTAGCAAAGTCCTTGATGAACTTTCTGTAATAGCCCGCCAAACCAAGAAAACTTCTTACTTCCATTGCGTTCCTAGGAATCTTCCAATCTTGGATTGCTACCACATTTGCAGGATCCACTGCTATCCCTTCCTTAGAGACCACGTGTCCTAAGAACCTCACTTCCTTCCTCCAAAAATGACATTTGGTGAAATTGGCTTTGAGTTGATGTGCTCGAAGGGTCTCTAAGACTTCCTTAAGATGAAGGGCATGTTCTTCCATGCTTCTAGAGAATATCAAGCTATCATCCACAAAGAGCACCACAAACTTATTTCGAAACTCCCTAAACACCCTACTCATCAAGTCTACGAAATATGTGGGTGCATTCGTCAAACCAAAAGGCGTGATGAGCCATTGAAGAAACCGTCGGGAGTCCTAAAGGCAGTTTTATCTATACTATCCTCAGCTACCCTCAACTGATGAAATCCTATAGCTAAGTCCAACTACGAGAAAATCGAAGCACCAACCAACTGATCAAACAAATCATCTATCCTCCGCAATGGGTGTCTGTTCTTCTTCATGAGCTTATTCAGCTCCCTATAGTCCACGCACAATCTAAGCGAACCATCAGCCTTTGTAGCAAAAACAACAGGAGCACCCAACTCCGAGATATTTCTTCTTATGAATCCTTTCTCAAGCAACTCTTTCACTTGTTTACTAAGCCCATTTCTTTCTCTTGGAGCCATGTGGAGTACAGGCAATGCAACTGGCTTTGCATTGTCAACCAAGTATATACGAAAATCTATCTCGCGTTTTGGAGGTAAGCCCCTAACCTCCTCAAAGACATCTGCATACTCACGGAATACTCGAACAGATTGCAAATCATCAATAGATGTGTCAAGAGATTCTAGGTAGCTAAGCATAACAGAACCCTTAGGACCGCATGAGATATCGAGAGTATTACCCAAACTAGTCAACAATCTAACAACGCTCTTTTCACAGTCGAGAATGGCACCATACCTTGCTAGCCAATCAATTCCTGGAATCAATCCATAGCCCGTGAAGCCAAGCACATAAGCATTGCATTCGAACTCAACGCCATACACATATATTCTCAAATCCCGACATAACATAGAAAGATGAGTCGTACCCCCAATAGGATTTGAGACAACTACGGGATCCACTACTATACTAGTATGTAGGTGCATAGACTCAACAATAGAAGCAGATATGAACGAATGTGAAGTGCCAAAATCAAAAAAAGTACGTACAGGATTATCCAAAAGGAAAATCAAATTTTTCATAAGAAATGTTACTACCTCTGTCTTGTCTAGGTGCCATGAGAGCATGAAACCTGCCCTCCAGAAGTAGATCATATCCTCTTTCCTTGCCCTTGTCTTGCCTCCTTGGGCAGTCTATAATCATATGTCCTGCCTCACCATATTGGAAGCAACCTATCTTCTTCTTCTTCCTACAGTCCTTCTTCAAATGGCCAGGTATTCCACAATTGTGACACTTCCTTTTCTCTGAACCCTTGTTATCCTTGTCGCCCTTCTTTTGTTGTTGTTGTGCCTTCTTTGGATCCCCTTTCTTAACCTGTGCCTTATCTACATTAGCACCTTTCTCCTCTTCATGCATCAACGCCATGTCAACAAGTTTCTCGAAAGTAGCCCCCGTAGGGATGTGGGACATAGCGAACCCGTGTAATGGTTCATTCAGACCCTTGGCAAATCTCAAAGCCTTCTTATGTGGTGTATTAACTAATTCCATACCAAATCTTGCTAACTGTTTAAATTGTTAACGTACTCCTTTATAGACAAACTCCCTTGTTTCAAAGCCAAGAACCACTCCGTGAATAAACTCTCCTCTACTTGTGAAAGAAATTTCAACTCGAACCGTTGCCTAGAATCCACCCACATCTCCACTGCACATCCTTCATTAGTTACTTGCCACCAAAAGGAAGCTTCGTCCTTCATTAACCAAACAGCTAGCTGAACCTTCCTTCCCTCGTCTATCTCAAAGATACCAATCAAATCCTCCACTTCCTTGAGCCAATTCCGAGCCATAACAAACGCCTCAGTTCCATAAAACGGTTTTTCGCCATCGCACGGAAGTCTTTGCATATTTTACAAAAAGTGTCCACACGGCGAGGAGGAGGAGGAGCGGCTGCAGCTGGGGGAGGAGGAATGTCTGCTGGGCCTGCGGTAGTAACCCTAGCTTCCAGATACCTTCTAAACCAGCCCGGTATTTGTACGCCTCGGGCATAACGGTTTCCCCAGACATGCTGAAAGGAAAAAGGAAGAGATTCAAAATAGAGAATCGAAAGATAGATATATGGCTTTTGGGGGATTATGTTTTTCATAATGATTTTTTCTCTTGAAAATACCCTCTTTAAAACATGTTTTTGAAAATACTTCTAAAAAAATTGCTTTTGAAAATGATTTTCAAAATCTTTTATCTGTTCTGGTAACCTTCAGCTCTGATACCACGTGTAACACCCCACATCCATTAATATCACTCACTAAGGGAATGCATTAACTTTCATGGAGTATTATAAGAGTATAGAACAGAATATCACAAGACAAGTATATAAAATGGTACTTAAGAAAATTCAAAATTTATTCATTACAACGGAAAAGCAAAACATGTTTGGTTATAACATCAAAACCACATGCTAAAGCTAAGTAAACAAATATCCATCTTGTACAAAATTATCATCAGAGTACATAAAAGTAAAACCATAATCCCACTCCAAATAGCCATAATGAAAAGGAGATAAAGCTGAGCATTACTTTCAACACTTCCAAGCACTTTACGAAGAAAGGAATCCATGTCAAGCTTCACTACTCCCACCCTGAGGACCTTGGGGGAGAAAAGAAAGAAAAGAGTTGAAACAAAAAGGGGTCAGACATAAGTCTGGCGAGTCTAGTGAATTTAACAATATAATTAGTAAAGTAACAGGATAAGAACATAAACTAGATATAAGACATGAATGTAACATAAGTAGATATGACAAGGTAACAAGATGAACAAGATAAAACATTGACTGCGCTTCTAACAACTATAAGATATGCTCTGCACCATGTCAATATACTAGATACATACTAAAAGATGATCCGTCCATACTAATCATAATAATGGTAGCTTTGTGTACCCCTAGCTACTTTCGTAGGTGCACACTTGCTCCTACCACCAAAAGTTGTACCCACTACCCTCCCCATTTGATCGGCTCTCTAACCTCGTAGATACCTGTGCTGGTCCCATAGTAGGGTATATCACTCCCTAAGGTAGCAACCCCGATACTACTGAAATACACAACTTATACCTACACAATGCAACAACGTTTTACCTACCAGCCCGGACCCACGCATGCACATGACTCCATTGGACTTGCACTTCCATCTCTAACTCTTTATTGACCTCTTACAATCGACCCCAATAAGCATGTCCATGTCCTCGACCTAGTTCGAGCTCATATAGATACTAAAATGGGTTACTGGTTGAAAAGGATCCACTCACTTGACACAAGCTTCCCTCCTAAGCTTGGTCCTCATTAGGTATTCCCACTTAACCCCTCTTTTCCCCATGTCTAATCACATGTCTCATCTTGGTTAAGTGCTTTTATTATGTTTCGCATGCTACACATGTTACCCACTTAACCCTTAATCATCCCCATGTCTAATCACATGTCTTATCTTGGTTAAGTGTTCATTAATTTATTATAACCGTAATCATGCAAGACCCCTTACATTAGAATGCCGTTTTGCGGTTGCTGGATATGTCGGGCAGTTCCGGGCTGGCTTATACCGCAAACCGAATCTAACCACGTGTCTTTGCATTATTATGCATCTAATTTCTGCCTTTGACCTCTCAGATTAGACTTCGTTTGCGGTTGCTAGATATGCCGGGCGGTTCCAGGCAAACTTCTACCGTAAACCAAGTCTAACGGCGTGTCTTAGGCGTTCATTATCTCTTCTTTTATACAAGCCCAAATTCAAGTTCTGACTTATTACATATAATCCAATTGCCCATAATTTCCAATTCAAGTTACGTTCATAATTCCAATCCAGGTCATTCCTATAATTCCATGTATATGAATTGTACCAATTTATGCCCCCAAATCAATTACATGATTACTAATCAATCTATTCCAAGTTACATATTATTCAATATTTTCCCAAACTTTTCCCAATCGTTCCAACCTTATTCGTACGCAAATCTCAACGCAATATGTTAGGTTCGAAGTTAGCCTAATCTCATAAAGTAGAAGGGAAGAGAATCATGTCATCAAAACTGGTATAAATTGGCATATGAAACATGAACTAGCACAGAACAATAAAATAGATCGAATTAGGCATATAATAACAGTAATTTCGGTATGAATTTGAAAGATAAGAATCTACAAAACTTGATATGATTCGTCTTACTTATAGGCATGATCATTAAATCCAATTTACGGTCCTATCACAATTACTTTTTAATTATATGTGAAAGTTACATAGACTCGTAGCGACAGGATTTAGGAGAGAGGATAGATCCGAATTCTGATTTCTGAATTTGATTAGCTAAACCATTGCTGTAGAATTTGATTCTTATCTTCCAATTTGAATACTCCTATTCTGATTTGCTTTGGCGGAGTAGAAAGGCTAGGCTAATTTAGATTTGAGCAGCATGGAGGCGCCATGGATTAGTGTAATGAAATTAGGGTTAGGTTAAGGTATCTATTTATAGGAGTACTTGGTGTATTAGGGCCTTTAGATTAGACTAGGAACCATCTGAACATCCAAACCAGAAAAAAACATCATCCAGCCAATCCGAGAAAGACACATCAGCCCTAGACCACCAAAACATGTCTGCTAGATCTGGGCAGATGAGGGTCGACACCCCCTGTCAACACCCGTATAGAGGGGTTGATACATATGTCGACTCCCCTAGGGGGTCGACACCCTATAGCGCGAGATTTCCTGCTCACCCAGATTTGGCTGATTTTGATTTTTGAATTCATTTTTGATTTGTTATTTAATTATTATTAAATTCTGCTAATTCTTGAATTCTTCTAAGCTTCATAACTTCTTCATACTGTACCCGTTTTACGTAAACTCGGACTCTATCCCAAGCAGAATTCTGAGACGAACGCAATAGAGCAACCCATTTCCCTTAATTCATCTTATAAAAATTAAGTATTCTTAAATTATCCCTTATGTCATGTTTTAAAATTACGGGTCGTTACACCTCGTGCCTCGTGTGCTGTGCGAACTCGAGCCCTAGTAGCTCGTGAATGGGTTCAGCTAATCGCGTGGTACTGGGTGTTATGGGGAAGACAATGTAATTATTAAATTAATTAATTTATTAATTATATTAGTTTAAGTTAATAATCAATTAAAATGTTGAATGTTTAAATCAGCATAACTTCGTCAAACGGGAACGGAATCACGCAAACTCAGATTCGTTGGAATCAAACGATAAGATCTACATTATGGAACTGACCGGAAGGATTTTGGAGCTAGCTAATATTTTAATCAAATTAAACGTCTTTAATTTGATTAAAATAATCATTTTAATCGATTTCTAAAACTGGTCAAGGTGAGTTCTATCTCACTAAAATATTTTTATAGTTATTTATTTCATACTGCATACATCGATTGTCAATGCTGATTTTTATCTGTTTTAATTATCATAAAATGTTGTACGGTGCTTGTTAGTTCACATTCACTATGGTTTGAAAACCGTGGATGATTTCATTGACTATATTATGTTGTGATTGCAATGTTTAACATATCAAAAATAATGTTAACATTAATGTGGTAGATAAAATTAAATTATGAACATCCATTTATAATTTACACTATGAGATCTCTAATTTAAAATAAAATTAATTGTTGATTGCGACGTGAAATTTATATATCCGCTGTATAAAATTCATATATTTGTTGCATAAAATTTGAATTGATTGTTTGTGATTACGATGAATGGTTGGATTAAATTGTGTATGTTAGAAAATGAAATATTCATGTTTGAAAAAAAATTGTTTATACAATAAAAATCATATTTTTATTGTATATATGAAAATAAAAATGTTCATGTCTGATTAGAATTTGTTTATACAATAAAAATCATATTTTTATTGTATATATGAAACTAAAAATGTTCATGTTTGATTAGAATTTGTTTATACAATAAAAATCATATTTTTATTGTATATATGAAAATAAAAATGTTCATGTTTGATTAGAATTATTTATACAATAAAAATCTTATTTTTTATTGCTTATATGAATAAATGAAATATTCATGTTTGAAAAGAAATTGTTTATACAATAAAAATCATATTTTGATTGTATATATGAAAATAAAAATGTTCATGTTTGATTAGAATTTGTTTATACAATAAAATAATATTTTTATTGTATATTTGAAAATAAAAATGTTTTTGTTTGATTAGAATTTGTTTTACAATAAAAATCATATTTTTATTGTATATATGAAATTAAAAATGTCATGTTTGAAAAGAAATTTGTTTATACAATAAAAATCATATTTTTATTGTATATATGTAGATAAAATATTCATGTTGAATAAAATTTGTATATACAACAAAAATAATATTTTTATTGTATATATGTAGATAAAATGCTCATGTTGAATAAAATATGTTTATTCAATATAAAAATCATATTTTTTTATTGTGTGTATGAATAAACAAAATATTCATCGTTCGAAAAGAAAATTCTTATACGATAAAAATCTCCTTTTTATTGTGTGTATGAATAAACAAAATATTCATCGTTTGGAAAGAAAATGAGTATACAATAAAAATCACATTTTTTGTTGTATGTATGAATAAAAAATATATTCATTGCTTTGAATAAAATATGTTAACATTAAAACTTACATCTTTATTGTATTACTGATGTAATAAAAATGATCATAGGTTAAGGTAGGATTTGTCATTAAAAATATAACTTTTTACATGTTAATGTAGATTAAAAGAATTGCATATGTTAAAAATGATTTGTTTATTAAAAATGGTTAAACATTAAAAATAGCACTTTTAATATATGTTAGATTTATTAAAAAAGAAATATGTTTTAGAGAAAATGTTGAACATTAAAAAAATAAATATTTTTTAATGTATATTTGATACAATATAAAAAAGAATCATGTTTTAGATAAAATGGTTAAACATTAAAAAAATAAACATTTTTAATGTATATTTGATTCAATATAAAAAAGAATCATGTTTTAGATAAAATGGTTAAACATTAAAAAAATAAACATTCTTAATGTATATTTGATTCAATATAAAAAAGAATAATATTTTAGATAAAATGGTTAAACATTAAAAATAAACATTTTTAATGTATATTTTATTCAATATAAAAAAGAATCATGTTTTAGATAAAATGGTTAAACATTTTTAATGTATATTTGATTCAATGTAAAAAAGAATCATGTTTTAGAGAAAATGGTTAAACATTTAAAATAACATTTTTAATATATTTTTGATCCATTAAAAAGAATCATGTTTTAAATAAAATGATTAGACAATAAAAATTATATTTTTATTGTGTGCTTGATTCATTAAAGAAATTCTGTTAATCAAAATGTTATTTGCATGTTAGGAAAGTAGAAAAATGAATGCATGCTAGTCAGAATAAAAAGGATTACATGTTAAAATGTATTTGTTAGTTAAGAACATCAATTTTGACATGCTAGTTAGAGTAGAAAAAAAAAAGAATTACATGTTAATCATGTTTTTCCATTTAAAAAGGCATTTTAATATGTTGGAGTAGAAAAAAAATTACATGTTAATCATGTTTTGTCATTTAAAAAGACATTTTAATATGTTAGAGTAGAATAAAAAGAATTACATGTTAATCATGTTTTATCATTTAAAAGGACATTTTAATATGTTAGATTATAATAAAAACGGATTTTATGTAAAACATGTTATGTTATTAGAAAAATTCATTTTAATATGTTAAATTTGAATAAAAAGAAAAACATGTTAAACTTGTTTTATAAATGGCATTTTATCATGTTAGTTAGAAAAAAAAGAGAAATATATGATTAACATGTAATGACATTTTTATCATGTAAGTTAGAACAAGAATAATGATAGGTTAAACATGTTTTGTTATAAGTAATGACATTTTTATCATGTTAAATTAGAATAAAAGAATTATATGTTAGAATATTATCTTGTTTGATTAAAACATTATTTTAAACATGTTATTTAAATTCGTTGAACGAATTATATTTATATACATAATATATAAATATAAATTTAAATAAAACGAATCGCGCATGGTAGTTTGCATTTTGGAATCGTAACTTTAAAAGATTATACCGAGAGATCCGACCATCGGATTCTCCCAAAACTGAAATCCTTGGGTTGCTTTGGAAAGATCTTTCCAACGATATTAAATTTATTAAGATCCAACGGTTAGATTTCGAGAAATGTGTAATTAAAATTTGGATAAAAAACAACGACAGGGTCGTGTAACGACCTGAAATGTCGTTCGACTTAAATGGGCTATTTTTATATAAATAAAAATACCAAAAAATCGTTATAAAATATAATTGATGATATGAAATGATTTGAATTATATACATTCAAGAATTATTTGAAAAGGTCGAGTTAAATCTCATTTCAAATAATTATACGATGGTTTAAAGTCGATGACATTGAAGACGGTGGTTGAAGACTGTCGATCTTCACATCGAATGGACGACTACTGATGCCCTGAATTGGGTAGCTCCCAGTAAAGGGTTAAAGTGGTAGTTGTTTGTATGTACTTTTTTATTGTCCAGATATGCGAGAACCTCTCTTCCATATTGGACATACGGGACGAGGAATAAGGTATCTCCAGTTTCGTTCAGACCCAGAACGTACTTGTAAATGGATGTGTGTCTGACGTTGGATTTCGTTCTGTGTGAATTGATTTCTATTAAATATATATCTGTTTGGTGGCGGAGAATTTATTCTCTTGCTTAACACCCTTCTCTAAGACGTATGAGCTTAGAGGTTATATTGATGACATCAGTCTCATGGCATGGATTGCCAATGTGGCATGCCAAGATGCAAATGATCAAGGCTTTTGTTGAAAATCAGAGCCTTGTGGGTGATGATCAAAGCACAGCTTTAATTAGCATAAATTTGTGTATAGCATGACTTCGCGAGCCGAACACCCCGATATGAGTCAAATACGGAATGAGGACTGTAGGGAGGACTTGCGTTTCTTTCTAGCTAGAAGTGGTGTCATGGTATGGAGCCCAGACATTTTTACTTCCATGGTTGGTGGATTGTGAGGTCCCTCGGATATTGGTCGCTACTGGCCAAGTGATAAGTCCTATAGGACCGGGAAATGTATCGTTCAGGAATAACCAATCCACTAAAGTATTTGTGGACCGGCCCTACCGCTAACCAGGGCTCGCCAGCGTCCGAGTCCTGAGGCATTTGCTAGAGTGTCTCGAAATTGGTGAGGATGATTCCTTACTCGACTCATGATGGAAACCCAATTTCTAATACGACATTGCGGATTTGATTGTAAACCTATATATGGCGACATAGTATATGGTAGCTATGCCGTCTAGAATTGTACTTTACCTTGAAAGTGTTTTAAACTGACTAGACACTAATAATAATATCAAGTTTTATATGTATCAATCATATTTAACCATTATAAGGTAAAAGTCTATCCTCTGGTTTGCGTTGCATTGTGTGATGGGACTTGAGTCTTTTAATGGTTTCATTTTTCTAAAAAGTATTGCGTTGTTTAAAAGATTTACTTTATTTTATGCACTGACAATCCAGTGGAGTAAACCCGTTTCATGTTAGCGGCATGGTTCTGTGATTAGCCTTATTATTAGATAAGTTTAGTAAGATTTCTCATACTAGCCCCATGTCTGACTCGTAGTTTGTTTCACTTACAAACTGGGGTGCCCCTATTTCCACACGGGCAGTCGAGTAGTTTGTTTTGCAGAAATTTATTTTTTGAGCAGGATTTTGGATCAAAGCTTAAAGCTATGTCTAGAGCATTGATAGTCTTCCGCTGTATTATTTTATTTGTTTCCGCTGCATTGAGTTTTATTTATTGTAAATTAATCTTCCGCTCTAGTATTATTTTTCGATGTACTCTGATATATTCTATACTATGATGTAACATTATTAGGATGTTTATAAAAGTCTTCTGTTATTTGTTCTGATGTGTTGCATACCCAGAGTTAGCGTATGCGTGATTCGAACGGTCTTAGTTGATTTAGCGATTGATTAGGTCCGAGCGAAATCCGTGTCATTACACCTGGTATCAGAGCTTTGGTTAACTCAAATCTGGGGGGTACAACTCGTTAGAACTAAATAAAAGACTCATCAAAGGTAGAATTAGTAATGTCCAATAAAAGAATACTCATTAGAGATCAGACCAGTAGTGTCCTAGAATGAGAAAACTCGTTAGAGATGGGGTTAAAACTGCCGCAAAATGATTTGAGAGTGACAAGTTTATAATTAACATATTTGGGATTATATATAAAAGTTATATATATTTGAAAAGCAAATCAACTAATTGATTGATGATTGTATTGTGTGATTATTAGTTCAACTAATAAAATTATTCAAACCAATAAAAGAATGAAAGTTGAGTTGGTTAGTTAAACAACTTTCAGCTCCGTTCCTTTTCGAGGACGAAAAGATTTTATGTGGGGGAGATTGTAACAACCCGGAAATTCTGAACCAATTTAAAAAATTTATCTTAGCAATTTTAATGGATTTTGAATATTTTAAATAATAATGATTTAAAAATTATTTAAATCGAAATTAGAACGTATAAATTTAATTTAGTTATAAAATAAGCCTGAAATGGCGTGGTAGTTTAAAATTTTGATTTTAAACTTTAATTGAATGTACAGAATTCAATATGAATCGGATTTCAGAAAGACCGGAAATATTTGAAAATTATACCTTTCTAACGAATGTGAAAAATCCAGATTTCATTACAGGATTAAAAAGTTATGCCCAGTTTAAAATTTAAAAAAGTCGCTATGGAATTTATATATATTTTAATATTATATATAGCCCTTAAAGTAGCCATTTTGCAAACGGCCTCCGTTTTCGACGAAACCACTTTTGTTGGATCCGAAATGTCAAATTATTGCTAGATTCCAATTTTCATAATTTTTTGAATTAATATATGAGTGTGGTTAATTAAAACGCGTTTGGTAATTTCTGTTGAATTGGATCGACCATTAAAAAGGCTATTTTTCAAACGGTCTCCAAATTCGACGAAATTAATTTTGTTAGGACTGTATCATCAGAACATAGCTA
Source organism: Allium sativum (assembly GCA_030737875.1). Classification (NCBI taxonomy): domain Eukaryota; kingdom Viridiplantae; phylum Streptophyta; class Magnoliopsida; order Asparagales; family Amaryllidaceae; genus Allium; species Allium sativum. The sequence goes on from CM060922.1 coordinate 299,555,681, forward strand.
GATTTATTTTTCAGGAATTTTTGGAATCAGTATGTGGCCCCGGTAAATTAAAATGTACGTTCAAATTTAAAATTAAATGTTTTACATTTTAATTTAAAGAAAAATAGGCTGAAACGGTCAAATGGGCTTACAAAACATAGTCCATTGTGTCCAGAATGGGGGTATTTAGCTGCGGGCGACAGTTACCAGGCTTGATTTGGAGTTAATATGAATTAACAGGCCTTTTTAATGTTAAAGAATTAAATAATTAATTTATAAATACCCTAAAATTCACAAAACCCTAAGGACAAACTAAGCCGCCGCCCCCATCAAAATCCAAAAGCCGATATTCTGCAGAATTCTCCCTCCCTTTTCTCCTAATCTATTAATTAGAATTCGAAATCCCCAAAGGGAAAATCGAAGAGGGGAGTGAGATTAACGTAGCGAACGGCTGTGATCATTTGTTGTGTTGTGGATTGGGAGGATTTTTCTTTGAAAGGCGGCGGGTTTGGGGTCAGTTTTCAGGCATTGGAGGGGATCGGAATTCGCAATAAGGGTCGGCGCTGGTGGCATTCTACACAGCGGAGACCGTGGCAGAGCCGGATCGAGGCCTCGTGCCTCGTGTGCTGTACGAACTCGAGCCCTAGTGGCTCGTGTATGGCTTCAATTAAATCGCGTGGTACTGGGTGTTACGGGGAAGACAATGTAACTATTAAATTTATTTATTAATTAATTATATTAGTTCAAGTTAATAATCAATTAAAATGTTGAATGTTAAAATCAGCATAACTTCTTCAAACGGAAACGAAATCGCGCAAACTCAGATCCATTGGAATTGCAACGATGAGATCTACAATATGGGACTGACCAGAAGGATTTTGGAGCAATTCGATATTTTGATCAAATTAAATGTCTTTAATTTGATTAAAATAATCATTTTAATATATTTCTGAAATCGGTTAAGGTGAGAACTCACTCACTAAAATATTTTTACAGTTATTTATTTCATAACTGCATACATCGATTGTCTATGTTGATTTTTATCTGTTTTAATTATCATAAAATGTTGTACGGTGCCTGTTAGTTCGCATTAACTGTTGTTTAAAAACCGTGGATGATTTCATTGACTATATTGTGTTGTGATTGCAATGTTTAACATATTAAAAATAATGTTAACATTAATGTGGTAGTTAAAATTAAACTATAAATATCAATTTGTAATTTACACTATGAGAACTCTAATTTAAAATAAAATTAATTGTTGATTGAGTTGTGAAATTTATATGTACACATTCATATATATATATATATATATATATATATATATATATATATATATGTTGTATAAAATTTGAATTGATTGTTTGTGATTGCGAAAAATGGCTGAATTAAATTATGTATGTTAGAAAATGAAATATTCATCTTTTAAAAGGATTTGTTTATGCAATAAAAATCAAATTTTTGTTATATATACGAAAATAAAAAATGTTCATGTTTGATTAGGATTTGTTTATATAATAAAAATCATATTTTTATTGTATATATGAAAATAAAAATGTTCATGTTTAACTAGAATTTGTCTATACAGTAAAAATTATATTTTTGTTGTATATATGAATATAAAAATGTTCATGTTTGATTAGAATTGTTTATACAATAAAAATCTTATTTTTTTATTGTACATATGAATCAATAAAATATTCATGTTTGAAAAGAAATTGTTTATACAATAAAAATCATATTTTTATTGTATATATGAAAATAAAAATGTTCATGTTTGATTAGAATTTGTTTATACAATAAAAATCATATTTTTATTGTATATATGAAAATAAAAACGTTCATGTTTGAAAAGAAATTTGTTTATACAATAAAAATCATATTTTTACTGTATACATGTAGGTAAAATATTCATGCTGAATACAATGTGTTTATACAATAAAAATCATATTTTTATTCTATATATGTAGATAAAATATTCATGTTGAATAAAATTTGTTTATGCAATAAAAATCGTATTTTTATCGTATATATGTAGATAAAATGTTCATGTTGAATAAAATTTGTTTATTCAATATAAAAATCATATTTTTTTTATCGTATGTATGAATAAACAAAATATTCATTGTTTGAAAAGAAAATGTTTATACAATAAAAATCTTCTTTTTATTATGTGTATGAATAAACAAAATATTCATTGTTCGAAAAGAAAGTGATTACAGAATAAAAATCACATTTTTTTGTATGTACGAATAAACAGTATATTCATTGTTTTGAATAAAATATGTTAACATTAAAAATTACATCTTTATTGTATTATTGATGTAATAAAAATGATCATAGGTTAAAGTAAGATTTGTCAATAAAAATGTAACTTTTACATGTTAATGTAGATTAACAGAATTGCATATGTTATAAATGATTTGTTTATTAAAAATGTTTAAACATTAAAAATAGCACTTTTAATGTATGTTAGATTTATTAAAAAAGAAACATGTTTTAGAGAAAATGTTAAACATTAAAAAAGTAAACATTTTTTAATATATATTTGATTCAACATAAAAAAGAATCATGTTTTAGATAAAATGGTTAAACCTTAAAAAAAAAAAAACATTTTTAATGTATATTTGATTCAATATAAAAAAGAATCATGTTTTAGATAACAAGGTTAAACATTAAAAAAAAATAAACATTTTTAATGTATATTTGATTCAATATAAAAAAGAATCATGTTTTAGAATTGTAACTTTAAACGATTATATTGAGAGACCTGACCATCGGATTTTCCCAAACTGGAACCGTTGGGTTTGCTTTGGAAAAATCTTTCCAATGATATTAAATTTATTAAGATCCAACGGTTAGATTTCGAGAAATGTGTAATTCAAATTTGGATAAAAATAGCGCCAAGGCCGCGTAACGACCTGAAACGTCGTTCGAATTAAATGGTCTATTTTTATATAAATAAAAATAGATAAAATCGTTATAAAATATAATTGACGATATGAAATGATTTGAATTATATATATATTCGAGAATTATTTGAAAAGGCCGAGTTTAATCTCATTTCAAATAATTATACAACGGTTTAAAGTCGAAGACATTGAAGACGGTGGTTGAAGACGGCGATCTTCACATCGAATGGACGATTATTGATGCCCTGCATTGGGTAGCTCCCAGTAAAGGGTTAAAATGGTAGTTATCCGGACGTACTTGTTGATTTTCCGGATATGTGAGAACCTCTCTTTCGTATTGGACATATGGGACGAGGAATAAGGTGTCTCCGGTTTCGTTCAGACCTGGAACGGACTTGTAAATGGATGTGTGTCTGATATTAGATTTCGTTCTGTGTGAATTAATTTCTATTAAATATATACCTGTTTGATGGCGGAGAATTTATTCTCTTACTTAACACCCTTCTCTAAGACGTACGAGCTTAGAGGTTATATATTGATAAAATCAGTCGCATGGCGTGGATTGTCAATGTTGCATGCCAAGATGCAAATGATCAAGGCTTTTGTTGAAAAGCAGAGCCCTGTGGGTGATGATCAAAGCACAACTTTAATCAGCATAGCTTTATGTATAGCGTTACTTCGTGAGCCTCACACCCCAGTATGAGTCAAAAACGAAATGATGACTGTAAGGAGGACTTGTGTTTCTTTCTAGCTAAAAGTGATGTCATGGTATGGAGCCCAGACAATTTTACTTATGTGGATGATGGATTGTGAGTGTCCTCGGATGTTGGTCGCAACTGGCCAAGTGATAGGTCCTATAAGACTGGGAAATGTATTGTTCTGGAATAATCAATCCACTAAAGTATTTTTGGACCGGCCCTACCGCTAACCAGGGCTTGCCAGCGTCCGAGTCCTGAGGCATTTGCCAGAGTGTCTCAAAATCGGTGAGGATGATTCCTAGCCTCGACTCATGATGGAAAGCCAATATGACATTACGGATTTGATTGTAAACCTATATATGGCGACATAGTATACGGTAGCTATGCCGTCTAGGATTGATACATTTATCGGTTAAAAATGAAATCAGTCAAGTTGGGGGTATAACTACCTCTCAGACCTTGACTGAAAACATTCTTAATTTCAGAATGGACAAGACCACTTACCTCGAATAATAAACATCATAAAAACCATTATTCATTTTTAAAACACGTATACGCTTCTCTTTCTATTTTTACCAAAAATTATTTATTTTCTTTTTGTTTATAATATTCTATTTTTAAGTTCATTTCCTTATCGAATTCTATATATATCGATACACTGATTTCTAACTAGCAAATTTTCTTAAAAATATTCTAACTCCTTAAATTTCCAGAAAATTTCGCCATAACTTCCTTTGTATCGGTCGATAGTTCAAACCTCAACTCGCCTCTCTAGGCCCTTTCCATTCAAAAAGAAAATCAAAAAGCCAAGTGGCTTGCCGATTCGGCGCATAAACCTCATATGGAATTTAAACATGTACCTTTTTGTCGGGCACTAAATTTATAAGCTTCATACACTTCATTTCCATACCTGCTTAACACATATCCAAATATTCCCATTTGGTTTCAACTCAATCCATTCGTCTTAACCCAATTCGCTAATTTATTTTCTAATTAACTATTTTTCCTATTTCACTTCTTTATTTGAACCCAACATGTTCAAATACAATATCAACTTGCTTATAAACAAATTTAAATTCCATTTTCGATTCAAGTTGCATATTCAATTTCGAATATAAATTTACAAACCCAATTTACTTATCCAAAGCTCAATTTCAATTCAAAACTCCAATAACTAATTATTCTTCAAATTAGTTAATTCTACTCAATAATTAACAAAAACTGATTTTTGTTTCAAAAATCATTTCATTACTCCACTTGAGTTCAGATATATTTTGTAACTCAAATCTGGATTTTTCTAAATAGAAATTCGGATTTTATTTGCTTAAAATCCTTTAATTTATTTAAATAAACCGTTATGGTTTTTAAACGGTTATGGCGCTGTTTTTCTAAAAAGTTGATTTTGACATAACTCAAAATATATACGATGAAATTCAAAATTTTCTCTTCCGTTAGAAAACTATTATTTAATGGGTCCCGACGATTCTTGTTTCACAGAGTTCCGACTTAAATTGAGTTCTGTATACTCAACTGAAGTTCGAAATGCCAATTTACGAACTACCACGCTGCGGCGAGTTCGTTTTAATTATATTAATATATATAAATGTTTGAACTTTGTTTATAATAAATTTAACTCCATTTTAATATATTTTTAATATATATCAAATCAATTTTTCCCAATTCAACATACTTTTTCCAATTATCTATAATTGTCGATTTTTCCTTATTCGATAATAAATTTATTTATACTTCGATCTTTTATATTTAATTCAATTCCTTTTATAAATAAATTATTTATAAAATTTGATATAATCGAATTCTGATTATAAATTCTTTGGATTTTTCCCACTTGAATTTATATTCCGAATTCCGGAATAAAATTTATCGTTCTATTTCAAACCATTTTCCAATTCAATTTTCAAATCATACTTGAATTATAAACTCCTAAATTATCCAATGATAATTTAATACCCTATTTTTGTAAACATTGTTTATAAATAAATTTTCTTGTTTTTTTAAAAATTAAAACAAGATTTCCTTTCAAATACCTATTTGAAACCCAATCTCTTTTATATTCCGAATTTCGGAATAAAACCTATCATTTCCTTTTTCAAAATGATTTTAAATTATACTTTTAAATTCATACTTGAATCAAATATATAAATTATCCAAACGATAATTTTTCACCTATCTTTATAAACATCGTTTACATTACTTGTTTATATATTTAAACAAGTCTCCTTTCAAATCCATTTGAAATTATAATTTCTACTTTGGAAAAATAAATTTCCCTTTTTTTTAAAATTCACACTTTTATATTTTCCCTATTATCCAATGATAATTCATTTCACTTCATTTATAACATCGTTTATAAATTCACTTCAGTACCCTGATTGTCCAATGAAAATCATTCCATTTTATTTATAAACACCGTTTATAAATTTTCTTAAATTTCCTGTATTATTTGGCTTATAAACATTGTTTATAAATTCAATACTTTTTTTATTCATTCAAAATAAGTTAATACATTTATAGCCCATTCGAAATTCAATTCCTATTTTAGAAAATAGTTTTTCCCTTTTTACATGTCAAAACACTCTTTACGATATTTTTATAAATTCCCATTTAGGCCTAGTGATATTTTAAACATCCAAACTAACCAATTATCAATCATAGATTTCCTAACACATCATATATGAAAACAAACAATTAATAATATTTTTGCGGAATCCAGTCGGATCCCTCCAACCTGTTTTCCTGCATCCACAGACGTTAGCCAACATAAATAACACCCATCCTGCTTCGAGGCAGGTATCGCGGTATAGAAGGTTATCTACTATCATAGTGTGGGGCATATAGGGTCATCCGCTAATGATACTGCTGGCACCCGCTATTGGTACTGTGGAAATCCAACCAATCACCAATATATACATATATATATATATATATATACACACTAGCCACAAACACCAAGCCTGAATAACTAATATATTTTTGTTAGCGATAAAAATATTTAAACGCATCCAAACAACCAACAACAATTATTTTTAGCTAATAAAAATGTGAGTGAGATTTACTCACCGTGATTTTTAATTATGATATGTTCTAATTCCAGTTGATTCCAACTATTCCCAAGCGAATTCGATATCCCTATATTATTAAAACTAACAATTTTAAATAATAACATTACTTATTTAATTTCTATATTTAACCATTTAAATTATACAAATTTACTAACTACCATTTTAATTAAATTACCTTAATCATGTTGAAATCTTTTCTTCCCAGACCCCTTTACAACAATCCAAACTATTGAACACCATGTACTTCTACTGACCATCACCACTGCCTCCATCACCACAAATTTCCACATTTTCTCGTTACCATTTTCTATCCACAACTTCACTTATACTACTACTGAACCCAACACCCAAATCCAAAAATCAATACCTCATTTTCTCGTTACCTACAGTCCAGCTACAGACAAAACAACAAGCCGACCTCCCTTCAAGAGCTACCGCAACTAATAAGATCCAAATTCCCAAATTAGAACGTGTAGCCTCTTCGTATCCAATTTTTTTTCCATTTGCCAATCTGACGTACCTTGACATTCTTCCTAATTCGAACTCCACCCTAGACGAGCTCAACAACAAAGTCCCAATCTCAACAACAACTCAGCGATGGCGAAATCTAGTTCCTCCTGCAAATGTGAGAGTATCAAGCTCCACATATCGCCAAATTCAATTCATGAGTGCCTCTCAGTTGGGTTTCGAGCTTCAGGAATGTTAAGGCTTTTTAAATCGCGATGCATGTCTGAACCTAGATCGAATATTCGGGAATCAAGAGATTCCAAAATGCGAATCTCATTTTCGAATTCTCGTGATGATTTTGAATGAGTGTCTTAGAAGAGAGGTGAAGACCCTTAGCCGCCATTTTAATGAATTTGTATTTGATTTCAAAGGAGAGGGTAGCGGTATCTATTGATTTGGGTGGATTGTGAAACAATAAGAAGGAACGACCTTTTGATTAAACTTACTAGGTGAAATAAGAATAAGAGGGAGGATTATTAGGAGCGATTGTTTATATTTGAAGCTCTCAATATTTTTTTCCCAGATTTTCAGAAGAATCAAAGAGGAGGTGTGCGATTTAAATAAAAGAAGAAGCTTAGCTATTATGGAAGTTTGTCTGCGCCAAGTACAACTTAATTAAATGTGATTTGATTTCTATTAAATTCGATTCGATATAAAGTGATTTTTATTCTTTTTAAATAGATATTGATTTGATTTCAAGTCTATCCACTAATCTAATATCTCGGGGTCCATTATTCCAATCGAAACACATCAACTGATTATAGCGTTTAACCGTCATTCCGAACACACTGGAACGAATATCGAAGCCTAATTAGATCACCTGGAAAAGATATTAATTTAAACTAACCATTTAAATTCAATTCAATTGATTACAAATATATTTCAAATACAAACTAATCAAATTTATCAAAAATAAATTTTTTATACTCACATAGAATATTTAGTCATTATCTGAATTGTCTTGATTTAGTTTTAAACTTCAAATTGAATTATATATATATATTTTTGTGTTACGATAATTCGATATGTTCGAAATTAATCGTATTCCATTAATAAATCGATAACTCCATATAAATATCCATTTATATTATCAACTCACATTTAATATATTTAAAAAAAATATTACATTTTCAAAATTAATCGATCAGAATAATCTGGGTCGTTACATTCTTCCGCTCTTAAAAGAATTTCGTCACCAAAATTTCTAAGGTAGAAAAAATGCTACTAACTCGTTGCTTTTCAAAAATTCGCTCTCAAGCTGAAACTCAATTCTTCATATTCAACAAATTTAGATTCCCACAGAAGTTTTGTTTTCATTCATTTAATCTGAATGATTTTCACCCAATATATTCGCATCTAATCATATTCAATTCAAATTTTCTCAAATTGATTTTAATCAATTTATTCACTTTGATCAATTTAACTTGCTTAATTAAAATTTAAATTCCAACATTCACATCCCAGGGTTTTCATTTCAAATCCTTTTGAAATCACATAACTATATACTTCTATCTCAAATTCAAACATTTGAATTTTTCCAAAAAAAACTTGGTTTCTTGCAAACCAATTTCCAACAAAAACTTTTTCTAAAGTAGCAATTCATCACTTAGAAACTCGAAAATAAACATTAATGATGCTGCAGTCATCATCGGAATTATTTTCCAGCCACTGAAGTGAGTTCAGTGCTTTATTATTTCCAAAATCCATTCAAATGATTTTTTATCCCAAATACCCTTGCAGAACAAAGCTATATGATTTCAATATAATTTTAGAAAATATTTTCCAAACACCCAGGATTTTAAAATCTTAATTCTAATTCAAATTTTGAATCCAATTTTAATTCATTTCATTTGTATATCTTATTCATATACAAATTACATTTGGTTATAAATAACCATTTCAATATTACAATCTTATTTGATTATAAAATAACAATCAACACATTCATATAATATAATAATTACAGAAAATTATTCCTTTTCTATCAAAAATAGAATTTTGGGTAAAATTATTTCATTTTCCCACTTAAAAACAATATTGTATCAATTTCTCTATTCAAGTGTTTAGAAATTCCTATTGACTTCGTAGCAACCCACGATTCGATCAAAATTCATAAACCACTAAATCAGACTAGCCAATATAATATAAACAATTTTTATATCAATTTACAAATACGCTCTCTCGTATATACACACTCAACTCATTCTAGGGTATTGCTGACCCTATCTCTAATGAGCACATGCCACCCAAGCCTAGATATTCGCTCAACCTAAGCTCTGATACCGACTGTAATGGCCCGCAAATCCGTACTATCTGAGTTGACTACATACATCACACGTCCAACCCAAATATCACAGAAATACGAATCATTTTTTTTAGAAGAAAAAGGTAGAAGAACAGAAATAACAACACAGAATCTCACATCGCAGTGGAACAAAATAATATATCATAACTTTTGAAATACAAAATTTTAACTGTATAACGTACAAGTATTAGAGTACAACACAGTGAAAATAAAAATACTATATATCTAACATTAAGCCACCTGCTCCAAGCTCCTTTAGATAGATCTGTAAAATACTGAACTACTTGACTGCCCGTACAAATTTGGACACCTAAGCGTTTAGGTAATATAAAACAAAATAAACATTTCTTCGTCACGTGTCCCTTCGTCACATTTCTTCTAACACCGTTTATCATTTCACTAATATATATGCTCCAAATGATCACCATTCCAGAACTGAAACTTGGCAACATTGTTGCATTCTGTCTCAGAGTATTTCAGGTCCTTGGATTATTGGAGGAGATTTCAACACAACATGTTCATCTGATGATCATAATTCTGGAAATTTATCATCTGATTCCTCTCATTTCAATGCATTCATCTAGTCTTGTGCTTTAATGAACCTCCAATCAATAATCGTCGATATACCTGGTCCAATAGAAGAGAAAACCCCTCACTGGCTAAATTAGATCGTTTTTTCTTCAACATTATTTGGGATGATCTCTTCCCACTCTCACTGGTTAATGGACTTGCCACCACTATCTCAGACCACTGCCCAGTTCTCCTCGATACATGCACAAATACTCTTTCTAAAGGACCATTTAAATTTGAACGTTTATGGTTGCTTGAACCTTCATTTGACAACTTCATCACAATAAACTGGAGTCAATTGCCATCCCATTCATCTGCTATAGACAATATTTTTTGTAAGCTACGGTCACTTCGCAAACTGCTACGCCCATGGGCTAAAAATGTCTGGAATTCTTTGAAAACTCGTATTTCTTCCGCGCAAGATTCCATCCTTAACCTTAACATCATTGAGGAAATTCGTCCACTTACTGAGGCTGAACGTCAGAATTTAAAACTGTATGAACTTGAACTTGAGAGGCTGATTAAACAAGAGGAGATAGGCTGGAAACAAAGATCGAAATCTTTTTGGATTAAGGAAGGAGACAAAAACACTGCTTATTTTCATAGAATTGCAAATTGCCACCGACGTTCTTCTTTCATTTCTGAAATCATGCATGACAATATCTCACTCACAGACCCCAAAGATATTTGCAGTCAGTTTACTTCATTTTACCGTAACCTCCTTGGTATATATCCCCCTCCTTCCCCAGAAATTGATTGGCATTGCCTCTACCAAAATCCTACTTCCATTGATATTGATTATCCTTTCTCAGAGGAATAAATCTGGAATGCACTTAAGGATATGCCAGATGACAAGGCTCCTGGGCCTGATGGCTTTGGCCCAGCATTCTTTAAACATTTTTGGCCCATCTTAAAATTTGACATCATAGCAATGTGTGAAGAATTCCATTCTAATCCCTCATCAATTGCTAAATTAAATTACGCCAATATTATTTTTATTCCAAAATCACCTGGTGCTAACACAATCCCTTCTTTCAGACCCATCAGCCTCCTTAATACAACCTTCAAAATCATCACTAAAATCCTCTCCTCCAGGCTTCAACATCATATCAACTCCCTAATAAGCTTTGAACAATCTGCATTCATTAAAGGTAGAAGCATCCTTGATTGCGTAGCAGCCACTCAAGAAGTTATATCTTTCTGCCACTTTTCAAACACCCCTGGTGTCCTTCTTAAATTGGGTTTCTCGAAGGCATTCGACTCGGTTAATTGGGATTTTATCCTCTCTCTTTTGGCACATAGGGGATTCCCAATAAAATGGTGCAATTGGATTAAGGCAATTTTGCATTCCAGCATCTCTACAGTATTCATTAATGGTGAATTTGGAGGAAAATAAAATCTAAGAAAGGATTAAGACAAGGGCACCCTCTCTCACCTCTGATCTTTGTCCTAATTGCCGACGTATTCAATTAGATGCTAAGACAATCCCTCTATCATAACAATTTTGCAGGCATCCCTCTTCCAAACTCTGGATTTTGCACTTCTAATTTACAGTTTGCTGACGACACAATCCTCTTCACTACCCCATCTCCCAAAAACATTCACTACCTTAAGGTCCTTCTCTACTCTTTTGAAATAATCTCTGGACTATCTATTAACTTCAAAAGGAGTTCTATCATAATGCTAGGGAATAGTGATCACCTAGGCCCTGTCATTGCCAACTGCCTCAATTGTAGACTGGATTCTTTCCCAATCAACTATCTTGGCATCCCCCTTCGACCTACCAAACTTCACAAAGCTGACTGGCAACCCCTCATCTCTAAGATCGAACACAGATTGTCATGCTGGAAAGCAAACTCTCTATCATCTTCTGGTCGCCTTATACTCGTGAAACATGTTCTCTCATCAATGCCAACATACTGGATGTCAATCCACAAACTCCCAATTTGGGTTATCGACAAAATTGATTCAATCCGACGTTCTTTTCTCTGGAATGGTAATAAGCTGAAAAATCTCATCAATTGGCAAACTGTCTGTCTCCCAACTATTCATGGTGGGCTTGGTATTCTTGATCTTTTCTCCTTTAATCATGCTTTGTTAGCCAAATGGCTCTGGAGAGCTCTCTCGCCAGGACAATTTATCTGGAAAAAATGGATCTTATCTCGCTTATACAATTCTAATCCCTCTCTCATCCTTCATTTTAGACCAGATGATAAGCCCTCGCCATTTTGGAAAGGAGTGCTCTCCTCTATAACAAGAATCAAATCGCTTTTCCATGCGGAGGTAGGTAATGGTGAATCCTGCCTCTTTTGGCTCGATATTTGGAATGGTCAGATCCCCTTCTGCTCTCGTTACCCTAACCTGGCATCAATCAATCACCTTAGTCCTCTAACTGTTGCTATGGCCCATGAGCTAGGCCCATTTGGCTTATTTCCATCATCGTTCTTGGGCCTTGAGTCTCTTCATGAATTTTTTCTATTGATCAAATTCTTAACTCCACACATCTTTCTAACGGGCAAGATACAATTTATTGGGCTTTAGGCCCATCCAAATCCTTCTTTGTTGCATCATGTTATAGATTCCTTGTTCATCCTGGGAGATGCTTCTCCTTCCCTCAAATGTCGCTTGCCTCCGAGAGTTATCTTCTTTCAATGGCTCCTTATTCATAATCGCATAAACACCAAAGTCAGACTGCGTCGCTTCAATATCAATGCCGATCCTTGTTGTGTTCTCTGTAATCAATGTAATGTAACAATTTATCTTTTATTTTTCGAATGCGATTTCCCTTATGCAGTTTGGGCTGCAATCTGTTCTTTTATCCTGGGCTCAATCCCCTCCATCAGCTCTTTCTTTGATTACTGGCAATATAATCCCCCTGACCCTCTTTTAGACTCCATGTTGGCTATTTTTTCATGGTGTGTTTGGTTAGAACGCAACGCTATTACCTTTGGCAGACCGGCTAAGCGATTGATGGGAACTTGTTATCATATTCTCCATCTTTTGGATTCATGGATAGGATTGGCGAGGCGTGCTCGTTTCAGACTTTATCTCCCAATGCCGCAATCTCCAGGGTCCTAAGGTAGCAGCACCCTCTTCCCACGTTAAGCTCAGTGGTGTTCACTCCTGCTCTATATTAGTTCTATCTTGACTGCAGTATTTTGGTTGTGTACTGTTTTATATTTGGCTAGCTATTGTATATGTAGTTGTGTATGCTTTGGTACTTATCTAAAGATCTGCTTGGTCTGAACTTATGTCTCTTTTGGCTTCTGGTCAGGCTTTGTTGACCAGCTTATATCTTCTACTACTATATTAACACGTAATCGGCTGTGTAGTTTCACGCTAGACACCCGTCTTCCTAAAAAAAACAAAAAAAACTCTGAGTCAGTCATGGGACTGGTATGAGTAAACAATTTAAAACAGTTTGAGAAAATAAACGATATCTCATAAGACCACGCCATATAACACGGAACGGGTTTTTCCCTTATGAGAATCCAAAACACTCGATTAAACTTTCAAAAATCCTTTTGATAAAAACAATAATTTTTATGTCAAAACTCTTTTGATATTATAATGTCTAAATCAAATAAATAACAATCTAGTGGAACGTTTGCATCTCATGTTCCATATATATAATATACAATCAAAACCGCAAGCATTTATTGGGTAAGGAATTTCCAACTATGACAAGGTATGGAACCACCTTCCAATAGTGTATGTTAACCCCGTTCTTGGAACGCGGTTCAAAACTAAGAAGTATCCATGAATGATGACACACAGCATCGCTGACTCAAGTCGTTTCTACGACATGGTTATAAGTTGTTAATACGACATGAGACATAGGTCGTATGCACATATACCAAGTCGTTTCAAAACCATGTCGCCCGCCCAATCCAAGTTGTTCATGCACAACAAGTTGTCGGCACGGCATAAGTCAAGTCGTCCGAACTAAGTTGTCAACGCGATAGAAATGCTTCATACCATTCCCATCTAGAGTCTCAAGATGTTGCAAATCGTTTATATGACATGAATTTGGGTTATGAATGCAATATGAAACCATATCATTGTTACCCATACCACGTCGTTCTCTAGTTCTCACGACATGAAGGCGTGTCATTCCCACAGTGTGGAAGCAAACCAGGTCATTCGATCCATTCATGTCGTGAACACTGTACCTTGAAATTCATGTCGTTCAGACACATGTTTTATATCGTTCGCATACAATCCATGTCGGTTGAGATGTCACTAGTTCATGTCTCAAGCCGTGTAGGCGGTAGGCTATGTCGTCATTTATATTCAAATCATATCGGTCTAGACAATCATGCCGTTAACAACATACGCCGTACACACAACATGATGAAAGCCATGCAAAGGTATATCACATGGAATATTAAAAGCATGTCTCCTGGAGTTGTTAAGAGCATTTTTTCAGTATGTAGTTCAGACCATTGGTTGATTAAAAGAAAGCGGGGTGCTCAGGTGCGTCATAGCGCAAGCCAGTCAGAGTGTAAAGATGTTCCATGGCGCATGCTATCCAAGTAAAGAGAGGCTTCATGACGAAGAGCTTCATGTCGCATTCCAAACAAACCAAGTCGTCTTAATATGATTTCAGTCATATCGCTGGCATCCTTCTTACCATTTCCAGATCGTTAAAATCATAGCATATGACAATCCATGTCAGTGCTCCACTCATGATGTTCTATTCTAGAGAGTACGGAATAGGTTAAATACCATTATGCAACATGGTTAAAATCATTAAATGCCAGGTGCTTTGCCGCATGTACTTGTAACAACAAGTCAATATGCCTATATATGATACAGATCACTTGATCCATACGGCAAGTTGCAGGAGGTTATGGTCAGTCATGTCGCATGCATAAAGCATGTCGTCCCGACCTGAACACATGTCGTGCCCATCATCTTAGTCCAAGTCATCACTATTCATATATCATATCGCTCCAGGAAATTTAGGCCGTAAATCATCATTTCGTAGTCCAGAATTCATGTCGCACCTCTTTTCGAATTCATGACGTATGTCCTTGCCATTATTGAACGCATAACGCAAGCCAAATTGCCAGCTGTAAAGTAGTGGAACAAAGCTGCAAAGGGGAATGCAAAGCAAGTCGTTTGCTCATGGGTTGGGACTTCATGTTGCAAGGCTCCATTCGCAGTCCAATTCATGGCGCGTGATGCTTTGTAACAGTAATATACAGCTGGACACCGATATTTACGAGTGTGCCACTACCCCTTAGGCACCACTATAAATACCCCTGATATTTTATTTGGAAAGGGAGGGACCGAAAATTCATTCCTATAAGGAGACTCCGTCAAATTCCAAGCTCATTCACAACTTTACTAATGGCTTCTATGGATTCATCAACACTTTTCTAACTTCATGAAGATCAAATCCAAGGGAATGATCATAAAAGCTTTCTCCAATTAAATCTAAGGACCTTCAATCTCATTCAAGCTACATAATAAATCTCTCAAGCATCATTCAAACGATCTCTTCTCCTCTCCGAAGCTTAAAATCGAATGTTAATTCACTACGAAATCTATGAAGATCATGGAAAAGGATCAAAGCACACAAGTGGTTGAAGATTCATCACAAAGTTAAAAGATCTCTTCATTTTCTTCACCAAATTCAAGTGAAAGTAAATCGTCAAGAGAGCTAAAAGAGAGAAATAATTGTAATGAGGGAAAACTCATATGTTGTAAGCTTGAATATCATATTGAGAATGGATTGAAAGTGGACATAGATTCATAGAGAATCGAACCACTATAAAAATTCTTTTGTGCTCTTACTTGCTTTTATCTGTTTATTTTGCGATTTCGCGGTTCCATATTCTTACCGAATAGGTGAAGTGTAGCTTTTACACCTTTGGTGTTTGATCCCAAATTTGGAGAAACATTTGGCGCCTACCATGGGGCCGCGTTCACACTTCTCTCAATCTTAAGAAGCTTGCCATTGAAGTTCTAAGCCTACTTCTACGGAAGATTTCGTAAATCTTCGGTCCAAACTAATCGACCAACTCTCTTTCAAATTCAAAAGGTCTCTACCAAAATCCAAAGAGTTGCATGAAGTTATGCCTCTACCGATAAACTACAACAATAAGTCCACCGGATGTTCAGGAAGTGTCGATCATGAAGCTATCACCAACCCACGAGCTAATCTTTCAAATGTTGATCGATCCTTGGGCTGTGGAGTTGGCGTAACTCAAGATCAACTGGATACGGTTGTGGGCGACTTGAATCAACAAATGGCGATTTCACACAAAGCTTAATGGATAAGCTTGACGTGCTTCTGGCCACTCAAACGAATCTCATATCTTTAAAAACTGACTCGCAAAAATGCGGTAAAGCTATAAAAAAAATGTCTTCGTCATTCCACAAACTAATAACCCGACTATCACTGAAACTGTGGAATCTAAAATAACCCATAGCAAGTTTAAAGCTATTGACACTGATTCCAATAAGAAAGATGAAACTTTGGTGGATAAGATGGAAACTTTTCTTGTTGCTCGAGCCAATCCAGCACCTCGCAAAATTGAAACTGACTTAAATGGGAATGAACACTCGCTGGTGTTAGATCATAATCACGACCACAAGGTAAATGAAGTTGATGTTCAGTCGAATATTAGAAATGAAACCAACATTGAAGATTTCAAAACAAATCTCGAAGTGTTCAAACAAGTCGCGTCAAAGAAAAGACACGAGAACAAATACGGTTCCCAGAAGGTTGCACATCCTAATGATGGGGAATTTCTTCAGACCGGGAATACAGGACCTCATCTTGTTAGTCGTCATTGCCTTTTCGAACGAATGTCAAAGAAAAGGGCCGATGTCTGCCCCACGGAACAATGCAAAGACAAGGAACCTATCTCAGGAAATAGCATTAAGCATGTAGGAACCTTTAACAATGCTATTATGGATACTTTCGTCAATTCCCAAGCCAACAATCTAATCGCGAATGAAACTCCAAGGAATTATGTAACTCAAAAAGAATTTGTTGCCGCTATGACCAGTTTGCACCAGAAAATAGATGCTTCAAATGGGATGTTGCTAAATCAAATAAGGGCTCTCGAAACCACTCAAGCCAGCCTCACAAACCATGTAGAACAACTTGGTGTGGAAAGGAGCATGTACCTTACTGTTTCAGATTTTCGTACAGAGAATTGTGGTCATCGTGATAATAAGGAAAGCAAGTCCAAGCAACCTTCCACCACTACTTGTCCAGTAAGCCACAAGAAGGATGTCGGAGGGCGAAAAAGAACATATGGAGACAAATGGGAAAAAGCGAACAAGAGATTTCACTTTTTCAAGTCTAAAGAATTAACTCCATTAAATGATACCTTGGAGAACATCCTCTTTGCCACTAAAGGCGCAGGGTTCTTTCCAGAGCCACCACCAATATTAAAGATCTCAAACAAAGCAGCGACATCTGGAAGTTTCTGCCATTATCACAACCAACCTGGTCATGATACTAATGATTGCAGACATCTGAAAAGTTCAATCGAGATGTGTGTTAGGGAGAGGAAGCTGCAAAAATATGTCAGGAAATCGCATACGACAAATCCACTTTCAACGCCACAAAAGCGAAGCACATCCGTCAAACAATCAAGCCCAGGTGGAGAGGCTCCAACAAGTAACCGTGCAGGGTCAACGTTCAATATTATGGTGAATAGTCCTCGCTCAGACAATAAAAGTTGGGGGAAGATGCAAAGCTATGAAAGTTCTCAGGAGTATAAGCCGACGGAGGCAACGATCCCAATGGAATTACAAGCTCCTGTTCATCCAATGATCGCCCGACACTTCCATATCGAAACTCAGTAAAAGCCGGTGTTGAAATATTTGAGTCTAACCGGCAAAGGTCATATGTTATTAGCCAAGAGCATCTGAATGGCATCACCAAACTGTCAACCTTTGATTAAGTTACAATACTGGGAATCCGGGGTAACGACCGCTTGTGACAACATTCTACATATAAACATTACTTAGTTTCTATAAAGAATTATTATGCTTCCCTTTACAAATATTAACCTCCTATGTTAAAAAGGGGAATGGTAATTGAGCAATTACTGTATCGATTTTCATATAATAAGAAGTCTGCATTTGTTGTACTTCGATTATTCCATTATATCGAAAGTCACTAAAATCGATTTAATACTACAGGACGCTTACTAGCTCAAGGTTTGATAAATTCTGGCGACCCTTGCTAACATACCCCATTTGGACAGTCTAAATGTTGGGTACCAAAAGCATCATATGGAGTAAACCCGGTGGTGTGAAGTGCCACTTTGCAAATCAAATGAAAAATCTATCCAGAGTCAGACGATGAAAAGCATAGCAAATGAGCACTGTGTCATAGAGCTGCATATTCCATTAAAGAGGTACTGCTAAAAGTAGAAAGTTGGAAACATCAAATCTCCAACTTCAAGTCATTTACCAATATAAACACCATGCGGTTCAAGGAATGTTGACTCCCTTGTGGTTCAACAAGTCTGAGTGATATTTATAACATGCCTCGACAATGATATTCCAAGCGTGAAGTGCAACGAGCACCATTCCGCATGTAAAGCGAAGATGTAATGCATCATCCGGAAAATCGAAAGGGTAAGTCATGCAGTAAATTTAACAAGATCGCCAAAGCAGAATCTGCTCGGTCTAATTATGAAAAATAACGCCTGACGAGCGCTTATTCCATGGAAAATCGATGATGCTTCACGATCCCTAAAAACACCAGTCCAAGTGGTAAATACACCTAAGTATAGAGATAAAAAGCACTACCTTGAAAAGCAGAAGGAAGGGGTTGCGAAGGGTCGAACAGTGAGCAAGTGTCATAATAAACGAACTAAAGGGTTATAAGTTTCACTCAAAGGACATTTCTCTAAGGAAAAATACCATGGCCAACATACTATATTAACAAAAGGCTTTCTGGGGCGAAGCTGAACCATCCTAAGTTGGAGAAGTTAGCATATTATCTGCTCATTGCCTCAAAGAAGAAAAGGCCACACTACCAAGCCCTTTTTATCAAAGTTCTTATTAATGAACCGCTAAATCAAGTGCTCTTCTGCTCATAAGCTTCGGAAGGATAATTGAAGTAAGATATTGAGCTTAGCCAATATTACATCACTTACCATCCTCGAAGAACTATAAATGGATAGGCTTTATTCAGTTTCATCGCTAAGTTTACCGATAAAGGAGAAAGGAAGGAGGAACCAGACGAAGCGACCATCTTCTAAAAGAGCGGAAGGACACACATAGCCAAATAAAACCTAGTGACCGCTACGGCACATCCTGACAAGGATAGCTCAAGCATCCATTGCTTAATACTCAAACATCGTCCATAGTAAATATGAAGGTGTGAAGTACAAAGCTGCAGACATGGGGCGTTAGGAATTGAGAAATCAAATGATGTGACACTCCGACTACAAACAAAATTGTAAGTTTCACCGTAGGGGCACCTTCTTAATTGCAAGGTTCAGGGCCCTAGTTCTAACAAATCGCGATGAAAAATCCGACAAATGGACTAGCGTCCACCCTATGAAACAACGCAACTTTAAAAACCAAAGACCTCCCCGAGGGGTACCCGGTTGATCATCGACTCCACTAGTACATGGCCGGATAGCGATATAAACACAGGGTTTTCAAAGACCTCTTCGGAGGCGTCCGACAAGTTCGACAAGCGTCTGAATTATTCATACTCAACGAAAAATGGATCAAAGACCTCTTCGGAGGCGTCCGACAAGTTCGACAAGCGTCTGGATTATTCAGACTCAACGGACAACGGATCAAAGACCTCTTCGGAGGCGTCCGACAAGTTCGACAAGCGTCTGAATTATTCAGACTCAACGAACAACGGATCAAAGACCTCTTCGGAGTCGTCCGACAAGTTCGACAAGCGTCTGAATTATTCAGACTCAACGAACAACGGATCAAAGACCTCTTCGGAAGCGTCCAACAAGTTCGACAAGCATCTGAATTATTCAGACTCAACGAACAACGGATCAAAGACCTCTTCGCAGGCGTCCGACAAGTTCGACAAGCGTCTAAATTATTCAGACTCAACGAACAACGGATCAAAGACCTCTTCGGAGGCGTCCGACAAGTTCGACAAGCATCTGAATTATTCAGACTCAGCGAACAACGGATCAAAAACCTCTTCGGGGTTGTCTGACCATATTCCGGGTCTTCCAAATCCAGTTAGTGGCGGATCCAATAACCTCTTCGGGGGTGTCCGACCATAAGCCGGGTCCTCCAGATTCGGTTAGTGACAGACCCAAAGACCTTCTCGAAGGTGTCCGACAAATTCTACAAGTGACTGAATTATTCAATCACAAAAAATAACGGATTTACAAAGACATCCGTGAGAGTATATATTCAAATCTAATCCCCAAAGGACTTGAATTGCCAGAAATCCTTGGATTATGAGTAAGCTAGGAAGCCCCAAATACGAAGGCAAAATCACATAATTTCCAAATATAGTCAGTCTCGCCTAACCTTAAGCTTGTAATAAACTTTGATATGGGGGCAACACTACCACATTGAGAGAAAAAAAATCAATGCTTAGAAAACATACCACAAGCTCGTCACAACTAGCAGAACATGTTTCCATCACGACATCACAAAACACTTCTATCAGAGGCGTCGGGCATCCGATGCTTTGGGCACACAACGAAAAGCAAAAATAATCCCTTGGGAAAGGAAGAATCGAGTCGGTGCAAGTAGTCTGAATTCACAAGAGATACCCGTCTGCGAGAAGAAAACTCTTAGTTTTATACTGCTCGTTGATAGCCTTCAAAGACTCAAGTGCATAGTCATCTACTAAATCCAGGTATCCTAGGTGCATTGGCATGCTCAGAAGTTCTAAATAAGTCGATAAAAGCAAAATACTTTTGCCAAACAAGTTAGAAGCTTCTAGTACGACAATCTAAATCATGGAAATTTGGCAAAATTGATTGTATCCATCTTACGCAATTCGTGACTGCCTATGATAAAAGAGTAGCATGACCATACTAAGAACTGAACAATATCCGGAAGACATACACGGGTTCACCACAACATCGCAATAAACAAAAAACCCAATTTATACTCAACAAAAGGCAAGAATACTCAGAGATACATAAGCCAAAGTGCGCAAACAACAGGAGATCCATCCTCAAAAGCTCGTTAAAAAACTTCTGCTTCAAAAAAGAGCAACCGGAAATTGTGGAAAAATCAATATGACTTGATAGTCAATAAAAGGCGACCTCGAAAGTTCAATTAGTTAAACATCGACCAGTCCCGAGGAGAAGAAAGGGTAGGTACATTGGTCAAGGAAGAACAAAAACGATCTCTCGTGGGAATGAATTCCTTGGCGAAGAAATCTAAAGCGCCTCAACACGAAAGCCTCTTTGACTACAAAGCTCTAATCATATATAACTCAAAGAACCTGATAATACTCTGCTTCAAACCCAAAAATAAATGATGTTAAAAGCAATTACGCTAATATGACATAATCCCATAAAGAGATAGCACTTCTCTAGGAATTGAAACTAGTATCCATCAACATTGTCAGCATGAGTTATAAGCAAAGGTTGAGAAATGACTATGCGCTGGGGAAAACAAATGTGAGGCGAAAATTCAATGTTTTGTCCAGCCTAGGATGATAAACTCTGTCAAACACGATTAAAAGAAACAACAAAACCGTAAGGTTGCAATATACAACGTTGCTTCTCAAACTGCGAAAAGGCTGATATGGGCAAATGCAAAAGTAATGCAAGATGCAAATTTATTAATGAGCAACGTTCAAATTCCGAAAACCCAATTCCAAGACTCATGATCCTCAGGATGAATACCGCAAAAGCATTGTACGAAATGCTGACCTAGCACAACTTATTAAGTGACGCACATAAGCTATTCGATTTACCAAAAATCCTACGGTCATGACCACCCAAGAAGATTGGCAAAAAAACACGACTCAAGTGGACTGGGGCATCACTAATAATTAAACAGGGCAAGCCAAATTCGGAATTACATCAGACAAATGGTCAGGTGCGCACATTTCATAGGTTCCCTAAAAGGTCGCCTATGCTAAGGGAGATCCTCCGAAGAAATTGAGCTAGTGTTACACCACCATCCATCGACATAAGACAAAGACAACATGTATCATTATCTTGTTCAGGAGTTATGTACTGAGATTTCTAAGTCCAACCAAATTACTGTGGCAAAGCTAAAAGGCGAACAATCACGAATTGCCAAAAGAACAATGGATAACCAAAAAACCGGTTCATTAAAAAATCCAAAAACTACACCTATTTTAACCTTGGAAACCCACGTTAAAGTTTCAGTCTAAGCAAAAGCGATCTACTTCCCGGAACGATGACCAAAAACTTCCGTCCGGCACCCACTCTGCGCATGGAACTTCATTTTTCAACAAAGTACGGACGAGAAACAGGATACGAGGTGTTCAACTCTCAAGACATAGATGTGGATTGTTCAAGTTCTAGAGTGCTCAAATATAACGTATTTCAAAACAAGCATCGCGTATCAAATAAACCTCCCAACGACCTAACAATTAGGTTGCTCCACGGCATAAAGCCCAAATTTTTCAACAACCTAAAAGTCTAAAGTCGTTTAAAGGCTTAAAAGCTTAGGCCGCTCAAAGGATAGGTCACTCAACTATTCAAAGGTTAAGGGAGTTGTAACATTTCAAGCTCATATGACGTTTAGTCATCTCAAGGCCCCATATCGTGAGCCGAGCAAATTGTTTAAATAACTCAAAGGCTTGGGTTGCCCCATATTGAGGAGTTTGAGTTGTCCCGTGATTTTAAAAGTTATATTGACGAGTGAAAACTTTAGGCCACTAACGGCCTAAAGCGTAGGACGCCATGACGACCTTGACTGATTTAATGACCTAAGAGCTCCAAACCCGGTAGCGATCTAAAGCTTAAGATCACGACATCAACCCAAAGCCTCGAAGTGTCTATTAAATTAAAGCTCGAGTGGTGTGTTGACATGAGGGAGTTCAAGACATATAAAAAGTTGTGACTGAATCTCAACACGACAAACATATGATTACCAGATTTAAAGCAACGCAGTATCAAAGCACACTGCGGATTCCAAAGTACCTATTGGTATGCAAGGCCATTTTGTGAATCCATCTACAGCATTGCCAAAGCTGATTCCAAACATACTCCGGCAAATTAGTAATTCAATAAGGCTTGCGGGAGTACAAAATCGATCATGATCTCCAATTTGGATTCTGCAGTTATCAAAATATCACCCAACTACTTCAAATTGGAAGTGTGCAGCATTCAAATACAAAATACAGGTGCTGGTTACAATTCGGGCAGACCTAGTTTTGAACTATTACACAATGTTCAAACTATGAAAAATCAAACTCGGTCATCACAAGTTAACACTTTCCAGCGTTCCAAGCCTCAAGCAGAAACCATGGAGTCTAATCAAACAAAGTTTAACAATACAAAAAAATTCAATGACGAATAGAGACCCTAACGCAGGGAAATCTTCAACTAATGTGCATACTTGAGCCAATATAAGTTCAAATAACGGGATGAGCATGCTTCAAGCATGACTGAACGATATGGTCAAACACGAGTGATCATGATAGTTCAAGTAAACAAGATGGTAGATTGCCAGACCATGTTAGCAGGCTTCTTGATGATCAAGTTTATGAAGGAAGAATATATGAATCTCCTAACTTCCAGACTTCTACGTATAATCTGGGAACAAAAAGACAAATCGTCGAATGGGGGCATCCAATGGAATCTCCGATGTCAGAACTGACCGACGAAGCAGGCAAATATTGAACCATAAAAATCTATCCCATAATGAAGGATAGAAACCTCCCAGACAAGGGTAGAAATATCCAAGACCTCTCCTAAAGGAACAGAAAATAAATCACAGATACATATTTTCTCAAATAAGAAATATCGTCCACCATCATATAAGTCATTAAAATAATAACGTTTGAAATCCACAGTTGACTTTAGTTGATTAGCAGATTTTAAGCGTTAATGCTAATTCGAATTAGAATACCGTGTTTGTACGAACAATATTTGATGGGTTACAAACCGTTGAATTAAACAGTCCTATACAAACACTTTATTCAATTCAAAATAAAATTCGCTATAATCCAATTTTAATGATTAGCTAATCTGTTATTGATGTGGACGGTCAATGACAAAGTATAAGTCCAAAATCGTGCGAATGCTTGTTTTAATTACAGAACAGGTAGCATGGAATATATGAATTCAAAGCGTGATTAGCCATAGAAAATAGAGGAGCTACGACAGAATCTCAATGCAAATTGTGTTCATTTCGAAGCCCGCATTTCCCGCAAGAAAAAAATACAAACTTCGAGGGGCAAATGTTAACCCCGTTCTTGGAACGCGGTTCAAAACTAAGAAGTATTCATGAATGATGACACACAGCATCACTGACTCAAGTCGTTTCTACGACATGGTTACAAGCCGTTAATACGACATGAGACATAGGTCGTACGCACATATACCAAGTCGTTTCAAAACATGTCGCCCGCCCAATCCAAGTCGTTCATGCGCAACAAGTTGTCATCACAGCATAAGTCGAGTCGTCCGAACTAAGTTGTCAACGCGATAGAAATGCTTCATACCGTTCCCATCTAGAGCGTCAAGATGGTGCAAATCGTTTATACGACATGAATTTGGGTTATGAATGCAACATGAAACCATATCTTTGTTACCATACCACGTCGTTCTCTAGTTCTCATGATATGAAGGCGTGTCATTCCCACGGTATGGAAGCAAACCAGGTCGTTCGATCCATTCATGTCGTGAACACTATACCTTGAAATTCATGTCGTTCAGACACATGTTTTATATCGTCCGCATACAATCCATGTCGGTTGAGACGTCACCAGTTCATGTCTCAAGCCATGTAGGCGGGTCAAGGCTATTTCGTCATTTATATTCAAATCATATCGGTCTAGACAATCATGCCGTTAACAACATACGCCGTACACACAATATGATGAAAGCCATGCAAAGGCATATCACATAGAATATTAAAAGCATGTCACCTGGAGTTGTTAAGAGCATTTTTTTTTTGTATGTAGTTCAGACCATTGGTTGATTAAAAGAAAGTGGGGTGCTCAGGTGCGTCATAGCACAAGCCAGTCAGAGTGTAAAGATGTTCCATAGCGCATTCTATCCAAGTAAAGAGAGGCTTCATGACGCAGAGCTTCATGTCGCATTCCAAACAAACCAAATTGTCTTAATATGATTTCAGTTATATCGCTGGCATCCTTCTAACCATTTCCGGATCATGAAAATCATAGCATATGACAATCCATGTCGGTGCTCCTCTCATGATGTTATGTTCTAGAGAGTACGGAATGGGTTAAATACCATTATGCGGCATGGTTAAAATCATTAACTACCACATGATTTGCCGCATGTACTTATAACAACAAGTCAATATGCCTATATATGATACAGATCACTTGATCCATACGGCAAGTTGCAGGAGGTTAACGTCAGTCATGCCGCATGCATAAAGCATGTCGTCCAGCTCACCCATAAATCTAAACCATGTCGTGTACCACCTGAACGCATGTCGTGCCCATCATCTTAGTCCAAGTCGCAAGTCACCACTATTCATATATCATATCGCTCCAGGAAATTTAGGTCGTAAATCATCATTCCGTAGTCCAGAATTCATGTCGCACCTCTTTTCGAATCCATGATGTATGTCCTTGCCATTATTGAAGGCATAACGCAAGCCAAATTGCCAGCTGTAAAGTAGTGGAACAAAGTTGCAAAGGGGAATGCAAAGCAAATCGTTTGCTCATGGGTTGGGACTTCATGTCACAAGGCACCATCCGTAGTCCAATTCATGGCGCGTGACGCTTTGTAACAGCAATATACAGCTGGACACCGATATTTACGAGTGTGACACTACCCTTTAGACACCACTATAAATTCCCCTGATATTTCATTTGGAAAGGGGGGATCGAAAATTCATTCCTACAGGGAGACTCCGTCAAATTCAAAGCTCGTTTACAATTCCTCTAATGGCTCCTATGGATTCATCAACACTTTTCTAACTTCATGAAGATCAAATCCAAGGGAATGATCATAAAAGATTTCTCCAATCAAATCTAAGGACCTTCAATCTCATTCAAGCTACATAAAAAATCTCTCATGCATCATTCAAACGATATCTTCTCCTCTCCGAAGCTTAAAATCAAATTTCAATTCACTACGAAATTTATGAAGATCATGGAAAAGGATCAAAGCACACAAATGGTTGAAGATTCATCACAAAGCTAAAAGATCTCTTCATTTTCTTCACCAAATTCAAGTGAAAGTAAATCGTCAAGAGAGTTAAAAGAGAGAAATGATTGTAATGAGGGAAAACTCATATGTTGTAAGCTTGAATATCATAATGAGAATGAATTGAAAGTGGACATAGATTCATAGAGAATCAAACCAGTATAAAAATTCTTTTGTGCTCTTACTTTCTTTTATCCGTTTATTATGCGATTTTGCGGTTCCATATTCTTACCGAATAGGTGAAGTGTAGCTTTTACACCTTTGGTTTTTAATCCCAAATTTGGAGAAAACAGTGTATCTCTAGAGGAGAATACACTGGGTTCAACAACAACATCTTGTAACCCGGCCACACATGACCGACCACTAATTTCGCATGAGTGTATCGAATGTATATCACCAACGGTTGGGACCAGCAACCGTTTCCCGAATGGGACAACATCGAATAGAATGAGGAATTAAATGAATTTCTCTTGATAGCTGATAATACACCCTAATGGAATCTACCCACATAGCCATGCTGCCTGCCCAATTCTTGTCATTTCCCGGTTGTTGAGGCCTGAGGCTACGATTACTTATCATTCATTGATAACACAATCACTTTGAATGACACATTGTCAGATCCGTTAATCGTTAATTGATTTGCACAAATATATTCTAGATATTATGCTAAGAGAATGAATTCTCCGCCACCATATATATTTGTTTAGAACAACCTATGCGATCATTGGAAATACTCTGTCAAACATTTATCCATATACGTTCGTTCTGGGATTTAACAAAACCGAAGGCACAATTTCCGTTAAATAGAAAAAGCCCTTGCACTTTACTCCGTCTTCAATTATCTTTATATAATCTGATTCGGAACGCTACTGCCAATACGGAGTGGTTCTCGGATAATAATCCAACCGGTCTCTCCATATTGACAACGATATTTACAAATGCTTCGATAGTCGGTTATTTAACTATCGAAGATAAAAAAACATTCATTCAAAGCATCAAACAAATCACTGAGCCTTTTAATTAATATTTCATTAATTAAAATACTTCTTTATTTCCTTATCCATATTCGTTAACATGATATTTTCGATAATCATCTTGGCCTCTTACGCTATTTGGAAAACATTTCCATATATCGCCTTCTTTTATTTTCTATACTTAGAAAATATATTCTATTTATAATTGGAAAACATTCCAATTACTTATCTCTTCCACGACCATTGATTTATTTCTATACTCAGGAAATACTTATTATTATATTTCCAAATTTCCACTTATTTGGGTTAAAATGAATGTTGTGTAAAACATCGTTACAACAACCCAAAACGCTCCATCCAACTAACTCTTATTCAAACATTTCTCTTCAAGACTGGATCTTGCTATTTATCGGTTAAAAATGAAATCAATCAAGTTGGGGTATAACTACCTCTCAGACCTTGACTGAAAACATTCTTAACTTCAAAATGGACAAGACCACTTACCTCGAATAATCAACATCATGAAAACCATTATTCATTTTTAAAACACGTATACGCTTCTCTTTCTATTTTTACCAAAAATTATAGATTTTCTTTTTGTTTATAATATTCAATTTTTAAGTTCATTTCCTTACCGAATTCTATATATATCGATACACTGATTTCTAACTAGCAAATTTTATTAAAAATATTCTAACTCCTTAAATTTCCGGAAAATTTTGCCATAACCTCCTTTGTATCGGTCGATAGTTCAAACCTCAACTCGCCTCTCTTATGTTGCATAACATATGACAGTTTTGTTATCTTATGTTGGTAGATCTATTTCATATGTCCAATTACATATGTTTAACTTGATTCATTTTATGATATCAGCTTATATGCAAGTTTGGGATGTTACATCATATGCTAATTTGTATGTGAATCTTATGCAAGTCTATTTTAACATATGCCAGTTTGTATGTGAATCTTATGCAAGTCTGTATGCGAATTATGCACAAGTTTATATGTGAATCAAGTATATATATGCACACACACATGCGGGTTTATATGTAAAACGTGTGATATTAGTTTACATGTTTAAAATTCATGATGTTGGTTCATATGTCTAAAACACATATGATAGATTTGATTCATTTTATGACATTTACATGACTAAATCATATGCAAGTGTAAATGTAAATCTTAATTTACATGTCTAAATTATATATGCAAGTTTATATATAAGTATGGATGAGAATCAAATGCTAGTTTATATGTAAGATTGTATGCGAATCATATGTAATTCTTAATTTACATATCTAAATTGCATATGCAAGTTTAATACAAGTTTATATGTAGATCATATGCAGGTTTATGCGCAAACCATGTTCATATATGCAAGTCCATCTTTATGTGTATAGATCTATGCAAATCATATCTTATATAATTTGATCCATGCCAGTTTGTGGTTTATGCAAATTATGCCTATGGCCTATGCAAGTTATTGATTTTGCAAATTTATGATTATATAAATTATAATCATGCAAGTTTTGGTCCATGCTAGCCTATTTTTATTTGCAAGTTAGATATATTTTACGTGTTATGCAAGTTGTGATGTTTTTGTGAGTTAGGCTATTTGCTAGCCTACGTATTATATGTATTACACGTACAAGCAACGTGGGGGCAATGGGAAAATATTAAATATTAATATTGTGTAAATTGGAATAAAATGGCTTAAAAACATATAATAAATTTGAGACATTAATTGGCCTAATTTATATGCATAGAACTTATGGACATAATTTAGGTGACAATTATGGACATAGATTAATTTGGAAGTTATTGACAATTTGAAATAGGGATATTAATTCAAATTGGGGTTGAATAATAATGTGTAATAATAAATGCCTAAGACACTAGGTTAGACTCGTTTGTGGTATAAAACTGCCTGGACCCGCCTGACAAATCTAGCAACCACAAACGGTAGTCTAATGTGAGAGGTCAAAGACATAAATTAAATGGGTAATAAACGCATAAGACACGAGGTTAGACTCGTTTGTGGTATAAGACTGCCCGAACCCGCCCGGCACATCCAGAAACCACAAATGTCAGACTAATGTGAGAGGTCGTAGGCATAATTAAAAGATGCTTAGGCATGAGGTTAAGTCTGGCTTGTGGTGGAAGTCTGCCCGGAACAGCCCGGCATATCCATCGGCCACAAGCAATGACGTAATGTGAGAGGTCTGTGCATTAATAATTAATTAATGCTGATCAAAGAAGAATATGAATGACAAAAAGAAGTTTGGTTGAGTTGAGTAATTCTCTGAATACCCATATGATGTTGATTTCGGTCTTCGGGGTTGATACTTAGGGAGTTATTCTCTTAACCAATGTATCTGTGAACTAAGATGTACTTAATCATAAATTAAGTAAAAAGATGTTATACAATATATATATATAATATATATATATATTAATTTGATAAGTGGTTAAGGTTAAGACCAGCTTAACCAAAAATATATAAGTGGGTAGGGTTAAGACCAGCTTAACCAATAATATATTAATCTGAGAAGTGGATAGGGTTAAGACAAACTTAAACAATATTGTCTGATAAGTGGATAGGGTTAAGACTAGCTTAACGAATAATATATATTAATTTGATAAGTGGGTAAGGTTTAGACTAGCTTAACCAATAATATATAAGTGGGCAGGATTAAGACTAGCTTAACCAATAATATATATATTAATTTGATAAGTGGGTAAGGCTAAGACCAACTTAGCCAACAATATATCAGTGGATAGGGTTAAGACCAACTTAGCCAATAATATATAAGTGGATAGGGTTAAGACCAGCTCAACCAATAATATATATATATTGATTTGATAAGCGGATAGGGTTAAGACAAGCTTAACCAATAACACATGTTGATTTGATAAGTGGGTGACATGTGGGATATAATTATAAACACTTAACCAAGTTGAAACATGTAAGAAGACATGAATAAGAGGGGGTTAAGTGGAAAATTCTAGTGGGGACCAAGCATAGGCGGAAAGCTTGTGTCAAGCGTGGGGACCCTTTTCAACCAGTAACCTATTTAGTATCTAAGTGAGCTCGATCTATATCGAGGATAGGACACGCTTACTGGGCTTGATTGTAAGAGGTCAAAACGGGTTAGCGATGGCAACGCAAGTCCAATGGGGTCATGTGCGTGCGTGGGCCCGGGTTGGTAGGTAAGACGTTGTTTCATCATGTAGGTATAAGCCGTGCATCTTTAGTGGTATCGGATTGCCAATTCGGGAAGTGATACACCCCACTGTGGGACCAGCACGGGTATCTACCTGTTAGGGAGCCGATCGAATGGGGAAGGTAGTGGGTACGACTAGCGGAGATAGGAGTAGGTGGCACCTATGGAGACAACTAGGAGTCCAACTACCATATTGCGAATAAATGTTGTAATTAGAATGGGGGATAGTGGGTAAAACTAGTAGAGATAGGAGCAGGCGGTACCTATGAAGACAGCTAGGGATACACGATACTACCATTATGATTATTATGTTCAGTAGGCGGGATCAACTCTTAGGGTGACTAGTAATGGTGCAGTATAGTAATTATCCTATAATGATTAGGAGCGAGATTAACGCTAGAATATTCCTCTTGTTTGTTTTGTCTTGCCCACTTTTTCCATAGTCATTCCTTGTTTTACCAGTTTATGCCTTATCCTAATTACTTTAATAATTATATTGTTAAAGTTATTGTACTCGCCAGACTTTATGTCTGACCTCCTTTGTTTTCGCCTCTTTTCTTCCTTCCCCCCTCAGGTTCTCAGGGTGGGGCTAGTGCTATTGGAGCTTAATTTGGATCTTTCTTTCTCATTTGCAAGTGCTTGGATTGCAGAAAGTAAGTTCAGCTTATCTATTTTATGGCTACTTATGTTGGGGTTATGCTTTTTTACTTTATGTACTCAGAAAACAATTTGTCAAGATGGATATTAAGTGTACTTGGTTTTATTGTTGGTTTTTGATGTAACCAAACTATTTCTCCGCTGTAGTAAAAGTTGTTTTAATTTTTCAATTACCAATATATGTACCTGTCTTGTTATATTCTGTGTAATACACCAATAATACTCCATGAAAGTTAATGCATTCCCTTTGAGAGTGACATTAGTGGATGTGGGGTGTTACACGTGGTATCAGAGCAGAAGGTTACAAGAACAGATAAGAAATTTTGAAAAACTGTTTTTCAAAACCGTTTTATAAAGAAATACTTACTAAAATATGTTATAAGTAGAGTATTTTCAAGAGAAAAGTTTGTTTTAAAAACATAACCCCCAAGATCCATATATCTTTCCTACGATTCTCTGTTTTGAATCTCTTCCTCTCTCCTTTTTTGAATTTCTTCCTCCACGTATAGACGTTTTTCTAAGATATGTAAGAACTTCCGTACGGTGGGCGGACGTTCCTCAAAGCTAGAAGGAAGTGGAGGACTTGTTGGTACCTTTAAGATGGACAATGGGAGGAAGGTTCAATTAGCCACTTGGTTAATGAAAGACGAAGCCTCATTTTGGTAGGAAGTCACGAATGGAGAATGGGCAGGAGAGACATGGATAGGACACACGATAAGGAAGTAGATCCAAAGAAAGGCGGTAAGGATAACAAGGGGCCAAGAGAAAAGGAAGAGCCACACTTGTGAAATACCTGACTACTTAAATAAGGACGTTAGAAAGAAGAATAAGACTAGTTGTTATCATTACAGAGAAACATGCATCTTATTAGGATCGTCCAAAGAAGCAAAAGGCAAAGGTATGGACAAAGTACAGGATCTTCTGGAGGGTAGGCGCGTTCCCTCATGGCTAGCATACCTGATAGAGGTAGGGATATCTTGGTTGGAAGTTTGGTATTTCTTTTTGATCATCCTGTTCGAACCTTATTTGAATTCTGGAGCTTCACACTCGTTTATATTTGCTTCGTTAGTTGAAACACTGCACCTAAATACTAGTCTAGTTATGGATCCCAGAGTAGTGTCAAATCCAATTGGTGGTTTGGATCATCTTTCGATGATTTGTCGGGATTTGAGAGTGTCTATCTTGGGTGTTGGGTTTGAATGCAACGCCTTCGTTCTTGGCTTCATGGGCTTCGGCTTGATTCTAGGCATGGATTGGCTAGCCAGATACGGTGCCATCCTAGACTGTGAAAAGAAGGGTAGTTAGATTGTTGACTCATTGTGGCAAGACCCTTGATATTTCTTGTGACCCTAGAAGTCCTGTGATGCTTAGCTACCTAGAATCTCTTGACGCATCCTATGATGACTTGGAATCCATTCGTGTGGTCCATGAATATGGTGACGTCTTTGAGGAAGATCGGGGTCTATCCCGAGGCGCGAGATGGACTCTCGAATATACCAGGTAGATAATGCAAAGCCAGTTGCATTACCAGTGCGCCACATGGCTCTGAGGGTGAGAAGAGAACTTGATAAGCAAGCGAAAGAGTTGCTTGAGAAGGGGTTCATAAGAAGAAGTATTTCAGAATGGGATGCTCCAGTTGTTTTACTACGAAGGCTGATGGTTCATTTAGGTTGTGCATAGACTATAGAGAACTGAATAAGCTCACAAAGAAGAACAGACACCCATTGCCGAGGATAGATGATTTATTCGATCATTTGGTTGGCGCTTTGGTTTTCTCGCAGCTGGTATTGGCTACAGGATTTCTTCAGCTAAGGGTGGCTAAAGACAGCATAGATAAGACTGCATTTAGAACTCGACTTTTGCTTGGGATGCTGACTATGGCGATGCTTTTCAGCATTTGAAGAGGGTTTTAATGACGGCTCCAGTTTTAGTTTTGCCAGATGGAAGTAAGCCATTCACAGTGTATACCGGTGCTTGCGGGACAGGGCTTGGAGCAGTTTTCGATGTAAGAGGAAAAGGTGA
Source organism: Allium sativum (assembly GCA_030737875.1). NCBI lineage: Eukaryota > Viridiplantae > Streptophyta > Magnoliopsida > Asparagales > Amaryllidaceae > Allium > Allium sativum. The sequence continues at coordinate 299,588,925 of CM060922.1, forward strand.
TATGCAAAAGGCGGCAAGTACGAGTATCGCTTATTATCCACAGATGGATGGACGAACAGAAAGGGGTGAATAGAATCCTTGAAGATTTTTTGAGGGCATGTTTTTAACTTCTCCTTTTCCTACCACTTTGTTGATACTTGTCATATCATTTAGTATGTCTTTGCGAGGATATCTTCGATCTTTAGTTAGCAAAACCCTATGGTTGTAAACATGTGTTTGAGACATGTTATGTTTGGTGGATGCAAATGGATGCAAGTGGTTGCTAGTGGTTGCTCATGGATGCATGTACACACACATTAGGCACTAGATCGGCTCAATCACTTTCATATTGCATATAAATGAGTGTGCATATTTAAATTAATGAATATATAATGGTTGTGTTATCATATGGATGCTGCATTTTGATGAATGGTCGTGCACACATGTAGAAATAATATGCATTGTTAGGATTCTTTCGCATACATAATGGACGCATGGCACTATCATGATTTGCATTAAGGAGGTCAACTGAATCAGTGGACCGCCTGATTTTGCATTAAATAAGGAACATATACACACTTTTTGCATATGTTCATACGACATTAGAAATCTTGTAAGGACAATGGATGCCTGTGTGTGATGATTGAGTAGATGAATGATTGGATGGTAGGATATACATTCTCCTTAACTTGGAGATTTCGGAGGCGAAATCCTTTAAGGAGGGGAGAATGTAACACCCCGTGATTTTAATATTAAAATTAAAAAATTTAAGAACAAATTAAAGAATACTTAATTGTTAAAGTGAAAATTAAGGGAAACGGGTTACGACATTGCGTTCGTCTCGAAATTCTACTTGGAATAGAGCCCAAGTTTTCGTAAATCGGACTTCGTATGAGGAAGTTATGGCCCTCAGAAGTTTCAGAAATTTATATAAATTAAATTAGTTTAGAAAAGAAATTCAAAATTCAGAAAATTAAATACCAAGGCAGGTCGACCTGGAGGTCGACCTACCCTAGGCCAGGTCGACCAGGGGGTCGACCAAGGGGTCGACCTCCCTATACAGGTCAACCTGGGGGTCGACCTACCCCTCGGGGAAGATCTGAAATCAGACGATTCTGACTTGTTGCTGAGTCTTTATTGACCTGTTGTTGAGTCACTAGGGCATAAGTGGCAATTCTGGATAACTCTATCTAGTTTGGACGGTTGTGATTGCTCCTATGATAATCTAACGAATTATGTTGAATTAAACTTCTATAAAAGCACGCTTGGACTCAAACCCTAAACCTAGACTAAATTAGTCTCTTAGCCTCCATGTTGCTGCTAGGACAGATCTTCTTCCTAAAGCTTAGGGATTTGCAAGTCTGAATTCTAATTCAAAAGACGAATGAATCATTCTCTTCTCTAACCCGTCTTTGTGAGTACAATTTCTTTCACAAAATAATTAATAAATTAATTATGATGAGCAATAACTTGTATTATGAGAACATGTCTGTTGAATCATGTGATGTTATTTAACTTTGTTATCATCTGTTGGTGAACATATGACAATTTTGTTGTCTTATGTTGGTAGATCTATTTCATATGTCCAATTACGTATGTTTAACTTGATTCATTTAATGATATCAGTTTATATGCAAGTTTGGGATGTTAAATCATATGCTAATTTGTATGTGAATCTTATGCAAGTCTACTTTTACATATGCTAGTTTGTATGTGAATCTTATGCAAGTCTGTATGCGAATTATGCACAAGTTTATATGTGAATCAAGTATATATACACACACACACAAACATGCGGGTTTATATGTAAAATGTGTGATATTAGTTTACATGTTTAAATTTCATGATGTTGGTTCATATGTCTAAAACACATATGCTAGATTTGGTTCATTTTGTGACATTTACATGACTAAATCATATGCAAGTGTAAATGTAAAGCTTAATTTACATGTCTAAAATATATATGCAAGTTTATATATAAGTTTGGATGAGAATCATATGCTAGTTTATATGTAAGATTGTATGCGAATCATATGTAAGTCTTAATTTACATGTCTAAATTGCATATGCAAGTTTAATACAAGTTTATATGTAGATCATATGCAAGTTTATGCGCAAACCATGTTCATATATACAAGTTCACCTTTATGTGTATAGATCTTTGCAAATCATAACTTATATAATTTGATCCATGCCAGTTTGTGGTTTATGCAAATTATGCCTATTGCCTATGCAAGTTATTGATTTTGCAAATTTATGATTATATAAATTATAATCATGCGAGTTTTGATCCATGCTAGCCTATTTTTATTTGCAAGTTAGATCTATTTTTACATGTTATGCAAGTTGTGATGTTTTTGTGAGTTAGGCTATTTGTTAGCCTATGTATTATATGTATTACACCTACGAGCAACGTGGGGGCAATGGGAAAATATTAAATATTAATATTGTGAAAATTGGAATAAAATGGCTCAAAACATATAATAAATTTGAGAATTAATTAGCGTAATTTATATGCATAGAAATTATGGACATAATTTAGATGACAATTATGGACATAGATTAATTTGGAAGTTATTGAAAATTTTAAATAGGGATATTAATTCAAATTGGGGTTGAATAATAATGTGTAATATAAATGCCTAAGACACGAGGTTAGACTCGTTTGTGACATAAGACTGCCCGAACCCGCCCGACAAATCCAGCAACCACAAACGGTAGTCTAATTTGAGAGGTCAAAGGCATAAATTAAATGGGTAATAAACACCTAAGACACGAGGTTAGACACGTTTGTGATATAAGATTTCCCTGACCCGCCCGGCACATCCAGCAACCACAAACGTCACTCTAATGTGAGAGGTCGTAGGAATAATTAAAAGATGCTTAGACACGAGGTTAAGTCTGGCTTGTGGTGGAAGTCTGCCCAGAACCGCCCGGCATATCCAGCGGCTACAAGCAATCGACTTAATGTGAGAGGTCTGTGCATTAATAATTAATTAATGCTTATCAAATACGAATATAAATGACAAACAGAAGTTTGGTTGAGTTGAGTAATTCTCTGAGTACCAATTTGATGTTGATTTAGGTCTTCAAGGTTGATACTTTGGGAGTTATTCTCCTAACCAATGTATGTGTGAACTAAGATGTACTTAATCATAAATTAAGTAAAAACATGTTATACGATATATATATATATATATATATATATATATATATAATATATATATATATATTAATTTGATAAGTGAGTAAGGTTAAGGCCAGCTTAACAAAAAATATTTAAGTGGGTAGGGTTAAGACCAGCTTAACCAATAATATATTAATATGATAAGTGGATATAGTTAAGACAAACTTAACCAATATTGATCGGATAAGTGGATAGGGTTAAGACCAGCTTAACCAATAATATATATTAATTTGATAAGTGGGTAAGGTTAAGACTAGCTTAACCAATAATATATAAGTGGGAAGGATAAAGACCAGCTTAACCAATAATTTATATTAATTTGATAAGTGGGTAAGGCTAAGACCAACTTAGCCAACAATATATAAGTGGGTAGGGTTAAGACCAACTTAGCCAATAACATATAAGTGGACAGGGTTAAGACCAGCTTGACCAATAATATATATATATATATATATATATATATATATATATATATATATATTGATCTGATAAGCGGATAGGGTTAAGACAAACTTAACCAATAACACATGTTGATTTGATAAGTGGATAACATGGGTGACATGTGGGATATAATTATAAACACTTAACCAAGTTGAAACATGTAAGAAGACCTGAATAAGAGGGGTTTAAGTGGAAAATCCTAGCGGGGACCAAGCATAGGTGGAAAGTTTGTGTCAAGTGTGGGGACCCTTTTCAACCAGTAACCCATTTAGTATCTAAGTGAGCTCGATCTAGATCGAGGACGGGACACGCTTACTAGGCTTTATTGTAAGAGGTCAAAACGAGGTAGCGGTGGCAACGCAAGTCCAACGGGGTCATGTGCGTGCGTGGGCCCGGACTGTAGGTAAGACGTTGTTGCATCATGTTGGTATAAGTCGTGCATCTTTAGTGGTATCGGGTTGCCACTTTGGGAAATGATACACCCCACTAAGGGACCTACACGGGTATCTATGAGTTAGGGATCTGATCGAATGGAGAAGGTAGTGGGTACGACTAGCGGAGATAAGAGCAAGCGGCACCTATGGAGACAGCTAGGAGTCCAACTACCATATTATAAATAAATGTTGTAATTAGAATAGGGAGTGTACTGGGTACAACTAGTGGAGACAGGAGCAAGCGGCACCTATGAAGACAACTAGGGGTACACGAAACTACCATTATGATTATTATGTTCAGTAGGCGGGATCAACTCTTAGGGTGAACTAGTAATGGTGCAGTATAGTAATTATCCTATAGTGATTAGAAGCGAGATTAACACCAGAATATTCCTCTTGTTTGTTTTGTCTTACCTACTTGTTTCACAGTCATTCCTTGTTTTACCAGTTTATGCCTTATCTTAATTACTTTAATAATTATATTGTTAAAGTTATTGTACTCGTCAGACTTTATGTCTGCCCCCTTTGTTTTCGCCTCTTTTCTTCCTTTCCCTCCCCCCAGGTTCTCAGGGTAGGACTAGTACTAGTGGAGCTTGACTTGGATCTTTATCTCTCTTTTGGAAGTGCTTGGGTTGCTGAAAGTAAAGTTCAGCTTATCTCTTTTATGGCTACTTATGCTGGGGTTATGCTTTTTACTTTATGTACTCAGAAAACAATTTGTCAAGATGGATATTAAGTGTACTTGGTTTTATTGTTGGTTTTTGATGTAATCAAACTATTTCTCCGCTGCAATAAAAGTTGTTTTAATTTTTCAAGTACCAATATATGTACCTGTCTTGTTATATTCTGTTCTATACACCAATAATACTCCATGAAAGTTAATGCATTCCCTTTGAGAATGACATTAATGGACGTGGGGTGTTACAAATCCAATCACACATCGCGGTGGTTCCATGTCATTCTAGCGTCACCGCAAGGAATCAGTAAATTTATTAATTAACATAAATAGTTAAAGATTTTAAGTTCTAAATTGTTAAGAGATAGATAACATAACTGTATATATTTATATCTACATTTTTCAGGAGAGAGTGAGTGCGGTGCTCCTGTGACTTATTGGGATGTTTTCACGCATACACATGTAATGAGTCAGTTTGACGATTAAGGCACAGTTTCATACTCATGGAACCATGATGATAAAGCAAATGTCGCATACGTAAGTATAACATAATTAACTAAAATTTAAAGTTTAATTAAAATAATGTTATCTAAATATTCAACTATATTTTGCATAATAGCAAAATTTCCAGCAAGCACGAGCACAACTACTTGAGGACACGGGATGAGCCGATTCAGATGCTAACGAGGAGGATGCCATTTTTGAGGCTATCATGGGTCCATCGGCCTAAAACAGGTGCTATGTATTTGGGAACCAGGAGGTAATTTCAATAAAATTTTAAAATAATTATTCTTCAAAAACTATTACACATTGTGATGAATCATAGTAAACAAATCTTATATTTCCTCTGATAATTTAATGGAATCTGAAATTTAATTGAATTGTGGTTATGATGTTGGAAACACTGATAATTTAAATTTATTTACAGGTCAAAAAACTTAAAAGGCTTATCAAAGGGTCAAGACAAATAGGAGATTGCATAGCTACAGGCCCCGATCGCTGTGCTTGAGAAGCATGATCGTCGATGATCTAGGTAGACAGAGCAGTTGAACAAACATTTGGCGGAGTTCATAGAGCAGTACAGATAGTTTCCTTCATTTGGTTGTTCTTCAGGGGAGTAGTTTGAGGTATGATTTGTTATGTTTAGTTGTTATGTACATATACGCTTTGAGTGGATGAGGATTTAGTTGATACATTGTGATGGGTTACATATATTTTTGTTGGTTAGGAAGTTGGTTTACACGTTTGTTTGGTTAATGGGTTATGTTGGTTTAGAGAATTTTGGTTTGTTATAATTTGCCGGATGTTGTATATATTGGTTAATGTTGTGTATATTTGACTATATGTGTATGATTTGGGTTTAATATTATGGTAGGATATATGTGCAAGTATCGTTGTTATATATATGCTCGAAATGGAGCCGTTATAGTACATATAATATTGTACATGGTTGGAAGTAAGCACATCAAAATTCTATAAAAAAGAATACACATATTTCCAACAACCATTAACGGGTCAAACAATTTCAAACGGTTTCCAATGGCTAATTGGTCAACAATTTCTGCAACGTGTCCATTCTTATCGTTGGAGCTGCTGATAAAACCTCATTGATGATGTTGGAAAGCATTGAGATTCGTTGCATACACCAACGGGGTTTCCATTGGCTACCAACGGCTTTTCAACGGTCGCCAATGGCTAGTAGCTGTTGGAAATCACTGTTCTTCTTGTTAGCATAATTAAGGGCAATATAGTCTTTTGTTTTATGTTTTGCCTATATATAAAGGCCTCTTGTGTTGTTTTAGGGTTGAGACTTTCTCTTCTTTTAGCCGTCATCTGCCTTGTACTGTAATGGTGTAGATGAATAAATGAATTGCTTTAGACCTCTTTATTAGAATTAACATGGTATCGGAGCCAATAAAATTCACAGTCCTAATCTAATATGGTTTTACCCTCCCGCTCAAGTTTCAGCATCTCGATCTGGTAATCTCCTCTCAGCAAATCCACGAAGTCCTTCTCAATCTCGGCAAGTATCTGGTAATCTCCTCTCAGCAAATCCACGAAGTCAATCTCGGCAAGCTTCAGCAGTTTCAGCATCTCAGCACGTCCATCCGAGCAACCTCAGCACGTTCATCCGATCTAAGCAACCAAGACCGAAGTTTTCCCAAACTCAAAATCCAAACCGAAGTTTTCCAGACCCAAAACCGAAGTTTTCCAGACCCAAAACCGAAGTTTTCCAGACCAGACCCGAAGTTTTCCCAAACCCAAAACCCAAACCGAAGTTTCCAGACCCAAAATCGAAATCTACCCAAATACCCAGACCGTGATTGACGTCCAGACCAGAAAGCCTTCAGATTTCTATCCAGATTGCAAACATATAAACTCATCCGTCGGGGACCAGTTTTATCATTTGGCCGCTCAGATCTTTTGCCTACCGATCAGATTGAAGATTGTTTTGGATTGTTGAGTTGATGTTGAGTTTTTGGTATTTGGTCAGTTTCTTCTCTACTTCTTGTAGCAGCTTCTATTTGGAAGTTTCTTCACATCTTCTATTTGGTAGTTTCTTCTCTACTTCTTGTGGCAGCTTCTATTTGGCAGTTTCTTCTCTACTTCTTGTGGCAGCTTCTTCTCTACTTCTTGTGGCAGCTTCTATTTGACAGTTTCTTCGCAGCTTCTATTTGGCAAACTCACGATTCTCCGCATCGTGAGTTTGAGGGGGGATGTTAGAGTATATGCCAAGAGATATGCTAGGGAATATGCTAGGAATATTCTAGAGAATAGATGTAGCCTATAAATATATGATTTAGCATTGTATTCAGAACAATCAATTATCTCTATTGTAATAGCAATAAAATAAATATATAAAAATGTAGTCCATTTATTGTTTACCGTTTATCTCTCTCTTCTCTCTGGATCTGAATTTAAATTTAGGGTGGGTGAAACCTTTCAGTCTCTAACAGTAAAATACCAAGAGGGCAACTCCCTTAGTGTCAACCCCGAATGCCGAAACCAACATCATATCAATACTCAAGGAATGATTCAACTCAACACATTTCCTGTCAGTTTTTGATTACGTTCTTTATTTTCTAAAGTTCTTATCAAATTATTTTCAACTTGACTCTCGGATTTGATTTACGTATCCATTTCTTTAACGGGAATTATTGATTTTGACGATCGAGTTAAAATCCATGTTCCCAAAATGTTTAAATCCAAAATATAACTTAGATTAATTACCTTAAATAAATAAATAATAAATAGAACTTGGTAAAAACTGGAAAGTAAATGGTACTTTCTTTAATTCGATAAAATCAAATTTAAATTTATAATTCTCTTTCGAATAATCTATATTCGATTAACGTTCCGAACTTTGGAATAAACTCGTCGTCTTAGGTCGTCCTGGTCCCTAATTCCACCTTTGAACTTATCACTTCCAACCTTTACTAATTTCCCTTTATATCACCATTTCAATTTGCAACTCGTTTTCTTTTAAAACATTATTCACTTTAAACGTAATTAATAATTCTTTATAGAACATCTGGACTTGTTATGTCCAATAAATCTTGTTTTAAATAGCAAATACCAATTATATGTTAAAATCCCATCTAATGGCTATTTATAAATTCATATTCCTATTTTGCTTTACAAACTCCATTTATATGTCAATTTCTCATTTATTATGTATCAAGTTTATAAATTAATCCCGTTTACACTTTCGATTATAAATTTATTGGTTGCAAATCAAATATTGATTATTTTGCCAAATTCTAAATTATATAAGATATAATTCCTAAAAATAAATTATATTTATAGCTTTTGACATCGTCGAATTCATATGACAAATGCTTATGTATTTGTCACAATCCTCTTTACATTTCTAACAATGAAATAAATTCATCGTTTTCCTTTCTAAACTATTTCCCTTCTTTAATTCATTTCAATTTTATATTTCCAAATTATCTAATACAAATTATTCTTTCTCATTTAAAAACATCTTTATAAACCGAAATGCTTGATTTTATATAATTTAAACAAGTTATTTTCTCTAGCCCAATCGAAATTCCTTTTCTATAAAAAAATAGAACTTTTTCTTTTTAAACCCCAAATTCCTTTCCAATATATTCGAATATACTTTACGGTATTTAAATATCGACTATTTCAGATCAATGTTGTTCAAACATCCCAAAACACACAATAATCAATCACTGATTATTTGTCATATAATATAATGCAATATACATGAAAAACAACAAATAATTGTTGAGGAATCCAGTTGGATCCCTCCAACTAGTTTCCCTGCATCTATAGATGTTAATTAACAGAAATAACATTTATTTCATATCAATATGGAATATTAGAATCAATATTTAAGCAACGGTTTATAACAGTATCTATAATTTCAACTAATCAATTAGCAAATCAGCCAAACAACCATCACACACAACATTTAATCATTTTTATCAAATATTAAATAGTGTTTATAATATTATAAAACTGAACAGAGTTAGTGAGTTTACTCACATTGTTCTTTCATCATTAAATAACGATAAACATTTGGTTGATCATATCAGACATTTAATCCCTCCATAAATTGAAACAAATCTCCAAATCTCTGCAAACTAGATCCATAATGTAGCCTACGACCATACGATCCCAAAGGATCCTGTTTTGTTGAATTTCGATAATGTAGACATAAGTTATGAGGTCCATGATCCAGCATGCTATTTAATTAACTTAAATTAATTAATTAATCCATAACTGGGCCTCACCCATAAATCCATCGGCCTCCTATATAAACTTTAAGCCTAGTTCATTCTTAACCGTGCCTTATCTTCTTGATTTATGAAGTTTAAAACATTCCCAGTTTCACCATTTATAAGTGAAGATATTAATATAAATTCAACTAAACTAATTTTTCATTAAAGCGGGCTTTACCTCAATGTCGGCCCAACCATTAACTTCATAGCCCAAAATCGCATATAATACTGTGTTCCTTCTTCCATATTACTCCGTGCAATGCCCAGTATGATGCTGCCATTTTCCGTGACTTTGAAGCATCCCAACCCATTAACTCTTCACGGAAATACCCAAACTACCATCATTCTTCGCTACTTCCATTCCTCTATAGCTGCTCCTCTTTACTTTTGAACACAGCTCCTGTTCATTTTCCAGCATTAAACAAAACATTGGACCGGCTAAAAGAATCTCGCATGCCTCATGCATTTAAACTTCTCTTTTACAGTATACTTCATCATTTCTTTCAAACAACACCTCCTCCCCAAAAGGATGCAAGCCCCAACAATTTGTTTTCTCCATTTCCGCAGGCTTCCACATCTTTTTGTTCCCACTGCATGCATGCTTTCTCCTCCCTGTAGCCCATCCGCGTAAGTTCTCTCTCCATACACCAACACTTCTCTCCAAACCGATTTCATTCTTCTCTCCTTCTCAAGCTACACTCACCCAGCACCATAAGAACGAACTCGAAATCAATGATTAAAACTGAAGGATGCTTCCATTGTCTACATGCTAGGCTCGAACTCTCATTACGAATAGCGTTGATAGCAGTGATGTCGAGCCCTACAGTTTCGAACAACATCCTTTGGACTAGAACTTAACCAAACTTCAGGTATTAACTCCAATATGATACTTATTTTGCCAAACAAAGCTTTGAGTCCTTGAACTGTGGAAACCAAGGCTACTGCTGTTCGTTTTCTAGTATACCGTAATAGTATTGAATGGCGTAAAGACCCCATGACAGTGTAGAGTAGCCCGGTAGCATTTCAAATATGTGATTTTTGATTTTATGTGGAAGAATTCATTTGTTTTAAATTTACTTTGGAGCCATTAAATGATCTCGTGTAATCCTGAAGCAAATAAGAAATCAACGCAGTGTATTTAAAGATTGAAGAAACTTGGTGGCCACGGATTTAGGTGAAATAGGATAGGTTGTAGATGCAGGAGACTGATGAATTTTCACTTCAGTGTAGCTGTTTGATTTTATGAAAGCTTTGATTTAACCATTCCTGCATACTGTATGTGAAAATGTTTCCTTGGGCACGTGCTTAGATTTTAGAATAGCTTAAATTTCGGACAAATATGTAGGCTGTACACAATTGGGTCTATGATTTGAATATCCATCTCTTTAGTCTGTACAGTTTCCTTTCATACCAAGGCAAAAAAAAAATGTATATAGTATTTCAACTGCTACTCCCTACTACTGTGATCTTTCCGGTAGTGGCCATGTTCGGTTCAGATAATAGTTTAGAATCTGAAACCGCCTTTTCCAACCATGATTTATTCATGTAGCATGAGTTCGTTAAAAATGACATAACTTTTTGATGTTATGCATTCAAACTATATGGGTACATATTCAACATCCTTGTAAGCCTACCATTATCAAGTTTAATTATAATAATATACTTCCAACATTTATCCATTTCCTTTTGTATCGATATAATAATTTCTTGGGACCATAACAAGTATAGGTAACATGATGTAGCTTCAAAACTTAACAAGTGGAATTATTGTCTTTTCCCTAAAAAAAATGATGCTCAAGCATTCCAGGTACATTCGATTGTCAAGTAGGGAAAATAACTCGTCACCATATTTTTGTTTTAAGTTAGAAAATATGGGTACCCGCTATATACTGGTTCATTCACGCATGAACCACGAATGATAATTATAAAGATACCGTTGTGTCGAGCAATGTGCCATGATTCCATAAATATAATAGTATAGACAAGTTAACTTATATTGTAAAACCCCAAAATGCTGATATAGGGTGCAAAATACTCCAAACAAAAAGTTGCTTATTTTCCAAAATAAAAATTATAGAAAATTTTTAAAAATTAAATTATAACTATGTCTCAAAAATCTTGTCCAAATTCAAAACCAATATTTAATTATATTAAATAAACCATTACGGCTTATAAACGATTCCATAGCGATTTTCTGAATATTTTATTTGGACATAACTTGAAATCTATCAACCGAAAACTCGATTTTTCATTTTTGTTAGAATAATACAGTTAATTAGATTCGAACGTTTCTTATTTCAAAGGAATCCGACTTATAACGAATCCTGTATATTCATTTGAAGTTCAAATCATCAAATTACGAACTACTGTGCCGTAACGGGCTCGATTACAATTTCATAATTAATACGTTCAATTGTTGTTTGTACAGATTTATTCGTTATTCTAATTCGAATATTAACACAATCAATTTTCTTAAATAATCCAATTTACACAGAATTGCCAATTCAGCTATCTCTGTCTATATCAAAATTTAATTATTCCACTATTTTATAAATTTAAATATTCAAAATATTTGAATTCAAACCATTTGTATTACCAAACCCATATTCAAATAATTAAATTACTTAATTATTAAATCGTTAAAAATTATAGGACATTTCATTCCTTCCACCTTAAAAATATTTTCGTCCTCGAAATTTATGATCCATAAAGATGCTACACTCTAACTCTTCACAACCTACTTGGTTGGAATTCTGTAATTCACATTTCCATAACTCAGTTATTGTACCGAACTTCTAATTCTCATATCATACTTAACAATTCATTATCTGTTCGAAATGATCTATCCACCATTTTTGGACAATCTATCATTAAATCCTTATCTTTGATTCATATACTCTTCTGCATATCTACATTTATTCCAGTTGATTTTAAATCCATTTATCAACTTCATTATTCCACTTGAAATCTCATTAACCAATTTTGGTTTTTCTTATTTTCAATTACAATATTAATTTATTTGTATTAACAAAAGTTGTCGAAAATTCTGAAAATTTTCTAACACCTTAAATGTCCGAAAGAATTTCGCCAGTGTTACCTTTGTATGGCTCAATCGGTACAACTAAAACTCGCCTCTCTAGGTCTTCTCCAATCAAAAAGAAAAGCAAATAGCCAAGTGGCTTGCCAAATAGGCTCATAAATCTCATATGAAATATAAACTTGTACCTTTTTGTCGGGCATCCAGCTCTATCTCTTCCATTTGCTATCAAGTTTGCACTTACCAATGTATTCCCAATTGATTTCAATCAATTACTCCTCAAATCCAATCATTCTCTTATATCCAAACAGATTTCCATTTCAAATTCAAATTCCAATCTCAATTCAAATTCTTACTCGATAATTTCATTACCCAGTTCAATTCCATTCCAAAATTCCATTACTTCACTAAGTTAAATTTCTATTCCAAATACGATTTCCAATTAACTGGCTTCAATTCAATCCAATTTTAATTAACTAAGTTTTTAATTTAATTTTAAATTTATTTACTTTTACCATTTAAATTTCTTTAACTTCACTAGTTAAATATAATTTCAGAATTCAGTTTCCTGGGTTTTTCAAATTAGTATGAAATCATATACATTTACATATAATAATAGCAAATTCAAAACGTTTGAATTTCTGATCAACTTATTTCCTCAAAACAATTCAAAACAAAATCTTTGGTAGTAATCTGTCACTTAGAAACTCGAAAATGAAAACTGATGATGCGGCCGTCATCATCAGAATTATTTTCCAGTAAACGAAATGAGTTCAATACTATATCATTTCAAAACTTATTTTTAAAACACTTCCATTTTGAAATTAATTCAAAATGCCTTCTATATTATTTGAGGAAAAATATTTTCAAATCACTTAGGATCTTAAAATTCCCCTATATAATTCAAAATTCCATTACAAACACTTTTCCTAGTTTATGGGATTTTAATTCCAATCTTGATTTCAATTCATATTTTTTTAATTTTTATTTTATACTTATATGAATTCTGATTGGTTATTTATAATCATCTCAATTATTATCTGATTCGATTATAATAACCACCAACGTGTTCTATATATATTACCATAATCCCAATGTATATACCTTTTTTATATCAAAATAGATTTGGGGTAAAATTATCTCATTTACCCTCTTTTCAAAACATACTATGTCGAATTACTCTGTTCAAGAGTTTAGAAACACCTATCGACACAGTTCGCATTACTGTATCAACCAGAATCATAAACTACTCGACAAACCGATCAACACAATATAAAACATTTTTATATAAATCTACATATACGCTCTTTCGTATATATACACTCAACTCAATCTAGGGTATTTCTAACGCCTTCTCTACTGAGTCACGCCATAGAACCAAGGTAATTACTTAAACTTCAGCTCTGATATCACTGTAACGACCAGGTATTTTCGACCCCGAAAATCTACATAAACCACGATGTCGGCTATTCAAGCATCGGAAATACCAGATCGTTAATAGAAAGAAGTTAGAGGGTGAGAAATGGAAAGAAAGAAAATTAGAATAGAAGAAGAAGAACACAACAGAACAGAATCAGAGTAACACGAATCTCACAGCAGAACGAATAAAATATAGTATACAACATAACTTTGGAAATACAACTTGTAACAGTATATACATACCATTATCACAGAACATCACAACGGAAATAATATCTATACATTTATCTAGTGTTGAAGCCTCCTGCTTCAAGCTCCTCCAAGTATATCTGTAAAATCCCGACTACTTGACTGCCCAAAAAAAATTTGGGCACCCAAGAGTTTAGGGAAAACAAACAAAATAAACTTTGGGTCAGTCATGGGGCTGGTGTGAGTATACTCCAACCATTCGGTTTAACTTTTCGAAATCCTTCTCAAAAGAAATGATAATCATAAAACCAATCCACGCATAAACATGGATGGCTTTTACCTTACGATAACCCAATTTTTTTTCCAAAATCAATACTTTTCTATTATTATAATAGTGTCTAATCACAAGTAAATAACAATCTAGCAGAACACTTGCATCTCACGCTCTACATATATAATATACAATCAAAACCGCGGGCTCTTATTGGGGATTGAATTCCAACTATGAAAAGGTATGGCACCACCTGCCGATAGTGTATCTCTAGAGAGGAATACACTGGGTTCTACAAGAACATCTTGCAACCCGGCCCACACATGACCGACCACTCATTTCTCTTGAATGTATCGAATATATTGTCACCTACGGCTGCTAGCAATATAACCGTTCCCGGGAGATACAGAAGCGAAAAGAAGAAACAAATATGAATATTCTCTAGATGGTGATAATATACCCGAATGGGGGCAACCCACATAGCCCTGCTACCTGCCCGATTTTTTTCATTTCCCATGTGATGAGGCGTGAGGTTGTATCGTACGCTTTGACATATCATACTTTCATTTACTTCGAATACCACATCATCATACCTGCCAAATCACAAATTGATTTCCACAAAATACCACATGTATAAAGCTAAAAGAAACGAATTCCTCCACCACCAAACGTGAATATGTATGAGAAGATCAACTTACGCGATCTATTAGATATACACTGTCAGACATTCGTCTAAACACATTGTCCTGGGTCTGGACAAACAGAGGGCACTATTCTGTAAATCCATCTTAGGCAATATCTACCTAGGCTCGCCAGAACAACCCTTGCATAAACTTCTTCTTCATTCGTCTTCATCATAGTTGATTCGCAACGCTAGTGCCCATATGGAGTGGTTTTCAAATAATAAATCTGATCCCGGTCTCTCCGTATTGACAATGGAAAAATGGTCAACAACTTTGATAGCCTGTTATTTAACTATTAAAGAAAAACATCCATGCACATAATGATCTTATTTCCAAATGGAAATTTTATCGATCAACCATCAATCAACACTGAGACCCTTAAATTAATTTAGCCTTAATTAATTCGTTTCTCCATTTTACTATTTCCCCTTTTTTACAAATATTTCTCAAAACCCATTTGCCTCACACGATCCTTGGAAAACGTTTCCATTTATTTAAACTATTTATTTTCTATATTTAGAAAATATTCCTTTCTATCATTGGGAATTTATTCCATATATTCACTACTCTTATTTCCTATATCTAGAAAATATACGTTATTATTGGAAAACATTTTCATTTCTTATATTCACGCATCACTATCCTTTCAGTCCCTACCAATAAAATAGCAAGAGGACAACTCCCTGAGTGTTAACCCCGAAGGCTGAAACCAACATCAGATCAACACTCAAGGAATGATTCAACTCAACACATTTCTAGTCAGTTTATGATTACGTTCTTTATTTTCTAAAGTTCTTTTCAAATTATTTTCAACTCGATTCTCGGATTCGGTTTACGAATCCATTTCTTTAACGGGAATTATTGATTTTAACGATAGCGTTAAAATCCATGTTCCCGAAATGTTTAACTCCAAAATATAACTTAGATTAATTACCTTAAATAAATAAATAATCATAATTAAATAAGAAATGGATCTTGGTAAAAACTGAAAAGTAAATGGTACTTTCCTTAATTCGATAAAATCGAATTTCAAGTTATAATTCTCTTTCGAATAATATATATTTGATTAACGTTCCGAACTTTAGAATAAACTCACCGTCTTAGGTCGTTTCGGTTCCTAAATTCACTTTTGAACTCATCACTTCCAACCTTTTACAAATTTCCCTTTTTATCACCATTTCAATTTGCAACTCGTTTTCTTTTAAAGCATTATTCACTTTAAACATAATTAATAATTCCTTACAGAACATCTGGACTTGTTATGTCCAATAAATCTTGTTTTAAATAGTAAATACCAATTATATGTTAAAATCCCATCTAATGGCTATTTATAAATTCATATTCCTGTTTTTCTTTACAAACTCCATTTATAAGTCAATTTCTCGTTTATTATGTATCAAGTTTATAAATTAATCTCGTTTACACTTTCGATTGTAAATTTATTGGTTCCAAATCAAATATTGATTATTTTGCCAAATTCTAAATTATATAAGACATAATTCCTAAAAATAAATTATATTTATAGTTTTTGAAATCATTGAATTCAGATGACAAATCCTTATGTACTTGTCTTAATCCTCTTTACATTTCTAACATTGAAATAAATTCATCGTTTTCCTTTCTAAATGATTTCCCTTCTTGAATTCATTTTGAATTTATATTTCCATCTTATCTAATACAAATTATTCTCATTTAAAAACATCTTTATAAACCAAAATGCTTGTTTTTATATAATTTAAACAAGTTATTTTCTCTAGCTCAATCGAAATTCCTTTTCTATGAAAAATTAAAATTTTCCTTTTTAAACCCCAAATTCCTTTCCAATGTATTCAAACATACTTCACGGTATTTAAAACTTGATTTTTCACTTCTGTTAGAATGATACGGTTAATTAGATTCGAACGTTTCTTATTTCAAAGAAATCTGACTTATAACGAATCCTGTGTATTCATTTGAAGTTCAAACCATCAAATTACGAACTACCATGCCGTTACGGGCTCGATTATAATTATATTATAATTATTATGTTCAGCCGTTGTTTATATAGATTTTTTTGTTACTCTAATTCGAATATTAACTAGATTAATTTTCTTAAATAATCCAATTTACACAGAATTGCCAATTCAGCTATCTTTGTCTATTTAGAAATTTTATTATTCCATTATTTTATAAATTTAAATATTCAAAATATTCAAATTCAAACCATTTGTATTCCCAAACCCATATTTAAATAATTAAATTAATTAATTATTAAATTGTTAAAATTACGGGATGTTACAATGGTATAATAAAAAAAGTTTGAAATGCTTTAAGTTGAATAAGATGATTTTGAATATAATGGTATTTTTGAAATAAGAAATAAAAAGTTTTGTTTCAAATATGTTTTAAAGGGTTTGATTAATGATGGAAAAATTAAAAAGGCCATGTGATTCTAGGTACTGAAACAGTGAACTCGTTTTATTTTTATGGTTGAATGATTGTTTATTTTGATAGTTAAATAACCGACTTTCAAAATCTGACCTATACGATTGTTGGTATGGAAAGACCGAGACCGAATTTTTATTCGAAAACCATTCCGATCAGCAAATATGTAATTGTGGAAGAGATCAGACGATGATCGAGAAAGAGCATTTGAAGACCATAGTCTTCATAAAGCGGAAGTATTGCTTATAATCTCTGGTTAGCTCCCAGAGATAAACTGTGATTCTGTCGTGGTTGGAGTCTATGGGTTGCAAGGACTACTCGCTACTAATCTATAGGGTGATTCCTAGGATATGGTAGGAGGGTGCTGTCGGTTGTCCAGTCCCAGGACAATGTGTATGGATGATGTGGCATTCAAAGTGAATGGTGGCAGATGTTCCAAATGATACGTTATAACCTCAAGTCTAACAACCGAGAAATGACAAAAATCGGGCAGGCAGCATGGCTATGTGGGTCGCACCCATTAGGGTGTGTTGTTACCATCTAGAAAATATTCATATTTACAAGTGCGAACCCGTGCTTCGCACACGGGGTTCCTTATACTTGTACTTTTAAAACTATATTATGCTTATTTTTTTACTAAATTGATTTAGTGACACTGGTAATTTATTTTTGAATTTATTTATTAGTACTGCAAATTTATATTTCAATTGATTTTTATGTATAACCGTAGGTTTTGTAGATAAGAATATACAACATGAATACACTATATTTGGAAAACTATATATTGCTGTAAATATGAGTGAATAGCGATTGGAAAGATGATATGAAAATTATATTAAGACGAATAGGACGGTAATGAGTAAAATGTACACTAAAGATAAGGCATATACAATTCATCATCTAATTGAACTTGCATGGAAATTGGGATTCGTAGTTAGCTGTATAGTATAAAGGTGACAATAGTAGGGTTATTGAAGTAAAATATGTGGTTGTAGATCTGCCTAGTGCATGGATGAATTTAATTACATGAAAAACCAACGTCTATAGTACTTTTGCAATGTCAACCAAAAGCGATTTAATCCAAATTGAAATGTTAATTCATTTGAGCTAGCACTGTGTATTTAAACGCCGGAGATGGTAAATTTATCCATTTCATAGATGTATGCATAAATATTAGACATCTAAAATTGCTTGTGCGCATAGACCTAAGACAAATAAATGCAAGGTTTTAACAAAGAGGTACTTATTTAGTTTTGACTGTTTGTATCGGCAAGTAAATGCATTAAAGAGCGAAAGGCATAAGTTTAGATTCTATTCATAAAAACCAAACTAAACAAAAACGTAGTGGCTGTGGGTATGTTTTGAAAATCCCAAAGAGGAAAAAAGTAACGGTTAAGACCAAAGAAATAATAAAGGGAAGATCAATTAAAGTTTAGTTGTACACGACATAAGAGAAAAAAAAAACTTGCTTTGACTAAATATGACCAATATAAATCTTTTCGTCGAATGTCTGTAAAGTTGACAGCATCAGGATCCATAACTATATACATGAGTAACGGAGAAGTTTCAACGTACTAAGTGCTGAATAAAATACAAGCTGATAATTTCCAACTGGACTAATTGTCTTCTTTATCGTATTTTATTCCATTATGATATGCTGCTTTTTTAATCAACTGGGCAATCTGATCAAAATTTAGTGGAAAGTTCAAAATTTATGGAAAACTCTATTGAAAACAGTACTTGATATAAAGAATTTATTACAAATTACAAAATATATATCTCAGGCATACAGCAAATAACACCACGTTATTTCAAATATGTTACTCTACTGCATTTCCTAGGCAGTTACATACTTAGAAATATATAATAGTCTATTAAAACATCAAGAATAATTCAATCCACGTGTCCTAAACAGGAAAGATGTATTACTTTAAAGAAAATTGGTTGGTTATAATCCGTATGTGTTCGAAATGACTGTAACACTGCTCCATTTATCAATGTACCAAATGCATTGTGGCTGCTCCTATCTCACGTCATCTCCCAGAACAAAAATAATAATTAACATATGCACACATAATATAAAAGTAACACGGTTTAATGTTCAACACCATAAAACACGTGGATAACAATAAAGAAATTAGCCTGTAAAATCGTTTGTCTTAGCTTACTGATTTCGATTTTTGCTTCTAACTTGAGGGATGACTCTTTTGCATATTTAACCCTATTTTAAGAACCATTCCTACTTCTTTTACCCTTGTCAATAACTCCAAGTTTACATAATAGGCTGAAAATCACAGAAATATAACTACATTCTTTTGTTACCAACCATTGTAAATTCACCAATAAAAAAGCAACTTATCCAAACGATCATTTTACAATTTAATATAGGCATAACACCGTAATTGGCCAAACCATTCATAGGATTGTTAAAATAGTTCCATCTTTCTGTTCCAGTTTTAGCAATAATTTTGCATGGTGTTAACTCGAAACTGAATCAAAATATTAATTATGTCAGAGTCGTATTTTTTATTTATGATACAATATGATTGTCCAAGAAGAGCACTAAGAAGTCCATACTTATTGTACACCATGAGAACTTCCATTGCCCTTCATATGCTTGTACCTATAGAAGCAAAGCACTGATTACGAAGAAGCTACGTAAGAGCTGCATAAAAGATTAAAAAACGCAAATACTAAAGCATGTTAGATCATGGGTAAATGTCAAAATGAAATGTAAAATAATACCAAGCTACGAACAACAAAAGTACAAATGTTGTGCAAATTATAAATTAGTTGTGAGATGCATGTGATATGTGTGTGTGTGACACGTGTACTATTTGTAGCATTTTGATCATAATTTGATGTATGTATTGACGCCATATTTCTCTTTAAAACCTTAAGCATTACAATAAAGAGAATAATAGGAAGCAATGGTTTTTTATGTTCCCCAAAAGCAAAAAAGCGAAAGACCAAATTTAATTTTATATATTAAAATCATTTTCCAAGCTGACCCTTTTGGACTTTCCTCCTATTCACGGAATTCAAAATACACATTGCAAATGCAAAATTTAAGTCAAAGGGCCCTAAGTTATTAATATTGTTATCAAAATTTCGATAAAAAATGTGCACCCGTGCTTGTGTTGCATATATCACTCATACAAAATGAGATTAGCCATACACTACCTACTATGTATATAGAATCATATTCAATACATTTCTATATGCAAATACTTACAATAACTAACTTTTCTATGTACATGAAACAAAGCTAATAATAAATTTATCTTTATGCATATATATAGTACATAATGTTACACAAATTCTGCATTTATAAAATTAAAAATCAAATAATATGTATCATCTCAGATCTAAATATCCAATATCACAACCGATTAATGTTCATTAACTTAAGCATTCAAATTCTTTTACAACTAAAGCATGATATTGAAATATCATTTGAATACTTAAAACAATTTATATTAATATGATAATCATTAATGCATTTGCACTCAAATAATAATAATAAACTGTACAAAAAATTATTGGGGAATAGCAACAAAAAAAAATGTCGAATCGTCACCATAATCACCATTCACCAAAACAATAAGAGAGAGTCATTGATAAAATATTATGTTTACAAAAAAGTTAATAACAAAATCAACTGTAGAATATATAACATTAATTTAGAGGCTGAGGCAAGATGCCTAAATTGCATGTCAGAAAATGAGGTTGTGCTACCATTGACAATGAGGTAGGTGCATGGGACAATGTAGGTAGAGTAGCATGCCAATGCTGCAGTAGTAGAGTAATGAAGTGCAAACAACCATCCATCTTTGACATATAAAGATAGGATGAGCCAGAAAAGGTCATCGAGGTTGCATTTTGGATTGAAGCGAAGATGGAAGAACTATAAGCTGTTGCGTTTTACACACTATACAGCCATAATAGGGTATGGGCAGAGCATGTCCTGATGAAGCATATGCTGGTGCATGCTTATGAAAAACAGCATGGCTGACCTGGGAGGAGACAGATGTTGCATGGATTTGTTATGTGTTGTTGCAGAGTGAATGCTGCATGGAGGTATAAGGTGCTGCAAACTCTTATTGAGTGAAGTATTTCTAGTTGAAGGCAATCGATGGTCCTAAGAGTTTATGCTCTAGACACTGAGCGGTTGGGCAGTAGACATGGCATGTAACCACAAACTGAGGTTCCTATGCAAGTATGAACGTGTGCGTGGCTGACGTAAAAATGTATATGAAAAGATTTACATATTTATGTATATGATTAGATATGCGACCAAGACCGCCTACTTGTTGCAGAAACTAAAAGAAAATACAATGTAAGATGTACGGAATTACAGTAAAAGAAATGCATTTAAAGAATGATGCAATAACCTTAATACTGTATGTTAAAAATGAACAAAATCTACTAATCTGAAGCAATATATAGGTTCTTTGCTATGTATCATAGAAGATTATGAATCTTCTCCTTTTGACAACAATTAACCAACCTATTAACATATGTAAAACTTGTTATTTCATATACTGCTAGATATCTCTTAAATTAAAATCTATGCATTGTAGATATTTGACCATCAAGAACTGAGAGTAATGCATTTCTAAACATGCTTCCTATTTTTCTAATTTTATAGGTTCAAACTTTGTTATAAATATACGATCCAACTGGTTAGTTATCAAAGATCAATAACAAAAACGTTGGTTTTTATTGAAATATATAAACCCATGTATGACAGTGAAGACAAAAGAGGTAAGAAATAAATAGATACCCAGAGAATGTATAAAATTTCAAAAGTGAAAAATAGGCTGAAGGACAAACTTGACCAAAAATTTGGTGAAAAGTATACAAAGTTTGGAATTTAGCCAAAAGAACATATTTTAGTGTAAAAGGAAAAACGACAGTGAATCCTCTGAATTCCACTTTTGCACTGAAAGTTGTCCTTCTCCCTCAAAAACAAACTATGTATACTTTTCACTAAAATTTTGGTTAAGTTTGTCTTTTAAAAGAAATTCCTCATTTTAGAAAGTAAACTCTAACATTAAATGAGTAAGATACAACTCTATATACATGTTCTTTTTTCAAATATTCAAATAAGGGGACATTTATGACAGAATATATCACGTTCACAGCTAAAATAGAAGCAAATGAAGAAAATTTAACAGTCGTCAATCAAGTACCAATAATCATTCGTATATGGCATTCATGGTAACATGCCAATTGTTGAATACCACCACAGTTTTATGGTTTTCATTTTCAAATTGAACCACTTGCTTATAGTTGGATACAAAGTGATGATGCAATATCTTTGGACACAAACTACATGTATTGCATGTTGTTTGCGTCTATTTTGTGATAGTGTTATGTGTTGAAACAATATTCAAACTAATGTTGATTGAGCCCAATTTTCAGTGCTTTACACAAATCGATATTCGAATGAAGATTATAAAAAAGAAAATTTTGCATGAGCAACATTAGAGGAAATCTAATATGGAAATGCATATACGTTATATCTTTAAGAGTGTCCAAAGGCAGCAAGGTCCATGTTTGGAAGGAAATTAAATATTTTTGCTAGCTATTTAGATATGAATGCTACGTCAGCATGCAAGGCATGCTTTAGATCAAAGTTGAATGTTCTCCCGGATTGTAAGAGAAAATTATGCACCTCCAGCTTCCCAAAATCAAAAGAGAATAAAGTAACTATCAAAGTAATACGGAGAGACCCGAAGCCGTTGTCAGACCCGAAGTGTTTTATTCTCGTTTGAGTTTCTCTGTGTTTGAGTTGGTTTTCAGATCCGATTCTGACCGATTTCAGATTTTGAGTTTGTGTTTGGATTTCTCGGCTGATCTGCGTTTTATTGAAGCAGTGAGATGTTGAGATGAAAAGGCCATCCATTTATTGAAGCAGTGAATTCGTTTTGGGTTTGTTTTCTCTGTATTGAGTTAAAGTTTGTTGACCAAAATTCCCTTTTTGGTGTGTTCCCTCTGTATTTTATTAAAATGGCAGTTAGTAGAGATAATTCGCTTCAAGCAGATGGTAAAAATTATGCGTATTGGAATTCTGTTTATTCTGCCTTAGATCCATCAATGATTGAACAATTTCAGAAGTTCCTTGCATCACAGCCACATGCCATATCAGCTTCGTCTCAAATAGATTTGTCATCTAGTTCATCAGGTATATCTTCCTCTACCTGGATTTTAGATTCTGGTGCTTCGAATCATATGTCACCTAATTTATCCGCTTTCACTTCTTTGGCTCCTAAAGTTTCTGTGTCTGTCATGAGTGCTAGTGGTACATCTATGCCCGTGCAAGGTGTTGGTTCAGTCGTTACACCTTCTTTGTCCTTATCTAATGTCTATCACATTCCTAAACTTACATTAAATCTTGCTTCTGTTGGTCAAATTTGTGATAATGGCTACTTGGTTTCTTTTTCTTCGTCTGAATGTTATGTTCAGGATCCAAAGTCTCAGAAAGTAATTGGGACCAGCCATAGAGAAGGGGGACTTTATGTATTGGATCAGCTCAAAGATCCTAAAATTTCAGAGATTGCAGCTTCTGTTCCAGGTGTGGATGTTTCGTCTTTTCGTTTGAGCCAGTCATCTTCTTTGTTTTATTTGTGGCATTCTCGTCTGGGTCATGTATCCAAGTCTCGATTACAATTCTTAGTATCTACAGGAGCTTTAGGAAATTTGAAGACTCATGACATTTCTGATTGTAGTGGCTGTAAACTTGCAAAATTTTCTGCTTTGCCTTTTTCTCAAAGTAATACATTCTCTACTGCACCTTTTGATCTTATTCACTCTGATGTTTGGGGACCATCTCCTGTTTCTACAAAGGGAGGCTCTCGTTATTATGTCTCTTTTATTGATGATTACACTCGTTATTGTTGGATTTATCTTATGAAATGTCGCTCAGAATTCTTTGGCATCTATAATGAGTTTCGATCTCTTATCAAAACTCAGCATGCGGCTGTTATTAAATGTTTTAGATGTGATTTAGGAGGTGAATATACTTCTCATGCTTTTAAGGAACTTCTTGCGTTAGATGGCACAATTTATCAGACTTCTTGTACTGATACTCCTGAACAAAATGGGGTTGCTGAAAGGAAACATAGACATATTCTTGAGACTGCTAGGTCACTGTTATTGTCTGCTAGTGTTCCAAGTGAATTTTGGGGGGAGGCAACTCTTACCTCTGTTTATTTGATTAATAGAATTCCTACTTCTCATAATTCTGGCTTGTCCCCCTATGAGAAATTGTATGGTTGTCCACCAGATTACTCTTCTCTTCGAGTTTTTGGTTCTACATGCTTTGTTCTTCTTCCTCATGTGCAACGGAGTAAGCTGACCTCACGATCTTCTATATGTGTTTTTCTTGGTTATGGTGCAGGACAAAAAGGATATCGTTGTTTTGATCCAGTCAGTCATAAGCTATATGTTTCTCGACATGTTGTTTTTCTTGAACATATTCCTTATTTTACAATTCCTGATCGTACTCACAATATATCTATGCCTGACCTTGTTCATATTGATCCTTTCACTGCTGATGATGATGAGCTACCTCCTGCTGCAAATCCAGACACTTTTATTGACTCCCCAACCATCCAATCACCTTCTGAGACAGTAGATACTAGTGAACGTCGATATCCTATCCGAAACCGTCAGTCTACTAGACGACCTGATTTTGAATATTCTTGTCTTTCCAGTTCATTTTCTTCATTTCTTGCTTCTATACATTGTCTCTCTGAGCCTTCATCTTTCAAGGATGCAGTTCGTGATCCTCTTTGGCAACGTGCTATGGCTGAGGAACTGACTGCTCTTCATCAAACTCATACTTGGGATTTAGTACCTCTTCCTGCAGGAAAACGTGCTATTGGTTCTCGTTGGATCTATAAGATTAAAACTAAAGCTGATGGATCTATTGAAAGGTATAAAGCTCGATTGGTTGCTAAAAGTTATTCTCAAGAATATGGTATGGATTATGAGGAGACTTTTGCTCCTGTTGCAAAAATGACTACAGTTCGAACCCTTATTGCGGTTGCTTCTGTTCGCCACTGGAATATTACTCAAATGGATGTTAAAAATGCCTTTTTGAATGGAGATCTTCATGAAGAAGTCTATATGGTTCCCCCTCCTGGTATTGATCATCAACCTGGTGAAGTCTGCAAACTTAGAAAAGCTCTTTATGGTCTCAAACAGGCTCCCCGTGCTTGGTTTGAGAAATTCTCTACTGTGATTACTTCTCTTGGTTTTTGCCCGAGTAACAATGATTCCGCTTTGTTTGTCAAGTGTACTTCGGCTGGTCGAATTTTGCTTTCTCTTTATGTTGACGATATGATTATTACAGGCGATGATGTTGTTGGAATTAACTTGTTAAAGTCTGAGTTAACTCGATGTTTTTCTATGAAAGACTTGGGTCCCCTTCGTTACTTCTTGGGTATTGAAGTTGCTTCTTCTCCAAAAGGTTATCTTCTTTCTCAATCTAAGTACATTTCTGACATTTTTGAGCGCGCTCGTCTCTCAGATAATAAGACTGTTGATACACCTATTGAGCTCAATGCTCGATACTCTATTTCTGATGGATCTCCATTGCCAGATCCTAATCTTTATAGGAAGATTGTTGGAAGTTTGGTTTATCTCACTATCACTCGCCCTGACATTGCATATGCTGTTCACATAGTCAGTCAGTTTGTTACTTCTCCTACTACAGTTCATTGGGCTCCTGTTATTCGCATTTTGAGATATCTCCGTGGCACTCAGTTTCAGACTCTTTTGCTTTCTTCTACTTCATCTTTAGAGTTATGTGCTTACTCTGATGCAGATTGGGCTGGTGATTCTACTGATCGCAAATCAACTACTGGCTTTTGTATTTTTCTAGGAGATTCTCTAATCTCTAGGAAAAGTAAGAAGCAAGATGTTATCTCTCGGTCTTCAACAGAGGCAGAATACCGTGCTATGGCTTCTACTACTTGTGAAATTGTTTGGCTACGACGGTTGCTTGCGGATATGGGTGTTTTCTTACGGCGACCAACTCCTTTACACTGTGATAATAAGAGTGCTATTCAGATTGCTCATAACTCCGTTTTTCACGAAAGGACCAAGCATATTGAGATTGACTGCCATATTACTCGCCACCACCTTCAGAACGGCACATTGACATTGCCTTTTGTCTCTTCCTCCTTACAACTTGCAGATTTGTTTACTAAATCTTTGTCATCTTCACGCTTTCGGTTTTTGACTGACAAACTCTCGATGCTCATTGCTATTGCATCATGAGTTTGAGGGGGGATGTTAGCATAATTAAGGGCAATATAGTCTTTTGTTTTATGTTTTGCCTATATATAAAGGCCTCTTGTGTTGTTTTAGGGTTGAGACTTTCTCTTCTTTTAGCCGTCATCTGCCTTGTACTGTAATGGTGTAGATGAATAAATGAATTGCTTTAGACCTCTTTATTAGAATTAACACTTCTTGTAGTGTAAAACTATAATTAAAACTACTAAAAACCATATACTTTTAAATTTCCTAAAATCTAGATAATTACTATACTTACCCGTGGTCCTAAGCTCTTCTTTGTGGTTGTTGTAGATCGCTTCTCCAAGTTGATTATAAATATTCTATTTTATAGATCTTTTCTTTAGAAAAATTTAAGTTCTTGTTCATGTCAGAAGAGAGAACCAAGAGAGGGAAAAGATTGTGTTATGAGTGTATAGTTAGGTCTTGGGGTTTATATATAGTGTAGTCTAGGGATCTCAGACCGTTTGATTTTTAAGGTTTAATCTAAGGCAACAACGTCATTGATAGAATTAGGACCATCGGATCTAAAATCGGACGCACTAGAAGAGGCCACGTCATCTAAAAATTGTAAATTCTCGAATTCGGCAAGCATTTAGATGTAAAATCCCCCAGACACTTTTTTGGATCGTCCCGACCCTATGGTGGTCGACCCTTGCCTTATATATACACACACACTTTTTTCAAATTTGTTGATTTATTTGTTATATTTTCCGTTTTAACTCTTATTGTTACAAACTATATATGTAAATTTACCAGAAAATTGTCACAGACACAATAGTGCAACTCCAATAGCTAAATTTCAATAATTTTATAAACATATTTTATTATTTAATTAATTATCGTGACTTAACATTTAAGTTTGTTATTATAAGTGAATGGTATATATTTCTAAATGTTAAGGATGTAGCATATATGTTTGAATGATATATATTTTTTATGAATAATAATAGGAGTTCTTTCACCAGCTGTGAATTATTCTTATCCTAAAATATATAATTTTAAACTTTTTCAGTAAAGAAGATGTGTATAGCGATTGGAATACTTTACGAATCAGAATTTCATCTATTACGAAATCCTAGAATGTTGCTTTGATGAAAGGAAATTTGAACTAAACCTTAAAATGTATACCTTTGTATCTTTACATAATCTACTAGCTATCTACTCCGTTTCATAATTGAAGAAATAAAAATATAATTATTTTGAAAATCAAAACAAAAAATATACATTAAAATCGTATAACACATATGATGGTTGAATTTTTTTATTTATTTATTGTCCAAGGCAAGCAGGTTTTCCGTGGATCGCCCATTTTTGAATTTCCATTAATTTGAATATGGTTTATTAAGACCTAATAGCACTTCACTAGTAATTTATCTTTTTAACATAGATTAAAATGTTATTTTCAAATATTAGTTACATTAAGTTAATGTTGTTGATGGCAACGACATTTACTACTCAAAAGTATATGTAATGATAAGAAATAAATGACACATGGAGTTCAGAAATGATTATGCACGTCAAATGTTTTTACGTTTTGGGTACTATCTACATATATCACTTAAATATTCTTAATATCTAATCAAATTATCATATATGAAATACGACTTTATTCTAATATAACTTTAATGGCGACAAGAGTCCGCCTTTATTTCCATTTCTTCTTCATTTCTCTTCGCTTCTATTCCTCACATCTCCTTCTTCTTTCATTCAATTCAGATATGCTCATTCTCCTTCTTCCCTTACTTTTGCCCGCATGGAAGCTTAACTGAACCCATTTTTCATCGATTTGATTTAAAACCCTAACTCTGATTTCCCCTTTTCTTTCTGGTCCCCTCCATGTCAAGATCTAATTCCATAAATCACCCCTGTCTTCACTTCTGATTTGTCGCGTAGTGACCATTCTGGCTAATCTGGCACTCAGTTGTCTTCTGTTTTGGGTGACCTCATGGATCTATGTTGTACGACAACCTGTAATGTGCAAAATTAGGCGAGTTAGATCGACATTGCTCGGTGGTTTTTTTGTCCCATGTATGTCTGGCTCGTACCAGAAGGTTTGGGAACGACATTGGGTCTTGTGGGTCTTCTGAGAGTATCTCGGCAGTTTTCTAGTTTGGCTGGGGTGGTTTAGGCTTGCACTAATCTAGGAGTTTCGGATTCAACGCAGAGCTTCCATGGTTGTAGTAACTTCTTGTAACTTGAATGGGTTTCGTTTCTCACTTGCTATGGTCTGGTATGTTAACCCCTTTCCTTAATTATCAAGTAATATGTTGTTTGTCGTTGCTTGTGTGAGCTATAGTGGAAAGACTAGTATTTTTAGCTCTGGTGTGGTTGTGATGGGCCTGTGAGAGGAGCGTGATATTTAGTGTATTATTGGCCGATGTCTTGTTGAGTTCTTCTTGTTGGCAGTGTCGAGGTTTTTTGTTTTGGAATACTGTTATGTGAGCTAAGGGGATATTTTTTGGGAGGAAGGAGTTTTATTGAGTGAGATCTCATAGGCGTAGGAACTGGATATGTAATTTTGGTCTGTTTAGGTTGGTTTTGTAATTGGTGTGCTGGTTTGATTGACCATGTCATAGGCATTCATAGTGAAGCTTATTGCTCTCGATTATGCTGTACTGATGGAAGGATTATTGCCCTTCTTCCATTTCCTCCTTTGTTGGCCTAAAATGGAGATTGTCTTGGTTTTGCCAGGCTACTTGGATGTGATTTGCAAGGCTATATTATGCCTTGAGGTTATGTTGGAGTGTCATGGGATTGGTATATTGGTGCTCAAGAAATGCTAGTAGTCGTGTCGTGCCTTACTGTGTTAATGTCATGTACACTCTACTTGATGTTATAATTCTTGTTGTTTAATATTAGTTTACTTGTATTCTTTTGTTTAGACAGTGCGTAATAACCTCCCTGTGTGGAGATGCAATTTGTAGTGTAGATGTAGACTCTAGCTCATGAGCTGTAACCTAGTTAGGATGTCGGCGGACGATCCACCTTAAAAATAGAACTACAGGAGATTGACTTCCTATCAGACTCTTATATATAGTGTAATTGTTACTTGTTACAATAATAAGTGTTTTCGGTCACTTTAAAAATCGGTCGGCACTACAAAAAAAAACATATTTTTTGCCCTTTATGTGGAAACATTGATTTCTTCATTTCTATATTCACTACTAGAGAAACAGTGTATTCCAAAGCTCGATTTCCAACGGTCTCCAACGACTAAATAGAATCTATGGTAGCCTTTGGAAGTCGTTGCAACAAAGACCGTTTGCAGTTGTTGGAAGCCGTTGGAAATTTTCTGCATATGTTCCAAAGACCCCGACCTGCTGCTCGTATTATACCTTCTTCATCCACAATTCGATTTCCCTCCACTTTCCACCACTTCACCTCCTTCAATTTCGATTCCTCTACTCCAACAACCACCTCAACTGCCTCCGACGTCAACCGCAAGCTCCTCCAACCCTTCTTTTCGCTTGTTTCTCCTGGATTTAGGTGGAATTCTTAAACCTAATTTTTTGGTTTTCCACTAATTTCGGTTTAATATGATTTTTATTTGATTTCTAATTGTTTGCGTACATATATTACATCATATTATTCCCTAATGGCTATTGTTATCACCGTAATTATCAAATTCGTAGGAATTGTTAGCATGTATAGCAAATGCTTGGTGTTAGCATGTAATAGAATGCTTAAATGAAAACACTTGTTGTCATGAATTGTTAGCATTTTAAAATAGCAATGTGTTAGTGAAATAAATATATAAAGATAAATTTTTAAGTTACCAAAATCGTATTTTTTTAGTTTTTGCTGCTTCATTGTGCATTGGAGTTATGCTAATCATAATTTATTCGTACGTATTGTAATGAATGTATGTGATTCGCTTGTTTTGATTATTATAAAGAAAAATAATTGTTATGTGAAACATAAATTCCATTTAATAAAAATGACATTTCAGTGTTGTATACGGCATTTTCATTAATAAAAATAGTAAAAATATTTTTCATATAGCATAAAATTTTCACAAAAAAAATGATTTGGGTGAATAATAAAAATGATTTTTATTAATAAAATATTCATATAGTATAATATTTTTCATTTCACATTTTTACTTTCTAAATTTGCACATCACGTGAATTCTTTATCGTTAATAAAATTTATGTTATAAAGAATGATTTTACAACTATTGATAATTGATAAGCAGTTAATATTTGTATTCTATAGCGCTAAAAAATGATTAATTTTTTTAGTTGAAATTTTAACAAAAAAAATGGTTAAGTATTTATTTCCGATCAATGAACATGACTCATATCATACTTTGACTAGACATATTTTATTTTTGTATTTCATTGTCTTCCAGAACTAAATGTTAGATATTTTCTTACACTATTTTTAATATAAGTTAAAATTATTGAGGTATGATACAATGGATTAAAGTTATTACTTTTTACATAACCAAAATGATAATGCAATTTATAACATTGTAGTTTTTATTTTCAATTAATATTTATTTTAATAGTTAAATAAATATTTTATTTGTCTCTTCTTTGGTATCATATACTTATTTTGATAAATGTGTTACTCATATCCAATTTTATAACTATGTTGCAGGTATATTATGTCTGACCCTGTAGGTTCTAGCTCTGGCTCCGGCTCTGCCTCTAGACGACGTAGCATTATCCCTTATGCCGGTAAGGGTAGTGGCGCAAAGATAGCTCGTTCGGTTGTGTACTTGAAGCCTAAGGCTGACAAGGCATAAGTATCAAAACTAGTAGAATAACAATTTAATGTTTTTTTTATATAATATAACTATATTTTATAAAGTTCTAATTTATATTTAACGCAGGGGATTTGATTAGTTGGAGCCATCTCAGATGGTTCTAGATATCTCTAAGGAAGCGCATATGGCCAGAATGAGCGATTTCTGGCTTAAGTGTAGCATGCTAGCAGACGTCAAAGAGATTATATGGCAATACGTCTATAAATTGGTTAAATACAATAAAAGTAATATTTTCTCATTATACAGGGGCCAGTCGATGTGCAGGAAGCTGACATGAGCCTTGTTCAGCGACACTTGAACTCAAATGTCGCCAAAAATTGTAGAGAAAAGATGAATGAGATCAAGACAAAGGAAAAGAAACCAAAGTGGATGGGTGATGAAGTGTTTGATAAGATGGTTGCTTGGTGGGACACGGATGAGTTCAAGGTAAACCTATAAGAATCTAATTAATTTTTTTGCCAATTTTAAATAATTGGTCAATGTACATTTGCAAGCCGAGTCCGCAAGGAACACTGAAAATAGGAACAAGAATCCTGTAACTCATCGCGGAGGATCCAAGTCTTTCCAGCATCACCGCGAGGACTTGGTAAAGTTGCCAATTATTGCATTTGTATATTGATCAGTTAAGTGATTGACTATGCAGAATTGAATTATTCAATTTATCAACTGCAGGAACATATTCATGGACATCCCGTGTCCTACATGGATGTATTTACTAACACCCACGTATCCAGGCATGTAGATGAGCATGGCGATGACACATATCAGTGGGATGATGAAGATAAGGTGACAACTACATACGTATGCGTATTTTAAATTTTATTATCACATCGATTAGTTTATTAATTACTAGTCAATGTAAAATAAAATCAACATTCTATTATTTTTCAACTGAAATTGTTTTTTGCATTATAGGCAAAATTTCGAGGGGCACGGGCTCATGCGCTTAAGGAGTCAGGTCGTGACTAGTTGACGTAGGAGGAGGAAGACAACCTATTTGATGTTGTTATGGATCTAACGCAGCGGAGCAGGCGTTATGGATTCGGTAACCTGACGGTAATATTCGTATGTCAGACTATATTTTGATAGTTTAATATTTCAGACTATATTTTGATAATTAAATTAACTTATGCACATGAGGAACATGTAGATAGGACATACGAATGCAATATGCTTACTTTTTTCCATTGTCAACATTCATGATGAGCTTACTTTTTTCTTTTACATTTTCCTTAGAAAATAAATAAATAAAAAGAAACATAGGAATGCAATATGCTAACTTAAATGACTTTATGTAGATAAACCAAATTAGTCTTCGCTATATTTAGTTATCTATATGCAACTGGCATGAAAACACAACATTGACAAATGTGAGATCGCTCTATTTAGTTATCTATAATTAAATTAGCTTATGCACATCTATGTTATAATTTTTCTTTCAATAGTTATGCTTATCTTACATCTAATAATTATTCATGTTTTAATTTTTGTGCAAGATTTCAGTTTTAGCACATCTATGTTCTAATATCTTCTATACTTGTATTTGCAGGTTTCAGAATCTAAGAAGGCACAGAATAAAGAAGAAATTAAGGAGATGCGAGCGTTGATTGAGCAGCTACAAGACCAGAATCGTGTGCAGGGTATGCAGATTGAGCAGCTGAATCAAAAGGTTGCGGAGTACGTGCACAATCATGGTAGTTTTTCTTCTTCGTCTACTTCTCGAGGACATAGCGATGAACATGATGCAGCTTGAGGTATATTTTTTGTGTGGCTTGGAGATGTGATTTGTTTTGTTTTTGTATATATTGGTACAGAGTGGATGGGACATGTTTGGATGTATTTTGATAGTTTGTATATATTGGTACAGTTTGTTTGCATGTTTGGTTGTTTGAATGGTTGTAGACATGGTTTGCTTTGTATATATTGATGTTTCTGCATTTTATTTTGGTTGTTTATATTGTTATTAGTGTATATATATATATATATATATATATATATATATATATATATATATATATATATATGTTGAGTATATGCGGAATTGGCTGGAAAT
Organism: Allium sativum; assembly: GCA_030737875.1. Lineage (NCBI taxonomy): Eukaryota > Viridiplantae > Streptophyta > Magnoliopsida > Asparagales > Amaryllidaceae > Allium > Allium sativum. Next base: position 299,622,549 of record CM060922.1, read on the forward strand.
GAATTGGAAATGGGGTGGCCGGAAAGTTGTTAGCTTGATGTTATATAAAAAATAAAGTCAGTATTTTCAACGGCTAGTAACGATTACCAACGGTCATTTAGTCATATGTTCCGTTTGAAGCCGTTGGTAACGCCGCTGGAAATGTTCCGTTGTCTCCATTGGAAGCCGTTGGAAGGCGTGAAAGTTATTCCAAAGGCATCCAACGGCCGCCAACGGCTAATAGCCGTTGGAATAGCCCTGTATTCTAGCAGTGATTTTATTGTTATTTTTAAATTTATCTTGATTAGATGACTAATTGTAGAACTTTGTTTGAAATATTAAATAATCACTCTGCATTGTTACGCAGTTGTGAAAACGGTGTGTCTTAAATTTTGACTCATAACGGCTTTATTGATTGGTCTTGCACAGCTTTATGGCTCCAATTTCGTAAATGATAAATGTTTGGTGGGTTATAATTTTATGTGATCAAAATGACAATATATGTTATAACTGTTATAAATTCCAATATTTTCAATATATACAACATAAATGAATTAACTGTTTATGTTGAAACCGGAAAACCTTCACTGCTGAGAAGTTTGTATTCTTATGCATGCTTTTGGGATAAGAATGAAAAGCAACTAATACAGCCAATTTCTCTCTAAGCTTATAAGAGAAAAAATAATTTTTTTTTTTTTTTTTTTGAATCTGTTATTTCTTAATTTTAAATTTCTCGTTGTTTTTTTTTTTTTTTTTTTTTTTTGATTTTATATGGAGAATAAAGAGACTAGTTCTTATAATATGATGAATTGGAGCAACATTAATTATCAATTATCATATATTATTTATTTTCTAGTTTAAAAATAACGTGTACCTCAAACTAATCATGGAGTGCAATGTTATCAACGTTTACTTTCAAACAAGAATTTTACGAATGGAATCAATAATGTCAAAGTATTGCTATATCTAAACTACCTAGGACATCATTTTATATCTCCAATTTCAAGCATGATAGATAAGCATGACAGATGTTTGGTCGATTATTATTTCATATGTGATAAAAATGACAATATATGGTATTATTGTAAAAAAAATCAATATTCTCGGTATATAGAACATATATAAATCAATTGTTCGATATTGTAGGTTGAAATTGGGAAACCTTCACCGTTGAGAAGTTTGTATTCTTATGCATGTCTTTGAAATAAGAATGAAAAGCAACTAATGAAGCCAATTTATCTCCAAACTTATAAGAGAACAAGACAACAATTTTCCTTCGTTAATTTGTCATTTCTTAATTTTAACGTCCTGCTCCCTTCTATTTTTAATCCACTTGTATCCGTTAACCAAAGTAGGGCTGTTACGGTTGAACCGTTCAACCGTCAAATCGTACCAACCATTTAGACGGTTACCATCTACTACGGTAACGGTGATGGTAACGGTTGTGGATTTTGATAACCGCGGTAAACCATACCAACCACACTTGATCTTTTTGTAGTATTTCATAAAAAAATATGTGTATTTTTAATCACTTAAGCTAGAGATAACATATGTATAAATTATATGCGTTTTTATTTATAGACAACATGCACATGAATGATTTGTTTTATATATTAACAAACTAATTCTTAAGAAAAAAGTTCGAATTTGAATCATTTATGGATAACAATGTAAATTTACGGTAATGGTTACGGCAACGGTTAGACGGTAACGGTTATAAAATTTGCTAACCGTCAACAACGGTTGAGGTTATGGTTGATGGTAAAATTGACGGTTGTCATAACCGTATCACCCTTAAATCAAAGTACGATCGGTTTAGTTAATAAAATGATTAAAATTACTATCAAGATCGGAGTTGCATTCTAAGATATCACTTCTACTTCAAGAATTCATAACTTGCATTTACTTTTTCTTTTCTTTTTGGTTCCCAGATAAACTACAAAACGCAATTTAACATCCATGCAGAAAAGCTCAAAAAAAGGATGAAAAAACAAAAAGGAAAACTGGCAGTGACCCAAAAAGCATTTTCTTATGGGGAAGGCGTTACATAATCCTCTCCCTATATTAACTCTATCTTCCTTCTTCACTTTCATCAACTACTCAATTGCTCTCCTCCCCCTCTATCAAGATAACAACCACCCTCCACGACCATGGAAAATGGCAACAGAAACAATTACCTGACCATGCAGGACGACCCCTTTTTTAAAGATACAACTCTCATGTACGCTTCCACATTTGCTGAAGCGGCCGACTACGAGTCGCTGTTCGCAAACCTTCACCCAAGCCAATATTGTTACCTGCCCCCTGAGCCAGAGGTGATACCTGAAATAACTCCGGTACCACCACCCTCCTTCACCGACCAACCAACATCACCTAACCCTACCATAGAAAGCTCTATCTCTCCTCCTCTAGTCCGAAATAATAATCATCAAACTTTCCCTGTTAACTGCCAAAACAGCTCCTCTCATGCTCCTTCTACTCCTCCTCCTCCTCCCCCTTCTCGTCTCGTTATCTTGGAAAGCAGCATAGGCGGGCGACTTGGTAACTCTAGCGAAATGCAGCACCAGAAATTGGCGGAGACGAGGCAGCGTCATGAGGATCAGCTGAGGAGGCTGCTTCAAATAGGAAGCAGAAGGCAGGATGGCAGGTACTATTGCTCTGACTGTAACAAGATTTTTCTGACCTCACAGGCTCTTGGTGGGCATAAGAGCTCGCATGCTAGGGCCCAAAAAAAAGAACGAGAATGGGACGGGTCTTTGGCAAATAGCAGTGGGGCGGCTGGGCCGTCAAATGCAGAAAGTGGCTCAAGGCGGCTAAGGGAGAGGTCAGGTGGGAGACGCCGTGAGGGACAAGGTTATAGAGAGGACAATGCCATTGAAGATTGAAGGTAAGCAGGATCTTTTGCTGAAGCGGGGCATGCACTAGGGTTTCTGGAATATAAATGTTTGTATAACTGTATAAGTACATTTTAATATTTTAATTTGGTAACTGTTTCCTTCCCAGATGCACAAATGGATAGCTTGATGATGGTGGCTTTACTGCAAGAATGTACGATGCACTGGCATGCGTATTTGTGTGATATATGAATAAACCGCGGTTTTCAATTTAATTTGATTTTAACCCATAACTTAGTTTTCTTTAATAATGATTGATCTGGAATTCAATATAACTGCGCATCAAAATTTTCTGTTTTAAATCGATTAGGATCGGCTTTAAGCATGTATCTCCCAAATCTTCGACCTGAAACAATTAGCCCTAATTATAAATCGATGGGGACACATTTGAATTCCAAAACATGAGCATTCATGTAATCCATTAAACAATGAATATAAACCGATGAACACCCAACTTCATTAGGCGCTCTCCTGCTTCAGACGGAAAAGATGATGAGTGGGAGGGAAAAAAAGAAAAAAGGCCAGACTATTCATTATGTGTTGTATATGTTATTCCTTGATGTGAAAACGGATAATTTACTTAGAAAAGCGTCTTCTAAAAGTACTGAAACTTGCAGCCATGGCTGCCTCCTCTTCTCCCAAGAATCCTATCTACGATGATTGTTGGAAATAATCTTGGCTTTTCAGGAAACAAATAATTGTATTGCTAAATTAGCAATTGTATTAATGAATTGAATAAAAGGCAAAATCTAGAATATCCTATTTTAGATATTCTAGATAAAGCATTCCTAGAATACTCTAGAGAATGCAATGCATTATAAAAGCAAGGCAATAAAGTTGATATATGTAGGCAATCAAATTTGTAATCAAAAGGAAATCAATGAAAATTTCCTCCCCATTAAAATAATCCTCTCAAAAATTCCTCCTTCTTCTCTTAAAAAATATTCCTAACAGTGGTATCAGAGCCCTAGATCCTTGCAATTAAAAAAAAAAAAAAGTGCAAAGTAATGGCTTATCCAAGCAATACTTCAGCAAGCATCAACTCCACCTATAGCAATGTCCAAGTTCCTTTATTTGAAGGAGAAAATTATGATTTTTGGGCAGTAAAAATGGAGACTTTGTTCATCTCCTTGGATGTCTTGGAGTTCATCAAACAAGGATATGAAGACTCAACAGCTGCGGCAGAACGTACAGCAGCTCAAACTGAAGTATTAAAAAAGAAAAGAATCACAGATGCTGGAGTTCTTGGAATGATTCAAAGAGGAGTATCAAACACCATATTCCCAAGAATTATGAGAGCAAAAACAGCCAAGGAAGCATGGGAAATCTTGCAACAAGAGTTTGAAGGGGATTCAAAGGTGAGAACTGTCAAACTTCAATCTCTAAAGAGAGATTTTGAAAATGAAAAAATGAAAGAAAATGAAAGTTTGAATGAGTATTTTAATAGGCTATCCGAGTTAGTGAATCAAATGAAGTCTCATGGAGATATAATTGACGATCGTAGAATCGTTGATAAAATTTTGATAAGCTTAACTGAAAAATTTGATCCTATGGTGGCTGTTATAGAAGAAACCAAAGATTTGTCAAACATGACTGTTCAAGGCTTGATGGGTTCACTTAGATCCTACGAGCAAAGATTGTTACGCCGTATGGAAAAGACGGTTGAAAACGCATTTCAGTCCAAACTCATCACTCAATGCAACAATGACAAAACAATAAAACAAAATAATGGCGAGTCTTCTAGAGGTGGCAGATTTGGCAAAGGAAGAGGAAGAAATTCACGCGGAAGAGGTCGAGGCACCTATGGCGGAAGAGGAAGAGATGAAGGAACAAATAAATGGTGTGGAATTTGCCAAAAAAGCTCTCATGAAGAAAAGGACTGCTGGAACAAAGGAAAGCCACAATGTCATAATTGCAAAAGGTTTGGGCACATTCAAAAGGACTGTCGCCTTGGTAAGCCACATAACACAGCATTTGCCGGAGCGGAAGATATGGAAGGGGGCTTGTTCTTTGCTTGTCAAAATGCAACTGAAGAATATAAGAATATATGGTACCTGGACAGCGGATGTAGCAATCATATGACAGGAGACAAAAGTGCATTCATTGACATAGATCTTTCATTTGGTTCGAAAGTTAAACTTGGCAATGGAGAGTATGTTGAAGTTGAAGGCAAAGGTAGCATTGGAGTTGCAACAAAGCAAGGAGGTAAAGTTATTCATGATACCTTTTATGTTCCTAAATTAGATGAGAATTTGTTGAGCATTGGACAACTTTTAGAGCATGGTTATTCTCTTCAATTTGAGAATCGAGAATGTAAAATTTTTGATTCAAAAGGAAAAGTTGTTACAGTAATAAAAATGACACAAAACAGAAGCTTTCCCCTTCATCTCAATTATGATAAAAATCATAGCTTCATGGCAAAAAGGGAAGACGACACTAGTTTATGGCATAAGAGGCTTGGGCACTTAAACTACAATAGTCTCACATTGCTTTCACAAAAGAAGATGGTGTACGGGTTGCCAACAATAAAAAAAGAAGAACATGGAGTATGTGAAGGCTGCGTACTTGGCAAACATCATCGGCAACCGTTTCCAAAAGAAGGATCAAGGAGAGCCAAAGAAGTGTTGGAATTAGTACACACGGATGTATGCGGTCCTATGAGCACATTATCTCATGCTCAAAACAGGTACTTTATTTTATTCATTGATGATTTGACCCACATGACATGGGTTTATTTTATGAGACAAAAATCTGAAGTGTTTGTTATATTTAAGAAGTTTAAAGCTTTTGTTGAGAAACAAAGTGGCAGGTCCATAAAAGTTTTGAGAAGTGAGAGGGGAAAGGAGTATAACTCCAATGATTTTGATAAATTTTGTGAAGAAGAAGGTGTGGAGAGGCAACTAACCATTAGGTATACACCTCAGCAAAACGGTGTATCCGAAAGAAAGAATCAAACAGTGATGGAGATGGCTAAATCAATGTTGTTTGAGAAAGGCATGCCTAAAGAATTTTGGCCCGAGGCTGTAAATACAGCTGTGTATTTGCTGAATAGATGTCCAACAAAAGCTGTATGGAACATGACACCGTTTGAAGCATGGAGTGGAAGAAAGCCTTCGGTGAATCATCTTAGAGTCTTTGGGAGTATTTGCTATGCTCAAATTCCTAAAGAAAAAAGGACAAAGCTTCAAGAAGCAAGCGAAAGATGCATTTTTATTGGCTATAGTTCTTTGTCAAAGGGCTATAGACTTTACAACTTGAAGACAAAGAAAGTAATCATCACTAGAGATGTTGCATTTGATGAGAAGACATCTTGGAATTGGCAAAAGGAGAAAGTGGAGGATAAAACTGTTCCAGCAGTAATTTTAGAACAAAATCCAACAACACTTGCAAATAACCAATGTGATTCATCTACACCAAGTTCTCCATCTAGCACTTCATCCTCAACAAGCCATAATTCATCATCTCCAAGCTCAACCCCAATAAAAATGAGGAGTTTGGATGAAATTTTTGCTAGGTGCAACTATTGCACAATGGAACCAGAAAATTTTGAAGAAGCGGTTAAAAAAGATGATTGGAGGAAGGCAATGCAAGAAGAGATGGATGCACTTGAAAGTAACAAAACATGGATGTTGGTTGATAAGCCAAAAGACAAAGAAACCATTGGAGTAAAATGGATCTACAAAGTGAAGCATAATCCAGATGGTTCAGTTCAAAAGAACAAAGCGAGACTTGTTGCAAAGGGCTATTCTCAACAGCTCGGTATTGACTACGAAGAGACATTCGCTCCAGTGGCACGTCTTGACACCATTAGAGCTTTAATATCACCTGCAGCCCAAAAAGGATGGAAGCTATATCAGCTAGATGTAAAATCGGCATTCTTGAATGGAGAATTGAAAGAAGATGTGTACGTGGAGCAGCCTCAAGGATTTGAGATTAAAGGACAAGAAGGAAAAGTTTACAAACTAAAGAAAGCGCTTTATGGGCTAAAACAAGCACCACGAGCATGGTATAGCAATATTGACAACTACTTCATGGAGAAAGGCTTTGAGAAGAGCAAAAATGAGGCTACTTTGTATGTCAAACAGCAAGGTATGGACGGTATTCTAATTATTGCACTTTATGTAGATGATTTAATTTATACCGGAAACAATTTAAAGTTGATTGAAGATTTTAGAAAAGAAATGATGAAAAAATATGAAATGAATGATTTGGGCTTGCTGCATTTTTTCCTTGGAATAGAAATCTCTCAAGGTGATGATGGAGTTTTTATTTGTCAAAAGAAATATGCTGAGAAAATATTGAGAAAGTTTGGGATGCTTGGGTGTAATCCGGTTGATACACCGCTAGTTGTGAATGAAAAACTAAAAAAAGAAGATGGGGGAAGGAAGATTGATGCTAGTTACTATAGAAGTCTAGTTGGTAATTTATTTTACCTTACTAATACAAGACCTGACATCTTGTTTGCAGCCAGCCTACTTTCTCGTTTCATGAATGATCCTAGTCATATCCATCTAGGTGCAACAAAAAGGGTGCTGAGATATATTCAAGGCACTTTGGACTATGGGATCAAATATGAAAATAATGTTGAAACTAATTTAATTGGGTTTTGCGATAGTGACTGGGCAGGAAGTATAGATGACATGAAAAGCACTTCTGGATATGTGTTTTCTCTTGGATCAGGAGCATTTTCTTGGTGTTCGAAGAAGCAACAAACAGTTGCTCAGTCTTCTGCAGAAGCTGAATATATTTCAGCTGGCCTAGCTACCCAACAAGCAATATGGTTGAAGAAAATACTAAATGATTTTGGTGAGAAACAAGAAGCTGTGACTATCCATTGTGACAACAAATCAGCCATTGCTATAGCTAAGAATCCAGTCCATCATGGAAGAACAAAGCATATAGCCATCAAACATCATTTCATTCGAGAAGCAATTGAAAATGAAGAGGTGCAGCTGAATTTTTGCAAAACAAATAATCAAGTTGCTGATATTTTCACAAAAGCATTAAAGCCTGATAATTTTAAAAGATTGCGAGATCTTCTTGGAGTTCAAAAACCAAGCTTACGGGGGAATGTTGGAAATAATCTTGGCTTTTCAGGAAACAAATAATTGTATTGCTAAATTAGCAATTGTATTAATGAATTGAATGAAAGGCAAAATCTAGAATATCCTATTTTAGATATTCTAGATAAGGCATTCCTAGAATACTCTAGAGACTGCAATGCATTATAAAAGCAAGGCAATAAAGTTGATGTATGTAGGCAATCAAATTTGTAATCAAAAGGAAATCAATGAAAATTCCCTCCCCATTAAAATAATCCTCTCAAAAATTCCTCCTTCTTCTCTTAAAAAATATTCCTAACAATGATAACCCGACATCTAAAGAGTCATCTCCTCCCTCTCCTCCTCCCCCTCATTATTCTCCTAATCCTTCTCATCCCTCTTCTGATTTCTCTGTGGATGAGGAGGGATTCACTAGGGTTGTTAATCGCAAGAAGAACCCTAAATCGTTCCTGAATCCTAATTCTGCTGTCCATTTCAGGAAAGCGGCTGGTTCAGCCAAAGAATATCCCCCTAAGCCAAGGCAGAAGCCTAACGGGGCAAGATTTCAGCCAAGAAATCCGACTAAACCTGCCCAGGAGACAAATCAGAACTCAAAAAGCTTTCCAGCAAAAGACACAAAGGTCTCTTCTTTGGCAGATTTAGTTAAGAACGTTGGCCAAGAATCTATTTTTGATCTGAGTTTCATACCCCCGGTTGAAACGATTGGGGATGAAAAGATAGTAGTGGCTTCTGAAGAGGTCTGTTCTCGCACAGAGAGTAAATGGGGGCTCTCTATTATCGCTTATGTATTCGGGAAAAGACCTGCTTACCACTACTTCAGGAATTTCGTTGCTCGTACATGGAGTCCAAATGGATCATTCGAGATTTTCACAAGGGAAAACGGGTTCTTTATTATCAGGTTCACAAACGCTGAAGACAGTGATAAACTTCTGAAAGAAGGACCCTACTTTATAAATGGAAAACTGATTATTTTAAAGAAATGGTCTAAGAATCTGATTCTTGATCGGGATCTTTTAAACACTATGCCAGTCTGGATTCGTCTTCCAGAACTGAATTTGCGATTATGGGATAAAGAAATGTTCAGTGCGATAGCTAGCCTTGTTGGAGTCCCCCTAAAACTGGATGAACAAACAGCAAAGGAAACAAGGCTTAGCTACGCTCGAATTCTGGTTGAAATTAAAGCTGAAGCTGAGTTACCTAATGAAGTTTCTATCTACATGCCAGATGGGGAGATCATCTCTCAAAGTATTACTTATGAGCTAATTCCAGACAGATGCAAGTTATGTAAGTGTTTCGGACACACCACTGATCAATGCTTGGAAAACAAAAATCAGAATGATCAGTCAAAGAATGATGCTACTCCTGACGTTGATAATAACGTCAATGAGGTAGCATCGAACTCTGATAATAGGAACTTTGATTCGGATAAAGTTGGAGGCAATATAGCAGTTCCTACGGATGACCCACCCAACCCCGAATCAAATCATACAACACCCATTGTTGATGACATGAATATAGATGTACCTAATCATCAGACGGAGTTGGGGAACAAAGAACAAAAGTTACCCACTCCTGACAATATCTCTGATAATTCTGCAGATAACTTGCAGAGTTCCAAAAATGCTAATACAAATAAGGGACCAGCTACTGACTCGCCCTCTTTTAAAGATAAAGACACCATAGAAAAGCACAATCACAAATCAGCAGAGGGTTCCTACGTTAAACAGGTCATTGAGCCCTCCCCCCTCAAGGAGGACTCAAGAGATATTACAAGGAATTTAAATAGTACTGCTAATGAACTAAGAGAAAAGTGTGGAGATCTTCTTGCAGCAGACCCTATCTACACAAATTCATCCTTGCTGGCTGAAGGGCTTGCACCTATCAAATCATCAATTACATATGAAAACATTCAGGATGCAGTCAATCAAACTCTAGCTTCAGCCAAATCCACAAAGCTTGGCTCACCTGTAGCAAAAAAAGAAAAAAGGAAGAACCAAAAGCCTATCTGATATAACTATAGCAGAAGATACTGAAGATGACAAAGATAGAGAATTTAGAAAGAAATACATTAGCAGGAACACAAAATGGGAAAAGCAGCTTAAGCCAATGGACAAAAGCACTTATAAAAGAAGTGGAAAACAGATGGGAGTTAAGTTGGACAACAAAAAGCTTAGTGGTCCTCCTTAGGTGATTGGTATCCTTTACTTTTCTTTTTTTACATATATTTTATAATATGGATATCATAGCTTGGAACATCAGGGGATTAAATTCCCCAGAGAGACAATTGGACCTATTTAACTTTTTAGGCAAACACAAACCCAATATTGTTGGTTTGATTGAGCACAAACTTAGCACTCAAAGGATAAATGACCTATAGCTAAAATTATTTCAAAATTGTAATGTTATCAATAATAACTTGGTGGGAGGAAATGGTAGGATTTTGGTTCTACATAATCCTACCATTTGGACACTCATCAACTTCTTTATTGACTTGCAATACATTCACTGCACTTTCAAAAACAAGGGGGGTTTAACCTTAAAAATCACCTTTGTCTATGCTTCTAATTTTGATAATGATAGAACAAAGCTTTGGAACTATATTGAGCATTTTAGTAAGGTTATAAATAGTCCTTGGATGCTTTTAGGGGATTTTACACTGTCTTTCATAATAGTGAGAAAAGGGGGGGGGGGGTAATCCTATTCCTTTTGCTAAACTTGAAAGGATTGCCTGTTTTATGATGAAATATGGTCTAATTAAACCACAAATAGTTGGCAACAAATTCACTTGGAAGTCAGGTGAGTTTAGAAACATTCATTGCAAACTGGATAGGGTTCTTTTTAATCAACATTTTATCAACCTTTTCCCAAATGTAACTTGTTGTACTCTGCCCCAGAGTACAAGTGATCACACACCCATTCTAGTTTCTTTTAAATCTGAATTAGGTAAGGTTAATTGCTCTCCCTTTAGATTTGTGAATGGATGGGTCTATGAAATTGATTACAGGGATGTAGTTACTAAGTGCCTAAGCAATAATTACTATGGCACCGCTCAATATAAGTTTAACAAAATTCTGCATTTGGTTAAGACTGAACTTAAAAATGGAATGCTACTAGAAATAGAAATGAATTAATTCTATTAGGGATGAATGTGCTAAACTGCAGGATGATTTAGGTAACAATTGCTCAGACATAGATAAGGCTGAGGATTTCTATAATGCTCAAGCCAATTTGGTGAATGCTCTACACATTAACTCAGTTAACCTTAAACAGAAAGCTAAGGTTGACTGGCTTACTGCAGGAGATGAAGCCAATAAATTTTTCTACTCTAGAATGTCCAATAGAAAAAACAGGAACAATATTGGTAAGTTAATTGATACTCAGGGCAGAATAATCAATGAAGCCTCTCACATTGAGAGGGAGGCTATTAATTATTTCTGTTCTTTGTATAATGCAACTAATTTAACCAATATCTTTCCTGATATTGAATTTAAATTCTCTGCTAATAGCAATAGCACTGATACTTTATTAGCCCCCATTAGGCAAGATGAGATTAAAAATATTATTTTTGGTGCTAATAATGACAAAAGTCCAGGTCCAGATGGGTTTAGTGCAAAATTTTATAAAACTCATTGGGGTGAGATGAAAGCAGTATTGTGTGATTCAATTACTGATTTTTTTTTATTCAGGTAAGCTTTTGAAGAACACTAACCATACTTTCATCACTTTAATTCCAAAAGTAGAAAATCCATCTGGCCTTGATGAGTACAGACCCATTGCCTGTTGTAATTTTATCTATAAAATTATCTCATCTCTTTTATGCAATAGGTTGAAATATTTCTCAAATTTATTATTTCTGAGAATCAGAGTGCCTTTATTCCTGGTAGGTTAATTTCTGAAAACTCTTTATTAGCTCATGAATTAATTAGGAATTTTAACATGAAGAGAAATAATCTTATGTGCATCAAAATTGACCTGCACAAGGCTTTTGACAAAATCAATAGAAACTTTATAATATACATTATGCAGAAAATGGGTTTTGATGACAGGTTTTGTGCTTTGATTAAAGAATGCATCTGTAATGTGACCTACTCTATTATGATAAATGGATCCCCTAAAGGCTTCATAAATAGCAACAGAGGAATAAGGCAAGGTGGTCCTTTGTCACCATACTTATTCTCTATTGTTATGGAATATTTTTCTATGCAAATGAAACTTGAAGTCCTTAAGGGAAACATAAAACCTATAAACAGAGTTAAGCCACACATTACACATCTGCTATATGCAGATGATATGCTATTGTTCTTAAAAGCTGATAAAATGAGTGCTATTGCTGTTCATAATATATTGGGGAATATGGAAAATTTTGCTGGTTTATCTGTTAATATTAATAAAAGTAAAATCTACTTCAGCAAAGATGCCCTGTTAAAAGAAGAGATTATTCAGCTTTTGAAATTCAAAGAAGGTAATCTTCCAATTAAGTATTTAGGCCTTCCTTTAAGTATTAACCAAATCAAGGATAGGGACTGTTCTAGATTATTAGATTTGGTTCAGAATAAGCTTGAGGGTTGGTCAGGAAAATTACTTTCTTTAGCTGGAAGAATGGAGCTCACACATACTGTCATCACAGCAATTGTTATCTACTGGGTTCAAACACACAACATCCCCACTAGTGTCATTCTTAAAATTGAAAAAATGTGTTCTAATTTTATTTGGAGAGGTAAGTATCATAAGGTTGCATGGGACATAGTGTGTAAGCCAAAAAAAAATTGGTGGTCTTGGGCTTAGAAATATCAAAGATATAGCTGAAGTGAGTAAGTTTAAGCTTTTTTGGAAATTTTTGGATGGTAAATCTCTATGGGCCAGATGGATAAGTGCAAAATATTTAAAAGGAAAAAATTTCTGGCTTGCAAGAAAAGAGATGCATCATTCATATGTTTGGAAAAATATTTTAGATTGTAGAGACATTGGTAGAAATCTCATTCTTAGAAAAATAAAAGATGAAAGTCAAACCAGTTTGTGGTTTGACCCATGGATTAGTGGTAAATCTCTAATCAGTCTTCTGGGTTGGAACAACCTCTATTTATTAGGGGGAGCTAATGACAAAGTTCAAAATATTATTTCAAATAATTGTTGGAGCTTTCTGAATAATGCTGTTGCCCTTATTTTTAATAATGCAATTATGAATATTAAAATAGATCAGCACTATTATAAGGATCACTGGATTTGGAATCTTTGCTCAAAAGATAAATTCTCCTTCAAAAAAATGTGGGAATTTTTACAGGGGAGAGAGTTTGAGGTAAGTTGGCATAAAATAATTTGGTGTAAATCAAATTGCCCCAAAAAGGCTCATTGCACATATTTTGCTTTATTAGATAGGCTTCCTACTAGAGATAAATGTTGCAATTGGAATAAGGATTCTGAAAAAATTTGTCTTCTCTGTAAAAAAGAGGCAGAAAGCTCCAGGCATTTATTTTTTGACTGTGTCTTTTCCCAGTACATTTGGATTAAAGCCAAATGCACATTAGGTTTCAGTAAAGCTTATGATAATTTAAACATTAGGGATAATGTTGAGTATATATTGAATTTTTTTAAGCCCAAAACCATCAAATTTAACAGAGCATGTGTTTTACTTTCTGCTTCTGTTTACTACATTTGGAGAGAGAGAAATCAAAGGTTACATACAGGCAAAGAAATTACTTGCACCCAGATCTAGAATACTATTTTTCATGATAGTGAGATTATGATGAAAAAAGCTAACATATTGAGAAATGACAATTTGCAATATCAACGTTTTCAAATAGGTAATGCAGATTGTGATAAGCATGTTGAGGAACTTTTGCTTAATGGTAAACAACTTCCCAATAGTAAGAATAATAGTGATAGAAATCATCACAACAAGGGGAGTAATCATAATTCTTATAACTTCCTTCACTTTAATTCTAACACTAAGAACAATAATACCGGGATTTTACCTTGTGCAGATAGCAGAATGCATCTTCCACCCTACAGCTCCTCTGGTATCTCCAAAGCAGTCTTGGACAGATCTGGTGCTTCTCCTGAAGTACCCATCAACTCTTATTTCAATTTGGAGATTAGAAAGGGAAGTGGACATAATTTAGACCCAAAAGTGCATGTTTTTATACCGTATTCATACAGTAAACATTTATCTTTACCTGATACAGGGGGAGGTTCCTTATGCGGAAATCCAGATCTTCAGAAGTACCTGGACAAGAAGAAATCAGAAGAAATACTTAGTCTTTTAAACAGAATCGGGAGTTATCACTACAGGAGCATGCTGAACAGTCGGATCTATCACTTATCTGTTTGGTCGGATGGCGAGAGTAGCAAGGGTAGCTGCAACGGAGACACTCATGGATTGAAGAGTAGATCAGAGAACATGGAAAGTCTAGATCTGATTGGTAGGAACTCCTTAGCTCACACCGATCACCCGGATCCGTACTTGAGAAGTCAAAATCTCCACCAGAGAGTAAACGAAGTCAATCGAAAGCTTAGTACGAGAAAGAAAAGAAAGGAGAAGGATGAAGATTTTGTCTGGGAACCGCCTTGAAGTCGATGGTCTCTTTTTCCACAGAGGAGCTCGCCATTTCTAAGCTTCCCACATAGGGTTTGCTTTGTTTTTGTGGCGGCTAAGGTTGCCTGTTATGTAATGTATTGGGTATTTACCCTTATTTGGGCCGTGGGCCTCTTTTTTGATGTTTCAAAAAAAAATACGAATAATTTATCCATGAAAGTGGAAACCATAACCTTTTTTCATCCATAATATTTGAACCACCTGGCTATAGAAAATTTAATCGCATCTCTTTGACATTGAATCAATGGTGTCATTATGTTATCTAGAAGGAATGCTTCCCTTGCATGTTTGCCTACATGTAACAAAAATATATTGATCTTTCCGTTAAAAGATATTGATAAAACTCTACCTTGTTTCAAGGATAGATATATAGATGTTTGAAATAGTGGTGAAATTCAACAAGGCGTAGAGTCGACATGGTAATGCCTAGGATAATGCAAGAGACCGAGCAAATCACTTGTACCCAAATCCCTTGTTCCCTCTATACCCAACCAATCAGGATTCCTGATTTTCACATTTTTACAATTAAGTCCGACGACTTAATTACAAAAAGATGAAATTCAGAAGGTCTTTATTGGTTGGGTATAGGGGATAGGGAAAATTGGGTACAGGGGATTTCTTTCCATAAATCGTGGTTGTTTGTGTGATCTTAGTAGATGAACCAAGTCTCTATGTGGTCCAAGCATTAAATATACGTCGTTAAATGGATCATGCTGAAAATAGTTGTTCCATGTAGTTGGATGTATGAACGGTTCTATTGTACATGATTAAAAAAAGGTGGGAAGTCCTCGCGCTTGAGTACGGGAGCCTTTGGCACTGGGTATCCACCTTTGGGTATATAAAAAAAATTCAAGAAACTGCAGATATTCATGAAGATATTATGCGAAAAAAAAGAACCAGAATTATCAACAATTTTACTAAATAATTGCTGATATTTCAGCAACTAATCACCCACATTCTAGTTAAAACGCTGGTGAATAATTGTTGATATATCAGCAATTATTCATATGTAATATTTATTCTAATCCACGGTTTTAATAAGTTAATCCACAACTATTTTGTAAGTTAATCCACAAGTGGATTAACTTAAATATTTCACCATATTATATAGTTAACAATTGGTTTGTGCTTCTTCTTTTTTAAATCATCCATCTTGTTTTTGTTTTCTTCTTTCACGGATTCAACAAGCCACTCGCCATCATCATCATTATTTATTAGTCTTGAAGAAAACCCTTGATTTCCTGCAATTTCCTTAGTACTGTAACAATCATCTCCCTTATCAAGATGTAAACGGCTTCTCTTCTCAGACATGTTTCCATCAATTTCTCAAGATTTCAGAAAATAGCTAACTACAATTATATGTGATAATGGTGATATTAAAAAAAATACAATTTTGTATACAATTAATCAACTTCAAAAAAAAATTGGAAGTTAAGCACAAAATTTTATTACTACTATAGAATTTACATAGTAAACAACTTCTAGTTAGTACATAACCAACCCTCACAACAATCAGCTACTTATAGACTAGCTAGGGCTTCACATGACCAATAAACTATGTATGACGAATCAAAAAAGCTAACAATTATAGACTTTCTTCTTATCAGATTATATATAGAAGAACTGAAGAAACCAGCCTGCTCATCTTAAAACTACATCATCAGAAAGCCGCAATTATCAAATGCAGATATTAACAAACACAGTAGCTGCATCAAACTTCGCAACAGGAAATTTAAAAAAATAAAAATATATAAACAAACTACTTACTGTTATGTTGAATTACCCCGCTTAACACCTGAGCTTGTATTTAGATGCTAGGATTCCAGTACTAAGAAGACGGTGGAAAACGCACAGAAGAAGATGGAGAAGAAGAGAAAATATGTACGATTTTTTTGTGTGGATACACTGAATAAAATTTAAGTTTCAGTAAAAGTCAACGATCCTATAAAATAAGGTGGATTAACTTACTAATAATGTGGATTAGAATAAAAATTAACTTATTCATATATAGTTGCTGATATGTCAGCAACTATTTTTTAAAATAATGAAAGGCTTCTGAATAATTGCTGATATATTAGCAATTATTTTATATAATTGTTGATATATCAATAACTGTTATACAGTTGATGGAAGGCTACGAATATTTACTGATTTATCAATAATTACAAGTGCGTACCCGTGCTACGCACACGGGAGTTCGTTATACTTGTATTTTGTAATGATAATGTAGATGTAATATCTTAAGAAATCCGTATTATCGAACCTCCACTTGAAAAGCGTAATGGTAATGAATCACACATCATTTTTTATTTTAAGAAAACCTATTGGTTTGTTGAATTTAAAATGTTTAATTGTTACAAATTTTCCATTCCATTCTGCTTCAGTAACTTCTTGGCCATCTTTGCGTTTCTCCTTACTATCAAGCAAAGGTGTGCAAGCTATGTGAAAGAGTTGTTGATATCCTATCATGACATCGAGGAACCGCATGCAGTTGACTGAAGTGAAGAGAAAGCGTTATACATGGCAAAAGTAATCCTTATTTTATTTTTTATTTTTTTTTAAAAAATAACTATTTATCCAAGGCCTTGATCATCTAAAGCTGATATTTCTCTTGCAACTCATTTACCATGCAATTTTGTACGGCCTAACATTCTACCAGTGACTGTCAAGCCGCATGCGGATTCCAGCGTTAAATCCGAACATAATCATCGAAAGCCTTCATTCATTCAATCCTTAAATTTAAACATTAAATATGTGAGGACTCACATTCTCTGATGTTAAACAAAATTCACCGTTCAATGCCTTAACACAAACATTGAAGCACAGTCAGTCGGTAAGAGAAAAATTGGCAACAGAAGCGTACAATGCCAAAAGGGGGGGAAAAACGGTGAGCTAAAATACAGTGGGAAAGAAACAAAAGGAAAAAGAAACAATAATGCATATTATGTTGAGGTAGCAGCACAAAATATAAATATGACCGACACCAATAGGCATACCTTCAGCAAAGATTTAAATAACATAGAAGTTCAATACATCATAATTGGACAACATGCATTATCAGACAGACAACTGCAGACAGGCAGAAGAGAACAAAAACTGAACATCCATTACAGCAGATAAGCTAGGTTCAGACAGCTTGAAACTACAAACAGAAGCTAGGCAGGAAGGGTACGCTATTTCTTTTTTGCAGATCCTTCCACCTGAGTAGCCTTGCTGTCTTCGCCACCTGGATGTAGATTGTGGAAAAGGTGTTTTAGGATATGCAAGAAGACAAATATGAGAGTAATGTGTAAAATTTAAGTGGAAGATGTAATGTGTAAAGTTTGTCTTTCAATTTGTTATTGTAGCATAGTTTTTATTCTATTGTCCTAGAACTGACTTCAGCAGTTGTAATTATTGTTGTTGTGTTTTATCTTTAATATACTAAGAATAGTTTCCAAATCTTGTGCATTCACTTAAATGTTGATTTTTGTTCGTGAACAGGTCGGCAATATTACCTGTTACGATATTGCATGACGTAAACAACCTATGTTAGCTATCCGTCCCTACTGGACTGTATATTTTGCATTAATTGAAGTTGAAACATAAGAAACGTGGAAAAAACATGGAAGGAAAACCGCTGATTGAACGGAGAAGCATGGAATACTTTAGGAAGAACTACTCACAGTGCCACGTAATTAATCAACAATTATCCAAACTGATGCTCATCTATGAGAATTTCCAATGGTAGTAGAGGTGTAAAAAAAAATTGCATATTTCTCAATGGAATATTCGCCTAATGCAGAATATTTGCCAAATGACTAAAATAAATTTGTTGCCTTGCTTGTGAAAAACAGTTACATGTATAAACAGTGAATTAATATCATTAAATATAACTATTTAGTACTCTTAAAAGATGCAACTTATTTCTACTTAATTTACATATAACTTCTGTCGGAAATTTCAAACTAATGTTGGAAACAAATAAAATTTCAGAAACTTGTAAGTTGTAACGAATTAAGTCATCTATTTTTTGTTGAAAGAGAAGACCCAATTACATTAAAACATGCGGTTTTTAGGGAAATAAAAATCGATTTTTTTAAGAAATTAAATGTATTTTTTGTCTTAAAATATTGCGATTTCTACTAAAGCAATTTGAGCGTTGGCATGTCTAACTTCACTGCCTGACAATGATTCTTGCGGTGATCCCAAATTTGGAACGGATAGTAAAGGAAAAAAAGAAGATACGAAAAACATGTTACATGGATAAGAGAACTACATTTTGTTTATTTGGGCAAACAACTGAATAACAAAAATGGACAAATTCTCAACAAATGAACATAAAACAACTTTATGAATCAATTTAAGAAACGGGCATCCATCTGGTCTTATCCATTCAATTTGAAGCAATTGTGATGACCTTCACAGATGATATACCTATTTAAGTTGACTTTTATTATTAGTTCAATACCTATGTTAAGCAAATTAACTGTCCTGAATGAATATTTCTGGTTTTTTTTTCCTTTCCCTGATATAGAAATAATGGAGCAAAATCAAAGTAATTCCACCATACAATTTATCAGGCCTTGGTTGTAATATGAAGCAACTAAATTTCATTCGTCCTTGATGTCATCCAAAGTTTGGAGTCTACTTTGTATTCATTAATCTTTATTCATGTGATCAGAGTGAATTTGCAACAAATATTGCAGTCAATTAATTTTCGTTTTTTGTACGAAAGGTAAATAATTGTAAACAGTACCATTATGCGAGATAGTTGGTGCTGATCTTTGAACACCAAAAGAGGCAATGTTGTAGTTTATCCTCTGCGCATTTTTTCAACGATGTCAATCCATGTAGTCCCTCCTTATATCCATGCTAATAAAGCTGAAAAAGCAATCTTCCAAAATAAATTCACATGTAATATTCTTTATTAAACAACTTTGTTAACTACTTATATACAATAAATCAAGAAGGATCGTCCAAATTTTAAACTGATATGTGAAAGATGTTAGTTGAATTTAAATAAAAATCGGGTATTGTAACAACGTTTTTTTTTCTTCTGATATGGTGATAATTAAATCATCCATGTTTAATAAAAAAAAGATAGCACTATAATGCATCCACATTTAACCAAATCTATGCTAGGTGAGAATGATCCCTGTAAACCTCAATATAATACATTAATGAAACAGATAGATAAAATTAGAAATAACTAATGCAATAATGAATTTAAAATTGATTACGTTGAAGCAAAAGGATACATTAGGGAAGATAATAAAATATTCATTCAATGTAGGGCGCTTTCTAATTTAGTTTCTCAGACTAATAATAGAAGGAAATGGGAGATAAAGAAGAACAATTGCAATATGTATAACGTAATCTTATCTTATGCATACATCCTAAAAAGATGAAAATACTATGTATGCAGATCCAAATACAGTACAATATATTAGCATGTACACAATCAACTACTACAAAGTGTATGAGGGATCATAAAATACATTTTTTTAATCTGCAAATCAATTTGCCATTTTTTAATTTTGTATCAAACTATGTATTTTTAACTATTTCCTACGATATGGCTAGAACACAAAAAAAATCACTATTCTTTAAAACAAATTCTGTCTACAAAAGCAACATATGGATTGCCAATAAATGTCAACGCGGATGAATGAAAAAATTCAAAATAGCAATTTTCTAGATACATTATCCATAATAAAGCTTGTAGATGCTGTATGAAGAAAGAAAGAAATAGTTTTTTTTTTCAAATCAGAGCAAGATGAAAGGAAAAAAAGTGCTCCATTATTAAATTGTAAAAGAATTGACTTGATTTCAATGTAGCAGCTATTGGTAAAAACTGCAGATGCAAATCACAAAACAGAAATAGCAACTCTTAAGTATAAATAACATGAGAGAACTATTACCGTGTCCGTACTGAAACAAAAATTTATTGAAACTCCTCTCTTTAATGCAATACACAATTACATGAAAGCAGGTTACTATAGCATAAAATCTAATGCAAAATTTTCACATGAATTAAGGAATGGTAATTTTAATAAATTGGTAAAAAATATAGGAAATAAAGGAAACAATTTATATTAAAAACGTAGTAATTGCTCATACATAAAGGAAAAAATAATTTAATCTGTTAAAAAGACTTCCTTAAAAGGCTAAGCCAATCAATGCAAATTATATGATAAACAAAAGTTATACTATAAGCACGTATTTTTTATAATTTTAAGGATCTCATGTTCTAATTATACTGGCTTAAAATCATCTTCAATATAATATATTGTTGATAAAAAATGCACATGTGGTCCAATATACAAAAATTTCTGCAAAATAAACCGAATTTTAATTGATTTTGCACATAAAATAAAAAAAATAAGTCGGACTATAGCTATTTAAAAAGTATTCAATATGGGGGCACATAATCACTGCATAAATCAATCATAGAAAAGGAAACCATGGTATAAAAAAAATCATATGGATTTTGGATATTATGGAAAATTCATTGCGTAGCGCATTCGTTGCATTCAATATCATCTACTACTTTTGGTGGTTTTCCAGTGTACATGGAGTTGAGTTAAGGTAGCTGAATGTCTTGTATAGCTAATGTATAATGATATGATTATTAGTTACATGTTCAGAAATGCGCAATACCGGCTTGAAGTATAACAAAGCCCAGAAAAGCTTGATATTCGTGGTCATGCAACTTACAACATATTTGATGCATTGCTTATAGCCTATTTAGATTGACTTTATGATATCTCTAAATATTTTTTTCCAAGGCACTTAATTGACAAACTTCTTTTCTAATAAACTTTCAACGGGCATGTGAAATTTGAATCTGTATCTTTGAGAACTAACAAATGTATACAAAATAAAAATAAGACCCAAAAAAAAGTTCCATGTTAAATTTTCAAATTATTCTAAAATAAATGAAATATGACGTTGTGATCTTTAAAAAAAAGTTAGCATCATACATCATAACTCTTCTTTTTCTTCCTTTTGTCGTTCCTTTTTTTTTTTTTTTTGGGCTTCTGTAAGATGCACAGCAAATGTTCAGTCAACTATATATTATACCTTCGTAAAATATAGTGCACCTGTGCGAAGCATCTCCTATTTCCTTTTCATGCTTCTGTTGTTTCTTCCCTTATGCTCATTTCAATTTTTGGGTTTTTCTTCCTTTGTTGTAGATTTTTTTTTTGAAATAAATTCTATCAGAATGCCATGTAACAAAACGTAGGTCTTTCTCTATTTATCTCTCATTAATTTTTTTAAACAGATTCATTGTATGTTTTCGTATATTCCTAGAATATATTTTTTAAAAATAAATCAGCAAAGGTAGTAATAATTTGGCGTATGAGCTACTAAGCACATTTAGGTATTTTATTGTATTGTATAAACATAGCCAACTTTCCATTCATTGAGTTGCTTATAAATGTTTTTCAAATACCAAATAACATGCTATTGCAGAGGTAAAAAGAATAATTTTGATCATTCAATGTATTTTAATTCATAATCCTTTGATTGCTACATTATTAAAAAGAACTGTGTTCTTCAGAATTTGTATCATTATGCAATGGTTAATAGATAACACTAATCTAGGAGAGATTTTGCTCTGTTAATTTGAAAACACGATTCTCTTTATTTGAAAACACGTTTCGCTTACGTTGTCCACTTATTACATGTTGTAATTTAAGTTTCTTTGTATCATTTTTTCCTAGAACTTTGTCTCTGAGATTATTATGGTGGTTTTCCAGTCTATTTTATCTAACCTTACTGATATAAAAACATCAAAACAAAATGCAGTCAAGCAGTATCATTCTGATGTGTCCTGCCATAACTGTATAGAATACGTTGAAGTTTACTGTAATCGCTCACTAACTGATAAATAATTAGTTATGATTTTAGCTCTTGAACATATTAAGTTTAGTAATATCTAGCCAACTGCATCATTCATTAAATGCATATTTTTACAAATAATCCTTCAATGCATATTACACCGTTCTTTTTTCTTTGGTTCCCGAAACCAATAGACGATCTTCGTTGCATGTCTATTTACATTAAATAAATACATAAATAAATATATAAATGTATTCACATGACTTTCCTTTTTTTTTTGGTTCTAGGTTGACTCTTGAGGGTAAGTACTTCCAGTGCTAGGGAAAAACGTTGTAAAATTAGAATTAATAACTGAAATAAAACATTTTAACACACAGGGTTTTATGTGTAATAAATAAAGTTGTACATCTTGATCTTAACTGCTCAATATGTGCATGTTTCTTGTTTATATTTCTTTCTAGCATCCATTTTAATCTTCTTCATAGTTTTAGAATCCAAGATTTTGTAATCATCCAGGCATGGGCACATCAGGCTATGGCAGAAATAGTAAAGGAGAAAGTAATCTACATATGCCCAAAAAAAATTGTACCTACATACGCATGTAATCATACATAAACCACATATGCCAAAAGCAGCAATTAAGACGTAATAGTTTATGGCCTTATGAATATATATTTATATAGATAAACTAATTTTCGGATAGCGAATTGCAGGAAGGAACTACAAACACACTTTGTTATTCCTCCAACTATTGCATTTGGTTTATACCAATCATATTTCATGTAAAATCGATCCATTCGGTAGATATTAATATGTTGCACTAAAAAAAAATATTTTGAACAAATATTTTTCCTCTTTGGGAATTATATCTGAACATCTGCCAGTATTTTTTACATTAAGCTCCACTTTTTGTTCCAAAAATGTCAATCTTATTCAGAAAAGTTGGATTTATCATAATACATCTTTTCAATTAGGAAAAAGGTGATTTGAATAAAGATTATAATTTTTGAAAAATTGAAAATTTAAACAATATTTAACCGATTTTGGTTAAAAAGACTGAAATGTATAGAAAATTGATATTTCTGTGGTTTTTATGAGCAAAAAAACTGAATAATTCATTCGACGTGCCCAGGTTTTATAAACAGTGAATTAATATTATACAATATAACTATTTAGTACACTCTTAAAAGATGCAACTTATTTCTACTGAATTTACATATAACTTCTGTCAGAAAATTCAAATTAATTTTGGAGAGAAATAAAATTTCAGAAATTTGTAAGTTGTAACGAATTAAGTCATCTATTTTTTTGTTGAAAGAGAAGACCCAATTACCTTAAAAAATGCGTTTTTTTGGGAAATAAAATTTGATTTTTTTTAAAAAAAAAATTAAATGTATTTTTTGTCTTAAAATATTGGGACTTCTTCTAAAACAATTAGAGCGTGGGCATATCTAACTTCACTGCCTGACAATGATTATTGCGGTGATCCCAAATTTGGAGCGGATATTAGAGGGAGAAAAGATACCAAAAACATGTTACATGGATAAGAGAATTACATTCACCCGCTACAACATTATGTTTGTTTGGGCAAACAACTGAAGAACAAAAATGGACAAATTCTCAACAAATGAACATAAAACAACTTTATGAATCAATTTAAGAAATGGGCATCCATCTGGTCTTCTCCATTCAATTTGAAACAATTGTGATGACCTTCACAGATGATATACATATTTAAGTTGACTATTTTTTTATTAGTTCAATACCTATGTTAAGCAGATTAACTGTCCTGAATGAATATTTCTCTTTTTTTTTCCTTTCCCTGATAGAAATAATGGAGCAAAACCAAAGTAATTCCACTATACACTTTATCAGGCCTTGATTGTAATATGAAGCAACTAAATTTCATTGGTCCTCGAAGTCAGCCAAAGTTTGGAGTCTACTTTTTATTCGTTCATTTTTATTCATGTGAGCAGAATGAATTTGCAACAAATACTGCAGTCAATTAATTTTCGTTTTTTGTACGAAAGGTAAATAATTGCAAACAGTACCATTATGAGAGATAGTTGGTGCTGATCTTTGAACACATTAAAAGAGGCAAGGTTGTAGTTTATCCTCTGCCCATTTTTTCAACGATGTCAATCCATATAGTCCCCCCTTATTGCCATGCTCCTAAAGCTGAAAAAGTAATCTTCAAAAATAAATTCACATGTAATATTCTTTATTTATCAAACAACTTTGTTAACTACTTACATAAAATAAATCAAGAAGGACCATACAAATTTTAAACTGATATGTGAAAGATGTTCGCTGAATTTAAATAAAAATCGGGTATTGTAACAATGTTTTTTTTTTTTTGGACTGATACGGTGACAATTAAATCATCCATGTTTAATAAAAAAAGATAGTACTATAATGCATCCACATTTAACCAAATCTATGCTAGGTGAGAATGATCCCTGTAAACCTTAATATAATATATTAATGAAACAGATAGATAAAATTAGAAATAACTAATGCAAGAATGAATTTAAAATTGATTACGTTGAAGATAAAGGACATATTATTGAAGATAACAAAATATTCATTCAATGTAGGGCGCTTTCTAATTTAGGTTCTCAGACTAATAATAGAAGGAAATGGGTGATAAAGAAGAACAATTGCAATATGTGGCACGTAATCTTATATTATACATACATCCTGAAAAGCAGAAAATGGTACGTATGTAGATCCAAACACTTTACAATATATTAGCATGTACACAATCAACTACTACAAAGTGTATGAGGGATCGTAAAATACATTTTTTTTAATCTGTAAATCAATTTGCAAATTGCAATATAAACTTTATTGCTTTTGAATCATCCAACCATACATGCTTCAAAAGATTTATTAACTGTTAGCTACTAAAAATATAAAGCCCACTGTTACCTTGTATCACATATTGGTTTCACATATTTGAAGAAAAAATTATTTCATCGGTCAAATTTTAGGTATTCACTCATTCCCAACGAACCAATCGAACAAAAATTTAGAACGAATGATGACAATAAATTACATAAAATCCAAATGGGGGAGATCAAATCAAATATGAGAGGTAGAAATGTTGTAATAAGTTATGAAGCTGATATTGAAATAAATGATATGGAAGGCAGCGGCAGTCGGGTTCTCATTTCTATTGGCAAGGGCGCTTTAAAGTGAAATCTACAAATTCTATATACAGAAATGGAAAACTACTAAGCAAAGGGACAGTAAATGGCTGCAGGCAGTCATAGTAGAGGAGACAAATTATTCATGGGCATGAGTTTAAGGAACTTAAAAACAAAATCTAAAGAAGATTTAAGTGTTTCGCCTACAAAAAAACTTGAGATTATTAGAGAATTATAGTCAGTTTTTCATACAATAATAGATACACTATATACACTTTGGTGCATAGTTTTAGTGTATGGATTGTCACAAACTCGTGTAAAGCTCATTTTAAGTTCTGCAAACCAACATTGGCCAGTATGAAGGGTAGCTTTGTTCTATTACTCACCAGGGTAAGGGTCTCATTTGAAACATTGTATGCAACAAATACAGTTAACCAACCCACATAATTTACAGGAACAGAAGTGCCTAAAATAGAGTTTCACTCTTAGTTTTGACCCTTTCAACCAAGAAATTCACTGGAATTGAGTCAGAAAAAACCTTTTCTAACAAAATTTTCAAGTCATCAAAACATAATAACAAACTTTTTCGAACCACAGAAATAAATGTAACTAATAAGTAAAATTAATAAGTACACAATTGCCACCACAACCAACGCAACATGGGGAGCAATGAACAATGTAATTGTAGGCAACAAATATGCAGATGTATGGTATACACACAATTGAATGGTAAGACAAAGATAGAAACATACGCTCAATTTGTGATTGAAATAACTAAAAATGACGTTGGAACATATGATAGCAGTACAAATCAAAGGTAGGAAGATTAAAAGAGTTTTCAAATGCCATGTAATATGTAATAGTTATAAGGCGGATTAACCATGCGCATGAACAAATTTGTTCATGCGCATTTATTGAGTGCGCAAATTTTGTTGTTTTTGTTTTTTTGCTTATGTGAATTGCTCTTTTTTTGCAAGTAAAAATACTCATGCACATTCCATTTTTGCGCGTAAGCAAATTTGCTCATGCGCAAAAATGGAATGCGCATGAGTTAAAAACATATAAAAAAATGTTTATTCAGTTTTCTCAAATAAGATGGAGTAATAAACTCCTACATACATATTCCTTCATTTAGGGATTTTATAAGCGTATAAAAAATACATAACCTCGGTGAATGAAACATAACTTGTAACAGCAGGGAGGAAAAAAAGAGATGCTAATTTAGCATTAGGTAAAACATAAATAGGAATTAATATGTTAAATATTGCATCAATCGTACGTTGCTTGTCTATTAGAGACTTCCACGTATGTTGCCGAACGTAAACACCTTCAAATAAAAAAAAAATCCAGACAAATACTCAAATTATTATATCCTTACTGAAAGTATGTTGGTTACTTAAGCGCGTGGGGGGTGTGGGGGGAGGGCGGGGAGGAAGGACCTTTACATGTCAGAATAAAATGGTGGAAAAGTAGAGCTTTAAAGGAATTACTCAATGCTAATGATTTTTGAATTGACCAACTTCTCATCCACAAATTCTTCCGTGTACCCACAGAAAAAAAACATTGGTAATTGCTAAAAATGGCCTTTTTTAAGGTCATGGATGCAAGCACAATTGTATGCATGCTTTCATACACAAATATTACAACTCTATGATCTTAATTATTGTACAGCTAATATAAAACATGTAAATTTAGTTTGATTGCTGAATAAGTACTGTAACAGACTCCAATAAAGTGAGACAGCCAGAAGTAATCAAATAGCTTAGAATCCAGGAAGACAAAGAACAACCAAAGAAAAAAGCAGTCGAGTAAGGAATTAGGGATATACAGGAAGTTCAAACCTTTACTTGTTGAAACATAAAGAAAGTGGTTCCGAATGGATGCAGTCAACAGCAAGCTGAATCGAAGGTAGCCAAAGCATCAGCGTGTCAAACTACGGCATGGAAGAGGCAAACTGATGTTGAAGAGGCGAAGAGAAATCCCAAATAGGCGATGGTGGTTATTTCCCCTAAAACATGTATGTGAACAACGTAGGCCGAACCGGAAGCTGTTCAGTCAGAATTTAATTTCCCTCAATCTCGAGGTCGATGTGGTAATAATAGAAGGAACAACGATGGGAAGGTACCGGCTGAATTTAACTGTTCCTGTCGGTGGAGGAGGTGGAGAAACCAAACGCGTTGGGGTAGCGGTGCACAATTTTAGGACGACGGGCTAGAAGGGGGAATATGTCAAAAAGGGGAAGATCTGGAATGCGTACGGGTAAGGGGTAAGTTTCGATAAGAAACAATGGGGGAAAAAAAATTTGAGACGTTTCAGCTTTAGATAGGTGCCGAAATTCCAGGGAGGCTTGTGAGAGCTCGGTTGCTAACTCAGTAATTATAATATAGTATAGATTGTATATAATTGTTGGTACATCAGCAACTATTTTACATTTGATGTAAAACCGAGGTGGATAAAAAATTGTAGCAAAGTCTACAATTATTAACATAAACTGCTGATATATCAGCAACAATTTTACGGTAGATGTAAATAATTGCAAAATTTGCAAATATTCGCATTATTTGCTGCAATTTACTGGAGCATGCAAATTTTTTGTTTTTGTTTTAGATTCATTTTTTTTTGTACATTTAATGAATGAACACGATAATGATTATGTGTCAAACTTAATTTTGAATTATCGTTATTTTTTTATTGAAATTTTGATGATTTTCGAAAAATAAGGACATAATTTATAAAGTTTTTAGACAAGGAGGTTTTTTGTATCTTGAAACATAGTGGGGACATAAGCCAAATTGTCCCTAAAAAATGATATACATCAACACTTTCGAGTTCTTATCCACTCACTCACTTTATCCTAATTATTAATACATTACTATTTAACTATTGAACTTCAACCTTTCATATTGAAAATTTAAGTTTAGATTTATACATAACAAAAGTATTCCATAAAAGGTGATGGAGTCCAAATTAATCTAAATACGAACATGCAAAAAAATTAGAGAGCGAAAAACAAATCAAATCGGCCTGAAAAATAAAAATCCCAATAGGAACATATGTTCAAAAGGTCTAAGACAAAACAACATATCTAAATTCTACAGATATAGTAAGACGTTTTTTCCAAAGGTTCACTCTAATTGAGAGGATTGAGAGATTTTGTTCTATAAACATGAGTACGCATAAAAAAAAATACATGGGTTGAAATTTGGTGAATTAGATGTTTTTGAAATGAATCTTCAGGTTTTTCACTTAATCAACACTACATCTTAAAATGAACTATTTAGTTTCTCTACTCCATAGGTTGCCTAATATTTGTTGCTCCAATGACAAATGCCAAGGACATTTTCCTTTAAGGAGAGCACATTCTTATTTGACTAGTGAAAATAAGTTGGTGATTATTGATAATATGTGCCTAACAACCGATTGGCTCACGCACTTCACCAATCAGATGATAAATACAAATTCACTCATCCTCCTTAAGGAAGAGTGAGCTTAGCATTTCCCTTTCAATGAGCTACCATTACTATTTATTAAACTAGATTTGATTGGATATATGGATTTTCACAATGCAGTAACTTTAATTTATAAACACCCAACATTTTTATAATGTAAATTTAAATTAAATAATTACGAAAAACGATGAATTGAAAACAGACATTTTTGGAATTATCAAAACTGGACTTTGGAACATATACCATTGCATTCATTGTATTTTTCTACAAATTTACATATATAACATGTTTAGAATGAGTTCTTATGGGGAAATTATATACGTACGAAGTTTAGCGTCGGAAAATATTTATACGTAAATAGCGCTCGAATATAAATTATAATCTTAATTATATACACGGAAGAAATTCCAGAATTTATGTTTGAAATTGAAATTGGGACAAGGCCAAGAATAAGGAAAGAAATTAATTTATAATGTTAAGAACAAACAAAGGCAAGAAATAATCACACATTAAACGGCCTATACACGTTTGTTCTAAACATTTGTGGATTGACCCATACTAGTGCTTGGGTTGGCCTAGTGTCGACCCAGGGGTGTATGGTTCGACCTAGTGTTGACCCAAGAACGAGTTGGGTCGACTCGTGTTATGTAGGTAGCGCGACCTATTTTAGGTCAAGTGACGTATTTTATTTTAAGCTATGGTTCTGATTTTCTTTCCATGAATCTGGACCAAGTTCTTTTGAGCGGCCATAAATTAACGTCCAGGGCTAACCGTCAAACTCATTATTATTGGGTGTTGTTATTGACACTCCAATTGTTGTTGGGGTGTATTTTTCAAAAACACTCCACTCTTTGAAAAATTGTTATGTGACAACATAAATATATTATTTCACACTATTCAATATTCTCGGATTGCCTTTCAAATTTAATTAAAAAAACTTATTCAAGAAGGGAAACCAAATTAAAATAAGCTGCTCGTCACTATTTGTTACGACCCGAACTCCCTCTATCTTCGAAGAGACAGATGAAGGCGCGCGGATTCAGTTGAGAACACGACAATCAGAACACAAACAGAAGAACATTTCATTGTTATTACAACAGTTTACATCAGAGTACAAGAATATAATAGAGTATGAATAAATAATATATAGCAGAAAATATCAGAAATTTAAATTACATTTAAATACATAACAGCGGAAAAATAATACATAACACAACTGAAAGAAATACACGGATACAGAGCTTTACGAATATAGTTCCAGTTGTAAATCCAGGATCATGTAAAATAGAAATCTGCAAAAACCCAAAACTACTAGCTGCCCGTGTGGAAAATAGGGGCACCCAGAGTTTAGGTTAAAATAATAAACTCCAGGTCAGTCACGGGACTGGTGTGAGAACTAAAACAGTTATTAAAACTTTACTTTAAAATATGGTAAATCACGGGACCACGCCGTATAACATGGAAGGGGTTTTCTCCCTATAATACCAGTGCATAAAACGGTTTATAAACAGCGCAATGCTTTTTGAAAAAATGAAGCAATTATAAGACTCAGGTCTCATCACATAATGCAACGCAAGCTGGAGGATAGAATTTTCCCTTATAATAGCCAAATATGCTTGGTACATTTAAAACAAATCATTTTGATATTACTATAAGTGTATTGTGTCAAAATCAACTTCGAATATAAATGTATTAATCGATGGCATATATCATGTCGCCGTACTAGGCTCTACAATCAAAACCGAAATGTCACGTATTGGGAATTGGATTTCCGTTATGAGTCAAGGCTAGTGATGGCTTCTTCCGATTCGGGACACTCTAGCATATGCCTCAGGATCTCCCGCGGTAGACCCTTGGTTCCTGTAGGGACAGTCCACACTTACGTTAGTGGATTAGTTATTCTTGAACACATGCTTCCCGGTCCTATAGGACCTATCCATCGGCTCCATAGTAACTGCTATACCCAAGGCACCTCGCTATCCATCATCCATATAGGTAAAAATATATAAATGTCTGGGCTCCATACCATGACACCACCCATAACTAGAAGGAAACGTCGTGTCCTCCCTGCGTCCTTGATCCGTTTTTGACTCATACCGAGGCGTGAGGCTCGCGAATTAATGCTATACACAAAGCTATGCTATTTAAAGCCGTGCTTTGATCATTAACCACAAGACTTTGTTTTTCAACAGAGGCCTTGATCATTTGCATCTCAGCATGCCACACTGACAATTCACGTCATGCAACTAATGTCTATCGATATATAACCTCTGAGCTCGTACATCTCAGAGAAGGGTGTTGGGCAAGAGAATAAATTCTCCACCACCAAACAAATATATATTTAATAAAGATCAATCAACACAGAATAAAATCCAATGTCAGAAATAGTTCGTTCTGTGTCTGAACGAAACCGGAGGCACCTTATTCCTCGTCATATATATCCAATACAGGAGAGAGGTCCTCGCATATCCGGTTGATCCCCAAGTATGTTTGGACGGTCACCACTTATTACCTTGTCTTGGGTGTACAGCCCAATCAAGACATCAGTAATCATCCAAACGATGTGAAGAACTCCGGTCTTCAACCATCGTTTTCATCGTCGACTTATCGTCGAATCAACTATTAAGAAGGGATACAAACCCAGCCTTTCTGAATAATTCACGTATTTTAAAATCAAGTGCTATAAAACACAACATACGCCTCATTCCAATTCTGAATATTCTTTTACTCAAATATTGACATCTTTAGGCAAAGGTTCCCATTAATTTTATCAAAGATAAATTCTTTAAATTTATTCTTTAATCTTCCTTTGGATATCAATTCAAACCAAATTAAGGTTTATCCAAACTAGTCGGGATTAGCGCACCTTACTGTAGTAATCATTTGTTTAATTTCCCAACCCCAACCTATTCATCCCATGGAGCAAAACTGGTAATACTCCATATCTAACACCATGGAGTTATCGGTAAATTCAATTACCATTTCACGTTCGAATCTAATTAAAGATTTAACTATTGCTTGGAGTAAAACTGGTGGTACTCCATTATCGATTATTTCCCAAGTTTGATAATTTAAATTATCAAATTCTCATTTCAATCTAATTAAAGATTCATTAAAACTCCACTTTGTTTTAATCTTCTAACAATCATTATTAATGATTATTTAACTTTAGGAAATCAAACATGCCACGTCGACAATCTACACCGTACCATTCATTTATGCCGATATATAACCTCTAAGCTCGTACGTCTTAGAGAAGGGTGTTAAGCAAGAAAATAAATTCTCTGCCACCAAACAGATATATATTTAACAGAGGTCAACCATACAGTTCGAAATGCAATGTTAGACATGTATTCCTGTCTTTAACCGGGTTAAAGAACCAATGTCATTTAAAACACAGTTCACGATAAACCCAAAATCACATTCCATTAATTATGGAATCTTCACGAAAAAACAGATCAATATATATAATCGATATCAATTTATGTATCTCGCTAATAATATAAATGGAATAACGACAAAGCCTTTTAAATTCCATATATATATATATATATATATATATATATATATATATATATATATATATATTAACAGTCTTCCTCCACAGATGCTCACTTCGATTATTACCAAATCGAATTCCATTCAATCCCAATTTATTTTATTAAATTGGAAAACTTTACTTTGGAACATTCCATTAAATCTTAGAATAAAGATTTATAAATTCCAAATCTTAACTTCACTGTTAATCGGGTTAAAGAACAAGTGTTCTGCTCACGATAAACCCAAAAATCCAATTCTTAATTCAATTCCAATTAAATATTAATTAATTGGTAAACTACTCTTAATCTTAATTAAAATATTTATTCTTTTCTCAACTAGGTTTAAGAACAGTGTTACTGAAGACACCATTCACGACAAACCCAAAATCCCATTTTATATTAAATACAAGGCTCTGAATAGAAAATATATCGGCTTATATTCAATATCAAATTCTGAAACCAACAAATATAATATTGGAAATAATGATATAAATATATCTTCCAAATTTCCATAACAATACCCGTATAATCACGGAATCCAATATCGAAATATTCCGAAGATTATTTCCATTCCAAATTTTTCATTGGAAATTATCAGTTATATTAAAACCATTCACAAATCCAATTTATTTTATTTAAAAATTATTGGATTTCAAATCTAGTTAATAACTAGTTCATTTTGATAAAAATATATTTTTATCATTACAAACGTGGAAATTTTCATCCAAATTCTTTCCAAATCATTTATTATGATTTTACACAAATTATTAATATTTTTAATAATTTTATTAAGGTGCTTTCAGTCGATTTCCATAAACGATCATCGAACTGCACTTACAGTGACCTT
Source organism: Allium sativum (assembly GCA_030737875.1). Taxonomy (NCBI): domain Eukaryota; kingdom Viridiplantae; phylum Streptophyta; class Magnoliopsida; order Asparagales; family Amaryllidaceae; genus Allium; species Allium sativum. Next base: position 299,655,888 of record CM060922.1, read on the forward strand.
TTCCAAATTTAATTTGGACATAATTCCAAATCCAACCGTTAGATTTCAAATCTCTTGTATTCATTGGAAAGCACTTTTCGATACGAACCCAATGGTTTTAGATTTAGGAGAATCCGATGGTCGGATCTCCCGTAATGTCAACTCGAAGTCAGTGATCGAAATTTGCGAATGGTCGCGGTGCAACACGTTCTATGTAGGCCATTGAATATATACAATATATATTATATATATTTCGTCGATTTCCATTTAAAACATATTTTGTAAATCATTTATAAATTTGTTTTAAAACGATTCCCACTTTTATTTCAATTTTAAATCAAAATTGAATACTCCTTATCATTATAATATTTAAATGATAATATTTTCAAAATATCAGATTTTGAAATCATTTCTTTTTCGATATTCATTATGAAAATGAATAAAATCGATATACATATCGTTAGCGCTAAAATGACGCAAATCTAAACAACACTGCTTCACACGATTCAATATTTTTGTGTCCATCCCAAATCGGACATCAAACTTATATTTTAATCCTTTATTGAATATTATTTTAAAGGTAGTGCCTGGCGCAACGGTAAGGTTACTCAGATGGAAATCTGGAGCGTGCAGGTTCGAGTCCCAGCCTCTTCACATATGTGAGGGAAAGGCTTTAGCACTAATCGACCAACCCCAGAGCCCGGAAAGCCGTGAGAATAGTACCAGGACGGGTGACTGATATGGGAAGTCCTCTCGCGCTTGAGTACGGGAGCCTTTGGCACTGGGTATCCACCACTGAATATTATTTTAAAATATTCGTTATTTCAAAATATTTGTTATTTTTAAAATATTCGTTCGTTCTGAATTGGAATCAGACACAGTCAATTTCCATATAATGTTATTTATATGGATTTAATACACACATGTACACAACAATAATTATACACAATCAACCATCATCTAGAGTGCATTACACAACTGCATAAGTATTAAAATTAATAAATAATGCTTATCATAGTATGTCGATCTATCGATTGACATATAATTAAATATTGGAATTAGTGTATGTAAAATATCATCCCAATACCCATGAGGGTTTTCAACCATCAAATAATTATTATTATTTATGCATTTGAGCGATGTGTAAAAATTATCGTCCCAATCGATATCACAAAAATAGGTGAGCATAAATAAGTCGTCCGACTTGTAAATGGATGTGTAAACTTATTTTTAACTATCCAATAAATATATATAATTTTATAGCTTTGCTTATAAAATATACAACGCGTAAATAACTTTATTCATCGCAGTTATAAACTAAAAATAATATTTTTAGCGAACATTTATTTATTGCATAACATATCCATTTTATATATCTCATATATCTGTTAAAAATAATATTTTAACTAGCTATTAATTTTTCTAACACATTTTAGAAAATTTTGGCGGCATAACAGCGTGATATTAAAACCGGAATTAGGTCCAGCCTTATCCCTCGCCTAATACTAGCTCACACCATACATCAACCAATTCCAATCAATTCACAACCAATTTTACAATCAACATCCAAATTTCCACAATACAATCCAAATTAAACAACATGGTTTGTACAATAAATAGTGTTAGGGGCTTCTAAGCCCCGTCTACAACCTAAAATATTTTTAACTGTAAAATAAATTAAGTGAGAAGGAGTTCTCACCTTTGGTTTCCACTTCGTCATTCTTTAATTGGCGGATTTTGGATTTGGATTTGTTTCAGCACGTCGTGTTTTTCTCCTGATTTCAATGTAATCTGTTTCGCGCAGTTTATATTAAAAATCACATTTTTAAACAATGCTATTTACATTAAAAATCATATTTTTATAATGTTACCTATATAATAAAAAACATAATTTTATTTCTATGTTAGATATATAAAAATCATATTTTTATATTTTTAAACCATGCTATTTTTATTTTAAAAAAACAAAACCGTTTATATTTTAAAAGCAAACTTGTTTATATCTTAAAAACTAAGTTGTTTATATTTTAAAAAACAAAGTTATTTATATTTTAAAAACAAAATTCTTTCATGTAAATATTACATTTTCAAAATCAATGTCATTTATATAAAAATTACATTTTTATATCGCTATCATATATATAAAAATCACATTTCTATATCGCAATCATATATATAAAAATTCACAATTTTATATCGCTATCATATACATAAAAATCACATTTTTATATCGCTATCATATATATATATATTACATTTTTATATCGTTATCCTTTTAATAAAAATCACATTTTTATAATGTTATCCTTATAACAAAAATCGTATTTTTATATCATTATCCTTATAATAAAATCATATTTTTATTTCAAGCTATTATATTAAAAAATTTAAATCAATGCCATAAATATAAAAATCATATTTTTAACAAAATACTTATATATATAAATTTCAGATTTTTAAAACAATAATATATAAGTATTTTCATATTTTTAGTTTTATGTTATGTATATAAAAATCAAAGAATAAATCAATGATATATATTATATAATCTAAAAATAAAATTCAATGTAATTTACCTTTTTTTTTATTCGTAGGGGGACCCCACGATTGGAGGAGGTGCGGCACCAGAGTCTGGAGGTGGCTGGGGTGGTTCAGGTGGCGGCGGCGGGTCCACGATAGCTGGAAGCATTGGATTTGGGCGGGTTGGAAGGAAGAAAGTGGGAAAGAGAAGGAAGGAGGAGTGGTCACTATAACAAAAGCACCATATTACAACTTTAATTTTACAACTGTGGGAAAAACACAGCTGTAATAAATGTTTTTTACAACAGTTAATTCCCTAAAGTTGTAATAAACATATTTTTATAACTTTTCATTTTGTTAGTTGTAATAGATGCCTATTACAAACTCCATGTTTATAATATCTATATTTAATAACTAATTATATTAATATTTAATAATAATTAATAATAAACTTAGGAATTAATAATATTTATTAATTAATATATAATAAGTAGTAATTTATTTTTAGTAGTTAATGCTTTTAATAATTATAATCGATTATAGCTATGTAGAAATAAGTAAAATTTAAATAATAACTATTATTTGAGTAATATTTGATTTGGTAGTAACTATTTTAGCAGTTTTAAAAAATATAATTTTGGAAACTTGTTTGTTCAGTAGTTAACAACCGCTTGTTTGTGCTTTTGATAGATTTTTTTATTAGTATATAATAATTAATAACCATTATTGAAGTTAATTTGTAACTTGATATAATTAGCAATTACTAATTAGTTAATAACTAAAAATTAATAACTAATTAAAAAATTAATAATAAACAATTATTAAATAAATATTTAATATTCAATTAATAATATGTAAATAATTCACTACTGAATACTAATAATTAATATTTTATAGTTAGCAATTAAGAAATGATAATTTACATCATTAATAATTACAATTTGTAATAAGTAGTGATTACTAGTAAATAATTTGTAATTAATAAATAATTTTCCTGCTACCTTTTCTTACAGCAAATAAAATTTGTTCATGCACTAATTTTCAATTCCCGCTTTATTTTTCGTTTCCACCCTTTCACCTCCTGAATCCCAATTACTTGGAACCGTAATAATCGGGAAGTCTTAATTACAAAACAACCAAATTCAGCGAGTCAATCTCCCTCTCTAACGCCTCCAAATCTTGAATTATCAAATCAACTACTGTTTCTATTCATCATTATCCGCTTCTATTCATCATCATCCGCAAAGAATTCTGTCTCCAGTCATCACTTTAGGAACCCTTCAGCTCGCCTTAAGCTTCCTTCAATTGCCTGCATCGACGAAATAAATAACATAATCACATGTTCGCTTTTTTGATGAATGGAGTGGCGATTTTAATTCGTAGAAAGTACCCTTGCCTGCATATGCTAAACCACAAGGAGTCAGTAAGCCATTGCAGTAACGCAACAAATCCTTCTCCAATTTCGTTGCATCTGTTCAGGTTGCTTCTATTTCCTTATCTTCCTCGATGACTGTTATCTACTGTGGTTTACGAAAGAATTTTTTTAACCTAGTAAAGTTCGAAACTTTGACTTGTTCATTTGCTATTTTGTGTAGCTTGGTTGGTGGCGTTAATAATGGGAACAAGGTGAATAATGTAGATTGGTTGAAGCACAAGATCTTACTAGGTTTTGCAAAGTCCGTGCTTTTGTAAATTCTTCAAAGTACAATCCAAAATTTTCCTATCTAGTGTTGAGTATTTGACACTTTTCTCCCTGTCATTTAGCCAATTATACAGTTGTCCAAGTAAGACTAACGTACTTTCCTGCTCATGACACATAAAACGTTCATAAATCATGGAAGTTGCTACAACAGTTAGCAACAAGAAATTTGTTAAATTTCTCGTTGTGGAATCAAGATATCAAGATAATATAGTTACTATTTTTATATTATTTTTTCTTCTTATGAAGGGTGCAACTAAGGTTATCAAATAAACTACATATACCTGTGAATAATATAGTTACTGTTCTTATGAAGAGATCTTTCTATTGTTTGGTTTTTGCTGTGGTGAATGGTTGTAGATTGTCATAACATGGTTGACAGTATAGAGTTTTTATCTATTTTCATTGTCTAATCTTATTGTTTTTTTTCTCTTTACTGTTAATAGTTGTTGGCGTGGTGTATGCTTTTTATTACTTTGGACATTGTTTCCTTTTGTAATTTGTTTTGTGTGAATAAATTTTTAATGTTGTTTGAAAAATCTTGCTAGGTTTCACCTATGTACTTGTTTGTTTCCAGTAAATTTGGGTGGTCAGCTAACATGGAAAGGTAAGATTTATTGCAGTAAGACATAGATTTGTGTTTTAGTGAAACCTATTTGTCTTATATTTTGTATAATAATAAAATTTGCAGGCTGATGATAGCACAGACCCTTGGTGATACATCCAGTTTAGAAGTCATGAGAGGAAAAATAATACTATAAATTAACCAAGACCACCGAGATTAGAATGTAAGATAAATTCATGCTAACCATGTTAAACATCAAATCTATATTGGAGTTACAATACAAATTGATAATGTGATCCGCAGGGTGCATGTAAGAATGACCTTGGTAGCCCGGAGGCAATGAGGGTTGTTGAATTGTTGTATGATCCTGCTTTGATATCAAATGGTTTCACGGTATGTAGATTCAGAAACATATCAGATTCTAGATATGTGTTCGTTCAGATTCTTGAGTTGTAATGTAAGAACCTGTAACTTCCCCGTGAAGGAAAGCACGGATAATTTGAGAACAACACACAAAAGGACGCAGACGGAAGAACATTTCATTGTTATTACAACAATTCCATCAGAATACAAGAATATACAGAGTATAAATGAATAAAATACATTCGATGAACATCAGAGATTACAATAAATTACATAGCACGGAAAAATATACAAAATACAACTGAAAGTGATACACGGATACAGAGCTTTCCGAGCATCGTTCCAGCTATAAATCAGGATCCTGTGAATATAAATCTGCAAAACCAAAACTACTAGCTGCCCGTGTGGAAAATAGGGGCACCCAGAGTTTAGGTTAAAACAATAAACTCCAGGTCAGTTAGGTGACTGGTGTGAGAACTAAAACAGTTATTAATCTTGGTTTTAAAGTTTGGTAAATCAAGGGACTACGCCGTATAACACAGAACGGGTTTCCTCCCAAGAATACCAGTGCATAAAACAAACAACGCAATGTTAAGTAAAGAAAAATGAAGCTGTTATAAGACCCAGGTCCCATCACACAATGCAACGCAAGCTGGAGGATAGGGTTTTTACCTTATAACAGCCAAAGCATGCTTGATACGTTAAAAACACATTATTTGATACTATTATAGGTGTATAGTGTCAATACAATTTCAATCATAAATATCAATCATAGGCGGCATTAATGACCCATACCACTATGTCGCCATACTAGGTTCTACAAATAAAATCGAATTATCACGTATTGGAAATTGGATTCCATCATGAGTCGAGGCAAGGGGCAAGCTCCTCTCCGATTCGAGACACTCTAGCAAATGTACCAGGACCCCACTATGATCCTTGGATCTTCAGGGCCGGTCCTCTCTTACTTTTGAGGATTGGCAATTCCTGAATACACATTTCCCGGTCCTTACAGACCTATATCTGAGGCGCCTCATATCCAACAACCACACAGGTGAAAATTATATAAATGTCAGGGCTGGTAGGTCACTGACAACACCTTTGCTAGAAAGAAACGTCGTGCTCTCCCTACAGTCACTATCCTATTTTTGACTCATACTGAGGTGTGAGGCTCGCGAATTCACGTTATACACAAAGCTACGCCACACAGGACGTGCTTTGATCATCAACAACAAGACTTTGCTTTTCAACAGAAGCCCTGATCAATTGCCACTTATGCGTGCCACACTGGCAATTCACTCCATGCGACTGATGTCCATCGATATACAACCTATGAGCTCGTACGTCTTAGAGAAGGGCGTTAAGAAAGAGAATAAATTCTCCGCCTCCAAACAGATGTATATTTAATAGAGATCAATCAACACAGAATAAAATCCAATGTCGGACAAACAATCCATTTACAAGTTCGTTCTGGGTTTGAACGAAACCGGAGGCACTTTCCTCGCATATCCATCCATCTCCACGTACGTCTGGACGATCACCAACTGTTTCCCTCATCTTAGGTGTATAGCCCAATCGAGATCATCAGTAATCACCCAAACGATGCGAAGACTTCCGGTCTTCAACCACCGTCTTCATCTTCGACATCTCGTCGAATCGGTTATTCAGAATGGCTGTAAACTCGGCCTTTTTGAATAACCCATGTATATAATAAACAAATGTTACACAAACACAACGAACGCCTCATTCCAATTCAGAATGTTCTTTTATTCACAAAATCACATTCTTAGGGAAAGGTTCCCATTAATTTTATCCAAGATAAATTCTTCTGAATTTATTCTTTAATCTTCCTTTGGATATCATTTCAAACTAGTCGGGATTAGCGAACCACACCGAAGTAATTATTTATTTTATTTCCCAATCCCAACCTATTTATCCCATGGAGCAAAACTGGTAATACTCCACTTCTAACACCACGTGTTATCTGTAAAATTAATTAACATTTCAAGTTCAAATCTAATCAAAGAGTTAACTATCGCATTGGAGCAAAACTGGTGGTACTCCATTCTCGATCACCTTTCAGATTTGATAATTTTAAATTATCAATTCACTTTTTAATCTAATTAAAGATTCATTAAAACTCCACTTAGTTTCAATCTTTTCTAAAATCAATATCCTGCATTTAACTGGGTTAAAGAACCAATGTCATCTAAAACACGATTCACGACAAACCCAAATCATATTTGATATTAAATACAAGGCTTTGAATAGAAAATATACCGGCTTATATTCAATATCAAATCCTGAAACCAACAAATATCGTATTGGGAATAACGATATAAAATATATCTTTCAAATTCCCATAACAATATCTGTATAGTCACGAAATCCAACATCGAAATATTCCGAAGATAATTTCGATTCAACTCCAGTCTAATTCACGTATTGGGAATATTGGTTATTTTTAAAATCACTTTCAAATTCAATTTATTTATTTCAAAAATAAATTGATTTTAATTCTATTTCAAAACTAGTTCATTTCGATAAAAATCTATTTTTATCTTTTCAAATATGGAATTTTTTAGCCCAATTTTTCCTAAATCATTTCTTATGATTTTACACAAATTATTGATATTTTTAATAATTTTATCAAGGCACGTACAGTTGATTTCCATCAACGGCCATCGAACTGCACTTACATTGACCTTTTCTAAATTTGATTTGGACATATTTCCAAATCCAACCGTTAGATTTAAAATTTCTAATATTCATTGGAAAGCCCTTTTCGATACGAACCCAACGGTTCCAGTTTTAGGAGAATCCGACGGTCGGATCTCCCGCAACATCAATTCGAAGTCAATGGCCGAAATTCGCGAACTGCCGCGGCGCGGCGCGTTCTATTCAGGCCATTATATATATATATATATATATATATATATATATATATATATGTAATATCTATATATATATATATATTATATTTCATCGATTTCCTTTTTAAAACGAATTTTATAAATAGTTCTAAATTCGTTTCAAAAACAATTTCAACTTCATCTTCAATTTCAAATCGATTTGATTTCAATTCGATTCGAATTCATTCCAATTTTATTTCATACGAATTCAAATTCGTTTCAATTCAATTCAAATTCTAATTCGTTTCAATTCAATTCAAATTCTAATTCGTTTCAATTCAATTTGAATTCTAATACGTTTCAATTCAATTTGAATTTACCTTCTATTTACTTCAATTCAAATTCATTTCAAATTGATTTCAATTCAATTTCAGTTCGTTATAAATTTCATTCAAAACGATTTCAATTCGTTTTTAATTCAATTTCAATTTAATTCAATTCGAATTCATTTCTATCAAATTCGAATTCAAATTCACATTCTATTCTATTCGAATTGAATTCATTTTCTATTCGATTCGAATTCATTTCAAATTGATTCAATAAAATTTCAATTTGAATTTTTAATCTTATTTAATTTGAATTTCATTTCAAAATATTAAATTTTGAAATCACTTTTCAATATTCATTATAAAACGAATAAAATCGATATAAATATCATTCGCGTCAAAATAACGCATCTCTAATCAACACGGCTTTATATATTTCAATAAATTCGTTATTCTATTCAACAAATGAATATTTATTCTATTCAACACATGAATCTATATTTCTTTCAACACACGACTAATCTCAACACATGAGTACTGTCAACACATCACTATTTTTGTTATGTAAAATATTTTATAAAACTATGGTATCTATCGTTTGATTTTAATTAGACTCCACCGTGAAGTAGGTTCTAATTGTAAATATGATAAAGATGTAATTTTTATTATTTAAAATATTTTACTCAACACATGAATAGTTTCAACACATGAACATCGTCAACACATGACTATTTTTATATTCAACACATGAATTTTTCTTTTATAATATTCATTATTTTCCCGATTGGAATGAGACCCAATCAATCACCATATAATGTTAATTATATGGATTCCATACAACACATGTATATAATAGCAATGATAAACAATCAACCATCATCCAAGGTGCAACACACAACTGCGTAAGCATCAAATATAAATAATCGACGCTTACCCAGTCTGTCGACCAATCGATCGACATATAATTAAATAATTGGGATTAGTGTACGCCAAATATTATCCCAACACCCATGTGGGGTTTTAAATCAACAAACACAGATTTTATTCGTGCAGTTGGGCGATGTGTAAAATTTATCATCCCAATCAATATCACTCAAATCAGTGAATATAAACAAATCGGCCGATTTGTTTATAAATATTCATTCATTCACTTTCACGTTAAAAATTATATTTTTAACGATAATTAATTTATTTCAACACATTAATTTATATTATCGATTTCACATCAACAACACAAACAAATTTCACAACACATCAAACAAGCATACAAGCCATCCATGGTATGTGGATGACGGGTGTCGGGTGCTGCTAATCACTGTCTACATCCTAGTATATATATAACTAAAAAAAGAAATTTAGAGTGAGAAGTTCTCACCGACAAGCTATTCCAACTCCACGACACTTTATTTATAAAAATCTTCGCCGTTCTCGCCTTTTGTCACTTTCGCTGCCCATAGTCACTACATATATAAAAATCACAATTTTACTTTGCTATTCAATATATTAAAATCAAATTTTTACTTCGCTATTCAATATATATAAATCGAATTTTTACTTCGCTATTCAGTATATAAAAATCGAATTTTTACTTCGCTATTCAATATATAAAAATCATATTTTTACTTTGCTACTCAATATATAAAAATCGAATTTTTACTTTGCTATTCAATATATAAAAATCGAATTTTTACTTTGCTACTCAATATATAAAAATCGAATTTTTACTTCGCTATTCATTATATAAAAATCCTATTTTTACTTTGCTACTCAATATATAAAAATCGAATTTTTTACTTCGCTATTCAATATATAAAAATCCTATTTTTACTTCGCTACTATATAGATAAAAATTCTATTTTTACATCGCTACTATATAGATAAAAATTCTATTTTTACATCGCTACTATATAGATAAAAATTCTATTTTTACACCGCTATTCTCTATATGAAGATTTCGTCTTTTCAAATATAAAGATTTCATTTTTCATCTTCTACAACATAAAAATTATATTTTTAACTTCTACATATAATAAAAATTATATTTTGAACTCTCTATAATATAAAAAATCAAATCTTTATATTCGCCACTATATAAAAATCATTTCTTTGTTCAAATTAAAAATCATATCTTTGTTAATTCAAAAATCATTAGCTAATTTCAGTTATTAAAACATGGAACAATAAATAAAATAAAAGAAAGAAAGGGGGAAGCTCACCGATTTCGTCGAAGGAGGTGCTGGACGTCGGCAGGAGGGGGTGCTGGTGGTAGCGTGGGCGGCGCAAGAAGAAGAGGGGGGGCGCTGGGGTGTTGGCCGCGATTTGGGGTTCGAGGGGGCTACGGCCAACTAGAGGAGGAGAGAGAAAAAGGGGGTCGGGGAGAAGAAGGAGGGGCGGCGGATGGAGGCGGGGCGCCCTGCCCCTAGCGGAGGCGGCGATTAGATGAGGGGCGATTGCACCGACGGCTCACCCCGTCGCTCTCCTCTCTCTCTCTTTTTTCCTCTTCTTTCGTTCTGAGTGAAACGATGAAAGGGGGGCCAGCGGTTTTGAAGGGGAGGAGTTTATTTTATTTATTTATTTACAAAAAGTTGACTTTTTCATACGACCTCTAAACGAGGCCCACCGCCTATCGTCTATAGCAAATTACCCCCATTCCGAACACAATGGGATATGTATCGTAAGCTGATTCGGTCGTTATAAGTTTTCGTCAAAATCAACATATAACTCTATATATTGAATTTGAACGCGCATTTCAATTTACCGGGGTCACATACGAACGCTAAAAATTCCATAAAAATATTGTCTAGCTTCGTATCGATGATACGGTCCTAACAGAACTAGTTTCATCGAATTCTGAGACCGTTGGAAAAATGGCCATTTTCCAGTCGATTAAAATCAACTGAAACTGGTCAAACGCATTTTCCTTTGCCACGCTCACATATTGATTCGAAAAATTATGAAATTTGGAATCTAGCAATAATTTGACATCACAGACCCAACAAAAGTGGTTTCGTCGAAATCCGAGGTCGTTTGCAAAATTCCCATTTGTAAGGGCCTGAATTCCATAGCGACTATTCAGAATTTCCAACTGGACATATCTTTTGATTCCCGCTATGAAATCTCAATTTTTCGGATTCGTTGGAAAGATATCCTCAAATAGATCCTATTATTTTTGGTTTCACTAAAATCCGGATTGTTTTGCACCCGGTACATTCAATTGAAGTTTGAAATCGAATTATCGTACTACGGCGCCATTTTCAATTCCTTTTATAATTTAAAATAAATATTTATATTCTAACGACGACGTATATAATATATACGTTCGATTTCCATTCAAAATAAATTTTCCGTCGACATTATTTAAAATAATTTATTTTAAATGTTCAAACTTCGCTAAAATTGCCAAAATAAAAATTTTAAACTGGCCCAGATTTTACGGGTTGTTACAATCTCCCCCACTTAAAACTTTTCGTCCCCGAAAAGGAACAAAGTCAAAAGTGGTTTGATCAATCAACTCTACGTTCGATCTGGCATCCATTCTCCAACTTTTCAGTTTCTGGGAATTTTCAAATTCTTCAAAAATTTGGCTAACACCCTAAATTTTCGAAAAATTTCGCCGTAACCTCCCCTGCACCGGGAGCCACGGGAAAATCCCGAAATTGCCATACAGGCCTTCTGATCTCAAAAAGAAAAAGAAAAAGCCAAGCGGCTAGCTAATAGGCTCATAAAATCATCATTACCCAAACAAAACAGTAAATTATAGTAAATATGTACCTATTTGTCGGGCAAACAAATTTTATTCTCTGCTCTAGCCTCCTTGCTATGACCTGTTCAATGTAAGTACTTGTATATGCAAACAAATGCGACCAATTTTCAATACAGTTCAATATTTGATACAATTAGGCTAAATGATTCAAAATTATTAAACAAATAAATAAACAACACAAACATCAATCAATTAGTGAATTATCGTTTCAAATTCATAATTTTGATACATATACAAAAATCATTTTTTTGATGCCAAATCACAACAATAATCCTAATCTAGTTTTGGTTCTCACACCAGTCTGATGGAATTATATAGAAACCACACCTTCGAAACACGAACATAAATATTGATGATGCCATGGTCATTATCAACATCATCTCCGGGCGACTAGAGTGTGATTCTATATCTATCCAGTATATTGAAACTTCGAATATACGTTCATGACGCGTATATGCAAAACCTTTATATAATGGATTGTCCAAATTCAAAATAAATAAATATTCAAATACGTTTAAAACGATTTGAATTTCAAAACAAAATTGTTTTCATTTGAAAAATATACACTTCACACTCGTTCTAGGATACTGCTGATCCTATCTCTAACGAACCATTCTAATTGGATATTACTAATCCAATATCTGATGAATTCTTTCGTATGGTTCTAATGTGTCTTGTTCTCGAGCTCTGTAAACCAAAGCTCTAATACCAACTGTAAGAACCCGTAACTTCCCCGTGAAGGAAAGCACAGATAATTTGAGAACAACACACAAAAGGACGCAGACGGAAGAACATTTCATTGTTATTACAACAATTCCATCAGAATACAAGAATATACAGAGTATAAATGAATAAAATACATTCGATGAACATCAGAGATTACAATAAATTACAAAGCAGCGGAAAAATATACAAAATACAACCGAAAGTGATACACGGATACAGAGCTTTCCGAGCATCGTTCCAGCTGTAAATCAGGATCTTGTGAATATAAATCTGCAAAACCAAAACTACTAGCTGCCCGTGTGGAAACTATGGGCACCCAGAGTTTAGGTTAAAACAATAAACTCCAGGTTAGTCAGGTGACTGGTGTGAGAACTAAAACAGTTATTAATATCGGTTTTAAAGTTTGGTAAATCAAGGGACTACGCCGTATAACACGGAACGGGTTTCCTCCCAAGAATACCAGTGCATAAAACAAACAGCGCAATGCTAAATAAAGAAAAATGAAGCTGTTATAAGACCCAGGTCCCATCACATAATGCAACGCAAGCTGGAGGATAGGGTTTTTACCTTATAATAGCCAAAGCATGCTTGATACGTTAAAAACACATTATTTGATATTATTATAGGTGTATAGTGTCAAAACAATTTCAATCATAAATATCAATCATAGGCGGCATTAATGACCCATACCACTATGTCGCCATACTAGGGTCTACAAATAAAACCGAATTATCACGTATTGGAAATTGGATTCCATCATGAGTCGAGGCAAGGGGCAAGCTCCTCTCCGATTCGAGACACTCTAGCAAATGTCCCAGGACCCCACTATGATCCTTGGATCTTCAGGGCCGGTCCTCTCTTACTTTTGAGGATTGGCAATTCCTGAACACACGTTTCCCAGTCCTTACAGACCTATATCCGAGGCGCCTTGTATCCAACAACCACACAGTTGAAAAGTATATAAATGTCAGGGCTGGTAGTTCACTGACACCACCTTAGCTAGAAATAAACGTCGTGCTCTCCCTGCAATCACTATCCTGTTTTTGACTCATACCGAGGTGTGAGGCTCGCGAATTCACGTTATACACAAAGCTACGCCACACAGGCCGTGCTTTGATCATCAACCACAAGACTTTTCTTTTTAACAGAAGCCCTGATCAATTGCCACTTATGTGTGCCACACTGGCAATTCACTCCATGCGACTGATGTCCATCGATATACAACCTCTGAGCTCGTACGTCTCAAAGAAGGGCGTTAAGCAAGAGAATAAATTCTCCACCGCCAAACAGATGTATATTTAAAAGAGATCAATCAACACAGAATAAAATCCAATGTCATACACACAATCCATTTACGAGTTCGTTCTGGGTTTGAACGAAACCGGAGGCACTTTCCTCGCATATCCATCCATCTCCAGGTACGTCTGGACGATCACCAACCGTTTCCCTCATCTTGGGTGTACAGCCCAATCGAGATCATCAGTAATCACCCAAACGATGTGAAGACTTCCGGTCTTCAACAACCATCTTCATCTTCGACATCTCGTCGAATCGGTTATTCAGAATGGGTGTAAACCCAGCCTTTCTGAATAACCCATGTATATAATAAACAAATGTTACACAAACACAACGAACGCCTCATTCCAATTCAGAATGTTCTTTTATTCACAAAATCACATTCTTAGGGAAAGGTTCCCATTAATTTTATCCAAGATAAATTCTTCTAAATTTATTCTTTAATCTTCCTTTGGATATCATTTCAAACTAGTCGGGATTAGCGAACCACACCGAAGTAATTATTTATTTTATTTCCCAATCCCAACCTATTTATCCCATGGAGCAAAACTGGTAATACTCCACTTCTAACACCACGGTGTTATCAGTAAAATTAATTACCATTTCACGTTCAAATCTAATTAAAGATTTAACTATCGCATTGGAGCAAAACTGGTGGTACTCCATTATCGATCACCTTTCAGATTTGATAATTTTAAATTATCAATTCACTTTTTAATCTAATTAAAGATTCATTAAAACTCCACTTAGTTTTAATCTTTTTAAAAATCAATATCCTGCATTTAACTGGGTTAAAGAACCAACGTCATCTAAAACATGATTCACGACAAACCCAAATCATATTTGATATTAAATACAAGGCTCTGAATAGAAAATATACCGGCTTATATTCAATATCAAATCCTGAAACCAACAAATATCGTATTGGGAATAACGATATAAAATATATCTTTCAAATTCTCATAACAATATCTGTATAGTCACGAAATCCAACATCGAAATATTCCGAAGATAATTTCGATTCAACTCCAGTCCAATTCACGTATTGGGAATATTGGTTATTTTTAAAATCACTTTCAAATTCAATTTATTTATTTCAAAAATAAATTGATTTTAATTCTAGTTCAAAACTAGTTCATTTCGATAAAAATCTATTTTTATCTTTTCAAATATGGAAATTTTCAGCCCAATTTTTCCCAAATCATTTCTTATGATTTTACACAAATTATTGATATTTTTAATAATTTTATCAAGGCCCGTACAGTCGATTTCCATCAACGGCCATCGAACTGCACTTACAACGACCTTTTCCAAATTTGATTTGGATATAATTCCAAATCCAACGTTAGATTTCAAATTTCTAATATTCATTGGAAAGCTCTTTTCGATATGAACCCAACGGTTCCGGTTTTAGGAGAATCCGATGGTCGGATCTCCCGCAACGTCAATTCGAAGTCAATGGTCGAAATTCGCGAACTACCGCGGCGCGGCGCGTTCTATTGAGGCCATTATATATATATATATATATATATATATATATATATATATATATATATTTCGTTGATTTTCTTTTAAAACGAATTTTATAAATAGTTCTAAATTCGTTTCAAAAACAATTTCAACTTCATCTTCAATTTCAAATCGATTTGATTTCAATTCGATTCGAATTCATTCCAATTTTATTTCATTCGAATTCAAATTCGTTTCAATTCAATTCTAATTCTAATTCGTTTCAATTCAATTCAAATTCTAATTCATTTCAATTCAATTTGAATTCTAATACGTTTCAATTCAATTTGAATTTACCTTCTATTTACTTCAATTCAAATTCATTTCAATTCAATTTCAGTTCGTTTTAAATTTCATTCAAAATGATTTCAATTCGTTTTTAATTCAATTTCAATTTACTTCAATTCGAATTCGTTTCTATCAAATTCGAATTCAAATTCACTTTCTATTCAATTCGAATCGAATTCATTTTATATTCGATTCGAATTCATTTCAAATTGATTCAATAAAATTTCAATTTGAATTTTTAATCTTATTTAATTTGAATTTCATTTCAAAATATTAAATTTTGAAATCACTTTTCAATATTCATTATAAAACGAATAAAATCGATATAAATATCGTTCGTGTCAAAATAACGCATATCTAATCAACACGGCTTTATATATTTCAATAAATTCGTTATTCTATTCAACAAATGAATATTTATTCCATTCAACACATGAATCTATATTTCTTTCAACACATGACTAATCTCAACACATGAGTACTGTCAACACATCACTATTTTTGTTATGTAAAATATTTTATAAAACTATGGTATCTATCGTTTGATTTTAATTAGACTCCACCGTGAAGTAGGTTCTAATTGTAAATATGATAAAGACGTAATTTTTATTATTTAAAATATTTTACTCAACACATGAATAGTTTCAACACATGAACATCGTCAACACATGACTATTTTTATATTCAACACATGAATTTTTCTTTTATAATATTCATTATTTTCCCGATTGGAATGAGGCTCAATCAATCACTATATAATGTTAATTATATGGATTCCATACAACACATGTATATAATAGCAATGATAAACAATCAACCATCATCCAAGGTGCACCACACAATTGCATAAGCATCAAATATAAATAATTGACGCTTACCCAGTCTGTCGACCAATCGATCGACATATAATTAAGTAATTGGGATTAGTGTACGCCAAATATCATCCTAACACCCGTGTGGGGTTTTAAATCAACAAACACAGATTTTATTCGTGCAGTTGGGCGATGTGTAAAATTTATCATCCCAATCAATATCAGTCAAATCAGTGAATATAAACAAATCGACCGATTTGTTTATAAATATTCATTTATTCACTTTCACGTTAAAAATTATATTTTTAACGACAATTAATTTATTTCAACACATTAATTTATATTATCGATTTCACATCAACAACACAAACAAATTTCACAACACATCAAACAAGCATACAAGCCATCCATGGTCTGTGGATGACGGGTGTCGGGTGCTGCTAAGCACCGTCTGCATCCTAGTATATATATATATAACTAGAAAAAGAAATTTAGGGTGAGAAGTTCTCATCGACTAGCTATTCCAACTCCACGACACTTCATTTATAAAAATCTTCGTCGTTCTCGCCTTTTGTCACTTTCGCTGCCCGTAGTCACTACATATATAAAAATCACATTTTTACTTTTCTATTCAATATATAAAAATCGAATTTTTACTTCGTTATTCAATATATATAAATCGAATTTTTACTTCGCTATTCAATATATAAAAATCGAATTTTTACTTCGCTGCTCAATATATAAAAATCATATTTTTACTTTGCTACTCAATATATAAAAATCGAATTTATACTTTGCTATTCAATATATAAAAATCGAATTTTTACTTTTCTACTCAATATATAAAAATCGAATTTTTACTTCGCTATTCAATATATAAAAATCCTATTTTTTCTTTGCTACTCAATATATAAAAATCGAATTTTTTTACTTCGCTATTCAATATATAAAAATCCTATTTTTACTTCGCTACTATATAGATAAAATTCTATTTTTACATCGCTACTATATAGATAAAAATTCTATTTTTACATCGCTACTATATAGATAAAAAATTTATTTTTACATCGCTACTATATAGATAAAAATTCTATTTTTACATCGCTACTATATAGATAAAAATTCTATTTTTACACCGCTATTCTCTATATGAAGATTTCGTCTTTTCAAATATGAAGATTTCATTTTTCATCTTCTACAACATAAAAGATTATATTTTTAACTTCTACATATAATAAAAATTATATTTTGAACTCTCTATAATATAAAAATTCAAATCTTTATATTCGCCACTATATAAAAATCATTTCTTTTTTCAAATTAAAAATCATATCTTTGTTAATTCAAAAATCATTAGCTAATTTCAGTTATTAAAACATGGAACAATAAATAAAATAAAAGAAAGAAAGGGGGAAGCTCACCGATTTGGTCGAATGAGGTGCTGGACGTCGGCAGGAGGGGGTGCTGGTGGTAGCGGGGGTGACGCAGGAAGAAGAGGGGGGGCGCTGGGGTGTTGGCCGCGATTTGGGGTTCGAGGGGGGCTACGACCAACTAGAGGAGGAGAGAAAAAAAGGGGGTCGGGGAGAAGAAGTAGGGGCGGCAGATGGAGGCGGGGCGCCTTGCCCCTAGCGGCGGCGGCGATTAGAGGGGGGGCGATTGCAGCGGCGGCTCCCCCCCGTCGCTCTCCTCTCTCTTTTTTTTTTCTTCTTTCGTTCTGAATGAAACGATGAAAGGGGGGCCAGCGGTTTTGAAGGGGGAGGAGTTTATTTTATTTATTTACAAAAAGTTGACTTTTTCATACGACCTCTAAACGAGGCCCACCGCCTGTCGTCCATAGCTAATTACCCTCATTCCGAACACAATGGGATATGTATCGTAGGCTGATTCGATCGTTACAATCAATTTTCATCAAAATCAACATATAACTCTATATATTGAATTTGAATGCGCATTTCAATTTACCGGGGTCACATACGAACTCTAAAAATTCCATAAAAAAAATTCTAGCTTCGTATCGACGATATGGTCCTAACAAAACTAGTTTCATCGAATTCTGAGACCGTTGGAAAAATGGCCATTTTCCAGTCGATTAAAATCAACTAAAACTGGTCAAACGCGTTTCCTTTGCCACACTCACATATTGATTCGAAAAATTATGAAATTTGGAATCTAGCAATAATTTGACATCACGGACCCAACAAAAGTGGTTTCGTTGAAATCCGAGGTCGTTTGCAAAATTCCCATTTTTAAGGGCCTGAATTCCATAGCGACTATTCAGAATTTTCAACTAGACATATCTTTTGATTCCCGATATGAAATCTCAATTTTTCGGATTCTTTGGAAAGATATCCTCAAATAGATCCTATTATTTTTGGTTTCACTAAAATCCGGATTGTTTTGCACCCGGTACATTCAATTGAAGTTTGAAATCGAATTATCGAACTACCGCGCCATTTTCAATTCCTTTTATAATTTAAAATAAATATTTATATTCTAACGACGACGTATATAATATATACGTTCGATTTCCATTCAAAATAAATTTTCCGTCGACATTATTTAAAATAATTCATTTTAAATGTTCAAACTTCGCTAAAATTGCCAAAATAAAAAATTTAAACTGGCCCAAATTTTACGGGTTGTTACATGTAATATCTGTTGTAATGTTAGAGCCTGTTAATAGTGGCTTATAGTTCCTCTCTGAAATCATTGCAAAGTTTTTTTTCCTGCTTAACTACCTTTGATAAGAAAATACAATGGTAAGAGGAATTAATTTTGAATCGGTGTTGTTATTGAGGTAGTAGACTGATTTGGATCACCTCTTCATGTCATTTAAAAAACAATAGAAACAACGATGGATTTGAAAATCTGGATTAGATCAGATGCAAGAATATCTGTACTTTTCAAACGTTGTACTCTTAACATGAGTACCTCCAAACATATGTATGTCCTACTGCATTGATTGATATTTGATAACTTGTCAACTTTAAAGGCAACAATACTGCAATGAGATGAATATGAGTGCATGGGTTGGATAATTATAGTGTCGTTGAAAGTACACCAATGCTTGTTCATGCATAAAGTCACATTTATATCTGAAAATTACCATGGAAGTCTGAGTTTGAGTTCTCATGAATATGAGTACTTATGAATTTGAAAATGGGCAGCCTGATTGCCCATCTGAGTTGGGAAATGCTTATCGTCATGCCTCTTTATTCTACAGGTTGAAACTTGTTATATTGAAATTGATATACCAGAGTACGAAGAGAGTAAGAGGTGTGTTTATATATGTATACACAAACACACAAAATAAGTAACAAAATTGTAGTGTTGTCTTACATGTTTTATGTCTTCAAAATTGCAGACTTGTCTTGCTGCAGCTTTCTCCTCATCAATCGCTTCAAGGACAAATCTTCACTTTTTTTCTCCAGTGCCAGTACTTGATAAAACTTGTTTTATGTTTCCATGGATGTTGTAACAACCCGGAAAATCGGAACCAATTTAAAATTTTTATTTTGCAATTTTAATGAATTTTGAATATTTAAAATGATTTATTTTAAATATCACGACTAGAAATTCATTTTGAATAGAATTAGAACATATAAATTTATTTGAATCAAAATTAGAATATAAATATTTATTTTAATTATAAAAGGAATTAGAAAGGGCACGGTAGTTTGAAAATTCGATTTCAAATTTCAAACGAATGTACAGGATTCAAAATAAACCGGATTTTGGTGAAACCAGAAATATTTGATCTGTTTGAAAATATCTTTCCAATGAATGTGAAAAATCCAAATTTCATAGCACGAATAAGAAGTAATGTCCAATTAAAAATTCAGAATAGTCGCTATGGAAATATAGCCCTTAAAAGTGGAGATTTTGCAAACGACCTCCGTTTTCAATGAGACCACTTTTTTTGGATCGGGTATGTCAAATTATTGCTTGATTCCAATTTTCATAATTTTTGGAATCAATATGTGAGCGTGGTGAATTTAAACGTGTTTGGTCATTTCATTTTGAATTTAATCTGCTGGAAAATGACCGTTTTTCAAACAGTCTCCAAATTCGACGAAATTAGTTTTTTTAGGACCGTATCATCAAAACATAGCCAAATTTATTTTTCTGGAATTTTTGGAGTCAGTACGTGGCCCCGGTAAATTAAAATGTACGTAAAAAATTAAATTTGAACGTTATATTAATTTATATTGTAATTTGGAGGAAAACCGATCGAAGCGGTAGAATGGGCTTACGGGACATATCCCATTATGTCCGGAATGGGGGTAATTAGCTTGGGACGATAGACGTTGGGTCTCATTTGGAGTTCGTATACAAAGTCAATTTTTATGGAAAAATAATATTAAATTATTATATTATCTATATATTTAAACCCTATACCCTCCCTCACTTTTCATCTCAGAAAAACCGTGCCCCTTTCTAATAATAAAACAACCTGATGCCCTAGAACTACTCCCCCGTCGCTCCCTCGATTTGGACCGCCGTTGCCTCTAGGCGTTCGCCGCTGCCAACCCACGCCCTCGCACCGCCACCCTAGCTCCGGCACCGCCCAGCACCACTGTCCTCCTTCGTTTAGACCCGTAGCCTCCCCAAATCCCTAGGCCTTCCTCAACTCGAAGGCGCCAACAACCCTGGCCCCGTCGCCCCCCACCAGGGGCCAGCCAACGCCACCCCCGACCCTCTCCGACCACCTGTGTATCGTCCCCCACCTCTGACCGCCGCTGTGGACCCCCTCCTTCGATAGGATCTGTGATTTTATTATTATTTTATTTATTTTTCTATTTTATGATTATGTAATTAGTAATATAGATCTGATATAAAATTTTGATTTTTTTTATATAAAAATTTGATTTTGTTTATATAAAATTTGATTTTGTTTATATAAAAATTTGATTTTGTTTATATAAAAATTTGATTTTTATTTATATGGTAGCATATTAAAGTTATGATTTTTATTCATAGGAAAAATATGATTTTTATTTATATGAAAGTTTTGATTTTTATATATATATATGAAGTAGTGATAAAGTTTTGATTTTTATATATATGAAGTATTGATAAAATATGATTTATATATATATGAAGTAGTGATAAAAATATGATTTTTATTATATATATAGAAAATTAAAAATATGATTTTTAATATATAAACATCATATCAAAAATGTGATTTTTATTATGAACAACATGAAACAGACTACGTTGAAAGTATGGGGAAGAACGCTACGCGTGGAAAATAAATCCAAACCATCGCCCGTTAAAAATTGGAGGAGTGGATCCCAAAGGTGAGAACTTCTCACTTTAATTTTATTTTCTAGTTAAAATATATACTACGATGCAGACGGTGCTTAGCAGCACCCGACACCGTCGTCCACAGATCATGGACGACTTGTTTGATTTTGTTGTGTTGTGAAAGTTGATTGTGATGTGGAATGGAAAAAATAAATATTTTATTGTTAAAAATTTGATTTTTAATGTGTATATGAATAAAATAAATATTCATTTACAAATTGAATGATTTGTTTATGTACACCCATTTTACTGACATTGATTGGGACGATATATTTTACACATCGTCCAATTGCACAAATTAATTCGAAGTTTGTTGATTGAAACCCCACACGGGTATTGGGATGATATTTGACATACACTAATCCCAATTGTTTAGTTGTATGTCAATCGATGGGTTGATAGAACGCATAAGTGTTATTTATTCATTTTAATGCTTATGCAGTTGTGTTATGCACTCTGGATGATGGTTGATGGTTTATCATTGTTGTTCTATACATGTGTTGTATGAAATCCATATAAATAACATTATATGGTATTTGACTGTGTCTAATTCCAGTTCAGAAAGAATAAATATTTTAAAATAACGAATATTTAAAATAATGAGTATTTCAAAATAATATTCATTAAAAGATCAAAATCTGATTTTGATGTATGATTTGGGATAGACACGAAAATATTTAAATATATAAAGTCGGGTTGATTAAATTGACGCCATTGTGGACTTGAAAGATAATTATATCGATTTTATTCATTTTTGTAACGAATATCGAAAAGGAAGTGATTTCAAAATCTAGTGTTTTGAAAATATTATCATTTATATATTAATGATATGGAATATTCAATTTTGATTTGAAATTGAATATGAAGTTGAAATCGTTTTGAAAATGAATTTAAAACAATATATGAAATACGATATTTGAAATGGGAATGGATTTCAATGGAAATCATCTTTGGAATATTTCGATATTGAATTTCATGATTATACGTATATGGTTATGGAAATTTGGAAGATATAGTTTATATCGTTATTTCCTGTATGATATTTGTTGGTTTCAGAATTTGATATTGAATATAAGCCGATATAATTTCTATTAAGACCCTTGTGTTTGATATCGAATTGGATTTTGGGTTTGTCGTGAATGGTGTCCTTATTAACACTGTTCTTAAACCCAGAATGAAAATAAAAAATCTTTTAATTAAGATTTAAAGAAGAATTACCAATTAATTAACATTCATTTGGAATTGAAAATGGAATGTGAATTGGGTTTACTGTGAACTGTGTTTTTAACGACATTCATTCTTTAACCCGATTTACCGTGAATGGGATTTGGAATTTATAAATCTTTTTATTAAGATTTAACAGAAGTTCTCCAAGGTAAAGTTTTCCAATTTAATATATTAAATTGGAATTGAATGGAATTTGATTTGATAATAATCGAAATAAGCTTCTGTGGAGGAAGACTGTTAATACATATGGAATTTAAAAGGCTTTGCCATTATTCCATTTATATTATTAGTCGGATACGGAAATTGATATCGATTATATATATATATATTGATTTGTTTTTCCGTGAAGATTCCATAATTAATGGAATGCGATTTGGGTTTATTGTGAACAGTGTTTTTAAATGACATTAGTTCTTTAACCCAGTTAAAGACAGGATTACATGTCTAACATTGTATTTTGAACTGTATGGTTGATCTCTACTAAATATATATCTGTCTGGTGGCGGAGAATTTATTCTCTTGCTTAACAACCTCTCCAAGACGTACGAGCTTAGAGATTATATATCGGTAGAAATCAATAGTACGGTGTGGATTGTTGATGCGACATGTTTGTATTTTCAAAGTTAATTAATTATTAATATTAATTTTTGGAAAGATTATAATTAAGTGGAGTTTTAATGAATCTTTAATTATATTGAAATGGGAATTGATAATTTAAATTATCAAATTTGGGAAATGATCCAGAATGGAGTATCACCAGTTTTTCTCCTAGCGATAGTTAAATCTTTAATTAGATTTGAACGTGGAACGGTAATTAAATTTACTGATAACACCATGGTGTTAGATACGGAGTATTACCAGTTTTGCTCCATGGGATGAATAGATTGGGATTGGGAAATAAAACAAATGATTACTTCGGTAAGGTGCGTTAATCCCGACTAGTTTGGAAAACCTTAATATGGTTTGAATTGATATCCAAAGGAAGATTGAAGAGTAAATTTAAAGAATTTATCTTTGATAAGGTTAATAGGAACCTTTCCCAAAGGATATGAATATTTAAATAAAAGAATATTCAGAAATTGGATAAGGCGTATGTTGTGTTTTTATAACACTTGTTTATTATATACGCGAGTTATTCAGAAAGGCCAGACTTATACCCATTCGGAATAACTGGTTCGACGATAAGTCGACAATGAAGACAGTAGTTGAAGACCGGAGGTCTTCATAGTTTAGATGATTACTGATGTCTTTATTGGGCTGTACACCCAAGACAAGGTAATAAGTGGTGATCGTCCAGACATACTTGGAGATCGACTGGATATGCGAGGACCTCTCTTTTGTATTGGACATATGGGACAAGGAATAAGGTGCCTTCGATTTCGTTCAGACCCAGGATGAACTTTTAAATGGATGTATGTCTGACATTGGATTTTATTTTGTGTTGATTGATCTCTATTAAATATATATCTGTTTGGCGGAGGAGAATTTATTCCTTTGTTTAACACCCTTCTCTGAGATGTACGAGCTCAAAGGTTATATATCGATAGACATCAGTCGCATGGCGTGAATTGCCTGTGTGACATGCTGAGATGTAAATTATCAAGGCTTCTGCTGAAAAGCAGAGTCTTGTGGTTGATGATCAAAGCACGACTTTAATATAGCATAGCTTTGTGTATAGCATTAATTCGCGAGCCTCACACCTCGGTATGAGTCAAAAACGGGATAAGGGAATGCAGTGAGAACTTGACGTTTCTTCTAGCTATGGGTGGTGTCAGGGTTTTTCAAACACTGACATTTTTATATTTTAACCTATGTGGTTGTTGGATTGCGAGGCGCCTCGGATATATCGGTCTCTACGGAGCCGATGGATAGGTCCGATTGGACCGGGAAACGTGTGTTCAGGAATAACTAATCCACTAACGTAAGTGTGGACTAGCACTCCAGGATCCAGGGTTGCCCAGAGTGTGT
Source organism: Allium sativum (assembly GCA_030737875.1). Classification (NCBI taxonomy): domain Eukaryota; kingdom Viridiplantae; phylum Streptophyta; class Magnoliopsida; order Asparagales; family Amaryllidaceae; genus Allium; species Allium sativum. The sequence continues at coordinate 299,681,091 of CM060922.1, forward strand.
AGTCCTGAGGCACTTGCTAGAGTGTCTCGAAGTGGTTAGGAATACATCCCTTGCCTCGGTTCATGACAGAAATCCAATTCCCAATACGTGACATTCGGTTTTATTTGTAGAGCCTAGTATGGCGACATGATAGATGGTACCCATGCCGCCTATGATTGATACATTTATATTTGAAGTTATCTTATGCACTACGCACTTGTAATAGTATTAAATGATTTGGTTTAAACGTGCCAACCATGTTTGACTATTATAAGGGAAAACCCTATCCTCCGGCTTGCGTTGCATTATGTGATGGGACCTGGGTCTTATAATAGCTTCATTTTTCCAAAAAAGCATTGCGCTGTTTATCCTATGCACTGGTATTCTTGGGAGGAAACCAATTCCGTGATATACGGTGTGGTCCCTTGATTTAATTTTAAAGTAAAGTTTTAAATAACTGTTTTAGTTCTCACACCAGTCACATGACTGACCTGGAGTTTATTGTTTCAACCTAAACACTGAGTGCCCCTATTTTCCATACGGGCAGTTAGTAGTTTTGGTTTTGCAGATTTATATTCACAGGATCCTGGTTTACAGCTGGAACGATATCCGAAAAGCTCTGTATCCGTTTATCTCTTTCAGTTATGTTTTGTATTATTTTCCGCTGCATTGTAATTTGTAAATCTCTATTATTTATCAAATGTATATTATTTGTTCATACTCTGTATATTCTTGTATTCTGATGTAAATTGTTGTAATAAGCAATGAAATGTTCTTCTGTTTGTGTTCTGATCCGTCTTGTCCTCAAAGCAATCCGGGCTTTCCTTTATGGGGAAGTTCGGGTCGTTACACATGGCATTGGAGCTTTGGTTTACAGAGCTCGAGAACAAGACACATTATAACCAAACGAAAGAATTCGTCAGAGATTGGATTAGTAATATCCAATGAGAATGACTTGTTAGAGATGGGATCAGTAGTATCCTAGAACGAGTGTGAAGAGTATTATTTTGAAAATAGAAATGAAAACAAATTCTTGTTTTGAAGATTTAAACCATTTCATACGTATTTGATTACATTATTTTAGATCAAATTTGGACAATCCAATATATAAAGATTTTGCATGTACGCCTTGCAAACATGCATTCGAAGTTTTAATATACTGGGTAGATATAGAATCACACTTTAGTTGCCCGGAGATAATTCTGATGATGGTTTGAAATATCATCAGTGTTTGTGTTAGAGTTTCGAAAGTGGATATATATATATATTTCCAATAGACTGGTGTGCTAACCAAAACTAGATAGGGTATTTGTTGTGAAATGGCATCACAAATATGATTTTTGTATATATATAAAAGTTATGTGTTTGAAACGTTAATCAACTAATTGATTGTTGGTTGTGTTATTTGATTATTGGTTTGATTAATTAAAATTTTGAACCATTTAGCCAAATTGAATCAAATATTGTATTGAGTTGGAAATTGTTTAGAAATGCATACATGTATATATACACATTGTTGAACAGGTTATGGATAAACTGCTAAGTAGAGAAATAAAATTTTATGCCCAACAAATAGGTACGTGTTTACTAAATTTTTTTTCTTTTAAAAGGTTTATGAGCCTAAGGCTGGTCGCTTGGCAATTTTCTTTTTCTTTTAAAAGGTTTATGAGCCTAAGGCTGGCCGCTTGGCAAATTTCATTTTCTTTTAAAAGGTTTATGAGCCTAATGCTGGTCGCTTGGCCATTTTCTTTTTCTTTTAGAAAGGTTTATGAGCCTAAGGCTGGCCGCTTGGCATTCTCTTTTTTTCTTTTGGATTGATGATGACCCTGCGAGGCGAGTTGCGGTTTTAAATGTCGCCCCGTACAAAGGAGGTTACGGCGAAATTTATCAAAAATTTAGGGTGTTAGCCAAATTTTTGAAAAATAAGAAATTCTTAGAACTGAAAAGTTAAAGAATGAAAGCCAAACTGAAAGTTGAGTTGATTAGTTAAACAACTTTCAGCTCTGTTCCTTTTCGAGGATGAAAAGACTTTAAGTGGGGGAGATTGTAACAACCCGAAAAATCGAAACCAATTTAAAAATTTTATTTTGGCAATTTTAATAAATTTTGAATATTTAAAATGATTTATTTTAAATAATAATGACTAGAAATTTATTTTGAATAGAGTTAGAATGTATAGATTTATTTGAATCGAAATTAGAATATAAATATTTATTTTAACTATAAAAGGAATTGGAAAGGGCGCAGCAGTTTGAAAATTCGATTTCAAATTTCAAATGAATGTACAGGATTCAAAATAAACCGGATTTTGGTGAAACAAGAAATATTTGAAACTGTTTGAAAATATCTTTCTAACGAATGTGAAAAATCCAATTTTCATAGCAGGAATAAAAAGTTATGTCCAATTGAAAATTCAGAATAGTCGCTATGGAAATATAACCCTTAAAAGTGGAGATTTTGCAAACGACCTCCATTTTCGACGAGACCACTTTTGTTGGATCCGGAATATCAAATTATTGCTCAATTCCAATTTTCATAATTTTTGGAATCAATATGTGAGCGTGGTGAATTTAAACATGTTTGGTCATTTAAGTTTGAATTTAATCGACTGGAAAATGAACGTTTTTCAAACATCTCCAAATTCGGCGAAATTAGTTTTGTTAGGACCGTATCATCAAAACATAGCCAGATTTATTTTTCTGGAATTTTTGGAGTCAGTACATGGACATGGTAAATTAAAACGTATGCAAAAATCAAATTTAAACGTTATATTAATTTATATTTTAATTTGGAGGAAAACTGATCAAAACGATCGAATGGGCTTACGGGACATATTCCATTGTGTCCAGAATGAGGGTAATTAGCTAGGGAAGACAGCCGTTGGGTCTCGTTTGGAGTTCGTATACAAAGTCATGGAAAAATAATATTAAATTATTATATTATTTATATATTTAAACCCTATACCCTCCATCACTTTTCCTCTCAGAAAAACCGTGCCCCTTTTTAATTAAAAAAACCCGATGTCCTCGAACTACTCCCTCGTCGCTCCCTCGATTTGGACCGCCGCCGCCTCCAGGCGTTCGCCGCTGCCAACCCACACTCTCACACCACCACCCTAGCTCCGGCACCACCCTGCGCCACTGCCCCTACTCCGTTTAGACCCGTAGCCACCCCAAAACCCTAAGCCCTCCTAAAATAGAAGGAGCCAACACCCCTGGCCCCATTGCCCGCCACCATCAGCCAGCTAACGCCACCCCCGACCCTCTCCGACTACCTGCGTGTCGTCCCGCACCTCTGACCGCCGCTGTGGACCCCCTCCTTCGATAGGAACCGTTATGAAATTAGTAATACAGATCTAATATAAAATTTTGATTTTTTTTATATAAAAATTGGATTTTGCTTGTATAAAAATTTGATTTTGGTTATATAAAAAATTGATTTTTATTTATATGGTAGCATATTGAAGTTATGATTTTTATTCATAGGAAAAATATGATTTTTATCTATATGAAAGTTTTGATTTATATATATATAGTAGTGATAAAGTTTTGATTTTTATATATATGAAGTAGTGATAAAAATTCGTTTTATATATATATGAAGTAGCGATAAAAATATAATTTTTATTATATATATAGCGAAGTAAAAATATGATTTTTAATATATAAACATCATATCAAAAATGTGATTTTTATTATGAACAGCGCGAAACAGACAGCGTTGAAAGCAGGGGAAGAACGCTACGCGTGGAAAATAAATCCAAACCATCGTCCGTTAAAAACTGGAGGAGTGGATCCCAAAGGTGAGAACTTCTTACTTTATTTTTTTTCTAGTTAAAATATATACTAGGATGTTGACGATGCTTAGCAGCACCCGACACTGACGTCCACAGACCATGGACGACTTGTTTGATTCTGTTGTGTTGTGAAAATTGATTATGATGTGGAATGGAATAAATAAATAATTTATCGCTAAAAATATAATTTTTAACATGTATATGAATAAAATAAATATTCATTTACAAATCGAACGATTTGTTTATGTATACCCATTTTACTGACATTGATTGGGATGATATATTTTACACATCGCCCAATTGCACAAATAAAATCTGTGTTTGTTGATTGAAACCCCACATGGGTATTGGGATGATATTTGACATACACTGATCCCTATTATTTAGCTGTATGTCAATCGATGGGTTGACAGACCGTATAAGCGTTATTTATTCATTTTAATGCTTATGCAGTTGTGTAATGCACTCTGGATGATGGTTGATTGTTTATCATTGTTGTTCTATATATGTGTTGCATGAAATCCATATAAATAACATTATATGATAATTGACTGTGTCTGATTCCAGTTTAGAAAAGAATAAATGTTTTAAAATAATGAATATTTCAAAATAATATTCAGTAAAAAATCAAAATTAGATTTTGATGTCCGATTTGGGATGGACACGAAAATATTTAAGTATATAAAGCCAGGTTGATTAGATTAACGCCATTTTGGACATGAATGATAATTATATCGATTTTATTCATTTTTATAATGAATATCGGAAAAGAAATGATTTCAAAATCTAATGTTTTGAAAGTATTATCATTTATATATTAATGATATGGAATATTCAGTTTTGATTTGAAATTGAATATGAAGTTGAAATCGTTTTGAAAAGGAATTTAAAACAGTTTATAAAATAGGTTTTAAATGGAAATCGACAAAATGTATATAATATATATATTATATATATTTAGTGGCCTGAATAGGACGCGCCGTGCAGCGGCAATTCGCAAATTTCGACCGTTGACTTTGAATTGACATTACGGGAGATCCGACCGTTGGATTCTCCTAAAACTGGAACCATTGGGTTCGTGTCAAAAAGAGCTTTCCAACAAATATAAGAGATTCGAAATCTAACAGTTGGATTTGGAATTATTTCCAAATCAAATTTGGAAAAGGTCAATGTAAGTGCAGTTCGATGACCATTTATGGAAATCGACTGTAGGGGCCTTGATAAAATTATTAAAAATATCAATAATTTGTGTAAAATCATTATAAATGATTTGGAAAGAATTGGGATGAAAAGTTCCATATTTGAAAAGATAAAAATATATTTTCATCAAAATGAACTGGTTATGAACTAGAATTATAATCCAATATTTTTAAAATAAATAAATTAGATTTGAAATGGTTTTAAAAATAAATAGAATTCCAATATATGAAATGGGAATGGATTTGAATGGAAATAATCTTCGGAATATTTTGATACTGAATTTCGTGATTATACAGATATGGTTATGGAAATTTGGAAGATATATTTTATACCGTTATTTCCTATACGATATTTTTTGGTTTCAGAATTTGATATTGAATATAAGCCGATATAATTTCTATTCAGAGCCTTGTATTTGATATCGAATTGGATTTTCGGTTTGTTGTGAATGGTGTCTTTATTAACACCGTTCTTAAACCCAGAGTGAAAAGAATAAATCTTTCAATTAAGATTTAAAGAAGAATTACCAATTAATTAACATTTAATTGGAATTGAAAATGGAATGTGAATTGGGTTTATTGTGAATTGTGTTTTCAACGACATTCGTTCATTAACCAGATTTATAGTGAAATGGGATTTGGAATTTATAAATCTTTTTATTAAGACTTAACGGAAATTCTCTAAGGTGAAGTTTTCCAATTTAAGATATTAAATTGGAATTGAATGGAATTCGATTTGATAATAATCGAAATGAGCTTCTGTGGAGGAAAACCGTTAATACATATGGAATTTAAAAGGCTTTGCCATTATTCCGTTTATATTATTAGTCGAATACGAAAATTGATATCGATTATATATTGATTTGTTTTTCCGTGAAGATTTCTTAATTAATGGAATGCGATTTGGGTTTATTACGAGTAGTGTTTTTAAATGACATTAGTTCTTTAACCCAGTTAAAGACAGGATTACATGTCTAACATTGTATTTTGAACTGTATGGTTGATCTCTACTAAATATATATCTGTCTGGTGGTGGAGAATTTATTCTCTTGCTTAACACCCTCTCCAAGACGTACGAGCTTAGAGATTATATATCGGTAGAAATCAATAATACGGTGTAGATTGTTGATGTGACATGTTTGTGTTTTCAAAGTTAATTAATCATTAATATTAATTTTTGGAAAGATTATAATTAAGTGGAGTTTTAATGAATCTTTAATTCTATTGAAATGGGAATTGATAATTTAAATTATCAAATTTGGGAAATGATCTAGAACGGAGTATCACCAGTTTTGCTCCTAGCGATAGTTAAATCTTTAATTAGATTTGAACGTGGAATGGTAACTAAATTTACTGATAACACCATAGTGTTAGATATGGAGTATTACCAGTTTTTCTCCATGGGATGAATAGGTTGGGATTGGGAAATAAAATAAACGATTACTTCGGTAAAGTGCATTAATCCCGACTAGTTTCGAAAAACCTTAATATGGTTTGAATTGATATTCAAAGGAAGATTAAAGAATAAATTTAAAGAATTTGTCTTTGATAAAATTAATGGGAATCTTTCCCAAAGGATATGAATATTTAAATAACAGAATATTCAGAATTGGAATGAAGCGTATATTGTGTTTTTACAACACTTGTTTATTATATACGCGAGTTATTCAGAAAGGCCGGTTTTATACCCGTTCGGAATAACTGATTCAACGATAAGTTGACGATGAAGACGGTGGTTGAAGATCGGAGGTCTTCACATCGTTTGGATGATTACTGATGCCTTGATTGGGCTATACACCCAAGACAAGGTAATAAGTGGTGATCGTCCAGATGTGCTTGGAGATCGTCCAGATATGCAAGGACCTATCTCCTATATTGGACATATGGGACAAGGAATAAGATGCCTCCAGTTTTGTTCAAACCCAGAATGAACTTGTAAATGGATGTGTGCATGACATTGTATTTTATTCTATGCTGATTGATCTTTATTAAATATATATCTGTTTGGCGGTGCAGAATTTATTCCCTTGCTTAATGCCCTTCTCTGGGACATACGAGTTCAGAGGTTATATATCGTTAGATATCAGTCGCATGGCGTGAATTGCCCGTGTGACATGCTGAGATGCAAATGATTAAGGCTTCTGTTGAAAAGCAGAGTCTTGTGGTTGATGATCAAAGCACGGGTTTAATATAGCATAGCTTTATGTATAGCGTTAATTCGTGAGCCTCACTCCTCGGTATGAGTCAAAAACGGGATAAGGGAAAACAGTGAGAACATGACGTTTCTTTCTAGCTATGGGTGGTGTCAAGGTTTTGCAAGCCATAACATTTTTATATTTTTACATATGTGGTTGTTGGATTGTGAGGCGCCTCGGATATATCGGTCTGTACGGAGCCAATGGATAGGTCCGATAGGATCGGGAAATGTGTGTTCAGGAATAACTAATCTACTAACGTAAGTGTGGACCGGCACTGCAGGATCCAGGGTTTCCCAAAGTGTTTAGTCCTGAGGCACTTGCTTGACTATCTCGAAGCGGTTAGGAGTACATCCCTTTCCTTGGTTCATGACGGAAATCCAATTTCCAATACGTGACATTCGGTTTTATTTTTAGAGCCTAGTATGGCGACATGATAGATGGTACCTATGTCGCCTATGATTGATACATTTATATTTGAAGTTTTCTTATACACTACGCACTTATAATAGTATGAAATGATTTGTTTTAAACATACCAAGCATGTTTGGCTATTATAAGGGAAAACCCTATCCTTCGGCTTGCATTGCATTGTGTAATGGGACCTCGGTCTTATAATAGCTTCATTTTTCCAAAAAGCATTGCACTGTTTATTCTATGCACTGGTATTCTTGGGAGGAAACCTGTTCTGTGTTATTCGGTGTGGTCCCTTGATTTAATTTTAAAGTAACGTTTCAAATAACTGTTTTAGTTCTCACACCAGTCACATGACTAATCTGGAGTTTATTGTTTCAACCTAAACGCTGGGTGCCCCTATTTTCCACACGGGCAACTAGTAGTTTTGGTTTTGCAGATTTATATTCACAGGATCCTGGTTTATAGCTGGAACGATATCAGGAAAGCTATGTATCCATTTATCTCTTTCAGTTGTGTTTTGTATTATTTTCCGCTGCATTGTAATTTGTAAATCTCTGTTATTTATCAAATGTATATTATTTGTTCATACTCTGTATATTCTTGTACTCTGATGTAAATTGTTGTAATAAGAAATGAAATGTTCTTTTGTTTGTGTTCTGATTCGTCTTGTCCTCAAAGCAATCCGGGCTTTCCTTTACGGGGATGTTCAGGTCATTACAGATGCTGTGAATTCCGTCGTCGATCCCCTCCATGAATTCGCAAAAGACCGTTCGACCCGTCAAAGATGTCATAAACCCGACCACAAAGAGTTCACAAAAGTTGCGTTCCATACTACAATTGGGTTTGTTGTGATGGGATTTGTTAATTTATTTTTGAAGTTGATCTTCATTCCGATTCACAATATCATTGTTAGATCTGGTTGAGGTATCATATGTTGAGGACAGAGGGAGGCTTTTAGAATGCATTAGTTTTCTACAAGTGACATTTTCCCTTTCTTAAAATATTTTCTTCTTTTACTTCATTTTTTGTTTGTTCTATGTTGTGAACATTATATGAGCTATGGAAGTACTAGTGATTGGGAATATTTTCAATTATGCATATTAATCTTAGACTTGTCTTTACATTTAAAAAAAAAAAATCACTTTAAGGTTTCATTTTCCATTTTTGTACACAATATTTCATTATTTGTTGTTTGCTCTTTCTATCATAACTATTAATTTAAGTAAAAACATGCATTTTGATATGAACATTGTGGTGTCATTTAACTAATGTATTTTCTATGTCTAAATTCTTAGGGTATCAAGAGACAGATGTGCAGACAATAGTCAAAGTTGTGTATGCTTGCTGGAGTACCATCCAGAGCCGGTTTTGGATCAAAAAAGGGGGCAAAGATGATTGCTTGAAGAGATCAGTTTCTAAATGGTGAGATTTTAAATTTTGATGATTAATGCTTAGATTTCCAACTTCTTATTGTAACAATCATGATCAAATAAATAGCTTGTATTGCATATCTCAAGGGTCGGTAATATGTTGGATCATGAATCCAATCTCCATACGTTTTCTTTATTGTATGTGTATTATATAATATGATATGAAGTGAAATTAACATTGTTTGCAAATTCTGAAATCAGGGTTCTAAACAAAACATGGAGGAGGGTATTAATGGGATGGATGTTGTGGATTTGCGTGCTGCTCTTGATAAATTCTGTATTTTAGATTCTCTGTTTGACGTATGTGTGATGCTTTATGAACTTATTCTACTATCCATTTATGTATTTGAGTTATCTATATGATTTACAAATTCAGCATATTATGTAAAAAATTGATGTGAGTTTGAAAAAACTAATATATACTTTTGGTTCATGTTTTAAGTTTGTTTGATATCTTCAGTTTTGCAGAGAATATGTTCTGAAATGAATTCTTTTATTAATAATATGTATATAATTTGTGTGTATGTTACAACTGTAAAATAATAGTTGTAATAAAATATATCACAACGGTTATAAACAGTTGTAAATATTATAACAACAACAGTGTATAACAGTTGTAATAAATTTTATTACAACGGTGGAAAACAGTTGTAAAATATATATATTACAACTGTGTCGCAATAGTGAAAAACAGTTGTAAAAGATTTTAGTCTATTACAACTTTTTAATAGACGACAGTGGATCCACCGTTGTAAAAAGAGTTTTAAAACTATTTTCCACCGTTGTAATATAGTCAATTTGTTGTAGTGGGTAGAGGAAGGGGGTGGCGCGATGAGGTTGGCCAGCCTGAGCGGCGGCGAGATGGACCCTCCGACGGTGGCGCAGGGGAGCGGCTAGGGTTGAAGCGCGATTTTTTATATTTCAAAACCGACGGGGTGAGAGAGGTGAAGGGGAGAGAGTCAACATTTATATAAAAATATATATTTTATTAATTTTAATTCAAAAAAATTACTTTTTCATTTTAATCCAAATCGAACCCAATGACTATCGCCCCAAGTCTAATAACCCTATTCCGGACACAATTGGATATTGTCCGTGAGCCAATTCGACTGTTTCGATTAGTTTTCATCAAAATTAAAATATAAATTAATATAACGTTCAAAATTGATTTCAACGTACATTTTAATTTACCGGGGCCACATACTGGCTCCAAAAATTCCAAAAAAATAAATCTAACTATGTTTTGACAATATAGTTCTAACAAAACTAATTTCGTTGAATTTGGAGACCATTTTAAAAATGGACATTTTCCAGTCGATTAAATTCAAACTGAAATTGCCAAACACGTTTAAATTCACCACGCTCACATATTAATTCCAAAAATTATGAAAATTGGAATTTAGCAATAATTTGACATTCCGGATCCAACAAAAGTGGTTTCATCGAAAATGGAAGTCATTTGCAAAATGGCTATTTTTAAGGGCTATATATTATTTAAAACATATAAAAATTCCATAGCGACTATTCTGAATTTTAAACTGGACATATCTTTTAATTCCCGTTATGGAATCTGGATTTTTCATATTCGTTAGAAAGATATAATTAAGCAGTTTCAAATATTTCTAGTTTCACTGAAATTCGATTTATTTTGAATCCTGTATATTCATTTGAAATTTGAAATCGAATTTTCAAACTACCGCACCATTGCAGGGTCATTTTGTAATTAAAATAAATTTATACATTCTATGTTCGATTTAAATAAGTTTTTAGTCATTATTATTTAATATAAATCATTTTAAATATTCAAAATCCATTAAAATAGCTAAAATAAAAATTTTAAATTGGTTCTGAAAATAGAGATTGTTGCACAATTGCACCGAATGCAACACTAATCAGTTATATATGTATTCGACGGTGATATGTCAAAAATTAGTAATCATTTCGGTTCATTGCCTCCGTAATTATAAAATTCGGCATATTTATGTCGATAAAAAAATAGTTTGATCCTATTCCTTTAGAAACGCTTATCCTTTAGGGTTTAAAAAAAATGACATATGCAAATCGGAAAAAAATACTACGGCCTTTGCAATATTTGTTAAGGTAAATTACCTTTTGTTAGATCAAAATTTGGACCTAAAACCCAAATTGTTCTGATTCGTAGAGAATTATAACTGGAGAATGAAGAAAAAGTAGAAAACACACAGAATTTATAGTGGTTCGGCGTTAACAAGCCTACGTCCACTTTATATGTTATCGATTATACTTTGAATGCTAGTACAATCAATGATTTCTCTCAAGCTCACTCTTACAATTATGATTTCTCTCAATAATCTCGTAGCAAAACTGATAAGAAATAGTGGTCTGACAGTAATGGTGGAATCAATAATCAATACTGCCAAAAGGATCCTCAAAAATGCCAGTCTCTAGGCTATTTATAGCTGATTCTGTCAGGCGGTTCGCGGTCACACGTGGTGCAGATCCCGAGAAAATCGGATCGGATCAAACGTTGAGGAGGAATTGGTCAATATGACAGTCGTGGATAGGTGTCGCGAGATCCGTGCATTTCGGATTGCTGAAGACCAGTTCGTGGCCACCGTTACGTCGTCTATGCTCGGGTCGGTGCGAGGTGCTGTGGACGGTTCGGATCGAGCTAAAGCCAGCGGATCGGATCGTGCTTTGTGTCGGCGATCCGAGGGTTCTTGGCGATTCGAAGGGTGGTGAGCGTTCGTGACCTGATCTCTGAAGGTTGAAAGGAATGACGCTCTGTATTCTCTTCCCGTATGTGAACCTTGGTGGCTTGGTCAAAAAGCTAGCCAACATTTTGCCCCCTCGAAGTATGTTTTATCGAGGATGGAACATGCTTCGAAATTGCAAAGATATCTTTCCATAAAACGGTGCAAGACAATGGTCACATCTGTCTGAAATGTTGTGTTGCTTCGGAAAGTTGTGTCCCTTTGATTTGTATAAATATCGAGTGGATCTTCAATCATTTCTCCATTTATCGGACAATTCTCATTTCTGAAATTTTTCTTGGAGACCTCGTTGTTGAGTATACTAGGTAAGCTTCTCGACTTTTCCTCTCCCCTTTTCTCTCTCTCTCTCTCTCTCTCTTTTTACAACTATTTCTGGAGGTTCGCTTCTTTTCATCCTTGGTCGGTTCAGTTCGCAGCAACGCGCCATGGTTCGCAGGAGCATTCTTTGTCATGGTCCACTGAGATGAGATGCTCGTCTCGTTCCAGCCTTTGTGTGGGCCTTAGGTATGGTGGCCCATCCTTGGTAGCGAGTCGATCTAGGGATCGACCTCTTTCTTCTCTGCTGGGCCCAATGGGCTTGCCCATACGATCCACCGAAGCCCACGGTTCGTGTGGGACAAAAAAGGGGTGGCCAACGGTCACCGTTTTCTCTATATAAATCGAACCGAACTTCACTTTTCTCCTTCTTCTTCTTCCTTCAGCAACGCGCCGCCAAGTCTTTTCGAGAAAAACCCTAATTTTTTCTTCCAAAAAATCCGATTGTTCTTCCCAATTTAAGAAAGGTAATCTCGTCGAAATCATTCTCATGCAATTTCTCACTCGTTTTTCTGGAATTTAAGAAGAGAAAATGGGAAAATTGGTGATGTTTGAAACCGCATCCGCGATGGATGATGGGTTCAGGTGCTCGTGTGACGGAGCAAGGAGGGGTGATGAAGAAGAGGCGATGGAGAAGAAGAAGGACGAATCAGATCGGATAGGAGCATCGGTTCGTGGTGATGCGAGGTTCAGGGGGGAAGTCATGGTGTGGAATCCGATATTGGACCGGATCGTGTCCGAGGTCAGGGAGCGGATCGCGGTGATGGCAGAAGTACGGTTCGCTATGAACTTACGGCGATCCGAACCGATACATCCTCATGAGTTAGCGTTTCAGCTGCGGATCCATATTTGCCTCGCGACCCTCGAATATGCCACGATCCGAACTCCAACATGCGATCCGAAGGGGTACCAAGAACTAGATAATGAACAATCCAATGAACTTGTATAGTAAGCAGTGCAACTTAATTCCAGTACATCAATGGAGAGTTAGGTTAGAGCCTTTGAGACGAACTTTCTGGACTGACCAAATGCATAATTTAACAACGAACAACAACTGACATCTTGATGATCTCGTTGACTTTTATGTTTTTCTTTAATGCATGCACAGGCACACACCAGCACTTGCACACACAGGGGGGATGGGTAATTATAATCTTATTTCTCATGTTTACTCGCCTAAACAGTAATGTCGGATAATCACTCCCCTTCAAGATCTGACACAGAGACGGATCCCGAGGTGTATGAGCATCTCAACCCCGAGGTTCTTCCATCTTATCCAGAGGGTGCGGATTCTGGATCCGAATATGAGGCAGAAACAGAATCGAATCCGTCTGAGAGTACCTCGCTTGATGAAGAGTCGGAGGTAGATGGCCGAGCTCCCGACGAAGTCCCTGGTGCAATAGAAATAGAGAAATTCACAGACTCCCTAGCTTCCAAACTTGATGACATAAAGCTTAAGAGAATTTTCTTGAGACACGGGATCTCCTGGGATGATGTGAGGACACCCGACAGCGAAGATAGACCTCACTTAGCTCCGGAAGGGTATATGACAGTCAGCCGACTCATGTGCTGGGTAGGAGCTATTCCTCCGTTTCCTCCAATCGTCATTGAGACCTTAAAACGATTGGGTATTGCTCCGATGCAGCTTCATCCTAATGCCTACGCGGCTCTATACACTCTATACATCGCATACACGGAAATCCTGCATACCGAGCTCACATTTAAATATTTAAAATTCTTTTATCTTTTCAAGCATCGCTCCTCGGCAACCCCAAATTTCTCTTTCTTCGAATCGGTAGCAAATAGGAAGGTTCTGTCTGACGGATACAACAACATAGGGGATCCCAAGGCCGATTGGTTCTATATAAAGAGACAGGCTGGGTGTTCAAGAAGATGGTTTAAATCAAGTAAACTTTAATCTTTTGACTGAATAACTTGTTTAAGAAATCAAAGCATTAACATGCCCCTTTTTTTTAAGCAGATCACGTCTTTCCCAAGACAGAAGGCTCGGTATACAATAATCGATTGTCTCTTCTTCTACAAAGCAAATCCGATTTTCTAAAGATCAAGAAGTGCATTACTGACGAGAACCTTCACAAGCATCGCCTTCAAGGTATAAGGTTTGGACTCGGTGCAGGCGGCAAACCCTACAAATATGTGCCCTCAACGGAGGGAGAAGGAACGTCACGAGCAGCAGAAACAATTAAATTTCGTAAGAGTCCTTCACTGATAGTCATTCAGGACGACGAAGACTTAAACATATATAGAGGAGATGAGGCCCATGGTGAAAAGTCTATGGAAATCCCAGTTTCTCCGGGGGATTTCCCCTCAAGGGCCTCTCTTCCGATTGAACCTGCTGCTCCCGATGATTTAACAGAAGAACAACTATTTAAAGAGCTGAGCAAAATTCGTTTGCCTGATGATGTATACACATAGGGGGACTTTGAAGGGGAGCCATTTTTTCCTGTTTCTGAGGAAACAACTATTCCAGTTGGAGGACAAGAAACTACTCAGATGAGCCTGACTTCGGGCCCTGGTCTGTTAGGGGGAATTATATGGGATGCACAAATCACACGAACTGCCTGACCCCACACTTTTATATCAACAGTATTCAAGGTTGTGATATGCTCTTTTTTCTTTTGTAGGAAAGATGTCTCGCAGGCGGTCTTATTCTTATCGCTCTCTTCGTGAAGGCACACCTAGCCTTCATCCAAATCCTAAGCGTTCTCGCGGCCTTTCTCACAAGCCTACTTCTTCACAATCCCAGTCTCCATCAAAACCAACCTCTGGCAAGCTTCCCAGTTATTCGGTGCCACCTACAGGGGGATAACAACTCCTTAAAGAATTAACCCCTCCGAAGAGTGCACCCTCTCACAGCAGGTTATCAAAAAGACTCTATGAGCCCAAGGATAAAAGCAAGGATCCAACCAAGGATTCTAAGAAGGAGAAAATTGACATTGTCCCTTCCAGCCAACAAGATTTGGTTGCCCCCGGGTCACGAGATTACATCCATGGTCCCGAGACTCAGGCTAAGCTGGAAAAGTTGCGAGAACAATTCCTCGACATCTTCTTCGAAAGGACGATGTTTGTTCCAGCCTTGGAACCAGTCCCTAGGAACTGGGATACTGAGGTCATCGGGCACATTCGCCATGTAGCTAGGCAGTATGAAGCGATGAAGAAACATGCTGTTAATCTTTCAAAAGTCATCCGAACGCTTGAGATGGAAGCACATAGATCCAAAGTGAAGATAGATAACAATGAAAGGGCCAGGGCAAAAATGGAGAAGGACTTAGAGGATGCACAATCTCTGCTTGCCTTGGCCCAACGAGACGCTACAAAACAGAGCTGGAGGAGGCCAGGCAACATTTCCATAATGAGCTTGATTCTAATAGCAAAGAGCGAGTGTTATTGAAGCAAGAGGTGGAAGATCTCAGGATGGCCAACTCCGAATTGAAAACAACACAGATCACTTTGAGGCCGAAAGAGCTGTTTGGGAGAAAGAAAGGGCGAGTTTGAAGGAGAGTTTAGCTTTGGCCGATGGAGAGAAAGTAATTCTGAATGAGCAAGTCGCAGATGCAGAGAGGCGCGCGGCTCTCGCCGAAAAGAATGTAGAAAGTGCCATTGAAATGGCTACTGCTTCTAACAACAAAGCTCCTCGAGAGAGAAAAGGATATCGAAGGGTTTGAAGAGATGATATTTGACTTCCTCGGCCACGTCCTCAAAACCCATAACATCTCGTGGATCCCGAACTACCACGTCACTTTAGCCAACATATGGGACGCCATCGTCGAGGGTGAGAAGCGGAGATTAGGAGTTGAAGAGATTAACGAAGATGAGCTGATGAGGACCATTCTGAGGGATAACGAGCCCGAGGATCTGGCAGAAGGCCGACGCCTAATTCAAGAAGAAATGGAGAAGGAGAGGACCCTGGCTAAGGGAAAAAACAAGATTGACGAAGGTTCGAGCTCAGCTGTAGAGCCCAAGGCCTCCGGAGTTGAGGAATACGATCCTGATGATCCATTAATTCCTTTGGGCCTGACTCCTGTGGTCGTCGGAGCTTCTGCAGCTAGCCTGGATGGAGGATCAGCGGAAGGTATCTCCCTTTTTTCCCCACAATTTGTCAAAGCAATTGTGAGTTGTCGTCGTCTGGTGGTGCAACCAATCGAATTAATAACATGTGTTCCTCATAATACAGGTGGCGGGCCCATCGACAAGGATGTCGAGAAGAGGACAAAGGCGGAGAAGATTGACGTCTCGCCTAGCGCCGGTGTTGATATACTGAAGCAGGCTGAAGGTACAACAGCGGAGAAGGGCGTCCGGACACCCAGTGCTGATGCTCCCAAGGATGATGAAACCATCGATGCCTTGAAAGATATGGACGAGCGCCATGTAGATGAGGAGGAGGATATCATTAGTACCAAAGAAGTTGAAGGCGATGACGATGAAACTTTGGCTAAAAGAAAGGCTAGGCAGGAAAAGCAGCTGGCTTTAAAGAAGGTGGGACAAGAGCCTTTGAACGTAGCTCCTATCTCGGAGTTTAATCCCAAAACTGGGATGGTTCTGAAGCTCCAGCTCAAATCGATCACTAAGCAGCTTCATTTTGAGAATCCCGATGATTTCCCAGCTTCCCTTACTGATAAAAGAAAGAGAAAGAAGGATGAGGAGGAGTCTTCGGATGAACCTTCAGCTCCTCTTATAGACAAAAGGAAGAGAAAGAAGGATGATGAATCTAATACTAACAAGGCGGAGCTGGAAAAGCAGAAGAAGGAGAAAAAGTCCAAACGTAAATATGATACTGCCGCTTGTCTATATTTTGTTTTTAAGATTCCCACTGGCCATGAAATGTAGTTGTGAGACTGGCCCTCACTTTTGTTTTAGGTTGCCTTTTACGTTTAGGCTTGCAGTCCATGAATGAAAGTTTATTTCTTTTGCATCATCGTGTACCTGCATTTAATAAACTTTTCATGTTCATTCATAAATTATTTAATTATAACCACAAATCATTCAAGCAACAAAAAGACTTTAACAGTATTGTATCGCATCAAGATACACGTATGCATATATCTACCCCAAACAATCGTTAAAGATTGATTTGAGTTGCATGCACGTTGCCCCCTGTTTCTGAACATGGGGGACTTGGAAATTTTTGTAGGGTTAGAGTTCTTGCGGTGCTCGGCTTTTGGCACTTCGATACTCTCCCGATCCATCTTCGGGTCAGAGTTCAAACTCATGTCATAGGCTACGCACCGATCCTTCAGCGGGGTAGAGATCCGGTGGGCGCTGAGTCTCCAGCACCGTTCTCAGCGCTTAATCATATACGCTTTTATACTCTCCTAGCAGTCGCCAAGGTTAGAGTTCGAGCTCAGCAGTTCTGTCGCTCCCCGATCATTCAGCGGGGTAAGAGCTCTTTCTCAGCGCTCAGTCGGAGACGCTTTTATACTCTCCTGGCAGTCGCAGAGGTTAGAGTTCCGTCAAGGCGGTTCCGATCATGGTGCACCGCCGTGTGTTATGGACATTGCCTTCATGTCCGCTATGCTCTCTCTCGACTCTGGAGAGTTAGAGCGCTATCAGTGATATGATTTACTCTATCACATCCTCAGAGTTTTGACTGTTGATTGCATTCCATTCTGATGGAAGGCACCTATAATTACATGCTTCTGTGATCGTTGCATGGTTCACAGCCATTTCCATAAAAAACAGAAAGGCAAATAAATAATAATGCAATAAGGGTAAACAACACACAATATTTTTATAGTGGTTCGGTCGAATCATGACCTACGTCCACTTTATAAATTTTTTTTTGCTTAAGAAATCGGACTATTCTAGGCAAGTCGTGCCTTATACGTGGTCCTTAATAAAGCAAAAGAACAGATCTGACATCTTTACGTAAGATATGGCCGTAAATGTTGGGCATTCCACACTCTGGGGATTTCCTTTCCATCTACGGTTGTTAGCTTGAAGGTTCCATTATCAAGCTTGCACAGAATGGAGTACGGCCCTTCCCACTTCGCACCCATATGAGTTGGTGGTGGAAAGACACGCTTCAGAACCAAGTCTTCGGGTTCAAGGTTTGGGCTCGAACCTTTTTGTTGTAGTATCGGGCGACCTATTGTTTGCATCTCAAGGCACGCAGGTCTGCTTCATCCCTCTTTTCTTCGATCATATCCAGGGATTCAAGGAGCAATTCGTTATTAGTCATCGGATCGTAATAAGTCACTCGGTGAGAAGGTACTTTTATTTCAACCGGGATGACTGCTTCTGCTCCAAAAGCAAAAGAGAAGGGGGTATGGCCTGTTGCCGATTTATACGTTGTCCTGTAGGCCCATAGTGCTAAGGGTAATTCATCAACCCACATGGCTCTGGTCCGCTTTAGTCTTCTTTTCAGAATGGACTTAATCACTTTATTCGTCGCTTCAACCTGTCCGTTCGGCTGCGGATGTGCCACAGAGGTGTACCGTTTCTCAATGTTGTATTTCTGGCAGAAGTCTCTGAATTCAGTGCTATCGAACTGAGTCCCGTTGTCAGTTATAACGATCTTTGGGATCCTAAATCGACAGATGATGTTCCAAACGACAAAGTTGATCACTCGTTTGGTTGTGATTGTAGTCAGTGGCTCAGCCTCGACCCACTTAGTGAAGTAGTCTACAGCCACAATAGCGAACTCTGCTCCACCCTTAGCTTTGGGGAGACTTCCAATGATATCAATTCCCCACATAGCGAAGGGCCATGGGCTTGTCATTGTTTTTAACTAACCAGGAGGTGCCCTAGGTATTTTTGAAAATCTTTGGCATGCATCACACCGTCGTGCATACTTCGCCGCATCTTTGTTTATGGTAGGCCAGAAATAACCATGCTGCAACACCTTTTTTGCCAATGTTTGTCCTCCAGTGTGATCGCCGCATTCTCCCTCATGCACCTCCTGCAGTACACGCTTGATGTCGTCTTGAGCTATACACTGGAGAAGGGGCATCGAAAATCCCTGTCTGTAAAGGACTCTGCCTTGCAGAACGTATCGGGAAGCTTTACGAAATACTTTACGCCTCTCGCTTTTCTTGGTCGGAAGCATTCCATTCATCAAGAAATTCTTTAGAGGGGTCATCCATGACTCCCTTTCTGGTTCCGTCTCTAGTACCGGATCAATTTCCATCTGATCTATACTAGGAGACCGAAGTACTTCAATTGGGGCTAGCCCGGTCTCTTCAGGATCGTCGGAACTAGCCATCTTTGCCAACTTATCTGCCTATTGATTCTATGATCACGGAATATGAGAAATGCTGTAGTGACCGAAGCCGTTCAGCAACTCCTTCACTTTCTCCAAGTATAAAATCATTCTTGGACTTTTGGCTTGGAATTTTCCAGTATCCTGGTTCACAACTAACTTGGAGTCGCAAAATATGTCTAGCTTTGTGATTTCCAACTCCTTTGCGATCCTTAGTCCAGCTATCAGGGCTTCATATTCGGAGTCGTTGTTAGTGGCGTGAAACTCCATCCGGATAGCATAGGATATCAGCTGTTTCTTGGGAGTTTCAAGCACTATTCCAGCGCCGGATCTCTTGTCATTCCTAGTGCCATCAGTATACAATCTCCAGGCACTGGGGTCGAGAAGTAACTTTGAGGGGTCAACTTCTTCGTTCGCTGTATCTTCCTCCGGGACAGTAAACTCTGCTATGAAGTCGGCTATCACTTGCCCCCGTACTAACCGCCGGGGCTGAAAGTTCAGATCAAATTGACTCAACTCAATGTTCCATTTGAGTAGTCTTCCAGACGCTTCTGGCCTCTGTAGAACTTGCTTGAGTGGATGATCAGTGTATACGATAATGGGATGAGCCTGAAAATAATGTCGAAGCTTTCTAGAGGCAATCAGAAAACTGTACGCCAACTTTTCTATCCTTGGATAATTACGCTCTGCTGCCGTCAATTTTTTGCTCACATAATACACTGGTCTTTGAACTTTATCTTCTTCTCTCACCAATGCTGACCTGATCGCGTGGGACGACACTGCCAAGTACACGAATAAGTCCTCGTGATCCACCGGGTTAGATAATATCGGAGGTTTCTCCAGGTGACTCAACAAGTTCTGAAATGCTTCTATGCAGTCGGGCATCCATTTGAAGTGGCGTTTTCCTCGCTTTATCAATTCGAAGAATGGGATGCATTTGTCCGTAGCCCTGGAGATGAATCTGCTTAGTGCGGCTACTTTCCCTGCAAGGCTTTGCACATCTTTAATTTGCCTAGGCTCCTGAATGTCTCTGATTGCTGCGATCTGATCTGGATTAATATCAATCCCACGAGAACTGATGATGAATCCCAAGAATTTTCCGTAGGCGACCCCGAATGAACATTTTGTTGGGTTGAGTTTCATCCCGTACTTTCGAAGAATGCCAAACATCTCTGCCAAGTCCGTAGTGTGATTGGAGGATTGTCTGGACTTAACCAACATGGCGTCGACGTATACTTCCATTGTTTTCCCAATCTGGTTATAGAACATTCTGTTCACTAACCGTTGATATGTAGCGCCTGCGTTCTTCAAGCCAAAGGGCATTACCACGTAGTAGTATAATCCCAGATCCGTAATGAAGCTAGTGTGTTCTTGATCTGGAACATGCATTGGAATCTGGTTATATCCTGAATAAGCATCCATAAAGGAGAGAAGTTCATGACCCGCCGTTGAGTCCACCAACTGATCGATCCTGGGTAACGGAAAACTGTCTTTCGGGCATGCTTTATTCAAATCCGAGAAATCGATACATGTTCGCCACTTCCCGTTGGCCTTCTTTACCAGAACTGGATTTGAAATCCAGTCTGGGTAGATTGAGTCTCTGATAAATCCATTACTCTTTAGCTTTCCAACTTCTTCTTTCAAGGTAGCGGACCTCTCTGGGCCCATCATTCGTCTTTTTTGTTTTACCGGAGGATGCTTAGGGTTAATGCTTAATGAATGGCTCATGATTGATGGAGATATCCCGCACATGTCTGCGTGGGTCCAAGCAAATACATCCAAATTATCTTTCAAGAAATCCGTCAGTTCTTTAGCTAAATTCGGATTTAACTGGGATCCAATCTTAAGGACCTTCTCTGGGTCACTATCATCGATCGGTACATCCACAGTTGTCTCGTTGGGAGTCGCCATTCTGCCCCCAGGTTCTTTGTCATCTCTGGGATCTATATCCTCGGGCAACTCTCTAGGCGACTCTCCTACGGTTATCCTCTTTAATTGCTATGAGGTCTCCGCCCTTGTGGGGGGAGAAGCGCCCTTGGTTTCTATGTCTCCTCCGTTGCGGAGTAGCTTTAGCTCTGCAATATAACATGCTCGTGTGGCAACCTGATCTCTTCTGACAATACCAACACCAGCTTCTGTAGGAAACTTCAATAATAAGCACCATGGGGCTATACAGGCTCTAAACTTTGCGAGGGCCGGTCGGCCCAAGAATGCATTATAGGGTGATTCAATACCCAAAACTACGAAGTGAAGAATTCTCACTCTCTGGCGTTCTCCTTCCCCAAGTGTAACTGGTAGCTCTACATAACCAATTGGAGCAGTGGATGCTCTGTTAAATCCACGGATCCATCCCTCACAGGGCTTCAAGTCTTTTATCTCGAGATTCATCTGGTCGAATGTCTTTTTGAAAAGAATGTTGACGGAACTCCCTTTATCCACCAAGACTTTATGAATAGTGGCCGGGCCAATAGATACTGTGATTACAAATGGATCTTCGCTCGGGGCATGGACTCCAACGCTTTCTCGTTCGCGGAAAACGACGTCGTTGGACATCATCTTTTGTTGCTTTACCGGGACGTTGTCTTCAGGGTTGCTACACTCCCCTACCCCGAGGTGCTGCTTGGCTGCATTGACATACTGATCCAATGCCTTGGAACCGTTCCCGGCGAGATAAAGACCTCCGATTATGGTATTGATAACAAGGTCCTTTCCCTTTTGCTGGGCAGTTGGCCTGACAGCGGGTTGATTCTGGTTCTGATTTGGGGCTTGTACGGCTTGCCCCCTGTCTCTGGGTGTCACTCTGTATTCATCCAATTTTCCTTCTCGGAGAAGCCTCTCGACCACATCTCTTAGGTGACGGCATTCATTTGTCGAATGGCCATGAATCTGATGTAAGAGACAAAACTTCCCCGTTTCACGTTCTTTCTCCGTCGACTCTCTGGGAGGAGGCCTTTTATTTTGGAGGACGTTGTACGAATCCATGAAGATATTCTCCAAAGTATCATTTATTGGCGTATAACTCTCAAAAGACCTGGGACGAGTCCTTCTCTGGGAGTCGTTCCCTCGATTCCTCTTCCGGTTGTTGCCATTACTGTTATTACCATTGTTTCCTGACTGACGACCACCCTGGTTCCGGTTTCCGACATTAACCTCGACCTTCCCCGAGCTGTCTCCTGTCTGCTTAATGGAGACATTGCTCTGGATTTCCTCTTTATCGGCCGTTTTTGCCTTTGGGTTAGCATATACTTCCTCCCAGCGTAAATGCACGTTAGCTTTTTCATAGAATAATTCTCTAGTATGAGGTGGCTTGTCGGCCAGGTATCTCCCAAATTCGGTGTCTTTATCTACCCCATCAATTAGGGCTGCCACAACAGTTGGCTCATGAGGATCTTTGACTTCAGTAGCGGCTAGGTTGAAATGGTCTAGATACACCCTCAAACTCTCGCCTGGTCGTTGCTTGACAAGGAACAAGTCAATCACACTCTTCGTCTTTTATGCAGAAATGCGGAACTGTTCCACAAACCTTTCACTCAACTCCCTGAAGCTGGAAATTGATCTTGCTGGTAAGCGAGTAAACCATAATAACGCTACATCCTCCAGGAATATGGAAAATGCTTTGCACTTGACAGCGTCAGAAGCTGCGGCAGCGGTCATTGACCAAGAATATCTCATCAGATGTTGGACGGGATCAGATCTACCCGCGTAACGGTTCATCTGCGGCATGTTGAAGTGCCTCAGGAACGTCACATCTAAAATGTCATCAGTGAAAGGGGTGTGACTGCGGTCAATTCCCCAATCTTCATTCCGTTGTCCACGGCTATCTGCCAGAATTTGATGGATCATAGCCGCAACATTTGCACTGGTCAGCAGAGGCTCGGGGTCAGCGCTTCTTGCTCGGTGGGATTCTCTAATCTCCCTTCCAAGAGCGGCCACAAAATCCGGGGCTCGGATTGGGCTTCGATGCCCCCTGTTACCATGAGCATTTGTACGGCGAAGGGGCTGAGGTAGTTTATTCTGAATAGGGTTGTCCACACCTCGAGCTCTGGGAGTTGCGACATGATCATTCACATTGCGGTTTGAGGGCCCTGCACCCAGTGCCTCTTCTTCCCGTGATGGCAGGGTTCCAAATCGAAGTTTCTATATGTTTTCAGGCCTGTCATATGGTCGCCGCAGAGGTCTTGGCGATTCCTCTGACGAAGAAGAGTACTCTGGGGTGAGCGGACGAACTGGGGGCGTCCTTTGCCTTCCGAGATCATTGAGCCTTCTATCCATAGCAGTCAAGTTCTGTCGCAGAACGGAGCTCTCCTGCCTTTGAGCAGCTAATTCATCAAACAGCCTCTCCCACATTTCAGAAAAGCGAGAAAGATCTCCCTCAGTAATGGGAGCAGAAGGGTCATATTGATCATCATCATTTTCTCTTATGCACAATGAGCTTGAGCTAGGTCGAGCAGAGGGGCCAGGACGGTAGGAGCAAGCCATAGGCTCCTTTCCAGGTCGAGTCGCAATCTGGTCATCACTTCGGATCGTGGTGGATCGGTGCCTGTGATTCGGTACGCCCCCTGAGGTTGGTTCGTGGTCACGGTATGCGGAGGATTCAGGGCGTTATCACGGGATCGAGTAACAACCCCTCCAGCTTCTCGGTTCGCAGCGCCTCCCTCGAGCCGGATCATGGCACCCTGATTGGTTCGGGTCGCCCCCATGTCCTCGCGATCCGCGGTCCCCTCGACGACCTGCTCGTGTGCACTTTCGCCAACCACTTCATTCGCGACTTCATTCGCTTGCGAAGCTCGCACTTCCTTAGACTTCTTTCCAGCTATGATATTAGATGTCGCTGGAATCTTCAGAAATCTGAACAGTGAAGTTTTGGGACTGTTTTCTTCGGACTTTCAAATCCAAATAGTAGAATAGCAATCCGGTAGGCTGAAAATTCAATTCTCAGTGAAAGCACCAAAATGTTAGATCAAAATTTGGACCTAACACCCAAATTGTTCTGACTCGTAGAGAATTATAACTGGAGAATGAAGAAAAAGCAGAAAACACACAGAATTTATAGTGGTTCGGTGTTAACAAGCCTACGCCTACTTTATATGTTATCAATTATACTTTGAATGCTAGTACAATCAATGATTTCTCTCAAGCTCACTCTTACAATTATGATTTCTCTCAGTAATCTCGTAGTAAAACAGATAAGAAATAGTGGTATTACAGTAATGGTGGAATCAGTGCTCAATACTGCCAAAAGGATCCTCAAAAATGCTAGTCTCTGTGCTATTTATAGCTGATTCTGTCAGGCGGTTCGCGGTCACACGTGGTGCAGATCCCGAGAAAATCGGATCGGATCAAACGTTGAGGAGGAATTGGTCAATATGACAGTTTTGGACAGGTGTCGCGAGATCCGTGCATTTCAGATTGCTGAAGACCAGTTCGTGGCCACCGTTACGTCGTCTATGCTCGGGTCGGTGCGATGTAATGTGGACGGTTCGGATCGAGCTAAAGCCAGCGGATCGGATCGTGCTTTGTGTCGGCGATCCGAGGGTGCTTGGCGATTCGAAGGGTGGTGAGTGATCGTGACTTGATCTCTGAAGGTTGAAAGGAATGACGCTCCGTATTCTCTTCCCGTATGTGAACCTTAGTGGCTTGGTCAAAAAGCTAGCCAACACCTTTATTTTTTAAGGTGCTAAATGGTTAATAAGGTAAAATTACCTTTATTTGTTAAGGGGCTACTTTCCTCATTGGTACCCCCTTTAACTATTTTTGAAAGAAAAAAATTTGACCCTCCTTAACAATATTTGGAGTGTCAATAACAATGCCTTTATTTTTGTGAGCAAATGCGGAAGCCCTGCCTTTACATTTCATGCCCAAACCTTTTCTAAATCTAATTAGATTAGTTTAGGCCTTCAAAGCAAGAATTGGAGATTGAAATTCATATCTTAAGATTGTAGATGCTTAGATTTCCTTTCCGTATGAGGTAAGTTCCGTGGATCTGATTCTAGTTCATTCTTTTGTTTTCTTTTGGGTTCTGAATTGTAAATTTTTGGTTATTAAAGTATTGAATAAAATTAGGGAGACACCACATTAACAATTATGAATCAGATCCAGGAATTGGAAAACTAACAAATGAGTGAATTTAAATTATGCCTTTTGGTAATGGAATATTTTTCATTTAAATTCCCCATAATTCTTAATGTAATAAATAGTGGAAATTATGGTAATTGTGATGTAATTCATTTATTAAAAGCGTTAGGAATATTACTATTGTTTAAATTCATTCCTATATCCTCCTATTTGGACTGAAAAAATTATTATAATGACAAGATTGTAAATTTAACAATGATTTTGTGTATATTCCCAAAGTATATTATTTAGCATGTAATTAAAAGATTGAGTAGAAAAAAATTACAGTAAAATGTGGAAAAATGGAACAGAAAATAGTAAGCATAATTGTGTACAAAAATTTAGTGTAATTTAATTGAAATCGGGAAATAAGGTAAGAAGACAGGAGATAATATATAACTAAAAAAAGGAAATTAGTAGTAGACTGAGTTAGTTGGGAGTAAAAAAGGGATACATTTCCATAATTACCATTATGGTAAATTAGAAAGAACGTAGTTACAAAAAAAAAAGAATGGTAATAAGGATTAGCATGAAATAGAGGATTTTGTTGTATTGCTTACTAATCATGTGTGTGTATACACACGCACACACCCCATGACGTAATAAAGGGAAATCACTTGCAGGTATGAACCTTAATTGATGTATATTATGAAAATAGATTTTAGTATATTTCCACCAATTAACTTGACAAAGTTTGTGAAATATTTCCTGTTATAATAGGGATTCCAAAGACGGTAAACAAAAAGTAGCAACAGTAAGGGTTAGCTTAAATAATAATGAACATAGGGAAAATGTGATAAACATGGAATATAACCTATTATGAACAATTATATTGAATGGAGATGAAATACAATAAATAGACTTGTCCTAGCGGTAAGTGGAATTTTATCGTCGGTTATAATAAAAGATAAGATGGGAACTTATTAATAGATCTTAGTTAAGTGAACTAAGTTAATAAGTAAACCTGCAATAATGGTTGTGGTAAGACTATAACATGACGTTAAAATTACATGGAAAAAAGAGGCATATTATTAGTAAACTTATGAATACGGAAATATTAAGTTCAATGAATGTAATAATAATAAGCGAAAGTCCATTCCAATTTAATAATTTTATATGTGATCAAAGACAATATATGTTATTAATTACTATAATTTTTTTTAATATTTTCAGTGTATACAACAGATATGAATTAACTTTTTAATGGTGTATGTTGAAATTGGAAAACCTTCACCATTGAGAAGTTTGTATTCTTATGCATGACTTCAAGGATAAGGATGAAAATCGACTAATGTAGCCAATTTCTCCTAAAGCATATAAGAGCGCAAGACAACAATTTCCCTTCCTCAAATTTTCATTTCATAATTTTAACTTTTCTCTTTTTTTTTGGGTTATATACGGAGAATAGAGAAACTAGTTCTTCTAATATGATGAATAGAAGCAATAACGCTAACTATCATATATTATTTACTTTCTAGTTTGAAAATAACATATACCTCAAACTAAATATGGAATGTAATGTTATCAACGTTTAGTTTAAAAAAAGAACATGTTTAACGAATCGAATCAACAATGTCAAAGTATTGCTATGTCTAAACAACCTAGGACATCATTTCATGTCTCCAGCTTCAAGCATGATAGATGATTGGTGGATTATAATTTCATATGTGATAAAATGAAAATATATGTTATTATATTAAAAAAAATCAATATTTTCAGTATATATAACATATATGAATTAATTGTTCAATGATGTAGCTTGAAATTGGAAAAACCTTCACCGCTGAGAAGTTTGTATTCTAATGCATGCCTTTGAGGATAAGAATGAAAAGAAACTAATGCAACAAATTTCTCAAAGCTTGTAAGAGAAAAAGACAACAATTTTCCTTTCTTAATTTGTCATTTCTTAATTCTAAATTCTCTCTCTCTCTCCCCCTCTCTTTTGTTGTGGAGAAAAAAGATCCTAGTTCTTATAATATGATGAATTGAAGCAATAACATTAATTATCATATATTATTTACTTTCTAGTTTGAAAATAACGTATACCTCAAAATAAATATGGAATGTAATGTTATCAATGTTTACTTTAAAAGAAGAAAATATTTAATGAATCGAATCAATAATGTCAAGGTATTGTTATGTCTAAACTGCCTAGGACATCATTTTATGTCTCTAATTTCGAAGATCATAGACGTTTGGCAGATTACAATTTCATATGTGATAAAAATGACAATATATGTTATTGCTGTAAAAAAATAAGTATTTTCTTTGCTTGTAAACTCCAAGGAAGTATGCAAATGCCCCATCAACTTGCAAGTACGAATATTAATTGATGTATATTATGAAAATAGATTTTAGTATATTTCCACCAATCAACTTGACCAAGTATGTGAAGTATTTCCTGTTATAATAGGGATTCCATAGACGGTAAATAAAAAAATTAGCAACAGTAAGAGTTCGTTTAAATAATAAGAAACCTAGGGAAAATGTGATAAACATGGAATATAACCTATTATAAACAATTATATTGAATGGAGATGAAATACAATAGATAGACTTGTCCTAGTGGCAAGTGGAATTTTAGCGTGGGTTATAATAAAAGATAAGATGAGAACTTATTAATAAATGTTAGTTAAGTGAACTAAGTTAATAAGTAAACCCACAACAATGGTTGTGGTAACACTATAACTTGAGGTTAAAATTACATGGAAAAAAGAGGCATATTATTAGTAAACTTATGAATACGGAAATATTAAGTTCAATGAACGTAATAATAATAAGCGAAAGTCCATTTCGATTTAATTTTTTTATATGTGATCAAAATGACAGTATATGTTATTAATTACTGTAATTTTTTTAATATTTCTAGTCTATACAACACATATGAATTAACTTTTCAATGGTGTATGTTGAAATTGGAAAACCTACACCGCTGAGAAGTTTGTATTCTTATGCATGACTTCAAGGATAAGGATGAAAATCGACTAATATAGCCAATTTCTCCCAAAGCATATAAGAGCGCAAGACAACAGTTTCCTTCCTTAATTTGTCATTTCAAAATTTTAATTTTTCTCCTTTTTTTTGGGTTATATATGTAGAACAGAGAGACTAATTCTTCTAATACGATGAATAGAAGCAATAACACTAATTATCATATATTATTTACTTTCTAGTTTGAAAATAACATATGCCTCAAAATATATACGAAATGTAATGTTATCAACGTTTATATAACGACTCGAACTTCCCTGGTCTTCGAAGAGAAGAGAAAGAATGGATTTTCTGAGAACACGACAAATAAGAACACAAACAGAAGAACATTTCATTGCTTATTACAACAATTTATGTCAGAGTACACGAATATACAAAGTATGAATAAATATTACACATTAGAGATTAAAATACATTACATAGCAGCGGAAAATAGTACAAAACATAAGTGAAAGAGATAAATGGGTACAGAGCTTTCCGAATATCGTTCCAGCTGTAAACCAGGATCCTGTGAATATAAATCTACAAAAACCAAAACTGCTAGCTGCCCATGTGGAAAATAAGGGAACCCAGAGTTTAGGCCAAAACAATAAACTCCAGGTCAGTCATGTGACTGGTGTGACAACTAAAACAGTTATTTAAAAATTTACTTTATAAACAGAGTAAATCAAGGGACCACGCCCTATAACATGGAACGGGTTTCTTCCCAAGAACACCAGTGCATATGACAAACAACGCAATGCTAAATAAAGAAAATGAAGCTATTATAAGACCCAGGTCCCATCACACAAGGCAACGCAAGCCGGAGGATAGGGTTTTACCTTATAATAGCCAAATAATGCTTGATACGAATAAAACAAAAGTATTTTATATTATTACTAGTGTGTGTATGTTTCAAAAGCAAATTCAATCATAAATATCAATCCTACATGGCATAGCTACCATCTACTATGTTGCCATATATAAGTTACAATCAAATCCGTAAATTTGTATTGGAAATTTGGATTTCGTCATGAGTCTAGGCAAGGGATGTACTCCTTTTCGCTTCGAGACACTATAACGACCCAAATTTTTGAACGATTAATTTTAAATATTTAATATGGTTTTAAATATTAAGTTGATAGTATAAATGAATTTTTATATTAAGTTATTGATTTAATAATCGAATTTTATTTTATATCGAATATATTAAATTATCATAATACGAAATATAATTGAAATCGAAGTTAAGAACTGAATCAAAACAATTCAAATGACCAGTATACATTCTATTTGAATATAGAAGATAATAAAAATAATTTATTAGTAGCGAATTAATTAGTTGTGAATTTAAATTATATTATATTAATGTAATATGATATATACATTGAAATTAAATATCAAAATATATTCGGTTCAGTTCAAAATAACGCAATGATATTGAAACGTCAGTCCGTAGGCTAAAACAGCGGTTCATGATTTAAATTAATGGACCCTGAGATATGTGATTGTGGATAGGTTCAAAATCAAATCAGAATCTATAAAAAAGAAATAAAAATATCTTTATATCAAATCGCAGTTAAATCAAAGTCAATTCGAATTTAATTAAAATGTACATTAATGCAGACATAATTTCTTCGCCCCTAAGTATACATCTTCTATAAAATCATGATAAATCCCAGCTCTCATTCCTTTTATTTTCGTTCTATGGCGAATCAAATGGAGAGCTTTGAAATCAAATAAAATGAAAATGGCTCTTCCGTATATAGTCAAACTTCCCCTTTTGTTTCTTCTAAAACCAATCGAGCATAATAAATAGAAAGGCCACCATTTTAAAAGTCAAATCGGAACGCCAGAAGTAAGATCGCAAGTCCTAGAGGAGCAAGTAGAAGTCGTGCTTTCCAAAAGTAGTGGGGTTCAGACCTCCAACTTATTCCACGTGATGGCTTTAACCCACTAATCGACGCGACGATGGGGAAACAAGGTGAGGGTTCGGCTCAGGGAAGTCGCGACATCAATTAAATTATAAGGGGTTCGACTACTTCGTGTCCACCCTAAAGTTCATCACGATTTGATAAGGAGTATTGAAGTCTCATATTGCGGTTGTCAGATAGGAAGGGATGCGCGATAAAGCCATTTGGGGAATTTCAAAATTTGTGATGGTATGGTTCGATCTGGTTCTCATTTTGTGGCTAGGGCGGTGTTTGATTGTCTGATGCGAACTGGGGATCGTCTGAACTAATGTCGATCTTTGTTTGGTTTTGGCTTGTATTGGGGAGATGTTTAATGAACGGTATATGGTGTATGGCATGGTAGTTTTGAACGTGATTTAGATTTAAATTAATTTCATGATTTGGAATAACAAGCCTAGGAAGAGCAGACTAAAGGGCACGTTGGCCTGACTGGTCGTGACAAAGAGAATGGTCGGTCATGGAATGGCAAATGCCAGAATATTTTAGGGTTAGTTACTGAGCAAGTTCGAATTTGCTTAATATGGAGGATGTTGGAGTTTACAATATGAGGCAACAAAGGGAAGACAAGTAGTAGTGTGTTTTCTGTTCTAAAATAGCAAGGAAATGATATGGTTAAAGGTAAAATTTTATAATTTATTAAATAAGTTCATGATATTTAAATTATTTAAAATTCGATTAAATTTGTAATTGAAATAAGTATATCACATGATATCAGATTCGAGGGAAAAACTGGTTACATTGAATTATATTGGTGTAGGCTACGTGATGGAATTAAAATGGGAGTCGAAATGGATCGAAGTAAAAATCATGATGAGTAAATTTCACTCACCTTTATTTAAAAATAATTGTTGTTGGTTGTTGGTTGCATTTAAATATTTTTGTGCCTATTTAAAATATATATTAGTTATTTAGGATTGGTGTTTGTGGTTATTATATATATATATATATATATATATATATATATATATATATATATATTGGTGGTTGGATTCCCGCAGTATCATTAGCGGATGCCCTCAGTATCATTAGCGGATGACCCTATATGCCCCCACGCTATGATAGTGGATGACCTTCTATACCATGATATCTTGCCTCGAAGCAGGATGGGTATTATTTATGTTGGCTAACGTCTGTGATGCAAGAAAACAGGTTGGAGGGATCCAACTGGATTCCTCAAAAATATTATTATTTGTTTGGTTTCATGTATGTTATCTTATATGATGTGTTAGAATAACCTGTAATTGATATTTGAGTGTTTTGGATGTTAAAAATATCACTGGGCATAAAAGGGTGATTTATAAAAATATCATGAAAATGATATTTTGAGATATAAAATGGAAAATCTATTTTTTTCTAAAATAGAATTCGAATTTCGAATGGACTAGATATATTAACATGTTTTGAATAAATAAAACAAGTATTGAATTTATAAACGTTGTTTATAAATTAATAATATGAGATTTGAAGTGAAATTATAAACAGTGTTTATAAATAAAGTGGAAAATTTATCATTGGATAATTTGAATATTTAAATTCAAATGTGAATTTAAAAATAGAAATGGGGAAATCGTTTTAAAGAAATAAACGATGGAATTTATTCTGATGTTCAGAATATAAATTGAACTAAAATAAATCCATAAGGATTTATGATTTGAATTCGATTAATTCAAATTTATTTAAATAGAAGTTAAATTGAATATGAAAATAAATTGGGTGTTATATGTATAAGTTATTATTAATAGGAATTTCCAAAATGAAATTTTTGTTTTAAATAGATTTCGAAATAGACTTGTTTAAATATAAAACAAGGAAATTTATAAAATGGTGGTTATAAATATAATGAATTAATTATCATGAGATAATTTGAATATTTAAATTCAAATATGAATTTAAAAATTGAATTTGAAATCATTCAAAAAGGGAACAACGGTTTTTATTCCGAAATTCGGAATATCAAAGGGATGGAGTTTCAAATAGAAATTTGAAGAGGGGACTTGTTTAAATATATGAAACAAGGAAGTTGAGTTTATAAATAGTGTTATAAATTTGGTGAAATAAATTATCATTTGGATAATTTAAACCATTTAAATTCAAATGGGAATATAAAAGTAAATTGGGAAGTGTTTTGAAACAAAATGATTGAATTATATTTAGGAATTCGGAATATAAGCTAAATTGAGAAGAATTCAACAGGTTTATAATTGAAATTCGATTATATCGAATTTTATAAATAATTTATTTATAAAAGGAATCGGAATTAAATTTAGAAGATCGAAGTAAAAATAAATTTATTACCGAGTAATGAAAAATCGACAATTATAGATAATTGAAAATATTAAGTTGAATTGGGAAAATTAGTTTAATATATATTAAAATATATTAGAATAAAGTTGGAATTTATATATAAATGAAGTTTAAAATGTTTATATATTAAATATAATTAAAACGAACTCGCCGCAACGCGGTAGTTCGTGAATTGGCATTTCGAACTTCAATTGAGTATATAGAACTCAATTTAAGTCAGAATTCTTTGAAACAAGAATCGTCTGGACCGATTGAATAATAGTTTTCTAATGGAAGAGAAAATTTTGAATTTCGCCGTATATATTTTGAGTTATGTCAAAGTCAAATTTTCAGAAAAACAGTGCCAAAACCATTATAAAACAAAAACGGTTTATTTAAATTAATAAAAGGACTTTTAGTAAATAAAATCCGAATTGCCATTAGAAAAATCCAGACTGGAGATATAAAATATATATGAACTCCAGTGAAGTAAGTGAAATGATTTTTGAGTCAAAAATCAGATTTTTAGTTATTTAATAAAACTAACCAATTTGAATAATAATTAGTTAATCGAAATTCGATATGAAAATGGACTTTGAATAAGTAAAGGAGATTTAAGAATTTTTATTCGAAATCGAATATGGAACTTGAGTCGAAATGGAATTAAATTAATTCATAAGTAAGATAAAATGATAATTGAACATGATATGTTCAAATATAAAGTGGAATGGGAAAAGGAGCTAATAAAAAGATTAAATAGCGAGTTGAGTTAAAAATGACCGGGTTGAGTTGAAATAAATTAGAAATGGACACATATGTGTTAGACAGGTATGGAATGAAGTATATGAAGTGCATGAAGCTTATAGATTTAGTGCCCGACAAAAAGGTACACGTTTAAATTCCATATGTGTTTTTATGTGCAGAATCGGCAAGCCACTTGGCTTTTTGATTTTCTTTTTGAATAAAAAGGGACTAGAGAG
This sequence comes from Allium sativum, assembly GCA_030737875.1. NCBI lineage: Eukaryota > Viridiplantae > Streptophyta > Magnoliopsida > Asparagales > Amaryllidaceae > Allium > Allium sativum. The sequence goes on from CM060922.1 coordinate 299,714,714, forward strand.
GCGAGTTGAGGTTTGAACTATCGACCGGTACAAAGGAGGTTATGGTGAAATTTTCCTAAAATTTAAGGAGTTAGAATATTTTTAAGATAATTTGATAACCAGAAATCTATATATCAATATATATAGAATCCGATAAGGAAACGAACTTAAAAATAGAATATTATAAACAAAAGGGAAATCAAAAATCTGGTAATAGAAAGAGAAATATATATATACACACATTTAAAAAAAATGAATAAGTGGTTTTTATGGTGTTGATGATTTGAGATAAGTGGTCTTGTTTGTTTTGAAGTTAAAGATGTTATTCAGTCAAGGTCTGAGAGGTAATTATACCCCAACTTGATTGATTTCATTATTAACTGATAAAAAACAAGATTTAGTCCCAAAAAGAGATGTTTAAAGAGTTTAGTTGAATGCAGTGTTTTGGGTTGTTGTGACAATGTTTTATACAACATTCCTTTTAACCCAAGGAAGGGGAATTGTGGAAATATAATAAATAAATATTTCCTGAGTATAGAAATGAATGGGCGTGAAAGAGATAAGTAATTGGAAAGTTTTCCAATTATAAATAGAAGATTTTTTCTATGTATAGAAAATAAAAGGAGGCGATATATGGAAATGTTTTCCAAATAGCGAAAAGGGCCAAGAAGATTGTTGACAATATTTGGCTAACAAATATTTATAAGGAAATGAAGTAGTGATTTAATTAATGAATGAAATATTAATTATGGGGTCCAGTGATTGTTTGATGTTTTGAATGGATGCCTATTTTCTTCGATAATTAAATAACCGACTATCGAAGTTTCTGCCAATGTCGTTGTCAATATGGAGAGACCGGTTGGATTATTATCCGTGAACCACTCCGTATTGGCAGTAATGTTGCGAATCAGATTATATGAAGATAATTGGAGATGGAGTAAAGTGCAAGGACTTTTTCTATAAATAGAAATGGTGCCTTCGGTTTCGTTCAGTCCCAGAACGAAGTGAATGGAAGAATGTCTGACAGAGTATTTCCAATGATCGCATATGTTGGTCTGTATAGATATATATGGTGGCAGAGAATTTATTCTCTTAGCATAATATCCAGAATTTATTTGTGCAAATCAATTAATGATTTACGGATCTAACAATGTGGCATTCAAAGTGATTGTGCTATCAATGAATGATAAGAAATCGTAGCCTCAGGCCTCGAAAACCGGGAAATGACAAAAATCGGGCAGGCAGCATAACTATGTGGGTCGCTCTCATTAGGGTGTATAATAACCTATCTAGAGATATTCATTTCATTCCTTAATCTATTCGATGTTGTCCCATTCGGGAAACGGTTGCTGATCCCTACCGTTGGTGATATACATTAGATAAACTCAAGCGAAATGAGTGTTCGGTCATGTGTGGGCCGGGTTGCAAGATGTTCTTGTTGAACCCAGTGTGTTCCCCTCTAGAGATACACTATCGGAAGGTGGTTCCATACCTTGTCATGTTGGAAATCCAATCTTCAGTAAGCGCCCTGCGGTTTTTGGTTTTATAATATATATGGAGAGTGAGATGCAAGCGTTCCGCTAGATTCTATTTATTTCATGTAGACATTATTATAATATCATTAGATTTGATATCAAAAATATTTTGGGTTATCGTTTGTAAAAACCATCCATGTTTATGTGTGGATAGGTCTTATGATTATCATTTCTTTCGAAAGGATTTTTAAAGTTAAACAAATAATTGCAGTTTACTCGCACCAGTCCCGTGACAGACCCAGAGTTTATTTTGTTTGTTTTCCCTAAACTCTTGGGTGCCCAAATTTGTACGGGCAGTCAAGTAGTCGGGATTTTATTTTCAGGTTCACTTAGAAGAGCTGGAAGAAGGAGGCTTCACGAGTTAGCTATAGACTATCATATTTCTGCTGTGTACTATGTTGTATCTGAAAATAGGTGTTTATAACTGTTCCAGGAATAACTGTTGTGCTATGATGATGGTATGTATGTAAAGTTACTGATTTTTATTTCAAAAAGTTATGTTATATAATATATTTTATTCGTTCCGCTGTGAGATTTGTCTTCTTGGTTTTTATAATATATATAATATATATACATAAATGTTGATGATGCGATCGCTATCATCAATATCATCTTCGGGCGACTAGAGTGTGATGCTATATCTATCCAATATGTTAAAACTTTGAATATACGTTTGCAAGGCGTATATGCAAATTCTTTATATACTGGACTGTCCAAATCAATACAAATAAATGATCAAATACGAATAGTTGATTTAAATTTTCAAAACCAAACTTGTTTTCACTTTGAAAATTTACTCTTCACACTCGTTCTAGGATACTACTGATCCCATCTCTAACGAGTCATTCTCATTGGATATTACTAATCCAATATCTGATGAATTCTTTCGTATGGTTCTAATGTGCCTTGTTCTCGAGCTCTGTAAACCAAAGCTCTGGTACCAACTGTGACAAAAAGGAATTTCGCTCGATCCGAATCAGTCGCTAGACCGATCTAGACCGTTCGAAACACCTGATCGTTTTGAGAACACGACAAAACAGAACTCATACAAAAGAACATTTCATTGTATATTACAACAATGCATCAGATTACAAGAATATACAGAGTATAAATGAATAAATATAACACAGAAATATCAGAGATTTAAATTACATTTAAATACATAGCAGTGGAAAATAATACAATACACAACTAGAAGAGATATACGGATACAAAGCTTTCCGGATATCGTTCCAGCTGTAATCTAGGATCCTGTGAATATAAATCTGCAAAACCAAAACTACTAGCTGCCCGTGTCAAAATAAGGGCACCCGGAGTTTAGGTTAAAACAATAAACTCCAGGTCAGTCATGGGACTAGTGTGAGAACTAAAACAGTTATTAATCTTTATTTTTAAAGTTAGGTAAATCAAGGGACCACGCCGTATAACACGGAACGGGTTTCCTCCTGAGAATACCAGTGCATAAAACAAACAGCGCAATGCTAAATAAAGAAAAATGAAGCTGTTATAAGACCCAGGTCCTATCACTCAATGCTACGCAAGCCGGGGGATAGGGTTTTCCCTTATAACAGCCAAAGAATGCTTGATACGTTTAAAACAAATCATTTGATACTATTCTAAGTGTATAGTGTATAAAACAACTTCAAATCATAAGCATCAATCATAGGCGGCATGAATGCCCCATAACACTATGTCGCCATATATAGGTTATACAATCAAAATCGCAAAGTCGCGTATTTGGAAATTGGATTTCCATCTATGAACCGAGGCAAAAGATAGTCCTCAACCGATTCGAGACTCTCTAGCCCGAGCCTCAGGATCAGAACGCATCAACCCTTTAGATCGTCAGGGCCGGTCTACCAATGTGGATTATTATGCCTGAACACTACGTTTCCCCGCCCTTTGGGGGTGTAAATAAGCCAACGAATGACTCCATCGGACCCGGATCGTCCGATCAAACCGAGGCGCCTCGCAACAGCAACAACCACACAGGTGAAAAGTATATAAATGTCAGGGCTGGTAGGTCACTGACACCACCCTAGCTTGAAAGAAACGCATGCCCTCCCTGAGGTCCTCTCCCGTTTTTGGTTCACAACCGGGGTGCGAGGCTCGCGAATTCACATTACACAAAGCTGTGCCACACAGGCTATGCTTTGATCATCACCACAAGACTTTGCTTTTAAATAGAAGCCTCGATCAATTGCCACTTAGGCATGCCACACAGGCAATTCACTCCATGCGTTTGATATCCATCAATATATAACCCCTGAGCTCGTACGTCTCAGAGAAGGGCGTTAAGAAAGAGAATAAATTCTCCGTCGCCAAACAGATATATATATTTAATAGAGATCAATCACACGGACTAAAATCCAATGTCAGACACACAGTCCATTTACAAGTTCGTTCTGGGTCTGAACGAAACCGGAGGCACCTGGTACCCCGCATATCCATCGATCTCCAAGTACGTCTGGACGATCACTAACTGTTTCCATCTTCTTGGGTGTACAGCCCAATCAAGATCATCAGTAATTACCCAAACGACGTGAAGACCTCCGGTCTTCGACCACCGTCTTCATCTTCGACTTATCGTCGTATCAGTTATTCAGAATGAGATAAACCCGGTCTTTCTGAATAACTGGCGTATATATTATAAAAGTGTTACACAAACATAACATACGCCTCATTCCAATTCATCAGTCACTAACCGTAAATTAACAAGAGAATAATTCCCCAAATATTAACCCCGAAGGACGAAACCAACATCAGATCAATATTCAGAAAACCATTCTGCTTGGCTAACCGATAGTTAGTTTCTAAATTTTACATTCATAGGGAGAGGTTCCCATTAATTTTATCCAAGATAAATTCTTTATATTTATTCTTTAATCTATCCTTTTGAATTTTGATTCAACTAGTCGGGATTAACGAAACTTACCGAAGTAATCATTTGTTTTAATTTCCTAATCCCAACCTATTTATCCCATGAAGTAAAACTGGTAATACTTCATATCTAACACCACAGTGTTATCGGTAAATTCAATTACCATTTCACGTTCAAATCTAATTAAAGATTTAACTATCGCCTGGAGCAAAACTGATGATACTCCATTTTCGATCATTTCAATCTAATTAAAGACTCATTAAAACTCCACTTAGTTTTAATCTTTGACTGGGTTGAAGAATCAGTGTCATTTAAAACACGGTTCACGATAAACCCAAAATCACATTCCATTAATTATCGGGTTAAAGAACAAGTGTTATTTAAAACACTTTTCACGATAAACCCAAAAATCAATACCCATTCAATTCCAATTAAATATTATTTAATTGGTACACCTCATTAAATCTAAATAAAAAGATTTAATCTTTTCTCAACTGGGTTCAAGAACAGTGTAAGTCAAGACACCATTCACGACAAACCCAAATCACATTTGATATTAAATACAAGGCTCTGAATAGAAAATATCCCGGCTTATATTCAATATTAAATTCTACGACCAACAAATATCGTATTGGAAATAACGATATGTATATCTATATCTTTCAAATTTCTGTAACAACATCTGTATAGTCATGAAATCCAACATCGAAATATTCCGAAGACGATTTCAATTCAAATCCATTACAATGTAATCATTGGAAATTCTAGTTATTTTCAAAACCATTTCAAATTCAATTTATTTATTTAAAAATAAATAGAATTATAATTCTAGTTCAAAACTAGTTCATTTCGATAAAAATTTATTTTTATCTTTTCAAATATGGAGTTTTACATCCCAATTCTTTCTAAATCATTTCTTATGATTTTACAAAAATTATTACAATTTTTAATAATTTCATCAAGGCCTGTACAGTCGATTTCCATCAACGGCCATCGAACTGCACTTACAGCGACCTTTTTCAAATTCGATTTGGACATAATTCCAAATCCAACCATTAGATTTCTAATTTCTAATATTCTTTAGAAAGCTCTTTTCGATACGAACCCAACGGTTCCGGTTTCAGGAGAATCCGACGGTCGGATCTCCCGTAATGTCCGTTTGAAATCAATGGTCGAAATTCGCGAACTGTCGCGGCGCGGCGCGTTCTATTCAGGCCATTATATTATATATATATAATATATATTTCGTCAATTACTATTTAAAACGAATTTTATAAATAGTTTTGAACTCGTTTCAAAAACAATTTCAACTTCCATCTCAACTCAAATCAAAATTGAATCTTTCCTTATAAATTCATTTTAAAATTCATTTCTATTCAATTCAAGTTTCAATTCAATTTGAATTCATTTCAATTCATTTTAAATTCATTTCATTTCGAAATCGTTTTCAATTCATTTCATTTCGAAATCATTTTCAATTCATTTCATTTCGAAATATTTGATTCATTTCATTTCGAAATCGTTTTCAATTCATTTCATTTCGAAATCGTTTTCAATTCATTTCATTTCGAAATATTTGATTTCAAAATTACTTTTCAATATTCATTTTAAAATGAATAAAATCGATATAAATATCGTTCACGTCAAAATGGAGTCAATCTAATCAACACGGCTTCATATATTCCTTTATTCTATTCAGCAAATGAATATTTATTTTTGTCAACACACGACTAATCTCAACGAATGAGTACTGTCCACGTGTGACTATTTTTGTTAAATTATTTCGTTCAACACATGACTAATCTCAACGGATGAGTACAGTCAACACATGAACCTTTACTTTATAATATTCTTTATTCTCTAAATTGGAATGAGGCCCAATCAATCACCATATAAAATTAATTATATGGATTTTCATACAACACATGTATATAATAGCATTGAAAAATAATCAACCATCACCCAAAGTGCACTACACTGTATAAGCATCAAATATAGATATCTAACGCTTATAACAGCCTGTCAATCAATCGATCGACATATTTAATCAATCAGGATGAGTGAACTTCATATTTCATCCCAACACCCGTGTGGGGTTTCAAACAATCAAACACATATTTTATTTGTATAGTTGGGCGATGTGTAAAATTTATCGTCCCGATCAATGTCCTTCAAATAGGTGTACATAAACAAACCGTCCGGTTTGTAAATGAATATTTTATTTTATTCACTTCACGTTAAAAATTATATTTTTAACGATAAAACATTTTATTTTAACATATGAATTTCTATTCAGTTCATTCTTTAGATAAAATGATATTTTTATTTTTCTAACTTATTTTAGAAAATTTCGGCGGCATAACGGCACGATACTAGAAACGGGACAAGGCCTAGCCTTATCCCCGGTCTAGTAAAGGCCCACGCCATTCACACATCAATCCAATCAATTTCATTTCACCAAACAATTCAATTCAAACCAAATAATCTAACCAACTACATAACCAAACAATTAAACAAACAAGCCATCCATGGTCTGTGGATGACGGGTGTCGGGTGCTACTAAACACCATCTGCATCCTAGTATATATTTCAATTATAAATAAATTAAAGAGTGAGAATTTCTCACCAATAGCTATCCAAACATCTTGACTCTTCTTTGATAGAAATCTTCATCGTTATCGCATTTTTGTCATCTTCGTTGCTGTAGCCACTACATATGTAAAAATCGAATTTTTACTTCGCTATTCAGTATATAAAAATCGAATTTTTACCTTGTTATTCAATATATAAAAATAGAATTTTTACCTTGCTATTCAATATATAAAAATCGAATTTTCACTTCGCTATTCAATATATAAAAATCGAATTTTTACTTCGCTATTCAATATATAAAAACCGAATTTTTATTTCGTTGTTCAATATATAAAAACCGAATTTTTATTTCGCTATTCAATATATAAAAACCGAATTTTTATTTCGCTATTCAATATATAAAAATCGAATTTTTACTTCGTTGTTCAATATATAAAAATCGAATTTTTATTTCGCTATTCAATATATAAAAACCAAATTTTTTTCTACTTCTAAAAATCATTCCTTTTTGTAAATAAAAATCTAAAATTTTTTCTAATAAAAACCTAAACTTTTTATTAATAAAAATCCAAACTTTTTATTAATAAAAATCTAAACTTTTTGTTAATAAGAATCTTCTTTAATCTAAGTAAATAAATAAAAGTCAGTTTTATATATATATATATATATATATATATATATAAAATAACAAGTTTTAAAGAGCTCACTGTTGCTTTTGGAGGAGGGAGAGGAGCGCAGGGGGTTATCCACCACCATCGATCGAAGGGAGGGGGATCTCGGCATTGTCGGCGGTCGCAGGGAGGTTTGCAGGCTGGCGGCGCGATCATCGAACTCCGGTGCAGCTAGGGTTCGGCTTGCCTTCGACTGGGGGCGCATCGATTAGCTGAAGAGGAGGAGAGGGGTTCGGCGAGCAAGGGGACGTCGGAGCCGCGGTGCGGTGGGGCCAACGGTCGGTGGCGGGTTCGATTCCGCCATCGTTCTCTATTTTTTTTAATTTAAAATCGATTTGCAGAAGAATGAACGGGGGGGGGGGGGGGGCAGAAGAGTTTAAGGGGGGGAGAGAGAAAGGAAGTTTCTTTTTATTTTATTTATTATTTTATTTATAAAAAGTTGACTTTTACATACGACCTCTAAACGAGGCCCACCGCCTATCGTCCATAGCGTTTTACCCCCATTCCGAACACAATGGGATATGTGTCGCAGGCTGATTCGGTCGTTTCGATCGGTTTCTGTTGAATTTAGATTTAAATCATTATATTGAATTTCAAACGTACATTTCAAATTACCGGGGCCACATACTAACTAGAAAAATTCCCCAAAAATATTTTCTAGCTTCGTATTGACGATACGGTCCTAACAAAACTAGTTTCATCGAATTCTGAGACCGTTGGAAAAATGGCCATTTTCCAGTCGATTAAAATCAACTGAAACTGGTCAAACGCGTTTTCCTTTGCCACGCTCACATATTGATTCGAAAAATTATGAAATTTGGAATCTAAAAATAACTTTACATCACGGACCCAACAAATGTGGTTTCGTCGAAATCCGAGGTCGTTTGCAAAATTCCCATTTTTAAGGGCCTGAATTCCATAGCGACTATTCAGAATTTTCAACTGAACATATCTTTTGATTCCCGCTATGAAATCTTGATTTCCCGGATTTGTTGGAAAGATATTCTCAAATAGATCCCAATGTTTTTGGTTTCACTAAAATCCAGATTGTTTTGCACCCGGTACATTCAATTGAAGTAAGAAATCGAATTATCGAACTACCGCGCCATTTTCTATTCCTTTTATAATTATAAATAAATTTTTATATTCTAACGTCGATCTATATAACTATATACGATTGAATTTCATTCAAAAGAAATTTTCTCATCGATATTATTTAAAATAATTCATTTTATATAATCAAAATTCGCTAAAATTGCCAAAATAAAAATTTTAAACTGGCCCAGATTTTCGGGTTGTTACAGTTTTCTTCTATTCTAACATTTCTTTCTTTCTATTTCTCATCCTCTAGCTTCTTTCTAATAATGATTCGTATTTCTTTGCACTTTGGGTTGAACGTATGGTGTTATTAGTCAACTCAGATAGTACGGATTTGCGGGCTGTTACAGTTGGTATCAGAGCTTAGGTTGAGTGAATACCTAGGCTTGTGGAATGTCCTTATTAGAGATAGGGTCAGTAGTACCCTAGAATGAGTTGAGCGCAAATATATAAGAGAGCGCATATTTGTTAATTGATATAAAAATTATTTTATATTGTGTTGGCTAGTTTGTTGAGTGGTTTATGAATTCTGATCGAACCGTGGGACGCCACGAAGTCGATAGGAATTTCTAAATACTTGAACAAAGAAATTCAACATAGTATTATTTTAAAGTGGGTAAATGAAATAATTTTACTCAAAATTCTATTTTGATATAGAAAGGAATAATTTTCTGAAATTATTATAACATATAGATGTGTTGTATGTTAATATTATAATTCGATAAGATTATAAAATTGAAATGGTTGTATATAACCTAATAGAATTTGTATACAAATGAAATATACAAATGAGATGAACTGGAGTTAAATTCAAACCGTAAATTGGAATTTAAACCTGAGAAGTTTAGAAAATAATTTCTAAAAGTATATTAAAGTAATATAGCTTTGTGTTTGAAGGATTTTTGAATCAAAATCATTTTTGAATGGATTTTGAAAGGATAAAGCACTGAACTCACTTCAGTGGCTGGAAAATAATAATGATGATGACCGCGACGTCATCAGTGTTCATTTCCTAGATTCTAAGTAATGGATTGCTACGTTAGAAGAGTTTTGATGGAAATTTGTTTGAAAGAAAACAAGTTGATTTTAAAATTCAAATGTTTAGAATTTGAGATAGTTATAAATATACGTATATATTTATATGATTTATGAAGGATTTGAAATAAAAACCTAGATATTTGATTTCTGGAATTTAAATTTAACTTAAGCAAGTTAAATAGATCAAAGTGAATAAATTGATTTAAATCACTTTGAATGAATTCGAATACATATGAATGGAATATGAATTGGATGTGAAATATTGATTATAAATCATTCAGATAAAATGAATACAAGTTTATATGGTGTGTAATATGAATGGGAAAAAATTCAGTAGAACTAAAGTTGTAGAAGTATGAAATGTTGAGTTTCAACATAAGTGAGTTTTTGAAAAATAATGGGTTTGTAGCATTTTTCCTACTTTAGTAATTTCGGGGACGAAATTCTTTTGAGGGAAGAATGTAACGACCCAGATTTTTGAACGATTAATTTTAAATATTTAATATGGTTTTAAATATTAAGTTGATAGTATAAATGAATTTTTGTATTAAGTTATCGATTTAACAATTGATTTCGATTTAATATCGAATATATTAAATTATCGTAATACGAAATATAATTGAAATCGAAGTTAAGAACTGAATCAAAACAATTCAGATGACCAATATAAATTCAATTTTAATAAAAATAATTTATTACCAGCGAATTGATTAGTTGTGAATTTAAATTATATTATATTAATTTAATATGAAATATACATTGAAATTAAATATCAAAATATATTCAGTTCAGTTCAAAATAACGAAATGATATTGAAACGTCATTCTGTACGCTAAAACAACGGTTCATGATTTAAATTAATGGACCCGAGATATGTGATTGTGGATAGGTTCGAAATCAAATCAGAATCTATCTAAAAGAAATAAAAATCTCTTTATATCAAATCGCAATTAAATCAAAGTCAATTCGAATTTAATTCAAATGTACTTTAACACAGACATAATTTCTTCACCCCTAAGTATACATCTTCTATAAAATCACGATAAAACCCAGCTCTCATTCCTTTTATTTTCATTCTCTGGCAAATCAAATGGAGGTCTTTGAAATCAAATAAAATGAAAATGGATCTTCCGTATATAGTCAAACTTCCCCTTTCGGTTCTTCTAAAAACAATTGGGTATAATAAATAGAAAGACCACCATTTCAAAAGTCAAATCGGAATGCCAGAAGTAAGATCGCAAGTCCTGAAGGAGCAAGCATAAGTCGTTGTTTTCCTGTAGCAGTGGGGTTCAGACCTCCAACGTATTCCGCATGATGGCTTTAACCTACTAATCGACGCGACGATGGGGAAACAAGGTGAGGGCTCGGCTCAGTGAAGTCGTGATTTCAATTAAATTATAAGGGGTTCGACTGCTTTGTGTCCACCCTAAAGTTCATCGCGATTTGATAAGGAACATCGAAGTCTCATATTGCGGTTGTCAGATGGGAAGGGATGCGCGATAAAGCCATTTAGGGAATTTCAAAATTTGCGATGGTATGGTTCGATCTGGTTCTCATTTTGTGGCTAGGGCGGTGTTTGATTGTCTGATGCGAACTGGGGATCGTCTGAACTAATGTCGATCTTTGTTTGGTTTTAGCTTGTATTGGGGGGATGTTTGATGAGCGGTATGTGGAAGTATGGCATGGTAGTTTTGAACGTTATTTAGATTTAAATTAATTTCATGACCTGGAGATGATAACAAGCCTGGAAGAGCAGACTAAAGGGCACGCTGGCCCGACTGGTCATGACAAAGAGAATGGTCGGTCATGGAATGGAAAATGCCGAATTATTTTGGGGTTAGTTACTGAGCAAGTTCGAATTTGCTTAATATGGAGGATTTTGAAGTTTACAATATGAGGCAACAAAGGGAAGACAAGTAGTAGTGTGTTTTCTATTCTAAAACAACAAGGAAAATATATGGTTAAAGGTAAAATTTTATAATTTATTAAATAAGTTCATGATATTTAAATTATTTAAAATTCGCTTAAATTTGTAATCGAAATAAGTATATTACATGATATTAGATACAAGAGAAAAACTGGTTACGTTGAATTATATCGGTGTAGGCTACATGATGGAATTAGAATGGGAGTCAAAATGGATCGAAGCAAAATCATGGTGAGTAAATCTCGCTCACCTTTAGTTAAAAATAATTGTTGTTGGTTATTGGTTGTATTTAAATATTTTTGTGCCTATTTAAAATATATATTAGTTATTTAGGATTGGTGTTTGTGGTTATTATATATATATATATATATATTGGTGGTTGGATTCCCGCAATATCATTAGCGGATTCCGGCAGTATCATTAGCGGATGACCCTGTACGCCCCCACGTTATGGTAGTGGATGACCTTCTATACCACAATATCCTACCTCGAAGCAGGATGGGTATTATTTATGTTGGCTAACGTATGTGGATGCAGGAAAATAGGTTGAAGGGATCCAACTGGATTCCTCAAAAATATAATTATTTGTTTGATTTCATATATGTTACCCTATATGATGTGTTAGAATAACCTGTAACTGATATTTGAGTGTTTTGGATGTTTAAAATTTCACTGGGCATAAAAGTGTGATTTATAGAAATATCGTGAAAATGATATTTTGAGAATTAAAATGGAAAATCTATTTTTTCTAAAATAGAATTCGAATTTCGAATGGACTAGAGATATTAACTTGTTTTGAATAAACAAAACAAGTATTGAATTTATAAACGTTGTTTATAAATTAATAATAATAGATTTGAAGTGAAATTATAAACAGTATTTATAAATAAAGTGGAAAAATTATCATTGGATAATTTGAATATTTAAATTCAAATGTGAATTTGAAAATAGAAATGGGGAAATCGTTTTAAAGAAATAAACGATGGAATTTATTCTGACGTTCAGATTATAAATTGAACTAAAATAAATCCGTAAGGATTTATGATTTGAATTAGATTAATTCAAATTTATTTAAATAGAAGTTAAATTGAATATGAAAATAAATTGGGTGTTATATATATATATATATATATAAGTTATTCTAAATAGGAATTTCCAAAACGATATTTTGGTTTTAAATAGATTTCGAAATAGATTTGTTTAAATATAAAACAAGTAAATTTATAAAATTGTGGTTATAAATATAATGAATTAATTATTAAGAGATAATTTGAATATTTAAATTCAAATATGAATTTAAAAATAGAATTTGAAATCATTCGAAAAGGGAACAACGGTTTTTATTCCGAAATTCGGAATATCAAAGGGATGGAGTTTCAAAAAGGAATTTGAAAAGGGCACTTGTTTAAATATATGAAACAAGGAAGTTGAATTTATAAATAGTGTTATAAATTTGGTGAAATAAATTATCGTTTGGATTATTTAAACCATTTAAATTCAAATGGGAATTTAAAAGTGAATTGGGAAGTGTTTTGAAACAAAACGATTGAATTATATTTCTGAATTCGGAATATAAGCTGAATTGAGAAGAATTCAACGGGCTTATGACTGAAATTCGATTATTTAAAATTTTATAAATAATTTATTTATAAAAGGAATTGGAATTAAATATAGAAGATCGAAGTATAAATAAATTTATTACCGAGTGACGAAAAATCGACAATTATAGATAATTGAAAATATTAAGTTGAATTGGGAAAATTAGTTTAATATATATTAAAATATATTATAATAGAGTTGGAATTTATATATAAACAAAGTTTAAAATGTTTATATATTAAATATAATTAAAATGAACTCGTCGCAGCGCGACAGTTCGTGAATTGGCGTTTCGAACTTCAATTGAGTATATAGAACTCAATTTAAGTCGAAATTCTTTGAAACAAGAATCTTCAGGACCGATTGAATAATAGTTTTCCAATGGAAGAGAAAATTTTGAATTCTGTCGTATAGATTTTGAGGTATGTCAAAATCAAATTTTCAGAAAAACAGCGCCAGAACCGTTGTAAAACCATAATGGTTTATTTGAATTAATAAAAGGACTTTTAGTAAATAAAATCCGAATTGCCATTAGAAAAATCAAGACTGGAGATATAAAATAAATATGATCTCCAATGAAGTAAGTGAAATGATTTTTGAGACAAAAATCAGATTTTTAGTTATTGAATAAAACTAAGTAATTTGAATAATAATTAGTTAATCGAAATTCGATATGAAAATGGACTTTGAATAAGTAAAGTAGATTTGAGAATATTTATTCGAAATTGAATATGGAACTTGAGTCGAAATGGAATTAAATTAATTCATAAGCAAGATAAAATGATAATTGAACATGATATGTTCAAATATAAAGTTAAATGGGAAAAGGAGCTAATAAAAAGATTAAACAACAAGTTGAGTTAAAAATGACTGAACTGAGTTGAAATAAATTAGAAATGGACACATATGCGTTAGACAGGTATGAAATGAAGTACATGAAGTGTATAAAGCTTATAAAAAGGTACACGTTTAAATTCCATATGTGTTTTTATGTGCCGACTCGGTAAGCCACTTGGCTTTTTTATTTTATTTTTGAATGGAAAGGGAGGCGAGTTGAGGTTTGAACTATCGACCGGTACAAAGGAGGTTATGGCGAAATTTTCTGGAAATTTGAGGAGTTAGAATATTTTTAAGATAATTTGATAACTAGAAATCTATATATCAATATATATATAATCTGGTAAGGAAACGAACTTAAAAATTGAATATTATAAACAAAAAGGAAATCAAAAATATGTAATAGAAAGAGAAATATATATATCCGTTTTAAAAAAAAATGAATAAGTGGTTTTTATGGTGTTGATGATTTGAGATAAGTGGTCTTGTTTGTTTTGAAGTTAAAGATGTTATTCCGTCAAGGTCTGAGAGGTAATTATACCCCAACTTGATTTATTTCATTATTAACTGATAAACAACAAGATTTAGTCCCAAAGAGAGATGTTTAAAGAGTTTAGTTGAATGCAGTGTTTTGGGTTGTTGTGACAATGTTTTATACAACATTCCTTTTAACCCATGGAAGGGGAATTGTGGAAATATAATAAATAAATATTTCCTAAGTACAGAAATGAATGGGCGTGAAAGAGATAAGTAATTGGAATGTTTTCCAATTATAAATAGAAGATATTTTCTATGTATAGAAAATAAAAAGAGGCGATATATGGAAATGCTTTCCAAATAGCGAAAAGGGCCAAGATGATGGTTGAAGATATTTGGCTAACAAATATTGTTAAGGAAATGGAGTAGTGATTTAATTAATGAATGAAATATTAATTAAGGGGTCTAGTGATTGTTTGATGTTTTGAATGGATGTTTGTTTTTCTTCGATAGTTAAATAACCGACTATCGAAGTGTTTTCCAATATCGTTGTCAATATGGAGAGACTGGTTGGATTATTGTTCATGAACCACTCTGTATTGGCAGTAACGTTGCGAATCAGATTATATGAAGATAATCGAAGACAGAGTAAAGTGTAAGGACTTTTTCTATAAATAGAAATGGTGCCTTCGGTTTCGTTCAGTCCCAGAACAAAGTGTATGGACGAATGTCTGACAGAGTATTTCCAATGATCGCATATGTTGGTCTGTATAGATATATATGGTGGCGGAGAATTTATTCTCTTAGCATAATATCCAGAATATATTTGTTCAAATCAATTAATGATTTACGGATCTGACGATGTGGCATTCAAAGTGTTTGTGCTATCAATGAATGATAAGAAATCATAGCCTCAGGCCTCAACAACCGGGCAATGACAAAAATCAGGTAGGCAGCTTGGCAATGTGGGTCGCTCCCATTAGGGTGTATAATCACCTGTCTAGAGATATTCATTTCATTCCTTAATCTATTCGATGCCGTCCTATTCGGGAAATGGTTGTTGATCCCAACCGTTGGTGATATACATTTGATACACTCAAGCGAAATGAGTGGTTAGTCATGTGTGGGCCGGGTTGCAAGATCTTCTTGTTGAACCCAGTGTATTCCCCTCTAGAGATACACTATCAAAAGGTGTTTCCATACCTTGTCATGTTGGAAATCCAATCTCGAATAAGCGCCCTGCGGTTTTTGGTTTTATAATATATATAGAGCATGAGATGCTAGCGTTCTGCTAGATTCTATTTATTTGATGTAGACACTATTATAATATCACTGGATTTGGTATCAAAAATATTTTGGGTTATCGTAAGGCAAAAACCAACCGTGTTTATGTGTGGATCGGTCATACGATTGTCATTTTTTTCGAAAGGATTTTTAAAGTTAAACAAATAATTGTAGTTTACTCACACCAGGCCCATGACTGACCCAGAGTTTATTTTGTTTGTTTTCCCTAAACTCTTGGGTGCCCAAATTTGTACGGGCAGTCAAGTAGTCGGGATATTTTTTTCAAATTCACGTAGACGACCTGGAAGCAGGAGGCTTCACAAGTTAGCTATAGACTATTATATTTCCGTTGTGTACTATGTTGTATCTGGAAACAAGTGTTTATAACTGTTCTAGGAATAACTGTTGTGCTCTGATGATGGTATGTATGTAAAGTTACTGATTTGTATTTCAAAAAGTTATGTCATATACTATATTTTATTCGTTCTGCTGTGAGATTTATCTTCTTGGTTTTCTTCTATTCTAACATTTCTTTCTTTCTATTTCTCATCCTCTAGCTGCTTTCTAATAATGATTCATATTTCTGTGTAATTTGGGTTGAACGTGTGGTGTTATTAGTCGACTCAGATAGTACGGATTTGCGGGCCGTTACAGACACTCTAGCAAGTGCCTCAGGACTACACACTCTGGACAACCTTGGTTCCTGCAGTGCCGGTCCACACTTACGTTAGTGGATTGGTTATTCCTGAACACACGTTTCCCGGTCCTATAGGATCTATCCATCGGCTCCGAAGGGACCGATATATGTGAGGCGCCTCGCAATTCAACCACCACATAGGTAAAAATATAACAATGTCAGGGTATGCAAAACCCTAACACCACCATTGCTAGAAAGAAACGTCATGCACTCACTGCGTTCCCTTATCCCTTTTTGACTCATACTGAGGTGTGAGACTCACGAATTAACGCTATACACAAAGCTATGCTATATTAGAGCCGAGATTTGATCATCAACCACAAGACTCTGCTTTTCAACAAAAGCCTTGATCATTTGCATCTCCGCATGCCACACAGGCAATCCATGCCATGCGACTGATATCTATCGATATATAACCTCTGAGCTCGTACATCTCAGTGAAGGGCGTTAATTAAGAGAATAAATTCTCCGCCGCCAAACAGATAAATATTTTATAGAAATCAATCAAAACAGAATAAAATCCAATGTCATACACACATCCATTTACAAGTTCGTTTTAGGTCTAAACGAAACCGGAGGCACCTTATTTCTCGTCCTGTATGTCCAATACAGGAGAGAGACCCTCGCATATCAGTCGATCTCCAAGTACGTATGGACGATCACCACTTATTATCTCGTCTTGGATGTACAGACCAATCAAGACATCAGTAATCATCCAAACAATGTGAAGACCTCCAGTCTTCAACCACCGTCTTCATCGTCAACATATCGTCGAATCATTTATTCAGAATGGGTATAAACCCGGCCTTTCCGAATAACTCACATAGATAATAAACAAGTGCTATAAAAACACAACATACGCCTCATTCCAATTCAGAATATTATTTTATTTAAATATTCACATCTTTAGGGATTTGTTCCCATTAATTTTATCAAAGATAAATTCTTTAAATTTTTTTCTTTAATCTTCCTTTGGATATCAATTCAAACCATGTTACATTTTTCCAAACTAGTCGGGATTAACGCACCTTACCGAAGTAACCATTTATTTATCTTCCCAATCCCTACCGATTCTGTAACACCCCACACCCGCTATGATCACTCACAAAGGGAATGCCATAGCATCGGTGGAGTATTTTAGTGAATATAGAACAGAAAAATTACACCAAGACAGATATAAATAGTACTTGAAATTTTAAAACATCATCTCATAACAGCGGAAATAAACATGTCTGGTTACATCATAAAGCCATGATAAAAGTCAAGTACAATATCCGTCAAAATAAAGAAGTACATAATCCCACTCTCTCATACAATAGCCATAACAAAAGAGAAGATAACTGGATAACTGGAGCTTTACATCTACCCAAGCTTCCAAAGGCTGGAACAGCAATCCGATCAAGCTCTACTACCGCTAGGATCCACCGTAGGACCTGAGGGTTGGGAAAAAAGATAAAAACAACGGGGTCAGACATAAGTCTGAGTGAGCCCTATAACCTTAACAATACAATTATTAAAGTAATTAGGGTATGACATGAACTCGGTACGGTACCTTTGGGGATAATAACTACACTAAGTATCCAACAACATAGGACGAACTAAGATAACCGTCAGGACGCATCTACCCACCCAAGGATAATTACTAACTGCACCACACCAGTCATTCCTACTTAAAGGTTGATCCCTTCCAAGGACTTAGAAAATTTCCCCAATAATTTCATGTACTCCTAGCTCACTACATAGGTGCCGTCTGCCCCTATCTCCACTAGGTGTACTCAGTAATTCTTACCCAGTAGTTTCGTGTACCCCTACATAGGTGCCGTCTGCCCCTATCTTCACTAGGTGTACCCACTACTCCCCATCGATCGGCTCCCTACCGTAGATACCCGTGCTGGTCCCACAGTGGGGTGTATCACTCCCCTAAAGTGGCTACCCAATACTAACGGTGCACGGCTTTATATCTACACGATGCAACAACGGCTTATCTACCAGCCCGGGCCCACACACGCATATGAAGCCCGTTGGACTTGCGTTGCCACCGCTAACCCGTTTTGGCCTCTTATAATCAAGCCCAATATGCGTGTCCCGTCACTCGACATGGGTCGAGCCCACAAAGATACGTTTGGGATATTGGTTGAAATGGGCCCCCACAAGCTACCCACTTAAGCTTGTCATATATCTAGTGTATCCCACTTAACCCTTTAATCATGTTTAGTTACATGTTTCCACTTGGTTAAGTATTCTAATCGTATTTTCTATTGCCACCCAAGGCAACCCACTAGATTCCACATGCCACCCAAGGCAACCACAAAATTTCCTCATGCCACCCAAGGCACCCACTTAACCCCTCATGTCCCACTACATGCTATTATGGTTAAGTGTTTCTTAATTAATTAAGACCGTGATCTCCCATAAAGACCTCCCACATTCGACTGGCTGTTATGACCGCCTGGTTAAGCCGGTAGAATCCGGGCAGTCTTACGTCATAACAGAGTCTAACCTCGTGTCTTTACCTTAATCACGTATTTAATTTATGGCTAAGACCTCTCACATTGGGCTGACATTTGTAGCAACTGGTTAAGCCGGTCGGGTCCGGGCAGTTTTACACTACAAATGAGTCCAACCTCGTGTCTTAGTCGATTAATTACACCTAATTAATCACCCCCCCATATTAATTATCCCTAATTAATATCAAGTTTACCATAACATGGGTAGACCTAACTCAATAGGTAAATTCCCATGGGGTAGACCTAACTCAATAGGTAAATTCCCACTTATGGTAATTTATTTTTACGGTATGCTTAATCATACCCAACCATTCATTTATTAACATATTTACCCACCCCATCGTTCCCCACGTAAATCGTTCTCATTTCATAACATAATAAAAGGGGAAGATCCATCACACATATCATGGGTTTAGCATATAACTTTGTCATGGGTTAAGAGGATGTCAACTTGCATATATGAACACATATTAACCCAACTTGCTCTTAAGCATCTACATAACTTGCATAATTATTCACATGACCTCATAAGCATGCATAACATGGTAATCTTGCATTTGAGCATACACTTAACTTGCATATTTATTCACATAACCTCATAAGCATGCATAACATGGTAATCTTGCATTTGAGCATACACTTAACTTGCATATTTATTCACATAACTTCATATGCATGCATAACATATTAATCTTGCATTTAAACATACACATAACTTGCATCATCATTCACATAACTTCATATGCATGCATAACATGTTAATCTTGCATTTAAACATACACATAACTTGCATCATCATTCACATAACTTCATATGCATGCATAACATGTTAATCTTGCATTTAAACATACACATAACTTCATAAGCATGCTTAACATGTTGCATAATAGATCAATGTCCAACTTAGTGTTTTGCATCATAATCATCATGAAACATAGCACCAAACTTGCATAAAGATATAACATTAAACTTGCATAAAAATGTCATGAACACATACACTAAACTTGCATGACATAGAGCATATAACTTGCAAAACACATGACATATACAATATTAAGCTTGCATAAACACATTGATCCACAAACATAACCATACATCATCATATCCTATCTTAATCAATTTAACAATTGATTATTAAGGGGATAGAAGCTCACCAAAACACAATTAGCAAGCTAATGAAGAAGATTAAGATACTTAGAATGGATTAGAGAATGATTTGAGAGGGATTTGCTTGCAACTCCTTCATGAACTAGTGGAGGCCATGCTCAAATTTCATTTTGCCATAGTTTAGTTACAAGACTTAATTATGAATGAATTAGGGTAGGGTTGGGGTCTTATTTATAGGATTAGGTGAGTGTTTTAGGCCCTTAGATTAACCCTAGATTAGGTTAGGACCCTTAGATTTAGGAAATCTCTAGAACCAGCCCTCCTAGCCAGCCTGAAACCCAACCTGGTGCAACCTGGTGCACCCAGGTTCACTGGGCGCCTGGACCCTGTCGACAGGCAAGTCGACAGGCATGTCGACACCCCTGTCGACAGGCCTGTCGACAGCCCTGTCGACATGGGCTGGGCGGGAAGCTTCCCGCCTGACCCCGCCTGGCCCATTCCAAATTTGAATATTTTGAATTTTTAAAATCTGTTTTAGATTTAAATTTTCTGCAAACTTCATCAGGCCATAACTGGGCCATACGGACTCCGATTTTCGAAAACTCGGACTCTATTTCGCGTATTTTTCCGAGACGAACGTAATGACGCTGCCCGTTTCCCCTAATTCCCACATCTGAGATTATTTATCCTGTAATTAGTGAATTTTAGTATTAACTAAAATTCGGGGTGTTACATTCTCCCCTCCTTAAAGGATTTCGTCCCCGAAATCTCTAAGCTAAGGAGAATGCCTATCCTACCATCCAAACAACCATCTACTCAAATCATCAACCACGGGCATCCATTGTCCTTAAACAGTTTCTAATGATGTATGAGCATATGCAAACAGTGTGTGTATATGTTCCCTATCTAATGTATGAACATATGCAAACCATGATAGTGTCATGCATCCATTATGTATGCGAGAAAACCCTATCGACACATACAATATCTACATGAGTGCACAATCATTCACCAAAATGCATCATCCATGTGATAACACAACCATTATACATCCATAAATATATTTTCCTACACACAATTTTATGCAATATGCAATATGAAGTGACTGAGCCGATCTAGTGCCTAGAGTGTGTGTATATGCATCCACGAGCAACCACTAGCAAACACTTGCATCCACTTGCATCCATCAACCATAACATGTCTCAAACACATGTTTCAACCATAGGTTTACCCTATCTAAAGGTCAAAGGTACTAACGAGAGGACATTCCAAAGATAAGATAAGTACTAGACAAACGATAAAGGAGAAAGTAAAGACATACCCTCAAAAAGAAATGGGTACAATGAATGCATCTTCGCTTCCGTCTCCCAAGTTGCGTTGCTCTCATCTTCTCCCCATTGCACCTTGACTAGTTGAACCTCTCTGTTTCTTAACTTCCTAGTCTCTGACCCAAGGATGCGAGTAGGAGCTCGTCTAATAGTCGCATCACGCTCTATCTCCATATCTCTAAGCAAGCTCGGCTCTACCACCTCTGCAGTCTCATGTAAGCATTTCCTCAGATGTGATACATGGAATACATCATGAACACCGCTAAGTCTGTCGGGCAACTCCACCCTATATGCCATCCGTCCAATCCTTTCCTTGATAGGAAACGGCCCAACAAACCTTGGTGCTAACTTCCCAACGGATCCGAAGCGAACAACATTTCTCAACGGAGATACCTTAACAAAAACCATATCCCCAACCTCAAACTCAAGATCCGTCCTTCTCTTGTCCGCATAAGATTTTTGCCTATCCTGCGCTGCTTTCATCCTTCTTCGAATCAGATCGATCTTCTCTGAAGTCTCCCTAACCATATCAGGCCCAAGCAAAATCTTATCCGTAGATTCCCACCAACATGTAGGGGATCGACAAGGCCTTCCATAGAGAGCTTCGAAAGGAGCCATACCAATACTGGACTGAAAGCTGTTATTATATGCGAACTCCACCAATGGAAGATGCTCTTCCCATGTATCTCCAAAATCTAAGATACAAAGTCTCAAAAGGTCTTCTAGAACACGATTCACCCTCTCAGTCTGGCCGTCTGTCTGAGGATGATATGCGGTGCTCAGACACAATTGAGTCCCCACTGCCTCTTGCAAACTTCTCCAGAACTCACTAGTGAAGATAGGATCTCGATCACTCACTATGCTAGAGGGTACCCCATGCAATCGAACTATCTCTCGAAGATATACTGAAGCTAGCCATGGAGCGGTCCTCTTGCTCTTCACAGGTATGAAATGGGCGCTCTTAGTAAGTCTATCTACCACCACCCAAATTCCTGTATTACCCTTCCTCGATCTGGGTAACCCGTCAATAAAATCCATCGAGACGCTATCCCACTTCCATTGCGGAACTTCCAATGGGTGAAGCAACCCACCTGGTTTCTTTTGCTCCGCCTTCACCTGCTGACATACCAAGCATCGAGCTACATATTCGGCCACATCTTTCTTCATACCGGCCCAGAAGAAAACCCTCTTCATATCTTGGTACATCTTATCCCCACCGGGATGAATGGTCATCCTAGAACGGTGTGCATCATCAAGAATAACCTTCCTCAACCCTTCATCTTGCGGTACACAAAGTCTACCGTCTCTACGCAAGCACCCCCTATCGTCTAGGGTGTACCTACTCAAATGGCTGGACGACTCCCCCCTTATGAGCTTCTCTATCAACTCAACCAACTGTGGGTCGTCCCTCTGGGCTTCCCCAATCCGCCCCAAAAGAGTAGGCCTAACTTCCAAGGAAGCTAGCAAACCGGGTACATAATCAATGGAAGGTCTGAAATCAAACATCGAGATAAATTCCAAGCTTTGCCGTTCCACGAACAATGGACTCAAGGACAACCTCTTCCTGCTCAAGGCGTCCGCCACCACGTTACCCTTGCCAGGGGTATACGCTATCTCGAAATCATAGGATGCTAAAAACTCCATCCACCTTTGCTGTCTCAAGTTTAAATCTTTCTGAGAGAATAAGTACTTTAATGATTTATGGTCAGTGAACAACTCGAATCTCTCACCAAGAAGATAATGGCGCCAAATCTTAAGCGCAAAAACAATAGCGGCCAGCTCTAGATCATGGGTAGGGTAATTTTTCTCATGTGCCCTCAACTGCCTTCCACCATAGGCTATTACCCTTCCCTATTGCATTAGGACTGCGCCAAGTCCTGTCCCACAGGCATCGGTATAGACAACAAATGGCTTGCTCCCATCTGGCAATACTAAAACTGGAGCCGTGGTTAAAGCTCTCTTTAACCGTCGGAACGCATCATCACAATCTACGTCCCATGTGAAAACAAGATTCTTCTTTGTTAAGCGGGTTAATGGGGCTGATATCTTCGCGAAGTCTTTGATAAACTTCCTATAATAACCCGCCAACCCCAAGAAACTTCTTACTTCGGTAGCATTCTTCGGAACCTTCCAATCCTGAATTGATACTACCTTCGCGGGATCCACAGCTATCCCTTCCTTGGAGACCACATGCCCCAAGAACCGCACTTCCCTCCTCCAGAAGTGACATTTAGAGAATTTAGCCTTAAGGCTATGCGCTCGAAGAGTCTTCAACACTTCCCCAAGATGTAGGGCATGCTCTTCTTCACTCTTAGAGAATACTAAGATATCATCCACAAAGACCACCACAAATTTATTAAGGAACTCCCTGAACACCCTACTCATCAAATCAACGAAATATGCAGGGGCGTTCGTCAACCCAAATGGCATCACCAGCCACTCATAGAAACCATCCGGAGTCCTAAAGGCAGTCTTGTCTATGCTATCCTCAGCCACCCTCAACTGATGAAACCCCGTGGCCAAGTCCAACTGAGAAAATACTGAAGCGCCAACCAACTGATCGAAAAGATCATCAATCCTCGGCAATGGGTGTCTATTCTTCTTTGTGAGCTTGTTAAGTTCTCTATAGTCTACACAAAGTCTGAGAGACCCATCTGCCTTCGTAGCAAATACTACTGGAGCACCCCACTCTGATATGCTCCGTCTTATGAACCCCTTCTCAAGCAACTCCCCTACTTGCTTATGGAGTTCCCTCCTCTCACGAGGAGCCATGTGGCGCACTGGTAAAGATACCGGTTTAGCATTATCCACCAAATATGTTCGGAAGTCAATCTCCCGCTTCGGAGGTAAGCCCTTCACCTCCTCAAACACATCCGGATATTCCCGGACCACCCTAACAGCTTGCAAACTCTCGACCGAAGCGTCAAGCGATTCAAGATAACTTAGCATAACAGAGTCCCTGGGGTTACAAGAAATCTCGAGAGTGTTACCCAAGCGGGTCATGAGCCTAACAACTCTCCTTTCGCAATCAAGAACGGCACCATTACTGGATAACCAGTCCATGCCCAAAATCAACCCATAGCCCGTGAAGCCCAACACAAAAGCATCACATCTAAACTCAATGCTAAGTATAGAAATCTTCAAACCCAAACATATCATGGACAAATAAGTGGAGCCCCCAATTGGGTTTGAAACAACCAAGGGATCATCTACCAGACTGGTGTCTAGGTGCAGTGACTCAACTAATGATGATGAAATAAACGAATGCGATGCGCCTGAATCAAACAATGTACGGACAGGATGGTCAAATAGAAAAACCAGACTTTCAACGGAAATAGTTCTACCTCTCTCCTGAATTGGTGGAACCGCGAGAGCCTGTACTTGCCCCCTAGCCTGACCTGGTGCCATAAGAGCTTGCACCTGTCCTCCTGAGGTAGATCCCGTCCTTTGCCCCTTCTTAGGGCAATCCTTCACTAAGTGCCCTGCTTCGCCACAATGGAAGCAACCGGTCTTCTTCTTCTTGCGACAATCCTTGCTTAGGTGGCCAGGTGTCCCACAATTGAAACACTTCTTCTTCTTGCCCTTGCCACCGTTGCCTTTCCCACCTTTGCTTTGCTGTTGTTGAGGTCTCTTTTGATCTCCCTTCTTCTCGGGTGCCTTATTAGCATTAGGACCCTTCTCTTCCTCAAACATGAGTGCCATGTCAACTAGCTTCTCAAAGGTGGCCCCCATAGGGATGTGAGTCATAGCCAACCCATGCATCGGTTCATTTAAGCCTTTCATGAACCTCAAAGCCTTCTTCTCCGGTGTATTCACCATGTCTAGGCCAAACCTTGCCAATTGATTAAACTTGTTAACATATTCCTTCACCGAAAGATTTCCTTGCTTTAGAGTCAAGAATCTTTCCATATACAAGTTCTCCTCCGCCCTTGAGAGAAACTTTGCCACAAATCTTTGCTTAAAATCCGCCCAAGAGTCAACAGGGCGTTCTCCATTAGTGACCTCCCACCAGAATGAGGCCTCTCCCTTCATTAACCAAGCAGCCAACTTGACTTTCTTCCCTTCTTCCATCTTAAAGATATCTATCAACTCTTCCACCTCCTTAAGCCAATCTCTAGCCTCCACAAAGGTTTTAGATCCTTGAAAAGGTTTCCCTCCCATAGCTTTAAATTCCTTGCAAGTCTTAGCAAAAGTATCCGTGCGAGGAGGAGGGGGAGGAGGAAGATCGGGTGCTACGGTTGGTGGAGGAATATTCGCTGGACCCGCAGTGGTGGCCCTAGCCTCCATCAATCTCCTATACCATACTGGTACCGTCACACCCTCCGGAAAGTTAAGATCCTCAGCCATGCTGAAACGAAAAAGGAAAGATTCAAAACGGAGAATTCGAAGGACATAGATATGGCTATTGGGGATTATGCTTTTCTTTCAAAAACTTTTCTCTTAAAAGACATGTTTTTGAAAATATCTTTTCCAAAAATGTTTTAGAAAAATAGTTTTCTAAAAATTTTATCTGTTCCGGTAACCTTTGCTCTGATACCACGTGTAACACCCCACACCCGCTATGATCACTCACAAAGGGAATGCCATAGCATCGGTGGAGTATTTTAGTGAATATAGAACAGAAAAATTACACCAAGACAGATATAAATAGTACTTGAAATTTTAAAACATCATCTCATAACAGCGGAAATAAACATGTCTGGTTACATCATAAAGCCATGATAAAAGTCAAGTACAATATCCGTCAAAATAAAGAAGTACATAATCCCACTCTCTCATACAATAGCCATAACAAAAGAGAAGATAACTGGATAACTGGAGCTTTACATCTACCCAAGCTTCCAAAGGCTGGAACAGCAATCCGATCAAGCTCTACTACCGCTAGGATCCACCGTAGGACCTGAGGGTTGGGAAAAAAGATAAAAACAACGGGGTCAGACATAAGTCTGAGTGAGCCCTATAACCTTAACAATACAATTATTAAAGTAATTAGGGTATGACATGAACTCGGTACGGTACCTTTGGGGATAATAACTACACTAAGTAGCCAACAACATAGGACGAACTAAGATAACCGTCAGGACGCATCTACCCACCCAAGGATAATTACTAACTGCACCACACCAGTCATTCCTACTTAAAGGTTGATCCCTTCCAAGGACTTAGAAAATTTCCCCAATAATTTCATGTACTCCTAGCTCACTACATAGGTGCCGTCTGCCCCTATCTCCACTAGGTGTACTCAGTAATTCTTACCCAGTAGTTTCGTGTACCCCTACATAGGTGCCGTCTGCCCCTATCTTCACTAGGTGTACCCACTACTCCCCATCGATCGGCTCCCTACCGTAGATACCCGTGCTGGTCCCACAGTGGGGTGTATCACTCCCCTAAAGTGGCTACCCAATACTAACGGTGCACGGCTTTATATCTACACGATGCAACAACGGCTTATCTACCAGCCCGGTCCCACACACGCATATGAAGCCCGTTGGACTTGCGTTGCCACCGCTAACCCGTTTTGGCCTCTTATAATCAAGCCCAATATGCGTGTCCCGTCACTCGACATGGGTCGAGCCCACAAAGATACGTTTGGGATATTGGTTGAAATGGGCCCCCACAAGCTACCCACTTAAGCTTGTCATATATCTAGTGTATCCCACTTAACCCTTTAATCATGTTTAGTTACATGTTTCCACTTGGTTAAGTATTCTAATCGTATTTTCTATTGCCACCCAAGGCAACCCACTAGATTCCACATGCCACCCAAGGCAACCACAAAATTTCCTCATGCCACCCAAGGCAACCACTTAACCCCTCATGTCCCACTACATGCTATTATGGTTAAGTGTTTCTTAATTAATTAAGACCGTGATCTCCCATAAAGACCTCCCACATTCGACTGGCTGTTATGACCGCCTGGTTAAGCCGGTAGAATCCGGGCAGTCTTACGTCATAACAGAGTCTAACCTCGTGTCTTTACCTTAATCACGTATTTAATTTATGGCTAAGACCTCTCACATTGGGCTGACATTTGTAGCAACTGGTTAAGCCGGTCGGGTCCGGGCAGTTTTACACTACAAATGAGTCCAACCTCGTGTCTTAGTCGATTAATTACACCTAATTAATCACCCCCCCATATTAATTATCCCTAATTAATATCAAGTTTACCATAACATGGGTAGACCTAACTCAATAGGTAAATTCCCATGGGGTAGACCTAACTCAATAGGTAAATTCCCACTTATGGTAATTTATTTTTACGGTATGCTTAATCATACCCAACCATTCATTTATTAACATATTTACCCACCCCATCGTTCCCCACGTAAATCGTTCTCATTTCATAACATAATAAAAGGGGAAGATCCATCACACATATCATGGGTTTAGCATATAACTTTGTCATGGGTTAAGAGGATGTCAACTTGCATATATGAACACATATTAACCCAACTTGCTCTTAAGCATCTACATAACTTGCATAATTATTCACATGACCTCATAAGCATGCATAACATGGTAATCTTGCATTTGAGCATACACTTAACTTGCATATTTATTCACATAACCTCATAAGCATGCATAACATGGTAATCTTGCATTTGAGCATACACTTAACTTGCATATTTATTCACATAACTTCATATGCATGCATAACATATTAATCTTGCATTTAAACATACACATAACTTGCATCATCATTCACATAACTTCATATGCATGCATAACATGTTAATCTTGCATTTAAACATACACATAACTTGCATCATCATTCACATAACTTCATATGCATGCATAACATGTTAATCTTGCATTTAAACATACACATAACTTCATAAGCATGCTTAACATGTTGCATAATAGATCAATGTCCAACTTAGTGTTTTGCATCATAATCATCATGAAACATAGCACCAAACTTGCATAAAGATATAACATTAAACTTGCATAAAAATGTCATGAACACATACACTAAACTTGCATGACATAGAGCATATAACTTGCAAAACACATGACATATACAATATTAAGCTTGCATAAACACATTGATCCACAAACATAACCATACATCATCATATCCTATCTTAATCAATTTAACAATTGATTATTAAGGGGATAGAAGCTCACCAAAACACAATTAGCAAGCTAATGAAGAAGATTAAGATACTTAGAATGGATTAGAGAATGATTTGAGAGGGATTTGCTTGCAACTCCTTCATGAACTAGTGGAGGCCATGCTCAAATTTCATTTTGCCATAGTTTAGTTACAAGACTTAATTATGAATGAATTAGGGTAGGGTTGGGGTCTTATTTATAGGATTAGGTGAGTGTTTTAGGCCCTTAGATTAACCCTAGATTAGGTTAGGACCCTTAGATTTAGGAAATCTCTAGAACCAGCCCTCCTAGCCAGCCTGAAACCCAACCTGGTGCAACCTGGTGCACCCAGGTTCACTGGGCGCCTGGACCCTGTCGACAGGCAAGTCGACAGGCATGTCGACACCCCTGTCGACAGGCCTGTCGACAGCCCTGTCGACATGGGCTGGGCGGGAAGCTTCCCGCCTGACCCCGCCTGGCCCATTCCAAATTTGAATATTTTGAATTTTTAAAATCTGTTTTAGATTTAAATTTTCTGCAAACTTCATCAGGCCATAACTGGGCCATACGGACTCCGATTTTCGAAAACTCGGACTCTATTTCGCGTATTTTTCCGAGACGAACGTAATGACGCTGCCCGTTTCCCCTAATTCCCACATCTGAGATTATTTATCCTGTAATTAGTGAATTTTAGTATTAACTAAAATTCGGGGTGTTACAGATTCATCCCATAGAGAAAAACTGGTATTAACCCATAATTAACACCACGGTGTTATTGGTAAATTTAATTACCATTTCCCGTTCAAATCTAATTAAAGATTTACTTATCGCTTGGAGAAAAACTGGTACTCCACTCTCGATCATTAACCAAATTTGATAATTTAAATTATCAATTCACATTTAAATCTAATTAAAGATTCATTAAAACTCCACTTATTTTAATCTTCCCAAAAATCAATACTAATGATTATTTAACTTTGGAAACACAAACATGACGCATCGACAATCTACCCCGTACTATTGATTTCTACCTATATATAACCTCTGAGCTCGTACGTCTCAGAGAAGGGTGTTAAGCAAAAGAATAAATTCTCCGCCACCAAATAGATACATATTTAGCACAAATCAACCATACAGTTCGAAATACAATGACAGACATATAATCCTGTTTTTAACTGGGTTAAAGAACTTATGCCATTTAAAACACAGTTCACGATAAACCCAAAATCACATTCCATTAATCATGGAATCTTCATGGAAAAACAAATCAATATATAATTGATATCAATTTCCATATCCGACTAATAATATAAATGGAATAACGGCAAAGCCTTTTAAATTCCATATGTATTAACAGTCTTCCTCCACAGAAGTTCACTTCGATTATTATCAAATCGAATTCCATTCAATTCCAATTTAATACATTAAATTGGAAAACTTTACTTGGGAAAATTCCCGTTAAATCCTAATAAAAAGATTTATAAATTCCTAATCACATTTCACTGTAAATCGGGTTAAAGAACGAATGTCGTCAAAATCATAGTTCACAATAAACCCAATTCACATTCCATTTTCAATTCCAATTAAATGTTAATTAATTGGTAATTATTCTTTAAATCTTGTAACACCCCGTATTTTGGGTTAATACTAAAATTCACTAATTATAGAATAAATAATCTCAGATTTGGGAATTAGGGGAAACGGGCTACGTTATTGCGTTCGTCTCGGAAAAATACGCGAAATAGAGTCCGAGTTTTCGAAAATCGGAGTCCGTATGGCCCAGTTATGGCCCGATGAAGTTTGCAGAAAATTCAAAACTTAAAACAGAATTAAGAATTTAAAATTCAGGTTTTAAATTGGACAGGTGGGGTCAGGCGGGAAAAATCCCGCCCTACCCATGTCGACAGGGCTGTCGACAGGCCTGTCGACAGGGGTGTCGACTTGCCTGTCGACTTGCCTGTCGACAGGGGTGCGACGCCCAGTAAACCTGGGTGCACCAGTTTGGGTCCTTGTGCTGGCCTAATGGGCTGGTTCTAGAGATTTCCTAAATCTAAGGGTCCTAATCTAATCTAGGGTTAATCTAAGGGCTTAAAACACTACCTAATCCTATAAATAAGACCCTAACCCTACCCTAATCCATTCATAATTAAATCTTATAATTAAACTATGGCAAAATGAAACTTGGTCATGGCCTCCACAAATCAAATGAAGAGAGTTGCAAGCTAATCAACCCCTAATCACCTTCTTCTTCATATTTGGCAACTAGTTTTACTTCATTGATTTGCTAATCTTGGTTTTGGTGAGTTTCTATGGCTTTAATAATCAATTGTTAAATTGATTATGGTAGGATGTGATAAGACATGGCTATGTTTGTGGATAAATGTATTTATGCAAGTTTGTATGATATGTGATTTGCAAGTTTTATGTTAAATGCAAGTTAAGGCCATGTTTTATGGTGCAAAACACCATGTTAAACATTTATGCATATGTGACATGTTATGCAAACTATATGTGAGAATATATGAAAGTTATATGTAACATGATATGCAAGTTATGCATGTGATTTTATGCATGCTAAGTAGTTGGTGTTATGCATGTTAAGTAATTGATGTTATGCATGTTAAGAATTTGATGTTATGCATGCTAAAGTATTTGACGTTATGCATGCTAAGTATTTGATTGTATGCATACTAAGTATGGGGTTTTATGCATGTTAAGTGTTTGGGTTTATGCAAGTTAAGTGGTGGTTTTATGCATAATAAGTATTTGATTTCATGCATGATAAGTAAGTGGTTTTATACATGCTAAGTGTTTGGTATTATGCATAAATCATAACATGCAAGTTTACCTTTTAACTATGATGCATACATATGCAAGATGATACCCTTATATGCTATGCATGTTTACCCTCCTTTAAGATGCAAGTTCATATGCAAGATATGTGAATGGTGTTATGCAAGTTATGTGTATGAGATTATGCAAGTTATGTGCATGATGCTATGCAAGTTATGTATATGCTTAAATGCAAGTTTAATGTGATATGCAAGTTATGCATGTTCATGCAAGTATGTGAATGCTCATGCAAGTATGTGAATGCTTATGCAAGTATGTGAATGCTTATGCAAGTATATGAATGCTTATGCAAGTTATGTGTATGCTTAAATGCATGATTAACATGTTATGCAAGTTATGAGAATGCCTATATGCAAGTTCAACATGTTATGCAAGATATGTGTATGATAATATGCAAGCTCATATGCAACATGTTATGCAAATCATGTGTATGATAATATGCAAGTTTGGGTTATATGTAGTTGGGTTAATATATGTTCATATATGCAAGTTGACATCCTCTTAACCCATGACAAAGTTATATGCTAAACCCATGATATTTGTGATGGATCTTTCCCTTTATTATGTCGTGAAATGAGAACGATTTACGTGGGGAACGATGGGGTAATAAATATGTTAATAAAAGTATGATTGGGTATGATTAAGCATACCATAAAAATAAATTACCATAAGTGGGAATTTACCTATTGAGTTAGGTCTACCCCATGGGAATTTACCTATTGAGTTAGGTCTACCCATGTTATGGAAAACTTGATATTAATTAGGGATAATTAATATGGGGGTGATTAATTAGGTGTAATTAATCAACTAAGACACGAGGTTGGACCCTTTTGTAGCGGAAGTCTGCCCGGAACCGACCGGCCATCCAGCGGGTACAAATGATTGGCCCAATGTGAGAGGTCTTAGTCATAAATTAAATACATGATTAAAGTAAAGACACGAGGTTAGGCCCTTTTGATGACAGAAGTCTGCCCGGAACCAACCGGCATATCCAGCAGTCATAAAAGACGGTCTAATGTGAGAGGTCTTTATGAGGTCATGATCTTAATTAATGAATTAAGAAACACTTAACCATATTAGCATGTAGTGGGACATGAGGGGTTAAGTGAGTGCCTTGGGGTGGCATGATGAGACTAGTGGGTTGCCTTGGGTGGCAATAGAAAAATACGATTAGAATACTTAACCAAGGTGGAACATGTAATTAAACATGATAAAAGGGTTAAGTAAGTGCCATGGGTGGCATGTGAGAATACGATTAAAATACTTAACCAAGGTGGAACATGTAATTAAACATGATTAAGGGGTTAAGTAAGTGCCATGGGTGGCATGTGGAAATCTAGTGGGTGCCCTAAGTGGCAATTGAAATATGATTAAAGGACTTAACCAAGATTTATAACATGTAAGGGGACATGGTTAAAGGGTTAAGTGGGATGCACTAGATAAAAGTAGCAAGCTTAAGTAGTAGCTTGTGGGGGCCCATTTCAACCAATATCCCAAACGTATCTTTGTGGGCTCGACTCTGGTCGGGTGACGGGACACGCATATTGGACTTGACTATAAGCGGCCAAAACGGGTTAGCGGTGGCAACGCGGGATCAACGGGTTTCATATGCGTGTGTGGACCCGGGCTGGTTGGTAAGTCGTTGTTGCATCGTGTAGATATAAAGCCGTGCACAGAGATATTATATGGTAGCCACTTTGGGGAATGATACACCCCCTTTTGTGGGACCAGCACGGGTATCTACGGTAGGGAGCCGATCGCTTGGGGGTAGTGGGTACACCTAGTAAAAATAGGGGCAGACGGCACCTGTGTAGGGGTACAAGAAACTACCGGGTAAAAATTACTAAGTACACTTAGTGGGATCAACCTTTAAGTAGGAATTACTCTTGGTGGGTAGAACTGGTGTGGTGCAGTGTAGGGATTACCCTTGGGTGAATCAGTCTGGGGTGGTGTAAGAATTATCCTTGGGTAGATAAATGCGTCTTTTCGGTTATCGTAGTACATCCGGTGTTTAGTTGGCTACTTAGAGTAGTCATTATCCCCAGAGGTACCGTACCTTATTTATGTCATACCCTAATTACTTTAATGGTTGTATTATTAGGGTTATAGGACTCACTCAGACTTATGTCTGACCCCGTTGTTTTTATCTTTTTCCCAACCCTCAGGTTATCAGAGTGGGCCTAGCACTAGTGGGCTTGGATCAGACCGCTATATCTATCTTTTGGGCTTGGATCGTAGAAGTAAAGCTCGGTTTATCTTTTCTATTATGGCTATTGTCTATGTAGTGGGATTATGTACTTCTATTCTATCAGGATGGATATTATGTACTTGACTCTTGTTTTGGTTTTGTGATGTAACCAAACATGTTTTACTTTCTGCTGCAATAAAAGGATGTTTTAAATTTTCAAGTATTACTTATATCTGTCTTGTTTTAATTTTTCTGTTCTATACTCACTAAAAATGCTCCACCAAAACTAAGGCATTCCCTTAGTGAGTGACCTTAGCGGGTGTGGGGTGTTACACGTGGTATCAGAGCTTAAGGTTACCGGAACAGATAAAATTTTTAGAAAAACTATTTTCTAAGAATATTTTTGGAAAGGAGTATTTTCAAAAACATGTCTTTTAAGAGAAAAGTTTTTGAAAGAAAAGCATAATCCCCAATAGCCATATTTATATCTTTCGAATTCTCCATTTTGAATCTCTTCCTTTCTCTCGTTTTGAGTTTCCCCTCCGCGTATAGATGATCTTTCTAAGATAGATAAGGATGGAAAACCACCTCAAGGGACTTAGACGTTAGTCGGATTAGAAGTTGGTTCAAGAAGGAGGAGGACTGGTAGGTATCTACTGGATAGACGATGGGAAGAAGGCTCAAATAGTTGTTTGGTTAATGAAAGATGAAACCTCATTAGTGGGAGGTTATGAGTGGAGAATAGGGAAGAGGAAGGCTGGTAGTTATCCTTTTTGAAGGGATAGGACACCTTATTAGGATTGTCCAAAGAAGCAAAGGCAAGGTATGGAGGGTAGTGGTATTCCCTCACGGCTAGGGTACCAGATGGGGATAGGACCGTCTAGGTTGGAATTTGGATTTCTTTATTATCCGATTCAAACTTTATTTGATCCTGATATATCGAGTTCGTTTATCTCACCATTGATAGTTGAGTCACTGCACTTAGACACCAGTTTGGTAGATGATCCCTTAGTTGTTTCAAACCCAATTGGGGCTCCATGATGTGTTTGGGTTTGAAAGTCTCTATACTTAGCATTGAGTTTAGAGGTGATGCTTGTTGGGCTTCACGGGCTATGGGTTAATTTTGGGCATGGACTGGTTATCCAGTAGGAGTGCTGTTCTTCATTTTGAAGGGAGAGTTGTTAGGCTTATGGGCCGCCTGGGTAACACTCTCGAGATCTCTTGTAATCCCATAGAATCTGTTATGCTAAGGTATCTAGAATCGCTTGACACGTTGGTCTAGAGTCTGCGATCTGTTAGAGCGGTCCGGGAATACCCGGATGTGTTTGAGGAGGTGAAGGGCTTACCTCCGAAGCGGGAGATTGACTTCCGAATATATCTGGTGGATAAGGCTAAACCAGTATCTTGGCCAGTGTGCCACATGGCTCCTAGTGAGAGGAGGGAACTCCATAAGTAAGTAGGTGATTTGCTTGAGAAGGGGTTCATAAGACGAAGTATATCGGAGTGGGGCGCTCCAGTAGTTTTTGTTATGACGGCGGATGGGACCCTCAGACTTTGTGTAGGCTAAAGAGAACTAAAGAAACTCACAAAGACGAATAGATACCCATTGCCGAGGATTAATGATCTCCTTGATCAGTTGGCTGGCGCCTCAGTATTTTTGTAGTAGGACTTAGCCACGGGATTTCATCAGTTGAGAGTGGCTGAGAATAGTATAGAGAAGACTGCCTTTAGGACTCCGGATGATTTCTTTTATGAGTGGCTGGTGATGCCATTGGGTTTGACGAACGCCCCCGCATACTTTGTTGAGAAGGGTGTTCAGGGAGTACCTAAATAAGTTCGTGATGGTCTTTGTAGATGACATCTGGGTCTTTTCTAGGAGCGAAATAAGTTTCCGTATGTGCTCAATAGGCTGAGCAGAGCCAGTATAGGATAAACGACGGTTTTGGAGCGAGACTGGCGAGAACATCCAGAATTGGTCAAGGGCTTAATTATTTAGCCATTTTTATTAGTATCATCTCATGTAGGTCGTCTGAATTCGAAGGAGGTATCCCTTGGGTGTTTGTCTGATATTGGTTTAGGCCTTTGGGGCTTGCATTTGGGGGATGCCGAATTCGACTAGGGTGGTCTGCGTGGGAGACAGTTGTGATGATTTTGGATGATATTCTGGTGGAGAAGAGCATGCCCTACATCTTAGGGAAGTGTTGGAGACTCTTCGAGCGCATAGTCTTAGGACAGCAAAAGTGGATGGGATCCTTAGCATCCTATGAGTAAGGGTAACATGGTAGCGGACGCCTTAAGTAGAAAAAGGTTGTCCTTGAGTTCATTGTTCGTTGAACGACGAAGCTTAGAGTTTATTTCTAAGTTTGGCTTTAGACCTTCCGTTGACTTTGTACCCGGTTTGCTAGCCTCCTTGGAGGTTAGACCTACTCTTTTGGGGCGGATTAGAAGAGCACAGAGGGACGATCCACAGTTGGTTGAGTTGGTAGAGAAGCTCATAAGGGGGGAAGTCGTCCAGCCATTTGAGTAGGAACACCCTAGACGATAGGGGGTGTTTGCGTAGAGACGGTAGACTTTGTGTACCGCAACACGAGGGTTTGAGGAAGGCTATTCTTGATGACGCACACCGTTCTAGGATGACCATTCATCCCGGTAGGGATAAGATGTACCAAGACATGAAGAGGGTTTTCTTCTGGGCCGGTATGAAGAAAGATGTGGCCGAGTATGTCGCTCGATGTTGGGTGTGCCAGCAAGTGAAGGCGGAGCAAGGGAAACCAGGTGGGTTGCTTCACCCATTGGAGGTTCCGCAAGGGAAGTGGGATAGCGTCTCGAAGGATTTTATTGACGGGTTACCCAGGTCGAGGAAGGGTAATACAGGAATTTGGGTGATGGTAGATAGACTTACTAAGAGCGCCCATTTCATACCTGTGAAGAGTAAGTGGACTGCTCCATGGCTAGCTTCAGTATATCTGCGAGAGATAGTTCGATTGCATGGGGTACCCTCTAGCATAGTGAGTAACCGAGATCCTATCTTCACTAGGGAGTTTTGGAAGAGGGTACAAGGGGCGGTAGGGACTCAGTTGTGTTTGAGTACCGCATATCATCCTCAGACGGACGGCCAGACCAAGAGGGTGAATCATGTCCTAGAAGACCTTTTGAGGCTTTGTATCTTAGATTTTGGAGGTACATGGGAAGAGCATCTTCCATTGGTGGAGTTCGCATATAATAACAACTTTCAGTCCAGTATTGGTATGACACCTTTCGAAGCTCTTCATGGAAGGCCTTGTCGATCACCTACACGTTGGTAGGAATCTACGGATGAGATCTTGCTTGGGCCGATGAGGTTAGAAAGACCTCGGGAAAAGATTGATTTGATTCAAAGAAAGATGAAAGCGACGCAAGATAAACAGAAATCTTATGCGGACAAGAGGAGAACGGAGCTTGAGTTTGATATTAGGACATGCTTTTTATTAAGATATCTCCATTACGGAATATGGTTCACTTTGGATCTGTTGGGAAGTGAGTACCAAGGTTTGTTGGACCGTTTCCTATTAAGGAAAGGTTTGGACAGATGTCATATAGAGTGAAGTTGCCCGACAGGCTTAGTGGTGTACATGATATATTCCATGTGTTACATTTGAGGAAGTTCCTACATGAGACCGCAGAAGCAGTAGAGCCGAGCCTGCTTAGAGAAGTGGAAGTAGAGCGTGATGCTACGATTCGACGAGCTCCTACTTGCATCCTTGGGTCAGAGATTTGGAAGTTGAGAAACAGAGAGGTTCAACTAATCAAAGTACAAAGGGGAGATGAAGAGAGTGACGCTACCTGGGAGACGGAAGCGAAGATGCGTTCGAGATACCCTTTTCTTTCGGAGGGTATGTCCTTTTGCTTCTCCTTCATCGCATATCTTGTGCTTATCTTATCTTTAGTATGTCCTCTCGTTAGTACCTTTGACCTTTAGATAGGGTAAACCTATGGTTGAAACATGTGTTTGAGACATGTTATGGTTGATGGATGCAAGTGGATGCAAGTGTTTGCTAGTGGTTGCTCGTGGATGCATATACACACACTCTAGGCACTAGATCGGCTCAGTCACTTCATATTGCATATTGCATAAATTTGTGTGTAGAAAAATATATTTATGGATGTATAATGGTTGTGTTATCACATGGATGATGCATTTTGGTGAATGATTGTGCACTCATATAGATATTGTATGTGTCGATAGGCTTCTCTCGCATACATAATGGATGCATGGCACTATCATGGTTTGCATATGTTCATACGTTAGATAGGGAACATATACACACACTTTTTGCATATGCTCATACATCATTAGAAATTGTTTTAAGGACAATGGATGCCCGTGGATGATGGTTTGAGTAGATGGTTGTTTGGATGGTAGGATATGCATTCTCCTTAGCTTAGAGATTTCGGGGACGAAATCCTTTAAGGAGGGGAGAATGTAACACCCCGTATTTTGGGTTAATACTAAAATTCACTAATTATAGAATAAATAATCTCAGATGTGGGAATTAGGGGAAACGGGCTGCGTTATTGCGTTCGTCTCGGAAAAATACGCGAAATAGAGTCCGAGTTTTCGAAAATCGGAGTCCGTATGGCCCAGTTATGGCCCGATGAAGTTTGCAGAAAATTCAAAACTTAAAACAGAATTAAGAATTTAAAATTCAGGTTTTAAATTGGACAGGTGGGGTCAGGCGGGAAAAATCCCGCCCTACCCATGTCGACAGGGCTGTCGACAGGCCTGTCGACAGGGGTGTCGACTTGCCTGTCGACTTGCCTGTCGACAGGGGTGCGACGCCCAGTAAACCTGGGTGCACCAGTTTGGGTCCTTGTGCTGGCCTAGTGGGCTGGTTCTAGAGATTTCCTAAATCTAAGGGTCCTAATCTAATCTAGGGTTAATCTAAGGGCTTAAAACACTACCTAATCCTATAAATAAGACCCTAACCCTACCCTAATCCATTCATAATTAAATCTTATAATTAAACTATGGCAAAATGAAACTTGGTCATGGCCTCCACAAATCAAATGAAGAGAGTTGCAAGCTAATCAACCCCTAATCACCTTCTTCTTCATATTTGGCAACTAGTTTTACTTCATTGATTTGCTAATCTTGGTTTTGGTGAGTTTCTATGGCTTTAATAATCAATTGTTAAATTGATTATGGTAGGATGTGATAAGACATGGCTATGTTTGTGGATAAATGTATTTATGCAAGTTTGTATGATATGTGATTTGCAAGTTTTATGTTAAATGCAAGTTAAGGCCATGTTTTATGATGCAAAACACCATGTTAAACATTTATGCATATGTGACATGTTATGCAAACTATATGTGAGAATATATGCAAGTTATATGTAACATGATATGCAAGTTATGCATGTGATTTTATGCATGCTAAGTAGTTGGTGTTATGCATGTTAAGTAATTGATGTTATGCATGTTAAGAATTTGATGTTATGCATGCTAAAGTATTTGACGTTATGCATGCTAAGTATTTGATTGTATGCATACTAAGTATGGTATTTTATGCATGTTAAGTGTTTGGGTTTATGCAAGTTAAGTGGTGGTTTTATGCATAATAAGTATTTGATTTCATGCATGATAAGTAAGTGGTTTTATACATGCTAAGTGTTTGGTATTATGCATAAATCATAACATGCAAGTTTACCTTTTAAATATGATGCATACATATGCAAGATGATACCCTTATATGCTATGCATGTTTACCCTCCTTTAAGATGCAAGTTCATATGCAAGATATGTGAATGGTGTTATGCAAGTTATGTGTATGAGATTATGCAAGTTATGTGCATGATGCTATGCAAGTTATGTATATGCTTAAATGCAAGTTTAATGTGATATGCAAGTTATGCATGTTCATGCAATTATGTGAATGCTCATGCAAGTATGTGAATGCTTATGCAAGTATGTGAATGCTTATGCAAGTATATGAATGCTTATGCAAGTTATGTGTATGCTTAAATGCATGATTAACATGTTATGCAAGTTATGAGAATGCCTATATGCAAGTTCAACATGTTATGCAAGATATGTGTATGATAATATGCAAGCTCATATGCAACATGTTATGCAAATCATGTGTATGATAATATGCAAGTTTGGGTTATATGTAGTTGGGTTAATATATGTTCATATATGCAATTTGACATCCTCTTTACCCATGACAAAGTTATATGCTAAACCCATGATATTTGTGATGGATCTTTCCCTTTATTATGTCGTGAAATGAGAACGATTTACGTGGGGAACGATGGGGTAATAAATATGTTAATAAAAGTATGATTGGGTATGATTAAGCATACCATAAAAATAAATTACCATAAGTGGGAATTTACCTATTGGGTTAGGTCTACCCCATGGGAATTTACCTATTGAGTTAGGTCTACCCATGTTATGGAAAACTTGATATTAATTAGGGATAATTAATATGGGGGTGATTAATTAGGTGTAATTAATCAACTAAGACACGAGGTTGGACCCTTTTGTAGCGGAAGTCTGCCCGGAACCGACCGGCCATCCAGCGGCTACAAATGATTGGCCCAATGTGAGAGGTCTTAGTCATAAATTAAATACATGTTTAAAGTAAAGACACGAGGTTAGGCCCTTTTGATGACAGAAGTCTGCCCGGAACCAACCGGCATATCCAGCAGTCATAAAAGACGGTCTAATGTGAGAGGTCTTTATGAGGTCATGATCTTAATTAATGAATTAAGAAACACTTAACCATATTAGCATGTAGTGGGACATGAGGGGTTAAGTGAGTGCCTTGGGGTGGCATGATGAAACTAGTGGGTTGCCTTGGGTGGCAATAGAAAAATACGATTAGAATACTTAACCAAGGTGGAACATGTAATTAAACATGATAAAAGGGTTAAGTAAGTGCCATGGGTGGCATGTGAGAATACGATTAAAATACTTAACCAAGGTGGAACATGTAATTAAACATGATTAAGGGGTTAAGTAAGTGCCATGGGTGGCATGTGGAAATCTAGTGGGTGCCCTAAGTGGCAATTGAAATATGATTAAAGGACTTAACCAAGATTTATAACATGTAAGGGGACATGGTTAAAGGGTTAAGTGGGATGCACTAGATAAAAGTAGCAAGCTTAAGTAGTAGCTTGTGGGGGCCCATTTCAACCAATATCCCAAACGTATCTTTGTGGGCTCGACTCTGGTCGGGTGACGGGACACACATATTGGACTTGACTATAAGCGGCCAAAACGGGTTAGCGGTGGCAACGCGGGATCAACGGGTTTCATATGCGTGTGTGGACCCGGGCTGGTTGGTAAGTCGTTGTTGCATCGTGTAGATATAAAGCCATGCACAGAGATATTATATGGTAGCCACTTTGGGGAATGATACACCCCCTTTTGTGGGACCAGCACGGGTATCTACGGTAGGGAGCCGATCGCTTGGGGGTAGTGGGTACACCTAGTAAAAATAGGGGCAGACGGCACCTGTGTAGGGGTACAAGAAACTACCGGGTAAAAATTACTAAGTACACTTAGTGGGATCAACCTTTAAGTAGGAATTACTCTTGGTGGGTAGAACTGGTGTGGTGCAGTGTAGGGATTACCCTTGGGTGAATCAGTCTGGGGTGGTGTAAGAATTATCCTTGGGTAGATAAATGCGTCTTTTCGATTATCGTAGTACATCCGGTGTTTAGTTGGCTACTTAGTGTAGTCATTATCCCCAGAGGTACCGTACCTTATTTATGTCATACCCTAATTACTTTAATGGTTGTATTATTAGGGTTATAGGACTCACTCAGACTTATGTCTGACCCCGTTGTTTTTATCTTTTTCCCAACCCTCAGGTTATCAGAGTGGGCCTAGCACTAGTGGGCTTGGATCAGACCGCTATATCTATCTTTTGGGCTTGGATCGTAGAAGTAAAGCTCGGTTTATCTTTTCTATTATGGCTATTGTCTATGTAGTGGGATTATGTACTTCTATTCTATCAGGATGGATATTATGTACTTGACTCTTGTTTTGGTTTTGTGATGTAACCAAACATGTTTTACTTTCTGCTGCAATAAAAGGATGTTTTAAATTTTCAAGTATTACTTATATCTGTCTTGTTGTAATTTTTCTGTTCTATACTCACTAAAAATTCTCCACCAAAACTAAGGCATTCCCTTAGTGAGTGACCTTAGCGGGTGTGGGGTGTTACAAATCTTAATTAAAAGATTTATTCTTTTCACACGGGGTTTAAGAACAGTGACACTGGAGATCCCATCCCATCAGTCTCTAACCGTAAATTAGTAAGAGAACAATTCCCAAAGTGTTAATCCCGAAGGCCGAAACCAACATCAGATCAATACACAGGAAACCATTCAACTTAGCTAATCTCCAGTTAGTTTCTAATTTTCTTAACTTTATTGCATTTAAGAACAGTATCATAAAAGACGACAAACCCAAAATCCCATTTGATATTAAGTACAAAGCTCTGAATAGAAAATATATCAGCTTATACTCAATATCAAATTTTGAAACCAACATATATCGTATTGGAATAACGATATATATATATATATATATATATATATATCTTCCAAATTCCTCCACAATATCTGTATAATCACCGAATCCAATATTGAAATATTCGGAAGATAATTTCGATTCAAATCCATTCCAATTCAAATATTGGAAATTCTGGTAATTTTTAAAACCATTTCAAATCCAATTTATTTACTTAAAAATATTGGATTATAATTCTAGTTCATAACTAGTTCATTTCGATAAAAATATATTTTTATCTTTTCAAATATGGAAATTTTTCATCCCAATTCTTTCCAAATAATTTATTATGATTTTACACAAATGATTGATATTTTTAATAATTTTATCAAGGCCCATACAGTCGATTTCTATAAACGGTCATGAACTGCGCTTACGGCGACCTTTTCAAAATTTGATTTGGACATAATTCCAAATCCAACCATTAGATTTCAAATCTCTTATTTCCATTGGAAAGCTCTTTCCGATACGAACCCAAGGTTCTGGTTTTAGGAGAATTCGACGGTCGGATCTCCCGTAATGTCCGTTCGAAGTCAATGGTCAAAATTCGCGAGCTACCGCGGCGCGGGGCATTCTATTTAGGCCATTATATATATATATATATAATATAATATATATATTTCATCAATTTCCATTTAAAACGTATTTTATAAATCATTTTGAATTCGTTTTCAAAACGATTTTAACTTCATGTCCAGTTTCAAATCAAAATTGAATATTCCATACCATCGATATTTAAATGATAATATTTTCAAAACATTAGATTTTGAAATCACTTCCTTTTCGATATTCATTATAAAAATGAATAAAATCGATATAAATATCGTTCACGTCAAAATGGCATTAATCTAATCAACACGGCTTTATATATTTAAATATATTCGTGTCCATCCCAAATCGGATATCAAAATCAGATTTTGATCTTTTACTGAATATTACTTTTAATATTCGTTATTTTAAAATATTCTTTATTTTAAAATATTCGTTCTTTCCGAGTTGGAATCAGACACAGTATATTACCATATAATTTTATTTAATGGATTTCATACAACACATACAACAACAATCAAATACAGTCAACCATCATCCAGAGTGTCTTACACAAATGTATAAGCATTAAATATAAATTATCAAAACTTACAATAGCTTGTCAACCAATCGATCGACATACAACTAAATAATTTGGATTAGTGTACGCCAAATATCATCCCAATACCCGTGTGTGGTTTTCAAACAATAAACACAGATTTATTTGTGTAGTTGGGCGATGTGTAAAATATGTCGTCCCAATCTATATCGATCAAATGTGTGTACATAAACAAATCATCCGATTTGTTTATGAATATTTATTCTATTCATATACACGTTAAAAATTATATTTTTAACTATAAAATATTTTATTTAACATATGAATATTTTATATAGTCCATTTCACATCACAAACAATTTTCACAACATAATCAAACAAACAAACAAGTCGTCCATGGTATATGGACGACGGGTGTCGGGTGCTGCTAAGCATTGTCTACATCCTAGTATATATTTTAACTAGAAAATAAAATTAAAGTGAGAAGTTCTCATCTTTAGGATCCACACCTCCAGTTCAATATTGGACGATGGTTTGGATTTACCCGACATTCCAACTCCATCTTTTCACGCTGTTCATGAAAAAAATCACATTTTTATTTCAACGCTATATGGATAAAAATCAAATTTTTATCACTTCGCTATATTTAGAAAAAATCAAAATTTTATCACTTAGCTATATTTATAAAAATCAAAATTTTATAGCGATGTTCATATCATAAAAATCAAATTTTATAGCACTAAAAATCATATCTTTTTTTTTTAAAAAAAAACCATACCTTTTCTAAAATAAAAATCATATCTTTTCTAAAGCTTTCATAGATGTAAAAGTCCAATTTTTCTTTCTAAAAATCTTATCTTTCCATGCTTTAAAAATCTTATCTTATCTTTATTAAAAAACATATTTTTTTCTTCGTTATATACGTAATAAAAATCATACCTTTTTATTTTTAAAAATCGCATCTTTTTATTCAAACAAAGATTTAATCTTTTTTTTTATTCAAACAAAAATCTAATCTTTTTATTTAAACAAAAAGC
The DNA here is from genome assembly GCA_030737875.1 of Allium sativum. Lineage (NCBI taxonomy): Eukaryota > Viridiplantae > Streptophyta > Magnoliopsida > Asparagales > Amaryllidaceae > Allium > Allium sativum. The sequence continues at coordinate 299,759,093 of CM060922.1, forward strand.
AAATCTTTTTATTCAAACAAATATCTAATCTTTTTTATTCAAACAAAAATCTAATCTTTTTTATATTCAAAATATTGTCTTTCTCTTTTAAAAATATAATCTTTCTCTTATATAAGAATTTTAATTTTTATTAACATGAATATATATATATATATCAAGTTTTCATTAACATGAATATATAAAAAAAATCAAGTTTTCATTCACATAAATGTATATAAAAAAAACAAGCTTTCATTAACATGAGTGTATATAAAAAAAATCAAGTTTTCATTAACATGAATGAATAAAAAAAATCAAATTTAAAACTTACAGTGGAAAAAAAGGTGATGGCCGGCGCTGGGGTGTTTGGTAGTGGGGTGGCTGCAGCGGGGGCGCGGGTGATGTGGCGACACGGTGGGGGGTCCACGTTGGTGGGCTATTGCGGTTTAGGGTTTTCAGGCAGTTGGGTTTGCAGAGAGAGAGGTGGACCGGAGAGAGGCCGGGGGAGGGGGAGGGGATCCGGTTGCGGCGACACTCGACTTGGGGGAGCGGTGGTTGCCGCTGAGGTGGGTGGAAGAGGGATCCATTGTTTTTTTTTATTTTTTTATATTATTGGCGGCTTTAATGAATCGGGGAGAGAGAAAGGAGATAGGGGAGGGATGTTGACCAAGTTAATAATATATATATATATAATACAAATCTCCGAAAAAACAACTTTTTATTTCGAACTCCAAATCGAACCCGCCGACTGTAGCCCCTAGTTAATTACCCCTATTCCGAACACAATGGGATATGTCCCGCAAGCCGATTTGACTGTTTCGATCAGTTTTTGTCAAAATTAAAATATAAATTAATAGAACGGTCAAAATTGAATTTAACGTATATTTTAATTTACTGGGGCCACATACGGATTCCAAAAATTCTAGAAAAATAAATCTGGCTATGTTTAGATGATACGGTCCTAACAAAATTAATTTCATCGAATTTGTAGACCATTTGAAAAATGGTCATTTTCCAGTTGATAAAATTTAAACTGAAATTACCAAACGCGTTTAAATCCGCCACGCTCACATATTGATTCCAAAAATTATGGAAATTGGAATCAAGAAATAATTTGACATTCCGGATCCAACAAAAGTGGTTTCATTGAAAACGGAGGTCGTTTGCAAAATCGCTATTTTTAAGGGCTATATTTCCATAGCGACTATTCTGAATTTTCAACTAGGCATAACTTTTTATTCCCGCTATGAAATTTCTTCATTGGAAAGATATTTTCTAAAAAATTCAAATATTTCTGGTTTCACTAAATACCAGTTTATTTTGAATCCTATACATTCATTTGAAATTTGAAATCGAAATTTCAAACTACCGCTCCATTTCCAATTCTTTTATAATTAAAATAAATATTTATATTCTACTTCGATTAAAATAAATATATACGTTCTAATTCTATTCAAAATAAATTTCTAGTCATTAATATTTAAAATAATTCATTTTAGATGTTCAAATTCATTAAAATTGCCAAAATAAAAATTTTAAATTGGTTTTGATTTTCCGGGTTATTACAATCTCCCCCACTTAAAATCTTTTCATCCTCGAAAAGGAACGGAGCTGAAAGTTGTTTAACTAATCAACTCAACTTTTAGTTTGGCTTTCGTTCTTCAACTTTTCAGTTTCTAAGAATTTCTAATTTTTCAAAAATTTGGCTAACACCCTAAATTTTCAAAAAAATTCGCCATATCCTCCTTTGTACGGGGAGCACCGGGAAAATCCCCAAACCGCCACACAGGCCCTCTCATCTCAAAAAGAAAAAGCCAATCGGCTCATAAAATCATCCAAACCTAAGAAATATAGTAAACATGTACCTATTTGTCGGGCATACAATTTTATTCCTCTTCCCTAGCCTCCTTGCTATGACCTGCTCACACATATATATGTACATGCATGCATTTCCAAACAATTTTCAATTCGGCTTGATACAATTTGACTTAATGGTTCAAAATTTTAATTAATCAAACAACACAATCAGCAATCAATTAGTTGATTATCGTTTTAAACACATGACCTTTATACATATAAAAATTCATTTTTGATGCCAAGTCACAACAATAGACCTTATCTAGTTTCTGGTTCTCACACCAGTCAATTGGAAATATATAGGTATCCCACTTTCATCACTCGAACATCAATTATGATGATGAGTACTCGATCAACGGAATCACCTTTAGGTTACTAGAGTATGATTCTAGATCTATCCAGTATATTAAAACTTCGAATATACGTTTGCAAGGCATATACGAAGCATCTTTATATGCTCGATTGTCCAAATTCAATATAAAATAAATATTCAAATACGTATATAAAATGGTTCCAATTTCCAAAACAGAATTCGTTTCATTTTTAATTTAAAAAAATACTACTCTTTACACTCGTTCTAGGATACTACTGATCCCATGTCTAACGAGTCATTCTTATTAGATATTACTAATCCAGTCTCTAATGAATTCTTTTGTTCGGCTCTAATATGTCTTGTTCTCGAGCTCTGTAAACCAAAGCTTTGATACCAAACTATAACGACCCGAAATTCTCCGAACATCGAAGAGAAGAGAAAGAACGGATTGTCTGAGAACACGACAAATCAGAACACAAATAGAAGAACATTTCATTGCTTATTACAACAATTTACATCAGAGTCCAAGAATATACAGAATATGAATAAATATTACACATCAGAGATTAAAATACATTACATAGCAGCGGAAAATAATACAAAACACAACTGAAAGTGATAAACGGATACAGAGCTTTCCGAATATCGTTCCAGCTGTAAACTAGGATTCTATAAATATAAATCTGCAAAAACCAAAACTACTAGCTGCCCGTGTGGAAAATAGGGGCACCTAGAGTTTAGGTTAAAACAATAAACTCCAGGTCAATCATGTGACTGGTGTGAGAACTAAAACAGTTATTTAAAAATTTACTTTAAAAACAAAGTAATTCAAGGGACCATGCCGTATAACACGGAACGGGTTTCGTTCCAAGAATACCAGTGCATATAACAAATAGCGCAATGCTAAATAAAGAAAATCAAGCTATTATAAGACCCAGGTCCCATCACATAATGCAACGCAAGCCGGAGGATAGGATTTTACCTTATAATAGCCAAATAATGCTTGATACGAATAAAACAAAAGTATTTGATATTATTACTAGTGCATATATGTTTCAAAAGCAAATTCTATCATAAATATCAATCCTAGACGGCATAGCTACCATCTACTATGTCGCCATATATAAGCTACAATCAAATCCGAAATTTTATATTAGAAATTTGGATTCCATCATGAGTCTAGGAAAGGGATGTACTCCTGTCCGCTTTGAGACACTCTAGCAAGTGCCTCAGGACTCGACGCTGTGGGCAATCCTGGATCTTGTAGTGCTGGTCCACACTTACGTTAGTAGATTGGTCATTCCTGAACACATGTTTCCCAGACCTATAGGACATATCCATCGGCTCCGAAGAGACCGATATATCCGAGGCGCCTCGCAATCCAACAACCACATAGATAAAAATGTAACAATATTAGGGTGTGCAAAACCCTGACACCACCCATATCTAGAAAGAAACGTCATGCACTCACTGCGTTCCCTTGTCTCGTTTTTGACTCATACCGAGGTGTGAGGCTCGCGAATTAACGCTATACACAAAGATATGCTATATTAAAGTCGTGCTTTGATCATCAACCACAAGACTCCGCTTTTCAACAGAAGCCTTGATCATTCGCATCTCCACATGCCACACAGGCAATCCATGCCATGCGACTGATATCTATCGATATACAACCTTTGAGCTTGTACGCCTCAGAGAAGGGCGTTAAGGTAGAGAATAAATTCTCCGCCGCCAAACGGATATATATTTAGTAGAAATCAATCAACAAAAAATAAAATTCAATAACAGACACACATCCATTTACAAGTTCGTTCTTGGTCTGAACGAAAGCAGAGGTACCTTATTCCTCGTCCCGTATGTCCGATACAAGAGAGAGGCCCTCGCATATACGTCGATCTACAAGTACGTCTGGACGATAACCACTTATTACCTCGTCTTGGGTGTACAGCCCAATCAAGACAACAGTAATCATACAAAAGATGTGAAGACATCCGGTCTTCGGCCACCGTCTTCATCGTCGACACATCATCGAATTTGTGACGATCTCAAAACCCGTACTACGGTGTTAAGGATAATCATTGGAACATAACACATTAATCATCATTAGCAGAGTACAGATAATAGCATAAACAACATATAGAATAATTTTACATAGATATGACAGCAGAATCATAACATGTAACAACATCAGAGTAGCACAGTGTAGGATATAACTTAGAGCATAAAAAGTGAGTGATCAGTCAACATCTCCATTAGCAGAATATATACATACAGTAAGACATAATAAAGATACCAGTCTACATCGCCTGAAGCGGTACATATACATAAGATAATACATGCTGGAAGTAAATCAGTCTACATCGTTATAGGCAGAATCATATACATAAGATAAGAATAGCGGAAAGTCAATTGCCAAAATACAAGTAAATCTAATCCTCGCCATCAAGCCAAAAACGCACTCCGTGCTGCAGTGCTAAGCCAAAATAACATGTCATCTGTCAACTAGGCTGCCCATGTGAAAATAAGGGCACCCGAGTTTGCAAAGTGAAACAAACAACGAGTCAGTCGTGGGATTGGTATGAGAAATCTACTTAACTGGTTAAACAACAGTAATAAGGCAAATCATAGAACCACACCACTTTCGCCGAACGGGTTTACTCCAGTGATTGCCAGTGCATTTAAAACAAAGTGAATTCTTTAAACAACGCAGTGCTTTTAAAAAGAATGAAGTCGATATAAGACTCAAGTCCCATCACACAATGCAACGCAAACCAGAGGATAGAGTTTTACCTTATAATGGCCAAAATATGCTTAATACGTGCAAAGCAAAATCACTTGGTATTATTACTAGTGCATACATGTTTCAAAAGCGAATTCAATCATAAATATCAATCATAGACGACATAGCTACCATCTACTATGTCGTCATACTAGTTCTACAATCAAATCCGTTATTTCGTATTGGAAATTGGGATTCCATCATGAGTCGAGGCAAGGGGCAAGCTCCTCTCCGCTTCGAGACACTCTAGCAAATGCCTCAGGACTACAAACTTTGGGTAACCCTTGGATCCTCCAAGGCCAGTCCTCTCTTATGTTTGAGGATTAATTATTCCTGAACACATGTTTCCTGGTCCTTTCAGACCTAAAATCGAGGTGCCTCGCGTTCCAACAACCACATAGGTAAAAGTAATATAAATGTCAGCCTGTTTAAGCACTGACACACCCATAGCTAGAAAAAAACGTCGTGCACTCCTTGGGTCCTTATCCCGTTTTAACTCATACCGAAGTGTGAGGCTCGTGAATCCACGCTACACATAAAGCTAGGCCACGTAGGCCTTACTTTAATCATCGACCATAAGACTTTGCTTTGCAATAGAAGCCTTGATCACTGCATCTTGGCATGCCACACAGGCAATCCACTCCATATGACTGATTTCTATCGATGTATAACCTCTGAGCTCGTACGTCATAGAGAAGGGCGTTAAGCATGAGAATAAATTCTCTGTCGCCAAACAGATATATATTTAATAGAGATCAATCAGCACAGAACAAAATCCAATGTCAGACACACAGTCCATTTACAAGTCCGTTCTGGGTCTGAATGAAACTGGAGGCACCATATTCCTCGCATATCCGTACAATCAACACATACGTCCAGACGGCTACTACTTCTGTCCCTTCAAGGTAGCTACTCCAATCAGGAACCTCAGCAGCGCCCATCCATCCGATACGAAGATCATCCGTCTTGAACCGTCTTCGTATTTTCGACTTCGAATTGTTTGATCAATTATTTGAAATGAGGGTTAGCTCGGCCTTTTCAAATAATTCACGTATATTTAGAATTCAAATTTATTCTTTCCATGGTTAAATTATTCGACATTCACATTTCAGTTCTTTAGTATAATTTTCATGTCAAACACATTCAATCATCAAATATCAAGCAAACCAAGTAAAATTGGTTTATTTCCATTCCATTTCGCTTATAATATTTATAACGATTTTTCTCCATTTTTATTTATTTAAAAATGGCCATATTTCATTAAACGGCGTTTCAGGTCGTGCCGTGGCACTATTTTTCCCAAATTTGTTTTATACATATCGGGAAATCTAACCGTTGAATTTATACAAAGTTTATATCATTGGGAAGATATTCCCAAAGCGAACCCAACTGTTCTAGTTTCGTGAAAATCCGACGGTTGGATCTTTCGGTATAGTCATTTGAAGTTACGATTTCAAAACGCGACCTGCACGGCCTCGATTCGTTTTAATTTAATTTATATTTACATATATATATATATATATATATATATAATTCATTCGAAGATTTCAATATCGTTTTCACTTCAAATATTTCACTAACGCCTTTATATTTTGAAAATTTTCGCCATAACGTCCTTTGTATGGGAAGGTGTTTGGAAATTTATTGGGCCGTATTAGGTACCCAATAAATCCCAATAAGCATACACATATTTATAGTGATATATTCCGATGTCCACAGGGGAGTGTGTATAGATCATAACTCCAGAGAATAAATTCTCGTCACTTTATAAATGGTTTTTGTGCCTTAATGACCAGAGAGACGTGTTTATTGTCATCTCCAGACCCGTGTGGGGTTTTTATTAATCTGGCAATTTACCGTTACAATTTATATGGTCCAGATCAGTTATCAGTTCAACCTGTAATATATAGTCATCGCCATACAAGCCTCTCGCTCGTATGGTATATCTTCAACCTCGTCACACAAGCTCCAAATGCTTATGTGGTATATGATGAAGTATGCTTATCGTCAAGAAGTATGCCACATAGCGTAGTTCAAATTTAATCGTTACTATCCTATTGCGATGTTTATTATTACACATAGAATAACCAGCACTCTGCATCCAATGGCATTCACAGGAGTTGATATAAAAATAAAATTGCGCAGCCAACTCATTAAGGCTTACCTACTTCTCGGGCACGCAAATAAATTCTTTACTCAACAGCTAATCCATTTTCTCTTTTCAACAGATGTATATATATATGCAGAACAAAGCTAATAATAATATTTCTAGCGAACAAATATTTATTTCAACAAACAGTTATTTTTAACACTTATACATAGGAAAAAATGATATTTTTGACAAACAAAAATATATTTCAACTCATGGCTATTTTATTTAGATCCTAAACATGTTATTTATAACCCCCGAACATTTATTTCAACCCGTGTGTATTTTTAGCGAGGCGTATACATGATAAAAGTAATATTTTTATCATCAGAAATATTTATTCAACACGAGAATGTTTTTAGCATTTCATATTCACAATAAAAATGTAAATTTTATTGTTAAATCAATTTATTTAAAACACGAATACCATTCAACACATGAATTTCTATTCAATGAATGAATTTCTATTCAACACATGAGTGTTCTCTATAGTTCGTATATATAATAAAAATGTGATTTTTATTGTTAAAGCAATTTATTTAAAACACGAATACCATTCAACACATGAATTTCTATTCAACGAATGAATTTCTATTCAACACATGAATGTTCTCTATAGTTCGTATATATAATAAAATTGTGATTTTTATTGTTAAAGCAATTTATTTAATACACGAATACCATTCAACACATGAATTTCTATTCAACGAATGAATTTCTATTCAACACATGAATGTGGTTTCAACATATGAAAATAATTTCAACAAATGAAAATAATTCTAGCACATGAATATTTTAGAAAATTTCGACAGCTTAACGGCAGGGTAGTTAAAACCGGCACCGTCCCTATGTATGGCTCCTCCCTTTACCTTAAAGCCTCGCGGTTTTTGACAATGGCGATTTCATGCATCTAGTTTGCACGCAGGCGGCATGTTTTATTTTCATTTCCACATTCCTATTCTAATTTGTTTCAACCACAAGAGGGTATTTTTCAACCACAAGGTATTTTTCAACCACAATCCAACATAAACAATTATTTTCAACCATTCGTCATACCACATATTTTCACGCCAATCACAAGCAATAAATATCGTACATGGTTTGTGGACGAGGGGAGTATATATATATATATATATATATATATATATATATATATATATATATATATTCGTAGATAAATATATTTCACTTCCATTTCAACACAATTCAAAGCATATATGTTTCATACAATGCTTGTATAATTTATACATCGCTCATATAACTTATACAACACATGTACATGAGGTATACAATGCGTATATTATTTACACTTTGCTTATATAATTTATACAACATGATTTCATTCACATTTCAATTTAGATTTCTCACATTGGTTTTTGATATGCTAAAAATCGTAGCTAGCTCAGAAAAATCCGCGGTCTCTTCTAGATTGTAGAGAGCGTCCTTGCGGCTATGGAGTTAAAGCCCCGCTAATGCCCCGCATTATCCCCGCTATATCCCGTAGCGCCCCTTCAACCGCTATGCTATTTTAATTTAGCGCTGATGAAAAGTATATCCGCTTGTAGCCCCGCTGTTTCCCGCTTCATCCGCTAAATCAACGCTTTTTACCATCCGATTTAGCAATATTTACATATAGGGCTTGATTTGACTAGTTCTCTTTTTTTTAAATCAATAAAGTTAATATAAAGAGCTAATTTTAAGGAATTAGTTTCTAATATATTGTGGAAATTTATTATAATCATCAAATCTAGTGTGTGTAAGCATGACATTCTTTGATTCTACTATAGATGATTAATTAATGTTAGTTTCTTCAACACATATAATATGATAATAATAATTAATTAATCTTAAATGCTTGGTTTCACATCTTATGAACCTTTTTACCCCTCCGCTATATCCCCGCTATTTCCCCGCTTTATCCCCGCTACACCTTTTTGGACCTCCACCGCTATGGAACCACTAAGCGCTTTAACTGCCCAGCCTTGCGGTCACGATGTTTCCTGTTTCATCGAATTTCGTTAACACACGATAAAGATACGATTTTTCAAAGTTTGCAACGGTTTTAAAGTGTTAAAACTGTTTTAAATTAACAAAGCCGCACCTTTCAGGTTGGGGTTCAAAACTAGGTTTAGCAATTTCTTTCAATCCGTGGCTCGAGGTAAGGATCGAACAACACCACTGTGAAGTACTCAGAGGGGCGCACCTCCGCCAGGAGCGGTGCCCGGTGCGGTGGCGGATCCGATCGTTGGCGGGGGTTGAAAGGTGGAAACTTCGGAGGAGCAGTTCTTCGCGATGGAGCAATGATAGGGTGCGTTCTTGGTATGGATTTGTAGAGGGCGTTGGGAACTTCAAAAAGTTCCAAAGGAGGGGGTGGTTTTGGTGAGCGTGGCGGCCAGAATCTGAGGGGGAAGGTGAGAAAGCAGTTTCGTCGTCGGTTACGTTGGGGGGGGGGTGGGGGGGTGGGGGGGTTCTGAGGGTTTTTATATTTTTAATTTAATGAAAGGAATTTCCTTATTGGCCCATGGTTTATTAAATTTTTAAAATAGTATTTTTCCATACGGATACCAATTCAAGCCCAACGTATGTCGCCCCTAGCTAAATACCCCCATTCCGAACACAATGGGATATGTTTCGTAGGCCAATTCGATTGTTATAGTCAGCTATTCTTCAAATTAAAGTATAAAACATTCATTATTCGTTTTGAACGTACATTTTAATTTGCCAGGGCCACAAACTGATTCGAAAAATTCCAGAAAAATAAATCTAGCTATGTTTTGACATTACATTCTCGACAAAACTATTTTCGTCAAATTTTGAGACCGTTTAAAAAATGGCGATTTTCTGGTCGATCCAATTTAACAGAAATTGATCAATCACATTTTCTTTTGCCCCGCTCACATACTAGCTTCAAAAATTATGAAATTTGAAACCTAGCAATAATTTGACATCCCGGATCCAACAAAAGTGGTTTCGTCGAATTCCGAAGTCATTTGCAAAATGTCTATTTTCAAGGGTTATATATACTCTATAGCGACCTTTCTGAAAATTCATTTGGCCATGACTTTTGATTCCCGCTATGAAACTTCGATTTTTCAGAATCGTTAGAAAGATATTCATAAACAGATTTAAATATTTTTGGTTTCACTAAAATCCGTTATATTTTACACCCGATACAGTCAGTCAAAGTTTGAATTCAAATTTTCAAACTGCCACACTATTTCCAATTCATTATTTCATTGAAATATTCTATTTCAATTGTTTAAATTCTTTTAAAATAACCAATTTAAAATTTTTAAATTGGCTTGTATTTTCCGGGTTGTTACAATCTCCCCCACTTAAAACTTTTCGTCCCCGAAAAGGAAACAACAGTACAGTAGGAAATAGAAATGGAAATGCAAAGTATTTTAAAGGTACCTTGCACCGGAGTTAGTCAGAGATGTCCACTCTGCATTTGGGGTAAGCTTGCTTAATGCTTTCCTCAGTCTCCCAAGTACAGTCTCTAGGATCACTACTCCACTTCACTTTAATTAAATGAACCTTCTTGTTTCTCAGCTCTTTAGTTTCTTTGCCAACAATCTTTAATGGCTCTCTTCTGACTGCTAATTCTGGAGTAATTTCCAAGTCCTGTTGCGCTGCTTCTTCTACAACAAGATCCAGATCATGCACATGTCTTCTAACTTGAGATACGTGAAACACATTATACAATCCAGGCAACCAATCAGGTAATGAAACTCTATAAGCAAGATTTCCAGTTTGTTCAAGTATAGGAAAGGGACCAATGAATCTCGGTGCCAACTTCCCAGTTTTGTCAAATCTGATTACTCCCCTCATCGGAGAAACTCTTAAATACACATAATCACCAATGGCAAATTATAAATCTCTTCTTCTAGAATCTGCATAACTTTTCTGTCGGCTTTGCGCGGCTTTCAATCGTTTCTTGATGAAATCGACTTTATCAGATGCTTCTCTATCATATCGGGTCCCAACACAAGTATGTTGCCAGGTTCTACCCAACATGCGGGAGGTCTGAACGGTCTACCGTATAATGCTTCAAATGGAGAGATTTTTAAACTTGCGTGATAGCTATTGTTATAAGAGAATTCTGCCAGATGCAAATGATCCTCACATGACCCGCCAAAATCAATAATACAAGCCCATAGTAAATCTTCTAGAATTCTATTCACCCGCTCAGTTTGGCCATCTGTCAGAGGGTGGTAACCGGTGCTTAGATTCAACTTGGTTCCCAATTCTGTCCGGAATGCTTCGTAGAATTTGCTAGTAAATATTGGATCTCTATCACTGACTATACTGAGCGGCACTCCATGCAGTTTAACTATTTCTTTGAAGTAAATCTACGCTAGGCTTTGAGCCATTCTGTTGGATCTGACAGGTATGAAATCGACGGTCTTCGTGAAGCGATCTACGATCACCCAAATACTGTTGTTTCCTTTCTTAGTTCGAGGCAAACCATCTATGAAGTCCATGGAAATTTGTTCCCACTTCCATCTTGGAATATCCAATGGTTGTAATAATCCGGCGAGTTTTTGTTGGTCGCTTTTAACTTGTTGACAGGTGGGACACCGGCTAACATAAATTGAAATGTCTCTTTTCAATGCCCTCCACCAGAATGTGCGCTTGATATCATTATACATTTTGCTCACACCGGGATGGATACTGAGTTTGGACTTATGGCATTCATCCATGACTTCCTTTTGGAAGCTCTGGAAGATTCGGGATGCAAATTCTGCCTTTTAACCTAAGAACTCCCTTGTCATCAAGCTGGAAACTTGTGCATTCACCTTCCTTGATTTTCTTACTGATCCTTTGAATAAATTCATCGGTTTTCTAAAGGACCGAAATCTTGTCAATCAATGAAGACGTAACAATAAAACTGGCGATGATTTCATTCTTTCTGCTGAGCGCATCAGCCACAACGTTGGCTTTCCCTGGAGTGTACAAAATCTCAAAATCGTATGCTGCAAGAAATTCTAACCAACGTTGTTGCCTCAAGTTCAGATCTTTCTTAGTGAATAGATACTTCAATGATTGATGATCAGTAAACAGCTCGAACTTCTCACCCAATAAATAATGCCTCCAGATTCTCAAAGCAAACACGATGGCTAACAACTCAAGATCATGAGTTGCATAGTTCCTCTCATGCGGCTTCAGCTGACGGCTAGCATAAGCGACCACTTGGCCTCTTTGCATTAATACTGCGCCAAGACCTCTAATAGAAGCATCCGCCCATAATGTCAAGTCCTGGTTGCCATCAATAATTGTTAATACTTGAGCAGTTGTCAATTTCAATTTCAGCTCTTGGAAAGCTTCCTCACATTCTGGAGTCCACATGAATTTTTCATGCTTCTTTGTAAGCTTTGTTAATACACCGGATATCTTCAAAAACAACTTAACAAATTTCCAATAGTAATTAGCCAGTCCAAGAAAACTTCGAACTTCGGTGGGGGGTAGTAGGCTGTTTCCAATCCTAAATCGCTGTAATTTTGCTTGGATCCACAGCAATCCCTTCTTTTGATACGACATGGCCAAGGAACTTAACTTCATCTTGCCAGAAGATACACTTAGAAAATTTAGCTTTCAAGATATTCCTTCTCAGAATTCCCAACACTTGTTCTAAATGTTTCTCATGCTCACTTTTTGACTTGGAGTAGATTAAAATGTCATCGATGAAGACCAGAACAAATTTATTCAAGACACCACGGAACACTCTGTTCATTAAATCGACGAAGTAGGCTGGAGCATTACACAAGCTGAACGACATTACTAACCATACGTAGAATAAATCGGGATCCCTGAAAGCTGTCAAAGGAACACAGTCTTCGACTATACGTAATTGGTAGAAACCTGTAGCTAGGTCCATTATGGAGAATACTCGCGCTCCATTTATTGATCTAGCAAATCATCGTTTCGCGGCAATGGATGTTTATTCTTCAGTGTATGCTTATTGAGATCTCGGTAATCAACACAAAGTCGTAGATTACCGTATGATTTCGGGACAAACACTACTGCTACTCCCCAATCAGAAAAGCTTGGCCTGATCAAACCTTTCCACAGCAATTCTCGAGTTTGGTTGCCTAACTCTTCTTTCTCCTTCGGGGCCATTCTCTGTATTGTATGCACCACTAGTCTGGCATTCGGAATTAGATCGATTCTGAATTCAATTTCTCTTTGCGGAGGTAAGTTTTCGACTTCTTCGAACACATCCGCATAGTTTTTAATGACAGGAATCTTTTCTAATGAAGTGGGAATAACCTCCAGAGAAGACCAAAATTCTTTTCTATCTGTTTCCTAGCTTCGTTTAAATTTTAACGATTCTTTCGGCACATCTAACTTCGGCCTTATATTTCGTTAACCATTCTAACCCGAGAATAACATCGATTTCAGAAAAATTCATAACGATTAAATTGATGGGAAACTTGTAGAAGGAATAGGAGATGGGCAGTCTGCAATATGAAATGAGGACAAGAGAGCCTCCTATCGGATTTTGAACTCTAATTGGTTCGTTAAGGTCTCTTACTTTTAACTTTAACTTACTAACAATGTTACTAGAAATGAAGCTACGTGATGCACTAGTGTCAAAAAGTACAGAAACAGGAATATTTTTAATGGTAAGGGTACTCCCAAGAAATCGGGTTTACCTGATCCATAAGTGATAGCTGGCGGGTTTCCCCCGTCAAAAACATGTGCTACATGTGCATTCTTCTTCAAAGGACATTTTAGGCTAACGTGCCCCTTCTGATGGCAGTTGTAGCATTCAACCAAGCTATGGGGGTTCGGATTTGAGCTTTGCGGGTTTTCCTTCAGCCGCTTTGGAGCAGTGCACACATTTAAATAATGCCCCCTCTTACCGCAATTGTAACAGCTGCCTTTGGGTGGCTTACCAGCTTGCTGAGTAGCGGCTGCTGCATTGCTGGACTCAGGCTGATCTCCAGAAGCTTTGCGCTTGTTTCCTGCTTGGCTCTTAGCGCGGTCTAGATTGGATTTCCTCTCATCCAAGTCTTCGTAGTTACAGGCCATTTCTACAAGTTCTGAAAATGGAAGTTTGATGTTACTTATGGCCCGGTCCTGATACTTGCGTTGTAGCCCCAGTATGAACCTCTTATTCTTTGCTTTTGATGTATAGATAAGCTCTGGAGCATAACGTGATAGCTGTGTAAATTTGTTGAGATAGTCCTGAATAGAGCGGTCTCCCTGCTGGAGATTAGTAAACTCATCACGCATACGCTCTAATCCTTGCTCGGGGATGAACTTCCCCTTGAACTACTCCTAAGTCCTTACTGTATCTTCCTCATCCTTAGAGGTGATGGCATCCCACCACAATTCGGCCTCCACCTGTAAAAGCCAAGCGCCCATAAGCGCTTTGTCATGGGTTCCAAGTCTCATGCCACCAAAAATCTACTCGCATGTCTTCAACCATGCTCAAGCCACTGTTACGGTGCCAGTGCCGGAAAAGGGTTTGCCCCCGAGGTTTCTTTACCTCTTCGCTACTCGGTCAAGTTCGAATTCCTGAGGTGCTGGTGGTTGTATCATAGGCCCCTCTTCTGCTATGGGGATATTCCCCCATCCTCCAGCTCGGCCTGCTCGGCCTCCTCTGGCTGCAGCTGCTCGTGTAGCCATCAAGTCAAGTTCTGTACAAGCAAGAAAAGAGTAAAGCTCACAGAAATGATAACTTTCATATACTATAAAGTAGAAGAACATAAGGAAAGATAATGATGTACTGATCGAATTGTTTTGCTATTCTGCTTAGCTCATTCTAGGACATTACTAATCCTATCTCTAATGAGCTACTCACCTTAGAACACTACTGATTCTATTCTAATGAGGTGTTTAATGTGTTAAATTCCAAACCTAAGGTTAACCAAAGCTCTGATACCAACTGTGACGATCTCAAAACTCGTACTACGGTGTTAAGGATAATCATTGGAATGTAACACATTAATCATCATTAACAGAGTACAGATAATAGCATGAACAACAAATAGAATAATTTTACATAGATATGACAGCGGAATCATAACATGAAACAACATTAGAGTAGCACAGTGTAGGATATAACTTAGTGCATAAAAAGTGAATGATCAGTCACCATCGCCATAAGCGGAATATATATATACAGTGAGACATAATAAAGATATCAGTCTATATCGCCTGAGGCAGTACATATACATAAGATAATATATGCTGGAAGTAAATTAGTATACATCGCCATAGGCTGAATCACATACATAAGATAAGAATAGCGGAAAGTCAATAGCCAAAATACAAGTAAATCTAATCCTCTCCATCAAGCCAAAAACGCACTCCGCGCTGCAGTGCTAAGCCAAAATAACATGTCATCTGTCAACTAGGCTTCCCGTGTGAAAATAAGGCACCCGAGTTTGCAAAGTGAAACAAACAACGAGTCAGTCGTGGGACTGGTATGAGAAATCTACTTAACTGGTTAAACAGCAGTAATAAGGCAAATCATAGGACCACGCCACTTTTGCGGAACGCGTTTACTCCAGTGGTTGCCGGTGCATTTAAAACAAGGTGAATTCTTTAAACAACGCAATGCTTTTAAAAAGAATGAAGCCGTTATAAGACTCAAGTCCCATCACACAATGCAACGCAAACCGAAGGATAGAGTTTTACCTTATAATGGTCAAAATATGCTTAATACGTGCAAAGCTAAATCACTTGGAATTTTTACTAGTCCATATATGTTTCAAAAGCGAATTCAATCATAACTATCAATCATAGACGGCATAGCTACCATCTACTATGTCGCCATACTACTTCTACAATCAAATCCGTTATTTCGTATTGGAAATTAGTATTCCATCATGAGTCGAGGCAAGGGGCAAGCTCCTCTACGCTTCGAGACACTCTAGCAAATGTCTCAGGACTACACACTCTGGGTAACCCTTGGATCCTCCAAGGCCGGTCCTCTCTTACGTTTGAGGATTAATTATTCCTGACACACGTTTCCCGATCCTTTCAGACCTAAAATCGAGGCGCCTCGCATTCCAACAACCACATAGGTAAAAGTATTATAAATTTCATCCAATTTAAGCACTGACACCACCCATAGCTAGAAAGAAACGTCGTGCACTCCTTAGGTCCTTATCCCGTTTTTAACTCATACCGAAGTGTTAGGCTCGCGAATCCACGCTATACACAAAGCTAGGCCACGTAGGCCATATTTTGATCATCGATCACAAGAATTTGCGTTGCAACAGAAGCCTTGATCACTGCATCTTGGCATGCCACATAGCCAATCCACTCCATTTGACTGATTTCTATCGATATATAACCTCTGAGCTCGTACGTCTCAGAGAAGGGCGTTAAGCAAGAGAATAAATTCTCTGCCGCCAAACAGATAAATATTTAACAGAGATCAATCAGCACAGAACAAAATCCAATATCAGACACACAGTCCATTTACAAGTCCGTTCTGGGTCTAAACAAAACCGGAGGCACCATATTCCTCGCATATCCGTACAATCAACACATACGTCCAGACGGCTACTACTTCTGTCCCTTCAAGGTCGCTACTCCAATCAGGAACCTCAGCAGCGCCCATCCATCTAATACGAAGATCGTCGGTCTTGAACCGTCTTCGTATTTTCGACTTCGAATCGTTCAATCAATTATTTGAAATGAGGGTTAGCTCGGCCTTTTCAAATAATTCACGTATATTTAGAATTCAAATCAATTCTTTCCATGGTTAAATTATTCGACATTCACATTTCGGTTCTTTAGTATAATTTTCATGACAAACACATTCAACCATCAAATATCAAGCAAACCAAGTAAAATTGGTTTATTTCCATTCCATGCCACTTATAATATTTTATAACGATTTTTCGCCATTTTTACTTATCTAAAAATGGCCATATTTAATTAAACGATGTTTCAGGTCATGCCGTGGCACTGGCGTTGTTTTTCCTCTAATTTGTTTTACACATATCAGGAAATCTAACCGTTGGATTTCTACAAAGTTTATATCACTGGGAAGATATTCCCAAAGCGAACCCAACGGTTCCAGTTTCGTGAAAATCCGACGGTTGGATTTTTCGGTATAGTCATTTGAAGTTACGATTTCAAAATGCGAACTACACGGCCTCGATTCGTTTTAATTTAATTTATATTTATATGTTTATATATATAAATATAATTCATTCGACGATTTCAATATCGTTTTCACTTCAAATATTTCACTAATGCCTTTATATTTCGAATTTTTTTGCCATAACCTCCTTTGTACAGGAAGGGGTTTGGAAATTTATTGGGCCGTATTAGGTACCCAATAAATCCTAATAAGCATACACATATTTATAGTGATATATTCCGGTGTCCACATGGGAGTGTGTATAGATCATAACTCCAGCGAATAAATTCTCGTCACCCTATAAATGGTTTTTGTGCCTTAATGACCAGAGAGACGTGTTTATTGTCATCTCCAGACCCGTGTGGGGTTTTTATTAATCTGGCAATTTACCGTTACAATTTATATGGTCCATATCATTCATCAGTTCAACATGTAATATACAATCATCGCCATACAAGCCTCTCGCTCAAATGGTAAATCTTCAACCTCGTCACACAAGCTCCAAATGCTTATGTGGTATATGATGAAGTATACCTATCGTCAAGAAGTACGTCATGTAGCGTAGCTCAAATTTAATTGTTACTATCCTATGGCGACGTTTATTAATACACACAGAATAACCAGCACTCCACATCCAATGGCTTTCATAGGAGTTGATATAAAAATAAAATTGCGTAGCCAACTCATTAAGGCTTACCTATTTGTCGGCCACGCAAATAAATTCTTTACTCAATAGCTAATCCATTTTCTCTGTTCAACACATGTATGTATATATATATGCAGAACAAAGCTAATAATAATATTTCTATCGAACAAATATTTATTTCAACACACTGTTATTTTTAACACTTATACATAGGATAAAATGATAATTTTGACAAACAAAAATATATTTCAACTCTTAGCTATTTTATTTAGATCCTAAACATGTTAAAAATAATATTTATAACCCCCGAACATTTATTTCAACCCGCGTGTATTTTTAGCGAGGCGTATACATGATAAAAGTAATATTTTTATCATCAGAAATATTTATTCAACATGTGAATGCTTTTAGCATTTCATATTCACAATAAAAATGTAAATTTTATTGTTAAATCAATTTATTTAAAACACGAATACCATTCAACACATGAATTTCTATTCAACGAATGAATTTCTATTCAACACATGAATGTTCTCTATAGTTCGTATATATAATAAAAATGTGATTTTTATTGTTAAAGCAATTTATTTAAAACAAGAATACCATTCAACACATGAATTTCTATTCAACGAATGAATTTCTATTCAACACATGAATTTCTATTCAACGAATGAATTTCTATTCAACACATGAATGTTCTCTATAGTTCGTATATATAATAAAATTGAGATTTTTATTGTTAAAGCAATTTATTTAAAACACGAATACCATTCAACACATGAATTTCTACTCAACGAATGAATTTCTATTCAACACATGAATGTTCTCTGTAGTTCGTATATATAATAAAAATTTGATTTTTATTATTAAAGCAATTTATTTAAAACACGAATACCATTCAACACATGAATTTCTATTCAACGAATGAATTTCTATTCAACACATGAATGCGGTTTCAACATATGAAAATAATTTCAACAAATGAAAATAATTCTAACATATGAATATTTCAGAAAATTTCGGCAGCATAACGGCAGGGTAGTTAAAACCGGCATCGTCCCTATGTACGGCTCCTCGCTCTACCTTAAAACCTCGCGGTTTTTGATAATGGGGATTTCATGCATCTAGTTCGCACGCAGGCGACATGTTTTATTTTCATTTCCACAATCCTATTCTAATTTGTTTCAACCACAAGAGGGTATTTTTCAACCACAAAGGTATTTTTCAACCACAATCCAACACAAACAATTATTTTCAACCATTCGTCATACCACATATTTTCATGCCAATCACAAGCAATAAATATCGTCCTTGGTTTGTGGACGAGGGGAGTGTGTGTGTGTGTGTGTATATATATATATTCATAGATAAATATATTTCACTTCCATTTCAACACAATTAAAAGCATATATGTTTCATACAACGCTCGCTCATATAACTTCTACAACACATGTACATGAGGTATACAATGCGTATATAATTTACACTTCGCTTATATAATTTATACAACACGATTTCATTCACATTCCAATTTAGATTTCTCACATTGGTTTTCGAGATGCTAAAAATCATAGCTAGCTCAGAAAAATCCGCGGTCTCTTTTAGATTGTAGAGAGCGTCCTTGCGATCATGATGTTTCCTGTTTCATCGAATTTCGTTAACACACGATAAAGATACGACTTTTCAAACTTTGCAATGGTTTTAAAGTGTTAAAACTGTTTTAAATTAACATAGCCGCACCTTTCAGGTTGGGGTTCAAAACTAGGTTTAGCAATTTCTTTCAATCCGTGGCTCGAGGTAAGGATCGGACAGCACCACTATGAATTGCTCGGAGGGGCGCACCTTCGCCAGGAGCGGGGCCCGGTGCGGTAGCAGATCCGATCGTCGGTGGCGGTTGAAAGGTGGAAACTTCGGAGGAGCAGTTCTTCGCGATGGATCAACGATAGGGTGAGTTCTTGGTATGGATTTGTAGAGGGCGTTGGGATCTTCAAAAAGTTCCAAAGGAGGGGGTGGTTTTGGTGAGCGTGGCGGCCGGAATCTGAGGGGGAAGGTGAGAAAGAGATTTCATCGTCGGTTACGGGGGGGGGGGGGGGGTTCTGAGAGGTTTTTACATTTTTAATTTAATGAAAGGAATTTCTTTATTGGCCCATGGTTTACTAAAAATTTTAAAATAGTGTTTTTCCATACGGATACCAATTCAAGCCCAACGACTGTCGCCCCTGGCTAAATACCCCCATTCTGAACACAATGGGATATGTTTCGTAGGCCAATTCGACTGTTATAGTCAGTTATTCTTCAAATTAAAGTATAAAACATTCAATATTCTTTTTGAACATACATTTTAATTTGCCAGGGCCACAAACTGATTCGAAAAATTCCAGAAAAATAAATCTAACTATGTTTTGACCTTACGGTCCCAACAAAACTAGTTTCGTCGAATTTTTAGACCGTTTGAAAAATGGCCATTTTCTGGTCGATCCAATTTAACAAAAATTGACCAATCACATTTTCTTTTGCCCCGCGCACATACTAGCTTCAAAAATTCTGAAATTTGAAACCTAGAAATAATTTGACATCCCGGATCTAACAAAAGTTGTTTTGTCGAATTCTGAGATCGTTTGCAAAATGTCTATTTTCAAGGGCTATATATTCTCTATAGCGACCTTTCTGAAAATTCATTTGTCCGTAACTTTTGATTTCCGCTATGAAACTTTGATTTTTCAGATTCGTTAGAAAGATATTCATAAACAGAAATATTTTTGGTTTCACTAAAATCCGTTATATTTTACACCTGGTACAGTCAGTCAAATTTGAATTCAAATTTTCAAACTATCACACTATTTCCAATTCATTATTTCATTGAAATATTCTATTTCAATTGTTTAAATTCTTTTAAAATAACCAATTTAAAAATTTTATCCAAACAAAAGATCTATTCTTTTTTTTTTCAAACAAAAATCTAATCTTTTTATTCAAACAAAAATCTAATCTTTTTATTCAAACAAAGATCTAATCTTTTTTATTCAAACAAAAATCTAATCTTTTTTATATTCAAAATATAGTCTTTCTTCTCTTAAAAATATAATCTTTCTCTTATATAAGAATTTTAATTTTTATTAACGTGAATGTGTATATAAAAATCGAGTTTTCATTAACATGAATATATATTAAAAAAATCATGTTTTCATTCACATGAATGTATATAAAAAAACAAGCTTTCATTAACATGAATGTATATAAAAAAATCAAGTTTTCATTAACATGAATGAATAAAAAATCAAATTTAAAACTTACAGTGGAAAAAAGGTGATGGCCGGCGCTGGAGGTGCTTGATGGCGGGGGTGGCTGCAGCAGGGGGCACGGGCGATGTGGCGGCTCAGTGGGGAGGGTCCACGTTGGAGGCCTGTTGCAGTTTAGGGTTTTCAGGTGGTCGGGTTTGGAGAGAGAGAGAGGTGGAGAGGAGAGAGGCGCGGCGGGGTGGGGGGGGTCTAGTTGCTGCGGCGCTCCGCTTGGGGGAGCGAGGGTGGACGCTGAGGTAGCGTGGAAGAGGGATCCGTCACTATTTTTTTTTTTTTATTTTACTGGCGGCTTGAATGAATCGAGGAGAGAGAAAGTAGATAGGGGAGGGGTGTTGACCAAGTTAATATATATATATATATATTTAATTCTCCCAAAAAGTAACTTTTTATTTCGAACTCCAAATCGAACCCACCGACTGTCGCCCTAGCTAATTACCGCCATTCCTAATACAATGGGATATGTCCCGCAAGCCGATTCGACTGTTTCGATCAGTTTTTATCAAAATTAAAATGTAAATTAATAGAACGGTAAAAATTGAATTTAACGTACATTTTAATTTACTGGGGCCACATACGGATTCCTAAAATTCCAGAAAAATAAATCTGGCTATGTTTGGACGATACGGTCCTAACAAAACTAATTTCGTTGAATTTGTAGACTGTTTGAAAAATGATGATTTTCCAGTCGATAAAATTCGAACTGAAATTACCAAACGCGTTTAAATTCGCCACGCTCACATATTGATTCCAAAAATTATGGAAATTGGAATCAAGCAATAATTTGACATTTTGAATCCAACAAAAGTGGTTTCTTCGAAAATGGAGGTCGTTTGCAAAATCGCTATTTTTAAGGGCTTTATTTCCATAGCGACTATTCTGAATTTTTGGGTATAACTTTTTATTCCCGCTATGAAATTTCAATTTTTCGGATTCGTTGAAAAGATATTATCTAACAGATTCAAATATTTATGGTGTCACTAAAATCCGGTTTATTTTGAATCATATACATTCATTTGAAATTTTAAATCAAAATTTCAAACTATCGCGCCATTTCCAATTCCTTTTATAATTAAAATAAATATTTATATTCTAACTTTGATTTAAATAAATATATACATTCTTATTCTATTCAAAATAAATTTCTAGTCATTATTATTTAAAATAATTCATTTAAAATATTCAAAATTCATTAAAATTGCCAAAATAAAATTTTTAAATTGGTTCTGATATTCCGGGTTGTTACAGTTTACTTTAAAAAAAGAATATGTTTAACGAATCGAATCAATAATGTCAAAGTATTGCTACATCTAAACTACCTAGGACATCATTTTATATCTCCAGTTTCAAGCATGATAGTTGTTTGGTGGATTATAATTTCATATGTGATAAAAATGAAAATATATGTTATTACTGTATAAAAATCAATATTTGCAGTATATAGAACATATATGAATTAATTGTTCAATGGTGTAGCTTGAAATTGGAAAACCTTCGTTGTTGAGAAGTTTGTATTCTAATACATGCCTTTGAGGATAAGAATGAAAAGCAACTAATGCAGTCAATTTCTCTCAAAGCTTATAAGAGAAAAAGACAACAATTTTCCTTTCTTAGTTTGTCATTTCTTAATTTTAAATTCTCTCTCTCTCTTTTATTATGGAGAATAGAAAGCCTATTTCTTAATATACAATGAATTGAAGAAATAAGATTAATTATCATATATTATTTACTTTTTAATTTGAAAATAACGTATACCTCAAATTAAATATAGAATGTAATGTTATCAATGTTTACTTTAAAAGAAGAACATATTTAATGAATCGAATTAATAACGTCAAGGTATTGTTATGTCTAAACTACCTAGGACATCATTTTATGTCTTCAATTTCAAACATGGTAGATGTTTGGCGGATTACATTTTCATATGTAGGGCTATCAACGAATATCCGAAAAATCCGATATCCGTCCGAATCGATATCCGAAATATCCATTATCTGGCATTATCCGAAAAGCGGATACGGATATCCGATATCCGTAAAGCTTTTCGGATACGGATATGGTTATAGTGATATCTGTATCCGAAAAATATCTGTCGTCTGACTGATTGATGTAATATATATAACTCAAAACAGAAAAATAGAGTTAATAATTATTTTGTAACTGTTGGATGTTACTTTTATATAATTCTTTGACCATTTTTAGTGGAAAATCGTAATTTTTAGTGTTTAATTTTGGAAAATTTTTTGACATGCTTATGGATATTAGTTTAAAACAATGTTACCTCATTATAATTCCTTATGTCCTTGTTTTTTATAAACATTAATACAAAAATTATTTTATGTTGATCTGAACTTTTTTATTTATACTCTTAAATTTATTAATTACTGGTGGAGCAGGTTAATCCGATATCCGTCCATATCCGAAAATTAAGCGGATACGGATATCCGATATCCGAAAATTAAATGGATATGGATATCCGATAGCCGAAAATAATTTCAGATACGGATACAGATATGGCACTATCCGTATCTGAAAGCATCCGCTGACATCCCTATTCATATGAGATAAAAATGACAATATATGTAATTGCTGTAGAAAAAATCACTATTTTATTCGCTTGTAAACTCTGAGGAAGTATGCAAATGCCCTCATCCACATACTCCAAGTAAATCTCAACTATAACTGTAGCTAGTGAGAATCCAACCCTTGACCTCTTGGGTGAGCACCGCTTGTCCTTACCAACTAAGCTACAGCTGGGGACAATTTCTCTTAAAGCTTATAAGAGAAAAATACAACAATTTTCCTTTCTTAATTTGTCGTTTCTTAATTCTAAATTCTCTCTCTCCCTCTCTTTTGGTTATGAAGAATAACGAGACTAGTTCTTGAAATACGATGAATTAAAGCAATAATATTAATTATCATATATTATTTACGAGAGTTGTTATTGACACTCCAAATATTGTTAAGGGGAGGTCAATCTTTTACTTTAAATAAATTTTGTTAAGGTGAGTATCAATGGAGAGAGCACCCCCTTAACAAATAAACTTTATTTTACCAAATTAACCTTCTTTACAATATTCTCATTTTTATTTGTTAATCAAAAAAATTTATATGGTATATTAGTCAACTACATCAGATTATTATATCAAATTATTAACAATATCATTTGTCAAATTAGATGAAAAAAAATATCACTGATAGGAAATCGATATACATATATCGAACAATTACTTTTTTAATACGGTATTACATTCTTTGTTCATACCATTATTTCTCCTCAAACAATCGCTTGTTTGCTTTCAAATAATTTAGGGATTTGGTTTTTTACATTTGAATGATTTGGATTTGTGATAATAACCGATGTTATTACCAGACGTTATTACGAGGGTAAAAGGGAACGTAAAAAAAATTAAGTGCGTGACCCCCCTTAACATTATTTTTATGATTGGAGTGTTTTTAAAATTTGACCTCCCCTTAACAATATTTGGATTGTCAATAACAATGCCCTTATTTACTTTCTAGTTTGAAACTTACATATACCTCAAATTAAATATCAAATGTAATGTTATCAATGTTTACTTTCAAAAAAGAACATGTTTAATGAATCGAATCAATAATGTCAAGGTATTGTTATGTCTAAACTACCTAGGACATATTTCTCCAATTTCAAACATGATAGATGTTTGGTGGATTAAAATTTCATACGTGATAAAAATGACAATATATGTTATTACTATAAAAAAAATCAATATTTTTAGTATATAGAACAAATATGAATTAATTGTGTAATGGTGTAGGTTGAAAATGAAAAACCTTCACTGTTGAGAAATTTATATTCTTATGCCTACCTTTGGGGATACGAATGAAAAGTAACTAATGCAACAAATTTCTCTCAATGCTTATAAGAGAAAAAGAAAACAATTTTCCATTCTTTATTAATACAATGAACTGAAGCAATAACATTAATTATCATATATTATTTACTTTCCAATTTGAAAATTACGTATACCTCAAATTAAATATGGAATGTAATGTTATCAATGTTTACATTAAAAAAAACATATTTAATGAACCGAATCAATAATGTCAACGTTTTGCTATGCCTAAACTACCTAGGACCTCATTTTATTTCTCCAATTTCAAACATGGTAGATGTTTGGTGGAAAAATGGCAGTATATGTTATTAGTGTATAAAAAGTCAATACTTTCAGTATATAGAAAAATTATCGATTAATTGTTCAATGGTGTAAGTTGAAATTGGAAAACCTTCACCGTTGATAAGTTTGTATTCTTATGCATGCCTTTGGAGATAAGAATGAAAATCAACTAATCCGGCCAATTTCTCTCAAAGTTTATAAGAGAAAAAGATAGCAATTTTCCTTTCTTAATTTGGTATATTTTCTAGTAGTGTGAGGGATTGTAGAAATAGATACAATTTTGTAATATTATTGATATAGAAAAATTGATTGCACGATGTATATAATACAGTGCTTTATATAGATGGAGTACATGAGGTGGGTTGAAACCCAATGGTTTAAAACATGCAATAACAATGTAACAGTAACAACTTATAAAAGGAAAATAATATAAAAGGAAAGTATTAAGAGCTAGATCCTTATCATATGACGTAGCGTGATATGTGTATGAGTCGGCTGGATCCTTATCCTGTGAATGAGATGGAGCCTTATCCTATGACGCAGCGTGATATGTGTATGAGTCAGCTCGATCCTTATCCTGTGAATAAGCTGAATCCTTATCCTATGACGCAGATATTTACATAAATATACTAAACACTCCCCCTCAAGTTGGAGCATGTAAATCACAAATGCCCAACTTGCATAATAAAAATGTAAATTGCCGACGTCTAAGAGATTTTGTCAGTATATCTACCAATTGATGACCCGTCGGAACATATGCCATAGAAATATTGCTATATTATATCTCATCACGAATAAAATGGCAATCAACTTCAATATGCTTCGTTCGCTTGTGAAACATTGGATTATTTGCAATATGAAGAGAAGATTGACTA
This sequence comes from Allium sativum, assembly GCA_030737875.1. Lineage (NCBI taxonomy): Eukaryota > Viridiplantae > Streptophyta > Magnoliopsida > Asparagales > Amaryllidaceae > Allium > Allium sativum. The sequence goes on from CM060922.1 coordinate 299,785,252, forward strand.
TGACAGATAGTCACATTGGCCCAGAGTGTAGTACACCGAGAGAATGCAACAATGATTTTAACCACTTAAGTTCACAAGTAGCAACTGCCATAGCGCGATATTCTGCCTCTGCAGATGAACGATCCACTGTAGGTTGTTTCTTTGTCTACCAAGAAATATGAGACATACCAAGTAGAATATAATAACCTGACAATGATCGACGAGTTATGGGACACGTCGTCCAATCACTGTCACAAATACGCATTCAGTTGCATATCACCATGTTGTAACAAAATACCTTGATTAGGACATCCTTTAATATACCGCAATACATGAATAGCATCATCCTAATGAGAAACCTATGGATTGCTAAGAAACCGAGCCAGAGTATGAACTAACTAACTCAACTCTAGACGAGTGACTACCAAACGTCCAACCAAGCGCATATAATGATCTAGATGTTGATATGGCTCTTCTTCAACATTAGCAAGACGATGATTTTGCTCCAATGGAGTATCAATAGGCTTACAACCCAACATTCATGCTTTTGTTAGTATATCTAATGCATACTTTCTTTGGGAAAAAAATATCCCTTCATCACTGTGAGCAACTTCAATGCCCAAGAAATATTTTAGCACACCAAGACCTTTCATATGAAAACAAGAGCTCAAATATTGTTTGAATTGCAAAACCGCATTTTGAGAGGTACCTGCAATAATAAGATCATCCACATAGACAAGAACATTCAAAGAAACATTACCCCGTTGATAAGTGAATAGGGAGTAATCTGCATATGACTGGGAAAAACCAAAACTTTTCAAAGCATTAGATAATTTAGCAAACCATTGTCGAGGAGCTTGCCGTAAACCATACAAAGACTTGCGTAACCTGCATACCTTTTTTTGGAATAGGACTATGGTACCTTGGAGGTAATTGCATGTAACACCCCACATCCATTAATGATACTCACAAAGAGAATGCATTAACTTCCATGGAGGTTTCAGGTGAATATAGAACAGAAAAATTACAACAAGACAGATAATAAGTAGTACTTGGAAATCTAAAACTTTATTTCATTGCAGCGGAAATTAAACATGTTTGTTACATCATAAAACCATAAAACAGAGTCAAGTACAATATCCATCTTGATAAAACAAAATACATAACCCCATTACATAAATAGCCATTAAAGAAGATAACAAGCTTGTAACAACCCGTATTTTCAATAACCTGTAATAACATAAATCGAGGCAGAATTTAATTCTAAAATGGGAATCAAGGGAAACGGGCTATGCCATTGTGTTCGTCTCGGAAAAATACGCGAAATAGAGTCCGAGTTTTCGAAAATCGGAGTCCGTATGACCAAGATATGGCCTCGCGAAGTTTCACGAAAATTCCCAAATTAAAGTATACTTAATTAAGTGAAATGGGTTGTGTAGATATATATATATATATATATATATATATATTGATATATATATATATATATATAATTGAAAATTTAATAAATAAATATGCAAAAATGCTCAAAACAGCGAATTGGGAGAGGGGAATAACCGAACCGGCCGATTTTTGAAGTCGACCCAAGCCCGCTGGGTCGACTAGGGGTTAATCCAGGGTGTTTGGCTGTCAACCCGTGGGCCGATTCGCTCAAGTGCAGATTTTGCATTTGAATGGTTCTCATGGTCCATCTTTAATCTAAAGGCCCTAGATGGTTCCTACACTTGACTTCTTCCCCAAGACATGCTTTGATGGCTTGGATTGAATCTAGGGTTAATCCTATGGCCTAAAACACTTGCCTAATCTATAAATAAGACCCTAACCTACCCTAATTCATTCATAATTAAACCTAGTGACTAAACTATGGCAAAATGCTAGCTCTCATGGCCTCCACTAATTTTATGAAGAGGGTTGCATACTAATCACTCTCTAATCAACTTCTAATCCCTTCTTAGCATCTTAATCTTCTTCATTTGGTGTTCAAAGTTGCTAGTTGTGAGTTTCTATCACTTTGATGATCTTTTGGTAAACTAATTAGATGAGATGTGATGAGATTTATGGTTTTGTATGTGGGTTAATGAGCTTTGAATCATATGATATGATGTTAGCATTAATCTTATGTTTATGCATGTTGAGTATGTAAGCTTATGCAAGTTTAATATGATGTATGTTATGTTTGCATGATGCTAAATATGCAAGTTGTGGGCTATGTAATCATATGCATGTTATGCAAGTTCATGGTAATATGCTATGCAAGTTACATGTTTGTTAATATGCAAGTTACATGTTTGTTAATATGCAAGTTACATGTATGTAAATATGCAAGTTACATGTTTGTTAATATGCAAGTTACATGTTTGTTAATATGCAAGTTACATGTATGTAAATATGCAAGTTACATGTTTCTTTATATGCAAGTTACATGTTTGTTAATATGCGAGTTACATGTATGTAAATATGCAAGTTACATGTTTATTAATATGCAAGTTCATGATGACACATTATGCAAGTCTATAAGCTAATATGCAAGTTTGTTATGCAAAATGAATATGTAAGTTATGTGACATATTATATGCAAGTTATGTGACATGTTATGCAAGTTCATATGCAAGTTATGTGTTGGTTAATATGCAAGATGGCACCTTTGAAACATGTTCATTCATATGCAAGTTGACACCTTTTATATGTGTTATATCATGAACGAAATTACGTGGGAACGATGGGGTAATTAAATGCATAAGTTAATAAGATTGTGTGAAATTAATATAATTATGCATAACACAAAATAAATAAACATAGTATGGGAATTTGCCTATTTGGTTAGGTGTACCCATACTATGTGTTGGGAATTTACCTATTGAGTTAGGTCTACCCCATGGGAATTTACCTATTAAGTTAGGTCTACCCATGTTAAGAAAACTTGATTAATTAGGGATAATTAATATAAAATTATGAGGGTGATTAATTAGGTGTAATTAATTGACTAAGACACGAGGTTGGACTCAGTTGTAGCGTAAAACTGCCCGGACCCAACCGGCTTAACCAGTTGCTACAAATGTTAGCCCAATGTGAGAGGTCTTAGGCACAAACTAAATACGTAATTAATGTAAAGACACGAGGTTAGACTCTGTTATGACATAAGGCTGCCCGGACCCAACCGGCTTAACCAGCGGTCATAAAAGACAGTCTAATGTGAGAGGTCTTTACAAAGGTTACGTTCTTAATTAATTAATTAAGAAACACTTAACCACATTAGCATGTAGAGGGACATGAGGGGTTAAGTGGGTGCCTCGGGTGGCATGAGAAAATCTAGTGGTTGCCTTGGGTGGCAATAGAAAATACGATTAGAATACTTAACCAAAATAGAACATGTAATTAAAACATGATTAAAGGGTTAAGTGGGATATACTAGAAAAAGGGACAAGCTTAGGTGGGTAGCTTGTGGAGGCCCATTTCAACCAGTAACCCATACGTATCTTTGTGGGCTCGACCCATGTCGAGGACGGGACACGCATACTGGGCTTGACTGTAAGAGGCAAACGGGTTAGCGGTGGCAACGCAAGTCCAACGGGCTTCATATGCGTGAGTGGGCCCGGGCTGGTAGGTAAGCCGTTGTTGCATCGAGTAGATATAAGCCGTGCACCTTTAGTTTCATCAGGTTGCCACATTGGGGAATGATACATCCCACGGTGGGGCCAGCACGGGTATCTACGTTAGGGAGCCGATCGAATGGGAAGTAGTGTGTACACCTAGTGGATTGTAGGGCCCCGTGGCGCCTACTTGGTCACCTAGGGGTACGCAGGTACTAATTAGTAAATTTTATAAGTCCTTGGGTGGGATCAACCTTTAAGTTAGGAACGACTGGTGTGGTGCAGTTTAGTAATTTACCTTAGGGAGGGTAGATGCGTCTTTATCCTTTATCTTCGTTTAGTTGACTGCTTAGGGTAGCCATTCATCCCTATATGTTACCGTATATCAGTTTATGTCTTCTCTGGTTACTTTAACGATTGTATTGTTAAAGTTATAGGACTCGCTCAGACTTATGTCTGACCCTGTTGTTTTTATCTTTTTCCCAACCCTCAGGTCCTACGGTGGATCCTAGCAGTAGTGGAGCTTGATCGGATTGCTGTTCCAGTCTTTAGGAGCTTGGATAGATGTAAAGCTCCAGTTATCCAGTTATCTTTTCTTTTGTTTGGCTATTGTATGAGAGTGGGATTATGTACTTCTTTATTTTGATGGATATTGTACTTGACCTTTATTGTGGTTTTATGATGTAACCAGACATGTTTTACTTCCGCTGTTATGAGATGATGTTTTAAAATTTCAAGTACTATTTATATCTGTCTTGTTGTAATTTTTCTGTTCTATATTCACTAAAATACTCCACCGATGCTATGGCATTCCCTTAGTGAGTGATCATAGCGGGAGTGGGGTGTTACACGTGGTATCAGAGCTTAAGGTTACCAGAACAGATAAAATTTTTGAGAAAAACTACTTTCTAAGAGTATTTTCGAAGAAAGTATTTTTAAAAGCATGTCTTCTAAGAGAAAAAGTTTTTGAAAAAGAAAAGCATAATCCCCAATAGCCATATCTTTATCTTTCGGAATCTCCTTTTTGAATCTTTCCTCTTTCGTTTCAGCATGGCTGAAGATCTTAACATCCCGGAGGGTTTAGTTATACCACTATGGTATAGGAGGTTGCAAGAGGCTAGGGCCGCGGCTGCGGGTCCGGCCAATGCTACTACACCAGAGACAACCGCTCCTCCTCCTCAGCCTAGAGTGGATAATTTTGCTAAGGTTTGCAAGGAGTTCAAGGCTATAGGAGGAAAACCTTTTCTTGGTTCAGAGACTTTCGTAGAGGCTAGAGATTGGCTTAAGGAAGTGGAAGAGTTGCTAGATATCTTTGAAGTGGAAGAGGGAAAGAAAGTCAAGTTGGCGGCTTGGTTAATGAAGGGAGAGGCCTCATTCTGGTGGGAGGTCACTAATGGAGAACGCCCTGTTGACTCTTGGGCAGATTTTAAGCAAAGGTTTGGGGCTAAGTTTCTCTCAAGGGCGGAAGAGAATCTGTTTATGGAGAAGTTCTTGAATTTGAAGCAAGGGAATCTCACGGTGAAAGAATATGTCAACAAATTCAATCAATTAGCAAGGTTTGGCATAGAGTTGGTGAATACACCGGAGAAGAAGGCTTTGAGGTTCGTTAGAGGCTTGAACGAACCATTGCAAGGAATAGCTATGACTCACATTCCTATGGGGGCCACTTTTGAGAAGCTTGTCTACATGGCACTTATGCATGAGGATGATAAGAATTCTAAGGCACCAGAGAAAAAGGGGGATCAGAAGAAACCGCAACAGCAACAACAAGGCAAGGGCGGAAAAGGCAATGGTGACAAAAAGAAGACGAAGAAGAAGTGCTTCAATTGTGGAACACCAGGACACCTCAGTAAGGATTGTCGCAAAAAGAAGAAGACCGGTTGCTTTCATTGTGGTGAAGCAGGGCATCTTGTGAAAAACTGCCCAAAGAAGGGGCAGAAGACGGGGTCTACCTCAGGAGGCCAGGTGCAAGCTCTTATAGCACCACCTCAGTCAGGGGGGCAAGTTCAGGTTCTCTCAGTTCCACCGATTCAGCAGAGAGGTAGAACTATTTCCGTTGAAAGTCTGGTTTTTCTGTTTGATCATCCAGTTCGTACTTTGTTTGACTCTGGCGCATCGCATTCTTTTATCTCATCATCGTTAGTTGAGTCACTGCACTTAGACACCAGTCTAGTTGATGATCCCTTGGTTGTCTCAAACCCAATTGGGGGCTCCATATATCTGTCTATGATATGTTTGGGTTTGAAGATTTCTATACTTAGCGTTGAGTTTAGATGTGATGCTTTTGTATTGGGCTTCACGGGCTATGGGTTGATCTTGGGCATGGACTGGTTATCCAGTAATGGTGCCGTTCTTGATTGCGAAAGGAGAGTTGTCAGGCTCATGACCCGCTTGGGTAACACTCTCGAGATCTCTTGCAATCCCATGGAATCTGTTTTGCTAAGTTATCTTGAATCGCTCGATGCTTCGGTCGAAAGTTTGTGTTCTGTCAGAGTAGTCCGGGAATATCCGGATGTGTTTGAAGAAGTAAAGGGTTTGCCTCCGAAGCGGGAGATAGATTTCCGAATTTATTTGGTGGATAATGCCAAACCAGTGTCTTTGCCAGTACGCCACATGGCTCCTCGTGAGAGAAGAGAACTTCATAAGCAAGTAGGGGAGTTGCTTGAGAAGGGGTTCATAAGGCGAAGTATATCGGAGTGGGGAGCTCCAGTAGTGTTTGCCACGAAGGCGGATGGGTCCCTCAGACTTTGTGTGGATTATAGGGAACTTAATAAGCTCACGAAGAAGAATAGACACCCATTACCGAGGATAGATGATCTCTTTGATCAGTTGGTTGGCGCGTCAGTATTTTCGCAGATGGACTTAGCTACAGGGTTTCATCAGTTAAGAGTGGCGGAGGACAGTATAGAGAAGACTGCTTTCCGGACTCCGGATGGTTTTTATGAGTGGCTAGTGATGCCATTTGGGTTGACAAACGCCCCCGCATACTTTGTTGATCTCATGAGTAGAGTGTTCAGAGAGTATCTGAATAAGTTTGTAGTAGTTTTTGTGGATGACATCTTGGTCTTTTCCAAGAATGAAGAAGAGCATGCCTTACATCTCAAGGAAGTGTTGGAGACTCTTCGAGCGCATAGTCTTAAAGCTAAATTCTCTAAATGCCATTTTTGGAGAAGAGAAGTGCGATTCTTAGGGCATGTGGTCTCTAAGGAAGGGATAGCTGTGGATCCCGCAAAGATAGTATCTATCCAGGATTGGAAAGTTCCTAGAAATGCTACCGAGGTAAGAAGTTTCTTGGGGTTGGCAGGATATTATAGGAAGTTCATCAAAGACTTCGCGAAGATATCAGCCCCATTAACCCGCTTGACGAAGAAGAATCTGGTTTTCTCATGGGATGTAGATTGTGATGATGCTTTCCGACGGTTAAAGAGAGCTTTGACCACCGCTCCAGTTTTAGTGCTTCCAGATGGGAGTAAGCCGTTTGTTGTTTATACCGATGCATGTGGATCAGGATTAGGCGCAGTCTTGATGCAGGAGGGAAGGGTAATAGCCTATGGAGGGAGACAATTGAGAGTGCATGAGAAGAATTACCCTACCCATGATCTAGAGTTGGCCGCGATTGTTTTCGCACTTAAGTCTTGGCGCCATTATCTTCTTGGTGAGAGATTCGAGTTGTTCACCGACCATAAATCATTGAAGTACTTATTCTCTCAGAAGGATTTAAACTTAAGACAGCAAAGGTGGATGGAGTTCTTAGCATCCTATGATTTCGAGATAGCGTATACCCCTGGTAAGGGTAACGTGGTGGCAGACGCCTTAAGTAGAAAAAGGCTATCTTTGAGTCCATTGTTCGTGGAACGACGAAGCTTGGAGTTTCTTTCTTTGTTTGACTTCAGACCTTCTGTTGATTTTGTACCTGGTTTGTTGGCATCCTTGGAGGTTAGACCTACTCTTTTGAGACGGATTGGCGAGGCTCAGCGAGACGACCCACAGTTGGTTGTGTTGGTAGAGAAGCTTATAAGAGGGGAGTCGTCCAGCCATTTGGGTAGATACACCATAGATGATAAGGGATGGTTGCATAGAGACGGTAGACTTTGTGTACCGCAAGATGAGGGTTTGAAGAAGGCTATTTTGGATGATGCACATCGTTCAAGAATGACTATTCATCCCGGTGGAGACAAAATGTACCAAGACATGAAGAGAGTTTTCTTCTGGGCCGGTATGAAGAAAGATGTGGCCGAGTATGTGGCTAGATGCTTAGTGTGCCAACAAGTTAAAGTGGAGCAAAGGAAACCCGGTGGGTTGCTACACCCATTGGAAGTTCCACAGTGGAAGTGGGATAGTGTCTCGATGGATTTCATCGACGGGTTACCGAGATCGAGGAAGGGCAATACGGGAATTTGGGTTGTGGTAGACAGACTTACCAAGAGTGCCCATTTTATACCCGTAAAGAGTAAGAGGACCGCTCCATGGCTTGCTTCAGTCTATGTTAGAGAGATTGTTAGATTGCATGGCGTACCATCCAGCATTGTGAGTGATCGAGATCCTATTTTCACTAGTGAGTTTTGGAGAAGTTTGCAAGAGGCGGTAGGGACTCAGTTGTGTTTGAGCACCGCATATCATCCTCAGACGGACGGTCAGACCGAGAGGGTGAACCGTATCTTAGAAGATCTTTTGAGGCTTTGTATCTTGGATTTTGGAGGTACATGGGAAGAACATCTTCCTTTGGTGGAGTTCGCATATAATAACAGCTTTCAGTCCAGTATTGGTATGGCTCCTTTCGAAGCTCTTTATGGAAGGCCTTGTCGATCTCCTACATGTTGGTGGGAATCTACGGATAAGATCTTGCTTGGGCCGGATATGGTTAGAGAGACTTCAGAGAAGATTGATTTAATTCGAAAAAGGATGAAAGCAGCGCAAGATAGACAGAAATCTTATGCGGATCGGAGAAGGACGGATCTTGAGTTTGAGGTTGGGGACATGGTTTTTGTCAAAGTATCTCCATTGAGAAATGTTGTTCGCTTTGGGTCCGTAGGGAAGTTAGCACCGAGATTTGTTGGGCCGTTTCCTATTAAGGAAAGGATTGGACGGATGGCATATAGGGTGGAGTTGCCCGACAGACTTAGTGGTGTTCATGATGTATTCCATGTATCACATTTGAGGAAGTGCTTACATGAGACCGCGGAGGTGGTAGAGCCGAGCTTGCTTAGAGATGTAGAGGTAGAGCGTGATGCGACGATTCGACGAGCTCCTACTCGCATCCTTGGGTCAGAAACTAGGAAGTTGAGGAACAGAGAAGTTCAGCTAGTTAAAGTGCAATGGGGAGATGACGAAAGCAATGCTACTTGGGAGACGGAAGCAAAGATGCGTTCTTTGTATCCATTTCTTTTTGAGAGTATGTCTTTTAACTTCTCCTTTATTGCTTGTCTAGTACTTATCTTATCTTTAGTATATCCTCTCGCTAATACCTATGACCTTTAGATAGGGTAAAACCTATGGTTGAAACATGTGTTTGAAACATGTTATGGTTGATGGATGCATATGGATGCAATTGTTTGCTAGTGGTTGCTCGTGGATGCATATACACACACATTAGGCACTAGATCGGCTCAGTCACTTCATGTTGCATATTGCATAAATGGATGTGGTAGTTAGATTGATGGATGTATCATGGCTGTGTTATCATATGGATGATGCATTTTTGTGTATGGTTGTGCACGCATGTAGAAATTTGTATGTGTCAATAGGGTTTCGCATACATATTGGATGCATGGCACTATCATGGTTTGCATTAAGGAGGTTTACTGTATCAGTAACCGCCTGATTTTCGCATTAGGTAAGTACATATACACACACTTTTGCATATATCCATCCAGCATTTAGAATCTTGTAAGGACAATGATTGCTCGTGGATGATGCTTTGAGTAGATGGATGATTGGATGGTAGGATACGTTCTTCCTAACTTGAAGATTTCGGGGACGAAATCCTTTAAGGAGGGGAGAATGTAACAACCCGTATTTTCAATAACCTGTAATAACATAAATCGAGGCAGAATTTAATTCTAAAATGGGAATCAAGGGAAACGGGCTATGCCATTGTGTTCGTCTCGGAAAAATACGCGAAATAGAGTCCGAGTTTTCGAAAATCGGAGTCCGTATGACCAAGATATGGCCTCGCGAAGTTTCACGAAAATTCCCAAATTAAAGTATACTTAATTAAGTGAAATGGGTTGTGTAGATATATATATATATATATATATTGATATATATATATATATATAATTGAAAATTTAATAAATAAATATGCAAAAATGCTCAAAACAGCGAATTGGGAGAGGGGAATAACCGAACCGGCCGATTTTTGAAGTCGACCCGAGCCCGCTGGGTCGACTAGGGGTTAATCCAGGGTGTTTGGCTGTCAACCCGTGGGCCGATTCGCTCAAGTGCAGATTTTGCATTTGAATGGTTCTCATGGTCCATCTTTAATCTAAAGGCCCTAGATGGTTCCTACACTTGACTTCTTCCCCAAGACATGCTTTGATGGCTTGGATTGAATCTAGGGTTAATCCTATGGCCTAAAACACTTGCCTAATCTATAAATAAGACCCTAACCTACCCTAATTCATTCATAATTAAACCTAGTGACTAAACTATGGCAAAATGCTAGCTCTCATGGCCTCCACTAATTTTATGAAGAGGGTTGCATACTAATCACTCTCTAATCAACTTCTAATCCCTTCTTAGCATCTTAATCTTCTTCATTTGGTGTTCAAAGTTGCTAGTTGTGAGTTTCTATCACTTTGATGATCTTTTGGTAAACTAATTAGATGAGATGTGATGAGATTTATGGTTTTGTATGTGGGTTAATGAGTTTTGAATCATATGATATGATGTTAGCATTAATCTTATGTTTATGCATGTTGAGTATGTAAGCTTATGCAAGTTTAATATGATGTATGTTATGTTTGCATGATGCTAAATATGCAAGTTGTGGGCTATGTAATCATATGCATGTTATGCAAGTTCATGGTAATATGCTATGCAAGTTACATGTTTGTTAATATGCAAGTTACATGTTTGTTAATATGCAAGTTACATGTATGTAAATATGCAAGTTACATGTTTGTTAATATGCAAGTTACATGTTTGTTAATATGCAAGTTACATGTATGTAAATATGCAAGTTACATGTTTCTTTATATGCAAGTTACATGTTTGTTAATATGCGAGTTACATGTATGTAAATATGCAAGTTACATGTTTATTAATATGCAAGTTCATGATGACACATTATGCAAGTCTATAAGCTAATATGCAAGTTTGTTATGCAAAATGAATATGTAAGTTATGTGACATATTATATGCAAGTTATGTGACATGTTATGCAAGTTCATATGCAAGTTATGTGTTTGTTAATATGCAAGATGGCACCTTTGAAACATGTTCATTCATATGCAAGTTGACACCTTTTATATGTGTTATATCATGAACGAAATTACGTGGGAACGATGGGGTAATTAAATGCATAAGTTAATAAGATTGTGTGAAATTAATATAATTATGCATAACACAAAATAAATAAACATAGTATGGGAATTTGCCTATTTGGTTAGGTGTACCCATACTATGTGTTGGGAATTTACCTATTGAGTTAGGTCTACCCCATGGGAATTTACCTATTAAGTTAGGTCTACCCATGTTAAGAAAACTTGATTAATTAGGGATAATTAATATAAAATTATGAGGGTGATTAATTAGGTGTAATTAATTGACTAAGACACGAGGTTGGACTCAGTTGTAGCGTAAAACTGCCCGGACCCAACCGGCTTAACCAGTTTCTACAAATGTTAGCCCAATGTGAGAGGTCTTAGGCACAAACTAAATACGTAATTAATGTAAAGACACGAGGTTAGACTCTGTTATGACATAAGGCTGCCCGGACCCAACCGGCTTAACCAGCGGTCATAAAAGACAGTCTAATGTGAGAGGTCTTTACAAAGGTTACGTTCTTAATTAATTAATTAAGAAACACTTAACCACATTAGCATGTAGAGGGACATGAGGGGTTAAGTGGGTGCCTCGGGTGGCATGAGAAAATCTAGTGGTTGCCTTGGGTGGCAATAGAAAATACGATTAGAATACTTAACCAAAATAGAACATGTAATTAAAACATGATTAAAGGGTTAAGTGGGATATACTAGAAAAAGGGACAAGCTTAGGTGGGTAGCTTGTGGAGGCCCATTTCAACCAGTAACCCATACGTATCTTTGTGGGCTCGACCCATGTCGAGGACGGGACACGCATACTGGGCTTGACTGTAAGAGGCAAACGGGTTAGCGGTGGCAACGCAAGTCCAACGGGCTTCATATGCGTGAGTGGGCCCGGGCTGGTAGGTAAGCCGTTGTTGCATCGAGTAGATATAAGCCGTGCACCTTTAGTTTCATCAGGTTGCCACATTGGGGAATGATACATCCCACGGTGGGGCCAGCACGGGTATCTACGTTAGGGAGCCGATCGAATGGGAAGTAGTGTGTACACCTAGTGGATTGTAGGGCCCCGTGGCGCCTACTTGGTCACCTAGGGGTACGCAGGTACTAATTAGTAAATTTTATAAGTCCTTGGGTGGGATCAACCTTTAAGTTAGGAACGACTGGTGTGGTGCAGTTTAGTAATTTACCTTAGGGAGGGTAGATGCGTCTTTATCCTTTATCTTCGTTTAGTTGACTGCTTAGGGTAGCCATTCATCCCTATATGTTACCGTATATCAGTTTATGTCTTCTCTGGTTACTTTAACGATTGTATTGTTAAAGTTATAGGACTCGCTCAGACTTATGTCTGACCCTGTTGTTTTTATCTTTTTCCCAACCCTCAGGTCCTACGGTGGATCCTAGCAGTAGTGGAGCTTGATCGGATTGCTGTTCCAGTCTTTAGGAGCTTGGATAGATGTAAAGCTCCAGTTATCCAGTTATCTTTTCTTTTGTTTGGCTATTGTATGAGAGTGGGATTATGTACTTCTTTATTTTGATGGATATTGTACTTGACCTTTATTGTGGTTTTATGATGTAACCAGACATGTTTTACTTCCGCTGTTATGAGATGATGTTTTAAAATTTCAAGTACTATTTATATCTGTCTTGTTGTAATTTTTCTGTTCTATATTCACTAAAATACTCCACCGATGCTATGGCATTCCCTTAGTGAGTGATCATAGCGGGAGTGGGGTGTTACAAAGCTGGACTTTACTTCAACAGTCGAAGCTTTCCAAAAGAGAGATAAAGCAATCCAATCAAACTCCGCTAGAGCTGGGCCCACCCTGAGGACCTGGAGGGGGGGAATAGAATTGGAGGGGGTCAGACATAAAGTCTGGCGAGTATGATAATTCTAACAATACTATTATCAAAATAATTAGACTGAGGCACAAGCTGGAAAATAAGGAAATGTCTATGAACTATTGGGTATGGAAGAGCAGATAAAGATAACGTTAAAGGCACACCTAATTACTAACGAATAATTACTACACTGCACCACACCAGTCACCCTAAAGGTTGATCCCACTTACTTCACTTAGAAATTTTATAAATAACTTCGTGTACCCCTAGCTGACTACATAGGTGTCGCCTGCCCCTGTCTCCGCTAGGTGTACCCCACTACCCACTTTCGATCGGCTCCCTACTCGTAGATACCCGTGCTGGCCCCATAGTGGGGTGTATCACTCCCCTAAAGTGGCAACCCGATACAACTTGAGGATGCATGGCTTATACCTACACGATGCAACAACGTCTTACCTACCAGCCCGGGTCCACACACGCATATAAAACCCGTTGGACTTGCGTTGCCACCGCTAACCCGTTTGGCCTCTTATAGTCAAGCCCAGTATGCATGTCTCATCCTCGACTTGGGTCGAGCCCACAAAGATACGTTTGGGTTACTGGTTGAAATGGGCCCCCTTTACTTACCACAAGCTATCCACCTAAGCTTGTCCCCACTAGTCCATCCCACTTAACCCTCTTAGTCATGTTCATTTACATGTGTGTTTGGTTAAGTCTTACTAATCGTATTTCAAATGCCACTAAAGGCACTCACTAGATTCCTCATGCCACCCAAGGCACCTACTTAACCCCCATGTCCCACCTTACATGTTTATCTGGTTAAGTATTTCTTAATTCATTCAGGCCATAACCTCATAAAGACATCTCACATTAGACTGGCATTTATGGCAGTTGGATTTGTCGGGCGGGTCCGGGCAGTCTTACACCATAAAAGAGTCTAACCTCGTGTCTTTACAACTATTATGCTTTAATTTGGGCCTAGGACCTCTCACATTGGGCTGACATTTGTGACTACTGGATTTGCCGGGTGGGTCCAGGCAGTTTTACGTCACAAACGAGTCCAACCTCGTGTCCTAAGCATTGATTAACACTTATAATATTTTACCCCAGTTTTAAATATATCCCTATTCAAATCATTAATTAATTACAATTTTAATGATGTCCATAATTGACTCAATTATGGCCATCCACTTATGGTATGCAAAATCATATCAATTGCACCCCAATTTCTTAATATTAAATCCTTAATATTACCCCTACCCCACGTTATACGTTCGCTTATTCAACGCAAAATATACGTTAGACTCGAATAGTCTAACTCATAGAACAAAGAGAAGTTATCACAACGTATATACAACTAAAATAGATCTAATCATAAACGGGGTGAAACTTGCATGTGTGATAGATGTCCAACACCTAAACTTGCATAGGCAAAAACTACAACTTGCATAAAGCTACACATGTCATGGATCTAAAGGTGTCGACTTGTTTGGTAAAATGTCACAATTTACATAATATGATCATAATCCAAATTCATGTATAAACTTGCATATGTGGTTTATGCAACATAATGATGGTGAAAACTAGCATCTAACCCATAGAACTCACACATGTTATAACCTAATTTTAGATCTAAATAGATGTCATAGGATATGTGAGATTATACATACTAATCAATCTAAACTTGCATAGGTACCTGTGATTTATCACGTGAATCATCATAGCCCAAACATATATACAATCAACATCATGATTTGATCAAGCATAAGCTAACTATAACATAAATAATAACATCATGACTTTGTAACATCGCAACTTAGCATAGAAACTTTCAACATATATAACATCATCATCACATAACATAGGATTTACAACATACATGATAGCATAAGATTTACAACATATATAATCAATAATTCACACCATCCTCTTATAATCCATATCACAACTTAATCTAATTAGTTTGCTAATAATCTTATTAAAATCATCATACTCACAATTAGAAAAGAAAGAGAGTCTTGATTTGCTTTAGAGTTGAGTAGAATTAGAGTTTTGATTAGCTTTCTTCCTTCTTAGTTGGCGGCGGCTACACTGAGTTCCATGGCGATGGTATGACGGCGGCTATTCTATTTTTCATGTGATTTTAGAGTGAGAGACTACCTAGGTATATATAGAGTTTAGGATTTATTTAGACCATCAGATCAAATCAGAACTAACCTGAACCGTTAAATTAGCCAACTCAGCCCTAAAGACATATCAGCAGCTCAAGATTGGGCTCAGCCAAAACCTGGCCGACTGGACCAGGTCTACACCCAGGTCGACTGCGCAGTCGACCAGGTCCTGGGGGTGTCGACTGCCCTGTCGGCTCCCCAGTCGACCTGGGTGCTGGGCGGGAAATTTCTCGCCTGGCCTGTTTGACTTCGAATTTTGAATTTTGAATTTTTCTGAAACTTCCGATGGCAATATCTACTTCATACGAAGTCCAAATCACGCAAACTCGGACTCTATTTCAACCAGAATTCCGAGACGAACACAATGGCGCAACCCGTTTCCCACAACTCTCACGTCTGAGATTAGTTATTCTTTGATTTGTGAATATTAATAGAAATACGGGGTGTTACATTCTCCCCTCCTTAAAGGATTTCGACCCCGAAATCTTCAAGTCAAGAAGATTGTATATCCTAACATCCAATCGTCCATCTACTCAACCATAAAGCACAGACATCCATTGTCCTTATAGACTTCTAACGCTTTCATGTTTAAATGCACAGTGTGTGTATATGTCCATATCTAATGCAAAATCAGGCGATCCACTGATTCAGTTGACCTCCTTAATGCAAATCATGATAGTGTCATGCGTCCATTATGTATGCAAAAGTTCCTTAATGCTACATATTATCTCTATATACATGCACAATCATCATCTGAATGCAACATCCATATAATAATACAATCATCATACATCCATTTTACTAAATACATCCATTTATATGCAATATGCAATATGAAGTGACTGAGCCGATCTAGTGCCTAAAAGTGTGTGTATATGCGTCCACGAGCAACCACTAGCAAACACTTGCATCCACTTTGCATCCATCATACATAACATGTCTCAAACACATGTTTCAACCATAGGATTATCCTAACTAAAGGTCAAAGATACTAGCGAGAGGACATACTAAAGATAAGATAAGTACAAGCTAAGCGATAAAGGAGAAATTAAAAGACATACCCTCAAAAAGAAATGGGTACAACGAACGCATCTACTTTTCTGTCTCCCAAGTAGCGTTGCTCTCATCATCTCCCCATTGCACTTTGACTAGTCTGACCTCTCGATTTCTCAGCTTCTCGATCTCCGACCCAAGAATGCATGTAGGAGCTCGTCGAATCGTCGCATCACGCTCTATCTCCACCTCTCTAAGCAAGCTCGGCTCTACCACTTCCGCGGTCTCGTGCAAGCACTTCCTCAAATGTGACACATGGAATACGTCGTGTACACCACTAAGTCTCTCAGGCAACTCCACTCTATACGCCATCTGTCCAATCTTCTCCTTAATAGGAAACGACCCTATAAACCTTGGTGCTAATTTCCCAAAGGACCCAAAGCGAACAACATTCCATAATGGAGACACTTTGATAAAGACCATGTCCCCAACATCAAACTCAAGATCTGTCCTCCTTTTGTCTGCATAAGATTTTTGCCTATCTTGCGCCATCTTCATCCTCCTTCGAATCAAGTCGATCTTTTTCGAAGTCTCTCTAATCATATCGGGCCCAAGTAAGATCTTATCCGTAGATTCCCACCAACATGTAGGTGAACGAAAGGTGCCATGCCAATGCTAGATTGAAAGCTGTTATTATATGCGAACTCTACCAACGGAAGATGCTCTTCCCATGTACCCCCAAAGTCTAGGATACATATCCTCAAAAGATCCTCTAGAATGCGATTCACCCTCTCAGTCTGGCCGTTTGTATGAGGATGATACGCGGTGCTCAAACATAACTGAGTCCCTACCGCCTCTTGCAAGCTCTTCCAAAATTCGCTAGTGAAGATAGGACCACGGTCGCTTACTATGCTAAAAGGAACACCATGCAAACGAACTATCTCTCGAACGTATACAGAAGCTAACCATGGAGTTGTCCTCTTACACTTCACGGGAATGAAATGGGAGCTCTTAGTAAGTCTGTCTACTATAACCCAAATCCCTGTATTACCCTTCCTTGATCATAGTAATCCATCCACAAAATCCATCGAGACGCTATCCCACTTCCATTGCGGAACCTCCAATAACCCACCGGGCTTCTTTTGCTCCACTTTTACTTGTTGGCACACCAAGCATCTAGCGACATACTTGGCCACATCCCTCTTCATACCAGCCCAAAAGAAAACTCGCTTCATGTCTTTGTACATCTTGTCCCCGTCGGGATGAATGGTCATCTTTGAACGATGTGCATCATCAAGAATAGCCTTCCTCAAGTCTTCGTCTCTTGGTACACAAAGTCTACTATCCCTACGTAACCAACCCTTATCATCTAGGGTATACCTATGTAGATGGCTTGATGACTCCCCTCTTTTGAGCTTCTCCACTAACTCAACCAACTGTGGGTGATCTCGCTGTGCCTCACCAATCCGTCCCAAAAGCGTAGGTCTGACCTCCAGGATGCTAGCAAACCGGGTACAAAGTCAACGGAAGGTCTAAAGTCAAACCTAGAGATGAATTCTAAGTTTCGCCGTTCAACAAACAATGGACTCAAGGACAGCCTTTTCCTACTTAAGGCATCTGCCACCACGTTACCCTTGCCAGGGGTATATGTTATTTCGAAATCGCAGGACGCTAAGAATTCCATCCACCTTTGCTGCCTTAAGTTCAAGTCCATCTGAGAGAATAAGTATTTTAAAGATTTGTGGTCAGTGAGCAATTCGAATTTCTCGCCAAGAAGGTAATGACGCCAAGACTTAAGCGCGAAAACAATTGCGGCTAAGTCTAGGTTATGTATGGGTTAATTTTTCTCATGCACCCTTAACTGCCTTCCACCATAGGCTATTACCCTTCCCTATTGCATTAAGACTGCGCCTAGTCCTGTCCCACAAGCATCGGTATAAATAGTAAATGGCTTACGCCCGTCTGGAAGCACTAAGACTGGGGCTGAGGTCAAAGCTCTCTTCAAATGTTGGAACGCATCATCACAATCTACGTCCCATGTGAAAACTAGGTTCTTCTTCGTTAGGCGTGTCAATGGAGCTGATATTTTTGCGAAGTCTTTGATAAACTTCCTATAGTAGCCAGCCAACCCCAAGAAACTCCTTACGTCGGTAGCATTTTTAGGGACCTTCCAATCTTGGATGGCCACCACCTTCGCGGGATCCACAGCTATCCCTTCTTTGGAAACCACGTGCCCAAAGAATCACACTTCATCTCTCTAGAAGTGACACTTAGTAAATTTAGCTTTAAGGTTATGCGCTCGTAGAGTCTCCAACGCTTCCCTAAGGGCATGCTCTTCTTCATTCTTAGAAAAGATCAAGATGCCGTCTACAAAGACCACCACGAATTTATTAAGGTACTCCCTAAACACCCTATTCATCAAATCAACAAAGTATGCGGGGGCGTTTGTCAAACCGAAGGGCATCACTGGCCATTCATAGAAACCGTCCGGAGTGCTAAAGGCAGTCTTGTCAATGCTATCCTCAGCCACTCTCAACTGATGGAAACCAGTGGCTAAGTCCAACTGCGAAAACACTGAGGCGCCAACTAACTGATCGAATAGATCGTCAATCCTCGGCAGTGGGTATCTGTTCTTCTTAGTAAGCTTATTAAGTTCTCTATAGTCCACACAAAGTCTAAGGGACCCATCCGCCTTCGTGGAAAATACTACTGAAGCATCCCACTCCGATATACTACGTCTTATGAACCCCTTCTCAAGCAACTCCTTCACTTGCTTATTGAGTTCCCTCCTTTCACGAGGAGCCATGTGGCGTACTAGCAAAGATACTGGTTTTGCATTATCCACAAGATATATTCGAAAATCTATCTCCCGCTTCGGAGGCAAGCCCTTCACCTCCTCAAACACATCCGAATATTCTCGGACCACTCTAACAGATTGTAGATTCTCCACAGACGCATCAAGCGATTCTAGATAACTTAGCATAACGGAATTTATGGGATTACAAAAGATTTCGAGAGTGTTGCCAAGGCGAGTCATGAGCCAAACTACTCTCCTTTCACAATCAAGAACGGCCCCATTTCTAGATAACAAATCCATTCCTAAAATTAGCCCATGGCCCGTGAAGCCCAAAACATAAGCATCACATCTAAACTCAACGCTAAGTATAGAAATTTTCAAATCCAAACATATCATGGATAAATAAGCTGAGCCCCCAATTGGATTCGAAACAACTAAGGGATCCTCTATTAAACTGGTGTTTAAGTGCAGTGATTCAACTAATGATGTAGAGATAAACGAATGCGATGCGCCCGAATCGAATAAGGTACGGACAGGATGATCAAACAGAAAAACTAAGCTTTCAAAAGAAATGGTTCTACCTCGTTCTTGCAGCGGTGGGACCGCGAGATCCTGAACTTGTCCCCTTGCCTGCCCTAGTGCCATAAGAGCCTGCACCTATCCTCCCAAGGTAGACCCTGCCCTCTGCCCCTTCTTTGGGCAGTCCTTCACTAGATGTCCCGCTTCACCATAGTGAAAATAGCCAGTCTTCTTTTTCTTTCTGCAATCCTTGCTGAGATGGCCTGGTGTCCCACAGTTAAAGCATCTTTTCTTTCCTTTGCCATTATTGTCTTTACCACCCTTCTTGTTTTGCTGTTGTGGTTTCTTCTGATCCCATTTCTTCTTGGGTGCCTTATTAGCATTAGCACCTTTCTCCTTGTGCATGAGTGCCATGTCTACTAGCTTCTCAAAGGTGGCCCCCATAGGTATGTGGGTCATATCCAACCCTTGCAACGGCTCATTCAAGCATTTAACGAACCTCAGAGCCTTCTTCTCTGGCATGTTCACTAAGTCCAAGCCAAACCTTGCTAACTGATTAAATTTGTTGACATATTCGTTCACTGATGAGCTTCCTTGCTTTAATGTCAAGAACCTTTCCATATATAGATTCTCTTCTGCCCTTGAGAGAAACTTTGCCTCAAACCTACATCTGAAATCCGCCCAAGAGTCAATAGGATGCTCCCCTTTAGTGACCTCCCAATAAAACGAGGCCTCTCCCTTCATTAACCAAGCTGCTAATTTGACTTTCCTCCCTTCTTCTACTTCAAAGATTTCTAGCAATTCTTCCACCTCCTTAAGCCAATCTCTAGCTTCCACAAACGTTTCTGACCCTTGAAAAGGTTTTCCACCCATAGCCTTAAATTCCTTGCATGTCTTTGCACTACAGCAAAAACACTTTTTTACAACACTGATTCTGCAATGGTTCACCAAAGTGTTGTGAAAAAGGTAGATCTTTCACAACATTTGTTAAAAAAACATTGTAATAGATCCTTCCAAAAAATGTCGTATGCACAAAAGTTGTAAATAAAAAAATTCTACAATGTTTGTAGTTTCTGTTATAAATGGTAAGTTTTGATGACTTTTTTACATTGTACGATATATATTTTTCACGACATGTTTGTCATGTTATTGAAATACATAAACAAACAATGTTTGTTAGACATTGCAAATTTATAGGTTACAACAATATTTATTAAGCTTTGTAGACCGAAAGGTAAACAACGGAAAAATACCGTGGTATATTCGATTTATTTTTTATTTTACAACATAAACAAAGTGTTAACACAATTTTTATTTATGACAACGTTTATTTTACATTGTTAAAAACCTTATATTTAATAACTTTTGATCGATATTGTTAATGCTCGCATTTCAACAATATGTTACTAAGATTGTCATGAGTACGTTTTATAACAGATGTCTTGTATTGTCAAAGATTTTAATAAAGACAATAAATTATAAATATTATAAAAACAATATTGTTTACAATGTTAACTTGATGTTATAGTTTTTGCAACACAAAGCATTTTATTGATATTGTAAAATATTTTTGATTTAATTAAAAAATTGGTATTCTTAGGTACATCAAACATAATAAATTTAACGGTTATAGCAATTATTTTTCTAAGGATGTTTCTTCATGACTTTATAATTATGTGACATTTTGACCCGACTATATTTTGATAGGTTGGACGAGTTAGGCTTGAAGGTTATCAAGGCGGACAACCCAGAGAATAGACTCTAAATTCCAGGAACCAAATGCATAAAATACGAGATATAATAGTGATATATTTGGTTTACATCAGAGTGTAACACTTTATATGCTTTATACAATCTTAGAAATAACCTCGATTGCCACGGTTTACATTTAAATGTAACACTTTAATTAACAATACAATTTTAATATATTCTCATTTTCACCCGTCATTGAAATCATTGCACTAAATTAAACAACTATTTCTGCATGTCACTCTGCCAAATTAATCTTTATGGTTATGCATGTTTCATATATTATAGTGTATAAAGTAGATGCTAGAAAGCTATATCATGTTAAAAAAATTGCTGGTTAGAATCAAATGTATACTAGTATGACCCCATAAAGATGGAAAAATCGACTGTTAAGTTTTGATCCAAAAGATCCACTCCCATGTTATAATATGCATTTCAATTCAACGGTGCCCAGGTTGAGTTCTTCAAATTCATTGCACATTCTAGACATATTTTTACTTACTCATCCATGTTTTTAGTATCACTTTTCTTTAGTTTATATTTCCATAATTTGATTGTAACATTTGCTCTATTATCTGTTAGCTTTAGTGCTCATTGAGCTAGCCGTTGGATCTAATTATATGTTTCATTATTGAGCAGGAGGATCATCTGCCATTCTTTACTTGTACTACTTCATAGTTTATCCTTGCCTTCTTCAAGATCTTCTTTTCTCAGATTTTTGTTAGCACGTAATTCAGTATAGTTTCAATTAGAGAAAGACAAATTTTCAAAAGAGACTACTTTTTCAAACTAATTGCACATTTTTTTTCGGTTTTAAAACTATTTGCAAATATAGGCTAGTTTGGCCAGCTCATTGATGAGCTGACCATTCTTTTTATTAAAAAAAATCATGGGGTGCACTTCAGAAGTGCGCCCCTATTAATTTACACTGGCACTCCAGTGTAAATTCCTGGGAAATACTTATCTGGGAACTGCAAATTAGTGGATATACAAATTAGGAGGATCTAATCTCATGGTAAAGATTCATCCTGGCTTATACTTCTGCGAGATGCTCAAAGTCAAGAGCTTTCCATATACTTGAGGCTTGAGCTTTTGGAAGGAGTGGCGTTTTTCCATAGTGGTGATTATGAGAAATCTCGCAAGGCATGGAATTCTGCTCAAGTAAAATTTAAGCAGCTTCAAGGTGCAGACAAAACCCTGTCTCAGCTAATGAACATGGGATATAAAGAAAAATCAGCAAAGTGGGCACTAAGAATGTCTTGACAAGACATCGGGAGTGCTGTTGATTTTTTAGTTGAAGAAAGAGCTAAGAAAAACCGTAGATACGAAGAGAACTTGAAGCGTCAAAAAGAGATAAGGGAGCAAAAGATGTATGGAGTAACTCCATTGAAGAAGGCAGTAGATATTGGAAGGTTGAATGAACTGGTAACAATTGGGTTTGAGAGGGCACTGGCTGCAGAAGTTCCCAGGGTAAACGAGAATGACACCCAATTGGCCATGGATCTTCTAACAAATCCTGAAGAGAACTGTAAACTTCAGCGTAAAATCAAGTTAAGGAAAGAAGCAAGGATTCAAAGAAAAAATAATGTGCAGCAAGGCTCATTATCTGCCGCTGCGGAGGCCGCTTTTGCTGAATCTTCTGCCTCTTTTGCTGAAGCCGAGGCTGCAAATGTTGAAGCCTCTACTGTTGTTTCTTCAAAAGATAAGACTAGAGATAAGGAAATGGAAGGTGAGCTTGTAGATAAACTAAAAGGTGATGCAATTGAAGACTACGATATAGAAGTGGATAAGGAAGGTGAAGCAATTGCTGAATATTTATCTCTTCTAGATTCTTCTCAGAATAATGGTTCTTCTTCTTATATGATAATATCATAGGTTTCATATATGGTGTATTATGATACATAAACCGTTATTATACCATATAACATAACCTTTACATCAGCTACGGTTTTCAAGTATTTATTATTGTGCTAGGATTTTGTGTAGGAGAACTTTAGACCACTTCAGGCAAACTTCTTTCAAGGTAGATTACCAAAAAAAAAGGATTGGAAAGAGTATAACATTTCAGGAAAAATCAATGTGCATTGTAATCTTGACATTAAAATTCTGATATAGGAATCTTAATGTCTTGGACCATGAAAACTCTTTTGCTGAATTCAGTTGAACTGAACTGAGATAGAATGAAATCAAGAAAAAGCAATATGCACAGGTTGCAATCTTAAGGGGAATATATTTTGAAATGCCATATTATCTTGAAGTAATATGGATTCATCCTTGGCCAAAGTTGCTTCAACTAAAGGAATGCATTCATTCCATTTAGAACTCTCTGTTGTAGTGTGAAATAAAATCATCTTTAGAATAGAAATTAAATGTAATAAAATGAAAAGAGTAAATGTGGACTTATCCAACCAGTACTGCATAAATGGACATGAACAAAAATGTAGACTTTCTCTAAGAAATATATGTCAATGTTTTTTTTTCCTCTTGTCATCCAGTACTCTATATATGTCATCGATACATCATTCTTACACTGATAGCATTGCTAATAATATACATAATATAACTAAATCAGGTTTTCACCGGTGTCATGATGCATGGATATGGTCTGGTCTAAAAGCTTTGCTCGAGTTACAAGATTTCACGAGAAAACATAACTTCTCTTCAATCGAGCACTTTAGAGGGTATGATTCTTTCCACTCTTTCTCAGGTTGAAGTTCAAATGCAAGTAAAATAGCTAAGAAATGCATGCACTTAATTTTCATGAAATTTTCAATCTTAATGATGATTACAATTTTAAATGTACATGCAACTTTCCTTAACATGGATGTATTATTTGTAGCACTCATCATAATTTGGAGTAATAATCAAAATTGTTGAATTGTGATTTCAGGGCTTCTCTACCATACTTCACAACCCATACGGATTTAGTTCATAGGTAGCGAGAAGCAATAAAGCAAAGAAATGCGATTAAGAAAAGATTAACATTCTCGTTTGTACCGTAGTCTTCCAAACCGTGTAATGTTTTGTGATGACTCATGTAATGTTTTTTCTATTAGAAAAGATTAATTTTTCCCACAATTTGTTGTATGTGTCATTTAGTAGTTTCTCAATATAATTAATTTTTTCATTCGTTCGTGCATGCAAATATATGTAATCTACGATGTTTGTGTATGGTTATGGATAGATATTTAATAACATTATTTGATTGTAATAAACTATTGTTGTAATATATAAATATTGTTGATATATAAAACACAACATGTTAAAATTGTTGACATAATATATGTACAATGTTTGTCATGAGTTGTAAAATGTTAATGTGCAACATTTTTCGTTTGATTTAAATGTAATTTTAGTTATGGTAAAACAATGTTGTGAAAAATTTATTTACAATGATTCACATTTGTGGTTGTAATACAAAACATAACGATTAAAAATAATTGTACAAACTTTGCTCTGCAATGTTAAATAAGTGATGCAAATGAAGTTTAGTTAACAATTAAACAACTTTGTCGGGTTTGTATTTACAACGTTGATTAAATATGATAAAAGCTTAAAATATTATAGTTAAAGTTTGTTGTATAAAAGTAATACGCAACTTTTGCTGAAAGATGTGAATGATGATTCTACCATGGACGAATAAAGTTGTCAACATATGGAGGACATTGAAAAAAACAGATATGCAACATATACATATTATCGTTAAAAAGTATGTTAAAATATTTGAAATATGTTGTCATTGGCTATCTCATAATGTTTAAAAAACATGGTAAATAGTTTTACATTTATTTGTTGGTGCTTTCATGATATTTACATTTTGTTGTAATATGTTCTTCTACAACATTTTATACAACATTTAAGTGAATGTTGTAAAAGGGACCCCATCTTTCACAACTGTGGATGTAACAATATTATGATAAATGTTGTTAAAATACATCAACAACACTTTTTCAGTGTTGTGAAATGGTATTTTTGTTGTAGTGTTGCAAAAGTATCTACGCGAGGAGGGGGAGGAGGAGCGGGTACAACTGGTGGTGGACGAACATTGGTTGGACCTGCAGCGGCCCTAGCCTCTAATAACCTCCTGTACCATCCTGGTATCGTTACACCCTCCGGAAGGTTAAGATCTTCAGCCATGCTGAAACGAAAAAGGAAAGATTGAAAATGGAGAATTCGAAAGATAAAGATATATGGCTATTGGGGATTATGCTTTTCAAAAAAACTTCTCTTTAAATTACTCATCAAGACATGTTTTTGAAAACACTTCTTCCAAAAATACTTTAGAAAAATAGTTTTTCTAAAAAATTTATCTGTTCTGGTAACCTTAAGCTCTGATACCACGTGTAACACCCCACGTCCGTTAATGTACGCACACCTAATTGGGCTCTGATATCACGTGTAAAACCGGGCTATTGGGCTGACATTTGTGACTACTGGATTTGCCGGACGGGTCCGGGCAGTTTTACGTCACAAACGAGTCCAACCTCGTGTCCTAAGCATTGATTAACACTTATAATCTTTTACCCCAGTTTTAAATATATCCCTATTCAAATCATTAATTAATTACAATTTTAATGGTGTCCATAATTGACTCAATTATGGCCATCCACTTATGGTATGCAAAATCATATCAATTGCACCCCAATTTCTTAATATTAAATCCTTAATATTACCCCTACACCATGTTATACGTTCGCTTATTCAACACAAAATATACGTTAGACTCGAATAGTCTAACTCATAGCATAAAGATAAGTTATCACAACATATATACAACTAAAATAGATCTAATCATAAACGGGGTGAAACTTGCATGTGTGATAGATGTCCAACACCTAAACTTGCATAGGCAAAAACTACAACTTGCATAAAGTTACACATGTCATGGATCTAAAGGTGTCAACTTGTTTGGTAAAATGTCACAATTTATGTAACAACCCGTATTTTTGAATAACATGTTATAACATAAATCAAGGCAGAACTAAACTATAAAATTTGAATCAAGGGAAACGGGCAGTGCCATTGCGTTCGTCTCGGAAAAATACGCGAAATAGAGTCCGAGTTTTCGAAAATCGGAGCCCGTATGACCAAGATATGGCCTTGCGAAGTTTCACGAAAAATTCAAATTCAAAACAGATTCAAATTTCAGAAAATCAGAAGTGGCGGGAAAATTCCCGCCAGACCCAGGGGGGTCGACCTGGGGGTCAACTGGGGAGTCGACCTCCCCCCCCAGGTCGACTGGGGAGTCGACCCCAGGGTCGACCTAGGTGTCAACCTGCCTGGTCGGCCCAGGCAGCCTGGTGCACCCATTTTGGCTGTTTTGACCTGTTTTGGAGGCTTGTGACGGGATTTGATGGCTTGGATTGAATCTAGGGTTAATCCTATGGCTAATACTATCCTAATCTTCTATAAAAAGACCCCTAAACCTAGCCTAAATCACCATTATTCAATCCTACAACTAAACTATGTCAAATTTGTTCCTCTCATGGCCTCCACTCTCATGCTAAAATTTCTAAGTTATTTATATGAGAGATTTTGAGTGCATACAAGTGTTTTCAAGCTTGTATGAGTGTTCTTAGTTTGCATTCAAGTCAAGTTGCAACATTTCTATTATAAAGCAAGGATTTTTATCGATTTGGCTCAAGGTTTTAATTTGGAGCTTTCATATTTGGGTCTTTTTGGTGATTGCATAAGGGCTTCGTCTCAATCTTTTAATAAATATTCGTTTGTGTCTTCATAGCATTGTAAGCCCTTTTCTACTTTCATTCTTTGAACTCTAAAGTTAAATGAATGATGCAAGTTTGGGGTTGATCATTATGATATGCAAGTTTAGTTGATCATTATGATATGCAAGTTTGGTTGATCATTATGATATGCAAGTTTGGTTGATCATTATGCAAGTTGACACATGTTGCTATGTTATGCAAGTTTGGGTTGATCATGTTATCATGTTATGCAAGTTTGGGTTGATCATTTTATCATGTTATGCAAGTTTGGGTTGATCATGTTATCATATTATGCAAGTTAAACTTGAGTTTGTGAGCTTCAAGCTTTATGTTAAAGGTTGCATTTTGGCAACATGGAAGTTATCATATCCCTTATGATAACTTGCATGTGAGGCTAAATGCGAACTTCTAGCAACTTCTACATGTCATTTATCACCATGTATCACTTATATGCTAAGTTTGGTTTTATGCATACTTTTGAAGCCAAATAATGCAATATGCAAGTATATGAACATATGTACATTTCATATGCCACCATGTTAAACTTGTGGTTTCAACACCTTTTTGTCATGATTATGCCAAGTTCCCTATTTTATCCTTTATACGTTGTTGCGATTATGTAAACGATGGGATTACGTTGGGGTTGGGTAACATTATCACAAGAACATGGTTTTTATAACATGACGTGATATGTAATTATGTTTTGGAAACATAATGGACATGACACTTAGAAAAGATGAGTGTGGCCAACTCGAGATTGTGTTGAGTTTGTAGCATAAATCTACCCGGACCCGCCCGGCTTAACTAGTGGCTACAAACAATAGGACCCAATGTGAGAAGTTGGTCATGTTGTGCTCGAACCCGAGGTTAGACCAAGTTGTGGTGTAAAGCTACCCGGACCCGCCCGGCTTAACTAGTAACCACAACAAGGTCTAATGTGAGAGGTTAAGGCACATTAAGTTAATGAATGCTTCCTGATTAGGGTTAAGTCATGGTCCACTGAATACTTAACCAATTCGGGCTTGATGGGTTAATCGGGGTTAAGTCATGAACCTTGGGTACACTTAACCAATTTAATCCACGTTTGGATCGGGTTAACCACATTTAACCCGTTAAGGAAACCCTCCTTTGCAGCAGTAACCCTCTAGATAGTATCATAAGACCCTAGGACTAGGCTAGGGTGGGGCACGATTACTGGGCTGACATGTAAGTGACCAAAACGACGGCTGTGTAGGTACGCCGGTGTAGGTCCAGGCGGACTATGATCGTGCACATAGTCCGGCGTTGGAGAATCAGGCACGGGTACCAGTAGATCTAGGCTGTGCATACTTGATTGGTGTCCGAGGTCTACACCCTAGGACTTGATACACCTTGGGGTGGACCTAGCACGGTTAGCTACATTTCATGTTTGGGTCGTATGACACCGACACTTGACGAGTTAGGCTTGTAGGGAGCCGATCAACTAGACCGTGTAGTTGGACCTTGATTTAGGTCACCTCATGATATTGGGCCAAACGTGGGCCAAGGGATCGATTCTCGTTTTTACTTGACATGTTAGAATGCTAGTACAACCATGGTGCAAAACTTAACCTTGATTATGCGATGACATCTTTATCTATCTTGATTAGTTAATCATCATGCCAGTATGTTGTTATCCTTATGATTCATCTCAGCTTCTCATGCCAGTTAACTTTACTAGTTTATGGACTGATAGTAGTAGGGCTTACCAGTCTTTTTGACTGACCTGTTTTCTTTCGCCTCTTTTCTTCCGTTCCCCCCCCCCCCCTCAGGTCCTCAGGGTGGGAACATTGGAGCTTAGCTTGGATCTTTACAGCTTGCTTACTGGATTTGCTCATGTACGGTTTTGGACATTAAGCTAGCTATGGTTTATCACTTCGTTTTGGGGATAGTACTTTATGTGTTTCAGTTTTTCAGTTTATGCTTTTATCTAGACTTTGTTTGTTGGAAAATAATGATCAAGTACTTTGTTGTAATATGACTATGGTTTTGAAATGCAAGTTTTATCCGCTGCTTTACTACTCTGTTTTACTTATATGTTATGTCTTGTGATATCTGCATGCATGTTTACCTTGTTTAACGCCCCTCTAAAGCCAATGGACTTGCAAGAGTTACCTTGGCGGAGGTGGGGTGTTACATTTGGTATCAGAGCATAAGGTTTACAAGATTTGAGCAAAAGTGTTTTTAAAACTTACTTTTTGAAAAACTATTTTCAAAACCAATTAAGTATTTTCCAAGAAAAGTCTAGTTATTTTAAAAAGGCTATTCCCCAAAAGCCATAGCACTATCCTTCGTTTCCTCGTTCTGAATCTATCTTTTTCTTTTTCAGTATGGTCGATCTTAACCTTCCCGAGGGAGTGACCATTCCCGGATGGTTCCGGAGGTACTTGGAAGCTAGGGCTAACGATGTGGGCCCAGCAAATACCCCCAACATAACTGAGGTCCCTCCTCCTCCTCCCCCTCCTCAGAATCCACAAGCGGATTTCGCTAAAGTTTGCAAGGACTTTAAGGCGATGGGTGGCAAGAACTTCATAGGGACGGAGACTTTTGTGGAGGCACGAAATTGGTTGAATGAAACCGAAGATCTTTTCGCTATCTTTGATGTGGAAGACCATAGGAAGGTTTTATTGGCAGCATGGCTATTAAAAGAAGAAGCTGCTTATTGGTGGGAGGTCACCAATGCTACGAGGCCTATAGAGACTTGGGCCTACTTTAGGACAAGATTTGGGCTTAAGTTTCTATCATCAGTTGAGGCGAATCTGCAATTGGAGAAGTTTATATCTTTGAAGCAAGGGGATATGACAGTGAGAGAGTATGTGAATGAGTTTAACAAACTCGCCCGATTCGGTTTGGACGTGGTTAATACCCCCCAGAAGAAGGCTTTACGCTTTGCACGAGGGTTGAATGAGCCATTACAAGGTTTAGCCCTATCTCATATACCCATGGGGGCCACTTTTGAGGGACTAGTAGACATGGCATTGCTTCAAGGAGACAATAAGAATAGCAAGAAAGAAGACAAGACTAATGAGACTCAAGCCAAGAAGACAGACTCCAAGTGGGGAGGGAATCAGAGCAGTCAGAACAACAAAAACAACAAGAACAACAAGGGCAACAAGGCCAAGGCAAAGGATCCAAGAAAATGCCACTACTGTGGGAATGTTGGGCACATAGCTAAAGACTGTAAGAAAAGGAAGAGGAAGTCGGGCGAATGCTTTCATTGTGGAGAGACCGGACATTTTAGCAAGGATTGCCCCAAGAAGCAAAGGCAGAATCAGCGTGCAAGACCTTCTGGAGGGCAAGTGCATGCTCTCAATGCTGCTCCAGTTCAGGACCAAGGTAGTATTTCTGTAGAAAGTCTTGTTTATATTTCTGATTATCCTGTTGGCACCTTATTTGATTCTGGCGCATCGCATAGTTTTATTTCTTCTGACATTGTTGAAAGTTTGCACCAAAGTACTAGCCTAGTTGAGGATCCCTTTTGTGTTTCAAATCCAATTGGGGGTTCCGCCCATTTATCTATGATCTGTGTGGATTTGAAGATTTCTATCTTGGCCGTAGAATTCACGTGTAATGCTTATGTTCTCGGATTCACGGGATATGGGTTGATCTTGGGCATGGATTGGTTGTCCAGTTATGGAGCCATCCTCGATTGTGAGCATAGGGTGGTGAGGCTCATGACTCGCCTCGGTAATACCCTAGAAATTTCTTGTAACCCTAGAGGTCCCGTCATGTTATGTTATCTTGAATCTCTTGACTCGTCCATCGATGATCTGCAATCTGTAAGGGTGGTCTGAGACTATCCTAATGTCTTTGAGGAAGTTAAGGGGTTACCCCCTAAACGAGAGATAGATTTTCGCATTTATCTTGTTGATAATGCCAAGCCGGTTTCATTGCCCGTTAGGCACATGGCCCTACGAGAAAGAAGAGAGCTCAGTAAGCAAATCAAGGAGCTGCTTGAGAAATTTTTTATTAGGCGAAGCATTTCTGAATGGGGTGCTCCGGTGGTATTCGCTACTAAGGCGGATGGCTCGCTTCGCCTATGTGTTGATTATCGAGAGTTGAACAAGCTGACAAAGAAGAATAGGCACCCTTTACCGAGGATTGATGATCTTTTGACCAGTTGGTAGGTGCTTCTGTTTTCTCTCAGCTCGATCTAGCCATTGGATTCCATCAGCTTAGAGTAGCTGAGGATAGCATTGATAAAACTACGTTCAGGACTCCAGATGGATTCTTTGAATGGCTTGTCATGCCATTCGGTTTGACTAATGCACCCGCCTACTTCGTAGACTTGA
The DNA here is from genome assembly GCA_030737875.1 of Allium sativum. NCBI lineage: Eukaryota > Viridiplantae > Streptophyta > Magnoliopsida > Asparagales > Amaryllidaceae > Allium > Allium sativum. The sequence continues at coordinate 299,816,412 of CM060922.1, forward strand.
TGAGTAGGGTGTTCAGGGAGTTCCTTAACAAGTTTGTTGTTGTCTTCGTGGATGATATTCTGATCTTCTCAAAGGATGAGGAAGAGCATGCTAGGCATCTCAAGGAAGTGATGGATACGCTTAGAGCGCATCAGTTGAAAGCCAAGTTCTCCAAAATGTCATTTTTGGAGAAAGGAAGTTCGGTTTCTTGGACATATAGTTTCTAAGTAAGGCATAGCGGTGGATCCCGCGAAGGTGGTTGTGGTTCAAGACTGGAAGACTCCTAGGAATGCAACCGAAGTAAGAAGCTTTCTTGGTCTGGCGGGCTACTATAGGAAGTTCATCAGGGACTTCGCTAAGATTTCGGCCCCTCTTACTAAGTTAACAAAGAAGAACTTAGAATTCTTGGCAACTTTTGATTTCACGACGACTGTTGAGTCGATGACGGGTTCTTTACCATCCCTTGAGCTTAGACCCACACTTCTTGATCAAGTTGGGGCTTCACAGAAGGAAGATCCGCAAATAGTCAAGGTCATGGATAAGCTGATTCGGGGTGAGACGTCTAGTCACCTTGCTAGATATACTATCGATGATAAAGGTTGGCTAAGGCGTGATGGGAGATTATGTGTTCCTCGAGTGGGAGATTTAGTCCATAGAGTTCTTGAAGAAGCGCATCACTCGAAGACGACTATACATCCTGGAGGGGACAAGATGTATAGGGATATGAAGTGCATTTTCTTTTGGGATGGAATGAAGAAGGATGTAGCAGAGTATGTTTCAAGGTACATGATGTGCCAACAAGTGAAAGCCGAGTCAAAGAAACCAGGTGGGCTATTACATCCATTGGAGGTCCCGCAATGGAAGTAGGAGAGTATTTCTATGGATTTTGTGGATGGATTGCCTAGGTCAAGGAGAGGGAACACAAGCATATGGGTCATAGTTGACAGACTTACGAAGAGTGCTCACTTCATCCCAGTAAAGAGCAAGAGGACCGCATCATGGCTAGCATCTATTTATCTTCGAGAGATAGTGCGGTTGCATGGAGTTCCTTCTAGCATAGTTAGCGATCGTGACCCAATTTTCACTAGCCAGTTCTGGAATAGTTTGCAAGAAGAAATGGGCACGCAATTGAATCTGAGTACAGCCTATCACCCCCAGACGGATGGCCAAACCGAAAGGGTGAATAGAGTGCTAGAAGATCTCTTGAGGCTTTGTGTTCTCGACTTCGGTGGTACTTGGGAAGACCACCTTCCTCTTGTAGAGTTTTCTTATAATAATAGCTATCAAGCCAGCATAGGGATGGCACCATTTGAAGCTTTGTATGGAAGGCCGTGTAGGTCACCATCTTGTTGGTGGGAGACAACAGACAGACTTATAATTGGGCCCGATATGATACGGGACACATCCGAGAAAGTTGAATTGGTGAGAAGAAGGATGAAAGCGGCCCAAGATAGACAGAAATCCTATGCTGACAAGCGAAGGGCAGATTTGGAATTCGAAGTGGGAGACATGGTTTTCGTGAAGGTTTCTCCTTTGCGTAATGTAGTACGTTTTGGAGCAGTTGGGAAGCTGGCACCAAGGTTCGTAGGACCCTTCCCTATCATACAAAGAATTGGAAAGATGGCCTATAAGGTGGAATTGCCCGAAAAGCTAGCCGGAGTGCATAATGTCTTTCATGTCTCGCATCTCCGAAAGTACCTACATGAGTCCGCTGAGGTGGTTGAACCAAGCATTCTTAAAGACATTGAGGTAGAGAAAGAAGCAACCTTGAGAAAAGCTCCGATTCGTATTTTGGGAACAGAGATCAAGAAGTTAAGGAATCGAGAGGTCAAGTTGGTGAAAGTTCAGTGGGGTGAAGCCGAGGTAGACGCAACTTGGGAAACCGAGGAGAAAATGCGTGGGCTTTATCCATTCCTTTTTGAGGGTACATTCTCGATCTCTTTTCCTAATTAATACATCTCTCTTTTGCTATCCATGTTTATCTTGTTTATCTAGTTATCTCGTTAATCATGTTATGAGGACCTTAGGTAGAAACCCTTTGGATGAAACATGTATTTGAAACATGTTATGCTTGATGGTTGCAAGTGGTTGCAAGTGTTTGCACGTAGATACTCGTGGATGCATAATACACATTAGGCACTAAGATCGGCTCACACACTTTCATGTTGCATATGCATGAGTGCTTATACTTATTTATGGATGAAACTCGTTATGCTATCACGTGGATGTTGCATATGGATGAATGTTATGTGCACTCATGTAGAGATCATAAATTATGTTAGGAATTCGCATACATATGGACTCATTTCACTAACATACTTTGCATTAAGGAGGTTTACTGTATCAGTAACCGCCTGATTTTCGCATTAGATAAGTACATATACACACACCTTTGCATATGAACATACAGCATTTAGAATCCTTTAAGGACAATGACTGCACGTGGATGATGTTTTGAGTAGATGGATGATGGATGATAGGATACGTTCTTTCTAACTTGGAGATTTCGGGGATGAAATCCTTTAAGGAGGGGAGAATGTAACAACCCGTATTTTTGAATAACATGTTATAACATAAATCAAGGCAGAACTAAACTGTAAAATTTGAATCAAGGGAAACGGGCTGTGCCTTTGCGTTCGTCTCGGAAAAATACGCGAAATAGAGTCCGAGTTTTCGAAAATCGGAGTCCATATGACCAAGATATGGCCTCGCGAAGTTTCATGAAAAATTCAAATTCAAAACAGATTCAAATTTCAGAAAATCAGAAGTGGCGGGAAAATTCCCGCCAGACCCAGGGGGGTCGACCTGGGGGTCGACTGGGGAGTTGACCCCCCCCCCCCCCCAGATCGAGTAGGGAGTCGACCCCAGGGTCGACCTGGGTGTCGACCTGCCTGGTCGGCCCAGGCAGCCTAGTGCACCCATTTTGGCTGTTTTGACCTGTTTTGGAGGCTTGTGACGGGATTTGATGGCTTGGATTGAATCTAGGGTTAATCCTATGGCTAATACTATCCTAATCTTCTATAAAAAGACCCCTAAACCTAGCCTAAATCACCATTATTCAATCCTACAACTAAACTATCTCAAATTTGTTCCTCTCATGGCCTCCACTCTCATGCTAAAATTTCTAAGTTATTTATATGAGAGATTTTGAGTGCATACAAGTGTTTTCAAGCTTGTATGAGTGTTCTTAGTTTGCATTCAAGTCAAGTTGCAACGTTTCTATTATAAAGCAAGGATTTTTATCGATTTGGCTCAAGGTTTTAATTTGGAGCTTTCATATTTGGGTCTTTTTGTGATTGCATAAGGGCTTCGTCTCAATCTTTTAATAAATATTCATTTGTGTCTTCATAGCATTGTAAGCCCTTTTCTACTTTCATTCTTTGAACTCTAAAGTTAAATGAATGATGCAAGTTTGGGGTTGATCATTATGATATGCAAGTTTAGTTGATCATTATGATATGCAAGTTTGGTTGATCATTATGATATGCAAGTTTGGTTGATCATTATGCAAGTTGACACATATTGCTATGTTATGCAAGTTGACACATGTTGCTATGTTATGCAAGTTTGGGTTGATCATGTTATCATGTTATGCAAGTTTGGGTTGATCATGTTATCATGTTATGCAAGTTAAACTTGAGTTTGTGAGCTTAAAGCTTCAAGCTTTATGTTAAAGGTTGCATTTTGGCAACATGGAAGTTATCATATCCCTTATGATAACTTGCATGTGAGGCTAAATGCGAACTTCTAGCAACTTCTACATTTCATTTATCACCATGTATCACTTATATGCTAAGTTTGGTTTTATGCATACTTTTGAAGCCAAATAATGCAATATGCAAGTATATGAACATATGTACATTTCATATGCCACCATGTTAAACTTGTGGCTTCAACACCTTTTTGTCATGATTATGCCAAGTTCCCTATTTTATCCTTTATACGTTGTTGCGATTATGTAAACGATGGGATTACGTTGGGGTTGGGTAACATTATGACAAGAACATGGTTTTTATAACATGACGTGATATGTAATTATGTTTTGGAAACATAATGGACATGACACTTAGAAAAGATGAGTGTGGCCAACTCGAGGTTGGGTTGAGTTTGTAGCATAAATCTACCCGGACCCGCCCGGCTTAACTAGTGGCTACAAATAATAGGACCCAATGTGAGAAGTTGGTCATGTTGTGCTCGAACCCGAGGTTAGACCAAGTTGTGGTGTAAAGCTACCCGGACCCGCCCGGCTTAACTAGTAACCAAAACAAGGTCTAATGTGAGAGGTTAAGGCACATTAAGTTAATGAATGCTTCCTGATTAGGGCTAAGTCATGGTCCACTGAATACTTAACCAATTCGGGCTTGATGGGTTAATCGGGGTTAAGTCATGAACCTTGGGTACACTTAACCAATTTAATCCACGTTTGGATCGGGTTAACCACATTTAACCCGTTAAGGAAACCCTCCTTTGCAGCAGTAACCCTCTAGATAGTATCATAAGACCCTAGGACTAGGCTAGGGTGGGGCACGATTACTGGGCTGACATGTAAGCGACCAAAACAACGGCTGTGTAGGTACGCCGGAGTAGGTCCAGGCGGACTATGATCGTGCACATAGTCCGGCGTTGGAGAATCAGGCACGGGTACCAGTAGATCTAGGCTGTGCATACTTGATTGGTGTCCGAGGTCTACACCCTAGGACTTGATGCACCCTGGGGTGGACCTAGCACAGTTAGCTACATTTCATGTTTGGGCCGTATGACACCGACACTTGACGAGTTAGGCTTGTAGGGAGCCGATCAACTAGACCGTGTAGTTGGACCTTGATTTAGGTCACCTCATGATATTGGGCCAAGCGTGGGCCAAGGGATCGATTCTCGTTTTTACTTGACATGTTAGAATGCTAGTACAACCATGGTGCAAAACTTAACCTTGATTATGCGATGACATCTTTATCTATCTTGATTAGTTAATCATCATGCCAGTATGTTGTTATCCTTATGATTCATCTCAGCTTCTCATGCCAGTTAACTTTACTAGTTTATGGACTGATAGTAGTAGGGCTTACCAGTCTTTTTGACTGACCTGTTTTCTTTCGCCTCTTTTCTTCCGTTTCCCCCCCCCCCCCTCAGGTCCTCAGGGTGGGAACATTGGAGCTTAGCTTGGATCTTTACAACTTGCTTACTGGATTTGCCCATGTACGGTTTTGGACATTGAGCTAGCTATGGTTTATCACTTCATTTTGGGGATAGTACTTTATGTGTTTCAGTTTTTCAGTTTATGCTTTTATCTAGACTTTGTTTGTTGGAAAATAATGATCAAGTACTTTGTTGTAATATGACTATGGTTTTGAAATGCTAGTTTTATCCGCTGCTTTACTACTCTGTTTTACTTATATGTTCTGTCTTGTGATATCTGCATGCATGTTTACCTTGTTTAACGCCCCTCCGAAGCCAATGGACTTGCAAGAGTTACCTTGGCGGAGGTGGGGTGTTACAATTTACATAATAGGATCATAATCCAAATTCATGTATAAACTTGCATATGTGGTTTATGCAACATAATGATGGTGAAAACTAGCATCTAACCCATAGAACTCACACATGTTATATCCTAATTTTAGATCTAAGTAGATGTCATAGGATATGTGAAATTATACATACTAATCAATCTAAACTTGCATAGGTACATGTGATTTATCACGTGAATCATCATAGCCCAAACATATATATAATCAACATCATGATTTGATCAAGCATAAGCTAACTATAACATAAATAATAACATCATGACTTTGTAACATCGCAACTTAGCATAGAAACTTTCAACATATATAACATCATCATCACATAACATAGGATTTACAACATACATGATAGCATAAGATTTACAACATATATAATCAATAATTCACACCATCCTCTTATAATCCATATCACAACTTAATCTAATTAGTTTGCTAATAATCTTATTAAAATCATCATACTCACAATTAGAAAAGAAAGAGAGTCTTGATTTGCTTTAGAGTTGAGTAGAATTAGAGTTTTGATTGGCTTTCTTCCTTCTTAGTTGGCCGCGGCTACACTGAGTTCCATGGCGATGGCATGACGGCGGCTATTCTATTTTTCATGTGATTTTAGAGTCAGAGACTACCTAGGTATTTATAGAGTTTAGGATTTATTTAGACCGTCAGATCAACTCAGAACTAACCTGAACCGTTAAATTAGCCAACTCATCCCTAAAGACACATCAGCAGCTCAAGATTGGGCTCAGCTAAAACCTGACCGACTGGACTAGGTCGACACCCAGGTCGACTGCGTAGTCGATCTGGTCCTGGGCGTGTCGACTGCCCAGTCGACTCTCGAGTCGACCTGGGTGCTGGGAGGGAAATTTCCCGCCTGGCCTGCTTGAATTCGAATTTTGAATTTTGAATTTTCTGAAACTTCCAATGGCCATATCTCCTTCATACGAAGTCCAAATCACGCAAACTCGGACTCTATTTCAACCATAATTCCAAGACGAACACAATGGCGCAATCCATTTCCCACAATTCCCACATCTGAGATTAGTTATTCTTTGATTTGTGAATATTAATATTAATAGAAATACGGGGTGTTACATTGCATATATACTTCTTCCAAATCACCATAAAGAAACACATTACAAACATCCATCTGCTGTAGCTCCCAATTTTGTACGACAACAACAGATAAAAAAATACGAATCGTTCCTATTTTGGGAACTGGGGCAAACGTCACATTATAATCTACACCCTCGACTTGTTGATTTCCAAACACCACAAGACGTCCTTCGAAACGTTCAATATCTCCATTAGCTCGATATTTGATTTTGTAGACCCATCCACTACCAACAACCTTCTTTCTGGAAGGTAAGTCTTCCAAAGTCCATGTACCACTATGTTTAAGTGCATCAATCTTAATCTTTGACCGCCTCTTTGAATGATGTCGGCTCCTTACCTTTAGTAATTGCTGCAAAAAAAAACTTTGTGTCTCGCAGAAAAATTATTATAATCAACATAATGAGCTAGATTAAAGGTTTACCGTAGGTACTTGATTAAGCAGGCCTTGCAGAAGTAGCGGAGTCTATCTTATGAACAGTATAAGTCACAAAATCCTTTGATCTCGAAGACGGTTGGCGAACTCGAAGACGGTTGGCGAACTCGAAAACCCTTGCTGAGTTGTTTGCTCTCCCTTACTGAAGAATTCTCTCCTAAACGTAGAGGAGGAGCAGTGTCATAAGGAACAATACCATAAAGCTCGTCACTGCTTGGGGACATTGGTTGCACAACACCATCATCATCCATCGGATTCATAGCTCTACCATCCTCTTTTGTAACTTTGTCACTATTAACCACTCGAGTATCCTCTTCCAAAGGAGGCTAGTGCAGATATGCCTCCCTTTGTGCATCATCATCACCACCCACAGCATCCGCAAATGGAAAAATATTCTCAAAAATTTTGCATCCCGGCTAACAAAAAATTCATGAGTTTCCAAATCATAAACTCGCCACCCTTTTTAACAAAAGGGGTACGCTACAAACATGCATTTTCTACTACGAGGTCCAAAATTTTCCTTTACACGAGGACAATTTGCAACATAACATAAGCACCCAAATACACGTATAGCAGATAGGGGTGGTGGTTGCTTAAATAAAACTTCATAAGGTGTTTATCTGTCTAAAACTGGGGTAGGGGTTCTATTAATTAGATGAACAGCAGCTAATACACATCCCCCCCCCCAAAAAAAAGATCCATTGATAAATTAGCCTGGAATTTTAAAGCACGAGAAACATTCAAAATATGTTGATGTTTGCGTTCCAACCTACCATTTTGCTGAGGTGTATCGACACACTTATTTTGATGTACCATACCATTATTTGCATAAAAAGATTTCAAAATAAACTCTTGTCTATTATCACTTCTCAAATTTTTCACCTTTTTATTAAATTGAGTATTAATCATGGCACAAAATTTTTGAATCAAATGACCAGCCTCATACTTTCCAGCCATTAAGTACACCCACACAGCACGAGAACAATCATCTACGATGGTCAAAAAATAATGTGCATCACAACTTGAAGCAATATTATAAGGACCCCAAATGTCATAGTGAATAATATCAAATAAATCATTGGCTTTATTCATACTATTTTTAAAAGAAGTACGAGGTTGTTTTGCAAGATAACATACTTCACAATTGTCAAAACAGTTCTTATTACTACTATCTACTCCAAGTAAAGGAAGAAAAACTTTTGATGAGGGGTGCCCCAATCGTCAACGCCATAACATTGTCAAATCTGCTGCTGGCACTTTATTTGCTTGAAAAATATCAATTGGATGATAAAGATAGACTCCATTACTCTGCACACCTACTCAATCAGGTTCCTCAAAGTGTGGTCATGTATAATACATAGCTTGTTAGTGAATAAAATAATGAACTTATGCTTTCCAAAAGTTGAGACATATACAGTAAATTACAAGTAAGAGCAGGGATAAATAATACATTTTCTAGTATCAATTTTTCATTTAGTTTTATTTGGCCTTCTTTAGTAGCATTTGTAACTTTTCCATTTGGTAAATCAACAGGAGAGGAAGGTATATCATGCAAGTGGGTGAATAGTTCAATATTACTAGACATGTGATTTGAGGTCCCAGTGTCAATGATCCGTTGATCATCGTAGAATTTCTTACCATGCAATTTTGGAGTAGAGGATGAGAATTTGTGTTGATTGAGAGTAGTCATCAACATATTGAATTGTGCATCACTCAATGTAAGAACATATGCTCGATCACCATCGACAACCTCTTATGCTACACCTTGGTTATTGGTACAAACATTTGTGGTGAAATTACCACTACAGCCACAACCTCTACCAAACTTGATTTTTTCCATAGCTTCAGCTTTCTATTACCAACAGTAGGCACTAAAAAAAATAGCAATTATTAGCAATCCGTAATTTAGGGAAGCTCTGATACCATGATAGATTTTCTAATAGTGTGAGGGATTGTAGAATAGATATAATCTTGTAATATTATTGATAGAGAAAAATTGATTGCACAATGTATATATTACAGTGCTTTATATAGATGGAGTACATGAGGTGGGATGAAACCCAATGGTTTAAAACAGGCAATAACAATGTAAAGGTAACAAGTTATAAAGGGAAAATAATATAAGAGGAAAGTATAATGAGCTGGATCCTTATCCTATGACGCAACGTGATATGTGTATGAGTCAGCTGGATCCTTACCATGTAAATGAGCTAGATCCTTATCCTATGACGCATCGTGATATGTGTATGAGTCAGCTAGATCCTTATCATGTGAATGAACTGAATCCTTATCCTATGATGCAGATATTTACATAAATACACTTAACATAATTTGTCATTTCTTAATTTTAATTTTTTTCTCTCTCTCTCTCTCCTTTTGTAATGGAAAATAAAGAGATTGGTTATTTAATACGATGAATTGAAGCAATAACATTATGGATAAATTGATAGGAATAATCTAAAGTTTGACATGTCTTACCATATTAATCCGAAGTTTGGATTATTTTTAATTAATCCCATGTTGGGGGGATCCCTTCCCATATTGATCCCGATGACTTATTAACTTGATGTAGCCGAATATCAAACTTAAATTCGCCTTCTCAAAACTAGTTTCCCACCCCAGAAAAATCATTTGGGGAAGACAAATTTAAGTTTGATAACCAGTTACAACAAGTTAATAAGTCATCAGGATCAATATCGGAAGGGACCCCCTAAACTTGGGAATATTTAAAAATAATTCAAACTTTGGATTAATATGGGAAGACACGTCAAACTTCGGATTATTCTTGTCAATTAATCCTAACATTAATTATCATATATTATTTATTTTCTAGGTTAAAAATAACGTATACCTCAAATTAAATATGGAATGTAATGTTAATCAATGTTTACTTTCAAAAAAGAACATACATAATGAATCGAATCAATAAAGTCAAGGTATTGCTATGTCTAAACTACCTAGGTCATCATTTTATGTCTCCAATATCAAACATGATAGATGTTTGATGGATTATAACTTCATATGTGATAAAAATAACAATATATTTTATTAATGTAAAAAAAATATCAATATTTTCAGTATATAGAATAGATATGAATTAATTGTTCAATGGTGTAGGTTGAAATTGGAAAACCTTCACCACTGAGAAGTTTGTATTCTTATGCCTGCCTTTGGGGATAAGAATGAAAAGCAACTAATGCGGCCAATTTCTCTCAAAGCTTGTAAGAGAATAAGACAACAATTTTCCTTTCTTAATTTGTCTTTTCTTAATTTTAAATTTTTTCTCCCTCTTTTCTTTTTGGGTTATGTGGAGAATAAAGAGATTAGTTATTATAGTATCATAAATTGAATCAATAACATTAACTATCCTCTATTATTTACTTTCTAGGTTGTGTACCTCAAATTAAATATGGAATGTAATGTTACAAAAGTTTACTTTCAAAAAAGAACATGTTTATTGAATCAAATCAATAATGCTAAGGAATTGCTATGTCTAAACTACCTAAGACATCATTTTATGTCTCCAATTTCAAACATGATAGATGTTTGGTGGATTATAATTTGATGTGTGATAAAAATGACAATGTATGTTATTATTGTAAAAAATCCAATATTTTTCAATATGTAGAACTAATATGAATTAATTGTTTAATGATGTAGGTTGAAATTGGATAATCTTCACCGCTGATAGTGTTCTTATGCATGCCTTTGGGGATGAGAATGAAATGCAACAAATGCAGTCAATTTCTCTCAAAACATGAGAAAAAGTCAACTATTTTACTTTCTTAATTTTAAATTCTCTCTCTCTCTCTTTTGTGTTTATGGAGAATAAAGAGACTAGTTCTTATAATACCATGAATTAAAGCAATAACATTAATTATCGTATATTATTTACTTTCTAATTATAAAATAACGTATACCTCAAATTAAATATGGAATGTAATGTTATCAACATTTACTTTACAAAAAGAACATGTTTACTGAATCGAATCAATAATGTCAAGGTATTACTATGTCTAAACTACCTAGGGCATCATTTTATGTCTCCAATTTCAAACAGATAGATGTTTCGTGGATTATAATTTCATATGTGATAGAAATGACAATATATGTTAGGCAAATTCTATTCATACACTGATAATTTCTTAACATACACCGATGTTTTAAAAAGAAAAACTATGACTATGTTACCCTTGTCCTTAATTTCATTTTCAGTCCTTCTCTTATAATGCATCCAATTTAAATTTAAAATTCAATAAAATTTTCTTAAATCTATAGAAATTTATGAAGTTAATGAAGCCTTAAATATCAATTAAGGCAAATTTGACAACTAAGTACTATAATTTACATATGTTCAATCATCTAAAATTAGTTGATTTTTAAAATAAAATAATCAAATAATTTAAAATATTAGTGTCCAAAACTGGAAAAAAAATTCAATTTTATGTAGATTTATTGCAATGAATTCCTTTTTTGTGTAATTTAATTCGATGGTTAAAGAGGGAAGATGATGAAAATGTAAACGAGTAATTTTGTAAAAGGCACGGTGTATGGAAAGGAATTTTTGGTGTATTCTGTTTTATTTTATTTCATGGTGTATGTTAAATAATTATGAGTGTATGAATAGAATTAGCCAATATGTTATTAGTGTAAAAAAATCAATATTTTCAGTATATAGAACAAATATGGATTAATTGTTCAATGTTGTAGGTTGAAATTGGAAAACCTTCACCATTGAGAAGTTTGTATTCTTATGCATGTCTCTGGGGATAAGAATGAAAATCAACTATTGCAGCCGGTTTCTCTTAAAGCTTATAAGAGAAAAAGACAATAATCTTAGTTTGTCTTTTCTTAATTTTAATTTTTTTTCTTGTCTCTCTCTCTCTCTAATTTTTTTTTGGGTTATGGAGAATAAAGAGACTAGTTCTTATAATAAGATGATATCAAGCAATAACATTAATTATCATATATTGTTTATTTTCTTGTTTGAAAATGTAGTAACCCGTAACTTCCCCGTGAAGGAAAGAGCGGACACTTTGTTAGCAACACACAAAAGAACACAGATAGAAGAAAATTTCATTGTTTATTACAACAATTCCATCAGAATACAAGAATATACAGAGTATGAATAAATATTACACGACAAAAAAATATCAGAGATTACAATACATTACATAGCAGCGGAAAATAATACAAAGCACAACTGAAGGAGATATACGGATACAGAGATTTCCGTATATCATTCCAGCTGTACATCAGGATCCTGTGAATATAAATCTGCAAAACCAAAACTACTAGCTGCCCGTGTCAAAATAAGGGCACCTAAACTCCAGGTCAGTCATGTGACTGGTGTGAGAACTAAAACAGTTATTTAAAAATTTACTTTAAATCTGATATATCAAGGGACCATGCCGTATAACACGGAATGGGTTTCCTCCCAAGAATACCAGTGCATAAAACAACAGCGCAATGCTAAATAAAGAAAAATGAAGCTATTATAAGACCCAGGTCCCATCACACAATGCAACACAAGCCAGAGGATAGGGTTTTTACCTTATAATAGCCGAAGAATGCTTGATACGCTAAAAACAAATCATTTGATACTATTATAAGTGCATAGTGTATAAAACAATTTCAATCATAAGTATCAATCATAGACAGCATAAGTGCCCCATACCACTATGTCGCCATACTAGGCTATACAAATAAAATCGCAAAGTCACGTATTGGAAGTTGGATTTCCATCTGTGAACCGAGGCAAAAGATAGTCCTCTACCGATTCGAGACGCTCTAGCCCGACCCTCAGGACCTAGACTCAGGTGGGCCCTTGGATCGTCAGGGCCGGTCCACCGATGTGGATTAATGTAACAACCCGAAAATGCGGGCCAGTTTAAAAATTTTATTTTGGCAATTTTAGTGAATTTTGAACATTTAAAATGAATTATTTTAAATAATATCAACGAGAAACATATTTTGAATGGAATTAGAACGTATATACGTCGTCGTTAGAATATAAATAATTATTTATAATTATAAATAGAATTGAAAATGGCGCGGTAGTTCGATAATTTGATTTCAAACTTCAATTGAATGTACCGGGTGCAAAATAAACCGGATTTTAGTGAAACCAAAAATAATAGGATCTAATTGATAATATCTTTCCAATGAATCCGAAAAATTGAGATTTCATAGCGAGAATCAAAAGATATGTCCAGTTGAAATTTCAGAATAGTCGCTATGGAATTCAGGCCCTTAAAAATGGAAATTTTGCAAACGACCTCGGATTTCGACAAAACCACTTTTGTTGGATCCGTGATGTCAAATTATTGTTAGATTCCAAATTCCATAATTTTTCGAATCAATATGTGAGCATGGCAAAGGAAAACGCGTTTGACCAGTTTTAGTTGATTTTAATCGACTGGAAAATGGCCATTTTTCCAACGGTCTCAGAATTCGACGAAATTAGTTTTGTTAGGACCGTATCGTCAATACGAAGCTAGAAAATATTTTTCTGGAATTTTGCTAGTTAGTATGTGACCTCGGTAAATTGAAATGCGTGTTCAAATTCAATATATAGAGTATATTTTGATTTTGACGAAAACTGATCGAAATGATCGAATCAGCTTACGATACGTATCCCATTGTGTTCGGAATGGGGGTAATTAGCTATGGACGACAGGCGGTGGGCCTCGTTTCGAGGTCAAAATAAAAAGTCAACTTTTTGAATTAAATAATTTAATAAAATAAATAAAATCTCTCCTCTCTCTTCCCTTATTCCTTTATCTCAGCCCCCCTTTTTTGAAAATCGATTCATCAGAAAAGAGAAAAAAAACGAACGAAGATGGAGGAGCTGTCGCTCCTCCGATCGAGCGCCACCGCCGCTTAGGGCGGGGCCACCGCCCTCCATCCCTGAACCCCCCTCTACCACGCCGCCTCTTCTTCTCCTCCTCGTCGAACCAACCCCGAGCCCTAGCCACGCTCCAACCCACACCGCCCCACCCCCTCTTCTTCCTTCCTTCCCCTGCTCCGCCTCTCCTCTTTGTGCAGCCTCAACTCGAAGCCCCCCTCCTCCATCCATTGACCGACAGCCCCCCTCCCCACTCCGCCAAGCCCTCCAACAAGCAAACCAAGGTGATTTTTATTTGTTTATTTATTTATAAAACCAATTTTGATTTGTGAGTGCAGTTTTAAATAAATGAAATCAGTTTTATACATATAGCAATGAAAGGAAGGGATTGTTAGTTGGTAAAAATTGGGGTTTATATAGTATTTATATTAAAGGTTTAATCTTTATTATGGTAGAAGGTTAAAAATATGATTTTTATATAGTAGAAATCATAAAGATGGGATCTTTTATATTGTAGAAGATGAAAAATATAATCTTTTATGTCGTAGAAGTATAAAAATATAATTTTTATATAGTTAAAGAAATAAAATCTTTATATGTGAAAAAGCGATGTAAAAATAGAATTTTTATCTATATAAAAGCGATGTAAAAATAGAATTTTTATCTATATAGTAGCGACGTAAAAATAGATTTTTTATCTATATAGTAGCGATGTATAAATAGAATTTTTATCCATATGGAGCAATTATAAAATTAGGATTTTTATATACATGGGAATAAAGTAAAAATTCGATTTTTATATATGTAGTGGCTACGGGCGATGAAAGTGACAAAAAGGGCGAGAACGACGAAGATTTCTACATAGGAAGAGTCATGGTATTGGACTGGCTATCGGTGAGAACTTCTCACTCTAAATTTCTTTTTCTAGTTATATATATATATATATATATATATATATATATATATATATATATATATATACTAGGATGCAGACGGTGCTTAGCAGCACCCGACACCCGTCATCCACAGACCGTGGATGGCTTGTTTGTTTGATTGTTGTGTTGTGAAATTTGTTTGTATTGTTGATGTGAAATCGATAATAAATTGAAGATGGTTGAAATAAATATATTATCGTTAAAAATATAATTTTTAACGTGAATTTGAATAAATAAATATTTATAAACAAATCGGCTGATTTGTTTATATACACTGATTTGACTGATATTGATTGGGATGATAAATTTTACACATCGCCCAACTGCACAAATAAAAATTTGTGTTTGTTGATTTGAAACCCCACACGGGTGTCGGGATGATATTTGGGTACACTAGTCCCATTTATTGAATTGTATGTTGATCGATTGGTCGACACTGTGTAAGCATCAATTATTTATATTTGATGCTTATGCAGTTGTGTGGTGCACATTGGATGATGGTTGATTGTTTATCGTTGCTATTATATACATGTGTTGTATGGAATCCATATAATTAACGTTATATGGTAATTGATTGGGCCTCATTCCAATCGGGAAAATAATGAATATTATAAAAGAAAATTCATGTGTTGAATATAAAAATAGTCATGTGTTGACGATGTTCATGTGTTGAAACTATTTATGTGTTGAGTAAAATAATTTAAATAATAAAATTTACATCTTTATCATATTTAAAATTAGACACTACTTTACGGTGGAGTCTGATTGAAAATCAAACGATAGATACCATAATTTTATAAAATATTTTACATAACAAAAATAGTGATGTGTTGACAGTACTCATGTGTTGAGATTAGTCGTGTGTTGAAAGAAATATAGATTCATGTGTTGAATAGAATAAATATTCATTTGTTGAATAGAATAAAGAAGTTTTTGAAAAATATAAAGCCGTGTGGATTAGAGATGCGTTATTTTGATGCGAACGATATTTATATCTATTTTATTCATTTTATAATGAATATTGGAAAGTGATTTCAAAATTTAATATTTTGAAATGAAATGAAATTCAAATTAAATTAGATTAAAATTCAAACTGAAATTTTATTGAATCAATTTGAAATGAATTCGAATCGAATAGAAAATGAATTCGATTCGAATTGAGTAGAAAGTGAATTTGAATTGGAATTGAATAGAAATGAATTCAAATTGAATTAAATTGAAATTGAATTAAAAACGAATTGAAATCGTTTTGAATGAAATTTAAAACGAACTGAAATTGAATTGAAATCAATTTGAAATGAATTCGAATTGAAGTAAATAGAAGGTAAATTCAAATTGAATTGAATTAAAACGAATTAGAATTTGAATTGAATTGAAACGAATTTGAATTCGAATTAAATAAAAATTGAAATGAATTCGAATTGAATTGAAATCAAATCGATTTGAAATTGAAGATGAAGTTGAAATTGTTTGTGAAACGAATTTAAAACGATTTATAAAATATGTTTTAAAAGGAAATCGACAAAATATATATAATATATATATTATATGTATATAATGGCCTGAATAGAACGCGCCGCGCCGCGGCAGTTCGTGAATTTCGACCATTGACTTCGAATTGACGTTGCGGGAGATCCGACCGTCGGATTCTCCTAAAACCGGAACCGTTGGGTTCATATCGAAAAGAGCTTTCCAATGAATATTAGAAATTTGAAATCTAACGGTTGGATTTGGAATTATGTCCAAATCAAATTTGAAAAAGGTCGCTGTAAGTGCAGTTCGATGGTCGTTGATGGAAATCGACTGTACGGGCCTTGATAAAATTATTAAAAATATTAATAATTTGTGTAAAATCATAATATGTGAATTGGAAAGAACTGGGATGAAAAACTCCACATTTGAAAGGATAAAAATATATTTTTGTCGAAATGAACTAGTTTTGAACTAGAATTAAATTCAATTTATTTTTGAAATAAATAAATTGAATTAGAAAGTGATTTTAAAAATAATCAATATTCCCAATACGTGAATTGGACTGGAGTTGAATCGAAATTATCTTCGGAATATTTCGATGTTGGATTTCGTGAATATACAGATATTGTTATGGGAATTTGAAAGATATATTTTATATCGTTATTTCCAATACGATATTTGTTGGTTTCAAGATTTGATATTGAATATAAGCCGGTATATCTTTTATTCAGAGCCTTGTATTTAATATCAAATGTGATTTGGGTTTGTCGCGAATGGTGTCTTCATTAACACTGTTCTTAAGCCCAATAGGGAAAAAGAATAAATATTTCAATTTAGATTTAATGAAGTGTATCAATTAAATAATATTTAATTGAATTTGAATTGGTTTTTGGGTTTATCGTGAGCGGTGTTTTGAACAACACCTGTTCTTTAACCTGATTAACAATAGAGTGTGATTTTGGGTTTATCGTGAACCGTGTTTTAGATGACATTGGTTCTTTAACCCAGTTAAAGGCAGGATATTGATTTTTGAAAAGATTAAAACTAAGTGGAGTTTTAATGAATCTTTAATTAGATTGAAATGGGAACTGATAATTTAAATTATCAAATCTGAAAAGGTGATCGAGAATGGAGTACCACCAGTTTTGCTCCAAAGCGATAGTTAAATCTTTAATTAGATTTGAACGTGAGGTGGTAATTAATTTTACTGATAACACCGTGGTGTTAGATGTGGAGTATTACCAGTTTGCTCCATGGGATGAATAGGTTGGGATTGGGAAATAAAATAAATAATTACTTCGATGTGGTTCGCTAATCCCGACTAATTAGAAATGATATCCAAAGGAAGGTTATAGAATAAATTTAGAAGAATTTATTTTGGATAAAATTAATGGGAACCTTTCCCTAAGAATGTGATTTTGTGAATAAAAGAATATTCTGAATTGGAATGAGGCGTTCGTTGTGTTTGTGTAACATTTGTTTACTATATACGTGGGTTATTCAGAAAGGACGGGGTTATACCCATTTTGAATAACCGATTCGACGGGATGTCGAAGATGAAGACGGTGGTTGAAGACCGGAAGTATTCACATCGTTTGGGTGATTACTGATGATCTCGATTGGGATGTACACCCAAGATGAGGGAAACAGTTGGTGATCGTCCAGACGTACTTGGAGATGGATGGACATGCGAGGAAAGTTCCTCCGGTTTCGTTGAGACCCAGAGCGAACTTGTAAATGGACTGTGTGTCTGACATTGGATTTTATTCTGTTTTGATTGATATCTATTAAATATACATCTGTTTGGCGGTGGAGAATTTATTCTCTTGCTTAACGCCCTTCTCTGAGACGTACGAGCTCAGAGGTTGTATATCGATGGACATCAGTCGCATGGAGTGAATTGCCAGTGTGGCACGCGTAAGTGGCAATCGATCAGGGATTTTGTTGAAAAGAAAAGTCTTGTGGTTGATGATCAAAGCACGGCCTGTGTGGCATAGCTTTGTGTATAACGTTAATTCGCGAGCCTCACACCTCGGTATGAGTCAAAAACGGGATAGTGACTGCAGGGAGAACACGACGTTTCTTTCTAGCTAGGGTGGTGTTAGTGACCTACCAGCCCTGACATTTATATACTTTTCACCTGTGTGGTTGTTGGATACAAGGCGCCTCGGATATAGGTCTGTAAGGACCGGGAAACGTGTGTTCAGGAATTGCCAATCCTCAAAAGTAAGAAAGGACCGACCCTGAAGATCCAAGGATCATAGTGGGGTCCTGAGACATTTGCTATAGTGTCTCGAACACGGAGAGGAGCTTGCCCCTTGCCTCGACTCATGAAGGAAATCCAATTTCCAATACGTGTGTTTCAGTTTTATTTGTAGAGCCTAGTATGGCGACATAGTGGGATGGGGCACTCATGCCGTCTATGATTTATATTTATGATTGAAACTGTTTTGACACTATACACTTATAATAGTATCAAATAATGTGTTTTAAACGTATCAAGCATGCTTTGGCCGTTATAAGGTAAAAACCCTATCCTCCGGCTTGCGTTGTATTGTGTGATGGGACCTGGGTCTTATAACAGCTTCATTTTTATTTATTTAGCATTGCGCTGTTTGTTCTATGCACTGGTATTCTTGGGAGGAAACCCGTTCCGTGTTATACGGCATGGTCCCTTGATTTACCAAACTTTAAAACCAATATTAATAACTGTTTTAGTTCTCACACAGTCACATGACTGACCTAGAGTTTATTGTTTTAACCTAAACTCTGGGTGCCCCTATTTTCCACACGGGCAGCTTGTAGTTTTGGTTTTGCAGATTTATATTCACAGGATCCTGATTTACAGCTGGAATGATGCTCGGAAAGCTCTGTATCTGTGCATTACTTCTAGTTGTGCTTTTGTATTATTTTCCGCTGCGATGTATTTAATTGTAATTTAAATCTCTGATATTTGTTGAATGTAATTTATTCATTTATACTCTATATATTCTTGTATCTGATGGAATTGTTGTAATAACAATGAAATGTTCTTATGTCTGCATTCTGATTTGTCTTGTCCTCAACGCAATCCGTGCTTTCCTTCACGGGGGAGTTCGGGTCGTGTCAGTTTGGTATCAGAGCTTTGGTTTACAGAGCTCGAGAACAAGACACATTAGAACCATACGAAAGAATTCATCAGATATTGGATTAGTAATATCCAATTAGAATGACTCATTAGAGATAGGATCAGTAGTATCCTAGAACGAGTGTGAAGAGTGTATTTTTCAAATGAAAACAATTTTGTTTTGAAAATTTAAATCGTTTTATACGTATTTGATTATTTATTTATTTTGAATTTGGACAATCGAGTATATAAAGATTTCACGTATACACGTCATGAACGTATATTCGAAGTTGTAATATACTGGATAGATATAGAATCACATTCTAGACATCCGGGGATGATTCTGATGATGGTGCATCATCATCAGTATTTATATTCGAGTGACGAAGGTGTGATATCTATATATTTCCATTAGACTGGTATGAGAACCAAAACTAATATAGATAGATTTATTGTTGTGATTTGGCATCAAAACATGATTTTCTTTATATGTATCAAAATTATGAATTTGAAACTCTAATTCACTAATTGATTGATGTTTGTGTTGGTTGTTTATTTGTTTGATAATTTTGAACCATTTAGCCTAATTGAATCAAATATTGAATTGTATTGGAAATTGGTCGCATTTGCTTGCATATACATGTACTTTCATTGAACAGGTCATAACATGGAGGCTAGAGCAAAGGAATAAAATTTGTTTGCCCGACAAATAGGTACATATTTACTATAATTTACTGTTTTGTTTGGGTGATGATGATTTTATGAGCCGATTGGCTAGCCGCTTGGCTTTTTCTTTTTCTTTTTTAGATCAGAAGGCCTGTATGGCAATTTCGGGATTTTCCCGTGGCTCCCGGTGCAGGGGAGGTTATGGCGAAATTTTCGAAAATTTAGGGTGTTAGCCAAATTTTTGAAAAATTTGAAAAGTTCTTAGAAACTGAAAAGTTGAAGAACTTAAGCCGTAATCAAAATAAGGAAAGTAGAGTTGATTGATCAAACCACTTTCGACTTTGTTCCTTTTCGGGGACAAAAAGTTTTAAGTGGGGGAGATTGTAACAACCCGAAAATGCAGGCCAGTTTAAAATTTTTATTTTGGCAATTTTAGTGAATTTTGAACATTTAAAATGAATTATTTTAAATAATATCGACGAGAAATATATTTTGAATGGAATTCGAACGTATATATTATATACGTCGTCGTTAGAATATAAATAATTATTTATAATTATAAATAGAATTGAAAATGGCGCGGTAGTTCGATAATTTGATTTCAAACTTCAATTGAATGTACCGGGTGCAAAATAAACTGGATTTTAACCAAAAATAATAGGATCTAATTGATAATATCTTTCCAACGAATCCGAAAAATTGAGATTTCATAGAGGGAATCAAAAGATATGTCCAGTTGAAATTTCAGAATAGTCGTTATGGAATTCAGGCCCTTAAAAATGGAAATTTTGCAAATGACCTCGGATTTCGACGAAACCACTTTTGTCGGATCCGTGATATCAAATTATTGTTAGATTCCAAATTCCATAATTTTTCGAATCAATATGTGAGCGTGGCAAAGGAAAACGCGTTTGACCAGTTTTAGTTGATTTTAATCGACTGGAAAATGGCCATTTTTCCAACGGTCTCAGAATTCGACGAAATTAGTTTTGTTAGGACCGTATCGTCAATACGAAGCTAGAAAATATTTTTCTGGGATTTTTCTAGTTAGTATGTGACCCCGGTAAATTGAAATGCGTGTTCAAATTCAATATATATAGTATATTTTGATTTTGACGAAAACTGATCGAAATGATCGAATCAGCTTACGATACATATCCCATTGTGTTCAGAATGGGGGTAATTAGCTATGGACGACAGGCAGTGGGCCTCGTTTCGAGGTCGAAATAAAAAGTCAACCTTTTGAATTAAATAATTTAATAAAATAAATAAAATCTCTCCTCTCTCTTCCCTTATTCCTTTATCTCAGCCCCCCCCCCTTTTTGAAAATCGATTCATCAGAAAAAAAAAAAAAAAAGAACGAAGACGGAGGAGCTGTCGCTCCTACGATCGAGCGCCACCGCCGCTCAGGGCGGGGCCACCGCCCTCCATCCCCGAACCCCCCTCTGCCACGCCGCCTCTTCTTCTCCTCCTCGTCGAACCAACCCCGAGCCCTAGCCACGCTCCAACCCGCACCGCCCCCCCCCCCTCTTCTTCCTTCCTTCCCCTGCTCCGCCCCTCCTCTTTGTACAGCCTCAACTCAAAGCCCCCCTCCTCCATCCACTGACCGACAGCCCCTCCCCCCTCCGCCAAGCCCTCCAACGAGCAAACCAAGGTGATTTTTATTTGTTTATTTATTTATAAAACCAATTTTGATTTGTGAGTGCAGTTTTAAATAAATGAAATCAGTTTTATACATATAGCAATGAAAGGAAGGGATTGTTAGTTGGTAAAAATTGGGGTTTATATAGTATTTATATTAAAGGTTTAATCTTTATTATGGTAGAAGGTTAAAAATATGATTTTTATATAGTAGAAATCATAAAGATGCGATCTTTTATATTGTAGAAGATGAAAAATATAATCTTTTATATTGTAGAAGATGAAATATATAATCTTTTATGTCGTAGAAGTATAAAAATATAATTTTTATATAGTTAAAGAAATAAAATCTTTATATGTGAAAAAGCGATGTAAAAATAGAATTTTTATCTATATAAAAGCGATGTAAAAATAGAATTTTTATCTATATAGTAGCGATGTAAAAATAGAATTTTTATCTATATAGTAGCGATGTAAAAATAGAATTTTTATCCATATGGAGCAATTATAAAAATATGATTTTTATATACATGGGAATAAAGTAAAAATTCGATTTTTATATGTGTAGTGGCTATGGGCGACGAAAGTGACAAAAAGGGCGAGAACGACGAAGATTTCTACATAGGAAGAGTCGTGGTATTGGATTAGCTATCTGTGAGAACTTCCCACTTTAAATTTATTTTTCTAGTGTTATATATATATATATATATATATATATATATATATATATATATATATATACTAGGATGCAGACGGTGCTTAGCAGCACCCGACACCCGTCATCCACAGACCATGGATGGCTTGTTTGTTTGATTGTTGTGTTGTGAAATTTGTTTGCATTACTGATGTGAAATCGATAATAAATTGAAGATGGTTGAAATAAATATATTATCGTTAAAAATATAATTTTTAACGTGAATGTGAATAAATAAATATTTATAAACAAATCGGCCGATTTGTTTATATACACTGATTTGACTGATATTGATTGGGATGATAAATTTTACACATCGCCCAACTGCACAAATAAAAATATGTGTTTGTTGATTTGAAACCCCCACACGGGTGTTGGGGTGATATTTGGGTACACTAATCCCAATTATTGAATTGTATGTCAATCGATTGGTCGACAGACTGTGTAAGCGTCGATTATTTATATTTGATGCTTATGCAGTTGTGTGGTGCACTTTGGATGATGGTTGATTGTTTATCGTTGCTATTATATACATGTGTTGTATGGAATCCATATAATTAACGTTATATGGTAATTGATTGGGCCTCATTCCAATTGAGAAAATAATGAATATTATAAAAGAAAATTCATGTGTTGAATATAAAAATAGTCATGTGTTGACGATGTTCATGTGTTGAAACTATTTATGTGTTGAGTAAAATATTTTAAATAATAAAATTTACATCTTTATCATATTTAAAATTAGACACTACTTTACGGTGGAGTCTGATTGAAAATCAAACGATAGATACCATAATTTTATAAAATATTTTACATAACAAAAATAGTGATGTGTTGACAGTACTCATGTGTTGAGATTAGTCGTGTGTTCAAAGAAATACAGATTCATGTGTTGAATAGAATAAATATTCATTTGTTGAATAGAATAAAGAAGTTTTTGAAAAATATAAAGCCGTGTGGATTAGAGATGTGTTATTTTGACGCGAACGATATTTATATCGATTTTATTCGTTTTATAATGAATATTGGAAAGTGATTTCAAAATTTAATATTTTGAAATGAAATTCAAATTAAATTATATTAAAATTCAAATTGAAATTTTATTGAATCAATTTGAAATGAATTCGAATCGAATAGAAAATGAATTCGATTCGAATTGAGTAGAAAGTGAATTTGAATTGGAATTGAATAGAAATGAATTCAAATTGAATTAAATTGAAATTGAATTTAAAACGAATTGAAATCGTTTTGAATGAAATTTAAAACGAACTGAAATTGAATTGAAATCAATTTGAAATGAATTCGAATTGAAGTAAATAGAAGGTAAATTCAAATTGAATTGAATTAAAACGAATTAGAATTTGAATTGAATTGAAATGAATTTGAATTCGAATTAAATAAAAATTGAAATGAATTCGAATTGAATTGAAATCAAATCGATTTGAAATTGAAGATGAAGTTGAAATTGTTTGTGAAACGAATTTAAAACGATTTATAAAATACGTTTTAAAAGGAAATCGACAAAATATATAATATATATATATATATATATTATATATATAATGGCCTGAATAGAACGCGCCGCACCGCGGTAGTTCGTGAATTTCGACCATTGACTTCGAATTGACGTTGCGGGAGATCCGACCGTCGGATTCTCCTAAAACTGGAACCGTTGGGTTCGTATCGAAAAGAGCTTTCCAATGAATATTAGAATTTTGAAATCTAACGGTTGGATTTGGAATTATGTCCAAATCAAATTTGAAAAAGGTCGCTGTAAGTGCAGTTCAATGGCCGTTGATGGAAATCGACTGTACGGGCCTTGATAAAATTATTAAAAATATTAATAATTTGTGTAAAATCATAATATGTGAATTGGAAAGAACTGGGATGAAAAACTCCACATTTGAAAGGATAAAAATATATTTTTGTTGAAATGAACTAGTTTTAAACTAGAATTAAAATCAATTTATTTTTGAAATAAATAAATTGAATTAGAAAGTGATTTTAAAAATAATCAATATTCCCAATACGTGAATTGGACTGGAGTTTGAATCGAAATTATCTTCGGAATATTTCGATGTTGGATTTCGTGACTATACAGATATTGTTATGGGAATTTGAAAGATATATTTTATATCGTTATTTCCAATATGATATTTGTTGGTTTCAAGAGTTGATATTGAATATAAGCCGGTATATCTTCTATTCAGAGCCTTGTATTTAATATCAAATGTGATTTGGGTTTGTCGCGAATGGTGTCTTCATTAACACTGTTCTTAAGCCCAATAGGGAAAAAGATTAAATCTTTCAATTTAGATTTAATGAAGTGTATCAATTAAATAATATTTAATTGTAATTGAATTTGAATTGGTTTTTAGGTTTATCGTGAGTGGTGTTTTGAACAACACCTGTTCTTTAACCCGATTAACAATAGAGTGTGATTTTGGGTTTATCGCGAACCGTGTTTTAGATGACATTAGTTCTTTAACCCAGTTAAAGGCAGGATATTGATTTTTGAAAAGATTAAAACTAAGTGGAGTTTTAATGAATCTTTAATTAGATTGAAATGGGAACTGATAATTTAAATTATCAAATCTGAATGGTGATCGAGAATGGAGTACCACCAGTTTTGCTCCAAAGCGATAGTTAAATCTTTAATTAGATTTGAACGTGAGGTGGTAATTAATTTTACCAATAACACCGTGGTGTTAGATGTGGAGTATTACCTGTTTGCTCCATGGGATGAATAGGTTGGGATTGGGAAATAAAATAAGTAATTACTTCGGTGTGGTTCGCTAATCCCGACTAGTTAGAAATGATATCCAAAGGAAGATTATATAATAAATTTAGAAGAATTTATCTTGGATAAAATTAATGGGAACCTTTCCCTAAGAATGTGATTTTGTGAATAAAAGAATATTCTGAATTGGAATGAGGCGTTCGTTGTGTTTGTGTAACATTTGTTTACTATATACGTGGGTTATTCAGAAAGGCCGGGGTTATACCCATTCTGAATAACCGATTCGACAGGATGTCGAAGATGAAGACGGTGGTTGAAGACCGGAAATCTTCACATCGTTTGGGTGATTACTGATGATCTCGATTGGGCTGTACACCCAAGATGAGGGAAACAGTTGGTGATCGTCCAGACGTACTTGGAGATGGATGGATATGCGAGGAAAGTGCCTCCGGTTTCGTTCAGACCCAGAGCGAACTTGTAAATGGATTGTGTGTCTGACATTGGATTTTATTCTGTGTTGATTGATCTCTATTAAATATACATCTGTTTGGCGGCGGAGAATTTATTCTCTTGCTTAACGCCCTTCTCTGAGACGTACGAGCTCAGAGGTTGTATATCGATGGACATCAGTCGCATGGAGTGAATTGCCAGTGTGGCACGCGTAAGTGGCAATTGATCAGGGATGCTGTTGAAAAGCAAAGTCTTGTGGTTGATGATCAAAGCACGGCATGTGTGGCATAGCTTTGTGTATAACGTGAATTCGCGAGCCTCACACCTCGGTATGAGTCAAAAACGGGATAGTGACTACAGGGAGAGCACGACGTTTCTTTCTAGCTAGGGTGGTGTCAGTGACCTACCAGCCCTGACATTTATATACTTTTCACCTGTGTGGTTGTTGGATACGAGGCGCCTCGGATATAGGTCTGTAAGGACCGGGAAACGTGTGTTCAGAAATTGCCAATCCTCAAAAGTAAGAGAGGACCGGCCCTGAAGATCCAAGGATCATAGTGGGGTCCTGAGACATTTGCTAGAGTGTCTCGAACGCGGAGAGGAGCTTGCCCCTTAACTCGACTCATGACGGAAATCCAATTTCCAATACGTGTGTTTCGGTTTTATTTGTAGAGCCTAGTATGGCGACATAGTGGGATGGGGCACTCATGCCGTCTATGATTTATATTTATGATTGAAACTGTTTTGACACTATACACTTATAATAGTATCAAATAATGTGTTTTAAACGTATCAAGCATGCTTTGGCTGTTATAAGGTAAAAACCCTATCCTCCGGCTTGCGTTGCATTGTGTGATTGGACCTGGGTCTTATAACAGCTTCATTTTTCTTTATTTAGCAATGCGCTGTTTGTTCTATGCATTGGTATTCTTGGGAGGAAACCCGTTCTGTGTTATACGGCGTGGTCCCTTGATTTACCAAACTTTAAAACCAATATTAATAAATATTTTAGTTCTCACACCAGTCACATGACTGACTTAGAGTTTATTGTTTTAACCTAAACTCTGGGTGCCCCTATTTTCCACACGGGCAGCTTGTAGTTTTGGTTTTGCAGATTTATATTCACATGATCCTGATTTACAGCTGGAACGATGCTCGGAAAGCTCTGTATCCGTGCATTACTTCTAGTTGTGCTTTTGTATTATTTTCCGCTGCGATGTATTTAAATGTAATTTAAATCTCTGATATTTGTTGAATGTAATTTATTCATTTATACTCTGTATATTCTTGTATCTGATGTAATTGTTGTAATAACAATGAAATGTTCTTACGTCTGCGTTCTGATTTGTCTTGTCATCAACGCAATCCGTGCTTTCCTTCACGGGGGAGTTCGGGTCGTGTCAATTAAAATGCCTGAACACTGCGTTTCCCCGCCCTTTGAGACGTAAACGAGCCAACGAATGACTCCATCGGCTTCACATAGTCACCGATATATCCGAGGAGCCTCGCAACAACAACAACCACATAAGTCAAACTCATCAGGGCGTGTAGAACCACTGACGCCACTTCTAACTAGAAAGAAACGCATTTCCTCCCTGAGGTCCTTCTCCCGTTTCTGGTTCACAACTGGGGTGTGGCTCACGAATTAACGCTACACAAATCTATGCCACATAGGCTGTGCTTTGATCATCAACCACAAGACTTTGCTTTTCAACAAAAGCCTTGATCATTTGCCACTTAGGCATGCCACACAGGCAATTCACTCTATGCGATTGATATCCACCAATATATAACCTCTAAGCTCGTACGTCACAGAGAAGGGCGTTAAGCAAGAGAATAAATTCTCTGCCGCCAAACAGATATATATTTATTAGAAATCAATCATAAAGAATAAAATCCAATGTCAGACACACAGTCCATTTACGAGTCCGTTCTGGGTCTGAACGAAACCGGAGGTACCTTGTACCTCGCATATCCATCGATCTCCAAGTACGTCTGGACGACTACTAACTGATCCCCTCCTCTTGGGTGTACGGCCCAATCAAGATCATTAGTAATCGCCCAAACGACGTGAAGACCTCCGGTCTTCAACCACCATCTTCCTCTTCGACACCACGTTGAATCAGTTATTCAGAATGGGATAAACCCGTCTTTCTGAATAACTCGCGTATATAATAAACAAGTGTTACACAAACACAACATACACCTCATTCCAATTCATCAGTCACCTAACCGTAAATTAGTAAGAGAACAATTCTCCAAATATTAACCCCGAAGGCCGAAACCAACATCAGATCGATACAAAGGAAGCCATTCATATTAACTAATCTTCAGTTAGTTGCCAAATTTCACATTTTTAGGGATAGGTTCCCATTAATTTTATCAAAGATAAATTCCTCAAAAATATTCTTTAATCTTCTTTTGAATATCAATTCAAACCAAATTATGGTTTATCCAAACTAGCCGGGATTAACGAACCTTACCGAAGTAATCATTTGTTTTAATTTCCCAATCCCAACCTATTCATCCCATGAAGTAAAACTGGTAATACTTCATATCTAACACCACAATGTTATCAGTAAATTCAATTACCATTTCACATTCAAATCTAATTAAAGATTTAACTATCAAAAACTAGTGATACTCCATTCTCGATCCTTTCAATCTAATTAAAGAATCATTAAAACTCCACTTAGTTTTAATCTTTAACTAGGTTAAAGAACCGATGTCATTTAAAACACGGTTCACGATAAACCCCAAAATCACATCACATTTCAATCAGTCCCTAACCGTAAATTAGTAAGAGGACAGTTCCCTAAATATTAACCTCGAAGGTCGAAAACAACATCAAATCAATATCCAAGAACCCATCCAACTTAACTGATCCCCAGTTAGTTCTTAATTTTCTTAACTCCATTTGGGTTTAAGAACAGTATTATTAAAGATACCGTTCACGACAACCCAAAATCCTATTTGATATTAAACACAAGGCCGTGAATAGAAAATATATCGGCTTATATTCAATATCAAATTCTGAAACCAACAAATATCGTATTGGAGATAACGATATAAATATATCTTTCAAATTTCCATAACAACATCTATATAATCACGAAATCCAACATTGAACTATTCCGAAGATGATTTCGATTCAAATCCATTCCAATTCATATATTGGAAACTTCTGGTTATTTTAAAACCATTTCAAATCTTGTTCAAAACAAGTTCATTTCGATAAAAATAAATTTTTATCACTTCAAATAGGGATTTTTTTCATCCCACTTCTTTCTAAATCATTTGTTATGATTTTACACAAATTATTAGTGTTTTTAATAATTTTATCAAGGTCCGTACAGTCGATTTCCAATAACGGCCACCGAACTGCACTTACAAAGACCTTTTCTAAATTTGATTTGGACGTAACTCCAAATCCAACCGTTAGATTTCAAATTTCTAATATTCATTAGAAAGCTCTTTTTGATACGAACCCAACGGTTCTAGTTTCAGGAGAATCCGACGGTCGGATCTCCCGTAATATCCATTCGAAGTCAATGGTCGAAATTCGCGAACTGCCGCAGCGCGACGCGTTCTATTCAAGCCATTCTATATATATATATATATATATATATATATATATATATATATATATATATCGTCGATTTCCTTTTAAAACGTATTTTATAAATCGTTTTAAATTCGTTTTCGAAACGATTCCAACTTCATATTCAATTTCGAATCAAAATTAAATATTCCACTTCATTGATATACAAATAATAATATTTTCAAAACGTTATATTTTGAAATCACTTTCTTTTCTATATTCATTATAAAAACGAATATAATCGATATAAATATCGTTCGCGTCAAAATGGCGCATATCTAACCAACACGGCTTTATATATTTCAATAACTTCGTTATTCAATTCAACAAATGAATACTTTCATCAACACATGAATATATATTTTTATTCAACACATGAATTTTTATTCTATTCAACACATGAATATTTCTATTCTTTTTAATACATGAATTTTCTTTCTATAATATTCTTTATTTTCCACATTAGAATGAGGCCCGATCAATTACCATATAATGTTAATTATATGGATTCCATACAACACATGTATATAACAGCAACGATAAATAATCAACCATCATCCAGAGTGCACCACACAACTGTGTATGCATTAAATATAAATAATTAACGCTTACACAGTCTGTCAACCCATCGATTGACATACAACTAAACAGTCGGGATTAGTGTACGTCAAATATCATCCCAATACCCGTGTGGGGTTTCAAAACAACAAACACATATTTTATTTGTGCAGTTGGGCGATATATAAAATTTATCGTCCCAATCAATATCATTCAAATTAGTGTATATAAACAAATCGTCTGATTTGTTTATTACTATTTATTTTATATACACGTTAAAAATTATATTTTAAACTATAAAGTATTTTCCACTATAAAATATTTTATTTCATTCCACATCACACCATCAAATTTCACAACTCAGAAATCAACCAAACAAGTAATCCATGGTCTGTGGACGACGGGTGTCGGGTGCTGCTAAGCACCGTCTGCATCCTATTATATATTTCAACTAGAAAATAAATTAAAAGTGAGGAGTTCTCACCGACAAGCTAAACCAACCGCCACGACTCTTCATATGTAGAAGTCTTCGCCATTCTTGCCTTTTGTCACTTTCGTTGCCCGTAGCCACTACATATATAAAAATCACATTTTTATATTGTTGCTATTTATATAAAAATCACATTTTTAATTCACTCTATATGGATAAAAATCACATTTTTATACCGCTACTATATAGATAAAAATTATATTTTTGCCTCGCTACTGTATAGATAAAAATTCTATTTTTGCATCGCTACTATATAGATAAAAATTCTATTTTTGCAACGCTACTATATAAATAAAAATTCTATTTTTATCTCGCCACTATATAGATAA
Source organism: Allium sativum (assembly GCA_030737875.1). NCBI lineage: Eukaryota > Viridiplantae > Streptophyta > Magnoliopsida > Asparagales > Amaryllidaceae > Allium > Allium sativum. The sequence continues at coordinate 299,846,992 of CM060922.1, forward strand.
AAATTCTATATTTGTCTTGCTAGTAATATAATAAAAATTATATTTTTATCACTCTACATGAATAAAAATCATATTTTTATTCTTCCTATAATATAAAGATCGAATTTTTATTATCTATATATTATAAAAATCATTTTTTTATAATGGCACTTCATATATGAAAATCATATATTTTTACAACGCTTCCTTCTATATAAAAATTATATTTTTATATCGCTATATATATATATATATATAAAAGATTATATTTTTTTACAACACCTTTACCTCGCTATTGTATATATAAAGATCAAATTTTTACATTCGCCATTTCATTTTAAAAAAATCACTTCTTCAAACGATGAAAAATCATATTTTACTATGACAAAAATCAGTTTTTAAAGCAAAGTGAAATCAGTTTTTAAAGCAAAGTAAAATCAGTTTTTAAAGCAAAGTAAAATCAATTTTTAAAGCAAAGTAAAATCAGTTTTTAAAGTAAAGTAAAATCAGTTGAACTCACATTGATGGAAGGGAGGGGCTTTCCGTTGTTTGAACTGCGCGAGGGGGGTTTCAGCAGTCGTCGGCGCCGTTGGAGGTGCAGCGTGTTCTCGGTTTGGGGTCTCGGTTTTAGGAGATGGCGACCGCGGGGGTCGTGGCTCGCGATACAGAGGGAGGGGGCGAGGTCAGGCGGTGCTGTTGAAGGTGCGACGCCCGCCAAGGGGCGGCGGCGATCGAATACAGGAGGGGGCGACGGGGTCTTCAGAACAAGGGGCGGGTTTTCTTTTGATTTAGGTTCAGATAGAAAGAAAATGGGGGAGGGGGTTAATATAGTATATATATACATTATTTTATTATTATTTAATTATCTTTGAAAAACAACTTTTTATTTCGACCTCGAAATCGAACCCACCGACTGTCGCCCATAGCTAATTACCCCCATTCCGAACACAATGGGATATGTATCGTAGGCTGATTCGATCGTTTCGATCAGTTTCCATCAAAATCAAAATATAAATCTATATATTGAATTTGAACGCGCATTTCTATTTACCGGGGCCACATACGGACTCTAAAAATTCCCAAAAAATATTTTCTAGCTTCGTATTGATGATATGGTCCTAACAAAACTAATTTCATCGAATTTGAAGACCGTTTGAAAAATGGCCATTTTCCAGTCGATCAAAATCAACTAAAACTGGTCAAACGCGTTTTCCTTTGCCACGCTCACATATTGATTTGAAAAATTACGAATTTTGAAACCTAGCAATAACATCACGGATCCAACAAAAGTGGTTTCGTTGAAAACCAAGGTAATTTGCAAAATTTCCATTTTTAAGGGCCGAAATTCCATAGCGACTATTCTGAATTTTCAACTGGGCATAACTTTTTATCCCCGCTATGAAATCTCAAATTTTTGAATTTGTTGGAAAGATATTCTCAATTAGATTCTAATATTTTTGGTTTCGCTAAAATCCGATTTATTTTGAATCCTGCACATTCATTTGAAATTCGAAATCGAAATTTCGAACTACCTCGCCATTTTCAATTCCTTTTATAATTTAAACTAAAAATTTATATTCAAACGACGATCTATATAAATATATACGTTCTAAATCTATTCAAAATAAATTTCTCGTCGTCATTATTTAAAATAAATCATTTTAAATAATCAAAATTCAATAAATTTGCCAAAATAAAAATTTTAAATTGGCTCAGTTTTCCGGGTTATTACAATCTCCCCCACTTAAAACTTTTCGTCCCCGAAAAGGAACGAAGCCAAAAGTTGTTCCACGAATCAACTCAACTTCCGGTATTTTCATTACGGCTTAAGTTCTTCAACCTTTCAGTTTCTAAGAACTTTTCAAATTTTTCAAAAATTTGGCTAACACCCTAAATTTTCGAAAAATTTCGCCATAACCTCCCCTGTAGCGGGGACGTCAGGATATTTCAAATAGCCTCCCATGGCCCTCATCAATCCAAAAAGGAAAAGAAACAGCCAAGCGGCTCATAAAATCATCCAAATCCAATAAATTGGTAAACATGTACCTATTTGTCGGGAAAACAATTTTATTCTTCTGCTCTAGCCTCCTTGCTATGACCTGTTCAATGTAAGTACATGTATATGCATGCAAATGCGATAAATTTTCAATACAATTCATAATTTTGTTCATTTTGGCTAAAGGTTCTAATTTTAATTAATCAACCACTAATCAAACAACCCAATCAGCAATCAATTAGTTGATTATCTTTTCAATCCCATAACTTTGATATATAGTCAAAAATCACATTTTTGATGCCAAATCACAATAATAAGCCCTATCTAATTTTGGTTCTCACACCAGTCAATAGGAAATATATAGAAATCCCACTTTCGTCACTCGAACATAAATTCTGATGATGATCGATCAATCATCAGAATCATCTTCGAGCGACTACAGTGTGATTCTATATCTATCCAGTATATTAAAACTTCGAATACACGTTTGCAAGGCGTATATGCAAAATCTTTATATATTGGATTGTCCAAATTAATTTAAAATAAATATTCAAATACGTATAAAACAATTTAAATTTCAAAACAAAACTTGTTTTTTTTTTCAAAACAACACTCTTTCGACACGCTTTAGGATACTACTGATCCCATCTCTAACGAGTTATTGTCATTGGATATTGCTAATCCAATATCTGATGAATTCTTTCGTTCGGTTCTAACGTGTCTTGTTCTCGAGCTCTGTAAACCAAAGCTCTGATACCACTGTAGTAACCCGTAACTTCCCCGTGAAAGAAAGAGCGGATACTTTGTGAACAACACACAAAAGAACGCAGACAGAAGAACATTTCATTGTTTATTACAACAATTCCATCAGAATACAATAATATATAGAGTATGATTAAATATTAGACAACAGAAAATATCAGAGATTACAATACATTACATAGCAGCGGAAAATAATACAAAGCACAACTGAAGGAGATATACAGATACAGAGATTTCCAGATATCATTCCAGCTGTACATCAGGATCTTATGAATATAATTCTGCAAAACCAAAACTACTAGCTGCCCGTGTCAAAATAAGGGCACCCAAGTTTAGGTTAAAACAATAAACTCCAGGTCAGTCATGTGACTGGTGTGAGAACTAAAACAGTTATTTAAAAATTTACTTTAAATCATATATATCAAGGGACCACGCCGTATAACACGGAACGGGTTTCCTCCCAAGAATACCAGTGCATAAAACAACAGCGCAATGCTAAATAAAGAAAAATGAAGCTATTATAAGACCCAGGTCCCATCACACAATGCAACGCAAGCCGGAGGATAGGGTTTTTACCTTATAATAGCCAAAGAATGCTTGATACGCTAAAAACAAATCATTTGATACTATTATAAGTGCATAGTGTATAAAACAATTTCAATCATAAGTATCAATCATAGACGGCATAAGTGCCCCATACCACTATGTCGCCATACTAGGCTCTACAAATAAAATCACAAAATCACGTATTCGAAGTTGGATTTCCATCTGTGAACCTAGGCAAAAGATAGTCCTCTACCGATTCGAGACGCACTAGCCCGCCCCTTAGGACCCACACTCAGGTGGGCCCTTGGATCGTCAGGGTCGGTTCACCAATGCGGATTAAAATGCTTGAACACTGCGTTTCCCCGCCCTTTGGGGCATAAATGAGCCAACGAAAGACTCCATCGGCTTCACATAGTCACCGATATATCCGAGGCGCCTCGCAACAGCAACAACCACATAAGTCAAACTCGTCAGGGCGTGTAAAACCATTGACGCCACTTCTAAATAGAAAGAAACGCATGTCCTCCCTAAGGTCCTTCTCCCGTTTCTGGTTCACGGTGTGAGGCTCGCGAATTAACGCTACACGAAGCTATGCCACACAGGACGTGCTTTGATCATCAACCACAAGACTCTGCTTTTCAACAAAAGCCTTGATCATTTGCCACTTAGGCATGCCACACAGGCAGTTCACTCCATGCGATTGATATCCACCAATATATAACCTCTAAGCTCGTACGTCTCGGAGAAGGGCGTTAAGCAAGAGAATAAATTCCCTGCTGCCAAAAAGATATATATTTAATAGAAATCAATCACACAAAATTAAATCCAATGTCAGAAACACAGTCCATTTACAAGTCCGTTCTGGGTCAGAACGAAACCGGAGGCACCTTGTACCTCGCATATCCATCGATCACCAAGTACGTCTGGACGACCACTAACTGATTCTATCCTCTTGGGTGTACGGCCCAATCAAGATCATCAGTAATCACCCAAACGACATGAAGACCTCCGGTCTTCAACCACCGTCTTCCTCTTCGACACCACGTCGAATCAGTTATTCAGAATGGGAAAAACCCGGTCTTTCTGAATAACTCGCCTATATAATAAACAAGTATTACACAAACACAACATACGCCTCATTCCAATTCATCAGTCACTAACCGTAAATTAGTAAGAGAACAATTCCCCAAATATTAACCCCGAAGGCCGAAACCAACATCAGATCAATACCCCGGAAACCATTCATCTTAACTAATCTTCAGTTAGTTGCCAAATTTCACATTTTTAGGGATAGGTTCCCATTAATTTTATCAAAGATAAATTCCTCAAATTTATTCTTTAATCTTCTTTTGAATATCAATTCAAACCAAATTATGGTTTATCCAAACTAGCCGGGATTAACGAACCTTACCGAAGTAATCATTTGTTTTAATTTCCTAATCCAAACCTATTCATCCCATGAAGTAAAACTGGTAATACTTCATATCTAACACCACGGTGTTATCCGTAAATCCAATTACCATTTCACGTTCAAATCTAATTAAAGATTTAATTATCGCCTGGAGCAAAACTGGTGATACTCCATTCTTGATCCTTTCAAACTAATTAAAGATTCGTTAAAACTCCACTTAGTTTTAATCTTTAACTGGGTTAAAGAACCGATGTCATTTAAAACACGGTTCACAATAAACCCCAAAATCACATCACATTTCAACCAGTCCCTAACCGTAAATTAGTAAGAGGACAATTCCCTAAATATTAACCCCGAAGGCCGAAACCAACATCAGTTCAATATCCAAGAAACCATCCAACTTAACCGATACCCAGTTAGTTCTTAATTTTCTTAACTCCATTTGGGTTTAAGAACAGTATTATTAAAGATACCGTTCACGACAACCCAAAATCCCTTTTGATATTAAACACAAGACTCTGAATAGAAAATATATCGGCTTATATTCAATATCAAATTCTGAAACCATCAAATATCGTATTGGAAATAACGATATAAATATATCTTTCAAATTTCCATAACAACATTTGTATAATCATGAAATCCAACATCGAACAATTCCGAAGATGATTTCGATTCAAATCCATTCCAATTCATATATTGGAAACTTCTGGTTATTTTAAAACCATTTCAAATCTAGTTCAAAACTAGTTCATTTCGACAAAAATATATTTTTATCACTTCAAATAGGGAATTTTTCATCCCAGTTCTTTCTAAATCATTTAGTATGATTTTACACAAATGATTTGTATTTTTAATAATTTTATCAAGGTCCCTACAGTCGATTTTCAATAACGGCCACCGAACTGCACTTACAACGACCTTTTCTAAATTTGATTTGGACGTAACTCCAAATCCAGCCATTAGATTTCAAATTTCTAATATTCATTCGAAATCTCTTTTCAATACGAACCCAACGGTTCCGGTTTCAGGAGAATCCGACGGTCGGATCTCCCGTAATATCCATTCGAAGTCAATGGTTGAAATTCGCGAACTACCGCAGCGCGACGCGGTATATTCAGGCCATTCTATATATATAATATATATATTATATATATTTCGTTGGTTTCCTTTTAAAACGTATTTTATAAATCGTTTTAAATTCGTTTTCGAAACGATTTCAACTTCATATTCAATTTTGAATCAAAATTGAATATTCCACTTCATCGATATACAAATGATAATATTTTCAAAACGTTATATTTTAAAATCACTTTCTTTTCTATATTTATTATAAAAACGAATATAATCGATATAAATATTGTTCGCGTCAAAATGGCGCATATCTAACCAACACGGCTTTATATATTTCAATAACTTCATTATTTAATTCGACAAATGAATACTTTCTTCAACACATGAATATATATATTTTACTCAACACATGAATATATATTTTTATTCAACACATGAATTTTTATTCTATTCAACACATGAATATTTCTATTCTATTCAACACATGAATTTTCTTTCTATAATATTCTTTATTTTCCACATTAGAATGAGGCCCGATCAATTACCATATAATGTTAATTATATGGATTCCATACAACACATGTATATAACCGCAACGATAAATAATCAACCATCATCCAGAGTGCACCACACAACTGTATAAGCATTAAATATAAATAATTAACGCTTACACAGTCTGTTAACCCATCGATTGACATAATACTAAACAATCAGGATTAGTGTACGTCAAATATCATCCCAATACCCGTGTGGGGTTTCAAAATAACAAACACATATTTTATTCGTGCAGTTGGGCGATGTGTAAAATTTATCGTCCCAATCAACATCAGTCAAATCAGTGTATATAAACAAATCGTCCGATTTGTTTATTACTATTTATTTTATATACACGTTAAAAATCATATTTTTAACTAATAAATATTTTCCATTATAAAATATTTTATTTCATTCCACATCACACCTTCAAATTTCACAACACAAAAATCAACCAAACAAGTCATTCATGGTCTGCGGACGACGGGTGTCGGGTGCTGCTAAGCACCGTCTGCATCCTAGTATATATTTCAACTAGAAAATAAATAAAAGTGAGGAGTTCTCACCGACAAGCTAAACCAACCGCCACGACTCTTCATATGTAGAAATCTTCGCCGTTCTCGCCTTTTGTCACTTTCGTTGCCCGTAACCACTACATATATAAAAATCACATTTTTATATTGTTGCTATTTATATAAAAATCACATTTTTAATTCGCTCTATATGGATAAAAATCACATTTTTATACTAATACTATATAGATAAAAATTCTATTTTTGCATCGCTACTGTATAGATAAAAATTCTATTTTTGCATCGCTACTATATAGATAAAAATTCTATTTTTGCATCGCTACTATGTAGATAAAAAATCTATTTTTACATCGCTACTATATAGATAAAAATTCTATTTTTATCTCGCCACTATATAGATAAAAATTGTATTTTTGCCTTGCTAGTAATATAATAAAAATTATATTTTTATTACTCTACATGAATAAAAATCATATTTTTATTCTTCCTATAATATAAAGATCGAATTTTTATTATCTATATAATATAAAATTTGTATTTTTTTTATTATGGCACTTCATATATGAAAATCATATATTTTTAGAACGCTTCCTTCTATATAAAAATTCTATTTTTAAATCGCTATATATATACATATATATAAAAGATTATTTTTTTTATAACACCTTTACCTCACTATTGTATATATAAAGATCAAATTTTTATATTCGCCATTTCATTATAAAAAAAAATCACTTCTTCATACGATGAAAAATCTTATTTTCCTACGACATAAATTAGTTTTTAAAGCAAAGTAAAATCAGTTTTTAAAGCAAAGTAAAATCAGTTGAACTCACATTGATGGAAGGGAGGGGCTTTCCGCTGTTTGAACTGCGCGAGGGGGGTTTCAGCAGTCGTCGGCGCCGTTGGAGGTGCGGCGCGTTCTCGGTTTGGGGTCTCGGTTTCAGGAGATGGCAACCGGGGGGGTTGTGGCTCGCGATACAGAGGGAGGGGGCGAGGTCAGGCGGCGCCGTTGGAGGTGCAGCGCCCGCCATGGGGCGGCGGCGATCGAATACGGGGGGGGAGGGGGGGTGGGGACGGGGTTCTTCAGAACAAGGGGGCGGGTTTTCTTTTGATTTAGGTTTAGACAGAAAGAAAAAGGGGGAGGGGTCAATATAGTATATGTATATATATATATATATATATATACATATATGTTATTTTATTATCTTCGAAAAGAAACTTTTTATTTTGACCTCGAAATCGAACCCACCGACTGTCGCCCATAGCTAATTACCCCCATTCCGAACACAATGGGATATGTATCGTAGGCTGATTCGATCGTTTTGATCAGTTTCCGTCAAAATCAAAATATAAAGTGAATATTAGGCTCACATCCCTAAAAGCAAACTTAATTAGGCTCACATCCAGTGATAAACTTATTATAAATTAGGTCCCTATTTTTCAAAAGTTGTGAAATAAATAAAAAAAAGTAAAAAATATTAAAAATATTATTTAGATAAATTATTCATTCGACCTTAAATTCACTATAAAAAAATAAAAAACATGCAAAAAATAAAATCAAACAGGATAAAAACAGCGTAAAATGCAGTTAAATGCATTTTGTTATGCAAGAATTTCAATTTATTGCGTATATGCATGCAAATATTCATAGTAGTGTAACTCAGTTGAATTTTATTTGCATCCAAGTATGCATTTAAATCCAAAAAATGCATATAAGTGTGCAACATATATGCAGACCAAAATATAGCATAATTTACATTGTGCAATAATTGCATACATGTATGCAAGTATTGGCAATACTTGCATGCATATATGCAAGTTTTTTTTTTCTTCTTGGCATGGACTTCTGGAATTATTTCCAGATTCTAGGATTTTTTTTTAAGGGTTGCCGCATATTTTTTTTTGTAAAAAGAGAACGTGAGAAGGAAGCGAAGAGGGCATGCTAGACGTGAAAGGAGGAGCCGATCCAAGATTCTAGGAGGCGGGTTTTTAAAAATAGGGGGCGGATTTGTATGTGAAACTATGAGCGGATGTGAGGCTAATTTTAAAACTTAACAGGGACCTCTAAAAAACGCACCCAAATATAAATCTATATATTGAATATAAACGTGCATTTCTATTTACCGGGGCCACATACGGACTCTAAAAATTCCCAAAAAATATTTTCTAGCTTCGTATTGATGATACGGTCCTATCAAAACTAATTTCATCGAATTTGAAGACCGTTTGGAAAATGGCCATTTTCCAGTCGATTAAAATCAACTAAAACTGGTCAAACGCATTTTCCTTTGTCACACTCACATATTGATTCGAAAAATTACGAATTTTGAAACCTAGCAATATCTTGACATCACGGATCCAACAAAAGTGGTTTCGTCGAAAACCGTGGTCGTTTGCAAAATTTCCATTTTTAAAGGCCGAAATTCCATAGCGACTATTCTGAATTTTCAACTGGGCATAACTTTTTATCCCCGCTATGAAATCTCAATTTTTCAAACTCGTTGGAAAGATATTCTCAAATAGATTCTAATATTTTTGGTTTCTCTAAAATCCGATTTATTTTGAATCCTGCAAATTCATTTGAAATTCGAAATCAAAATTTCGAACTATCGCGCCATTTTCAATTCCTTTTATAATTTAAAATTAATTATTTATATTCAAACGACGATCTATATAAATATATACATTATAATTCTATTCAAAATAAATTTCTCGTCGTCATTACTTAAAATAAATCATTTTAAATAATCATAATTCAATAAAATTGCCAAAATAAAAATTTTAAATTGGCTCAGATTTCCAGGTTATTACAGAAAATAACGTATACCTCAAATTAAATATGGAATGTACTGTTATCAATGTTTACTTTCAAAAAAGAACATTCTTAATGAATAGAATCAATAATGCCAAGATATTATTATGTCTAAACTACCTAAGACATCATTTTATGTCTCCAATTTCAAACTTGATAGATGTTTGGTAGATTATAATTTCGTATGTGATAAAAATGACAATATATGTTATTACTTTAAAAAAATCAATATTTTCAGTATATCTTTACTAATAATCTTTACTAATAATCGGAATAGGTTTGGTGTAACACTTTTTTGGTGTACATCTGAACTGATGAAAATGCCCTTCAAATAATTAATTATCCAAAATTCTAGGCAACTTTCCAAACAATATGCATGTGAGGAAAAACGAATAAGCATACGTAAATATAAATAGAAATAAATAATATATATATATATATAGAGAGAGGGAGAGAGAAAAGGGGGAGAGAGAGACACAGTGAAATAACATGAAAAAAGCGAAAATAAATCAATGCAGACCAAAATGATAAATCTGGACTATAAATTCACACGTTTAAATATCGCCTTTTTGAGCATATAATCCCAAAATCAAACAATTAACTTATTAAAACTTTCCTTTTACGTTAACATAAACATATATGTATTGTATTAATAACTTAATGATTATAATTAATGTATAATTCTTTTTAATTTGAAAGATTCCAATCAAGTTAACAAAATTAATGTTGATTTTAAAATATGCCTAAATAATGCATTTTTTATCATAAAAGAATGTAATAGGTACAACATTAAATATAAGCATATGAGGAAAAAGGAATAAGCATATGTAAATATAAATAGAAATGAATTACATATAAAGAGAGAGTGAGAATTGGGGGAGGGAGGGGGGAATAGCATGAAAAATACGTAAATAAATCAATGCAGACAAAAATGGTAAGGAAAAAAAAATGAGGTGATCCACAATAAATCTTTACTAATAATCGGAATAAGTTTGTTGTAACACTTTTTTGGTGTACACCTGAATTGACGAAAATGCCCTTCAAATAATTATTTTACCTATTCAAATAATTAATTGTCCAAAATTTTAGGTAACTTTCCATGGATATGCATGTGAGGAAAAACGAATAAGCATATGTAAATATAAATAGAAATAAACAATATATATATAGAGAGAGAGAAAAGGGGGAAGAGAGAGAGAGAGACAGGATGAAATAGCATGAAAAAAGCGAAAATAAAACAATGCAGACAAAAACGATAAATCTAGACTATAAATTCACACATTTAAATATCGCCTTTTTGAGCATATAATCCCATAATCAAAGAATTAACTTATTAAAACTTCCTTTTACGTTAACATAAACATATATGTACTATATTAATAACTAAATGATTACAATTAATGTACAATTCTTTTTAAACTGAAAGATTCCAATCAAGTTAACAAAATTAATGTCAATTTTAAAATAGACCTAAATAATGCATCTTTTTTATCATAAAAGAACTTAATAGGTAAAACATTAAATCAATTGAGGCAACAAACGCAAAATTTTAGACAACTGACGATTGAATGTGCATGTGACGAAAAAGGAATATGCATATATAAAGGGCATTGTTATTGACACTCCAAATATTGTTAAGGGGGTTCAAATTTTAAAAACACTCCAATCATAAAAAGAATGTTAGGGGGAGTCACATACTTAATTTTTTATGTTTCCCTTTTACCCTTATAATAACATCAGTTACCATCTCAAATCCCAATCAATTTCAAATGCAAAAAATCAAATCCCTAAATTATTTGCAAAAAAAAAAAATGGGTCCTTTGAGGAGAAATAATGGTGCAAACGAAGAATGCGAAACAAATGAGATTATTGATAATTTAATATATGAGAAATAAAATTATTTAAAAAAAAAGCGATCGACAAATGAGAAATGAAATTATTTTAAAAAAGTGATCGACAAATGAGATTATTGATAATTTGGTATAATAATCTGATGCAGTTCGACTAATATACCATATTTTTTTTTAATTAACAACCAAAAAAATGATTATTGTAAAGAAGGCTAATTTGGTAAAATAAACTTTATTTGTTAAGGGGTACTCTCTGCATTGATACTCCCCTTAACAAATTCTTTTTTCTTTTTTAACTTGACCCCTCTTAACAATAGTTGGAGTGTCAATAACAATTCCCTATATAAATAGAAATGAATAACATATAAAGAGAGAGAGAATTGGGGGAGGGGGAATGGCATGAAAAATGCGTAAATAAATCAATGTAGACAAAAATGGTAAGGGAAAACAACTAAATGAGGTGATCCGTAATAAATTAAAATGAACATAATATGACCATTATTATATAACATAAAGATAAATCTGGACTACATATTCACATGTTTGAAAATCACTTTTTTGAGCACATAATCCCAAAATCAATCAATTAATTTGTGGATGTAAATTTGTAGCTTAATATTTGTACCAATAAGGATACAAGTAGTTTTTGTAGCTTAAGTTTTGTAGCCCAATAGTTTGGGTATGGGTGCATGCACATTTGTTTGACCATAGGATATAACATTTAACCAACTATGAAAGGTTTGCTAGATACTCATTTTATATATCTGAGGAACAACAATCCACGCACGAAGCGCATGTCAACACCACGCGCAAAGCGCGTGCCACGACCATGCGCGAAGCGCGTGCCGTTACCACGCGCGAAGCGCGTGCCCTGACGCTCGTAAAACAAATATGAATTAATTGTTCAATGGTGTAGGTTGAAATTGAAAATTCTTCACCGTTGAGAAGTTTGTATTCTTATGCATGCCTTTGGGGATAAGAATGGAAAGCAACTAATGCAGCCAATTTCTCTCAAATCTTATAAGAGAAAAAGACAACAATTTCCCTTTCTTAATTTATTGCTTCTTAATTTTAAATTTTCTCTGTCTCTCTCTCTCTCTCTCTCTCACACACCCTTTTTTTGTTTATGGATAATAATGAGACTAGTTCTTATAAAAAGATGAACTGAAGTAATAACATTAATTATCATATACTATTTACTTTCTAGTTTGAAAAATACGTATACCTCAAATTAAATATGGAATGTAATGTTATCAACATTTACTTTAAAAAAAGAACATGTTTAATGAATCGAATCAATAATGTCAAGGTATTACCATGTCTAAACTACCTAGGAAATCATTTTATGCCTCCAATTTCAAACGTAATAGATGTTTGGTAGATTATAATTTATATGATACACTAAAAAGAGAGATGCTAAAAGCACCCATATTTGTTCTTCTTAATACCATGAATGGTATTAGGAAGTACAAAACTGGGTGCTTTTAGTATCATGTGGCCGCACAATGCTAAATGCACCCAGTTTTACACTTTCTAATACCACTCATGTTATTAAGAAGAAGAAATTTGGGTGCTTTTAGCAATACACAAAAAAATCAATATTTTCAGTATATAGAACATATATGAATTAATTGTTCAATGGTGTAGGTTGAAATTGGAATGTAACGGCCCGAATTCTACGCATCAGGGGATCATAGAATATATATTTCTTTCTCATGCGAAGTCATATGGTTATGTAACTTTGGGAGATGACTATCGGGGTCGTTTCCCATGTTCGTGATTTTTGCCGATTTTTAAATGACTGTTTTGCCACCAGCTGATCTTGTTTCGGCCGTAACTTTTGATTGGTAAGGAGTTTTGACCTGAAATCGCTTCCACTAGATCCGGATGATGGTTTACCTTTCCGTAGAGTGGTCGCATTAGCCAAACGGACTCACCGTTTGGGAGATATGGCTGAAACAAGGTTTAGAATGTAAAAAACAGCTTAACCGGGCCTATTTAGGGTGATTAGCAAGAGGGCCCATAACCCATTTCAGGATTAGGGTTATGGGATGGCTGAGAACAGTAGGAAAACGAATTTTATTTCATTTTTCAGCTGGCCAAAACATTTCTCTAACCCTAGCCATGGCCTCCACCTTCTAATTTCATCCCAAATCGCTTATAATCGCTTCCTAATTGAAGATTAAGCCAAGCTACATCAAATCAAGCCAAATTAGCATCAAATTGGGAATAGAACTGCTGTGTTGCATAGAGATTCAACCTAAAGCAGATAATATTTTAGATCTATAGTTTGTTTGTGGCCAAGATGAGTGATTAGCATTGTTTTTACACTAATTATGGTTAATTAGGGGTGATTAGTGTTAATTAGCAAAATTATAACTCAGAAAAATCTGGAAAAAATTTTAAAATTCTAAAATATTATTTTAGGGCTTTGATAGAAATTTAGTCTAATTTGGTTATGTTTTGCTAACCCTATCAATAGTTATGCGTAAACATGATTAAGGGGAAAACATGGGTTCTTGGGTATGTTTGATCTATATTATCATGATTATTTGTTGTTTTGGTGTTTGTAGATGACTATATATGTTGCTATGACTATTTGGAATATTTTGTAATTGTTTAGAATAGTTAGAATAGTCAAAAACACCGTTGTTGTGGCGTAAAACAGTCGCTGGAAGTTGCAGGGAAAATTTGCAGGAACCAGACCAGATCGGATCGCCCCTACCCGACCCCGACTCGCTCGTGAATGATGGCACCTCCGACCCGAACCGCTCATGACAAGGACACCATGAACCGATGCTTGAAGCTACCACCTGAAGTCATGATCCGAAGCGATGAAGGGGCCCGACCCAAACCCAATGGGTGTCCACGATCCGATCCGGTGGGAGGAGAACGAACCACCCCATGCCTGGAGGAGGTATCATGAACCGAACCCAGTGAAGCACCACGACCTAAGCCGCTTGGTGGCCACGAACTGGAGCTACTCTTGGACTGATGGAGGATCAAACCGAACAAATGGAAGCTTATTTCCGAACCGATCCGTTGAAGACCAAAACCCGAGATGCAAAGGTAGCCCAAAGGAGAAATTTGTGCTTAGGATCCAAATGGGAACCAAAGTGATAGCTTCATGAGTTGGGCTTTGCCGTGGGACGTGTACTAAGGGGTTATCGACGTCCATAACTTTGACTCACCACCAAGACAGATGTTAGGCTACGGATCAGTGCAGTGGAGTAGTTATTACTCCATGGGGCAGAGTGATCGTAGCATGGCTATGAGCCAGTGCAGTGAAGTCGTCATGACTTCATGGGAAGAGTGGACATAGCAAGGACTAGTGGCTATGGATCAGTGCAGTGGGGTTGCCATGACTCCATGGGGCAGAGTGATCATGGCAAGGATTTGAGTGATCAAAGTGGTGGATATCATATGCTTTACGCACTGAGTGAGAGATGTGAGGATGGTTGCTATGCTTGATTGTTTGACATCACTATGACATGCACACACCCACCCCTGTATCTTTATAAAATATGTCAGTATCACCTTAGAGTATTGTACATCCTTTTGTGCTAACTCTTTGGTTGTAGGTCCAGGTTTAGGTATGGTTTAGTATACATGTTATTGTTATGTTTTGCTACTTACCGCTCATACCAGACTTTTGTCTGACCCAGAGTTTTATGTCTCTTCTTATTACTCTGGGTGCTCTTAACTGGGCAGACTAGAGACAACCCAGGTGACTACGCACGAGTAGCTGTGCTGGAGACGAGCAGGAGGCTTCCACGTATGATATATATATATATATATATATATATATATATATATATATATATATATATTCTCCCTATGTCAATGATGGTCACTACTTTGGGCATTAGTAGTGTACCTTTCTTATTTGGCTTTAGAGACAGTTTGAAAAGTTGTAATAATGATGATGTGGAACATAAGCTATATTTTGAATTTTGCGTTGCTATCATGGTTTAGTTTTCAGCTTATGCACTGTCTCGCCTATTTTATGTCAAGTATGTTATTATTATATTTTATTCCATGCACTAACATTCTACAGGTTCCTTTCTAGTTCAAATTCCCTTCTTTTCTTTCTTTGACGACCGTCCCGTGCTGGTTGGACATTGGCACAGCACGGTTTCATTGGAAATGTCGGCTGGTGCAGGGAGGGCCGTCACATGGAAAACCTTCACCACTGAGAAGTTTGTATTCTTATGCATGCCTCTGGGGATAAGAATGAAAAACAACTAATGTAGCCAATTTCTCTCAGAGCTTATAAGAGAAAAAGACAACAATTTTCCTTTCTTAATTTTAAATTTTTTTCTCTCTCTTTAATTTTTGGGCATTGTTATTGACACTCCAAATATTGTTAAGGGGAGGCCAATTTTTTATTTTGTAATAAATTGTTAAGGGGAGTACCGGTGAAGAAAGTAGCCCCTTAACAAATAAAGGTAATTTTACCTTATTACCAATTTAGCCCTTAACAAATAAAGTAATTCTACCTTAACAAATATTACAAGGGTCATAGTAATTTTTTTTCAATTCGCATATATAGATTTTTTTTAAACCCAAAAGGATAATCGTTTTCGGTGGAATATGATCGAACTATTTTTTTTATCGACATAAATATGCTGAATTTTATAATTACGAAGGCAATGCACCGAAATGATTATTAATTTTCGATATACCACTATCGAATACATACATAACTGATTACATGCTGCATTCAGTGCACTATTGATGAACTGCTTATTTTAATTCGATTTCCCTTATCGAATAAGTTTTTTTTTTAAAAATCTAATTTGAAGGGACAATCTGGGAATATTGAGCAGTGCGAAATAATATATTTGTTATCCCCTTAACAATTTTTCAAAAAGACTAGTTCTTATAATAAGATGAATTGAAGCAACAACATTAATTATCATATATTATTTACTTTCTAGTTTGAAAATAACACGTACCTCAAATTAAATATGGAATGTAATGTTATCAACGTTTACTTTCAAAAAAGAACATGTTTAATGAATCGATCAACAATGTCAAGGTATTGCTGTGTCTAAACTACCTAGGACATCATTTTATGTCTCCAATTTTAAACATGATAGATGTTTGATGTATTATAATTTCTTATGTGATAAAATTGATAGTATATGTTATTACTTCAAAAAAACCAATATTTTTCAATATATAGAACATATATTAATTAATTGTTCAAAGGTATAGGTTGAAATTGGAAAACCTTCGCCATTGAGATGTTTGTATTCTTATGCATGCCTTTGGGGATAAGAAGGAAAAGCAACTAACGCAGCTAATTTCTCTCAAAACTTAAGGAAAAAACAATTATTTTCCTTTCTTAATTTTAATTTTCTCTCCGTCTCACTCTCTCTTTTTGGTTATGGAGAATAAGCGACTAGTTCTTGTAATACCATGAATTGAAGCAATAACATTAATTATCATATATTATTTACTTTCTAATTTGAAAATAACGTATACCTCAAATTGAATATGGAATGTAATGTTATCAATGTTTACTTTAAAAAAGAACATGTTTAATGAATCGAATCAATAATGTCAAGATATTGCTATGTATAAACTATCTTGGACATCATTTTATGTTTTCAATTTCAAACATGATAGATGTTTGGTGGATTATAATTTCATACATGATAAAAACAACAATATATGTTGTTACTGTAAAAAAAAAATCCAATATTTTTTTAGTATATAGAACAGATATGAATTAATTGCTCAATGGTGTAGGTTGAAATTGGAAAACATTCACGGTTGAGAAGTTTGTATTCTTATGCATGCCTTTGGAGATACGAATGAAAAGCAATTAATGTAGCCAATTTCTCTCAAAACTTGAGAAAAAGACAACCATTTTACTTTCTTAATTTTAATTTTTTTCTTTTTCCCAGTATTTTTTTTCATTTCTTTTGGTTATGGAGAATAACGACACTAGTTCTTATAATACCACAAATTGAAGCAATAACATTAATTGTCATATATTATTTGCTTTGTAGTTTGAAAATAGCATATACCTGAAATTAAATATGGAATGTAATGTTATCAACGTTTACTTTCTAAAAGTACATGTTTAATTAAGCAAATCGATAATGTCAAGGTATTTCTATGTCTATACTACCTAAGACATCATTTTATGTCTCTAATTTCAAACATGATAGATGTTTGGTGGATTATAATTTAATATGTGATAAAAATGAAATATATGTTATTACTGTAAAAAAAAATCAATATTTTCGGTATATAGAATATATATATGAATTAATTGTTCAATGGTGTAGGTTGAAATTGAAAAATCTCCACCGATGAGCAGTTTGTATTCTTATGCATGCCTTTGGGGATAAGAATGAAAAGCATCTAATGCCGCCAATTTCTCTCAAAGTTTATAAGAGAAAAAGACAACAATTTTCCTTTCTTAATTTGTCTTTTCTTAATTTTAAATTGTTTCTCTCTTTTTTTTTTTGGGTTATGGAGAATAAAGAGACTGGTTCTTATAATATGATGAATTGAATTAATAACATTAATTATCATATATTATTAATTTTCTAGTTTGAAAATAACGTATACCTTAAATTAAATATGGAATGTAATGTTATCAACGTATACTTTGTAAAAAGAACATGTTTAATGAATCGAATCAATAATGTCAACGTATTACTTTGTCTAAACTGCCTAGGACATATTTTTATGCCTCCATTTTCAAACATGATAGATGTTTGGTGGTTTATAATTTCATATGTGATAAAAATGACAATATATTTTATTACTATACAAAAATCAAAAATATTCAGTATATAGAACAGATATCAACTAATTGTACAATGGTGTATGTTGAAATTGAAAAACCTTCACCGCTGAGGAATTTATTTTCTTATGCATGCCTTTGGGGATACAAATGAAAAGTAACTAATGCAGTCAATTTCTCTCAAAGCTTATAAGAAAAAAAGAGAAAAAAAAATTCTTTCTCAATTTATTCGATGAATTGAAGCAATAACATTAATTATCATATATTATTTACTTACTAGTTTGAAAATAAAGTATACCTCAAATTAAGTATGGAATGTAATGTTATAAACGTTTACTTTAATAAAAGAACATGTTTAATGAATTGAATCAATAATGTCAAGGTATTGCTATGTCTAAACTACCTAGAATTTCATTTTATGTCTCCAATTTCAAACATGATAGATGTTTGGTGGATTATGATTTCATATGTGATAAAAATGACAATATATGTTATTACTGTAAAAAAAAAAATCAATTTTTTCAGTATATAGAACAGATATGAATTAATTTTTCAATGGTGTAGGTTGAAATTGAAAAACCTTCACCACTGAGAAGTTTGTATTCTTATGCATGCCTTTGGGGATAAGAAAGAAAATCAGCTAATGTAGCCAATTTATCTCAAAGCTTATAACAGAAAAGGACAACAATTTTCCTTTCTTAATTTGTCATTTCTTAATTTTAAATTTTCTCTCTCTCCGTCCCTTTTTTTTTATTATGAAGAATAAAGAGACTAGTTCTAATAATACGATGAATTGAAGCAATAACATTAATTATCATATATTTTTTAATCTCTAGTTTGAAAATAACATATACCTCAAATTAAATATGGAATGTAATGTTATCAACGTTTACTGTAAAAAAAGAACGAAAATGCTAAAGAGCCCGAAAGAAAGATTTTCATTTTGTGTGGAAATTAGATCAACCGCACAATTGTTTTCCTTCCTTGAATTGCTGGCTGAAATAATGCCGTATAATCCTTTTTGCCAGTTTTTCGCACATAGAATCCGGGCTTTGTAGAAAAGTCCAAAAAAGAACATGTTTAATGAATCGAATCAATAATTTCAAGGTATTGCTATGTCTAACTTCCCTAGGATAACATTTTATGTCTCCATTTTCAAACATGATAGATGCTTGGTGGATTATAATTTCATATGTGATAAAAATAACAGTATATGTTATTGCTGTAAAATAACAAATCAAAAATTTTCAGAAGAACAAATTTTCAAAATAGGTTACTTTTTAAAACATATAGCAGAAATAGGCATGTTTTAAAAGTATTAGCAGAAATAGGCTAGTTTTTGCCACCTCCGCAATGAGGTGGCAAAGTGTTTAAAAAAAATAACCGGGGGTGCACTTGTCAAGTGCACCCCTTTAAATTAACAAGGGCGCACCTGTCAAGTGTGCCCTTGAATATTTTGTTAATGTGCACCTGCAAGATGCGCCTCTGCTACCTGCTGCTCGCAGCAGCCTAGCATCATCCACCTTGTTGTTTCGCAGTAGTTTATCTACAAATTCAATCAATTCTATTGATTCCACTTCAAACATATGCTAACCCAAATAAAGCATGAACACATACATTTATCAATTTCAAACATAAATACATAAGAACAACGTTAATATTCGATTACAAACATAAACACAATTCTAAATAAAATTCGATTACAAACATAAATACGAACCCAAATAGAATTTGATCACAAAACCAAAGTGCACATGGTTCACTTACAAACATACGCTAACACAACACTTATAAAAACGTCCATGGCGAAGTTTAATCTTGAGTAGAGGGAGGTTGAGAAGGCCCTGCCGCTTGCGATTGAGCTGGGTCTTGTCGAGATGGAGCTAGAGAAGGATCATGTCTTCTTTTAGTTCTTCACTCTCCTGGGCACTCCAGTCTACGTCTAATGATTAATGTGTCAATGAGTTTTTCAAGCTAATACATTGTGGTTAGATGTCGTGCTCTGGTACTCGACCATGTCCAATATCCTCCAATCCTCTACCAACCGTCTCTAGCACATCGACCTGCAAATTGTGTTATTTATAATCACATATTAGAAGATTTAAGTCAGCAAAGTAAAACAGTAAAGTAACGTAAAAGACGCACGACATCTCGCTCAAGCGGTGCACGAGCGGTGTATGCTCGTTCGTGAGGAGTCCGATCCACGAGAATGAATCTTCGAGTGATCGGCCAATACGAACTAAGTAGCAAAATACCTTGGTATTTGCCATATAGATGTGTGCCATCAATGCAAATTAACGGTCGACAATGCGCAAAAACATCAACAGAAGCACCGAATTCCCAAAATGCACTTTTGAAACGAAATTTGTCATTCGTGAGTCTTTCGTTTTCAATCTTAAAAACGGTTCCCGGATTATGTTTTTTAATAGTAGCTAAATATTGTGGCAGCTCGGCATATGATGTTTCCCAATCTTCAAAAACTATCTCAAGTGCTTTCCGTAATGCTCTATACGCCTTGAAGTGGCTTATTTTGATGAAAAAAGTTTTCAACATTAAAACTTCAATCGCAGCGGGAGTGGTATTCAAATTCGACTTCACAAAAGGAAGTATTTTGTTAGTAAAAAATCTACTTGTCGCTTGCTTGTGATTAGAATTGATGACCGGATTAACACAAGAATGATTGCCTTCATATTTCCTAACTTCCCACCTTCCCGTTAATATTTTTTTTGGGACAATAGCATGTATTCTCCACTTGCAATTGTTATCAAAATTACAGATTGCAGTGTATTCTTTTTTGCGGGATTTTACAGGTTTAAAAGAGACGGAATTCTTTATAGACCACACACTAAGCTGTTGAATAAGCACTTTCATGGTTTGAAACTGCATTCCCACATGAAATCCCGAATCAACACAATCTGCAGTAAATGCGTCTCTAATAGGAGCTACATTTTGAATCAACGATGCTGCCATAATTTGTGCACTACATAAATCATCTATCAAAGGCATCTCAAATTCCATTTGTCATTTGTTATCATCTTCATCTTCTTGCATCAATGATGCTTCATTATTTTTGTTTTCATTCACATTACCAATTCCAAACTCAAGCGGATCATTGTTAGCTTCCATATTTTCTACCAATGTCATATCATTATCCATTGCTGCAATTTGCATGCTATCAATATGTGGTGAGCTACAACCTACACCATCATTTGTCGGTCTAGAGCTTGAATCACTCGCATGCACCGTATAACTGTTAAAAAAATTATGAGATCGGAACACTATGAATTTTAACTACTCAAATGTAAAATTTACAAACTTACTTTGTATTCATGAATGGAGGAAATATTGAACTTGGATCGCTTTGATGAGCACAATTCGGAATAGTTCCAATAATTTGAGTAGAATGTTGGTTTAAATTAGTATTAATTGCCTCTTCATAATGCCTCAGCTAGGGATGGAAAAAAAATCCGTACCCGCGGTTATCCCTATGTAAAATCCGTCCTGGACATGAAACAGATAATTAAATGGGTATCCGTGGATTAAATAAACGGATATTTTTAATATTCGTTAATTAATGGGGGCGGATACGGATAATAAGATATCTATGTCCGTGGGTACCCATTCCCATATTGAATGTGATTTATTATCAACAGTCAATAAAAAAACATTATTGTTGGTTGTTCGGCATTTGTGTGCATTCCTTTACTCAACAATTTATAACTGGTTATTGATATTTTGATGGATACTTCTGTTGTTGTCTCTTCTTTTCTGGATGTTGGTTTAAATATATATTGATATTTTGAGGTTAGCATTTGAGTATTGGTCTAATTTGTTTTTTTTACCAATTGTATTTTTGAAAAATTTCAATAAACGGGTAAAAAATAAATTGAATAAATATAACATATACCCATGAATACCCATTATTACCCGCATCTTGTTTAAAACCCGTTTATTGGACACCCGTGCGGGTATGGGACAGACACAGAGCAAAAAATACCCAATGGAGGGGGGTGATCGGGTTGTACTACCCGTGCCTAGGGATGGCAAAAAAATCCGTACCCGCGATTATCCGTGGGTAAAATCCGTCATGGATATGAAATGGATAGTTAAACGGGCATCTATGGGTAAAATAAACGAGTATTTTAAATATTTGTTAATTAATGGGAAGAGTACGGATAGTAGGATCTCCATGTCCACGGGTACCCGTGCCTGCGTTGAATGTGATTATTATCAATAGTCAATACAAAAAATATTGTTGTTGGTTGTTCGGTATTTGTGTGCATGCTTTTACTCAATAATTTATAACCGGCTATTGATGTTTTAATGGATACTTTTGTTTTTTTCTTTTCTTTTTTGGATGTTGGTTTAAACATGTATTAGTATTTTGAGGTTAGCATTTAAGAATTGGTCTAATTTGTTTTTTTTTTACCAAATGTACTTAAAATAATCTCAATAAATGGCTAAAAAATAAATTGAATAAATATAATGGATACCCACAAATACCCGCCATTACTCGCAACCTGTTTAAAACCCGTTTAATGGATACCCGTGCGGGTATGGGGCGGGCATGGGGCAAAAAATCACCTAACAGGGCGGGTGATGGGGTTGTACTACCTGCGCCCGCCCCGCCCCATTGCCATCCCTACCCGCGCTCGCCCTTCCCCGTTGCCATCCCTAGTCTCACCTCCTCTTTTATTACGAATAACTCAATAACTTTCATACTAACCAAAAACATTGCATCGACATCTTCATCATCATTTACATCGATGGCAGAAGGTCCAGAATCCATCACCCACTTGCTTACTAATCGTACATCGTACTTTTTTTAATCAATTTTTGTAACCCTATACACCGTTTCCTTTAATCCATGGTAGGAGCAAAATTTTTTGACCTTTGAACCTTTTTGTTTGCCACCAACATACACCGGCGTATTATTTTCTTTTAAGTTCAACTTCCTATCAAAATAGCAAATAATGGGGATGAAATCTGACATAGTCTACAATGAAAAATTTGCAAGGTATAAGGATAATTAATTGTTAAACTAATATTAGTAATATAAGAAAGCCAAAAAAACTAAACCTAGGGTTTGAATGAAATTGAGAAACATAAGAATTTGAGATAGGGTTTGAGTTTAAACTAAATCAATACCTTCAAATTGATGTGCAATAGCTGATAGAAGTAACCTAATCAATAACCCTTGTTTATTTTGATTATTTTTAAAGATTTTAGGATTTTCTGGAGCCAGTGGAAGAATAGTACAAATTGGTACTTTTTTCCCGAAATAGTAAAAAGCGTAATGACAGAGAGTAGTAGAGAGTAGCAGGAAGTAGGTAGGGTTTGTGATAAAATTCTAACATGCGCACTTGTGAAGTGCGGCTGTTATAATTATAAGGGGCGCACTTGTCAAGTGCGCCCCCGATTAATTTTTTTTAAAACTTTTTCCACCTTATTGCTGAGTTGGAAAAAACTGGCATATTTCTGCTAATACTTTTAAAACTGGCATATTTTTGCTATATGTTTTGAAAATTAACCTATTTTGAAAAATTTTCCTTTCCATTATATCTTTACTAATTATCGGAATAGGTTTGGTGTCACACTTTTTTGGTGTACATGCAAACTAACGAAAATGCCCTTTATTCGAAATTATGTCCTACATTTCCTCTTTGTTGAATCAAAATTAATTGCTCTATTTCCTGAACAGTCAATTCCTTAAAATTCTCACACTCATTCCTATAATATTAATTTCTCTATTTCCATAAATAGTCAATTCCTTAAAATTCTCATATTCATTCATATAATATTAATTACTCTATTTCTAAAAACAGTCAATTTCTTAAAATTCTCATATTTATTCCTATCTTTATTAATAGTTCAAAATATCACCTTAAATTTTGCAACTTGAAGATTTCTTATTTTAAATGCTTTTTTCTAGCATTTACTGCATTTCTGATAAGCATTGAATCGGGTAAAATCCGGTTATCCGTGCATGAACAGTTCAAAATATCACCTTAATTTTTGCAACTGGACAGTTTCTTATTTTTAAATGCTTGAACTCTATAAATATCACCTATGATTCTCCAGCATTTATCGACTCCACCATTACTCCTACTGTTCTCCACTGTTTCTCTTTATAATAATAAAAAAAGAGCTTTGTAAAATTTTACAGTATTTTACATCGGTTTACACTGCAGCAAAGAAGACAGACATGTTCTGAGGAGGATAACAGATGAGAATCCACTCGCAAACATGTTTTCATAATTAGGATGTTCTTCCTTTTTCTTTGTCTCTTTACTGCACTTATTGTTTGAGCGATGTTGAGCAAAGTTGGTGTTTTCAGATGTAACAACCCGGAAAATCTGAGCTAATTTAAAAATTTTAATTTTTAATTTGGCTATTTTAATGAATTTTAATATTTAAAGTAAATTATTTTAAATAATAAATGACGAAAGGTATGTTTGAATCGATGTTTGAAAATAAATATAATTATTTTTAATTATAAACATGGCCTGAGATGGCGCGGCAGTTTCAAAATTTGAAAGCAAACTTTGATTGACTGTACCGGGTGCAAAATAAAATGGATTTTAGTAAAACCAAAAATATTTAAATCTGTTTATGAATATCATTCTAACGAATATGAAAAATCGAAATTTCATAGAAGGAATCAAAAGTTATGGCCAAATGAATTTTCGGAAAGGTTGCTATAGAGAATATATAGCCCTTGAAAATAGCAATTTTGCAAACGACCTCAGTTTTTGAAGAACCCACTTTTGTTGGATCCAGGATGTCAAATTATTGCTAGGTTTCAAATTCCATAATTTTTGAAGTTAATATATGAGCATGGCAAAGGAAAATGTGTTTGGTTGATTTCATTTAAACTGGATCGACTAGAAAATGACCGTTTTTCAAACTGCCTCAGAATTGGACAAAAGTAGTTTTGTTGGGACTATATCATCAAAGCAAAGCTAAATTTAGTTTTCTGGAATTTTTGGGATCATTATGTGGCCCCGGCAAATTAAAATGTACGTTCAAAATAGTATTTGAATGTTTTATGTTTTAATTTGAAGGATAACTGACTGTAACAGCCGAATTGGCCTACAAAACATATCCCATTGTGTTCGAAATGGGGGTATTTAGCTAGGGACGACAGTCATTGGGTTTGGATTGGAGTTCGTATGGAAAAAAAACCCTATTTTCGAATTTATATAAATATCGGCGAATAGGAATTTTCCATTCATTAATTAATTTTATAAAAAAAACACGCCCCCTCTGTTATCGACGACGGAAGCTTCATCTTCCTTCCCGGCCACTTTCCGATCAAACCAAGCTCCATTACTGTAACAACCTGCGTTCTACGCATCGGAGGATTGTAGAATATTTATTTCTTCCCATATGAAGTCGTATGGTCATGTAACTTTGGGAAACAACCATTTGACTCATTTCCCATGTTCATGATTTTTATCGATTTTTAAATGACTGTTTTGCCCCTAGCTGATCTTGTTTTGGCCATAACTTTTGACTGGAAAGGAATTTTGACCTGAAACCACTTCCATTAGATTCGTTTGATGGTTTACCTTTCCGTAGAGTGGTCATATGTGAAAAACGGATTTACCGTTTGGGAGACATGGCTAAAATAATGTTTGGAAGGTGAAAAACTGCTTAACCGGGCCAAATAGGGTGATTAGCGAATGGGCCCATAACCCATTTCAGGATTAGAGTTATGGGGAGGCTGAAAGGAGTTAGAGAATCATTCCATTTCAGTTTTCTAGCCTCCACTTACCTCTTGGAAACCCTAAAAATGGCCTTCAACCTCTAAATCACCTCCAAATCATCTTTGAATCAAGGATTAAGCTTAGCAACATCAAATCAAGGGAGATCTACACCAAATCAACATTGGAGCTACTGTTTAGCATTGGGATTCGCATCAAATCAGAGATTTATTTCATATCTTAGTTTATTTGTGGCTAAGGTGAGTGATTTGCATAGTTCCTAACTAATTATGGCTAATTAAGGGTAATTAGTGTTAATTAGCGAATTTAAACATGATAAAATTCTGGAAAAATGTTTATAAAATTCGAAATGATGTTTTAGACCTCTGATATGAATTTGGGTTAATTTGGTTAAGTTTTGCTAATCCTATCATTAGTTTCACCTAAACATGCTTAAGGGGCAATATGGGGTTTTGGGTATGTTTGATCCATTCTAACCTATCATATTGATGTTTGAGGTCACTTCTACTTGTTGCTATGACTGTATGGTATGCTTTGTGATTGATTGGAATAGGTAGAATGGTCGAAAACGCCGTCGAGTGGCGTAAATTGCTTGCTGGAAGAAGTGCAGGAAGGCATCGGAACCGGATCGGAACGGAGGGAGGATCCGATCCGCTCCCATACTTTACTCTTTGATCTATTCGCTCGTCTCGTGGCATGCATCATCCGATCCGACCCGCCTGATGTTCTTCGACCCGATCCGCCATAGTAACCAAGCCGAACCAATGTACTACGACGAGGCTTGGAGACTACGACCCGACCCGAGTTGATTAGGAGAAGCCGATCCGAACTATGGCACATTGGAGGACTCCGACCTGAAACGATGATGGCGATTGGACATAAAGACTCGATCCGACCCGCTGAGGTGATGATGACCCGATCTGATCCAGTGAAGGAGGAGCACTCCGATCCGAACCAAACTGATGGCTAAGAGGGGATCCGAACCGATCCGGTGATGACCAATAACCCGAGATGCAAAGGTAGTCCAAGTGGAAGTTAGAGCTCAGGATCCAATGGGGAACCAATGAGTTCGCTTCATGGTTGGGCTTTGCTGCGGGACGTGTGCTAAGGAGTTGTCAACGTTCATAACTTCGATTCACCACTTATCAGTGCAGTAGAGTCATTATGACTCGAGGGGCAAGGTGATGGTAGCAAGACTACGTTATCAGTGCAGTAGAGTCATTATGACTCGAGGGGCAAAGTGATGCATAGTAAGACTATGTGCTAGTGCAGTGGGGTCATTGTGACTCCATGGGGCAGAGTGGACATAGTAAAGGATTGGTGAGGCTATGAGCCAGTGCAGTGGGGTCATTGCGACTCCATGGGGCAAAGTGGACATAGCGAAGGATTTGTGGCTATGTATCAGTGCAGTGAAGCCATTTATGACTTCATGGGGCAAAGTGATCATAGCAAAGTATGTTGGGTGATCGAAGTGGTGAATATCGTATGCTTTATGCACTGAGTGAGAGATGTGAGGATGGTTGCTATGTTTGATTGTTTGCCATCACTATGACATGCACACCCCCACCCCCGTTATCTTTACACCATTTGAAATGGCACCTTAGAGTGTTGTACAGTATGTAGTGCTAACTCTTTGGTTGCAGGTCCAGGTACATGTATGTTTTAGTCTACCTGTTATTGTTCTGTTTAGATGCTTATCGCTCATACCAGGCTTTATGTCTGACCCAGAGTTTTATGTCTCCTCTTATTATTCTGGGTGCTCACACGAACAGACTAGAGACAAGTTAGCTGGTGATGCGCGAGTAGCTGATTCGGAGGCGAGCAGGAGGCTTCCACGTATGATATATAGATATTCTCCCTGTGTCGTTGGTGGTCGCTACTTGGGCATTAGTAGTGTACCTCCTTTATCTTGCTTTTGTTTTTGAGACAGTTTGAAAAGTTGTAATAATGTTTAACTTTGGATCATAAGTTGTACTTGGATTTTCCGCTGCTATGTTAGTTGTTTCAGCTTATGCACTGTCTCACCTGTTTTTTGTCAAGTATGTTATTATTATATTTTGTTCTATGCGCTGTGAGACATTCTACAGGTTCCTTGTTATTTCATTTCCTTCTTCCCTTTCCTTCTGACGATCCGTTCCGTACTAATTGGACATGTGTACAGCGCACTTTTGGAGTAAATGTCGGTTGGTGTAGGGCGGTCCGTCACATTTGGTATCAGAGCTCTAGGTTACGTAGTTAACCTAGAGAAAGACACTAGGGAGAGATAGTATGCATATAAGAGCGCGTATTTGTGATTACTTTGGTTTTCAAAAGCTATATATATATGCACTATTAGTAGTATAAGAATGAAGTCGTACTGCACTAGCACCACTATGGGGTCGTTAATCGTTTCCCCTTTTGCAGATTGATGATGAGACGATATGCTAGAGGTGCTGGTAGGGGAGCCAATAATAGGAATGTTGCTGACATGAGGGCGATGTTTACTGACCTCATGAGAGACATGCTTAGGGAGGTGCAAGGGGCAGTTCCCAATCCCGGAAATGGTGGTGGTCCAGTAGTGCAGGCGCCTAGGGTCGATTTTGCCAAGTTGTGCAAGGATTACACTAACCTTGGTAGGAAGCCGTTCCACGGAACGGGGTCGGCCACAGATGTTCAGGATTGGTTGGATAGCTGTGATCGTATCTTCGACGACTTGGGTATCGAGGATGCGATGAAGAGAAGACTAGCGTCTCGTCAACTGCAAGGGCGAGCGATGAATTGGTGGAATGCCATCAGAACAGCTACTCCAGAAGATCAGGTTACTTGGGATCAGTTCAAGGCTCGCTTTAGCGAGAAGTTCATTCCAGCTGCCCAAAAGTTAGTGTTGTTTAAGAGATTCTTGGAACTCAAGCAGAATGGTAGGGCAGTCTCTGACTATATTGCTGAATTTGACACTTTGTTGAAGTATAGACTATCTCTTATCGATACTCCTGAGAAGAAGAATGAGAAGTTCATTACTGGGTTGGATGGATACTTGGGGGAAAGACTTATCACCCACATCGATGAGACTTTTGAATCAATTGTGGGGAAAGCTTTGAGATCAGAGAGTCTTTACCCTAAGTCAAAGACTGAGGCTGCATCTGCAGAAGGGCTGAAGCCGCAAGCAGGCGGTGGAGGCAAGAATAACTCTCAGAGTAAGAGGAAACAGAACCAATCTAAGGATGGCCAGAAAAAGAGCAAGAAAGATGTTGAGTGCTTCAGCTGTGGTAAGAAGGGCCATTATGCTAAAGAATGTCGGGCCAAGCCAACGGAAAGGAAGTGCTATAACTATGGCCAAGTGGGACATCATAAGGATAAGTGTCCGCAACCTCTTAAGGAGAAGCAGATTGTGAAAGCATATGCTATAGATGTTGTTCCTTCTTCGTCGAATGCCCCAACTACGGCGGAGAAAGGAAAGAATGTTGTTATTCAAGGTATGCTTTCTATTTATGATGTACTAGTTCGAGTTTTGTTAGATACTGGGGCTTCCCGTTCCTTCATATCTAGTGACCTGGTAGATAGGTTGGGACTGGAACCCGAGATAGTCGATAGGCCATTGGTTGTGACGAACCCGATTGGTGGTTCGACTAGCCTTAGTATGATTTGCCGAAATTTGGTCTTATCGAGTCATGGATGTATGTTTGTTTGTGATTGCTTTGTTTTGGGCTTTACTGGGTACGGCATTATATTGGGAGTCGATTGGCTCCAAAGATACGGGGTGGTGGTAGACTGTGAGGGCTTTTTGGTGACAGTTCGGGCGGATGATGGGCGGAGGGTGGTGTTTGGTAGTCTACCTAGTGATGGGGTAATGGCTAGTTTTATAAATTCCCTCGACATCCCGCAGGATGAGTTGTCAGATGTGCCCGTGGTTGGCCAGTATCCGGACGTCTTTGAGGAGGTGACCGGGCTTCCACCACACCGAGAGATTGAGTTCCGTATTAATTTAGTGAAAGGTCCCAGACCTATACTGATGCCACTTCGTCGTATGGCACCAAGGGAGCAGCGAGAGCTCGGGGTGCAAGTTAGCAATCTTTTGAAGAAGGGATTTATGAGAAGAAGTGTCTCCGAGTAGGGAGCACCAGTTGTGTTTGCCACTAAGGCAGATTGTTCCCTTCGTTTGTGTGTGGACTATCGCGAGTTGAATAAGGTAACAAGGAAGAATAAGTATCCACTACCGCGGATAGATGATTTGTTTGATCAACTGGAAGGAGCAAGAGTGTTCTCCCAGTTGGACCTCGCGACAAGATTTCATCAGCTCCGAGTAGCGGATGAGAGTGTTCCGAAAACGGCATTTAGGACGTTGTCTGGATTCTATGAGTGGTTGGTTATGCCATTTGGGTTGACCAATGCACCAGCCTACTTTGTGGATCTTATGAATAGAGTATTCAGAGATTAGTTGAATAAGTTTGTTCTTGTGTTCGTAGACGATATCCTTGTTTACTCAAGGACAGAGGAGGAACACAAGGGACCCTTGAGGATAGTGATGGAGGTGTTGAGGAAACACCAATTGAAAGCGAAATTCTCTAAGTGTCACTTTTGGAGAAGGGAAGTGAGATTCTTAGGCCATGTTGTTTCATAGAATGGTATTGCCGTGGACCCTGCGAAGGTGGCTATGGTACAGGATTGGCCTACGCCCAAGAATGCAACAGATGTAAGAAGTTTCTTGGGGTTAGCTGGATATTATCGTAAGTTTATCTAGGACTTCTCCAAGATAGCAGCACCGTTGACTCAGTTGACTAAGAAGAATCAGTCCTTCGTCTGGGACGGAGTGTGTGAGAATGCATTCAGGAGTCTAAAAGAAAAGTTGACGCGTGCGCCAGTATTAGTCATTCATAGAGGGAATGAAGAAATGACGGTATACACGGATGCTTGTGGTACCAGATTAGGTGCTGTGTTGATGCAAGGAGGTAGGGTTGTAGCTTATGCTAGTCGGCAACTAAAGCCACATGAGAAAAGGTACCCAACCCATGATTTGGAATTGGCAGCGATCGTGTTTGCGCTGAAGATGTGGAGACATTATCTCTTGGGAGAAAGATTTGAGTTGTTCACCGATCATAAATCGTTAAAGTATCTCTTCTCCCAGAAGGATCTGAATCTCCGTCGGTAGAGATGGTTAGAGTTCTTGGCTTCGTATGATTTTGATATCGCATACACACCTGGGAAGGGTAATGCGGTAGCCGATGCCTTGAGTAGGAGACATGCCAGTTTAGGGGCTATGTTTCTTGAATGGAAGCAACTGGAGTATATCGCAGGGTTTGATTTCAGACCAAAGTGCGAATTGGATCCAGAAATGCTAGCTAGTTTGGCGATCAGACCCACTTTGATAGAGCGGATTGGTTCCAGCCAGAGGGACGATCCTAATCTATTGGAAATCATCTCCAAGTTAGAGATGGACATCGACGGTGAGGAGATGAATTTGTATGGGCTTGATCGAGATGGATGGCTTAGAAAGAATGGAAAACTAGTTGTGCCCAACGTGAATGGTTTGAGAGATGAAGTGCTTAGAGAATGTCATCACTCAAAACTGACTATACATCCCGGTGGTAACAAGATGTATCGAGATATGAAGCAGACCTACTATTGGGAAGGGATGAAAAGAGACGTTGGGAAGTTTATATCCAAATGCATGAATTGCCAGCTAGTTAAAGCCGAGCAAAAGAAGCCTAGTGGGTTGTTGCAACCATTGGAAATTCCCGAATGGAAATGGGAGCAAGTCTCGATGGATTTCATTGATGGGTTACCAAGGACTAGATCGGGACATGATAGCATTTGGGTAGTTGTGGATCGATTGACTAAGAGTGCAAGGTTTATACCAGTCAAATCGACCAGAACGGCAGCCAAGTTAGCAGAATTGTATATGAAGTGGGTAGTGAGATTTCATGGAGTACCTAAAAGCATTGTGAGTGACCGAGACCCGTTGTTTAGTAGTGGGTTTTGGAAGAGCTTACAAGAGGCTCTAGGGTCAGAATTACGTCTCAGTACCGCATATCATCCTCAGACCGATGGTCAGACGGAGAGGGTGATTCGTATATTGGAAGATCTCTTGAGAGCATGTATATTGGATTTTGGTGGATCATGGGATGACCATTTGCATCTAGTAGAGTTTGCATATAATAATAGCTACCAATCCAGTATCGGTATGGCTCCATATGAAGCTTTGTACGGAAGACCGTGCAACTCACCATCATGTTGGATAGAGACTGGCGAGAAGTTTATGCTTGGACCAGATGTGGTGAGGGAAACTTCAGATAAGATTAAGATCATTCAAAAGCGAATGAAAGCTGCCCAAGATAGGCAGAAGAGTTATGCTGATAAAAGGAGAAGAGACTTAAAATTCTCCGTTGGTGACTTGGTGTTTGTCAAGATTTCTTTATTGAAGAGCGTGATACTATTTGGCAGGAGAGGCAAGTTGGCACCAAGATTTGTTGGCCCATTCCCTGTTCTTGAACTAGTCGGGAATTTGGCATATAGAGTTGACTTACCAGAGAAGATGGCGGGAGTTCACAACGTATTTCATGTTTCCCAACTAAGGAAGTTCGTCCACGACCCAGATATGACTATTTCACTTGATCAGTTAGAGGACTTCGAAGTAGAACCCGAGGTGGTTAGGAACTGCAAGCCGATCCGTATTGTCGAGCACGATACGAAGCAACTTCGAAGGAAGGTGGTGAAGCTAGTCAAGGTTCAGTGGGGCGAGAACGAGAATGACTGTACTTGGGAGACAGAGGAGAGCATTAGAAAGACGTATCCAGAAATCTTTGCCTGGTAAGATTTACTTTGCAATTTAGTTATTCTGCATGCTAGGATAGACTTGTTTTGCTTGTTTGGCATGTTTGATTATTGTTTTATGATTGATAGGCATACGGGACCCTTTTGTGTGTTTTGGTTAGGGAATTTCAGGGGCGAAATTTCTTAAGGGGGGGAGAATGTAACAACCCGCATTCTACGCATCGGAGGATCGTAGAATACTTATTTCTTTCCCATATGAAGTCGTATGGTCATGTAACTTTGGGAAACAACCATTTGACTCATTTCCCATGTTCATGATTTTTGTCGATTTTTAAATGACCATTTTGCCCCTAGCTGATCTTGTTTTGGCCATAACTTTTGACTGGAAAGGAATTTTGACCTGAAACCACTTCCATTAGATTCGTTTGATGGTTTCCCTTTCCGTAGAGTGGTCATACGTGAAAAACGGACTTAACGTTTGGGATATATGGCTGAAATAAGGTTTGGAAGGTGAAAAACTGCTTAACCGAGCCAAATAGGGTGATTAGCGAATGGGCCCATAACTCATTTCAGGATTAGAGCTATGGGGAGGCTGAAAGGAGTTAGAGAATCATTCCATTTCAGTTCTAGCCTCCACTTACCTCTTGGAAACCCTAAAATTGGCCTCCAACCTCTAAATCACCTCCAAATCATCTTTGAATCAAGGATTAAGCTTAGCAACATCAAATCAAGGGATATCTACACCAAATTAACATTGGAGCTATTGTTTAGCATTGGGATTCGCATCAAATCAGAGATTTATTTCAGATCTTAGTTTATTTGTGGCTAAGGTGAGCGATTTGAATAGTTCCTCACTAATTATGGCTAATTAAGGGTAATTACTGTTAATTAGTGAATTTAAACATGATAAAATTTTGGAAAAATATTTATAAAATTCGAAATGATGTTTTAGACCTCTGATATGAATTTGAGATAATTTGGTTAAGCTTTGCTAATCATATCATTAGTTTTACCTAAACATGCCTAAGGGGAAATATGGGGTTTTGGGTATGTTTGATCCATTTTAACCTATCATATTGATGTTTTGGTGTTTGAGGTCACTTCTACTTGTTGCTATGACTGTATGGTATGCTTTGTGATTGATTAGAATAGGTAGAATGGTCGAAAACGCCGTCGAGTGGCGTAAATTGCTTGCTGGAAGAAGTGCAGGAAGGCATCCGAACCGGATCGGAACGGAGGGAGGATCCGATCCGCTCCCATACTTTACTCTTCGATCTATTCGCTCGTCTCGTGGCATGCATCGTCCGATCCGACCCGCCGGATGTTCTCCGACCCGATCCGCCATAGTACCCAACCCGAACCAATGTACTACAACGAGGCTGGGAGACTACGACCCGACCCGAGTTGATTAGAAGAAGCCGATCCGAACTATGGCACATTGGAGGACTCTGACCCGAACCGATGATGGCTATTGGACATGGAGACTCGATCCGACCCGTTGAGGTGATGATGACCCGATCCGATCCAGCGAAGGAGGAGCACTCCGATCCGAACCGAACTGATGGCTAAGAGGGGATCCGAACCGATCCGGTGATGACCAATAACCCGAGATGCAAAGGTAGTCCAAGTGGAAGTTAGAGCTCAGAATCCAATGGGGAACCAATGATTTCGCTTCATGGTTGGGCTTTGCTGTGGGACGTGTGCTAAGGAGTTGTCGACGTTCATTACTTCGATTCACCACTTATCAGTGCAGTAGAGTCATTATGACTCGAGGGGCAAGGTGATGGTAGCAAGACTACGTTATCAGTGCAGTAGAGTCATTATGACTCGAGGGACAAAGTGATGCGTAGTAAGACTATGAGCCAGTGCAGTGGGGTCATTGTGACTCCATGGGCCAGAGTGGACATTGTAAAGGATTAGTGAGGCTATGAGCCAGTGCAGTGGGGTCATTGCGACTCCATGGGGCAAAGTGGACTTAGCGAAGGATTTGTGGCTATGTATCAGTGCAGTGAAGCCATTTATGACTTCATGGGGCAAAGTGATCATAGCCAGGTATGTTGGGTGATCGAAGTGGTGAATATCGTATGCTTTATGCACTGAGTGAGAGATGTGAGGATGGTTGCTATGTTTGATTGTTTGTCATCACTATGACATGCACACCCCTACCCCCGTTATCTGTACACCATTTGAAATGACACCTTAGAGTGTTGTACAGTATGTAGTGCTAACTCTTTTGTTGCAGGTCCATGTTCAGGTATGTTTTAGTCTACCTGTTATTGTTCTGTTTAGATGCTTATCGCTCATACCAGGCTTTATGTCTGACCCAGAGTTTTATGTCTCCTCTTATTACTCTGGGTGCTCACACGAGCAGACTAGAGACAGGTTAGCTGGTGATGTGCGAGTAGCTGATTCGGAGGCGAGCAGGAGGCTTCCACGTATGATATATAGATATTCTCCCTATGTCGTTGGTGGTCGCTACTTGGGCATTAGTAGTGTACCTCCTTTATCTTGCTTTTGTTTTTGAGACAGTTTGAAAAGTTGTAATAATGTTTAACTTTGGATCATAAGTTGTACTTGGATTTTCCGCTGCTATGTTAGTTGTTTCAGCTTATGCACTGTCTCACCTGTTTTATGTCAAATATGTTATTGTTATATTTTGTTCTATGCACTGTGAGACCTTCTACAGGTTCCTTGTTAGTTCATTTCCTTCTTCCCTTTCCTTCTGACGATCCGTTCCGTACTAACTGGACATGTGTACTGCGCACTTTCGGAGTAAATGTCGGTTGGTGCGGGGCGGGCCGTCACAATTACCCTAGGCCCCTTTGCAACTTTTGAAAGCTCTCTTCCCCCTCTTCAAATCAGTACCGGTCTCGACCTCCCTGGTGTTGTGTTCGAGGAGAATCGTGCCCTCAAAGACCGAACACATCCAAATTTAAGTGGCAGAAAATCATATATGGTGCAGACTAAACTCATACAAGGCAACACATCCAAATTCTATTCAAAGCCGAGAAACAAAAGGGGCAAAATCAGTCAAGCCACATAATGAAATCAGAGCATTTTTAGGATTTCATAATCCTATTTAAAACACCAACTCATCACAAGCATTATAGATCGAAACCAAATATCAAAAATTCAAGCAAAGAATTAAATCCGAATTACTCACAAATTTTAGGGTTTCGTTTAAGTGAGATCTCAAGCAAATCGACATCAAAAAGCAAGCTACAAAGACAAGAGCCTTCAGAGATCAATATCCAGAGCACTCTTATCAAGCATTGAATCGATTTGGGAAGTTTTCAGAAACCCTAGCATTTTCTATAGAGCCACCACCATTTTTGTTTCTCAGAGCAAAAGAGAGATCGGTCAAAATAAATATGGGTGCACCATTTCTAAAAGGGCCGGACTAAAACTCAAGTGTTTAAAGGATTTGTTATCTCTTTTAAAATCTTGGGTTTCCTTTGTTTTTGATTTATATTTTGTTGTATTTTCATTTCGTTTTGAAATTCGTACTAACAGTTTCTAGTGTCTGTAAAAGACTAGGGTGAACCAGTCAGGGTGTTGACCGGCAATTGCTAGAGTCTGTAAAATCTAGGATTTACTGGTTATGGGGTTGTAATCAAGTGAAATCTGATCGAGGAGATATCGATCAGTCTAGGGTTTTGAGCGTAGGGTTAGAATAAGAGCAGGCTTTGCGAGTGTACATGGTCTTGTATGCGAGATCTATTCTATCACTTAGTAGAAGCCTTAGGAATGCAGCAGTAGGCAGGGTTTTGCCGAAGCTGGGTATCTCTTGTGTCATTTACTTACTCCATTTCTATTTCTGCTATATTTTGTGATCTGTGAATATTTTAATATCTCACGAAAATTTAATAAACCCTATTCACCCCCCTCTAGGGTTAATCTAGATCCAACAATTGGTATCAGAGCAGATATTTTGTTTAACACTAGAGTAATGGGTCATCCTAGTTGTCAATCCTCTAAGAGTCAGTCCAGCCGTATTCCATCTATTTTTAATGGTACAGATTTTTTAAATTGGAAATTAGAAATGGAGTTATATTTAAAATCTGTTGATGTTAAATGTTGGGATACTGTTATTAATGGATATGATATGATTAGTAGAAATGATATTGGGTTTAATTCTCGTGCTATTCATATTTTATATTCTTATGTTGATGATGTTCAGTATATCCTTATCTCCCATTGTTTAACTGGGCAGGAAATATGGAATACTCTCGATACGAGGTATGAAAGAATTGACAACCGTAGCTCAAAACCGAAGAAGATCAATTCAGATTCAGATCTATGCTCGGAAGAAGAAATAGATGAAAGTTCAAGTAGATCAGACGATGGAGCACTACAACAAATATACCATATTACAACGGTGCAAAAAAGTTGTAAAATGGAGCCACCATCGTGTATTAAGAAGTTGTAATATACCTATATCTTTTACAACGTTTCTGCACCATTGCAACACCATTGTGAAATAGGATACTTTACAACTTTTACTCATTGTTGTAATAAATTTTATTACAACTCTTTCACACCGTTGTAAAATGCTTTATTACAAAATTTTTTTGCTGTTGCAACTTATATACACCTTACTAATATAAAGAATTCATATATATTAATAATATGATTCATATTTCAATGCAACAAATATAACTATATGGAATTATTCATATATATTAATTAACATAATATTTGATCAACATACACATAGTACATCATCAACTAAACCATCACAAAAAACATAACCATTTCAAAATACATACATCGATCTAAAACATAAGAAAGATAGAAGCTTTGTCCACAAAAGATACATAGGCATACCCTACGAAAGCACTCTAACTGAAGGCAATGTTATTTTTATTCCATGCCACAGTTGATCCAATAGCTTCTCCAATGGTAGTCATTTCGGAATTCGGCTTCCATAAGAAAACATCAGGATCCACCGCCACATCAATCCAAACTTTCCAACCTTACGGTCCACCGTGGGACTTCCAAAAAGAAAAAATTGTTAGAGGTGCAAGCTCATATATATTGTTATTATGACAAAAGTAAGAAGGAGAAGGAAACTATAGTGATTTGTAAATCGAAGATGAAAAGGTTGACATGCACCCACCATATAGTTATCACGTTCAAAAGCATTAGAGGTGAAAGAAATAATATATATATATATATATATATACATACATACACACATCGCCATTGGAAACCCAAAATTTTCACCATAAGGATCATTAAAAGAATATATTTTCCACATATTTGTGAACAGAAATACCTGTCAATGTATAAAGATTTACGCATTCACAATATCCACGATTCATTCTTTGATAGTTATGTTCAGTTGTCTTATTCAATACACATTGATAGAGAATGAGATTGCAAGAGACCAAAATTGCATTTGCTACTGCAGATAAAGTAAATCAGTGCAAAATTAAGACCAGGTACCTTGAACATTCCTTCAAATTTGGTAGTAAATTGGCTTCCACATTCCGTTTTGAGCTGAAAATCAAAATAAACATTTCAAATATTTTCACTAGGAGCTTTTGAAAGTTTAGATTTCTCTAGTTAAAATAAAAATCATGAAACAATTGTATTCAAGAGAAATATCATCTTTACTTTGCTTATCGTTGACTTTTTCAACGTCTATGGAAGCGCTTTTCCCCAACATCAACCTTTTAGCAAGATCCTTCTTATAGATGGTCTCAAAAATATCCTTACCCTGTTCAATAGTGCAGTCAGTTAAAATGAATCTATGCATAAGCACACACTTTGGTCGATGTACGAAGTTAACACCTGAATAAATCTGAACAACACCAGCACTTTTTAATGGTTCTTATGCTCATTTTTTCCATTTAACATATATTTATTTTATATAATTTGAAGCAAACCTCACATTATCATCCTCCAAACACCATAAACCAACAAGACAAACTACTCCACATTAAAGTGTAGGCAGTTTAATAGTGTGCTTCTATCTTGGGAGAACATGGAGTACAAAATGCACCAATTTGCATATAAACGAAAATTCCTAATCACAAAGCACATACAACCAAGACAATTAAGCTATTATATCCTAGTTATTATTGATACCAAGTTACTTGAAAATAAGGTAAATCGTGAGTGAAAACTCACCATTACAGCGATAAGGAGGAAAACTTGGGTCTGTTGGGCTTTGCTATGGTTTCAAAAGGGGTTCACGGATTTCGACAAGGTGGCTTCAACAAAACGTGGAGGAGTTGCTGCGGCTTAGGTGTGGTTCCTGTGACGGGTGCTTGGA
The DNA here is from genome assembly GCA_030737875.1 of Allium sativum. Taxonomy (NCBI): domain Eukaryota; kingdom Viridiplantae; phylum Streptophyta; class Magnoliopsida; order Asparagales; family Amaryllidaceae; genus Allium; species Allium sativum. The sequence continues at coordinate 299,886,012 of CM060922.1, forward strand.
TTTAGAAGGGGAAAAGGTTTGTTTCCGTTCGGCTTCGATTAACGGTTCTCAGGTGGCCTTCGACTAGGACAAGGGAAGAGAAATCCGCACACTGACTGCCAGATGGGCACACCTCGACTTCAGCGAAGGCAAACTGGTTCATCTTGGCACCTGAACGCCTACCTGCTTCCACCTCTGTATGAGTTTGCTTGAATTAGAAGATCTAGTATTAATAGCTTTTCAGAGAAATTTGGGCTAGCGAATAAAAAAAGGGAGAAAACAACGAAAGGGATTTCGGCTATTGATGGAGCTGGGAATTACTGGGCTGTTGGAATTGATTAGGGTTACCAAAAGAAGGAAAATAGAATAAGAAGTGAATTAGAGAGAGAGGGACAAGGAAAAAATCGATTAAAAAGCAAAAATTTGGGCGTGGATCCAAATTTTCGGAGTTTGGAGCCAAAAAGAAGATGCGTATGAGTTTGGCAAAAAAGGACATGCACCCATGGAAAGAAACGAAAACAACAACATTATCTTAAAATACAAAAGAATGCTGAGTGAAAAATCTGCATAGTTAATTATTTACAATTGACACCATGTCCTTATTGTCAAAATTTTCTTAAACAATCGTAACATATGAACACGAATTGGTAATAAATAGTTATATACAAAAGTCAAGATTAGTTGATTGTTATAAATTATTAAATATTAATTACTAATATAGTAAATTAATTTATTACTATATTAAATTAATTAAATATTAATTATTTAATTATTATTTTTTATGTATTACTTATTTAATATATGTTTTTATCATTAATTTTAATTATTATTTCAGTTGATTATAAATTATTTACTATTGATTTTTAACTTATAATTGTTACTTAATTAACGATTACTTATTAAAAAAATATTATATACTAAATATTAAATACTACTAATAGTCATGATTAATTATAAATTAAATATTTATTAATTGTTATTTATTTATTAATTAATTGATTATTAATTAACTGATTATTAACCGCTGAATAGTTATTACTTACTAATTAATTACTGGTACTTAATAATGAAGTAGTTATAAATAATTATTTTTAATTAAATATTTAATATTTATATACTGATTATTTTTAAATAATTGCTAATCGGTTGTTAATTAGTAATTATTAGTAGGAATTATCTATTTATTGAAGTATTTTTAATTAAATAATTAATAGTATTTATTGATTATTAATTAATAATTACTAATTGGTTGTCAATTACTAATTATTAGCATGAATTATTTATTTATTGAAGTATTTTTAATTAAATATTTAACATTAATATATAGGTTATTAATTAATAATTACTGATTAGTTGTTAATATTAATTATTAAAAATTATTTAATGAAAATAATTAATATTAAAATATAGTCATATATTACAACAGTCAAAAAATAAAAGTTGTGATAGGCTTTTATTACAACTGTCAAAATAACACAGTTGTTAAAAATAAATTTACAACTTTTCCGGAAAAAAGTTGTAAAAAACATTTATTATTATTACAACGGTGCTTTTACCACCATTGTAAAAGTAAAGTTGTAGTATGGTGTTTTTGTTGTAGTGAAGACTCAACAGACAATGAAACTGAAAGCTTCTCATATGAAGATTTGGTCTATATGTGTACTGATTTAACAAAAATCATTGATAATCTCCATCGTAAAAAAAATCTTTAAAATCTAAAAATTACAAGTTGAATAGCAAAATTAACTGTTTGGAATCAGAATCTACAAATGTCATAAAATTAGAAAATTCTGATTGTGAAAATTGTTTGAACTTAAACACTGATCTCGTTCACCTCAATAATAACATTCAAAGACTTGAAGAAAAAATTCTGATTCTGAAAGATAACGAGATTGAGCTGAAAGATGCAAACAATTCTTTACAAAAGGAATTTAAAAATTTTAAGACTATCAAAAATTCCAAACATGAAATTGCTGAAAATGATAGTTTGTTGAAAACAGATCTGATTTTGAGTGAGCTTGAAAAAGAGATTGAAAATCTCAAGAAAATTGAATTTGAAAAACAAATTAAATTTGATTCAGAGATCTTTGAATCCAAGAAGACCAAAATTAAAATGCTTGAAAATGAAAATTTGATTTTGAAACAGAATGATACTGAAAGGAGGAAGATCAGCATTAATCGTTGTTTAAATTTGATTAAAGAAAATTCTGATCTTAAATCCAAAATCGGCAATCTTGAATTGAGTTTGAATCATTTTTCAACCGGTGAAAAAACTTTGAATATGTTGTTGAAAAATCAATTTTCTGTTGGAAATAAACATGGCCTTGGTTTTTGGAAAAATGATGTTTTTGGAAAAATGATGTTTTTGGAAAACAAAATTCAAATAATTTTAAAAATCCTTTAGACTGCTTTCACTACAACAGATTTACCTTTTAATAGCACGTGAAAAACGCTATAATATGCTACTATAGCATTAGTGACGACGCTATGTAACAACATGCAATAATAGCCCTGTTATATCTTATAGCTCAAATCTAAATGCTATAGTATTATATATTTCATAGCGCACGTTCACTACCATGAAATATTTTACATAGCATTCAGACCTTGCAATTATATTTGCTTACTAAAATCTCAGCTTATTTTCTTATAGCATTATCAATAATTTCATAGCACATATTCATTGTTATAAAAAATGTCTTCCATTTTGCTTTTAAAAATATTCCGCTATTATTGAATTCGCCATTGATATATAGCGTTCAAACCTTATTATGTTAAATACTCGTTTTTTTTATAGCATTATCACTGTTTTCATAGCTCATAATCAGTGATATGAGAAGTTTTCCACACGGTTTACATTTTACATAGCATTTCACATTTTGATTCCATAAGAGGAGTTTTCTGCTATGAATATTTGTAGTATATATAGTGTTTTCGGTGTTTTCATAGCACACATTCAATGATATGAAAAGGTTTTCCACATTATTTAATTCTTTACATAGCATTTCACCTTTTATTTTCCTAAATGCGATTTTCTGCTATTAATAATTTTAATATATAGCACATATTTCAGCTATGATCTTTAATATAGCAAATCTCATATTCAATTTGTGCACAGTTCAAATAATTAAGTAGTAAATTCACAACACAAAACTATCTAGCAAAAAACTAATACCAAAAGCATATTTGATTTCAATTACAAAGTCATAGTTAATAAATCTACTAATAAATATAGAAATAAGTCAACATACATGTTGTTCAAACATCGTTTCAAAACAAAGTTACATGAAAAATCACTTAGTCTTCAGCTTATCAGCTCGTCCAACTTCTAGAACCTGCAATTCACAAGCACAATTTACAGGCTTATAACAAAGAAAAATGCAAGAAACACAATTAAAATGCAAAAATGGAAGTGTTAGATGTCATATCAAATAGTCCATAACAGAAATGTTCACGGGAAAAATTTGAACCAAAAAATATTAAAGACGAAAATAGTCCTTTACAGTTTATTACACCTAAAATAGTCATCCAAACTGCTACTTAATTCGACTTGGGAATCAAATAAGAAGTCAACGTGCATACACAATGCCAGACTGAGCATGATTTGAACATTTAAGGAAATATTTGCTCACCATAAATGTCTCGCTGAAGATGCACAATACTAAAACTACTCAATAAAAAGAAACAAAACTTGGACAACCACATGGTAATAAGTGAAAGTAAGACAAAGTTTCAACAGAGATTTCAGTTTTTGCAACTGAGCATGATTTGAACATTCAAGGACATATTTGCTCACCATAAATGTCTCTCTGAAGAGAACAATACTAAAACTACTCAATAAAAAGAAACTCATGTGAAGCAACATTATTTATCTTCAGCATCTAACACAATCAACCATTATTTTGATCACTAATAAATTGACCATTAGATCCTTGATATAGTAATCTAGATTTTTGGATGTTTTCTAATTTAAGCCAGAGTAGATGATCCTATCATGTCTATCATATATGCAAACGAGAAGTGGAAATGCAAAAAATATAGGAAAATACCTAGGACATCACATAATACAGTGTGAGAACATTACATTCTTGCACAAGTAACTTATATGCATCCATCTCCAGTGCTCCTTCAAATTCCTTTAATAATCTACCTTTCTTCTTATGCTCAATCAATGCATACATCATTTATAGCAATCACATTCCCTCTTTTTTCATGCAGCAGCTGTGCTATCCATGATCCCACATTTCCAAAACCCTAAAAATTTCATTACATAAGTTAACAAAACATTAAGCCAAAAGATAATTTGATGTCCACAACATAAACCAGCTTCCATTTCTTTCTTTACCTCAACACATATTTAGTCCAAAACAGTAAATAGAATTCTTAGCAATCATAAGAATTTTACTTGAACATTTCACAACCTCAAACTACTAACATAACTAACTTGGTAAGCATATGTATGTTATATACAGATGAACCATCCTAAAATAATTTATTTATTTTTCAAATAAGGAAGAATACCACAGTATAAGTTTCTGGATATTCCAAATGTTAAAAATACTAAGAAATATCAGTTAATTTCCTACATGAATTCTAATCTATATACCAATAACATTGTAGTTGCATTAGCATGTGTTGTCAGTGCAGTTTAGGCCGATTTAGCTCTATCAATCTCTAAGTATGGTGCTGTAGGCAATGGCAAACACAAATCCAGCGAAGAAAGCACCAACTAAGTATTGCAAAATCAGACAGAGCTGGTACTCCACAATTCAGAGACGTTTCCCTTACATGTATAACTGAATTTTGTGCTAAAATACAAATTGAACTAGATATGTGTTGATAACGCAAGACCTTGCAAATTATCCTCAAAAAGCTACACTTGGAGTGCTTACGAGTTGCGTTCTACACATGTAACTGCAATAAACACCAAGTAATCTATATTTGACAGATTCTACTACGCTGTAGTAGTAGAGATTAATTTAAGAAGGCACAAATTAACATACAAGAAAATGGATTGTACCAAGTAATATAGATTTGACAGTTTCCTTCTGAAAACATGTTACACTCTTTTATCATTCCCTTACTAGGCTTTACAGTCTTTAAGGTTCATTTGATTTTGCCGTCTTTAAGTTTTGAATGCAACAATTACCATAATAAACATGCATTTGGGTAAAGTCATATGAAACGATTCATAAATAGAAGGCTGTGCTTATATATTATATAATCAACTGATCTGACTGCAAGTAAACAACTGAAAAAGGCATAAATTTCAGTGTATAATAGTTTCAACTTTTATTACCATCTACACATACTTTTGTTTGCACATACTTTTGTCTACCTTGTAAGGTTAACATGCTGCTCCGGGCCTAGCCAAGATGATTGCATACAATGTATTCCTGAAGTGCATAACCATACATAACAATGGTAAACAATAAGAGTTTTCTTGCTCCAAGGATTTTCAAATCAATTATTTCTTTTACATTATGTTACATTCATATACTTATTTCTATACGGTCCATTACTATATCATTCACGTGTGCAACGCATGGATTTACACACAATAAATAGAGAACATCATGATGAACATTCAGTGTTACTGCAGTTTTCATTAAAAAGGAATATCTCTAACTCTTCAGCACCCTACAGATTTTTGTCATCCCTACTAAATTTGAAAAAGTATATTATAATATATTAAAAAACTTGAACCAAATCTATTTGGACTTAGATTGTTATTGTCATCAATTAAGAATGTTACAGTTGTAATTTTATCATCCAGCACATCAATTTAGAATGTTGCCCCTCATCTGCGCATTGTACAGAGTTGAGTATTCAAATTCTGATTATTTTTTCCCGATCATATCCTTAAATTCGTTCCAATACACAAAAGCATACTTCAATATCTGGAACTTTTTCTAGCTAAACACACACAGATATCATTGATGTATGGTGGCATACCTAATGAATTTATATATTGGGCGAATATCATAGTATATGATTTTTCCTGTAAAGTGTATTTCAATGAAAAAATTGTTGATATTTCACCTATAGAAACGTATTTACTAATAAACTGTATATGTTCTAAAATGATAAATGCAATGAACGTTGCAAAATGATAAAACATAATGAATCCAGTTCTATGGAAATGTAAGAAGAAAAATAAAAACAGAAGTTCAATATTACAAATAGTCATAAAATGCACTGAATGACGTGCAGGGTTGGCAGCATGGATGGGATGGCAAGGTGCATGTATTCTTGTCCCATTCGCATGGCCAAATGCTATGGGGGCGATGGGAGTTTTGTGCTTCAGTTTACTTTATATTTTTACATACTTACTTAATTTAAAAAAAAATTAACTTAGTTAAAATTTCATAATACTTAATTAATTTTAATAGACTGGAGCTTGTCCCTTTTATATTTTACATATGATACATCATAGCCTGGAGCTTGTCCCTTTTATACAGCTAGTTTAGCAGAACACAAAAGCTCAGGCACTGCTACAGAAAAGATAATTATTCTTTTAAAGGACTATAATTTATACATGAAAAAAAAACGTTTGAAGAAAGTTCTTGCCTGAGACTGCAGCCATTCTGAATTCTTCATGGAAATAAAAGGTATCAAAATAGGAGCAACCTTCATTAATAAGGATGTTTGAACATTGTATTTTGATCTATCATATAAGAAAACAAATTGCACTCACCATGCACTAATCTGTAGAAAGTTATATTTCTACCTTTCATGTATTTCATAACGAGCTGACTAATTTAAAAGAACCTTTTCTTGGCTTGCTTTGGAATTTATTTTTTCTAGCACAGGCTGTTTATTAATATGAATGGCTGCAAATATATTCTTTGGACCATAGATACATACATCAAAAGTCATGGTCCCCACTTATCACCACATGCCTTCCCAATCTAGAAACAAAATCAAAATTTAGAGTCAGCTAATAAAGTAGAAATACAGAATGTGCACAATACATCACGTATTTCGTTTACATCTGGATGTTCAGATTGATGAGTCTTCTTAAAATCTTGCCTTAAATAAAGAACAGTAAAAAATATAATAGAATCTTGCCTTAAAAAAAGAACAGCAAAGTATCAGATGGTAACTATCAACTATAGACCTATTAGCCATCCCTATATTACAACTAAGAACAATATTGACACATGCTTTTTTAATATGGACAACCTCAATTTTTTTTATATAACTTTTATAGTATCACTCATCCTCTATATTACTGACTACAATAACATTATTCTCTAAGGGTTAAAATAAGAAAGATATAAATTGAGAAGGTTGCCATTTAATACCTGAATTCATTGACATGAATCTACTCCATGTGGTTATGGTAGAAAATTGGCAACGTTCTCCATAAAAAATCAAAAAAAAAAAAATAAGTAAAACATAACGTGTTAGAATCCAAATAGTCCTTTGACTTTCATTTCTTTATATTGTGGAACAAAATATGTGCCTAAAATAATTTCTTTTGTCTTTTTAGTAAATAAATATCATGGTTGACATTTATACTTAGTGCAAAGAGTCCGAGACTAACAATGTCATAGCACACATTTAATTTTATTAGCTAGGGCAATAAAGGGTAATCAATGCTCTGATGGATTTCATACTTACTCCATATGGCTCTATTAGATGTTATAATTAATGATATTTGTTTACATATAATACTTATACGTAGAAGAAAACATTTGTACAACAAGAAAAATTACATAATTCATACATATGAAACATATAAAATGATATATCTAACAAAAATACAGATTATCATATTACTTCCAAATATTCCACCATTCTGGAAAAGATACTTACGGTGGACGCAGATTTTCGGTGATTAACAAACATGGTATGTTACACAATTAGTATCCTAAGGCATGAAAAAAAAATGTAAGACTGGAAACAAATTTCTTACCACCCACACCTTTTGCTCTTTAGACAATAAATAAAGTATGAAATTTCTTTTTGCCTCTACCATCAAGGAAAGCAATCATGTGAATGTCAACTAAAAAAAATTGTACCTAAGGTAAATAAGTTCCAACACATATACCTTAATTATAAATATTGCATTTCTATTTTATAATCAGCAAGCTACGTTAACAATTGCAAGTGAGATTTTTTCCCATAAAGATCGTCCTATGGCTTCTTGCTCCTACTCATGATCATGAGAATAGTCAACATGTAACCATACCAGTTTCATGCATGGTGAAAATCCAAACCCAAGCATTACCTTGCCTACCACTAGATAAAAAACAAAAGTACATCAAATGGTATTAATTTCCATCATATGAATGATGGATCAACCTTTAATGTTAATCAAGAACCATACATAAAAAAACTAATTATTACTTAGTCCAAAAAAAAAAAAATCAAGTTGAAGATTGCAGCCGTGAAGGAAAAAAAATTACAGCAACAATATTAGTTTTAATCATGTCTAACAGATGCATTTACATCAAATACCTTTCACAAATATTCATGTTACATCTTTTTTCTACTTTATATATAGAACTATTTCTATATAAAGACTGACCTTTTCTATTTACCATGACCTCAAACAACATCTGGGCATAGCATAGTATGAGGTTAGATGAAACCTCTATAATTTCAAATATTGGTTACACAAAAATTGGTTATAGCTAAGATGAGATAATATATAGCATAGAGGTAACGTTTAATGAGATGGAGCCATCGGTTTAGTTAAATGGGTTAATATGTTAGAGTTCTAACTTATAAAGTTAGATTATATTATTATTAGTGCTTAAATGTAAATTATCTTTCGGCAATTTGATTTACAACTTTTTTTTCATTGAAAAGGTTAATATATATGCTAAATGAATAACCACGATAAGTAGACAGAAGCGAGTTCTGTGTATCTCATCAAAAGAGCGAGGAATAGCTTGAAATTGAGACTGTAAACAAAAATGGCAGTACTGTATGCTACAAATGATTTATCTAGAAGCTAACATTTATTGCATACTACAATTTCAGTGCCTTGGATTTAGTGATTTAAACTAAGTCTTTCTATTTTTCTTTAGTTTTTGGAGCTAAGATAAAAACCAGGTAAGTGATGATACAGACAATTTATCACTACAGATATGACAATTAACTTTATGTTAGTGTACCTCAACCATATAATCAAACACTGATCATTGAACTCTTAACCTTCTACCACGATAGACTAAGAGGTGTTAACCTGTTTCACATGTAATAAAGACAATATTATGGAGAAAATTGTAGCCATTGTGTACTGGTAACTTTTAAAGAGTGGAAGATCATTTAAGTAGTTTTCTTCATATTTTATACCTTCTGATTCATGAAAGTGGTCCTCAAATGAAAACTCAAAAGATAAGCCTTCAATAAGAGGTAATAATCAGTAGTAAGTAATGATGGAGTCAAACTAATGTCAAATTCAACCTAGAATCTATTTTTATTCTGTTTAAATTGACATTATGCTTGGGGTAAACCGCAAAAGAAAACAACAAATGAAACGTAAAGTGCGTGTGTAGTATTAAAAAAACAAATTTAAAGAATAATACTTAGAAACAGTAGCAGTCAAATAACTTATTTTAGATTTATAGCTAGATCTCCTTGGTATAGTAGTCAAATGACTTAGTTTTCCTTTTTCTTTTTAAATAATTAATCTACACTAAAAATCAAGTAAGCTCTGTTCTGTAAAAATGATTTATTTTGGTGAAAAATTGGACGGTTGAAAAGTAAAAAATAAATAAATGACCAAAATACAATCAAAATACCGCCTTTTGAAAAAAGTATCCACTTCCCATATTAACAGTAAATATATAATTCATACACATCTTTGAAAGAAGTCACATTAGCACATGTTAGCAATTCTAGCTCCAGAATTAAAGTCCCCTCATCTTGTCCATGCAATGAATCAACCATGTTTATTCTAAATGATGCAGGTCATTTTCCTAAAGGCATGCAAACTTCCTCAGCTAACTAAAGATAGATAACGCACATGCAGTTACTTCAAAAGCATTGGATGGATCCACTGAAACAAAAGCAGCATTTAGTGCTGTGACAGAATTCCCTGTAGCTGCTTTTATCTACATCATGAGAGCACCACCATGAATTCCTAAAACATAATGCCCATTTGCAACATAATCAATAGTTCTAAACACTACACCGCTGATCAAAGCTAATTTTTTTAGCAGCTTCAATCACATCCATTGTTATGAGAACTGTTTACTCCCCTATAAAGAATCTAGTATTCGATCTGGTAAAAAAAAAAACAAGAGATGTATTATCCATTATTGATGATAAGACTTCTAAAATCTAAATATATTTCTCTTTGAGAGTCTAAAACATCCATTTTCTTGCGTCAATCAACCAATTATTATACTGGAATCTACTTCAGATTAAAAAAAAGGGAAAATAAAACTTTAAATCACTACAATCTCTTATACTAACCAAACTGGAGTGAATGAATCAACTTTACAAACAAAATTGCATCAGTAATACGTGAAATTGCAAATTAAAATGCATATATGATTGGATATCAACATCACCACGATTATTTACTACCGATGTATACTTAGCTTACAAATCATCAAAAATTAATCAAGGAAAAAATATCTAACCATATCACAAAAATAAAAATAGAAAGGTTGGATAAACTAATTAACTAAGGATCTAAGTTAAAAATTAGCTACTAGCGGACAAATTCGATGTTGATTTGGAGGCACCTGGTGTGAATCGGAGACGGCAACCAGTTATCTTGTGTGAATCGGAGACGACAAACCAATTATAGTAGAGATCGTTGCTAGATTGAATTGAAAATTGATAGATCGATTTTAGGTGTGAATCGAGGAATTAACATTGGGCGGAATTCTAGGCTAGAGAGAAAGAAAGTGAAGGGGAAGGATTTCTATTTTCCGCAGCCTTTTTTTTTACTTCATTGAAATGGATACCGCTTATATTTCAACTCCCGCACTTTTAAACGGGTTGGGTAACATAGCGGATTATGTAATACACATGTTTCCTATAGCACAATTTATTGTTATATTTTTACTTTAATGATCTTTATATAGCATTTTAACTATTAGGCTATGAGATAATGCTATATATTTCATATTTTCTTGTAGTGTTTGGAAAGAATCAATTTGAAAATTCAAACTCTGATAGTCCCAAAGGATTTTTGAATCATAAACATGTTGTGAATTTGTTTTATAATAATCCATCAAAACAATCTTGGATCCCAAAAGGAAATAAAACAAACTTTGTTAAATTGAAACAGATTTGGGTTCCAAAGGGTACAAAGGTAAATTCAGATGGTTTGTTATAAAGACAGGTTTGGGTACCAAAAGTGGTAAACACATTTCAGAGTGCTTTTAAAAATTTTGTTAGACCACTTAACCTTCTCAATCGTTAGTACCAGTGATGGCTGAGGAACTGCTTTGGAAAAGAAAATTTGATTTCAAGCTATTCCACATCTTTGATTTATTTAGAGTTCCCTAGCCAAGTCTGCTGGGTTGGAGATCCACATCATCTACTGCAAATCTGGTATGATCTCTAAACTCATCTTTATAAATATTCTCTATTTTTATTTTTGATTATTCCTCCTTCTACCCCCTCTGTTTAGTTACTTTATCTCTTCTGTTTTGATTTGACACTGCCATATATTTTTTGTTTTTCTTCTCTAAGCTTCATTAAATTCAAATTGTAGAATTCATATTTTTTTGGAAATTCACTTCATTTAAATAGAACTCTGATGTTTTAATCTTTTCCAAATCTTGAATTCAAATTTGTAAAAATCTGCAATTGATTTGAAGTTTATTTCTGATTTCTGAATTCCTAACAGTGTTGAAGTATTCGTTCCATATCTTGAACACTATTAATTTTGAATTCTAAATTTTTTGAAGATCTGAATATTTAATAAAATTCCACACACCTCAGCTATTTTGGGTTTCTTCTAATTCATTTTAGAAAGGCTTCATATAATATACTCATTACAGCACACCAATATTTATCAGTTGCGATAATTTAATTATTTTTCAGATTGGCTTGGATATTTTGATTTGTCTTGAATCAGTGTTACATCTTGAAGTTCACTATTATTCATGATCATCTGGTTTAGATTTTTGTTTGTTTGAGATCATTTGAAATTTCTGATATTTTGAATATCACACACCTCTTAATCCTGAAATTATTAATCTTGTGTGATTAATTCATTATATCTCAAACTTGTCATTGATTTAAGTGATTTCAAATAAATTATTTTTAATTTTCTAGATCATGAATATCTCTCAAGTCTAATGTAAATTATCTGAAATTACTCTTGTGCTTGTTAGAAATTCTTGTGAAAAATATTTTGAAAATCCGGTCTTAAATCTCTTTGTTATTTCATGATTATTTGATTTGAATATCTGTTTGTTTAAAATCATTTGAAATTATTGGTTTATTGAATCACACACATATCTTGGATTTGAAATTAATAATCTGGTGTGATTGATTCATTGAATCCTGATATCTTCATATTCCATCAAATGATTTAAAATAAACAGTATTTTTAATCTTGGATCATGAATAATCTAATGTGACCGTCATCCTGACAAGTTTGCTTTGAAACTATTTATTTTATGATGCTCTGATACTGTTCTTAGATAACTGCTTGTTTTTTGATCTGTCTACTACTTTGATACATGTGCCAAATCTGTTGCTTGGTCTGCTTGGGCCTTGGGGTTAAAATTCTTTTATCTGTGATACTCTTGTTTGTCTACTATGTCTTGTTACAGTCTTCAATAATAGGGACACCAATTGCTATTAGATGTGTTGTTTTTTGTATTGTTGTATATATTTATTTTTCTTTCCCCTCTTATTTTGTATAGATCTCCATATCCCTCTTGTAATTGATTTTCAATTTTAAAATTATTTATTGATTATTAATTCAGAAATCGAAATCAATATCCAAATTGAACTGCATTTATAATTCATCAAAATTATTATCAGATTTTGAAATTGTGATGAATTGTGACTGCAGTATATTTCACAACAAGAGGAGATTTTATTTAAATTTTTCGTGATGGTTGAATAATTATTATAATATCTTTGAATTGGCGATTATTTCGCGACCATCTTCATTATCTATCATCCTTCTACCATCCATCGTAATTTTATATTAATGTGGAGAGTTTAATTTTTTTAAATCATCTTGAATAAATTGTGAAAATATTTGTGATAGAAATTGGACAATTTTATTATTTAGAATTAGTAACAATTGAAATTTTTCAGTGATTCCGGTACAGTCGAGCATATTTTATAATATAATTAATTTAGAAATTTACTTCACAGTCCATTTCTGTACAACACATTTCTATCATTCATATTGGTTTTATATACTAAGGAGTTTTTCTTTAGAAGCTGAAAATGATAAATATATAATTAATACATAAGTGTGTCTCTAACCTCATTTAAAAATCCAAGCTCTGGTCATGCATGGTTATGAGACAACTTATAATTTAAGCTGCGACTGACCTTATTTAAAAATCCAAGCTCTGGTTATGCGTGGTCAGTGTGCTCTTAAATAAAATAAAAAGAAAAAGGAAATATTGTGCCATAAATTGAAATTCTCCTTGGGATATAATAACCAGTCTATCAATCTATCTTTCTAAGCAGTGAAACGTTTTAACATCTTATGACGTATTATGATTTGTTGATTGATAGCTATTGGGATTTGAGAATATACGATTTTATCACTTAAATTGAACTATTAATTATAGTCCAAATCCATCACTGTTTTTGTACTTCATGTTTAAAATTCTTTTGAGAATAATTGGAAAACATTTTTTAACTCTCCCCATTTTTATAAATTTCATCGTAAATCCGTCACTCTACAATGTGAAATATGCTACTAGTTCTTAGAATATTATGATTTTTGTTTGACTGATTGTGATTTATGATGATCGTTCTTCCTCTTAAGCCGAAATTATATTTTTTTAGTCATTTTTCATCTATATTTCCGTATCCTTTTGATGATAACAAAAGGAGAGAATGGGTTGAGATATTGATTTATGAGTGAATATTTTCATTTTGATTTATGAGTGAATATTTTATAAATATTCTTAATTTTGAATTTTCAATTCTCTCACTCGTGCACACTTCTAGGGGGAGTTTCTGTTGTAGGGGGATCATTCGAATAGGGGGAGTAATATATTTCATTGTTTTTCAAACACATTTATGCTCAAAAAATTTTATTTGTTTGTCATCATCAAAAGGGAGAGATTGTTGTATATGACGTAGTTGTATACACAATTATACGATTTTTGTTTGATGATAACAACCAAATAAATATTATTTTAAATGTTTTTGTTACTGTATTGTTTTCATATATCATCACAGATAGGAATATAATATTTATATTTAAATAAAATACGGCTGTACAGACATTCAAATATTCACATAGTATTTTATTTAATATAATAGTTTATTTCAAACATTCAAACAGTACAACTATTTATAACTCCACTAAAATACTTCACATGAATTTGTACTTGTATATAAATTGAATACAATAAACAAATTTGTTTGAACACAAGTTTGGACACAATAAAATAATATTTTATTTCAAACAAAATTTGTTTATTACAAATATCCGTACATTTCTCCCTGCAACACTCATACATTCACTCTGTCTATACAAATCATATTTACAAACATTTTCACTTTCATATATAGACACTGCTTCATTCACGGTCTTTTGTCATCTTCAGTTTTCTGTCTTCACAGCTCAGTCCAGTCATCATCTTCATATCTGTCATATACAGAAACACACACAGTATATGGAACAGAAATAATTTTCAAAATACATGTGAATATAAATTTTATTTTTAAAATTTTATTTGCCTTATATTTTTGGTGTGTTTCTCATCATTTTTCATGACTCAATCCGATTTTCATATCCTTCCGACTGTGTCTAGACAGCTTGTAATATTCACAGTGATACACTGTAAATATCACAAGGTAGAGTGTATACATATATTTTACAGGGACAGGAAAACTTGTCTGGATGGCTGCATATACACATGTGTGTGTGTGTGTATATACACACACACGTATGCACTGCCTCGTCAATCCAGTGTTCAACTGAGGAGTAGTCATGTGGACCATCTCGACTCAGTGCACGTATGAAAAGCAACAAGGTCAACACAGCTCAAACATGATTCAAATCAAAGCAGCAATGAAAAGTGGTCAAGCAATGTAATAAAGAACAAGAAGACAACAAAGCTAAAATCTGGACAAGTGGTGCAGCCAACATCAAATTAAAGCTCAACATTGTCTCAGTCAGTGTCAAAACAGCAAATGTAATGGATGTACATGGAGCATGCGCAGTACTACATTGGTTAAGTAAATATCAATATGGAGTCAAGCTGGAATGTATAACGGACTCAAGCATGTATACATGTTACAAGAGAAAATTCAAAACTCATGTGGAACCAGAATGATTAAGAGACCTAATGGATGCAGCAAATACATACAAAGCAACAGGCTCAAGAAGTCATACATGCAGAAGTTTCATATGATGACTCAGCATGAACAGGTTTTAAGCAAATACAAGACAATGGAAAAGCAGACTCAAAACAAGTCGACAAGAAAGATGATACAAGTGTTCATGGACATGGTACAACAACACAAATCTGGAGCATATATGCAGATCAGCTCAGAAGGGGGATTATATGATGCAAGTACATAGTAGAGCAGTTTTGGAAAAAAGTGAAGTGCATGGATGGTGCAGCTCACATTCAGGTGTAGACCACATAGCTGTGAGCACAACAAAACAGGAAGTATATGTGTGGCATAGCATCAATAAGGTTGATCCAGTGACATGGCATGAACAAAAGCAACAGGCAACATAGCTCAAGACAGCAATCATAAGTTCAAAGATAAGCTCAAGTGTATATATTAAATTGGTTCAACAATGGTCAAGTAGCATGGTCAAGACTGAAATACACAAGCGTGTGTGCACACAGGTAAATGCCATTACAAATCAGTTCAACAACATGATTAATCAAAAATGAAGCAACATAGACATGTAAAGAAGGGTTCAACATATATGGATGGCCAAGTCAAGTTCATACAGCCACAATATGTATTCATATATTTCCAGAAATGGCAAAACTGCTTAAGATATAGATGAAGGGGGTGTTTCATGGCAATGCACAATTAGGTCCAGGCAAAACAGGTTTCATTTGCAACAAGACATGTATGTGCAACATGGGTAAAGCAAAGTGATCAAACATGAAGTACATGCAGCAACAATTACAAGAATGTGACAAAGGTGGTGCAAACAATTCAGAGGACAACATGGCTAAATTACATGCAAGAATGGTGGAAAATAAAACAATGCAATGATGCAGCATTGTTTATGAATACACGAAATCAGCTCAGAAAATTCAAGAAAGGAGCAAGGAAATCTTTCTTGTTTTGACAATACCATAAGTGGCAAGGAGGAAACCATATATATTTCCAGAATTAAATCAAGTGAGCCACGACATAATTTTCAAACAAAGCGTTTCAGAAATCAATTAAGATCATGTTCGAAATGGCAAATTGTCTCAAATTCTTCAAGACAAACAAGGAAATCACACTGATACATACATACATACATATATATATATATATATATATATGGTAAGAGTTTTAATTTGCAGAAAATCATATATGGCGCAGATTAAACTCATACAAGGCAACACATCCAAATTCCATTCAAAGCCGAGAAACAAAAGGGGAAAAATCAGTCAAGCCACATAATGAAATCAGAGCATTTTTAGGAATTCATAATCCTATTTAAAACACCAACTCATCACAGGCATTATAGATCGAAACCAAGTATCAAAAATTTCAAGCAAAAAATTAAATCCGAATTACTCACAATTTTTAGGGTTTCGTTCAAGTGAAAGCTCAAGCAAATCAACATAAAAAAGAAAGCAACAAAGACAAGAGCCTTCAGAGATCAATATCCAGAGCACTCTCATTATGCCTTGAATCGATTTGGGAAGTTTTCAGAAACCCTAGCATTTTCCACAAAGCCGTCGCCATTTTGTTTCCCAGAGCAAAAGAGAGATCAGACAAAAGAAATATGGGTGCACCATTTCTAAAAGGGTCGGCCTAAAACTCAAGTGTTGAAAGGATTTGTTATCTCTTTTAAAATATAGGGTTTCTTTTGTTTTTGATTTATATTTTGTTGTATTTTCATTTTGTTTTGAAATTCATACAAACAGTTTCTAGTGTTTGTAAAATGCTAGGGTGAACCAGTCAGGGTGTTGATTGGTAGTTGCTAGAGTCTGTAAAATCTAGGATTTACTGGTTATAGGGTCGTAATCAAGGGAAATCTGATTGAGGGGATATCAGTCAGTCTAGGGTTTTGAGCGTAGAGTTAGAATAGGAGTAGGGTTTGCGAGTGTACATGGTCTTGTATGCGGGATCTGTTCTATCACTTAGCAGAAACCTTAGGAATGCAGCAGTAGACAGGGTTTTGCCGAAGCTGGGTATCTCTTGTGTTATTTACTTACTGCATTTCTATTTCAGCTATATTTTGAGATCTATGAATATTTTAATATCTCGCGAAAATTTAATAAACCCTATTCAACCCCCCTCTAGGGTTAATCTAGATCCAACAGTTGCAATGAACATGACTAATTTTGTGTGTATATATATATATATGTATATATATATATATATGTATATGTGTGTATTTGTGACAACAAAAAACCTGTGAACTTTGTAACGCAACTGCACCGTCTTCACTTTCTATCATAAAATTCCCAATCAACTCAAAACCTTCATATATGTATGTGGGTATGTACATGCTTGAACCTCTGTTTACATTATTCTCACCAACACATACAGTAATTTTATACTGCCTTCCCTTCAAACACGTCAAAATTGTCGGAAATTCATTTTTCTTTCCTTGCTAGAAAGAATATTATAATTTATTTAATTTTGTCAAAACATAAAGTATTATAATTTTCTTTTAGTATATTTGGGGCTATACATACCTTTTCTTGATCTTCCATTATGTCGTAAACATTTTTTTAACTATTCTGTAAACCTCACGGTCTTGTAAAATTACTGTAGCACTGCCACTATTATCTTCAACAATAACACAAAATCTAAATCAGCATACAAACACACACACACACACACACACACACTCTCACACACACATATAATAACTATTAGTAGGCAAGTAAGTAAATTTTTCTCTAGCATTACAGAAAATTACCTCATGTCTGCACAGGGTATGCTTCTTTTACAATGAGGACATTTATACTTCCCATTTATATGCTTAACTTCTTGATCACTACATGCTAAGCAAGCATCATAATACCAAGTTTGTTCCTCTTTTACATCCCTAACGGTTACTTGACAAATAACTTCTTTCTAAAATTTATAAAATATAGTAACTTCAGGTACTTGAATAGGAACGACAAATTAAAAATAAAAAATATTAAAGTCTAGGGAGCATACCTCAATGTATTCAGATTTCAAGTTCCTTATCTCACCAATACTCAGTATTTGATAATCCCCGGTAATCATATCGTTAACATTAACTTTTCCTTCATTGAAATCAAAAATATCCAACCTACATATTTTATGAGTTTAATTTTTGATGTATATTATATTTAAAAAATATAATATATTACATTTCAATAAAACTCAAATTTACCTCTTTCTCATTTTAACAACACTATGATGATTATAGTTGATGAAAAACCGTGTTGCACCAACATTGGTCATATTAGGTTGCTCTACAATATAAGAAACGTCATGTTATTAAATTTTCACATATTAAAGTAATTGATAGTCGATAGCATAATTGGACCGATGGATGAGAGAATTGAGTAAAATGATGGGAAAAAGGGGTAAATCCTACCCAAACATATTTTAATAAATTTTCTCAATTATGAATAACATAAAAGACATACTAAAATTGTACCTTTAAATGAATTCAACCTACAACTTTCCATAATGATGATACTGTTTTCTTATTAGCTTCTTTTAAAGCGGTGGCAAACAATTTGGCAAAATCATCCCAAAAACAAAATTTCACAGTAGAACTATCAAAACATAAAAATGGGAAGCAAAATATTGTTTATGCATATAAAAAATAAAGATTTAAATTCCATAATATTTAAAGTAATATATAAACAAATCTCCCATCTGTAAGTTCAAATATAAAATTGCAATGCTCTTTGCCATTTGCATTCACAAACTCATTTAAACCATCTTTTGAAATATCACAATCCTTATACTTGAGCACTCCAATAAAATTAAATGAAACTTGCTACTTATTGTAAAATAGATGTGTATGTATGTCTAAAGTATCTTTGATCATACCTAATAATTGAGCTTGGTCTTTCTCTAGTGATAACTCTTTCACATCAGCTGTATCAAAGAAATCAAATTCATTTTCCTGTATCATCATCTCATAATTCAATAATTTGGTTACCTTGGTGCATCTTGTTAGCCAACTCTGTAGATCGTTGCGGATAGGTTTTATAGATCCTGGTTTGTAGGATTTGACACACAAATTACTGAGAATGTATATTTGCCCTTCTTCCAACTTGTCCTTCACGTATTCAACATGATTTTCCCATATAAAAGCATGAATTCGGGTATGCTATGTTATGCAATAAAAAACATTTGAAAAAAAATGAATAATCATGATATTGCAATATATATATATACAAAGAATAAACTGTTTATATATAATTATTTATCTTGTCATCTAACAATAGGAGATTTCTTCCTAGATATTCGTTGTCACCTTTACTGCTGTAACTTTTCCAGATTCTAATAACTCGAACTCTAATTTTCCAATTGTTTTTATTATCAATAGGTTTTAGAGAGCTTAAGCTATCAAATCTTTTCATATAATTGGTATCTATTTTAGTCAAATAAATAAAGGTATTAATGTTATATCACTGTGATACATAATATAAAAAGAAATAAAGCAACGAAACATATGAGTATATATGGAAAAATGTTATATGTTAAGATATTACTTACATATGTTAAGACATCATTGTAAAATTATATACAAATAATTGTTATCTATTTTAGTCAAATGAGTAAAGGTATTAATGTTATATCAGTGTGGTAATAATATAAAAAGAAATAAACAAATGAAACATATGAGAATGTATGGAAAAAGTATATATAAATAACAACTGAAATTAATTGCAAGTGTATAAATTGTGTAACATGGAAATTAATTGCAAGTGTATATATGAGAATGTATGACATGGAATATCTCAGATCTATTTATTTTGAATTGGGTAACTATAGTATAGTATAAATTGTGTAATATTTTGATTTAATACAAATATCTTGAGGTAATTAAGGAGAATAGAGATAACTGAGAGAACTAAGGAGAAAGAATCAATGAGGTAGCAGGAAATTTTTCTGCTTTACTGTTATTTAATAGATTTCGTACTAAACATATCATATGTTTTTTCTTTTTATTTCTTTTAAACCATTGATTGCATTTATGCCTAGTTCTATTTAAACTATTCCAATTAATTTGAAAGCATTAATTTCAACATTAAATTCTAAAATAAATTTTAATTTCTGAAAGGTAAAAAATAGTTGTATTCCAATTATACTAATTGAAACATATTAATAACTTTACAAAATTCAAGAGGTTATTTGGTACTAATCATTGAATAGAAAGGAAAGAAATCAGGGAAGATAATTGTAGGTATACGCATATATGTATATGTTGATAGATTTTACACATTTAAACAATTAAAATTAAATACACTGAGGTAGCTATATCCGAATTTTATGAAACTAATTATAACATGTGCATTAGAAATGTTCTAGTATTTAAAAGGGACAATTAACGACGAGGACAAAAGCCCACTAAATTTTATCTATAAGGACACGTGCTTAAAAATTTATCCAAAAGGACATAACCCTAACTAAAACTTTCCGTCGCTCCTTTCTCTCTTCCCCGATTTCAAATCCGCGCGTCGCTCCTTTCTCTCTTCTTCGATTTTAAATCCGCGGAAATTTACGAAATTAGCAAATCAAAATTAACGAAATCATCTCAACTGGAAATCAAATGAAATCAAATCAAATCCACGGCATGTTGTATAATCGAACCCCAAACTTCAATCGAAATAGCAAAATTTATCACAAAATCGATCTCAAAAATCAACCTCGACTGAATTTTTTTTGTTACTATAATCATTATAGTTTACTGTTCATTCGTGCGATTAGGTTTTTTTAATTTCTATCGGTGATTCATGACTTCTTTTGGTTTTGCAATTTTAATGTTCAACTTTTCAGCGTGTGGGTATTAGTTTTATATTTTCTAGGTATCATTTTTGTTTATTTAACACTGATTTATATTCATTTGTTGTGTTTTAATGTTGTATTTATTTTGTAGTTATATTGTTGCATTATCTGTGTATTACAGTCGAACTTATTTCATTATAATCAACCAAACTATGATGTAAGTAATTTTTTTGTTACTTTTTATTTAAACATTACAAAGCAGTTTCTAGGTATCAGTTCTATATTTTTTTAGGTATCAGTTTTATATTTTATAGTTGAATTTAAGTCATAGCAGTATTTAGGTATCAGTTTTATATTTTTTTAGGTATCAGTTTTATATTTTCTAGTTGAATTTACATCATAGCAGTTTTTAGGTATCAGTTTTATATTTTCTTGTTGAATTTACATCATAGCAGTTTCTACTTACCAGTTTATATTTTTTTAAGTATCAGTTTTATATTTTCTAGTTGAATTTACATCATAATAGTTTTTAGTATCATTTTTATATTTTTTTTAGGTATCAGTTTTATATTTTCTAGTTGAATTTACATTATTATGTTGGTATAAGTTTTGATTGTGAATTGCAGATACTGCATGCTACTGGAACTTACTTGAATTCAATACTGGATTGAGTACAAGTAAAAGTAAATGCATGAATGCATGCTTGGAATGGGGTGCAGTGTTGTATGTATTTGTATTGTGTAGGAAAACAATGTATCTTAGTATATCAGTTATTTATAGTTGGAGGTATCATATGATACAAGTTGGTATTATTGTGTATTATTGAGAATAATTTCATTTTTGTGATAAGTGAATTGAATTGATTGTTATTAATTTTTTAATCAGTAGGTATTATTGAGAATAAATATTATTTTTGTGAAATTTGAATTGAGTAGGTGGGTGTTATATTTTATCAGTAGGTATCAGTTAGAATTAATGTTGTGTATTAAAAAAAGTCAATTACCAAAGCAAACAACACAAATCTACCTACTTGTCATAGTTCTCATACACAAAGCCATAAAAATGATACCTAAAAAAATATAAAAATGATTTTAAAACTGCTATAATATTTTAACAACAAAAGTAATATAGAAAATGTTTGAATCACAATTTGATTGACTAAAATGAAATAAATTCAATTGAATTACAAAGCTAGTGCAACAGTACAACAACAAAATTAATACAGCAACAAAAAGTAACTAAAAAAAACATAGCACAGTGAATACAGTAAAAATGATACCCAAAAAATATAAAAATGATACCTAAAAATTGCTGTAATGTTTTAAATAAAAATTAACACAAAAAAATACTTACATTACAGTTTGGTTGATTATAACGAAATAAGTTTGACTGTAATACATAGATAATGCAACAATACAACTACAAAATAAATAAAACATTAAAACACAACAAACGAATATAAAACAGTGTTAAATAAACAAAAATGATACCTAAAAAAATATAAAACTGATACCTAAAAAACTGCTAGGATGTAAATTCAGCTACAAAATATAAAACTGATAACTAGAAAAATATAAAAATGATACCTAAAAACTGCTATGATTTAAATTCAACTAGAAAATATAAAAATGATACCTAAAAAAATATAGAACTGATACCTAGAAACTGCTTTGATATTTTGAAGGAAAACTAATACAAAAAATGTTTACATCCCACTTTGATTGATTAAAATGACATAATTTCGATTGAGTTGCAAATTTAATGCAATAGTACAAGTACAAAACTGATATAGTATCAAAACTATAAACAAAACAGCCTAACACTATTAATACAAGAAAAATGATCCCTAAACAGATAGCAAATTGATACCTAAAAACTACTGCTAACTTCACTGCAAAAAAAAAAGTTTTTTCTAGCGATTTTTTTCTCTTTCATCTCTCTCGTTCGATTTTATACGATGAATTCACGAAATCAAAAAATAACGAAATCATATTTACTGCCAAACGAATCATAGCAATCGAATTTACCATAATTTCGTGAACGATTTCAGCGATCGAATATGCACGAGATCGAATTAATCAAAATTGAAAATCGCGATCGATATACATGTTAGAAGACGATTGTTGAAGATCAAATATGGAAAAGAAAAAAATTCGCGTTGGAAATCATAGACGAGATCGAGAAATGTGAGATAGCCGATTGCGGAGGAAGAAGAAATAAGCGCACGTGAAGAAGAAAAGAAACAGTGTATTGTCCTTTTGAGTAAAATTTTAGTGGGTAGTCCTTATGGTTAAAAAGGCCTTCAATTTTGTCCTTGTAAAAATTTTTCTGCATTTAAAAAGGGAGATATTTAAATTTCAAAAATATTTTATTTTCAAAGAATTTATGGATTCTAATTAAAATCTTGCAAATGAATGAAACTTGCGTATTTCACTATGATAAGCATATATATGCAAATGGTTAAAAAATGTTGAAATAATTGGTAAGAATGTGAAAGCTAAACAGGTAGTATAAAGAACAGATGGTTAAGAAATTAGCGTTTCTAGAAATATCATGTATTAAATAACATCATCATATTTAATAAGAAATATTAAATTTATGTATATTATGTAAAGCATTTCAGAAATATTATGTGTGTGATAAGAAAGTTTTTTGTCATATCAGCGTTTCCAGAAATAATGTATTAAATAACATCATCATATTTAGTAAGAAATCTTAAATTTACGTATATTATGTAAAGCATTTCCATATACTAATAAAGTTTCGTCATATTATGTATTTCCAAAAATATTACTCAAAAATGTTATTATGTATGTTATTTTTACAAATAATATACATTTGTAAAAAAGATTAGTGAATTTAAGATTAGTAAATTTACGTATATTATGTATGTTATTTCCAGAACTAAATTTTTTTAGTAAATTTACGTATATTATGTATGTTATTCCCAGAACTTAAAAAGATTAGTAAATTTACGTATATTACGTATAATATACATTTGTAAAAAGAACTAAAAAGCATTTCATCATCTCACGTATATTGTTGAAAACGTTATTATGTTTGTTATTTTTACATAATATTTCCAGAAATATTTATTGTAATTTACGCCATTTTGGAAATAATAGTTTACGTATATTATGTAAATAAAGCATTTCCAGAAATATTTGAATAGACAAAATTATTAATTATACATGTGATAAAAAATCAAGTAAAGAGCAATAAAAATAATTATTATCATCATATTATGTAAAGCATTTCCAGAAATATTACTGAAAACGTTATTATGTATGTTATTTTTACAAATAATATACATTTGTAAAAAAGATTAGTGAATTTAAGATAAGTAAATTTACGTATATTATGTATGTTATTTCCAAAACTTAAAAAGATTAGTAAATTTACGTATATTACGTATAATATACATTTGTAAAAAGAACTAAAAAGCATTTCGTCATATCATGTATATTATTGAAAACTTTATTATGTTTGTTATTTTTACATAATATTTCCAGAAATATTTATTGTAATTTACGCCATTTCGGAAATAATAGTTTACGTATATTATGTAAATAAAGCATTTCCAGAAATATTTGAATAGACAAAATGATTAATTATACATGTGATAAGAAATCAAGTAAAGGGCAATAAAAAAAATTATTAATTACATTTGTTAGTCAGACGAAATACATGTAATTTTTCCTAATTTGTAAAAATACATGCAATTTTTTTAATAATTATTCCTAATTTGTAACAACGCATGTAATTTTTTTTAATATACTGTCATTCTTATGTTGTTTCAAATAATTTAAAAAACTACAATAAAATAATATTTTTAATCAATTATATCTAACCTTTTAGACTTTTTTGATGAATATTTATTTATGTATATAATATTTGCATGTGCTTGATTAGTTAGAATAATTATTCCTAATTTGTAACGATACATGTAATTTTTTTAATATATTTACATTCGTATTTAGTTTCAAATAATTTAAAAAACTACAATAAAATAATATTTTTAATCAATTATATCAAACCTTTTAGACTTTTTTGTTGAATATTTATTTATGTATTTAATATTTGTATGTGCTTGATTAGTTAGAATAATTATTCCTAATTTGTAACAATACATGTAATTTTTTTAATATATTGTCATTCGTATGTAGTTTCAAATAATTTAAACAACTATAATAAAATAATATTTTTAATCAATTATATCAAACCTTTTAGACTTTTTTGTTGAATATTTATTTATGTATTTAATATTTGCATGTGCTTGATTAGTTAGAATAATTATTCCTAATTTGTAACAATACATCTAATTTTTTCAACATATTGTTATTCGTATGTAGTTTCAAATAATTTAAAAAACTAAAATAAAATAATATTTTTAATCAATTTTATAGCATTACAATGTTGGAATAATTAAAGATTAGTGGGAATAATTCAAGGTCAGACCAAAGGTTAGAATAATTAAATGACCTGTATAATTATGGACAATTTGAGTATTTTACGGTCGGACCAATTATATATGGACATATTGAAAATTTCTCCCAAGTACCTACCATTTATTCATTCATAATTAATATTTATGACTAATTTGCGCATGGAATTCAAAAGTGATCAGAGAAAATAAGCTTAATGATTTTGGGTTTAAAGGCAAGTCTATAAGGCTGCAATTAATGTGAAATAACTTTACATATGAAATGAATGTTCCTGGACAACTTCTTGCATGACATATATGGATATAAATAAGATAAACAATTACCATGCCCCATTAGGGAAAATGTTGAGATTTATAAAATAAACCAGATTATTTTTAATGTTGCCTTAATTGAAATTTACAACGATTATTTTTAATGTTGCCTTAATTAAAATTTACAACGACTATTTTTAATTTTGCCTTAATTTGTTCATTCTAACATGAAAATTACAACAATTATTTTTAATGTTGCCTTAATTGAAATTCCAAATTTCATGATAAAATAATTAGACATAATTAGAAATTATCCATAATTAGAAATTCGTTATACTAAATTGAATAAAATTTAACAAAACAGGCTTTAGTTCTTGCAATAATTTTTTAAATTTTTCAAAAATTTCTCAATTTTAATAGAATTGCTTAAATAATAGAAGAAAAATATCAATATATTTAAATTACAACGATTATTTTTAATGTTGCCTTAATTGAAATTTCAAGTTTCATGATAAAATAATTCATTAACCTTTAAACAAATATATATAATTCATATCAAAATTTATTACTTTAAAGTTTATTTTATTTACTAATATTTCATTTGAGTTCGATTTCGGAAAAAATAAAAAATGAATTAAGAAGAAAACTACAAATATTGTCTAAGTTAAATGGAATCAGTATTCCATTTAAGATTAACTGCGATAAAAGAAATAAAAAGTCAAGAATATTAAGCTATACATATATATATATATTAAAAGAAATAATAAATGGTAATAAATTAAAATTAGTATATACTTGTATGTTAATTAGATTTGAAAAAATGTTACGAAATAAAGGAAAATGAAAGCGACGAAAATTATTACATTAATTAACATTAACGTTAAAACTTGTCATAAATGCACATAAAGAAAGAAAATACAATGAACTGATATTTATAAGGCTTGTTATGATTATTGAATATACATTGTAATTAATGCATCATTCAAAGGAGGACAAAATGGGTGTTGTAAAAAAGCTACAGACGGACACAAGTTTTTGAAGGCTCGGTAGAATTAAGAAAAACAGACAAAGTAGGTTTGATTATTTATGACTCCTCCTCCAGATTAACGTTATGGCCGCTTCTATTTGCAATCTATTTGTATCCAATAACCAAAGTAAAATCTATTTATATCAACATTTGCTGAAGCGGCCGGCTACCACTACAAAAGGCAGCTTAAATTGCGACGGGGTGGGGCAACGGTTTGTGACGGCTAGAAAAGCGGCCATCGCTAGCCGTCGCAAACCGTTGTTCGATTTGCAGAAATATAACGACCGAACCATCCTCTTCCTCATTCTATTTTTCCCCCCAAAAACTTTCCTAAACCCTACCCGTCGCCTCTCCTTGCTGCTCCGATTCCAAGCCTCCAAATTCGCTTCCAAGGTATTGATTTCATTCTACTATGTCTTCTAACTCTAGTTTATGCTTAATTAGGGTTAATTAGAGGCTTTGGTTGCTAATTTATATGAGTTTGCAAAATTGAATGTTTATGGATATGAAATTGGTTGTCTCGAGGGATGTTTATGATATTGGTTGTGTTGTAAGTTGATTTGGGGATAAGTGTAATTGACTAGGAGGGTAAAATCGATGAATATTACATATGTAATTGATTTAGGAGGTTGAACAATGATTATCACGTGTTTAATTAGACGTACGATGATTATGTTGTATGTAGAATGTGTTGTATGATGATTTGAGAATGAATGGAATTAATGTAATTGTTTAATGGTAGTAAATTGATTATTATTGAAATGGTGCGACGATGTCCCTAGTCTACATGCATGCACTGTTATGTCCCCATCGGATGCAAGAATGGTCGGTCCAAAAGAATGCACTTGCAATTGAAAAAAAATTGTTTTGTTACTATAATATTTAGTAATCAAATGTTGATTAAAAATGTTAATTCAAAATGGTTCATAATTTAGGTTTAGATCGTAAGAATCTTGATAAATGTAATGAAAATCATGTAACTCAACTCTTTGAATTTTTTATGAAATTAAATAATTAACTTGAAAGCTTAGTTTATCTTTCAAAAATTTAAACTAACTAAAATTAATTTTATAATTTATACATTAAACTAAAATGAATCAAAACTTACTAAAACTAATTGTCATGTTAGTTTACAAATTGAAATTATGAAAAATTATTATGTAGACGCTATACAGTCAAGGCGCGCACCCAGGCGCAAAAAGGCGTAAGGCGCAAGTGAGAGGCTTTTTTGAAGTTTAAGGCGCACCTTTTACTGAAGCGCAAAAAGGTCCAAAGCGCAAAAGGCGCGCTTTTTCATTTGATGTGTATTTCTTGTTTTAAACTTAGGATGAATGCGTTTTGACTTGTTATGTGAACCCCTTAGATAAATTTGGCCCCGTCCGACAAGTGTTGTATATGATCGTTATATGGATATTCGTTTTTCCATAAAACGGAAATCTATATTCATCTGATACAATATTCGTTAGATTTGTCCTTGTATTGGACAAGTTACAAATATAATAACATAACCATATTTTATAAATCATTTCAGTTTAAACGGTTAACAAAAGTTCGATGGCACTTCCTTTTTATTCCATGTGTACACACATTTGTGTACGATACAGGGACCAAAGGGAAGTGCTACCAAAATTTTGTTGAACCGTTTAACCTGAAAGAATTTATAAAATATGCTTACGTTATTATATTTGTAATAGGAAGTAGGTAGATCGGCCGTCAAAGTAGAAAGAAATAAACAAAAAACTGAAAACATGAAGTAGTTGTAAATGAAATTTTACAAGATTTCAATTAATACAAAGTGTTTGATCGAACTTTCTAACATATTTGTTGCAAATCAGGAAAATGTTCGATTATTTTCGTGATTGTAGTTGGATGTATCAACCCCGTACCGGTAAGAAAGGGTCGATAAAGGAACATTTTTGTAACGGTGCCCAAGAATTTATTAGATTCGCTAAATCTAATAATCGGAGTAACCTAGACATTCGATGTCCGTGTAGTAAGTGCAAACATTTGAGGCATTGGAAGCCAAATGTAGTAGAAGTACATCTGTATAAATTTGGTTTTGTGTTGAATTGTTACTTATGCGATCGTCTTGGAATTGTAAGTGATTACCCAAAGATACACGAAAATGGAAAGCATGTTGAAATTCTAGGTAAATTGGACATTCATAATTGGTGCAAACAAAGTATATTTTGAGAGTTACCTTACTGGAAAAATATAAAACTTCGGCATAATATTGATGTCATGCACAATGACAAAAACGTTTTTGATAACGTTTTTAATACAGTTTTGAATGTAAAGGGGAAAACCAAGGACGACGCGAATTCATGACGTGATATATTGCACTTTTGTAAATGGCCGGCACTTCACTTGTATGCCGAGAATAAAAAACCCAAAGCATGCAATGAGCTAGACAACAGGCAAGTAAAACTCGTGCCAAAGTGGGTGGAAGGATTACGATGTCCTGATGGGATTTCTTCTAACCTCCGTAGATGTGTGGACTTTAAAAACAGTAAATTGAGTGGGATGAAAAGCCATGATTGTCATATAATGATGGAATACTTTTTACCTGTGATTTTCAAGGAACTGTTGCCCACAAAAATATGGAGTGTTATAACAGAATTAAGTATGTTTTATAAACAACTCTGTTCAACGACGTTGAAAGTAGATCGTTTACGTAAGCTTCAATTAGAAATCCCTGTACTACTCTGCAAACTTGAGAAAATATTTCCACCAGGTTTTTTTAATGTATTGGAACATTTACCTATTCATCTTCCGTCCGAAGCACTCCTTCGAGGTCCAGTGCAATATGGATGGATGTATCAATTTGAGAGGTAATTTTGTGTATACTCAATACTGTTGATAGATTACAAATTAGATTTTTGTACCAACATATAAATTAAATTACTCTTATTATAGGTACTCGAATCATTTGAAGAAAAAATTAGGCAAAAAGCTCGAGTAGAAGGTTCGATTTGCAAATCGTACCTTGAAGAAGAAGCTTCATTTTTTTCTCTCACTACTTTAGTGAAGATGTGAACTTGTCTTTCATATTTGTTCCTCGTAATGAAGAAGCCGTTGAACAGGAGTCTTCTCAGACAATGTTATCTATTTTTAGACAACACGGAAGACCTGCTGGAAAATGTGTAGAAATATGGTTAAGCGATAAAGAATACAATGTGGCATACACATATGTTCTGTTAAATTGTGTGGAAGTTGCACCATTTGTCAGGTTATATAAAATTCATGTTCAATTTAATTATATATACATCTATATTTATTTGTCTATATTAATAGAAAAGGAACAAAACACATATTTGCAGTATATATGAATCATAGCATCCATCTGGTGATCTCCGCAAAGAATTTGCGGGATGGTTTTCAGACTATGTTCACGATCCCAAAAACTGTGTTGTTAACGAAGGATTACGACATCTTGCTATTGGACCAAAAAGAAATGTCAAGACTTATCCAATATACTTTGTCAATGGATTTAAATTCAACACCAATGATTACGGAGCTGAAAAATTAACGTATAATAGTGGTGTATTTGTCAAAGGTAGTGATGATCCAGAGGAGCATATAAAAGATTTTTATGGCGTCTTAACGCAAGTTGTAGAGTTGACATATTATGTTCGTCCCTCAGAGAAAAATTATCTATTCAAATGCAACTGGTTTATCAATGTTCCTAGTTCTGGAGTTAGCGTGCACAAAGATTACAAGTTAATAGAAATAAGGCATACGTCGCATTACTATAAGTATGATCCTTTCGTGTTAGCTAAGCAAGCACTACAAGTGTATTTTGCTTCGTATCCATCCTTAAAAAAAAGATAAAGCAGATTGATGGGCTGTTTTTTAAACAAAGGCAAGATTTACATTTGATGGAAATAATATTCCAAACGAAGCAGCGTATCAAGTGGATCTTGAGCCGAATACTGAAATTATAATAGCTGATGACATTGATGTCGGGTTGTTGAATGATGAAGCGAATGTTTCAGTAGATGCATTTGAAAGTACTGAAGAAAATGATATAGAGTATGAGACTAAGTCTGCTTCCGAAGATGATGAAGACTGATGTTATGTATTTACGTTATGTACTATTATGAGCTATGTATCATGTTGTGTACTCTTCTGAGCTATGTAATAGCAATGTTAATGTTGAATATGTATATGTGTTATGCATTGTTCTTGTCATGTATGATTTATGTAATGATAATAATGACTGATGTTAACAAATCAAGTTATTTTGTATGCATTATATGATTGTAACAGATATGTCAGATAGACAACGCTCGAGGAGTTCATCTCAGCAGACTCCTTCACCATCTCCTGCGCCAGGTGTAGGTCCTAGCAGCTCTGAGCCAGATCTGCGGCGACGTGCAGAGGTTGTTCCGAAGAGTGCTGGGTAAGTATCTAATTTATTTCCATTTAAATTAGTTAAAAATATATGGTTTATCTATGTAAACATGTACACAGCACCGAGTTTGAAATCGAGCCAGCGGATTTCATTTTAAAAGTGTCAAAGCAGTCGTACACGAGTAGGATGTTTGGGACTTGGCCTCATTGGGATAGTATCCTACCCTACATCAAGAACGCCATTCTAGCCGATTTGCTGGTAAGTATTTATTTATTTTATTATTGGAAATTAATATATATTGTAAATAATTCAAAATAAATTTAATTTGCAGGCGGTTGTCCGTGTAGAGGACCATGACATGTAGGTTTTTTTGACACACCTGAATATTAAAATGCGAAAGAATTACCGAGAAACAATTTCCAGGGCAAAGACATCACAGAAGAAGCCTAGATGGATGGCTGACGATGTTTGGGCTGGATTTCTAGCATATTGGGATACTGAAGCAACGAAAATAAGATATAATGAAAATAATCACATTTATGTTGATAACATTCTTTTATTTAATAATGTATCAAATTTAATAGGAAGTAGCAAAAAGAAATAAAGAAAATAGAGCTAAGAATCCTGGTTTACATCGCGGTGGCTTAAAATCATTCCAGCAGCATAGGAGAGAATTGGTATAAATTTGAAATAGTTTTTAGCATATGTTCACGTAAAAATTGAGTGCATATCATTCATTTTTATTTTTAGTAATTTTATTACTGTATATATATACTCATATGACAAAGTATAGAAGAGAGCCTACGATGGCAGAGGTTTTCAGGCATACTCATGCGGTGGAGCATACCGATGACGAAGGGAACGTGACATATGATTGGGCGGACGACAAGGCTGCGAGCGTAATGGTAAATATACTTATTAATAATTAAAATATTTCATATTCGTTCATATCACATTATATTATTAAATTATATGACATTTGTATTGAAATTATATTGGTATTGTAGGAGATATATGATGCAGAGTCAGCTAGAGTGACTCAGGCCAGTGGACGAGATGAGCTTACGGTTGCAGAGTGCGATCGTATTTGGGATGCAATTATTCAGCCGCCTAGTCGTAATAGGCGATACGGCTTCGGCAATCAGGAAGTACCTTTTTTAATTTAAGTTTACATTTAAAGTGTATTCAATTAACATGCATTCTTTTACCTTCTTTTTATATTAACATGTTAAATTGACATTATAAATATAGAAGCTTTAAATTGACATGTGTATTGATCTTCAAAGTCCATGTATATATTATAAGTCCATTTATAAATGTGAATTTGAATTATTTCGCAGGCTATTGATTTTCAACGAGGATATAGGAAGTCCATGGAGCAGGAGGCTATAGTTCAGTTGAAGGAGCAACTAGAAGAGATGAACGATTGGAGAAGAAGCCAGCTGGCTCAGGAGATAGACGAGCGCATTGCACGCTATTATGACGAGCATGGATCGATGCCAGACGAGGACGATGGTGGGGATGCTACAAGCGAAGAAGAAGAAGAAGACGACGAGTAGTTTGTTTGTTCTTGTGCTTGGGTATGTATATATACTTACTTTTTTATTTGCTTTATGTACGTACGATGATATTTGATGACGGTAGGGTGTGGTTTGATGTATTTTGATGTTTTGTGATGATGGGACGATGATATTGTTTTTCGGATGTATGATGAGGGTATGTTATGGTATTGCGATGAATTTAGTAATGTTTTGAATATATTGTGTGTTGTAGTTATATTTATGAGTGCGTATTGATGATCAGCTGAGGAGGTATGCACTAGGGTTAACAGGGAAATGAGATGAGAGCGAAATGCAGCTCCAGCAATTGGCGGAGACGAGGCAGTGTCATGAGGATCAGCTGAGGAGGCTGCTTCAAATAAGAAGCAGAAGGCAGGACGGCATGTACTATTGGTCTGACTGTAACAAGATTTTCAAATAAGAATGAGAATGGGCCTAGTCTTTGGCAAATAGCAGATGGGCCGCTGGGCCGTTAAATGTGGAAAGCAGCTCGAGGTGGCTAAGGGAGAGGTCAGGAGAGGGAGGCGCCGTGAGGGACAAGGTTATAGAGAGGACAATGCCATTGAAGATTGAAGGTAAGCTGGATCTTTTGCTGAAGTTGGGGGCATGCACTAGGGTTTCTAGAATTTATTTGTTTGTATTAAGTTCATTTTAATATTTTAATTTGGTAACTGTTTCCTTTCCAGATGCATAAATGGATAGCTTGATGATGGTGGCTTTATGGCAAGAATGCACGATGCACTTGGCATGCGTATTTGTGTGATATATGAATAAACCGTTGTTTTCGATTTAATTTGATTTTGACCCGTAACTTGTTTTTCTTTAATTATGATTGATTTAGAATTCAACATAACTGCTTATCAAAGTATTCTATGTTAAATTTTCTTTAATAAGAAGGCCAGACTCATTAAACATTCAGAACTCATTACTTTTTTTTACCCATAACAGTTGAACTACCTGGCTATAGAAAATTAAATCTCATCTCTATGACAATATTCAATCAATTGTGTCATCATGTTATCCAGAAGGAATGCATCCCTTGCATGCATGCTTACATGCAACAAATGTATTCTTTCCGTTAAAAGATATGGATCAAACTCTATGTTGTTTCAAGGATAGGTAGGTGTCTGAAGTAGTCACGAAATTCAAAAGGGTGTAGGGTCTACATGGTAACGCCAAGGATAGTGCAACAGACCAATAAATCATGGTTGTTTGTGTGATCTTAGCAGATGAACAATGTCTTAATATGGGCCAAGCATTAAATAAACATTGTTAAAGGATCATGTTAAAAATGGTTGTTCCACGTAGTTGGATGTATACACGGATCTAGTGTACATTATTAAAAAAAGAGACAGCTATTTAAACTAGGGGTGTTACGGTTACGGCAACCGTCAATTTTACCTCCAACCGTAACCGCAACCGTTGTTGACGGTTGACAAATTTTATAACCACTATCGTAACCGTCTAACAGTTACCGCAACCATTACCGTAAGTTTACATTGTTATCCATAAATAATTCAAGTTTTAACATTAATTTTAAGAATTGGTTTATTTATCTATGAAACAAACCATCCATGTCCATGTTATCTATGAATAAAGGCCCAAATAATTTATATATATGTTATTTCTTTAGCTAAGTTATTGAAAAACATATTTTTTTATGAAATACAACAACAAAAAATCATATACGGTTGGTATGGTTTACCGCGATTATCAAAATCCACAACCGTCACCGTCACCGTTACCGTAGTAGACAGCAACCATGGGAGCGGTTAATGCGGTTCGACGGTTGAATGGTCCAACCGTAACAACCCTAATTTAAACACAAAATTAGACGTAAACACAGAGACACAAAACCTCGAACATTGAATTATTTTGTCCTTATTTGAAGAGTGGAATTCAGGGAGCTATCTAGATCAATTGTTTTTAAACAGATTTTCATTTAAAAAATGATTTACATCAACACTTTCGAGTTCTTATCCACCTACTCACTTTACCATAATTATTAATACATTACTATTTAACTAGTGAATTTCAACTTTTCCGTACTGAGAATTTCAGTTTAGATTTATACAGCAAAAATATTTCATAAAGAGTGAGAGAGTCCAAATGAATCTAAATAAGAAGAACATGCAGCAAAATGAGAGAGGGGAAAACAAATCAAACCAACCTGGAAAACAAAAATCCAAAATAGGAACATATGTTCGAAAGTCTGGAACAAAACCAAAAGTATCTAAACTTTACAGGTATACTAATAAAATGTCTTTTATCAGTTGTTCACTCTAATTAAGTGGTTTATTCCTATAAACATGAGTACGCACGAAAAAGTACATGGGTTGAATTTTGGTGAATTAGATGTTTCTGAAATGGTACTTCAGGTTTATCACTTGATTAACGTTGCATCTGAAAATGAATTGTTTAGTTTCTCCACTACAGAGGTTGCCTAATATTTGTTGCTCGAATGACAAATGTCAAGGACATTTACCTCTAAGGAGAGTAGGTTCATATTTGACTAGTGAAAATAAGTTGTCAATTATGGATATAACAATCGATGGGCTCATGCACTCCACCAATCAAGCGTCACGTACAAATTCACTCATTCTCTTCGAGGAAGGGTGAGCTTATCATTTCTCTTTAAACAAACTACCATTATTAAACTAGATTTGATTGAATATACAGATTTTGACAATGCATTAAGTTAATTCTAATTGATTTAATTGAAAATCGCGCCCAACCAAGATTGATGATCCCAGATTTTTCATAATACAATTAAGTAAACATAATACTCTGTGCAACAGGTCCAACCATACAATAACAATGCATTTCTGACCAAAAAGCATAAATTTTAACTTCGAAACCTATGACCAAACGCGTTCAGTCTTGCAACATCCATAAGCTAGAGAAGAGAAGGAATATTCATGCGCCACAAACTAATGGTTGGAGACAAGATCCCAAATAGATGATAGACGATCTCGAATTGAGGATCGCCACCGCTGCCACTTTAGATTCGCTGAATAGTTGTAAAAATTAAAACAAAGCAAGATTTTTATTTTTGAATTATGTGTGTTAGTCTTAGATTTTCAATGATTTTACTATGTGAGTTTCATAGCACGCTTTATTTTTCGTTCGAAACCGCAATGATTGTTGAAATTTTTATTTGATCATCATTTCGAGCCGCACATAAATGGCCCAAATTCCGGCATACAACAAGAATTTATTACCCTGGTATGAATTAATAAATTATAATCCAGTAAATGTTAAATTTCTGTTCTATTATATGTAAAAGAGAATACATGTCCATTATATTCTTTTCTTTCACTTGATCTCAGCTCAATTTCTTACGCATATTCTACATACGGTACCCTTTAATTCAAAAATTATTCGATATTTCTGGTTGGAAATAATGACTGAGTCACGTACTTCGCCGCTTTCTTGAACACGATTCGACGATCTGGTCATTTGTGCAAACCAGCTCGTACTGTCGCCGCCGCCTCTAGGATAAAACAGCCTCTGAAAAACAATAACTGATTTGCTTGCACAACAAATCAGTACAGATTTGCACTTTCAAAAATGAACACTGCTCGAAAATTTCTGAAAGAAGATTTTAATGGCGGAGAGAAGAAGAGAATATATAATTCGGTATCTATTCTCGTCTATAGCTGAAGACTATATATAGACGGGAATTAGGGTTTTACTGAGTAGTGGAAGAAAAAACGGATCTGCTGAAATTACGTGACAAGAGTTTACCGTTGCACAAAAAATTATCGATGTAGAAATTTTTTCATAAAAAAAAAAAACGATTCGAAAACCGCAATGTTTTCTAGTCCAAAAATATAAGTGTCTACACCACAAAGTCAACGCCCACGCCACGCCCAAGCTCAATCCCAAGCCCAAACCGAACCGAACCGGGTCGGGTCGGTCGGTCGCGCGTGTGTGGTGATCATGATGCATCGTCTCCCTCCTCACAACAAAGAATGTATTGGAAGCCCCAAGACCCCAACATGACTTCTTAGAAACAAGTATAAATACTTGCTTCTCCCATATAGTCCCATGATGTGAGACTATTCACATATAGGAGTCATTCATGCACTTATTCCAACATTTTTAATAATTCACCTAATGTTTATAAAAACATTTTCAATCCCCCACTTGAATTTTAAAAAATGTTTTCGAGCAATTTCTAAAAAAACATAAGATTGTGCATAAACAAAGGTGTCATCCGACTTGAACCTTTGCATAGTGAATAAGATTCAGTTTTTACTAGAGTGACACGTAGTCTTGAACTATATTCTTAACATCAAACCACACACAACCTTTTCTATAGCGAAATCAAATACTCCCGTGCATTTATGGCCATGCGCGTTTATCCTAATTTAGTGAACGCTCTAGAAGTTTTGCCCAAAACTCCATAGGAAACGACCACATTTCCACATTCTCAAATATGAGTCTATCAAGAGCACTCCTGAAGGTAGGTACTCCACTCCAAATAGAGTATAGATCTCATTAAGAGTTTCTATTAACTCATCCTCTAATCACTTCAGGAATACATGCATAGCATGTTCAACTCCTATCACTGCACAACTTGTTTTTACCCGTTGAACCTAGTTCTTGGGATCTCAAGTCATTTAAGTCGGGTTACCATTGTGCGTGACTCAACAATCTAAGGGCAATAGTTCCATTATTTTAGAAGAATTAAGGACTTTCTCTCTGGACAGTCCTTTCGTAAAAGGATCTGCCAAATTTTCATCACTACGTACGTAATTTACTCTAACGGTACCTGTAGCAAGTAGTTCTCTAACAGTGTTGTGCTTACGACGTATTTGTCGTCTTTTACCATTATAATAACGGTTCTAAACTTTTGCAATAGCTGCGGTACTATTGCAATGTATCAACACAACTGATATCGGTTTTTCCCATAAGGAAATCTCAGCTAGCAGAATTCTCAAATATTCTGCTTCTTCACTAGATTTGGCTAGTGCTATCATCTCAGACTCCATAGTAGATTGAGCCAAAATAGTCTGTTTTTTGGATTTCCAAGAAGCAGCTCCTCCAGCAATGCTAAATATGTAGCCACTGATTGCTTCAGAATCATCAAATAAGGTATTCCACTCTGCATCAGAATATCCTTCAAGTACAGCTGGAAACCTTTCATAATGTAATACAAGGTTCATAGTTCGTTTAAGGTATCTCATAACCCTTTCAATAGCATGTCAGTGCTCTATACTAGGTCTACTGGTAAACCTACACAATAATCCCATGACATAGGCAATGTCGGGTCTAGTACAATCAATGGCATGCTGAAGGCTGCCAATGATGCTCGCATAATCAGACTA
Source organism: Allium sativum (assembly GCA_030737875.1). NCBI lineage: Eukaryota > Viridiplantae > Streptophyta > Magnoliopsida > Asparagales > Amaryllidaceae > Allium > Allium sativum. Next base: position 299,924,224 of record CM060922.1, read on the forward strand.
TCTTACATCTTCACTAGTGTTCTTAAATAACTTTACACTTGGTTCATATGGTGTACATGCAGGTTTACAGTCAAAGTAATTGTATTTCATTAGTATCTTCTCAATGTAATAAGATTGATCTAAAGAAAGTCCCTTTTCTGACCTAGTAATTTTAATACCAAAGATTACACTCGCCTCGCCTAGATATTTCAAATCAAAATTGGCACTTAATAAGGATTTGATTGAGTTTGTGGCATAAATGTTTGACCCAAAGATGAGAACGTCATCTACATAAAGACATATAATAGTGCAAATGTCATTCTCAGATTTGTAATAAATGCATTTGTCACTTTCATTAACTTTAAAACCATGTGAAATGGTTAAATTATCAAATTTTTCATGCCATTGTTTAGGTGCTTGTTTTAAACCATATAATGATTTATCTAGTTTGCACACTTTATGTTCTTGACTATGCACTACAAATCCTTCAGGTTGGTCCATATAAATTTCTTCATCTAATTAACCATTTAAAAAGGCAGTTTTAACATCCATTTGGTGTATAAGTAAATTATTAATGGAAGCAAGTGAGATTAATACCCGAATGGATGTTATTCTAGTTACAGGTAAAAAGTGTCGAAGAAATCTATATTTTCTTTTTGTTTAAAACCTTTAGCTACAAGTCGTGCTTTATATTTATCAATAGTGCCACCAGGTTTTAATTTCTTTTTAAGCACCTATTTGCAGTCTATAGATTTACAATCAAGGGGTAAATCTGCCAAATGCCAAGTCTTATTAGATTCCAAGGAATCCATCTCATTATTTATAGCCTCTTGCCAAAAATCGGCATCTAAAGAAGATAAGGCCTCTTGGAGGTTTAAGGGGTCCTCCTCTATAGTAAAAGCACAAAAATCCGAACCAAAATCTTTTACGGTTCTTGCTCTTTTACTTCTTCTAGGTTCAGCTTCAGAATTTTCATTAAGTTCTGTTCTAATAGGCATACTTAAAGTGCCCCCACTATTCCTTAATTTAAAAGGAAATTTTGTTTCATAAAAATCGACATCATTTGATTCAATTATATTTTGTGCATTTATGTCATAAAATTTGTATGTTTTAATTGCATAGCCTATAAATGCACATTCATATGCTCTAGTTGCCAATTTTATTCTCTTAAGGTCTGGAATGCGAACATATGCTAAACAACCCCAAGTTCTAAAGTATGAGACATTGGGTTTATGATTCTTTAAAATTTCATAAGGTGAAATTTTATTCTTAGATTTAGGGATCCTATTCAGAACATAGCATACAGTCAATAAATTCCCCCCCCCCCCCTCAATGTTTTGCTGCACCAGAATTTAGTAGAATGACAACTACTAATTCGGTAAAGATCCTATTTTACCTTTCAGCTTTACCGTTCATTTCAAGAGAATAGGGTACAGTTCTCTTAGGTACTATACCATGTAGTTTATAGAAATCCAGAATTGAAGTAGATTCATATTATGTTCCTCTATCACTTCAAAGTCTCTTAATTTTCCTATTTGCTTGATTCTCAATTTCAGTTTTGAATGTTTTAAACATGTCAAATGCATCACTTTTATTTTTCATAAAATATACATAGGTGAAATCAGAGCAGTCGTCAATAAAAGTGATAAAATAACGATGTCCATGTCTAGTCAAAGTGCCATCAAGCTCACATATATCAGTATGAATCAAGTCTAAAGGTTCGGAAATCCTATCAACAGATTTATGAGTTTTCTTTGTGATTTTAGCTTGTGTACAGAATTCACATTTATCAGGTTCAGATTCTGTCATTTTAGGAATCATATCTAAGGTGCTCATGTTATGAATTATTCGTTTATTAACATGACATCATCTAGAGTGCCAAATATTAAAATCACACAACATATATGCAGAAGTAGTCACTTTATTAGTTTCAACATTCAATTTAAACATACCCTCACAAGCATAACCCTTTCCCACAAAAGTTTCCTTATAAGTTAAGGTATACAAATTAGCCCCATTAACTTGAGTAAAGCCAGCCTTATTAAGGAGAAAGCCAGAAAGCAGATTCTTCCTTATCTCTCAAGTATGCGTAACATCTTTCAGAATTACAGTCTTTCCAAAGGTAAACTTGATTTCCACATAGCCAATCCCTGCAACTTTAGTGGTGTGAGAATCTCCCAATAACACTTTTTGATTATCAACAGCCGTGTATGTAGTGAACAAGTCACAATCATGGTATACATGGCGAGAAGCACGAGTGTCTACCCACCAACCCTCTGATCCACCAACAAGGTGAATCTCAGTAATCATAGTCGTAAGAGGCTCCTTAGTTAGGTTAGCCTGCGGTGCAGAGCTTGGCTTGTTCTGACGCTTTCGTGCCATATGACCTGGTTTTCCACAGTTGTAAGATAGAAACAACTATCCAGAATCATTCATTTGGGGTTGGTTTCTGCTGTCCTTTTGCGTTTCCTTGCGGATTCTCATTCTATCTGTTGCGCCTGTTCTGATTCTTAAATGATTTCTAGTTCGGTTTTAGAACAACGGGTTAGATCTTCTTAGTGTTATTGTTATTGACAATCAGCACCTCTTCTTTCTGGTCCTGCTTGCGTGCCTCCTCTTCAATACGGAGGCGCGTGATCAAGCTCTCTAAGGAAAATTCCTTAGTCTTATGTCGTAAGACATTCTTAAAATCTTTTCAACTTGGGGGCAATTTTTCAATAATAACAGCAACTTGAAACCGTTCGTCCAATATCATACCTTCAGAGATGATCTCATGAGCTATTTTCTGAAGCTTATGAGATTGCATCTCTACTGACCTATCATCTGTCATCTGGTACTTGAGATAGCGGCTCACAGCATATTTCTTTGCCCCTGCCTCCTCTGTGTCATATTTTTTCTTCAGTGCTTCCCAAATCTCCTTTGTTGTCTTTTCATCTGAGTTATAGTAGTCATACAGGTCATCGCTCAGTCGATTTAGAATAAAATTCTTGTATAGGTAATCTTGTTCAGTCCAGGTCTATAGCTGCTCTGATTGTTTAGTCTAGGTTGTCATCTATGCTACATCATCCTCGTTAGGTCTGTTAGTAGTCAGCGCAGCCACCACCTTTCTCATCGTCAGGTAGAACTGCATCTTCTGACGCCATCGCTTGAAATGCAAGCCTTCAATCTGAATGGAGCACCAGTCACGAGAGGGAACTGGAAGGCAGAGGGTAGAGCAGCATCGTCTAGGGCTAAGGGTGAAGCCATTGTTCCAGATCATCTTCAAATTGTTGGGAAACAATGGCTGAGTCACGTACTTCGTTGCTTTTTTGAAGACGATTCGGCGATCTGGTCAGTGGTGTAAACCAGCTCGTACTGTCGCCGCCGCCTCTAGGATAAAACAGCCTCTGAAAAACAATAACTGATTTGCTTGCACAACAAATCAGCGCAGATTTGCACTTTCGAAAATAAACACTGCTCGAAAATTTCTGAAAGTAGATTTTAATGGCGGAGCAAGAAGAGAATATGTAATTCGGTATCTATTCTCGTCTATAGTTGAAGACTATATATAGACGGGAATTAGGGTTTTACTGAGTAGTGGGAGAAAAAACGGATCTGTTGAAATTACGGGACAAGAGCTACCATTGCACAAAATATTATCGACGTAGAAATTTTTTCATAAAAAAATGGTTCGAAAAATGCAATGTTTTCTGGTCCAAAAATATAAGTGTCTACACCACAAAGTCAAGGCCCAAGCCCAAACCGAACCGAACCGGGTCGGGTCGAGTCGAGTCGGTCGGTCGCGCGCGCATGTGTGATGGTCATGATGCATGGTCTCCCTCCTCACAACATAGCATGTATCGGGAGCCCCAACATGACTTCTTATAAATAAGTATAAATACTTGCTTCTTCCATATAGTCCCATGATGTGGGACTATTCACATGTAGGAGCCATTCATACACCTATTCCAACATTTTTAATAATTCATCTAACGTTTATAGATACATTTTCAACATTTCCCCCAGGATGTATCTGAATTATCCACTCATCCAACTCGAAACTTGTTGATAATATCTCAAACATCCTATCAACAAGTTTTATTTACTAACTATATTAAATTAGTTTCTAATACTTCGAAACATCCACTTTGATATATAAGAGAATCATATATTTGTTTCTCTTTTCCAATTCCGAGGAATAATCTAAGCGAATATTACGCATACATCCCTAAAACCAAACTTAATTAGGCTCATATCTGGTCATAAACTTATTATAAATTAGGTCCCTATTTTTCAAAAGTAGATCTAAAAATAAAAAATAAAAAAATTACGTAAATGAATATTTAAATAAATCATGCATTCAAAAAAAAAATTAGTCCAAAAAACATCAAGAACACGGTAAAAACAAGAAAACACTAGAAAACAACGAAAAACTGCAGTTAAATGCATAATATTATGCACCTATTTGATTTTTATTGCATACATATGTGCATGTATTCAAGTTTTTGCATCTGCGTTGATTTACTTGCATATTTCAGCGTAATTATTGCATAATTCAAGCATAAAAATGTGCAATAACTCATACCATTGCTATTCAGTTCATTTTTATTTGCATTCAAATGTGCAAATAAAACAGAAAGCATGCACACATGTGTGCAACATTTCTGTTGGCAAAATGTTAGATGAATTTCCTTTATGCAATAGTTGCATACATATGTGCAACTTTTGGTAATAGCTGCATACATGTATGCAACTTTTTTTAATTGGCGTGGGCTTATGGGATTATTTCCCGATTTTAGATTTTTTTTTTTTTTTTTTTTTTTTTTTACTTAGTGCTGCATTTTTTTCTAGCACATATTGAAGGAGGCGAAAGTAAACAAAGCAGGAGGCGAAAGTAAACAAAGCAGGAGGTGGAAGTAAAAATAGGGGGCGGAAGTGTAATGAAACTTGAGGAGGGATGTGGCGTGGATTTGCAACCATAATAGGGATGTGAGCCAAAAGTACCCATAATCTAATTCTTCGATTGAATTTTTTTTGCTTGTGTAATGTATGACCACGGTTTCTTACTAGTGCCAAATTCTTTCCACTAGCAATTCTCTATATTACATTTTGACACTCCCACTGTAAGGAACCACGTTCTCAACACATTTCCATTTATCAGTAGTCATAGATACAAAAAAAAGTGCCCTTTTACAATTGCCACAACCTACGAGTTGTAATAAAGTTTTTTACAACTTTTTTTACGACAGTTGTAATAAACTTATTTTCAACATTATTTTGACAGTTGCAATAGAAGCCGATTACAACAATTGTTATCTGATAGCTGTAATTGACAACAGTATTTAACAACTAACATTTTTTGCCAATTGTAGTAGATGCATGTTACAACCTTTTCCCTTTGTCGGTTGTAATAGATGCATATTTTTAACAACTTTCTTTTGCTGGTTGTAATAAATGTTTATTATAAACTTTTCCGTTTGTCTGTTGTAATAATAAATCAAATAATAATACATAGCAAATAATAATTAAAATAATTATAGTAATTGATATTAAACAATAATAATAATTGATATTAAATAATAAACAATTTCTATTACAAGATTAATTATTAATAAATTTTAATTTTAAATTATTATTTAATAATTAATATTATAATAATAATAACTAAGTAGTAATTACTAATATTTAAAATTTATTAATAAGTAGTGATTACCAATAAAAATATAATTAGTAACTAGTACTAAATAATTAATATTAAATAATCATTGTTAAGTATAATTAAAAGTTAAAATTTAATATTTAATACTTAATAATGGTTATAATTAATAACAAATAATTACTATTAATAATCAATTAGGAAGTGATAATTAATAAATTGTAATTATAATGATGTTTACTCTTTCTATGAATTATTTTTTATTTAATATTTTTTAACAAAGCTAAGCCAGTTTTTGTAGTGGTCGCAATCACTTTCATTATAACAAATAATGAGTACAATTAAAGAAAAGGAGTCAAACAAACTATATGACTACTGCATTAACTGGATTGAAGTGTCCAGTCCACAATACAATGAAACACGGGAGTGAAGCAAAAAAGCTTTAACTACTAAAAAGATTAAAAAAAACTCTCCTGAAGCTGAGGAGGAGGAAGAAGAAAAAGAGCCGTGGGAAGATTTAGGATCTGTGTCATGCAACATACTGGCAATGAGAGCAGTAAGGTTAGGAACATAACGCGGATAATCCTTGCCAATAAAAGAACTTCATATCCCAATCTCGATCTTCTAAAACTGACTTGTTTTCTTCACCATAATCACCTTCGGATACTAGACTCAAGTACAACCCATCATCAATATAATATAGACACTTAAGCTAATTGTCTTCTTTAACAACAAACGAGTAATAAACTTAATGGCGGGGATTGTAGCGCACATCAGAACAACGTTGATGCCAAGCTCTCTCAAAAGAATTCCATTTCATGTCAACACTGAAATCTTCCTTAGCCGAAGCGGTATCAATAGGGGAGGTCATAGTAACTTCATCGATAACTTTGGATTTTGAAACCCAAACACGAGTAGGAGGTTTCTAAAGTGGGATTTTATCCTGGATGAGATCATTTGCAGGCCTTGTGACGACCGCCTATAATTCCTACACTTAACAAGAGGAATACTATGCTGAAAGATGTGCCAGACAATTATAGACAATCATAAGGGTAGAATAACACTAGCAGAACCTTTCGTATAACTCACACGTAGAGATAAAATATTGTTCGACGCTTTCCTATGAATTAGAAAAGCGCGAATTTTAAATTAAATTACTGCAAGCATACAGGTGTGTAGCAAACAGGTCGAACACAGGGAGGTGTAATTAAAATCAAATAATTTATTTAATCTCTTGGGCGAGTTAGACAAATCTTTGAGGTTGGTTTTGAAAACAAACGAAATTGAAACTGCGATCCGATTCAGAACAAATCTAATTGAACCGACGATCAAATCACAATTATCAATTGGAAATTAAAATGCAGAACAGAAATAAAATGCAGAAATTAAAATCGCAGGAAAAGAAGAACAATAAAAAGTAAATTAGGATTGTCGATGAAACTAATCAACGACTAATCACTAATAAGCAATAGAACTAACAATAACAATTTCTGTTTACCAAAACTAATTGAATAGAACACAAATTTCCATGAAGTAAAGCAAATAAACTAGACGAAGAAGAGCTTTATTAAAACTAAAAGAGAATACAGAAGAATGAATCTTATAATGGTTACAACGTATATTTATAGAGGAGGTAGGAAAAATCCTAATTAAATCTATGAATAAATGGGTCTCTTTTCTCAAGAAGTAATATCATATCTCTTTCCTTCTTTGACCAAGCTTGATTGGAAATAATTCTTTTAAGAATATCTGATGCATATCTTGGTGAATATCTTCCAAATCCTCCGTATGGCTAGTTGATTAGATTGCATGTGATGAATTATTCCAAATAAGGACGCTCATCAAACTCCCAAGGCAACAAAGGATGAAATCTTCAGAATTGATCTTTTCTTGGCAATAAATCAAACAGAAATTCTTCTAATTGGAGATTGAAAAATGAACGTTCTGAAGTGATTTCCATGACTACCCCTGAAATGTCTATTAGTGAATATCATTCATACACATGAATATGTATATATATAATATAACACTAATTAATATTCTTCATGGCAAAGGGCCAGTGTGAACGCGTTCCGTTTCTTTGGCAAAAAGTGAGCTCGACGGGGATCGAACTCAGGTCTCTTAGTACAAATTTCCATGCAATTACCAATGAGCTACAATGTCTTTTGTAATTGAGATGGCTTTAATACGGGGAAGTAGCTTTTTATCTGTAGTTGGCCTTGTTTTTGAAATGAAGGAGGGATTTCTTGACATCCTGTAAAAAACACACAAAAGTACCCAAAGTATCATTTATTTATTTACAAAAGATAAAATATAAGAGCATAAAATAAACACATTTCTATGTTAATCAAATACCCCCACACTTATCTTTTACTCGTCCTCGAGTAAAAAGAAAATGGAAAACTAACTAGATAGGTCACACTTTCGTAGGAAACACGATTGCATTGAGCGTATGCAACAAGCCGTTAAACCTCTAGGTGTCCCTAGTAGGACGAGTGGTGTCTCGTGAGGGTTTTCAGCGGATACTACCCAGAAAATCCAAATGTAGTATGCTATGATTCTAATGAAACTACATGAATGCAATGGACATATGCAAATAAAAACGAAAAATGAAAACACGACTTATTTCAGGAAAGTGGTACAACAAATTAAGTTAATAATTTCTAATCAGTTGATTTTATTTTAGATACCTCGACTTGTCACAAATTTTCAATATAAATCAAGTTTTCAAATGTTAAATTCCAGTTTGGCCTGTTAGTTCGGTCGATAACATAGTGCAGCCATGAAATAAATTCTTAGTTTGCTTGGCACAGTTTGCAAAGTGGTATTCTAATTTTCTCATGTATGGCTAGTCAAATCAATAAGGTCAAGAAGTGTTTGGGTATCATCGCTTATTCTTTATTCTATGAAATTTTAAGATTTATGATTAAGTACATACACCTAACTAAAAAGACCAAGGTTTACCACCCATGCACTGCCTCGTGGACTAACGGAGAGTGGGTAAAGAGCTTGGCGGATTGTGCAGGCCGACTTTGACTTTGTCAACAACGTGTCGGTAATCCTTAGGTGTCCAATCTCATAAAATGAGACCAAGATATTCCAACGCTGACTTTGTCAACAACGTGTCGGATAGAGCTTGGCGGGTTTGCACACCAACGCTCGATATACAAGCAATGTTGGATACCCTTGGATTACTATTATTATTATTATTGAATTTATAAGCACAAAAAGAGAGTTACGCGAATTCAACTTAACACAACTTAGTTTTAAAGATTTGACAAGCCATTATAAGTGATTTAAGTCCTCCACTTATTTAAACAAATTCTACAATATAGAATAGATTTCATGGCCATCACCTAAGAATCTCCCTATGTACCGGTTACACTATTATCCCTCAAAATTAAACTTTTCATTATATTTCTTATTCGATCTAAGTTGAGAGAAAAAAATACTATCAACTGGCTAAAATTGTAAACTTATTTTGTTGTATCAATTTTTTTTTTTTGTGTGGTATGTTACTACGATATAAAATGTATGATGGTCCTACATGAAAAGAAAGAAAAATTAAAGAAAAATCAAAAGAATGCAATGCAGACTCCCCCCACACTTGATTGAGACAGTGTCCCAACTGTCTAAGGCAGAAAAACAAAAATAACAAAAAAAAATGATAAAGAAAAATAAAAGAAAAAGAACGTGTACCACCTGATTTCATGGTGGATGATCATGTAGATCGATAGAGTCATCTTCGTCATATTGCTCGAATTTCAAAAACGGTTTCAGTCGTTGACCGTTTACTTTGAAGACTTTTCCATCTCTAGGATTTTCAATTTCAACCGCTCCATGAGGATATACTGTTTTCATGACATAAGGTCCAGTCCATCGAGATCTGAGTTTTCCTGGAAACAAGTGAAGTCTAGAGTCGTATAAAAGAACTTTTTGACCTACGTTGAATTCCTTACGAAGTATGTTTTTGTCGTGTTGGGCTTTGGTTCTTTCTTTGTAGATTTTCGCATTTTCATACGCCTCATTTCTTAATTCCTCTAATTCCGAAATTTGTAACTTCCTATGTGAGCCGGCTTTTTCTAAGTCAAAGTTCAAAAATTTTATGGCCCAAAGAGCACGATGCTCTAATTCAAGAGGTAAGTGACAGGCCTTTCCAAAGACTAATCGGTATGGTGACATCCCTAGATTGGTTTTATAAGCAGTGCGGAAAGCCCAAAGTGCATCAATCAGTTTTACAGACCAATCTTTTCTATTGGAATTCACGGTTTTCTCAAGAATTTGCTTGATTTGTCTATTGGAAACTTCTACTTGTCCACTAGTTTGTGGATGGTAAGGTGTTGACAGCTTGTGTGTGATTGAGTATTTCTTGAGCAAGGACTCAAAAGCACGATTACAGAAATGAGTGCCATTATCGCTAATGATAGCTCGAGGTGTGCCAAAGCGTGAAAAGATGTTTTCTTTGAGGAATTTGACAACAACCTTGTTGTCGTTGGTTTTGGTCGGAATGGCTTCAACCCATTTTGAGACATAATCTACCGCAAGTAAGATATAAAGATTCCCAAATGAATTAGGGAATGGTCCCATGAAATCGATGCCCCAAACATCGAATAACTCAATCACTAAAATGGGGTTGAGAGGCATCATGTTTCGCTTAGAGATTCGACCCGTTCTTTGACATCGCTCACATTTAGAGCAAAATTCGAAAGCGTCACGGAAGAGTGTGGGCCAATAAAAACCGCTTTGCAAAACTTTTGCAGCAGTTTTTCTTGCTCCAAAATGACCGCCACAAGCATGGTCATGTGAGAAGGAGAGAATACTTTGGTGTTCATGATCGGGCACACACCTTCAAATGATTTGGTCTGGGCAGTATTTGAAAAGATATAGGTCGTCCCAATAGAAGTTTCGAACTTTCGAGAGAAATTTTTGTTTATCTTGTTTCGACCATTCAGCGGGCATTTGTTGTGTGACAAGATAATTCACAATGTCAGCATACCAAGGGGTGTTAGAGATGGAAAGAATTTGTTCGTCAGGGAAATAGTCATCGATTTGGGTGTCATTATCATTTTCGTGCACAATTCGAGAGAGATGATCAGCTACGACATTTTCAGAACCCTTTTTATCTCGTATTTCTATATCGAATTCTTAAAGAAGAAGGATCCAACGAATCAAGCGGGCCTTGGCATCCTTTTTAGAAAGCAAATATCGTAGGGCAGCATGGTCAGTGTAAACTATGACTTTGGATCCTATAAGATATGGTCTGAATTTCTCAAGAGCGAAGACAACTGCCAAAAATTCCTTTTTAGTAGTTGAGTAATTCAATTGGGCCTCGTTTAAGGTTTTGCTAGCGTAATAAATGACTCGAGGGAGTTTATCGATACGCTGACCTAAGATGGCTCCAATTGCAAAGTCAGAAGCGTCGCACATAAGTTCGAAGGGCTGAGTCCAATCAGGAGGTTGAATGATGGGAGTTGTGGTCAAGATTGACTTAAGAGTTTCAAAAGATGTTTTGCAATCATTGGAAAATTCAAACTTTACGTCTTTGGCAAGTAAATTCGAGAGAGGTTTTGAAATTTTTGAGAAATCCTTAATGAATCTTCTATAGAATCCTGCATGGCCAAGAAATGAACGAACATCTTTGACAGACTTAGGAGGAGGTAAATTAGCAATCAAATCGATTTTGGATTTATCGACTTCTAGGCCATCTTTGGAGACGACATGACCTAGAACTATCCCCCTTTTTACCATAAAGTGGCATTTTTCCCAATTAAGCACGAGTGATTTCTCCTTACAACGCTTAAGGACGAGTTCTAAATGAGTGAGACATTGGGAAAAGGATGATCCATATATTGAAAAATCGTCCATGAATATTTCCAAGAATTCTTCCACCATATCAGAGAAAATACTCATCATACACCTTTGGAAAGTCGCGGGGGCATTACAAAGACCAAAAGGCATGCGACGATAAGCAAAGGTTCCAAAGGTACAAGTAAAGGTGGTCTTATGTTGATCTTCTAAAGCAACAGGAATTTGGTTATAGCCAGAGTATCCATCGAGAAAACAGTAGTACTCATGTCCCGTTAAGCGTTCGAGCATTTGGTCAATAAAAGGCAAGGGAAAATGGTATTTTCGTGTGGCTGAGTTAAGATTTCGATAGTCGATGCACACACACCATTTGGTTTTGATTTTTGTTGGGACGAGTTCATTACTGTCGTTTTTGATCACTGTGACTCCCGACTTCTTTGCTACAACTTGTACCGGACTCACCCAAGTACTATCAGAGATGGGATAGATGATGTTATTGTCTAGACATTTGATTATCTCCTCTTTGACCACTTCTCTCATGTTTGGGTTTAATCGCCTTTGAACCTCACGTGTGGGTTTAGCCTCATCAACTAAATGTATGCGATGTTCCACAATTGATGGGCTAATTCCTTTTATATCGCTAATTTCCCACCCCAAGGCGTCCTTATTTTCCCGCAAGATATCCAAAAGTTTTTCTTCTTGGTCCTCGATAAGATCGGAAGCCAAGATTACGGGAAAAGTTTTTGAATAGTCTAGGTAGGCATACTTAAGGTCTGGTGGCAAGGGTTTGAGGTCTAACTTAGGAAGTTCTTGTGTATCAACATTGGTCAACATTCCTTGGTTAGATTCAGGTGACGAAGTGTCGGAGTCAAGAATTTTGTTTAGTTCAGAAATGTATTCGAGTTCATCGAAATCAGAGTCGAAATGGTCAAGACACATTTTCAAGGTTTCAGAAGTGTCACTAGAGGTTTCATCAACTGTGGTTTGAATCATGTCAATTTCATCGATCTCAAAATCCCTAGGTTGTTTGTTGAGATTAAAGATGTTTAGCTCAATGGTTAGGTGCCGGAAGGAAAGTCGAAGCTGACCATTCCTACAATTAATGACAGCATTAGAGGTTGCTAAGAAAGGGCATCCTAAGATCAATGGTATTTGAACTTTGGGATTTGAGACAGGCTCTGTTTCTAGAACTATAAAATCGACAGGGAAGTAAAACTGTTCGATTTGTATCAAGACGTCTTCGATAATTCCCAATGGCTTTTTGACAGATTGATCGGCTAGTTGAGGTGTGATGTTTGTTGGTTTAATCTCCCCTAGTCCAAGTTGACGATAGACAGTATAAGGGAGAAGGTTGACACTGGCACCAAGGTCGAGTAGGGCACAAGAGATGTGAGTGTTTCCTATTTTACAAACAATCGTAGGGCAGCCAGGGTCTTTATACTTGACTGGGGCAAGATTCGAAAGAACAGAGCTTGTATTTGCAGTTAGAAAAGCGGTTTTTGGGACATTGGTCGCACGTTTTTGTGTGCACAATTCCTTAAGACATTTAGCATATTGAGGAATTTGTTCGATTGTGTCTAAAAGGGGAATGTTCACACGGACTTGTTTGAAAATTTCCAGAATTTTATCGAAATTTGCCGCTTTCTTCTTATTATTGAGTCTATGAGGAAAAGGAGCTTCTGGTTTTTCGACTCTGTGATGAGTTTCATCATTCGAAGAAGAAGGTGGTAGGGGTGTAGAAGATGAAATGTTGGGATTGCCAACATTGATTTTCAAAGGTGGGTCGGGTTTGCCGACACTGGGAGAAGAATTGTTGGGATTGCCAACATTTAAGGAAACTTGAGGTTTAGAGGAATTGGCATTCGAAGCCAATGGGTGATCAGCAAGATGATGGATTGGGGTCAAGTTAGAAGGTTCATCAGGGTCGTCCACGTTATTATCAATCCTCTTTCCAGATTGAAGGGTTGTAATAGCGTTGACTGGATTATGGTTTTCGTTCTCACAAGAATTTACAGCACGAGAGTTATATTTTGGATTCACCTCAGGTTGACTCGGCAACTTTCCCTTCTCGTTATTTTTCGCCATTTCCTTTATCATATTCATCATTTGGTCCATTTTAGCGTCTTGCGAGTTTATTTTAGCTTCGTAAGAGTTCATCTGTTTCTCTAATCGAACAAAATCTTGTGACGATTGACCAGATTGAGATGATAAGTTCGATGATTGAAAATTGGGGTGCCTATAGGGTTGTTTGGATTGAGGTGCAGCTTGAGAGGTTTGAGAATTGGGAGGTGGAGCTTGGTAATTCGGATTGGGGATAAAGGGTTGCATGTGAGATTGGTTAGCCGAATTATTGGGGTTTGACCAAGAAAAATTTGGGTGGTTCCTCCAACCAGGATTGTACGTGGCTGAGTAAGGATTATTTTGAGCTATGGCATTGGCTTGGTCTTGAGAGTAATAGTGGGGTGACCCTTCTCCGACTTGAGGGGTTTGATTTTCTAAGGGAATTTGACTTGGGTCCACGACATGCACTCCTCTAGTAGAAGTACGAATGGGAACACGAATTGATTCCCATTGCATGTCCTTTTCAGAATAATCTTCTAAGAACCGCCAAGCTTCATCGGCTGTTTTAGACATAAAGTCTCCTCCACACATTGATTCTAGTTGAGTCCTAGTCTGATAGTTTAGCCCTTCATATGCAATTTGACATAAGTGATCTTTTAGAATTCCATGATGAGGACAACTATATAATAGCTGGTTGAATCACTCAAAGTATTTTGAAAAAGTTTCCCCCTCATTTTGACAAAATTGATTTATCTCGGTTCGGATTTTTAGAGTTTTATGGAAAGGGAAAAACTTTTTCAAGAATGCAGTGACAATTTCATCCCAACTTCTTATGGAATGTCGTGGAAGAGAATTTAGCCATCTTTTAGCGCTTTCAAGTAGTGCAAATGGAATTAGCCTTAGCTTGATCGATTCGTTAGATAGTTGTTGCATTTTTGTTGTGGAAGCATACAATTCAAATTCACTCAGAAATTCATAAGCATTTTCAGACCCAGTAAATTTTGGTACCCCTTGGATAAAAGAATGTTTTAGCTCAAAATTGTTTCCTTCAGCTGGTGGGAACACAATGACAGATGGTTGAACGGTCCTAGTAGGATAACATCGATCACGAAGAGACAAGGGTCTATCCACTTGGATATTGAGGTTTTGAAAATTTTGATTTATTTGGTTTTGATCCCCAAAGTTTGGAAAGTTTTGATTCACTCGATTTTGATCCAATTCGGTTGGAAAATTTTGGTTGATACGAGAACCCTAGGAGAATTTTGTTGGCTAACACTTTTTTCACTCATTGTTGTTAAATGCAAGCACAGAAATTAGCTACAATGAAGTTTTCTGTCCTTATTGGCTCCTAACCCAAAATTATAAAGTGATGCGTTTGATTACTTAGATCAAAAGATTTCTCAGCCAGTTAACGGACAGGAGTTATCGGTGCACCAGGAATCACCCTAGCAATGCAGCCGAAGGTTTAAGTACCTTCAGAGTAACAACCGATATAATATTTACGAATCACCGTAATATTTATAAACGGTTATTTCGCTGCCGTAGTCTAGACACCGAGAAATAATTCGTTCCAAATGAATCAGCTATCACGATACAATTAAGCCCTAAATGAGCCCGTGACTCCCTTAAGTACAACGTCTAACCATTATTATTAGTCAAATTCTATGATGAAATGCAATTTGTGGGCTAAGGAAAGGGTGATGAAATCCCTCACCTTATGTGAATTGGGGTATTGCCCTTAACAGAATGAATAAAAAATGCAGAAATCACACAAAATAATTGCAGAAATCAAAAAAATTACATTCGAGCCGCTGCCCCTGCAGATTTTTTTTTTACAACAATTGTCTATATATATATTTTTCTTTGCAGTAGAGCACCTGGAGAGTTAAAAGAAATTTACAGTGGGGTATGGCAGTCCGTCCAAAGAATATTTGAGCTTTATTGTTTGTTGTTCTCGACTCGAATTATTGTTGACAAACTTGTACTCTTCCTTTGCCTTGATCCTTTGAAATACCTGTTTGTTTCTTGAATTCTTCCCTTCGCTTTAGTCTTGTCTCTCTCTCTCTCTTTCTTTTTTTTTTTGAAAGAAAAGAAACTCAAAAATAAGCAAAAACTAAATACGAATTAAAAAGGAAAAAAAATAACTAAACTAACTAGGCAAAAGAAAGAAAAGAAAAATATGAGTACAACTAGACTCAACACAAGAGATAAAGAGGGAAAAAAATCTAATATCTAAATGAAAAAAAATTCTTAGCTTGAAAGAAAGAAAGAAGGAAAGTCACGCACTCATTCAGACAACAAGTATATATTTCTAGCAAACCGACGCACTCAACTCAGTACACCAAACAAATGAACCCAATAACCACCGCTATTTAAGCACGCCAAAATCAGAATTCCTCTGATTATTTCAAGTTAAAAACACATGACGATTAATGGGTTTCTGTTAGAAAATCGAATTCGACTCAGATTTTGCGCCCCCCTCTTCTTTCCTATTTTTTTTCTTTGAAATCGAGTTTGGGTCTTGGTCTTCGAATTGGTTAAGGTTCGAGTAAATGGCTTGGGTGAACTGGGTTTTGTGATTTGGTTCTGGTTCAAGGGGGAGGGAGAACAGTAATGGGTTATGAGAAAATACAGGTCCGATCGCGTAACTTAGTTTAGGGTTTTTGAATCGAATTGGTTGTGGATTATTTTGTACCAGCTTTTATGATGTTCTAAGGCTACTTTGTTTTAAAGCTGTGGTCAGGGTCTTAAATGAATGGTACGGTGGTTGTTTGGTACTGTTATGCTGTCTGAGGGATTGCTGATGCGTGAGGTTTCGGTGGAGAGGGTTTTGAGTTGTTGAAATCGGGTTGCGTCATGGATGTTCGAAGTTTGTGGCTTGGATGTTGAGGGGTTTGTTATTGCATGATGGTGTTTTTCGTTGTAAAGGTGGAATTTGCGTTCTGATGTGGTGCTTGATGAAGATGGGGAGTTTAAACTGGAGATTTCTGGAGATGTTCAAAGTGGAGTATTTGATTGTTTGAACATGGGTATTGGTATAGGCTAAAGGGGATGGGAGGGATGGACTGTTTGGCCGAGGTGTTGTTTCGATGATGCACTAGGGTAAGTGCGAGTTGGGACAGGAAATTCTGGTGATGGGTGTTGACTTGAGGTTTTCGTAGTGGTGGTGCACTGTAGGCTTATGCAGATGTGGAATGGGTCTAGCTGATGTTCGAAGGGAGAGGTATTGGCAGAAGGGTTATGCAATTTTTGGCAAGGGGATTGTGTGGCGCGTGATGATAAGGTAGAAGATGCTATTGTGGTTTGTGAGTATGGTTGTGTGATGAACGTGGGTTGGGAACTTTTCGGTGATAGAACTGAGTGATTGGAAGAAAGGGTTGCGGCGGTGTAGGATAGAAGATGAAAAGAGTGACGTTGATGAAAAGTGAAGAAGGGAATTTTTTTTTTGCGAAGTGGGTGGTGCGTGCGTGAAGATGAAAAAATTGTGTTTTTTTAAAAAAAAAAAAAGAATTGTAGAAGAAAAGAAGGAGGTTGAGAAATAAAAAGGAAAGAGATCAAACAAAGACAAAAAGGATATTTTTTTTTATGAATACACACAACAAGGAAAAATAAAAACTAACACGAATCAGAAATAAATAAATAATAAAATTTAATCGTTACCTCCCCGGCAACGGCGCCAAAAACTTGTTCGACGCTTTCCTATGAATTAGAAAAGCGCGAATTTTAAATTAAATTATTGCAAGCATACAGGTGTGTAGCAAACAGGTCGAACACAGGGAGGTGTAATTAAAATCAAATTATTTATTTAATCTCTTGGGCGAGTTAGACAAATCTTTTAGGTTGGTTTTGAAAACAAACGAAATTGAAACTGCGATCCGATTCAGAACAAATCTAATTGAACCGACGATCAAATCACAATTATCAATTGGAAATTAAAATGCAGAACAGAAATAAAATGCAGAAATTAAAATCGTAGGAAAAAAAGAACAATAAAAAGTAAATTAGGATTGTCGATGAAACTAATCAACGACTAATCACTAATAAGCAATAGAACTAACAATAACAATTTCTGTTTACCAAAACTAATTGAGTAGAACACAAATTGCCATGAAGTAAAGCAAATAAACTAGACGAAGAAGATCTTTATTAAAACTAAAAGAGAGTACAGAAGAATGAATCTTACAATGGTTACAACGTATATTTATAGAGGAGGTAGGAAAAATCCTAATTAAATCTATGAATAAATGGGTCTCTTTTCTCAAGAAGTAATATCATATCTCTTGCCTTCTTTGACCAAGCTTGATTGGAAATAATTCTTTTAAGAATATCTGATGCATATCTTGGTGAATATCTTCCAAATCCTCCGTATGGCTAGTTGATTAGATTGCATGTGATGAATTATTCCAAATAAGGACGCTCATCAAACTCCCAAGGCAACAAAGGATGAAATCTTCAGAATTGATCTTTTCTTGGCAATAAATCAAACAGAAATTCTTCTAATTGGAGATTGAAAAATGAATGTTCTGAAGTGATTTCCATGACTACCCCTGAAATGTCTATTAGTGAATATCATTCATACACATGAATATGTATATATATAATATAACACTAATTAATATTCTTCATGGCAAAGGGCCAGTGTGAACGCGTTCCGTTTCTTTGGCAAAAAGTGAGCTCGACGGGGATCGAACTCAGGTCTCTTAGTACAAATTTCCATGCAATTACCAGTGAGCTACAATGTCTTTTGTAATTGAGATGGCTTTAATACGGGGAAGTAGCTTTTTATCTGTAGTTGGCCTTGTTTTTGAAATGAAGGAGGCATTTCTTGACATCCTGTAAAAAACACACAAAAGTACCCAAAGTATCATTTATTTATTTACAAAAGATAAAATATAAGAGCATAAAATAAACACATTTCTATGTTAATCAAATATAACTGAACATATATAATAGTTATTAATATTGAAGCATCATATAACAAAATCTCAGCACTTTCATATCATTCGGAAAGTAATATTCATACATCACTGGAATTCATTACAAGAGTTTATACAAAATGCCTCACTACAAGTCATTTAGAGAAACATATCAATCATAATAGCGGAAACAACAAGATATGTATAGTAGAAAATAATACGTAAGCCTCATGTTCGTCGTCGCTCTGCATCATCGTCCTCATCAAGATCTATCTCTTGTCACCTACGACCTAGTCTTCCCATCTACAACATCAACGGATGAACAACCTAAGGTAATAAGAGAGAACATAAAACCTTGAGTCAGACAATAGTCTTAATGAGCGATAAAACCGCTATCTGACATCGTAAATAAAGTATAAGAGAAATAGGTAGATCAATCATTTGATCTACCAACATCAACAGAGAAGAAACCCAAACCCGTCTCCTCTACATCTGATATTGATAGGCTTTACAAAATAAAAAAAAACATACAGATATAGCAACATGTTATCCAGCGTAGACGATCCTAATCGATATCAACATTTCCAAAGCACAAGCCTCGAAGGCCTAAATTAACATTAGACAAGCACCAAAGAAATGTCTCCTTTGACTTTGAATGATCTATACAGGATGATACAAGCAAAGCAATCAACATCCATGACTCTGGCTATCACCGCCTATCCTGCCTTGAAACCATCATTAATCGTACGACTAGCCTAACTTACCATCCATCAAGAGCTAATGGCAACCCTGGTTCTAGAGAAATTCCATACACCTTTCAATGATACGTATCTAGGCCTTTCAACGATACCCATGGTACTCAATCAGACAACTTCTAGTCTTTTGGGTGTCCCATTATACCCTTGCTTTGAGTCCGCTAGAATCTCTGACTAATGATAATCTCCAAGCCCTTAATATCTCTACCCATCCAACTTGATGGCTATTTATGAGCTCAAGCGAGTTCTCGGGCAACCATTATCCACGATTTCAACATCTTTGGGTCATCTCACATCTTCATTGCATTTCATCGATCAACAACCACTTCAAACATTATGTCTTGAACTCTCTTTGAAGCTACGTGCAATGTCGAACTAAAATAACGTCATTTGGTCGATATTTGATGGGTCACTCTCTGCCTTCCATATAGATCATACACCGACTCATATATACCTTTCACAGTGTTTCGTCTTTTTCCATATGCAACGATTCAAAGCATTTCTTCCTTTCCATAGCGTTTCCAAATGCTATGACCCATCAATGTTTTACACCGATCCAACATGGATCGGTCCTGCCAATCCAACACTAAATGCCACCGATCGATGAAGTTTGCAGCGATCCAGGCACTCTCCACCGACCTATATACTTGCGCTACCGATCCATCAAATTGCATTGTCGATCCGTTAACTTGCGCTGCCGATCCATCCATGAATTCCACGACCAATCCATCCATTTATATACCAATCCATCATGGATCGGTCAGGCTGACCCATGCATTTGCACATAAATCCCTCGATCTGATACATCCGCCAAAATCATGTAGATCCATGCTTTCCAATGCATCAAAAAATGCAACTGACCCATCAAGTACCAACGTTGATCGATCCATCGCGTTTCTTTAGCAACAAGCCACTATCCATTAGATTCATCGCCAATCCGTACTTGCACGTCGCCGATCCATCCACCCAAGCTTGATTTTCTTGCTTATGACACCCGATTCGATCAATACAAACTCAATCAATTCAATCAATCATCCAGCAATTCAAGCAATCATCAACCACACTTTTGCACATCAAATAATCATCACACAATTATATAGAATTCACTAAATTATGACTAAACAATAAACGAATCAGATAAATGGTTTTAACTTGCGTAAACATAGGATTAGCATATGAATTTATCATTATAGCTTGCTAAATTAGATCCTATGATTATTCAATTAAATATATACTAACCTCCATTATATCTAGGTGAAAACAACTTGAAAACGAAACCCATATAATTGATTGAATTCGTGTGAGAGATGCTTATTACTCACCAAATGCACAAAATAACTTCCAAAAAAATGATCTATAAGTCCGAACAGTGAAGAACAACGAAGAACGACCTCCGAATCAATCACTTTGATGCGATATATCGTTCTTCAATGTTGATCTTCAATTTACCAATTTAGATCTATGAATTTAATGGAATGGAGATGTATTTGATTGACCAAGGAGGATCACGAGCTCAACCAAATAAGAGAAATGAAGAAACTAAACTATTCTCCATGCCTTTACCCCCCAATTTATAGACAACATCCCCTATCTTGTATGGGCCTCACTAATCAGTCCACTAATGACTAATTAGTTTGTCCAAAAAATGTGCAACATATAAATAATGATTCCTCCCAAACCGCTAAATCAAATCTTTAATGTGACCACTCTATAGAATTGTAAACACTATTTCTGATCTAACGAAATTAATTCCAGCACCTGATTCAATCTCATTCAAAAGTAATGCCCTAACAAAACAAAAGGGATAAAATGGTCACAAATAGAATTGGTAAAAATCATGGACATGTCTCACACCCCGATGAACAACATATCAAAATGTGAGAATAATCCAACCCTGGGGGAAATAAATAGAAATATTTTACGATCCTCCGATACATATACGGGTCGTTACATTCTTCCCCTCTTAGGAATTTCTCCCACGAAATCCTAAGCAAGCATAAGCAACCAAAACCATTTTGCATGCCTATCATCCACAAACAACCAATTTACCATCCAATTAGCATACATCAAGCCAAGCATCCATAGCCTTATCTTAGCACGCGGAATTCTAACGAATAGTAAAAGTTGCAATAATCTAAGTGTGGCATGACATTAATGGGTCATACAAACGAAGAGTTTTGGAGGGATCGTCTTTATTCTTTCTTCCGTTTCTCACATACAATCATCATCGTCCTCACTTCATACTACCTTCACTAGCTTAACCACTTTCCTTCTAAGCTATTTCGTATCATTCCCTATAACACGAAGCGACTTACGAGGATTTGACATTACACACTCGACTTCTAGGTCATCGTACTGATCTGGATATACCATCACATTTGAATTGTGCACACACTTCCATGGAAAAGATGCGTGAAAAACATTGTGCACGCTAGACATTTTCTTGGGTAAATCCATTCTATACGCGAGCTTTCCAATCCGCTCGACTATCGTAAATAGTCCAACGAATCTTGGGGCTAACTTTCCCATGTTTCCGAACCGAATAACATTCTTCAAAGGTGAAATTTCCACGAAAACTATATCACAAACGTTGAAGTCTAAATCCTTTCGATGCTTATTGGTGTAGCTTTTTTGACGATCTTGAGCTGCCTCCATTCGTTGCCGAACGTTCTCAACACAATCTGATATTTCTCTTATCATGTCAGCCCCAAGTATCAGCTTATCTCCAGTTTCTAACCAACATGCAGGAGAAATACACGGTCTACCATAAAACGCCTTGTATGGTGCCATCATAATGCTCGACTATTAACTATTATTATGTGCAAACTCAACCAAATGTAGATGGTCTTCCTACGATCCACCGAAGTTGAATATACAAGGTCTAAGGAGATCTTCCAAAATCCAACTATAAACAATGGATCTCGATCACGCACTATGCTCTTCGGGATACCATGGAATCGAACTATCCATTTTATATACAGCTCAGCCAACTTCGATGTGGTCCTAGTCGTTCAGACAGGAATAAACCTTGCGCTTTTGGTCAAATGATCCACTATAACCCAAATCCCTTCATTTCATGCCCTGGTTCTAGGTATTCCATCGACACTTGCTCACATTTCCCTGTAGGAACTTCCAATGGATGAATCAATCCAATCGACTTCTTTTGTTTAGCTTTCACTCACCTGTTAGAGAATGCAGAATGGATCGCTAAGGCAAAACTAACACAAGTGGGGGGGTGAATAGTGTTTTTAAGAAATTTTAAGAAAATCTAAAACTTATGTGACCTACTATATGAATAACACACCATAGAGATAATCACAGACATAGAATCAAAAACAAACACAGAAATAAACAAAAATAAAATGCAGAAAATGAAAGAACACAACGGATTTTATATTGGTCTGGATTACTCCTACGTCCAGCCACACGCAACGCTGGATTGCACAGGGTTTTATTACTATATCAATATCCAAGTACAAACATCCTTGATTTCACAGCCACAAGGTTACCATCGTTTCCACACCACCCTTGATTTCCCTGGCTACAAGGTTACCATCTTTTCCTTCCTTGATTTCACGGGAATAAGGAACACACCGTTTCCAAGACTAATCCCAAAACAATCCCAAATGGTTACAATGGCCCTATAACTCTTCAATAGCACTTTAATTCAGAGAGTAATGAGTAGAGAGTGAGAAGAGAAGAAGTTTTATATAATTAGAATTGAAATCAGTAGAGTATAAGTGAAGAAATCATAAAAATATGAAATAATAATGGAGGAATGAAAAGAGATGAAGATGGAGAAGAAGAATGGTTAAAAAATTCGAAATCGACCTCTATTTATAAGATTTGAAAGGTTGCAACACTTCTGGAACGTTACAAATGGTGAAAAGTCACTTCCTTTCAAAATTTAAAATTTGACGGTTATATGTCGACATGACCACATATGTATGTCGACATACTGTTATTCAAATTTTGAAATTTGAGTATTTTTCAAGTATTTTAATGAATATATAATTCCGGAAATTCTTGAATTAAAACATAGTGATATAAACAAGTATTATAAGTAGAAAATCATATGAAATCATAAATATAAATTATATGAACATATTTATAAAATTATAAAGTTTAAAACTATGTAAATATATAAGTATAAAAGTATAAACATATATAAACTTATAGTCTTTAAAACTCAAGTTTAAAATCAAAAGTAAAATAGAAAACTTAATTAAAATTTGAACAGAGTTTGAAAATAGAATTGAGATTTGAGAATCAGAATTTGAGTTTGAATTTGAATTTGAACTTGAACCTGGAGTGCTATTTAGAGTATTACATAAACTAGACTCTATTACTATATTATCTTGAACTCTTGATAATCTTGATAACTCATGAGTCTTGAATCTACCTTGAATTCTGAATCTCTTGAAACTATAAAACCATACAGTCTTCAATATATAAGTCCTGTATACAAATTGTAACAACCCAAATTTTGAAAGACTGATTTTTTTTTTAAATTCTAATCTATCGAAACTCGTGTTGGTTTGCTCTGGTTTCCGGCATAAAAGATAGAGACATAAAATATGTCAAAGCTCAAAAAATATCTCACAGCGGAATGGATAAAATATAATATACTTAAAGTATAGCCTTACCGTATTAATAATACTTCCTAACAGTATCCAAAGTTATCATGTGTCTACCACAAATCTAACCTTCGAGTATGTTATGAGGAGGGGGTCAGAACACAAGTTCTGGTGATTGGATTTAAATTATACACTTTGGATAACACTACATATACCATTCAATCTTATTTACTTAATTATTAGGTTACTTGGGTTAACAACACTCAAGGCTTACACACACGTCGCACCCATTTACTTCGCAGTGGATTAACCTAATTCAGTATATATGTAGTTGCCCCCAATATTAAGGTACACCCCATGGTACCCCACTTGCACGGTCTCCGCCATAATACCACCGAAATATACACAGTCCCTAATCCTACGTCGGAGTGACGTATGAACCTCTATATAACAATATTATGTTCCGCATGTATCTGTCATCACTATGTTATGCAAACGTACGGACTTCCACCTTTGTTCGAATCAGATTCCATACCAGAGTAATGCCTCCGAGTCCACGATACACCACCCAGAGCAGACATGAATGTATCTAGACTGTCCCACGTCCTCTAATGTGCACCGAGTTCCGTGGCAGGGCGATACAAGAAACACAGAACTCGGTCGGGAGATTTTCCATATTTGTATAGGCCCGCCTTTAAGAGTATCAAAATACAGATATTCCTAGGGTCTGTTTTTTATGGTGGCAACGGCTCCACCTCGGCCCTTCCCTCAACTAGTAAAGACTACAAGAGCTAAGCGACATATGCCCCTAACAACAAACAATCTAAACATCCAGTTGGCGTCTCCCCTCAACCACCGCACCTTGATGGTGAAAGGTCCATTGGGTTTAGCTCTAGCATTTTCGCATCTCACTGACTGCCGATGGCAGGTATCCGACGATCTGCTATCCTTGTTTGTCGTAACCCTCCTCCTCCCTGTTGAGGCGACTGTCGAGTCACCCTATTGTCACCTCGTCACAGCACTCTGACTGCAAAGCTACTTTTGCAGTCATGACCCACCCACCTAGTATTTATGCACATACCCAACCTCTACGAGCATAGCCCAAACATCTACCATCGCAGAGAGGACTACCAAGATCACCTTACGTATCTCAGGAAGCTGCATGCTTCCCCTTCCACTCCTTCGGAGCCAACAGAATAATCAGAAGAACGTGCGCTCCCTTCGTGCCTTATAACACCACGATGATATAACCCGTTGGGTTATTTACCCTCAAACGTACGGACTAGTCCAAGCGCCTCACTTTAATATGTTATTAGACCCTATGTCTAAACATTCTTTTACGCGCTTGCTTTACCTTATCAGGTTTCCATTTAACTTGGTTATCTTAACTTTTTATTCAAGTTACCAAGTTCTTCCCATCCCCTTATATCTTTGAGGAATGGCCCCTCTTGCTTATTAATTTCAGTTATACAACTTAACCCACTTAAGTTTATTAATAAGCCCACAACATGTTATTCTCTAAATTATGATCCAAGGTTTATAATTCACAATCTCTTTATATTCTTGTTTGATTCAAGGTAACAATAACATGTTCTACTTAATATGTAATTAAGTGTATCTTAATTCACATGTTTTCTATTTAACATGTCACTTAACATTTATGATAAAATATAACTTACCTCATTTCTTGAGTTGCCTCATTCTTTCTTATTTAATCATAATTCCCTCTTATGTTGTCAATACAACTTAACTTTGTTTACTTATTAACTTAGTTCTTTTAACTAAGGTTCACTAATAAGTCTCCTCTTACTATAAATATAACTTATGTTGTCCTCATCCGTAGATTTTAGATTTTCGTTCTCACAAATAACTTAATTTACAATTAAGTACAGTTTATCCCATAATATAATTTATTCCAATTTCCTTATTGTTTTATTATAACCCAAGTTATAATTCCCACTTGTCTTTAGGACAAATCTTAACATAACATTCTTATCATCATATTTCAGACTTCAAGGTTTTCAAATTACTTAATTTATAATTAAGTACAACTTCTTTCATTTCATAAGTTTTCCCCATTTTCTCAACTGGTTTCAGAATTTTTCCCTATTTACTAATTACTTAATTTACAATTAAGTGTCACTTATCTCATTTCACCAGTTATCTCATTTCCTTACTAGTTTATTATAACCTAAGTTATAATCTTCACTTGTCCCTAGGACAAGTCTACCTATTATACAACATTCTCATTAATGTAATCTATTTGTAATAGGTTATTATCATTCCCCGTTCATTCCCATTTTCTTTTACAGTTGTATCTTTCTTTCAATTCAATTTATTCCATTTAATTACAATTATTGTTGTTTATCATTCCTTCTATTTACATATATTATATATGTATTTATTTATGCACTAGACCTCTCATAATAAGCCTACACTTGTGGATGCTGGATTTGCTGGGCGGTTCCGGGAAGACTTCTACCACAAGTCGACTTGACCTCGTGTCTTAGCACCATTACACTTTTTAATTATACACTTAGACCCCTCAAATTAGATTTACCACTTGGGATGCAAGATATGTCGGGTGGTTCCGGGCAGACTTCTACGACAAGTGTAATCTAACCTCGTGTCTAAGCGCGGTTACAGTTTCTTATTTACTGTAAATCTTATATATAATCTAGGCATGTCTATTTCTTTCAAATTTCCACTGTAATTTATAATTTACAGGTCATCATATTATGCCTTTTTGATGTCATATGTTCTTTCTTACATATAATCAGTTCTATTCTATCATGTAATCAGTTAAATAGATAATTGTTCAAATTTAACAATAACTTGTGATCGCCAAATCATGTAATTTTTTCTAACTTAACATGTAATTTTCTCAATTTCTATCGTTAACGGTCCAGGTGCAAAAATGTCACAAGTAACGTGGAATTGAAACAATAGTAATTGCTACGCATGTTTTGGCAAATTTCCCGACATATTAATATCTTTGGCATATTAATATTCCAATATGTCATACTCATCACTTTAATCCTTTCTAACATGTGTTTAAACATTTCAACATATCATATCTAAACATATCATAACAACAATTCAATATTTTTTATTATTCTAACAAATTCACATTATACGATAATGGGGAATGTTTAAACGATAATATATCATTATCAAAAATGATATAAATTAAATCCACTCACCTCATTTGCAGATCTAGAAATTCTTCTAAATAGTTTATGTAGAAGAAAGCCGACTTTTATCTTTTTGTAGAGTTGGAGGTTGGTTATAAATCTTGAATCTTCTTTGTTAATCGAGATTCCAGCAACATCTCCCCAGTTTATTTTTAATTTAGAATGTCATGGAGGCAGAGAAAGGGATGAAGAATTGTGTGTGGATAAAATGGGAGAGAGAGAGCCCCTTTTTAAAGATTAGCTGAGCCAATCCTCAACCCTTAGATATTAGGTTTTCCGATCTAATCGTACATGAAATGCTGAGTCAACTACGAATAAGGCCCATTTTTCATTTCATACTTTATTTTACGCTGCTTATACATATATAATTTTAATGTTTTGCAGCTTTTAATAGCCTTCTTGTTTTGCTCCCTTTTTAAATAAATTGTGCCTATCCTGCTTTTTTAATTAATTTCATGTTTTCATGCGTGTATATCCTTGTCTTTAATTGGAATTATCTTTATACATAAGACATCCTTATGCGTATACAAAGCCTCCTTATGCACACAACCTTTATTTTATTCTAAATTTTTCCTCTCTTAATTAATTAATGCATGACTTATTTCTTTTTAAACTCTTACTCATTAGTTCCTCAATTTACTATTTTTTTAAGCATTTCTTTCAAATATTATTGTGCGTTATTCACACATTAACCTTCCCTTTTCATGCATTTGTCTTCCATGGTGTTTTTTCTTATTAACGCTTGCATTGATTGCTCTTTTTAATAATAAAAAATGTTTTTCTTTTGAATACCTTACATATATAGTTGTGCGTTCCTTCTTATGCCATTACTTCACATTTTTATTGCATTGTTTTTCAAATGTACCTTTTTTTAAACGCGTTAACATAAAATGCTTCCTCTTTTTATTCCTTATTGCATTTGTTAGCGTGCATTACCTTCCTCTATGTTAAAATGGAACATATATATATATGTTCCATTTTAATGGTCGCATGAAATTAACCATTTCCTTATAACGTCATTGCATTAATTAGTATCCACTGTAACACCCCGTAATTCTGTTAATATTAATATTCACAAATTAAAGAATAACTAATCTCAGACGTGAGAATTGTGGGAAATGGGTTGCACCATTGTGTTCGTCTCGGAATTCTGGTTGAAATAGAGTTCGAGTTTGCGTGATTTGGACTTCGTATGAAGGAGATATGGCCATCGGAAGTTTCAGAAAATTCAAAACAGATTTCAGAAAATTTAAAATTTAAAATTCGAAGTCAAACAGGCTAGGCGGCAAATTTCCCGCCCAGCACCCCAGGTCGACTGGGGAGTCGACTGGGCAGTCGACACCCCCCACCAGGTTGACTGGGGAGTCGACCTGGGTGTCGACCTGGTCTGGTCGGCCAAAGTTTGACTGAGCCCAATCTTGAGCTGTGATATGTCTTTAGGGCTGAGTTGGCAAATTAAACGGTTCAGGTTATTTCTGAGTTGATCTGACGGCCTAAATAAATCCTAAACTCTATAAATACCTAGGTAGTCTCTCACTCTAATTCACATGAAAAATAGAATAGCCACCGTCATACCGCCGCCATGGAACTCAGTGTAGCCGCCGCCTACTAAGAAGGAAGAAAGCTAATCAAAGCCCTAATTCTACTCAACTCTAAAGCAAATCAAGACTCTCTTTCTTCTCTAATTGTGAGTATGATGATCTTAACAAGATTATTAGAAAATTAATTAGATTAAAATGTGATTTGGATTATAAGAAAATGATGTGAATTGTCATATATGTTGTTGTAAACCTTATGCTATCATGTATGTTGTAAATCTTATGTTATGTGATGATGATATCCTATATGTTGTAAATCATGCTATGATGATATTGTATAGGTTGTAATTTTCTATGCTAAGTTGTGATAAATCATACATGTTATAAAGTCATGATGTTATTATCTATGCTAATTAGTTCATGTTAATCAAATCATAATGTTTGGGCTATGTTGATCTATATGACAAATCATGTATGCAAGTTTAGATTGATTAGTAAATATTATGAACATATGCCATGACATCTATTTAGACTTACAAATGAGTCCAACCTCATGTCCTAAGCATTAATTAACACTTACAATCTTTTACCCCAGTTTTAATAATTCCCTATTCAAATTATTAATTAATTCCAATTTTAATGATGTCCATAATTGACTCAACTATGGTCATCCACTCATGGCATGCAAAATCATATCAATTGCATCCAATTTCTTAATATTAAATCCTTAATATTACCCCTACCCCACGTTATACGTTCTCTTATTCAACGCAAAATATACGTTAGACTCGAATAGTCTAACTCATAGCACAAAGATAAATTATCACAACATATAGACAAAAAAATAGATCTAATCATAATAGGGGTGAAACTTGCATAAAACTACACATGTCATGGACCTAAAGGTGTCAACTTGTTTGGTAAAATGTCACAATTCACATAATATGATCATAATCCAAATTCATGTATGGACTAGCATATATGGTTTAGGCAACATAATGATGGTGTGAACTAGCATCTAATACATAGAATTCACATATGTCATAGCATAATTCTAGATGTCATAATTCTAGATCTAAATAGATGTCATGGCATAAGTTCATAATCTTTACTAATCAATCTAAACTTGCATACATGATTTGTCATATAGATCAACATAGCCCAAACATTATGATTTGATTAACATGAACTAATTAGCATAGATAATAACATCATGACTTTATAACATGTATGATTTATCACAACTTAGCATAGAAAATTACAACCTATACAATATCATCATAACATGATTTACAACATATAGGATATCATCATCACATAACATAAGATTTACAACAAACATGATAACATAAGGTTTACAACAACATATATGACAATTCACATCATTTTCTTATAATACAAATCACATCTTAATCTAATTAATTTGCTAATAATCTTGTTAAGATCATCATACTCACAATTAGAGAAGAAAGAGAGTCTTGATTTGCTTTAGAGTTGAGTTGAATTAGGGTTTTGATTAGCTTTCTTCCTTCTTAGTAGGTGGCGGCTACACTGAGTTCCATGGCAGCGGTATGACGGTGGCTATTCTATTTTTCATGTGAATTAGAGTGAGAGACTACCTAGGTATTTATAGAGTTTAGGATTTATTTAGGCCGTCAGATCAACTCAAAACTAACCTGAACCGTTTAATTTGCCAACTCAGCCCTAAAGACACATCACAGCTCAAGATTGGGCTTAGTCAAACCCTAGCCGACTGGACCACGTCGACACCCAGGTCGACTGCCCAGTCGACTCCCCAGTCGACCTGGGGGGGGGGGGGGGGTTGTCGACTGCCCAGTCGACCTGGGTTGCTGGGCGGGAAATTTCCCGCCTAGTCTGTTTGACTTTGAATTTTAAATTTTAAATTTTCTGAAATCTGTTTTGAATTTTCTGAAACTTCCGATGGCCTTATCTCCTTCATACGAAGTCCAAATCACGCAAACTCGGACTCTATTTCAACCAGAATTCCGGGATGAACACAATGGCGCAACCCGTTTCCCACAATTCTCACGTCTGAGATTAGTTATTCTTTAATTTGTGAATATTAGTATTAACAGAATTACGGGGTGTTACATCCACACTACCTCTTTTAATTGCATGCATTTTCTTACCTTTCTTAATGCATTAAAAATTATACTAATTTTCCTCCTCTTCAATGCATGAATTTATTTAAATTATACATTACCATTATTTTTTCCTTTATTTATGTTCATGCATACATATATTTGTATGTTTAGTTGGCCCTCTCAAAAACAAAGATTAAAATTATGTCACACCAGCGTTCAACGCTCACCTCTATGTTACATATCCAATGCCTCAACCAACAGAGATATGAAGTCTTTTGTTAATAAGTTTAGAAACAATGGTACTCATTGTTCTCCTTCTTTACCTTATTTTCATCTTTTGCTGCAATGCTTCATTTAAATGTATTTTTTGCATCTTAAATCGGTTTTTGTGCAACCCATAGGTCTAAATTGACGGGAAAATCGCAACGAACGTAATGATGCTACTCCCGTGGCCAAATTCTGGAAGCTCTTCAAATTTTTATTTTTCTTATATGCATTATTTAATTATTTATTTGTTACAAAAATGCGGGATGTTAACAAATCCTGCATATATATATATATATATGTCTATATATTCTAAATAGAGATGTTAGTGTGTGTATATATATATATAATAATCAAAGATAATTGAGACAAGGTTGTTGTCATCAAAACTCCATTCACCAACAATCTTCCCCTTTTTGATGATAACAACCATGGTTTATAAAATATTCATACCTAATAATCTGATTCTAAAATTACTCCCACTTTCGCTATGAATTCCTTCTAACTCCACCTTAAACTATACTAAACCAATTTTATAATTTCTCCCCCTTTGTCATTATCAAAAAGTACCATGTACAAGACTAGACTATACTAGACTAAACTAAGTTATACTCCCAATAAATCTATGTTATGAGTGATCCTAATAACTATATAATACTCCTTATATTTCCCTTTAAATATGTGATTCTAAACTTAATATATTATAACTCCCCCTAAACTTATGTCTATACTAGTCTAATAATCTAAATAAAAGGATAATGAACTAAGAAAACAACTCAATATTTCTAATACGTTCAAACAAGCAATTCAATCCAAATGATCAATTCAAACGAACAATCTAAACAATTAAATCAACCAAAGCATTCTTAAACCTTCAACTAATCCTTAGAAATACTAAAACTACCCCTTAATCTAATACAAGACTAAACCTATCCTAAATTCTAATTCCCTTAAAACTATAATAAGACTTTAATCTAGACTAAGAAATAATTCTGATAAGATAACCTTAAAATTATGATATAAGTAAAACAATTGAATCCTAACAATCAATCAAATTAAGTTTTGTTGACACAAAACATCAATTTAAATAAATTCAAACATAAAACCAAACATTTCTTATAACTTCCATTTATTCTAAAACCTATAAAGCTCTTATCAACTACAAAAGGATAAGTATATTTCTAACAAACCTATCAACCACTAATGAAATTTAGCCATGTTAAGTAAGTCAATCAAGTTATTCAAGTCAAACAAACCAAATAAGTCAATCAATCCAATAAATTCAACCAAGCCAAACAAGTCAATCAAGTTAATCAAGACAAAGTAAATATGTTATGTATTTGATTAATAATCCTATATTTCTAATTAGATACAAACTTCTCTTACTATATACATGGTATATGTGGAGTTACAGTTAACATGTAATGCAGTGTGTTGGTTATAATGCAGTATGTCATGTGCAAAACTATATGAAGTGGTATATTAAATGAAATGCAACTTGTGTTGTGAATGAATTTAATTTGAGATGTACTATAATTTATAATAATAATCTATGATATGAAATCAGATGTGTAATGATAGTATGCAGAATGATTTGGTAATTATATCTATTTAATTAAAATATGTTCAAAGTACTATCTAACTATTATGTGTTACTACCAAAAACTAACAGTGGAGCAAGATGGTGGTGAAGGGGTATCGGATGACCGGAAGCTCACCAAAGGCTCAACAGAAAGTTGGGCCAAACACTAGGAAGGGATAAGAGCAGGAATAAATAACCCAAAAAGTCGCATCAACCGAAACCCTTCTAGGGGAAAGGATTATAAGAACTACGAGGTGTAACCGACAGGACCTATCCGACAGGGTCAATCCGACAAGGTTCTTCTGACAGTATCAGTTCGACAGAAGATTCTATGATAAAGAGTCATCATAATCCAGAACCAAGAAAGTCAAAAGCAACAAACCCATCGGGTGAAGCTCAAATGGACCTTCGGTAATGACCTGCCAAAGAACCAATACACTTGAAGGCGAGGGCGGCGAAGACACTAAATCGAGGAAATGCAAGGATCATCTAAAACCAGCTTCCGGGGAATTTGCCGTACGAATACCGGAAGACCAAATCCACAAGTAAAATAGAAGTAACATCGGAAGCCCCCTTATCAAGTATCCTGGTTACTTCAAAAGAGCTCTGTCAAAGAACTAACCCGGACCCAAGCGAGATACAGGCTACTTGTACTAATCTACCTAGTACTGAAACCCGCAGCGACTTCGAACCAGCAGTCATCAACATACATCATGAGGTCGAGCCCCTCTAAATATTCACGATAAAGCTGGAGGCCTACATCCGAAAGATTACGTCCGAGAGGCTACATTCATGAGTTGTTGTCAAGGATTCAACCACCTTTCAAAGGTCATAACTAATACTCCAAAGACGGCCGAAAGTTAAGCGCCTGAAACCAAGGATAAAGCGATCGGCAAAGACCCCCATGGGCCCAATAGCACATTTTTTTTAAGAGCAAACGGATATGTAGCGCGGGGCTACACAGCCGGTTAATTAATAGATAATAGTATATATCCAACTGACAAACCCAGTTGGTGGTCCAAAATACAACCATCACAAAGTTTAAGATACATCATACAACACACATAAAGAATATTACGGGTACAACTACAAAAGAGTTCAGATCAATCTGTTAACCATCATAATTATACAAGTACTATGCTGAGAAATAAAGAGGCATCATCAGTCATCACATGAGTTCCATGCTAGACTCTGTATCATTGCTATCAACCGAAGTAGCTGGAGAAGAGGCCGCCGGCAGTGCAAACCTGAATATAGCAGCATGATTGTCTCCAGAACCTGATGAGGATGAATAAATATGAATGATACGATGACAGATAGACATGATCGAATTAGCCTTGTTATTAAAAATTCGTGCATTTCTTTCTTTCCATATACACCAACTATAAGCAACCAGTAAGATATCAAGAGATGGACAAGGATCAGATTCCCAATGGTCAAAAAAAGAAGAAATGATGGGGATGAAACCTATTAAATGGGTACTCGCTGCAGCCCAGATTGAGTAGGAATAGTCGCAAGAAAAGAAGAGATGATGAATGGATTCAGCATGAGAATTACAGAAAGGGCAGTTGGGGTCAGGAACCACGTTGCGTTTGAAGAGCTTCTCCCTTGTATTGACCTTTTCGTGAATCAAACACCATTGGAAGAAGAGAATTCTTGGAGCCAGCTTGCATTTCCATAGTCTTGAGAATTTAAACAATCTACCCGAAAAATTCAGGTATTTGTAACATGAGGAAACAGAAAAACCTCTAGATGGAGAGAGAACCCAAACAAAATGATCATCCAAGTTATTTAGCTGAGTGTTGCTAATGAGAGCAAAGATATTAAGCAACTGCAAAAGAATACTCCTATCAAAAAGCGAACCTGGAACTAAGCTAACATAATCATCATTAAAAGCATCAGCAACAGAAAGCGAAGGGTTAGACTGAAGAGAAAAGAGTGAAGAAAAGGAAAGAGAGAGAGGTAACTGACCAAGCCAAATATCGTGCCAAAATAAACAGGATGAACCACCCCCCAAAGAGACATGAAACAGAAATTTAATACGAGGAAGACAAGATAGAATCCCATGCAAGAAGGGAGAGATTCTAGAGGAAGGACGATGATGCAAAACAAGATGGGGGTCAGAAGAAAAATAGCGAGCTAAAATCCAATTTTTCCAAATGAAATTTCCAGTGCTTAGGAGTCTCCAAACCCATTTGGCCAGCAAAGCAATATTAAAATGGTGAAGGTCAAGAACACCAAGCCCCCCTTGATCAGAGTGTAGGCATACCGTCCTCCAGTTAATTAATTTCTTGATGTTCTGGCCATTCCAAAGAAATGAACTTCGAATTGAATCAATCTTACAAATTACCCACTTGGGGAGTTTGTGAAAAGACATCCAATGTGTAGGGATAGCGGAAAGCACAGATTTAACTAGAGTTAAACGGCCCATAGATGATAATGAATTTGCTTTCCAAGATGCTAATCTAGTTTCAATCTTGCTGATAAGGGGAAGCCAATCGTTTTTGTGAAGCTTAGAGGGTCTGAGAGGTAAACCAAGGTAGGTCATTGGGAATTTTGCTACTTTGCAGTTGAGAGTAGAAGAAATCAAGTCACCAAGATGATCAGACTTACCAAGCATGTAAATAACACTTTTATTAAAATTAATGGAAAGACCAGATATCAACTCGAATACATATAACAGGATTTTGAGGCATTGGATATGGAAAGGATTAGGGGAAGAGAAAATAATAGTATCATCTGCAAATTGTAAATTGTTGATGCATAGGGGAGTATTTGGGAGAGAGATACCATCCAAGTAACCATGTGAAGAAGCTTGTTTAACCATTTGATTAAACACATCAGCAACAAGCACAAAAATCAAAGGGGAAAGAGGGTCGCCTTGTCTAAGCCCACATTTAGGTTTGAAAAAGTTTCCAGAAGCACCATTTACTGAAACGTATGAGCAGCTTGAGTTAAGTATATTATCAATCCATGAACACCATTTATCTGAAAAACCCCTGTGTTTAAAAACATCCATGATAAAGGGCCAACTTACTGAGTCAAATGCTTTGGAAAAATCCAGCTTTAGTAAAACACCAGGGGTAGATGAGTGATGGCAAAAGGAGATTATTTCCTGAGTTGCAGCGATACAGTCATGAATGTTCCTCCCCAAAATGAAAGCAGATTGTTCTGGTCCAACAAGTGTGGCAATAACAGATTGAAGACGATTAGCTAACACCTTTGTGATGATTTTAAAAGTAGTATTTAGCAGGCTAATGGGGCGGAAAGAAGATAAAGTGTTGGCCCCCGAATGCTTGGGAATGAGGATAATGTTGGCATAATTTAGTCTGGCAATTGAAGTAGGATCGTTATGAAATTCGTTGCACATGTCAATTATATCAAATTTGACCAAGGCCCAAAAATTCTTAAAGAAAACTGGGCCGAACCCATCAGGACCAGGGGCCTTATCATCCGACATATCCTTCAATGCAGCCCAAATTTCTGATTCAGAGAAAGGATGATCAATGTGAATAGGCGCAGGGTTTGGATAAAGAAGATGCCATTCAACATCAGGTGAATTTGAATGTGAACGACCAAGCTGGGATAGGAAGAAATCAGAAAAGAGAGAGAGGATGACATTTTGATCAGAAAAAGAGAGGCCATCTTTAATTATTTCCGATATGAATGTTGATCTCCGTCTTCCATTAGCCATTCGGTGAAAATATGATGTATTCCTATCTCCTTCCTCCAACCATTTGGCTTTGGATCTTTGCTTCCAAACAATTTCTTCTTGTTTCATCAGTCTATCCAACTCGACTTCTAAAGCACGTAAATTATCATGCTCAGCTTCAAGAAGTGGGCGCCGTTCTTCTAGAATATTGATGTCAATAATTTCATTTTGAATAGAGGAGATGCGGGAACGGATAGAACCCCATATATTTTTAGCCCATGGTTTAATAATCTTTCTAAGGGTTCTCAATTTTAGGACAATCCTTTGAGATGCTGATGCTACATTTAAGTTTTGAGACCAAATTGAATGAATAAAGTCATCAAACGAGGGTTCGAGTAGCCACAACCTTTCAAATCTAAAGGGGCGATTGATGCATGCAGAAATATCAGAATTTAGCAGAATGGGGCAATGATCTGATATAACTGAAGCCAAACCGTACACAACAGTCAAAGGGAAAAGCTCGTCCCAAGTGCCATTATATAGAAAGCGGTCAAGTTTAGCTAACGATGGTGATGATCTATGGTTTGACCAAGTGAAGGAGCGGTTACTTATCGGAGGATCAATCAAGGAGCAGTCAAAAATGAAAGAATTGAAGTCATCAGAGTCCTGGGATAGATTGCCTGAGTTTCTATCAAAAACAAATCTGGTAGTGTTGAAATCTCCACCAATCACCCAAGGGCCCAAGAATTGGGATGCAAGAGAGCAACAATCCGACCAGAGAAGGGATCTATCAGATACATCTTGAGGACCATAAATATTAGAGAAGAAGTAGATTTGGTTTGAGGGGATATGACGTAATGCAACATGAAGTGCTGATTTATTTTGAATAGACCAACATAAGGACCAAATTGATTCATTCCAAGCTGTAATTAAACCTCCACATGTGTCAATTGCCTTAACAAAAGTCCAACCAGAAAGGCAGGAGCCCCCCCCACTAATCTAAAGTAATTTGGACAAGGGTCATCAAGTTTAGTTTCTTGGAGGAAAAGAATGTCGATTTTTAAAGGGAGTAAAACCAAACTAATTGCATGGCATTTTGAGGGGTTTCCCAAGCCCCTAACATTCCATGAAACGATTTTCATTTGGCACCATTAATACGCTCAAGTTCCAAATCATGCATGGAAATATAGTGTGATTCACGTAAGTTAACACCCATGCAACGTGACATTTTTCTACATAGACTTTTATTAGCAGAAGAAAAAACAACAGGAGTAAATAAGCTACCCGAGCCTTCAGGATGATCCACTCTATTCTTGATCCTTGCACTACGTCTGACAATGACCGGCGAAAGAAACTGGGTGCAGTTCTCTTCTTCTGCATTATGAGTAGCATCAGCTGGGAGGATTTGCTGGAGAGGGGGGATAGGTTGAGGTGGCGACAGATTGTCTTGAGGGATCACGTTGGGAGGGGCAATTGATTTAGGGTCATCAATTTGGAGAGGGGCAATTGGGAGGGGGATAGAGAACGGGAAGGGCATAGGGATATTTTGAAAGAGCATATCAGTGTTGAAAAGGTGATTCATGTTCTGATGAGGGGCTTGATCTACTTCGTGATCCACTTCAGGTATGGCCATAGCAGACATATCATTTGGTGCGATTTCAACAGAATCTTCAAAGTTATCATGCATGTAGGGAATCGTTAGCTCTTCAATATTACCAATAAGTAGGGATTCGGGTTTAACACCTGGGTGTTCATGGATGAAACGTTGGACTTTTATGAGATGTTTCTTCTTATTGATGTTAACCACAAGGAAAGTATTCAGGTCAATCCCCTCAAAAAATTGAATTTTGATAAATAAGTTTCTGTGATCGAAGTGAGCCCATTCACAGTCATCTAAAGCTACAACTTTTCCCAAAGGACTAAGAATATTTATAACTGCAGCAGAATTGTACCTTAGAAATTCTGGAAAACCCACCACCTTTGCCCATGATTCACACTCTAACACCGCTTCCGGTTCCCATTCAGCTTCAGACCAAGGCTCAAAGTATATAGATCCTCCAAGCTTCGCAAAGAGTTTCCAGAACAAGACTTGGTTTTTGATCCATTCGTTTGGGCAAGAGACGACGAAGGAGTTGTTTCTATATATCCACATGGGCCATTCGTGATAATTGAAGGCATTAGATAGGATGAAGTGGAGCGATGTAATACTCCAACCACCAGAAATCACGGTACCAACAATGTAGTTTGATGAGTCTTCCATTACAAAATGATTCATATTTTCAGTGCATAGTGTGGGAGAGATGGATGGGGAGGGAATAGGAGTTGGAGAGGGCGTGGATTGCCGACAGCTGGAACGATGTGGTCTTTTCTGGGTTCGATCAGATTGAGATGATGTACGAGGGACCCAC
Organism: Allium sativum; assembly: GCA_030737875.1. Taxonomy (NCBI): domain Eukaryota; kingdom Viridiplantae; phylum Streptophyta; class Magnoliopsida; order Asparagales; family Amaryllidaceae; genus Allium; species Allium sativum. The sequence continues at coordinate 299,962,695 of CM060922.1, forward strand.
GCAACAGAAGGTGCATCATTCCAATGGACGCCTTTACGCACATGTTTTGAGGTGCCTCTTTGCATTCTTTTTTTAGGGCAACGTGTACATAAATGGCCGTAGCCTGAGCAAAAAAAAACAAATTTTAGAATTCCTGCAGGCACTTGCCACGTGGCCTCTATCTGCACATTGAATACAGCGACGTTTGCTCTTCAGAAAATTGACCGTATTCTGAATTGAAGAGAAAGCAGGTAAAATAGATGATTTTTTCGTAGTCGTGCGATCAGGTGAATCCAACGGAGGAGTTGAAGCTACCTCCGCATAGGATTTTTTTGGCCTATCATCTGAAAGATTTTTCAGAGCGTCAAAACGATTATTACAGGTAAAACCATGAGATGATGAGTGACTTAAATTTTGGCGTGATGAGAATTTTGAAGCGGGAGGAGAAACCGGACGATCAACATGACAAGGTGAGGCAAGGGGACGGTGAGAGGAGGAAAGAGTAGGTTTTCGAAAAGCTGAGCGAGAAGAGTGAGGTTGATATGGAGAATGGCGAGGAAGACGCAAGGGGAACGGAGGGCGAGAGCGGAAGAAGGAAGGAGGACGATGAAATGAAGAGGAGGGAGGACGATGAGGCGGAGCAGGGCGAGAGCGGCTGAAAGAAGGAGGACGATGGACCGAAGAAGGGGGAGAACGATGAGTCGGAGGAGGGGAAGGAAGGATATGAGGACGGGTGTGGAACGCGACACGATATTTAGCTGGGAAAGGATAGGAGAAGCGGAGGGAGTCCGCCATTAATATGAATTTATGGATAGGGTTTTACCTTATGACCCAATAGCACATTAGCGGAAGGATCCCTGAACCACTATAAATAAGACCCTAGGGGTCAAATTCAGAGGATGAATTTTTCTTTACACATGTTGAAACACCCCGTAGTTTTGAAACATGACATAAGAGATAATTAAAGATTAATTAATTTTCAAAAGACGAATTAGGTGAAACGGGTTACGCCATTTCGTTTCACCTCGGAATTCTACTTGAGACAGAGTCCGAGTTTTCGTAAAACGGATACCGTATGAAGAAGTTACGGATGATAGAAGTTGGGCAGAAAAATCAGAAACAGGCTAGGATAACTGGTGCACTTGTGAAGTGCGCCAGAACAAAAATGAACTGGAGCACTTGGGAAGTGTGCCTATGCCGAGGCAAAATCTACACAGAACTCTGGAGAGTTCTCTGATGATGTGTCCTTCGGGGATTAGTTGGATGACGTGTCTTTTGAGCTGTGTGGTTCTGATGATCTTTAATCTAATCTAAAGGCCCTAATTCACCTAATGCATCTGTAAAGACACACCTAGACCTAACCTTAATTTCATTACACTAATCCATGGGGCCTCCATGATGCCTTAATCTAAATTAAAACTAGCCTCTCTTCTCTTCTCCAAAGAAAAACATAATTAGAGGATTAAATTAGAAGATAAGAATCAAATTCTACAACAATGGTTTAGCTAATCAAATTCAGAATTCAGAACCATTCTCTTCCTAAATCCAATCTCAGTGAGTCCATTTATTATTTTTAGATTTAAATAATACTAAATCAATACTGACATGTTGAAAATTGGAGTTGGAAATTAAACATGATAATAAGATCTAATCTCATCAGTTCTATCTTAGCCTATATATCAGATTCATGATTCTTATATGCCCATGTAGATATTATCATCAGTTTTGTCATATCTTTATAATCAGTTCAACCTTATGCCTATTTTGTTGTTATTATTATGTATATTCTTTTTCTCTTCCCTTCCTCCTTCCCTTTTTATTTTTATATCCAGGCTACTTTCGAGCCTAAGCCAAATCTCGTAAAGATGAAAATACGAATGGTAATCTAGGGAACATTGGGAAATATGGCATAATATATGTTGGGTTGATTTGGGCTTGATTAATGTTAAATTTTGGGCATGATACAAAATTGGGCATTTTGGGTAATTGGCTTAATTAACCTAAAATTAGCATAAACTGCAAATAAATAAATTGGCTAAGATAAGCATGCCGAGACACAAGGTTAGACTCCGTTTGCGATAGAAGCCTGCCCGGAACTAACCGGCCTAACCAGCAACCGCAAACGACCAGTCTAATATGAGAGGTCGAAGGCATAATTAAAAGATTCCTAAATGCAAGGTTAAGTCTGGCTTGTGGTAGAAGTCTGTCCGGAACCGCCCGACACATCCAGCAGCTACAAGCCATCAACTTAATGTGAGAGGTCTATGCATTAATAACTAATTAATGCTGATCAAAAATGAATATGATACCTAAAACATGTTAGGTGGGTGGGGTTAAGTTAACCTGTTTGAGATGACAACTTAACCAACATTACATGAACAAAGTGGATAGGGTTAAGGCAAGCTTAACCAATAATACATATTGATTTGATAAGTGGATAGAGTTAAGGCAAGCTTAACCAATAATACATATTGATTTGATAAGTGGATAAGGTTAAGGCAAGCTTAACCAATAATACATATTGATTTGATAAGTGGATGGGGTTAAGTCAACTGGGCAGATAGGCAACACTTAACCAATATAAGTTGGGTTAGGTTAAACCGTCAGGAAAAACCTAGTAGTGGTAGGGACCCTTTTCAGACAGTAACCACTTAGAGGTATCGGCAACCCTGAGCTAGGCAGGGTTGGAGCACTCTTATTGGGCTGATTATAAGTGGTCAAATAAGAGCGAGGGTGTAGCAGTGTAGGTTCCGACGGGTTCGTTAAGTGTGCACAAGGTGTTCCCGGCATTGGAAGATTTGGCCACTGTACATCAGTAGGTATAAAGCTACAACCATGGGTTGCCACTTAGGGAGTGATACACCCTAAGCTGGGACCTGCACAGGTATCTACAAGTTAGGGAGCCAATCGATTAGGGGTAGTGTAGGGACATCTAGTATCGATTATGGGCAAGTAGGCTTTCAAGGATTGTATGCGGTGGATACCTATTACTAAATGTTATGCCTAAGGGCTACCAATTGCGGGGTTGGGATCGTTTCATTAAAAATTACTAGTAGGTGGTGTAGAGAATTAAATTAAGTAAGAAATCTGGAAAGCAAACTAGAAATTCCTTTATATTCATCTTGTTATCCAGCTTTACCTTATGTCATGGTTATATTTTCCATCCTGTTTATTCCTGTCATATTGCTTTACTTATTTTCATACCAAAAGTAACTGGACTCACCAGGCTTTATGGCTGACCTTTTTGTTTTCGCCTCTTTTTCTTCCATTTCCTCCTAGGTTCTCAGGGAGGAAATACTGAAACTTGACTCGAATTTCTTTCTTCTGGAAGCACTTGGAAGTGTTGAAAGTAATGCTTAGCTTTATCTCTTTTTCATTATGGCTATTTGGAGTGGGATTATGGTTTAAATTTTATGTACACCGATAATAATTTTGTACAAGATGGATATTTGTGTACTTGACCCTAGTATGTGGTTTTGATGTTGTAACCAAAAAAGTTTTGCTTTTCCGCTGCAATAAATAACTTTTTGAATTTTCTTAAGTACCATTTTATATAATTGTCTTGTGATATTCTGTTCTATACTCTTATAATAATCCATGAAAGTTAATGCAATCCCTTAGTGAGTGACACTAATGGACGTGGGGTTTACAAGTGGTATCAGAGCTGAAGTTTACCAGAACAGATAAAAGATTTTGAAAAACTGTTTTCAAAAGCATTTTTTCTAAGAAGTTTGTTAAAAAAAAACATGTTCTTATGAGGATATTTTCAAGAGAAAGGTTTATTATGAAAAACATAATCCTAAAAGCCATATATCTATCTTTCGATTCTCTCCTTGAATCTCTTTTTCCTTTCTTTTTGCCATAGTTCTGTAGGCATGTTAAAACTACGGCATATGTCGGAGGGCAAAGAAGTGCCCAACCTCCAACTATAGCCACAGTAGTTTCACCAGCGGCTAATCTTCTTCCAAGCTTCGCGGGGCGATGGAGGCAGCTTTCAAGGGACTTGTTAACATGTTACACAAGGATGGTAGAAATGAGAATGAGGGAGTTTGGGCTAAGAAGCACAACCCAAGGATGAGAAACTTGTTGAATGGCTTTAATCCACGAAGAAGGTAAAGGTGAAAAGAAAAGGTTGAGAGTGGAAGAATCACAGAACAAGAAAGTAGAACCTAAGAAGGGTGCAAAGAATAAGAAACCCCGAGACAAGAGGAAATGTCTTCATTATGGTATAACGGGCCATGTAATTAAGGACTGTAGGAAGAAGAAGAAGAAGAAGCATGGTTGCTTTCATTGCGGTGAGGCAGCACATATGATTAAGGACTACCCAAGGAGGCAAGGACAAAGGCAAGGACAGAGGACAGGATCTAGTTCTAGAGGGCAGGTTCATGCTCTCATGGCAGCTACGCAAGAGAGAGGTAGAAACATTTTTGTTGAAAGTTTGATTTTCCTTTTTGATCATCATGTATGTACTTTGTTTGATTCTGTCTCTTCACATTCCTTTATATATGCTTCTGTTGTAGAGTCTATGCACCTAGATACTAGTATAATAGTGGATCCCATAGTTGTCTCAAATCCTATTGGGGTTACGGCTCATCTTTGTATGTTATGTTGGGATTTGAGAATATATGTGTATAGCGTTGAGTTTGAATACGACGCCTATGTGCTTGGTTTCATGGGCTATGGGTTGATTCTAGGAATGGATTGGCTAGCTAGGTATCATGCCATTCTTAACTGTGAAAAGAGGACAGTTAGACTGTTGACTAGTTTGGGTAATACTCTCGATATCTCATGCGACCCTAAGGGTTCTTTTATGCTTAGCTACCTAGAATCTCTTGACCCATCTATTGATGATTTGCAATCTGTTCGAGTAGTCCGTGAGTATGCAGATGTCTTTCAGGAGGTTATACCTCCAAAATGTGAGATAGATTTCCGTATATATTTGGTGGACAATGAAAAGCCAGTTGCATTGCCTGTGCGCCACATGGCTCCAAGAGAAAGGAGGGAGCTTAGTAAACAAGTGAAAGAGTTGCTTGAGAAAGGGTTCAGAAGAAGTATCTCGGAGTGGGGTGCTCCTTTTGTTTTGCTAAAAAGGCTGATGGTTTGCCTAGATTGTGCATGGACTATAGGGAGCTGAATATGCTCTTGAAGAAGAATAGACACCCATTACCAAGGATAGATCATTTGTTCGACCAGTTGGCGGGTGCTTTAGTTTTCTCGCAGTTGGACTTAGCTACAGGATTTCAGCAATTGAGTGTAGCTGAGGATAGTATAGATAAGACTTCTTTTAGGACTCCCGATGGTTTCTTCGAATGGCTCGTCATTCCTTTTGGTTTCACGAATGCACCCGCATATCTCATAGACTTGATGAGTAGGGTGTTTAGGGAGTTTCTAAACAAGTTCGTGGTGGTCTTTGTGGATGATATTTTGATATTTTCTAGAAGCGAGGAAGAACATGCCCTACATCTTAGGGAAGTCTTAGAGACCCTTCGAGCACATCAACTTAAAGCTAAGTTCTCCAAATGTCATTTTTGGAGGAAGGAAGTGAGGTTCTTAGGACACGTGGTCTCCAAGTAAGGGATAGCTGTGGATCCCGCGAAGGTGGTAGCAATCCAAGATTGGAAGGTTCTTAAGAATGCAATAGAAGTAAGAAGATTTCTTGGTTTGGCAGGCTATTACAGAAAGTTCATCAAGGACTTTGCCAAGATACCAGCCCCACTTAAATGATTGACGAAAAATAATTTGACCTTTTCTTAGGATGTTGACTGTGATGATGCTTTCCAACGTTTAAAGAGGCCATTGAAGATAGCTCCAGTTTTAGTTTTGTCGGATGGGAGTAAACCGTTCGCTTGTATACCGATGCTTGCGGGACAGGGCTTGGCGCAGTTTTCATGCAAGAGGGAAGGGTGATATGCTATGGTGGAAGGCAGTTAAAGGCCCATGAGAAGAATTACCCTACCCACAACTTAGAGTTAGCTGCCATAATTTTTGCGCTTAAGTCTTGGCGTCACTATTTGCTTGGTGAGAGGTTTGAGTTGTATACAAGCATCCCAAAAAGATTTAAACTTAAGGCAACAAAGGTGGATGGAGTTCTTAGCATCCTATGATTTTGAGATTGCATATACCTCTGGCAAGGGTAACGTTGTAGTCGACGCCTTGAGTAGAGAGAAGTTGACTTTGAGTCCTTTATTTGTCGAGCATTAGAGCTTAGAGTATATCTCTACCTTTGACTTTAAACCCTCTATTGATTATGTACCTGGTTTTTTGGCATCGTTAGAGGTACGACTTACGCTTTTAGGACAGATAGTATATCTCTACCTTTGACTTTAAACCCTCTATTGATTATGTACCTGGTTTTTTGGCATCGTTAGAGGTACGACTTACGCTTTTAGGACAGATAGGTGTGGCACAACGAGATGACCCACAGTTGATAGAGATAGTAGACAAGCTCATAAGAGGGGAGTCTTCGAGCCATCTTGGTAGGTATACTATTGATGACAAAGGTTGGTTGCTTAGGGATGGGAGACTTTGTGTATCTCGAGATGAGAGTTTGAGAAGGATAATCCTTGTAGAAACACATCGTTCTAAGCTGACCATACATCCCGGTGGTGACAAGATGTATAGGGACATGAAGCGAGTTTTCTTTTGGGCCAGAATGAAGAAGGATATGGTTGAGTTCGTTTCTAAATGCTTAATGTGCCAGCAAGTCAAGGCTGAGCAAAAGAAGTCTGGTGGTTTGCTTCACCCTTTAGAGGTCCCACAGTGGAAAGGGGAAAGTGTTTCCATGGATTTCGTTGACAGGTTGTCGAGGTCAAGGAAGGGTAATACGGGGATTTGGGTATTAGTAGATAGACTTACCAAGAGCGCCCATTTCATTCCCATTAGGAGTAAAAGAACAGCGGCATGGTTAGCATCTAGTTATCTCCGAGAGATAGTCTACACGGCATACCTTCTAGTATTGTAAGCGATCGAGATCCCATTTTCACTAGTGAGTTTTGGAAGAGCTTATAAGAGGCGATAGGAACGTAATTGTGTTTGAGCACCGCTTATCACCCTCAGACAGACGGCCAAATAAAAAGAGTGCATTGAATTCTAGAAGATCTTTTGAGGTTATGTTTCTTGGACTTTGGAGGGACATGGGAGGAACATCTCACATTAGTAGAGTTCGCCTAACACAACAGCTATCAGGCTAGTATTGGCATGGCACCTTTTGAAGCTCTATATGGACGGCCTTGCCGATCACCTACTTGTTGGTGGGAATTTACGGATAAGATTTTGCTTGGGCCCGAGATAATTTGGGAAACTTCAGAGAAGATAGACTTGATTCGAAGATGCATGGAGACGACACAGGACCGACAAAAGTCATATGCTGACAAGAGAAGGACCGATCTTGAGTTCAGTGTTGGAGACATGGCCTTTATTAAAGTATCACCGTTGAGGAATGTAGTTCGTTTTGGGTCTGTAGGGAAATTGGCATCAAGGTTCGTAGGGCCATTCCCTATTATAGAGCGAATTGGACAAATGGCCTACAGAGTGAAGTTGCCCGAGAAGCTCAGTGGTGTTCATGACATTTCATGTATCACATTTGCGGAAGTGTTTACATGATACCGCGGAAGTAGTAGAGCCGAGAATGCTTAGGAAAGTGGAAGTAGAGCGAGATGCCACGATTAGACGAGCTCCTACATGCATCCTTGGATCGGAGGTCAAGAAATTACGCAACCAAGAGGTCAAGTTGGTTAAAGTCCAATGGGGAGATGATCAAGGAAACGCGACTTGGGAGACTGAAGACAAGATACGCACGTCGTACCCTTTCCTTTTTGAGGGTATGTTCTTAACTTCTCCTTTTTCTACCGTTTTGTTTATACTTGTTCTATCGTTTGGTGTATCCTCTCGATTATATCTTCGATCTTTAGGTAGAAAACCTATGGTTGTAATCATGTGTTTGAGGCATGATATGTTTGGTGATGTAAGTGTTTGCTAGTGGTTGCTCGTGGATGCATTTACACACACGTTAGGCACTAGATCGGCTCAATCACTTTTATATTGCATATGAATGAGTGTGCATATGTAAATTAATGGATGTATATTGAATGTGTTATCATATGGATGCTGCATTTGAATGAATGGTTGTGCACTCATATAGAAATGATATGTATCATTAGAATTCTTTTGCATACATAATAGACGCATGGCACTATCATGTTTAAGGAGGTCAACTGAATCAGTAGACCACCTGATCTTTGCATTAGAATAGGAACATATATACACACTTTTGCATATGTTCATATAGCATTAGAAATCTTTTAAGGACAATGGATGCTTGTGCATGATGGATGAGTAGATGGATGATTGGATGGTAGGATACATTCTTCTTAACTTGAAGATTTCGGGGACGAAATCCTTTAAGGAGGGGAGAATGTAACACCCCGTAATTTTGAAACATGGCATAAGAGATAATCAAAGAATAATTAATTTTTAAAAGAATAATTAGGTGAAACAGGTTACGCCATTGCGTTCCTCTCGGAATTTTGCTTGAGATAGAGTCCGATTTTGCATAAAATGGATACCGTATGAAGAAGCTATGGACGATAGAAGTTGGGCAGAAAAATCAGAAAACAGGATGGGATAACTGGTGCACTTGTGAAGTGCGCCAGAACAAAAATGAACTGGCGCACTTGGGAAGTGCGCCCATACCGTGGCAAAATCCACACAGAATTCTAGAGAGTTCTCTGATGATGTGTCCTTTGGGGATTGGCTGGATGACGTGTCTTTTGAGCTGTGTGGTTCTGATGATCTCTAATCTAATCTAAAGGCCCTAATTCACCTAATACATCTATAAAGAAACACCTAGACCTAACCCTAATTTCATTACACTAATCCATGGCGCCTCCATGCTGCCTTAATCTAAATTAAAACTAGCCTCTCTTCTGTTCTCCAAAGCAAATCAGAATTAGAGGATTCAAATTGGAAGATAAGAATCAAACTCTACAACGGTTTAGCTAATCAAATTCAAAATTCAAAATTCAGGACCATTCTCTTCCTAAATCCAGTCTCAGTGAATCCATTGATTATTTTTGGATTTAAATAATACTAAAGCAATTCTGACATGTTGTAAATTGGAGTTGGAAATTAAACATGATAATAGGATCTAATCTCATTAGTTATATCTTAGCCTATATATCAAATTCATGATTCTTATATGCCCATGTTGATATTATCATCAGTTTTACCAGTTTGATCATATCTTCATGATCAGTTCATCCTTATGCCTATTTTGTTGTTATTATTATGTCTTTTCTATACCTCTTCCCTTCATCCTTCCCTTTTTATTTTTATAGCCAAGCTACTTTCGAGCCTAGGCCAAATCTCGTAGAGGTGAAAGTACGAATGGTAATCTAGGGAATGTTGGGAATATGACATAATATATGTTGGGTTGATTTGGCACGATTAATGTTAAATTTTGGGCATGATACGAAATTGGAGATTTTGGGTAATTGGCATAATTAACCTAAAATTGGCATAAACTGCAAATAAATAAATTGACTAAGATAAGCATGCCGAGGCACGAGGTTAGACTCCATTTGCGGTAGAAGCCTGCCCGGAACCAACCGGCTTAACCAGCAACCGCAAATGTCCATTTCAATGTGAGAGGTCGTAGGCATAATTAAAACATGCCTAGACACGAGGTTAAGTCTGGCTTGCGGCAGAAGTATGTCCGGAACCGCCCGGCACATCCAGCAGCCACAAGCCATCGACTTAATGTGAGAGGTCTATGCATTAATAACTAATTAATGCTGATCAAAGATGAATGTGATACCTAAAACATGTTAGGTGGGTGGGGTTAAGTTAACCTGTGTGAGATGACAACTTAACCAATATTACATGAACAAAGTGGATAGGGTTAAGGCAAGCTTAACGAATAATTCATATTGATTTGATAAGTGGATAGGGTTAAGGAAATCTTAACCAATAATACATATTGATTTGATAAGTGGATAGGGTTAAGGCAAGCTTAACCAATAATACATATTGATTTGATAAGTGGATTGGGTTAAGGCAAGCTTAACCAATAATACATATTGATTTGATAAGTGGATGGATTTAAGTCAACTGGGCGGATAGACAATGCTTAACCAATATAGGTTGGGTTGGGATAAACCCTAGGGAAAGACCTAGTAGCGGTAAATACACTTTTCAGACAGTAACCCACTTAGAGGTATTGGGAACCCTGAGCTAGGCAGGGTTGGGGCACGCTTACTGGGTTGATTATAAGCGTTCAAATAAGAGCGAGGGTGTAGCAGTACAGGTTCCGAAGGGTTCGTTAAGCGTGCACAAGGTGTTCCCGGCATTGGAAGATTTAGCCACTGTATATCAATAGGTATAAAGCTTTGCAACCAAGGGTTTCCACTTAAGGAGTGATACACCCTAGGCTGGGACCCGCACAGGTATCTACAAGTTGGGGAGCCGATCGATTAGGGGTAGTGTGGGGACATCTAGTATCTATTATGGGAAAGTAGGCTTTCAAGGATTGTATGGGGTGGATACCTCTTACTAGATGTTGCGCCTGAGGGCTATCAATTGCGAGGTTGGGATCATTTAGTTAAGAATTACTAGTAGGTGGTTCAGAGAATTAAATTAAGTAAGAAATCTGGGAAGCGCACTAGACATTCCTTTATATTCATCCTGTTATCCAGCTTTACCTTATGTCATGGTTATATTTTCCATCCTGTTTATTCCTATCATATTGCTTTACTTATTTTCATACTAAAAGTTACTGGACTCGCCGGGCTTTATGTTTGACCTTTTTGTTTTCGCCTCTTTTTCTTCTGTTTCCCCCCAGGTTCTCAGGGAGGAAACACTGAAACTTGACTCGGATTTCTTTCTTCTGGAAGTGTTGAAAGTAATTCTCAGCTTTACCTCTTTTTCATTATGGCTATTTGGAGTGGGATTATGGTTTTATTTTTATGTACTCTGGTAATAATTTTGTACAAGATGGATATTTGTGTACTTGACCCTAGTATGTGGTTTTGATGTTGTAACCAAACATGTTTTGCTTTTCCGTTGCAATGAATAAATTTTGAATTTTCTTTAGTACCATTTTATATATCTATCTTGTGATATTCTGTTCTATACTCTTATAATACTCCATGAAAGTTAATGCATTCCCTTAGTGAGTGACATTTGTGGACGTGGGGTGTTACACTTGTACTCTTAAAAATAAACTTGGCACTGAGGTTAATCCAGGGATTCCTTCTATTACATTTATGTACTCCCTGGATCTTCTTATAAGAAAGTTGCTCTGTAAGTGTATATTGTTATTTTCTGATTATCACTGTTGCAGTTTACTGTTCATTCTCTAAATAATCATGGATTCCCGTCCCCACATGTTCTCGGATAGTAGAATATACTTCATTCTCTGAGTTTAGATCCATTCTAATAGTCCTTAGCGATCCCATACCTCCAAGCTTTTACATCTAGGGTGTAAATCCAATTTATCCCTAAAAATAGGTCGAATCGCCTATTTTCCCTTTAGATCCGTTCCTATTGACCCATCTCTGGTGTTGACGAAAAATATGGTTAACGTTTTGGTGCTAGAAGGAGGGCTGAACCTCCAACCTTGTGGTTACCCATTCCACACTCCCATATGTGCCATCCCGTCCCGGGTTGGATAAAACCTTGAAAAGGCGAACATTATGGCTAAAAAGTTTCTACCAGTTGCTAACAGATTTCCTGTGGCAGGGACAAATATTGACGAGCCATGGGCAACTGAAAGGTTCAGATTAGAAACCCTCTATATCCAAGAGAAAGAGAAGGATGTAGAACCCTATAACCCTAATCGATGGAGCATTAACCCTTTCCACGTAGGACCAACTCCGATTTTTGCCCTTTACCAATCCTCGATAGAGAGATATAACTCCTTCCTCTTTGCCAAAGAAGACGTCCTCACAAAGGCTAGAGGAACCGTATTCGAGCAAAGAGTCGAGAGAACTTCCATCCCTTTGACCGATAAGAAGTATGAAAGAGATATCTCCCCATGTCGAAGGGCAGTAAAAAGGAAGTGTAGAGATAAAGAAGGAATGACCAAATTAAGTAATAAAAAGGCCAAAATGCAGCAGCGAAAGAAAAATTTCGAGTCGAGATTACCAAAGGTTTGTAAGCTCACTATATCGATTGAGGGTATCTATTTCCTAACCAGACATGAGTTAAACTTTTGGCCGTTGCCCAAGAAGAAACCCAAAAACGAAGCTAAGAAAGAAGGATCGTATTGCTACTACCATATGGTAAACGGGCACGAAACAAACCACTGCAGAGTTCTAGAAGGGATGATCATCAAGTTTTTAAACCAAGGAAAATTACAATGTTACGTAAAGAAAGCATAGGAGGTCACTCCGCTGAAACCTTCTTTAAATAGTAGGGAAAGGATTATTCTCCCAGTTGCAAAGGAGAGAAACTCAACAAATAAAATGACCAAGGAAAGGTCAAGTCACAAATGGATAAAAAATGACCAAGGAAAGGTCAAGTCACAAATGGATAAAAAAAGAAAAAACCCTTGTCAGCACTAAATTAGTCCAGGCAAGGCATCCCCCGGAGGGGGATGGTGTGTTAGTCTTTCTCCATGCCCGAATCAAAGGGGGAAAAGTTAAAGCATCAAAACCGTAAGCCTCCGTTTCACACCAGAAATGGCAGCGGCGATGCATCTAAAATTAGCACACCTTGCCTTTACTCGTAGAAGAGCACGCCCTGCCTCTGTTAGAACTAAGCATGTCCTACCTCTGCTTAAGTTCCGTGTTACCCGCAGAAGGGAACGCAAACCCCTATCATTGCCTACGATGCTCAAGATAGGGTATCCCTTGGAGGGGGTGGCGTATAAGCCTTATCAGTGCCTACAATGGCATGTATAGAGCATCAAAAGAGTAAAACTTAGTTATGTGCCTACGAGGGCCCCGTCTAAGTTTCTAAGACCTTATCATAGCTTACGATGGTCAGGATAAGGCACCTCCTGGAGGGAGGTCGGGTAAGTCCTTGGGCACTGCTTGTGGATAAGCTAGCCAAGCACACTGGACGCACAGGCCCAAAGAGTGACCAACAAAGCACGTACATCCTTTGCTTTGACACCAAAAGCCCAGGGAGTGGCTCAGTAAGTACGTACAGTCTATGCTTCACAAATCAAGTCCAAAGGGGATACCAGAACAATATATACCAAAGGGGGTTCCGGTCAACTATTATTAATACCTGAATCTGGGTCAATTCGGCGTTTCACGAATAATGGAGGGGGTTCCGGTCTACTATTGTTAATACCCAAATCTGGGTCGATTCGGCGTTTCACAAATACCAGAGGGGTTCCGGACTGCTATTATTAATATCCGAATCTGGGTCGATTTGGCGCCTCACAAAAACCAGAGCGGTTCCGATCCTCAATATATCAATACCCGAATCTGGGTCGATTCGGCTCTGCACAAATACCGGAGGGAGTGCCAGTCTTCTGCATATTGACATCCAAATTTGGGTTGAAAAGTCCCTTCGATAGCATTTGAAGTTAGTACATAATTGTCCGAAGATCTCCAAAGTAACTATCACAAATTGAAGCAACCATAGGTGTGCCCGCGGGAAAGGGTCCACAAAATTTGGGAAGTTGACGGAAAGCTCATTGTCAAAAACAAGTCCAAATAAAAAAAGGTTGAAGCTTCTCTTGCTCAAAGGAAACCTCTTAGATCGTTCATTATGCAAGCAATTCTTACTCATGTTCCATACCAACATTATTTACATACTAAACATTGTCAATACACAAATTTATTCACCAAAAAGTTACATTCTCGGTACCCTGAGTATGGGTATAATTATGTGTTACCATTACAAAATGTTACTGAATATCCAGGTCCTCTCCATCCTCAGGAAAAGGAGGGTCATGGAATGACGAAGTGCAATTCCTAGTAGCTTGTTAAGTCTTCATACTTTCCTGCTCGTTTCGCCTAAATGATCAAAAGGTTTAATATGAAGTTTCAAGGCTCTGTTGTGAGCCCTACGCATTGCGCTGAGAGACTTATTTTCCTTTTCCAATTCAAAAGCATTCATATGCAAATCGTAATTGTCTTCTTGCAAATGTCTAATTTGATCGACATGCCCGAGGACACGGTCATGAGAATCCTTAATTAACTTAGTATCATAGATTCTTTTCGTCTCAGCTTCCACTCTTTTACGCCACTTGGAAATAGTTGATTCCTTTAACCTTGGAGGAGGGTTATTCAAGTAATAACACTTCTGAAGAGCGAGAGCCTTATGAGCTATCGCAACTCGAGGAGGTGGAGGTCCTGTCATTATAGGGATATTTTCGAAACAATGTTCCCACATCTTGCACTTTGTAGTGACATTGTTTAAATCAATTTCCAAGTCGACGATACGTTAACGTAGACTCCTTAGCTCATCCTCGAACTCGTTGGAGGGTTTAGTCTTTATGTACGTCCTCATTTCGATAATAGTCATATTCTTTTCCCCTAACAAATCTTTCAAAGCATTAATTCTTTCGTTCAAATACTTGATGTTTAAACTCTAATGGAAAATCTGCTTTCCTTGATACATAGAAGTTTGTTCTCTTGACAAGGGCGCTTCACCCTGAGGTGGTGAATCTCCACAAGGATTTACCTACTTACAAGAACAAAGAAAAGTAGCCCTGGTTATGTCTTTTTAGGTCTATAAAGAATAGAACCCCTTCTTCTCATACATATTTGCGCAAACTAAACCCGAAACCAATCTACTATGACATATAGAAAGAAAAAAATCAAATAACTTATTCATGTATTTATTGTTTACATAGCGCTTCAGCATGTTAAACCCTACAACTCTTTAGCATAGCTTTATGATCCCCTCTCAGAAAGCTAAAGGAGATCTAAGGAAATGTTGTATACACATTTTTAAAACCCTCAAGAAAGCGTTTCTCCTTGAAAGCGTAAGTAGGTGTCGTTCGAAACTCCTTTCTCAGTCTACGAATCATGCGTAATGCATCCTCATAATAAACTAATTTCTGTCATGATGGTAACAAACATATTATCCTTTACAAATAACAAAGGGAAACCCCACGCAAGTGTGAACAGGTTGCAGAATTAGGTTTACAAGTGTACCACCTGCCCTACATAAAAATGGTTTGGGCTTTTTGCTGCTTAACTTTGCTTGAATCAGGAAAACAAGTTTTCTCTTGTCTATTATAACAACAGGAGACTCTTTGAAGTCAAATATGCAAAAAAAGTACGTACAGAGTAAGAATTATACCCAAGGGGAAGGAACTTCATGGGCAACAGCCTTCTTTCCTCCCGGAAGACCGAAGGGTTCACTTTCTCTAGGCAATGACAATTCAGAATTGTGGATAAGATGCCTAACTGGATAGCCGCCATCTTTGGGACCGATATCCCCATTCTTCATATAAGTATCAACAGAAGTGAGAGTCTCCCCTTCCTCATCTAAATCATCCGAAAGATGATCAATATATAAAAGGTCCACAATTATGGGTTTACTCCTCCGCGGCACCTCGATTCCTTCCTCACCCAACTTAATACTTTCCACAACCCGATCACAGATGAAAGAAGGAATGTGGGTGGTTCGGAGTTCAGGGAATTTATTAAGCTTGTCGGAAGAAGGTGAAATAGGTAATCTTCATAGCATTCGGATTTAATCTGTGGGAGGTGGACTTGCAAGAAGTTATAAATCCTACCCTCGGCTGCATAGATTATCTGGGCAACATGAGAAAGCTTTCCATCCTTCTTTCGAAGCTCATCAGCATGGGTAACCATATCCTCCTCCATCTGGTGCTCTAAGGCCGACACCTTGTCAGGTGTTACGTCCCTAGTCTGCCCCTCTTTCTCCAAAGCTAACTCTGCAGGTTCCTAGGAAGACTTCAACCTCTCACACTCATCACTTAAAACTGCGTTTGCCTCTCGAAGTCGAGTAATTTCAATAACAAAGGAAGAAAAAACGGGCTTAGAAACGTGCCATTCCTTAAAAATGTGGGAAATTATACGCATTAAGCATATCGTTGCGATAAGTGGAAAACCCAAAGTAAAAAGAAAGTGTTATACCTTAAGTTGTCGAATTATCAAACACTGATAAAAATCCGTAGTGTCGGAGGAAGTGGAAGGCAATGAGACATCAGAAAGTTCAGGTGTAGAAAGAATAAGTTTCACAAGATCTGTAAAATCTATCAGAAAATCAAGGAGCCTCGAAGGTTCAGCAGTCTGAGAAGCGGAAGTATGCGGCATGGCACCTACACCCTCTCTGGATATACTTGGAAGAGATGATAGGAAAACACCACTTTTTGTTTCCCTACCAAAGACACTCTGGGAAATCGTGGAGGTGGAAATATTGAGATTCAACCTCTTAGCTGGCGGATCGACAGGAAATTCGGCTAGCCTCTTAAGAGTAGCCGCGGTCGTTCGATTCAAGGCATCGGTAAGAATGGGGGCTTCCGATACCGAAACTCCTAGTCAAGCGAAAGGTTGGGAAAAAGTCGAGAACGTGGAAAGTTACTCTCAAAAAGGATCCCCATAAAGAAACTATCGAGTCAACAAAACATACCTGGAAATAAAGGAGCCGAAGGAGTGAACACTTTTGAACACACCAACAAATGTTTGGAGCCAAGAAGACAGATAGGTGGACACCCCAATTCCTTCTGTCCATTAGGAAGAAGGTTATAAAGATCCAACTTATCCTTGGTTAGTATAGTGGACCGACTTGGTCGCTTTTCAAGTAGTTTCAAAATAAGTTTACATACGCGAGGTTCGCTCTCGGTTAAGGACACCCCCTCAGAAGCAAAATCTAAAAGAAGGAAATTAAGGATACATTACAAATGGAAAAATAGCTGCTCACGAAGGGTTAAGAAGACTTACTACGATCAGCAAATTGGCCAAAAATACCAATAAGACATTTAATAAAGAAGAATTGATCTTCCTAAGGTATATACTTGGCCGCACTGTCGCTGACAATCTTTCGCAAAGGGGTAGCATGGAATATGGGGAAGTCAACACCTTTTGAAAAAGGCATCAGATGTTGAGCGAGGTTCGAAGTAAGAGAAGCCTGACCCGATTCCAGAACAAGTACTTCCAAGTATAGGAGTAGTTTGTAAGTGCTTGGTAGAAATTAAATGGGCGCAATTTCCAAATCCCGTAGAAGTTGAGACATAAAGGGAGGAAAAGGAAAGAAGCCTCCATGCCAGATGTGTACAGCTGAGTAGGTAAAGTATCCTTCGTGAGGGTGCATGATGTCATCATAGTAGGTAGCAAGAATAGCCTCCACATTGTCCATTCCAAAGCTAGTAAGAAGGGAGTTTCCTTCATCTTGAGAAGTAATTAGAGATGTCTTCAAGAGAAGAGACTTCCTCCTCCGAGAAGGATCACAAGCGTCAATAGATGATAAAAAATCGGAGCTCCTTTTATCAGACATAGTGCTGCCAGGTGATATAATTTCGTAAACATATAAAGTTTATATCCCACTCATTAGAACATTTGTAAGTGATAACATATAAAACTATTAGTAATGGATAATTAGAATAATGGATGTTGTGACAATCCTACACACCATTCCAGTCATTAACTGAAGGAATAGATGATTTTATGCAATTGCATGTCCCAAACCCTAAAATTAACATTTGGGGAAAAAGGCGTGCGGACGGACTGCCATGAATTGCCTCTCAAGTTATTAAAATAAGAACAATTTGTACCTGGTATACAAAACCCTAAGCGAATTTGAGCAAAACAACCCCTCGATTAAAGGTTAAAACAAAGATATTTACCAAAGGTTTAAGTAGTGAGTTTCCCACAATAAGCTTCAAGTCCTCAATAAATAAATAATGTGGTTCGAGAAATCAATGTTGCAGGTAAAAAGTGAAGAAGAAGCAGTAGTAATTGTGCATGGATATTTACCCGAGTCCCCACCGGACGAACGAGGACTAATCAGCGTTCCCCTGACAAGGAAGATCAAAATACTCTGATATGACAATTCGAAAAAAGACGAAGAGTTTGACTTGGAAAGCCGAAAATACCCCTTCACTAAGGGGCAAATGTTACTACCAAAAACTAACAGTGGAACAAGATGGCGGTGAAGGGGTATCGAATGACCGGAAGCTCACTAAAGGCTCAAAAGAAAGTAGGGCCAAATACTAGGAAGGGCTAAGAGTAGGAATAAATAACCCGAAAAGCCGCATCAACCGAAACCCTTTTAGGGGAAAGGATCATAAGAACTACGGGGTGTAACCGACAGGACCTATCCGCCAGAGTCAATCCGACAAGATTCTTCTGACAGCATTAGTTCGATGGAAGATTATGTGACAAAGAGTCATCCTAACCCAGAACCAAGAAAGTTAAAAGCAACAAACCCATCGGCTGAAGCTCAAATGGACCTTCGGTACTGACCTGCCTAAGAACCGATACACTTGAAGGTGAGGGCGCCAAAGACACTAAACCCAGGAAATGCAAGGATCATCCAGAACCAGCTTCCGGGGCAATTGTCGTATGAATACCCGAAGACCAAATCCATAAGTAAAATAGAAGTAACATCGGAAGCCCCCCTTTTTCGAGGATCAGTTTACTTCAAAAGAGCTTCGTCAAAGAACTAACCAGGACCTAAGCAGAGATACAGGCTACCCGTACTAATCTACCTAGTACTGAAACCTGCAGCGGTTTCAAACCGGTAGTCATCAACATACATCATGAGGTCGAGCCCCTCTAAGTATTCACAATAAAGCCGGAGGCCTACATCCGAAAGATTACTTCCGAGAGCCTACATTCAGGAGCTGTTGTCAAAGATTCAAGTACTTCTAAAGGCCATAACTAATACTCTAAAGATGACCGGAAGTCAAGCGCCCGAAACCAAGGATAAAGCGATCGGCAAAGACCCCCATGGGTCAAATAGCCCATCAGCGGAAGGAGCCCTGAGCCACTATAAATAAGACCCTAGGGTCACATTCATAGGATGAATTTTTCTTTACACTTGTACTCTTAAAAATAAACTTGGCACTGAGGTTGATCCACGGATTCCTCCTATTACATCTATGTACTCCCACCAAAAGTTTAATAAAAGGGGATCTTCTTATTAGAAAGTTTCACTGTAAGTGTATATTGTTATTTTCTAATCATCACTGTTGCAATTTATGGTTCATTGTCTAGATAATCATGGATACCCATCCCTACATGTCCTCGGATAATAGAATATATTTCATTCTATGAGTTTATATCCATTTTGATAGTCCTTAGCGATCGCATACCTCCAAACTTTGAGATCTAGGGTGGAAATCCAATTTAACCCAAAAAATATGTCGAATAGCCTATTTTCCCTTTAGATCCGTTCTTATTGACCCATTTCCAGTGTTGACGAAAAATATCGTTAACATTTTATAATATATTCAAAGTATTATCTAACTATTTTGCATATATATATATATTATACTTTATTTGAATTAAACAAGGGTAATATATACTAATTTCTAGACTTAGATTAATGATATTTATGAAAGAGATTTAAAAAAAAGTAGGGATGAAAATTTTATGGTTTTCATAATAGATAAAAAACTTTTTTAGAATAATTCTGTGAGAAATGCGGAGTTAAATAATCTAAGTAGGGTGCTTCTTTAATATAGTAAAAATTGAAGATCTTTTTAAACAGAATATAGAAATTTATCATATAAAGTAAACATATAGTCATAATTGTGGGTATATATATAAACTAATTTTAAAAAGGACTTAAAATTTAATTTATTATGAAATATAAATCAATCTTTTGATAAAATCAATTTTAAATTTAAACTTTTAGAAATCAAAATATATTAATTTGTTAAGGAACCATTTATATGTTAAAACTTTAAAAATACATAAGAAAATTATGAAATCTGGATATAAATTAAACTATAAAGCTATAACTTCTTATATATAAAGTACATATTTAATGCTTTGCAAAAAATAAACTACATATTTAATACATTAAGTCATATATATATATATATATTATTTTTATACCAAAATTATAGGTTAAATATTCAAGCTTTTATAATTGTTACTAAGAAAAGAAAATAAGTATTTAAGTTACAAATAGTATTTTGTGATAATGTAATCCAAAATTGTTTCGAAATCATATAAATAATATATAAGTTAAATTATGCATGTTTAAACTATATAAAAGAAAAATAAATTTATATTTTATAGCAATAAGAAAAAAAATAACTTTGGATATCATATTTACATGTCTATTAATTTATATACTTTTAATATATATATATACTTAGAAACAAGGTACAAGAAAATAAGTAGACAAGCAAAGTTAATAACAAGAATTTTGAACGGGCATTTCCTTGTTAAAAAGATGGAGGGAAGTTTGAAGTTCAAAATTTGAATTTATTGGTACATATGAAGATTCTATGACATGTCCATTTAAACTTTTCAAGAAATCATATCATGATAACTTGATTTTTCCAACAAAATTGAATGTAGACTCATCTAATACTGATGCAAGGCATGGATTTAAACAAGTGTTATAAATCGTTTCAAAACATGCCATTTAATATTTTCAAAATTCATATTGTGAACTTTTTTCTCTGATACCACTTGTTAAGGAATGCGGAATGGATCGTTAAAGCAAAACTAACATTAGAGTGGGGTTTGTAACAGCCCGCATTTTACGTATCGGAGGATCGTAAAATATTTTTATTTTATTCCCGAAGGGTTGATCATTCTCATATTTTAATATGTTGCTTATGGGGATGTGAAACATGTCCATAATTTTTACCAATTTTGTTTATGACCATTTTGCTCCTGTGAGTCTTGTATAGGGCATAACTTTTGACTCAGATCAAATCAAGTGGTGAGACATATGCCATTGGAAAGGAAATAATGATTGCCTTTCCATAGAGTGGTTACATTAAAGATTTGGCTTAGCAGTTTAGGATGAATCGATGTTTTAAGGTTTTTCAGTTGCCTGTTCAGGTTTGGAGAGCCATAATGGGCTAATTTGGGAAGGCCCATTGGTAGGCTAGTGGAAAGGTATAAGTAGGGTGTGCGAGATATGAGAAATGTTTTAGTTTTTTTATTCTCTCATTAGGTGGCCTATGTTTCTCCTTCCTCTAAAACCTTTCCACCATTAAAATCAACTTCTAAGGGAAGGAAATTGAAGATCTACACCATTGGAGGCTAGATCTACATCAATTGAAAAGGGAGTTCATCGGATCAAGGGTTTTGGTTCGAACTGCTTGCTGTCTGGAATCTTGTTGCATTGATTTTGGCGCGTTTGGGAGAATTGGTGAGTGATTTGCATCTTTCGCATGTATTCAATGAAGTATATGAATGTATGATCACGTTTTCATCAAACTCAAGTGTTTTACCATAAATCTACACCATGATAAGTCCATTTTCATATGAATCACCCTATAATCTATTTTAGTAAGTTTAAACCGGTGATTTCTATGTTATTCCATATGAATATGCAAGTTAGATCAATAGTTTTGTTCATATTTACATTATGGTGATTTTGGTGAATTTCACATAATCATTGATGAAATTGCCAAATTGGTGAAGTTACTGGTTTCATAACATGTTTATGATCGTATTTGGTGAATTGGCTGAGTTGGTTTCGTCAATTGTATTGATTGGCGAAGTTTTGGTCGAAATTGGAGTTGCATTGGTGTGGTGCAGGTTTTGGGTCGTACATGGGGGGGGGGGGGGTCAGTCGCACCAAAGGTGCAGATTTCTTGGGAAACAAGTCAGTAGGTTGGACGAACGAGCCAGGAGGGTCGATCACGCAGAAGCTTGGCTCGAGCAAGCATTGGTCTAGAGCAGTTCGGCTGAAGCCGAAATAGAAGGGTCAGTCGCACATGGCCTTGGTCGGTCGAGCGAGCCTACAGGTGGATTGTTGGGGTCGATCGAGCAAGCCTACAGCTGGATTGTTGGGGTTGGTCTACCGAGCCTATAGGTGGATTGTCGGGGTCGGTCGAGCGAGCCTATGGGTTGAGTAATTGGTCGGTCAGTCATGCTTCCAGGGTTCGGTCGGTCGAGAGGTGTTAATGAGTTGGGCAGCGCCTTTAAACGCTGTGAGGATTGGCATAAGTGTTGTGGTTTGTTTCCTTTAGCAAATCAAATGTGATGTCGTGGATTGTGTCGGACATCATGATTGATGTTTCTTTGGTTCGAGATTGGTGATAACTTCGAGGAGAATTCAAGTAGGAAGGTCCATAGTGTTGAAAGGTGTTCGTTGATCGGTGTAGAACATCGAATGAGGTGGCAACTCAAAGGTCGTGAGTTGGTGGATAATGGTTGCTTGAGAAGGTTGCTTAAGCTATGAAAAGTCTTCGGGTTTGATGACTAGAGATGCGAAGGCCGAGAGTTTATCGTTGTCGTTAGTTCTAGCAGGCTCGAAGCAGGGGTATACTAGAGACGTCTAAAAGACCAGTTGTAGGTCGAGTATCCTGGGTATCATTGAAAGGCTTAGCTGTCAAGCTTGGACATACATACGTACCGTTGAAAGGCGCATGGAGTATATGCTAGAACTTGGGTTGACATACGACAAGGTTAACCATCATACGATTAACGATGGTTTCAAAGCAGGATTGGCGGTGATAGCCAGAGTCAGTCATAGACGACTGGTTGTTCTTTTTGTACAGTCTCATGTTGGTTGTCCAAAGTCGAAGGAAATGTTCCTTGGGTGCCTGTCTGATATTGGTTTAGGCCTCTGGGGCTTGTGCTTGAGGGATGTTGAAGTCAATTAGGATTGTTTACATGAGATGCATATAATCTAGATGTTATGAACGCTTACCAAGGTTAAATGAGTGTTCGTGCTTCCATGGATGAATGGTTGAATTGTCTGTCGTAAAGGCTATCACAATCTGATGTGGGTAAGATAGGGCTGAGTTATTCTCTGGTGTTGTGGGTAGATTTGTATGTTTATCTATCCATTCTCATATACTTTATTATTGAAGTTTGTTAGCTGTTTTATTCCTCACTAAGGCTATTGTCTGACTCAAGGTTTTATGTTTCCCTCTTATTACCTTGGGTCGTTCATCCGGTTGTGGATGGGTAGACTAGGTGGCAGGTGACTGGTGATCTCTTAGTGAGGACGATGTTGCAGTTCGAAGGCAAGCTGGAGGCTTACGTACCAGTTTTATTACTCTCTAGTATTTTTATTTCCGCTTTTTGAGTGCTCTATGAGGGTTGTAGTGAGGCCTTATGTACAAACTTTAGTATCAGTTAGATAACCTTTCAGGATGTTAAGAAATTTTCAAAAGTTTGTTATGTGATGCTTCACTATTATTACCTGTTGTATATTTGCTACTATACTTTATCCTTGCGCAGTGAGTTCTACGACAGGTTCTGCTTTTGTTTACCTACGTTGATGATCGTCCATAGCTATCATACACACCTTTCAATGCATTATTCCTCCTATTAAGTGCAAAGGCTATGGGCGGTCGTCACATTTGGTATCAGAGCTCTAGTTAACGATTCTAGCCAAAGTTTGCAGACGTAATTACGTATGAGAGACGTACTTATAGATTTCAGTTGGATGCTTACTATATATGTACACATATATAGTAGTAGTGGTTGTATTCCTTTAACAATTTTTCTTGGAAGTGGCTAATTATTCTAAATTGAAGATTTAGAATGAGTAGACAACTATCAAGACACGCTGCTAGGGGAGTTAATACTGGAGGGGGAAATGGCGGTGAACTAGACTGCCCTACCATGTTTGAAGCCATGATGGAGGCATTCTTGCAAAGGGTGCCCGCTCCAGTTGCAGCTACAGCAGATGTAGAAGTTCAGTTGCCTAGGGTTGTGGATTTTGCGAAGCTATGCAAAGATTAAACATATCTAGGAGAAATCCATTCAAAGGATCTGACCCAACTAAAGAGGTTCAGAGGTGAATGGATTCTTGTGTCCGAATCTTTGGAGACCTAGGTTTGGATGGTGCAACAAGGAGAAAGCTTGCACCAAGGCAACTGCAAGGCAGGGCCATGGAATGGTGGAATTCGATTACACTTGAAACTCAAGAAGAAGAAATTTCATTGGAGAAATTCCAACCTAAGTTTGAAGCAAAACTCATTTCGACGGCTCAGAAATCCGTTCTTTTCAAGAAGTTTGTAGAACTAAAACAGAATGGCAGATCAGTGCTAGATTACATTTCTGATTTCGAGGCCTTGTCCAAATATGCTTGTTCATACATTGATACACCTTATCAGAAGAATGAGAAGCTTGTAAAGGTTCTGGATACCTATATTGGAAGGCCTTTGGTGGATCATCTTGACGATTCATTCGAGAAGTTTATGGGAAAAGCTATTCTCTATGAGAGCTTGTTTCCTAAAGAAGCTAATGTTGTCGCTGCAGCCAAGGAAGCTCAAAAACCACAACAGGGTGGCAGTAATAAGAAGAGGAAGCAACAACAGCAGAAGGGAAAATATGGCTAAAAGAAGCCTAAGAGTGATGTGGTTTGCTTTAACTTCCAACAGAAGGGTCAATACTCGAATGAGTGCAAGAGTCCCAAAGCTGAGAAGAAGTTCTTCAAGTGTGGAAAGCCTGGGCATAAGAAGAAAGATTGTCCAGAATCAGCTAAAGGCAAGCAGGTTCTGAAGGCATATGCTTTGGAAGTCGTGCCAACTTCTTCAAGAGCTCCTACTGCAGAAGAAAAGGGAAAGGGTGTCATCGTGCAAGGTGCTCTTTCAATTAATGGTGTTTCAGTTCGTGTGTTGTTCGATACTGGAGCATCACATTCTTTTATTTGTAATGAGCTTGTGTGTC
This sequence comes from Allium sativum, assembly GCA_030737875.1. NCBI lineage: Eukaryota > Viridiplantae > Streptophyta > Magnoliopsida > Asparagales > Amaryllidaceae > Allium > Allium sativum. Next base: position 299,987,423 of record CM060922.1, read on the forward strand.
GCTTGGGTTTGGAACCTGAGGTTTGTGATATACCATTGATCGTGGCTAATCCAGTTGGGGGTTCGTCCAGTTTGTGCATGTGTTGCCATGGTCTAATGTTGTCGAGTCATGGTTGCTATTTTGTGTGTGATTGCTTTGTTCTTAACTTTGCTTGGTTTGGGATCATCTTGGGCATGAATTGGCTCAAGAGGTATGCGGCAAGGGTGAATTGCGAGAAACTAGATGTGAGAGTCGGGGATGTGGAAGGGCGAAAGGTGTTGATTAGATGTAAACGCGAAGAGGGTGTCTTCGTGAGCTATCTATATTTGCTTGGGATTCCATAGGAAGATTTGTCATCTATGCTGATCGCTAATGAGTATGAGGATGTCTTTGATGAAGTCAAAGGGGTTCCGCCACATCGTGAGATCGAGTTTAGGATCAATTTGGTCAAGCGTACTAGACCAATCGTCATGCCTCTTAGGCAGATGGTGCCTAAGGAACAACGAGAGTTGGAGAGGCAAGTTCGTGACCTTTTAGGAAAGGGATTCATTTTGAGAAGTGTTTCCAAATGGGGTGTACCAGTCGTGTTTGTAACCAAGGCAGATGGCTCGTTAAGATTGTATGTGGACTACCGTGAGCTGAACAAGGTGACTAAGAAGAATAAGTATCCATTTCCAAGGATTGATGACTTGTTCGATCAGCTTCACGAAACCAAAGTATTTTCTCAAATGGATTTGTCAATGGGATTTCACCAGTTGAGGATGGCAAAAGATAGCATGCCAAAGACTGCTTTTAGGACACCATCCGATTTCTTTGAATGGTTGGTAATGCCATTGGGGTTGACTAACGCGCCGGCATATTTTGAGGAACTAATGAGTAGAGTTTTCACAGAGCAGTTGAACAATTTCGTGCTTGTTTCGTGGATGACATTCTTGTTTACTCTCGGAATGAGGAAGAACACAAGACACACTTGAGACTAGTGTTGGAAATCCTACGAAAGCATCAGATGAAAGATAAGTTTTCAAGGGTCGCTTCTAAAAGAGTGAAGTGAGGTTCTTTGGCCATGTAATTTCTGGAAATGGGATAGCGGTTGACCCCGCTAAAGTAGCAGCAATCCAGGACTGGGTAGACCTAAGAATGCGACGGATGTGAGAAGTTTCCTTGGGTTGGCTGGATATAACCGACGGTTTATCAAGGATTTTTCAAAGATAGCTGCACCGTTGACATGATTGACGAAGAAGAACCAAGTGTTCACATGGGATGCAAAGTATGAACAAGCGTTCAGAATCCTGAAAAAGAGATTAACAAGTGTTCCTATGTTAACCATTCCAAGTGGGAATGAAGAGATGGTTGTGTATATCGATGCATGTGGTACTGGACTTGGAGCAGTGCTAACGCAGAAGGATAAGGTTGTGGCCTACGCGAGTCAACAGATAAAGCCGCATGAAAATAATTATCTAACTCATGATTTGGAGTTGGTGGCGATTGTGTTTGCTCTAAAGATGTGGAGACATTACCTATTGGGAGTTCGATTCGAGTTGTTTACGGATCAAAAGTCATTGAAGTATCTTTTTTCCCAAAAGGATTTGAATCTTCAGCAGCAGCGATGGCTGGAGTTTCTGGAATTGTATGATTTTAGTATAGCCTATACTCGTGGCAAAGGTAACGCAGTTGCAGATGTGTTGAGTCGAAGACACACAAGTTTGGGGGCGATGTTTTCATAATGGAAGATCCTTGAATATTTGGCGAGGTTCGATTTTAGGCCAAGGTGTGAGTTGGAACCAGATATGTTGGTAAGCTTGTCGACAAGACCTACTCTTACCGAGAGGATTGGAGAGAGCCAAAAACCAGATGCATAGCTTGTCGATTTGATCCAGAAACTGGAACTAGAATATAAAGAGTTCGAGGTCGATCGAGAAGGTTGGCTTTGAAAGCAAGGGTGATTAGTTATTCCTGATATCGATGGATTGAGGGATGAGGTTCTAAGAGAATGTCATCACTCGAAGTTGACGATTCATCTCAGTGGCAATAAGATGTATCAGGACATGAAGAGAGTCTACTACTGGGAGGGGATGAAGTGGGATATTGGTATGTTCATTTCCAAGTGTATGAACTGTCAGTTGGTGAAAGTTGAACAGAAAAAGCCGAGTAGTTTGCTTCAGCCATTAGAAGTTCCTACACGGAAGTAGGAGCAAGTATCGACGGATTTTATCGATGGACTACCTTGAACCGGGGAAGGAAACGAAGGAAAATGGGTCATCATCTATCGCTTGACAAAAAGTGCAAGGCCCATTCCTGTCAAGTCGACTAGGACGGCATCGAAATTGGTTGAGCTTTATGTGAAGTAAATAGTTCGATTCCACGGTATCGCGAAGAGCATAGTGAGTGAATGAGATCCATTATTTACGAGTGAAGGAGGTTGCAAGAAGCTTTGGGAAACAAGTTGTGTTTAAGTACGGCTTACCATCCCCAAACTGATGGTGAAACCGAGAGGGTCAATCGAGTTTTGGAAGACCTCTTGAGGGCTTGTGTATTAGACTTCGTAGGATCATGAGAAGCCTATCTATATCTACTTGAGTTTGCATATAATAATAGTTATCAGTCTAGCATTGGGATGACACCATACGAGGCGTTGTATGGGAGGTCGTGCAATTCTCCAGCATGTTGGTTAGAAACTGGGATAAGTTGATATTTGGGCCTGAGATGATTAGAGAGACCTCAGATTGTATCGAGATCGTTCGACAACGAATGAAGGCAGCCCAAGATCGTCAGAAGTGTTACGCCGATATGCTTCGTAAGGACTTGGAGTTCAACGTAGGCGATAGGGTTTTTGTGAAGATTTCACCGTTGAAGCATATTGTTAGATTCAGAAATAAAGGAAAGTTAGCTCCTAGGTTCGTTGGACCATTTTCAATACTAGAGCGAATTGGAAAGCTCGCATATAGATTGGAGTTACCCTAGAAGATGTCGAGTGTGCATAATGTTTTCCATGTGTCGTTTCTATGGAATTTCATGCATGATTCGAATGTGATGGTATCTCCAGAGTAGTACGAAGACCTAGAAGTAGAGACGGTAGTTGCGAGACCTCATAAGCCACTTCGAGTTGTGGGGAATGACACGAAACAGCTTAGGAGGAAGACGGTTAAACTAGTCAAGGTACAATGGAGTGAACATGGCGACGATTGTACATGGGAGATGGAAGTGAGCATGAGGGCGACTCATCCATAGCTCTTCGTCGTTAGGACCTTATGATACTGTATCATCGTTATATCATTTTATCTTGTTAATTGTTTGATAAAATTTCGCATGCTAGGATAAGGCTATGGATGCTTGGCTTGATGGTTGCTAGTTTGGATGATAGAATTAGCTTCGCATAGATGATAGGCATGCGGAATTATTTTGGTTGCTTGTGTTTGCTTGGAATTTCGGGGAGAAATTCTTTGGGGGGAGGGGGAATCTAATAGCCCGTATTTTACGTATCGAAAGATCGTAAAATATTTTTATTTTATTCCAGGAGGTTTGGATCATTCTTATTTTTTAATATATTGCTTGTGGGGATGTCACATGTCCATAATTTTTACCGATTTTGTTTATGACCATTTTCCCCCTGTCAATCTTGTACAGGGAATAACTTTTGACTCAGGTCGAATCAGGTGGTGAGACCTATGCCATTGAAAAGGAAATGATGATTGCCTTTCCGTAAAGTGGTTACATTAAAAATTTGGCTCAGTGGTTTTGGAGGAATCGTTGTTTTAAGGTTTTTTGGTTGACTGTTCAGGTTTGGAGAGACACAATGAGCTGATTTGGAAAGGCCCATTGGTGGGCTAGTGGAAGGGATAAATAGAGGGTGGGAGGTATGAGAAATATTTTAGTTTCTCTCATTAGGTGGCCTATGTTCCCTCTTTCTCTAACACCTTTCCTCCATTAAAATCAACTTCTAAGGGAAGGAAATTGAAGATCTACACAATTGGAGGCTAAATCTACATCAATTGAAAAGGGAGTTCATCGGATCAAGGGGTTTGGTTCGAATTGCTTGCTGTCCGGAATCTTATTGCATTGATTTTAGCTTGTTTGGGAGAATCGGCGAGTGATTTGCATCTCTCGCATGGATTCAATGAAGTGTATGAATATTTGATCATGTTTTTCATCAAATTCAAGTGTCTTACCATAGATCTACACCATAATAAGTCCATTTTCATATGAATCACCATATGATCTATTTTTAGTAAGTTTAAACCAGTAATTTCTATGCTATTCCATATGATTGTGCAAGTTAGATCTATAGTTTTGTTCATATTTATGTTTAGGGTGATTTTTACATAATTATTGATGAAATTGCCAATTGGTGATGTTATTGGTTTCATAACATGTTTATGATCATATTTGGTGAATTGGTTGAGTCGGTTTCGTCGATTGTATCGATTGGCAAAGTTTTGGTCGAAATTGGAGTTGCATTGGATTGGTGCAGGTTTTGGGTCGCACGTAGGGGGGTCGGTCCCACCAAAGGTGAGGATTTCTTGGGAAACAAGTTAGTATGTGGGACGAACGAGCTAGGAAGGTTGGTCGCGCAGAAACTTTGCTCGAGCAAGCATTGGTATGGAGCAGCTTGACCGAAGCAGAAATAGAAGGGTCAGTCGCACATGGCCCTGGTCGGTCGAGCGAGCCAATGGGTGGAGTGTTGGGTCGATCGAACGAGCCTACCGGTTGATTGTTGGGGTTGATCGAGCGAGCCTACCGGTAGATTGTTGGGGTCGGTCAAGCGAGCCTATAGGTGGATTGTTGGGGTCGGTCGAGCGAGCCTATAGGTGGATTATTGGGGTCCGTCGAGCGAGCCTACGGGTGGAGTAATTGGTCGGTCGGTCGTGTTTCTAGGGGTCGGCCAAGCTCCCAGGGGTCGGTCGGTCGAGTGGTGACAATGAGATTGGCAGCGCCTTTAAACGCTGTGAGGATTGGCATAAGTGCTATGGTTTGTTTCCTTTAACAAATCAAATGTGATGCTGTGGAATGTGTCGGACTTCATGATTGATGTTTCTTTGGTTCGAGGTTGGTGATAACTTCGAGGAGAATTCAAGTAGGAGGATTCGAAGTATTGAAAGGTGTCCGTTGATCAGTGTAGAACATTGAATGAGGTGACAACTCAAAGGTCATGAGTTGGTGGATAATGGTTGCTTAAGCTATGAAAGGTCGTCGGATTTGATGACTAGAGATGCGAAGGCCGAAAGATTATCGTTGTCGTAAGTTCTAGCAGGCTCGTAGCAAGGGTACACTAGAGACGTCTAAAAGACTGGTTGTAGTTCGAGTACTCTAGGTATTGTTGAAAGGCCTAATTGTCAAGGTTCGACATACATATGTATCATTGAAAGGCGTATGGAGTTAATGTTAGAACTAGGTTACCATTAGCCCTTGACATAGTTGGCCATCATATGATTAACAATGGTTTCAAAGCAGAATTGGCGGTGATAGCCAGAGCCAGTCATGGATGATTGGTTATTCTGTTTGTACCGTATCTTATAAGTTGTTCAAAGTCGAAGGAAACGTTCCTTGGGTGCCTGTCTGATATTGGTTTAGGCCTCTGGGGCTTGTGCTTGAGGGATGTTGAATTTGATTAGGATGGTTTACATGAGATACATATAATCTGGATGTTATGAATGCTTACCATGGTTGAATGAGTGTTCTGGTTTCCATGGTCGAATTGTTTGTTGTAAAGGCTATCACTGTCCGATGCGGGGAAGATAAGGTTGAATTCTTCTCTGGTGTTGTGAGTAGATTATTATGTTTATTTATCTATTCTCATATACATTATTGTTGAAGTTTGTTAGCTGTTTTATTTCTCACTGAGACTATTGTCTAACTCAATGTTTTATGTTTCCCTCTTATTACCTTCGGTTGTTCATCCGGTTGTGGATGGGAAAACCATGTAGCAGGTGACAGGTGATATCTTAGTAAGGACGATGTTGCAGTTCAGAGGCGAGCTGGAGGCTTACGTACAAGTTATACTACTCTCTAGTATTTCTGTTTCCACTGTTAGAGTGCTCTATGAGGGTTGTAGTGAGGCGTTATGTACAAACTTTGGTATCAGTTTGATAACCTTCCAGGATGTTAAGAAAGTTTCAAAAGTTTGTTAAGTGATGCTTCACTATTATTACCTGTTGTATATTTTCTACTATACTTTATCCTTGCACTGTGAGTTCTACGACAGGTTCTGCTTGTGTTTACCTACTCTGATGATTGTCCATAGCTGTCGTGCACACCTTTCAGCGCATTATTCCTCTTATTAAGTGCAGTGGCTTTGGGCAGTTGTCATAGGGTTGAATAGTGTTTTTAAGAAAATTTTAAGAAAATCTAAAACTTAAATGATCTACTATATGAATCACACACCACAGAGATAATCACAGACACAGAATCAAAAACAAACACAGAAATAAATAGAAATAAAATGCAGAAAAGGGAAGAACACACCGAACACATCTACTATTTGAATCGATGTTGGAAAATAAATATATTTATTTTAAATATAAAACAAGGCCTGAAATGGCGCGACAGTTTGAAAATTTGAATTTTAACTTTGATTGATTGTACCGGGTGCAAAATAAAACGGATTTTAGTGAAACAAAAAATATTTAAATCTGCTTATGAATATCTTTCTAACGAATCTAAAAATCGAAATTTCATGGTGGGAATCAAAAGTTATGTCCAAATGAATTTTCAGAAAGGTCGCTATGGAGTTAATATAGCCCGTGAAAATAGCCATTTTGCAAACGACCTCCGTTTTCGACGAAACCACTTTTGTTGTATCTGGGATGTCAAATTATTGTTAGGTTTCAAATTCTATAATTTTTGAAATTAATATGTGAGCGTGGCAAAGGAAAATGTGTTTAGTTAATTTCAGTCAAATTGGATTGCCAAGAAAATAGCCATTTTTCAAACGGTCTTAGAATTCGACGAAATCAGTTTTGTTAGGACCGTATTGTCAAAACATAGCTAGATTTTTTTCTGGAATTTTGGGATCAGTATGTGGCCCCGACAAATTGAAATGTACGTTCAAATCAAAATTGAATGTTTTATATTTTAATCTGGAGAAAAACTAACTGAAACAGTCGAATGGGCTTACGAAACATATCCCATTATGTTCAGAATAGGGGTATTTAGCTGAAGAAGATAGTCGTTGGGCTTGGATTGGAGTTTGTATGAGGTAATGGGTATTTTCGGATTTAAATAAATTAAAAATAGTTATAAATCCTCCAAGCGAATCACATTCCTTCTTCCGCATCGCTCAGCCCCGTAACCCCCTTACACGAACGACGGAAACACCTCCATCCCTTCTCTCCTCTTTTCCTCTCGATCCACGTAATAAAACAACAACGACCCAGTTGGGTAATTTGTAGTACTCCTCACACTCTTTAAATCCATATACGGTTTGGATTTTATCGTTGAGTAAATTGGGAGATCCACGGCCTCAAAGACAAGCCGTCGCGATCGGATTTTCTCTTCGATCTGCCACCGAGCTCGACCACCCTACCATCGTTCTGCGCGCCTTCCGACGCCCTATGATGTGGTACCATCTGATCTTCGTCAAGTGCTTCGGATAGCAAGAAAATTCTAAACCTAGTTTTGAACATATTAGAAAGGTAATGGCTGTTTATTTTTCTAAAGGGTTATAGCACTTTAAGCGCTACGGATTTTGATTTCACGATAAAAATCATATCTTTTTGCTATATTGTCGAAATCCAATGAAACAAGAGACATCGGGACTGTGAGGACGTCTTCAACATTCTAGAAGAGACCTGATACTTTTCTGAGCCTTCTACAATTTTTGGAGGAAGGTAACCCAATGTGAGATTTCTGAATTATAAACGATATGGAATGACGATGTATAAATTATACGGTTGATGTATGAGTTATATAAGCGTTGTACACATCATGTATAAGCGTTGTATATGTTGTATGTGCGATGTATAAGTTATATATGTGTTGTAAAAATTATATATGCGTTGAATGGAATTGAAATGAGTAGAAATGAAATCGAAATATATTTATATACGTATATATATATATATATATACTCCCCCCGTCCACAGACCATGGACGATATATATTGATTGTGATTATTTGGATTTGGTTGATGTGAAATTTGGTGAATATCATGAATGGTTGATTGGAAATGATTGATTGTGGTTGAAATCCCAATAGGATTAGTATATGGGTAAATTCGTCTGCGTACGAACTAGATATTAAAATCTCCATTGTCAAAAGCTACGAGGCTTCAAGGTAGAGCGAGGAGCCGTACTAGGGATGGTGCTGGTTCTAACTACCCTGCCGTTATCCTACCGAAATTTTCTGAAATATTCATGCGTTTGATTTGAAATAAAATGGTTTGAACGATAAAAATAACATTTTTATCGAATGTATGGAACAAAATGGTTTGAATGATAAAAATAACATTTTTATTGACTGTATGAAATAAATTGTTTTAACAATAAAAATCACATTTTTGTAATATATGTGAATTGCTAAAAATCTACATTTTTGAAATAAATTGTTTTAACAATAAAAATCACATTTTAATAATATATATGAATTGCTAAAAATCTACATTTTTGAAATAAATTGTTTTAACAATAAGAATCACATTTTTATAATATATATGAATTGCAAAAAATCTACATTTTTGAAATAAATTGTTTTAACATAAAAAAATCACATTTCTATCATCTATATGAAGTATAAAATAATCATGTTTGAAATAAATTGTTTTGATAATAAAAATCATGTTTTTATTATATATATGAAGTGTTAAAAATAGTCATGTGTTGAAATAAATATTTGTTGGATAAAAATATCATTTTTATCACCTATATAAAATGAAATGGTTTTGAAATCGAAGAACATAAATATAATTAAAATAAATCGAATAACGAAGCTGCAGTTCGTATTTTGAAACCGTGATTTCGAACGATTATTGCGGGAGATCCGACCATCAGATTTTCCCGAAACCGAAACCGTTGGGTTCGCTTTGGGAATATCTTTCCAACGACACCAACTTTGCAAAGATCCAACGGTTAGATTGTCTGAAATGTTTAATTCAAATCTGAATGAAAACAGTGCCAGAATGGATTATATATATATATATATATAATTAAAATAAATCGAATAACGACGCTGCAGTTCGTATTTTGAAATCGTAACTTCAAACGATTGTACCGGGAGATCCGACCGTCGGATTTTCCAAAAATTGGAACCTTGGGTCCGCTTTGAAAAGATCTTTCCAATGATATAAAATTTGTAAAGATCCAACAGTTAGATTTTTAGATATGGGTAAATTAAATGTGGAGAAAAACGCCGCCATGGCCGCGTTATGGCCTGAAGCGTCGTTTGAATAAATTGGCTATATTTAAATAAATAAAAATAGCGATAAATCATGATAAAATATTATAAACGATATGGAATAGAAATAAACCGAATTTACCAGGTTTATTTGATATTTTACGGTTAAATGTGTTTGACGTGAAAACTACATTAATGATATGAATTATGGATATTAGATAATTTAACCATTGAAATGAATCGATTTGAAATTCTAAATATACGTGAATTATTTGAAAAGGCCGAGTTAACTCTCATTTAAAATAATTGGTCGATGGTTAGAAGTCGAAGGTATGAAGACGGTGCAAGACCGAGAATCTTCACATCGAATGGATGGCTATTGATGCCTTTGATGGGATTTGCTGCCCTCAAGGGGTCACAGTGGTGGTCGTCCGGACATACTTGTTGATCGTTCGGATGTGCGAGGGCCCTGTCTCCTGTATTGGACATACGGGAGAGGAATAAGGCACCTCCGGTTTTGTTCAGACCCAGAATGGACTTGTAAATAGATGTGTGTCTGACGTTGTAGATTGACAACGTGGCATACAGAGATGCTGCAATCAAAGATTTTGTTGAAAACAGAGCTTTGTGGTTGATTATCAAAGTAGGGCTTTGAATAGCTAGCTTTGTGTTTAGCGTTAATTCGCGAGCCTCACACCCCGGTATGGACCAGAAACGGGAGAGGACTGCAGGGATAGCATGCGTTTCCTTCTAGCTAGGAGTGGTATTTTGGGTTTGACACGCCCGGGCATTTTACTTATGTGGATGATGGATAGAGAGGCACCTCGGTTAGTTCGGCCTTTTCAGAGCCGATGGTCTGGTCGGGATATGACCAGTTTGACGCCCCATAGGGCGGGGAAACGCAGTGTTCAGGCATTTTAATCCACTCCGTGTGGACATGCCCTGAAGATCCAAGGTGCAGTTGCGGTTGTTCCTGAGACACGGGCTAGAGTGTCTCGAAGCGGTAAGGACGATCCCTTGCCTTGGTTCATGACAGAAATCCAATTTCCAAATACGACATCGTGCGATTTTGATTGTATACCTATATATGGCGATATAGTGGTATGGGGCATTAATGTCGTCTATGATTGATACTTATGATTGAAATTGTTTTTGAAATATATAAACACTAGTAATAATATCAAATGCTTTTGTTTTATTCGTATCAAGCATATTTTGGCCATTTTAAGGTAAAACTCTATCCTCTGGTTTGCGTTGCATTATGTGATGGGAACTAAGTCATATAGTGGCTTCATTTTTATAAAAAGCATTGCGATGTTTAAATGATTTACTTGTTTTAAAAGCACTATCAATCCAATGGAGTAAACCCGTTCCGCGTTAGCGGCGTGGCCCTGTGATTGGCCTTAATGTAAAATATGTTAAGTAGATTTCTCATACCAGTCCCATGACGGACTCGTAGTTTGATTCACTTGCAAACTCGGGTGCCCCTATTTCTACACGGGCAGCCTTGTATTCATGTTTTAGCAGACTCTTTCTGGATAGCTGGAGCTGAAGCTGGATTCTATCATTTCTTTCTTTTTATGTTGTTCAGCTCCTGTTGTACATATTATGTTTTGAGTCCGATGTAGACATTTTATGTAAAGCTGAACTGTATTTTGTACTAAGTATGATCTTGTATACTGTGTAACTCTGATGATTATGTTTATCCAGTGTATTCTATTGTAAATTATCTGGTGTATTTATTTATTTTTGTTCTGATGTTATCTGTTTATGTGTTATATTTCAAAGATTACCCTTGCCACCGTGGAACGGGGTTTTGGGTCGTCACATCCTTCCTTAATTTCATGGCTACAAGGAACACACCGTTTCCAAGACAAATCCCAAAAATACTCCCAAATGATTACAACATCCTTATACTCTTTAATAACACTTATGGTTCAGAGAGTAATGAGTAGAGAGTGAGAAAATACGAAGTTTTATATAGTTAGAATTTAAATCAGCAGAGTATAAGTGTAGTAATCATAAAAATATGAAATAATAATGGGGGAATGAAAAGGGATGAAGATGGAGAAGAAGAATGGTTAAAAAATTCGAAATCAACCTCTATATATAAGATTTGAAAGGTTGCAACGCTTTGGAACGTTACAAATGGTGAAAAGACACTTCCTTTAAAATTGGAAATACGACGGTTATATGTCGACATGGCCACATATGTATGTCGGCATGGCCACATATGTATGTCGACATGTGTTATTCAAAATTTGAAATTTGAGTATTTTTCAAGTATTTTAAAGTATATATAATTCTGGAAATTTCTTGAATTAATACATAGTGATATAAATAAGTATCATAAGGTAGAAAATCATATGAAATCATAAATATAAATTATATGAACATATTTATAAAATTATAGAGTTTAAAACTATATAAATATATAAGTATAAATACATATAAACTTATAGTCTTTAAAACTCAAGTTTAAAGTCAAAAGTAAAATAGAAAAACTTAATTAAAATTTGAATAAAGTTTGAAAATAGAATTGAAATTTGAAAATCATAATTAAAAAACAGAATTTGAATTTGAATTTGAACCGGGAGTGCTATTTAGAGTCTTACATAAACTAGACTCTATTACTACACTTACCTTGAACTTTTGAACTCTTGATAATCATGATAACTCATGAGTCTTGAATCTACCTTGAATTCTGAATCTCTTGAAACTCTAAAACTATACAGTCTTTAGTATTTAAGTAATGTATACAAATCCTACATGTATATGTCTATATATTCTAGATAGAGATGTTAGTATAATATATATTTTATAATCAATGATAATTGTGACAAGTTTGTTGTCATCAAAAGTTCATTCTCTCGCACAACTGACAGTTCATACACTTGGAAATGAAATTTCCAACATCCCTATTCATCCTTTCCCAGTGTTAAGCTCGCTCCATGTCCTGATACATCTTGTTATCACCAGGATGAATAGTCAGCTTCGAGTGATGAAATTCCCTCTTAACCTCATCTTTCAATCCATCAATATCAGGAACAACCAATCGTCCTTTCTTACGAAACCAACCATCTTGATCGACTTCGAATTTCTTATCCTCTGGTTCCAACTTCTGGATTATCTCGACAAGCTTTCGGTCATGCTGTTGGCTTTTGCCACTCCTTTTTATGAGAGTAGGCCTCATTGATAAGCTTGCCAATATTTCAGGCTCTAACTCACACCTGGGCCTGAAATCAAAACCATACAAGTACTCGAGGTGTTTCCATTCCGAAAACATAGCTCCCAACCTTGTATGTCTTCGGCTCAACGCATCTGCCACCGTGTTACCTTTACCAACAGTATAGGCTATACCATAATCACACGACGATAAAAACTCTAACCACCATTGCTGTCGAAGATTCAAATCCTTTTGGGAGAAAAGATACTTCAATGACTTATGATTTGTAACAGCTCGAATCGAACTCCCAACCGGTAATGTCTCCACATCTTCAAAGAAAACACGATTGCCGCTAACTGCAAATCATGAGTCGGTTAATTCCTTTTGTCCAACTTCAGTTGTCGATTCGCATTGGCCACAACTTTGTCCTTCTACATCAGCACTACTCCAAGTCTAGTACCATATGCATCAGTGTATACCACCATTTCTTCATTCCCACTCGAAAAAACAGGAGCACTCGTCAGTCTCTCTTTCAGGATTCCAAAAGCTTGCTTACACTCAGTATCCCATGCAAACGCTTGATTCTTCTTCATCAATCGTGTTAATTGTGCAGCCATCTTGGAGAAATCCTTAATAAAATGACTATAATATCCTGTTACCCCAAGGAAACTCCTAATGTCCATCACATTATTAGGTCTATCCCAGTCCTGGATTGCTGCCCCCTTAGCGGGATCCATCGCTATTCCATTTCTAGAAACAACATGGCCTAAGAACCTCACTCCACTCTTCCAGAAGTGACACTTCTAAAAGTTAGCTCTCAGCTGATGCTTTTGCAAGATTTCCAAAACAACACGCAAGTGCATCTTATGCTCTTCCTCATTCCGGAAGTAAGCCAGAATATCATCTACGAATACAAGCACGAACTTGTTCAACTGATCTCTGAAAACCCTATTCATAAGATTAACGAAATATGTCAGTGCGTTGGTCAGTCCAAATGGCATCACCAGCCACTCAAAGAAACCGGATGGTGTGCTGAAAGCTGTCTTTGACACACAATCCTTCGCCACTCTCAACCAGTGAAATCTCATTGCCAAATCCATCTGAGAAAACACCTTGGCTTCATGAAGCTAATCAAACAAGTCGTCTATCCTCAGCAATAGATACTTATTCTCCTTGGTCACCTTGTTCAGCTCACGATAATCCATACACAATCTCAAAGATACATCAGCCTTAGTTGCAAACAAGACTATTGCACCCCATTTCGACACGCTTTGCTGAATGAATCCTTTTCCCAAAAGGTCACTAACTTGCACCTCTAATTCTCATTGTTCCTTAGGTGCTTTCCGCCTAAGAGGCATGCCAATAGGTCTAGCACCTTCGACCAAATCGATCCTAAACTCAATCTTGCGATGCAGCTGCAACTCTTTAACCTCGTCAAAGACATCATCAAACTCTCTAGCGATCGAAACAAATAACAAGCTTTCTTATGGAATCACAAGCGAATATAAAAATCTTATGAAGACCCCATCTTCGGGCTTATATTGAATCACAATCATTCTCCTTCCACATTCCCGACTATCACATCGAAATGATCACAATCCACTTTTTCCATATACCTCTTGAGCCAGTCCATACCCAAAACGATCCCAAACTCAGCGAAGTTCAAAACAAAGAAATCACACACAAAGGAGCAATCATGACTAGGCAACACTAGACCACGACAAAGCATACACAGACTAGACAAACCCCTAATAGGATTAGTCACAACCAATGGTTTATCACATATCTTGAGTTCCAAACCCAAGCGACCCACAAGCTCATTGCAAATGAAAGAATGCGATACTCCAGTATCAAACAACACTCGAACTGAAACATCTCCAACTGAAAGCGTACCTTGAACAACAACACTCTTCCTTTCTCCTCTATCGTAGGAGATCTTCAAGAAGATGGCATAACCTCCAAAGCATACACCTTCAATATCCGCTTCCCCTTAGCTAGTTCTGGACAATTCATCTTGTCATGCCCAGGCTTTCCACAATTAAATCACTTTCTTTTAGCTTTCAGATTCTTGCAATCCTTGGAGAAATGACCCTTCTATTGGCAGTTCAAGCAAATCACTTTGCTTTTCGGTTTCTTCTGGCTATTCTTTCTTTTCTACTGTTATTGCTTCCTTTTTCCACTTCCTTTATTATTACCACAATGTTGCGGTTTCAGATTTTCTTTGGTTGCAACAATAACAGCTTCTTCCTTGGGAAACCAACTCTCATGTCTAAAAGCTTTTTCCACGATCTTCTCATAAGTACCATCCAGATGATCAACCAACCGATTCTTAAGATACTTATCCAAGCCCATTACGAACTTCTCGTTCTTCTGATAAGGAGAGTCAATATATGAATGAGCATACTTGGAAAAGGCTCTAAAATCCAAACATAATCCAACACTGGTAGCCCACTCTGCTTCAGCTCCATAAACCTCTTGAGCGGAACTGATTTCTAGGTGGTAAAAATGAACTTCATCTCAAACTTGGTTCGAAACTGATCCCAAGTGATATCATCTTCTAGAGTCCCTAAAGTGACAAACTTCTACCAATCCATAGTTATCTTGATGCAAGCTTCCTCTTGGTCACATCGTCAATGCCCAAGTCTCCAAAAATCCAAACGCAAGTATCAAGCCACCCTTGAATCTCTATAGTCAGCTCTGTCCCCTTGAACGACATCCCACTAAGAGCAGTGAAATCCTTACATAGCTTCACGAAGTTCACAACCCTCAATATCTAAACCCCAACATCTACTGCGGTAGCTTCTGGAGCGGGTTGCCTCCTCGTGATCACTGCCAAGCGCTATTATACTGTATACTAATATATAGTAGACATCCATAAGAAATCTACAAATACATCTCTCATACATCATTACGTCTTTGAAATTTAGCCAAAATCGATTAACCAGAGCACCGATACCAAATGTGACGACCGCCCATAACTCTTGCACTTAACAAGAGGAATATTGCATTGAAATATGTACCAGGCAGCTTTGGACAATCATCAAGGTAGAATAACACAAGCTGAACCTGTCTTATAACTTAAGGCACAGAGATAAAATATAATAGAACATATATAATAGGTATTTATAATTAAGCATCATATAACAGAATCTCAACGATTTCATATCATTAGGAAAGTAATATCTATACATCACTTGAATACATCATAAGAGTTTGTACAAAATGCCTCACTACAAGTCACTTAGAGGAAAATATCAATCATAACAATGGAAACAGCAAGATATGTATAGTAGAAAATAATACGTAAGCCTGTTGCTCGTCGTCGCTCCGTAGCATTGTCCACATCAAGATTTGTCACCTGTCACCTGCTACCTAGTTTGCCTATCCACAACATCAATGGATGAACAACCCAAGGTAATAAGAGGGAAAATAACACCTTGAGTTAGAAAATAGTCTTAATGAGAGATAACTATACTACATCATAAATAAAGTGTATGAGAAATAGGTAGATCAATCGTCCAGTCTACCAATATCAAAAGAAAGAAACCCAAACTCGTCTCCTCCACATCCGACAGTGATAGCCTTTACAAAATCAGAAAACAAACAGACAAAGAAACAAGTTATCCAGCGTAAACTATCCTAATCGAGATACACATATCTCAAGCACAAGCCCCGAAGGCCTAAACCAACATCAGATAAGCATCCAAAAATGTCTCCTTCGACTTCGAATGATCTATATAGGCAAGAAAAGAAATCAACATCCATGACTTTGGCTATCACCGCCTTTCCTGCCTTGAAACCATCGTTAATCGTATGACTGGCCTAACTTGCTATCCGTCAAGGGCTAATGGCAACCCTAGTTCTAGCAAAACTCCATACGCATTTTCAGCAATACGTATCTAGGCCTTTCAGCGATACCCAAGGTACTCGACCAGACAACTTCTATTCTTTTGGGCATCCCATTGTACCCCTGCTTTGAGTCCGCTAGAACCTCCGACTAATGATAATCACTCATCCTTCAATATCTATAGCCATCCAACTTAATGATTATCCATAAGCTCAAGCGACTTCTCGAGAAACCATTATCCACGAACTCAACATCTTTGAGTTATCTCACATCCTTGAGTCCATTTCATCGATCAACGAACACTTCACGACACTTCGAATATTCTGTCTTGTAATCTCTTCAAAGCTACGCGCATTGTCGAGCCAAAATAACATCATTTGGTTGATATTTGATGGGTCACTCACTATTTCCATATAGATCATACACCGACCCATATATACCTTTCACAGTGTTTCGTCTTTTGCCATATGCAACGATTCACAGAGTTTCCAAACGCTATGACCCATCAGTATTTTACACCGATCCATCATGGATCTGTCTTACCGATCCATGAAGTTTGAAGTGATTCAGGCACAATACACCAAAATAAGCTTTTAACAACGTTCGAAAAATGTTGTAATAGGATATAACAACATTTTAATGAATGTTGTATAACAACATGCAGTCGTAGACCTAAAATTATTGACAACAAAAAATTAACACTGTTAAAAACAGTATTATATAGCGTTTATATCTTGCTGTAAATATGTTAGTAGACTTTCATAGCATTTACCATTTGCTTTCAGAATGTTGAAAAAGGTTTTCATCAGTGGATTGTAAACGTTGTTACTAATATTTAATAGCGTTTCCCTTATGCTGTTAGGGTGAATATACTTTGTCTTTTCACAGAACTAACAACATTATATAAACGTTGTCGTTAGTTCTCGATATTTTCACACCACTACTGTCACGTTCCATTGCAATATTTATATTAATAATCTACACTCATTTCATCATATTTAAACTAAATGTTATACATAACATCATATCAAACTAGAAACTACCATATGAAAATATAATTATTAATCATTTTCATACAGTAATATGAACATAATTTCCATAGACAAAATTTACATAAATTCATAAACAAACGTCATACAATATTACACAAACTTATGAAAACAAACCTATTTATGATGCATGTTAAAAAAATTTTTATCCCTTCAACCTTTGGTTCTGGCACATACTGCTTAAGCGTGTCTTTTATTGCTTCCTTTTAGTCCACACTTCAAATTGCTCCATTGTTCATCTCTTTAATCCTTCAAGCCTACTTAAGCTTCAACACTGTAGGATTGGGAAGTCTCGATATAATGAAAGAAACATGGATAGAAGCAAGCTGAAATAGTATAAGCTCAATCAGTTCTCATTATTAATTGCACAGATGATCCTACCAAGCAATGCTATACGAAAGTGATTGAACTGGTTAATATTAGAAATGGATCTTATAAATTTTTGATGCTTGTTCTCTCTGTCGCCATAGATTATCAAGCAATAAGTTTTTCATTGCCAATAGCTAAAGTAGATATCAGAATCTATGTTAGGTTGTTAAGTATAAGGCCGTTTGAGGAGCCTTAGAGAAATGCGAAGCTTTGGCAGTGCATCTCTCATGTTTACATCTAAAGCGGCCACAGACTAAGCAGACTTCATGACATGAGATATAACAATAGTGTTTTTCATCTTGTATATGGTTCCAAAAGGTAGTAAAGTGTTTGGAACATAGCATAGCCTTATTTAATTCATCTCACCCTAGTAGTTCACATATCAGTTTAACACTTCACCAGCAAGGAAAATAACATTTCTCAGCAAACGCAACATGCAATTATTTATAAATCTAAGCATTCATCATTGTTATTTTGTAAACTAATACAACGCCAACAATCAAAATCTAGACACCCACGTAATTGTCCCTCCTCCAAAAGGCATAGCTCAACTAAAGCATAGATGAGAGACATAAGCAGAAAAGGAACATACTGCAGCTTTCGCAAGTGCTTTGACAACCTAATCGATATATTTAATTAATTTTATATTACGATCATCGTCATCATCACTTTATAAGATTCTAATTGATTTTACATTTTTATATACTTAATTTTTATAAACTTAGTTAACTTTGTTAAATTTTTATAACTTATTATTATCATAAATCTTAGTTTATTATTATTAATAATATTATATATAAGATTTAATTACAAGTTAAATTTTTATAACTTATCATCATAAATCTTAGTTTATTATTAACTTTTATTTTATATTTAATGTAGTTAAATTTTATAAAAAATTATTAGTTTATTTAAATTTTTAGTACTCAATTAATTTGTATAAGATTATTAACATTTATAACTCTTAATTAACTTATTATTATACATCTTAATTAATAAACATTATTATTACTACTATTATTATAAAATATTTGGTTATATTTTATACTCTTACGAACTTTATTTAATTTTTATAAACTAAAATTAATTATTTTTATAAAATTACTTAACTTGGTTAATTTAATAATACTTAGTTACTTTCTATAAACTTATCTAATATTTATAAATCTTAGTTAATAATGATTATTATTTCTATTATTATTATAGAAAGTTTGAGTATATTTTATATTTTATATTTTTGTATACTTAGTTAATTTTTATAAACTAAACTTCTTAATTTTTATAAAATTAGTTAACTTAGTTTATTTTTATAAACTTGTTTAATATTTATAAATCTTAGTTAATTTACTATTGTTATTATTATAAATCTTATCATTATTATAGAAGTTTCAGTTATATTTTATATTTTTATATACTTAGTTAATTTTTATAAGCTAAACTTGTTAATTTTTATAAAAATAAATTAACTTAATTAATTTTAGTAATTCTTGCCTTTTATAAACTTATTCAATATTTATAAACATTGGTTAACTTAGTACTATTATTATAAACAATGATAATTATGATAATATTAATTATAATATACAACATACAAAATTATAATTTATTTCAAAAGTTTGTGCTTTCCTTAGAATTTTAATTTATTTCAAACTGGAGTTGATGCTAAGCGGAAAAGAAGGAACATCCAACGATCAACTTGGTTATCTAAATGTATTTGAAGAAAATCAAGATCAACAACATGCACCTGTATTTGACACTTTTGTTCCTCTTTTATTAAAAAAAGGCATACACACACACACACATACACACACACAAATATAACTCAAGTAAACCAATCATTCGCTCAAAGGTGCAAATTGCAAGGTCCTATTAACTGGTGCATCAACATATAAACTGGTAGTTAGACTAGCATTTCTTAGAAATCCAAGATCCTATAAACTACAGACCAATGAATGGAAAGTGGCATGAGCAAGAAATGGAAACAACAAGTAATTAAGCAGCAATATGGGCAATGGATGGAAGTTATGTAGTATTGTTTCAGATGTCTATAGATTAAAGAAAGGCAACCCATTGGTTTTTGTTAATAAATAAATTCAATGCTTTGACAAAATATGTTCCATCTCTTATAGCACTTCATTACAGAAATTTAATCATAATCTGAGTATCATGAACGATCTGGATGGTATATGCGTTGCTTTGGGGGTGAAGTGAGCAAATGTTGATCTATGTAGCTAGAAATTCTTTTGGGGTAATGTTTATGGAAGTTATGAATTATGACATATCCTGGGCATAACTTATTCAGTTATATCTTACTCAAGGAATATTGAGTTATTTTTTTGAAATAGATTCAAGCTTCTGTTATAAAATATTGGTATTACAACAAAACTAAATTGGAGTGACCATACTGCTTTTCAATTACATAGAGAATTAGCTCAATGTTATTCAAAATGATTCAAGAGCAGTACTTACCAGAATAACTATAGGTAAGAATAAAAGAGAACCGCACCAATGAACAGGGATGAAGCCGCATATGAACTAAGGTAACCCTGGCTTGAGAAGCTCTTCTAGATTTCCCATCAATACTATTTGTTCCCTCAGCAAATAATACTCCAAAAACAAGTCAAGAAGAATAACAATTCACTACAAAACATGGATAAATATTTACTATCCAAGTTGAAAAAGAAACTTACATATTAAAAAAGAGGCAGAGTTGGAGACTCGCATTTTTCCTTGAGAAGACAGCTGGAAGAAGCAACATGATGTGGAAAAGAATCAAGCAAGCAAACTAAAACTCCTGTAAATTCAAAAAAAAAAAATTAACAATATATTTCTAGCACCTTACTAATACTACTTCACCAACACACTTCGGTCTGATCATAACACTCTCAACACCAACACGTTCAACACACTCTCCACACCTGCACACAAAGAACAATAATAGTAGATTCATTGTAGTTTGTACTCGATGCACATCCACTAACCTAAACGATGTTATTGTCATTAGCATGCCAGAATCTAGACTCCAACAATTTAAGTAAGCCTGTGTTCCTAAAACTAACATTAAATCCAAACTTAGTGCATTTGCCTTTTTGTCCTGTTATAATCTTTGCTCAAACATCACTATAGTCTTTACTCCAGCATGCTTCAATATATTCCATGTTAGACTCGCCATCCACATCATATGTATAACACTCACATCTTCCATTTCACATTAAGTCACCTGCTGTGCTCTTATTTTGTGCAAAACTAAATAAAGTTAAGAATAAAATGTAAATGTGTCCAAAAGAATCAGAATATCTTCATGAACCCCATAACAAGGATTGGAAAGGAATAAATAGATAAAAGGTTTTAATAAAAGGCAAAAACAAGAAATCATATTATAGTTTAATGACTCTTATCACCACAAAAGAACTGCATACAAACTAGCAATTTCAGCCTAAACCATACTATCCCCTGATACTTCATATCAAGGTGTCCTAGTTAGCATTACAATTTCACTGAGTTCTAAATCAGTGTTCAAAATTATGACCTATAAACCGAGCTACACAAACTGGCAATTCCCATGAATAGGCTACTTTGTGAATAATTGTATTTTGCTTCTTATTCTTTTAAAATAGTCCAAATTATTTTGTATTTCTGTTTAATACATATGAGCATAATGAAAATGACATATGGGAGTTTTTACAAATAGTTCAACTCATGTCTCAGTTTCTATCACAATTGAAATACAAAATTAAATGGGTATAAATTGAGACATTTTTATATTGAGCAGTATTATTTTGAAGGTGCAGTCCTTCTATTATATGTTTTTTTTTTTTTTTTTACCTTTTTCACCTGAAAAGGTGTTGAATAAAGGATTCATCTCTTATTCTGGATATACATAAGAACAGTATTTTGTAGCTTAGAAATATTTTGTGAAAATAAAAGCTACAACGCAAATTTAAGCACATCGCATAAAAACCAAATCAGTGGTATATAAGCCATAACAACTGCAAATTTTTGTGCATGACAGTTCAATCGCAAAGGACCCTTAAAAATCATCTCCAACGACGCCATACCTGAATGTACACCTAAACTGAGCTAATATTTATTTACTTTTTTTTAGGAATTTATGGGTTTTATTCATTAAAGAATCATCATACAGTTTATGGATTTTTCTTCCTAAGTTGTTGCAGATAGTACAATCAAGCGTAAATAATTAGATACACTACCGTGCTATGTCGTAAAGGCAATTGATCCAATGATTCCTCAAGAATTTACCTCTTGCATGATTGAAAGCATTTAGTGACCTTCAAACTCTTCCACTTGCTTCTTAGGAGGAGACTGAAGCTTTGGCACGGAACCAAACATCAACGGAAATGCTACTCCAATTGGAATTTCTGCTAGTAATGTAGATAGTAGATATGGACCCAATGAATAAAAACCTTTGGCACGCTATGTCTACTATAGCTCGTTCCTTTCGAAAAACACCTGCCGTCTTTGTAAGTAATGTCGTTGCTATATTGATAGCAGCAGCTTGCAGGAACCCCATCCTATCTTGTATATAAGTCTTGAGTTTTACCCATACACGAATAAACAAATTCAAATATAATTGTTGATGCGATAGACATTCTTGTGCGGACCTTATTCATTGGCTCATCTAAAAAAGCATGCATTCAATGCTCGTTTCAAGAATAAAGCGAAATTGCCTCCACTAACCACCTCTCTTCTTGGCTAAAGATCTCCTATTATTTTGGGGAAACTCTGGATTTCGTAGAAGAAATTATGGGGTTTACACATTATACAGCAGGTGCTTTCCTACAAAATGCTTCAACAAGTTCATCGATCCTCCTTCGAGATGAGGGTACACGGTACACCTTCAGCAGAACTATAATCATTAGATATAAGATCAGGTAGAAAATTAGCAGGGTTCTCATGGTATAGGCGCAAGTACCCGAAATCTGCAAAGTATGCCAAAGGCTGACCTTTTGCAGGGGCCATGTAAACTGCCCAACCTTCTGATAAGAGTACTATATCATCAAATATACTATATATGGAACCTCTAGGTTGATGAATAGAACATATAACTGTATGTCCATCTTAAGCAAGCAGCCTAAGAGTTTCCATAACACTTTCTGCCTAAATTGCATCAACACCAGTTGTACGTTTATCTGCAAAAATGACTGATGTGTTTGTGATTAATTCACAAGCTAATGACAGTCGCTTCCGTTCGCCTCCGCTTATACCACTACTAGAAAACATTTCAATTTTCTACGTAAAATTTCCTACGTCTTTTCTACGATATAATGCAGGGTGTAGGAAAGACGGAGAAAATACGTGAAAGGAGTCTGCGGCGTAGAATGGACGTAGGAAATCTTCTATGCCGTTCCTACGCCCTTGTTAAAAGAAAAGGCATTGGAATGACGTAAGAATTTTCTATGTCATTCCTACTTCAAAAATTGAGATTTTAATAACCAATCCAATTCATGATACAACGTTAACTTCCAGCTTTTGGCTAGACATTATAATCAATGGTTTAAATATAGAATCCATGCACTCTTCTCTGATTGATAGAGAAATAAATAGAAACAGGTAATGGCGTAGGAAAGTTGTAAGGAATTTGCCTCAGTTCCTACGCCAAACGTACGACAACACAGATATTTAACTATTAGGCCCACGATATTTCGTAGGAAACCTACAAAGTCTAAGATATTTCGTTCAAACCCTTCTCTCCCTATTTGCCAACAGAGAAAAGAGGAGGAAGAGAAACCGATCCATCGCTCAGTTGGTCGCCTCATTCAGATCACCGCCTCCTTCAGATCGAATGCTGCCTCCGCTTGTTCGACCGTCGCCTCCTCCAGCTTAAATTCGATTAGGTTAATTTTCACGGTATTCCATTTCCGTAAATTATTTCAATCAGTTTAATTTCAATAATTTTCACGGTATTCGCCGCGGGCCTATGAAACTGAACACCGTACTCTTTCTTTTGCCGATGCTTTATAAGCACGAAGATGGATGGGGTGGTCGTGTTGATTGGATTCCATTGATGAGGGGTATTTTCTGAATTTCGAAAGCACCGTGCTAATCCTATTCATTAAATTTTCTTTATTACTTAATTAGTTATGACTTCACTACTTCTAGTAATATGGTTACTATTATATGGTTACTCCCTCCTTTCCTCTCCCACTCGGCAGTCCAACGTCCACATTGGTACCCTAAGTAATTGGTATGAGTCTCAGCAATTAATGAGGAGTTTTTTTTTTAAGGAGCAATATAGTATTTTTATTTATTTATTTTCTAATCTTTCCATTCTTACTTATCTTACTAGCTTCCTGTGCTTCTATATAATAAATGGTTCATTGTTCTCAGCACATATCATTACTGAGATATATCATAAGTTATTGACTTGCATTGCATTTGTTCAGTTTAGATGGAAGTTCGAACTACATAAGAAAAAGCAACGTTTGGTTTGTTTATATACATGAGTTTATTACATAATTTAAGAGACAAAAATCTAGAATACCTCCTTTCGGCTAAAGCTTAAATCAACATTAGAATACTGGAAAAGGCCTGTTGTAAATTTTACATGTAGAATTCTTCTTACCACATCATCAATTCGACTCATGGCTATGAAGTGGTTCTTGACAAGGTATATTACGCTGCTTACAAAGTCAAGGGAATCATTTGGAATCAATATAATGAGATGAAATCAAAAAATTTAGCAAGTTAATGTTGAAGAATAAACTTGGTTTTAAAAGGAAACAAACAAATTTGGTTTTATAAGTAAATGCCAATTATATAATAAATTCTATTCTTGTTTTAGGAAAGGCCAAAATCAAAATAAATGATAATAAATTCTGGTCTATCAAAATATGCAATAGAATTATCTAGAGAGAGAATAGTGTAAAACAATTGTCATCTTATATATAGAGACTCTCACATATGTTGTACCAATCAATGTTGAATCAAGAAGAATGAAGCATATCATGTAATCAAGTTATATCAAGCAATAAAAGTTTTTCCTTCTTCTCACAAAGAAATTATTCCTCTTTTTACAATTCATCTTCCTCCTCTAAAATTTTCAACAAAGTGGTATCAGAGCTACACAAATTTTCCAACAAAGTGTTATCGGAGTCTGGTCGAAATTATGGCATTTCTATTTCTTTCGACGTTTGTTCTCACAAAAGAGAATTTTGAGGAATGGAGCAGTAGGAAAAAAGAGGAGCTAATCTCCAAAGATTTATGGGAGATTGTTGACAATGGCTATGAATGGCGTAAAGACGTCGAAAGCATGTCGCAAATGGACAAGAAAGCCTTTGTGAAATTAAAACGGAATGGTTACCGTACTCTTTCTGTGATTGCTGAGAACGTCGATGAGAAAGCTTCGGATTTCATTTTTAGAGGAAGGTGTACAAAAGATTCATGGAATCTCTTGAAAAAGGTGTATGGAAAAGATGATGCAAAGATAATGAATGAAGACAAGTTGATTGATGAGAATGATGAAAAGAAGGATAGCGAGAGTGTGAACGAGAAGGAGCAAGAGAAGAACAAAGAAGAGACTATGCCAGAACCTATGGAAGAAGAGATGATGGATGAGACAGAGAAGGAGAAGAAAGAGAGGAAAAAGGAGGCGCAGAAGCAAAAGGAAGTTGTAGTGGAGAATACCGCTAACCATATTGATGTGGCACTAGCAGAGAACAAAAGAGAAGAAAAGGTTAAGGCTATCAATAGGGAAGCAAACCATGAAGAAGACTTCAAAGATGGACAAGAGAGTGCTGAAATCGTGATTAAAGAAATTAAAAGTAAAAGGTCACTGGTAATCGAAGAATAAAGCAAAGAGAAATTTGAAAATATAAAATTAGAAGAACATACAAAAATCAATGAAGTGAAAAAGATTTTTGTTAGAGAATTAAATATGAAAGGAAATAAATTAGACAAAGATGATGCCAATGACAAAAAGTATGAATGGAAAGGTACCGAAAATGAAGAACAGATGAAACAAGGAGAAATTGAAGAGCTTGGTGAAAATTTGAAGCACAAACAAAATTTTGAAGAGATTTGGAAAACAAATAAAGAAATCGAATTGGTCAAAGATTGTAAAAGTGATTTTTTGAAAGAATTCAAAGACACCATATATGGCTCATTCAAAGTTTATGACACCGGAACAAGATGGAAGCTAGAACACACACTTTTTGGATTGTCTTGTGCGAATGGAGGAGGACAAAATGAATGGAGCACCATTGAAGAAATTGCATCGAAGATCTTCATATTGGGAAAGAGGAAGAAACGAAAAAGGAAAATTTGGATAATTTCTTCATTTCTTCCAAAACACGTGAGATACAAAGAAATCTGCTTGGAGTAATAAAACCAAGTTTAAGGGGGAATGTTGAAAAATAAACTTGGGTTTTAAAAGGAAACAAGCAAATTTGGTTTTATAAGTAAATGCCAATTATGTAATGAATTCTATCCTTGTTTTAGGAAAGGCCAAAATCAAAATAAATGATAATAAATTCTGGTCTATCAAAATATGCAATAGAATTATCTAGAGAGAGAAGAGTGTAGAACAATCATCATCTTATATATAGAGACTCTCACATATGTTGTACCAATCAATGTTGAATCAAGAAGAATAAAGCATATCATGTAATCAAGTTATATCAAGCAATAAAAAATTTTCCTTCTTCTCACAAAGAAATTATTCCTCTTTTTATAATTCATCTTCCTCCTCTAAAATTTCCAACAAAGTGGTATCAGGGCTACACAAATTTTCCAACAGTTAAATTGAAATTTGAATAATAATTACATATGTTTATACATTATACGCTGACCATGTCAATTCCTGCGTATGGAATCATTACCAAGGCGACAAGGTATGTTCGTTTTCTTACATCTTTTTTTTTTTTTTTTTTTTTTTTGTTTCATGGGCTTTTCAGTTTTTGGTCATGTTATAAACTTATAATACTTCCATTATAAACTACTCCTAGCTTAGATGATTTGCAGTAGTCAGCATGACTATGTTCAAGACTACAAAATTTCATGCTTATCTTGCTATTGGACTATATATGAAGTCCCTGAGACTCCATTGGCATTATAGCCAGTTGACGTGCTACGATATTGATAACGCCATGCCACAACGGCAAACGATGTAGGTGATTGCTACATACACAGAGATATGCACGCACGCTCGCACGCACACACTCTCTTCTATTATAGTTATGATCCATTTATTCTACAGGCAACACTGTAGCAGTACAATTCCATGGTGCAATTGATATATTACTCCACTGGCTCATGTGTCAAATGATACATCAGGATATGGTGTATCATAGACTAATGGAAATGCTGCATTAAAAGCAGTAAAAGTTCTTTCCAATGGTGGTGGTTAGGCAAAAAGGGCACCAGGGACAAAATGAGGTATGTTTTTTAATTAGTTCGATGCTTTTCTTATATGTGGTGCTTAACTTGTTAGAATATTGTTCACGGGATCATAATGTAGAGGCAATGATAAAAATGTGTATCAGGCATGAGCAGAATATAGAATTTTGATAAATTTTGTATCGAGGTTAGATCTGAAACATTTTGGAAGTCAAATTAGTTGTTATTATTAATCGGCAAGGTTAATTTTTATAATGTTTAAATTCATAAGGAAACAATTAAACTATTATTTAGCAACTGTTTCAAAATATACAGGCGTTCATAGTAAATTGTAGTGATGAATTCATACCATTATACTTTGGTTTCATTCTCAGTTCGATAGCTTTGGTATCAGGAAATTTTTCTAATTTTTTTTACAACATATGACGTTTACCACAAATGATTCAGTATAGAAATCAAATGAAGATTGAATTTATGACGTTTACCAGTAAACTCTTAATGTGGGAGCGTATTATTGAATTTATTCGATAAAGGGATGAATTTTGAAATGAAGATTGAAAATTTTGAAATGGTTACTGGTTGAATTTATTCGATAAAGGGATGAGTTGCTCAATTAAATAAGTCAGCTAAAATTAATTCCAGTAAGGGATGTTGTTCCTGCTAAGTGAAAATGAGCCGATCAGCTAGAATGATACCGACTTTCAGAAAGCAAGTCCTTTTCCTATGCCTTAATTTTCTTTGTATATCTTTTGCCTTGAATCTGTTTACCACTGCACTTACTGTTGCTTGAAAATATGGTCATTCACCTTTGTTTTTCCAATAGTTACATATGTTATTTATCTGCATAGGCACTGTTCTCCTTAAATGCAACAAGTACATGACGTTTTCTTTTAGTTTGTTGCCTTGAAAATACAGTACGCAATAGGTACATAACGCAACAGGACCCCTGCTTTCGCATTCACCCTCTCTTTTGTCCAAGCCAAGCCAGTAACCTGGATTTCCAATGCATATATTATTTATTTATTTATTTTAAACTACTTGAATATCTATTTGAGAAAATACAATATTTATTGCCAAAAATCTCACACTCCAATTTCACTTGGTGATGCTATTCTCTGATAGCTTTGAATGTTGCTACTATGTTTTTATCTTAGTATGTTTTGACTTAAACTTATTCCAGTAACTTTTTATACATTAAAATGAGTTATACTTCCTCTCATTGTCGAAAACAATGACTAAAATCAAGTTGCAAGTGGCCTATTCAAGTCAGAAGAAAACTTAAGAGTTTTTTTTGCACTAAGGAAAAAATGTCTCAAGAAGACTACTTAAAACTTAGAGTGGTTTTGTATCTCTACTTTGGTTGGCACTAACTTTTGTATCTCTACTTTTTCTAGAAACTTCCCATCTGCAGATTTTTGGTTCTTTTTGATTTGTTGGGCTGTTTAGAATCATATAACATCAAAGGTTGCTCATGCAATTAAAATCATCTCTGTACATAGAAGCTTATTGGATATCTAATAAAAATTTATATGTGCAAATGTGAAATGCAGGCAAAATATCAAGTAAGAATTGAAGAATTGAAAGATCAAGGCATGGAAATTTCATATGAAGTCGAGGAAGAAACATTTGATATGTTGACTGATGCTATAGCTAATAAGAAGGATCGTCGATCCTATTATGGAAATATCACTGATGTAAGTATTTAAACTTTGAACAAATGATTATTTTAGTTGGTTAAAATATTGAAATTGATGTAATATTTGATGAAATGCAGTGATACAAAGATGCCACTTATAGCATCAACAAAGAAGAAGCACTGACTAGAGCAACATTGGAGGAAAAGGTGGAGCGTTAAGATGGAGAAATTCAAATGCTGAAAAAATAGTATGAACAACTTACCGAGATATTTCGACAGCGGTTTAATGAAGAGTCAAGTGATCGTCATGAGAGTTAATTTTCTTATTCGTAGTGGCATTTTATACAATATCATGTATTATGAACATATTATTGTGCTTAACGTATGGGAACTTGATTAATATTACGTTGACTTTGTAATATTTATTCGATATTTGAAATTAATTGATGAGGACTGATTTGATTTTAATTTTTTTATTGGAATTTATATAGATTAATTTTGTTTGGTTTTTATTTAATATGACGAAATAGAATATGATAATCATATAATACAATTACTTACGAAAAGGTATACAGTGGACGTAGAAAAGGCATAGGTAATTTTGCTTCAATGTAGTAAAAAAATCGTAGAGATGGCATTGGGAAAATGTAAAAAAAAAAAATGGCATAGGAAAGATGTAGGAAAATAGATGGCGTAGGGAAAACATAGGAAATGTTAGATGTAAATATGTCGTAGGAACACCGTAGGAAAATCATGGTGTAGGGAAAACGTAGGCAAATTATGGCGTATGAGACACCCTCACGGATGACGTAGGTAAGACGTGAGAATATTTTTACCTACGCAGATTTTAGCCACGCCAATATTGGCATAGGTATTACGTAAGTACTGCATTTACCTACACCCCGCCTACGCCATTTTAGCGTAGCTAAAACTGCAGTTCTCTTGTAGTGTACCATGGACTTTTGCATCACCAACTATGGAATCAGCACAATCTATCAAACCTAACCTAAATAAGAAATTGCCGAAACACCCATCTCTCTGCTTTATTAATGTTAGGTTAGGCTATTGGAGCTCGGGAGCTAATGAAAGTATTTCCCAGACTGTAAGCTGTGATATATTCAGAAATGTTTATACAAATGTCTGATCAAAGCTTCAAAGGCCTTTTCTTTTTCTTCCTAAAATGGTTTCAAAGAATCATTGATGAACTTGTCTAGACTATAAAATAAAACATTCACTGGAAAAAAAAAACTTACCTTTTCAATTCATCACAACAACTCCACCAATTGCCTTAGCCTTCTCCATAATTTTAAGCAAAGATTATATGGTGCAAAACCTCGAGCTTTGTTGAATAACTCTCATACATCAAAGGTAGAAGCATAAGTGAGGTTTTGAATAGCATCACCTGAGTCTCCTTCATATACTTAATTGGTGACCACAAATTCATGCTATGAAGCTATGATAGCTTCAGCTCCAAATGCTTGTGATCGTTGACTTGCAACTTACTTGTACTCTACTGTAGTTGTTCTAGCCTAAGTTCTTGTGTAATGTGAAGCACAATTAATAACTCATCATAGCTAACCTGCTGTAGTTATAGTTACTCCCAATGATTATGTGGTTCATTCTTCAGTGCAACAAGCTTCTATTAAATAAGCCAAAGCTAGTGCTAACTCAGGTTAATGTACTCGGACCAACAGTTTGAATTTTCGAATAAACATATTGCTCTAACTATTCACTCACATGGAAATCACCGGCAAATTCATATTAGCATACCATGGTCCATGAGTATTAACCATGTCATCAATTCACTATTGTATCTTCCATAGTGGATGACCACATTCATGTGACTAAGGTTGTCTACATATCCGAAAAGAATACAAAATCCATTATTCTACACAAGTGGAAAACATGTATCCAAATTAGAAAAATTACAGAACTACACTAGCATAATTTTGTTCGGTTTTTATATTCAAAGAGTAAGCCATCATATGATGTCATGTATATTTAATAACAAAGAAGAAATTTGGGTAATGATCGGTAATTTATTAAATTCCAAATTTATGATGTCGTAGATAAAAATTGAAAGATTCACCGAACAACAGAAAAATTCTACGACGTATTGAGTTTCAGTTCAGTTGGTAGCATATATGATGCACAATTAAAAAACTAAAGAAATTAAAATACAAAGTAAAAAAAATATAACAAAAAGAAGATAAGATAAGATTCGCGAGATACATACAATCATGGATGCTACCCCAGAATCCACATAAGTCCCTGAAATCAATCGCAACCACCATCAAATCAACCATCACCCAAAATCGGCCACCATCTTACCAAATCAATGACTATTGCTACATTCACTGTACTTTTTAGTGAAAATGATGGTGTTTCCAATCGACATATAATTTATCTTAGGGTTGAATGAAGGATGAAAACGGGGAATCTTTATGAGAAGAAAGGAATGTTAAATCTTGTACGAGAACAAAAGGAATGCTTAGTGTAAAGGTGAAGGATGAATATTGCATATAAGAGATGAAAAGAAAGGAAGAAAAAAATTCTATAGGTTTACTTCATTTTGCTTTGAGGCAGAATGAAAATGGAAAAATTGGCGGCCATCAAAATAATATTTGAGCTTTCCCACGTAAAAATTTGGTGATGGTAAAAACAGCGACTTTCAAATGGTTTTATTTGCTGAATTGAACTAAGGACAGCACTAATACAAAAAACGATGTTCAAATTTGTAGTTAAAACAAACTTTTCTTGTAGTGGCACTTACCACCGACCCATGCACTTGCGCTACCAATCCATAAACTTGCGCTGATGATCCATCAACTTACGCTGCCGATCCATCCGTGAATTCCACGACTGATCCATCCTTTTACATATTGATCCATCATGGATCGGTCAGGCCAACCCATGCATTTGCATAGAAATCCCTTAATACGATCCATCCGCCAAAATCATGCCGATCCATTCTTGCCAGTGCATCAAAAAAATGGAACCGACCCATCAAGTACCAAGGCTCCCCGATCCATCGCATTACTTGAGTAACAAGCCACGATCCATTAGAATCATCGCCGATCCATATTTGCACATTGCAGATCCATCTACCCTAGCTTGATTTTCACGCTTATGACACCCTATTCGATCAATACAAACTCAACCAATTTAACCAACAATCCAAAAATTCAAGCAATCATCAACCACACTTTTGCTCATCGAATAATCATCACACAATTATATAAAATTCACCAAATTATGATTAAACAATAAATGGATCTAACTTGCATAAACATATGTGATTCAGATTAAATATATACTTACCTCCATTAGATCTAGTTGAAAGCAACTTGAAAATGATGAAATTAAGATCAAACAACCCATATACTTGATTAAATCCATGTGAGAGATGCTTATCACTCACCAAATCTACAAAATAGATTCAAAACAATGACCCACACATCTAGAAAACGAAGAACGACCTCCGAATCAATCACTTTGATGCAGTCTACCTTTCTTCGATGTTGATCTTTAATCTACCTATCTAGATCTATGAATTTAATGGAGTGGAGATGTATTTGATTGAGCAAGGAGAACCACGAGCTCAACCAAATACGAGAAATGAAGAAACTAAACTATTGCATATACCCCTCTGTTTATAGCCAATAACCCCTAGCCTTAATGGGCTTCACTAATCAGCCCACTAATAACTAATTAGCCTGTCTAGAAAATGTGTAACACATAAACAACGATTCCTCCCAAACCGCTGAACCAAATCATTATTGTAACCACTCTATGGAATTGGAAACACTATTTCCGATCTACCGATATCAGTTCCAGTACCTAATTCGATCTTATTCAGAAGTTATGCCCTAAACAAAAACAATAAGGGCAAAATGGTCACAAACAGAATTGGTAAAAATCATGGACATGTCTCACACTCCCATGAACAACATATCAAAATATGAGAATGATCCAACCCTTGGGGAAATAAATATAACTATTTTACGATCCTCCGACAATAGAATACGGGTCGTTACAGGCCTTTTGCAATCATCCAACAAGTTACCAAAGTATGACAATAAGTGCAAACATCAGGTTGCGAAGTGAATTGGACCTCCAAAAAGTGTCAAAACCATTAATAGAAACTTTAAGCTTTGCTGGAAGAGGTTTACTTAGAGAGATTTCAACCAAGCTTTGTCTAAAACAAGATTTTTCCTTGCCTCAGTATTGGCATCAAAACATTTAAATTTTCCAATCCTACTGGATAACAAATTCAGACCAGGAAATGTCTAAAGGACAGAAGGAATCCTCGTGGAAACTGTCCAAACAGGTGTAGACAGTACTCTCTCCTTCGCACTTTCAATTGCAGGACTCCATGTTGTAATTATAAACAGTTTACCTTCTATAATGGCCTGTTCCAATATTGTTCTTCTTCCTTCAGCCAATGAGATTTTGAAATAGAACATTCCATTCACAAAGTTGACATGTAGCCAGCCCCTCAATTTTCAAGAACTACGACATTTCCCATGGACATCAAGATAAGGAACGTTCTTATCTAAGAAAAACACCACTATGTGATCCTTCTAAACATCAACTCCTTGAACTATCTCAAAAGGCTGGAATAGGTTTTGTGTCGAGGAAGAGAAATCACATGGTGAGCAGGAATCTGCACAGCATGGGAGAAAGGTGAAAAAAGAGGAACATTTTGGGGTTGTTGAAAAGAGTAAGGTAGCTTTATGGGTGGCACAACAGATTTGGAAGAGAACAATTACACAAACAGGTTGAGTTCAATTCACATTAGGAAATAAAGTGTGGTTTCACTAGGTTTGGGAGGGACTGCCTCAACATTACTATCCACTTTTCTCAAACTCCGAATGTTCCTTGTTCAAGCCCAATACTACATTCCAGTCGTTAGGGGAAGTCTTCAGAGTTATACTTTAGGTATAAACAACATCAACGTCTTCCCTAACAAAGAACGTCCAAGATCTCGACTACATCGCCAAGGGAGTCAGTACTTTTACCAACATCCAAAGTTTTAGATCTAACAAACAAGGTTTCACTGCTAGACACAAGCTCATGGGAGGTAATAGCGTCAGTACATCATGCAGAAGGTGCTTCAACATGCAATGTCGATAGAGGCGAGATATTGGTGTTCTCGAGACCAGATAGTGGCAGGATAGGCAATGACATTACCTTAAAAACCATTGTCTAAAGCATAGGGATTTGGATCTGATTGGAAGTCGCAACTTGGTCTACATCAGTTGACAGTGTCGAATGGGATTTGGATTATAGCTTTCCAAGTCTGGTAGCGCTGGAACCAAAACAATACTTGTTTTTCGTTTCTTCGCCATAGAAGGAATAAAGATGCTTTAGGAGAAAAGCAAGAGAAGCTGGAGTGGGAGGAGCTCAGAGGCGATAGGACGATAAAGAGATGAAAGAAATGGATGGATTGGCATAGAGTTTACTAAGGTCGCCATTTTTCATTTTCTAGATCTGTTATATCTGTTATTTTTTTATTTATTAGTTATAATTGATAAATTTATTTATTATATTCAAGATTAATAATTACTAATTGCTAAAAATAAATGATAGTAATAATTTATAATTTCTAACTAATAATATTTAACAATTAACGCTATTTCCTACTAAGTGATTAAAAATATTTCATAATTAAGATAATATTTAGTAATTTTATTTAACAAATAAGTAATCAATTTTATAATTAATGCTTTATTATAAATAGTTACAATTAAAAATTCAAAATAATAATTTATACCCATTGATTTATAATTGAATTGGAAAAGATTCATTGTTATGCAACTTCGCTTTCAGATCCCGTTCATTCAAATATACAATGACTAACAATAAAATACACATAGTGCAAACAATATTCGATTATTGATATTTTATTAGTTGGCGGCAAGTGAAATTGCATGGCCGGCCACAATTCATACCTAAATTTCCCTAGCGGATTCATGTCACTTTAACCCTAAATCCCAAATCCATTCCTACTGTCCAATGACAAAGATCTTTAACCACAAAACAACTCTTCATTATTATCGATGCCCTGACACTAAAATCACAATAATATGGACTATAAATATCCAGCTTCCATGGATCCTGCCTTCGGATTCCTCTCAATGCCAGGATAGTTTCAAGCCCTACAACTTTTGATGGAATTTCTAGCCGGTCACATATGTATGGCCGTAGCATCGAATTAAAGATGGTCTGGATCTTCGGTAGGAGGAGGCTAATAATGAATAGGTTTCTAAGGCTAACTTTAGTACCCTCCTCATTTCAGATTTGTTATATTTATGAACATGAAATTGCTTCTGTTTTCTTTTAAAACAACAGATAGTTTTCTTTAAACATTATTACTGCATAGAATGAGTTAATAATGCTTTTTCTCTAAAGCAATTAATAAAACCGATGACATTGTATATGAGAGAGTTTTATGTTACTTATCACTTTATGGGCTTGGGATTACAGCCCATTACAATTCCGCTCAATATTATTGCTATATGTCTATATATAGCAAACGTTACCATGTATTATTACATTCTGTTGAATTACAATAAGCAATAATACAAGATTTACTTCAATTTCTATTATGGTATCAGAGCTACTAGCCTAACGACATTAATTTTCAGATTGCAAACTCGAGAGAGAAGGTGTAATTGTATTCGTTCTCCTCAGATAATCTTCATCACTGGAGATTACACCCCTCTCCGATCAGGATCTGTTCTTTTCAGTTTCATCTGATTGAGTATTGCCTCACCGAGAGGTAGAATCAGAGTATTTTCATCATCTCCTACGTTCTTGGCTGCAATTCCAGCCACCTGACTTTTAAGTCATCATTTGGCGTGAGATCTGGTTGCATAAATCATCAATTCTAGTGATTTTGCCATCCAAGAATCCTTTTCCTATCTGTTACACAGCATTCCTGATAGAAAATCTGGTTGCAATCGACACTTAACAGTGGTTTTGCCATCCAAGAATCCTCTTATCATCAGAAATAGCTTTTCTTGACCACCAAATGGCTAGAACTAATAAAACAACGCTCAGTTCAGCCAATTCAGGCACCAATCCACCACCAACCATACCCCCAATGCCAAGCTTTAAACTGATTAAACCCAAAAGCCACTTAATCACCATCCCATTAGATGAGGATAATTACATGCTTTGGAAATTTCATGTTGAGGCTGTGTTAAGAGGATATGGTCTTCTTGATTTCATCAAAGGGACAATATTTATCCCACCTGTTATGATCCATGACAAAGATGGAAATTTGGTTAGTAATGAAGACTACCTGAGATTTCAAAAACAAGATAGCCTTCTTGTATCATGGTTAATTTCATCTATTAGTGCAAACATGTTATCAAGAGTAATAGGATGCAACACATCTTTTGTAGTATGGAATACTATTGAACAAGTTTTCAGTGCACAGTCAGCAGCAAGGGTAATGTTGTACAGAAGACAATTACAGTGTATTAGAAAAGATGAAATGCCTATGAGTGAATACCTATCC
Source organism: Allium sativum (assembly GCA_030737875.1). Lineage (NCBI taxonomy): Eukaryota > Viridiplantae > Streptophyta > Magnoliopsida > Asparagales > Amaryllidaceae > Allium > Allium sativum. The sequence goes on from CM060922.1 coordinate 300,023,675, forward strand.
AAAGTAAAGACTCTGTGCGACAAGTTAAATTCAACTGGACATATGATTAGTGAAAGTGAGCAAGTTCTTTATATTACTGGAGGACTAGATGAAGATTATGAATCAATTGTGACATTTATAGCCTCACAAAAGACAGTACATGACTTGTAATATGTGCATTCATCTCTTCTTGCACATGAAGGAAGAGTTGAATAGAAAAGATCATCACAGTCAGAGTTTTCTGTCAACTATGCCTCCACAGCAAGAAACAAAGGTCAGCAAGAAGCAAATTCTGGTCAAAACAACAAACAAGAAAATCAGGCATTCAGAGGTAATGCAGGACAAAGAGGTAGAGGCAGATTCAACAATAATAACAGAGTTAAATGCCAAATTTGTGAAAAAATTGGACATGTTGCAAGCAAGTGTTATTTCAGGTTTAACACAGAGTTCAATGTAAATCAGCAAAACCAGAGAACACCTAATGTTAATGTCTTTCAAATAGGTCAACAAAGAACCAATGCTGAAGGGTCAAGAATGCAGTCACAAGGTTCAACTAATGATGATTGCAACAAATCTGATGATATAAACCTAGATGACTGGTACCCAGATTCTGGAGCAACCAATCATGTCACCAACAACTTACAGAATCTAAATCTGGGCAACAAAAGCTACTCAGGTACGTGTTCTGTTTTAATGGGTAATGGTGAAACTATTAGTATATCACATATAGGATGTGGTTATACCAAAGGAAAAAGGGAACTCTATTTAAACAATTTACTTAGAGTACCTAAGATTAAGAAAAATCTGATCAGTGTTTCACAATTTGCTAATGATAACCAGGTATACTTTGAGTTTCACCCAAACTACTGCCTTGTTAGAGACTTACTAAATAAAAATATATTACTATAGGGTAGTTTGGATAACGGGCTATACAAATTCAAGAACTTGAAGTCAAGACATGCCACTGATATTGGAACCCAATGCTATAATATTGAATATGTTACTGATAATAATGACATGTATAAAATTTTTGATGAATGGCATTGTAAATTGGGACATCCAAACATTAAAACTGTTAAGCATGTTTTGAATGAAAATAAAATTGATTGCAAGTGTGTACCAGATAATTATATATGCAAACATTTCCAAATTGGTAAAAGCCATAAACTTCCCTTCAATGGATCAGATACAAAGTATAGCAAGCCACTTGAGCTCATTGCTGCAGACCTATGGCCTCTCCAGTCAAAACAGATCATGGATACAGGTATTATCTCTCCTTTGTTGATGCATTTACTAGGTATACATGGATATATCTACTTAAAAATAAATCAGATGCATATGAAATGACAGTACAGTTTGTAACACTTGTTGAGAAGAAAACAGACTGCACTGTTAAAACCATGCAAACTGATGGTGGAGGTGTGTTTATGCCACTAAAGAAATTCTTCAAGAATAAAGGAATATTACACAGAATGACCTGCCCACACACATCAGAACAAAATAGACTTGTTGAAAGAAAACATAGGCACATTGTTGAAACTGGGCTTACATTGATGTCACAGTCCTCAGTACCATTAAAATTCCGGTCAGAAGCCTTTATGACATCAATTTACTTAATAAATAGAATGCCTACCAAAATCTTAAAATACAAAAGTCCATATGAAATGATGCATGGTGTGAAACTAGATTATCATAGATTATAAAGTTTTGGTTGCCTATGTTTTCCTTGCTTAAGGCCATATAATAAACACAAGTTAAATTTAAGGTCAAGTGCCTGTACATTTCTTGGTTATGCAGAGAACCAGAAAGGTTACAAGTGCTTGAGCAATGATGGGAAGTTAAATATCTCTAGACATGTGGTGTTTGACGAACACAAATTTCCTTTTGCAGAAAAGGATACTAAAACTACCAAAAGAATTGTTCATACTGACAGGTATATTGTGGCACCACCAGAGTTAGTTGAAGATAGGGTGTTCAACAACAAACAACATGAACTTCATGAAGAAAAGGACACAGAAAGTATACCCAGCACCAGAACTAACTACAGTCCAGACAATTCAATAATTGGAGAAGGTGATGCCAACTACAATACCGACAATAATGAAAACACTGGCATGGAAGCAATTAATGGGAACAACAATACAACTACAAGTTCAAGCAGTGATGATGAACAATATGATCAAACAAGCACCACATGATGACAAGAGCTAAACATGGGATCTTCAAACCAAAAATATTCACTACAACCATGAGTAACAGAGAACCTACCAACTTCAATGAAGCCATAAAATGTCAAGATTGGAAAAATGCTTTGGATGAAGAATATGCAGCCCTAGTCAAAAATAAAACATGGAGTCTAGTCATTGCACCAGATCATAAGAATATCATAGGGTGTAAGTGGACCTACAGATTGAAGAAGGCAGCAGATGGCAGCATACAAAAACGCAAGGCCAGACTGGTGGCAAAGGGATATACACAGGAATATGGTTTTGACTTCAAAGAGACTTTTTCCCCAGTGGTTAAACACACTACTATAAGAATAATTATATGCATTGCCTTACATAAACATTGGTGCATAAGACAACTTGATGTTTGCAATGCATTTCTGAATGGAGATCTACAAGAGGATATATATATGGAACAACCAGATGGTTATAAAACTGCTCAAAACATGAACCTTGTGTGTAAACTAAACAAAGCCATTTATGGTAAAAGCAAGCATCAAGAGTCTGGTATGACAAACTTAAAGACACATTCATGAAGTTGGGGTTCACTACTGCCAAGTCAGACAATTCACTTCATATCAAAAGAAATGGGTCTGATATCATATTTATACTAGTCTACGTGGATGATATTCTAATCATAGGCAGCAATCAAACAAAGATCAACAAGATAGTGGGTTACTTAAGTCAAACTTTCTCCATCAAAGACTTGGGAAGATTAAATTATTTTCTAGGGATTCAAGTCATTCAGGACTCTAAAAATGAGGTCATGTTATCTCAAAGCAAGTACATTTCAGAATTACTTGTTAAAGCCAAGATGGACAAAGCCAAACCTATGCCAACCCCTATGATCAGTAATCTAAAATTATCCAAAAACAAAGGAGAAGCTATACAGAATATCAGAGAATACAGAAGCATAGTTGGTGCATTGCAATATTTAACTGTAACTAGATCAGACATTTGTTACAGTGTGAAAAAGGTTTGTCAGTTCATGCAAGCACCTCTCAATGAACATTGGACAGCCGTGAAAAGGATTCTATGTCATCTCAGTGGCACTATCAACTATGGGATTAAACTGACAAGCAACAAGGAATTAAACATACAAGCTTACAGTGATTCAGATTGGGCATCAGATCCACATGACCGCAGAACGACATCTGGATACTTTGTGTTTGTAATAACCCGAAATTCTGAGCCAGTTTAAAATTTTTATTTTGGCAATTTTAGCGAATTTTGAATATTTAAAATAGATTATTTTAAATAATATCGACGAGAAATTTATTTTGAATATAATTAGAATGTATATATTTATATGCGTCGTCGTTAGAATATAAATAATTATATATAATTATAAAAGGAATTGAAAATGGCGCGGTAGTTCGATAATTCGATTTCAAACTTCAATTGAACATACCGGGTGCGAAACAAACCGGATTTTAGTGAAACCAAAAACAATAGGATCTATTTGATAGTATCTTTCCAACGAATCCGAAAAATCAATATCTCATTGTGGGAATCAAAAGATATGTCCAATTGAAAATTCTGAATAGTCGCTATGGAATTCAGACCCTTAAAAATGGGAATTTTGCAAACGACCTCGGATTTCGACGAAACCACTTTTGTTGGATCCGCAGTGTCAGATTATTGCTAGATTCCAAATTTCATAATTTTTCGAATCAATATGTGAGCGTGGCAAAGGAAAACGCGTTTGGCCAGTTTTAGTTGATTTTAATCGACTGGAAAATGGCCATTTTCTAACGGTCTCAGAATTCAACGAAACTAGTTTTGTTAGGACCGTATCGTCAATACGAAGCTAGAAACTATTTTTCTGGAATTTTTAAAGTTCGTGTGTGACTCCAGTAAATTGAAATACGCGTTCAAATTCAATATATAGAGTTATATGTTGATTTCAACGAAAACTGATTGAAACGATCGAATCAGCCTACGATACATATCCCATTGTGTTCGGAATGAGGGTAATTAGCTAGGGACGATAGGCAGTGGGTCTCATTTCGACTTCGAAAGAAAAGTCAACTATGGGGATAAAAATAAAATAGAATATTATATACTAATTTTTATAAAAGGCCCCTCTACCTTTCTCTCCCTCCCCAAACCCGCTCAGGCCAATGAAAAAAAAAAGAAACCTACGCCCTAATCGCGTCTCCTCCCTTGGCCTCGTCGGACCACCGCCCAAGGTGGCGCAGCTCGCCGCGCACCCTCTAGACCCTGCCTTCTCCTCCTCCAATTCTGATCGCGAACACATACCCCTCGAACCCTCGTCAGCCTCCAACCCTTTCTCCACCTCGTCGACGAACCGCCGCCCAGCCTTCCAAGACCCGCCGCCGACCATCAGAGGACCCCGCGACCCTCCAGCTCCCTCTCCTCTTCCTGAGCAGCCGCGACAGCCAATGCGGGCCCCACCACCAATGTCAGTCCACCGAAGTCTGAACGGAGCCGCTGCCACCCATGCCAGCCGACAAACCCGCGCAGATCTTTCCCCCCCTCTGCGAAAACAAAAGTAAGTTCATTCACTTTTATATATATTTATTTGTTCGATATAGTCAGTTTTAAATCAGGATAAAAATTAGTTTTTAAGGGGAAGAAAGCTTTGTATTTTTAGTTAAACAAAGTTTGAATTTTTCTAGAAGTAAAGAATAGATTTTTGTTGATAAAAAGGTTTGATTTTGAACTTCGTAGAGATTCGATTTTTAACATCGTAACGAAGAGTTTTATAGTGATGAAGTAAAAAGGCGAGATTTTTATATATTGAATAGCATAGTAAAAATTCGATTTTTATATATTGAATAGCATAGTAAAAATTCGATTTTTATATATTGAATAGCATAGTAAAAATTCGATTTTTATATATTGAATAGCACAGTAAAAATTAGATTTTTATATATTGAATAGCATAGTAAAAATTCGATTTTTATATATTGAATAGCATAGTAAAAATTCGATTTTTATATATTGAATAGCGAAGTAAAAATTCGATTTTTACATATGTAGAGAATACGGGTAGCGAAAGTGACAAAAAGGCAAGAACGACAAGATTTTCTACATAAGAAGAGTCATGGAATTTGGATAGCTATTGGTGAGAATTTCTCACTCTTCAATTTCATTTCTTGTTATATATATACACTAGGATGCAGACGGTGTTTAGTAGCACCCGACACAATCGTCCACAGACCATGGACTTGTTTGGTTGTGTAGTTAGTTAGAATATTTGAGTTGAATTGAACTGTTTGGTGAAATGAAACTGATTTGATTGATGCGTGAATTGCGTTGGCCTTCACTAGACCGGGGATAAGGCTAGGCCTCGTCCCGTTTCTAGTATCGTGCCGTTATGCCGCAGAAATTTTCTAAAAATTAGTTAGAAAAATAAAAATATCATTTTTATTTTTGTAAATGAACTGAATAAAAATTCATGTGTTAAAATAAAATGTTTTATCGTTAAAAATATAATTTTTAACGTGAATGTGAATAAATAAATATTCATTTACAAACCGTATGGTTTGTTTATGTACACCTATTTGAAGGACTTTGATTGGGTCGATAAATTTTACACATCGCCCAACTGCACAACTAAAATCTGTGTTTGATTGTTTGAAACCCCACACGGGTGTTGGGATGAAATTTGAAGTTCACTCGTCCTAATTGATTAAATATGTCGATCGATTGATTGACAGGCTGTTATAAGCTTTGGATGTCTATATTTGATGCTTATACAGTGTAGTGCACTTTGGTTGATGGTTGATTATTTTTCAATGTTATTATATACGTGTGATGTATGAAAATCCATATAATTAACATTATATGGTGATTGATTGGGCCTCATTCCAATTTAGAAAATAAAGAATAATATAAAATATAGGTTCATGTGTTGACAGTACTCATCCGTTGAGATTAGTCATGTGTTGAACAAAATATTTTAACAATAAAATTTACATCTTTATCATATATGAAATCAAAAATTAACTAGAAGATATATAAGATGAGTGGTCTCCTGGATATTGATCTGATGTTGGTTTCGGCCTTCGGGGTTAATATTTAGGGAATCGTTCTCTTACTAATTTACGGTTGGAGTCTGATTTGATATCAAAAGATAGATATCCTAATTTTTATAAAATATATTAAATAACAAAAACAGTCACACGTGGACAGTACTCATTCGTTGAGATTAGTCGTGTGTTGACAAAAATAAATATTCATTTGTTGAATAGAATATTTGAAAATAGAAATATATGAAGCCGTGTTGGTTAGATTGACGCCATTTTGACGTGAACGATATTTATATCGATTTTATTCATTTTAAAATGAATATTGAAAAGTGATTTCAAAATCGAATATTTTGAAATGGAATTTGAATTGAATTAAATAGAAAACCAATTTGAATTCGAATTGAATAGAAAAATAATTGAATTTAAATTGAATAGAAAACGAATTGAATTCAAATTGAATAGAAAACCAATTTGAATTCGAATTGAATAGAAAACGAATTGAATTTAAATTGAATAGAAAACGAATTGAATTCAAATTGAATTCAAATTGAATAGAAAACTAATTTGAATTCGGATTGAATAGAAAACGAATTGAATTCAAATTGAATAGAAAACGAATTGATTTTAAATTGAATAGAAAACGAAATGAATTCGAATCGAATTAAAATCGATTTGAATTGAAATCAAATAGAAATGAAAGTAAAAAGGATTTATAATAGGAAATTCAATTTTGATTTGAATTTGAAATAAAGTTTGAAATTGTTTTTGAAACGAATTCAAAACTATTTATAAAATTCGTTTTCAAATAGAAATCGACGAAATATATATTATATATATATAATATAATGGCCTGAATAGAACGCGCCGCGGCAGTTCGTGAATTTCGACCATTAATTTCAAACGGACATTACGGGAGATCCGACCGTCGGATTCTCCTAAAACCGGAACCGTTGGGTTCGTATCGAAAAGAGATTTCTAACGAATAATAGAAATTTGAAATCTAACGGTTGGATTTGGAGATACGTCCAAATCAAATTTGGAAAAGGTCGCTGTAAGTGCAGTTCGATGGCCGTTGATGGAAATCGACTGTACGGGCCTTGATAAAATTATTAAAAATAGTAATAATTAGTGTAAAATCATAAGAAATGATTTGGGAAAAATTGGGATGAAAAACTCTATATTTGAAAAGATAAAAATAGTTTTTTATCGAAATGAACTAGTTTTGAACTGAAATTAAAACCCATTTATTTTTAAATAAATAAATTGGATTTGAAATGGGTTTAAATAGAATTAATTCGTGGGTTTATCGTGAAGGGTGTTTTATATAACATTTGTTCTTTAACCCGATAAATAAATAGAATGTGATTTGGGTTTGTCGTGAACTGTGTTTTAAATGACATTAGTTCTTTAACCCAGTAAAAGGAGTTTTTAATGAATCTGCAATTAGATTGAAATGTGAATTGATAATCTAAATTATCAAATTTAGAAAATGAGCGAGAATGGAGTATTACCAGTTTTACTCCAAAGCAATAGTTAAATCTTTAATTAGATTTGAACGTGAAATGGTAATTAATTTTACTGATAACACCGTGGTGTTAGATATGAAGTATTACCAGTTTTTCTTCATGTGATGAATAGGTCGGGATTGGGAAATAAAATAAATAATTACTTCGGTACGGTTCGCTAATCTCGACTAGTTTGGAAAACCATAATTTGGTTTGAAATGACATCCAAAGGAAGATTAAAGGATAAATTTTAAAGAATTTATCTTGGATAAAATTAATGGGAACAATTCCCTAAGAATGTGATTTTCTTTGAATAAAAGAATATTCTGAATTGGAATGAGGCGTATGTTGTGTTTGTGTAACATTTGTTTTTAATATACGCGGGTTGTTCGGAAAGTCCGGGTTTACACCCATTCTAAATAACCGATTCGACGATAAGTCGAAGATGAAGACGGTGGTTGAAGACCGGAAGTCTTCACATCATTTGGGTAATTACTGACGATCCTGATTGGGCTGTACACCCAAGAGGATGGAAATAGTTGGTGGTCGTCCAGACGTACTTGGAGATGGATGGATATGCGAGGAAAGTGCCTCCGGTTTCGTTCAGACCCAGAACGAACTTGTAAATGGATTGTGTGTCTGACATTGGATTTTATTCTGTGTTGATTGATTTATGTTAAATATATATCTGTTTAGCAGCGGAGAATTTATTCTCTTGCTTAACGCCCTTCTCTAAGACGTACGAGCTTAGAGGTTATATATCGATAGATATCAATCGCATGGCATGAATTGCCTGTGTGGCACGCTGAGTTGCATGGATCAAGGCTTCTATTGAAAAGCAAAGTCTTGTGGTTGATGATCAAAGCACGGCCTAAGTGGAAACTTTGTGTATAGCGTGAATTCGCGAGCCTCACACCTCGGTATGAGTTAAAAACATGATACAGACTGCAGGGAGAGCACGACGTTTCTTTCTAGCTATGGTGTTGTCAGTGACTTACCAGCCCTGACATTTTTATACTTTTCACCTATGTGGTTGTTGGATGAGGCGCCTCGATTATAGGTCTATAAAGACCAGGAAACGTGTGTTCAGGAATAAATAGTCCTCTAACGTAAGAGAGGACCGACCCTGAAGATCCAGGGGTTACCCAGAGTGTGTAGTCCCGAGGCATTTGCTAGAGTGTCTCGAAGCGGAGAGGAGCTTACCCCTTGCCTCGACTCATGACGGAAATCCAATTTCCAATACTTGTATTTCGGTTTTATTTGTAGAGCCTAGTATGGCGACATGATAGATGGTACCCATGCCGCCTAGGATTGATATTTATGATTGAAAATGTTTTGACACTATACACTTATTATAGTATCAAATGATTTGTTTTAAACGTACCAAGCATGTTTGTCTATTATAAGGGAAAAACCTATCCTCCGGCTTGCGTTGCATTGTGTGATGGGACCTGGGTCTTATAATAACTTCATTTTTCGAAAAAGCATTGCGCTGTTTATTCTATGCACTGGTGTTCTTGGGAAGAAACCCGTTCCGTGTTATACGGCGTGGTCCCTTGAATTACTCTCTTTTAAAATTGAATTAATAACTGTTTTAGTTCTCACACCAGTCACATGACTGACCTGGAGTTTATTGTTTTAACCTAAACTCTGGGTGCCCTTATTTTCTACATGGGCAGCTAGTAGTTTTGGTTTTGCAGATTTATATTCAAAGGATCCTGGTTTACAGCTGGAATGATATCCGGAAAGCTCTGTATCCGTATATCACCTTCAGTTGTGCTTTGTATTATTTTCCGTTGCTATGTAATTTATTGTAATCTCTGATATTTATCGAATGTATATGTATTCATTTATACTCTGTATATTCTTGTATCTGATGGAATTGTTGTAATAGCAATGAAATGTTTTTCCGTCTGCGTTCTGTTTTGTCTTGTCCTCACAGTAATTCGTTCTTTCTCATCTCTTCGGAGACCGGGGAAGTTCGGGTCGCTTCATTTGGTATCAGAGCTTTGGTTTACAGAGCTCGAGAACAAGACACATTAGAACCATACGAAAGAATTCATCAGATATTGGATTAGTAATATCCAATTAGGATGACTCGTTAGAGATAGGATCAGTAGTATCCTAGAACGAGTGTGAAGAGTATATTTTTCAATTGAAAACAATTTTGTTTTGAAAATTTAAACCATTTTATACGTATTTGAATATTTATTTTTATTGAATATGGACAATCTAGTATATAAAGATTTTGCATATACGCGTCATGAACGTATATTCGAAGTTTTAATATATTGGATAGATATAGAATCACATTCTAGTCACCCGGAGATGATTCTGATGATTGATCGATCATCATCAGAACTTATGTTCGTGTTTCGAAGGTGTGATATCTATATATTTCCATTAGACTGGTGTGAGAACCAAAACCAATATAGCTAGGATACATTGAGTGAATTGGCATCAAAACATGATTTTCTGTATATATATCAAAATTATGAATTTGAAACGTTAAATTCACTAATTGATTGATGTTTGTGTTGTTTGTTTATTTGTTTGATAATTTTGAACCATTTAGCCTAATTGAATCAAATATTGAACTGTATTGAAAATCGGTCACATTTGCCTGCATATACTTACATTGAACATGTCATAGCAAGGAGGCTAGAGAAGAGAATAAAATTTGTTTGCCCGACAAATAGGTACATGTTTACTATAATTTACTGTTTGTTTGGGTGATGGTGATTTTATGAGCCTATTGGCTAGCCGCTTGGCTTTTTCTTTTTCTTTTTGAGATCAGAAGGCCTATATGGCAATTTCGGGATTTTCCCGTGGCTCCCGGTGCAGGGGAGGTTATGGCGAAATTTTTCGAAAATTTAGGGTGTTAGCCAAATTTTTGAAGAATTTGAAAATTCTCAAAAACTGAAAAGTTGGAGAATGGAAGTCGGATCGAACGTAGAGTTGATTGATCAAACCACTTTCGACTTTGTTCCTTTTCGGGGATGAAAAGTTTTAAGTGGGGGAGATTGTAATAACCCGAAATTCTGAGCCAGTTTAAAATTTTTATTTTGGCAATTTTAGCGAATTTTGAATATTTAAAATAGATTATTTTAAATAATATCGACGAGAAATTTATTTTGAATATAATTAGAACGTATATATTTATATGCGTCGTCGTTAGAATATAAATAATTATATATAATTATAAAAGGAATTGAAAATGGCGCGGTAGTTCGATAATTCGATTTCAAACTTCAATTGAACATACCGGGTGCAAAACAAACCGGATTTTAGTGAAACCAAAAACAATAGGATCTATTTGATAGTATCTTTCCAACGAATCCGAAAAATCAAGATCTCATAGCGGGAATCAAAAGATATGTCCAATTGAAAATTCTGAATAGTCGCTATGGAATTCAGGCCCTTAAAAATGGGAATTTTGCAAACGACCTCGGATTTCGACGAAACCACTTTTGTTGGATCCGCAGTGTCAGATTATTGCTAGATTCCAAATTTCATAATTTTTCGAATCAATATGTGAGCGTGGCAAAGGAAAACGCGTTTGGCCAGTTTTAGTTGATTTTAATCGACTGGAAAATGGCCATTTTTCTAACGGTCTCAGAATTCAATGAAACTAGTTTTGTTAGGACCGTATCGTCAATACGAAGCTAGAAAATATTTTTCTGGAATTTTTAAAGTTCGTGTGTGACCCCAGTAAATTGAAATACGCGTTCAAATTGAATATATAGAGTTATATGTTGATTTCAACAAAAACTGATCGAAACGATCGAATCAGCCTACGATACATATCCCATTGTGTTCGGAATGGGGGTAATTAGCTAGGGACGACGGGCGGTGGGTCTCATTTCGACTTCGAAAGAAAAGTCAACTATGGGGATTAAAATAAAATAGAATATTATATAATAATTTTTATAAAAGGCCCCTCTACCTTTCTCTCCCTCCCCAAAGCCGCTCAGGCCAATGAAAAAAAAAACCTACGCCCTAATCGCGCCTCCTCCCTAGGCCTCGTCGGACCACCGCCCAAGGTGGCGCAGCTCACCGCGCCCCCTCTAGACCCCCGCCTTCTCCTCCTTCTCCAATTCTGATCGCGAACCCATACCCCTCGAACCCTTGTCAGCCTCCAACCCCTTCTCCACCTCGTCGACGAACCACCGCCCAGCCTTCCAAGACCCGCCGCCGACCATCAGAGGACCCCGCGACCCTCCAGCTCCCTCTCCTCTTCCTGAGCAGCCGCGACAGCCAATGCGGGCCCCACCGCCAATGTCAGTCCACCGAAGTCTGAACGGAGCCGCTGCCACCCACGCCGGCCGACAAACCCGCGCAGATCTTTCCTCCCCCTCTGCGAAAACTAAAGTAAGTTCATTCACTTTTATATATATTTATTTGTTCAATATAGTTAGTTTTAGATCAGGATAAAAATCAGTTTTTAAGGGGAAGAAAGCTTTGTATTTTTAGGTAAACAAAGTTTGAATTTTTCTAGAAGTAAAGAATAAATTTTTGTTGATAAAAAGGTTTGATTTTGAATTTCATAGAGATTCGATTTTTAACATCGTAACGAAGAGTTTTATAGTGATGAAGTAAAAAGGCGAGATTTTTATATATTGAATAGCATAGTAAAAATTCGATTTTTATATATTGAATAGCATAGTAAAAATTCGATTTTTATATATTGAATAGCATAGTAAAAATTCGATTTTTATATATTGAATAACATAGTAAAAATTCGATTTTTATATATTGAATAGCATAGTAAAAATTCGATTTTTATATATTGAATAGCATAGTAAAAATTCGATTTTTATATATTGAATAGCGAAGTAAAAATTCGATTTTTACATATGTAGAGAATACGGGCAGCGAAAGTGACAAAAAGGAAAGAACGACAAGATTTTCTACATAAGAAGAGTCGTGGAATTTGGATAGCTATTGGTGAGAATTTCTCACTCTTCAATTTCATTTCTAGTTATATATATATATATATTAGGATGCAGACGGTGTTTAGTAGCACTCGACACAATCGTCCACAGACCATGGACTTGTTTGTTTGGTTGTGTAGTTAGTTAGAATATTTGAGTTGAATTGAACTGTTTGGTGAAATGAAATTGATTTGATTGATGTGTGAATGGCGTGGGGCTTCACTAGACCGGGGATAAGGCTAGGCCTCGTCCCGTTTCTAGTATCGTGCCATTATGCCGTCGAAATTTTCTAAAAATAAGTTAGAAAAATAAAAATATCATTTTTATTTTTGTAAATGAACTGAATAAAAATTCATGTGTTAAAATAAAATGTTTTATCGTTAAAAATATAATTTTTAACGTGAATGTGAATAAATAAATATTCATTTACAAACCGGACGGTTTGTTTATGTACACCTATTTGAAGGACATTGATTGGGTCGATAAATTTTACACATCGCCCAACTGCACAACTAAAATCTGTGTTTGATTGTTTGAAACCCCACACAGGTGTTGGGATGAAATTTGAAGTTCACTCATCCTGATTGATTAAATATATCGATCGATTGATTGACAGGCTGTTATAAGCGTTGGATGTCTATATTTGATGCTTATACAGTGTAGTGCACTTTGGTTGATGGTTGATTATTTTTCAATGTTATTATATACGTGTGATGTATGAAAATCCATATAATTAACATTATATGGTGATTGATTGGGCCTCATTCCAATTTAGAAAATAAAGAATAATATAAAATATAGGTTCATGTGTTGACAGTACTCATCCGTTGAGATTAGTCATGTGTTGAACGAAATATTTTAACAATAAAATTTACATCTTTATCATATATGAAATCAGAAATTAACTGGAAGATAGATAAGATGAGTGGTCTCCTGGATATTGATCTGATGTTGGTTTCGGCCTTCGGGGTTAATATTTAGGGAATCGTTCTCTTACTAATTTACGGTTGGAGTCTGATTTGATATCAAATGATAGATACCCTAATTTTTATAAAATATATTAAATAACAAAAATAGTCACACGTGGACAGTACTCATTCGTTGAGATTAGTCGTGTGTTGACAAAAATAAATATTCGTTTGTTGAATAGAATATTTGAAAATAGAAATATATGAAGCCGTGTTGGTTAGATTGACGCCATTTTGACGTGAACGATATTTATATCGATTTTATTCATTTTAAAATGAATATTGAAAAGTGATTTCGAAATCGAATATTTTGAAATGGAATTTGAATTGAATTAAATAGAAAACCAATTTGAATTCGAATTGAATAGAAAACGAATTGAATTTAAATTGAATAGAAAACGAATTGAATTCAAATTGAATAGAAAACCAATTTGAATTTGAATTGAATAGAAAACGAATTGAATTTAAATTGAATAGAAAACGAATTGAATTCAAATTGAATAGAAAACCAATTTGAATTCGAATTTAATAGAAAACGAATTGAATTCAAATTGAATAGAAAATGAATTGAATTTAAATTGAATAGAAAACGAAATGAATTCGAATCGAATTAAAATCGATTTGAATTGAAATCAAATAGAAATGAAAGTAAAAAGGATTTATAATAGGAAATTCAATTTTGATTTGAATTTGAAATAAAGTTTGAAATTATTTTTGAAACGAATTCAAAACTATTTATAAAATTTGTTTTTAAATAGAAATCGACGAAATATATATTATATATATAATATAATGGCCTGAATAGAACGCGCCGCGCCGCGGCAGTTCGTGAATTTCGACCATTAATTTCAAACGGACATTACGGGAGATCCGACCGTCGGATTCTCCTATAACCGGAACCCTTGGGTTCGTATCGAAAAGAGCTTTCTAACGAATATTAGAAATTTGAAATCTAACGGTTGGATTTGGAGATACGTCCAAATCAAATTTGGAAAAGGTCGCTGTAAGTGCAGTTCGATGGCCGTTGATGGAAATCGACTGTACGGGCCTTGATAAATTTATTAAAAATAGTAATAATTAGTGTAAAATCATAAGAAATGATTTGGGAAAAATTGGGATGAAAAACTCTATATTTGAAAAGATAAAAATAGATTTTTATCGAAATGAACTAGTTTTGAACTGAAATTAAAACCCATTTATTTTTAAATAAATAAATTGGATTTGAAATGGGTTTAAATGGAATTAATTCGTGGGTTTATCGTGATGGGTGTTTTAAATAACATTTGTTCTTTAACCCGATAAATAAATAGAATGTGATTTGGGTTTGTCGTGAACTGTGTTTTAAATGACATTAGTCTTTAACCCAGTAAAAGGAGTTTTTAATGAATCTGCAATTAGATTGAAATGTGAATTGATAATCTAAATTATCAAATTTAGAAAATGAGCGAGAATGGAGTATTACGAGTTTTGCTCCAAAGCGATAGTTAAATCTTTAATTAGATTTGAACGTGAAATGGTAATTAATTTTACCGATAACACCGTGGTGTTAGATATGAAGTATTACCAGTTTTTCTTCATGGGATGAATAGGTCGGGATTGGGAAATAAAATAAATAATTACTTCGGTACGGTTAGCTAATCTCGACTAGTTTGGAAAACCATAATTTGGTTTGAAATGACATCCAAAGGAAGATTAAAGGATAAATTTTAAAGAATTTATCTTGGAGAAAATTAATGGGAACATTTCCCGAAGAATGTGATTTTCTTTGAATAAAAGAATATTCTGAATTGGAATGAGGCGTATGTTGTGTTTGTATAACATTTGTTTTTAATATACGCAGGTTGTTCGGAAAGTCCGGGTTTACACCCATTCTGAATAACCGATTCGACGATAAGTCGAAGATGAAGACGGTGGTTGAAGACCGGAAGTCTTCACATCGTTTGGGTAATTACTGACGATCCTGATTGGGCTGTACACCCAAGAGGATGGAAATAGTTGGTGGTCGTCCAGACGTACTTGGAGATGGATGGATATGCGAGGAAAGTGCCTCCGGTTTCGTTCAGACCCAGAACAAACTTGTAAATGGATTGTGTGTCTGACATTGGATTTTATTCTGTGTTGATTGATTTCTGTTAAATATATATCTGTTTCGCGGTGGAGAATTTATTCTCTTGCTTAACGCCCTTCTCTGAGACGTACGAGCTTAGAGGTTATATATCGATAAATATCAATCGCATGGCATGAATTGCCTGTGTGGCACGCTGAGTTGTATGGATCAAGGCTTCTGTTGAAAAGCAAAGTCTTGTGGTTGATGATCAAAGCACGGCCTACGTGGCAGCTTTGTGTATAGCGTGAATTCGCGAGCCTCACACCTCGGTATGAGTTAAAAACGGGATACAGACTGCAGGGAGAGCACGACGTTTCTTTATAGCTATGGTGGTGTCAGTGACTTACCAGCCCTGACATTTGTATACTTTTCACCTATGTGGTTGTTGGATGAGGCGCCTCGATTATAGGTCTGTAAAGACCGGGAAACGTGTGTTCAGGAATAAATAATCCTCAAACGTAAGAGAGGACCGGCCCTGAAGATCCAGGGGTTACCCAGAGTGTGTAGTCCCGAGGCATTTTCTAGAGTGTCTCGAAGCGGAGAGGAGCTTGCCCCTTGCCTCGACTCATGACGGAAATCCAATTTCCAATACGTGTATTTCGGTTTTATTTGTAGAGCCTAGTATGGCGACGTGATAGATGGTACCCATGCCGCCTAGGATTGATATTTATGATTGAAAATGTTTTGACACTATACACTTATTATAGTATCAAATGATTTGTTTTAAACGTACCAAGCATGTTTGGCTATTATAAGGGAAAACCCTATCCTCCGGCTTGCGTTGCATTGTGTGATGGGACCTCGGTCTTATAATAGCTTCATTTTTCGAAAAAGCATTGCGCTGTTTATTCTATGCACTGGTGTTCTTGGGAAGAAACCCGTTCCGTGTTATACGGCGTGGTCCCTTGAATTACTCTCTTTTAAAATCGAATTAATAACTGTTTTAGTTCTCACACCAGTCACATGACTGACCTGGAGTTTATTGTTTTAACCTAAACTCTGGGTGCCCTTATTTTCTACACGGGCAGCTAGTAGTTTTGGTTTTGCAGATTTATATTCACAGGATCCTGGTTTACAGCTGGAATGATATCCGGAAAGCTCTGTTTCCGTATATCACCTTCAGTTGTGCTTTGTATTATTTTCCGCTGCTATGTAATTTATTGTAATCTCTGATATTTATCGAATGTATATGTATTCATTTATACTCTGTATATTCTTGTATCTGATGGAATTGTTGTAATAGCAATGAAATGTTCTTCCGTCTGCGTTCTGTTTTGTCTTGTCCTCATAGTAATTCGTTCTTTCTCATCTCTTCAGAGACCGGGGAAGTTCGGGTCGCTTCAGTGTTCATGGGATCAAATCCCGTCTCCTGGTGCTCGAAGAAGTAACCAACCATCTCTCGTTCTAGCACTGAATCAGAATATCGATCGTTAGCAAGCACTACCGCAGAAGTCATATGGATAAATTACCTTCTCAGAGAGCTAGGGTTTCTTCCCAACAGAAGACCGGTGGTCTGGTGTGACAATCTGAGCACTGTATCTCTCTCAGCTAACCCAATCCAGCATGTTCGCACAAAGCACATCGAAATTGACCTATATTTCGTTCGTGAGCAAACAACCTCTGGTAAATTGGACGTGAACCATGTTCCAGCTCAATTTCAGAAGGCTGACGCCCTTACAAAGCCGCTTTCAGCGAAGAACTTTGTTAAATTCAAAAGTGAGATGAATATTGATCAGAGTGGTGGCGCAAAAGGGAAAGAGCAAACCCTAGATAAAATTGAGGGTGGGTAATAAAACCGATGACATTGTATACGAGAGAGTTTTATGTTACTTATCACTTTATGGGCTTGGGCATACAGCCCATTACATTTCCGCTCAATATTATTGCTATATGTCTATATATAGCAAACGTTACCATGTATTATTACATTCTGTTGAATTACAATAAGCAATAGTACAAGATTTACTTCAATTTATATTAGCAATAAACGTAAACTGGAGCTGATTTTCCGTATTCATGATTTTACACTCAATATTGTTCTATTTATACTGATGTATACAAAAAGTGATGGTATAAATGCTATATAACTTGAGATTGGGTGAGAGGTGTTGCTGTGATAATTTAACAATCATTTCATCATATTTAATCTCCTGTCTCTACCAGTATATCTTCTGTTGTGCCTCTGAGATCGCCATTGCATTTTTGGAAAGCTTGAACTGGTTAGTCTACATGAGTATTTTTAGAACGGTTTTAGAATCGGATAGCTCTTTTATCTCCTCGTGCAGGGACGCAGTGGACGTTATGTGCCTGTTCATTTTTCTTCGCTTTGGAGTCCATCTCCTTCTAGTTCATAGTCCACTATTTCAGGTTCGAACAAGTCCAAGTATTCTTTGAAGGCATGATCGATGGTATGGAGTTCTATGTCCATGCACTTTTTGCTGAGGATGGATATGGAATCTGAGGTTGATCGTAGGATCTTTGTGAATTTAGTGCAGGCATGTCGTTGCAAACTTGAAATGACTTTGCGTATGCCTTCAAGAGCGATGGTTTCATGGCGGAGTTTGGAGATTTTGGAGTCGCAAAGAGATCGCCATGGATGAAGGAGTTTGAACATAAGATTGGAGACCTCGAAAGCTAGGATTTTGACCATGGGTTTCATGGTTGAACGGACTGATATGGAGGATTTCATATTGGTGAGCAGTAAGTCTAAAGCCATTATGCCATACTTCTTTATCACTTCGTGGCTAACTCCATTACAATCCTCCTCCATCCTAATTTCAGCAAAATAGAACCCATTTTCATGTGTAAACATGTCTATATTACCCTCTTGTTTCATACATGACTAAAAAATGCTTTTGAGGTCCACATAATACGATGTTCAACAAAAAACATACAAACATATTCTATTTTTTTCACTTGAGTTTCTTTCTTATTTCAAGCCTTACTCGTTATTTTAGCAACTCTCTTGTCTCCGTCATTTTCAGGATATAGTACTTGCTGATTTGATTTCTAATATCATCTTTGAATAGTAACGTTTAGGGATTTAAGATATATTCTAGCCTATGTTTTGGCAGATCATATTGAAGCAGGACCATTGTGATGAAAAGGAGTTTCACTCGATCCGAATCGATCACTAAACTGACCATGATCGTTCGAAACCCCTGATTGTTTTGAGGATAAGACAAATCGGAACACAAACAGAAGAACATTTCATTGCTAATTACAACAATTTCATCAGATTACAAGAATATACAGAGTATGAATAAATATTACACATCATAAATTATCCGAGATTTAAATTACATTTAAATACATCACTACAGCGGAAAAATAATACAATACACAACTGAAAGAGATATACGGATACAGAGCTTTCCGGATAATGTTCCAGCTGTAAATCAGGATCCTGTGAATATAAATCTGCAAAACCAAAACAACTAGCCGCCCGAGCGGAAAATAAGGGCACCCAGAGTTTAGGTTAAAACAATAAACTCCAGGTCAGTCATGTGACTGGTTTGAGAACTAAAACAGTTATTTATCTTTATTTTAAAGTTAGATAAATCAAGGGACCACACCGTATAACACGGAACGGGTTTCCTCCCAAGAATACCAGTGCATAAAACAATAGCGCAATACTAAATAACGAACAATGAAACTATTATAAGACCCATGTCCCATCACACAACGCAACGCAAGCCGGAGGATAGGGTTTTTACCTTATAATAGCCAAAGAATGCTTGATACGCTAAATTTCATGTTTTATTATTACTATAAGTGTATAGTGTCAAAACAATTTCAATCATTAGTATCAATCATAGACAGCATAAGTGCCCAATACCACTATGTCGCCATATATAGGTATACAATCAAAACCGCAAAGTCACGTATTGGAAGTTGGATTTCCATCTATGAACCAAGGCAAAAGATAGTCCTCACCGATTCGAGACTCTCTAGCCCAAGCCTTAGGACAAGTACTCAGTCAAGCCGCAAAACTAACATCAATATGAAGCATACGTTATGAGGAGAATATAGATATATGTTTTAGGATTTTAGGATTTTTATGTGGATTACTATGATTTTCAAATCAATGAAGTTTTCACGTTGAAGCAAGAACTGATGGAGGCGCTCTTTTCTGTTGACTTTGGGAAGGTTTTGTTTTAGGGTTAGAAGAGTAGTGATATTTATAGAGGATTTTAAATAATTAAATATTCAATTTAATATTCATTTATATTAAATCGTTATTTCTGTTTTTCTTTTAAAAATCCATACGATCACATATGATACCCAAAAATCACGAAAACTGACATGTAGCTAGAGTTCGACATTACGAACCCAACGAAACTGGTTTCGTCGAATTCCGACTTCGTATGCTCACACAGCGTATTTTTAACCGTCGAAATATTGACTGTTTTTCGCTCTAAAAATCCGTACGACCACACAGTGACTCTAAAAATCACGAAACTGGAAATCTAACAATAATTTGATGTTGCGGATCCAACAAAATTAGTTTCGTCGAATTCCGACTTCGTTTGCAAAAGTGACTATTTTTAAAGCTTTGGATGACCCATTTAAATATATAAATATATTTAAATATAATTAAATTAAATATAAATAAACTTATATTATCGTTTATCTCCACATATGATATCGTACATCTCCAGAATACCATATCAGAAATTTACAGTTTGATATTTCAGATTTTAGATTTATCGATATTCAGTTTATATCGAAAATCCTTTTATAACGTATATAAAGCGTCGCAAATTATAAAGGAAATCCACAACGACTTTTCTGAAATTTGATTTGGACGTGAATCAAAATCTACATGACGAAATCCCGATTTTTCTCTTCCACTAGAAAGATATACTCCACCAGCTCCACACATTTCTTGTTTCACAGAAATCCGGCTTAAAACGAATCATATATATTCAGTTGAAGTTCGAATCGCCAAATTGCGAACTGCCCCGACGTTTCATGTTCGTTTTAATTATAATTATAAATTATAAGTTCGAACGTTGTACTTTAAGTTATCGATATCGCCAAATCGATATATAAATAATTAAATAAATTAATTATTCGACAGCTAACAAAACGCGCCATTACAGACTTCCCCCCCTTAAAATAATTTCGTCCTCGAAATTGCTAAGTTAGAAAAATGCTACTAACTCTACTAACTAGATTTTAAAATCCTTTTTGTCTACCTCTAAATTTCAGTTTCGACTGGACCTATTTAATTTATTAATTCATTTCCGACCAACTAAAATTTTCAAAAATTCTGAAAATTTTCTAACACCTTAAATTTTCGAAAAATTTCGCCATACCCTCCTTTGTACGGCTCAATACGTCAAACCACAACTCGCCTCTCTAGGCCTCCTCCAATCCAAAAGGAAATCAAAATAGCCAAGCGGCTTGCCAATTCGGCTCATAAAATCCAAACTCATATATGATATAAACTTGTACCTTTTTGTCGGGAATTTAACTCTATCCCTTTCATCTGCTACCACTTCAACATATACCAATGTTATCCATTCCAATTGATCTCCAATCAGTTCATATCCTCAAATCCAAATCGAATTTCATTCGAACTCTAATATCAAATTCCAAATTATTGACTTATCAATTTGGTTCCATTCTAGATTATCTCTAATCCAATTCAATTTTATTTAACTCGGTTCCAGTTAAATTTCAATTTATTTTTACCATCTCATTTTATTTAACTTCATTAGTTAAATTTTAATTCCAGAACTTAAGTTCCTGGGTCTTATTTCAAATTAATTTGAAATCATAATGCCAATTCAAAACTTTTGAATTTCTAAACAACTTGTTTTCTCAAAACAATTCAAAAACAAAACCTTTGGTAGTAATCCGTCACTTAGAACTCGAAAATGAACACAGATGATGTCTAGATTCATCATCAAAATCTATTTTCCAGCTATCGAAGTGAGTTCAATACTATATCATTTTCAATTTGAAAAACATTTTCAAAATCTCCCAGGAACTTAAAATTTCCTTATTTTAATTCCAAATCTGATTTAAATTCATATTTAATTCAAACTATTTCATATATTACATTCATATGAATTCTGATTGGTCATTTATAACCATTTCACCCTTTTATAATCTTATTCGATTATAATAACAACCAACACAATCAATATACTATAATAATTTCAAGATATATATTTCTTCTATAAACAAATATATTTTGGGAAAAATTATTTCATTTACCCTCTTTCAAAACATACCATGCCGGTTCATCGGATTCGAGTGTTTAGTAACCCTTATCGATACAGTGGATCAAACTGATCGACCAGAATTCACAAGCCACTCAACCAATGAGTCTCCACAATATAAAACCATTTTATATTGAATAACAATTACGCGCTCATATATATACACTCAAACTCAATCTAGGATATTACTAATCCCATCTCTATCGAGTTATGCCACAGAGCCAAGGTAATCACTTAACTTAAGCTCTGATACCAACTGTAACGGCTGGAAATTTTCGACTCCTCGAGAGTCGAAAATTCCGAGATGTTAGTGAAAGAAAGTAGAGGGTGAGGAAGAAAAGATAGAACTAATAGAATAGAAGAAGAAGAAGAACTTACATCATCAGAGTAAACACGAATCTCACAGCGGAACGAATAAAATATAACATACTTTGAAATACAAATCAGTACTCGTATATACATACCATTTCAAAGTACAACACTTAACAACAAAGCGGAATAATAATAGCTATAATCCTGAAGCCTCCTGCTCCAAGCTCTCCAAGTGTATCTGTAAAATCCCGACTACTTGACTGCCCGTACAAATTTAGGCACCCAAGAGTTTAGGGGAAACAAAACAAAATAAACTCTGGGTCAGTCATGGGACTGGTGTGAATAAAACTCCAACACTTGGTTAAATAAAGGATATCTTTCTGATATTATAATAATGTCTAAATACAAATAGATATCAATCTAGCAGAACGCTTGCATCTCACGTTCCACATACATAGTATACAAATAAAACCGTGAGCGCTTATTGGAGATTGGACTCCTACAGACAAGGCATGGGAACACCTTCCGATCAGTGTACTCTACAGGAGATACACTAGGGTTCAACAAGAACATCTTGCAACCCGGCCACACATGACCGTCCACTCATTTAGCTTTAGTGTAACGAATATATTATCACCAATGGTTGGGATCAGCAACCATCCTTCCCGATAAGGGACAGCATTGAAATAGATTATAAAGAAGTACAATTGAATATTCTCTAGATGGTGATAATACACCCTGCTTGGGTATGGCCCAACTAGCCATGCTGCCTAGCCCAACTTCTGTTATTTTTCGGTTGTGAGGTTTTGAGGTCACGTTTATCACTTTGACAGATTATTTCTTCAATTACTTTGAATGCCACATCGTCATACCCACCAAATCATTATCGATTTCTCAAGGCATCACAGGTATAAAAGCTAAGAGAAACGAATTTCTCCGCCACCAACGTAATACGTTTAAAGAGATCAACATATATGATTCGTTAAGAATACTTTGTCATACACTCGTCCATATACGTTGTCCTGGGACTGAACAAACCGAAGGCACTATTCAGTGAATCCATCCTACCTAGGCTTTTCACAATAGCCGTTGCACTTCACTCCGTCTTCAATTATCTTCAGCGTACTTGATTCGCAACGCTTATGCTAATACGGAGTGGTTCTTCGGATAATAATCCAACCGGTCTCTCCATATTTACACCGTAAATGTGGTCAAAACTTTGATAGTCTGTGATTCAACTATCAAATGAAAACATGTCGGTGTACAAACAACGATCTTATTTCCAAATGGAAATTCGATCGATCAATCATTATATACATATATATGTTCATATTTCCTTATTTCATATATTTAGAAAATATATGTTATTAATCATTGGAAAACATTTCCATAGCTTATTTACGCATCACTATTATTTCACAACTATCAGTCCCGAACGGTAAACCACTAAGAGAACAACTCCTAAGTATAAATCCCGAAGGTCGAAACCAACATTAGATCGTCACTTAGGAAACTGTTCAACTTAAACTAATCTCCAGTCAGTTTTTAAATTTGCTTAACTCTATTTCTTAATTCTTATCATTAAAACATTTCAATTTCTATGTTTAGAAAACATATCTGACTATATTTGATAAACGTTTCCAAATCTCATTTACGGATTTCCAATGAACGTTGTATAAAACATCGTTTCGCTTAATCCATTTATCGCTTATTCCTTAACTTTATTCCTAATCAACCTTTTAGATCGAACCACAACTATTCCTTTGTCAATTCTGAAGTCAATCAAGTTGGGGTATAATTACCTCGCAGACCTTAATCGAACAACGTCCTTTACTGTGAAATAGATGAAGCTCATCACTCACTTTTTACAATCATCTGTTTACGCAATTTCTTGGATTCAGGTTACGAATCCACTTCTTATATGACAACGCTTGATTATAACTGTAACGTTATAATTCCTACCCTTAAAATATCTAACCTAACTTATAAATTTATTTCCTAACTCGAATAATTTAACAGACACCTAATTTCTAAATCAATAACTAAATCTTGATTTAAACCCTGGAAAGTAAATAGTACTTTCCTGAATTCGCTATAATCGAATTCGACGTATAACTCTCTTTCGAGTAATCTCTATTCGATTAACTCTCCCTTTTTAATAACTTATGTTCGATAAACTCTATTTCGATTAACTCCTATCGAATAACTAATATTCGAATAACTCTTCTTGGTTGGCTCTATTTCATTGACTAATTCGAATAACTTAATTGATTAACTCCTTCGAATAACTAATTCGAATAACTTACCTTCGAATAACTGATATTCGATTTACTCTAACTCGATTAACTTAATTCTAATCGATTTACTCCATTTTGATTCAACTTAATTCAAATCGATTAACTTAACTCCAATTGATTAACTCCTTTCGAATAACTAAATTTGATTAACTCAAATTGAATAACTGATATTCAATTAACTTGATTTGATTTATTCCTTCTCGAATAACTAATATTCGAATAACTCTTATTAATTTAACTCTATTCAAATAACTAATTTGAATAACTCTAGCTTGTTTAACTCTATTCGAATAACTAATTTGAATAATTTATATATGTTTAACTCTATTCGAATAACTAATTCGAATAACTTATATGTGATTAACTCTATTCGAATAACTAATTCGAATAACTTATATGTGTTTAACTATATTCGAATAACTAATTCGAATAACTTATATGTGTTTAACTATATACGAATAACTAATTCGAATAGCTTATATGTGTTTAACTCTATTCGAATAACTAATTCGAATAGCTTATATGATT
The DNA here is from genome assembly GCA_030737875.1 of Allium sativum. Taxonomy (NCBI): domain Eukaryota; kingdom Viridiplantae; phylum Streptophyta; class Magnoliopsida; order Asparagales; family Amaryllidaceae; genus Allium; species Allium sativum. Next base: position 300,048,761 of record CM060922.1, read on the forward strand.
TACTCCTTCGAATAACTATTATTCGAATAATTTATTTGCTTATAAAGATTTCCCTTTTTATAACGTTTATTCATTAAAAGATTTCCTTTAATAATGTTTATTCATTTATAAAGATTTACTTTTAGTAACGGTTCTTCACTTTATAAATGTTCCTTTAATAAAGTTTCTCCCCTTCTAAGGATTTCCCTTTAACAGCGTTTATTTACTTTATCGGTGTTAAAAACAATTTCTACTTCTCTATATAAGTTCAAACTTATATATCCCATTTATAAAACAATAAATATTTTATTTAATTTATAAAACATTATTTATAAATTAAATCTTCTCACTTTATCTGTTAAAAATAGATTTCCTATTTAATATCTCCTTAAAATCCATATCGTGTTATACTTGTGTGCGAAGCACGTGTTTAAATCTATCCTTGTATAATTCTATTTATTTTCCGAACAAGTGTTCCTTTATTTATTCCCTAAATAAATATTCCTTTATTCCATTTATTTATAATCTAAATAAATGTTCCTTTATTTATTTACTGAATAAATATTCCTTTATTCCATTTATTTATAATCTAAATAAATGTTCCTTTATTTATTTCCTAAATAAATATTCCTTTATATTCAAATTCATTTATTTTCTAAAAAATGTTTCTATTTTATTTCATTTATTTTCTAAATAAATGTTTCCTTTTTCATTTGTTTATTTTCTAATTAAATAAATGTTTTCCTTTTATAAAATCCTATCGATTTTATAAATAAGATTCATTTTCAATATAAACATTGAAAATCCCCTTATCAACATTTCGGTATGTTATGGTATTCAATCATATCAAATCACGATGTTCAATATCGTCCAAGCACATATAATCGCCCACAGATTTTATATCACATCATATAACAATATATGAAAAACAATAAAATAACTGTTGAGGAATCCAGTCGGATTCCTCCAACCTGTCTCCCTGCATCCACAGATGTTACACAATATGATTATCATCACTTTCAGTTCAATATAAATTATTCTGATAGCAGAATCAATATATAAATATTTAACGGTTTATATATATATATATATATAATTTTCACTAACTGACTAGCAGTTCAATCAATCAACCAACACACAACAATCAATAGATGATTTACAGTTCTAAAAATACATTATAAAAATATAACTGTTCAGAGTTGGTGAGATTTACTCACATTGGACTATCATCGTTAAATAACGATAATTGTCGCTTGATTTGATTCTGACAATTTATTTCGCCATAAATTCAAACGAGCTCCAATGGATCTCCAGTCAGTCCCATTTGGTAGTCATCGTCCATATGATCCCAACGGATCCGAAGTTTCGAAATTCTGATATCGTATGGACCCGATATTAACTTTACAAGTTTAGATATAAATAAAATAAAAATAACTTAAATTTAATTAAGTGGACTCAACTTTTCTTTCCCTCCGGCCCATTTCAAATCTGGCCCAAACCCCCTCTCAGCCCAGACCCGCGTTCTACCTCTTCCTTCTTCCTGTAACGAAATAAAGACCGACTCCATCTCAAAACGCCATTTCCGATCACCTTGGCCTCCAACCACACCTCGACAAACCACCATTCAACAAACCAATGCCACCGTGACACTCCTCTTCTGAATCTCCTTCTTCTCCACCCATCGCTTCTCAACTCGAGCTCGCCCAGCAGAATGCGTCACAAAACTTCCCAGTGCGGCTCGCGACATCGACCATCACCGGTGGCCACACGACTTCGCCTACCAGTTCGGTTTTCCACTACCAACCCATATATCACCATCGATTTGCGGATTAGAGCCTCAAATCCTTTGCGTCTGGAACCCTAGGTCATTGAAACCTAAACTGTATGAACGGCCTTCGACCAACAGATGATCGAGATGTGCAAAACTAACATCAATATGAAGCATACATTATGAGGAGAATATTGATATATGTTTTAGGATTTTAGGATTTTTATGTGGATTACTATGATTTTCAAATCAATGAAGTTTTCACGTTGAAGCAAGAACTGATGGAGGCGCTCTTTTCTGTTGACTTTGGGAAGGTTTTGTTTTAGGGTTAGAAGAGTAGTGATATTTATAGAGGATTTTAAATAATTGAATATTCAATTTAATATTCATTTATATTAAATCATTATTTCTGTTTGTCTTTTAAAAATCCATACGATCACATATAATACCCAAAAATCACGAAAACTGACATGTAGCTAGAGTTCGACATTACGAACCCAACGAAACTGGTTTCATCGAATTCCGACTTCGTATGCTCACACAGCGTATTTTTAACCGTCGAAATACTGACTGTTTTTCGCTCTAAAAATCCGTACGACCACACAGTGACTCTAAAAATCACGAAACTGGAAATCTAACAATAATTTGATGTTGCGGATCCAACAAAATTAGTTTCTCCAATTCCGACTTCGTTTGCAAAAGTGACTATTTTTAAAGCTTTGGATGACCCATTTAAATATATAAATATATTTAAATATAATTAAATTAAATATAAATAAACTTATATTATCGTATATCTCCACATATGATATCGTACATCTCCAGAATACCATATCAGAAATTTACAGTTTGATATTTCAGATTTTAGATTTATCGATATTCAGTTTATATCGAAAATCATTTTATAACGTATATAAAGCGTCGCAAATTATGAAGGAAATCCACAGCGACTTTTCTGAAATTTGATTTGGACGTGAATAAAAATCTACACGACGAAATCCCGATTTTTCTCTTCCACTAGAAAGATATACTCCACCAGCTCCACACGTTTCTTGTTTCACAGAAATCCGGCTTAAAACGAATCATGTATATTCAGTTGAAGTTCGAATCGCCAAATTGCGAACTGCCCCGACGTTTCAGGTTCGTTTTAATTATAATTATAAATTATAAGTTCGAACATTGTACTTTAAGTTATCGATATCGCCAAATCGATATATAAATAATTAAATAAATTAATTATTCGACAGCTAACAAAACGCGCCATTACACTAAGGGAAAGCAGTTCAGCAGAAAACTGAGAATTGTTTCAACGATGTGATGTGTCACAACTGCAAGCAGAAGGGACACATTGCCAGGTCCTGTAAACAAAAGAGCAACAAGAAACCTCAACATCAGCAAACACAACAGCAGAAAAGGAAACCTCAGCAACAACCACAGCAGCAGCAACAACAAGTTCAGCGGAATGAGATGGTGTTGAAGAACCTTTGTTTCAACTGTCACCAGCCGGGACATATGGTGAAAGACTGTAACACCCCGAATTTTAGTTAATACTAAAATTCACTAATTACAGGATAAATAATCTCAGACATGGGAAGTGGGGGTAACGGGCTGCGTTATTGCGTTCGTCTCGGAAAAATACGCGAAATAGAGTCCGAGTTTTCGAGAATCGGAGTCCGTATGGCCCGGTTATGGCCCAAAGAAGTTTGCAGAAAATTTAGAGCTAAAAACAGATTTAGAAACTTAAATTCAGATTTTAAATTAGAACCAGCGGGGCCAGGCGGGAAGATTCCCGCACTAAGCATGTCGACAGGGCTGTCGACAGGCCTGTCGACAGGGGTGTCGACTTGCCTGTCGACACGGCGTGTCGAACCAGGGTGTTTGGGTGCACCAGATCTGGTTTTCTGGCTAGGGCTAGGCTGGGTTCTAGAGATTTCCTAAATCTAACGGACCTAATCTAATTTAGGGTTAATCTAAGGGCCTAAAACACTCTCCTAATCTATAAATACACCCTAAACCTACCTTAATCCATACTAAAAATAGAAATGAAGGCCTCATGCCGCCAAATTAAATCCTAGAAGGAGTCTCCACTAATCTAAGAAGGAAGTTGCAAGCTAATCCCTCTCAAATCATTCTCTAATCATCACCATCTTCATATTTAGCAACTAATTCCACTTCATAAGTTGGTTAATTTTGGGTTTGGTGAGTTTCTATCACTTTAACATCAATTGTTAAAGTAAGTAGATTGGGTGTAATGAGACTTATGGTCTTAGATGCGGATTAGTGAGTTTGAATCACTTGTAATGATATGCTATTCCATGTTTTTCTATGTATATGCATAATTAATAAGTGAGTTTATGCATGTTTGATAAGTTGGTTTATGCATGCTTAACAAGTTGGTTTATGCATATTTAACAAGTGGATTTATGCATGTTTAATATGTGGGTTTATGCATATTTAATAAGTGGATTTATGCATGTTTAACAAAGTGAGTTATGCAAGTTCATATGCAAGTTATGTATATGTTTAAATGCAAGTTTAACATGATTTGCAAGTTATGAATGCTTATGCAAGTATATGAATGCTTATGCAAGATATGTATATGCTTAAATGCAAGTTTAACATGATATGCAAGTCATGCATGCTTATGCAAGTATGTGAATGTTTATGCAAGTATGTGAATGCTTATGCAAGTATGTAAATGCTTATGCAAGTATGTGAATGCTTATGCAAGTTATGTGTATGCTTAAATGCATGTTTAACATGTTATGCAAGTTATGAGAATGCTTATAGGCAAGTTCAACATGTTATGCAAGATATGTGTATGATAATATGCAAGCTCATATGTCATATGTTATGCAAATCATGTGTGTGATAATATGCAAGTTTGGGTTATATGTAGTTGGGTTAATATATGCTCATATATGCAAGTTGACATCCTCTTAACCCATGACAAAGTTGTATGCTAAACCCATGATATTTGTGATGATCTTCCCCTTATTTATGTCATGAAATGAGAACGATTTACGTGGGGAACGATGGGGTTGGTAAATATGTTAATAAAAGTATGATTGGGTATGATTAAGCATACCATAAAAATAAATTACCATAAGTGGGAATTTACCTATTGAGTTAGGTCTACCCCATGGGAATTTACCTATTGAGTTAGGTCTACCCATGTTATGGAAAACTTGATATTAATTAGGGATAATTAATATGGGGGTGATTAATTAGGTGTAATTAATCGACTAAGACACGAGGTTGGACTCATTTGTAGTGTAAAACTGCCCGGACCCGACCGGCTTAACCAGTTGCTACAAATGTCAGCCCAATGTGAGAGGTCTTAGCCATAAATTAAATACGTGATTAAAGTAAAGACACGAGGTTAGGCTCTGTTATGACGTAAGACTGCCCGGACTCTACCGGCTTAACCAGGCGGTCATAACAGCCAGTCTAATGTGGGAGGTCTTTATAAGAGATCACGGTCTTAATTAATTAAGAAACACTTAACCATATTAGCATGTAGTGGGACATGAGGGGTTAAGTGGGTGCCTTGGGTGGCATGTGGAAATTTTGTGGTTGCCTTGGGTGGCATGTGGAATCTAGTGGGTTGCCTTGGGTGGCAATAGAAAATACGATTAGAATACTTAACCAAGTGGAAACATGTAATTAAACATGATTAAAGGGTTAAGTGGGATACACTAGATATATGACAATCTTAGATGGGTAGCTTGTGGGGGCCCATTTCAACCAATATCCCAAACGTATCTTTGTGGGCTCGACCCATGTCAAGTGACGGGACACGCATATTGGGCTTGATTATAAGAGGCCAAAACGGGTTAGCGGTGGCAACGCAAGTCCAACGGGTTTCATATGCGTGTGTGGGCCCGGGCTGGTAGATAAGCCGTTGTTGCATCGGGTAGATATAAAGCCGTGCACCGTTGATAGTATTGGGTAGCCACTTTAGGGGAGTGATACACCCCACTGTGGGACCAGCACGGGTATCTACGGTAGGGAGCCGATCGATGGGGAGTAGTGGGTACACCTAATGAAGATAGGGGCAGACGGCACCTATGTAGGGGTACACAAAACTACTGGGTAAGAATTACTGAGTACACCTAGTGGAGATAGGGGCAGACGGCACCTATGTAGTGGGCTAGGGGTACATGAAACTACTGGGGAAATTTTCTAAGTCCTTGGAAGGGATCAACCTTTAAGTAGGAATGACTGGTGTGGTGCAGTTAGTAATTATCCTTGGGTGGGTAGATGCGTCCTTACGGTTATCTTAGTTTATCCTAAGTCTACCAAGCTGCTTAGTGTAGCCATTCATCCCCAGATATTACCGTAGGTCAAGATTATGTCTTCTCTGGTTACTTTAATGATGGTATTGTTAAAGTTATAGGACTCACTCAGACTTATGTCTGACCCCATTGCTTTTATCTTTTTCCCAACCCTTAGGTCCTACGGTGGATCCTAGCAGTACTGGAGCTTGATCGGATTGCTGTTCCAGTCTTTAGGAGCTTGGATAGATGTAAAGCTCCAGCTATTCAGTTATCTTTTCTTTTGTTCTGGCTATTGTATGAGAGAGTGGGATTATGTACTTCTTTATTTTGACGGATATTGTACTTGACTTTTATCGTGGTTTTATGATGTAACCAGACATGTTTATTTCCGCTGTTATGAAATGATGTTTTAAAATTTCAAGTACTAATTATATCTTTCTTGTTGTAATTTTTCTGTTCTATATTCACTAAAATACTCCACCGATGCTATGGCATTCCCTTAGTGAGTGACCATAGCGGGCGTGGGGTGTTACACGTGGTATCAGAGCAAAGGTTACCGGAACAGATAAAATTTTTAGAAAACTATTTTTCTAAAACATTTTTGAAAGAGATATTTTCAAAAACATGTCTTTAAAGAGAAAAGTTTTTGAAAGAAAAGCATAATCCCCAATAGCCATATCTATATCCTTCGAATCTTTCGTTTTGAATCTTTCCTTTTTCGTTTCAGCATGGCCGAGAATCTTAATTTTCCGGAGGGCGTGACGGTACCAGTATGGTATAGGAGATTGATGGAGGCTAGGGCCACCACTGCGGGTCCAGCAAATGTTCCTCCACCAACCGTAGCACCCGATCTTCCTCCTCCCCCTCCTCCTCGCACGGATACTTTTGCTAAGACTTGCAAGGAATTTAAAGCTATGGGAGGGAAACCTTTTCAAGGATCTGAAACCTTTGTGGAGGCTAGAGATTGGCTTAAAGAGGTGGAAGAGTTGATAGATATCTTTGAGATGGAAGAAGGGAAGAAAGTCAAGTTGGCTGCTTGGTTAATAAAGGGAGAGGCCTCATTCTGGTGGGAGGTCACTAATGGAGAACGCCCCGTTGACTCTTGGGCGGATTTTAGGCAAAGATTTGTGGCAAAGTTTCTCTCAAGGGCGGAGGAAAACTTGTATATGGAAAGATTCTTGACTCTAAAGCAAGGGAATCTCTCGGTGAAGGAATATGTCAACAAGTTTAATCAATTGGCAAGGTTTGGCCTAGACATGGTGAATACACCGGAGAAGAAGGCTTTGAGGTTCGTGAATGGCTTGAATGAACCGATGCATGGGTTGGCTATGACTCATATCCCTATGGGGGCCACTTTTGAGAAGCTAGTTGACATGGCACTCATGTATGAAGAAGAGAAGGGTCCCAATGCTAATAGGGCACCCGAGAAGAAGGGAGATCAAAAGAGACCTCAGCAACAACAACAAAGCAAAGGTGGGAAAGGCAACGGTGGCAAGGGCAAGAAGAAGAAGTGTTTCAATTGTGGGACACCTGGCCACCTAAGCAAGGATTGTCGCAAGAAGAAGAAGACTGGCTGCTTCCACTATGGCGAAGCAGGGCATTTAGTGAAGGATTGCCCTAAGAAGGGGCAAAGGACGGGATCTACCTCAGGAGCACAGGTGCAAGCTCTTATGGCACCAAGTCAGGCTAGGGGGCAAGTACAGGCTCTCGCGGTTCCACCGATTCAGGAGAGAGGTAGAACTATTTCCGTTGAAAGTCTGGTTTTTCTATTTGATCATCCTGTCCGTACATTGTTTGATTCAGGCGCATCGCATTCGTTTATCTCATCATCATTAGTTGAGTCACTGCACCTAGACACCAGTCTGGTAGATGATCCCTTGGTTGTTTCAAACCCAATTGGGGGCTCCACTTATTTGTCCATGATATGTTTGGGTTTGAAGATTTCTATACTTAGCATTGAGTTTAGATGTGATGCTTTTGTGTTGGGCTTCACGGGCTATGGGTTGATTTTGGGCATGGACTGGTTATCCAGTAATGGTGCCGTTCTTGATTGCGAAAGGAGAGTTGTTAGGCTCATGACCCGCTTGGGTAACACTCTCGAGATTTCTTGTAATCCCAAGGACTTTGCTATGCTAAGTTATCTTGAATCGCTTGACGCTTCGGTCGAGAGTTTGCAATCTGTTAGAGTGGTCCGGGAATATCCGGATGTGTTTGAGGAGGTGAAGGGCTTACCTCCGAAGCGGGAGATTGACTTCCGAATATATCTGGTGGATAATGCTAAACCGGTATCTTTACCAGTGCGCCACATGGCTCCTCGCGAGAGGAGGGAACTCCATAAGCAAGTAGGGGAGTTGCTTGAGAAGGGGTTCATAAGACGGAGCATATCGGAGTGGGGTGCTCCAGTAGTATTTGCTACGAAGGCGGATGGGTCCCTCAGACTTTGTGTAGACTATAGAGAATTCAACAAGCTCACAAAGAAGAATAGACACCCATTGCCGAGGATTGATGATCTTTTCGATCAGTTGGTTGGCGCTTCGGTATTTTCTCAGTTGGACTTAGCCACGGGGTTTCATCAGTTGAGGGTGGCTGAGGATAGCATAGACAAGACTGCCTTTAGGACTCCTGATGGTTTCTATGAGTGGCTAGTGATGCCATTTGGGTTGATGAACGCCCCTGCATACTTTGTTGATTTGATGAGTAGGGTGTTCAGGGAGTTCCTTAATAAATTCGTGGTGGTCTTTGTGGATGATATCTTAGTATTTTCTAAGAGTGAAGAAGAGCATGCCCTACATCTTGGGGAGGTATTGAAGACTCTTCGAGCACATAGCCTTAAGGCTAAATTCTCTAAATGTCACTTCTGGCGGAAAGAGGTGCGGTTCTTGGGGCACGTGGTCTCCAAGGAAGGGATAGCTGTGGATCCCGCGAAGGTAGTATCAATTCAGGATTGGAAGGTTCCGAAAAATGCTACCGAAGTAAGAAGTTTCTTGGGGTTGGCGGGTTATTATAGGAAGTTTATCAAAGACTTCGCGAAGATATCAGCCCCATTTAACCCGCTTAACAAAGAAGAATCTTGTTTTCACATGGGACGTAGATTGTGATGATGCGTTCCGACGGTTAAAGAGAGCTTTAACCACCGCTCCAGTTTTAGTGTTGCCAGATGGGAGCAAGCCATTTGTTGTCTATACCGATGCCTGTGGGACAGGACTTGGCGCAGTCTTAATGCAAGAGGGAAGGGTAATAGCCTATGGTGGAAGGCAGTTGAGGGCACATGAGAAAAATTACCCTACCCATCATCTAGAGCTGGCCGCTATTGTTTTTGCGCTTAAGATTTGGCATCATTATCTTCTTGGTGAGAGATTCGAGTTGTTCACTGACCACAAATCATTGAAGTACTTGTTTTCTCAGAAGGATTTGAATCTGAGACAGCAAAGGTGGATGGAGTTTTTAGCATCCTATGATTTCGAGATAGCGTATACCCCTGGCAAGGGTAACGTGGTGGCGGACGCCTTGAGTAGGAAGAGGTTGTCCTTGAATCCATTGTTCGTGGAACGACGAAGCTTGGAATTTATCTCGATGTTTGATTTCAGACCTTCCATTGACTATGTACCCGGTTTGCTAGCTTCTTTGGAAGTTAGACCTACTCTTTTGGGGCGGATTGGAGAAGCACAGAGGGGCGACCCACAGTTGGTTGAGTTAGTAGAGAAGCTCATAAGGGGGGAGTCGTACAGCCATTTGAGTAGGTACACCCTAGACGATAGGGGGTGCTTGCGCAGAGACGGTAGACTTTGTGTACCGCAAGACGAGGGTTTGAGGAAGGATATTCTTGATGATGCACACCGTTCTAGGATGACCATTCATCCCGGTGGGGACAAGATGTACCGAGACATGAAGAGGGTTTTCTTCTGGGCCGGTATGAAGAAAGATGTAGCCGAGTATGTCGCTCGATGCTTGGTGTGCCAACAAGTAAAGGCGGAGCAAAAGAAACCAGGTGGGTTGCTTCACCCATTGGAAGTTCCGCAATGGAAGTGGGATAGCGTCTCGATGGATTTTATTGACGGGTTACCCAGATCGAGGAAGGGTAATACAGGAATTTGGGTGGTGGTAGACAGACTTACTAAGAGCGCCCATTTCATACCTGTGAAGAGCAAGAGGACCGCTCCATGGCTAGCTTCAGTATATCTTCGAGAGATAGTTCGATTGCATGGGGTACCCTCTAGCATAGTGAGTGATCGAGATCCTATCTTCACTAGCGAGTTCTGGAGAAGTTTGCAAGAAGCAGTGGGGACTCAATTGTGTCTGAGCACCGCATATCATCCTCAGACAGACGGCCAGACTGAGAGGGTGAATCGTGTTTTAGAAGACCTTTTGAGGCTTTGTATCCTAGATTTTGGAGGTACATGGGAAGAGCATCTTCCATTGGTGGAGTTCGCATATAATAACAGCTTTCAGTCCAGTATTGGTATGGCTCCTTTCGAAGCTCTCTATGGAAGGCCTTGTCGATCACCTACATGTTGGTGGGAATCTACGGACAAGATCTTGCTTGGGCCTGATATGGTTAGGGAGACTTCTGAGAAGATTGACTTGATTCGAAGAAGGATGAAAGCAGCGCAGGATAGGCAAAAATCTTATGCGGACAAGAGAAGGACTGATCTTGAGTTTGAGGTTGGGGATATGGTTTTTGTTAAGGTATCCCCGTTGTGAAATGTTGTTCGCTTCGGATCCGTTGGGAAGTTAGCACCGAGGTTTGTTAGGCCGTTTCCTATCAAGGAAAGGATTGGACGGATGGCATATAGGGTGGAGTTGCCCGACAGACTTAGTCGTGTTCATGATGTATTCCATGTATCACATCTGAGGAAGTGCTTACATGAGACCGCAGAGGTGGTAGAGCCGAGTTTGCTTAGAGATGTAGAGGTTGAGCGTGATGCGACGATTTGACGAGCTCCTACTCGCATCCTTGGGTCAGAGACTAGGAAATTGAGGAATCGAGAGGTTCAGCTAGTCAAAGTGCAATGGGGAGAAGATGAGAGCAACGCAACTTGGGAGACGGAAGCGAAGATGCGTTCATTGTACCCATTTCTTTTCGAGGGTATGTCTTTACTTTCTCCTTTATCGCTTGTCTAGTACTTATCTTGTCTTTGGTATGTCCTCTCGTTAGTACCTTTGACCTTTAGATAGGGTAAACCTATGGTTGAAACATGTGTTTGAGACATGTTATGGTTGATGGATGCAAGTGGATGCAAGTGTTTGCTAGTGGTTGCTCGTGGATGCATATACACACACTCTAGGCACTAGATCGGCTCAGTCACTTCATATTGCATATTGCATAAAATGGTGTGTAGGAAGATATATTTATGGATGTATAATGGTTGTGTTATCACATGGATGATGCATTTTGGTGAATGATTGTGCACTCATGTAGATATTGTATGTGTCGATAGGGTTCTCTCGCATACATAATGGATGCATGGCACTATCATGGTTTGCATATGTTCATACATTAGATAGGGAACATATACACACACTTTTTGCATATGCTCATACATCATTAGAAACTGTTTAAGGACAATGGATGCCCGTGGTTGATGATTTGAGTAGATGGTTGTTTGGATGGTAGGATATGCATTCTCCTTAGCTTAGAGATTTCGGGGACGAAATCCTTTAAGGAGGGGAGAATGTAACACCCCGAATTTTAGTTAATACTAAAATTCACTAATTACAGGATAAATAATCTCAGACATGGGAAGTGGGGGTAACGGGCTGCGTTATTGCGTTCGTCTCGGAAAAATACGCGTAATAGAGTCCGAGTTTTCGAGAATCGGAGTCCGTATGGCCCGGTTATGGCCCAAAGAAGTTTGCAGAAAATTTAGAGCTAAAAACAGATTTAGAAACTTAAATTCAGATTTTAAATTAGAACCAGCGGGGCCAGGCGGGAAGATTCCCGCCCTAAGCATGTCGAAAGGGCTGTCGACAGGCCTGTCGACAGGGGTGTCGACTTGCCTGTCGACTTGCCTGTCGACACGGCGTGTCGAACCAGGGTGCTTGGGTGCACCAGATCTGGTTTTCTGGCTAGGGCTGGGCTGGGTTCTAGAGATTTCCTAAATCTAACGGACCTAATCTAATTTAGGGTTAATCTAAGGGCCTAAAACACTCTCCTAATCTATAAATACACCCTAAACCTACCTTAATCCATACTAAAAATAGAAATGAAGGCCTCATGCCGCCAAATTAAATCCTAGAAGGAGTCTTCACTAATCTAAGAAGGAAGTTGCAAGCTAATCCCTCTCAAATCATTCTCTAATCATCACCATCTTCATATTTAGCAACTAATTCCACTTCATAAGTTGGTTAATTTTGGGTTTGGTGAGTTTCTATCACTTTAACATCAATTGTTAAAGTAAGTAGATTGGGTGTAATGAGACTTATGGTCTTAGATGCGGATTAGTGAGTTTGAATCACTTGTAATGATATGCTATTCCATGTTTTTCTATGTATATGCATAATTAATAAGTGAGTTTATGCATGTTTGATAAGTTGGTTTATGCATGCTTAACAAGTTGGTTTATGCATATTTAACAAGTGGATTTATGCATGTTTAATATGTGGGTTTATGCATATTTAATAAGTGGATTTATGCATGTTTAACAAAGTGAGTTATGCAAGTTCATATGCAAGTTATGTATATGTTTAAATGCAAGTTTAACATGATTAGCAAGTTATGAATGCTTACGCAAGTATATGAATGCTTATGCAAGATATGTATATGCTTAAATGCAAGTTTAACATGATATGCAAGTCATGCATGCTTATGCAAGTATGTGAATGTTTATGCAAGTATGTGAATGCTTATGCAAGTATGTAAATGCTTATGCAAGTATGTGAATGCTTATGCAAGTTATGTGTATGCTTAAATGCATGTTTAACATGTTATGCAAGTTATGAGAATGCTTATAGGCAAGTTCAACATGTTATGCAAGATATGTGTATGATAATATGCAAGCTCATATGTCATATGTTATGCAAATCATGTGTGTGATAATATGCAAGTTTGGGTTATATGTAGTTGGGTTAATATATGCTCATATATGCAAGTTGACATCCTCTAAACCCATGACAAAGTTGTATGCTAAACCCATGATATTTGTGATGATCTTCCCCTTATTTATGTCATGAAATGAGAACGATTTACGTGGGGAACGATGGGGTTGGTAAATATGTTAATAAAAGTATGATTGGGTATGATTAAGCATACCATAAAAATAAATTACCATAAGTGGGAATTTACCTATTGAGTTAGGTCTACCCCATGGGAATTTACCTATTGAGTTAGGTCTACCCATGTTATGGAAAACTTGATATTAATTAGGGATAATTAATATGGGGTGATTAATTAGGTGTAATTAATCGACTAAGACACGAGGTTGGACTCATTTGTAGTGTAAAACTGCCTGGACCCGACCGGCTTAACCAGTTGCTACAAATGTCAGCCCAATGTGAGAGGTCTTAGCCATAAATTAAATACGTGATTAAAGTAAAGACACGAGGTTAGGCTTTGTTATGACGTAAGACTGCCCGGACTCTACCGGCTTAACCAGACGGTCATAACAGCCAGTCTAATGTGGGAGGTCTTTATGAGAGATCACGGTCTTAATTAATTAAGAAACACTTAACCATATTAGCATGTAGTGGGACATGAGGGGTTAAGTGGGTGCCTTGGGTGGCATGTGGAAATTTTGTGGTTGCCTTGGGTGGCATGTGGAATCTAGTGGGTTGCCTTGGGTGGCAATAGAAAATACGATTAGAATACTTAACCAAGTGGAAACATGTAATTAAACATGATTAAAGGGTTAAGTGGGATACACTAGATATATGACAAGCTTAGGTGGGTAGCTTGTGGGGGCCCATTTAAACCAATATCCCAAACGTATCTTTGTGGGCTCGACCCATGTCAAGTGACGAGACACGCATATTGGGCTTGATTATAAGAGGCCAAAACGGGTTAGCGGTGGCAACGCAAGTCCAACGGGTTTCATATGCGTGTGTGGGCCCGGGCTGGTAGATAAGCCGTTGTTGCATCGGGTTGATATAAAGCCGTGCACCGTTGATAGTATTGGGTAGCCACTTTAGGGGAGTGATACACCCCACTGTGGGACCAGCACGGGTATCTACGGTAGGGAGCCGATCGATGGGGAGTAGTGGGTACACCTAATGAAGATAGGGGCAGACGACACCTATGTAGGGGTACACGAAACTACTGGGTAAGAATTACTGAGTACACCTAGTGGAGATAGGGGCAGACGGCACCTATGTAGTGGGCTAGGGGTACATGAAACTACTGGGGAAATTTTCTAAGTCCTTGGAAGGGATCAACCTTTAAGTAGGAATGACTGGTGTGGTGCAGTTAGTAATTATCCTTGGGTGGGTAGATGCGTCCTTACGGTTATCTTAGTTTATCCTAAGTCTACCAAGCTGCTTAGTGTAGCCATTCATCCCCAGATATTACCGTAGGTCAAGTTTATGTCTTCTCTGGTTACTTTAATGATGGTATTGTTAAAGTTATAGGACTCACTCAGACTTATGTCTGACCCCGTTGCTTTTATCTTTTTCCCAACCCTTAGGTCCTACGGTGGATCCTAGCAGTACTGGAGCTTGATCGGATTGCTGTTCCAGTCTTTAGGAGCTTGGATAGATGTAAAGCTCCAGTTATTCAGTTATCTTTTCTTTTGTTCTGGCTATTGTATGAGAGAGTGGGATTATGTACTTCTTTATTTTGACGGATATTGTACTTGACTTTTATCGTGGTTTTATGATGTAACTAGACATGTTTATTTCCGCTGTTATGAAATGATGTTTTAAAATTTCAAGTACTAATTATATCTGTCTTGTTGTAATTTTTCTGTTCTATATTCACTAAAATACTCCACCGATGCTATGGCATTCCCTTAGTGAGTGACCATAGCGGGCGTGGGGTGTTACAAAGACTGTCCGCTGAAGAAAAGGGCGCCTCAGGCAAAGGTGTATGCCATCAAGAATGAACCATCTAGCTCTCAGAATGTGAAGTGGAAGGGAGTGCTGGAAGGTACTTTACAATTTAAAGGAATTTACCTCCGAGTTTTGTTTGACACTGGCGCTTCATACATTTTTATTTCTTCAAAAACTGTAGACCAATTTAACCTTAAGCCGATTATTTCCCCAAACCCAATTTGTGTATCAAATCCTATTGGTGATAAAACTGAGTTAAAAATGTGTTGTGAGGATATAGCACTGTTATATCTCTCACATTCCTTTCAGTTCGATTTCTATGTCCTAGATTTCAAAAGTTTTAATTTTATTCTCGGATTGGACTGGCTGAGCGAGTTCCAAGCCAAGATAAAATGTGATAAAGAAACCCTAACCTTGATAACCAGTTTAGACCATAAAGCTAGAATACCTTGTGGAAAACCCAGTATTCACATGTGACGGCAAGGAATTTCGCTCGGTCCGAACCAGTCGCTAAACCGATCCAGACCGTTCGAGACACCCTATCGTTTGAGAACATGACAAAATAGAACGCAGACGGGAGAACATTTCCTTGTATATTACAACAATTCCATCAGATTACAAGAATATATAGAGTATAAATGAATATTACACAGAAATATCAGAGATTTTAATTACATTTAAATACATCGCAGCGGAAAATAATACAATACACAACTAGAAGAGAATATACGGATACAAAGCTTTCCGGATATCATTCCAGCTGTAAACCAGGATCCTGTGAATATAAATCTACAAAACCAAAATTACTAGCTGCCCGTGTCAAAATAGGGGCACCCAGAGTTTAGGTTAAAACAATAAACCCCAGGTCAGTCATGTGACTGGTGTGAGAACTAAAACAGTTATTGATTCTTTATTTTAAAAGTTTGGTAAATCAAGGGACCACGCCGTATAACACGGAACGGGTTTCCTCCCAAGAATACCAGTGCATAAAACAAACAGCGCAATGCTAAATAAAGAAAAATGAAGCTGTTATAAGACCCAGGTCCTATCACACAATGCAACGCAAGCCGGGGGATAGGGTTTTCCCTTATAACAGCCAAAGAATGCTTAATACGTTTAAAACAAATCATTTGATACTATTATAAGTGCATAGTGTATAAAACAACTTCAAATCATAAGTATCAATCATAGGCGACATGAGCGTCCCATGCCACTATGTCGCCACATATAGGTTTACAATCAAAACCACAATGTCGTATTGGAAGTTGGGTTATCATTTATGGTATGAACCGAGGCTAGGGGCAAGATCCTCACCGATTCGAGACGCTCTAGTCCGCCCCTCAGGAACAGCCGCAACTGGCCCTTGGATCGTCAGGGCCGGTCCACCGATGTGGATTATAATGCCTGAACAATACGTTTCTCCGCCCTTTGGGGCGTAAGCCTGGCCCGTCAGCCGACCAGAAGCATCGGCCGAAACCGATATCACGAGGCGCCTCGCTTTTCAGCAAGTAATAATAAGCAACATCCACATGAGTCAAACTCGTCAGCCAGTTCAAGCACTGACGCCACTCCTAACTAGAAAGAAAACTCATGTCCCCCTGAGGTCCGTCTCCCGTTTTTGGTTCATACCGGGTGTGAAACTCGCGAAGTAAACGTTACACAAAGCTACGCCACAAAGGCCTTGCTTCGATCATCAACCACAAGACTTTGCTTTTCAACAGAAGCCTTGATCATTTGCCACTTAAGCATGCCACACAGGCGATTCACTCCATGCGATTGATATCCATCAATATATAACCCCTGAGCTCGTACGTCTCAGAGAAGGGCGTTAAGCAAGAGAATAAATTCTCCGCCGCCAAACAGATATATATTTAATAGAGATCAATCACACGGACTAAAATCCAATGTCAGACACACAGTCCATTTACAAGTCCGTTCTGGGGCTGAACGAAACCGGAGGCACCTAGTACCCCGCATATCCATTGATCTCCAAGTACGTCTGGACGATCACCAACTGTTTCCATCTTCTTGGGTGTATAGCCCAATCAAGATCATCAGTAATCACCCAAACGACGTGAAGACCTCCGGTCTTCGACCATCGTCTTCATCTTCGACTTATCGTCGTATCAGTTATTCAGAATGGGATAAACCCGGTCTTTCCGAATAACTCGCGTATATTATAAACAAGTGTTACACAAACACAACATACGCCTCATTCCAATTCATCAGTCACTAACCGTAAATTAATCAAGAGAATAATTCCCCAAATATTAACCCCGAAGGCCGAAACCAACATCAGATCAATATCCAGAAAACCATTCTTCTTGGCTAACCGACAGTTAGTTTCTAAATTTCACATTCATAGGGAAAGGTTCCCATTAATTTTATCCAAGATAAATTCCTTGAATTTATTTCTTTAATCTTCTTTTGAATTTCGATTCAACTAGTCGGAATTAACGAACCTTACCGAAGTAATCATTTGTTTTAATTTCCCAATCCCAACCTATTCATCCCATGAAGTAAAACGGGTTATACTTCATATCTAACACCACGGTGTTATCGGTAAATTCAATTACCATTTCACGTTCAAATCTAATTAAAGATTTAACTAACGTCTGGAGCAAAACTGGTGATACTCCATTTCGATTATTTCAATCTAATTAAAGATTCATTAAAACTCCACTTAGTTTTAATCGCTAACTGGGTTAAAGAATTAGTGTCATTTAAAACACAGTTTACTATAAACCCAAAATTACATTCCATTAATTATCGGGTTAAAGAACGAGTGTTATTTAAAAACACTGTCCACGATAAACCCAAATATCAATTCAATTCAAATTAAATATTATTTAATTGGTACACTTCATTAAATCTAAATAAAAAGATTTAATCTTTTCTCAACTGGGTTCAAGAACAGTGTTAGTGAAGACACCATTCACGACAAACCCAAATCACATTTGATATTCAATATAAGGCTCTGAATAGAAAATATATCGGCTTATATTCAATATCAAATTCTATGATTAACAAATGTCGTATTGGAAATAACGATATAAATATATATATATCTTTCAAATTTCCATAACAACATATGTGTAATCACGAATTCCAATATCGAAATATTCCGAAGACAAATTCGATTCAAATCCACTCCAATGCAATCATTGGAAATTCTGGTTATTTTTAAAACCCTTTTCAAATTCAATTTATTTATTTAGAAATAAATAGAATTATAATTCTAGTTCAAAACTAGTTCATTTCGATAAAATTCTATTTTTATCTTTTCAAATATGGAGTTTTTCATCCCAATTCTTTCTAAATCATTTCTTATGATTTTACACAAATTATTACTATTTTTAATAATTTTATCAAGGCCTGTACAGTCGATTTCCATCGACGGCCATCGAACTGCACTTACAGCGACCTTTTTCAAATTTGATTTGGACATAATTCCAAATCCAACCGTTAGATTTCTAATTTCTAATATTCTTTAGAAAGCTCTTTTCGATACGAACCCAACGGTTCCGGTTTCAGGAGAATCCGACGGTCCCCGTAATGTCCGTTTGAAATAAATGGTCGAAATTCACGAACTGCCGCGGTGCGGCGCGTTCTATTCAGGCCATTATATTATATATATATAGTATATATAATATATATTTCTTCGATTTCTATTTATAACGAAATTTATAAATAGTTTTGAATTCGTTTCAAAAACCATTTCAACTTCCATTTTAATTCAAATCAAAATCGAATTTTTTCTTATAAGTTCGTTTTAAAATTCATTGCTATTCAATTCAAATTTCAATTCATTTTTGAATTCATTTCAATTCGTTTTCAATTCAATTCGAATTCGTTTTCAATTCAATTCGAATTCCTTTTCAATTCAATTCGATATGGTTTTCAATTCAATTCAATTCAAATTGTTTTTCTATTCGATTCAATTCAAATGGGTTTTCTATTCGATTCAATTCAAATTGGTTTTCTATTCGATTCAATTCAAATTGGTTTTAAATTTCAATTCTTTTCAAAATATCAGATTTTTGAAATCACTTTCGATATTCATTATAAAATGAATAAAATCGATATAAATATCGTTCACGTCAAAATGGCGTCAATCTAATCAACACGGCTTCATATATCTCTGTTTTCAAATATTCTATTTCAAATATTTCTTTTTCAAAATGTTTCTATTTCAAAATGTTTCGTTCAACACATGACTAATCTCAACGGATGAGTATTGTCAACACATGAACCTTTATTTTATATTGATAAAGATGTAAATTTTATTATTAAAATATTTCGTTCAACACATGACTAATCTCAACAGATGAGTACTGTCAACACATGAACCTTTATTTTATAATATTCTTTATTTTTCAAATTGGAATGAGGCCCAATCAATTACCATATAGCGTTAACTATATGGATTTTCTACAACACAGATATTCAATAACAACGATGAATATTCAACCATCATCCAAGGTGCATTCTACACTGTATAAGCATCAAATATAAATATTCAACGCTTATAACAGTTTGTCAATATATCGATCGACATACAACTAACTATTGGGATTAGTGTACGTCATATATCATCCCAATACCCGTGTGGGGTTTTAAGCAATCAAACACAGATTTTTATTAGTGCAGTTGGGCGATGTGTAAAATTTATCGTCCCAATCAATGTCCTTCAAATAGGTGTACATAAACAAACCGTCCAGTTTGTAAATGAATATTTATTTATTCACATTCACGTTAAAAATTATATTTTTAATGATCAAATATTTTATTTTAACCCATGAATTTTTATTCAGTTCATTTACAAAATAAAAATGATATTTTTATTTTTCTAACTTATTTTAGAAAATTTCGGCGGCATAACGGCATGATACTAGAAACGGGACGAGGCCTAGCCTTATCCCCGGTCTAGTGAAGGCCCACGCCATTCACACATCAATCATATCAATTTCATTTCACCAAACAATTCAAATCAACCCAAACAATCTAACTAACTACACAACCAAACAATTAAACAAACAAGCCATCCATGGTCTGTGGATGACGGGTGTCGGGTGCTACTAAACACCGTCTGCATCCTAGTATATATATATATAACTAGAGAAGAAATAGAAGAGTGAGAAATTCTCACCGAAAGCTATCCCAACTTCACGACACTCCAATTTTAGAGATCTTCGTCGTTCTCGCCTTTTCGTCCTCTTCGTTGCCCGTAGACACTACATATGTAAAAATCGAATTTTTACTACGATGTTCAATATATAAAAATCCCATTTCAAAAAAATATAGATTTCGCCTTTATAAAAATAAAGATTTCGCCTTTATAAAAATATCATTATAAAATTCACATCTTTATTTCGATGTTCAATATATAAAAATCACATTTTTATCTCGATGTTCAATATATAAAAATCACATTTTTATCTTGATGTTCAATATATAAAAATCACATTTTTACTTCGATGTTCAATATATAAAAATCACATTTTTACTTCGATGTTCAATATATAAAAATCACATTTTTACTTAAATGTTCAATATATAAAAATCACATTTTTACTTAAACCCCCAGCATAAAAATCTCATTTTTATATTTCTAAAAGTCTCCTCCTTATATTTTTAAAAATCAAAACTCTTCTTGTTTGAATCAAAACTTTTCTTGTTTGAAAAATCAAAACCTTTCTAATGTAACCATTTAATCTTTTAATCCATATTTACTATATAAAAACTGATTTTAAAAATATGGGTTTTAACATCTAATACTGATTTTATAAATATATTTTTAACATAAGAAAACTGATTTTAACTATGCTAAACCTATACAGAAAAACTGATTTTTATACATTGTAAAACTGTATTTCTATAGATTATAAAACTGTATTTTATTTATTAAAAAAAAATTGTGTTTGAAAACTGAAATGGTTGTAAAGGAAAACTCACTGTTTTTTTTTCTTTCAGGCGATATACCGATCGTCGTTCACCGATTTGGGTTCATCGCAGCTTCCTTCTCGCGGCGCCGGAGCTGGTGGATCTGCGGTGGAGGGTGAAGGAAGAAGGGGATAGGAGGCAAACGGTGGTGGAGGGGCTGAGGCATGAGTCAGTGCTGGAGCTAGGGGAATGGGGAAATCGCGCGTCCGGAGGGGGGGTTGCGTCGCCGAGCAGCAGAGGGGGGGGTCGTCGCCGGCGCGCGCGCGGTGGTGGTCCCACCTGGAGGCGCGATTTAGTTCTAGGGTTTTTTTTCTTTATTTTGATTCGATTTTTTTTAATCGGGGGGGGGGGGGGGGGGGGGGTCTGCTGAGTGTTATAGGAGGGAAGAGAAGGAATTTTTAATTTATTTAATTAATTTATTTACTAAAAGTTGACTTTCACATAGGACCTCTAAACGAGGCCCACCGCCTGTCGTCCACAGCGTTTTACCCCCATTCCGAACACAATGGAATATGTATCGTAGGTTGATTCGATCGTTTGAATCGGTTTCCGTTAAATTTACATTTAAATCACTATATTGAATTTTAAACGTACATTTCAAATTACCGGGGTCACATACTAACTCTAAAAATTCTCGAAAAATATTTTCTAACTTCGTATTGACGATACGGTCCTAACAAAACTAGCTTCGTCGAATTCTGAGACCGTTTGAAAAACGGCCATTTTCCAGTCGATTAAAATCAACTGAAACTGGTCAAACGCGTTTTCCTTTGCCACACTCACATATTGATTCGAAAAATTATGAAATTTGAAACCTAGCAATAATTTGACACTGCAGATCCAACAAAAGTGGTTTCGTCGAAATCCGAGGTCATTTGCAAAATGTCTATTTTTAAGGGCCTGAATTCCATAGCGACTATTCAAAATCTTCAACTGAACATATCTTTTGATTCCCGCTATGAAATTTTGATTTTTCAGATTCGCTGGAAAGATATTCTCGATTAGATCCTAATGTTTTTGGTTTCACTAAAATCCGGTTTGTTTTGCACCCGGTACATTCAATTGAAGTTTGAAATCGAATTATCGAACTACCGCGCCATTTTCAATTCTATTTATAATTATATATAAATATTTATATTCTAACGACGACGTATATAACATATACGTTCTAATTATATTCAAAATAAATTTCTCGTCGATTTTATTTAAAATAATTCATTTTAAATAATCAAAATTCGCTAAAATTGCCAAAATAAAAATTTTAAACTGGCCCAGATTTTCGGGTTGTTACAATCTCCCCCACTTAAAACTTTTCGTCCCCGAAAAGGAACAAAATCGAAAGTGGTTTGATTAATCAACTCTACGTTCGATCTGGCTTTCATTCTCCAACTTTTCAGTTTCTGAGAATTTTCAAAATTTCAAAAATTTGGCTAACACCCTAAACTTTCAAAAAATTTCGCCATAACCTCCCCTGCACCGGGAGCATCGGGGAATTTCAAATAGCTTCCCCGGTCCTTCTAATCTCAAAAAGAAAAAGAAAATGCCGAGCGGCTAGCCAATCGGCTCATAAAATCATCATCACCCAAACAAAATAGTAAATTATGTAGTAAACATGTACCTATTTGTCGGGCAAACAAATTTTATTCTTCGGCTCTAGCCTCTTTGCTATGACCTGTTCAATGTAAGTATAGGTATATGCAAGCAAATGCGACCAATTTTCAATACAATTCAATATTTGATGCTATTAGGCATAATGGTTCAAAATTAGCAAACAAATAGGCAAACAACACAAACATCAATCAATTAGTGAATTAGAGTTTCAAATTCATTATCTTTGATACATATACCAAAAATCATGTTTTGGATGCCAAATCACAACAATAGGCCTTATCTAATTTTTGGTCCTCACACCAGTCAATAGGAAATATATAAATATCACATCTTCAAAACACGAACATAAATTCTAATGATGATCAATCAATCATCAGAACCATTTCCGGGTGTCTAGAATGTGATTCTATATCTATCCAGTATATTAAAATTTCAAATACACGTTTGCAAGGCGTATATGCAAAATCTTTATATACTGGACTATCCAAATCTATATAAACTAAATAATCAAATACGAATAATTGATTTTAAATTTTCAAAACAAAATTGGTTTTCATTTTTCAAATATACTCTTCACACTCGTTCTAGGATACTACTGATCCCATCTCTAACGAGTCATCCCATTGGATATTACTAATCCAATATCTGATGAATTCTTTCGTATGGTTCTAATGTGGCTTTTTCTCTGAGCTTTGTAAACCAAAGCTCTGATACCAACTGTGACGGCAAGGAATTTCGCTCGGTTCGAACCAGTCGCTAAACCGATCCAGACCGTTCGAGACACCCTATCGTTTGAGAACATGACAAAATAGAACGCAGACGGGAGAACATTTCCTTGTATATTACAACAATTCCATCAGATTACAAGAATATACATAGTATAAATGAATATTACACAGAAATATCAGAGATTTTAATTACATTTAAATACATCGCAGCGGAAAATAATACAATACACAACTAGAAGAGAATATACGGATACAAAGCCTTCCGGATATCATTCCAGCTGTAAAGGATCCTGTGAATATAAATCTGCAAAACCAAAACTACTAGCTGCCCGTGTCAAAATAGGGGCACCCAGAGTTTAGGTTAAAACAATAAACCCCAGGTCAGTCATGTGACTGGTGTGAGAACTAAAACAGTTATTGATTCTTTATTTTAAAAGTTAGGTAAATCAAGGGACCACGCCGTATAACACGGAACGGGTTTCCTCCCAAGAATACCAGTGCATAAAACAAACAGCGCAATGCTAAATAAAGAAAAATGAAGCTGTTATAAGACCCAGGTCCTATCACACAATGCAACGCAAGCCGGGGGATAGGGTTTTCCCTTATAACAGCCAAAGAATGCTTGATACGTTTAAAACAAATCATTTGATACTATTATAAGTGCATAGTGTATAAAACAACTTCAAATCATAAGTATCAATCATAGGCGACATGAGCGTCCCATGCCACTATGTCGCCACATATAGGTTTACAATCAAAACCGCAATGTCGTATTGGAAGTTGGGTTATCATTTATGGTATGAACCGAGGCTAGGGGCAAGATCCTCACCGATTCGAGACGCTCTAGTCCGCCCCTCAGGAACAGCCGCAACTGGCCCTTGGATCGTCAGGGCCGGTCCACCGATGTGGATTATAATGCCTGAACAATACGTTTCTCCGCCCTTTGGGGTGTAAGCCTGGCCCGTCAGCCGACCAGAAGCATCGGCCGAAACCGATATCACGAGGCGCCTCGCTTTTCAGCAAGTAATAATAAGCAACATCCACATGAGTCAAACTCGTCAGCCAGTTCAAGCACTGACGCCACTCCTAACTAAAAAGAAAATGCATGTCCCCCCTGAGGTCCGTCTCCCGTTTTTGGTTCATACCGGGTGTGAAACTCGCGAAGTAAACGTTACACAAAGCTACGCCACAAAGGCCTTGCTTCGATCATCAACCACAAGACTTTGCTTTTCAACAGAAGCCTTGATCATTTGCCACTTAAGCATGCCACACAGGCGATTCACTCCATGCGATTGATATCCATCAATATATAACCCCTGAGCTCGTACGTCTCAGAGAAGGGCGTTAAGCAAGAGAATAAATTCTCCGCCGCCAAACAGATATATATTTAATAGAGATCAATCACACGGACTAAAATCCAATGTCAGACACACAGTCCATTTACAAGTCCGTTCTGGGGCTGAACGAAACCGGAGGCACCTAGTACCCCGCATATCCATTGATCTCCAAGTACGTCTTGACGATCACCAACTGTTTCCATCTTCTTGGGTGTACAGCCCAATCAAGATCATCAGTAATCACCCAAACGACGTGAAGACCTCCGGTCTTCAACCATCGTCTTCATCTTCGACTTATCGTCGTATCAGTTATTCAGAATGGGATAAACCAGGTCTTTCCGAATAACTCGCGTATATTATAAACAAGTGTTACACAAACACAACATACGCCTCATTCCAATTCATCAGTCACTAACCGTAAATTAATCAAGAGAATAATTCCCCAAATATTAACCCCGAAGGCCGAAACCAACATCAGATCAATATCCAGAAAACCATTCTTCTTGGCTAACCGACAGTTAGTTTCTAAATTTCACATTCATCGGGAAAGGTTCCCATTAATTTTATCCAAGATAAATTCCTTGAATTTATTTCTTTAATCTTCTTTTGAATTTCGATTCAACTAGTCGGAATTAACGAACCTTACCGAAGTAATCATTTGTTTTAATTTCCCAATCCCAACCTATTCATCCCATGAAGTAAAACGGGTTATACTTCATATCTAACACCACGGTGTTATCGGTAAATTCAATTACCATTTCACGTTCAAATCTAATTAAAGATTTAACTAACGTCTGGAGCAAAACTGGTGATACTCCATTTCGATTATTTCAATCTAATTAAAGATTCATTAAAACTCCACTTAGTTTTAATCGCTAACTGGGTTAAAGAATCAGTGTCATTTAAAACACGGTTCACGATAAACCCAAAATCACATTCCATTAATTATCGGGTTAAAGAACGAGTGTTATTTAAAAACACTGTCCACTATAAACCCAAAAATCAATATCAATTCAATTCCAATTAAATATTATTTAATTGGTACACTTCATTAAATCTAAATAAAAAGATTTAATCTTTTCTCAACTGGGTTTAAGAACAGTGTTAGTGAAGACACCATTCACGACAAACCCAAATCACATTTGATATTCAATATAAGGCTCTGAATAGAAAATATATCGACTTATATTCAATATCAAATTCTACGATTAACAAATGTCGTATTGGAAATAACGATATAAATATATATCTTTCAAATTTCCATAACAACATATGTGTAATCATGAATTCCAATATCGAAATATTCCGAAGACAATTTCGATTCAAATCCACTCCAATGCAATCATTGGAAATTCTGGTTATTTTTAAAACCCTTTTCAAATTCAATTTATTTATTTAGAAATAAATAGAATTATAATTCTAGTTCTAAACTTGTTCATTTCGATAAAATTCTATTTTTATCTTTTCAAATATGGAGTTTTTCATCCCAATTCTTTCTAAATCATTTCTTATGATTTCACACAAATTATTACTATTTTTAATAATTTTATCAAGGCCTGTACAGTCGATTTCCATCAACGGCCATCGAACTGCACTTACAGCGACCTTTTTCAAATTTGATTTGGACATAATTCCAAATCCAACCGTTAGATTTCTAATTTCTAATATTCTTTAGAAAGCTCTTTTCGATACGAACCCAACGGTTCTGGTTTCAGGAGAATCCGACGGTCGGATCTCCCGTAATGTCCGTTTGAAATAAATGGTCGAAATTCACGAACTGCCGCGGTGCGGTGCGTTCTATTCAGGCCATTATATTATATATATAATATATATTTCTTCGATTTCTATTTATAACGAAATTTATAAATAGTTTTGAATTCGTTTCAAAAACCATTTCAACTTCCATTTTAATTCAAATCAAAATCGAATTTTTTCTTATAAGTTCGTTTTAAAATTCATTGCTATTCAATTCAAATTTCAATTCATTTTTGAATTCATTTCAATTCGTTTTCAATTCAATTCGAATTCGTTTTCAATTCAATTCGAATTCCTTTTCAATTCAATTCGATTTGGTTTTCAATTCAATTCGATTCAAATTGTTTTTCTATTCGATTCAATTCAAATGGGTTTTCTATTCGATTCAATTCAAATTGGTTTTCTATTCGATTCAATTCAAATTGGTTTTAAATTTCAATTTTTTTCAAAATATCAGATTTTTGAAATCACTTTCGATATTCATTATAAAATGAATAAAATCGATATAAATATCGTTCACGTCAAAATGGCGTCAATCTAATCAACACGGCTTCATATATCTCTGTTTTCAAATATTCTATTTCAAATATTTCTTTTTCAAAATGTTTCTATTTCAAAATGTTTCGTTCAACACATGACTAATCTCAACGGATGAGTATTGTCAACACATGAACCTTTATTTTATATTGATAAAGATGTAAATTTTATTATTAAAATATTTCGTTCAACACATGACTAATCTCAACAGATGAGTACTGTCAACACATGAACCTTTATTTTATAATATTCTTTATTTTTAAAATTGGAATGAGGCCCAATCAATTACCATATAGCGTTAACTATATGGATTTTCTACAACACAGATATTCAATAACAACGATGAATAATCAACCATCATCCAAGGTGCATTCTACACGGTATAAGCATCAAATATAAATATTCAACGCTTATAACAGTTTGTCAATCTATCAATCGACATACAACTAACTATTGGGATTAGTGTACGTCATATATCATCCCAATACCCATGTGGGGTTTTAAGCAATCAAACACATATTTTTATTTGTGCAGTTGGGCGATGTGTAAAATTTATCATCTCAATCAATGTCCTTCAAATAGGTGTACATAAACAAACCGTCCGGTTTGTAAATGAATATTTATTTATTCACATTCACGTTAAAAATTATATTTTTAACGATCAAATATTTTATATTAACCCATGAATTTTTATTCAGTTCATTTACAAAATAAATATGATATTTTTATTTTTCTAACTAATTTTAGAAAATTTCGGCGGCATAACGGCACGATACTAGAAACGGGACGAGGCCTAGCCTTATCCCCGGTCTAGAGAAGGCCCACGCCATTCACACATCAATCATATCAATTTCATTTCACCAAACAATTCAAATCAACCCAAACAATCTAACTAACTACACAACCAAACAATTAAACAAACAAGCCATCCATGGTCTGTGGATGACGGGTGTCGGGTGCTACTAAACAGCGTCTACATCCTAGTATATATATATATAACTAGAGAAGAAATAGAAGAGTGAGAAATTCTCACCGAAAGCTATCCCAACTTCACGACACTCCTATTTTAGAGATCTTCGTTGTTCTCGCCTTTTCGTCCTCTTCGTTGCCCGTAGCCACTACATATGTAAAAATCGAATTTTTTACTACGATTTTCAATATATAAAAATCCCATTTCAAAAAAATATAGATTTCGCCTTTATAAAAATAAAGATTTCGCCTTTATAAAAATATCATTATAAGAATCACATCTTTATTTCGATGTTCAATATATAAAAATCACATTTTTATCTCGATGTTCAATATATAAAAATCACATTTTTATCTCGATGTTCAATATATAAAAATCACATTTTTACTTCGATGTTCAATATATAAAAATCACATTTTTACTTCGATGTTCAATATATAAAAATCACATTTTTACTTAAATGTTCAATATATAAAAACCACATTTTTACTTAAACCCCCAGCATAAAAATCTCATTTTTATATTTCTAAAAGTCTCCTCCTTTTATTTTTAAAAATCAAAATTCTTCTTGTTTGAATCAAAACTTTTCTTGTTTGAAAAATCAAAACCTTTCTAATGTAACCATTTAATCTTTTAATCCATATTTACTATATAAAAACTGATTTTAAAAATATGGGTTTTAACATCTAATACTGATTTTATAAATATATTTTTAACATAAGAAAACTGATTTTAACTATGCTAAACCTATATAGAAAAACTGATTTTTATACATTGTAAAACTGTATTTCTATAGATTATAAAACTGTATTTTATTTATTAAAAAAAAAACTGTGTTAGAAAACTGAAATGGTTGTAAAGGAAAACTCACTGTTTTTTTTTTCTTTCAGGCGATATATCGATCGTCGTTCACCGATTTGGGTTCATCGCAGCTTCCTTCTCGCGGCGCCGGAGCTGGTGGATCTGCGGTGGAGGGTGAAGGAAGAAGGGGATAGGAGGCAAACGGTGGTGGAGGGGCTGAGGCATGAGTCAGCGCTGGAGCTAGGGGAATGGGGAAATCGCGCGTCAGGAGGGGGTTTGCGTCGCTGAGCAGCAGAGGGTGGGGGGGTCGTCGCCGGCGCGCGCGCGGTGGTGGTCCCACCTGGAGGCGCAATTTAGTTCTAGGTTTTTTTTCTTTATTTTGATTCGATTTTTTTTAATCGGGGAGGGGGGGTCTGCTGAGGGTTATAGGAGGGAAGAGAAGGAATTTTTAATTTATTTAATTAATTTATTTACTAAAAGTTGACTTTCACATAGGACCTCTAAACGAGGCCCACCGCCTGTCGTCCACAGCGTTTTACCCCCATTCCGAACACAATGGGATATGTATCGTAGGTTGATTCGATCGTTTGAATCGGTTTCCGTTAAATTTACATTTAAATCGCTATATTGAATTTTAAACGTACATTTCAAATTACCGGGGTCACATACTAACTCTAAAAATTCTCGAAAAATATTTTCTAACTTTGTATTGACGATACGGTCTTAACAAAACTAGTATCATCGAATTCTGAGACCGTTTGAAAAACGGCCATTTTCCAGTCGATTAAAATCAACTGAAACTGGTCAAACGCGTTTTCCTTTGCCACGCTCACATATTGATTCAAAAAATTATGAAATTTAAAACCTAGCAATAATTTGACACTGCGGATCCAACAAAAGTGGTTTCGTCGAAATCCGAGGTCGTTTGCAAAATGTCTATTTTTAAGGGCCTGAATTCCATAGCGACTATTCAGAATCTTCAACTGAACATATCTTTTGATTCCCGCTATGAAATTTTGATTTTTCAGATTCGCTGGAAAGATATTCTCGATTAGATCCTAATGTTTTTGGTTTCACTAAAATCCGGTTTGTTTTGCACCCGGTACATTCAATTGAAGTTTGAAATCGAATTATCGAACTACCGCGCCATTTTCAATTCTATTTATAATTATATATAAATATTTATATTCTAACGACGACGTATATAACAAATACGTTCTAATTATATTCAAAATAAATTTCTCGTCGATTTTATTTAAAATAATTCATTTTAAATAATCAAAATTCGCTAAAATTGCCAAAATAAAAAATTTAAACTGGCCCAGATTTTCGGGTTGTTACATCACACCTGTAGTTTCCTATACGCCCTAGAGGCACCAAAAAAGAACCTTGAAACACTGGACGTAGTGAGAGAATTCAAGGATATATTCGAAGAAGTCGGAAGTTTACCTCCTCATCGGGAGATAGAATTCCGAATCGATTTAATCCCTGGAGCGAGACCGATAGTGCAACCAAAGAGACGTATGGCACCAAAGGAAGTATCGGAACTGGAGAAACAGACTCAGGATTTGCTAAGTAAAGGCTTAATCCGACCCAGTTTTTCTAGTTGGAGCTCGGCGGTAGTATTTGTAGTAAAGTTTGATGGGTCGTTACGACTATGTGTTGACTATAGAGAATTAAACAAAGTGACCATCAAAAACAAATATCCTTTACCATGAATCGACGATATTTTTGATCAATTACATGGAGCGACCGTATTCTCCCAAATGGATTTAGCAACAGGATTTCATCAATTGAGAATCGCTGAGGATAGCATTCCTTTAACAACATTTAGAGGCCCGGATTTCTTTTATGAGTGGTTGGTTATGCCATTCGGTCTAACCAATGCACCAGCATTTTTCGTGGATTTGATGAACAGAATCTTTAGGAAAATTCTGAACAAGTTTGTTTTAATTTTCATTGACGATATTCTGATTTATTCAAAACTGAAGAGGAGCATAGCTATCACCTCAGAGTAGTATAAGAAACTCTAAGGAAAAATGTGTTGAAAGAGAAATTTTCAAAATGTCATTTTTGGAAATCTAAAGTGAGATTTTTGGGGCATATTGTAAACGGAGGTGGAATATCGGTAGACCCTGTGAAAGTTGAATCAGTACAACAGTGGAGACAACCTCGTACACCAATTGACGTTCGAAATTTCCTAGGATTGGCGGGATATTACCGAAAGTTTATCAAAGATTATTTTAAGATATCGTCTCATCTGACGAAATTGACGAAGAAAAACCAAAAGTTTATTTGGACCCCGAAGTGTGAAGAATCTTTTCAAGAGTTAAAGGATCGTTTAACCAAAGCATTAGTGTTAGCTGTTCCCGACGGTACGAGTAAATTTGAAGTTTACACTGATGCTTGTGGAACTGGATTAGGAGCTGTGTTGATGCAGAACCGTCGTGTAATTGCATATGCAAGTAGGCAATTAAAGATACACGAGAAGAACTATGCAACTCACGATCTGGAGTTATTGGCCATTGTTTTTGCATTAAAGATATGGAGGCATTATCTTCTAGGTGGAAAATTCGAACTTTTTACAGATCATAAACCATTGAGGTACTTATTTTCCCAGAAGGATTTGAATTTGAGACAACAACGATGGTTAGAATTTCTTGCATCGTATGATTTGGATATCATTTATACACCCGGCGAAGCAAATGTAGTAGTAGACGCTTTGAGTAGAAATGCAATTCTATCCCTATTGGAAGTCACACCGACTCTCCAAGAAAGGATTATGAGCAATCAAAGAAGAGACGCCAAACTGGAGAAGATCATGCAAGGAGTCTTGGATGGAAGGGAGACTGATTTCGAGTTGGATAACCGAGGAGTGTTAAGAATTAATAACAGATTATGTGTTCCAGATGTGGATGGATTGAGGTAGGAAGTTTTAAAAGAATGTCATGCATCAAAGTTGAGCATCCATCTGGGAATTCATAAAATGAATAACGATATGAAAAGAGTATTCTGGTGGCCAGGAATGATGAAGGATGTAACAACTTTCGTGAATGAATGTTTGCGTTGTCAGCAAGTCAAGGGAGATCATCAAAAGACTGTTGGACTATTACAATCATTAGAAATACCCAACTGGAAGTGGGAAATGATATCGATGGATATTATTGATGGATTGCCAAGGACAAGAAGAGGATTTGAAGGAATTTGGGTAATTGTCGATCGGCTGACGAAAAGTGTGCATTTTATTCCTGTAAAACCAACACGTACAGCCGCATCTTTATCCGAAGTCTTTATGAGGGAGATTGTACGATTACATGGAGTCCCAGCAAGCATTGTAAGCGATAGAGATCCCATCTTTACAAGTAACTTTTGGGGAGCATTGCAAAGTACTTTGGGAACGAGATTGAATCTCAATACAGCTTACCATCCTCAAACGGACGGTCAGACTGAGAGAGTGAACCGAATATTGGAAGATTTGTTAAGAGCATGTATACTAGATTTTGGAGGATCATGGGAAGATCATCTACACCTAGTGGAATTTTCTTACAACAACAGTTACCAGGCGAGTATACAAATGGCACCATACGAAGCATTGTATGGAAGACCTTGTAAAGAACCAGCATGTTGGATTGAATCCGGAGACAAATTAGTACTTGGACCAGACATGATCCGAGAAGCAACAGAGAAGGTGGAGTTGGTGAAGTTAAGAATGAAAGAAGCCCAGGATCGACAGAAAAGCTATGACGATCAAAGGCGAAGAGATCTTGTATTTGAGAGAGGAGATCTGGTATTTGTAAAGATTTCACCGATGAAAGGAGTGGTGAGATTTGGTAAAGCCGGAAAGTTAACTCCGCGATACATTGGACCTTTCCAAGTTCTGGAGAGAATTGGTTTTCAAGCCTATAGAGTATAATTTCCAGAGCATATGGCAGGGATTCACAACGTATTCCATGTATCTTATTTGAGGAAGTGTTTGCACGATCCGTCTTTAATTCTGGAACCATCTGTTCAACAAGAAATAGAGATTGAACCAGATTTAACGGCGACGACCATTTCGTATTATCGATAGAGAAGAAAAGCAACTTCGCAACAAAGCGATAAATCTGCTAAAAATTCAGTGGAGCGATAATCCGAAAGATTGCACGTGGGAGACCGAGAAACATATCAGGAAATTATACCTGGATTTTTCTACAGATTAGGTATGTTTTTCTATTTGGATATTTGTATAAAATGAAACCTTGGATTTCTTCATTTCTGTGAGCATTGGTATGTACATTCGTGAATTCAGTTTATTAGGACTTATGAACACCCTTGCTATGATTTTATCATTGACGAGTTCTATTTCCTTGTTTACTTTCCAGATGGCACCATTGATGAAGAGGACCGCTAGAAAAAGACTCACATCGCACCGAGAGATTACTAGCCAAGCGAGCGAGAGTGGGTGATTCTGAAGATGTTAGGGAGAGGATACCGAGTGATGACGAAGGTACACACAGGACCTTGGATGAGTCGTATGTAGGCAGGGAAGAACCCATGGAGCGAGAGCCAGACAGCACAGAACCCTCAGAGGATGATGATATACTTATGATTGAGACCGGTTTTGGAGATGATGATAGTGATGACGATGATAGTGACCGAGATGAGGATGAGGCTGAAGATATGGACATGGATGAGGATGATGAAGAAGAACCCGAGGAGGAAGAGGAGTTTGTCCCTGAGACACCGATAGCTGATATGAGAGAGCAGCCAGCAGAGTTTGTGGACCCAGCAGTAGCGATATGGGAGAAACTAAAGCAAGCACTCGTAGAGTATCACGAAGAAGGTGGATGGGTCGAGATTTTTGGAGAGTTTGGTTATCCTTGGATTCAGGTGTACATGATTCCGCCAGTGGAGGTTATAGAGATCTCTGATGATGAGGAGGAGATACCAGCTGCCCAAGGGATTATGGATGTTGTAGAGCCATCGAATGACGACGATGAGGTGGTTGAGGTAGTAAATATTTCCGATGACGAGTGGATAGTGATTGATAGTGACCCGAAGGAGTAGGGAGGAGTGTTGTGACTATGTATGTGTATATTATGTAGCTATAACTTGATTTAGTCAAGTATAGCCTATCTATGTAGTATGGTGCGTATGTCTAGTACGCGTATGAAACTGATGTATAATTAATGTACTAAGTAGTAGTGTTATGAAGTATCATCTTTTGGGAAAAATTCTTTCTATCTTTCTTACTTTTAATTTCGGGGACGAAATTCTTATAAGGGGGGTGGACTATAATGTCCCGACTTTTCTGACTATTTTTAAATCATTTTAATGAGGAATTAAAATGAGATTTACTAGTTAAAATAAATACTAAGTAGATTTTTGAAATATATACATATATGTATAAACATATGTATGGAAAAATGTATACAATTGTATGTCTTGAATATAAGACAAGTATAAAATATTTAAATAGAAATTCATATGGAATTATACATAAGAGAAAATATAATACTTCATAGTAAAAGCAAGGGTGTTAAAAACAATAAGGCCTTACAAACATGAATAAAATAAGGAGTATTGTGTTCATATGAAAATAAAAACAACACAACATGAACATGTTTGCCATGAGACAAGTCGGCTACCATATAACAAATAACACAAAACATTTTTGTTCTTTTGACCATGATAAATATCTCAACAAAAGACAGAAGTGAGACAAAGCATTTAATGCAAGCTACTTGAAATAGTAATCTAGGATTTGTAAAACCATTTCCTAAAATCCTAAAATGAAATTAGCATGTGCAGTTCCTTAGGCAAGAAGAAAATATCAAGTAGGAAGAGACAAAGGAAAACAATTGTTTAAAGCTTAAAAATCCAAAGAAAGGATCTTTGCATTAAATGAAGGTAAGGCCAAACCTTCTAGAAGTCATCACCTAGGATTCATTCATTGGCTAGGATCCCTAATGAGACAAACCTCTCCATGTGTAATGACCCGAAAATCCGGTCCAATTTGAGCTGACTAAATAACACGAGTCCAACCCCAAATTGCACTGAAAATTCAAGAAATTAATAGAAAGAAGATAGAGGGTGAGGATAGATAAGATAGAACTAGTAGAATAGAAGAAGAAGAAGAAGAACATCATCAGAGTAACACGAATCTCACAGCGGAACGAATAAAATATAACATAACTTTTGAAATACAAACAGTATATGTATAACATAACATTTCAGAGTACAACACTTACAACAACAGCGGAAATAATAATAGCTATATGATCCTGAAGCCTCCTACTCCAAGCTCTCCAAGTGTATCTGTAAATCCCGACTACTTGACTGCCCGTACAAATTTAGGCACCCAAGAGTTTAGGGAAACAAAACAAATAAACTCTGGGTCAGTCATGTGACTGGTGTGAGTAAACTCAAATCATTTAAACAGGTATATGATATCTCATAAGACCACGCCGTGAATACGGAACGGGTTTTTCCCTTATGAGAATCCAAACATCTTTGAAAAGCAATATCATTCTGATATTATGATAATGTCTAAATACAAATAGATATCAGTCTAGTAGAAACGCTTGCATCTCACGTTCTACATATATAGTATACAATCAAAACCGCAGGTGCGTATTGGATGATTGGGTTTTCCAACTATGACAAGGTAGAGAACCACCTTCCGATCAGTGTACTCTAGGAACGATACACTGGAGTTCAACAAGAACATCTTGCAACTCAGCCACACATGACCGACCACTCATTTCGCTTGAGTGTATCGAATGTACATCACCAACGGTTGGGATCAGCAACCGTTTCCCGTATATATATATGGGTCAGCATTGATAGATTAAAGAAGCAAATGAATATTCTCTAGATAGGTGATTATACACCCTACTTCGGTGCGACCGACTTAGCCATGCTGCCTGCCTGATTTCTGTCATTTACCGGATGTGAGGCTAGAGGTTACGCTTACTTTCCATTCATTGATAACACGATCACTTTGAATGCCACATTATCAGATCCGTTAATCATTAGTTGGATCTGCACAAATAGATTCTGGATATTATGCGAAGGGAATAAATCCGTTGGCCACCATATATATTTGTACAGTCCAACTCTTTCGATCATTGGAACTATTCTGTCAGACATTCGTCCATATACGTTCGTTCTGGGACTGAACGAAACCGAAGGCACTATTCTGTAAACAGGACAGCCCTTGCACTTTACTCCGTCTTCAATTTCTTCATCGTATTTGATCACAACGCTTATGTCGATACGGAGTGGTTCTTCGGATAATAATCCAACCGGTCTCTCCATATTAACAACGTAAAATGGTCAAAACTTCGATAGTCTGTGATTTAACTATCAAATGAAAATATGTCGGTGTACAAACAACGATCTTAATTCCAAATGGAATTATCAATCCAATCATCAATCATATATATATATATATATATATTCATATTTCCTTATTTTCTAAAACTAGAAAATATACATTTTCAACATTGGAAAACATTTCCAATCCTCATTTACGCATCACTATCATTCCACAACTATTAGTCCCTAACTGTAAACTAGTAAGAGAACAATTCTCTAAGTATAAACCCCGAAGGCCGAAACCAACATCAGATCAACACTCAGAAAAATATTCAACTTACCAATCTCTAGTCAGTTTCTAATATTGTTTAACTCTATTTGATTTACTCTTATTCGAATACTATAGTCGATTAACTCTAGTGATTTAACTCTATCGAAAAACTGAATTCGATAAACTCCTTTTGATTAACTTGTATTCGGTTACTACATTCGATTAGCTAATATTAGACTATTCTTATTCGATTAACTAATATTAGACTAACTCAAATCAGGTTATTTCTAATTGAATGACTAATATTCAATTACTCTATTTCGATTATCTCTTTTATATCTCATCAATTTCCTTTTTATAACGTTTATTTTCCGTTACAACTATTTTCTTTTTACAACTTCTATTTACCGTTACAAATATTCCTATTTACAACTTCTATTTACCGTTACAAATATTCCTTATTTACAACTTCTATTTACCGTTACAAATATTCCTTATTTACAACTTCTATTTACCGTTACAAATATTCCTTATTTACAACTTCTATTTACCGTTACAAATATTCCTTATTTACAACTTCTATTTACCGTTACAAATATTTCCTATTTATACCGTTTTATTTATCTTCTAAATAAATATTCCTTTATTCTATTTATTTTCTAAATAAATATTCTCCTTTTCAATTCTATTTATTTTCTAAATAAATATCCCTTTTATAAAACTCTATTTGTTTTATAAATAATTTCCTTTTATAAAACCGTGTTCGATTTATAAATAATTTCCTTTTTGTAAAATCCTGTGATTTTATAAAATCCCTTTATTTCAATATTGTTGAAATATTCCTTTTTACAACTCAGGGTTTCTTATGATATTTAAAATATCAAACAACGATGATCAATATCGTTCTAACATCCAAAATCAATAACAGATTATAAATCACAACATATATCACAATATATGAAAACAGTAAAATAATTTGTTGAGGAACCCAGTCGGATTCCTCCAACCTGTCTCCCTGCATCACAGATGTTAAACAATATAGATAACATCACTTTCAGTTCTATATGATATATTCTGTTAAACAGAATCAATATAGAAAATTTAACTAACTGACTAGCAGTTCAATTAAACAGTCAACATACAGTCAAACAACCAATATCTAACAGTTCTAAAAATACAACATGAAATTATAAAATGTTCAGAGTTAGTGAGATTTACTCACAGTTGCGCGTTATCGTTATATAACGAAAATCGATAGTTGATTCGGATCAGATAATTTATTTCGCTATAAATTGTACTCAGCTCCAATTTACTTCCAGTCAGCTCCATGGTGTAGCCACCATCCATACGATCCAAACGGATCTTGTTTCGCTGAGTTTCGATCACATATGAATAAGTTATCGCCATTCTAAGTTAATACATATTTATTTTAAATAAAAACTTAGAATTTAAAACCCCTTTTGGGCCTCACCCTCTATAGCCGGCCCAAGACCATTCCAACCAAGCCCAATATTACTCCTGTACACATAACTCCTCCTACGTTACACACAGTAACTTTCCTCTTCTTCTCACGTTGCATACTTGGCCAACTTCTTTTGACAACACGATCCCCTCTTATATGTCCAACTGCTTTGAAGAAATTAAAGCATAACCAATACTATTACTCCCATTTTCAACCCCTTTCCCCACTGTCTCGTTCACGCAAGTTCCCAGATCTTATTTCACGTTCAAAACTTGTGTTTCCGTTCTATCCCAATATGTATAGTAAAAGCAAACCTGCCTTGGTTCCCATCCCAGTATACTGCTATGTTTGTCCCTTCGTTTGTTCTTCTATTTGTACTGCTATTCATAAATTTGCACAATCCTTTGGTTCCTCCTTCCCAAGTTTGTCCACTGTTGAGTCTACGTTTTGGCCTTCACTGCTCCTGAAAGCGTCCCAGCTACCATGTTTGTAAATACCAAAACAAACTTCCGCCTTTCAAACAAACAGCCCACATCCTTTTGTTTCTCCACGCATGCCCCCTTTCACCTCAACAACCGCTTGACGCCATCTCCGCCCTCCATCTGAACAGCATCCGAAAATGCCCCAAAGCTCGACAGTCCCTGCTCTGCCTTGCGCCGTCAAAACCATCTGAACCACGCCTTGTTTCTGATGTCGATACGGCCATCTCGGTGAACGCAATCCGATCATAACGGGTCAGATTCGAGATCTCGGAAATGTTGAACCAAATTGTATTTGAAGTTGTTGGAGAAAGTAAGTAAGCTAGGAGACGGATCGAAGTGGAGTTTTAATTGTTGGGAAGAAAAAAATAGAAGTGGCGGCCTCCCATTTTGATTCCTACAGAACGATGGAATTAGGGTATAACGTTTTAAAGGGATATTTATAGATGTTCAGTGCCTTAGTTGTGAAGGTATAAACAGTAGCTTAAAGGGACAAGGAGAAGACAGGACGTGGCGTGAGAAGTGAGTGATGCGTGAGAAGGTAGGTGCAGTGTATTAATGAGAAGTGATTGAGGTGAGAAGGTACGGGTGAGTGCAGAGAAAATGTGTACAGCTAGGGTATTAAATAAATAGCAACATAGCAGGTCATCAAATGAAGGAACGTGAAATAGGCATATGCACTGGATTTGAAGGTACACTAACTTATATGAAAGAAGAGTAGGGTAGAAGCATCAAGGTAGGACGTTGACAAACCATCAATTAGTAGTCGTGTGTTTATATATGTAAACAGATTATTAAATTCTAAGTTATGCAGTTTAGCGTACCCTACTATGGAAAAATCCTTTTACGTACGGACTGAAATAAAAATACTGTTGTGTCGAGGTCGGTGCCACGATCCCAAAAATATGATAATATCGGTAGATGGACTCATATTGTGAAACCCCGAAATGTTGATAAAGGGTGCCAAATACTCCAAATAAAAAGTTGCTTATTTAATTAATTAAAAATTACCATAAAATTCTAAAAATTAAATTATCACTATTTCCCAAAAGAACCTTGTCTAAATTCAAACCTGATCTCTAGTTATATTGAATAAACCGTTACGGTCGATAAACGATTCTATAGCGACTATTCTAAAATTTGATTTGGACATATCTCAAAATCTACACGACGAAATCCTGATTTTTCTCTTCCACTAGAAAGATATACTCCACCAGCTCTACGCATTTCTTGGTTCACAAAAATCCAATTTAAAACGGACCCTGTATATTCA
Organism: Allium sativum; assembly: GCA_030737875.1. NCBI lineage: Eukaryota > Viridiplantae > Streptophyta > Magnoliopsida > Asparagales > Amaryllidaceae > Allium > Allium sativum. Next base: position 300,088,233 of record CM060922.1, read on the forward strand.
GTTGAGGTTCGAATCGCCAAATAGCGAACTGCAGCGCCATTTCGAGCTCGAATTATAATTATATTAAAATTCTACCTTCTAACGTCGACGATTAAATAATATATTCGTTATTTAAATAATTAAATAAGTTAATTATTACCCCGTCAAATATCCGGGTCACTACACCATGCATGTGCCTTAGGAGAATATAGGAGAAAAGGGTTAAGGCTAGAAGGATTTGCACTGTTCAAGCATGTGCAGAAATTCATTGTTAAATGCATGAAAACCCCTATAAATATCACTCAAGTTCCACACTTTCTTCACACTAACAAATCTGAGTTCACTTCTTATTTCTGAAGCATTTTCTGGATCTTGGAAAGCAATTTGGTGAGTGAAATACTCTTAATTTTCTATGTTTAAAACACTTACTGTAAAACAGTTTTACATAGATCAAACTGTCAACTTTAGATATCATCATTGTTTGCCGCTGTCGACCAGTAAAACATGATGTTAGAACACCTTGATTTCATCTCTATAGAGTGATCTCTCATGAAGTGTGTGCCATTGAATGTAATGTGTAAGTTGATGTGATGATTCACAGTTTTTAACAGCACCTGTATATGTCTGTAAAATACAGAACATATGCATTTTGATGATTAAACCATATTGATTCACATTTGTTTGATGAAAGTATATAGAATGTAGTACAAACATAACACCTATTACCAAATCAAATGAATGGAAAAAACATTTCAAAGTATACATATGTTAAAACAGAATACAGTGAAGTTCTCTATAAAATGCAAATTCAAAGTTGATTTTCAAATGTTGTAAAACTTACTTTGATGTCATGAATAGAATCACTGATTAAAATAACGATTTTTAGAATGAAAATCATGATTTTTAACAAAGTAGATTGCGAGAATTTCGGGAATGAACTGAAAATTGTCTTGGATCAAATTCCGACCATCGGAGACACTTGGGGTCAGGCGGTTGCGAGGGAAGGATCATCGGGGACAGGGGTACCGGGGAAAAATGAAAACGGATTTTTCTAATGTATAGATTTTGCAAACGAATCGAAATTAGGGTTTTTACTGTGTAAATGGGTTCGGTTCTTTTCGTCGGAAATTTCTCGTTGATGGTGAACTTTGGGGAAGTCGGACGTGGGGGGATAGCGGCGTCAGGGGGGTGCGGTGTCGAGGCTAGAAGGGTTCGGTGTCATATGGTCGGAGGTGCGAGCACGAGGAGGATTCTCCGATGATGTTTTTTGACGAGGGGGAGCTCGAACAGTGATTTCACTGTAGCGGCGGAGGATTGATGATCAGGTGGTTGGAGGTTGACCTGGAGGCGAAGCGTGGGGTGATGGGATGGTCGCGGTGGCGTCACGAATGCCAACGGTGGTGTGCACGTGCACCACTGTGCACGGCTACCTGATGAGAAATGAATGTGCCAAACCGATTTGGCACTTGCCAAATACTTTGTTTGGCACTTGCCAAACCAAGGCTTGGCACTTGCCAAACCAGATTTGGCATTTGCAAATCTTGGCACTTTGGCAGTGCCAAAATCTGGCACTTTGGCAATGCCAAGGCCTTGTACTTTGGCACTTGCCAAGTCCGGCACTTTGTTAATTCGCCAAATTGATTGTAATAAAGCGATGATTTAAATTAAAAATAGTTTAAATTTAAATTTGAAATATAAATAAAAATAAATAATTAAATAAAAGAAGTGTTTTTATTTAATTAAGCAAAGGCAAGTGGAAAATAAAAGCTGAGATCAAACCGATGAATTCGACTGTAGAAGTTCACTCAGTTCGAAATATAAATAATACTTGAATAAATGATTTAAAATTTATTATTTAAATTATTTATAAAATAAATAATCATCAAGGGAGAAATAAAAAGGAAGGAAGTAAGTTGAAACATCACCGACCACAAATAATAAAGGAAAAGAGAATACAGTGTGCGAAGCACGGGAAATTTTCAAATGATGAACAAAACACTGTCAAAAATCATATACACCTCAACTGATTTATTTAAAGGAAATTTTTACTGTATTGATGTGAACCAGATAAGCAAAACACTGTTTATAGAATAATAATTTATCTGAAACGGAGTAATACTCCTGATTAAAACGATAAATATTTATCGACTGTAAAAAGAATATTCGTACATCGTTCGAAGAGTCCGGAATAAACGAATTCCACTTCGATTCGAAGTTTACGATGCATAACAGAAAGCTGAAGTCAACGAGATGCAAGCGTTATTATAAAATAAGTTTGGTCTGTTCAATTCCAGAACAAATCTGAATGGACGAGTGTCTGACAGCGTATGTCAGTTAGATTTTACACATCGGATTTACGTAAGTATATTACGTTGGTAGCAGAAGAATTCGTTTCTCTTTTCTTTATTACCCGTAATATATTTGGGTAATCGAATGAGTATTTCTGACGGATAGGACGATGTGGCATTCAAAGAATGTAAAAAAATAATCTGTCAGAAGAACAACGTGACCTCAAAACTTCACAACCCGGAAGTAAAAAAAGTTGGGCTAGGCAGCATGGCTAGTTAGGTCATACCCAAGTAGGGTATATTATCACCATCTAGAGGACTTCCTTATTTAACTTCTTAAATCTATTTCGCTGCTGTAGCATTCGAAAACGGTAAATCGAGCTCAACCGTAGGAGTGATAATATATTCGTCACACTCAAGCTAAATGAGTGGACGATCATGTGTGGCCGGGTTTGACGTTCTTGTTGAACCCCAGTGTATCCTCTCTAGAGTACACTGATCAGTGGGTGCTCCCATACCCTGTTTGTTGGAATCCAAACTCCAATACGCTCTCTGCGAACTTTTAAAGTTGTATACTATATACGTGAACGTGAAATGCAAGCGTTTCACTAGATTTTTAGTTATCTGTTACGAACTATTATAATATCAAATGTTTGATATAAAGGACTTAGATCATTTTCCAGATATTAGACATGGATGGATCTAAAGATTTCTAAAGTAAATGAAGCGTCATAATGAAAACCTTAACACTTATTTCCCTGTTTACATTGTTTAATTATGTTTCCTCACACCAGTCCCCTGACTGACCCAGAGTTTATTTCTGTGTTTCTTAAACTCTTGGGTACTCATAATATTTATTATGATTAGACAAGTAGGTCCATGTAAGGCAAGTGGAACATGATGCAGAACAAGTTCAAGACCCAGTAGCACATATGTTTAACTACCCAGTTTGAGTATCTATGGTATTGTAATATGGCACTGTATAATTATGATGTTGAACCATGATGATGTATTATGTACTCTGATGTATTAGACTTTGTGATGTAATATATAAGTATTTGTGAAATTCCTCTGTGAGATTTTGATAACTTCTTACTCTTCTATTCAATAAGTTCTATCTTTTCTATCTCATCTTCTAAATTCTTTCAATAATGACACGATTTCCCAAGCATGGAAAATCGCGCCGTTACAATAAAACTGATTATTTTATTTTGCTAGTACCTATTAAATTAAAACAAAGGAGATAAAATAAATAAAGAAAGATTATCACTCACTGGATTTTGGTTTTTTCCTGAGAAGGGGGTGGTTGATGTTGGAGGGGACGATGGCAGGTCGGAGGGGCTTCATGTGGCTCGCCGCAAGTGGTCAGGGGTGGGAGGGTTTCACGTCGTTTGGTGGCTTGGGGCTTCGTGGCGGTTTAATTAGAGTAGGAGAGAGAAGCGCCTGAGGGGGGGAGAAGGAAGGGGGAGAGGAAGGAGTCGCCGGCGTTGGGGGCTCCCGGCGGTGGGCGGCGTCGCCTGGAGGGGGGCGCGATGGAGGACGAGAACGTCGATCTCTTTGTTTTTTTAGAGTGTTGACTGTTGAATGAGGGAGGAAGGGGGTTTTATATAAAATATTATTTTTATTCCATTTTAGTCCAAAAAAGTTAATTCTTTATTCGAACACCAATTCGAGCCCAACGACTGTTGTCCCCAGCTAACTACCCCCATTCCGAACACAATGGGATATGTTTCGTAAGCCAGTTCGGCTATTACGATCAGTTTTATCAAATTCAAAATATAAAACAGTATATATTGAATTTGAACGTACATTTTAATTTACCGGGGCCACATACGGACTCTAAAAATTCCCAAAAAATATTTTCAAGCTTCATATTGACAATACGGTCCTAACAAAACTAATTTCGTCAAACTCCGAGACCATTTGAAAAATGGCCATTTTCCAGATGATTAAAATCAACTAAAACTGGTCAAACGCATTTTCCTTTGCCACGCTCACATATTGATTCAGAAAATTACGAATTTTGAAAACTAGCAATAACTTGACATCACGGATCCAACAAAAGTGGTTTCGTCAAAAACCGAGGTCATTTGCAAAATTTCCATTTTTAAGAGCCAGAATTCCATAGCGACTATTCTGAAATTTCACCTGGGCATAACTTTTCATCCACGCTATGAAATTTTGATTTTTCGGATTCGTTGGAAAGATATTTTCAAATAGGTTCAAATATTTTTGGTTTCACTAAAATCCGATTTTTTTTAATCCTGTACATTCATCTGAACTTTGAAATCGAATTTTCAAACTACCGCGCCATTTTCAATTCCTTTTATAATTAAAATAAAATATTTATATTCTAACGACGATTTATAGAAATATATACGTTCTAATTTTATTCAAAATAAATTTCTCGCCGTTATTATTTAAAATAATTCATTTTAAATATTCAAAATTCATCAAAATTGCCAAAATAAAAATTTTGGATTGGCTCAGATTTCCGGGTTATTACAACCATTCTCAACACAATGTCAACATGCAATTTAGTTGGATTCAGTGGATTTATGGACTAACTGAATTAAAGATCAGAGATTATGGAGTTTGCGAATTAGAGGTTGATTAGCAATTTTATAATCTAGAATACAAGAACAGACTGATATGTATACTTGACGAAGTTTTTTGAGTTGTCACCTTATAGTTATTTCTATGTTTTTGTATTGGTATTTATACTACAGCTGTTCCGAAATTTCTGATGAACAAAAGGCAACAATCTGTAAGAGATTATATGAGACTGGTAAGGTCTATTTTATTTTCTTTATAAATTTTAACTAGATACCTGTGTAGCGAGTATGAAAATAAAGTGAGTATGATGATCCATGGTTTGATTAAACACAGGAGAAACATAATTCTAAAATGCATACCAATACATGACAACTAGAGTATTCATAAAATATTTGCAGGTGCCAATATAGGATAGTGAACTCTTGTAATTGGTGGACCTCGCTTATAAAAAGAACTTGGGTAGATATGGCATTTTGTTCATTCTATTGATTAGTACATTTCTCTCTCCTTTTATATATTTATTTTGTTTTTATAGGTATGGGTTTTAGGTGTTGATCATGAGATGAAACTGTTATACCAGTTATTGTGAACAAGCATAGGATTGTTGGCATTGTTGTGTGGAAAATGCTATACCTGTATTGAAGATCTTTGCTTTATTCATTTAAATTACTTATTCATAAAATGTTTGGGAGATAACTAATCTTAAGATTTGATATAAAAGTTTATATTTCAAACTTTATCGAACTTGTAGTATCCAAGTAAAAAATCTTTTATAATTATTTGATCAAATGCTTGGTTACCATATGATTTTTTGTTCATATACCATAAATATTCTTCTTCATTGTTTCTAGTGCATATTGCTCTTGCATCACAGTCAACCGGATTTGAATTTTGGATTATTTAGTTAACATGGTACTAATATACTTAGTAACAAATAGGTAAATATACGAATATTTTCCGCTTTGGAGACCGTTACATACATTCAACCTTTTGCTAAGAACTATACTACATGACATCCTAGCAAATGTTGCAATATCATATATTTATATTATACTACTTTCAAATATAATTATGCATACAATAGTATATTAAAAATAGTTAACAAGCTTACACAGATGCAAGCTTGTCACTGCAAGCATGTTTGTTCACTTCTTGCATAATTTCATGTTTGTGGTGCAAGTGCCGCTGTTCGAACTTGCATTGGTGCATAGCAATTGAAAGAAACATACTTTTAATGTATAACAATGCATAATCTTAATATCTTTATTTTCATACAAGTTGAACTATTTTTTCGCTACGGCGTATTTTAGAATAAGTTTAACTAGGCAATGCTTTTAGTTCACCATTACCATTGGAAGTAGATGCTTGGAAGGTTTGGGTTGATTCATTAGTGGTACCTGAACTAAATATCTATAATACTAGATAAGAGGTTGGGATGACTGTTTCTTAGCATAAGGAGTTTACCTCTTTTGAATAGTATGTATATGTATTTTATTGATATATATTATGAATTTTTTTATGTCTTGTAAAGGGGTTATAAATTCAAAAATGGAGTATACTTGAATTGTTTTCAATTATTATGAATGTAATCATTTCGTGAGTAACATAAATGATTGTAGTTACTATTGGTGAAATATTGGTTTTAACTATAATATTACGAAATTTATGTTTAATAGTGGTTGTGAAGAGTTGAATTATGTGCGTATGTAGAAGTTATAAAAACTTTTGCTGCAGTTGCCATTTTTAGTTGTAGTAGATCCAACTAAAACTTTTACAAATAGTTGTAAACCGCTACCACAACCAACTAAAACAGTTATAGAAATGTTACATTGCAACTCTCACAAATAGTTGTAAATAAGCCTCTTACAACTACTAAAAGCTGTTGGAAAAGAGTGTCGTTATAAATTTTTGGTCATATAGCTTGGCATACATTAAAATTTTAAGTTAGATGAAAAAATTTAGTTTATCATGTCAAAAAACCTCAAACAGGTTTTCCAAAAATCCACTGCACAATTTCAGCCCCCCGCTAATTTCACCATACTCTTCCTTCTCCCTAGCATCTCTTTCTCAACCAAACAACCATCATGCGTTCCTATGCCACCCAACAAACCCTAGTGTGATTTATGTATCTAAATCATCGGATCGGGAAAAAGCTGTTGGAAAAGAGTGTTGCTTCTATTTTTGGTACTCCTCTTAATTTGGACAAGTTCATGGATGGGATCGGGAAAATTACCTTTTTTCCATGTGCTTGTTGAAGCATCCAATTCTTTCTCATATCCTATGCAAATTACAATTTTATCTGAAGACGACCGTCTGATTATGCAGGATGTTGAGTGTAAATGGTGTCCTCCCACATGTTCTAATTATCATTGTTTTGGTCACTTAGAAACTGTCTGTCAGTTTACTAAAGTTTAGGTTTCAAAGCAAATGATTCCCTATAATTTGGTGGATATTGACCCTTTGTTGCTGAATCAGATTTTCCTTCCTCTCAAGTACAAAATTCCATTGATTTTAGTTTTGATCATAGTCTGATAGTAGATGAATTATTTATGAGAATTGTTAACAAAGAACTAAAATGTTCTTTTCTAGAGTCATTACATCACAATGCTTGTAGTGAGTCGGTGAAGAAGAGTCCTTTACAAAATGAGTGTTCTTTTCATGATCTTAATTTAGATGAGATGTGCTTGAAGTGGTAAATGATGATGTTGAAATTCCAGTCAATAATAAGTTAATATCAAGGTTGTTGATCAATCTTTTCCAAGGCCTAAGCCAGTGCTAAGGTTAGTGTTGCGCCTCGAATTTTCCCAACCTTCGAAGAGATGGGAAAACGCGGATTGTAATGAGAACACGATGCATCAGAACACAAACATGAGAACATTTCATTGCCATTAATACAATTTACATTGATTAACATAGAAATGTTTTTAATTTATACTCGTATATTTTATCTTTTGTAAATAAATAAATGATACTTTGGTTACTTTTGTATGTTTTTACAGGATGTCAAGAAATGCCTCCTTCGTTTCAAATTAAAGGCCAACTACAGATAAAAAGCCACTTCCCCGTATTAAAGCCACCTCTATTACAAAAGACGTTGTAGCTCACTGGTAATTGCATGGAAATTTGTACTGAGAGACCTGAGTTCGATCCCCGTCGAGCTCACTTTTTGCCAAAGAACAGAACGCGTTCACACTGGCCCTTTGCTATGAAGAATATATTAATTAGTGTTATATTATATATATACATATTCATGTGTATGTATGATATTCACTAATAGACATTTCAGGAGTAGTCATGGAAATCAATTCAGAACATTCATTTTTCAATTTCCAATTAAAAGAATTTCTGATAGAAATATTGCCAAGAAAAGATCAATTTTGAAGATTTTATCCCTTGTTGCCTTTGGAGTCTAATGAGTATCCTTGTTTGGAAGAATTAATCACATACAATCTGGTCATCAATCAATCAATCAATTTGCCACATGGAAGATAGGGAAGATTTGGAAGATATTCACCGTGATTTGCTTTCCAATCAAGCTTGGTCAAGGAAGGCAAGAGATATGATATTACTTCTTGGGAAAAGAGGGCCATTTAGTCATTGATTTGATTAGGATTTGGTCTACATCTCTATAAATATATATGATGTCCCATTGTAAATCCCATTCATTTTTCTATTTTGTATTCTCTTTTGTTCTAATAAAAGTCTTTTCTTTTTTCTAGTTTTATTGTTATTTTAATTTCATAACAATTTGTGTTATCTACCTAATTAGGTTTGGGTAGAATGTATATTGTTATTGTCTTTTATTACTGCTTGTTAGCGATTCACTGTTGATTAGTTTCAACAGGAATCCTACTTTTAATTTCTGTTATTGTTCTAGTTGTTATTCTCTTTTTCTAGTAATTGTTCCTTTTCTTTTCAATTGTTGAATTTGATACTGATTAGATTCAGAGTAATTTCAACAACGTAAAAAAAAACTCCAAACTTCGTCTAACTCGCCCAAGAATAAATAGATAATAATTTTTATAACACCTCCCTGTGTTCGACCTGTATGCTACACATCTGTATTCTTGCAGAATTTAATTTAAATGTCGCGCCTTACTGATTCATAGAAAAACAGCGATCAAGTTTTTGGCGCCGTTGCCGGGGAGGTAACGATTAAATTTTATTGTTTATTTAATATCTGATTCGTGTTAGTTTTTATTTTTATTTTTGTTTTGCTAAAAAAATCTCTTTATTAGTTGATTTTGTATCAAACATTGGTGCTAGAATCATCTAAACAAGAGAAGAGAAAAAAATTTCTTGCCACTTTTGTCTCTTAGTTTCTTTTCTTTAATCTCATCTATTCCTTCCTTCCCAATTTTTACATTTGTTTGTTCCCTCTTGCGAATTTATTCCTACTTTAGGCAAATAATAAAAAAAAAAAGAACTTGCCAAATTTTCTTGACCTTAATTCCTTTTTTTCTTTCATTTATTTATTTCCTTTTTATTTCTCAATCTGCTTCTTTTCTTTTATAAATTCTTCCTTCTTTTCAATTCTAAAGAAAAAAATAAAAAAAAACCTTTCAATTTTTGCTTTATTTCTTTCCATCTTTCCATTTCTTTTCCCAATCTTCTACGTTCTCTTTCTTCTTTAACAAATCAGAAAAAAAAAGAAAATTTTTGTCATTAAATTCTTCCCATTGTACAAATTCTTGCCATTTTCTTATAATTTCTTCTCACAAATCTCCTTCTGTTGCAAATCTCTTACCCTTTTTAAAAAAAAAAACAAATTTCTTTCTAAATTTTCTCGTTGTTGCTGAATAATTCCATTACCCAAATTTCTTTCCATTTTGCAATCACCTTTTTATTTTTCACATCTTTAATTTGCTTGCTATTTTCTCTCATTGCTTTCCTTTTATAAAAAAAAATTGCCACTTTTTCTTTTAATTTCTTACCAAATTTTCAGTTTCTTTCCTTCATTTCCTTTCCTATTTTTTATACACCCTTTTCTTCATTTTAAAAATTTTAGAAGGAAAAAAAAGTTACCAATTTTCACCTATTTCTTTCCTTTTTATTTCTCAATCCCATTCTCTTCTTTTACAAATTCTTTCTTCTTTTCAACATATTAATAAAAAAACAACTCTTTCCTTTTGCTTTTTCGTTCCCTGTTTTCAATAGAATCTCCTTCCCTCTTTCTCTTTTCATTTATTTTGTTTCCTTTTACTTTAGATTTATTTTCTTCTAATACTATTCCTTTCCATTTTTTCTGAAAAAACTCTTGATTGGCAAATTTGATGTTATTTATTGACATTGCAATCTCCAAAAACAAGAAAAAAATATCTTGCTAGTTTTGTCTTCTATTTCTTTTTTTTCCTTAATCTTTTTCCTTATTTTAACAATTTTTTAAAAAAAAAAGAAATCAAAATCAAGATCAAGCGAAAGAAGGAAAACAAGCAAGACCGAAGTGGAGAAATTCAAAAGTCAAACAATTGCAAATAGTTGAAGTCGAATTGTTGGAGCGGTTGCACACCAAGTGGGGTGTGAACACGCTAGCGCTACCCAATTTCACTGGAGGACTGCCGATCAAGGTGAGAAATTTTTAAAACTCTACAGGTGCTCTACTGCAAAAGAATAAAAATATAGACAATTGTTGTAAAAATTTTCTACAGGGGCAGCGGCTTGAATGTAAATTTTTAATTTGTGCAATTAAATTGTGTGATTATTGTTATTTCTGCACTTTTTATTCATTCTGTTAAGGGCAATACCCCAATTCACATAAGGTAAGGGATTTCATCACCCTTTCCTTAGCCCACAAATTGCATTTCATCGTAGAATCTAACTAATAATAACGGTTAGATGTTGGACTTAAGGGAGTCACGGGCTCATCTAGGGCTTAATTGTATTGTGATAGTTGATTCATTTGGAACGAATTATTTCTTGGTGTCTATACTAGGGCAGAGAAATAACCGTTTATAAATATTACGGTGATTCGTAAATATTATATCGGTTGTTACTCTGAAGGTACTTAAACCTTCGGCTGCATTGCTAGGGTGATTCCTGGTGCACCGATAACTCCTGTCTGTTAACTGGCTAAGAAATCTTTTGATCTAAGTAATCAAACGTGTCACTATATAATTTTGGGTTAGGAGCCATTAAGGACAGAAAATTTCATTGTAGCTAAATTCTGTGCTTGCATTTAACAACGATGAGTGAAAAAAGTGTTAGCCAACAAAATTCTCCTAGGGATTCTCGAACCAACCAAAATTTTCCAACCGAATTGGATCAAAATCGAGTGAATCACAACTTTCCAAACTTTGGGGATCAAAACCAAACAAATCAAAATTTTCAAAACCTCAATATCCAAATAGGTAGACCCTCATCTCTTCGTGATCGATGTTATCCGACTAGGACCGTTCAACCATCTGTCATTGTGTTCCCACCAGCTGAAGGAAACAATTTTGAGCTAAAACATTCTTTTATCCAAGGGGTACCAAAGTTTACTGGATCTGAAAATGCTTATGAATTTCTGAGTGAATCTGAATTGTATGCTTCCACAACAAAAATGCAACAACTATCTAACGAATTGATCAAGCTAAGGCTAATTCCATTTGCACTACTTGAAAGCGCTAAAAGATGGCTAAATTCTCTTCCAAGACATTCCATAAGAAGTTGGGATGAATTTGTCACTGCATTCTTGAAAAAGTTTTTCCCTTTTCATAAAACTCTAAAAATCCGAACCGAGATAAATCAATTTTGTCAAAATGAGGGGGAAACTTTTTCAAAATACTTTGAGAGATTCAACCAGCTATTATATAGTTTCCCTCATCATGGAATTCTAAAAGATCACTTATGTCAAATTGCATATGAAGGGACAAACTATCAGACTAGAACTCAACTAGAATCAATGTGTGGAGGAGATTTTATGTCTAAGACAGCCGGTGAAGCTTGGCAATTCTAGAAGATAATTCTGAAAAGGACATGCAATGGGAATCAGTTCATGTTCCCATTCGTACTTCTACTAGAGGAGTGCATGTCGTGGACCCAAGTCAAATTCCCTTAGAAAATCAAACTCCTCAAGAAGGAGAAGGGTTACCCCACTATTACTCTCAGGACCAAGCTAATGCTATAGCTCAAAATAATCCTTACTCATCCACATACAATCCTGGTTGGAGGAACCACCCAAAATTTTCTTGGTCAAACCCCAATAATTCGGCTAACCCATCTCACGTGCAACTCTTTATTCCCAATCCGAATTATCAAGCTCCACCTCCAATTTCTCAAACCACTCAAACAACATCTCAATCCAAACAACCTTACATGCACCCCACTTTTCAATCATCAAACCAATCATCTCAACCTTCTCAACCATCACAAGACATTGTGCGTTTAGAAAAACAAATGGAACAAATGATGAATATGATAAAGGAACTAGCGAAAAACAACGAGAAAGGAAAGTTGCCGAGTCAACCTGAGGTGAATCCAAAATATAACTCTCGCGCTGTAAATTCTTGTGAGGACGAAAACCATAATCCAGTCAATGCTGTTACAACCCTTTGATCTGGAAAGAGGGTTGATAATAACGTGGGCGACCCTGACGAACCTTCTAACTCGACCCCAACCCCTAATCTTGATGATCACCCATTGGCTTCGAATGCCAATTCCTCTAAACCTCAAGTTTCCTTAAATGTTGGCAATCCCAACAATTCTTCTCCCAGTGTCGGCAAACCTGACCCACCTTCGAAAATTAATGTTGGCAATACCAACATACCATCTTCTACGACCTTACCACCTTCTATTTCCTTGGATAAACCATCTTCCTCGAATGATGAAACTCATCACAGAGTTGAAAAACCAATAGCTCCATTTCCCCATAGGCTCAACAATAAGAAGAAAGCGGCAAATTTCGATAAAATCTTGGAAATTTTCAAACAAGTCCGTGTGAACATTCCCCTTTTAGACACAATCGAACAAATTCCTCAATATGCCAAATGTCTTAAGGAATTGTGCACACAAAAACGTGCAATTAATGTTCCAAAAACCGCCTTTCTAACTGCGAATACAAGCTCTGCTCTTTCGAATCTTACCCCAGTCAAGTACAAAGACCATGGTTGCCCTACGATTGATTGCAAAATAGGAAACATCCATATCTCTCGTGCCCTACTCGACCTTGGTGCCAGTTTCAATCTTCTTCCTTATACTGTTTATTGTCAACTTAGGTTAGGGGAAATTAAACCAACAAACATCACCCATCAGTTAACAGATCGGTCTGTCAAAAAGCCATTGGGAATTATCGAAGACGTCTTGATACAGATCGAACAATTTTACTTCCCTGTCGATTTCATAGTTTTAGAAACAGAGCCATTATCGCTAATGATAGCTTGAGGTGTGCCAGAGCGTGAAAAGATGGTTTCTTTGAGGAATTTGACAACAACCTTGTTGTCGTTGGTTTTGGTCGGAATGGCTTCAACCCATTTTGAGACATAATCTACCGCAAGCAAGATGTAAAGATTCCCAAATGAATTAGGGAATGGTCCCATGAAATCGATGCCCCAAACATCGAATAATTCAATCACTAAAATGGGGTTGAGAGGCATCATGTTTTGCTTAGTGATTCGACCCCGTTCTTTGACATCGTTTACATTTAGAGCAAAATTCGAAAGCGTCACGGAAGAGTGTGGGCCAATAAAACCCTCTTTGCAAAACTTTTGCAGCAGTTTTTCTTGCTCCAAAGTGACCGCCACAAGCATGGTCATGTGAGAAAGAGAGAATACTTTGGTGTTCATGATCGGGCACACACCTTCAAATGATTTGGTCTGGACAGTATTTGAAAAGATATGGGTCGTCCCAATAGAAGTTTCGAACTTTCGAGAAAATTTTTTGTTTATCTTGTTTCGACAATTCAACGGGCATTTGTTGTGTGACAAGATAATTCACAATGTCAGCGTACCAAGGGGTGTTAGAGATGGAAAGAATTTGTTCGTCAGGAAAATAGTCATCGATTTGGGTGTCGTTAACATTTTCGTGCACAATTCGAGAGAGATGATCAGCTACGACATTCTCAGAACCTTTTTTATCTCGTATTTCTATATCGAATTCTTGAAGAAGAAGGATCCAACGAATCAAGCGGGCCTTAGCATCCTTCTTAGAAAGCAAATATCGTAGGGTAGCATGATCAGTGTAAACTATGACTTTGGATCCTATGAGATATGGTCTGAATTTCTCAAGAGCGAAGACAACTGCCAAAAATTCCTTTTCAGTAGTTGAGTAATTCAATTGGGCCTCGTTTAAGGTTTTGCTAGCGTAATAAATGACTCGAGGGAGTTTATCGATACGCTGACCTAAGACGGCTCCAACTGCAAAGTCATAAGCGTCGCACATAAGTTCGAAGGGCTGAGTCCAATCAGGAGGTTGAATGATGGGAGCTGTGGTCAAGATTGACTTAAGAGTTTCAAAAGACGTTTTGCAGTCATTGGATAATTCGAACTTAACGTCTTTGGCAAGTAAATTTGAGAGAGGTTTTTAAAATTTTCGAGAAGTCCTTAATGAATCTTCTATAAAATCCCGCATGGCCAAGAAATGAACGAACATCTTTAACAGACTTAGGAGGAGGTAGATTAGCAATCAAATCGATTTTAGATTTGTCGACTTCAAGGCCATCTTTGGAGACGACGTGGCCTAGAACTATCCCCTTTTTAACCATGAAATGACACTTTTCCCAATTAAGCACGAGAGATTTTTCCTTACAACGTTTTAGGACGAGTTCTAAATGAGTGAGGCATTGGGAAAAAGAAGATCCATAGATTGAAAAATCATCCATGAATATTTCTAAGAATTCGTCCACCATATCAGAGAAAATACTCATCATACACCTTTGGAAAGTCGCGGGGGCATTACAAAGACCAAAAGGCATGCGACGATAAGTAAAGGTTCCAAATGGACAAGTAAAGGTGGTCTTGTGTTGATCCTCTAAAGCAATAGGGATTTGGTTGTAGCCAGAGTATCCATCGAGAAAACAATAGTACTCATGACCCGCTAAGTGTTCGAGCATTTTGTCAATAAAAGGTAAGGGAAAATGGTCTTTTCGTGTGGCTGCGTTGAGCTTCCGATAGTCAATACATACATGCCATTTTGTTTTGATTTTTGTTGGGACAAGCTCGTTACTTTCATTTTTGATCACTGTGACTCCTGATTTCTTTGGTACGACTTGTAACGGACTCACCCAGGTACAATCAGAGATGGGATAGATGATGTTATTGTCTAGACATTTGATTATCTCCTCCTTGATCACTTCTCTCATGTTTGGGTTTAATCGCCTTTGAGCCTCACGAATGGGTTTAGCCTCATCAACTAAGTGTATGCGATGTTCCACAATTGATGGGCTAATTCCTTTTATATCGCTCAGTTCCCATCCTAAGGCGTCTTTATTTTCCTGCAAAACTTTTAAGAGTTTTTCTTCTTGGTCTTCGGTAAGATCAGAGGCCAAGATTACGGGAAGAGTTTCTGAGGAGTCTAAGTATGCGTACTTAAGGTCTTGTGGCAAGGGTTTGAGATCTAACTTAGGATGTTCTTGAGTGTTAACGTTGGTTAACATTCCTTGGTTAGATTCAGAAGACGAAGGATTTAAGTCAAGAAATTCATTCAGTTCAGAAATGTATTCCAGTTCGTCGAAATCCGAATCGAAATGTTCCAGACACATTTTCAAGGCTTCAGAAGTATCATTAGAGGTTTCGTCAACTATGGTTTGAATCATGTCAATTTCATCGGTCTCAAAACCCCTAGGTTGTTTGTTGAGATTGAAGATGTTTAGCTCAATGGTTAGGTGCCCGAAGGAAAGTCGAAGTTGACCGTTCCTACAATTAATGAAAGCATTTGAGGTTGCTAAGAAGGGACGTCCTAAAATCAATGGTATTTGAACTTTGGAATTTGAGACAGGCTCTGTTTCAAAAACTATGAAATCGACAGGGAAGTAAAATTGTTCGATCTGTATCAAGACGTCTTCGATAACTCCCAATTGCTTTTTGACAGACCGATCTGCTAACTGAAGGGTGATGTTTGTTGGTTTAATTTCCCCTAACCCAAGTTGACAATAAACAGTATAAGGAAGAAGATTGACACTGGCACCAAGGTCGAGTAGGGCACGAGAGATATGGGTGTTTCCTATTTTGCAATCAATCGTAGGGCAGCCAGGGTCTTTGTAATGCCCCCGCGACTTTCCAAAGGTGTATGATGAGTATTTTCTCTGATATGGTGGACGAATTCTTAGAAATATTCATGGATGATTTTTCAATCTATGGATCTTCTTTTTCCTATGCATCACTCATTTAGAACTCGTCCTAAAACGTTGTAAGGAAAAATCTCTCGTGCTTAATTGGGAAAAGTTTCATTTCATGGTTAAAAAGGGGATAGTTCTAGGCCACATCGTCTCCAAAGATGGCCTTGAAGTCGACAAATCTAAAATCGATTTGATTGCTAATCTACCTCCTCCTAAGTCTGTTAAAGATGTTCGTTCATTTCTTGGCCATGCGGGATTTTATAGAAGATTCATTAAGGACTTCTCGAAAATTTCAAAACCTCTCTCAAATTTACTTGCCAAAGATATTAAGTTCGAATTCTCCAATGACTGCAAAACGTCTTTTGAAACTCTTAAGTCAATCTTGACCACAGCTCCCATCGTTCAACCTCCTGATTGGACACGGCCCTTCGAACTTATGTGCGACGCTTCTGACTTTGCAGTTGGAGCCATCTTAGGTCAGCGTATCGATAAACTCCCTCAAGTCATTTATTACGCTAGCAAAACCTTAAACGAGGCCCAATTGAATTACTCAACTACTGAAAAAGAATTTTTGGCAGCTGTCTTCGCTCTTGAGAAATTCAGACCATATCTCATAGGATCCAAAGTCATAGTTTACACTGATCATGCTACCCTACGATATTTGCTTTCTAAGAAGGATGCTAAGGCCCGCTTGATTCGTTGGATCCTTCTTCTTCAAGAATTCGATATAGAAATCCGAGATAAAAAGGGTTCTGAAAATGTCGTAGCTGATCATCTCTCTCGAATTGTGCACGAAAATGTTTACGACACCCAATTCGATGACTATTTTCCTAACGAACAAATTCTTTCCATCTCTAACACCCCTTGGTACGCTGACATTGTGAATTATCTTGTCACACAACAAATGCCCGCTGAATGGTCGAAACAAGATAAACAAAAATTTCTCTCGAAAGTTCGAAACTTCTATTGGGACGACCCATATCTTTTCAAATACTGTCCAGACCAAATCATTCGAAGGTGTGTGCCCGATCATGAACACCAAAGTATTCTCTTTCTCACATGACCATGCTTGTGGCGGTCACTTTGGAGCAAGAAAAACTGCTGCAAAAGTTTTGCAAAGCGGTTTTTATTGGCCCACACTCTTCCGTGACGCTTTCGAATTTTGCTCTAAATGTGAGTGATGTCAAAGAATGGGTCGAATCACTAAGCGAAACATGATGCCTCTCAACCCCATTTTAGTGATTGAATTATTCGATGTTTGGGGCATCGATTTCAGGGGACCATTCCCTAATTCATTTGGGAATCTTTACATCTTGCTTGCGGTAGATTATGTCTCAAAATGGGTTGAAGCCATTCCGACCAAAACCAACGACAACAAGGTTGTTATCAAATTCCTCAAAGAAAACATCTTTTCACGCTTTGGCACACCTCGAGCTATCATCAGCGATAATGGCACTCATTTTTGTAATCGTGCTTTTGAGTCCTTGCTCAAGAAATACTCAATCACACACAAGTTGTCAACACCTTACCATCCACAAACTAGTGGACAAGTAGAAGTTTCCAATAGACAAATCAAACAAATTCTTGAGAAAACCGTGAATTCCAATAGACAAGATTGGTCCGTAAAACTGATTGATGCACTTTGGGCTTTTCGCACTACTTATAAAACCAATCTAGGGATGTCACCATATCGATTAGTCTTCGGAAAGGCCTGTCACTTGCCTCTTGAACTAGAGCATCGTGCCCTTTGGGCCATAAAATTTTTGAATTTTGACTTAGAAAAAGCCGGCTCACATAGGAAGTTACAAATTTCGGAATTAGAGGAATTAAGAAATGAGGCATATGAAAATGCGAAAATCTACAAAGAAAGAACCAAAGCCCAACACGACAAAAACATACTTCGTAAGGAATTCAACGTAGGTCAAAAAGTTCTTTTATACGACTCTAGACTTCACTTGTTTCCAGGAAAACTCAGATCTCGATGGACTGGACCTTATGTTGTGAAAACAGTATATCCTCTTGGAGCGGTTGAAATTGAAAATCCTAGGGATGGAAAAGTCTTCAAAGTAAACGGTCAACGACTGAAACCATTTTTGGAATTCGAGCAATATGACGAAGATGACCCTATCGATCTGCATGAGCCTGATAATCCACCATGAAATCAGGTGGTACACGTTCTTTTTCTTTTATTTTTCTTTTTCATTTTTTTATTTTATTTTTGTTTTTCTGCCTTAGACAGTTGGGACACTGTCTCAATCAAGTGTGGGGGGAGTCTGCATTGCATTCTTTTGATTTTTCTTTAATTTTTCTTTCTTTTCTTGTAGGACTATCATACATTTTATATCGTAGTAACATACCATAAAATTTTATTTTTTTTAAATACGACTCATTTTCAATTGATACAACAAAATAAGTTTACAATTTTTAGCCAGTTGATAGTATTTTTTTCTCTCAACTTAGATCGAATAAGAAATATAATGAAAAGTTTAATTTTGAGGGATAATAGTGTAACCAGTACATAGGGAGATTCTTAGGTGATGGCCATGAAATGTATTCTATGTTGTAGACTTTGTTTAAATAAGTAGATGACTTAAAATACTTATAATGGCTTGTCAAATCTTTAAAACTAAGTTGTGTTAAGTTGAATTCACGTAACTCTCTTTTTGTGCTTATAAATTCAATAATAATAATAGTAATCCAAGGGTATCCAACATTGCTTGTATATCGAGCGTTGGTGTGCAAACCCGCCAAGCTCTATCCGACACGTTGTTGACAAAGTCAGCGTTGGAATATCTTGGTCTCATTTTATGAGATTGGACACCTAAGGATTACCGACACGTTGTTGACAAAGTCAAAGTCGGCCTGCACAATCCGCCAAGCTCTTTACCCACTCTCCGTTAGTCCGCGAGGCAGTGCATGGGTGGTAAACCTTGGTCTTCTAAGTTAGGTGTATGTACTTAATCATAAATCTTAAAATTTTATAGAATAAAGAATAAGCGATGATGCCCAAACACTTCTTGACCTTATTGATTTGACTAGCCATACATGAGAAAATTAGAATACCACTTTACAAACTGTGCCAAGCAAACTAAGAATTTATTTCATGACTGCACTATGTTATCGACCGAACTAACTGGCCAAACTGGAATGTAACATTTGAAAACTTGATTTATATTGAAAATTTGTGACGAGTCGAGGTATCTAAAATAAAATCAATTGATTAGAAATTATTAACTTAATTTGTTGTACCACTTTCCTGAAATAAGTCGTGTTTTCATTTTTCGTTTTTATTTGCATATGTCCATTGCATTCATGTAGTTTCATTAGAATCATAGCATACTGCATTTGGATTTTGTGTGTAGTATCCGCTGAAAACCCTCACGAGACACCACTCGTCCTACTAGGGACACCTAGAGGTTTAACGGCTTGTTGCATGCGCTCAATGCAATCGTGTTTCCTACGAAAGTGCGACCTATCTAGTTAGTTTTTCATTTTCTTTTTACTCGAGGACGAGTAAAAGATAAGTGTGGGGGTATTTTGATTAACATAGAAATGTGTTTATTTTATGCTCGTATATTTTATCTTTTGTAAATAAATAAATGATACTTTGGTTACTTTTGTATGTTTTTACAGGATGTCAAGAAATGCCTCCTTCGTTTCAAATTAAAGGCCAACTACAGATAAAAAGCTACTTCCCCGTATTAAAGCCACCTCAATTACAAAAGATGTTGTAGCTCACTGGTAATTGCATGGAAATTTGTACTGAGAGACTTGAGTTCGATCCCCGTTAAGCTCACTTTTTGCCAAAGAACAGAACGCGTTCACACTGGCCCTTTGCTATGAAGAATATATTAATTAGTGTTATATTATATATATATATATATATATATATATATATATTCATGTGTATGTATGATATTCACTAATAGACATTTCAGGAGTAGTCATGGAAATCAATTCAGAACATTCATTTTTCAATTTCCAATTAAAAGAATTTCTAATAGAAATATTGCCAAGAAAAGGTCAATTTTGAAGATTTTATCCCTTGTTGCCTTTGGAGTCTAATGAGTATCCTTGTTTGGAAGAATTAATCACATACAATCTGCTCATAAATCAATCAATCAATTTGCCACATGGAAGATAGGGAAGATTTGGAAGATATTCACCGTGATTTGCTTTCCAATCAAGCTTGGTCAAGGAAGGCAAGAGATATGATATTACTTCTTGGGAAAAGAGGGCCATTTAGTCGTTGATTTGATTAGGATTTGGTCTACATCTCTATAAATATACATGATGTCCCATTGTAAATACCATTCATTTTTCTATTTTGTATTCTCTTTTGTTCTAATAAAAGTCTTTTCTTTTTTCTAGTTTTATTGTTATTTTAATTTCATAACAATTTGTGTTATCTACCTAATTAGGTTTGGGCAGAATGCATATTGTTATTGTATTTTATTACTGCTTGTTAGCGATTCACTGTTGATTAGTTTCAACAGGAATCCTACTTTTAATTTCTGTTATTGTTCTAGTTGTTATTCTCTTTTTCTAGTAATTGTTCCTTTTCTTTTCAATTGTTGAATTTGATACTGATTAGATTCAGAGTAATTTCAACAACATAAAAAAAACTCCAAACTTCGTCTAACTCGCCCAAGAATAAATAGATAATAATTTTTAATAACACCTCCCTGTGTTCGACCTGTATGCTACACACCTGTATGCTTGCAGAATTTAATTTAAATGACGCGCTTTACTGATTCATAGAAAAGCAGCGATCATACATCAGAGTACAAGAATATATAAGAGCATGTATAAATATTACATAGCGGATAATTATCAGAGATTAAAATACATAAATTTGAATGTATAAATAAAATGTACAGCGGAAATACATCAACTAACAAAACTGAAGGAAATACACAGATACAAAGCTTTCCAAATATAGCTTCAGTTGTAATCCAGGATCCTATGAAAAGAAATACCCGCGAAAACCAAAACTACTAGCTGCCCGTGTGGAAAATATGGGCACCCAAAGTTTAGGTAGAAATAATAAACTCCAGGTCAGTCATGGGACTGGTGTGAGAATTAAAACAGTTATTAACTTTACTTTAAAAGTTGAAAAATCATGGGACCACGCCGTATGACACGGAGCGGGTTTATTCCATATGAATACTAGTTTAATACATAAAACAACGTAATGCTTTTTGAAAAATGAAACAATTATAAGACTCGGGTTCCATTACATAATGCAATGCAAGCCGGAGTATAGAGTTTTACCTTATAATAGCCAAACATGCTTGATACGCTTCAAAATAAATCATTTTGATATTACTATAAGTGCATAGTGTCAAAAACAACTTCAAATATAAATGAATCAATCATAGAAGACATAGGTACCGTATATTATGTCGCCATACATGGGTTTACAACTAAAACCGAAAGGTCGCGTATTGGAAATTGGATTTCCGTCATGAGTCAAGGCAAGGGATGATCTCCTGACCGATTAGAGACACTCTAGCACATGTCGTAGGATCACACCTATGGGCAACCCTTGGATTTTCAGGGCCGGTCCACACCTAACGTTTGCGGATTAGTTATTCTTGAACAATATGTTTCCCGGTCCTATCTAACCTATCACTTGAGCTTTTTAGTCGGCTATATATCCGAGGCACCTCGCAATCCATCATCCACATAAGTAAAAATGTCTGGGCTCCATACCATGACACCACTTCTATAACAACTCGAATACCAACAGACCGATTTTTTTTTCAAAATTCTAATCTATCGAAACTCGTGTTGGTTTGCTCTGGTATCCGGCAGAAAAGACAGAGACATAAAATATGTCAGAGCTCAGAAAATATCTCACAGCAGAATGGATAAATATAATGTAATCAAAATATAGTCGTACCATAGTAATAATACTGCCTAACCAGTATTCAAAGCTATCATGTCTCTGCCACAAATCTAACTTGCGAGTATGTGATGAGGAGGAGTCGAAACACAAGTTTGTGTGACTGGATTTAAACATACACTTTGGATAATCCTATATATACCATTTAATCACATTTTCTTATTTATTAGGTTACTTGGGTTAACAACACTCAAGGCTTACATACACGTCGTACCCATTTATTTCACAGTGGATTCAACTTTAGAAATTAATCTTGTCTTTACTTGGGTTAAAGAATCAATGTCATTTAAAACACAATTCACGATAAACCCAAAATCATCTTACATTAAAATGGAACCTTCACGGGAATCATAACAGTATATAAACGATATAAATTTTCATATCAGACTAATACTATAGGCGGAATAATGGCAAGGACTTTTAAATTCCATATATAGTAATGGTCTTCCTTCACAAAAACTCATTTCGATTATCACTAAATCAAGTTCCACTCAATTCCAATTTAATATATTAAATTGGAAAAACTTTACTTTGGCAAATTCCCTTAAATCTTTGTTAAAAGATTTATAAACTCTAAATAATATCTTCATAGTTAATTGGGTTTAAGAACTAGTGTCATTTAAAACACATTTCACAACGAACCCAAAATCAACTACCATTTAATTCCAGTTATATTTTTTAATTGGAAAACTTCATTAAATCTTAATGAAAAGATTTATTTTATTCTCAACTGGGTTTAAGAACAGTATTATTAAAGATACCATTCGCGACAAACCAAAATCCAATTTGATATTAAATATAAGGCTCTGAATAGAAATTATATCGACTTATATTCAATATCAAATTCTGAAACCAACAAATATCGTATTGAAAATAATAATATCTATATCTTCCAAACTCCTCAATGATATCCGTATAATTACGGAATCTAATAACGAAATATTCCAAAGATTGTTTCCATTCAAATCCTTTCCAATTCATACGTTAGAAAAATTCTGGTTATGTTAGAACCATATCAATTCTTTATTCTAGTTGTTAACCATTTCATTCTAATAAAAATATCTTTTATCTTTTCAAACTTGGAGTATTTCAAAATGTTCATGTCCACACAAAATCATACATCAAAATCATATTTTGATTCTTCACTGAATATTATTTTAAAATATTCGTTATTTCAGAATTGGAATCAAACTCAATCAATTACCATATAATTTTATGTATATGGATTCCATACATCGCATGTATTCAAAAATAGTGATAAACATTCAATTCACATCCAGAGTGCAATTTGCAACTGTATAAGCAGTAAACAATTAAACAACGCTTATAACAGTCTGTCAATCAATCGGTTGACATACAGTTAAATCCAACGGAGATGTGAATTAATTATCATCCCCAGACCCGTGTGGGGTTTTCAACCACCAAACAAATATTATTATTTGTATACTTGGGCGATGTGTAAAATTATCGTCCCAATACACACGTGGGGTTTACATCACAATCCATGTGAATTTATCTATAGTTTAATAATAATGGCATAAAAACTGTTAGCATCCATCAACCATCAAACAAATATTGCTATCACAAGCAATCGACATATATTCAGTTATAAAACTAAATTACTGTACAAATAATTTGAGTGAGAGAGAGATCTCACCATTGGCTTCCACTCCGTCATTCTTTAAATGCTGATTTTATAAAATAATTTCGTAAGAATCGGGCTGTTGAAATTTGCGAATCCGAGAAATTGACAAGTCACAAACGAAGTCGAAATAGGCCGAAACTCGGCAGGGAAAGAGCCTCGATGGACCTAAACTATTGAGCGTGGTCTCCACGGGTCAACAGCAGAAAAACAGGATTCAGACGTCTGAATTAAAAATTCATACGTCTGAATTTGCATTTTCCTGAAACAACAAGGATTTAGTTTATTTTGGTGCAATTTCAGACGTCTGAATTTTTTTTACCAGACATCTGAATTAAAATTCAGACATCTAAATTAAAAAATTTAGACTTCTGAATTCTGGTACTCATGTTTTTATAATTATTCGTAGCAGGTCAGACGTTTGACATAAAATATTCAGACGTCTGAATCCTAAACTAGAGCACAATTTGCCTAGATAACAAGCTCAAAGTGATGTCGACAAATGCCTGAAGGCCTATGATGTTATATACATGAATATGAGGCTCTTATAACTCACCGAAGCGAATAATAACACCTAAATGCACAAACATATTTACATGAGATTGCAATGATTTTGGTCTTAAGCTCCAAAATGAACATAATATTAAACCAAAGCAATCAAACACGATATGAGTGAATTATGAAGTATTAGAACTTGCCGGTGCGACAATAAAGCTTCACAATATCGCCAAATCAACTCATAGCATATGCATTAGATTGTGTGGACAATCAAATAAAGAAATTACAATTGAAGGAAGCTAAAACTAATGAACCAGAAAGTGTATACTTATCTAACAAATTCATATGTATACACAAAACTCTAAATGAACCTAAGTTACACTTTACAAGTTAATAGCTTGTGGCATAGACACTAAGAACTCACAAAGCTCTCACCTTTGATGGTTATAAGCAAGAAATTGATCCAATAACAAGCTAGAACAACCTCTCTTCCAATATTACTCACGAATCTTCAACCTATGATCATATGAAAGGATTTCCTAGGAATTAGGTTTAACAAACCATGAGAAATTAAAGAGGAATTGGGATGGAGAAGATGAATTTAACTAAGCTTCTCCCTTGATTTTGCACTTGATTCCTACAAGATTGGAGCTCCTAGAATCAATTAGGATTTAGGGAATTTTAATTTCCCATTCCTTGTTTCCATTTTCAATTTTTTGATGAAATGTTTGAGGAATGAGGAGGAAAGGGGCGGATTTGGGGGTTATATGGTGAGCTAGGTTAGCTAAACCAATATTCAACCCAAGTGTCATATTTTCACAAACTCGAAATATATCGAAGCTTATAGTTTTCGAGCATGAAAATGACATTTCGAACTCAATGGAAGTGGTTTCGAGTCCAAATTCGTCCATATGCAGAAAATGATATTTTGGTCATACATCCGATGAAAAGGACCAAGTTTCTCCAACTTGAAAGATATCAATGTTTATAGTTTTCGAATATGAAAATGACGTTTTGGATCCAATGGAAGTGGTTTCGTTGAAAATGGAGGTCATTTGCAAAATTATGATTTTTAAGGGCTATATATAATTTTAATATATATATAAATTCCAAAGCGGCTATTATAATTTTTAATTTAGGTATACGTTACAATTTATTAAGTGAAATCTCAATTTCTTACATTCGTTAAAAAATTACAATTCAAAATATTCCAAGGTTTCTTGTTTTATCAAATTCTAATTTATAATGTATTCTATACATTCATTCAAAGTTTAAAATTGAATTTTCAAACTACCGCGCCATTTCAAGCTCGTTCTAATTAAATTTTATATTTATACATTCAAATTTCGATTTAAATAAATTTTAAATCATTAATTCTCAAAATAATTCATCTTAAATATTTAATTTCTATGAAAATCAAGTAAAAATAAATTTTAAATTAGTTCCAAAAATACGGGTTGTTACCGTTAGAATTGATGAGACATCTTTTGAATTTCAAGCAGCTATGGACTACTGTGTGATTGAAAATCTTGCATGGAAGTTAATGGTCAATCAAATAAAGGAAAGGAAAAAGAAAAGGAAAAGGAAGCAGGTGAATAAGTTTAAGAAGCTCAAACCTTTATCTTTTTCTGGTGAGGGAGTTTCTTCCAAGACTTAGTGCTGTTTTAATCACGATTGTGCATTGTATGCATGTTAAGCTATAGGTTCCTGGTTTTAGTCTAATTGGTTAGAATTTAGGTTTGAGAAAATAGTGTCTTTTGATTTTACATCTTTACTATGTACGGTTATCATGGTAAGAGTGAATTTTTAGGTTGATAGCAACGTCAATTGTTTTGGAATTGTAAAACTAAGAATGTAAAATTTTATAAACATATAATAGAGTACCGACTTTCCAAAAAACAGTTAAGTTGGATGATTTTGAAGTATATTTTAGTGGTAATTTTCCTGAGCTCAAAATCAGGAGCGCTAATGATTTTAGAATGGGTACTTACTAGTTACAACTTAGAGAATGGTCTCATTCATTTGTCCACTTTCTAAAAATATTTCTGGTCCTCTATTAAAATATCTCATATTAATACCATATTTGATCCATGCTAGTTACAACCAAAATAAGTTTTTCATGCTTGATTAATAAGTATATCAAATAGCAATCTTAAGGTTAACATTTTAAATCCATGCTAAGCATTTTTCTTCATTCTTGGTCTAACTTTAGATTCATTTTTTACATCAATTCTTCATGTACTAGTAAGCTATTTGTCGTCTTATAATATTCAGTATGTTTAAATATGGGACATGTTTTACTACTTTTTTTTCGTTTTTAACCCAAAACTTGGTCCAAGATTAATGTAACGAAATCACAAGGCATATTCTAGTGCGACTTTAAGTGTAAAATAAAGCAACTTTAGGTATACTTTAGGTCATCGAAGAAATGGCATCACTTTGATAACTCGATGATTTGTGAGATACAGGTTGATTATTCATGTGAGAAGTGACTATGACATCTTGTATTTATCGGGTAAACAATATTGGAGCAGTGTTGAGTTATGGTGTAACTTTCTATTATTTAGAAACGCGCCGAAAAAAATCACTGAATAACTTTGAGGTCGTGAAATTTGCTGCTAAACAGAGGTATATGAGGATGCTCACATGTCTACTATGGACCTTAATGCTGGCAATATCTAGTAATAGAAATTATTCAAGTATTGATATCATCGTGATGTTTTTTGGTTGTTAACATGACATCTAAGTGATGGATGTAAGATTATGGACGCTTGCTATTCTTGACATGTTTTGTTTTGGATGTAATGTGATGTTGGTACTAATGAAACACACCCCATATTTTACTAAGTGTGTTTCATTTAGATGATGATGGATTAGCTAATACAATGTTTTTATGCTATCATTTTTGATGTAGGAATGAGTCAAGTATGATTATTAATACTTTGTGTTTGTACATAAAAAATATAGATTTTACATCTATTTTAAAATGGTATATTGTTCAAACAAGACTTCAATTGGCCTAAGATTATTTTTCATTACTTCTTACCTGTTGACGCGAAATTTGGTTCTTCCAAAAACAACATCTAAGTCATAGAGATAATCATAGATCATAGTAAACTCAAATCACAAAGAAACATTAAATGAAAGCGACATGTAGATTTTATATTGGTTCAGCAACCAGGTCTATGTCTAGTTGGTGTAATCTATTGTTTATTATACCGCATAATTACAACACGGTTGGGTTTCTATTAAAGAATATAAAAAAAACTAATGGCAACAATGTCCTTATGCGTATTCCAAAGAAAGAGGGTTTGATCCCTTGAAATGACCCCCTGGAGGTGTATTTATAGATGAGCACGGATTCAGCTCGACCATGACATGTGGCAACTGATCCGGAGTTTGCGAAGTAGTGCATTGATCACGTTCGAGCCTGGTCGTTTGATCTGGAAGAAAACTTAGTGAAGACAGTGATGTGGCTTTATCGAGCCAGGTAGATCGATCTGAGATGGTCGAGCTGGAATACTTGATCCAAAGATGGATGATGAAGTGCAAGGTCGATCCGGCTTAGTCGAGCCAGATTCCATGCACTATACTTCCATGTCTTCAAGAGTTTAGCAACTTCAATAAAATATATTCGAGCTCCCCTAAGCCCATATACAAGTCCTAAACATTTCGATTTCCCAAAATCCAATACATGATTGCTTTATAAAAAGACGGGTCAACACTTACCCCAAAACAAGTCTTTTACTGGAAGGCGTGTGTTGGATAATCCATAAATCCAAAGAAAGCCAAAGAAATCCGATTGAAAATCTAGTATCCGAAGACTAAAAACCAATGATCATACCAGATCATAATAAAAAGAAAAATAGAAATCCATGGTCGCACTGGACTAGATTAATAAAATACCACGATCGCTCCAGACCATAATAATATATAATCATAAATCTAGAACCCCCAATGAAATCCCGCGATCTCTTCAGATTATAATTTGATAGAAAACCAATATAAACTAACAATCACTCTAGATTGTAATATGAGGGAAATCCAAATCTAAGAAATTTGAAATCCATGGCCTCACAGAGCTTTTCCAATGCAAGTATAATCCATACTTCCCAACAAAAAAGGTGAACTATTTTTCCAAGTCCTGACAAAATAATTCATCCCCTTCAAGCATAGTCCATGCTTGGAAATCCATACCGAGTATAGTCCATACTCAAGCTAAGATTGAATTATCATTCTAAGTTCTAACAAAATAGTCCAACCCTTCAAGCATAATCCATACCTAGAAATTCAAATTGAGCATGTTCCATACCCAGGCTATAACCAAGCGATCTTGCCAACTCCTGACAAGACAACTACGTCCCTCAGACTTAGTCCATGCCGGGAAATCCATGGTCAAGTGATCTTGCTAAATCCTTACAAAATAGCCTAATCCCTCAAATATAGCCAATGTTTGGAAATTCATTTATTAAATTTCATAACTGTTATGAAATCAGACAAGATATAATGGTTTATCATTGGATGAAGAGCACACTTAGGGATTAAGTCCAACTCTCGTACTTAGGTAAGCCAACTTAGATGTTTTATAGTAAATGGTTTATTTTCAGGTATAGAGCATGCCTAGGGATTAAATCCTAATCCCTTACATGGATAGGCCAACATACCCATCCAGAAATCAAAAGCGAAATAAAACAAACATCGGATCATTCAATCCAAACGAGCCTGATCTAGGCCCATTCCCTGTTTAGGAGGCAACTGGTGGCTGCACCGTTTCCACTGCTGCAGTCCAATTTCTAACATATTGTACTAACTCTCCACGTTTGACGCGCTATTTAAATATATCACAAAGATGC
Organism: Allium sativum; assembly: GCA_030737875.1. Taxonomy (NCBI): domain Eukaryota; kingdom Viridiplantae; phylum Streptophyta; class Magnoliopsida; order Asparagales; family Amaryllidaceae; genus Allium; species Allium sativum. Next base: position 300,117,208 of record CM060922.1, read on the forward strand.
CTACATTCATTTATTGTGTGACCATCCAACTCATGAAACAGGCAGTGCTTTCCTGACTCTCGTTCTTTTTGAGTAGTTTCCCCTCTGAGAGGCTTCTTGAAAGGAGTTATTTCATGAATATCCATGTTGATGTCCTATAACGAGGAATTAAGCTCTGTGTATCTAGAAAACTTTGGATCTCTCCGATATTGAGCGTTTCAACAGTTCCAAACCGAGGCTCTTACTTTGTCTTTACCCTTCCCCTTTATAGATCTTGACGGTTCTTCGTCCTTAGCCATGTTGAGATCAATAATGTCTTTCTCGACTCTTCTTCATTCAAGAATCTAGCCGCATCAAAGTTAAATTCGCTAAGATCTCTTAGTAGAACCCGTTGCAAAGAGACCTTAAAATTCGACTTGTGCAAGATGCCAAATACACATACATGAGCACAATGGACGGTTCTGGTCGATCTACCGATGCTACTACCACATTGAATCTTTCCACAAAAGAGAGTAGATTTTCTTCATTCTTCTGCTTAATAGAAACGAGAGTCATCACATTTTCGGGTCGAGGTATGTGGACCATAAATTCCTCAATAAATCGTGTGACCAAAGCATTCCAATTATTGATTGATTCTGACTCTAGCTTCCTAAACCATATGGGTAAATGGCGAGGCATTTAGCCATGATATCTGTAATGTCGATGGTACTTTCTACACTATAAGCCACCAAGATGAGAAATTTCAAATATGGTGGATTTTGAGAATTCCTGGTTGCTTGAGTAAAGGAGCTATGGTTGACACAATCCACATATATGTGACATTCCATGCCTCTTGTAATCTATCGAATCACATCTGTGATTCGATTACCATAACCAAGTAGCTATTGCCAATTTTCATAATCGACTTTATTTTCCCATTGTGAATTCCCATAGCAGGTTGACACCTATTCACGGCATCCATGTCCATTTCGGCCATGCCTCTGGGATTCAGTTCAACGTAGTCGAACCGAGCCAGTTCTTCATAGTCGAACTGAGCTCCTAATGTTATCATTTTACCATTGTACAAAATTATGTGTGGTCGTACTTGACCAAAATTTCCAATGTTATGATTCAGGACATAAGGAGTTGAAGTGTCATGGTTTATTTCATCGTTTCCGAGGCGGTTTCCCCCACCACATTCAGTTCAACATATGTGCTAGGTTGAGCTGGTATTACCACCAATCCTGATTATGGCACAACTTCTATGTGAGTTGTTGCTTCCTTGCTAGGTCCTTCTCGAGTGACCAGGCCCTGGCCTCCTGTGTTGAGGATGCGGAATAAGGATGTTAAGCCAAAAACAACACTAAAGGAGGGGTAAATAGTTTTTATAAGAAATTTATAGAAATCTTTAACTAACTTGAAATACTATATGAATCGTACAATGATTATTACACCAGAAATGATCACAAACACAGAAACAATCATAGATGTAGATATGAATAAAAAGAAAATATAGAAAAGGAAAGAACACACCGGATTTAATACTTGTTCGGATTACTCCTACGTCCAGTCCCACGCAGTGCTGGATTTCACAGAGTTTTTTTAATACTAGTATCAATCTTACAACACCCTTGATTTCAGGGCTACAAGAGTAACATCAATTCCACCACTCTTGATTTCACTGCTACAAGGTTCACATGGCTCCCTTTCCTTGATTTCTAGGCTACAAGGAACACACCCTTTCCCAAACAATTACAATAGGCCTAGAACTCTTGAATCACACTTCCAATCAGAGATTATTTGATAGAGATTGAGAAAAGAAGAAGATGGATATAATTTTTGTTGAAATCGTCAGTGTATAATTGTAGAAATCAAGAAATTATAGTATGATAATGGTGGTAAGATAACGGATGAAGAAGGAGACGAAAAAATAATAAAAAATTCGAAATTAATCCCTATTTATAGAGTTTGAAATGTTGCCCCATTTCTGAAGCGTTTAAAAATATGAAAAGGCACTTCCTTTGAAATTTGAAAAAGTGACAGTTATATGTCGAGATGTCCGAGTATGTATGTCGACATATACATGTATTTTTAATTTTTTAAAATAAATTTTCAAGTGTTAAAACCAATATATATTTTTGGAAATTCTTAAATCAAAAGTTGTGTTTTCAAATGAATTTTCTAAAGTGTAAAAACATAGTAATATATATTATAATTATATTTATAAATTTATATGATATAAGACTATAAAACATATATTATAGACATATTTATATATTTATATGATATAAGACTATAAACATATATTATAAACATATATATTATAAAACTTTATAAACTATAAACATATATGTATATTTGAAATCATAAGTAAAAAACTTAATAATTTGAAATCTTTTAGAAAAGGAGTTCGAAAATAATTTTGAAATCAATTTGAAAACAAAATTTGAAAGTGCTAACTGGAGTTTTACATATAATCTAGACTCTTTTACTTTGGCAATCTTGGGCTCTTGATATCTTGATACTCATGAATCTTGAATTTCTTAATATCTTGAATCTCTAATACTGTAAAGTCTTCAATATTTATATCGTGCATATGTATCCTGCATCTACATATATATATTCTGGACAAATATGTTAGTATATATTTTGTAACCAATAATGTTATTAACTGAAACAAAGTTGTTATCACCAAAATTCCATTCTTAAACAATCTCCACCTTTTTGACGATGACAACCTTGGTTTACAAAATATTCATACCTGATATTATTGTTGATCTGACTCCTTGATAATCTCCCTTTCACCGTGAATTTCTTCTAACTCACCCTTTAATTTCTCCTCCTTTGTCATTATAAAAAACTATCCTGTACTAAACAATACTATATTTTACCTATAGTATCCTATATTATATTATACTAAACTAGACTAAACTAATTGTACTCCCCCTAAATTTATGCCTAACTTATTCTAAATGACCATATCTAAATAACTATATGATAATAATTAAGAAACAAGAGTATAACGTGATATTTACAAACAAATTGTTCAATGTTTACAATAAATCAATCCAAGTATATCAATCCCAACAATATATACAAGTTCGTCAATACAAAAAATTCAAACAAATTCAAACAAAGCATAACAATCAATTTAAATTCATACATCTCTTGGAACTTCCACCCATCCATCTCCTCGAAAGATTGGATCCTTTTTGATGACTTCTCAGCCTTCACTTCTTTGGTGAGTGGTGCTTTAGTGAGGTTATTGTCTTCATATCTGAAAAGAGAAGAGACTAACCAATGTATGGCATCAAAGTGTTTCTCTTGATGTTCAACCATCTTTCTCTGACTCAATTCTAGGTGACGTTGATTATGAAGTATTATAGAAAAGATACTCTTAAATGAATTGAGTGTTTCTTCGAGATTCTCACTCAAATTGTGAATATTATTGGCCATTATTTGATTATATGGATAAGGAATGATTAAAGAAGAAGGAGAAAATTTAAAATAATTTTTTATGAAAGAAAAGGGTATTTATAGAGGCTGGAATTCATTTGAAATGAAGAGACATAAGGTAGTTATTTAAAAATTCAAATTTGAAACAATTTGAATTTCCTGACAGTTATATGTCGACATGTCCATTTATATTTGTCGACATACCTTTTTTTTTGGGTATATTGAGTTTTCACACTATTTTGAGATATTCATTAATATGTTATATTAATTTGTTTAGTTCTAATGTATTTTTATGAACTAAGGATTAATTTGACAGAAATAAATGTCATTCATTTCTACTAGAAAGCAAATACGTTCAAACGATACAAGGTACTAAATATGAAATTCGAAATGGAAATACAAGCAAAGGATAACTTAAACTAATAAACTTAGATTACAAAAGATGAAGATGAGGAAGATGATTATCCAAGTTTTCTTTCTACTTTGCCAAAGAACTTGTTCATTTTAGAAGACATTTGGGTAAGAGTCTTCTTAATCTTCTTTTGGTTCTTGGCTAACTTGGGTTGGTTTTTGAAAAGAGTTTCTATGGTCATGGCTCTACTATTTGTTGGACATTCTACACTTTCTAAAGAGGATTCTTCTTCTTCATCAATTTCCATTGGATTTCCCTCTTGTTTCATTCGAGCTTGTTTTTTGGCAAATGTTTCATAAGGCTTAAAAGTGACTGGAATTTGCATAAGGGATATATTTACCGAGTTAAAAACCTATCTTAACACAAATTCTAATCCTTTGAGATCTACTCCAAAATACTTAAAAATCCGAGTAAGATAAACTCCATGATAGAGAGTGTTTTTTTTTGGTGGACCTTTTTTTGGGCTTAAACTCTTTCAAAATTACATCGGCCCAATTAATATCATAAGTGCCAAAGATGCCAAAAAGACCTTTTTGGACCTTGAGGGTAGGGTTATTGAAATTTCCAGAGCGGGGAGTGAGAGTATGTTGAAGAAGTAGGTTGATGATTCTTCCTTTTGGACGGAATTTTTTTTAATTCCAAATGTTCATCGCTTTCAAAGATGGATTGAAAAGATTCCAAACCCGTTTCATCAATTTCAAATTCCGAAAAATCCAAGCCCGTGTTCTTACAATTTAAAATATTTCCCAAAATATCACAATTCAAAATGATTTGGGTGCCTTTTACTTTACTCCAAACTTGATTTTCAATTCCATTGTAAAAAGCATGGTTCAAATTTGCATAAAACATTTTGATGAGATTTGGGAACATACTTCATCGTTATCCCTGGAGTCAATCAAACTTAGAACTTCATTTTGTTCAAAGAGAGAATGTAGATCATAAGAAGGGAAATTTTCAAAGATAGCAAAGGCTCCCGTGTTGACTTTTCCCTTAGTAGCATAGTCAATATAGGCTTGAATAGCTTCTAGATCATTGTAAAGACGACTCTTGAGAGTTTTGGTAAATCTCATTATTTTTGGTGTGCTTGAGGAAGCCATTGGAGATAAATTTTTGAAAAGAATTGAATGAAGTAAGTTGTTTTTAATTTTGAATGAGAGGCAGAGAGAATAGAATTGAATAGATAAATAAATAGAGAGTGAATGGACATAACTTTTCTGAAAATAACGACACCTTTTCAGACCTTGGGAGAAAAGATGGAGGAAAGTTTGAAAGTTTAAACTTTTGAAATTTGAATTTCAATTACTAGTACATATGTCGATATGTCGATTCTGGTATGTCGACATATATGTATGTTTTCAAAAGGCATGTTGCTTTTTGACTTCATTTTATTATTTTAACATTTTATATTTTCAGGTTTATTATTTCCTGAAATAATATTAATTTTAACATTCAAAATTATAAAATTATTTATTTTATTATTATTTTGAATTCCAAAATTCAAATTTGAATTTTAAAGTTCAAGATTGAATTTTTTAAAATTTAAAATTTAAATTCAAATAAGCCAAGCAATCAAAAACATCCATTCAATCAATTCTATCAAAAATTAATTAAGGCGTACGTGGTTTTTAGATCAATTTCTTCAATATTTTCTGAATTCTGAATTGCTGCAAAGCATATATTCGGATTTCCTGCTTCTGGCTCTTCATCACTTGATGATGAGTCTGAATCATATAAAGGTTCTACATATGACCTTTTCCTCTTCTTTGAAAAATTATTATTATTTGTTTGTTGATTTCATTTATCTGGATATGGGCACATTCACTACAACAAAAATACCCTATTGCAACGTCCATTTTACAACGGGTCTATTGCAGTTGTAACGACTGTCATAATTTATTTCCGCACTTCCATGATTATTTCTCTGAATGTTATTTCTTCTCTTATATCTCAGAAATTTTCTGAAGTTCCTTGTCATTAAGGAAATTTCTTCATCATCCTCACTGCTTGAATCAGAACCGTCAGTTGTTGCTTTGAATTCTATAGATTTCTTTTCTTTCGACTTATTCTCCTTTCTTTTCTGTAATTGAACTTCAAAGACATCAAATTTCCTATTAACTCAATATTTATTTCACTAACGTTATTTGCCTCTTCTATAGCCACTGTTTTCTATTCCCATTTTGGAATTAGTGAATTGAGAATTTCTCTGACCTTATCCTCCTCAGAATAAGTTTTTCCCAAAGCTATTAATGAATGCACAATTTCCTGAAACCTGGAGTACATATCGAAGGCAGATTCATTCTAATTCATTTTAAATAACTCAAATTGATTAGTTAATATAGATATCTTGGTCTGTTTAACCTTATTGGTTCCTTCATGAGTAACTTGCAATGTTCTCTATATTTCATAAGCAGATTTACAAATTATCACTCTATTAAATTCATTTCTATCTAATGAACAGAATAACATATTCATAGCCTTAGAATTACTTTGTGTAGCAACCATTTGTTCATTAGTCCATTATGAAAAATTAGTAGTGGGTTCAACATATGCAGTTTATGTACTACTCCAAGTGTCTAATCCTATGGATTGCAAATATATTTTCATCCTACATGACCAATAAGAATAATTGTTTCCATTAAATAATAGTGGTCTAACGGTGGACTGACCCTTTACAAATGAACTATTGTTATTAGAAATTACAGTGTTTGTTGCCAGTTAATATTTGCAAAATTCAAATGATGATATTTTGAAAACCTATGCTCTAATACTAATTGTTAAAGATGTGGAATAAGGATCTTAAGGCATAAATAACACTAGAGAGGAGCGGGTGAATAGTGTTTATAAGAAATTTATAGAAATCTTTAACTAACTTGAATTACTACATGAATCACACAACGATTATCACATCAGAAATGATCAAAAACACAGAAACAATCACAGACATAGATATGAATAAAAATAAAATGCAGAAAAGGGAAGAACACACCAGATTTTATACTGGTTCAGATTACTCCTACGTCCAGTACCACACAATGCTAGATTGCGCAGAGTTTTATAAATACTAGTATCGATCTTACAACACCTTTAATTTCATGGCTACAATGTTAACACTGATTCCACCATCCTTGATTTCACGGCAACAAGGATCACACCGCTTCCTTTCCTTGTTTTCCGAGCAACAAGGAACGCGCCCTTTCCCAAATAATTACAATAGCCCTAGAACTCTTAAGTAGCAATTCCAATCAGAGAGTATTTGACAGAGATTGAGAAAAGAAGAAGATTGATATAATTTGTGTTGAAATCAACAGAGCATAAGTGTAGAAATCAAGAAATTAAAGTATGAAAATGGTAGTTAGATAAGGGATAAAGAAGGAGATGAAAATTTTATAAAAAGTTTGAAATTAACTCCTATTTATAGAGTTTGAAAGGTTGCAATGTTTCTGAAGCGTTTCAAAATATGAAAAGACACTTCTTTGAAATTTGAAAAAGTGACAGTTATATGTCGACATGTCCAAGTATGTATGTCGACATATACATGTTTTTTGAATTTTTAAAAATCATTTTTCAAGTGTTAAAACCAATATATATTTGCTGGAAATTCTTGATCAAAACTAGTGTTTCCAAATGAATTTTATAAAGTGTAAAAACATAGTAGTATATATTATAAACATATTTATAAATTTATATGATATAAGACTATAAAACATATATATATATATATATATATTATAAAACTTTGTAAACAATAAACATATATGTATATTTGAAATCATAAGTAAAAACCAAATAATTTGAAATCATTTAGAAAAGAAGTTTGAAAATAATGTTGAAATCAATTTGAAAACAGAATTTGAAAGTCCTAACCGGAGTTTTACATATAATCTAGACTTTATTACTTTGACAAATTTAAGCTCTTGAAATCTTGATATCTTGATACTCATAAGCCTTGAATTCCTTGATATATTGAATCTCTAATACTGTACAGTCTTTAATATTTATATCCTACATCTACATATATATATTCTGGACAAAGATGTTAGTATATATTTTATAATCAATAATGTTATTAATTGAAATAAGGTTGTTGTCATCAAAATTCCATTCTCCAACATCCCGGCCTTTTAGAATCATTGATTCTGGAGAGAAATTTATTCATCATTCCCTCCCACCTGTGGTGGAGCTCATCCCTTGATGACTTTGTCCATCTTGTCCTGGGTCAAGTAATTGGAAGGATTATCGGCAGAGGAAGCCTCCGGACTTCCTTTATTCCTTATATCTTCGGTATAACTGAAAGTACCATCCTTTTTTCTTTTAACCATCTCCAAATCCCAAGGCAATCTGTTTCCTCTAAGGTAGAAATTCAAGTAGTGGGCCCCCTTCTTAGTGAATCAAAATGTTGATATGGAATTTAATTCTTCCTAGTTCAACACCTAAATAACAAGGATAATCTTAAATCACAGTAATCTCAAATAATAGAGATAATAACATATCACAGTAATCTCAAATCACAAAGAAACAGTAAAGGAAAGAAACAAGTAGATTTTATAGTTGTTCGGCAATCAAGCCTATGTCCACTTGGTGTAATTTATCGTTTATTACACTGTATGATTACAACATAATTGGTTTTATATTAAAGAAAGTAGAGAAAAATAAGATATTTTTAATGGAAACAAGGCCCTCGTGCATACGTGTAATGACCCTCCTTCTCGGTCGATCCAAACTGATCGTTAAACCGAATTAAATCGAACCAAAAGGGCGGATACACTAACTTTGGGCGCACAACACATCAGAACAAAAAACAGAAGACTTTTATAAACATTATAATAATGTTACATCAGAGTATCGAAAATAATATGCAACGGAAAATAAATTTACAATAAATGTAATACAATGCAGCGAGAACAAATAAACTAACACAGCGGAAGACTATCAATGCTCTGGACACAGCTTTAAACTTCGATCCAGAATCCTGCTAAATGAAATAATCTATAAAACCAAAACTACTGACTGCCCGTGTGGAAATTATAGGCATTCAAAATTTAGATAGAAACAATAAACTTCGAGTCAGCCATGGGACTGGTGTGAGAAATCAAAACATTTATTAAAACTTTACTTTAAAATATGGTTAATCATGGGACCATGCCACAACAGGTTCACCCTATGAATACTAGTACATAAACAACAACTAATAATTGTCATATGGATCTACAATGCATCATACAACATGCAATTCCTCAATCAACCCATTTAGGCTTAATCCCAAATTTAGATTTTTCAAAATTCAATTCACTTTATAAAAATTATACCTTTGGACTTTATTTCCCGATTTCTTATTTCAAATCATTTGAAATACATATCTATCTTTATATAAAAGTAGATTTCACTTCGGGATCTCAGACCAATTTTTTTGGAAATATGACTTCCAAAACATAACAATGCATACAAACAAGTATGCAACTAAATATCAGGTTCCCCGTAGACAAGGCAAAGGGTACGCACCTCATCAACTCGATATATAAATGTGCACCTCCCACTATGGAGAAGGCTACACTGACCACTCACTAATTACGGCCCTGGGTCTCCCTCACCCATACTTTTAGTTGTCCGGGTTACTCGAATCTTTAGCCATATACCAAACCATTTCATATCCCGAAGTAGGGAAAATCATTTCACAACAAAATAATCACAAGTGCTTTCAAAAATATAGTACTTTATATTAGCAATTCTCACATATGATCAGTCACTATTAATCACATAACCTTTGAGCTCGTAAGTCTCAAAGAAGGGTGTTAAGTAAGAGGATAAATTCTCCGCCACCAAACAGATATATCAGCAATAGCAACTAATCAGTTATGTGATGAACTACAATCTCAAACACATAATACATTTTGAAATCATTTTGACAACATCGGGTTTAGCCCTCGAAATCCTTTTTGTTTTATAAAACATTTTTATAAAACATTCCCTATCCAAAATCGGGAATACATTTCTTTTCACTTAAGAAAAATAACATTTCAAAATCATTCAATAAATTTGAAATGAACTCAACATTGCTAACACCTCATAGTCAAATTGTGAAGTGTTTCACAAGATGTTAGCATACAAGTATTTCTACCCAACCCAATGCTAAATGTAAAAGCATATTTTGCTCATAAACTGGTCGAGAACAATCCAAACAGTCAATCAATCATAGTCAATATCAACAACCAAGTATATTTGGTTTATACCACATTTCATGTTTTGCTAAATTTAATTACCATTCATTCATTCAAATCTAATTAAAGATTTATTAAAACTCTTGTTAGTTTTAATCTCTGAAATTCATTACTTAATGATTTCTCAATGTTCTAGGAAATTAATCTTGTCTTTTACACGGTTAAAGAACCAGTGTCATTTAAAACACAGTTCACGATGAACCCAAAATCATCTTCCATCAAAATGGAATCTTCACGAAAATCATAACAGTATATAATCGATATAAATTTCTGTATCAAACTAACACTATAAGTAGAATAGCGGCAAGGCCTTTTTAAATTCCATAAATAGTAACGGTCTTCATTCATAGAAGCTCATCTCGATTATTACCGAATCGAATTCCATTCAATTCCAATTTAATGTATTAAATCAGAAAACTTTACTTTGGAAATTTTCCATTAAATCTTAGAATTAAGATTTATAAATTCCAAATCATATCTTCCTGTTAATTGGGTTAAAGAACAAATGTTATTTAAAACACAATTCACGATAAACCAAAAGTCCAATTTCAATTCAATTCCAATTAAATATTAATTAGTTGGTAAACTTCTCCAAATCTTAATTAAAAGATTTATTCTATTCTCAACTGGGTTCAAGAACAGTGTTAATAAAGACACCATTAACGACAAACCCAATTTGATAATAATACAAGGCTCAGAATAGAAATTATATCGGGTTATATTCAATATCAAATTCTGAACTAACAGATATCGTATTGGGAATAAAGATATCTGCATCTTCCAAATTCCTCATCATTATCCGTATAATCACGGAATCCAATATTGAAATATTCCGAATATTATATCCATTCCAATTCATTCATTGGAAAATTCTAGTTAATTTAAAACCCCCTTTTAAATCCAATTTATTACTTCTAAAACTTTGGATTATCACACTAGTTATTAACTAGTTCATTCAGATAAAAATATCTTTTATCTTTTAAAATATGGAATTTTTCATCCAAAAATCTTTCCAAATCATTTATTATGATTTTACACAATTTTTCCATATTTTTAGTAATGTTATTTAGGCTCTTACAGTCAGTTTCCAATAACGGCCACCGAACTGCATCCATAACGACCTTTTCTGAAATTGATTTGGACATATTTTAGAATCCAACCATTCAAATTTAAATCTCTTATATTCCTTGGGAAGATTTTTTTGACACGAACCCAATGGTTCTAGTTTTAGGAGAATCCGACGGTCGGATCTCCCGTTACATCAATTTGAAGTTTATGGTCGAAATTTGCAAACAGTCGCGCGCGGCGCGTTCTATTCAGGCCATTTAAATATATATAATATATATCGTCGGTTTCCATTTAAAATGTATTTAATAAATCATTTATAAATTCGTTTTAAAAACGATTCCAACTTCCATTTCAATTTTAAATCAAAATTGACTATTCCATTGCATGACAATTTTGTAGAGTGCATATATATGTTAAAAATTATATTTTTAACAATCCAATTACTATTCCATTTCATAACCATTTTATATATCTCATATACATGTTAAAAATTACATTTTTAATGATCCAATAATTATTCCATATCATGACCATTTTATATATCGCATATATACATGTTAAAAATAATATTTTTTAATGAACAAATATTTATTCCATTTCATGACCATTTTATATATCTCATATATGATTTATACAACACATATATATTTTATTCACATCTCATATATATATTTTATTCACATCGCATATATATATATATATATATATATATATATATATATTATTCACATCACATGTATATATTAATCACATCTCATATATATATATATATATTTTATTCACATCTCATATATATATATTTTATTCGCATCGCATATATATATTTTATTCACATCGCATATATATGTATATTTTTTTTTACATCTCATATATATATATATATATATTTATATTATTCACATCGCAATCACAACACAATACAGTCAATTAAATCGTCCATGTTCTGTAGGTGAGGGAGGTAAGCTAACAAGCACCGTAAAACATTTGTGATAATTAAAAACCGATAAAAATCAATACTGGCAGTTCATATATTCAGTTATAAAATAAATAACTGGTACAAAATTTTTTAGTGAGAAGTTCTCACATTAATCGAATTTAAACGATAATTCTGATTAAATTAAACAAGGCATTTAATTTGACCAAAAACTGTCACTTGCTCCAAATCTGTTCCAGTCTGTTCTGAAATGTAGAGTTCGTTCACGCGATCCCAACGCATCTAAAATCATTGAATTCTATTGTGGTTTGAACGAGTTATGAATTTTTCAATCTTGAATACAATAAATAGTGATTAACTAGATAATTAACTTTAACCATTTACTTAGTTGTCGGCTAAGTTTTCTCCTTCCCTTCGTTTATCTTCAGGCTCCTTTCCCATAAACTACTTCAGCAAAACCGGACCAAAATCGATGACTAAGGTTCCCATTCACACGACAACCATGGCGCCTAACCTTGATCTGACATGTCCCCCACCTCCACCCATAAGCCCGTCGCATTCGCCGCGAGTTTAAGCGAGAATATGGAGGCGAATACCCCCAAGATCAATGATCCTAACCATTGATTATGTTGTCCTTGCCGAGCTCGTGGTTTTTGACATTGGAATCTTTGAATAATGCAACGTGAATTAGGAAATTTTAGGAAATTTGAATTCGGTGCTCTCCGTCCATAGATAATGCTGGCGGCGGCTTGTTAAATGGAGAATTACGGTTTCCCCGTTTTTGTGTATTTATATATTTATTTAATAATTTTTTTATTTAGAAATTACTCGTTTAACCCAACGAACTCCAAACGGACCCCAACAACTGTCATTCCTAACCAAATACCCCCATTCTGGACAAAATGGGTTATGTTTCACAAGCTAATTCAACTATTTCGATCAGTTTTCATCAAAATTAAAATATAAACCAATATATTTTTTGAGGAAGAAATATAAACCAATATATTGAATTTTAAACGTACATTTTAATTTACCGGGGCCACATACTAACTCCAAAAATTAATGAAAAATAAATCTAGCTATGTTCTGACGATACGATCCTAACAAAACTAATTTCGTTGAATTTGGAGACCGTTTGAAAAATGGTCATTTTCTGGTCGATCCAATTCAAACTTAACTGACCAAAACACGTTTAATTTCACCATGCTCACATATTAGTTCCAAAAATTATGGAAACTGAAACCTAACAATAATTTGACATTTCAGATCCAACAAAATGTGGTTTCATTGAAAACGGAGGTCATTTAAAAAATGGCTATTTTTAAGGGCTATGTATTATATTAAAATATATATAAATTTCATAACGACTATTCTGAATTTTAAAATGGACATAACTTACAATTTATAAAGTGAAATCTCAGATTCTTAACTTTGTTAGAAATATATAGCTAAACTGATTCAAATATTTCTTGTTTTACCGTAACAACCCGGAAAATCAGAACCAATTTAAAATTTTTATTTTGGCAATTTTAATGAATTATGAATATTAAAAATGATATAGTTTAAATAATAAAGGCTAGAAATGTATTTTGAATAGAATTAGAACGTACAAATTTATTTAAATCGAAATTAGAATATGAATATTTATTTTTAATTATAAAAGGAATTGGAAATGGCGCGGTAGTTTGAAAATTCGAATTCAAACTTCAAATGAATGTACATGATTCAAAATAAACCGGATTTTAGTGAAACCAGAAATATTTGAAAATATCTTTCCAACGAATCTGAAAAATGGAAATTTCGTAGCGGGAATAAAAAGTTACGCTCAATTGAAAATTCAGAATAGTCGCTATGGAAATATAGCCCTTCAAAATAGAGATTCTGCAAACGACCTCCGTTTTTGACGAAACAACTTTTGTTGAATTCGGAATGTCAAATTATTTTTTGATTCCAATTTTCATAATTTTTGAAAACAATATGTTAGCGTGGTGGATTAAAACGTGTTTGGGACTTTCAGTTTGAATTTAATCGAGTGGAAAATGACCGTTTTTCAAACGGTCTCCAAATTCGACAAAATTAGTTTTGTTAGGATCGTGTCGTCAAAATATAGCCAGAGTTATTTTTTGGAATTTTTAGAGTCTGTATGTGGCCCCAGTAAATTAAAATGTACGTTTAAACCAAATATACGTTGATTTATATTTTAATTTAAATGAAAACTGATCGTAACAGCCGAATTGGCCTACCGAACATATCCCATTGTGTCCAGAAAGGTGGTAATTAGTTAGAGAAGGCAGTCGTTGGGTTCAATTTGGAGTTAAAATGAAAAATTAACTTTATAGATTTAAAAAAAAAATATAAATTATATAACAGTCACATAGAGGTCATACCCTCACTATCTCATCTCCGCGGTCAAACTGAAACCCGTGCCCCTCCCTTCCCAAATTCCACCGGCCCCTACAGCCAATCACTACCGCGACCATCGATCCCCCTCCCGCTCTGGCAGTCGCGAATCCCCAACTGCCGCCACCCCTCCCCTTCTCTCTCTCCTCCGTATTCCCTTGTAATTCGAGCTGCGTGCCCTAAATCCGCTGCTGTGGACCCCTGGCCCACCACTCTGGCCAGTCGCACCTCCCCCTATCCCTGTCAAACCCCGACGCCGCCTCCACCAACTCAGACACCCACAGCTCCTCCTCCATCCGCCGTTTCTCTCCCTGCCTCCAATTGAAACTTCAAAGCTCCAAACCCTTCAAGCCCGCTGTCCAGATGTCGTGGCTCCAGTTCCAACCTCTGCTGACTTCGGCGCCTCTTCCCCCTTGTCTTCGACAAGCGATGAAGTGAGTCTTTATTTTATTTTAATTTTCAGTTAATTAATTTAGTTTAAATGCAATGTAAAAAGAAAAAATAGTTTTTAAAAATATAAGCATGATAAAAACTTTATTTTTATATATAAAGAAACATGATAAAAACTGGATTTTTATCTAGGATAAAGATTAGATTTTTTCCTATGCAAAAATTAGATTTTTATCTGTATAAAGATATGATTTTATTCATATGAAAGATGTGATTTTTATTCATATGAAAGATATGATTTTTATTGTTTGATTAGAAAAATAAAAATGTGATTTTTATATATATAATAGTCGAATTAAAAATGTGATTTTTTTTTATTTTTAAAGTAGCAATATAAAGTTTTGATTTTTTATAAATGAAGTAGCGATATAAAAATTGGATTTTTATATATGTAGAAAATTAAAAATGTGATTTTTATAGCGTTGAAATAAAAAAGTGATTTTTTAACATATACCGCGTGAAATAGATCTCGTTGGAAACACGACGAAGATTTTCAACATATGAAGAGTCACGGCGTTTGGTTTAGCTTCTTGGTGAGAACTCCTCACTAAAATTTTCTATTCAGTTATTTATTTTATAACTGCATATATGAACTGCTCCCCGTCATCCACAAACCATGGGCGACTTGTTTGTTTGATTGTGTTGTGAAAATTATTTGTGGTGTGAAATGGACTTTATAGGATATTCATAAGTTGAATAAAATATTTTATCGTTAAAAATATAATTTTTAACGTGTATATGAATAAAATAAATATTCATTTACAAATTGAACAATTTGTTTATGTACACCCATTTAAGTGATATGGATTGGGACGATATATTTTACACATCACCCAACCGCACAAATAAAAATAAGTGTTTGTTGATTGAAACCCCACATGGGTATTGGGATGATATTTGACGTACACAAATCCCAATCGTTTAGTTGTATGTTGATCGATTGGTTGACAAACTGTGGTAAGCGTTAAATATTTATATTTAATGCTTATGCAGTGTAGAATACACTCTGGATGATAGTTGATTGTGTATCATTATTATTGTATACATGTATTATATGAAATCCATATAAGTAACATTATATAGTAATTAATTGTGTTTGATTCCAGTTCAGAAAGAATGAATATTTTAAAATAATGAATATTTTAAAATAACAAATATTTAAAAATAATATTCAGTAAAAGATCAAAATCTGATTTTGATGTCCGATTTGGGATGGACACGAATATATTTAAATATATAAAGCCGTGTTGATTAGATTAACTCCATTCTGACGTGAACGATGTTTATATCGATTATATTCATTTTTATAATGAATATCGAAAAGGAAGTGATTTCAAAATCTAATGTTTTGAAAATATTATCATTTATATATTAATGATATGGAATATTCAATTTGATTTGAAATTGAATTTGAAGTTAAAATCGTTTTGAAAACAAATTTAAAACGATTTATAAAATACGTTTTAAATGGAAATCGACGAAATATATATAATATATATTTAATGGCCTGAATAGAAGGCGCCGCACCGCGGCAGTTCGCGAATTTCGACCGTTGAGTTCGAATGGACAACACGGAAGATCCGACCGTCGGATTCTCCTAAAACCGGAACTATTGGGTTCTTATCGAAAAGAGCTTTCCAACGAATATTAGAGTTTGAAATCTAACGCTTGGATTTGGAATTATGTCCAAATCAAATTTGGAAAAGGTCGCTGTAAGTGCAGTTTGATGGCCGTTTATGGAATTCGACTATACATGCCTTGATAAAATTATTAAAAATATCAATAATTTGTGTAAAATCATAATAAATGATTTGAAAAGAATTGAGATGAAAAATCCCATATTTGAAAAGATAAAAAAAATATTTTTATACAAATGAACTAGTTATAAACTAGAATTATAATCCAGTATTTTTAAATAAATAAATTGGATTTGAAATGGTTTAAAAATAACCAGAATTTCCAATATATGAATTGTAATGGATTTGAATCGAAATTATCTTCGGAATATTTCAATATTGGATTCCGTGATTATACTGACATTGTGGAGGAATTTGGAAGATATATATACATACATATCATTATTCCAATACGGTATTTGTAGATTTCAGAATTTGATATTGAATATAAGCTGATATATTTCCTATTCAGATCCTTGTATTTAATATCAAATTGGATTTTGGGTTTGTCGTGAACGGTGTCTTCATTAACACTGTTCTTAAACCCAGTTGAGAGAAGATATAAATCTTTTTATTAAGATTTAATGAAGTTTACCAATTAATTAACATTTAATTGGAATTAAATTGAAACTGGTTTTTGGGTTCATCGTGAACGGTGTTTTAAATAACACATGTTCTTTAATCCAATTAACAATGGAATGAGATTTTGTGTTTGTCGTGAATGGTATCTTTAATAATACTGTTCTTAAACCCAATGGAGTTAAGAAAATTAGAAACTAACTGGAGATTAGCTAAGTTGAATGGTTTCTTGGGTATTGATCTGATATTGGTTTCGGCCTTGGGATTAATACATAGGGAATTGTTCTCTTACTAATTTATGGTTAGAGATTGCTGGGATGGGGACTTCAGTAACACTGTTCTTGAACCCCATGTGAAGAGAATAAATCTTTTAATTAAGATTATTAGAGTTTCCAATTATATTTAATAATTCGAATAAAATGGAATGTGAACTGGGTTTATCATGAACTGTGTTTTTAACGACATTCGTTCTTTAACCCGATTTACAGTGAAATGTGATTTGGAATTTATAAATCTTTTGTTAAGATTTGAAGGAGATTTTTCCAAAGTTAAGTTTTCCAATTTAACATATTAAATTGGAATTGAATGGAATTAGATTTTGTAATAATCGAAGTGAGCTTCTGTAGAAGAAGACTGTGAATATATATGGAATTCAAAAGGCTTTGCCGTTATTCCATTTATATTATCGGTTGGATATGGAAGTTTATATCGATTATATATATCGATCTTTTTTCCATGAAAATTCCATTGTTAATGGAATGGGATTTTGGGTTTATCATGAGCTGTGTTTTAAATGACATTAGTTCCTTAATCTAATTAAAGATAAGATTAATTTATTAACTTTGAAGAAAATCATTAACTAATGGTTTTTGAAGATTAAAACTGAATTAGAGTTTTAATGAATCTTCAATTAGATTGAAATGTGAATCTGATAACTAAAATTATCAAATTCAAGAAATGATGGAGAATGGAGTATCACCACTTTTACTCCAAGCGATAGTTAAATCTTTAATTAGATTTGAACGTGAAATGGTAATTAATTTTACCGATAACACCGTGGTGTTAGATATGAAGTATTACCAGTTTTACATCATGGGATGAATAAGTTGAGATTGGGAAATTAAACATATGATTACTTCGGTAAGGTTCACTAATCCCGGCTAGTTTGGATAAACCTTAATTTGGTTTGAATTGACATCCAAAGGAAGATTAAAGAATAAATTTAAAGAATTTATCTTTGATAAAATTAATGGGAACCTTTCCCAAAGTATAAGAATATTTGGATAAAAGAATATTCAAAATTGGAATGAGACGTATGTTGTGTTTTTGTAGCACTTGTTTATTATATACGCAAGCTATTCAGAAAGACCGGGTTTATCCCATTCTGAATAACTGAATCGGTGATGAGTCGACGACGAAGACAGTAGTTGAAGACCGGAGGTCTTCACATCGTTTGGATGATTACCAATGTCTTGATTGGGCTGTACACCCAATACAAGGTAGTAAGTATTGATCATCCAGACGTACTTGGAGATCGACCGGATGTGCAAGGACCTCTCTCCTGTATTGGACATATAGGACGAGGAATATGGTGCCTCCGGTTTCGTTCAGGCCCAGAACGGACTTGTATGGATGTGTGTCTAACATCGGATTTCATTATGTGTGATTGATAGACATTGGTTGCATAGCGTGAATTGCCTGTATGGCATGCTAATATGCAAATGATCAAGGCTTCTATTGAAAAGTAGAGTCTTGTGGTTGATGATCAAAGCACGACTTTAATATAGCATAGCTTTGTGTATAGCGTTAATTCGCGAGCCTCACACCCCGGTGTGAACCAGAAATGGGAGAGGACCTCAGAGAGGACATGCGTTTCCTTCTAGCTAGGAATGGTGTCTAGGTTTTGCACGCCCGGATGTTTTACTTATGTGGATGATGGATAGCGAGGCGCCTCAGATATATCTGCACTGCGGGGCCGATGGATGGTTTGGTCGATATACAGACCAATTTTATTCCCCATAGGGCGGGGAAACGTAGTGTTCAGGCATTTTAATCCACATCGAGTGGACCGGCCCTGACGATCCAAGGGTCACTCGAGCTCTGATCCTAAGGCTCGGACTAGAGAGTCTCGAAGCGTTAAGGACGATCCCTGGCCTTGGTTCACAGACGGAAATCCGACTTCCAATACGTGACATTTCGGTTTTTATTGTAGAGCCTAGTATGGCGACATAATGGGATGGGGCACTATACTGTCTATGATTGATACATTTATATTTGAAGTTGTTTTCATACACTTTACACTATAATAGTATCAAAATGATTTGTTTTAAACGTACCAAGCATGTTTGGCTATTATAAGGTAAAATTCTATCCTTCGGCTTGCGTTGCAATGTATGATGGGACCTGAGTCTTATAATTCCTTCCTTTTTCCAAAAAGCATTGCGCTATTTTTTATATGCACTGGTATTCTTGGGAGGAAACCTGTTATGTGTTATACGGCGTGGTCCCTTGATATACTTCATTTTAAAGCAATGTTTTAAACAACGGTTTTAATTCTCACACAAGTCACATGGCTGACCTGGAGTTTATTATTTTAACCTAAGATCTGGGTGCCCCTACTTTCCACACGGGCAGCTAGTAGTTTTGGTTTTGCAGGTTTATATTCACAAGATCCTGGTTTACAGCTGGAATGATATTTGGAAAGCTCTGTATCTGTGTATTTTTTTTAGTCTTATTTTGTATTATTTTCCGATGCATTTAATTTGTAAATCTATGATATTTATCAAATGTATATTATTTGTTCATACTCTGTATATCCTTGTACTCTGATGTAAATTGTTGTAATAAGCAATGAAATGTTCTTCTGTTTGTGTTCTAATTTGTCTTGTTCTCAAATTCAATACGGGCTTTCCTTTACAGGGAAGTTTGGGTTGTCTCATTTAATATCGGAGCTTTGGTTTACAGAGCTCGAGAACAAGACACATTAGAACCAAACGAGAGAATTCATCAGAGATTGTATTAGTAATATCCAGTAAGAATGACTCGTTAGAGATGGGATCAGTAGTATCCTAGAACGAGTGTGAAGAGTATTATTTTTAAAATAAAAATGAAAACAAATTTTGTTTTGTAGATTTAAACCTTATCATACGTATTTGAGTATATTATTTTATTTTTAATTTGGACAATCCAGTATATCAAATTTTGCATGTACGCGTCATGAACGTATACTCGAAGTTTTATTATACTGGGTAGATATAGAATCACACTCTAGTAGCCCGAAGATGATTCTGATGATCGAGTACTCATCATCAAAGTTTATGTTCGAGTTTCGAAAGTAGGATTTCTATATATTTCCATTAGACTGGTGTGAGAACCAAAACTTACATAGGATTATTTGTTGTGATTTGGCCTCAAAAACCTTATTTTTGACTTTGTATTAAAGTTATGCATTTGAAAATTTAATCAACAAATTGATTACTGGTTGTATTGAATGATTATTAGTTTGATTTGTTGGATCTAGAATAACCCTAGAGTGGGGGTGAATAGGGTTTATCACAGTTTTTAACTGAATCAAAAATCTAACAAGATATATAATAATTAACAGATCACAGAATATAGCAGAAACAGAAATGCAGAAAATAAATCACACATAGATATACCCAGCTTCGGCAAAACCCTGCCTACTGCTGCATTTCTAAGGTTTCTACTAGGTGATAGAACAGATCCCGCATACAAGATCATGTACACTCGCAAACCCTGCTCCTATTCTAACCCTACGCTCAAAACCGTAGACTGATCTAAACCCCTAGATCAGATTTTCCCTGATTACAGACTCGTAAACAGTAACCCTAGTTTTTACAGACTAGTAAACAGTCAGTCAACACCCTGACTGTATCTCCCTAGATTTTACAGACTCTAGAACTGATTCGGTTCGATTTACAAAAAAAATTAAAATACAACAAAAAATAAAACAAAATGAAACCTTAGTAAATGAATAACTAAAGGAGTTGAATTATTAAAGGGTCATCCCTTTTTCTTTTAACAATGCGCCGGCCCACTTTCATTTGAGTGCACCTATCCCATTTGTTTAGCCCGATCTTCTTTATCTTAGAAATGGCGGCTCTGGAAGAATGAAATCAAAACTAGGGTTTTGGAAATTTGCCCCAAATCAAATCGATGCTTGATCTTGTTCTCTGTTGAACTTCAATGCGTCGATGGCTTCTGATGTTTGTCGATCAATTTGGGAATTTGCGCTCGATTGAGACTGATAAAAAGGTGAGCTTTCTGATTTGCAATTCTTTGCTTAAGATTGTTTGTTTTGGTTTCGAGCCTCGTTTTGCCTATGATGTAGATGGTGTATAATATAGGATTATAAAATCCTATTATTGCTCTTATTTCGAATATGTGATTTGATCTGGTGATGTGCTTTCCCCTTTTGACTTGTTGCCTGAATTTGCTCGACTTTGAATTGGAAAATAAGCCTTGAATTTTTGCGTTATATTCCAGATTGATTCTCTGTGTATAAGATAACTTGCCAAGTTTGTTCATGCGTGATTTTTGACTTTCAGTGATTCCCCAAAACGAATTTTTCTCTGAAATTATGTCCAACTTGAAATCGATTTTGAACACTTTCTCCTTTTAGCATTAATTTTCTCTGTCAATTTGAAAAAAGGAAGATTAAGCCACTGATTTGCCCACCAATACTTTCTCCAAATGATTTGATTGTAATTGTTTTCCAATTTTGAAAAACAAATTAACTTGCTGAGTTATTTTCTGCCTAATCACAATTCCAAAATTGATTTAATCCATTCTTTAATTTCTCATTCATGACTGAATAATTCTGAAAAACAAAAACGATTTTGAAATCATTTAAAACCCTTCCAGAAATAAATATTCACCCTATTTTAGATGTATTGTTGAAAAAGATTTCCTCGGCCATTTTTGACTTCATGCTTCATTTGTATATGTTTGTTGATCGCTGCACTTGAGTTGAAAACACTCAATTTGTCATTAGCTTCGACTTGTAGTTGTATTGCAATTTGGCATGCAGACATGAACAAAAGCTGAACCATTTTATTTGAATACATCCCTTAAGAGCTATATGAGATTGATAGCTTGAATGCTTTGATTCATGACACATGAATAAGTTCCTTGTTGTGTAAGACTGAATTGAGTTGTGCTGACTCCACCATGTACATGTGTTGATTACAAAGCTTCATGTACACCAGTTTGTATTGTTTTGCCATGCTGTTTTTCACATTGCACTTACACTTAAAAACAAAAACCAAAGCTCTTTGGCATGTTCACTTGATCATCTGCTTGTTTATGCATGCTGAACTTGACTAGCTCGACCACATGAAATGAGATGCACACATTTTGTATTTGCACTTGATCGAGAAGTTTCATTCCCATTATAGTTAAAATTGAACTTACTTATATATATATATATATATATATATATATATATGTTAGTCTTGAAACCTGTAATACTGCCTTGTATACTTGTATGTTGACATGCATGCTGCTAGCTGATCTTGCATATGTATACTTGGTTAGTTGTTCTTGTTTGTGCCCTATGATCTGTTTGTGTAGACACTGCTGCTCCATGCTGTTATGATACACTTTTACTCCCTGACATGCTGAAACTTATTTGTTTTGCACCATTGCTTGAACATTTGTGAGCCATCTTGTAGCTGCTTGCTCCAACATGTATACATGCATTTGTGTTGGCTGTCGTTTGTAAAAGCTATAGCTCTTCATTTGCTGCTATCTCACCCATGAGCATGTGCACCACTTTAGAACAGTCTTGAATGTCACAATGATACTTGCTTTTCCATGCTATCCATGCTGCAATGCTGATACTTGATCATGTATTTACCCGTTGCTTTGCATCTCTGTACATGCACATGTTTTGTGTTAAGCCATTTTTGCAGATCACTTTTGTCCCATGCTGCCTTGTTTGGTTACTTCATTTCACTTCCATGTTCACTGTAGTGTTGCACCACATATATGTTTACTGCTATCCCTGAAATCATACTGCCATGTTGATCACTAGTATTTTGCTTGATTTGCCAAGGTAAATCACTTGATTTTGTGTGATTTGTGATTTGTGATCTGCCACTTGCTTTTATTGATTTTCATCTTTCTTCTTTGATTTGATTTTCCCACTGATGACTGTGCACTGAGTCGAGATGGTCCACGTGGCTACTCCTCAGTTGCTCACTGATTGGCGAGGCAGTGCACACGTGTATATTTATACACGTGTGTATATGCAGTCATCAGAAAATTTCCTGTCCCTGTACATATACAAACTGTCTGTCTAGACACAGATGAATCAGATCAAGTCATGAAAAATGATAAGAAACACACCAGAAATCTGAGGCGAATAAATTTTAAAAATAAATTTACATTTACATGAATTTTGAATATTATTTTTGTTGCATATACTCTGTGTGTTTCTGTATATGACAGGTATGAAGATGATGACTGGACTGACTGTGCATTGAAGACAGAAGACTGAAGTCAGCAGTGTTAGTTAAAGAGTGTTTGTAACAGTGTATGTATAGATGAAAATGTACAACTGAGTGTGAGAGTTGTAGTGAAGAGATTGTATTGTTTATTTGTAATAAACAAATTGTTTGAAATAAAATATTATTTTATTGTCGTCAAACAAAATTTGTTTATCGTATACTGTGTATTTACAAGTACAAATTCTGTGAAGTGATTAAATAGTGGAGTATTAAATAGCTGTACTGTTTGAATCTTGAAATATAATATTCAATTTAAATAAAATATTGTATGAATATATGAATGTCTGTACGGTCGTATTCTATTTAAATATAAATATTATATTCCTATCTTTGATGTATATATAGAATAGTACAGTAACAAACACATTTCAAATAATAAATATTTGGTTGTTATCATCAAACAAAAAATCATATAATTGTGTATACAACATTGTTATATACAACAATCTCCCCCTTTTGATTATGACAAACAAATAAAAGATTTTGAGCACAATAAATGTGTATGACAGTGAAAATTGAGCTCCCCCTATTTATCAGCTCCCCCTACAACAGACAACTCCCCCTATAACTGTGCATGAGTGAAATGAATTTAAAGACAACTCCCCCTATAGCTGTGCATGAGTGAAATGAATTTAAAGACAACTCCCCCTATAACTGTGCATGAGTGAAATGAATTTTCAAAATTAAAAATATTTATGAAATATTCACTCATAAATCAAAATATAATCCATTCTCCCCCTTTTGTTATCACCAAAAGATACAGAGTTTAAAATACAGATGAAAAATGACTAAAAATATAATTTCAGCTTAAGAGAGAGAACGGTCATCATAAATCTCAATCAATCAAACAAAAATCATAATAAACTAAGAACTAGTGGCATATTTCACATTTTAAATAATGACGGATATATGATGAAATTTATATAAATGGGGACAGTCAAAACATGATTTCCAGTTATTTTCAAAAGAATTTTATAAAAATGAGCAAAAAAAAAACAGTAACGGATTTGGACAATAATTAATAATTCAACTTAAGTGACAAAATCGTATAATCTCAAATCCCAATCCCTATCAATCAACAAATCATAATACGTCATAAAATATTAACACATTTCACAGATTAGAAGATGGATTGATAGGTTGGTTTTTATACTCAGAGGAGAATTTCAGATTTAATTTCAATTTATAGCACATATTTTATTTATTTATTTAAGAGCACACTGACCACGCATAACCAGGGCTTGGATTTTTAAATGAGGTCAGCTACAGCTTAAATTATAAGTTGTCTCTTAACCATGCATGACCAGAGCTTGGATTTTTAAATGAGGTTAGAGACACACTTATATATTTATTATATATATTTATTGTTTTTAGCTTCAAAAGAAAAACTCCTCGGTATATAAAACCAATATATGGATGATAGAAAATGGGGTAGGTACAGAAATGGACTGTGAAATAAATTTCTAAATTAATTATATTATGAAATATGCTCGACTGTACCGAGATCATTGAAAATTTTCAATTATCACTAATTCTGAATAATAACATAGTCCAATTTCTATCACAAATATTTCCACTGTTTATTCAAAAATATTTTCTAAAAGATATTAACTCTCCATATTTATATAAAATCATAATGGATGGTAGAAGGATGATAGATAATGAAGATGGTCGTGAAATAATTGCCAGTTCAAAGATATTATAATAAATATTCAACCATCATGAAAATCCAGATAAAATCTCCTCTTGTTGTGAAATATACTGAAGTGACAACTCATCACAATTTCAAGATCTGATAATAATTTTGGTGAATTATAATTACAGCACAATTTAGATACTGATTTCAATTTCTGAATGAATAAGAAATAAATAATTTTAAAATTGAAAATCAATTATAAGCAGAATATTAAGAGCTATACAGGACAAGAGGGATATGACAAATATATAGATAAAAATTCAGCACTTCTGATACCAATTGGTGTCTCTATTAACAAATCTTAATCGCAAAGTCCAAACAGATAGAATTAACAAATTTGCACATTTTTCAAAGCTGTAGACAAGAATAAGCAATTATTTGAAACAGTATCAGAGCAGCACAGGAAACAATATCACAGCCGACTTGTCAGAGGATGGTCACATAAGATCGTTCATAATCCAAGATTAGAAATATCGTTTATTTGAATTCATTTGAGGAATATGAAAAACTCTAGATTCAATGAATCAATCACACCAAATTATTAGTTTCACATTCAAGATATGTATGTGATTCATTAAATCAATAATTTCAAATGATTTTAAGCAAACAAATATTTAAATCAAATCACCATGAAGTAACAGTGATTTTCAAAGACCATTTTTCCAAAGAATTTTCAAAATTATCTCTGACAAGTATAAGAGAAATTTCAGATTATTTACATCAAGTTTGAGAGGTATTCATGATCCAGAAAATTTAGAAAATGATTTATTTGAAATCACTTGAATCAATGTCAGGTTTTGAGATATAATGAATTATTCACACAAGATTGATAATTTCAAATTTAAGTGGTGTGTGATATTCAAAATATCTAGAACTTCAGATGATTTCAAACAAACAAATTTCAACCATAATAATCATGAATAAAGATAAGCTTCAAGATGTACCACTGTAATTCAAGACAATTCAAACTATTCAAGCCAATTTGAAAATTTCTAAAATTATCACAACTGATAAATAACAGAGTGCTGTAATGAGTATAAATTTTCAAGACTTTCCAAAAAGAATTTGAAGAGACCCAAAACAGCAAAGGTGTGTGAAATTCCATAAAACTTTCAGATCTTCAAAAAAAATTTAGAATTCGAATCAACAGTGTTCAAGATATGACAAGAATACATCAACACTGTTATGAATTCAGAGAATCAGAAAACAAACTTCAGATCAATTGCAGATATTTACAAAAATAAATTAAAAATCTGGAAATGATTAAAAACATTATAGTTTTATAAAAGTGAAGTGAATTTCCAGAAAAATATGAATTCTGCAATTCGAAGTTAAGGAAGCCCAAGAAGTTACAAAGAAGTAGCAGTGACAAATCAAAACAAAAAATAAAAATAAATAAACAGAAGGGACAGAGAGAGAAATAAACAAAGTAAATAAAGACAGAGAATATTTACAAAGGTGAGTTTAGAGATCATACCTGAAATCAATGTAGACCAGAATCTCCGACTCATCAGATCTTGGCTGAAGAAACTATGAATGATATAAAAGTATATACAGCTTTGCTTCACATTTCTTTTTGCACAACAGTTCCTCAGCCATCCTTTGGTACCTAACAGTTGAGGGGATCGAGTGGTTTAACAAAATTAGTGAAACCACTCACAGATGTATTCATATGTTTTGGTACCCAGACTTGTTTGTACAACAAACCATTTGAATTAACTTTTGTACCCTTAGGAACCCAAATCTGTTTGAGTTTAATAAAACCCATTTTATTTCCTTTTGGGATCCAAGAATGTTTAAATGATTTGTTATAAAACACTTTCTCATTTCTCTTTTGATTTAAAAACCTTTTGAAATTATTTGTATTCAAATTTTCAAAACAAATATTTTCAAAACGATTTGAAGGATTTTTAAAATAATTAGAGCTCCATTTTTCAAAAACATTGTTTTCCCCAAAGCCAAGTCCACGTTTATTCCCAACAGAAATCTGGTTTTTCAACAACATATTCAAAGATATTTCACCATTTGAAAATTTAGCCAAAATTGTTTCAAGTTGTTGAATTTTAGTTTTAAGATCACTGTTTTCTTTTATTAAATCAGAACATTGATTATTAGTGATCCTTCTTTCAGCAACATGTCGTTTCAAAATCAAATTTTCAGATTCGAGTAATTCGATTTTGGCTTGGGACTCAGAGATTTCAAATTCAAAAAGTTTTTGATTTTCAACCTCATATTTCTTGAAATTTTCAATCTCATTTTCAAGTTCTTTCAAAATCGAATCACTTTTCAACAAATTTTCATTTTCAGCAATTTCAAATTTGGAATTTATATCAGTCTGAAAAACTTCAAATTCCTTTTGTATAAAATTGTTCAAATTTGATAACTCAATCTTGTTTTCTTTTATGGTCAAAATTTCATTTTCAAACTTTTGAATATTTTTATTGAGATGAACAAGATTGGTTTTCAATTTCAAGCAATTTTTACAATCTGAATTTGAAAAAATATTCAAGTTGTTATTACAAATCAACAATTTTGCTGGTCAATTTAGAATTCTTAGATTTCAAAATTTTGTTTTTAGATTGAAGTTTATCAACAGACTTAGTTAGATCAGCACAAAAATAAACCAGATCCTCATAAGAGAAATTTTCTACTTCATTGTCTGTTGAGTCTCCATCAGTTGATCCGTCTGAATTATCATCTGTAAGACCTGTTAAGCATAAATTTGAATCTGGGTTGATCTTTGAAGGTTTTGAGCAGTTGTCAACTTTTTGTCCATACAGTGCATTGAGAGTTTTCCAGATTTCCTGTGTAGATAAACAATGAGAGATAAGATTAAACTGTTCAGTACTAAGATAATCAAATATAATTTTCATAGCACAAGTATTGAAAGTAATATCTGCACTATCAAATCCATTGATAACAACATCCCAATATTTAATATTAACATATTTTAAATAAAATTCCATTTTGGATTTCCAGTTTAAAAAATCTGTTCCATCGAAAATAGTTGGAGATGAACTGTGCTGACTCTCTATCGACTGACAACAAGGCAACACAATTACTCTAGAGTTAACAGAATACCTGCTCTGATACCACTTGTTGGATCTAGATTAACCCTAGAGGGGGTGAATAGGGTTTATCACAGTTTTTAACTAAATCAAAAATCTAACGAGATATATAATAATAAACAGATCACAGAATATAGCAGAAAACAGAAATGCAGAAAATAAATCACACATAGATATACCCAGCTTCGGCAAAACCCTGCCTACTGCTGCATTTCTAAGGTTTCTATTAGGTGATAGAACAGATCCCACATACAAGACCATGTACACTCGCAAACCCTGCTCCTATTCTAACCCTACGCTCAAAACCGTAGACTGATCTAAAACCCTAGATCAGATTTTCCCTGGTTACAGACCCATAAACAGTAACCCTAGTTTTTACAGACTAGTAAACTATCAGTCAACACCCTGACTATATCTCCCTAGATTTTACAGACTCTAGAATTGATTCGGTTCGATTTACAAAACAAAATTAAAATACAACAAAAAATAAAACAAAATGAAACCCTAGTAAATGAATAACTAAAGGAGTTGAATTATTAAAGGGTCATCCCTTTTTCTTTTAAAAATGCGCCGGCCCACTTTCATTTGAGTGTACCTATCCCATTTGTTTAGCCTGATCTTCTTTGTCTTAGAAATGGCGGCTCTGGAAGAATGAAATCAAAACTAGGGTTTTGGAAATTTGCCCTAAATCAAATCGATGCTTGATCTCGTTCTCTGTTGAACTTCAATGCATCGATGGCTTCTGATGTTTGTTGATCAATTTGGGAATTTGCGCTCGATTGAGACTGATAAAAAGATGAGCTTTTTGATTTGCAATTCTTTGCTTAAGTTTGTTGTTTTTGGTTTCGATCCCCGTTTTGCCTGTGATGTAGATGGTGTATAATATTGGATTATAAAATCCTATTATTGCTCTGATTTCGAATATGTGATTTGATCTGGTGATGTGCTTTCCCCTTTTGACTTGTTGCCCGAATTTGCTCGACTCTGAATTGGAAAATGAGCCTTGAATTTTTGCGTTATATTCCAGATTGATTCTCTGTGTATAAGATAACTTGCCAAGTTTGTTCATGCGTGATTTTGACTTACAGTGATTCCCCAAAACAAATTTTTCTCTGAAATTATGTCCAACTTGAAATCGATTTTGAACACTTTCTCCTTTTAGCATTGATTTTCTCTGTCAATTTGAAAAAAGGAAGATTAAGACACTGATTTGCCCACCAATACTTTCTCCAAATGATTTGATTGTAATTGTTTTCCAATTTTGAAAAACAAATTAACTTGCTGAGTTATTTTCTGCCTAATCACCATTCCAAAAATGATTTAATCCATTCTTTAATTTCTCATTCATGACTGAATAATTCTGAAAAACAAAAACGATTTTGAAATCATTTAAAACCCTTCCAGAAATAAATATTCACCTTGTTTTAGCTGTATTGTTGAAAAATGATTTCCTCGGTCATTTTTGACTTCATGCTTCATTTGTATATGTTTGTTGATCGCTGCACTTGAGTTGAAAACACTCAATTTGTCATTAGCTTCGACTTGTAGTTGTATTGCAATTTGGCGTGCAGACATGAACAAAAGCTGAACCATTTTATTTGAATACATCCCTTAAGAGCTATATGAGATTGATAGCTTGAATGCTTTGATTCATGACACATGCATAAGTTCCTTGTTGTGTAAAACTGAATTGAGTTGTGCTGACTCCACCATGTACATGTGTTGATTACAAAGCTTCATGTACACTAGTTTGTATTGTTTTGCCATGCTGTTTTTCACATTGCACTTACACTTAAAAACAAAAACCAAAGCTCTTTGGCATGTTCACTTGATCATCTGCTTGTTTATGCATGCTGGACTTGAATAGCTCGACCACATGAAATGAGATGCACACATTTTGTATTTGCACTTGCTCGAGAAGTTGCATTCCCATTATAGTTGACACCGAACATACATACATACATATATATATATATATATATATGTTAGTCTTGAAACCTGTAATATTGCCATGTATACTTGTATGTTGACATGCATGCTACTAGCTGATCTTGCATATGTATACTTGGTTAGTTGTTCTTGTTTGTGCACTATGATCTGTTTGTGTAGACACTGCTGCTCCATGCTGTTATGATACACTTTTACTCCCTGACATGCTATCTCACCCGTGAGCATGTGCACCACTTTAGAACAGTCTTGAATGTCACAATGATACTTTCTTTGCCATGCTATCCATGCTGCAATGTTGATACTTGATCATGTATTTACCCGTTGCTTTGCATCTCTGTACATGCACATGTTTTGTGTCAAGCCATTTTTGCAGATCACTTTTGTCCCATGCTGCCTTGTTTGGTTACTTCATTTCACTTCCATGTTCACTGTAGTGTTGCACCACATATATGTTTGTTGCTATCCCTGAAATCATACTGCCATGTTGATCACTAGTATTTTGCTTGATTTGCCAAGGTAAATCACTTGTTTTTGTGTGATTTGTGATCTGCCACTTGCTTTTATTGATTTTCATCTTTCTTCTTTGATTTGATTTTCCCACTGATGACTGTGCACTGAGTCGAGATGGTCCACGTGGCTACTCCTCAGTTGCTCACTGATTGGCGAGGCAGTGCACACATGTATATTTATACACGTTTGTATATGCAATCATCAGAAAATTTCATGTCCCTGTACATATACAAACTGTCTGTCTAGACACAGATGAATCAGATCAAGTCATGAAAAATGATGAGAAACACACCAGAAATCTGAGGCAAATAAAATTTTAAAAATAAATTTACATTTACATGAATTTTGAATATTATTTCTGTTCCATATACTGTGTGTGTGTTTCTGTATATGACAGGTATGAAGATGATGACTGGACTGACTGTGCAGTGAAGACAAAAGACTGAAGTCAAGAACAGTGTCAGTTAAAGAGTGTTTGTAACAGTGTATGTATAGATGAAAATGTATAACTGAGTGTGAGAGTTTTCGTGAAGAGATTGTACTGTTTATTTGTAATAAACAAATTGTTTGAAATAAAATATTATTTTATTGTCGTTAAACAAAATTTGTTTATCGTATACTGTGTATTTACAAGTACAAATTCTGTGAAGTGATTAAATAGTGGAGAATTAAATAGTTATATTGTTTGAATGTTGAAATATAATATTCAATTTAAATAAAATACTATATGAATATATGAAAGTCTGTACAGTCGTATTCTATTTAAATATAAATATTATATTCATGTCTTTGATGTATATATAGAATAGTACAGTAACAAACACGTTTCAAATAATAAATGTATGGTTGTTATCATCAAACAAAAAATCATATAATTGTGTATACAACATTGTTATATACAACATGATTGATATAAAATGTTGGAATAATAATACCAATAAGAGAAATGTAGCAAAATCAAGTCAAATATGAAACTGAATTGAAAATTATTTGAAATTGCATACATGAACATGTATATACATTGAACAGATTATACCAAAGAGGCTAGATAAGAGGAATAAAATTGCATGCCCGATAAATAGGTACATGCTTACTATATTTCTTGGGTTTGGATGATTTGATGAGCCGATTGGCTTTTTCTTTTTCTTTTTGAGATGAGAGGGCCTGTGTGGCGGTTTGGGGATTTTCCCGGTGCTCCCCGTACAAAGGAGGTTATGGCAAAAAAATTCGAAAATTTAGGGTGTTAGCCAAATTTTTGAAGAATTTGAAAATTCTTAGAAGCTGAAAAGTTGAAAAATGAAAGCCAGAATGAAAGTTGGTTGGTTTAACAACTTTCAGCCCTGTTCCTTTTCGAGGACGAAAAGATTTAAAGCGGGGGAGATTGTAACAACCCGGAAAATTAGAACCAATTTAAAATTTTTATTTTGGCAATTTTAATTAATTTTGAATATTTAAAATGATTTATTTTAAATAACAACGACTAGAAATATATTTTGAATAGAATTAGAACGTATAAATTTATTTAAATCAAAATTAGAATATAAATATTTATTTTTTATTATAAAAGGAATTGGAAATTGTGCGGTAGTTTGAAAATTCGATTTCATACTTCAAATGAATGTACAAGATTCAAAATATACCGGATTTTAATGAAACTAGAAATATTAGAATCTATTTGAAAATATCTTTCCAAAGAATCTGAAAAATCCAAATTTCATAGCGGAAATAAAAAGTTATGCTCAGTTGAAATTTCAGAATAGTCACTATGGAAATATAGCCCTTAAAAATAATGATTTTGCAAACAACCTCCATTTTCGACGAAACCACTTTTGTTGAATTCATAATGTCAAATTATTGTTTGATTCCAATTTTCATAGTTTTTGAATCAATATGTGAGTGTGGTGAATTAAAACGTATTTGGCACTTTTAGTTTAAATTTAATCGATTGGAAAATAACCGTTTTTCAAACGGTCTCCAAATTCGAAGAAATTTGTTTTGTTAGGATAGTATCGTCAAAACATAGCCAGATTTATTTTTCTAGAATTTTCAGAGTCCGCATGTGACCCCGGTAAATTAAAATGTACGTTTAAATTAAATATACTTTGATTTATATTTTAATTTAAATGAAACTGATTGTAACAGCCGAATTGGCCTACGGAACATATCCCATTGTGTCCGGAATGGGGGTAAATAGTTGGGGAAGACATCAGTGGGTTCAATTTGGAGTTAAAATGAAAAATTAACTTTATGGATTTAAATATATATATATATATATATATATATATATATATATATATATATATAACAGTCAAAGGGAGGTCAAACCCTCACTATCTCATCTCCGCGGTCAAACTGAATCCCGCACCCTTCCCTTCCCAAATTCCATCGCCCCTAAAGCCAATCACCGCCGCGACCGTCGATGCCCCTCCCCCTCTGGCAGTCGCGCCTCCCCAATGGCCGCCACCCCCTCCCCTTCTCCCTCTTCTCCCTATTCCCTTCTAATTAAAGTTGTAAGCCCTAAATCCACCGCTGTGGACCCCCTGGCCCACAACTCTAGCCAGTCGCACCTCCCCCTACCCCCGCCAGACCCCAGCGCCGCCTCCACCAACTCCGACTCCCCCAACTCCTCCTTCATCCGCCGTTTCTCTCCCCGCCTCCAATTGAAACTTCAAAGCTCCAAACCCTTTAAGCCCGATGTCCAGACGTCGTGGCTCCACTTCCGACTTCTGATGACTCCGGCGCCTCTTCCCCCTTGTCTCCGACGAACGATGAAGTGAGTCTTTATTTTATTTTAAATTTTAGTTAATTAATTTAGTTTAAATGCATCGTAAAAAGAAAAATCAGCTTTTAAAAATATAAGCACGATAAAAACTTGATTTTACATATTAAGAAACATGATAAAAATTGGATTTTTATCTAGGATAAAGATTAGATTTTAACAATGTAAAGATTAGATTTTTATCTGTATAAAGATATGATTTTTGTTCATATGAAAGATGTGATTTTTATTCATATGAAAGATATGATTTTTTTTGTTTGATTAGCAAAATAAAATTTTGATTTATATATATATATATATAATAGCCGGATAAAAATGTGATTTTTTATTTTTATTTTTAAAGTTGCAATATAAAGATTTGATTTTTTATAAATGAAGTAGCGATGTAAAAATTGGATTTTTATATATATAGCGAATTAAAAATGTGATTTTTATGGCATTGAAATAAAAATGTGATTTTTTAACATATACCGCGAGAAACAGATCTCGTTGGAAACACGGCGAAGATTTTCTACATATGAAGAGTCGCGGTGCTTGGTTTAGCTTTTTGGTGAGAACTCCTCACTAAAATTTTCTGTTCAGTTATTTATTTTATAACTGCATATATGAACTACTCCCCGCCATCCACAGACCATGGGTGACTTGTTTGTTTGATTGTGTTGTGAAAATTGTTTATGGTGTGAAATGGACTGTATAGGATATTCATAAGTTGAATAAAATATTTTGTCGTTAAAAATATAATTTTTAACGTTTATATGAATAAAATAAATATTCATTTACAAATCGAACGATTTGTTTACATACACCCATTTGAGTGATATGGATTGGGACAATATATTTTACACATTGCCCTACTGCACAAATAAAAATCAGTGTTTGTTGATTGAAACCCCATACGGGTATTGGGATGATATTTGACATACACTCATCCCAATCGTTTAGTTTTATGTCGATCGATTAGTTGACAAACTGTGGCAAGAGTTAAATATTTTTATTTAATGCTTATGCACTTTAGAATACACTCTAGATGATGGTTGATTGTGTATCATTATTATTGTATACATGTATTGTATGAAATCCATATAAATAACATTATATGGTAATTGATTGTGTGTGATTCCAGTTCAGAAAGAATGAATATTTTAAAATAACAAATATTTTAAAATAATATTCAGTAAAAGATCAAAAATCTGATTTTGATGTCTGATTTGGGATGAACACGAATATATTTAAATATATAAAGCCGTGTTGATTAGATTAACGCCATTCTGACGTGAACGATGTTTATATCGATTATATTCATTTTTATAATGAATATTGAAAAGGAAGTGATTTCAAAATCTAATGTTTTGAAAATATTATCATTTATACATTAATGATATGGACAATTTTTATTTGAAACTGAATATGAAGTTGAAATCGTTTTGAAAATGAATTTAAAACGATTTATAAAATACGTTTTAAATGGAAATCGACAAAATATAATATATATATATATATATATTATATATTTAATAGCCTGTATAGAACGCACCACGCCGCGGTAGTTCGCGAGTTTCGACCGTTGACTTCGAATGGACATTACAGGAGATCCGACCATCAAATTCTCCTAAAACCGGAACCGTTGGGTTCGTATCGAAATGAGCTTACCAAGAATATTAGAGATTCGAAATCTAACTGTTGGATTTGGAATTATTTCCAAATCAAATTTGGAAAAGGTCACTGTAAGTGGAGTTCGATGGCCGTTTATGGAAATCGACTGTACGAGCCTTGATAAAATTATTAAAAATATCAATAATTTGTGTAAAATCATAATAAATGATCTAAAAAGAATTGGGATGAAAAATACCATATTTGGAAAGATAAAAAAATATTTTTATCGAAATGAACTAGTTATAAACTAGAATTATAATCCAATATTTTTAAATAAATAAATTTGATTTGAAATGGTTTTAAAAATAACCAGAATTTCCAATGCACGAATTCGAATGGATTTGAATTGAAATTATCTTCGGAATATTTTGATATTGGATTCCGTGATTACACGGACATTGTGGAGGAATTTGGAGGATATATATATCGTTATTTCAATACAATATTTGTAGATTTCAGAATTTGATATTGAATGTAAGCCGATATATTTCTTATTCAGAGCCTTGCATTTAATATCAAATTAGATTTTGAGTTTGTCGTGAACGGTATTGTCATTAACACTATTCTTAAACCCACTTGAGAAAAGATATAAATCTTTTTATTAAGATTTAATGAAGTTTACCAATTAGCTAACATTTAATTACAATTAAATTGAAATTGGTTTTTGGGTTCATCGTGAACGGTGTTTTAAATAGCACTTGTTCTTTAACCCGATTAACAATGGAATGAGATTTTGGGTTTGTCGTGAATGGTATCTTTAATAATACTATTCTTAAACCCAATGGAGTTAAGAAAATTGGAAACTAACTGGACATTAGCAAAGTTGAGTGGTTTCCTGGGTATTGATCTGATGTTGGTTTCGGGCTTCGGGATTAATACTTAGGGAATTGTTCTCTTACTAATTTACGGTTAGAGACTGATGGGATGAGGTCTTCAATAACACTGTTCTTGAACCGCATGTGAAGAGAATAAATCTTTTAATTAAGATTGTTATAGTTTCCAATTATATTTAATAATTGGAATAAAATGGAATGTGAATTGGGTTTATCGTGAACTGTGTTTTTAACGACATTCGTTCTTTAACCCAATTTACATTGAAATGTGATTTGGAATTTATAAATCTTTTGTTAAGATTTGATGGGGATTTTTCCAAAGTAAAGTTTTCCAATTTAACATATTAAATTGGAATTGAATGGAATTGGATTTGGTAATAATCGAAGTGAGCTTCTATAGAAGAAGACTGTTAATATATATATATGGAATTTAAAAGGCTTTGTCGTTATTCCATTTATATTATCGGTTGGATATGGAAGTTTATATCGATTATATATCTCGATCTGTTTTCCATGAAAATTCCATTGTTAGTGGAATGAGATTTTGGGTTTATCGTGAGCTGTGTTTTAAATGACATTAGTTCCTTAACCTAGTTAAAGATTATATTAATTTCTTAACTTTGAAGAAAATCATTAACTAATGATTTTTGGAGATTAAACTGAATTAGAGTTTTAATGAATCTTTAATTAGATTGAAATGTTAATCTGATAAATAAATTATCAAATTCAAGAAATGATCGAGAATGGAGTATCACCAATTTTGCTCCAAGCGATAGTTAAATCTTTAATTAGATTTGAACTTGAAATGGTAACTAATTTTACTAATAACACCATGGTGTTAGATATGAAGTATTACCAACTTTACTTCATGGGATGAATAGGTTGAGATTGGGAAATTAAACAAACGATTACTTTGGTAAGGTTCGCTAATCCCGACTAGTTTGGATAAACCTTAATTTGGTTTGAATTGACATCCAAAGGAAGATTAAAGAATAAATTTAAAGAATTTATCTTTGATAAAATTAATGGGAACCTTTCCCACAGTATAAGAATATTTGGATAAAAGAATATTCAAAATTGGAATGAGGCGTATGTTGTGTTTTTATAGCACTTATTTATTATATACGCGATTTATTCAGAAAGACCGGGTTTATCCCATTCTAAATAACTGAATCGGCGATGAGTCGACGATGAAGACGGTGGTTGAAGACCGGAGGTCTTCACATTGTTTGGATGATTACTGATGTCTTGATTGGGCTGTACACCCAAGACAAGGTAATAAGTGGTGATCGTCCAGACGTACTTGGAGATCGACCGGATACGCGAGGACCTCTCTCCTGTATTGGACATATGGGACAAGGAATAAGGTGCCTCCGGTTTCGTTCAAGCCCAAAACGGACTTGTATAGATGTGTGTCTGACATCGTATTTCATTCTGTGTGATTGATAAACATCGGTTGCATGGCGTGAATTTCCTGTGTGGCATGCTGAGATGCAAATGATCAAGGCCTTTATTAAAAAGCAGAGTCTTGTGGTTGATGATCAAAGCACGGCTTTAATATAGCATAGCTTTGTGTTTATCATTACTTTGTGAGCCTCACACCTCAGTGTGAACTAGAAACGGGAGAGGACCTCAGGGAGGACATGCGTTTCCTTCTAGCTAGGAGTGGCGTCTGAGTTTTGCACGCCCAGATGCTTTACTTATGTGGATGATGGATAGTTAGGCACCTTGGATATATCGGCACTGCGGGGCCGATGGATGGTTTGGTCGTTATACTGACCAATTTTATGCCCCATAGGGCGGGAAAACGTAGTGTTCAGGCATTTTAACCCACATCTAGTGGACCGGCCCTGACGATCCAAGGGTCACTCGAGATATGATCCTGAGGCTCGGGCTAGAGAGTCTTGAAGCGATAAGGACGATCCCTTGCCTTGGTTCACAGATGGAAATCCAACTTCCAATACGTGACATTTCGGTTTTGATTATAGAGCCTAGTATGGCGACATAGTGGGATGGGGCACTACGCCGTCTATGATTGATACATTTATATTTGAAGTTGTTTTCATACACTTTACACTATAATAGTATCAAAATGATTTTTTTTATATGTACCAAGCATGTTTTTCTATTATAAGGTAAAATTTTATCCTCTGGCTTGCGTTGCATGGTGTGATGGGACCTAAGTCTTATAATAGCTTCATTTCTTCAAAAAGCATTGCACTGTTTGTTATATGAACTGCTATTCTTGGGAGGAAACCCGTTCCGTGTTATACGACGTGGTCTCTTGATATACTCCATTATAAAGCAAAATTTTAAACAACGGTTTTAGTTCTCACACCAGTCACATGACTGACCTGGAGTTTATTGATTTAACCTAACTCTGGGTGCCCCTATTTTCCACACGGGAAGCTAGTAGTTTTGGTTTTGCAGATTTATATTCACAGGATCCTGTTTTACTGCTGGAATGATATTTGGAAAGCTCTGTATCCGTGTATTTGTTTCAGTGGTGTTTGTATTATTTTCTGCTGCATTGTAATTTGTAAATCTCTTATATTTATCAAATGTATATTATTTGTTCATACTCTATATATCCTCGTACTCTAATGTAAATTCTTGTAATAAGCAATGAAATGTTCTTTTGTTTGGGTTCTGATTTGTCATTTTCTCAAATTCAATCCGGGCTTTCCTTTACGGGGAAGTTTGGGTCGTCTCATTTGCTGAAATCCGATTTATTTGGAATTTTATACATTAAATTGAAATTTAAAATCGAATTTTCAAACTACCGCACCATTTCAAACTTTATTTATAATTGAAATAAATTTATACGTTCTAACTTCGATTTAAATAAATTTTTAGTCGTTATGATTTAAAATAAATCAGTTTAAATATTCAAAATCCATTAAAATAGCTAAAATAAAAAAAATTAATTGGTTCTGGAAATCCGGGTTGTTACAATACGCCAGAGATAGAGTGTTCGATCTCTTGAAATGATCGCTTGGAGGTGTATTTATTCATGAGCAAGGACCTAACTTGACCAAGACACGTAGCAACTGATCCGGAGTTTGCCGGGTAGTGCATTGATCCAATTCCGGTATTGAATGGGACTCCAAGAATTATCCAGGATCCAAATTGACATGGTCGAGCCGGGTTGTTCAATCTGGAAAAAAAAACTTGGTGATGACAGTGATGTGGCTTCACCGAGTCAAGTTGAACGATCGAAGATGGGCAAGCTGGAATAGTAGATCTGAAGTTAGATGATGAAGTGCAAGGTCGAGCCATCTTAGTCGAGTCGAATTCAAAACACTATATTTCCTATCTTCGAGATTTTTTCTACTTCAACAAAGTATATTCGAGTTTGCCTAAGCCCATGTCCAATTCTTGAATACTTCGACCACTGGAAATCCAATATGTGACTACTTGTAAAAAAAGGGGTCAACATTATCATTATGGATACTTGCAAGTGAGTAAATTGGGAGACCAATATGAGATAACTAATTTAACCCTACATAGGATGAGTAGAAGGTCGATTGTTCTTATATAAACAAATTTTGTGCCGTTACTGCTTATATTTGATCATGTTGTGTTGTGGAGCTATGCTAGCAGTTATCTATATTTAAATATGGATATTTAGAGTTTATTGTCTTAAATAAATAAGCTCTATTACCATCCTAGTTTGTATAAAATTTTATGAAACTGCTGCACTTTGACTTGTCACTTACTTTGTGTTAATGTTGTTAATGTTGTTTGTCTATTCGTGTAAGATGTTCTATAGGTTTTTTGATTTGGGTCCGTTTGGCATAGGTCCCTATTAAGTTTTAAAATTAGGCTCAGGTCCGATCCAAAACTTATTGTAAATTTAGTCCCTATTTTTCGAAAATTCATTAAAAAAATAAAAAAAAATATAAAAAATGACGTAAATTAATAATCAAATAAAACAATTAATTAGGAAAAAAAATTAGGGGGAAAAACAATCAAAAAACACGTCAAAATCAAAAAACACACAAAACAAGGAAAATATAGTAAAATGCATACATTTCAAAATAGTTGCATATGTGTATGCATCTATTTCAATTCTGCATCAAACGGCAGCATGCATGCATACATGTATGCATATTTCATGAGATACAAGCATGTTTTTATGCAACAATTCAATTTCTTCTTGGAAAACAAGCACCGGCGTATATCTGCATAAAAGTATGCATTTGTACATAAAAAACAACATACAAGTACAAAAATATTTCCATCCTCAATTCTGGAAGACATTCTTACATACAAGTATGCCATTATATCTCAATAATTTCATACTTCTATGCGATTATTCAATAGCCATGGACATTTTATTGCATGTGTATTCATATAGTTGCATACATGTATGCAGCTATTGGCAAAAGCTGCGCACGTATATGCAACTTTTTTTTTAATTTCCGTGGACTTCCAACAACATTTCCAGATTTTAGATTTTTTTTTTTTACATGGGAGCGCCTTTTTTGGAAGAAAACATGTAGAAGCTGAAGTACTGAAAATAGGGGCGAAAGTTTTCTAAAACAGGGGGCGTTTTTGAATGGGAAACATGACAGGGATGTGAGCCTAATTAAGTTTGAAAATATGGATGTGTCCCTAATATTCAGGTTATTCACACTTAACTCTTGATTGTTTACAACCATTGATTGATATTGATGTAATGCACTTATGTATCAAAAATTTGTATATTAGACACCAAAGGTGAAAGGAGGTAGTCACATATGATATGTGGTCATAGGTCTAATAATTGACATTAATTGTCACTAGGGCCTATTAGAAACAAAATTGAAGCTATAACCTTAAAATAGACCAAGAAATAAATGAGAGTGTATACTTTTTACATACTTTATTTTTCAAAAGCTATATAGTAAATACATAATAAGCCACAATGCATTCCTCAGTATCACACTCCTATTTGAGATATTGATTTTTCTTATTACATTTGGTAAGGATAAGAAGGCATACATGGAACCCTACAAAGAATTTTGTATAAAAGACGATGGAAGCGTGCACCGAGAAGCTACAAAACTCAGTCAAGCAGACCATGTTCACTATAATGATGATGATAATAAAGAAAAAGATCCGTGGAGGATCCCTTAATGGTATGGGATGCGATGGTGCTCCAAGCATCCATATATGACTTTGCTAATCTACACAATGATTTTTCTAGTCATGGAGGAAAACCATTGCTTGGTATGGAATCAGCTACGAAAATACACGACTGGCAAGATATATGCAAGAACATATATATTATATAATTAGATCTTACTCAAAAAACCATGGTGACTTCTAAAGAGCTATGGACTAGTGAAATACCATCCAAGTTACTTCTCTTCAGGACCATTTTACAACCTATGTCAAAGAAAAGTGATCATAGTTATTTGGAAGTTGTTTATGTTTTCTAATTAATTATTTTTTGTTTTTGAAGTTTGAATTAAAGCTTTGTATGTTTACTGGTTCGTACAGTACACATTATGACATAAAGATGAATTGACAACTAGCTGCCACAAAATAAAGTTGGGTCAATATATTTTTGTACAGTACGATCTGCCGCAAATTACGTGATTTGACTAGACACGGATAAAGTTGGTCCAATATTTCGAAATAGTTGAGTTGACTAGCATCTGCCAAATCTGACCCAATGTTTTTCCATTGTGATAAAGCTGTCGTAAGAACAAATGACAATGTTTTTTTTCGAAATTGATGACATGATTAAAGCTCTTCCAATTCTGATTCAAGGCTTGTTTTTTGTGATTAGGATGAGCATAGGACAATTGATTCTACTTTATTTTAAAATCGATGACATGATTAAAGCTCTACCAATGCTGACTTGGCAACGACTGTACTATGTTGATTAAAGTTGATTTGACAGTGACATTGCGTAGATGGTTTCCTTATTTCATACCTCTTCAGCACATTATATTTTCTCATACATATCAATCCTATCTTCAAATAAATTCAAGAAAAATAAACTCACTCAACAATGGCACCTACTTGTATTCCTACACTTTACTACTACGACTGTGAATTGTTTGTGGATGAGCGCCAAAATGGAAGTTATGTGGGAGGATTCTGCAAACTAGGGAGAGTTCGAAGGGGTTGCATGCTTGATGCTTTGAAAGAAACAGTCTTTAAAGCAACCAAAATTAACCCTCTTGAATATGATATCGAGTTGTCGGTTAAGTGGCCTACTGATTCGAGGACGAGAGCCGTAGCACTTTTAGAAGATGCAGATGTACAAGTAATGTTTTTCACTGTTAAGAAATCGATTGAGTTGTTTATTGGAAAAACAACAAAAGAAATCGTGGAAGATGTCGTGGAAGAAATCATCACACCTCCTATAGTGGGTAGCGGTTTAGGTTATTTCACAGAAATGCTGCAAACTCATGACCCTTCACACATCTTTAGTTCTCCTTTGTACACCAATATGTATTTTCCACCAAATGTGGATGAGCAGCAACAACAACAATAATAAGAACAGCAAACTGATCAGTCAGATGTGTTAGATATGAGCCAAAGGCATGTGTTGCACATCAACTTAGTTTTATAACTAGCCATTGAAATGTAAGATTTAACTCAAATGCATTTATTAACAGACTGATTGTAGAACCCTAAGAAGAAGGGGGTGCAGGTCCTTCACAGCAGGCCAAACATATTGATACCATGGAGGTTTCCATGACAACTATTGATGATACATGCTGGACCGAAGTCAACAATGAACCACTAAACTATGACTTTCCAAACATAGTAGATCCCGAAGAAGGATGAGGTTCAAATGGAAGTATCAATGGACGATGATCTCTGCACGGCGCAAATGATGGTCAGATCCATAGTGGCTAATCTAGAGTTTTTTGATGAAAATTTCTCAATTACGTGCGTACAAAATGGTTTTGTTGTTGGGATGGTATTCCAAAGCAAAGAACGTTTTCTCCACCAACTTACGAAATGTTCTATTCTTCACGGTGTTTCGTACAAGCCAATCAAGTCGAATAAAACAATATACACCACTGTATGTAATGTTAATGATTCTTGTCCATGGCAAATGCATGCTAAAGTGTCGAAGAAATCACAAACTGGATGGTGGGAAATTAGAAAGTTGCCTCACGAACATAACGATGCCAACCCTATGATTAATTCCAACCACAAGCAAGCCACTTCTGGGTTTCTTGTATCCAAAATCATGGCTTTTGTGAAGGCCAATTTGGATATCTCAGCTAGGACGGTGCAAGTGCTTGTCAGTGAGCAGCTCTTCATCAAAATCAGATACATGAAAGCTTGGCAAACGTTGAATAAAACATTGGGAAAAAAATATATGGCGACTGGGCCGAATCGCATTCGTATTTGCCTCAATATTTTGCGGAAATAAAAAGACGCAATCCAGGTTCAGTAGGACATATAGTACATGATGATGTTGGGTTATTTGAATGTGATTTTTGGGCATCTGGACCTTCCATTGCAGGTTTTGTACACCGTCGTCCAGTGCTTTCTACTGATGGGACACATTTGTATGGTAAGTACAAAGGAATACTGCTAGTTGCTACCACTGTAGATGCCGACGACTACCTTTTCCCATTAGCATATGGGGTGGTCGAATCTGAATCATGTGATAGTTGGTCCTGGTTCTTTTCATGCATGTGTGAGTTCATTTATAGTGTATGAAATCGACACATTACATTTATATCTGGCAGAATGAAAGGGATTCCAAGCGCTTTGTAGGATAGATGGCGAGAACCGCACAAACATAGGTTCTGTGCAAGGCATCTTAAAGCAGATTTTCAACCTGTAGGTCATCGAGAAAAGCGACTTGTAAGCTTGTTTTACGCTGCTGCATGTGCTTCAGAAGTGGTTGAATAGTCTAAACTTAGAGAAGAAATCAAGGCAACTAAGCCGGAGGCGCATAACTGGATTGAAAGGAGCCTACAAAATTCAGGAGAAAACTGGGCCCTTTGCAGATATGGCGGCAGCCACTTCCATATTATGACAACCAATGCATCTGAAAGTTTTAATGGTGAACTAAAAGGCGCCAGATCCTTGCCTATAAACGTGTTGGTTGCAAGAACGTTCTTTCAATCGGTTGAGTATTTCTATAAGAGGCAGGAAAAAGGGGAGGGTCTGAATACAAAACTTACTCCTAAATGGGAAGCTAAAATTGAAGCTCGTGCTATTAAGCACGACATTTTAGGCTTGTTTGATTTGGTCGATATAAATGGCAAGTGATTCACGGTTATAGAGATGAATTTGATGTTGTGATCGATGGTTCTCATGTCACCTGTACATGCAACATCCCACTGCTGCAGAAGATACCATGTGTTCATGTGATGGCAGCATGTTCAACAGATGATTTTGGTAGTAATATAGCACATCACGATTTTGCTTCTGAATGGTACACCGTCCAAAGTTATAGAGCTACATACGAGCCAGAGTTT
Source organism: Allium sativum (assembly GCA_030737875.1). Lineage (NCBI taxonomy): Eukaryota > Viridiplantae > Streptophyta > Magnoliopsida > Asparagales > Amaryllidaceae > Allium > Allium sativum. Next base: position 300,161,822 of record CM060922.1, read on the forward strand.
AATCCTATACGCGATAAGAAATACTGGAACCCGTACAATGGTCCACGAATATTGGCTCCGCTTATAAGAAGACAAGCCGGACGACCAAAATCAACTAGATTCAAAAATGTTATGGACTAGCGTCAAACACCCAAAACAAATAGGTGCAGCAAATGTGGATCGTAGGGCCATGACAGAAAGCGGTGTACTTCAGTTGCCTAAAATGGAGATGTATGTTTGTTGATGCGATGTCAGTGTGTTGCATTTCGTGTATATGTATTTCTTATGTTTTGAACTTATCTGGCCTTAACCGAACGATGTATCTCTCTTATATTTGAATACTAGGATTTAGTATTTGTTTTATGTTGTTTGGTTAAGCTATATACACTATTTAAATGTTGTGGTAGTTCGTAGTTTAACGTTTAAAACATCATTCGAATATATAAGAATCGTTATACATTGGATTTCATTGAAACACAAACCGTTCGAATCTATAAAACTATATTTTAATAATGGAACAGAAAAATAGAGATTTCATGTTATAGATAATGAGTTATGTCCAAATCAAATTTCAAGATAGTCGCTATGGAAATTAATACCATAAAGTATACAGGCGAACTTTGAAAACTCGCCTACGTGCAAGTTTTGAAAACGCGCATTCGTTTATTCAAAACAGGTCTATTCATGTAATTACTTTTCAAACAAGGCCATTTACGTTATATACTTTACAAACAGGTCTACATGGGTTAAAAGTCCATTTGGTAATTATATTCAGGGAGCGTGGTTTGCCAAACTATATGATCATACCCAGCTACAAATGTGAATCGACCGTAGGATCAACTGTTTTTTTTCTTGTATGATTTTGTAGTCGAAAAGAAATAAGAGTTCCTGCAAATATTACCTTGAAACAAAAAAAGAGAGTATGAATTACACCAGTTCAAATGGCATAAGATAAAAAAAAAACACGAACCTCCCAAAGTCCACCAATGGTTTTAACGGAAGTAAGAAACTGTAATATGACTTTAACTCATCATGATTATAAAGCCACTTTCATATCTAAGCATGTTATTTTATATACCAGTAGACTTAATAAGAAAAGTATGATTAAAATTAATCTGAGACTACATAAATTAGATCCAAAAGAGGGTGCAAAAACACACGGAGAGAGATCCCATTAAACAGAATATGTATGGATATTAAATCACAAAAATCAATATGTTGTAAAAGTAGCATAAGGAAATAATGTAGATACACATATATTTGACTCTTATGAAATACGTATAAGTCATTGACACTTCTCAGATATACCAAAGGAGAATATATATTTAAATTAGACCAAGACTGCAATCATTTCTTAATCCTAAAATCACCTTTCTGCATGCATTTTTTAGTCAGGCTCCCAGCCACTTAAGCAAGTAAGGCTGCAAGAACGAAAACACTTCAAATGAACCTGTTAGGTATAAATAAGAATATATGTATTTATACTCCATTTCAAGCCGATTTTACCGAATTAATTTTAGCTTGTACTATTCAGAAAATGCCATTCCTGCTTACATGAAAAATTATATAATGGTAAACATACCTAGATTGATCAGATTACACCCAACTTTAATGATGAGTTGCTTGTTACTGTTCTTCTATACCATGTTTACATGATGTATACAATATTTGATATGGTAACAAATCATAGTATTTCTTCCAGCTAATATGGTATATGGAATTTAATTGTTAAAATTTAGAAATTGATTTTTGGAGAAGGCTGAAATAGGACTGGAGAAATAAGAAGGTTTTAACCACATATCAATAACACACCCAAATAGAACAAACTCCAAATACGTTCCATGTATAACCTACATAATATATTATCTAATTGAACGTCACTAGGAGCTTTTCTTGTATAAGTTGGAACAATTAGGGATGCATATCATAGATATAAAAATCATGTAGTAATGAACTAAGTAAAACCGTTATATAAAAATAAACTTGTTATGGCATGAAATCAAAATGGAAGATAATAGAACAAAATAATGTTCTACTACCGAATTTCAATCAAATTAAAAAATTTATGTGATTTTCGTACTAAACAACTCACAGAAAGTAAACATTTAGACAACATTAATAATACTGTGATTTATACTAGCCATCCATGCGAAGAAAATAGGAATTTTATTATCATTCTAGAAAAAGCAAAAGCTCAAATATATATAAGAAGCAAAAAATGAAAGCAAAACAAATTTAAATAGAATTATTATGGTTAAAAATAAAAATCTACAGAAATGTAACACCGTAAACTACAAATAAAATTAATTATTCATCAAATCAGAGCAATAACAATTGAAATGGCATGAACTACCCTTTCAATTCTATCATAGTAAGGGATCCAAAGTTGAATTCTGGAATTGACCATGATAGAAATGAAGAAAACATTCATATCCTGCATACATGTATAACAAAGTGGCTAATTACCACTCTTCTCATCCTCGCTTGTTACCACAACCCTAAGGCTTTGCTGAATGTATCTATACCAAGATGAAATGGGTCAACCTTATTACGTTGTTAACCAACAAAGTAGAGCAAAACACCTTAACAGCAGGAGATCTAGAAGATTGAGGCAGCAATCAACTGAAAACGATGTTAATGCGGGGAAGAAGGCTGAAAGGAAAAATATGCTTGTATATCAAAAATAAATAGGATAAAGGAGGGCGATGGTTTTTGAGTTTATTTACCCTACGTATTTGCCACCGCCTTTAATCAGAAGGTTTTCTGGAGGAACCGTTTGGAACTTAAACTATAATTTTATTATATTGTAAATGTCTATGTATAGATAATAGCTTATCAATACAACTGGAGACTCCACGTATTATAAATCTCACCTAGGAATAAACTGCAATACGGCTTAACAAGCATTAAGTAATATAAAAAACATAATTACCATATCATGTTTTCTCAAAATGCTACAACCATGTGCCAAAAAACAAAACAACAGTCCAATTATTCAAAATTAGCACATTCACAATAATAAACTGTCTGCCAATGAACATAAAAGAGTTCAAAATTATACAAATTTCCATTATATAACAATATAATACAGAATCTCGCAAAATAAATTTTTGAAAAAATGAAACAATAAACAAAACTTCAGTTTTCAAAAATATGCAGTAAAGCTGAACCTAAAATCTACTCTGACGGTTGCTCTCTTCCTAAATGTCCGCCAGCATCTCAACAACTAATGCTACTCATTAATTCAACCAAGTTTATGAGGTGTTGCCAATAACATTTGAATCCAACCTATATGCTTTAGAAATAACGTGTAGCTACTGCCAAATCAAACAATGATTGTGTTGCTGCTCGGGCCAAACACTGGTGGGAATACCCATGAATGATAAATGCAACTCTAAGTTAGATAAAGGAAAGCATAGAAAATGAGTAAAAGCATAAGGAAGCTAAATAAATTCTGTAACAAATCCCTTCGCAAACTGCTTAACATAACAACACTTCATGGATTGAACATGCAACATCAAAGCATCACTACAACAAAAATACTCTATTACAACGTCCATTTTACAATGGGCACGGGCTTCCCATTGTAATAGAATGTTGTTACAACGGTCACTTTTTGAACCGTTGTAATATATGTCTGTACAACACTCTTTTCCAACGGGAATAGACTGTCCGTTGTAATAGAAAGTTATTACAGCTATCATTTCTTAACAGTTGTAATAGATATCCTTTACAACGCTCTTTTTACAACTGGTAAAAACTGCTGGTTGTAATAGAGTGCTATTACAACGGCCATTTCGGGTCCGTTGTAATAGACGTAAATTTTACAACATTGACAAAATGTCCATCGTAATAGATGTTTATTTTACAATAGTCACAAAACGCCCATTGTAATAGATGTCAATTTTCGACAGTAAATAATTAATAATTACAATACTTCCATAAAATTAGTATTGATTATGTTTTATTATTTAATAATTAATCATTAATCGTATATTACTAATTATTAACTATAAAATGATATTACTAATTATTAATTACCTAACATTAATAATATTATATTATTTTTTAATATTTAATAATTAATCTTTAATAATATTATATTTAATAATTAATCGTTAATAATAATTATTAACAATAACATTATATTATTTATAACATCATTGTAATAGTAATAATATCTAAAGTGTCTACCCAAATAGCTGTAAAAAAAAATTAAATAATGTTTTGTTAAAATTATTGTATACATATTAGATTTCATTCAATGATGTTATCTAACTTATATTATTGCCTTTAACTATAATATTACATTAATAATTACTAATCATTAATAATATTATATTATTTATTAATATTTAATAATCGATCATTAATAATATTATATTAATCATTTATAACTTTTAATAATTAATGATTATTTATAACTTGTAATAATTAATTATTATATTAATCATTAATAATTAATACTAATATTTAATTAATTCACATTTTCTCTAATTAACATTTGATAATTTATTATTTACTACTTAATAATTAATAACTATAATTGATAACCACATTTAATTCTTAACAAAATTTAACAATCTTAATTTGTCTAACATTAATTTTAAAATATTTATAAGATTCGTTTCAATAAATTTAAATATCAAACAACTAACAATAAACAAATTTAAACTATAAAAATAAATGGATATAGCGGCTTCCTTTTGTTCATATTTGTTCCGCTTTTTGTCTCTTTTAAATAGGCGTTGTTATGTTGTGTTCTCTTTGTACTCTTTTTGTTCCTTTTCTTGCTTTGTTACTATGTAATCGTCTTCACCATATCAATAAAAGTGGTAGGGGTCCACTCAACCCCATCGGCACTGCCATACATACATACATATATATATATATATATGTATATATATATATATATATGTATATATATATATATATATGTTGAAATTGACATATATTAAACAGAAAAGCAGTACATAATAACGGTTAGCATACTAATCGGAATAATAAAACAAGCAACTACCGATTACACAAAGAAAAAGACAAGGAGCAATCCTTCCAAAAAATGCTCCATAACGCTGAGTAACAATCATCCCCAACATTGTAATGACTGCCGAAACAATCACCACCAAAAATAACACCAGACATCTCATCCAATGTCGAGCCAGTACCATAATAAGATCAAAACAGGACCTAACACAAAGTAGCAGCCACCAAATCAAAATATTTGAGATCCATTACAGTATCCACACATCTAGTAACACATTACAGGGTACATCCCATCTCAAACATCTCCACACACCCAAACCCCCCCTCGGAACAGGAAAGAGAGGAACAGAAAGAACGGTTGGAGGATCTGGAACGAAATTGCGTCGGCGCTTGTCGAAACCCAAACCCACAATGGCTTGTCTTCCATCGAAAACCTAGAGCCGCCAGAGGCGTGACAGACCGATGTCAAATGTTGTAGTTGAATTGGATCTATGGGGAGGAACCGACAAACTGGCTCAAAACGTGCGATTTATGCAACGATAGTTTAGGGTTCGTAGATCTGAGTGTAGAATAAATTTTGTAGAAAGCTAATGTTATGCCCAGGGTTGGAAGCCATACTTCTGGTCACCATGTTCGACATTACAGATGTTAATGAGAGCAAGTAAGAAGATGCTGATGGAAAAGAACAATCACAAAACAAGAGAAAGCAATAAGAGAACTGAGTTAATATTGATAGCACAATTTTAATTGTGGTTTTGAGAAAATGACGGCAGTTTTAATGAGACTAATGCTCATTAACTTCTATCCGCTAACCCGAATGCAATTCATAGCGTGATATAAATAGTCTTACAATGGACGGGCTTTCAAGTACATTATAACAGCCCAACAATAAGATAGATCCACTCAATCATAAATTATTAGTTCTCCTTCCTTCCCGTGCATGTGTGCACGTGCTCACACTAGCAATTCATTGTTTGTTGGTTCTGGAGCTTTAGATCTGTCCAGCGTCTTCACCTGATTCTGCTCCTCTGCCTCGTTGATAGCCATGATTGACACCCAGCCTCCCTTACTAGTGTCCGACTCGTTCTCCAAGGTGTTCGATAGAATGTCCATGTTATTATTACATGTCTTCTCTCCTCCTGCCATTGCGGTATGGACTGCCATTGCTTCAGTACTTAGAGATGAAGAGCTTGAAGGTATAACACTCCCTCCCCCTTCAAAGCTTGACCTTGAATCAAGGTCAAAAGTAGGAAATCGTTTAACCAAATCCCAATAGTCCTCCCATGTTGATTCGTCGGAATTTCTTTGCTTCCACTTCACCAATACTTGTGCTACTACGTGATTATTCTTAGGATAGATCCTTCTATCCAAAATAAGCTCTGGTTCGTCTATAATCTCTTCGATAAATGTCGGGTTATGCTGCTGCAGTACAGTCCCTTGTCCCAACCTTCTTTTTAACTGCGACACATGAAAAATGGGATGAATTCTAGCATCACGTGGTAACTCCAACTCATATGCTACCTCCCCAATCTTCCTCACTACCTTATATGGTCCAAAATATCGTGGTGACAGTTTGTTGGTTTTCACAGTGCTGACAATTATTTTCCTATAGGGTTGCAATTTTAAAAATACCCAATCTCCCACCTGGAATTGCCTCTCAGTCCGGCCTTCATCGCAATATCTCTTCATTCTCTCTTGTGTTAGCTTCAAGCTATCTTTCAACAATTGAATCACAATGTCTCTCGAGTAAAGTTCTTGCTCCACCTGTGGATTTCTCGCTGTTTTTGGGACATACGACAATAGGGTAGGCGGAAGTACCCCGTAAACTGCCAGGAATGGCGACATGTTAATCGAACTTTGCCAGCTGGTGTTATACCAAAATTCTGCAATTGTAAGCCATTTCGACCACTCATGCGGCTTGTGGCATACAAAACATCGCAAGTAGCCTTCCACAATTTTATTTACAGCCTCGGTTTGACCATTAGTTTGCGGATGGTATGCCGAGCTCATTTTTAGAGTGCAACCTTGCAATTTCATCAGTTCTTGCCAAAAGTTGCTTATGAATATTGCGTCTCTATCGCTCACTATGTTGTTCGGCATGCCATGCAGTTTAAAAACGCCATTGAAGAATATTTGTGCAACCTGTTGGGCGGAGTAGGGGTGTTGTAGAGGAAAGAAATGAGCGTATTTAGATAAACGATCCACCACGACCAATATAGCTGAAAACTTATTACTTTTGGGTAGCCCTATGATGAAGTCCATCGAAATCTCCCTCCAAATGATCTCTGGTATCGGCAAGGGTTGGAGTAACCCTGGTACAAGGATGTTTTCATGTTTATCGCGCTGACACACATAGCATTCTCGAACAAATGTGTCCACATCCTATCTCATACCCTTCCAGTAAAATATTTGTTTGAGCTTATGTCGGGTCTTCTTGGTGCCAACGTGACCGCCTAAAGGAGCGGAATGATGTTCCTTCAATGGTGCTTGGATAATTTCCTTGCAGTCTCGTGTGATCAAGAGTCTTCCCTTGTAGTATAAGAGCTGCTCTGCCATGCTATAATGCTTGCTCAGTTTTCCTTGAGAAAATTTATTCTTCCACTCTTGGTACTCCTCAGATTCGAGTAATATTCTTTTGAGTTCTTCTACCCAACTTCCTTCTATGGTGGACAAGGCACGACAGATGGGATTGGCGATGGTTTCATGCTGGTTCTCTGGCAGCCGAGATAACGAATCTGCTGCAGTGTTATCTTTTCCTTTTTTATATTCCACCTTATAATCATACCCATGCAGCTTTGCGAGCCAATGTCCCTGAATTCCCATTGTTAGCCGCTGTGTTAGCAAGTGTCTTAAGCTTTGGTGATCCGTTTTAATAGTAAACCTCCTTCCCATCAAATATTGTGACCACTTCTTAGTTGCAAGTAAAACAGCCAGCAATTCTTTCTCGTAGGTTGACAATAGCAGGTTTTTTCCATTCAGAGCTTGGCTGAGAAAAGCGATAGGTCTTCCTTCCTACGATAGAACCGCTCCAATTCCCGTTCCACTAGCGTCACATTCCACCACGAATTCCTTGTCGAAGTTTGGCATTGTCAGCACCGGAGGGTTAAGTAGGCAATGCTTCAGTTTGTTGAAGGCAATAGTTGCATTTTCATCCCATTTATAGGCGTTTTTCTTGAGCAAATTAGTAAGGGGTTTGGCAATCAGCCCATAATGTCTAATGAACTTCCGGTAATAACCTGTAATGCCCAGGAATCCTCTCGATCCTTTAATGTTTTGTGGTACTGGCCATTCTTCAATTGCTCGAATTTTCTCGGGATCAACAGCGATGCCATTTCTCGAAATAACATGTCCGAGGTAAGTGATTTGAGTTTGTGCGAAAGAACATTTACTCAACTTGATAACCAGTTGGTTTTCTTGCAACACCTGCAGGGTCACATTTAAATGTTGCATATGCTCAGACCATGTCTGGCTATATTTTAGTATATCATCAAAAAGTACTAATAAGAATTTCCTTAAGTATGGTTTAAAAATGTTGTTCATAAGTGATTGGAAGGTGGAAGGTGCATTGGACAAACCGAATGGCATTACGACAAATTCGTAATGTCCCTCGTGTGTTTTGAATGCGGTCTTATGGATATCCTGCGAGTGCATTCGAATCTGGTGATAACCAGACCTCAAATCTAGCTTTGAAAAATATACCGAGTCATGAAGTTCGTCGAGAAGGTCATCGATGAGGGGTATGGGGTACTTATCTTTAATAGTTTGATTGTTGAGAGCTCAAAAATCCACGCACGTCCTCCAAGTTCCATCCTTTTTCCTGACCATAACTACGGGTGACGAGTACTCGCTTGTGCTAGGTCGTATTAACCCTTCATCCAACAATTCTTTAATGATCCCTTCCAGTTCGTTTTTGATGTGATAGGAGTGGCGGTAAGGCCGCAAACACACTGGTTTAGATGAGGGTAGTAGAGGAATTTTGTGGTCACATGCTCTGGAAGGAGGAAGAGTCCCACTCTGGTTAGTGACAGTGGAGAATCGTGATAGAATTTGCTGCACTTCATTATGGATTTTCTTCTTGTCAGCTTTGTTTATATTTTCCCTTGACACATTAGTAGTGACACCTGACAATAGTTGCTCTCTTTGATTATGCTGTGGTTATCCAAGATTTTGTTAGTGTCTTTGAATCCTTTCCATAAGTACTGTTTGTCGTTCCAACTAAACTTGACCTGTAACTTCGCAAAGTTGAAAGTTACTTCGCCTACCTCCTTCATCCACTGGACTCCGAGTACAACTTGACATCCTTCTAACGGCACAATCAACAAATCTAATGGCATAATGCACCCCTGACACTTGAATATAATTCCCTTGCATATTCCTTGGCCATGAATCTTTTCACCGTTGGCAACTTGTACTGTGTATCCCTTAGTGTCGTGTATATCTAAATTGAGCTTGGCTGCCAATTGACAGTTAATAAAGCTATGTGTCGAACCAGAGTCAATGAGGACTTCGACAAGTTGTTTATTAATGTATCCCTGCACTCGGATGGTTGATAAAGAGGGTATGCTACACATAGCATTTAAAGTGATCGCATAAGCCTGCTCCTCTTCATTTTAAAAATCAGCTGATGTTATTTCTGAACCTTCTCGATTACCAGTCGCTTCATGCAACACATCAGCACCTTCATCTTTTAAAGACATAACACCTTCGATAATATAGATTTGCTTAGTTTTGCATTGGTGGCCAGGATGCCACTTCTCGTTACAACCAAAGCATAAGTTTTTCTTTCTTCTCTCCAAAATTTCTTGTGGCGTTAGTCCTTTTTTCTGTTCTTCATTAGCCTTGTTGCTTGTTTCCTTCTTAAACCCTTTTGATTCATTTATTGGTTTAGCCAATTTCCCAAATTTTCCTTTCTTTTTGCAGGCCCTCTTGCATTCAAAAACCTTAGACAAGCTCACTGCGTGTTTGAAATCAATTGGTCGAAGTGCTAACACATCAAATTTAATCTCATCCTTGAGACCATCTATGAATTTTTCCAACATAAACTGGTCAGGGAGAGCTTCACACATTCCTTGTAAGGATTCAAACTGGGAGAGATAATCAGCCACCGTAGTTGTTTGCTTGAGGTTGGAAATTGCTCCATAAGGCTTCAAAAACTCTTCAGGAGCGAATCGTACGAGCAGTTCGTCTTTAAAAACACTCCATACCTCATAATTTTTAACCTTTTTAACGCACCAGCCATACCATTTTCTCGCTTCGTCACGTAAATGGAAAGAGCAGGTGGGTACCCACTCACGGTCAGGAGTGTGATGATATTGGAATAAGTGTTCGACTTGGTTGAGCCACTCTACTACCTCACTGTTCCCATTGTATGTGGGAAAATCTAATTTGATTACCGTATTCTGAAGAAGTCTGGGAGGGTTTTGTGAACTTAAGGGAGCCAAGGAAGTTTGTCTGCTGTTATTAGAATTTAAATTTGAGGGTTCAGCATATACCTGGTTTGGGGTCACTATGGATGATGTATCGTGAACTTGCCTTGGTTGGCTACGCTGGCCTGGAGGTATGTAGGGAACTCTGGTGGCTTGAATTCTTGAATCTTTGATGTCTTTAGCAATACTATTCAGTGTTTCTTGCATGATATCCATCCGAGAAGTGATTTCATGTTGTGATTCTTGTAGCTCTCTTATGTTCAGGGCAGTTTGAGCATTAATGAAATCCTGTCTCGATTCGTCTACAGCATTTGCATCGTCGACATCACCTGATTTTTCCATCGTTTCTTCATCAGAATTCTCTTTACCTTCGGTTCAACCAGGCTCTGATACCAATTTGTTATGCCAAGGGTTGGAAGCCATACTTCTAGTCACCATGTTCGACATTACAGATGTTAATGAGAGCAAGTAAGAAGATGCTGATGGAAAAGAACAATCACAAAAGAAGAGAAAGCAATAAGAGAACTGAGTTAATACTGATAGCACAGTTTTAATGGTGGTTTTGAGAAAATGACGGCAGTTTTAATGAGACTAATGCTCATTAACTTTTATCCGCTAACCCTAATGCAATTCATAGCGTGATATAAATAGTCTTACAATGGACGGGCTTTCAATTACATTATAACAGCCCAACAATAAGATAGATCCACTCAATCATAAATTATTAGTTCTCCTTCCTTCCTGTGCATGTGTGCACGTGCTCACACTAGCAATTCATTGTCCGTTGGTTCTGGATCTTTAGATCTGTCCAGCGTCTTCACCTGATTCTGCTCCTCTGCCTCGTTGATAGTCATGATTGACACCCAGCCTCCCTTACTAGTGTCTGACTCGTTCTCCAAGGTGTTCGATAGAATGTCCATGTTATTATTACATGTCTTCTCTCCTCCTGCCATTGCGCTATGGACTGCCATTGCTTCAGTACTTAGAGATGAAGAGCTTGAAGGTATAACAGCTAATCAATGAGGGATAAACTCATCGATGTGAAGATAAGTGGAAGGAACCGCAAGATGGTATTATTTAGGATCTATGTTGAGATATGAAATATAAAAGGAAACAGATCTGAAAATGGAGCGAGCAGCGTAGAACCAGTAATGGGGAAACCTAGGGTAAAGGAAGAAGAGAGCGTAGAGGAAGAGAGAGGAGTAGAAGAAAGTGACGAAGAAGAGAGGGGGTGGCGGCGGAAATACCCAGTCCCCATTAATGGGTTAAACCTACACTGCCATATATATATATATATATATATATATATATATATATATATATATATATATATATATATATAAACAACCAACAAACTAATTCAATTTATAAATGGTATATCTCATTTATTGTTTGAATTTGAGTTCAAACTACAAACAGACAAAACTGTTGAGACTATCTGCTTATATTTAAAGTGTGGTGCTAAGGGCACCCCAATATGTTCTTCCTAATACCGCAATTAAAAAAATAAAACCCATTAAATTTTGTATGCTTCCTAATACCGCATTACCTCTCCATTCTAATCTCTCACTCAATCATTATTTGCCGAACTAATCACGTACTAAGCTAATCTAAATACCCTAATATCTCGTAATCGATGTCTTCTTCGCATCTCTGGCATCTCTCGCAGTTGAAATAGAATTTGCCTTATTTATTATACTGGCCAACTATCTGTCTCCTCGCATTTCCTCCTCTTAAACAGATCTGGAATATTAGAACAATTAAATTTTCTTCTGACATTTTCCAAATTTTGCGTTAAAGGCATGCTGCGATCGTAGAATCGCCCTTAAAAAAAATCAAAACCATCTTCTGAAGTTCATGCGTAGGGAAAAACACAAGGCTCGTGGCGGCAATAGGGGGTGCGCCTCATTCTCTCGTACGTCGCCTGCTTCTTCTAAGGGGATATCCGGGGCCTACGACCTCAACGGGTTTTAAAGCCTCCGCCTCGTTCTCTTGTAAGGATCTGCTACCTTGCCGCATCAGGTGATCGATCTGATGAAGGTTGTCAAAAAATCCAGTGATCCGAAGTCGAAAGGCGGATTAGGGCTTCAGATGCCGATGATTCGGAGGTTTCCGGACGTTTTGAAACACAGATTAGAGAGTCTACAGTCCGCTTTTGATTTTTTATCCAATCGAATCCTGTAAAATTCAATCAAGACCGTTATATGGTTGAAGATATTGTTGATCTCCTTACCGATTTGGTCTAGAAGCTGGATCCGAACCTGAGCTGCTTCTTGCAGTGAGCTGCTTGACAAAAGGTAACCCTGATGCTTTTCTCATTTGCAATAGCTACAAGGACAAAGAGTACGTTTTGTTTCTCTTTTTGCGCATTCTTTGGGTTTGAACACCGCGATTGTTCTCGAACAATAAGAGGAGCTGAATACTGTAATCAGCACCAGCATCAAGCTAGGTGTCCGTAATTGTACCTTCATCTGAATTCGACCACTCAGAGAAAGGTGATGAATTGCATGATATATTTTGTTCATGGTTATTATATTTGGTCACTCCGTTTTTTCAACGTGCATTCATATGAAGTTGCATCTGTACGTAGTTAATAAAACTCACATCTTGCCAAGTGGCTTAAATCTGAACTATAGAGTTCAATGAACTTAGCTTCACATTACTTGTCAAAGTAACGTGTATTTCAAATAGCATCACTCTTGATTGCATGTTCTGCATCACTACAGTAAAAAAATATTCCGAAGATATGTTTTAACTGTTATGCAAAAATTGCTCTAATACCAATCTGTTGGGGTTTTGTGCATAGTGGAAGTTTGAACACATGATATTCCACCCAACCACTCTCTTTATTGATTCACTAATAAAAAATTGTTTACAATCGATCTCAACTATCGTTACAAACAATTACAACTTGAACCAATAACCTTATTGAGAAATAGATAGAGAATATCCAGTGGTTAAATAATTTGAAGAAGAACACTAAATTTGGAATAGCTAGAATGATCACTCTTGGTGGCTCTCACCCACACCTAATGAAGATGTTCACTAGACCTTTTATAGAATGAATTTCTTCATAGCAAGTAAACTTGACATCCAAATTATCTTCATATATGTTAAAAAAATATTTGGATAAGCACAAAATAATTATAGCCTTCAATTCCAAATATCCCACAAATATAGCAACAAATCTTCCACAAAATCTTTATAGGTTATTTGTCGCCTAAAATTGTTGTGATTTGTGTATCACAAATTTCAACACTCCACCTTGATACCAAATCACAACATTTCCTCCACTCAAAACCGGCCAACTTAGCTCTCACTTTCAACCTTATTTTCTCAATTAACACCAACATCAATTTGCAGGCAACGAGATACACCCCACCTATTTCCGGAGTACAGGGACTCACTTGATTTCAGGGCAACAATCACACCCAGTCGATTTGAAAGGACTACGACTGCACCTCAATTACAAACACAACCCACCGTCTGTAAAAGATGCATCTACCATCATGAGCTGCACCGCGCATAAACCAACAGTCTAAAAGTGTTTGCAATAACATCGACACCTGTCTACCACTTGATCTAAGCTCCTTACTCGATCACTCTGGATCCCTCGAGCATCATTAACGTGAAGACCCCTGTCGAAAACATGATCCTCAACGGATCCTCAGCAATGATCAAAGTCAACCTCTCCACCTTGTTGCAGACTAGGCTCTTCATTCCAAATTCTCAAAATATCTTACTCTACAATAGCCATCCATGAAAGAAACATCGTCTCCGACATCTACAATCTTCAATCCAAAATCACTCCAAGTTATGCGATGAACTGAGCTTCGATACCAATCTGTTATGCAAAAATTGCTCTGATACCAATCTGTTGGGGTTTTGTGCGCAATGGAAGTTTGACAAAACGCCAAGAAAAATAGGATGTTATCACCCAATAACTTGAAGATGAATTTGATTGAAAATAAAAAACAAAAATAACAATATCAGAAATATGAACACACGATATTCCACCCAACCACCCTCTTTATTGATTCACTAATAAAAAATTGTTTACAATTGATGTCAACTATCGTTACAAACAATTACAACTTGAACTAATAACCTTTTTGAGAAATAGGTAGAGAATATCTAATGGATAAATAATTTGAAGGAAAGCACTCAATTTGGAATAGCTAGAATGATCACTCTTGGTGGCTCTCACCTACACTAATGAAGATGTTCACTAGGCCTTTCATAGAATGAATTTCTTCATACCCAAGTAAACTTGGCACCTAAATTATCTTCATATATGTTAAAAAACTATTTGGATAAGAACCAAATAATTATAGCCTTCAATTCCAAATATCCCACAAATATAACAACAAATCCTTATAGATTATTTGTTACCCAAAATTGTTGTGATTTGTGTATCAAAAATTTCAAAATTAACACATGCTTTTATTTGTAGCAATGGAACCTGCTCCATGTAAGTTAATTAAAAACTGTTGTTGGTCCTTTTTTACAAATTTCTATTGGTATTCTTGTCGGTTTTGTTGTTTGTAATAAAATTCTAAATGGAATGCAATAGATTACAACATGTTTTAATGATCCTCAACTTGTTGATTCTGTTGAAACTGAATATCTGACTGAGCGCTTTCAACATTTTACTCACTTATAAAATTCTTAACTGTATTTCCCAAAATCAAACTTCATTCTAAGAGTAAATGATGCTCGTTTGAGATGGACTGGAAAAGGGGATGGTTATTCTTTCTTACATAAACCTATAAGGAATCACTGCGATATGTTAGGTTAGTTGAGCTTGTAGTGTTTAATTATTTTGAGTTGATGTCAGTACAAAGGAATTAAGCTACGTTGATATCGGGAATTCAAGGCATTCAGTTATTTTTCATAGTGGCTATAGTGCAGATGAATTTGTAGATATCTAACCAAGCTAATTTCAGTATATGTAATTAAGTAAAAAATATATATGAGTCTATAGATTAGCCAAAATTAATATGTCCATTATGACATAGCATGGGAAATGCTTTGGATTTTAGTTACTGCAGCTTGAAGAGCTAATGAGAACTTGCATAATCTCAAGGTTTATCAAGTTACCAATTCATAGAATAAACGTGAGCAAACCATTGACTTAGACTTTGTGAACTTAGATAAATGTCTACACTCTACAATCTATCACTATCAAATAGTAACGTTGTCATCCTTTCTTTTCCTGATGTATTAATTATTTATTATTCGTTCGATAAAAATGACAAGGCAACAATTGATAACATCAACTGGATATCGTGTTTACATGATCTGGACTTTGATAATTATTTGTATACATTGATCTATAGTTATGTGACCATTAATCTTTAGGCTAAACTAAAATGTGGTTATATGCTAAGAATCATGTGTTGTTAAACCTATGCTTCAGATATTTAGTAAAGGTTTATCAGTT
This sequence comes from Allium sativum, assembly GCA_030737875.1. Lineage (NCBI taxonomy): Eukaryota > Viridiplantae > Streptophyta > Magnoliopsida > Asparagales > Amaryllidaceae > Allium > Allium sativum. The sequence continues at coordinate 300,177,656 of CM060922.1, forward strand.
TATAAATTGAAACTAGTGATATTTTTTCCTCCGTATTTCTAAAATTTTCTTGCAAAACCATATATACATAAGAATATGTAATACATATGATGCAGTGTCAGAGCTTATAAGAAAACAAAAGGAAATAAGGCTCACATGGAGTGAGAATATTATGGAGGTGAGGAAAGACATGAATAAGATAGACAAATGTGGAAGGATGAGCCAAATGCTTTCAGAGCCCATTCAATAGTGGTCATGCTCGATTTCACTTTTCCTACTTCTATATACACGTCTTCTTCTTCTTCTTCCTTTTCTGCTAACCATATTTGGTTTAAAGAATGTTGTTCTATGTTTTTTGTGGATGATTCTTAGATCAATGAAAAGTTGTTGCTTTCAAGTTTTTTGTTATAAAGCGCAAGAACAATGTGTTTTTTGTTATTTCTTGTAAATATGTGATAATATGTATAAAAAGAATTAAATGTGTGACTTTATAAATGATGTGAATATATAATTTGTATTGGTTTTTAATAATTGTGAGTACAGTTTGTATATATATGTTGCATTAATTTGTTTTTTTATTTTGCATCATTTTAACAACAGGCAAAAATAGTTGTGATATATATATTTATTACAACGGGTAATGCCAGTTGTAAAATAAGATTTTTTTACAACATTTGTTGCATGCTGTAAAATATCGATCTATTACAACATGACCTAATATAACAGTCAAAGTGTTTGTTTCGAAAACCATATTGCAATGGTCATTGCCTATTGTAAAAAGGGTTTTTACAACGGGCAATGACGGTTGAAAAATGTGAGCTATTAAAACATGGGCTAATACAACGGTTGCAATGCCCGTTGCGAGCCCTATTACAACAGGCATTGCCCCTTGTAAAATGCCTGTTTTGTTGTAGTGATATAAATATAACACTTGCTAATAGTGGAGTTTGCTATGTTTTAAACCTGACAATATGTCGGTGCTAGCCACACATAAATATTCAAAAACGGTAGCTTATGCACATTTTAGCAATTATTTTTCCAACTAATCAAGGTTGGAAAAAGTAAGCTATTTTGATATTCAAATTATCTTTCCTTCTATTCAACTATTATTTGATTCAGTATAGTAAAAGATTTGCATGTACAGTTTATCATAATTTTATGGGTAAGAAAATACAAACAATGTTACTTCACACATTAATTTGTAATCTAAGGCAAATTCAGGTTCCGGACCAAACAAAAATGGAACTATATTACATGGAGAACATAGAAATTAAGCAAATAAAAACCCTTACCTTCATTAATTTACGAAAACCAATATTTTCCCATCTTGTATGTGTGACAATGCTTACATTACTCTCCATCTTATAACAACTACATCAGAAATACTTGAACATGACTTCCCAGCATAAATAAGTTTCAGCCACCTATCACTATTTGAAGTAGTCGTACCATATTAGGTGCCAAATCTTAATGATACGACATGATGGTGCTTGAGTTCGTATTGGCCTTCATTCTCCTTTAATACTTGCATATAATTTTAACTTCCTATAACCAAAAAACAAAATAATTAACATAACCAATGAAAATAACAGATATTGCTAAAATTATGCTTGATTGTGCAAAAGCTCGGAATATGTTAGCATCAAGAAAAACATCAGAGAATATTTTCTAACAATGTATCATGACCCTCATATCTGGATTAACAGCTATAGTGATCTTTTGGAGTTGAGGGAAAACCTTAATTAAAACGTGTTGCACTAAAATGAAACACCTGAAAAATTGTAATCTTATATGTGCATTGATGTTGGAGAAAAAGGGAAATCAACTTTAGTAAAGCTGAAATTGTTTGCTAAGTTAACGACAACATAAAGTAAATGCACATGAAACTTCAAAATTTAACACAAACATCAATACCGACCATGGAACTGTTTCTGTTGATATAAGTAAGGGGCAAAATGAAATCAAAAGTTTTCGGATCTAGTTTTGTAGGTAAATCTCATAATATTTGGTTTAGTTAATCATGTAGTATCAAATATAATTTCACAAAATTGACAGTCTTAATCATCTTTTTCCTATATTTTGATAAAGAGAAAGGAAGAACTGCATACACCACGCATCATCTTAGAACGCATGATTTAGGGTTGAAAAAAAACACAATGCAAACTTAAATAACACAATGCTTTGGTGCAAATTATTACATTAATAGTGTACACTCATAATTTTTGAGCAAAAAAGGCTAAGGCAACAGAGGCTTTGTGCATTTCACATTTCTACCTTATCGAAGCAGCAGTGCTTAATAAAGTGAATAGTTTTTCTCATTGTTTCATTGGTCAAAAATGAAATGTAATTGTGTCATGGATTCAACTAACATGAACATTTTCTTATTCACTAACCATCCCTATGTTTAGCTATCTTATCCCTCAATGATGCAACTTTCGTCTCATTACTACACTACAAGAAAACTATGTTTTGACCGCATTCACTATCAGCGTTTCTACTTGGAATGTTGTAGGCGGACAATCTCTGTAGATATATTAGTAGGGTCAAACACTATAAAGCTGGTCCATCGTGTTTTTTTTCATTTGTCGCCAACTCAGATCTTCTTAGGAAAAAAAGGACTAGTTTTCCCTCTATTAAAATTCATTTCCCTCTTCATCAATTTTCATTCTCTCTCCTGTCCATTTCGATTTCAATTCGCCAGCTCCAAGAATCGCTCTTCCTTCATACTCTACTACAAATCTCGATTGAGCATGTCCCCGGTTGGCTCTTCTACACGCATCGAATCCGCGTTTGATTGTCCTAAACTCGTCGAAATTGGTGAGCTTTTTATTTTTAACTCTAGGTTTTAATTGAGTTGGAAACCGCAAAGTATCATACCTGATTGAGTCTATAGTTTATCCTAAACCCCTTTTGGTTTGTGGCCTTAATTCTTGTAGATGTCTGACATTGTGGCAGCTGTTAACTAATAGATGCAGCTTCAGTTCTTCCTTTACACCTTATTATTCTTCACTTCGGACGGATAAAAGGTAAAATTAGATTATGACTTTTTAATCTAGTAGTGCATATATTCATCTGAAATAAGATCGTGATGTACAGTGAATTCGAAGATTTATTTAACAGAAATAGTTTACAGATGTTACAAAAGATGATAGTGGAATTATTGAGAGGCTGCTTGATAAATAAAGATCAGTCAGACCATTTGTAAGAGCTCCTACATCCTGGTCAGAGGTATTAGTTTCTGAAATTTACATTAGTTTTGTCGTTCTTATGTAAAAATTAAGTCCATTAACTAGATGTATTATTTAGTTTGTATTTTATTTATTCCTAATTTTAGATATGGTTTAATGTTCTATGACTGCTGCAAGTTTTGACTGTGTTTGCATAATTACAATGATAACCAGTAATGAACATGTACGATGACAACCTAGTTTCCACCATGGCATTGTCAAGTTTATATTTAACATACTCCCATGCTAAGTACATGATAAGTATGAAGACTGGACATTCTCCGATCATAATTTAACACACGTGAAAACCATATCTTTATTATTGATACCATGATAGAAAAATTATAAAACTGCTTTTTAATTGTATTTTAATTATAGAAGAAATGAATGAATTACTGATAATATTAGTATAGTATTTTGTCAAATGGTTGGATGATAATACATTTGGCATACAATGCTGTGTTTATATAAGAAATATCGTGATGTTGGATTTATGGGTCAAAACAGGCTTTCGGGTGCAACCCGCATGCAATGTAAAATATATTGATCTGTTGACCGAGTCATTCTGCTATTCTCATTTTAATCTTTTCCAGGTTGCTGTTAAACTTATTAGTTCAACTAAAAACAATAACTTCACAATTTTGGAAATATTTTTGTGTTGTGCTTAATACAGAACCCATTATTCCAATTATATATTGCCTTTGATTAAACTACACATATTATAAGGGTAGTCAACTAAATTCTTGGTAGACATCTACATACTGCTTGCTATCTTATACTTTCAGTGCAAGCAGGATGTCAAACTACTTTTTTGATGAGTCCTGATCGGATTATAATTAAAACTTTGGTTTATGTAAACAACTATGTCATAACAAATAAGTATATTGAACCTGCAGCAAGCAAGACCAACATATGTTGGTTTTTCTAAAAGTTTCGCATAAACCAGCGAGTTCCCTGTTATTGAACCCCTTTTATTTGAAGAAACGTGTATCAAGGTATATATTTATTTTATTTTATACCAGACAATGTATACAAATCCTAAAAACAAGGCTACAAGTAATATAAAGCCCACATATTTTCATCACGAAATTGCTAGGAGATCCCTTGAGAATGAGTTGCACCTATAGTATATATTCTACAAATGTATTTATATTTCAACATTTTGTATTTATATGATGGAATCTGCCTTAGTCATTTTTGTATATATTATGCACGTTAGCAATTCAGTATGCTGTTCTGATTATAACTGTCGTCTACTATTTAGCTATGTTTTTTTTTTTCGATGTCAATTTAGTCAAAGAAATCCAATCTTTTTCTGTTGAACTCTATTATGTTGAATTCTGGATGCGTCTGAAGAAACATTCGTATCATTTTGTTACTTTAGTTCGCTGCGAGTCAAAATTATTCATATTGCTGGTGCAAGCTTGACAGAAGCTTGTACAGGTGAAAGCTTGCACAACAAGATTGCACATCCGCAATTTCTCTAGCGCAAAGCTTGCCAGTGCAAGCATGCATGTGCAAGTCTTCACTATATAAACAATAGTAGATAGAGATAAAGCACAATGGTGGAGCATAGCGACGGCCGTCGATGGCTCATCCATTTATTACTGATGGCTATTGACGGTATATCAATCTTTATTATCAATTGTAACCATATATTTTGCGGTTTTAGTTGCTTATCAGCTGAGACGACAATAATCATGAACAAGCCTTCAACAAAGTTTTAAGGTTTTGTCTAATTTTTTTTGGATTCAACTCAATTCTATAAATATCACCTAAGTTGTTAATTTTTCATTAAATTTATAAATATAATTCAATTTAAGATTTATCAAAGCTAATAACAATGAAACTGTCAAGGTATTCTCTATTGCAAGCATGTCCATATTAAACTGCCAAAATGTAGTCTACAGTCCACCAAGTTTAACCAGTTTCATCTTTTCTAATTGGTTACAGGTGCAATAGGAAAACAAATAAAAGATGGTGGTAGGCTACTGGCCAAGGGTGCTATTCTGATTCGGTGGCCAGTTCATATCAAGTAAGTTCATGATTAGCTAAAATGTTTGGATCTTTAGATTCTATAGTGGTTGCTTGCACTATGAAAACATACATGAACACCCACCCAAACATATTAGTGTAGTATGTTGATGAGAAAACTATCATGGTGATTATAAAAAATATACATTTCAACTATCAAGGAAATTTCTGTCTCGTTGAATGTCTGCCAGTACTTTATATCCTCGTCTTTGTACAATCCGCAAGACTCGTCTAATTATGGATGTCAGTTTGTCTTACTTAATTTTGGAAGGATTACTTTTTTTTTTTTGCAATGCCCAAGAACGCTAGAGTAGCACGGTCCTTTACTAAATTCCAGTGCCACAACTAATTCAATGTATGCTGGAGAATATGTTGATCCAAATTTAAGCTCCTCAACTCCCAATGCCTTCCAAACGTTTTGGTGATCCAATGCATATTAACAGTGATGAGGCATTCACTAAAGAATAGAACTTAAAAGATGCTAAGTGTAAGGATATGGTATTTGATGTGCTGGAAAATGAACCAGAACTATTGTTGTACACAGAGGAACAGGATCCGTGCCCCACCTGTTTTGAAGGTATATTTGTTTATTCACTACCTGACTTTATGTATATCTTTTCAGAATTTGAAACGGTTGGAAAATCAATTTTAGAGCTTTTCCAATTTAATTTGAATATTTTCCTTTTATGTGGATATTGACTTAGTTATATAATGTTGTAATATAAACAAACTAATGATCGGTTTTTGGTTTTTTTAATTGGATATTTAAATGATAGTACATAATATACAACATACTAAATGTATATCACTACAACAAAACTATGTTTTCGCTGCGTTCCTTATCAGCGTTTATATTTTGAATGCAGTTAAATATATTTTGTGAAGAGTGAAAAATTCATTAAGTTATTACTGTTTTAAACTAAGACAAACTTTACCATGAAGCATCAAAAAAACCATCAAAAAGCAAAAGTAAGGTGGCACTCAGGGGGGCTAAAATATTCGTTGCAATGAAGACAGCTGAATAAAGCATGTGGTAGGTAACCGGTCTAAGCATAAGGAACAAATGAATTAATTCTCTCAATTGTATAACGCAAATGAAGTTGAAACCAGTCTAAGCATAAGGAACAAATGAATTAATTCTCTCAATTGTATAACGCAAATGAAGTTGAACCATTTGATAAAAATTCAAACAAAAATAAAAGTAGACTAATAGAGTATGTTGATGTGGAAGAAGAGAGGATACCAACATTTTATATGAAAAATGACAGCAGTTTGGACCACCATGGGTTTAATACAACATTTTACACAAAAATCTCTAAGACTAAATAAAGGAGCAGTTACTATAAAAGGTATCTCATTCCTTCCCAATGTGGAAGTTTACTAGAAAAATGGATCACACATCTATCACCTTAGACTATCTTCAACAGTAAAAAGACTGGCTATTAAAGAACTGAATATTCAGCCCTCTAAATTCAAAGGGAAGTCTAACAAGAGAATATCTATCGTCCATTGTCTGAACATCTATTAAATAAGCATTCATTTTTGAATTCTTTTTTAATAGGTGTCGAGGCATAGGATGCCCAATAAGTCACATAACTCTTTCTTTTTAAACGTTCTGCAATACGAATCAATACATTGAAGAAAAATATGAATCGATAGAATGAAGCTATAAATGCTTTCCTTACAGCTTGATGAGCTATCTCATTTGAAGAGTTTACAAGTAATCTGGATTACTTCATATACTTGGAACGCTAATATGGGGAAACGTTGCTGCAAATACAATTTTTTTCGTAAGAAACGTTAATACGAGGAAATGAATAATTTCAGTACATCTATAATAAATTAAAATGCATATATTGCATTAAAAATTATAAGCTTAAGCAGAATCTCCAATTTCCTATCAGTATACATATAGATAAAAATAGCTATATTTTACTTTAATAGAAAGTTAAAAAGGAAAAGAAATAAAAGTTCATTTTGTCTTCCGTGTTCAAAAGTTGCTGACAGAGAACCTGGCGTTTGCTCTATTTTAGGTTGCTGTAATGGCTAATTATAATTTATAAGTTGGGCCGATCCACATAAGTATCTAGCTCGTACGAGATTTTACGGTTTGTCCATGTGAAAACTTGTGAGAAAATATTAAGTTTAGAATTTCTACTATTTTACGATACTAAACTGAAAAATATAATGGAAAGAAGGTTTGAAAAACATTTGTTAAATTAAAATTTTGGAAAAAACACTCATTTTAAAATAGATATATATTAGCTAACTGGTAACAAGTTGAATATATTTTGTAAAGAGTTGGAAATTCGTTAAATTATTACTGTTTTAAAATAAGTTCTAATCCGAAATTCATTAATTTGAAACATTAAAAATAATGTGACTCTGGTTAAACTCTGGAAAACCATAAAGAAAATAATATTATTGAATTAAGTGATAAATTACAAGTGTGCCTTTATCGACAAAGTTGGCTATATTAGCATTTCACAATTGTGGATCTTTATCATGATGCAATTTTAGCTATATATAGGAGATGTAGTTTTAACTTATACATACAATTTAATTTTACATCTATGGGATGCAGTTTTAATTATATTTAAGAGATGCAGCTAAATCGCACCATTCTGATGCAATTTTAATTGCCTTAAACGGATGCAATTTTAACTCCTATTCAAATACAATTTTAACTACATCATTCAAATAATATTTCAAGTTTTAACTGCCTTTTAACTGCTTTAAGTGATGCAATTTTAACTACGCATTCATTGCGGTTTTTCCTGCATTCAAATGTGCAATTTGGACCATAATTTCATGTATATTTACTTGATTGTACTAGTTGTCGCATCTCGCATCTCAGTTTCTTGCAAGTATTTACCAGCTTTAAGAGGCAACATTTTTTTATTCATGTTGTAGACTCAAATGAAATATTAGCTAACTGGTAACAAGTTGCACTGAAATACAAACAAATCTCTGTCAAAATCTCTTTGGGTTTGGCTGGTTACATTTTGCGTTTTGTTATTTGTTTTTTACTTTTGAAATTTAAGGCTGTGATGATGGTTTTTCTTGCTTTTGTTACATTTATCAAAATAGATATTTTTTTAATTTTAACTGTGAATGTATGGTTGGTTTTTTAATTTTAATTTTTGTTTAGATGGATCTAAAACTTAAAAATGGTAATTCGAATGCAGTTTTGTTTTCCACAAAGGTTTTGAATCTTCAGAGTTATCCTTGTGATTTGTAGTAGTGATGGGCTGCAGGTTCATCTGTTTTGAAATTGATGAAAAAAAGAATCTTAGAATCATGGAACAAAAATGAAATAATAAGAATTGAAATTAGTAATTTTTTTAATTAATAAAAGTAGCAAAAAATCAACTTGGTTTTCTAATATTGAATTTAGTTGAAGTCTACACAGAAAGAAATAGACTTTTTAATGAATGGCAAAAACATAGAAGGAAGTACTTATGGTTTGGTTGCGAAAGATGAGAAGATTATTTAATTGATGTGAGCAGTTCAACGTTAAAATACTTGATTATAGTTTATACGAATCCATAGGTACATATCTTTTTGTTTATACTTGGTTGCAATCAATAAATTACGTTTATACTTCGTTGTTGTCAATAAATTGTGTGATCATTGGTCTTATTGCTGCTTTCATGTAATTTATGTAATATTGTTACCCGCTAACTATGTGAATTTTGACTGTGAAATATTTACCAGTCAGTTTCAACTTAGTAAGTTTGTGTGTGTGTGTGTGTGTGTATTCAATACTGCTTATTCAATGATACATAGTTAATACATATTCACTGATACATAGTTAATGCATATTGCTGACCACAAAACTGCAGCATACCCTAAAAAACCTTGCCGACTGAAAAACCGCAGCAAGTAATCTTGTCACACCAACATAAACATGTTTCTCAATTTATTTAGAAATAAAAAACAGTAATACATATGCCAGTTAAGAAGCATTTCTTTATTAATGCAACCAGAATTTGCACAGAAGCATGGCTAAAATGAAACTTCATGCAGTTACCAAACCACCGCAACAAACCTACTAACACCAAGCATGAGAACTCGAGTTCAACTTATCAAGAAGCATGTTAAAATCAACAGTGCATCCACTATTGACTAATTCATTGATTGAAACAACTACTTGCTCCCCTGGATATCCAATATCACTAGCTTTCTCAATTATATCCGCATAAGGATGAACCTGCATCATCTGTCCGAGCCTGTTCGAATCCCTTGAATGCAACTAAGGATTCTACATACCAGAAGCATTATTTAGGTGCAGGTATGTCTGACTCTTAACTCTTCTGCCATAGACTGTACCGACGCTGCAAGGTGCCCCATAAGCAAAGGCTGTAGGGCACGTCTATGCGGTCTGTGTCCTAACAATCAGGGCTTGTAGGGGAGGTTGAGGTTGGTTTACTACCTGAGGTTTAGGTCGCATGTAAATGTATGTAGGGTTATGAGGTTGATTTTGGATATGAGGCACAGATTAAACATAGTTTGGGTTGGTGTTCGTGTATGACTGATGCAGTGTTTGATTCGATGCTTGATGATGGTTAGAGTTGGGTAGGACGAACGACTGATATTGGGCCGGGCTGGAGTTCTGAAGCCTGGCTTATATGTAGTAGGGTTCAGGCTGTAATGATTGTGACTGTTGAGAGTCGAATGGAACAGGTTGGTTTATGATGTAATGTTGTTGTTGATCGTGTGAGTGGATGATTTGCCGGGGAAGAGCTACAGTTAATCGTGAGAGATATGATGGCTGTGGATGGCTCATTTTAAGCTAAATAAAAAATAAAGATAAAGACTGAAGTGTCTTTTTTATATTTATTTGTTATTTATGCATTACATTATGTTTTCTTTATTGTAGATTCTAGCTCACATTATAAGTGCAAGGATCAACTATGGATCAGGCTGATTCAAAAATTCCCCTGAAAGCAATGAAGATGGCTTGGATTCCATGCATACCAATAGAAATCAGGTGATTATTATTGGTCTATTACATTACTAGCGTTTACAGTGTAGTCTTCCACTTTTTCCATGCATAGACTTAGGAATTAGTGTGAATCTGGAATACTAAAAATATAAAATGACATATCTATGGTCTAAAATATAATTTGACAACCTATTGTAAGAGATTGGAGGTTTTGATAATAGAGTATCACCTATTTTTTAACCTCTGTATGCTGGATATTAGATATAGAATTGTTGTTATATACTGTTGTAGTTGATGTAGGCTGCTTCCAGTTGAACTACCACAGAAGAAAAAAACTGAGAAGTACTGAGAAAATTCAAATTTATAACTTGGGTGCACCTACTTTCAATCCATTTAGTTGACACTTTCAGCTAAAATTAATCTCTGAAATCCACTTGCTTTTCCTATGATTGCATGAAAGTAAGAATTAATTCTTTTAACTATGCACTTACATGGAAATTTTTGGAACAAAGAGATTGTGCATATACACAATATTACTAACGTTTGTTGAATTTTTTTAGTGAAACAAGTAAATAAACCAACTTTTCTTTATGTTGACAATAATATATTATATATAGTTTCAATTACATACAGACACATTTGCTGAAATTTGGCGGGAAATAGGATTAATGTGAGTTGTAAATTCTCCTTTGAAAGTCACAGTAGATGAATTTAAACACACATTGAGAGTTTGTGATAGCTTGTTTGCACATAATTGTTTGGGGGATTTGATTTAGTGTACTGTGGATAATTGTGATTGGTTTGTGATTTTGGATAGTTCTATCAAACTGAAATTATGTCGCATGCATGTGATTGTTTGCTCAAACAATTATGTGCATCTGGGTTTTGACTAAAGCATCAGCTCAGTTTAAAATGAGCCAAAACCAAGATGATGCTCAGTTTTGAGTCAAAACTTGGCCGATGCTCAGCTTTGTTTCAAAACTGAGGTCCCAGTTTTGGAACAAAACCGAGCGCTCGCTTAGTTTTGAGTCAAAACCGAGCTGCCCAGTTTGTTTACAAATTGATCTCACTTGTTTCAATTTAAAACTTAGCGTTAACAACTTGTAATAGTGATAAAAAAATAATATTTCTACTGTATTCAATACTAAGCTAACGTTAGTGTAAATCTGTATTGCAATATTTTAGTAGTTGCAAACTAGATATGCTATTTCAAATGTGTTTTTGATCGCTAACTTTTAAATTTCATTGTTACATGCAGGTGAAGTTTCTAATGCAAGAAATGCACAAGATGCTCTTTTGGTTTTGGAGGTTCGACTGAATTAACATGTAAAAAGATTTTGTTTGCATGTTTAATCATTAATATTTGATGCAAACTTTGTAGATATTGTGCCTTTATCTAATGTTGTATGAAGATGATTTATAAATTTCATCATTATTTGTAAGTAAACATTGTTAATGGATATTGTTTTCAACTTATTTTATGAAAATGATTAATTGTTATGCTTTTAATTTATTATTTGTAGATTAATTTGTATATGTTCAATTGAAATACAATTAAATGCAAATAAGTTAATACGGTCAGTTTTCTGAGGAAATAAATTATGTTTATACGACAGCATTTATGCCTTGCTGTGAGAAATAGTATATTGATACTTACAGCGTTTAGAAACTGCTAATGAAATTAGCAATAACAGCGTTTTTAAGTTGCTGTTAGAAACTAACAAATAGGCTATAGACAACGTTTTTTATACCCTATTTTAGGTTTAAAACAGCAAAATATAACCGCTGTAGAAGTCGGTTTTACAGCAAGAAATCAACGCTGTGTAAACTTATTTTTCACAGCGTTTTTCTATTACTGTTAGAAATCACACATCAACGACAGCATGTCGTTATACAGCGTTTCTAATAACGCTGTCATATCTTATTACAACGATTTTCAAACGCTGTGAAAAGCAGTTTTTGGTGTAGTGCTATCAGCTAACATCGCATTATAAATCGGGTGTTTCGCTATAGTCTTTGTAGCCGAGCATAATAAAGAATTTTCTTTAAAATTATCTGGCCATGAAAGTGTGCCAACTGTTTTCTTATTGCACATCGTCGTCAGTGTAAGTTCAGGCTTATAACATCAAAGTAATCACACATTTAAGCAAGTGAAAACTCTTCCGATACATTCAATTATTAGTTATAACTCTAAAATAACATTTTCTTATTTCCCACAATTGTTGGAACGCATACAAAAGTAAACAGAAATCAAGTCTAACTAAAATATATGATGTACAAACTCCTGTCAGTTTAATTAAACTGTATACTTATCCAATTTAATTTAAACTCATGTCTAATACAATTATTTATTGTTAAACAAATATTAGTCTAGATCCCACAATATTTTTTAAGCAAGCAAAGCCATTGAGTGAAATAACGAACAATAAACGAATAGAACCTTTAATCAATAACGAACAATATTTTTTATTAATATTTACTCAAAATATAAAAAATTAACGAACAATAAACAAATTAATCTTAATCTATAATCAAATTAAACTCAAAATGTACGATATTTACTTGGAATGTGATGGTTTGACGGATCTTTAATCAATAACGGACAATTTCAACTGAACAAAATTAACCTATAGAATAAGGAATTGTACCTATTAGTCTTAATGAAATCCACACATATGCAAACTAACTCAATGTAGCACATAAATCTTGAAGGCAACCAAGATGAATTTGCTTTAATAAAAGTGAGGAAAAGCATCATTCTGTTTAGTTCACATGACTTTAGATCTTGACCCAGCGGCGCTGCAAAACATAATAAGTAATATGTTAGTAACAAAAGTTGACATGTTTTACCTATATATTTTCTCCCACTTACAGCTTTAGTGAATTCGGTAGTGTTTAATTTTTCACAACTTTTTGGCAGTATTTTATTAAGATGTGAATGACGGCCCAATATTGCTTACATGTACAGGTTATATTCAACATGTATATAGATATAAACAAAACCACTTAAAAAAATGAGTTAAAGAAAATATAGATCCAAGCGTAATTGTTATCTTAATAATCTATATAGAAAGAAGCTGAACAATGGGAAAATAACATAAATGAAAATACTAACAAATAGAGTGAGATCAGTTAAATGTTATTAAAAGACACATTGGAAAAATGACCCAAACCTGATGGCTTTATTTTTTATACGTATCTGAACATGTAGAAAAGATCAACTCCATCAATTTATTAATTTTTATCATTCTTTTAACCAAAAATATAAATAAAAAACAAAGCTTACTTGCTAATGTGTGCAGAAGAAAAAATAACGAAGAACCAACATATCTTGTTCTAGATTTAAAACTTCGATCGATACATGGAATGATTACGCTTAAGTCAACGACATGTAATAATAAATGCGACTGAGAATAAGATTTGAATTGCTCAGAGATACATAAAATAACAGCAAAATGGAAACCAAATTAATGCTTTAAGTTGTTATGAAGGTATCGCGTATTTGAAGGAACGTGTGTTGGAAAATGCAACATCTCACATTTTTGTTACTTGGTAGTCCAAGTAAAAAATGCATTGAAATCCCAATCGCGATACTTCATCATAGATGAAATAGAAAAATAGACATGTGAATCAAACTAAGCTACATAATAAAGAAGAAAATTCATCGTTGTCCAAATAAAAATATGATGAAATTCGAGTTCTGAATCCACCATCGTAAAATAAACACCAAAACCAACATATGATGCGAACTTAACTGCACAATAACCAGAAAATACAAAGCAACAAAATGAATTGAGATATAATCAGACCTTGAATATGAATCCTATTTTGTCATCACATCAATGATGATCCGTTACAAAGTGCATGATATCACAATTAAAAAACTCAGATATCATTTAGATTGCAACTCAATGCGAGAGGCTTTTCTTTCCATTTGCAAATATATCAAAGGAATGTACTTAAGAAGTTACACACTTCTGTGTGTTTGATAGAGTGGTCTGCGATTCTTCAAACATTATAGCAGTATATATCGTTTGTGGAGAATAGTTTTTTTGAATCATTAGTCATCACATGTATTGATCTATAAACTTATTCAATGCAAATTTTTTTAGAGTAATTTGTTTTGTTTTATTAGTACAAATACAATGCTATTAATCATTTTGTCAAAATTGAGTATGTATTTCTTACTGCATCAACTCGTCTATGCCTTTTAATTATATTATATTTCCATGCTACTATCTTATTAATTCTTTCTATGTTCATTGTGTATACTACTACTTGAAATCAATTGTTCTATGTATACAAATGTTTCAATGCAATTATTCAATTGGCTTTCTATACCTGTGACGGCCCGCCCTGCACCAGCCGAAATTTCACTTGAAATGCGCTGTGTCGATGTCCAACTAGCACGTGACGGTCGTCATAAGAAAGGATTTGAAACTATGAATCATCAAAGAACCTGCAGTATATCTCACAGCGCATGAAATTAAATATAATAATAACATAACTTGATACAAAATAGGCGAGACAGTGCAACTGAAAACTAAACCATCATAACAGCGAAATCCAAAATACAGTTTATGATCCAAACCATTATTACAACTTCAAAATATCGTCTCTAAAGAAAAATAGAAAAGGTACACTACTAATGACCAAAGCAGTGACCAGCAACAACACAGGTTGAATATATGTAAATAGTATGTGGAAGCCTCCTGCTCGTCTCCGGACAGCTACTTGTGCATAATCACCTAACCTGTCTATGATCTGCTCGTTTAGGAGCACCCAGAGTAATAAGAAGAGACACAAAACTCTAGGTCAGGCAAAAGTCTGGTATGAGCGATAGCAGCAAAACAAAACAATAACAGGTATAAATAATCATACCTGAACCTGGACCTGCAACCAAAGAGTTAGCACAACAAGATGTACAGTATTCTAAGGTAACACTAACATAAAGTGTAAAGTAGAAGTGTACATGTCATGGTGATAACAAACATCAAACATAGGAATCATCCTCACATCTCTCACTCAGTGCGTAAAGCATACGATATCCACCACTTTGATCACCAGAACCATTGGGGCCATGACGGAGTCCCACCCCATCCAACTATCATTATGACCACTTTGCCCTTGGAGGCCCTGATGGAGTTCGACTCCATACAAACTCTGACCCCACCGCATTAGTCCATAGTCAATGCCCCCCTCTCAATAGTGAATCAAATTATAGATATTGATAACCCCTTTGCACACGTCCCGCAGCAAATACTAACTTTAGAAGTTAATCCGTCGATCCTCATTTGGATCCTAAGCCATTACTTCTCATCTGGACTTCCTTTGCATCTCAGGTTTAGTCGGATTGGAACTGGAGTTCATAGTCATCGTCGGTCGTTCATCCTCCATGTGTCGGTCGGTCGAGCACCATCATCAGGGTCAATCGAACATCATCATTGGTTCGGTTGAACATGCATATGTATAAAGGGTCGGTCGAACATGCAATCCCTGGTCGGTCGAACATACAATGAAGGATCAGTCAAACTTGCATATGTAAGGGCCGGTCGAACATACAATGAAGGATCGGTCGAACATGTATCATCGGGTCGGTCGAATATCGTTATACCATCATTGGGTCGGTCGGACACCATGGGTCGGTTGAACATTGCATATAGGATCGGTCGCTCGACCCATAGCCTACACCAATTTTCCAGCAAACCATTTTCGCCTCTCGACGGCGTTTTCGACCATTCTAACTTCACTAGTCAATCATAGATCATACCAAACAGTAGTAACAACATATTGGTTCAATCAAAAAGATCAAAATATCAACCATATAGGTTATTTTAGATCAAACATAGCCAAAATCCATGATTTTCCCCTTAATCCCTTTAAACATGTTTAACTATAGGATTAGCAAACTTGATCCAAATTAACCCAAATTTTTACCAGTGACATAAAATAATATTTTAATTTTTTTCTAGATTTTCATGATGCATAATTTCGCTAATTATCATTAATCACCCCTAATTAGCCGTAATTAGTGTAAAAACATGCAAATCACTCATCTTAGCCACAAATAAATTTCAGATCTGAAACTCTAACTGATTTGGCATGGATCCCAATGTAGTCCAGTAGCTCTATCTCAATTTCTATGCTAATCCGCCTTAATTTAATGTAGATTTGGCTAATATGTGATTAGAAAGTGATTAAAGATGAATTTAGAATGTGGAGGCCATTACTAGGGTTAGAGTAATATTTGTTGCGGCTGAGAAAATGAAAAGAATCATTCTCTAACTCCTTTCAGCCCTCTAATAACCCTAATCCCAAAATGGATTATGGGCCTAGCTGCTAATCACCCTATTAAGCCTAACTAAGCTGTTTTTCACCTTCCAAACCTAGCTATATCTTCGAAACGGTAAGACCGTTTGATTGATGTGACCACTCTACGGAAAGGTAAACCATCATCTGAATCCAATAGAAGTGGTGTTAGATCCAAAATCCTTACCGATCAAAAGTTATAGGCGAAACAAGATTCGCAAGGGCAAAACGGTCATTTAAAATTCGGCAAAAATCGGGAATGTGGGAAATGACCCCAGTAGTCGTTTCCCCAAGTTATATGACCATAAGACTTCGTATAAATACAAAATAAATATTCTACGGTCCTCCGATTCATATAATGCAAGTCTTTACATTCTCCCCCCTTAAGAAATTTCACCTCCGAAATCCCTTAAACAAGAAGCATACAATGGTGTTCCGCATGCCTATCAACCATTTGCTCACAATCAAACATACGCAATAACACAACCAGCTTATCCTAGCATGCGGTTTACTAACAAGGGAATAACTATATCGTGATTTAAAATCTTATCAAGGCAAAGAGTTCTAGATATGACTTCCTTATGCTCTCCTTTGTTTCCCATGTACGGTCATTCTCATTATCGCCCCACTGGACCTTGACTAGTTCCACTGTCTTCCTTCAAACTTGTTTCGTACCGTGCCCGACAATACGAATCGTCTTGCGGCTCCCAACTGCCTCGGATTATACCTCGATGTCATCCAACTGATCTGGTGAAATAGTCATATCAGAATCGTGCATGAACTTCCTTAACTAGTAAACATGAAATACGTTTTGAACTCCTGCCATCTTTTCAGGTAATCCAACTTTATATGTTAAATTCCCAACTTGTTCGAGAACTGGAAATGGTCCAACAAACCTTGGTGCCAACTTACCTCTTTTAACAAATCGAATTACATGCTTCAATGGAGAAATTTTGATGAATACCAAGTCGCCAACGAAGAATTTCAAATGTCTTCGTGTTTTATCATCATAACGCTTCTGCTTATCTTGGGAAGCCTTCATTCGCTGTTGAATAGTCTTGATTTTATCTGAAGTTTCTCTTATTACGTCTGGCCCAAGCACAGACTTCTCACCAGTTTCCAACCAACATGATGGTGAGTTGCACGGTCTTCTGTACAAAGCTTCAAATGGAGTCAAAACGATACAAGACTGATAACTATTATTATATGCTAACTCAACCAGAGCAAATGGTCATCCCATGATCCACCAAAATCCAATATACAAGTTCTCAGGAGATCCTCTAATACACGATTCACCCTCTCTGTTTGACCGTCGGTTTGAGGATGGTACGCGATACTGCGATGTAATTCTGACCCTAAAGCCTCTTGTAAGCTCTTCCAAAACCCAATAGTAAATAATGGATCTTGGTCACTCACAATGTCTTTAGGTACTCCATGAAATCTCACTACCCACTTCATGTACAGTTCTGCTAACTTAGCTGCCGTTCTATTAGACCTGACTAGTATAAACCTTGCACTCTTGATCAATCGATCCACAACCACTCAAATACTATCATGACCTGATCTAATCCTTGGTAAACCATCAATGAAATCTATTAAGACTTATTCCCATTTCCATTTGGGAATTTCTAACGGTTGTAGCAAACCACTAGGCTTCTTTTGCTTAGCTTTAACTAACTGGCAATTCATACATTTGGATATAAACTTCCCAACCTCTCTCTTCATCCCTTCCCAGTAGTATGTCCGCTTCATATCTCGATACATTTTGTTACCACCAGGATGTATAGTCAGTTTCGAGTGATGGCACTCTCTAAACACTTCATCTCTCAATCCATTAACATCAGATACAACTAGTCTTCCATTCTTTCGAAGCCATCCTTCTCAATCAAATCCATACTTGTCCATCTCCTCAACGTCGATACCTATCTCTATTTTAGAGATGATTTCCAATAGGTTAGGATCGTCCCTATGACTGGAACTGATCCACCCAATCAAAGTCGGTCTAATCATCAAACTTACTAACGTTTCTGGATCCAATTCACACTTAGGTCTGAAATCATATCCGGCGATATACTGCAGTTGCTTCCATTCAAGAAACATAGCCCCTAAACTGGCATGTCTCCTACTCAATGCATCAGCCGCCGCATTGCCTTTCCCAGGTGTGTATGCGATGTTGAAATCATATGAAGGCAAGAACTCTAACCATCTCTGCTGACAAAGATTTAAAGCCTTTTGAGAGAAAAGATACTTTAATGACTTATGATCGGTAAACAACTCAAATCTTTCTCCCAAGAGATAATGACTCCACATCTTTAACGTGAACACGATCGCTGCCAATTCCAAATCATGAGTAGGATATCTTTTCTCATGCGGTTTCAGTTGCTGACTAGCATAAGCTATAACCATACCTCCTTGCATCAGTACAGCACCTAGTCCGGTACCACAAGCATCTGTGTATACCGTCATCTCTTCGTTTCCCTTAAGAATAACTAACACTGGTACACACGTTAACTTCTTCTTTAGGCTCTTAAATGCATTCTCACACCTTCCTTCCTAAGCAAAAGCTTGATTCTTCTTGGTCAGCTGAGTTAACGGTGCCGCTATCTTGGAGAAGTCTTAGATAAACTTACGATAATATCAAGCTAACCCCAAGAATCTCCTCACTTCCCTTGCAGTCTTGGGCGTAGACCAATCTTGTACCGTAGTCACCATCGTAGGGTCCACGACAATACCATTCTTTGAAACAACATGGCCCAAGAATCTCACTTCCCTCCTTCAGAAGCGACATTTAGAAAATTTCGCTTTCAATTGGTGTTTCCTCAACACCTCCATCACTATCCTCAAATGTTCCTTGTGTTCTTCCTCCGTCCTTGAATAAGCTAAAATATTGTCCATAAACACAAGAACAAACTTATTTAATTAATCCATGAATATCCTATTCATAAGATCCACAAAATATGTTGGGGCATTGGTCAACCCGAATGGCATGACCAATCACTCATAGAATCCAAACGGCGTCCAAAATGCCGTTTTAGGTATACTCTCAGCGGCTACTCGGAGTTGATGAAAACCCGTCGCGAGATCTAACTAGGAGAACACTCTCGCTCTATTCAACTGATCAAACAAATCGTCTATCCGTGGAAGAGGATACTTATCCTTCCTCGTCACTATATTCAACTCGCGGTAGTCCATACACAATCGAAGGGAACCATCGACCTTGGTAACAAATACAACTGGTTCTCCCCACTCAGAAACACTTCTTCAGATAAATCTATTCTTCAAAAGATCTCTTACTTGCACCCTGAGCTCTCGCTGCTCCCTTGGCGCAATACGACGAAGATGCATCACTATAGGCCTGGCATCTTTCACTAAATCAATACGAAACTCGATCTCTTGGTGTGGTGGAAGTCCGGTCATTTCCCCAAAGATGTCGGGATACTCGCCAGCAATAGGCACATCTGACAACTCATCATGCGGGATTTCAAGGGAATTTAGAAAACTAGTCATTACCTCATCACTAGGTAGGCAACTAAACAGTACCCTCTGCCCATCATCCGCTCTAATACTCATCGAAGACCCCTCATTGTCTACCACCACCCCATACCTTTTGGAGCCAATTGACTCCCAAAATAATGCCAAACCCAGTAAAGCCCAAAACAAAGCAATCACAAAGAAACATGCATCCCTAACTCGATAAGACCAAATTACGACAAATCATACTAAGATTAGTCGAATCACCGATTGGGTTCGTCACAACTAAAGGTCTATCGACAATCTCGGGTTCCAATCCCAACCTATCTACCAGGTCACTGGATACGAAGGAATGGGATGCCCTGATATCAAAGAATACTCGAACAAGAACATAATAAATGGAAAACATATCTTGAATAACGACACCCTTTCCCTTTTTCACTGCAGTTGGGGCATTCGACGAAGAAGGAACAATGTTGATAGCATATGCTTTCACAATCTGCTTCTCCTTTGGGGTTGTGGACATTTATCCTTGTGATGTCCTACTTAGGCACAATTGAAGCACTTCCTGTCCGCTGGCTTTGCTCGACAATCTTTGGAATAGTGGCCCTTCTTGCCACAACTATAACACCCAACATCTTTCTTGTCCTTCTTTTTCTGACCATCCTTGGTCTGGTTCTGTTTTCTCTTATTCTGAGAATTCTTCTTTCCTTCACCGCTTGCTTGCGGTTTTGGCTCTCCTACAGATGCAACAACAACCTTGGTCTTCGACTTGGGGTAGAGGCTCTCTGATCTCAATGCCTTCCCCACAATAGATTCGAATTTCTCATTGATGTGGTTTGTAAGTCTTTCCCCCAAGTACTCATCTAGGCCAGTTATGAACTTCTTGTTCTTCTTCTCAGCGGTATCGATAAGAGATAATCCATACTTCGATAAGCTATCGAATTCAGCAATATATTCTGAGACTACCCTACCATTCTGTTTAAGTTCCAAAAATTTCGTAAACAATTCCGATTTCTGAATGGATGGAATAAACTTGTCACTAAAGTGAACCTTAAACTGATTCCAAGTTACTTGATCCTTGGGAGTAGCTGCTTTAATAGCATTCCACCAATTCATAGCCCGTCCTTGAAGCTAACGCGATGCTAACTTTCTCTTTATTATATCATTGATCCCTAAATCCTCGAAGATGCGCTTACAACTATCTAGCCAATCTTGAACCTCCATAGCCGATTCCTTTCATTAGAACGGCTTTCCACCAAGATTAGTATAATACTTGCTGAGCTTGGCGAAATAGGCTCTAAGCGCCTGCACCACTGCTCCACTACCGTTTTCAGCATTAGGAACTGCTCCCTAAGCATCCTTAAGCATCTCTCGCATAAAGGAAGTAAACATCGTCCTCACATCAGGGACATTCTCATTGTTAGCCCCTGAACCCGTACTCCTCGTACTTCGGCTCATCGTTCAATCTGTAAAGAGAAAACGATTAGCCTTCTTCTTATAAGTGCCAGTGCAGTGCGACTTTATCCTTAGATATACTAGTAGTATATATATAGTTTTTGAAAACCAAAATATCACAAATACACGCTCTTATATACGTATACTATCTCTCCCTGATGTCTTCCCCTTGGTTAAACTACGCAACCTAGTCTTTTATACCAAGTGTGATGGCCCGCCCCGCACCAACCGACATTTCCCTTGAAATTCGTTTTGTTAATGTCCAACTACCATGGGACGGTTGTCACAAGAATGGGATTTGAAACTATGAATCATCAAAGAACCTGTAGTATATCTCACATCGTAAGGAATAAAATATAATAATAACATAACTTGATATAAAACATGCGAGACAGTGCATAAGCTGAAATCTAAACCATCATAGCAGCGGAATCCAAAATACAGCTTATGATCCAAACCATTATTACAGCTTCAAAATAGTGTCTCTAAAGAAAAATATAAAAGGTACACTACTAATGCCCAAAGTAGTGACCAACAACAACACATGGAGAATATAATTAAATAGTACATGGAAGCCTCCTGCTCATCTCCGGACAGCTAGTCGTGCATAACCACCTAACCTGTCTCTAGTCTGCTCATTTAGGAACACCCAGAGTAATAAGAAGAGACATAAAACTCTAGGTCAGATAAAAGTCTAGTATGAGCGATTGCAGAAAAACAAAACAATAACAGGTATAAATAATCATACCTGAACCTAGACCTGCACCAAAGAGTTAGCACAACAAGATGTACAGTACTCTAAGGTAACACTAACATAAAGTGTAAAGTGGGAGTGTGCATGTCATGGTGATAGCAAACATCAAACATAGCAATCATCCTCACATCTCTCACTCAGTGCGTAAAGCATACGATATCCACCACTTTGATCACCAAAACTATTGGGGCCATGACGGAGTCCCACCCCGTCTAACTATCACTACAACTACTTTGGCCTTGGAGGCCCTGAAGGGGTTCGACTCCATACAATCTCTAACCCCACCGCACTAGTCCATAGTCAATGCCCCCCTCTCAATAGTGAACCAAAGTTATAGATATCGATAACCCCTTTGCACATGTCCCGCAGCGAAGCCCAACTTCATAAGTTAACCCGTCGATCTCCACTTGGATCATGAGCCATTACTTCTCATCTGGACTTCCTTTGCATCTCGGGTTTAGTCGGATTGGAATTTATCTTCAAAAGAGTTCATAGTCATCGCCGATCGTTCAACCTCCAGGGTCGGTCGGTCGAGCACCATCATCAGGGTCGGTCGAACATCATCGTTCGGTCTGTCAAACATGCATATGTATAAAGGGTCGGTCGAACATGCAATCCCTGGTCGGTCGAACGTGCACCACTGGGTCGATCGACCATACAATAAAGGATCAGTCGATCATGCATATATAAGTGTAACAACCCGTATTTTGAATAACATGTTATAACATAAATGAAGGCAGAATTAAACGATAAATTATTAATCAAGGGAAACGGGCTGCGCCATTGCGTTCGTCTCGGAAAAATACGCGAAATAGAGTCCGAGTTTTCGAAAATCGGAGTCCGTATGACCAAGTTATGGCCCGTCAAAGTTTTCAGAAAGTTTCAAGTTCAAAAACAGTTCAAATTTGAATTCAGAATTCAAATTCAGCCCTAGCAGGACAAGCGGGAAAATTCCCGCCAGCCCCAAGTCGACTGGGGAGTCGACTTGGGAGTTGACACACCCTAGGTGGTGTCGACTGCCTAGTCGAAACCCCTGTCGACTTGGGTGGTCGGCCAGTTTGGCCTGGTGCACCTGTTTTGGCTCTTGGGTCTTGTTTTGTTGGCTAGTGACGTGATTTGATGGCTCAGATCTGAATTAGGGTTAATCCTATGGCCTAAACTAACCTAAACTTCTATAAAAAGACCCTAAGACCTAGCCTAAACCCACACAAATCAATCCTACAGCTAAATTATGCCAAAATGCTTCCTAATCATGGCCTCCACCTTCATATCATGGCCTCCATCTTCATCTTGAGAGCTTTTAAGGCAAAAAGGAGCCATCTTTCTTCATCAAATCAAAGGAGCTACTCATTCTCAAGGCTATTTGTGTTGCTACATCATTCCTAGAGCTTCTACAACGTCTCTGTCTTATTCTATTTGGTTTCTAGATCTCATAGCCGCGATTTGTAAGCCCCACTCTACTCTTAGATTTAAACTATGAAGTTAATATGATCATGTAGCAAGTTGAAATGAGACTTTTGGGTATAATACTTGTCTTGGGGGCCATATTTGTATGCATAGATCCATTTATGACTCTTTTGATCTATGATTGTGGCACTATCATGAACCTAGTATCATTTACCTTGATTTTTGGGTAGAAAGCTATGAGCTTTATTTGGTGGTTATGCATAATGCAACATAGAACTTGGTAGTTATGCATAATGCAACATAGATCCTCTCATAACCTTGATGTTAACTCACATATGATCTTGAACTATATGCTAATCACAAGTTATCACCCTATGTTAACTATGACCATGTTATCACCTATTTGCTAAGTTGATGTCATACATGTTTTGAGGCCAATAATGCCATATGCTGGTTGTGATGAACACCTTTGCCTCATATATCACCATGTTAAACTTGTGATAGACTTTGCCACTTTATGCCCAACTTATCATATCATTATGTTCCCCCTTTTGATCTATTTGTGTTGATGCGAACTTACGTGCGATGGGGTTACGTATTGGGTAAACTTAAATGACATGAAACATGACTTGAAAATATGACATGTGATTATGCTTGAAAACATGAACGTGGACATGACATGTAGAAAACATGAAAGTGGCCAACTCGAGGTTGGGTTGAGTTTGTAGCATAAATCTACCCGGAACCGTCCGGCTTAACTAGTGGCTACAAACAATAGGACCCAATGTGAGTAGTTGGTCATATCGCACTTAAAACCCGAGGTTAGACTAGGTTGTGGTGTAAAGCTACCCGGACCCGCCCGGCTTAACTAGTAACCACAACAAAGTCTAATGTGAGAGGTTGGGGTGCATTAAGTTAATTAATGCCACATGGTAGGGTTAAGTCATGGACCACTTGAATACTTAACCAATTGAACACGATGGATTGTTGGGGTTAAGTCATGAACCACTTGGGTAGACTTAACCAACTTGATACATGGTTTGGATAGGGTTAACCACACTTAACCCATTAGAAACCCTAGTTTGCGGGGCCCTTTTCAGCAGTAACCCACCAGGGAGTATCGGGATACCCTAGGGACTAGGCTAGGGGTGGGGCACGATTACTGGGCTAATTGTAAGTGACCAAAAGGGACGGCTAGGTAGGTGCGCCATTGTAGATTCCGGCAGACTATGGTCATGCACATAGTCCGGGGATGAAAGACAGACATGGGCACCAGTAGGCTTGGACTGTGCGTGCTTGTTTTATGTCAGTGGTTGGCACCCTAGGGCCCGGATACACCCTAGGGTGGACCTTGCACAGTCGATTACATCTCGCGGTTGGGCCGTATGACACCGACACTTGACGAGTTAGGCTTATAGGGAGCCGATCGGCTAGACCGTGTAGTTGGACCTTGATTTAGGTCATCTCATGATGTTGGGCCAATTTTGGGCCAAGGGATCATTTCTTGTTTATACTTGACATGGATTAGGATACTAGTACACTTGGTGCAACTTAACCTTGTATATGCGATGCCACACTTGATCTACCTTGTTAACTTTTCACCATGCCAGTTTAGTTACCATCCTATGTTTCATCTCTGTTTTACATGTCCAGTTAACTTTATTAGTTTTTATACTAATAGTGGGTAGGACTTACCAGTCTTTTTGACTGACCTGTTTTCCTTTCAGCTCTTTTCTTCCATCCCCCCTCCCTCCCCCCCAAGGTTCTCAGGGTGGGAACACTAGCACCTAGCTTGGATCTTGAGCTTGCTTTCTGGATAGCTCATGTACGGTTTGGACTTGAGCTCGCTATGGCTTTACCACGTATACTTTGGGGATAGTTTACTTTATTTTATTTCCAGTTTTCAGTTTATGTTTCTAGACTTGTAGTAGTTGGAAAATAATGACTAAGTACTTTGATGTAACTTGACTATGGTTTTGAAATAGTAATTTTATCCGCTGCTTTATTTACTCTGTTTTACTCATATGTTCTGTCTTGTGATATCTTCATGCATGTTTACCTTGTCCAACACCCCTCCAAAGATAGTGTACTTACAAGAGTGACCCTGGCGGAGGTGGGGTGTTACATTTGGTATCAGAGCATAAGGTTTTACTAGACCGGATAAAAGTTTTAAAAACCCTTTTGAAAAACTATTTTCAAAACCAATTAAGTATTTTCCAAGAAAAGTCTAGTTTATTTTAAAAGGCTATTCCCCAAAAGCCATTAGCACTATCCTTTGTTTCCTCATTCTGAATCTATCTTTTCCTTTTCGTTTCTAGCATGGCCGATCTTAACCTTCCCGAGGGAATACCCATACCCGGATGGTTCCGAAGGTACTTGGAAGCTAGGGCCAATGATGCGGGCCCAGCAAACACTCCCACTCCTCCTCCCGTACCTGAGGTTCCTCCTCCTCCTCCTCAACGTCCACAAGCGAAATTCGCAAAGATTTGCAAAGACTTTAAGGCGATGGGTGGCAAGAATTTTGTTGGGACAGAGACTTTTGTTGAGGCAAGAAACTGGTTAAAAGAAACTGAAGACCTCTTTGCCATCTTTGATGTGGAAGACCGTAGAATAGTTCTGTTGGCCGTATGGCTATTGAAAGAGGAAGCTGCTTATTGGTGGGAGGTCACTTACGCTACTAGGCCTATAGAGACTTGGGCCGACTTTAGGATGAGGTTTGGGCTTAAGTTTCTATCATCTGCTGAGGAGAATCTACAAATGGAGAAGTTTATATATTTGAAGCAAGGGGACATGACAGTGAGGGAGTATGTGAATAAGTTTAACCAGCTTGCTCGATTCGGTTTGGACATGGTTAACACACCCCAGAAGAAGGCTCTACGCTTTGCACGAGGATTGAATGAGCCATTACAAGGTTTAGCCATGTCTCATATACCCATGGGGGCCACTTTTGAGAGCTTAGTGGATATGGCCTTGCTTCAGGGAGATGATAAGAATGGCAAGAAAGAAGTCAAGCCTAATGAGACTCAAACCAAGAAGGCGGACTCCAAGTGGGGAGGAAATCAGAGCAACCAGAGCAATCAGAACAACAAGAACAATAAGGGTAACAAGGCCAACAACAACAAGGCAAAGGAGACAAGGAAGTGCAACTTCTGTGGGATCACTGGACACATAGCCAAAGATTGTAGGAAGAAGAAGAGGAAGTTGGGAGAATGCTTTCATTGCGGAGAGTCTGGACACTTCAGTAAGGATTGCCCAAAGAAGCCAGGGCAAGGACAGACTCAGCGGGCAGGACCTTCTGGATGGCAGGTGCATGCTCTCAACACTGTTCCAGTTCCGGACCGAGGCAGTATTTCTGTAGAAAGCCTTGTTTACATTTCTGGTTTTCTTGTTCGAACTTTATTTGATTCTGGCGCATCGCATACCTTTATTTCTTTTGATATTGTTGAAAGTTTGCACCTAAGTACTAGTCAAGTTGAGGATCCCATTAGTGTTTCAAATCCAATTGGGGGTTCCGCCCATCTATCTATGATTTGTATGGATTTGAGGATTTCTATCTTGACCGTAGAATTCACATGTAATGCTTATGTTCTCGGGTTCATGGGATACGGGTTGATTTTGGGCATGGATTGGTTGTCCAGTTATGGAGCCATTCTCGATTGTGAGCATAGGGTAGTGAGGCTTATGACTCGCCTTGGCAATACCCTAGAGATTTCTTGCAAGCCTCTGGATCCCGTCATGTTATTTTATTTTGAATCCCTCGACTCGTCTATTAACAATCTTCAATCTGTGAGGGTGGTCCGAGAATATCCTGATGTTTTTGATGAGGTGAAGGGGTTACCCCCTAAACGCGAGATAGACTTCTGTATTTATCTTGTTGATAATGCCAAGCCAGTTTCATTGCCTGTTAGGCACATGGCCCCGCGAGAAAGAAGAGAGATTATCAAGCAAATCAAGGAGTTGCTTGAGAAAAATTTCATTAGGCGAAGCATTTCAAAATGGGGTGCTCCGGTGGTATTCACTACTAAGGCGGATGGTTTACTTCGTCTATGTGTTGATTATCGTGAGTTGAACAAGCTGACAAAGAAGAATAGACACCCGTTACCGAGTATTGATGATCTCTTTGATCAGCTTGTTGGTGCTTCTGTTTTCTCTCAGCTCGATCTAGCCATCTGATTCCATCAGCTTAGAGTGGCTGAGGATAGTATTGATAAGACTGCGTTTAGGACTCCAGATGGATTCTTTGAATGGCTAGTCATGTCGTTCGGTTTGAC
This sequence comes from Allium sativum, assembly GCA_030737875.1. Lineage (NCBI taxonomy): Eukaryota > Viridiplantae > Streptophyta > Magnoliopsida > Asparagales > Amaryllidaceae > Allium > Allium sativum. The sequence continues at coordinate 300,205,514 of CM060922.1, forward strand.
TAATGCACCCGCATACTTTGTTGATTTGATGAGTAGGGTGTTCAGGGAGTTCCTTAACAACTTTGTGGTTGTCTTCGTGGATGATATTCTGGTCTTCTCTAAGGACGAGGAAGAGCATGCTACACACCTCAAGGAGGTTATGGATACGCTTAGAGCTCATCAGTTGAAAGCCAAGTTCTCAAAATGCCATTTCTGGAGAAGGGAAGTTCGGTTCCTTGGGCATATAGTTTCTAAGCAAGGCATAGCTGTGGATCCCGCTAAAGTGGTGGCGGTACAAGACTGGAAAGTTCCGAAGAATGCAAATGAAGTGAGAAGCTTTCTCGGTCTGGCAGGATTTTATAGGAAGTTCATTAAGGACTTCGCTAGGATTTCATCCCCTCTCACTAAGTTAACGAAGAAGAACTTAGTCTTTGCATGGGACTTAGAGTGTGATCTTGCTTTTCAAAGGCTCAAGAAAGCCCTCACCACAGCTCCAGTTCTAGCATTGCCCGATGGAGGGAAGTTGTTTACCGTGTACACCGATGCATGTGACACGGGATTAGGCGCTATCCTGATGCAGGAGGGGAAAGTGATATGCTTTGGGGGTAGGCAACTCAAAGTTCATGAGAAGAACCATCCCACTCATGATTTGGAGTTGGCGGCGATCGTCCTTGCACTCAAATCCTAGCGCCACTATCTTCTAGGCGAAAGGTTTGAGTTGTATACTGATCATAAGTCACTCAAGTACCTCTTCTTGCAGAAAGATTTGAATCTAAGGCAGTAAAGGTGGATGGAATTCTTGGCATCATATGACTTAGAGATATCTTATACCCCTGGCAAGGGTAATGTTGTGGCAGATGCGCTAAGCAGAAGAATGTTGACTTTGAGTCCCTTGTTTGTTGAGATGAAGAGCCTAGAGTTCTTGGCAACCTTTGATTTTGCACCTGCTATTGGGTCGATGACTGGTTCGTTAGCATCCCTCGAGCTTAGACCTACACTTCTTGACCAAGTTGGGGCTTCACAGAGGGAAGACCCGCAGATAGTTGAGATCATGGACAAGTTGATTCGGGGTGAGACGTCAAGTCACCTCGCTAGATATACTATTGATAGCAAGGGATGGCTAAGGCATGATGGAAGACTATGTGTCCTACGAGTGGGAGACTTAGTAAATAAAGTTCTTGAGGAGGCGCATCACTCGAGGATGACCATACATCCCGGAGGGGATAAGATGTACCGGGATATCAAGCGCATTTTCTTTTGGGATGGGATGAAAAAGGATGTGGCAGAGTTTGTTTCTAGATGAATGGTTTGCCATCAAGTAAAGGCCGAGTCGAAGAAGCCCGGTGGGCTACTACATCCATTGGAGGTCCTGCTATGGAAGTTGGAAAGTATCTCTATGGATTTCGTGGATGGATTGCCGAGATCAAGGAAGGGGAATACTAGCATATGGGTCATAGTGGATAGACTCACGAAGAGCGCCCATTTTATTCCGGTAAAGAGCAAGAGGACCGCATCATGGCTAGCATCTGTTTATCTTCGAGAGATAGTACGATTGCATGGAGTTCCTTCTAGCATAGTCAGCGATCATGACCCAATCTTCACTAGCCAATTTTGGAATAGTTTGCAAGAAGCGATGGGTACGCGATTGAATCTAAGTACGGCCTATCACCCACAGACAGATGGCCAGACCGAAAGGGTGAATAGGGTACTAGAAGATCTGTTGAGGCTATGCATTCTTGACTTTGGGGGAACTTAGGAAGACCACCTTCCTCTCGTAGAGTTTGCTTACAATAACAGCTACCAAGCAAGCATAGGGATGGTACCATTCGAAGCATTATATGGGAGGCCGTGCAAGTCACCAACATGCTGGTGGGAGACGACGGATAAGCTTATACTTGGGCCCGACATGATAAGGGACACATCCGAGAAGGTTGAGTTGATTCGAAGGCGGATGAAAACGTCCCAAGACAGACAGAAATCCTATGCAGACAAGCGAAGGACAGACTTAGAGTTTGAAGTTGGAGATATGGTCTTTGTGAAGGTTTCTCCTTTGCGAAATGTGGTTCGGTTTGGAGTAGTTGGGAAGCTGGCACCAAGGTTCGTAGGACCCTTCCCTATCATAGAGAGGATTGGGAAGATGGCTTATAAGGTGGAATTGCCCGAGAAGCTGGCTGGAGTGCACAATGTTTTTCATGTCTCGCATCTCCGAAAGTGCCTACATGAGTTAGCCGAGGAAGTTGAGCCTAGCATTCTTGAAGACATGGAGGTAGAAAAAGAGGCAACTTTGAGGCGAGCTCCGATTCGTATCTTGGGAACGGAGATCGAGAAGCTGAGAAATTGAGAAGTCAAGTTAGTAAAGGTTCAGTGGAGTGAAGCTGATGAAGATGCAACTTGGGAAACCGAGGAGAAGATACGTGGGCTTTATCCATTCCTTTTTGAGGGTACATTCTCAATCTCTTTTCCTAGTTAGCATATCTTTCTTTTGCTATCCACGTTTTTCTTGTTATCTCGTTAACCTTGTCATGAGAACCTTAGGTAGAAACCCTTTGGATGAAACATGTATTTGAAACATGTTATGCTTGATGTTTGCAAGTGGTTGCAAGTGTTTGCAAGTGGATACTCGTGGATGCATGATACACATTAGGCACTAAGATCGGCTCACACACTTTCATATTGCATATGCATGAGTGCTTATACTTATTCATGGTTGAAACTTGTTATGCTATCACGTGGATGTTGCATATGGATGAATGTTATGTGCACTCATGTAGAGATTATGAATTATGTTAGGAATTTGCATACATATGGACTCATTTCACTAACATACCTTGCATTAAGGAGGTTTACTGAATCAGTAACCGCCTGATTTTCGCATTAGATAAGTACATATACACACACCTTTCGCATATGATCATACATCATTTAGAATCTTTTAAGGACAATGACTGCTCGTGGATGATGTTTTGAGTAGATGGATGATGGATGGTAGGATACTTTCTTCCTAACTTGAAGATTTCGGGGACAAAATCCTTTAAGGTGGGGAGAATGTAACAACCCGTATTTTGAATAACATGTTATAACATAAATCAAGGCAGAATTAAACGATAAAATATGAATCATGGGAAACGGGCTGTTCCATTGCGTTCGTCTCGGAAAAATACGCGAAATAGAGTCCGAGTTTTCGAAAATCAGAGTCCGTATGACCAAGTTATGGCCCGTCAAAGTTTTCAAAAAGTTTCAAGTTCAAAAACAGTTCAAATTTGAATTCAGAATTCAAATTCAGCCCTAGCAGGATAGGCGGGAAAATTCCCGCCAGCCCCAAGTCAACTAGGGAGTCGACTTGGGAGTAGACACACCCCAGGTGGTGTCGACTGCCCAGTCGACACCCCTGTCGACTTGGGTGGTCGGCCAGTTTGGCCTGGTGCACCTGTTTTGGCTCTTGGGTCTTGTTTTGTTGGCTAGTGACGTGATTTGATGGCTCAGATCTGAATTAGGGTTAATCCTATAGCCTAAACTAACCTAAACTTCTATAAAAAGACCCTAAGACCTAGCCTAAACCCACACAAATCAATCCTACAACTAAATTATGCTAAAATGCTTCTTAATCATGGCCTCCACCTTCATATCATGGCCTCCGTCTTCATCTTGAGAGCTTCTAAGGCAAAAAGGAGCCATCTTTCTTCATCAAATCAAAGGAGCTACTTATTCTCAAGGCTATTTGTGTTGCTACATCATTCCTAGAGCTTCTACAACGTCTCTATCTTGTTCTATTTGGTTTCTAGATCTCATAGCCGCGATTTGTAAGCCTCACTCTACTCTTAGATTTAAACTATAAAGTTAATATGATCATGTAGCAAGTTGAAATGAGACTTTTGGGTATAATACTTGTCTTGGGGGCCATATTTGTATGCATAGATCCATTTATGACTCTTTTGATCTATGATTGTGTCACTATCATGAACCTAGTATCATTTACCTTGATTTTTGGGTAGAAAGCTAGGAGCTTTATTTGGTGGTTATGCATAATACAGCATAGAACTTGGTAGTTATGCATAATGCAACATAGATCCTTTCATAACCTTGATGTTAACTCGCATATGATCTTGAACTATATGCTAATCACAAGTTATCACCCTATGTTAACTATGACCATGTTATCACCTATTTGCTAAGTTGATGTCATACATGTTTTGAGGCCAATAATGCCATATGCTAGTTGTGATGAACACCTTTGCCTCATATATCACCATGTTAAACTTGTGATAGACTTTGCCACTTTATGCCTAACTTATCATATCATTATGTTCCCCCTTTTGATCTATTTGTGTTGATGCGAACTTACGTGCGATGGGGTTACGTTATGGGTAAACTTAAATGACATGAAACATGACTTGAAAATATGACAAGTGATTATGCTTGAAAACATGAACGTGGACATGACATGTAGAAAACATGAAAGTGGCCAACTCGAGGTTGGGTTGAGTTTGTAGCATAAATCTACCCGGAACCGATCGGCTTAACTATTGGCTACAAACAATAGGACCCAATGTGAGTAGTTGGTCATATCGCACTTAAAACCCGAGGTTAGACTAGGTTGTGGTGTAAAGCTACCCGGACCCGCCCGGCTTAACTAGTAACCACAACAAAGTCTAATGTGAGAGGTTGGGGTGTATTAAGTTAATTAATGCCACATGGTAGGGTTAAATCATGGACCACTTGAATACTTAACCAATTAAACACGATGGATTGTTGGGGTTAAGTCATGAACCACTTGGGTAGACTTAACCAACTTGATACATGGTTTGGATAGGGTTAACCACACTTAACCCATTAGAAACCCTAGTTTGCGGGGCCCTTTTCAGCAGTAACCCACCAGGGAGTATCGGGATACCCTAGGGACTAGGCTAAGGGTGGGGCACGATTACTGGGCTGATTGTAAGTGACCAAAAGGGACGGCTAGGTAGGTGCACCATTGTAGATTCCAGCGGACTATGGTCGTGCACATAGTCCGAGGATGAAAGACAGACATGGGCACCAGTAGGCTTGGACTGTGCGTGCTTGTTTTGTGTCAGTGGTTGGCACCCTAGGGCCTGGATACACCCTAGGGTGGACCTTGCACAGTCAACTACATCTCGCGGTTGGGCCGTATGACACCGACACTTGACGTCTTAGGCTTATAGGGAGCCGATCGACTAGACCGTGTAGTTGGACCTTGATTTAGGTCATCTCACGATGTTGGGCCAATTTTGGGCCAAGGGATCATTTCTTGTTTATACTTGACATGGATTAGGATACTAGTACACTTGGTGCAACTTAACCTTGTATATGCGATGCCACACTTGATCTATCTTGTTAACTTTTCACCATGCCAGTTTAGTTATCATCCTATGTTTCATCTCTATTTTACATTTCTGGTTAACTTTATTAGTTTTTAAACTAATAGTAGGTAGGACTTACCAGTCTTTTTGACTGACCTGTTTTCCTTTCGCCTCTTTTCTTCCGTTTCCCCCCCACAGGTTCTCAGGGTAGGAACACTAGCACCTAGCTTGGATCTTTAGCTTGCTTTCTGGATAGCTCATGTATGGTTTGGACTTGAGCTCGCTATGGCTTTACCACGTCTACTTTGGGGATAGTTTACTTTATGTTATTTCCAGTTTTCAGTTTATGTTTCTAGACTTGTAGTAGTTGGAAAATAATGACTATGTACTTTGATGTAACTTGACTATGGTTTTGAAATAGTAATTTTATCCGCTGCTTTATTTACTCTGTTTTACTCATATGTTCAGTCTTGTGATATCTTCATGCATGTTTACCTTGTCCAACACCCCTCCAAAGCTAGTGTACTTACAAGAGTGACCCTGGTGGAGGTGGGGTGTTACAATAAGGGTCGTTCGAACATACATTGAAGGATCGGTCGAACATGTATCATCGTGTCGGTCGAACATCGTTATACCATCATTGGGTCGGTCGGACACCATAGGTCGGTCGAACATCGCATATAGGGTCGGTCGCTCGACCTATAGCCTGCACCAATTTTCCAGCAAATCATTTTCGCCTCTCGACAGCGTTTTCGACCGTTCAAACTTCACTAATCAATCATAGATCATACCAAATATTTATAACAATTTATAGGTTCAATCAAAAAGATCAAAACATCAATCACATAGGTTATTTTAGATCAAACATACCCAAAATCCATGATTTTCCCCTTAATCCCCTTAACCATGTTTAACTATAGGATTAGCAAACTTAATCCAAATTAACCCAAATTTTTACCTATGACATAAAATAATATTTTTAAATTTTTAATTTTTTTTACATATTTTTCCAGATTTTTATGATGCATAATTTCGCTAATTATCACTAATCACCCTTAATTAGCCGTAATTAGTGTAAAAACATGCAAATCACTCATCTTAGCCACAAATAAATTTCAGATCTGAAACTCTAACTGATTTAGCATGGATCTCGATGTATTCTAGCAGCTCTATCTCAATTTCTATGCTAATCCGCCTTAGTTTGATGTATTTTTCGCTAATATGTGATTAGAAAGTGATTAATGATGAATTTAGAAGGTGGAGGCCATTACTAGGGTTAGAAGAATGTTTGTGGTGGCTGAGAAAATGAAAAGGAATCATTCTCTAACTCCTTTCAGCCCTCCCATAACCCTAATCCCGAAATGGGTTATGAGCCTAGTTGCTAATCACCCTATTAAGCCCGATTAAGTTGTTTTTCACCTTCCAAACCTTATTTCAGCCATATCTCCCAAACAGTAAGTCCATTTGATTAATATGACCACTCTACGAAAAGGTAAACCATCATCTGAATCCAATGGAAGTGGTTTTAGGTCAAAACTCCTTACCAATCAAAAGTTATAGGTGAAACAAGATTCTCCAAAGGAAAAACGATCATTTAAAATTCGGCAAAAATCATGAATGTGGGAAATGTCGCCAATAGTTGTTTGCCAAAGTTGCACGACCATGAGACTTCATACAAAAATTAAATAAATATTCTACGGTCCTCCGATACGTAGAATGCGGGTCGTTACAATACTTATATCAAGAATTCCACGCTGTATACACAAAATTTTAAGTTTCTTTATACTAAATCATGTTCGATTTATAACCATTTTCCAACTGAATGAAGCTAATGCATTTATGGACTTATAAATTTATGTAAATGTCAACTGATATGCGCATTAATCTCATTAATGAAAGTTATGTTCCAATTGGGCTCAACTGCACTACTCCCATAACAAAATTCACTAGTGTTTTGTTGTAATGGAAGCATTTAAAAACTGCTGGTTTCACGTACTGTACTAAGAACCTTAAAAAATACCATGAATTAAACAACAATGAGTAGCTAAAAGTAGGCACAATGTCAAGTAACGCAATAGCCATGTTCATTAAGTACATCATCCATATTGATACACAGCCACTTTAATTGTTATCACTATGAATACGTGGTCGTAATTTTCACCTCCTAGATACTAAGCCAGTAAAATTTGTTTTTCCAATACTTTGGAAGCTAAAAAATTACGTCTTTAAAAAAACCCTAGTCCAAACAAATTAAGTAATCTTTGGAAACGTACCATTTGCATACGTGCTTCTGTTCCGCAACTCTTTTACAAATGAAATAATGTAGAAAATTTAGAATTGCTTTCAAAAAAACATAGAAAATTTAGAAAGAACCAAGGTCGGTAATGCAGAACAAAACAACCAATATAAACCAATAGAAGTTGAGATTTCACCTCATTTTTTCTCAGTTTTTCAGATCCAAACAAAACACATCAATGATAACATCACGGTCAAATCACATAATTTATAGAATAAATAAAGTAGAGTTATTCACAGGTATATGGTCATTTCATGGAAAATGGTAGGCTCAATTTGGGATATTTTCTCAAACAACCAATTTTGTTTCACATGTAACAAAGAAAATACTCATATCCTGCAACAGGAGAATTGAAAATTAGAAAAAAAAAGTGAAAATACTCAATCGTATATCATGTATAATATAAATATATTATAGATAAGTCAAACTATACTTTCAACACTATAGCAAAAAATAATAATTTTACAGTATCCAATTAGTCGTCAAAAACAGGAATTTAGTATTCTATATCCCATTAACCTACCGAAGCTGGACTGATAAATTCCATTGACAATTCCCTTTCATTTAAATATATACAGCAAAATAGTTGGAGTTATCTTAGCCCCTCAAGTAGTTATATATCTTTAGTTCATGGCTCCCAGTGATAATCATAAATTTGATAGTGATTTAATTACAAAAGAAGACTTTCTTAAAAGTATCTTGCAAAAATATGCCTCAGTCAGAATTTATTATAATAAAAAGATCTCATTGAGGGGCAATGCATAACCGATAATGAAATTTATGATTTTCTTCTTTAGAATTCGTACATTCTATGTCAAGATAAGATGATGCCTAAATTTAGTAATAAGTTATAATGTAGACCTATTTGTGTAATATTTTACTTAAGGTGGCTCAACTACAAAATGAATACTAAAATTAACACTTTTGATCTTTATTAATTAGTTTAATTTCACTTGAAAGTACTAAAATATTGAATCAAAACCTCTATTCTAAATCTTGGAACTATCTGATGACACGATTCAATATATTTTTTGGCATTAATGGTTAAAATGGAGCCCAACCTTCCCACCATGGAAAGATTTCTATTATGGATCACTATTTTATTAGCCACAAATTAAGCCTTACCAAACGGTATGTATACGTAAACCATTATCCAAATTGAGAATTGATTATTTTATAGATTGTTTCAATTCGGATGAACCAAGCCAATTATGGAATAGTATACTTTTAACTATTTTATGATATAAGTGAAATGGTCGAGTTCCTGGAATAGATGGAGATATAAGAAGTAATGAAAGGAATTACGTTTTTGTGAAAGAAAAAGAAGAATTAGTATTCAGAAGGCATGAAAGTGAAAGTCGATTATTTTTGTAAAAGCAGTCAGTTGTCTATTTGACTTATTAGACATGTCTGGAGTGTATAAACTCGCTTAACTTATTAAAATAAACATACATATCATTTCATGTATGTATCTAAGGGCTTGTTATAAGGCTATAATGTAAAATCTATTTCTCCAGCTGATAGTTTATATATTAACTGGAGGAAGTCAGGGTTGTATCAAACATTGAAGCCTCAGCAGTGCAATCTACGTGGCAGAAAATGGGACTCTAGAAGATTTTATATTCTACCAAGTTTTCACATTTATTCCACTGACTTAATGTAAGTGTAAAAACCATTGACGTATAGTTTGGCTCCTCTTATATTTAAACTATAGTTAGCGTCATACATATGAAATTTTAAAGAATGTGTTAGATCGTTATTCTGTGTACTTTCAAATATTATCAAATACAGAAAAAAATTAACTAAATAATTTATAATTGGGATATCGTGCAACAAAGCTGCAATAACCTTTCTGTAAAGAAGAATTATAACCTTTGAATTGAATGAGGACAATAAATATTGGGCATTACGAATCACAATTTTTTAGAAAACGAAAGCTACGAATTTACAGACCTTGTTTGCTACATGATAAAACATCATAATACTGTCTATATCTTGAAAAAAAGGAGGAATTACATATTGAGAAAAACATACAAAAGAAAATCCGCCGTAAACTTAAGCCAAAAGTTGTTTGAAGCATATAAATGAAACCAATGGAAGTTAGGAATGCTATGTTTTTGGTCAAAAAAAGATGAACTGACCTATAAATTATTTGGATTTTCTATCATTTTGGGCAAAATCAGACATCATGGATGTTTAATTCCGTCTTAATTACAGAAAACATATAACATTTAGTACCATCTTAATTCAATTTTGAAACCAATAAAATACATTAAAATAGTATACCTACTCAGATTAATTTTGAAGGTAAAGCCATCTGCTGGTTGAAAGTACTACATATTTGTGATACAAAAAACTAAAAGAAAGGAGAAAACAACAATTTGGTTGAGCAGATTATCAAGCCAGACTAAAAACTCTTAAACACCGCAAAAAATGAATTAACAACAAAATTATACGGCAAGGGCTTCAAAAATCAAGCACCGTAATATGAACTGAAAATAGTTCAATGCCTTACCCCCATTAATAAAATATATTTTGGTGATAAATTAGTTGGTTAGACAAAGATTAGAGGTATCAAACTCCAAAACTAATATGGTCTACTATCAGTCCCATTAACAATCAAAATTCAAGAAAATGTTATTTTACCAGCTCGAAAAGGAAAAAATTAAATACTTGATAGTTACTACATAACAACTATTGTCGTTCCCTTATTATATTTCATAGAAGAGGGAAGATATAAATTCGCAGCAAAATTTAAGTCAGATCCACATAGATAATATGAAGTACACCAAGTTCAAATAATATAAGATGGAAAAAAAAGAAATCAACATTTATATGAATTTCCAAATCTTTTAGTTTTCTTTTAAGGGAAGTAAAAGAATGGGAGACGACCATAACTTGTTGTGATTCAAAACCATTTCTTTTTTTCAATTCTGAGCATGTTTATTCGCTAAACCAGTAGATTCAATAGAACAAACATGGTTAAAATTAAATGGGAAACCTTGAATAAGTTGATTTCCAAAGACAAATAAAAAAACCGCCATTCTCAATTATACAGTAAAAGAAAAAATAGGTGACCTAAGCTGAACAGATTATAAGCCTACAGAATATTCAGGAGGGAGGAAGCCGAACGACGACGTATAGTCTGTAGATGGAGTCGCCCTAGGAAAAACCGATGAAAAGGGGGAAAATGAGGAAGTGAGGATAGCTAGGGTTTATAGCGGAAAAGGTGTGAATGACAAAAATAGATAAAGTCGCTATTGAGACTGCGGGCACTAAGGGAACGACTAGGCATGGAAGAAGATAGGAGAAAATGAAGGCGAAGGGGAAGAGGAGGAAATAAAAAGTAAGACAAGGGGCAAAAGGAAGGAACGCGAAATGTGATTCAGGAAAAAAAGATGACTCGGTAAACATTTACACGCGTCATGTGTCATGCTCATGAGAAGCCCTTGCAAAAATTAGAGGGGGCTTGAGAGTTGCCGAAATACAAACTCAGCTTTAATAGTATAATATAGATTTTCAGTATTACGATAATTCAATATACTCGAAATTAAATCGTATTCGATTATTAAATTGATAACTCCATATAAAAATCCATTTATATTTTGGATTCAACATTTAAAACAATATTTAATGTTTTAAAATTAATTGACCAAAAATCCGGGTTGTTACATTCTTCCCCCCTTAAAAGAATTTCGCCCCCGAAATTACTAAGGTAGAAAAATGCTACAAACCCATTACTTTTCAAAAACTTATTTATGTTGAAGCTCAACATTTCATGCTTCTAAAATTTTAGTTCCACAAACTTTTGGTTTTCACTCATATTACATAACATATATGCTTATATTCATTTTATCTAAATGATTTACAACTAATATATTCACATCCATTTCATATTTCATTCGTATGTATTCATATCCATTCAAATTGATTCTATTCAATTTGTTTACTTCGATTCATCTAACTTGCTTAAGTTAAATTTAAATTCCAAAATTCAAATTCCTGAGTTTTTTTATTTCAAATCCTTTAGAAATCACATAAATATATACATATATTTATTTCTAGCTCAAATTCAAAACATTTGAATTTTCAAACCAACTTGTTTTTTCAAATAAATTTCCATTAAAAACTTTTCTAAGGTAGCAATCCGTCACTTAGAAACTCAAAAATGATCACTGGTGAAGTTGTAGTTGATCGCTGCTTTCCTATGAATCAGAAAAGCGCGACATTTAAATTAAATTCTGCAAGCATACAGGTCGAACACAGGGAGGTGTTATTAAAAATTATTATCTATTTATTCTTGGGCGAGTTAGACGAAGTTTGGAGTTGTTGGTTTTTTATGTTGTTGAAATTACTATGAATCTAATCAGTATCAAATTCAACAATTGAAAAGAAAAGGAACAATTACTCGAAAAAGAGAATAACAACTAGAACAATAACAGAAATTAAAAGTAGGATTCCTGTTGAAACTAATCAACAGTGAATCGCTAACAAGCAGTAATAAAAGACAATAACAATATGCATTCTACCCAAACCTAATTAGGTAGATAACACAAATTGTTATGAAATTAAAATAACAATAAAACTAGAAAAGAAAAGACTTTTATTAGAACAAAAGAGAATACAGAATAAAAAATGAATGAATTAATTTACAATGGGACATCATGTATATTTATAGAGATGTAGACCAAATCCTGATCAAATCAATGACTAAATGGCCCTCTTTTCCCAAGAAGTAATATCATATCTCTTGCCTTCCTTGACCAAGCTTGATTGGAAAGCAAATCACGGTGAATATCTTCCAAATCTTCCCTATCTTCCATGTGGCAAATTGATTGATTGATTGATGACCAGATTGTATGTGATTAATTCTTCCAAACAAGGATACTCATTAGACTCCAAAGGCAACAAGGGATAAAATCTTCAAAATTGATCTTTTCTTGGCAATATTTCTATCAGAAATTCTTTTAATTGGAAATTGAAGAATGAATGTTCTGAATTGATTTCCATGACTACTCCTGAAATGTCTATTAGTAAATATCATACATACACATGAATATGTATATATATAATATAACACTAATTAATATATTCTTCATAGCAAAGGGCCAGTGTGAACGCGTTCTGTTCTTTGGCAAAAAGTGAGCTCGACGGGGATCAAACTCAGGTCTCTCCGTACAAATTTCCATGCAATTACCAGTGAGCTACAACGTCTTTTGTAATTGAGGTGGCTTTAATACGGGGAAGTAGCTTTTTATCTGTAGTTGGCCTTTAATTTGAAACGAAGGAGGCATTTCTTGACATCCTGTAAAAACATACAAAAGTAACCAAAGTATCATTTATTTATTTACAAATGATAAAATATATGAGCATAAAATAAACACATTTCTATGTTAATCAAATACCCCCACACTTATCTTTTACTCGTCCTCGAGTAAAAAGAAAATGAAAAACTAACTAGATAGGTCGCACTTTCGTAGGAAATACGATTACATTGAGCGCATGCAACAAGCTGTTAAACCTCTAGGTGTCCCTAGTAGGACGAGTGGTGTCTCGTGAGGGTTTTCAGCGGATACTACCCACAAAATCCAAATGCAGTATGCTATGATTCTAATGAAACTACATGAATGCAATGGACATATGCAAATAAAAACGAAAAATGAAAACACGACTTATTTCAGGAAAGTGGTACAACAAATTAAGTTAATAATTTCTAATCAGTTGATTTTATTTTAGATACCTCGACTTGTCACCAATTTTCAATATAAATCAAGTTTTCAAATGTTAAATTCCAGTGTGGCCAGTTAGTTCGGTCGATAACATAGTGCATCCATGAAATAAATTCTTAGTTTGCTTGGCACAGTTTGTAAAGTGGTATTCTAATTTTCTCATGTATGGCTAGTCAAATCAATAAGGTCAAGAAGTGTTTGGGCATCATCGCTTATTCTTTATTCTATAAAATTTTAAGATTTATGATTAAGTACATACACCTAACTTAGAAGACCAAGGTTTACCACCCATGCACTGCCTCGCGGACTAGCGGAGAGTGGGTAAAGAGCTTGGCGGATTGTGCAGGCCGACTTTGACTTTGTCAACAATGTGTCGGTAATCCTTAGGTGTCCAGTCTCATAAAATGAGACCAAGATATTCCAACGTTGACTTTGTCAACAACGTGTCGGATAGAGCTTGGCGGGTTTGCACACCAACGCTCGATATACAAGCAATGTTGGATACCCTTGGATTACTATTATTATTATTGAATTTATAAGCACAAAAAGAGAGTTACGCGAATTCAACTTAACACAACTAAGTTTTAAAGATTTGACAAGCCATTATAAGTATTTTAAGTCCTCCACTTATTTAAACAAAGTCTACAATATAGAATAGATTTCATGGCCATCACCTAAGAATCTCCCTATGTACCGATTACACTATTATCCCTCAAAATTAAACTTTTCATTATATTTCTTATTCGATCTAAGTTGAGAGAAAAAAATACTATCAACTGGCTAAAAATTGTAAACTTATTTTTTTGTATCAATTGAAAATGATTCGTATTTAAAAAAAATTATGGTATGTTGCTACGATATAAAATGTATGATGGTCCTACATGAAAAGAAAGAAAAATTAAAGAAAAATCAAAAGAATGCAATGCAGACTCCCCCCACACTTGATTGAGACAGTGTCCCAACTATCTAAGGCAGAAAAACAAAAATAAAATAAAATAATGAAAAATAAAAATAAAAGAAAAAGAACGTGTACCACCTGATTTCATGGTGGATGATCAGGCTTATGCAGATCGATAGGGTCATCTTCGTCATATTGCTCGAATTCCAAAAATGGTTTCAGTCGTTGACCGTTTACTTTGAAGACTTTTCCATCCCTAGGATTTTCAATTTCAACCGCTCCATGAGGATATACTGTTTTCACAACATAAGGTCCAGTCCATCGAGATCTGAGTTTTCCTAGAAACAAGTGAAGTCTAGAGTCGTATAAAAGAACTTTTTGACCTACGTTGAATTCCTTACGAAGTATGTTTTTGTCGTGTTGGGCTTTGGTTCTTTCTTTGTAGATTTTCGCATTTTCATACGCCTCATTTCTTAATTCCTCTAATTCCGAAATTTGTAACTTCCTATGTGAGCTGGCTTTTTCTAAGTCAAAATTCAAAAATTTTATGGCCCAAAGGGCACGATGCTCTAGTTCAAAAGTCAAGTGACATGCCTTTCCGAAGACTAATCGATATGGTGACATCCCTAGATTGGTTTTATAAGCAGTGCGAAAAGCCCAAAGTGCATCAATCAGTTTTACGGACCAATCATTTCTATTGGAATTCACGGTTTTCTCAAGAATTTGTTTGATTTGTCTATTGGAAACTTCTACTTGTCCACTAGTTTGTGGATGGTAAGGTGTTGACAGCTTGTGTGTGATTGAGTATTTCTTGAGCAAGGACTCAAAAGCACGATTACATAAATGAGTGCCATTATCGCTAATGGTAGCTCGAGGTGTGCCAAAGCGTGAAAAGATGTTTTCTTTGAGGAATTTGACAATAACCTTGTTGTCGTTCGTTTTGGTCGGAATGGCTTCAACCCATTTTGAGACATAATCTACCGCAAGCAAGATGTAAAGATTCCCAAATGAATTAGGGAATGGTCCCATGAAATCGATGCCCCAAACATCGAATAATTCAATCACTAAAATGGGGTTGAGAGGCATCATGTTTCGCTTAGTGATTCGACCCGTTCTTTGACATCGCTCACATTTAGAGCAAAATTCGAAAGCGTCACGGAAGAGTGTGGGCCAATAAAAACCGCTTTGCAAAACTTTTGCAGCAGTTTTTCTTGCTCCAAAGTGACCGCCACAAGCATGGTCATGTGACAAAGAGAGAATAATTTGGTGTTCATGATCGGGCACACACCTTCGAATGATTTGGTCTGGACAGTATTTGAAAAGATATGGGTCGTCCCAATAGAAGTTTCGAACTTTCGAGAGAAATTTTTGTTTATCTTGTTTCGACCATTCAGCGGGCATTTGTTGTGTGACAAGATAATTCACAATGTCAGCATACCAAGGGGTGTTAGAGATGGAAAGAATTTGTTCGTCAGGAAAATAGTCATCGATTTGGGTGTCGTTAACATTTTCGTGCACAATTCGAGAGAGATGATCAGCTACGACATTTTCAGAACCCTTTTTATCTCATATTTCCATATCGAAATCTTGAAGAAGAAGGATCCAACGAATCAAGCGGGCCTTAGCATCCTTCTTAGAAAGCAAATATCGTAGGGCAGCATGATCAGTGTAAACTATGACTTTGGATCCTATGAGATATGGTCTGAATTTCTCAAGAGCGAAGACAACTGCCAAAAATTCCTTTTCAGTAGTTGAGTAATTCAATTGGGCCTCGTTTAAGGTTTTGCTAGCGTAATAAATGACTCAAGTGAGTTTATCGATACGCTGACCTAAGATGGCTCCAACTGCAAAGTCAAAAGCATCGCACATAAGTTCGAAGGGCTGAGTCCAATCAGGAGGTTGAATGATGGGAGCTGTGGTCAAGATTGACTTAAGAGTTTCAAAAGACGTTTTGCAGTCATTGGAGAATTCGAACTTAATGTCTTTGGCAAGTAAATTTGAGAGAGGTTTTGAAATTTTCGAGAAGTCCTTAATGAATCTTCTATAAAATCCCGCATGGCCAAGAAATGAACGAACATCTTTAACAGACTTAGGAGGAGGTTGATTAGCAATCAAATCGATTTTAGATTTGTCGACTTCAAGGCCATCTTTGGAGGCGACGTGGCCTAGAACTATCCCCTTTTTAACCATGAAATGACACTTTTCCCAATTAAGCACGAGAGATTTTTCCGTACAACGTTTTAGGACGAGTTCTAAATGAGTGAGGCATTGGGAAAAAGAAGATCCATAGATTGAAAAGTCATCCATGAATATTTCTAAGAATTCGTCCACCATATCAGAGAAAATACTCATCATACACCTTTGGAAAGTCGCGGGGGCATTACAAAGACCAAAAGGCATGCGACGATAAGCAAAGGTTCCAAAGGGACAAGTAAAGGTGGTCTTGTGTTGATCCTCTAAAGCAACAGGGATTTGGTTGTAGCCAGAGTATCCATCGAGAAAACAATAGTACTCATGACCCGCTAAGTGTTCGAGCATTTGGTCAATAAAAGGTAAGGGAAAATGGTATTTTCGTGTGGCTGCGTTGAGCTTTCGATAGTCAATACACACACACCATTTTGTTTTGATTTTTGTTGGGACAAGCTCATTACTTTCATTTTTGATCACTGTGACTCCCGATTTCTTTGGTATGGCTTGTACCGGACTCACCCAGGTACTATCAGAGATGGGATAGATGATGTTATTGTCTAGACATTTGATTATCTCCTCCTTGACCACTTCTCTCATGTTTGGGTTTAATCGCCTTTGAGCCTCACGGATGGGTTTAGCCTCATCAACTAAGTGTATGCGATGTTCCACAATTGATGGGCTAATTCCTTTTATATCGCTCAGTTCCCATCCCAAGGCGTCTTTATTTTCCCGCAAAACTTCTAAGAGTTTTTCTTCTTGGTCTTCGGTAAGATCAGAGGCCAAGATTACGGGAAGAGTTTCTGAGGAGTCTAAGTATGCGTACTTAAGGTCTTGTGGCAAGGGTTTGAGATCTAACTTAGGATGTTCTTGAGTGTTAACATTGGTTAACATTCCTTGGTTAGATTCAAAAGACGAAGGATTTAAGTCAAGAAATTCATTCAGTTCAGAAATGTATTCCAGTTCGTCGAAATCGGAATCGAAATGTTCCAGACACATTTTCAAGGCTTCAGAAGTGTCGTTAGAGGTTTCGTCAACTATGGTTTGAATCATATCGATTTCATCGGTCTCAAAATCCCTAGGTTGTTTGTTGAGATTGAAGATGTTTAGCTCAATCGTTAGGTGCCCGAAGGAAAGTCGAAGTTGACCGTTCCTACAATTAATGACAGCATTTGAGGTTGCTAAGAAGGGCCGTCCTAAAATCAATGGTATTTGAACTTTGGAATTTGAGACAGGCTCTGTTTCTAAAACTATGAAATCGACAGGGAAGTAAAATTGTTCGATCTGTATCAAGACGTCTTCGATAATTCCCAATGGCTTTTTGACAGACAGATCTGCTAACTGAAGGGTGATGTTTGTTGGTTTAATTTCCCCCAAGTTGACAATAAACAGTATAAGGAAGAAGATTGACACTGGCACCAAGGTCGAGTAGGGCACGAGAGATATGGGTGTTTCTTATTTTGCAATCAATCGTAGGGCAGCCAGGGTCTTTGTACTTGACTGGGGTAAGATTCGAAAGAGCAGAGCTTGTATTCGCAGTTAGAAAGGCGGTTTTTGGAACATTAGTTGCATGTTTTTGTGTGCACAATTCCTTAAGACATTTGGCATATTGAGGAATTTGTTCGATTGTGTCTTAAAGGGGAATGTTCACATGGACTTGTTTGAAAATTTCCAAGATTTTATCGAAATTTGCCGCTTTCTTCTTATTGTTGAGCCTATGGGGAAATGGAGCTATTGGCTTTTCAACTCTGTGATGAGTTTCATCATTCGAAGAAGAAGGTTTATCCAAGGAAATAGAAGGTGGTAAGGTCGTAGAAGATGGTATGTTGGTATTGCCAACATTAATTTTCGAAGGTGGGTCAGGTTTGCCGACACTGGAAGAAGAATTGTTGGGATTGCCAATATTTAAGGAAACTTGAGGTTTAGAGGAATTGGCATTCGAAGCCAATGGGTGATCATCAAGATTAGGGATTGGGGTCGAGTTAGAAGGTTCGTCAGGGTCGCCCACGTTATTATCAACCCTCTTTCCAGATCGAAGGGTTGTAACAACATTGACTGGATTATGGTTTTCGTCCTCACAAGAATTCACAGAACGAGAGTTATATTTTGGATTCACCTCGGGTTGACTAGGCAATTTTCCCCTCTCATTTTTTTTCGCTAGTTCCTTTATCATATTCATCATTTGTTCCATTTGTTTTTCTAAACGCACAATTTCTGGTGATGATTGAGAAGATTGAGAGGATTGGTTTGATGGTTGAAAATTGGGGTGCTTGTAAGGTTGCTTGGATTGAGATGATGTTTGAGAGGTTTGAGAAATTGGAGGTGGAGCTTGATAATTTGGGTTGGGAATAAAGGGTTGCACGTGAGATGGGTTAGCCGAATTATTGGGGTTTGACCAAGAAAAATTTGGGTGGTTCCTCCAACCAGGATTGTATGTGGATGAGTAAGGATTATTTTGAGCTATAGCATTGGCTTGGTCCTGAGAGTAATAGTGGGGTAACCCTTCTCCTGCTTGAGGAGTTTGATTTTCTAAGGGAATTTGACTTGGGTCCACGACATGCACTCCTCTAGTAGAAGTACGAGTGGGAACACGAATTGATTCCCATTGCATGTCCTTTTCAGAATAATCTTCTAAGAATTGCCAAGCTTCATCGGCTGTCTTAGACATAAAATCTCCTCCACACATTGATTCTAGTTGAGTTCTAGTCTGATAGTTTAGCCCTTCATATGCAATTTTACATAAGTGACCTTTTAGAATTCCATGGTGAGGGCAACTATATAATAGCTGGTTGAATCTCTCAAAGTATTTTGAAAAAGTTTCCCCCTCATTTTGACAAAATTGATTTATTTCGGTTCGGATTTTTAGAGTTTTATGAAAAGGAAAAAACTTTTTCAAGAATGCAGTGACAAATTCATCCCAACTTCTTATGAAATGTCTTGGAAGAGAATTTAGCTATCTTTTAGCGCTTTCAAGTAGTGCAAATGGGATTAGCCTCAGCTTGATCGATTCGTTAGATAGTTGTTGCATTTTTGTTGTGGACGCATACAATTCAAATTCACTCAGAAATTCATAAGCATTTTCAGACCCAGTAAATTTTGGTACCCCTTGGATAAAAGAATGTTTTAGCTCAAAATTGTTTCCTTCAGCTGGTGGGAACACAATGACATATGGTTGAACGGTCCTAGTAGGATAACATCGATCACGAAGAGATAAGGGTCTATCTATTTGGATATTGAGGTTTTGAAAATTTTGATTTGTTTGGTTTTGATCCCCAAAGTTTGGAAAGTTGTGATTCACTCGATTTTGATCCAATTCGGTTGGAAAATTTTGGTTGACTCGAGAACCCCTAGGAGAATTTTGTTGGCTAACACTTTTTTCACTCATTGTTGTTAAATGCAAGCACAGAGTTTAGCTACAATGAAATTTTCTGTCCTTAATGGCTCCTAACCCAAAATTATATAGTGACACGTTTGATTACTTAGATCAAAAGATTTCTTAGCCAGTTAACGGACAGGAGTTATCGGTGCACCAGGAATCACCCTAGCAATGCAACCGAAGGTTTAAGTACCTTCAGAGTAACAACCGATATAATATTTACGAATCACCGTAATATTTATAAACGGTTATTTCTCTGCCGTAGTCTAGACACCAAGAAATAATTCGTTCCAAATGAATCAACTATCACAATACAATTAAGCCCTAGATGAGCCCGTGACTCCCTTAAGTCCAACGTCTAACCGTTATTATTAGTTAGATTCAACGATGAAATGCAATTTGTGGGCTAAGGAAAGGGTGATGAAATCCCTCACCTTATGTGAATTGGGGTATTGCCCTTAACAGAATGAATAAAAAGTGCAGAAATAACAATAATCACACAATTTAATTGCACAAATTAAAATTTTACATTTAAGCCGCTGCCCCTGCAGAATTTTTTTACAACAATTGTCTATTTTTTTTTCTTTTGCAGCAGAGCACCTGTAGAGTTTTAAAAAATTCTCACCTTGATCGGCAGTCCTCCAGTGAAATTGGGTAGCGCTAGCGCGTTCACACCCCACTTGGTGTGCAACCGCTCCAACAATTCGACTTCAACTATTTGCAATTGTTTGACTTTTGAATTTCTCAACTTCGGTCTTGCTTGTTTTCCTTCCTTCGCTTGATCTTGATTTTGATTTCTTTTTTTTTTTTAAGAAATTGTTAAAACAAGGAAAGAGATTAAGGGAAAAAAAGGAATAGAATACAAAACTAGCAAGATATTTTTTTTCTTGTTTTTGGAGATTGCAATGTCAATAAATAACATCAAATCTGCCAATCAAGAGTTTTTTCAGAAAAAATGGGAAGGAATAGTATTAGAAGAAAATAAATCTAAATTAAAAGGAAACAAAATAAATGAAAAGAGAAAGAGGGAAGGAGATTCTATTGAAAACAAGGAACGAAAAAGCA
Organism: Allium sativum; assembly: GCA_030737875.1. Lineage (NCBI taxonomy): Eukaryota > Viridiplantae > Streptophyta > Magnoliopsida > Asparagales > Amaryllidaceae > Allium > Allium sativum. Next base: position 300,226,362 of record CM060922.1, read on the forward strand.
AAAGGAAAGAGTTTTTTTTTAATTAATATGTTGAAAAGAAGAAAGAATTTGTAAAAGAAGAGAATGGGATTGAGAAATAAAAAGGAAAGAAATAGGTGAAAATTGGTAACTTTTTTTCCTTTTAAAATTTGTAAAATGAAGAAAAGGGGTGTATAAAAAATAGGAAAGGAAATGAAGGAAAGAAACTGAAAAATTGGTAAGAAATTAAAAGAAAAAGTGGCAAATTTTTTTTTTATAAAAGGAAAGCAATGAGAGAAAATAGCAAGCAAATTAAAGATGTGAAAATTAAAAGGTGATTGCAAAATGGAAAGAAATTTGGGTAATGGAATTATTCAGCAACAACGAGAAAATTTAGAAAGATTTTTTTTTTAAGGGTAAGAGATTTGCAACAGAAGGAGATTTGTGAGAAGAAATTATAAGAAAATGGCAAGAATTTGTACAATGGGAAGAATTTAATGACAAAAATTTTCTTTTTTTTCTGATTTGTAAAAGAAGAAAGAGAACGTAGAAGATTGGGAAAAGAAATAGAAAGATGGAAAGAAATAAAGCAAAAATTGAAAGGTTTTTTTTCCTTTAGAATTGAAAAGAAGGAAGAATTTATAAAAGAAAAGAAGGAGATTGAGAAATAAAAAGGAAATGAATAAATGAAAGAAAAAAAAGGAAATAAGGTCAAGAAAATTTGGCAAGTTCTTTTTTTTTATTTGCCTAAAGTAGGAATAAATTCGCAAGAGGGAACAAACAAATGTAAAAATTGGGAAGGAAGGAATAGATGAGATTAAAGAAAAGAAACTAAGAGACAAAAGTGGCAAGAAATTTTTTTCTCTTCTCTTGTTTAGATGATTCTAGCACCAAAGTTTGATAAAAAAATCAACTAATAAAGAGATTTTTTTTAGCAAAACAAAAACAAAAATAAAAATAAAAACTAACACGAATCAGATATTAAATAAACAATAAAATTTAATCGTTACCTCCTCGGCAACAGTGCCAAAAACTTGATCGCTGCTTTCCTATGAATCAGAAAAGCGCAACCTTTAAATTAAATTCAGCAAGCATACAAGTGTGTAGCATACAGGTCGAACACAGGGAGGTGTTATTAAAAATTATTATCTATTTATTCTTGGGCGAATTAGACGAAGTTTGGAGTTGTTGTTTTTTTATGTTGTTGAAATTACTATGAATCTAATCAGTATCAAATTCAACAATTGAAAATAAAAGGAACAATTACTCGAAAAAGAGAATAACAACTAGAACAATAACAGAAATTAAAAGTAGGATTCCTGTTGAAACTAATCAACAGTGAATCGCTAACAAGCGGTAATAAAAGACAATAACAATATGCATTCTACCCAAACCTAATTAGGTTGATAACACAAATTGTTATGAAATTAAAATAACAATAAAACTAGAAAAGAAAAGACTTTTATTAGAACAAAAGAGAATACAGAATAAAAAATGAATGAATTAATTTACAATGGGACATCATGTATATTTATAGAGATGTAGACCAAATCCTAATCAAATCAATGTCTAAATGGCCCTCTTTTCCCAAAAAGTAATATCATATCTCTTGCCTTCCTTGACCAAGCTTGATTGGAAAGCAAATCACGGTGAATATCTTCCAAATCTTCCCTATCTTCCATGTGGCAAATTGATTGATTGATTGATGACCAGATTGTATGTGATTAATTCTTCCAAATAAGGATACTCATTAGACTCCAAAGGCAACAAGGGATAAAATCTTCAAAATTGATCTTTTCTTGGCAATATTTCTATCAGAAATTCTTTTAATTGGAAATTGAAAAATGAATGTTCTGAATTGATTTCCATGACTACTCCTGAAATGTCTATTAGTGAATATCATACATACACATGAATATGTATATATATAATATAACACTAATTAATATATTCTTCACAGCAATGGGCCAGTGTGAACGTGTTCTGTTCTTTGGCAAAAAGTGAGCTCGACGGGGATGGAACTCAGGTCTCTCAGTACAAATTTCCATGCAATTACCAATGAGCTACAACGTCTTTTGTAATTGAGGTGGCTTTAATACGGGGAAGTAGTTTTTTATCTGTAGTTGGCCTTTAATTTGAAACGAAGGAGGCATTTCTTAACATCCTGTAAAAACATACAAAAGTAACCAAAGTATCATTTATTTATTTACAAAAGATAAAATATACGAGCATAAAATAAACACATTTCTATTTTAATCAGTAGTCATCATCAAAATTATTTTCCAGCGAGTGAAGTGAGTTTAGTGCATTATCACTTTAAAAATCCATCTAAAATGATTTTTATTCTAAATCCTTCCAAAACAAAGCCATATCATTTAATATACTTCAAAAATATTTTCCCAACTTTCCGGAATTTAAATTCCATATTCTGGTTTGAACCCAATTTTAGTTCATCGTGTTTGTATATTTCATTCATATACAAATTCTATTTGGTTATATATAACAATTCCTATTTTATATTCTCATCTGATCATAATAATAACAATCAACACATTCATATATTATAATAATTTCAGAAAATTATTATTTCTATATCAAAATAGAGTTTTGGGTAAAATTATTTCATTTACCCACTTAAAAACAATATTGTGTCGAATTCTCTGTTCAAATGTTTAGAAATTCCCGTCGATATCGTGGCGTCCCACAAATCGACCAGAATTCACAAACCACTCAAGAGATAAGTCAACATAATATAAAACAATTTTTATATGACTAACAAGTATGTGCTCTCGTATATATACACTCAACTCATACTAGGGTACTGTTGACCCTATATCTAATGAAACACCCCACCTCCGTTAGAGTCACTCTCAAAGGGAATGCCCTAATTTTGGTGGAGGTTTATAAGTACAAGTCACAGATATACATGACAGACATAAGAACACATATTTGTAAACAGCGGAAGAACAACAAATTTTATTTCATAAAGTCAAATACGTGTTACAACAACATCCTTTCCAAAAACATAACATAACCCTTTCATAATCTGTCTTGAGTACATTATTTAAAGAAGCATAAATAAAACATAGATAAACTGCAAAAGCCCCTTAGTGGATTGTCCAAAGCCATAGTTCAAAACAGGAAAGTCCAAGCAATACATTTCTCTTCTTCAAAGCTGGATGTTGAGGCTGGTCAAGCTGCTGTGTTCCCTCCCTGAGGACCTGGGGGGGGGGGAAACGGAAGAAAGAAGACGAAAGAAAAATAGAGTCAGACATAAAGCCTGAGTAAGTCTAGTACTACTTTGTCTATGAATAAAGAACTGGGTATGATAAGTAAAACAGGAAGTGGGCAAACACTATGAACTTGGTTAAGTTATCTAGGGTCGAATATACTATCGTACCCATGTTAATCTCTGAACCCATAAAAACTAGTTTCCAATTTGCACCCCAAAATCAGGGTGATGTGATCCATTCAATGATGATCGGCTCCTACTCGCATAGTTACATGTGTCTTACGGCCCCCGATGTCTGTAGTTACCTATGCTGGTCCCGCCATGGGGTGTATCAAGTCCCATAGTGGCAACCCGACACAACCTTAGAGTGCACAGGTATGCTACTGGTGTCCAGTGCCTTATTTTTCTGCGCCGGAGTGTGTGCACGCCCGCACTCCGTTAGAACCTACACTGCTACACCACCGCCGTCGCTTTGACCTCTTACAATCAGCCCAGTAATCGTGCCCTACCCTGCCTAGTTTCAGGGTATCCTGATACACCTTTTAGGGTTACTGCTGAAAAGGGTCCCTCGTTACTAGGTTTTCTATCTCTAGCCAACATGCTAAGTTGGTTAAGTGTTCCCTACCTAACCCCACCAGTCTGTTTAGTTTAGCATGTTCCATTTTGATTAAGTCTTTAGTTCACTTAATCCTAACAATCCTGACTCAGCCTTAATTGTCTTATTAAGGCCCTGACCTCTCACATTAGACAGGTATTGTTGTGGCTGCCTGTTGCCGGTTGGTTCCGGGCAGTCTTACGCCACAACTCAGTCTAACCTCGGGTCCTTATTGGGCTCCATGTTTAACCTCTCACATTGGATAGGTATTGTTGTGACTACTGGATAGCCGGGCGGTTCCGGGCAGGTTTACATCACAACTCAATCCAACCTCGGGTTAAACACATCGTATTTTCTACATTTACATATCTTGTCATTCTTCTTTATTTATATGTAAATATTTGCGGCCCATTATTAAGTTAATGGTGTAAAGATTACACCAATCACGGGCCCAACCCATACTTGAATTTGGGCCCTTCTATTTTATATTTTCATTCATTAATTAATTTTTAACCCAACGTTATTTTCCCCCGTTTTACACGTCCGTTCATATATATATATTGGGCTTAGCCTTTTAAAGCCCAATTTAGCCATGCGAAAAGGGGAGGCTTATGGCGTATACACAAAGAGGGGAAGGTGAGCGCATGAACTTGCAATACGACGTTGGAAATACAAAATAGATATTGGTGTACTTGCATAGTGGCAACATAGGTGACATAAATCAAAGCATGTGAACTTGCATAGGTTTAACTACAACATGAACCTATATTCTTATTTAGGCATAATGTCAAACATAAGCATGTCATAAATATTCCTAGCATAGGCATAGCATAATGTCAAACATAAGCATGGCATAAGTAAAGTTAAATTTGTTCATGGCATAAACATAAACAAGTCATGTCCATAAGGTTCCTACATGTTTACAAAGGGGATACTTTGTTACTAACACAAAAGCATAGTTCAACTTAATCATGGTTTAAGTCTAATCACATAACGATGGTATAAACATACTTATGCATAAAAATTCCTAATCATGGTTTTTTGCTTAAACTTGCAAAAAGGGATTTTTGAGTCTAACCTAGCCATGTCTCACATATGTCATCATATAATTCTTTTAAACAAGATAGACTTAATCATAGATTCCAATTATGCCAAATATCATTCATAGCCTAGCCATATTCATAAGCATGACTTAATACATGGATTATGGTGTCAAAATTCCAACATAGTTTCATATGAACTATAACAATCAAACTTGTCTCAATTGCTTGCAAAACGATTTATGCACAAAATATACATCATGACGACATAATAACAAAGCCCCAAACTTGCATAAATTTCACTCAACTACATACATGTAGCTTCAACATAGATTACATAATTTGCGCAATATTCCAAACGTATATTTGCATAGAACTACCGCATGTAGTTCTTTATAATGAATAACATAATTTTACGAATTACTTCCATTGCCACAATTCAAGCATACACATCAACACAGTTGTTTATTTATACCAAAGTAATACTCTACTTACAATGGTTGCGGAGAATTCTCTAATTAAGAGACACGATTCCTTTGTTGAATTGATTAGCTTTAGGTTGCTTGAATTGCTTTAGGCTTTAGAACTTTCTTCCTAACTCTCTCTCTAGTCGGCGGCTACTCTTTGTCGTTCCTCAGCAACATGGCGGCTATAATCTTATTTTGAATGAATAGATTAGGGTTTAGTCTAGGGTTGTTTATATAGAGGTTAGGAATTGATTAGGACCATTGATGTTGCTAGGTTAGATCGTAGCCATTCATTAGGAAGAGAGACCAATAAAAACCCGCCACCTAGCCCAAATGACAAAGCAGACCACAGAAATTCGACCACACACCGACCTGGCCAGCCAGGGCTAGACCAGACCTGGCCAGCAGGTCATTTTTGACCTGGGCGCACTTGGCAGGTGCGCCAGGTCAAAAATGTACTGGCGCACTTCACAGGTGCGCCAGTTCATTTTTGTTCTGGTGCACTTCCCAAGTGCGCCAGTGTATTCTGGCCCTTTTTCGGTTTTTCGCCCAACTTCGTTCGTCCATAACTTCTTCATACGATATCCGTTTTTCAAAAACTCGGACTCTATTTCGCGTATTTTTCCGAGACAAACGCAATGGCGTATCCCGTTTCCCTTAGTTCTTTGATTTGAATTTGATTATACTTTAATTTGTGAGTTTCACAGTCATAGAATTCACGGGGTGTTACATTCTCCCCCACTTAAAAGGATTTCGTCCCCGAATTCTTCAAGTTAGGAGGAATGTATATCCTAACATCCAATCATCCATCTACTCATCCATCAAACACGAGCATCCATTGTCCTTAAAAGACTTCTAATGCTTCATGATCATATGCGAAGTGTGTGTGTACATGTACTTATCTAATGCAAAATCAGGCGGTCTACTGATTCAGTTGACCTCCTTAATGCGAATTATGTAAGTGCCATGAATCCATTATGTATGCAAATTTTCCTATTCTTGATTCTACATGAGTGCACAACCATTCAATACAAATGCAACATCCATATGACAACACATTAAAGTTCAATCATATACAAATGCAAACATATATGCATATGCAATATGAAGTGACTGAGCCGATCTAAAACCTAGATTGTGTGTGTATATGCAACCACGAGCAACCACTAGCAATCACTTGCAACCACTTGCAACCATCATACATAACATGTTTCAACTACATGTTTCCATCCAAAAAAGATTCTATCTAAAAGATACGGTCGAGGAAATATACCTAAAAAGATAGATAAAAGCGCAACTTAAGGAAAAATGAAAGATCAAGGATGTACCCTCGAACAGAAAAGGGTAGGCTGTACGAATTTTAGCTTCAGTCTCCCAAGTCGCGTCTCCCTCGGTGTCGCTCCACTGGACTTTGACGAGCTTGACTTCACGGTTGCGTAGCTTCTTCACTTCCGTTCCTAATATGCGGGTTGGAACTCTTCTTATGGTTGCTTCGCGTTCCACTTCGGCCTCTTCGAGGACGTTTGGCTCTACTACTTCAGCAGACTCGTGTAGACATTTTCGGAGATGTGAAACGTGAAAAACGTTGTGGACTCCAGCCAACTTCTCGGGTAGCTCTAATCTATAGGCCATTTTCCAAATTTTTCTCAATGATAGGGAATGGTCCTACCTAAAGGTATAGTTGAAGTAAAAACTTCGTGCCCATTAGGCAATGTCAAAACTGAAAACCTATGCCACATATATATTGATTAGGAGAAGAACTCCCTAAGCATCAGCCCCGAAGACCGAAATCAACATCAGACTGTCACCCAAAGAGTTACTCAACCCAACCACCATATATGATTCTAGGCAACTAAGCATGATGGACTCCTTTTAGGTCATAAGGGAGTCCCTTCCTAAGACCAATCTGTATCATATAAAACCCAAAAACTTTAGTCAAACCGATGAACACGCTCGAGCCCCAACATGTGTTACTAACAGATGAGTCATACTCCCTATGTGGTTTGCAACAGAAATTGGATTGAGAATGGGACTGAGAGGATATACCGAAAAGATACTATGCAAGTAAGCTCTACAGGAAGAGAGGAATCAAGGATATACTCTTAAGAAGAGATATTATGCACGAATCTAGTCTTCAATCTTCTAAGTCGCATTTCTTGAGCTTAACTCCATTATGCTTTGTCCGTTTTTAACTTCACAATTTCGTAGCTTCTTAATTCTTGTTTCCAAAATATGAGTTGGAACCTATTTCTCGTTCCTCTTTCACTCATTCTCCTTCTAGTATACTTGGCTCAAGCCTAACTGCGTATGCAAGCTCTCCAAAATTCACTTACTAGAAGGTATTCCACATAGATGAATTATCTCTTGAAAATAAACAAATGTCAACTATGTTGCCAAATGTACTTACTAAGGTGATTCTTTACAACTCATGCATCAGCGAAATGAACCTTCAGCCTTAGTGGCGAACACTACTGGAGCGCCCCATTCTGAAATGCTCCTCCTAATGAACCCCTTTTCTAGAAGCTCTTTAATCTATTTACTGAGCTCTTTCCTTTCTCGTGGAGCCATATGTCTAACGGGCAACGCAACGGGCTTTGCATTATCTACAAGATATATGCGGAAGTCTATTTCCCGCTTCGGAGGCAAGCCCTTCACCTCTTCGAAGACATCCGGATATTCCCGGACCACTCTAACTGATTGCAAGTTTTCAACAGAGGCATCTAGCGATTCAAGATAACTAAGCATAACCGCATACGAGGGATTACAAGAAATTTCCAAAGTATTACCGAGCTGGGTTAGGAGCCTAACAACCCTTTTCTCACAATCAAGGATGGCCCCATTACTGGATAGCCAATCCATACCCAAAATCAAACCATACCCCGAAAAGCCCAAAACAAAGGCACTACATAGAAATTCTACGCTTAGAATAGAGATTTTTCAATCCCACACAGATCATAGACAAATGAGCTGGGCCCCCAATTGGGTTTGAAACAATTAAGGGGTCCTCTACCATACTAGTTTTTAGGTGCAGAGATTCTACTAAAGCAGACGAGATAAAGGAGTGTGATGTGCCAGAATCAAATAAAGTGCGAACGGGGTGATCGTAAAGATAAACTACACTTTCTACAGAAGTGTTTGTACCTCGCTGTTGCAAAGGTGGCGCTTCCAGCACATGAACCTGTGCCCCTGGGGTGGATCCAGCCCCCTGCCCCTGTCCTCGTTTCTTTGGGCAATCCTTAGCCCTATGGCCCGTCTGACCGCATGAAAAGCACCCACCATTCTCCTTGGTCTTCTTTTTCCGGCAGTCCTTTACTAAGTGCCCCACTTTGCCACAGAAATTACACGTCCTCTTCTCTTTGTTGCCTTCCCCGCCTTTTTTAAAGTCTGTCTTCTTAGGCTGCAAACCCTCTTTCTTCCCTTGAGAGCTTTCTGCCTTTGTCTCCTTCTTGCCCTTATCCTCCTCATTCAGCAATGCCATTTGCACCAATCTTTCATACGTGGCTCCCATGGGTATATGGGTCATGGCCAAACTGTGTAATGGCTCATTTAACCCTTTGACGAAACGGAGAGCCTTCTTGTGCGGGGTGTTGACTAGGTCAAGCCCAAACCTAGCCAGCTCATCAAACTGATTCACATATTCTCTAACTGTCTTGTCCCCTTGTTTAAGAAATAAGAATTTTTCCAACTGCAAACTTCTTACCGCATCTGAGAGAAATTTGGTCTCAAACCTTGCCCTAAAGTCCTCCCATGTCTCCACTGGTCTTTCAGCATTAGTGACTTCCCACCAGTAGGAAGCCTCGCCCTTCAATAGCCACACCGCCAGTTGTACTTTTTGTCTATCCTCTACCTCAAAGATGATGAATAGGTCCTCCGTTTCTTTCAGCCAATTCCTAGCTGCTACGAAGGACTCAGTTCCATGGAAATCCCTTCCTTTCATAGCTTTAAAATCTTTACATATCTTAGCAAAAGTGTTTCCCCGAGGAGGACGTGGAGGAAAAGGTGCCGCTGCGGCTGGATGATTTCCTTCCGCTGGGGGAGGAGGAATGGTAGGACCTGGCTGAGTGGCCCTTGCTTCTAAGAAACGTCTAAACCAACCAGGTATGGGCACCCCTTCCGGCAAGTTAAGTTCTTGGGACATGCTGAAACAAAAAGGATAGATTCAAAACGAAGGATAAGAGATAGTTCCTATGGCTTTGGGGAGTGGACTTTGCCTTTTTAAAATAAAATAATATTTTTTTCTTTTTAAAAATGCTTCTTTAAATTTCTTTTTTGAAAATAATTTTTTTCAAAACTTTTTATCTTATCTGGTAAACCTATGCTCTGATGCCAAGTGAAACACCCCACCTCCGTTAGAGTCACTCTCAAAGGGAATGCCCTAATTTTGGTGGAGGTTTATAAGTACAAGTCACAGATATACAAGACAGACATAAGAACACATATTTGTAAACAGCGGAAGAACAACAAATTTTATTTCATAAAGTCAAATACGTGTTACAACAACATCCTTTCCAAAAACATAACATAACCCTTTCATAATCTGTCTTGAGTACATTATTTAAAGAAGCATAAATAAAACATAGATAAACTGCAAAAGCCCCTTAGTGGATTGTCCAAAGCCATAGTTCAAAACAGGAAAGTCCAAGCAATACATTTCTCTTCTTCAAAGCTGGATGTTGAGGCTGGTCAAGCTGCTGTGTTCCCTCCCTGAGGACCTGGGGGGGGGGGGGGGGACGGAAGAAAGAAGACGAAAGAAAAATAGAGTCAGACATAAAGCCTGAGTAAGTCTAGTACTACTTTGTCTATGAATAAAGAACTGGGTATGATAAGTAAAACAGGAAGTGGGCAAACACTATGAACTTGGTTAAGTTATCTAGGGTCGAATATACTATCGTACCCATGTTAATCTCTGAACCCATATAAACTAGTTTCCAATTTGCACCCCAAAATCAGGGTGATGTGATCCATTCAATGATGATCGGCTCCTACTCGCATAGTTACATGTGTCTTACGGCCCCCGATGTCTGTAGTTACCTATGCTGGTCCCGCCATGGGGTGTATCAAGTCCCATAGTGGCAACCCGACACAACCTTAGAGTGCACAGGTATGCTACTGGTGTCCAGTGCCTTATTTTTCTGCGCCGGAGTGTGTGCACGCCCGCACTCCGTTAGAACCTACACTGCTACACCACCGCCGTCGCTTTGACCTCTTACAATCAGCCCAGTAATCGTGCCCTACCCTGCCTAGTTTCAGGGTATCCTGATACACCTTTTAGGGTTACCGCTGAAAAGGGTCCCTCGTTACTAGGTTTTCTATCTCTAGCCAACATGCTAAGTTGGTTAAGTGTTCCCTACCTAACCCCACCAGTCTGTTTAGTTTAGCATGTTCCATTTTGATTAAGTCTTTAGTTCACTTAATCCTAACAATCCTGACTCAGCCTTAATTGTCTTATTAAGGCCCTGACCTCTCACATTAGACAGGTATTGTTGTGGCTGCCTGTTGCCGGTTGGTTCCGGGCAGTCTTACGCCACAACTCAGTCTAACCTCGGGTCCTTATTGGGCTCCATGTTTAACCTCTCACATTGGATAGGTATTGTTGTGACTACTGGATAGCCGGGCGGTTCCGGGCAGGTTTACATCACAACTCAATCCAACCTCGGGTTAAACACATCGTATTTTCTACATTTACATATCTTGTCATTCTTCTTTATTTATATGTAAATATTTGCGGCCCATTATTAAGTTAATGGTGTAAAGATTACACCAATCACGGGCCCAACCCATACTTGAATTTGGGCCCTTCTATTTTATATTTTCATTCATTAATTAATTTTTAACCCAACGTTATTTTCCCCCGTTTTACACGTCCGTTCATATATATATTGGGCTTAGCCTTTTAAAGCCCAATTTAGCCATGCGAAAAGGGGAGGCTTATGGTGTATACACAAAGAGGGGAAGGTGAGCGCATGAACTTGCAATACGACGTTGGAAATACAAAATAGATATTGGTGTACTTGCATAGTGGCAACATAGGTGACATAAATCAAAGCATGTGAACTTGCATAGGTTTAACTACAACATGAACCTATATTCTTATTTAGGCATAATGTCAAACATAAGCATGTCATAAATATTCCTAGCATAGGCATAGCATAATGTCAAACATAAGCATGGCATAAGTAAAGTTAAATTTGTTCATGGCATAAACATAAACAAGTCATGTCCATAAGGTTCCTACATGTTTACAAAGGGGATACTTTGTTACTAACACAAAAGCATATTTCAACTTAATCTTGGTTTAAGTCTAATCACATAACGATGGTATAAACATACTTATGCATAAAAATTCCTAATCATGGTTTTTTGCTTAAACTTGCAAAAAGGGATTTTTGAGTCTAACCTAGCCATGTCTCACATATGTCATCATATAATTCTTTTAAACAAGATAGACTTAATCATAGATTCCAATTATGCCAAATATCATTCATAGCCTAGCCATATTCATAAGCATGACTTAATACATGGATTATGGTGTCAAAATTCCAACATAGTTTCATATGAACTATAACAATCAAACTTGTCTCAATTGCTTGCAAAACGATTTATGCACAAAATATACATCATGACGACATAATAACAAAGCCCCAAACTTGCATAAATTTCACTCAACTACATACATGTAGCTTCAACATAGATTACATAATTTGCGCAATATTCCAAACGTATATTTGCATAGAACTACCGCATGTAGTTCTTTATAATGAATAACATAATTTTACGAATTACTTCCATTGCCACAATTCAAGCATACACATCAACACAGTTGTTTATTTATACCAAAGTAATACTCTACTTACAATGGTTGCGGCGAATTCTCTAATTAAGAGACACGATTCCTTTGTTGAATTGATTAGCTTTAGGTTGCTTGAATTGCTTTAGGCTTTAGAACTTTCTTCCTAACTCTCTCTCTAGTCGGCGGCTACTCTTTGTCGTTCCTCAGCAACATGGCGGCTATAATCTTATTTTGAATGAATAGATTAGGGTTTAGTCTAGGGTTGTTTATATAGAGGTTAGGAATTGATTAGGACCATTGATGTTGCTAGGTTAGATCGTAGCCATTCATTAGGAAGAGAGACCAATAAAAACCCGCCACCTAGCCCTAATGACAAAGCAGACCACAGAAATTCGACCACACACCGACCTGGCCAGCCAGGGCTAGACCAGACCTGGCCAGCAGGTCATTTTTGACCTGGGCGCACTTGGCAGGTGCGCCAGGTCAAAAATGTACTGGCGCACTTCACAGGTGCGCCAGTTCATTTTTGTTCTGGCGCACTTCCCAAGTGCGCCAGTGCATTCTGGCCCTTTTTCGGTTTTTCGCCCAACTTCGTTCGTCCATAACTTCTTCATACGATATCCGTTTTTCGAAAACTCGGACTCTATTTCGCGTATTTTTCCGAGACGAACGCAATGGCGTATCCCGTTTCCCTTAGTTATTTGATTTGAATTTGATTATACTTTAATTTGTGAGTTTCACAGTTATAGAATTCACGGGATGTTACATCTAATGAGTAAACCCCCACCAAAGCCAGGGTGTTCGCTCAACCTGGGCTCTAATACCAACAATAATGGCCTGAATTTTCTTACTATCTGAGCTGACTAAATACACCACATGTCCAACCCAAATTACACAAAAATATGAATCATTTTTGAATAAAGAAGAACAAGATAAAAGAAGAACAAAATATAACAACACATAATCTCACATCTCAACGGAATAAAATATAATATATATAACAATCTTTTAGAATACAAAATTTTAACTGTATGACTTATACATACCATCGTTAGAGTACAATACAACACATGGAAAATAAACGGTAAATATCTAATGCTGAGGCCTCCTGCTCCAAGCTCCTCCAGGTATTTTTAAATACCTGAACTGCTTGACTTCCCGTAAAAATTTGGGCACCAAAGAGTTTAGGGTAAAACAAAACAAAATAAACTCTAGGTCAGTCTTAGGACTGGTTTGAGTAAACTCCAACCACTTGGTTTAACTTTTAAAAATCCCTTTTTTAAAAGAAAGGATAATCGTAAAACCGATCCACATATAAACATAGATGGTTTTTACCTTACGATAACCCAAAACATTCTTTAAAATCAATATTTTTCTGATATTATAATAGCGTCTAAAACAAATTAATATTAATCTAGCGGAACGCTTGCATCTCATGCACCACATATATGGTATACAATCAAAACAATGGGCTCTTATTGGAGAATGCATTCCAACTTCCAAGGTGTGGGACCACCTTCCAGCAATGTATCTCTAGAGAGGAATACACCGGGTTAAACTAGAACATATTGCAACCTAGGATAAACATGACCGACCCCTCACTTCACTTAAGGGTATGGAATGTATTCTCACCAACGGTTGGGATCGGCATCCGTTTCCCGAAAGGAACAACATCGAAAGATTAAAGAAGCAAATGGATTTTCTCTAGATCAGGTGATAATACACCCAACTGGTGTGACCCACTTAGCCATACGACCTACCCGATTTTATACCATTTCCCAGTTGCAAGGCTTGAGGTTACAATTACTTACCTTTCATTGATAGCACAATCACTTTGAATGCCACATTATCAGATCCATTAATTACTAACTGATTTTCACAAAGATATTCTAGATATTATGCTAAGAGAATAAATTTTCCGCCACCAGATGTATATTTGTAAAGACAAACATATGCGATCATCGGAAATACTCTGTCAGACATTCGTCCATACATGTTCGTTCTGGGACTGAACGAAACCGAAGGCACAATTTCCATTAATTCGTCTTAGGCAATTTTTACCTAGGACTAACAGGAAAAGCCCTTGCACTTTACCCTATCATCAATTTTTTTCCATATAATCTGATTCGCAACACTACTGCCAATACGAAGTGGTTCTCGCATAATAATCCAACCGGCCTCTCCATATTGACAATGATATTGGCCAATACTTCGATAGTCCATTATTTAACCAACATAGGAAAACAAACATTCATCCAAAGCATCAAACAATCACTAGGCCCCTTAATTAATGTTTCATTAATTAAATCACTTCTCCATTTCCTTATAAATATTTATTAACCCGATATTATCAATAATCATCTTGGCCTCTTACGCTATTGGGAAAAACATTTTCATATATCACCTTCTTTTATTTTCTATACTTAGAAAATATTTTCTACTTATAACTGGAAAACATTCCAATTGCTTATCTCTTTCCCAAACTCATTACAACAACCCAAAATATTTCATTGAACTAAACCTCTATAAACATTGATCTTCGACACTGAATCTTCTTATTTATTGGTTAATAATGAACCCAATCAAGTTGGGGTATAATTACCTCTCAGACCTTGACTGAAAACATCCTTAACTTCAAAATAGACAAAAGCACTTATCTCGAATAATCAACACCATAAAAATCAATTATTCATTTTTAAAATGTGTATACGTTTCTCTTTTTATTTTTACCAAATTTAATTTATAGATTACCTTTTTGTTTATAATATTCCATTTCAAGTTCGTTTCCTTATTGAATTCTATACATATTGATATATTGATTTCTAGTTATCAAATTTTCTTATCAATATTCTAACTTCTTAAATTTACGGAAAATTTCACCAGTACCTTGTATGGCTGAATATCTCAAACCCTAACTCGTCTCTCTATGCCCTTTTCATTCAAAAAGAAAATCAAAAAGCCAAGTGGCTTACTTAATAGGCTCGTAATATCTCATATGTAATATAAGTATGTACCTTTTTTTGGGCACTCGAATTATAATCTTCATTCTCTTCATTCCATACCTATTTAACATATATACGTCCATTCCCAATTTATTCACACTCAATCCAATCATTTTTAACTCAATTCGCTAATTTATTCTTTAATTCGCTCTTTTACCCATTTCATTTTTCTTATTTGAACCTATCACGTTCATATACAATTTTAATTTGCATATAAACCAATTGAATTCCATTTTCAATTCAAGTTTCATATTCGATTTCGAATATGAATTCACAAATCCAATTCACTTATCCAAAGCCCAATTTTGATTCAAAATTCCATTAACTAATTATTCTTCAAATTATTTAATTCTATTCAATAATTTAAAATCTGATTTTTGTTTCAAAAATCAGTCCATTTACTGCACTTGAGTTCATATTTATTTTATAACTCAAATCTGAATTCTTCTAATGGAAATCTAACTTTCGTTTGTTTAAAATACTTCTATTAATTTATATAAACCATCATGGTTTAATAATGGTTATAAAACTATTTTTCTGGAAATTTGATTTCGACATAACTCAAAATCTGTAAGACAAAATCAATATTTTTCTCTTCCATTAGAAAACTATTATTCAATCAGTCCTGAGAATTCTTGTTTCAAAGAATTCCGACTTAAATTGAGTTCTATATACTCAATTAAAGTTCGAAACATCAAATTAGAACTACCGTGCTAAGATAGCTTTGTTTTAATTATATTTAAGTATAAACGTTGTTTAATAATCAATTTCGACTCCATTCTTATAAAATTTAATATATATTAAACCAATTTTCTCAATCTAACTTAATATTTCTGATTATTCCTAATCGTCGTTTATTTCCTAACTCGGTTATAAATTTTATTTATAACTCAATCTTCTATACTAAATTCCAATTCCTTTATAAATAAATTATTTATAAAATTTGAAATAATTGAATTTCAATTATAAAATCCTAGGATAATCACAATTCAGTTTTATTCCGAATTCTGGAATAAAATCTATCGTTCGCTTTCCGAAACAATTTCTGATTCCCCTTTTAAATTCATACTTTAATTTATATTCCCAAATTATCCAATGATAATTATCTCACTTAATTTACAGACGTCATTTATAAATTTTACTTCCTTGTTTTTTATATATTAAAACATTTTGGAATATTTTATTATTGCAACTTATCTATATATAACATAGAATCTATTCTAATATTAAATTTTATATTTTAATTTCTATTTTAATACACTTCCAATATTCTTTTTGGAAATAATTTATTTTATAAATTCGACATAGTCGAATTCAAATCACAAATCCGTATGGATTTATCCAATTTAATTTACATTCCAAACATCGAAATAGATTTCATTATTTATTTTAAAACGATTGTCAATTCCCCTTTTTAAATTCACATTTGAATTTAAATTTCTCAATTTTCCAATGATAATTGTTTCACTTCATTTATAAACATCGTTTATAAATGAACTGCTTGTTTTTATTATTCAAAACAAGTTAATATTTCTAGTCCATTTGAAATTCAAATTCTATTTTAGAAAAGTAGATTTTCCCCTTTATATCTCAAAATTCCATTTCATGATATTTTTATATATCAATATTTAGGGCCAGTGATATTCAAACATCCAAAACACTCAATCAATCACAGGTTTTCTAACACATCATATTTGATAATATATATGAAAACAAACAATAATAAATTTTTGAGGAATCTAGTTGGATCCCTCCAATCTGTTTTCCTGCATCCACAGATGTTAGTCAACATAAATAATACCTATCCTGTTTTATGGCGGGATATCACGGTATAGAAGGTTATCCACAATAATATATTGTGGGGCGCATATGGTCATCCGCTAATGATATTGCGGGATTCCGCTAACGGTACTATGGGAAATATCCAACCACCAATATATGTATATATATATATATATAATAAACATAACCACCAAGCCTATATATATATATATATAGCCACAATAATATTTCTATGCATCAAAACAACCCACAAACAACATATAAAAAAGTATTTAAAATAAAAATTCATTTATAATAACATTATAAATGAAACAGAGAGTGAGTTTACTCATCGTGATTTTTAATTCGATCCATTATGATTCCAAGTTTAATTCCAGCTTATGTAATCCGCAACTAGGAATTTCTTGATTGACTCCATTCGATAAAATCTTGTATATATTTTAATATGACACTTCTTATTTAAGCTATCGAACAAATTGAATGTAATTAAAAATTTATTTCAAAACTAAAAATAATTACCTTAATTATTTTAACACCTTCATTTAGAATTTACAGGGCGCCACCTGGATATGACCATTGTCACTAGCTTTCCAACTCCAACCTAATCACAATCTGCAACCAACGACCCGCCTCGGCACCACCAATCAAGGTTGTAACAATTACCAAGCAAAACAATGAACCAAAATCCATTTTTGCCTAAAGCCTAGAACAAACAAAACTGCACTCCCTCCATTGTTGCAACCACCGACAGTCCAGACTACCACCTCAATTCCTTCTCCTTCAGCTTGCGTTCACTGCCTCCAAATACGCACACCCAGAAATGGTGCGACTTTTATGTGCACCAATAACCCTAAATTTTGAACGGTAGGTACCAATTGCTCACTGTAAACCCGAAACTGTAACCACTATCCTCCTCGTCGTCTGTCCTTTACCATCATCCCAATTTAGAGCAATTTGACCAGCCCACCTGAAACGTGTCAGTGAAACTCCTCCTTCACCCATGCTACCAGTCGCAACACATTAGCAACCGATCTTCATCGTGAATCTCCAAAACCCATGACATGCCATGCCTAGTTTACTGGTGAACTTAGTTCCCCTTCCATCTCCATATCGATGTCGCGACATCCCCCAGCTTCTATTATTCGATCGACGGTTTTCCCTCATCATCGACGCTTGCTTCGAATCACACTCCAAACGAAGGCCATACCAATCGAATTCCAGGAACAGGTTTTACTATTTAGAATTTTATTTGGTTTATTAGAATTTGAGGAAGGGAATCAAAATAAAAGGGGGAGGTTCGATCTTTATTTCGTATCCTAGAAATGAATAAAAGGAAATGAAATGGAATGAGGATTTATTTGAGGGTATATACTTGGATTTGAATTAGAAAATAAGGAGAAACCATACTTATTCACTGAATGAAAAATATTTGTTTGCACGTATGAAAATAGGAACTGTTTTTGTTTATATAACGGAAGGAGAAATCTGTTGTATATAACGGTGTTGTATACACAATTATATGATTTTTGTTTGATGATAACAACCAAATAAATATTATTTTAATGTGTTTGATATTGTACTGTTATTGTAAATCACAGACTGGAATATAACATTTATATTTAAATAAAATACAACTGTACAGAAATTTAAATATTCACAGTATTTTATTTGAATAGAATAATTTATTTCAATTTCAAAGAGTACAACCTTTACAACTCCACTATTTGTACACTCCACTGTTACTTTTCATATCAGTACAAACTTTCATTCAGTACATTTTCATTTATACAAACTCACACAGTCACTCTGTCATATATACATTCATTTGCACTTTCATATACAGACACATTGATACACTGATACACTGACACTGTCTTCTGCCTTCTTGTCTTCAGTCTTCAATGTTAGTCCAATCTTCACAGTCATCACAGTCAGTCCAGTCATTCCAGCTTACCTGTCACACATGAAACAGAAACACACGGTATACTGTAATAGAAATAATACAGAATATATGCAAATATAAATTTTGTTTTTAGAATTTTATTTGCCTCAGATTTCCGGTGTGTTTCTCATCATTTTTCTGACTCGATCTGATTTTCATATCCAATCGACTGTGTCTAGACAGCTTGTGATATTCACAGTGATACACTGTAAATACCACAAGGCAGACAACATATATATGTATATACAGAGCAGGGACAAGGACAACTCGTCTGATGGCTGCATGTACACACGTGTACACGTGTGCACTGCCACGCCAATCAGTATGCAGCTGAGGAGTAGCCACTAGGACTGTCTCGACTCAGTGAAATTGAAAACAAAAATCACCAAAGTCAACATGGAGCCAAAAATAAGCAAAGTCAAAATGCAGGCCTTAGTGAAAGCATATCAAAACAGCAAAGAATTCACAAGCCAGAAATGAAAAAGCAAAACTCCAGTGGAGTATACAATGTCGAGCATAAACCAAACCAGCATGGTGAAGGCACAAACCCAAGCTAAAACAAAATGGTCGAGCCATAATCAAATGTGCAGCAAAATAACAACTCATGCATGGTACACAAAGCGACATGTTCAAGGAGGTGATCAAGCAGCAAATACACGAAGAATGATCAAGACAGGTCGAGGCAGTCAGGACACAACCTCAAGATTTCAGTGTATATTGGTGCAGCAGTTCAAGTTTTTTTAAAGTGATCAAGGATGCATAGATGAAGTGGTCGAGCTCATATATGTGAGCAAGCATAGTCAAATTCAAAGCAATGCATGAATGGTGTTCGACAAACAGGCCAGGGTTCAAATGCATGTACAAAAAGGATGTACACAATTCAACGTTGCATGTACAAATGGTAATACAGCAGCAAATCACAACTATGCAGCAGTGACAATGGTTTTATGAAATAGCAGTGACATAACAACATGATCACGACAATACATATGACTACATGGTGCAACAATCAAGTCGAGACACAAGTCAGAGTGCAGAAAGCAACTCAATCAGGTTATGTGCAAGTGCAAGTTTGATTCAACCCAAAACAGCAAATAAGAGTGGTCAACCATCAAGGTAAGTGAGCATAAGCAAAACAATGATGCAGCAAAATGAAGTATGTACACATGTAGCATGGTGATGCCAAACAACAATGGTGGCATAGCAGCAACAAGAGGATGTACATGGCAGCAAATTCAAGTCAGGTTTTATGGTGAAACATGTAAACAGTATGGTGTAACTCATGGAAAGTATGGACATGCAAACATATACTTAAGCAATGTCATGGTGATTCATTCAAAAGCAGGTTCAGATTTAAACTTGAACAAGTGCAGGCAAGGGTCAAGTGTACATGTTACATTGGTTCAACTCAAAAAAAAAAAAAAACAATGCACAGAAATTTCGAAATGTTCAAATAAACAGCAAGTATATTTGTGGAAATCATCTCTGCCTAAATTACTTCCATTTAATTGCGCAAGCACAGTTTGAAAGAATGAACAAGTTTTTAAGGTAGCAAATAAATTTCCAGAAATACAAGTGAGGAGCAAATCAACATTCAGGTTTTAATTGTTTTCGAAATTTACTGTGCATGCTCAAGAAATCACTTTCCAAATTTTTGGCAAATTAATTCAAATTCATTTCCATCTTTACTCCAGGAATTTATTTCAGAAATTCAGTTTTAATGTTGGTTCCAGTTTTTTTTTTGGCCAAAAGTATTTCCCAGAAATAAATACACATGAAAAATCAATACACAAATTAGTATTCGATTTTTTGGCAAGAAAATGTTTTGCAGGATTTCAAATTATTTCCTGTTTTATACAAATCAGTGCCGTGTTTTTAGCTAGTGGTCAAATGGAGCAATTTTTAAAAAAAAAAAAATCTTTTCGTAAAATCTGTTTTAAGCACAGCAATGTTTTTGGGCAAGTATTTATTTTTCCACAAATACACAATCAATATTTGGCAAGAATAAATTGTGGAAATCGAAATCTGCCAAAGTTTACATGTTTCAGGAAACCGAATCACGCAAGCTATTTCAGCCAAGGAATTAAATTCATTCAATCGAACCAAAAAGGGAAAGCAACAGCAATTCAGATCAAATCATTATTTGAAATCAGAGCTCAATTTTAGGATTTCAAAATCCTATATTATCCACCAATCATCACTGGCAATTGAGTATTGAAAACCCAAGCATCAAAAATTCAGAGCATAAATCGAAGAGGAAAAATCAATTCAGAAATCACTCACCAAGTTTTCGATCATAACCACATCCAAATCGAAGTACAAAAGCCATGCATAGTTTCGAAGCAGCAGAGATTTAGTTCCAGAAGCATACGTTCGTGATTTGGAGTGTAGAAAACCCTAACTCCCAAATCAGAGAAAGCCAACGTGAAGAATCACGTAGCCACAAAGAAGAGAACCTTAGTTTCATCAATTCCAGAAGCCATCGAGTCGATTTGGGGAAAGATTTAGAAACCCTAGAATTAATCAGCCGCCATTTTTTTTCAGAGGACAAAACAATCGGGCAAAAACAAATGAAGTGGGCCGGCCATAATTTACAAAGGGGATGACCCTTATATTTTTAAATCCTAGGGTTTAATTTATTTTTGTTTTTTTTTAATTTTTTATTGTGTTTTGTTTTTGTTTTGTAAACCAAATTCAAACAGTGTCTAGATCTGTAAAGTCTAGGAATCCAGTCAGGGTGCTGACTGTCAGTTTCAGAGTCTGTAAAATCTGTGTTACGTGTTACGGGATTGTAATACGGGTAAATCTGGTCGAGGGGATATCGTCCAGTCTGGGGTTTTGAGCGTAGAGTTAGAATAGGAGCGAGAGTCGCGAGTGTACAAGGTCTTGTATGCGGGATCTGTTCTATCATCTAGTAGAAACCTTAGTAATGCAGCAGTAGGCAGGGTTTTGCCGAAGCTGGGTATATCTGTGTGTGATTTATTTTCTGCACTTTTATTTCTGCTGCATTCTGTGATCTGTTTATTATTTTAATATCCTGTCAATTTTTCAATTCAGTTTAAAAACTTTGAAAAACCCTATTCACCCCCCTCTAGGGTTAATCTAGATCCAACAGTGGTATCGAAGCCAGGTATTCGGTTAACTCTAGAGAAATGGTGAATCCTAGTTGTCAGTCCATTGAGAGTCAGTCCAGTCATATTCCATCTATTTTCAATGGTACAGATTTTTTAAATTGGAAATCAGAAATGAAATCTTATTTAAAATCTGTTGATATTAAATGTTGGAATAGTATTAAAAATGGGTATGATATTGTAAGTAGGGTTGATATTGAATTTAATTTACATGCTACTCATATTTTATATTCGTATATTGATGATATTCAATATAGCCTTATTTCCCATTGTTTGACTGCGCAGGAAATCTGGCAGACTCTCAACGCGCTATATGGAAAAATTGACAAATGCTCAAAATCCTAGAAAGATAACTCGGCTTCAGATTTGTGCTTGACAGGTTGTACAGATGGAAATCCAGATGGAGACTCAACAGGAAATATTTCTTTGATTCACCGTTTAAATGGTTTAACGGAATCTGTTGAGAAGTTAAAATCTAAAAATAAACTTCTGAAATCTGAGAAGCTTGAGTTGATCTGCAAAAATAATGTTTTGGAATCAAAACTCAAAAACGTTAAGAATTCTTCAAATTCTAATTGCAAAAATTGTTTAAAATTGAAAACCAATCTTGTTCATCTCAATAAAAATATTCAAAAGTTTGAAAAGGAAATTCTGATCTTAAAAGAAAACAAGATTGAGTTATCAAATTTGAACAATCTTCTACAAAAGGAATTTGAAGTTTTTAAGACTGATATAAGTTCCAAATTTGAGATTGCTGAAAATGAAAATTTGGTGAGAAGTGATTTGATTTTGAAAGAACTTGAAAATGAGATTGAAAAATCCAAGATTTTTGAGTCTGAAAAACAAAAACGATTTGATTTTGAAATCTCGGAATCTCAAGCCAAAATTAAATTGCTAGAAAATGAGAATCTGTTTTTAAAACAGACCAATGCTGAACAGATGATCGCTATAAATAATTGCTCAAATTTATTAAAAGAAAATGGCGATCTAAAATCCAAAATTCAACGATTAGAATCCACTTTTGATAAATTTTCTAATGGGGAAAAATCATTGAATTTGTTGTTACAAAACCAAGTTTCTATTGGAAATAAATCGGGTCTTGGCTTTGGAAAAAATGATGTTCTTGGAAAAACAAATGAGTTTGAAAAACGGAATTAAATTGGTTTTAAAAATCCTTCAAATCATTTTGGAAATGTTTGTTTTGAAAATTTGAACTCTAACATTCTCAAAGGATTCTTAAATCAAAAACGTGATGTGGTTTTGATTGATAACAAATCATTTAAACAATCTTGGACCCCAAATAAAAATAAAACGGCTTCGACTAAATTCAAACAGATTTGGGTCCCGAAAGGTACAAAAGTAGATTCGAATGGTTTGTTATATAAACGAGTTTGGGTACCAAAACAAATGAATACAACTGTGAGTGGTTTTACTAATTTTGTTCAACCACTTGATCATCTCAATTGTTAGGTACCAAAGGAGGCTGAGGAACAACTGTGCTGAAAAGAGAAACTGATTCAAACTGCTTCACATCATTGAATCGTCTACTGTTCCTTAGCCAAGTCTGGTGAGTTAGAGATCCACAATGTCTTCTGTGAATCAGGTATGATTTCTAACCTCATCCTTGTAAAAAAAAAAAATTCATTGTTTATTTCTGCTTCTTCTACCCCTGTCTATTTTATTTTCTTCTATTTGTTTTTATTTGATTTGTCACTGCCAAATCTCTTTGTTTATTCTGTTCTTCTTAAACTTCAAATTGCAGTTCTCATGATTTTCTGGAAATTCAATTTATTTGAATGAAACTCTCTTGTTTATAATCATTTCCAGATTCGGAATTTAATCTTGTAATTATCTGCAATTGTTTAGTAGTTTATTTTATTCTTGAATTCGTAACAGTGCTGAAGCATTCATGGCATATCTTGAACACTGTTAATTTGAATTTTTTTTTAAGATCTGAATATTTAATGAAATTTCACACACCTTTGCTGTTCTGAGTTTATTCTAATTCATTTTAGAAAAGCTGAAAATATTATACTCATTACAGCACTCTATTATTTATCAGTTGTGATAATTTCATTGATTTTCGGATTGGCTTGAATCAGTGATACATCCTGAATTCCATCTTTATTCATGATCATTATGGTTAGAATATGTCTGTTTGAAATCATCTGAAATTCCTGATATTTTGAATATCACGCACCTCTTGAATTTGAAATAATCAATCTTGTGTGAATAATTCATTATATCTCAAACTTGACATTGATTCAAGTGATTTCAAATAAACTATTTATTTATGGATCATGAATATCTCTTAACTATTTGATGTAAATGATCTGAAATCATTCTTAGAACTTTTGTGAAAAATTCCTTTGAAAATCTGGTCTTGAAATTCACTCCTATTTCATGATTATTTGATCTAATTATTTGTTTGTTTAAAATCATTTGAAATTATTGATTTACTGAATCTCACACATATCTCAAATAAAAAATTTATAATCTGGTGTGATTGATTCATTAAATTCTGATATTTTCATATTCCTCAAATGATTTCAAGTAAACAGTATTTTATTCATTAGATCATGAATCATCATATGTGGCCATCATCTTGACAAGTATGATTTGAAACTGTGTTCTTTGTTGCTCTGATACTGTTTTGAAAAATGTCTGTTCTGGAATCACATGCTTGCTGCTCTGATACATGTGCATAATCTATTATCTGTCTGTTTGGGCTTGATACTTAATAATTCTTTTGTCTATGACATTATTGTTTAGTATCATGTTAAAATTCCTTGTAAATAGAGACACCAAGTGGTATCAGAAACGCCTTATATTTGTTTCACCCATCTGTACTGAGATTCAAATTTTCACCTTGTATAGATCCATACATTTTTTCTTCTTATACAAATAAATGTGCTAAATTTGTCTAGCTGGGTTTGTGTCTAAATTTCTTTAGCCTAAGATGTCCATGATAGTCCATCAGGGTGTAATTCAATTCCTCGATAAGCGAGAACATTTGGTATCAGTTTTTTTTTTCACTCATCTTTTTTTTTAATTATCACCCTGTATAGATTCAATTTTTTTTATATGTTTAATTTCTTCTTGTAATTGTTTTTCAATTTTAAAATTATTTATTTTTTATTCATTCAGAAATTGAAATCAATATCCAAATTGTTCTGTATTTATAATTCATCAAAATATATCAGAATCTGAAATTGTGATGAATTGTGACTGCAGTATATTTCACAACAAAAGGAGAATTTTATTTAGATTTTCATGATGGTTGAATATTTATTATAATATCTTTGAACTGGCAATTATTTCACGACCATCTTCATTACTTATCATCCTTCTGCCATCCGTTATGATGTTATATAAATGTGGAGAGTTTTATTTTTTTTCTTAAAATCATTTTAAAACAGTGAAAATATTTGTGATGGAATTGTGGTTATATTATTATTCAGAATTAGTGATAATTGAAAATTTTCAATAATCCCGGTACAGTTGGTCATATTTCATAATATAATTAATTTAGAAATTTATTTCACAGTCCATTTCTGTACCTACCACATTTTCTATCATCCATATATTGGTTTTATACCGAGGAGTTTTTTTTTTCCTTTTAAAGCTGAAATGATAAATATATAAAATTAATACATAAGTGTGTCTCAAACCTCATTTAAAAAATCCAAGCTCTGGTCATGCATGGTTATGAGACAACTTATAATTTAAGTTGCGACTGATCCCATTTAAAAATCCAAGCTCTGGTTATGCGTGGTCAGTGTGCTCTTAAATAAATAAAAAAAAAGGAAAAATGTGCTATAAATATAAATTAATCTGAAATTCTACTCAGAGTATAAAAACCAGTCTATCAATCCATCTTTCTAATCTGTGAAATGTGTTGAAATATTATGACGTATTATGTTTTGTTGATTGATAGATATTGGGATTTGAGATTATTCGATCTCGTCACTTAAATTGAATTATTAATTATAGTCCAAATCCATCACTGTTTTTGTGCTTCAGTTTATAAAATTCTTTTGAAAATAATTGGGAAATATTTACATTTTTTTAACTCTCCTCATTTTTATAAAATTCATCGTATAACCGTCATTCTCTACAATGTGAAATATGCCACCTGTTCTTAGTTTATTATGATTTTTGTTTGACTGATTGAGATTTATGATGACCGTTCTTCCTCTTAAGCTGAAATTATATTTTGTCATTTTTCATCTGTATTTTAAAATCTGTATCCTTTTGATGATAACAAAAGGGGGAGAATGGATTAGATTTTGATTTATGAGTGAATAGTTTATAAATATTTTAATTTTGAAAATTTATTATTATTCATAACATTCCTTTCACTCATGCACAGTTATAGGGGGAGTTGTCTGTTGTAGGGGGAGTTCAATATTCACTGTCAAACACATCAATTGTATACAAAATCTTTTATTTGTTTGTCATCATCAAAAGGGGGAGATTGTTGTATATAACGGTGTTGTATACACAATTATATGATTTTTGTTTGATGATAACAACCAAATAAATATTATTTTAATGTGTTTGATATTGTACTGTTATTGTAAATCACAGACTGGAATATAACATTTATATTTAAATAAAATACAACTGTACAGAAATTTAAATATTCACAGTATTTTATTTGAATAGAATAATTTATTTCAATTTCAAATAGTACAACCTTTACAACTCCACTATTTGTACACTCCACTGTTACTTTTCATATCAGTACAAACTTTCATTCAGTACATTTTCATTTATACAAACTCACACAGTCACTCTGTCATATATACATTCATTTGCACTTTCATATACAGACACATTGATACATTGATACACTGACACTGTCTTCTGCCTTCTTGTCTTCAGTCTTCAATGTTAGTCCAATCATCACAGTCAGTCCAGTCATTCCAGCTTACCTGTCACACATGAAACAGAAACACACAGTATACTGCAATAGAAATAATACTGAATATATGCAAATATAAATTTTGTTTTTAGAATTTTATTTGCCTCAGATTTCCGGTGTGTTTCTCATCATTTTTCTGACTCGATCTGATTTTCATATCCAATCGACTGTGTCTAGACAGCTTGTGATATTCACAGTGATACACTGTAAATACCACAAGGCAGACAACATGTATATGTATATACAGAGCAGGGACAGGGACAACTCGTCTGATGGCTGCATGTACACACGTGTACACGTGTGCACTGCCACGCCAATCAGTATGCAGCTGAGGAGTAGCCACTAGGACTGTCTCGACTCAGTGAAATTGAAAACAAAAATCACCAAAGTCAACATGGAGCCAAAAATAAGCAAAGTCAAAATGCAGGCCTTAGTGAAAGCATATCAAAACAACAAAGAATTCACAAGCCAGAAATGAAAAAGCAAAACTCCAGTGGAGTATACAATGTCGAGCACAAACCAAACCAGCATGGTGAAGGCACAAACCCAAGCTAAAACAAAATGGTCGAGCCATAATCAAATGTGCAGCAAAATAACAACCCATGCATGGTACACAAAGCGACATGTTCAAGGAGGTGATCAAGCAGCAAATACATGAAGAATGATCAAGACAGGTCGAGGCAGTCAGGACACAACCTCAAGATTTCAGTGTATATTGGTGCAGCAGTTCAAGTTTTTTTAAAGTGATCAAGGATGCATAGATGAAGTGGTCGAGCTCATATATGTGAGCAAGCATAGTCAAATTCAAAGCAATGCATGAATGGTGTTCGACAAACAGGCCAGGGTTCAAATGCATGTACAAAAAGGATGTACACAATTCAACGTTGCATGTACAAATGGTAATACAGCAGCAAATCACAACTATGCAGCAGTGACAATGGTTTTATGAAATAGCAGTGACATAACAACATGATCACGACAATACATATGACTACATGGTGCAACAATCAAGTCGAGACACAAGTCAGAGTGCAGAAAGCAACTCAATCAGGTTATGTGCAAGTGCAAGTTTGATTCAACCCAAAACAGCAAATAAGAGTGGTCAACCATCAAGGTAAGTGAGCATAAGCAAAACAATGATGCAGCAAAATGAAGTATGTACACATGTAGCATGGTGATGCCAAACAACAATGGTGGCATAGCAGCAACAAGAGGATGTACATGGCAGCAAATTCAAGTCAGGTTTTATGGTGAAACATGTAAACAATATGGTGTAACTCATGGAAAGTATGGACATGCAAACATATACTTAAGCAATGTCATGGTGATTCATTCAAAAGCAGGTTCAGATTTAAACTTGAACAAGTGCAGGCAAGGGTCAAGTGTACATGTTACATTGGTTCAACTCAAAAAAAAAAAAAAAACAATGCACAGAAATTTCGAAATGTTCAAATAAACAGCAAGTATATTTGTGGAAATCATCTCTGCCTAAATTACTTCCATTTAATTGCGCAAGCACAGTTTGAAAGAATGAACAAGTTTTTAAGGTATCAAATAAATTTCCAGAAATACAAGTGAGGAGCAAATCAACATTCAGGTTTTAATTGTTTTCGAAATTTACTGTGCATGCTCAAGAAATCACTTTCCAAATTTTTGGCAAATTAATTCAAATTCATTTCCATCTTTACTCCAGGAATTTATTTCAGAAATTCAGTTTTAATGTTGGTTCCAGTTTTTTTTTGGCCAAAAGTATTTCCCAGAAATAAATACACATGAAAAATCAATACACAAATTAGTATTCGATTTTTTGGCAAGAAAATGTTTTGCAGGATTTCAAATTATTTCCTGTTTTATACAAATCAGTGCCGTGTTTTTAGCTAGTGGTCAAATGGAGCAATTTTTAAAAAAAAAATCTCTTTTCGTAAAATCTGTTTTAAGCACAACAATGTTTTTGGGCAAGTATTTATTTTTCCACAAATACACAATCAATATTTGGCAAGAATAAATTGTGGAAATCGAAATCTGCCAAAGTTTACATGTTCCAGGAAACCGAATCACGCAAGCTATTTCAGCCAAGGAATTAAATTCATTCAATCGAACCAAAAAGGGAAAGCAACAGCAATTCAGATCAAATCATTATTTGAAATCAGAGCTCAATTTTAGGATTTCAAAATCCTATATTATCCACCAATCATCACTGGCAATTGAGTATTGAAAACCCAAGCATCAAAAATTCAGAGCATAAATCGAAGAGGAAAAATCAATTCAGAAATCACTCACCAAGTTTTCGATCATAACCACATCCAAATCGAAGTACAAAAGCCATGCATAGTTTCGAAGCAGCAGAGATTTAGTTCTAGAAGCATACGTTCGAGATTTGGAGTGTAGAAAACCCTAACTCCCAAATCAGAGAAAGCCAATGTGAAGAATCACGTAGCCACAAAGAAGAGAACCTCAGTTTCATCAATTCCAGAAGCCATCGAGTCGATTTGGGGAAAGATTCAGAAACCCTAGAATTAATCAGCCGCCATTTTTTTTCAGAGGACAAAACAATCGGGCAAAAACAAATGAAGTGGGCCGGCCATAATTTACAAAGGGGATGACCCTTATATTTTTAAATCCTAGGGTTTAATTTATTTTTGTTTTTTTTTTAATTTTTTATTGTGTTTTGTTTTTGTTTTGTAAACCAAATTCAAACAGTGTCTAGATCTGTAAAGTCTAGGAATCCAGTCATGGTGCTGACTGTCAGTTTCAGAGTCTGTAAAATCTGTGTTATGTGTTACGGGATTGTAATACGGGTAAATCTGGTCGAGGGGATATCGTCCAGTCTGGGGTTTTGAGCGTAGAGTTAGAATAGGAGCGAGAGTCGCGAGTGTACAAGGTCTTGTATGCGGGATCTGTTCTATCATCTAGTAGAAACCTTAGGAATGCAGCAGTAGGCAGGGTTTTGCCGAAGCTGGGTATATCTGTGTGTGATTTATTTTCTGCACTTTTATTTCTGCTGCATTCTGTGATCTGTTTATTATTTTAATATCCTGTCAATTTTTCAATTCAGTTTAAAAACTGTGAAAAACCCTATTCACCCCCCTCTAGGGTTAATCTAGATCCAACAAAATCTTCGGGAGGAAGGAATAGGTTTGAGGTGGTACGAAGTTAGGGTGGCTTAAGTACATTGTTTTTAATGTGATTTGGTTTTAATTTAATACGATGTGATATGAAGTGATTGTTAGTTTATTTAAAACGATATCGATTTGATTTTAAGCATATCCACTGAAAATATCTCAGGGTTCACAACTTGAACTCACGAACCGCTATTTTAATGTAATAAGACTCAACAGAATATATTATGAAATTAAATTTGAACGTGTATACAACTAACCATATTAAATCCATATTATATCCATTTATATTATCGATTCAACATTTAAAACAATATTAAATGTTTTAAAATTAATCGACTAAAAATTCTTGTTGTTACAAAATGCAATACAAACAGTAAAAATACCTACAGAAAGGGACTTACAGAAAATAGCTAAAAATTACCAGAAAAAATGTAAGTAAAAATATAAGTAAAACTACTAAAAACAACATACTTTTAAATTACTTAAAATGTAAATAATTACTATACTCACCTATGGTCTTAAGCTCTTCTCCGTGGCTATTGAAGATTCCGTCTCCATGTTAATTACAAATGTTTTATTTTATAAATTTTCCTTAGAAAAAACAAATTCAGGTTTGTCTTAGAAGAGAAAATAAAGGGAAGGAAAAGATTGCGTTGTGAGTGACCAGTTAGGTCTTATGGTTTATTTATAGTGTAGCCTTCGAATCTTAGACCATTTGATTTTAAGATTTATTTCAAGCTAACAACGTCACCGATAGGATTAGGACCATTAGATCTAAAATCGGATACACCAAAATAGGCCACATCACCTGAAAATCGAAAACTCTCAAATTCGACAAGCACCTAGATGGAAAATTACTTAGGCACTTTTGCGAATCAACCCATCCCTTTGGGGCTCGACCCATGTCTTATATATACATACATATATATAAATATATATATGGTGTAGGTTAATGTTTGTGAAGTTTAAATAAATGGTGGACAAATTGTTTCCATCTCCATTTCGAAATTCAAACATTCCGCCGGAGCCTACTCCAACCACAACCGCAACTTTGTCTTTCCAACCTTCCCAACCGTCTCCTCCTTTTCCATCTAGACCTATGCTTAGGCGGTCAAGTGTAGCATAATAGGTATCCCCTCCAATAGAAAACTTTCATATGTCAAGCCATTAACCATACATGTTGTATTGACGGAAATTACATTCAATAAATCGAAGGAAGCCTAGGTTAATACTTATGTTTTTCATCCAGTTGACTTTCGCCTATCAGTCTTCAAATTGAAAGAATATATGTCTAAAGTTGGGAAACCAAAAGGGCAGTATTTCATACATATTGGGCCAGAATCCTAGCCCTCTATTAAATTTGAAGAAGAATAAGATTTCGATCGAATAATCCAGTCAACTACTTACTCTTACTATAGCAAACTATTAATGGTTGATATTTGGCACCCTGGCTACAATTTCAAGAAATTCAAGATGGACACAATTAAGATTTGGGTGATGTTTATCCACTAAATTCATTCACATATCGATAGGTTAAATCAAGAGTAAAATATAAGGGTCATTCACTCAAGATACATATATGTCGTTCGTACGCTAGTTTGATCAAACAACGGTATGGCTCGAGCATTCCAGGTCGCACCGTAGGGTCGAGCAGACGCAAAGCTTTTGCATCACTACGAATCGGTCGAGTAAAAGAAGCTTGTAAGGATCGGTCGTGCATGATTCAAGGAAGATGGATTTGCACAGCTTGTTGGTTGTTCGTTCAATAGTAGGGTCAGTCGCACAATGATCCAGCCAAGCCAAAGGTCGCTCGCACACTCCCTTGGTCAGTCATACCCGTGACACCCCACGTTCGTTAATGTCACTCACAAAGGGAATGCATTAAGTTTTGTGAAGCGTTATAGTTAAACATACATAGAATTTTACAAGACAGACATAAATAACATAACAGCAGAAATTTAAATATTATTTCAAACACAGATCATACAGCGTGGTTCAAAATACCATGAGTCTCAGAAACCATTAAAACAACATAACTTCTGTCTTTTAACATCAGAGTACATAAATACTTAAAAGGAAACATAATTCCCCAAATAAAAGAGACAAAGCCATAGCTAGGATAAAAACTTGAGCCATACTTCGAAAGCAGCTCTAGCAAGATGATATCTGAGTCCTGACTAAGCCTGAGTGTTTCCTCCCTGAGAACCTGGGGGAAATGGAAGAAAGAAGGAGAAACAAGAGGGTCAGGCATAAAGTCTGGTGAGTCTAGTGGCTTTTAGCAAGTAAATAAATAAAAGTAGCATGACAAGCATATAAAGTAGATAAAAGAGATCACTACATAAATGGCAGGTGTGACAAGGTAGACATGATAAGGTGTATATGCTTCTAATGGTTACTCTGCACTATTACTAGTATAACCAAAATGAGATGATCCCTTCCACTATAAGGTGGTAGACTTAGGGCATATGTCCAAATGTACCCTAACCACTACCCTAATCGATCGGTTCCCTACTCCGTAGATACTCTGTGCCGGCCTCACAGTAGGATGTATCACGTCCTAAACTGGAAACCCCTCACTGATATGCACAGCCCCATATCTAATGGTATCATGGTCGTCTTATCCCCCTCTGCCTGGCTCATGCATGCACATGGCCCGGTCATTTTGCGCCGCCCACACCATCCTCCATGTTTGGATCTCTTACAATTAGTCAGTAAGTGTGTCACCTCTCCGCCTAGTACAGAGTACTTTATTTGATACC
Source organism: Allium sativum (assembly GCA_030737875.1). NCBI lineage: Eukaryota > Viridiplantae > Streptophyta > Magnoliopsida > Asparagales > Amaryllidaceae > Allium > Allium sativum. The sequence continues at coordinate 300,259,109 of CM060922.1, forward strand.
TACTACGGGTTACTGACTGAAATGGATCCCACATAATATGATACAAGCTCTCACCTTTGTCTTGTATCCCCCATTAGGTTTTCACTGACTATGTATACCACTAGGTGTCTTTAATTACATAGCCCTATACCAGTTATGCTTACCCTAAAAGGTGTCTTTAATTACATAACTTTATTATTTCCTCCGGTTATGTATAGCACTAGGTGTCTTTAATTACATAACCTTATCGGGTTAAGTTTATGGGCCTATATGTAAATATTACCCACCCGCTCCAGAATTTCTTAACCTATCCACTATCCAACAAACTTTACTTAACCCTAACTTTAGTTCATAATCATACAATCCCTATGGATTAGATTTGGTTAAGTAGTCCAATTGATGACCATATCCATTTATGGTTTATATTGGGCTAGACCTCCCACATTAGGTCTACAATTTGTGGATGCTGGCTATGTCGTTGGGTCCGGGCTGTCTTATTCAACAATTGGGCCTAACCTCGTGTCTTAGCCCGATTCGTATTTGCACACTTGGACCTCCCACATTAGGTTCAACATTAGTGGCTGCTGGATATACCGGTTGGGTCTGGACAGACTTCTACCACTAATGCAACCTAACCTCGTGTCATAAGTGCAATTACAATTCCTAATTGTAATTACTAGACATTCCATTTTTATTCAATTCTTACCTACGTCTTAATAGGTGATTATTACCCTTTTTCCTAATAACTTGATTTATATGCCCAGCGATGTTTATATTCAAATTATGTCCATATTAACCCTTTTCCCCCTATTCCCTTACTAGCGCACTCATAAAATTGGCGGCATGCCTAGGCTAGATAATAGCCTAGTAATAAACGATAAAAGGGATAAAATAATAGGAATATGACAAAAGTGATTGCTTATCATAACTTGGCATAAACATAAACTAGCATGGTGACAAGGTGGATATATAAGCATAAAATTGATGAACTTGTGGCAGTCAATTGATTCTAACATAACTATGATATCACAATAAGCATAATTAGATCCAAATTAACAAATTAGATGTCCAACCAGTTTAGATCTAATATGATGAGCATAAGGTGATAAACTAGATCTGATTAACAAATTAAATGTCCACATAATTTAGATCCAACCTTTTAAAAGTGGATCTACACAAATAAGGCTTAAGGTTCACATCATAGCATGTCATAGAAGTTACCATGGATCTAACAAGATAGGGATTTAGATCAATAGTTAAAATAGATCTAGCACAAATCATAGAATGCCACAAAGGTTACAATTGATCCAACAAGATAGAGATTTAGATCCAAATCCTAACCAATTCAGAATGTCATATGTTTATGATTTACAATGGATCTGATATAACTTAGGCATATGAACAAATCCAAGTCATAGTCGTGTCATATTTACTTTTAAATATTCAAATCTAAAAGCAACTAGAAACTCATAGTGTTAGGATTAGAAAATAGAGAAAGAATGGATCTTGAATCTCTAGATTTGATTTGCAAAACTAATAGTTGTAGAAGATATTAGGTTCAGTTCAGAAACCGACAGAGTTTGGCCACCATGAATTCCTAATGAACAAAATATGAGGAATGGCCACGTATATATAGCTGTAGAACCCTCTGAAACCGACTGCCACCTCAGCCCTAGGGGTGTCGACACCCCTATGGGTGGGTCGAACCATAGGTCGATACCCCTTAAGGGGGGTCAACACCACCGTTGACACGTCTCCAGGGGGGTCGACCCCCTAAAGCGGGAAATCTACTGCCACTTTTCATTTTTCGAATTTGAACTATTCTGGATAAAATTCTGACTCATCTCTGACTCATGTATATATATGTATTCTTTCTGCGCATATACAAAGTTAAAACTCGCATAACTTCTTCATACTTTGTCCGTTTTACGCAAACCAAACGTCTATCTTGACCAGAATTTCGATACGAATGCAATGGTGCAGTCTTTTTTCCTTGATTCTGAATATTAAATTAATTATTACTTAATTTATCCTCTTTTATGTTAACGAAATTACGGGGTGTTACATTCCCCCTACTTAAAGGATTTCATCCTCGAAATCTCCAAGTTGAGAAGAATGCATATCCTACCATCTGTCATCCATCTACTCATCCATCAATCACTGGCATCCATTGTCCTTAAAGATTTTTAATGCTTATATGAATATATGCAAAGGTGTGTGTATATGTCCCAATACTAATGCGAAAATCAGATGGTCTGCTGATTCAGTTGACCTTCTTAATGCGATGTATGTTAGTTTCATGAATCCAATATGTATGCAAATAATCCTATTATAACATGTAAGCTTTATATGTATGTACACTCATTAGTCCAAGTGCATCATCCATATGCTAATTCATTCATTTCCATCCATAAAAAAAAAAGAAAATGCATACACATCCATATGCAGTATGAGAGTGATTGAGCTGATCTAGTGCATAATGTGTGTATATATGCGTCCACAGGAAACCACTGACAAACACTTGCTTCCACTCGCATCCACCAAACATAACATGTTTCAAACACATGTTTACATCCATAAAATTCCTATCTAAAGGTCGAAAAATACTATGGATAAGATATACTCAAATGATAGAAACAAGCAGTGATAAAAACTTTGTAAAATGAGTTAAGGACATACCCTCGAAAAGGAAACGGTACGAAGCACGAATCTTGTCTTCGGTCTTCCAAGTCGCATCTTCTGGGTTATCTCCCCATTGAATCTTTAGCAACATGATCTCTTTATTGTGTAGCTTCTTAACTTCTGATCCAAGGATACGGGTAGGGACTCGCCTGACTGTCGCCTCCCATTCCACTTCTACCTCTTCCAACATACTCTGCTCACAATTACTGTGGTGTCGTGCAGGCACTTCCGCGGATGAGAAACGTGGAAAACATCATGAACACTGGATAGATTTTCTGGAAGCTTTACTCTATAGGCCATTTGGAAAATCCTCTCAGTTATGGGAAATGGTCCCACAAACCTAGGTGCCAACTTCCCTACTGATCCGAAGCGAACCACATTCCACAAAGGTGATACTTTGATAAAAACTAAGTCTCCCACTTTAAATTCGATGACAGTCCTTCTCTTGTCTGCATAGGAATTCTTCCTATCTTGAGCTTTTTTAATCCGCCGTCGAATAAGGTTGATCTTTTCAGACGTTTCTCTAACCATATTTAGTCCAAGTAATAATCTTTCTGTAGATTCCTCCCAACAAGTTGGTGATCTACAGGGTCGTCCGTATAATGCTTCGAATGGTGCTATGCCGATGCTAGACTGATAGCTGTTGTTATAAGCAAACTCTACTAAAGAAAGGTGCTCTTCCCAAGTCCCTCCGAAGCCTAGGATACACAGCCTCAAAAGATCTTCAAGAATCATGTTTACCCTCTCCATCTGTCCATCGGTCTGAGGATGATAAGCGATGCTCAAACACAACTGTGTACCTAATGCTTCTTGCAAGCTCCTCCAAAATTCACTGGTAAAGATAGGGTCGTGATCGCTTACGATGCTGGAAGGTACTCCATGAAGATGAACTATCTCCTGAACATAAATTGCTTCCAACCATGATTCCAACCTCTTTCTCTTAACTGGAATAAAATGAGCGCTCTTAGTGAGTCTATCTACCACAACCCAGATACTGGTATTGCCTTTCTTCGATCTTGGCAAACCATCCACGAAATCCATAGAGACGCTCTCTCATTTCCACTAAGGAACCTCCAAAGGATGAAGTAGACCACTGGGCTTCTTTTGCTCAGCTTTAACTTGCTGGAGAACTATGCATTAGGAAACAAATTCGGCCACATCTTTCTTCATCCCAGCCCAAAAGAAAACCCTCTTCATGTCTCTGTACATCTTATCACCGCCTGGATGAATGGTCATCTTAGAATGGTGGGCTTCTTTTAGGACTGCCTTTATCAAGTTTCAGTTTGAGGAACACAAAGCCTTCCATCTCGTCGCAACCACCCCTTTTCATCTATGGCATATCAACTGAGGTGATTAGAAGTCTTCCCTCTTCTGAGCTTTCCCATGATGTCTAAAATCTATGGGTCGCCTTGTTGCGAAGCTCCCATCTGGTCTATAAGAGTTGGTCGTATCTCCAAGGACGCAAACAAATCAGGAAAAATCTCGATGGAGGGTTTAAAATAAAAAGCTGATATGAACTCCAAGTTCTTTCTCTCTACAAACAGAGGACTCATGGCCATCCTCTGCCTACTTAATGCGTCTGCCACCACATTATCCTTGCCAAGGGTATAAGCAATCTCAAAATCATAAGAATCTAGAAACTCCATCCAACGTTGTTGCCTTAAATTGAGGTCTTTCTGCGAGAACAGATACTTGAGAGATTTATGGTCGTTGTATAACTCGAACTTCTCTCCAAGTAAATTATGACGCCGCGTCTTTAATGCGAATACTATGGCAGCTAGCTCTAGATCATTGGTGGGGTAGTTCTTCTCATGAACTCTCAACTGTCTACCCCCATAACACACTACTTTCCCTTCTTGCATCAGAACCGCACCAAGCCCTGTACCACACGCATCAGTGTAAACGATAAACCCTTTCTTCGGGCACTCTCTAGCAAAGTGTCCGACATCTCCACAGTGGTAGCAAGAGTTCATCCTTCACTTATAGTCTTTAATTAAGTGACCTTCCTTCCCATAATTGTGACATTTTCTCCTATCCTTGACTTTATCGTTCTTCCCTCCTTTCTTCTGTTGTTGTTGCTGCCCCTTCTTGGGCCGCACCTTCCTATTTTGCGATGTCTCCTCAGCCTTCTTTTCTCCTTTGTCTTCCTCATGCATTAGGGCCATATCGACAAGCTTTTAAAAGGTGGCTCCCATTGGAATATTGGACATGGATAACCCATGCAGAGGTTCATTCAGCCCTTTAACAAACCGCAAAGCCCTATTGTGTTGTGTATCCACCAACTCTAACCCAAACCTTGCTAGCTGGTTAAATTTATTCACATAATCTTTCAACGTCAAGTTTCCTTGTTTGAGTGCTAAGAATCTCTCCATCTGCATGCTTCTCTCAGCTTGGGAGAGAAATTTCATTTTGAAGCTCTGTCTAAAATCTTCCCAAGTTTCCATCGGACGTCCAACTTGGGTGACTTCCCTCCAAAATGAGGCTTCGTATTTCAGTAGTCAGGCGGCTAATTGAACCTTCCTTCTATCCTCTACTTCAAAGATTACGAACAAGTCCTCGTCTCCTAGAGCCAATTTCGTGCTTCCACGAATGCCTCGTTCCCATGGAATGGCTTCCTTCCCATAGCACGGAAGTCTTTGCAGATATTGGCGAAGTTATCTGCTCTTGGAGGGGGAGGAGGAGGAATGACTGGTGTAAATGAGGGAGGAATATTTCCTTGGCCTTCGGCAGGCGTCGTGGCCTCCAAATACCTACGGAACCAACCGGGTATTGTAATGCCATCTGGGATATTAGGAATGTTTTGTTCCCCAGACATGCTGAAAAAGGAAAAAGGAAGAGATTTAGACAATGGACAAAAGGATATTACATATGGCTTTTTATGAAATGTTTTTCAAAGCAGACTTTTCTTTTTGAAAATGCTTTCTTTTAAAATCTTTTTGAAAATAATTTTCAAAAATTTTATCCAATCTGGTAACCTTCAGCTCTGATACCAAGTGTGGCACCCCACGCCCGTTAATGCCACTCACAAAGGGAATGCATTAAGTTTCGCGAAGCGTTATAGTTAAACAGACACAGAAATTTACAAGACAGACATAAATAAGATAGCAGCGGAAATATAAATTTTATTTCAAACACAGATCATATAGCGTGGTTCAAAATACCAGGAGTCTCAAAAACCATTACAACAACATAACTTCTATCTTTTAACATCAGAGTACATAAGTACTTAAAAGAAAGCATAATTTCCCAAATAAAAGAGACAAAGCCATAGCGGGGATAAAAACTTGAGCCATACTTCGAAAGAAGCTCTACCAAGATGATATCTGAGTCCTGACTAAGCCTGAGTTTTTCCTCCCTGAGAACCTAGGGGAGAAACGGAAGAAAGAAGGAGGAACAAGAGGGTCAGACATAAAGTCTGGCGAGTCTAGTGACATTTAGCAAGTAATTGAATAAAAGCAGCATGACAGACATATAAAGTGGATAAGAGAGATCACTACATAAATGGCAGGTGCGACAAGGTTAACAGGATAAGGTGTATATGCTTCTAATGGTTACTCTGCACTATTACTAGTATAACCAAAATTAGATGATCCCTTCCACTATAAGGTGGTAGACTTAGGGCATATGTCCAAATGTACCCTAACCACAACCCTAATCGATTGGCTCCCTACTCTGTAGATACTCTATGCCGGCACCACAGTAGGATGTATCACGTCTTAAAGTGGCAACCGCTCACTGATATGCACAGCCCCATATCTAATGGTGTCACGGTCATCTTATCCCCCTCTGCAAGGCTCATGCACGCACATGGCCTGGTCGGTTTGTACCGCCCACACCGTTCTCTATGTTTGGATCTCTTACAATCAGTCAGTAAGCGTGTCCCCTCTCCGCCTAGTACGACGTACTTTATTTGGTTACTGACTGAAATGGGTCCTACACAATATGATACAAGCTCTCCCCTTTGTCTTGTATCCCTCACTAGGTTTTCACTGACTATGTATACCTAGGTGCCTTTAATTACATAGCCCTATACCAGTTACGCATACCCTAAAAGGTGTCTTTAATTACATAACTTTATTATTTTCTCAGTTATGTATACCACAAGGTGTATTTAATTACATAACCTTATCGGGTTACGTTTGTGGGCCTATATGTAAATATTACCCACCCCCTCCAGAATTGCTTAACCCATCCACTATCCAACAAATTTTACTTAACCCTAACTTTAGTTCATAATCATACAATCCCTATGGATTAGATTTGGTTAAGTAGTTTAATTGATTACCATGTCCATTTATGGTTTATAATGGGCTAAACCTCCCACATTAGGCCTATAACTTGTGGATGTTGGATATGCCGGTCGGGCCCGAGAAGTCTTGTTCCACAGTTGGGCCTAACCTCATGTCTTAGCCTGATTCGTATTTGCGCACTTAGACCTCTTACATTAGGTTCAAAATTAGTGGCTGCTGGATTTGCTGGTCGGGTCCGGGCAGACTTCTACCACTAATGCAACCTAACCCCGTGTCATAAGTGCAATTGCAATTCCCAATTGTAATTACTAGAAATTCTATTTTTATTCAATTCTAACCTATGTATTAATAGGTGATTATGTCCCTTTTTCCCAAATAACTTGATTTATATGCCCAGCGATGTTTATATTCAAATTATGTCCATATTAACCCTTTTTCCCCTGTTCCTTAACTAGCGCACTCATAAAATTGGCGGGATGCCTAGGCTAGATAATAGCCTAGTCATAAATGATAAAAGGGATAAAATAATAGGAATATGACAAAAGTGATTGCTTAACATAACATGGCATAAACATAAACTAACATGGTGACAAGGTGGATATATAAGCATAAAACTGATGAACTTGTGGCAGTCAATTGATTCTAACATAACTATGATGTCACAATAAGCATAATTAGATTCAAATTAACAAATTAGATGTCCAACTAGTTTAGATCTAATATGATGGGCACAAGGTGATAAACTAGATCCAATTAACAAATTAAATGTCCACATAATTTAGATCCAACGGTTTAAAAGTGGAACTACACAAATAAGGCTTAAGGTTCACGTCATAGCATGTCATAGAACTACAATGGATCTAACAAGATACGAATTTAGATCAATAGTTAAAATAAATCTAGCACAAATCATAGAATACCACAAAGGATATAATAGATCCAACAAGATAGAGATTTAGATCCAAATCCTAACCAATTCAGAATGTCATATGTTTATGATTTACAATGGATCTAATATAACTTAAGCATATGAAAAAATCCAAGTCATAGTCATGTTATATTTACTTTTAAATATTGAAATCTAAAAGCAACTAGAAACTCACAGTGTTAGGATTAGAAAATAGAGAAAGAATGGATCTTGAATCTCTAGATTTGATTTGCAAAACTGATAGTTGTAGAAGATAACAGTTTAGTCCAGACACCGGCAGAGTTTGGCCACCATGAATTCCCAATGAAGAAAATATGAGGAATGGCCATGTATATATAGCTGCAGAACCCTCTAAAACCGACTGCCACCTCAGCCCTAGGGGTGTTGACACCCTTGTGGGTGGGTCGACCCATAGGTCGACACCCCTAAAGGCGGGTCGACACCCCTCTTGGGGGTCGACCCCTAGAGCGGGAAATCTGCCGGCACTTTTCAGTTTTCGAATTTGAACTATTCTAGATAAAATTCTGACTCATCTCTGACTCATGTATATATATATATATATTCTTTCTGCGCATATACAAGTTTAAAACTCTCATAACTTCTTCATGCAGTGTCCATTTTACGCAAACCAAATGTCTATCTTGACCAGAATTTTGATACGGACGCAATGGTGCAGTCCATTTTCCTTATTTCTGAATATTAAATTAGTTATTATTTGATTTATCCTCTTTTATGTTAACAAAATTACGGGGTGTTATAGTTCCCTAGTCTTTCAAACAGCTTTTGATCAGTCGCTCGTTCATGCTTCGGTCGATTGCTCATACCTTGGTCGCTCGCGCATTAGAGAGTCGGTCATACAACATCCATCTGACTCGCACATCATTGGATTGGTCGCATGTCACATGGTGGTCAAGAATACAAGGTGGATCGAGCATATTGGCTCGCACATCCCCAGGGTCGGTTAAGCACTGAATTGGTCAAGACAACTGGTTACAACTGGCAGTGGCATTTCCGTAATTAACTGCGTGAGCGATCCACAACATGCATATACAAATCTCAGCTCACCATTTCATTCCAACCTCTCCTATAAATAGGCCATGGCTTCCATACTTTTAGGGACTGAATTTTATGACCCCTGAGGGCTGGCAAGTTGCTTTCTCTCCTATTTCAAGTGATTCTAACATCGTTTAGCACCCCAAAAGTGAAGATCTAGAGCCTAATACGTCGTGAAATCCGTTAAAATCGATTAAGTGTCCTATAGATTTAATATTCTTCCTTCATATTCCTTGCATTTGAAGAGATTTGATCTTGTCATCGCTGATTTGCAAAGATTAAAGCGAATTTCTAGTGTAAAAGAAGCAATGAATGTACTTAGAGATGATTCTAGCCTTGTAACTCTCAAATTCATAATGAAAATCATTGCCAAAGTGGACGTAGATTTTTTTAGATCGAATCACTATAAAAATCTTTATGTGTTTACTTTTTTGTTGCGGTTGTGGTCTCATTCCTAACCGTTTGGTGAAGTGCCTTCATGGCACCTTTGGTGTTTGAACTAATTTCAGTTTAAACATTTGGCACCCACCATCGGGCCGCGTTTGTATCTCTTTTTCTTCACACATTTCTCAAGTTAATGAGCCTTGCCTTGATGTTCTAAGCCTTCTTCTATTGTAGATCCGCTAGATCTAAGATCCAGATAAATCAACAAACTCTCTTATAAGTTCAAGGCCTTTCCTAAGTCAGGGGTAGACCGAAGAATGTCACTAACAAGACTATCGAGGAGACCAACAAACTTACCAACAATGCTACACCGCTCATCAACCACTTTGAAGTAGGTGAATCTTCTAGAGCTGGAGCGATTGTAATAAGGAAAGAGTTGGATGAAGTTATTGTGGGTCTAACAAGTCAAATAGATATCTCAAATAAGGCTATGCTAAAAAGTTAGAATCCATGTTCTCTATTCAAGCCGAAACGACGAAAGTTACCATAAATGCCACCCATCCTCAACCTTCTAGAACTACCCGTACGGAAAACGCGGGTTCTTCCTCTTCAAGCCCAAATCGAGAAAATTATGTACAGGAGGTTGCAGATCCTGATGATCTTCATCATAAAGAAGCAAAACCACCCACATGCAACCATTCTGATAAAGCAACCTCTCGACAAGTGCTTGGTTCCACCAAAGGGGCACCTCCCTAAGAGGGAGGCCCATGACCCCGGAATCCAAACCGTGACCATTTTCTTAGGTAGACATTCAATGAGGATGGCATCCTCCCCGTGGACCAGTACAAAAAAGAGGAGCGCATATCGAGAATGGTTCACAAAATCATAGATAAAAGCTTGAAAAAAGTGGACGATGAAAAAGAGTGGGGATTCGCTCGTACTAAGACCCCACTCATGGAGAGGATCAAGATGGCTCCATACCCGAAAAAATTCAAACCTCCAATGGTACAAGCCTATAATGGGATTGGTGATCCCAACATGTTCTTGTTCAAATACGACCAACAAATGGATGGGGCGCGTGCCACGGATGAGCTTTAGTGCCTGTACTTCCCAACTTATCTAGAAGGGATGGCTTCCCATTGGTTCACAAAGTTGCCATGAAAGTCTGTGGATGATTTTGCTACTTCGACCAAACTATTTAGAGAGCAGTTCACGCTTCAAGCAACTAAGGTCCGGGATGTTATGGACCTGAATGAGCTAGAGTAGAGGCCAGGAGAATCCATCAAGGCTTTCCTCACTCAATTTAATGCTGCTGTAGCCGAGGTCGGAAATCATGAGCCTCACTTAGTGTTAATGACATTAAAATGGGCCATATGCAAGAAGACCAAATTTGGGCGATGGATCAAGAAGAAGAAGCCGACCATGCTTTATCAACTTTTCGATAAAGCCGAGAAATATATGAGTGTCGATGAAGATCCAGCCTATGCCCTAGATGGTCCTGAAAGTGGTGCACAGCCTGAAAAGAAAGATAATAATGCGCAGAATAGCCAAAAGAATCCCGGTGGTCAAAAGAGGAGCTACGATGGAAAGGATAATCGGGCTAACAAGAAATTCCGCTTCTTCAAGAATTCAGATTTGACTCCTTTGAACGACACCGTGGAAAATATATTCATGGCGACTAAGGATGCTGAGTAATATCCAACATCGGGGAAAAAGGATTAATGATGCTGCAATAAAGTCAGGAAGGTTCTGTCGATTCCATAACCAACCAGGCCACAATACGAATGAATGCAGACATCTGAAGAGCTTGATTGAGGAGTTAATAAGGAAGAATAGACTCTAGCAATATGTGAAAAACCCGCAAAATACTCAAGCCACTTAAGGGCAAAGAAACACCTGTAGGATTGTCTAGGCTGAGGGAGTATAATCCCGTTGTTGTTATTCCAAGACATCAACACGATCTCAAGAGGACCCCACCGGAAGAAGCAGGGGGACATCGTGAAGTATACTGAAGAAATGAAAAACCTTCCGAAAGAAGAAGAACTCATAGTCATGAACAATGCCTTTCCCACTAAAATGCCAAAAACTTCATGGGACGATGTTGTATTCCAAGACAGAGATTCAGACAGATTGCTAATACCAACGGTTGATCCTATGGTTGTTACCATCGGTTTGGGTCATGCTAATGTCTGGAGAGTCTTGGTAGACAGTGGGGCATCTGTCAATGTTATTTTCATTAATGCATTCAACAAGATGAATTTTCTATAGATGATGTGAGAGCTTTCCAGAATATGATCCATGGGTTCACGGGATAACCTACTCAGCTGATTGTCATCATCAACTTGCTTGTTGAATTCATAGAAGGAGAACATAAGGTTGCCATAAAGCAATATTTTGTCATAGTCAATGAGCTTTTGGCCTATAATGCCTTCCTTGGGAGACCAGATCTAGCCGCATTCAGGATAGCAATGGCTCCGTGATGCCTGACCATGAAATTCCATACTGAAAATGGGGTCGGTGTGATTAAAGGCGACCCGGAGGCAGCAAGGGAGTGCTACATGGTAGAACTGGTTGAAGCTAGGAAAAAGGAGACGAAGAAGAATGTGGAGGTTCCACTCCGCATTCATGACTCTCCATTGTAGCAACTAGGGTGGCGCCCTTACATTTGCGAGCATATCGGAGCTCAAAAAGAAATGGACCCAAGGAAAACCAGTGTAGAGGGAACTAGAGTGGCAACAGCTGAAGCCATGATCTCAATTCCAGTGCAAGATAAAGATCCTGACAAAGTATTAAAAATAGGTTCTCAACTGAGCCTGAGTTGCAAAAAGAATTAACTTTGTTTTTTAAAAGAGAATTTGGATGTTTTTGCTTGGACACATTCTGTATATGTGGAATTTCATCAGATACAATAGTGCATAAATTGAATGTTAATCCAAGTTTAACTCCAATAAAACAAAAGAGACGAATTCAAGGGCCTGAAAGATCTGTAGCATTAAAAAAAGTAGATAGGTTGTTCGAAAACAACTTTATACGAGAATCTACATATCCTGATTGGGTTTGTAATCTGGTCCTTGTCAAAAAGTCCAACGGCAAGTGGAGGGTGTGCATAGCTTGTTCAGACCTCAACAAGGTGTGCCCCAAGGACAGTTTCCCTTTGCACAGATTTGATCAACTTGTTGATGCAACAGCGGGACACGAAATATTATCTTTTATGGACGCGTACTCCAGATACAATCATATTGTGATGCATAAGCCGGACGAGGAAAACACGAGATTCATAACAGATAGAGGCTTGTATTGCTACAAAGTCATGTATCTCGGATTGAAAAACGCAGGAGCAACATACCAGCGCCTTGTGAATTCCATGTTTAAATCCCAGATTGGTAATACAATGGAGTCTATGTGGATGATACGCTGGTGAAATCAAAGAGAGCTAATGATCATCTAGAAAATCTGGCTGAAATATTTCATATCCTCAGAAAATATGGGATGAAGCTAAATCCTCTTAAATGCTCATTCGGAGTTGCATCGGGAATGTTTCTCGGGTTCATGGTCAACGCCCAGGGCATTGAAGCAAATCCATCTCAAGTCACACCCTGCGAGAGATCCATGCTCCTAGGACGAAGAAAGAGCTTCAAAGCCCAAATGGGAAAGTAGCTGCGCTTAATTGATTTATCTCAAAGGCCATAGACCGGTGCATTCCACTCTTCGATGCCTTGAAGAAAGGAAAAAAGGATTTCCAATGGACTCCTAAATGCCAAACAGCTTTCGAAGAGTTGACCAAACACATGGAGTCACCACCGATGTTGTCAAATCTTAAAGATGGGGAAGAATTGTTCCTATATTTTGCTGTCTCATCTCATGCATTAAGTGTTGTGCTTCTCCGGGAAGATGACAAGGTTCAATGGCTGGTTTACTATATCAATAAAAGGCTTGCTGGGGCAGAACTAAACTATCCCAAGTTAGAGAAACTTGCTTATTGTTTGCTTATCGCCTCTAAAAAGCTAAGGCCATACTTCCAAGCCCATCCTATAAGGTTCTCGCTGACTAACCGCTAAGACAAGTTCTCTTTCGCCCAGAAACTTCGGGGAGATTATTGAAGTGGAACATAGAGCTCAGCAAATATGACATCACTTACCATCCTTGGAGAGCGATTAATGGGCAAGCTTTAGCATATTTTATCGTTGAGTTCACGGATAGGGGGAAGAAACATAAGAACCAGCAGAGACGGTGGCTAGTTGGAAGTTATTCATTAATGGATCTAGGAATGATTACTGCTCGAGGGAAGGAATAATCCTGGAAACTTCTGATGGCCACTCCCTATGCTACGCCCTAAGATTAGAATTCCCATCAACTAATAATTAGGCCGAGTATGAAGCATTAATAACAGGATTGAAATTAGCAAAAGAGTTGAATCTGAAAACCTTGCTAATTCTTAGTGACTCACAACTGGTAGTATGTCAGGTTCGTAAAGAATTCCAGACCAAAGTCGGAAACCTTCCCGCTTATCTTACTAAAGCCTTGGAACTTCTCGACGATCCCGACTACTACACAATATCTCGTATTCCCAGGGAAGAGAATTCAAAGGCAGATCCTCTCGCTAAATAAGCCAGTTCCTCAGATGCGCAACTACTTGGTTTGATTCCCGTCAGCTCCCACTATCGAAGAAGTGGATATTGACTTGATTATGGAGACTTCTGAAGAGCCTGTACCCTGGATGACCCCAATCAAGGAATATATCCTTAACGGAACACTTCCAAAGGAACAAAAAAAGTGACGGAGAATATTGCACAAAGCTCCATTGTACCTCATCCAAGATGGAAGGCTATACAGGCTAGGCTTCTTTATGCTTCTGCTGCGATGTGTAAATAAAGAGGAGTCCAGAGCAATCTTGGCAGAATTACATGAGGTAGAGTGGGGAGGTCACACAGGGTGGTCAAACACTAGCCAAGGAAATTCTGGGATATGGCTACTTCTGGCCCGATGTGAATCTGGATGCAATGACCTATGAAAAGAAATGTGATAGATGCCAAAGATTTGCAAAGATTCCAAGCGCACCTCCCACAGAATTGACTCAAATGGTCAGTCGATGACCATTCGCCATCTGGGGCATAGATTTAATCAGAGCGTTGCCTACCGCTAAATCAAGCATGAAGTATGCAATAGTAGTCGTTGACTCTTTCACCAAATGGGCCGAAGTTGAGCCACTAGCTACTATTACTTCGAAAAAGGTGATCAACTTTGTTTTGAAGAACATCATCTACAGATTCGGGGTACTGCAGAAAATAATCACCGTTAACGAGACTCAATTTGAAAGTAGTGAATACTTAGATTTTTTTTGCTAAATACAACATTAAGAAGAGTTTTGTAGCCGATGCTCATCTGCAGGCCAATTAGCAAGTTGAAGCAATCAATAAGATCTTAAAGTCGACCATCAAGAAGCGTCTTGAGAAAGCCAAACGTGTTTGGGTAGATGAACTTCCCCTTGGACTATGGGCATATCGCACAACTCATAAAACTGCGACTGGGCACACTCCATTCCCACTTGCATTCTGATCTGAGGCTATGATCCCGGTAGAGCTGGAAGTTCCTAATCACCACAGAATCCACTTTGATCAAGAAAAAATGAGAAGCTGCAACTTGAAGCACTTGATTTGCTCGAAGGAAAGTGGAAAGAAGAAGAACTCAAAATTGCTGCTCATTAGAGAAGGATAGCCAAACATTTTAATTCAAAAGTCAAACGGATAACCTTTGAAATTGGGAACCTTGTTCTGAAGAGAATTATGACAGGAAATGGAGTATTCGGACCTAACTGGGAAGGACCGTATATGATAAGCCAAAAATTCTCAGATGGCACCTACGAACTAAAAACGATGGATGGGACCCGACTTCTCAGAGCCTAGAATAACATACACCTCCGTCACTACTTTGCTTAATATTTCTTTCACATATTTTGAAAAGTTGTAAACATCATGCATTGTAAATACCATGCAGCGTTGTCACAAGCTTTGTACAAATTGATGAAAGAAATTGCTTTACTTGCCTAAATCGTACATTTGCAAATTCTTGTTTACAAGTTGCTAAAATTAGATTTTGATTGCAGGTCCCTTAAACGAACATTGACGCATTCATAACCTAGTAAAGCCTGGTGGCCGTTATAGCACATCCCGATTGGGATAGCTCAAGCTCCCATTGCTCAATTCTTAAAACATCATTCGCAACAAATATGAAGGTGTGGAGCACAAAATTACAAATAAGGGCCACCAGGAACTGCATGGTCAAATGATGCGGTGTTCAAACTACATACAAAGTTTTAATTTTCACCGTAAGGGCACCTTCTTATTTGCAAGGTCCAGGACCCTAGTTCTAACAAGTCATGGTAAAACCGATAAATGAACTAGCGTCCTCCCCATGAAACGATGCAACTCCAAACCAAAGACCTCCCCGAGGGGAACCTAGTTGATCGTCAGTGGTATTAATATATGACCCAATTGTGACAAACACTGGGCTTTCAAACCAAAGACCTCCCCGAGGGGAACCCAGTCGATTGTCAGTACCATTAATACATGACCCGATTGTGACAAACCCTGGAATTCTAAAGAACTCTTTGGGGGCATCTAATCAGACGATGGGTCTTCCAAATCCAGTTACTAACGGACTTATAAAAGACCTCTTCGAGGGCATCCGATCAGATGCTGGGTCTTCTAAATCCAGTTACTAATAGACTTTAAAGACCCCTTCGGGGGCATCCGATCATAAGCCGGGTCTTCCAAATTCGATTAGTGATGGACCTGAAAGACCTTTTCAAAGGCATCCGACAAATTCTATAAGTTGATGAATATCTCAGTCACAATGAATAACGGATTTACAAAGACCTCTTCGGAGGCACGAAAACCAAGGCCTCTCCAGGGGCATATGTTCAAATCTAATCTCTGGAAGGGCATGGACCGCCAGGTTAGCGGGAAATATGATTGAATATACTAAAAATATAAGACCTCTCAAGCAGGGGCACAAGAACAGAAATTCCTCTCCATTAAAAGGTATGAGTTTGATTGACTAGACAGGAAATCCTTGGATCAAGAACAAGCCAGGAAAATTCAAATGTGACGGCAAAAGCATATGACCAGGAGATTCTAAATATAGTCAATCACAAATTTCATGTCTAACCTTTAAAGTATGTGACGAATTTTGGTATGGGGGCATTACCACCGCATTAAGGAAATTCAATAACGCTCACTTAAACATACCATAAGATTGTCATAGCTTTACACTAAAGGCTTGGCACCTACAAGGATTACTCCGACCAACATAGTTGAATCCCTTGAAATGGCTAAGGCAAACTCGAGAACTTCAATACGGTGGTAAACAGAAAAAGTGGTTACTCACGGAAAAGAAGTCTTAAATGCTGCCCTAGCCAAAATCAAGAAAATTCAATAAAAATTGGTCAAGTAAATCCAGTTAATAATGATCCATGGCTACAATTGAAAAAAAAATCATTATTTACAAAAAGGTACCGCGAGATCATTATAACATCAGGCATTGCAATAACAAATTGCAATAAAAAATGACTTATGATATAGAGAATTTGTGTCGTAAGCATGAAAAGAAAAAAGGTGTGGAATGCAAAACAAGAAAGTACAACAAAGCAAAAGTAAAAGCTTAAGTACAATAAGAAGAACACAGTTTCATTGCAGCAACACAGAGCCAGATCACAGGATCACAAGTCAAGTACAAAAGTATCATACATAAATGTGCGTGAAGTAACAAACGTACAGTAATGAGCGAGGGCCGACACTCGCATATACAACCAACCTGAATACAAAAATCATAGAACTAGAGCAAAGCCATGAATACTACTTCTTCTTACTGCCATACATCAAATAGGGTTTAGTGGAGGAAGGAGGAAGAGTACTAGCTGGCTGTTTCTCGTCCTTAGCCACTGGACCATTGGGGCTTTCTTGAGACGACAAAGTTATAACTCTTTTCTTGTGTGCAGCATGCTTTCTTCCTTTGCATCCTGAAACTGATGACGTTTTGGATTTATGTTGTTTCGGGTCCTCGATCACCTTGTCTGCGGTCTCACCAGTATGATCAGAGTCCTCCTCACACGGAATGTAGTCTGCATCATCACCTAAGTCAGCAATTGCAGGAATTTGAGTATTCTGAGAACCCGGAGTGGCAAAAGCAAGAGGAGATGGATCACCCGGAGCAGTAGATGCTAGGGCGAGAGGAACTGACATTAAAGTTAAACTAGTTATGATAGCTTCAGTCGTCGTTGCCTTTCCTGCATCAGGAGAAGGTGATGGTGAGATTAAACCTAATGCTGATGAACAGTGAGCATGAAATGCAGACGCCCCAGGTAGAGGGCATAGGCAGTCTAAGTATAGCATAGTTTGGATAATTTCAGTTTTACCTACAGCTACAAGTCTTGGTTGTATGTTTCTGTAATGGCCCGAATTTCCGTACCCTTTGGGTCGACTAATAACACCACACGTCCAACCCAAATTGCACAGAAATACGAATCATTAGTAGAAAGAAGTTAGAGGATGAAAAATAGAAAGAAAGATAAATTAGAGTAGAAGAAAATGAAGATCATAAACTCAAAGCAAAACAAATAAAATATATATTAGATAATATAACTTTGAAATACAAATCAGTGCCTTTATATACATACTATCATCAAAGCACAACAACTATTCTGGAACAGTTATAAACACCTGTTTCCAGATATGAACATAATACACACCAGAAAATATGATAGTCTATAACTAACTGGTGAAGCCTCCTGCTTCAAGCTCCTCCAAGTGAATACGTAATATCCTAACTACTTGACTGCCCGTACAAATTTGGGCACCCAAGAGTTTAGGGAAAACAAAACAAACTAAACTTTGGGTCAGTCATGGGACTGGTGTGAGTAAGCTCCAACCATTTGTTTAACTTTCAAAAATCTTTTCAAAGAAATGATAATCGTGAGACCGATCCACACATAAACACGGATGGTTTTTACCTTACGATAAACAAAAATATTTTTGATATCATATCCCGTGATATTGTAATAGTGTCTGCATCAAATAAATAGAATCTAGCGGAACGCTCACATCTCATGCTCCATATATAATATAAAATCAAAAACCACATGGCGCTTATTGGAGATTGGATTTCCAATATGACAAGGTACGGAACCACCTTCTGATAGTGTATCTCTAGAGGGTAATACACTGGCTTCAACAAGAACATATTGCAACCTGGCCCACACATAGCTAGCTACTCATTTAACTTGAGTGTACCGAGCATATTATCACCAACATTTGTAATTAGCAATTGTTGCCGAAGCATATAGCAGCGAATAGAATAAGAAGCAAAAAATGGAATTTCTCTAGATCAGGTGATAATTCCCCTAATTGGAATGACCCACATAGCCATGTTGCCTGCCCGATTTCTGTCATTTCCCAGGTGATGAGGCTTGAGGTCACGATTATCTTTCAGAACATCTTGTCACCAATTACTTGAATATCAGGTCGTCAGACATTCGTCCATATACATTGTCCTGGGACAGGACAAACAAAAGGCACCATTCTATTAACTGTTCTTGGAAAATTTCCACCTAGGATTGATAGAACAACCCTTGCACTTAACTCCGTCATCATATGTCTTCAACATAAGTTGATTCGTAACGCTTATGCCAACACGGAGTGGTTTCCAGGTAATAACCTGATCTCGATCTCTCCATATTGACAACGGGGGTATAAAATAAATCAAAACTTTGATAGTTGGTGACTTAACTATCAAAGAAACACCCATACAATCAACGGTCCTGTTTCCAATTGGAAATTCAATCGGTCAAGCATCAAACAACACTGGACCCTTTTTAAATTAATTTCTTATTATATTATCATTTCCAATTCCCATTTCCCATCTTTTGTATCCTTTCAAAGCTCTATTTTCTCTCTCAGTTCTTGGAAAAAACATTTCCAATATCCAAATTCCTTTATTCGAGAGAACATCTCTTATTTTAGATAGAAAAAATTTCTAAATATTCACGTATCCTTATTTCCTGCATTCAGAAAATATACGTTATTAATATCGGAAAATATTTCCATATTCCATTTCTTAATTCCTCGTTGACTAATTCATTTCATTTCTTATACATAGAAAATATCTCTCATTTTATTTGAGTAAACATTTCAAAATCCTTTATTAATACGATGTTATAAAAATATTGTTATTATAACTCAAACCATTTATCATTTATTAACTAACCGTATTGCTAACCAATCTTAACTAACGAACCTTAACCATCTCTCCATCAATCACGAAGTCAATCAAGTTGGGGTATAATTACCTCTCAGATCTTAAATTAACAACATTCTCAACTTTGAAATGTTCAAAGCTAACAACTTCAAACAAAACATCGCTTATGCAACTCTCAAATTCAGTATAAGAATCCACTTCTTTTATGGAAAAACATTGATTATAACGGTGGTGTTATAATCGCTATTTCCAATTATTTGATTTATAAAACATTTATTTTAACGATAACATTACAATCCCTGTCTAGATTTATAGAACATTTATTATAACAGTAGCGCTAAAATCACTGTTTAGATTTATAGGACATTTATTATAACAGTAGCATTAAAATCACTGTTTAGATTTACAAAACATTTATCATAGCAATAGCTTTATAATTGTTGTTTCCAAATTTTTGATATACAAAAATACAACTTGTACTTATTTGTTAGACCAAAAAATGGCACTAACACCCAATTGATCATGTTTCGTAGAGAATGATCGAGAAGAATAATCTAAAATCATAGGAAATCAATCAACACACAAGATTTATAGTGGTTCGGCGTTAACGAGCCTACATCCAATTCATAATTTCTTAATTCAACATAGAATTACAATTACAAGGCTTTGAATCACTCGAACACTCGATTACAATGAATTTGTCTCTCGGAATTCATGGATTCTATTGGAGAAGATGGTGATTTTCTGTGGAAGAATAATGGTCATGACGGCCATGAACGAACTGACCACCAAAGGTCCCCTTAAAGTGGTGCGAATTCATGTATTTATAGACATAAATTCGGTTAGGATGAATGGCCACCTAGAGGCACCAGAGAAGATCTCGTGAGTAGCGGAGAGTGTGGGTAAAGGCTCCTCAGTTTAGGTCTCGCCAAGTGTCCACTGATCCGTAAAAATAGGCGAGAGCATGGGTCCAAACCGCTGCGCAGAAATCAACCCAGGCAGGTTGGATCCCACCTGATCCGATCCGATCCGATTGTACTCTTCAAATCCATCTAAAGTGATTGCTTTAGGTAAGTAGGATCGGGTCTTGACTACTCCGATCCGAACCGATGCCAAACAAGAGCTAGTCGCCACCACGTGTAAGTGTGCGATGCGGATCAGGTCTAATCCAATCCATCCGATCTGAGCATCCGATCCGTGTAGCTTCGTGAGGCAGAGGTGTACTTGTCAAGATCCGAACCAATCCAAACACCAAGATCCGATCCGAAGCCTGCATACATGAAAATGTTAAGTTCTCCAATACAATCGTCGCTTTCATCCAAGTGGTTACCGATCAATGCTTTGATCACTTAGGCTTTGTGTTGCCTGGTCACAAAGCAGGTTAACATTTTGCCCCCCAAAGTACATCTTATTGAAAATGAGATGTGCTTTGAATAAGTCGAGTTGTATCTTTTTTGGAACGTCATCCACCCTTGAGGAGGTTTCATCAGATTGTTGTGTCCTATTGAGTTGTTCCGTCGTACGGATCTTTTCCTGTATAAATGGCTTGTTATATACCGCATTGCTTTCGTTGATGTTTATCGAGCAAAATTCCATGGCCATAATGGTTTATATGATCAAGTAATCGTTTAAACCTCGTTGAATCAAGAGGTTAAATTCCTTCATCATAGGTCATGTAGTATCATTGACTCCCGTGTGAGATTGTACATGCACAAGTAAATGCCAAACGATGTCATCTTCCTAAACAAGTCAAGTGCATTACTAAGCTAGGGTCACTTTTATGTATAAGTCAATGTATAAAATAGCCATCCAAGTCATAGGGTGGTGTTGGCATTTTCGTGTTTTGGGCTAGCATCTGGATTGTTAGGACCGACCGCAGCAGAGTCGGCATATGAATCTGTAATTTTTGCTTGGATTTGGGCTATCTCGATATCAAGATATTAATCTTGGACTCCATGATTGCATCTAATCGCAATAATAAGGATTACAAAAGCCACGATCACTCCGGATCATGTCAACAGAAAATCAGACATCGATAGTTGTGTCGGACCATATTGGGAGAATTCCACGACCGCTCCAGATTGTTTTATAATTCCGTGATCACATACGAGTCAGTACGAGATGCTTCCCTTCGATGTAACTGCTATTTGAGTCTTTGAAGTCACATTTGACCCATAAGCTAGTTTATTTGAATACGCAGGACAAATTATGTAAAATTCTGAAGATATAACGACACATATGCTTTAAATCTTGCTCCAAGCCAGGGTCATCTTCAAAGTCAGCATATGAATTTACGCTTGTGCTCTCAATGCCTTTGGAGGACAAGAGAAATCTATGCTTATACCCCCAGAGTCAGTGGGGGTTGAGTCAAGTCAATCGAACATCCAATCTTTAAGCCTTTATACTTCTCGTCGCTGCATCGGATAAGAGTTGCAGATTCAATGACCTTGGCCAACCCAAGTCATTCTGTGCTCCCTCTTGAGTCAGAAAAAGTTGGATGTATACGCAAATGGTCGAATTACACTTTCTTTTATATCATCTTTTATCTTTAATCAGATAGTGAGGATTGCCTCATTGGGTGTCAGCGGACTCGGTAACTCCCATCGGATCAGTTGCGGAGTTCAGTGAGCTTGTTAAATGCGAGTGGATGAATGTTGTTATGAAATTAGTTGGGCCCCTCCGTTCATGCTTTGGCATAATTCGAAATAGTCATCATAGTCTTGTTGAGTCTACCTCTCATGCTTGGTTCCATTAAGCCTGACAATCTAGATTGCGGGCTTGATCAATGAAATTGGTCATTTCTAAAATTGTACATTTCTGCCCGTCTTTTCCGGGGCTTTTATTTTCTCTTTATCGTTTCAGTAGTCAAATGACGCTCCATTATTTTTAATGAAAACGTTGAGAACATCCATTTCAATATAGATACCCTCTTGTTGCAGGAATTTGTCTGTCTTAGGGTAGGATTTTCCAACGTTTCTAGGAAAATCTCATGGTAGTGACATACCGAGATTTGTTTCATAGGTGAATTCACCAATTCCTATTGGTGGGTCTCTATGCAGAGAGATCTTGAAGTCTGAGATATCCAGAATACCGGATACTACTATAAATAACACCATATATGGTCTAGGTTGATTTACTGATGCCACTACGGCTTGGAATCTTTCAAGGAATGCATGCAGGGTCTCGCCGGAGTTCTGTTGAAGCATCAATTAATGTTGGCAATCTGGCCCTTGTCTTTGAGAAGCTGTCGCCAATTGTCCAATTTAGCGCTGGTGCCCCCGGTATGAAGTCTTGAAGTGGGTGGAAGCCAGTCTCTGGCTTCTTGGTTGCGCATATAATAGCCATCAATCAGGCTTCTGTCCTTTAATTTTAGATGGTAATCCGTTGCTCGGATGTATGCGGTTAGTCTTAAGGAGTCATTCTTTTGTTTACAGTCTAGGATCTCACGGAACTCCGATGATGGTAACTGTGCATAAATTCCGGGGATAGTCGAATTACATTACACGAAACTTGTATCCCATGCCCCCATCTGCGGGGGTTTTCGCTAAGTGATGAGCATCAAATCCATTTCTTTTCTGAATTCATACTCCCTCATCAAGTTGCGAGTTGGAGTTTGATGCAAAAATGATTTGTCCGTGTCAAGCTCATGTTAGTCTTTAGTCTCCCATCCAAACTCTGAGGATCGGAGTCGGGTGGCGATAAGTTCAGATTATACTCTCCTCAAACGCTCCCGTTTGCCCTCTGTATTAAGGAATGAGGAGCTTCATGTTGAAATTGAGCTGGATTTGAATCATTCATCTGAATTGGAGCAGAGGTTGGTCGAACTCCGTTTGAGTTTCAAATGGTTCTTGCGTTGCCACCATTTTTAGCCAAAATGTTATGATCAAAGGTTGTGTGATGTACATGTCTAGGAGGAGGATGATCATCATTACCAACTTGTCCTAGAGTCTCGTGCGATCTGAACATCGGAGCGGGGAGTGTTTGAGCCAAATTCGTTGTTGCTTGAATTCCACAATGCTTGCTCCGGCAAGTAAGCCATAGTTGCTCAACCTTCCATCTATCCAAGTATAGAAGTTGCCCATCATTTTCTGTTGCTTCCGAAGAAGTTCGTCTTGCCGAACCATCTAGGTTCTCAATTTAGCAATGGCACCATCCATTTCATATCTAGTTTGACATGCTAAGGGATCATCGCGAAAGGTAATCTTTCGACTTCCCTCGTTCCTTGTGCCTCCCGCGCCAACATCCTCAGCATGAAAGAAAGATCTATCTTCCTTCTTGTTAACCCTCAGGTCGGAGTATCAAGCAATCCGTTTCCTTGCAAGATAGAAGTCAAAGTAATAGCGAATAAATTAGACACAGAGATACAAGTTATGCCATTTGTAAATATTTTCAACAATATGCCCCCAGTTCAAGGGTAACGGCGAAAGATCGGTTGTTGTATCACATCCCTTTCAAATTTAGACATTGATGCATGGAAAAGAGGTAGTGCTTTCAAGGCTTAAGTGATTGAGTTATCCAAGTTCTCAAGTTATCGCACTTTCCATTCAGTGTATTTGCGAGGTGACACTTATCGTTGCACTTGGGCTATGGCTAGTCACACGTGGGTGTGTATGCTGATTCGATATATCACTCTTAAGGCCTCCTTTCGGTCACTTCCTTAAGTCGTGTGACACGTCATTAAACAATCCACTCTCAAGGCCTCCTTTCGGTCGTCGCCATGATTCGCATGGGAAGTTTAGCATTGGGCATCAGCGTCAGCCTTTTGGACATGGCCATTTGTTTGTTTTCCACTGGCCTGCTATGGTTATCGCGAGTGCGGCCCTCGCATTCTTGTCATGTTATCTTGTACAAGCCTATACTCTATAAACAAAGCGAATCTCTAAGTAATAGGTAATAAAGCATATCACAATCAAATAAGGGTTTCAATTCAGAATCCCTACAATCAAATAGTATCTAACAAATCATATAGAATTTATCTAAGGGGTGGAGATGTGTGTGTATGCCCCGATTAATAGTGAATAAAGTGCCTGGCCAGGGCTTGTTTGGGATTGATTAGGATTGACAGTGCATTGCTCCCCATGTCCGAACATGAAAGGTTCGGGCTCAGCTTTCAATCTTGCCCCCAATACTACAGTGGGGTATGAGCCCTTTTATGACATGTAGTCAATATGCCTTTATACTCTCCTGTCATATTCCCAGGATAGAATTTGAACTCAGCTCTCAGTCTGCTCCCCGATCCTTCAGCAGGGTAGGAGTTCTTGTGGCGCCAGTCCCTGGTGCCTTTATACTCTCCCGTCAAATACCCAGGGTAGAGTGTGGTTAAGGCAGTCTTTAATCGTGGTGCACCTTCATGCCCTGTGGACTTCGTCTTCCCGTCCTTTATACTCTTCCTCAAGTTATGGGGTTAGAGTTATTTAGGCGAACAGTCGCATCATTCGCCTCAGCGCTCCTTCTACGCTCTATTTCCAAGAGCGGGAGTCCACCGTGTCGAGTGTCGTTCTCAAACTCAGTTTTAGTCCTTACTCCACGCTTCACTCTGGCGGATGGAGTTTTTTCCGGCAAGCGGTCGGGTCACACTCGCCGAGGCGCTACCTCATAATCCCTGATTCATGGGTAAAGGTGGCCATTTGCAATAATCAAGTCTCTCTCGTCCTGCCGACTCGTGGGATGGAGTTTGGTCGGACATTGCAGTATCATCATTTAAACACTCTCTCAAATCATGAGAATTATAGTCATGGAACGATTGGTCTTTAATCCTGGGGTGCCCCTCACACTCGTCGTAGGTTCACACATTTATCCAAGCTATGAGGATTAGAGTTAGTTGGGTAAACAGTCAGAAAATGTTTGCCAAGGCTCTGCATTCCTCCGATCAATCAATGTGAGGATTGATTGGCACCAACCTTCGGGTACCTGCATCATTCATATCGCATGAGTTAGTTATGTCAATAACTCGGGAAGCATGTAAAAGTAAATTGCATGATTGAAAAGTAAGCATATTAAGGGGCAGTGCTTCTTCCTTTATTTGGATTCATGTTATCTGGTGGCGTCAAATATAGGATCGAGCCATGTAGTCTGTCGAACTACATCCATCTGAAATCGGATTCCGACTTTGGAATGCAAAAGTCAATGCATAATTATCTTTAGCTCTGCCACATATGAGCCTAGGAGTGGATGGTCATCTCAGATCCACCTTGAGCTATACAACCTCTTTCAAGCGGAGGGCATGGCTTTGTAAACGAGCAGTTCAGTCAAGCTTGTCATGATATTGCTCCATAACTCGATATGCGGTGCTAGAAGTCTGATCGATACCAAATCCTAGGTACCTCGATTGGGGTCTTGGAGCGACAAAGGCAGTTAGGTAAATACTGTGAGTGAAGGACGAGGTTGCATCACCTTTGAATCGCCTTCTTGTCCCCTTGCTAAGGGAAAGGATTGAATGTCAGGGAGTCATGTATGTACCTCTAATGGTAGCACAACATCACATTGGCGTTAGGATGGAAATTGGAAAGAGAACAATGAATCCATACTTATAGAAACTTTTGTACTTTCCATGCTACGAAATAGGATATTGCTACTGGTGAGATAGTCATATCTCATAAATTTGTTGATATGCCTTCGATCCCATGTCGGGGAAAAGGGTTGGTGCACAGACGGTCAATCAACATTCAGGCGTAAGCGTTCTAAACCTTCAACTCGCTAACCTTCAGGCAAGGCCAAGCAATCGACCATGCAAACTCCCGATGTATCAGCTTTGAATTAGATAATGTAATCATGAGCAATCCATGCTTAAATCTCCTATTGCCCTCAACACCTGGGGCATGAGTTACTTGGAGAATAATCGATCAACGGAGGGGAATTGTGAATCTTCAATTTCTAACTCCAAGACGTCTTTCGTCAAAAGCTTCATTCGTGAACATCTCCCATCTAGTGGGAAGTTGATGAGCGCTTTTGTCTAATCATTCAGGATGGTGTATTCAGCAATAGGACTCGTTGCTGTCAATCTTAGGACAACCTTCTAAGGGAAATAAGCAATGTCACCTTGCCTGTCATATCTTGAGGCTTAACAAACGATGGAATGCCTTTCACTTCTCCTTGCTGGATGTATTCTGTGCTACAGGAAATTCTTTATAGGGGTTGTCCATGAATCTCCTTCGGGTTCGGTCTCCAACACTGGATCAACTTCCATCTGGTCAACGGTCGGAGTTCGTAGTGTCTTGATTGAGATTATCTTCATCACTTATGGATTGGTGGAACTTTCTAACTTGGCCAGGTAATCTGCTTTCGAGCAATCATCCAGATGCCTTGGGTAGCTGTATGACATGTCCCATTGGCCAACCAGTGTGTATCATAATTAGATGAACTTGGAAATAGTGGCGGAGTTTTCTCGAAGCAATCAATAAACTGTAAACAAGCTTTTCAATCTTTGGGCAGTTGCTTCGTTAGACGTTTCCCTCCTACATCCCGAATCTTCATCCTCTCTGGGATCTATGTCTTCGAGCAGATCATCGTGCAATTCTTTCTGCGTGTGTCTTTAGCTTGCTAATCTCATGCCTCCTTCACACTCCATCTCACCGGGAGGGGAAGCGTTTTTGGGTCCCATGTCGTCTTTGTCACGTAGCATGTTCCATTCAGCCAAATAGCAGGCTCTCCTAGTAACTTAGTTATCACATATCATTCCCACCCTGGCTTCGGTTGGGGCTTTTAGCTATAGATACTAGGGCGCAATGTAAGCTCTGAATTCTGTTGGAGCTGGTTGATATAGACCATGATCAGATAATCTTGAATACGATAACATAGCTTGCAAGGCATCAAGTAATGTTACTGGGTTCTGTGACAACAGAATTAAGAAGTAGAGAGCTAATGATTGATTCATATTTTCTTTAATCTCAAAATCTCATCACTTTACCAAGGTCATATGGTGGCTGGAGAGCAGTCAAGTTGCTATAATCCGGGAAATGATCCATAGGTCCAATCATGGTGTGGGGGTGGTTCAACTAGTACCTAACTCTGGGCACTAAAGTATGTTGACCTATC
The DNA here is from genome assembly GCA_030737875.1 of Allium sativum. Taxonomy (NCBI): domain Eukaryota; kingdom Viridiplantae; phylum Streptophyta; class Magnoliopsida; order Asparagales; family Amaryllidaceae; genus Allium; species Allium sativum. The sequence continues at coordinate 300,286,670 of CM060922.1, forward strand.
CCTTATTCGATGGAAATCAGTCTTCTTCGATGCGGTTGACAGCAGATAGCCATTGCAAAGGTTAGCCAAGTTTTTCGGGAGGGGAACCACATGACATATTTCATTCATCACATCATACAATTGAAGTGTAGCTTTGGGATGTCGGGATCCTTAGTTGCTTTCTGATATCCCATTATTGACAATCATGGTCATTAAGATCACATGAATCATCTTCGGATTAGTGCTTGGACTGTTCCGTATAACCGTCATTCGATGCTCTGCTGATTGAATAAGTTTAAGTCACATAAAAAAGATGGTCACTACTCGTTAGGGAGCAACATCAGTTGCATCGGTGAAATATTGGCTTATTGATGTAGGTAGGTGTCATGGCTCTGGGAAGAATCCCAATTGTCGCCAACTTGATGTAATATTCTCAAACTATCTGTCTAATCTTCGTTAACAAGCTTCGATGACTGCTGTTAGCCAAAATATATGTCGAGCCGAAGGCGAGACGTGCTCCGAGCCGAAGGCGAGACCGTCAGCGGGTCCGGGCGCAGCGCCGGTGGGGGTCCGGGGCCCCACAGTCCCGGAGGCGATCGACCTAACCGGTTTGGATTTGGAAGATGGAGCCGCACGATTTTTTCGATTTTGGAAGATGGAGCCTTTTCTGAAATGATCCGAAAAATGTATTTTTTTCCAAGAACAGCCATACCGGTTCGGATCGGAATTTGTCTTTAATCTCCTGTTCGGGAGTGCCTTCGGATCGAATTATGTCCGCAGATCAAATCAAGTCAGATGGAGACACTCGTTTCGGATCGTGGTGCAGTTGTCGGTTCGGGTCGGATGGCCTTCTTCATTATTTGCCATACGAACACTATTGCCGGATCGGATCGGAGGCCCTCCTCCGTATTGGGTCGATTCGACCCAAGAATATTCGAACCGGTTCTGGCTCATATCAAGCTTTATACACGGTGATTGGGAATCGGATTAGATCTGATCTGTTTGACCTGGAGACTGATAGCAGTGACTCTCACTTGTGGGTCGAGAACATCCATCTGCTCTTCATCCGAACCAAAGACTGAAACATGCCGGAGCTGCCGTTCCAAATCTTTGTCAATCATCGCTGCTACAAGGCATGTTGTTGTTTTCATATCCGGAAGTCGCCATTCTTACAAAATCATTAGAAAACAGAGAATTTGTCGGATTTCCACATCGGACTTAGTGATCCAATAAGTAGATTGGAGAATCCTTAAACATTGAGAATCTTCATTTCTCAGTGAAAGCACTAAAATGTTAGACCAAAAAATGTACTAACACCCAATTGATCATGTTTCGTAGAGAATGATCGAGAAGAATAATCTAAAATCATAGGAAATCAATCAACACACAAGATTTATAGTGGTTCGGCGTTAACGAGCCTACATCCACTTCATAATTTCTTAATTCAACATAGAATTACAATTACAAGGATTTGAATCACTCGAACACTCGATTACAATGAATTTGTCTCTCGGAATTCATGGATGCTATTGGAGAAGATGGTGATTTTCTGTGGAAGAATAATGGTCATGACGGCCATGAACGAACTGATTACCAAAGGTCCCCTTAAAGTGTTGTGAATTTATGTACTTATAGACATAAATTCGGTTAGGATGAATGGCCACCTAGAGGCACCAGAGAAGATCTCGTGAGTAGTGGAGAATGTGGGGAAAGGCTCCTCAGTTCATGTCTCGCCAAGTGTCCACTGATCCGGAAAAATAGGCGAGAGGATAGGTCCAAACCACTGCGCAGAAATCAACCCAGGCAAGTCGGATCCCACCTGATCCGATCCGATCCGATTGTACTCTTCAAATCCATCTAAAGTGATTGCTTTAGGTAAGTAGGATCGGTTCTTGGCTACTCCGATCCAGACCGATGCCAAACAGGAGCTAGTCGCCACCACGTGTAAGTATGCGATGCGGATCAGGTCTAATCCAATCCATCTGATCTGAACATCCGATCCGTGCAGCTTCGTGAGGCAGAGGTGTACTTGTCAAGATCCGAACCGATCCAAACACCAAGATCCGATCTGAAGCCTGCATACATGAAAATGTTAAGTTCTCCAATAAAATCATCGCTTTCATCCAAATGGTTGCCGATCAATGCTTTGATCACTTAGGCTTTGGGTTGCCTGGTCACAAAGCAGGTTAACATTATTAATTTCAATTAATAAGTAAATAATTAAATAATTTAATTTGACTCAAAACGAAAAGTAAAAATAACTACTTCCCTAAATTTGATAAAATCGAATTCCAATAAATAACTCTCCTTCGAATACTTTATATTCGATTTTTATTCTGAACTTCAGAATTTATCTACCATTTCAAGTAAATTCAAATTCTAAATTTACTTTTGAATTTATCCCTTCCAAATCATTACCAAATTCCATTATAACTATTCTAGTCTACAAAACGTTATCACACTTTATTTTGTATTCCGATTTCTAAAATAAACTCATCATTTTCTTTTAAAATGATTAACCATTTCCCATTCCATTCAAATTTCTAATCTGGATACATATTTCAAATCTAAATTTCCTTTAGAGGTATTTCATTTGCAAAATATTTGTTTTAAACCATTATTCACTATAATCGTGAATATATTTCTTTTATATACAATCAAATCCATTTGATTTTATCATTTCATATCCAAATTTCATCTATAACTTCTATTTATAATTTATCCATAGAAAATCTCATTTTTTCTATTTCCAATATTTATAATCTCATTCACAATTTCTTTTATAACTACTAAGTTTAAATCCAATTTCAAATATCGGTTTCAAAACCATTTTTTTACTTTTCAATATAATAACAATTTATTCCACTATATACATTTCACTGAATTTAATCTTCTCATTGTATCTAATAAAAACATATTTCTATTTAAGATCTCCTTTTAAACCTTATTGCGATTTTTCATTCGATAAAAAAATACCGATTTCAAGCCAAATATTAACTATTCAATGATAATTATTTCCCTTCAGCCATAAATATCGTTTATAAATTAACCACTTGTATTATCCATTAAACAAGTTTCTACTTTCAAATCTATTTGGAATCCAATTTCAAAATTTGAAAAATAATTTTCTTTTTAAAATCTCTAATTTATTTTCTATATTCGAAAATATATTTCGGTATTAAATACTAAAATTTCTAAGGCCAGGGTAATTCAACACAACATAATCAATCACAGTATATATCACAGTGAATAACAAACAATAATATAAATGTTGAGGGATCCAGTTGGATCCCTCCAACCTGTTTCCCTGCATCCACAGATGTTAATCAACATCAATATGAAATATCAGAACTAATAAAAGATCAATGATGTAATCATATCAACCATTTCAACCAATTTTATCAACTATTCAACCAATCAACCATTGCACAGTATAAAATTACTATAGATAAATTTAAAACTCGTTTATATAAAAATATATAAACGAGTGAGAGTTAGTGAGTTTACTCACACTGGTTTACAGCAAACGGTTCTACTATCTCTTTATTTAGAATCAAACGAGCATTTGATTTTACTGCGAAATTCCTATCGCTCTATTCTCCGCCACGCTAATTTTATCACGTAAAGATTGTCGCTACAATTTCAACTAATTGGTTCCGTTCTATTCTTTAATCGTATGTAGAAGTTATAATTTTTTTCATGTCTTAACGAATATTATATATTTTAATTATTATTAACTAATTATTTTTATTTTTATTTACCTTATCTTTAAAATTAAGCTTCTTAATTAGTGATCAAATCAGAATGCCCAATTTTCCTTAATTGATGTGTCAAATCATGATTTACCCTTTAAAACCATGATTAACAAATCATGTAATTCTCACCAGAACTTTGTTTCCAAGGTCAAGACAATAACCCCATATCTGTTATTTGCACAACCTCGTTCCGTGCTGCTTTTCACTTCCGTTATCTCAACATTTTCTTCCATCAATTCACTTGCACCATCCCTTCTTCACAAGCCAGGACCGATATTCCGCTACCAAAAGGCATGCTAACACCTCCTGAAACATCACCAACAACACTTGAACATTTGAACCATCCCACTTATTTAACAATTTTCACTATCCTTAGTATAGTAACCTGTAGCTTCAAATACTTGTACCACGCACCTCCAAAGCAACCGCATCCTTCCACTACTGTTATCATTTGAACCCCTCCTCCCTGAATTCAAAATAGCTCAGCACAGATTACTCCACACCGTTCTATACCCATACTGACATTGTTTAATACTACAAAACTACAACCTCACTTCTCCGATAGCTTACCCTCATCAAACACCATGTGAGCACCATCAGTTATTACCCTCACACCATTGAAACCATACAACCATATGCCCAGACCTGTCACCAACTAAGCTCCCTTCATCCTTTTTTCTTTCTCATGTACTCTCGTTTCTCACTACAAAAAGAAATTGGGACAAAAACTGTGCCTTCCCATCACAACAAGACCTCATGCACAGAGGACCTCAAACATGACAAGCAAGAATACTACCCTTCACCCACTGTTACTTCTTCTTTCCTTCCGCATCAACCAGAGCACCACTACATCAAGGCCGACCCCTTTCTTCGAAATGCAATATACAACGGTGACTCACAGTTCTGAAAAAGAGAACGACATTTTTTCAACCAATACTCGCGAACTCTCACCAACGGAGGCGCCTTGCTTCCAGGAACCCCGCTCCACGCTTCGATCTTGTCCAATCCCCATGAATTCGACAGGAATCCGAACCCTATGCCGACTGTGAAACAAATCGACCACCACAACTGGGTTCGCATCACATTGCAAACGGTTTGAAGCCCTTATTAGCAACGTAGAAAAAGAGGGGTTCGAACTCAGCAAACCGCAACTGATGTTGAAGAGAAACGAAAAGGAAACTCGAGAATATGAGTATCTCGATTTATTTAATTTTAGTTGAATTGTTGTGGATTATCGAAGAAGTGATTTTTTTTCTTTTTTACTGGGAGTTTTTTATATTATTTTTTGGGTTAAGATATAAGAAAACGAAAAATGAGCAGAGAAACACTATTTTAAAAGGGAAGGTACCGTGGTTTGCATGGAAATGAGGTGGTTTGATGCACATGCAATTTGCATTGATTGGCAGACAGTAAATTGGTGGTCACAGTTTTGGAACCGTGGTGAGCACGGTTCTTGGAAAAACTTGGGACGCACACTTCTATAACCAGTTCAATGAATAATTTTCTGTATTATTTTAAATTGTTAACCATGAATTAATCATCTAATCCTAAAATTGCTTACCATCATTCCTTCGCTTGTTAATTAAGAAATTGGTTGTTCATATGACATAACCAGACTAATTATTATAGTGCAAACTTTTTGTTCAACTAAAATTTACTATTCCTATTCAGTAGTAGGTCACTTCCGTATTTTTGCCCAATGCAAATTAAAATTCTAGATCCTTCGTTGGTTAACATGTGTTTATATTATAAGTTTAACATTTCCTTTAACTTCTTTGGTAAAATTTATGAGTTTAAATTCACTTGTACACAAAAAAAGGAGAAATAACCATGGTTATAAGTTTTACTAATAGCAGCTATTGTGTTTATGACTATAGCTTTGTTCCTGGAAAGTCTTGGTTGGAAAAGGGTATTGGTATTCATAGATTTGGTGAAGGATTTACAGCGATATTTTATAATATTTTATTTTAATGTTAATGAATGCAACCAAGTTAATAAATTATATGTTCAATCATCATTTTTTTGTTAATAAATTCCATAACTCTAACACCTCATAACTTACTTAGTTGAAATCTTATATTCGATATTCGCATAACCTAGTTCTTATCCAATCTTCGAATTGCTAAGTAGTAAAAATGCAATAACTCTAACACCTCATAACTTACTTAGTTGAAATCTTATATTCGATAGTTTCATAACCTGGTTCTTATCCGATCTTCGAATTCTCATACCAATACTCGACCATTCATAATTCTTTCCAACCCATCATCACTTTCTTGTCTTCAATCCATATGCTCTTTTGCATATCCACACCCACTCCAATGGATTTTAAATCCATTTATCAATTTCATTATCCCACTTGAAATTTTATTAACCAATTATGCTTTTCTTATTTCAAATACAATTAACAACTCGATTTTAAATTATCAAACAAAATTCTTAAAAAATTTCTAACTCTTTAAATTTTCGAAAAATTCTGCTAGCATCTCCTTTGCACGGCTCAATCGGTACAACCATAACTCGCCTTTCTAGGCCTTCTCCAATCCAAAAGAAAATAAAAAAGCCAAGTGGTTTGGCCCATAGGCTCATAAAACCATCAAACCCAAGTAATATTGTAAACATGTACCTTTTTGTCGGGCATAATTTTATCTCTTGCATTTACTTCCATTCAATATCTACTCAGCATACATATATCCATTTCCAGTTGGTTTCAAATCAATCTAACTTCCACTTTTTAAATCTCTAGTCAACTTCTGATCATTTCACTTTCATTCTACCAATTCAAATCTGATTTCTATTTAAGTCAATCCACTTATCATACTTGAATCCAAATTTATCACAATTCAATTTCAATTAACAACATCCAATATATATACAACTTGCTTATTCGTAAGTCGAATTCATATTAATAATTCAAATCTCAACATTTCTTTTTATTTAATTTCATTTGTAATTATTTTTAATTCAATCCAATTTTATTTAACTTAAGTTAAATTTCAATTCATTTGATACATTTTTACCATTTCAATCTATTCTACTTATACAAGTTAAATTTTAATTTCAGAATTTAAATTCCCAGGTTTTATTTCAAATTAGTTTGAAATCATATATATTTATACACATATTTTTATAATCAACTCAATTCAAAACATTTGAATTTCTAAAACAACTCTATTTTTCTTAAACAATTTCCATTAATAAATCTATTAAGATAGCAACCCATCACTTAGAAACTCGAAAATGAACACCGACAATGTCGCGATCCATTATTAGAATTATTTTCTCGCCACTGAAGTGATTTCAATGCTTAATCACTTTCAAAACCCATTTTTTTATTCAAAAATCCTTCAAAACAATGTTATTTTCCTTTATAATATTTCAGAAAATATTTTTTAAACATCCAGGATTTAAAATTCAAATTCTGGTTTGAACTCAGTCTTGGTTTATCTCATTGGTGCACATTATCCAAATATAAATTATATTTGTTTATATATATATACAATAATTTCAATATTTCATAAGTTCATTTGATTGTAATAACAATCAGAACATTCATATATTATAATATTCTAGAAATTATTCATTTTATATCAAAATAAATTTTGGGCAAAATTATTTCATTTACCCATTTTAAAACAATATTGTATCGAATTGCTTTGTTCGAGAGTTTAGAAACACCTATCGATACAGTTGTACAACCTACATCGACCAGAATTCATAAACCACACAACGAACCAACCAACACAATATAAAACAATTTTTATAACAGTCCACAAATACGCGCTCATATATATACACTCAAACTCAATCTAGGGTATTACTAACCCTATATCTATCGAGTTATGCCACAGAGCCAAGGCTACTACTCAACCTTAAGCTCTGATACCAAATGTAATGGCCTGAATTTCTGTACCCTTTGGGTTGACTAATAACACCACACGTCCAACCCAAATTTCACAGAAATACGAATCATTAGTAGAAAGAAGTTAGAGGATGAAAAATAAAAAGAAAGAGAAATTAGAATAGAAGAAAATAAAGATCATAAACTCACAGCGGAACGAATAAAATATATATTAGATAACATAACTTTGAAATACAAATTAGTACCTTTATATACATACCATCATCAGAGCACAACAACTATTCTGGAACAGTTATAAACACATGTTTCCATATACGAACATAATACACAGCGCAAAATATGATAGTCTATAATTAACCGATGAAGCCTCCTACTTCAAGCTCCTCCAAGTGAATCTGTAAAATCCTAACTACTTGACTGCCCGTACTAATTTGGGTACCCAAGAGTTTTGGGAAAACAAAACAAAATAAACTCTGGATCAGTCATGGGACCGGTGTGAGTAAACTCCAACCATTTGTTTAGCTTTCAAAAATCTTTTCAAAGAAATGATAATTGTAAGACCGATCCACACATAAACACGGATGGTTTTTACCTTACGATAACCAAAAATATTTTTGATATCAAACCCCGTGATATTATTATAGTGTCTACATCAAATAAATAGAATCTAGTGGAACGCTTGCATCTCACTATATAATATAAAATCGAAAACCGCAGGATGCTTATTGGAGATTGAATTTCCAACATGATAAGGTATGGAACCACCTTCCGATAGTGTATCTCTAGAGGGGAATACACTGGGTTCAACAAGAACGTCTTGCAACCCAACCCACACATGGCTGACCACTCATTTAACTTGAGTGTACCGAACATATTATCAGCGACGGTTGTGATCAGCAACCGTTACCCGAAGCATATAGCAGCGAATAGAATAAGAAGTAAAAATGGAATTTCTCTAGATCAGGTGATAATACTCCTAATGGGAATGACCCACATGGCCATGCTGCCTGCCCGATTTCTGTCATTTCCTGGGTGATGAGGCTTGAGGTCACGATTATCTTTCAGAACATCTTGGCACCAATTACTTTGAATATCACATCGTCATACATTCGTCCATGTATGTTGTCCTGGGACTGGACAAACCAAAGGCACCATTCTATTAATCCATCTTGGGACATTTCAACCTAGGATTGATAAAACAACCCTTGCACTTAACTCCGCCTTCATATGTCTTTAGCATAAGTTGATTCGTAACGCTTATGCCAACACGCAGTGGCTTTAAGGTAATAACCCGATCCCAGTCTCTCCGTATTGACAACGAAGGTATAAAATAAATCAAAACTTTGATAGTCGGTGATTTAACTATCAAAGAAACACCCATACAATCAACGGTCATGTTTCCAATTGGAAATACAACCGGTCAAGCATTAAACAACACTAGGCCCTTTTTAAATTAATTTCTTATTATATTATCATTTTCATTTCCCATTTCCCATCTTTCGTATCCTTTCAAAGCTCTATTTTCTCTCTCAGTTGTTAGAAAAAAACATTTCCAATATCTTAATTCCTTTAATCAAGAAAATGTCTCTTATTTCAGTTAGAAAACATTTCTAAATATTCACGTATCCTTATTTCCTCTATTCGGAAAATATACCTTATTAATGTCAGAAAATATTTCCATATTCCATTTCTTAATTCCTCATTGACCAATTCATTTCATTTCCTATACATAGAAAACATCTCTCATTTTATTTGAGGAAACATTTCAAAATCCTTAAAATTAATACAATGTTATTAAAACATCGTTATTATAACTCAAACCATTCATTATTTAACTAACCATATTGCTAACCAATCTTCACTAATGAACCTTAACCATTTCTCTATCAATAACGAAGTCAATCAAGTTGGGGTATAATTACCTCTCAGACCTTAATTAAACAACATTCTCAACTTTGAAATAGTCAAAGCTCACAACTACAAACAAAACATCGCTTATGCGACTCTCAGATTCAATATAAGAATCCACTTCTTTTATGGAAAAACATTGTTATAACGGTAGCGTTATAGTCGCTGTTTCCAAATATTTGATTTATAAAATATTTATTTTAATGATAGTGTTACAATCGCTGTCTAGAATTGTAGAACATTTATTATAACAGTAGCATTAAAATCACTGTTTAGATTTATAGGACATTTATTATAAAGTAGCGTTAAAATCTATGTTTAGATTTACAAAACATTTATTATAACAGTAGCTTTATAATCGCTGTTTCCAAATATTTGGCATATAAAAATACAACTTGTACTTATCAATTTCAATTAATAAGTAAATAATTAAATAATTTAATTTGACTCAAAACGAAAAGTAAAAATAACTACTTCCCTAAATTCGATAAAATCGAATTTCAATAAATAACTCTCCTTCAAATACTCTATATTCGATTTATATTCTGAACTTCAGAATTTATTAACCATTTCAGGTAAATTCAAATTCTAAATTTACTTTTGAATTTATCCCTTCCAAATCATTACCAAATTCCATTATAACTATTCTAGTCTGCAAAACATTATCACACTTTATTTTATATTCCAAATTTTGAAATAAACTCATAATTTTCTTTTAAAACGATTAACCATTTCCCTTTCCATTTAAATTTCTAATATGGATTCGTATTTCAAATCTAAATTTCCTTTAGAGGTATTTCATTTGCAAAATATTTGTTTTAAACCATTATTCACTTTAATCGTGAATGTGTTTCTTTTATATACAATCAAATCCATTTGATTTTATCATTTCAAATCCAAATTTATCTATAACTTCTATTTATAATTTATCCATAGAAAATCTCATTTTTTTCTGTTTCCAATATTTATAATCTCGTTAACGATTTCTTTTACAACTACTAAGTTTAAATCCAATTTCAAATATCGCTTTCAAAACCGTTTTTTCATTTTTCAATATAAATTAAATTTATTCCAGAATAAATATTTCTCTGGATTTAATCTTCTCAATTTATCTAATAAAAACATATTTCCATTTAAAATATACTTTTAAACCTTATAGCTATTTTTCATTCGATAATAAAATACTGATTTCAAGCCAAATATTAATTATTTAATGATAATTATTTCCCTTCAGCTATAAATATCGTTTATAAATTAACCACTTGTTTTACCATTAAACAAGTTTCTACTTTCAAATCTAATCAGAATCCAATTTCAAATTTTGAAAAATAATTTTCTTTTTAAAATATCCAATTTATTTTCTGCATTCGAAAATATATTTCGGTATTAAATACCAAAATTTCTAAGGCCAGGGAAATTCAACACAACATAATCAATCACAGTATATATCACGGTGAATAACAAACAATAATATAAATGTTGAAGGATCCAGTTGGATCCCTCCAACCTGTTTCCCTGCATCCACAGATGTTAATCAACATCAATAATATTATTTCACATCAATATGAGATATCAGATCTAATAATCGATTAATGATGTAATCATATCAACATTTCAACCAATTTTATCAACTATTCAACCAATCAACCATTGCACAGTATAAAATTACTATAAATAAATTTAAAACTCATTTATATAAAAATATAAATGAGTGAGAGTCAGTGAGTTTACTCCCATTGGTTTGCAGTTAACGGTTCTACTGTCTGTTTCATTTAGAATCAAACGAGCGTTTGATTTTATTGCGAAATTCCAATAGCTCTATTCTCCGCCATGCTAATTCCATCACGTAAAGCTTGTCGCTACGAGTGCAACCAATTTGTTCCGTTCAATTCTGTAATCGAATGAAGAAGTTATATATATATTTCAAATCTTAACGAATATTATATATTCTAATTATTATTAACTAATTATTTTTCTTTTTATTTACCTTATCTTTAAAATTAAGCTTCTTAATTAGTGATCAAATCACGAATGCCCAATTTTCCTTAATTGCTGTGTCAAATCATGATTTACCCTTTAAAACCATGATTAACAAATCACGTAATTCTCAACAGAACTTTGTTTCCCAGGTCAAGACAATAAACCCATACTCTGTTATTGGCACAACCTTGTTCCCTGCTGCTTTTCACTTCCGTTATCTCAACATTTTCTTCCATCAATTCACTTGCACCATCCCTTCTTCACAAGCCAGGACCGATATTCCTCCACCAAAAGGCACACTAACCCCTCCTGAAACATCACCAACAACACTTGAACATTTGAACCATCCCACTTATTTAACAATTTTCACTATCCTTAATATAGTAACCTGTAGCTTCAAATACTAGTACCACGCACCTCCAAAGTAAACGTATCCTTCCACTACTGTTATCATTTGAATTCATCTTCCCTGTATTCAAAATAGCTCAGCACAGAAAAATTCTACACCGTTCTATACCCGTTCTGACATTGTTTAATACTACAAAACTACATCCGCACTTCTCCGATAGCTTACCCTCATCAAACACCATGTGAGCACAATCAGTTATTACCCTTACACCATTGAAACCATACAACCATATGCCTAGACCTATCACCAACTAAGCTCCCTTCATCCCTTTTTCTTCCTCATGTACTCTCGTTTCTCACAACAAAAAGAAATTGGAACAAGAACTGTGCCTTCCCATCACGACAAGACCTCACACACAGAGGACCTCAAACATGACAAGCAAGAATACTACCATTTGCCCACTGTTACTTCTTCTTTCCTTCCACATCAACCAGAGCACCACTGCATCAAGGTCGACCCCCTACTTTGAAATGCAATATACTACGGTGACGCATAGTTCTAAAAAATAGAACATCTTTTTCAACCAATACTTACGAACTCTCACCAATGGAGGCGCCTTGCTTCCAGGAACCCCGCTTCACGCTTCGATCTTGTCCAATCCCCATGAATTCGAGAGGAATCCGAACCCTAAGCCGACTGTAAAAAAAATTGACCGCCACAACCTGGTTCGCATCACATTGCAAACGGTTTGAAGCTCTTATTAGCAATGAAAAAAAGGGGTTCGAACTTAGCAAACCGCAGCTGATGGTGAAGAGAAACGAAAAGGAAACTCGAGAATATGAGTATCTCAATTTATTTAATTTTGGCTGAATTGTTGTGGATTATCGAAGAAGTGATTTTTTTTACTGGAGTTTTTTTTTTGGTCCGGATCTGAGAAAACGAAAAATGAGGAGAGAAACACTATTTTAAAAGGGAAGGTACCTTGGTTTGCACGGAAATGAGGTGGTTTGATGCACGTGCAATTTGAATGGATTAGCAGACAGTAAATTGGTGTTCACGGTTTTGGAACTGTGGTGAGCACGGTTCTTGGAAAAACTTGGGACACACACTTCTATAACCAGTTCAGTGAATAATTTGCTGTATTATTTTAAATTGTTAACCATGAATTAATCATATAATCCTAAAATTACTTACCATCATTCCTTCACTTGTTAATTAAGAAATTGGTTGTTCATATGACATAACCAGACTATTTATTATAGTGCTAACTTTCTTTTCAATTAAAATTTACTATTCCTATTGTGTAGTTGGTCACATCCGTATTTTTGCCCAACGCAAATTGAAATTCTAGATCCGTCGTTGGTTGGCATGTGTTGGTATTATAAGTTTAACATTCCCTTTAACTTCTTTGGTAAAATTTATGAGTTTAAATTCACTTAAACGCAACAAAAATGGAGAAATAACCATGGTTATAAGTTTTACTAATAGCAGCTATGTGTTATGACTATAGCTTTGTTCCTGGAAAGTCTTGGTTTGGAAAGGGTACTGGTATTCGTAGATTTGGTAAATGTTTTACATCGAGATTTTACAAGGTTTTATTTTAATGTTAATGAATGCAATCGAGGTTAATAAATTATATGTTCAATCATCATTCTTTTATTAATAAATTACATATAAATTTCCATTTATATTTCTCGCATAACATTTAGAATTAATATAAATATTCTAAATCAATCAGCTAAAAATTCAGGTCGTTAAAGTTTCTGTGCTCTACAACCTCAAATCTTTTTTCATAAGTATCATCATCGACCTCGTCATCTTTTCTATGCTCCTCTGTTAAGTTTTCCTCGATATTGTGCTCCTCGAATGTTGTGTTTTTCCTGTGAAAGCAGCGGGAGGATTGGTTGAGGTCCGTGAACCAGAAGCTTCAACATTGGTAGGAGGGGTAGGGACATCAGCATTTGTTGCATCTCGGGTGTGCTCTCTAAAAGGCCCAGCCTTATCACCTAGCAGTGCCTGCTTTTCCCTTAATAAAATCTTCCTTTTAGCTAGGGCCTCGCAGGATTCTTCATATAAGAGTTCCTCAATGAGATCATCCTCACCGCGTTCATCTCCATCAATCTTGAGTACCTCTTCCCAGACAAGAGCTAAAGTTTCAGCAAAGTCTTTTCCCAAATAGTGCAAGCTACCATGGCCCATGATGCTGGAAACATAAAACTTGAATAAGGTTTCTTCAGTCTTTGCCTTATAAAGCGTTCACGGCTTTGGATTTATCCTCTTCAAGAAACTTGACATTGGTAGTTGCGCTTCAAGGGCCATGCTTTGGAAGAAAGTCTGTGTTGGAGAGTTAGGTTCTCTTGTTGAAAAGCGGTAGAAGCACTCCTTTCTATAGCTAATTGAGATTCCTCAAGTTGCTGAGCAGATTGATCCTCTTGGACTTGTGCTGCTAGCGTACTTTCCTTCTGTTTTGGAGCAACAAGATCCTTTTTCAGCCTATTGATCTCAGCTTCTAAACCCTCTACTTCAGTTTTTTGTTGAGCAGAAGATGCAATAGTCTTTTTGTGAGATCTTATAACCCTGATCAGTTCATCCTTGTCATTTTCCAATGTGGCAATACGATCAATGAAGATCATGTTGACTCTTTGAAGTTTGTGTGCAAAGGCATTCTACTCACCCAATTGCTTCTCAGCATGGCCCTTAATCTTATCCAATTTAACTTCAAACTGACTCTTAAGCGTGTCAAGCTGTGTGAACATGCTACCCATCATGCCATCGAATTCCTCAAGATTATTTCGCTTGTCAGAAGGATATATGTCCAGGCTGAGACATGTCCCTCTTAGGTTCCATCCCGGGAATCAGTCGGCAAGACCAAAGTTAGCTGGCCTAGGAATGTAGCGGGGTCTACCAATAATTGTTTGAAGGTCGGTAGGAGTGGGAGTGACTGACGGGGGAGCCAGAGATATGTAATCGTCAGTAGTTTGAATATCCCACATTAAAAGATCTGGCACTGGAAGCTTATCTGATTTGTGACGCTTCCGAGAGTCACTGTTACTTTTATCACTTTAGTCTCTCTTCTTTTCATCTTTCCTCTTTCTCCTTTCCTCTTCCTTTCTCATCTCGGCAGCTGCAAACATATCAAAGTGCTCATGCCTCCACTGCCTTTGTTGCTCAGTTCCAATAAGATTGCCAATCTGTTGAGGTTGGTAGGTAGGTTGCGAGCGTTGTGAATGTTTTGAATGTTGGGAGGGTCGGGGTTTGAGGAAGATTTTGGGATCGAATTGTTGAATGCCTTTTTCAAGGCTACCTGCAAATGAGTGTCTCATTCCTGAACCTAAAAGAAGGAAAGAGAAAACTTTCAGTACTTAAATTAGAGAGTACTGAAGAAAAATAAGAAGGGCCTATATACAACATTGGGAACGTAAGGCGTAAGTAAAATAAAAGAATTTGCTTCTAAACGTCTAATAACAAACCAATCTCTAGAGGCTCGTCTAAGGAAAATCCTATGTCTGCAAGTGTTTTTCCAAGAGGAGGGTTCCATGATGAATATTTCTCAGCTTTATTCTTTGCAATTGATGTTGTTGGCACTGAGGGCGAAGTATCACCTTGAATGATATCTTTAGCCGAGCCAAGGTCACCAAGGTCCCTAAAAGTCTCTAAAACACCATTTCCTTGGCTATCTTGAATAACGGGATTCTCATCATGGTTCTCGGTGCCTAAATTGTCTTTAGAAGTCACTCTAGTTTCTTTATGATGATCAACTCCTTCTCTTGGGTCCGGAGTAATTCTCAAAGTGGTCTCATATACCTCATTATGTTCGGCTTTTTCTATAGGATCCGAAATAGTGCCTTCCTTCTTAGCTTGCTCGAATGAAGCCATAACACTCTTACCCTCATGCTACTTGGGTGCTTCATCCTAATAGAAACCAACTTAGATTTAGGAGGAGTTTTACTGCTTCCCGTAGGATCAGAACACTTCTTGAGTTGAGCCTTCTTGGCTGGAGACTTACTAGCAGTATGTTTCTCAGCTGGATCTACCGCAAGAGTTCGCGGGGGAGGAAGCATGTCACATCGACGAAGAAGCTCTTCCGTAATGAAGAACTTTCTTCTTCTCTCATTCCCACTAACAACTATTAAAGAATTGTAGAGAGCTTGATCAAAAGCATTAATCTGATCGGAAGGAATCTCTATAATGCAATTGAAGATTTGAGTATTGGATTAAGGAGGAAAGAAATAAAATGCTGTAAAATAAGTATATTCACCTCCTTCCATCAAGAAACCGTATAAGTTTGCAGGACACCGAACAAAGAAATATTGGTTCGAAAATCCTCGAACACACTCTACTAAATCAGTAATAATTCTGGAGCCTTAGCTTTAAAAAAAAAATTTGAGGGACGATCCTTCTTCCTCCTTTTGAAAGAATATAGAGAACATATGTCTTTAAATGTTGGCATGCGTTGTTTTACTCTTATAAAAAGAACATAAAGGACCATTAAAACGGCATAGCCATTTGGGTGCAGTTGGTATGGGGCAATAGCCAAACATCAAAGGATCAATTCTAGATAAGGGTTGAAAGGAGGAATCGCTCCACTCATTAACATACCACGGTTAACTGCAACGTATCCAGTAGGGGGAACGTTAGCAAATTCTTCCTTTCCAGGAAATTTAGCCTTATCCTTTTCTGAAATCCCGAATTGCTTAAACAGTTGTTGAAATGAGCTAAAAGTAAGGGTCGTTGTATGCATTTCAAGAGGCACATTGGAAAGTGGTCTAGGTTTAGGAAAGTTCTGACTGACATTTGCTCCGGGGATAGTGTCTGATGTAGCTCCAATAACTTGGCCAGAATTCCCAGCTTCACCGGACATGGTTCCTTCTTTGGGATTCTGACGTAACTGATGTCGAGTTAACATTTCTACATGAATGGTTATGTTTTATAATAAATCGCAGGTACACGTTTCCTTACTCATAGGAAGTATTATTCAAGAAATGAGTCATGGAGTTTGTAATCAGCATGCACTGGTTAACTAGTTCCAAGTATCATTAGAAATGAATGACCATATTCGCATAGAGAGCGTTCCTAAGTGATTGAATAAAATAACTCTACGCGAATATATCATTCATCTTAAGTCATATTGCATTTCCTAACTTTCTACACTAACCTGCTAATGTTGTGAGCATCCAATAGCAAAATTATATCTCAAAAATATGCAAGTGTTCTAGCAATTACAGGTATAACATCAAGAAAGCTTGGGATTCAACAAAGACACTTAACTAAATAGTATAATCATCAAACGTACTTGACGATAATTACTGATCAAGCAAAGACAAGCTCGACCGACTCAACGAGGATCGTGCCTTCTCGAACCCACAGGGTCGAGCACGAGCGGCTCTAAGAGGGTCAAGCTTGCTCAAACCCAGGGGGTCGAGCACGATCGACTCAATGAGGGTCAAGCCTGCTCGGACCTACGGAGTCGAGGACGACCGACCCAATGAGGGTCGAGCTTGCTCGAACCCACGGGGTCGAGCACGACCAGCCCCCACGAGGGTCGAGTGTACTCGAGACCAATTGGGTCGAGCACGACTAACTCTGCAGGGGTCGAGTGTGCACAAAATCAACGGGGTCAGGCGTAGCTGAAAGGTCCAGGTCGAGCAAGTTTGTTCAATTAAGTGATGGTCCAATGGTTTCTAAGTGATCAAACCTATTCAATAGTGTTCAAATTTAAGTTTGTACACAGCCGAAAGCAGCTCAAAGTCATTATAACAATGACCAACGCGACAAAAAGCACAATTTCTATGTAATACTGAAGTCAAAATAAGGTTCTAACTCAACGTTCAAAGGCTAAATTCAAGCTCAAACGTAAACTGCAGAACAGACAAATTCAAATATACAAGCAAATCATCAAAGTAAATGAAATTTCATGACACAAGCATTTGTTCAAACAATTTATGTGCGTCAAATTCAAGCCAGAAGTTCAAGGGGTTATGTATGATTTGGATTCCTCAAACACTTTCAAATACACATTCTAATCCTCAAGTCAATCAAGGTCATCCCAAATTCGAAAATTACAGCCCCAAAAATCCAATTCAAGTTTAAACCGTACGCCAGACATCTCGGTTAAACATCTTAGACCATAACTATTTACAGACCAGATTAATACGAGATGAAAAAGAAGATCACCTCTAAGTAGCAAGAAGATTCAGATCCAAGAAAGCTAGCGGCTTAAAATTGATTCAAAGTTGATTTGATTTTTGCTGCAGAGATCGAACTTTCCCAATGAGTCAATGGCTTGTGATGATCGATAATCCAAGCTGAATTGAATTCGAAGAGGAGTGGATTATAACACGAGAATTTCTAAAAAGTAGGGGAGGCCGCCAATAAATTGTTTCGTTCATTGAAAATAAGTGAAATGCCAAAGAGAGGTCACGAAGCAATATAAGGAAGACAAACGGGCTCGGTCAGGCTTAGATAAATGGGCTCAGTCGAGCTCAAGCGCCCAAGCCCAAACCGTTCGCTTGTGCTCATGTTAGATGTTCGACCCAGTGTGTCTGCTTGACCAAGGGAAGCACGTGCCTGCTCGACACGTAGAGGCATACACCAACCCGATGAAGATTGCACAAGCTCAACCGCTTGTACTTTACACGAATCACCCACAGTGACTCGTGCAGGAACGACCCGGTTAGTATCATGAGCAAGCGAGCCATAAGAAGCTAAATTTAATCTGTCGAACGATACCACATCCAATCATTTCAGAGCTTGTCATTATTTGCAAATCAAAAATCACAAACTCTGAGAGGCAAATGTTTATTTACTAAAATCATTCACATATCGATAGGTTGAATTAAGAGTAAAATATAAAGGACGTTCGCTCAAGATACGTATATGTCATTTGTACACTAGTTTGATCAAACGACAGTATGGCTCGAGCATTCCAGGGTCGCACCATAGGGTTGAGAAGACGCAAAAATTTTGCATCACTATGAATCGGTAGAGCAGAAGAAGCTTATAAGGATCAGTCGTGCATTATTCAAGGAAGATGGATTTGCATAGCTTGTTGGTCGTTTGTTCATTAGCAGGGTCGGTCGCGCAATGATCCAGCCAAGTCAAGGATCACTCGCACACTCCCCTGGTCGGTCGTGCCCTAGTCTTTCAAACAGCTTTTGATCAGTCGCTCATTCATGCTTCAGTCGATCACTCATACCTTGGTTGCTCGTGCATCAGAGAGTCGGTCATACAACATCCATCTGATTCTCACATCATTGGGTCGGTCGAATGCCACATGGTAGTCAAGAATACAGGGTCAATCGAGCATATTGGCTCGCACATCCCCAGGGTCGATCGAGCACTGAATTGGTCAAGACCACTGGTGAAAGACTAGCTACAACTGGTGATAGCTGGCTACAACTGGTAGTGACATTTCTGTAATTTGTTGCGCGAGCAACCCACTGCCTGCATATACAAATCTCAACTCATCACTTCATTCTAACCTCTCCTATAAATAGGCCATGCCTTCCATACTTTTAGGGACCGAATTTTATGACCCCGAACTGCTACCAAATTGCTTTCTCTCCTATTTCAAGTGATTCTAACATCGTTTAGCACCCCAAAAGTGAAGATCTAGAGCCTAACCCGCCATGGAATCCGTCAAAATCGATCAAGTGTCATAGAGATTGAAAATTCTTCTTTCATATTCCTTGCATTTGAAGAGATTTGATCTTTTCCTTGCTGATTTCCAAAGATTAAAGTGAATTTCTAGTGTAAAAGAAGCAATGAATGTACCTAGAGACGATTCTAGCCTTGCAACTCTCAAATTCATAATGAAAATCATTGCCAAAGTGGACGTAGATCTATTTTAGACTGAGCCACTATAAAAATCATTGTGTGTTTACTTTTTTGTTGCGATTGTGGTCTTATTCCTAACCGTTTGGTGAAGTGCCTTCATGGAACCTTTGGTGTTTGAACTAATTTCGGTTTAAACAGGTGAGACTTTTAAACTTAAATACGTATGGAAATGTGAGCAGTCGAAGCACTTTCGATGATCACCAGTTTTTAGGTGAACCAATTAAGATAGACAAGAAGACCTATTATAAACAATTCACCATATATGCCAGAGTTCAATTATGGATTAATACCGAGACTAAACTTCCAAATAAGTTACCAGTGTCATTACATATAGGTACTACAAAAGAGATTATTGTCCTTTACGAATTTGTTCCTTCTAAGCGTGACAAGTGTAAAGTATTCGGCTATAGAGATAATGTGCATAAATGGTTTTCCAAACCACAATGAGGACCAAAGAAAAATACTAACGTTTGTACCACTTTTATGACTCACTCATCTGTAATAGGATATGCAGATGATAACCCAACCAACCATAGCCATTGCTGATCGTCCTGATCATCTTGATTTTTTGAATAAAGGATTGCCCTCCCATATAATGCCTGATGACCTTGAACAGATAGCTGAGAATATTGATGATTCCCCCCTGAAGAAGACATAACATATTTACCTCAATATTTTAGCAAAAATTAAAATTATTTGCAATAAACTAAAGGAAATAAACCATTGCACACCCCATCTCCTTTAAAAGAACGTTGTGGAGCAACTGGTTAATTAAATGACCATTTTGACATGGAATGTTAGGGGTATGAATACATCCCAAAGAATTGGTGATGTATTCACGCTCCTAAAAAAATTCAAACCAACTTTTGTTGTTTTGATAATAATTAAGTTAAACCTCACAAACTTAAATTTGTTTACAAGAAGTTCACCTACACACTAGGATAATTTAACAAATAATTTGGCAGAAAGTTTAGGAAGGATTCGGGTTATCTGGGATGCATAAATATGGACCATTTCAACCACCTCTTCCTCCAGTCAGCATGTAAATATGCTTATCGTAAATACTGGTGGTTTGAGCCTACATGTCACAGCGATATATGCTAGCAATTCCTTTTATGATAGGCAACTACTATGGGATCATCTAATTCAAGAGGCTTCTAGCATTTTTTATTTAGATCCTAATGGGTGACTTCGATCATGCATCCTCTTTTTAGGATAAAAAGGGTGGTCTCCCTTTTCCATTCCAGCATTTGAGAGTTTATACTACTTTTCTAAGTTAGAGTGGTTTATCAGAAATTAGGCCTTCTGGATTTAATTTTACTTGGAGGAGAAAAGGAATTGCAACAAGTATGGACAAGGTCTTGGTTAACAATGTTTGCCTCACTAAATTCTTAAATCTGAGGGCATATACCTTGTCCCAACTTTCAAGTGATCACAACCCCCTATTACTTCACCTTATTCCTACTAGTAACCCAAAAGGATTCCCTGTTCGATACAAGAAAGATTGACATCTCGATAATGAATATCTAGATTGTGTTAAAAAAGGTTTATTAGCTGAGATATGGGGCTTCCCCAGTTATAATTTCTAGGCTAAACTATTTTCTTACAAACAAGAATTGAAACAGTAAAATAAACTACGACCAAAAGGGGATGAGTTTCTTCAGCAAGTAGAAAGATTAGTGGAAGATTTAGAAAATGAAGTATACCACAATTCTCTTGACCTAGAGCTATATTAAGAAAATATGAAGGCCAAAGGAATCTACACACGCATCAAAGGTTCAAATTCTGGAGCATGAGACAAAAGGCAAAAATTGCATGGTTTCAATAGAGGGATTACAATTTAAAGTTTTTCTATGCAAGGATGTCTACTCGTTGATACTCAAATAACATACAAGCACTTATAAAGGATAATGGTAAATTTCTTTTTAAATATGACGAAATAAAGCATGAAGCAATTCTTTACTTCACCGAGTAATTCAATGGCTCAACAATTGCTGAGCTTCCAGATTTCCAGCCAGCCTACACAATAAATACGCAAGGTCACCAACCGCTTTTTCGATAAATAACAATAGATGAAGTAAGAGTTGTAGATTTTTCATTGCACCATGACTCAATCCCCGACGCGGATGGTATTAATACCAAATTTCTCATGTTACACTGGGAGGATACCAAGTTTGATCCATTAGCAGCAATTATAGGCATGTTCAACTTTGTTCAACTTCCTAGGGGAACGAACCACGCTTTTATCACATTGGTACCCAAATCAGATAGGCCCTCTTCCAACCAATATCCTGCTGCAATATGTACTTTAAAGTGCTAAGCAAAGTCCTCTATAACAAGTTTAATTTTTTTAACCTTACTTAATTTCTCAAAACTAGCGTGCTTTCATTTAAGGTAGGTATATTGGAGAAAATATCCTATTGGCACATGAGCTACTACATGACTTTAACAAATCAGACATGGCTAAATTCTTTATGAAGGTGGATTTGAAAAAGGCTTACAACTCGATCAACTAGTAGTTTATTTTCCATATTATGCATCTTACGAGGTTTCCCATCCAGTTCATCAACGTTATATATGAATGCATATCAGCTCCTACATTTTCAGTCATGATACAAGGCATCCCGAGGGAGTACATCACTTATTACAAGGGGATACGACCAGACGATCCATTATCACTTTACTTATTCGCAATAGCTAGTCATGGGTTATTTCACTTGTTTAATGAATGAAGCCACAACCAATAAGACGTTTCTGCCAGCCTCTAAGATTACACCAACTATAACTCACCTTCCCTATAATGACAATTTAATGGTGTTTAGTAAATCAACCTCTACTTGTGCTACAACTCCATAGACAATATTTACAAATTTGGGTAATTATGCAGGGTTATCGATTAACACTTCCAAAACTAAAGTTTTCTTCATCAAAACAGTAACTAACACCCAACACGTCCAATCGTTATTTGGGTTTCAAACTGGAACTTTCCCTATTAAGTACTTAGTGTTGGAGAATGGAATATTGATTATGTTTTAATGACAACAACCTTGTTTCAGTCATTATCATTATTGATTATAAAATATACTAACACTTTTATCTAGAATAAATATATATGTGTATGCAGGATTTATATGCAGGTAATAGATATTGAAGACTGTACAGTTAAGAGATTCAAGATTTCAAAGGAGAATCAAGACTCATGAGTATCAACATATCAAGAGTTTAAAAGTCCAAGACTATCAGGTTAATAGAGTCTAGATATTATGTCAAACTCTGAATAGCACTCAAACTTTGTTTTCAAATTATTTCTTTTCAAATTGATTTTAAACTATTTTCAAATTGATTTCAAACTCCTGTCAATATGTTTTTTTTCATCCAAGGATTTCAAACTTAAGATTTCAAATATATATTTTCTAATTTATAAGTTTCTAATTTTTAGTTTATATATATATATATATATATATCTTTATAAATTATTATATATATATATATATGTTTATAATTATATTATATAGTTTTTATATAACTTATATATGTAGTTTTTAATCATATGTTTATATAATATTTTATTATATTTTTATACTTGAAAAACAATAATTTAACAATAGTTTTATTTCAGAAATTTCCAGAACAAATACATTAGTTTAAATACTTTGAAAAATGATTTAAAAATCAAAAATACAAGGGTATGTAGACATACACAAACATGTATGTCAACACACAACAGTAATATTTTTTAAAATTTAAAAATTTGTGTCTTTTCATTTTAAAACGGTTACACCCTTTGGAACACTATAAAAAGGCCTTAAAATTGAAATTTTTAATAACTTATCATCATCTTCTTCCTCCCTTAGCATACCACCATTATTATTCTCAAAATTCCAAGTTTATAAACTTATACTCTGTAATGATCCGAAAATTTTAACCAAATTAAAATTGGAATTTTTATTACTTAATTTTAATATAAATTTGAATTTGACATAAATATATATGGTTAAGAATATTTAATAATTTTGATAAGTTATATGATAGATTTTATTTAAATTATAAATTTAACGAATGAGAACGACTATTAATAAGTTTGGATTTATTAATACTATTTTTCATTCGATCGGATTTGTCAAACCATAACATGAATTAATAGCATTAGAATTAAGTGTTGCAATTAGTTTTCAAGCAATTAAGGGAAAATGCTACCAAAAGTTCACTTTTCTTTTTAAGACAAGTGTAAGAACACTTGTATTTTTGCATGAAAACTTTCATGCATGCCTTCCACTTACCCCCTGAGGTGTCACACTCTCCTTACTCCATTTTTCCTATAAATACCACCCTTTCCTTCCAGGTTTTCATTCATTCTCACTTCTCTTCTTTCTCTCTTCTTCTGAAAGCTAAAAGTCATGGTTTCCATGGCATAAATCTTCCTCTTTTCCACCATTTTTCCTTCACCACCACCTTGCCAAAGTTCTTCATCCTCCTCTTCCTCCTCCTCTTGTAATAGAAAATAGAGATTAGTATGTGTTTTAATATATGTATATATTGGTGAAGAAGACGGTGCGCTGAAATACTGTCCGACGGTTCACTCAGCTAGGCTCGCCTACCGTAAAGATTGGAAAGATGTTTGGTGAGAACTCTTTAACCACGGTTTATATATTTAAGTAGTTTTTAGACTAATTTAAATATAGTAATGAATTATTAATGGTTAATGATGGTTGATGTTTGTTGTGATGGATGGTGGATGCGTAGTTTAAAACACACACACACACTAATAAGCATTAGTGTAATAACGCTTGTGCATAGTTATGATTTATTTAATTATGTTGATGGTGATTGCTATGGATGTTTGTAATGGTTATTGATGTTGTTTCGCACACACTATGGCACAACAATTATGGTATCACATTGATGATCGACAAACCTCTTTCGTAATTAGAAGCAATATTATTATTGAAATTGAAGATTAATAATTGGAAAAGACACATATGTATGAATTCATATATATATATTGATAAAGTTTCTTTAAATGAATAGTAAATACCGGAACGTTCTAGGATGACAGAGAGGATAGTGTCTAGGCTTGAGTTTTGAAAATATAGTCTCCTGCTCTTCCTGGCTATCTCTAACTTATGTGACGGATGGGAAGATTAATTTGAAGTTATTTGAATTTAGAAATAAATTGGATTTTTATTTTAATGTTTTATTAATAAAAAGTGAAAAAATAAAAGTTGAATTTTGAACTTGAAGTAATTTGGAAAGTCAGTGTAAATTACTTTAAATGATTTTAAATGGTATATATAAGTATATAATGGTTTTCTAAGGTATTTTGAAGTATCGGAGAATAATGTTTATTATGGTCAGAATAGAGTTTGTCGCACAATGGAAATTCACGTATTTTAGTTACGAACTTTAAATGCTTATAACTTTTGCAATTTAAATCGGATTTCTACTAAACGAAAAACGTTTGATTTCCACTAACAGGAGCTTTCAAATGAATGAAAACAGATTTTAATTTTGAGTTATAATTTTCAAGTTATGTTTAAAACCGTTTGGAAAAAGGTCGTTAGAGGAGCGGTTGTCGACCATAACTATAAACAACAATTTTAAATGTTATAAAAATATGGAATTTTTTTGTAAAATCATTCTAAATTATTTAAAAGTGATTTGAATTGGAAAATTATGGTTTTGGACAATATAAAGGTTGTTTTGATTAAGTTAGCCAAAATAACTATTTTGTAACACTTTTATAATGCTTTCGGAACGTTGTTATAACGTTTTCTTTGAAAACAATCTATTTTGAATTTTCTAAACCGCGAACTATTTTCCAAACTATAAATAATCATTTTTAATTGATTTGTGGAATGTTTTCAAAGGTTTAAAAGTATTGGAAATATTTTATATGGAATTTAAATTGATTTATTTAATGTTAAAACGGGTTTTTCGATTTTAAATAATTGGATATGGTTGGAGATGAATCTTCGGATGTTTGATATTAATTCGGTAGATAACGACTCTTACTATTTGAGGAATTTAAAAGGTAGTTCACCGTTATTCCGCTTATAATGTGAGTTGTATACGGAGATTAATATTGAGGATAAGTTGATGGTATTTCTATCCAGATCTAATGTTAAAGAGTTGGATAAATCTTTTAATTAAGATACAGGTTTCCCTATTTGATTGAGATAAGTTGGATAGAAATAATCTTCAGATATTTGATATGAAATTCTGCGATGTAAATGTATACTATTTGAGGAATTTGGAAGATATTATTATCATATTGTTATTACACTTATAGTATTCGTTAATTATGAGAATTGATATCAAATATAAGTAGATACAATTTATGTGTAACTTATGTTCAATATCGATTGATTTGGGTTTTTTCGTGAATCGTATCTTCAATTATATCATTTTTGAAACCCAATGAGATTGAGTTGTGGAAATTCATATTGTAATTTGGGATTTGATCAAATCTTTGATTTGAAGAAAGTAAAAATAAGAAATTAGGAATGAAGTATAATATTTTAGTTAAGATTAAATAATTGAATGTTGGGAAATCGATTTAATTAGAAACTATGGTTGAAATGTGGAGTAAGGATTTTTAAAGGAAACTTGATTTTGATAACGAGTTATCAAACGAAAAGTTAGTTAAGGTTTTAGGGCTAGATTACCTTTGATATAAAGGATGCGTTTTAAAAGAGTAAAGTTGAAATATGGATTTTTGTTAAAGATAATTCTAGAATGGGTTTAAAGAAATTTAATTTAACAAAATCCAAGATGGAAGGAGAATTTGTTTAAAGTCTGTGTGTTTCGTAATTGTGTTTTTAAAATTGCGCTTATTATTTGGAAAGACCGGGATCAGATGTATGTTCGAAAACCATTTCAAGTAATAATACGACATTGTGGAGCAATTGAAGACTTTGAAGACGGTATTGAAGACCAGAACCCTTCATATCGTAAGGACGACTTTTCTCGAATGGGTAGTTCCCGTTTGCAGATTTGTTTTATATCAGCTAAGTGCAAGAAGCCCGAGCATATGTGAAGGAATTATGGATTGTGGTTTCGTTCAGACCCATAACGGACTTGTATGGATTATGTGTCTGACAATGGAATTTACTGCGTAGCACTGATCTTTGTTAAATATATATCTGCTTGGTAGCGAAAAATTTATTCTCTTGCTTAACATTCTTCTCTAAGACGTATGAGCTTATAAGTTATATATTGATAGAAATCAGTGATACGTTGTGTGACGGCCCGCCCCGCACCAACCGACATTTACTCCAAAGGTGCGTTGTACACATGTCCAGTTAGCACGGGACGGTCGTTAGAAGAAAAGAAAGAAGACGAAGAATCATCAAAGAACCTGTAGAATGTCTCACAGCGCATAGGATAAAATATAATAATAACATACTTGACATAAAACAGGTGAGACAGTGCATAAGCTGGAAATAAACTAACACAGCAGCGGAAAATCCAAATACAACTTATGATCCAAAGCCAACATTATTACAACTTTTCAAACTGTCTCAAAAAGTAAAAGCAAGATAAAGGAGGTACACTACTAATGCCCAAGTAGCGACCACCAACGACACAGGGAGAATATCTATATATCATACGTGGAAGCCTCCTGCTCGCCTCCGAATCAGCTACTCGCGCATCACCAGCTAACCTGTCTCTAGTCTGCTCGTGTGAGCACCCAGAGTAATAAGAGGAGACATAAAACTCTGGCTCAGACAAAAAGTCTGGTATGAGCGATAAGCATCTAAACAGAACAATAACAGGTATACTAAACCATACCTGAACCTGGACCTGCAACCAAAGAGTTAGCACTACATACTGTACAACACTCTAAGGTGCCATTTCAAATGGTGTAAAGATAACGAGGGTGGGGGTGTGCATGTCATAGTGATGGCAAACAATCAAGCATAGCAACCATCCTCACATCTCTCACTCAGTGCGTAAAGCATACGATATTCACCACTTCGATCAGCCCAATACTTTGTTATGATCACCTTGCCCCATGAAGTCATAAATGGCTTCACTGCACTGATACATAGCCACTAATCCTTCGCTATGTCCACTTGCCCCATGGAGTTATTCACCCCATCTGCGCTGGCTCATAGCCTTACCAATCTTTTACTATGTCCACTTTCCCCATGGAGTTATTCACCCCATCTGCGCTGGCTCATAGTCTTACTACGATCACTTTTCCCCTCGAGTCATAATGACTCTACTGCACTGATAACGTAGTTTTGCTACCATCACCTTGCCCCTCGAGTCATAGTGACTCTACTGCACTGATAAATAGCCCATCATCCATTTTCAGTGGTGAATCGAAGTTATGAACGTCGACAACTCCTTAGCACTCGTCCCGCAGCAAAGCCCAACCATGAAGTGAACTCATTGGTTCCCAACTGGATCTTGAGCTCTAAATTCCATTTGGACTACCTTTGCATCTCGGGTTATTGGTCATCACCGGATCGGTTCGACCTTTATCATCTTTCAATGGATCGGATCAGGGTCTTCAGCACGCCACGGTTCGGATCGTCATCACCCCAGTGGGTTGGGTCGGGTCGGGTCTCCAAGTCCAGTCGCCATCGCCGGTTCGGATCGTGGTCCTTCAAGCGGTTCGGGTCGGAAAGCACTTCTCCAGGTCAACGAATCGTGCTCACCCTTCATGGGCGGATCGGGTCGGGGCTACTGGCGTGGTTCGGACTCGAGATCTTCTTCCCATCGGATCGTGGTCCTTTGTTCGGATCATGGCGTGTGCCCACGATCGGTTCGGGACGGGTAAGGTGGTCCGATCCGATCCTGCCTGCAATTTCCTGCAACTTTCCAACGACTGTTTATACGCCTCTCGACGGCGTTTTCGACCATTCTAGCTATTCTAAACAATCACAAAGCATACCATACAGTCATAGCAACATGTACAAGTGACCTCAAACACCAAAACATCAACATGATAGGTTAAAATGGATCAAACATAGCCAAAACCCCATATTTTCCCTTAAGCATGTTTAGGTGAAACTAATGATATGATTAGCAAAACTTAACCAAATTAACCCAAATTCGTATCAGAGGTCTAAAACATCATTTCGAATTTTATAAATATTTTTCCAGAATTTTATCATGTTTAAATTCGCTAATTAACACTAATTACCCTTAATTAGCCATAATTAGTGAGGAACTATGCAAATCACTCACCTTAGCCACAAATAAAACCTCAAAGTGAAATGAATCTATGATTTGGAACGAATCCCAATGCTAAACAGCAGCTCTAATGTTGATTTGGTGTTGATCTCTCTTGATTTGATGTTGCTAAGCTCAATCCTTGATTAGAAGGCGATTTGGAGGTGATTTAGAGGTTGGAGGCCATTTTTAGGGTTTCCAAGTGGTAAGTGGAGGCTAGAAAACTGAAATGAAATGAAACCCTAACTCATTTCAGCCTCCCCATAACCCTAATCCCGAAATGTGTTATGGGCTCATTCACTAATCACCCTATTTGGCCCGGTTAAGCAGTTTTTCACCTTCCAAACCTTATTTCAGCCATATCTCCCAAACATTAAGTCCGTTTTTCACATGTGACCACTCTACGGAAAGGTAAATCATCAAAAGAATCTAATGGACATGGTTTCAGGTCAAAACTCCTTTCCAATCAAAAGTTATGGCCGAAACAAGATCAACTAGGGGCAAAACGGTCATTTAAAAATCGGCAAAAATCGTGAACATGGGAAATGACTCTAATAGTTGTTTCCCAAAGTTACATGACCATACGACTTCATATGGGAAAGAAATAAATATTCTACGATCCTCCGATGCGTAGAATGCGGGTTGTTACATTCTCCCCCCTTAAGAAATTTCGCCCCCGAAATTCCCTAACCAAAACACACAAAGGGTCCCGCATGCCTATCAGTCATAAAACAACAATCAAACATGCAAAACAAGCAAAACAAGTCTATCCTAGCATGCGGAATAACTAAATCGCAAAGTAAATCTTACCAGGCGAAGAATTCTGGATGCGTCTTCCTAATGTTCTCCTCTGTCTCCCAAGTACAATCATTCTCGTTCTTGCCCCACTGAACCTTGACTAGCTTCACCGCCTTCCTTCGAAGTTGCTTCGTACCGTGCTCGACAATACAAATCGGCTTGCGGTTCCCAACCGCCTCGGGTTCCACTTCGAAGTCCTCTAATTGATCAGGTGAAATAGTCATTTCTGGGTCGTGCACGAACTTCCTTAGCTAGGAAACATGAAATACGTTGTGAACTCCCACCATCTTTTCTGGTAAGTCAACTCTATACGCCAAATTCCCAACTAGTTCAAGAACTGGGAATGGGCCAACAAATCTTGGTGCCAACTTGCCTCTCCTGCCAAATCGTATCACGCTCTTCAACGGAGAAATCTTTACAAACACCAAGTCACCAACGGAGAATTTTAAGTCTCTTCTCCTCTTATCAGCATAACTCTTCTGCCTATCTTGGGCAGCCTTCATTCGTTGCTGAATGACCTTAATCTTGTACGAGGTTTCTCTTACCACATCTGGTCCAAGCACAAACTTCTCACCGGTCTCTATCCAACATGATGGTGAGTTGCACGGTCTTCCGTTCAAAGCTTCATATGGAGCCATACCGATACTGGATTGGTAGCTATTATTATATGCAAACTCTACTAGATGCAAATGGTCATCCCATGATCCACCAAAATCCAATATACAAGCTCTCAAAAGATCTTCCAATATACGATTCACCCTCTCCGTCTGGCTGTCGGTCTGAGGATGATATGCGGTACTGAGATGTAATTCTGACCCCAGAGCCTCTTGTAAGCTCTTCCAAAACCCACTAGTAAAAACGGGTCTCAGTCAATCACAATGATTTTAGGCACTCCATGAAATCTCATTACCCACTTCATATACAATTCTGCTAAATTAGCTGCCGTTTTGGTCGATTTGACTGGTATAAATTTTGCACTCTTAGTCAATCGATCCACAATTACCCAAATGCTATCATGTCCCGATCTAGTCCTTGGTAAACCATCGATGAAATCCATCAAGACTTGTTCCCATTTCCATTCGGGAATTTCCAATGGTTGCAACAAACCACTAGGCTTCTTTTGCTCGGCTTTAACTAGCTGGCAATTCATGCATTTGGATATAAACTTCCCAACGTCGCTTTTCATCCCTTCCCAGTAGTAAGTCTATCTCATGTCTCGATACATCTTATCACCACCGGGGTGTATATTCAGTTTTGAGTGATGACATTCTCTAAGCACTTCATCTCTCAAACCATTCACGTTGGGTACAACTAGTCTTCCATTCTTTCTAAGCCATCCATCTCGATCAAGCCCATACAAATTCATCTCCTCACCGTCGATATCCATTTCTAACTTGGAGATGATTTCCAATAGATTAGGATCGTCCCTCTGGCTGGAACCAATCCGCTGTATCAAAGTGGGTCTGATCGCCAAACTAGCTAGCATTTCTGGATCCAATTCGCACTTTGGTCTGAAATCAAACCCTGCGATATAATCCAGTTGCTTCCATTCAAGAAACATAGCCCCTAAACTGGCATGTCTCCTACTCAAGGCATTGGCTTCCGCATTACCTTTCCCAGGTGTGTATGCGATATCAAAATCATACGAAGCCAAGAACTCTAACAATCTCTGCTGGCGGAGATTTAGATCCTTTTGGGAGAAGAGATACTTTAACGATTTATGATCGGTAAACAACTCAAATCTCTCTCCCAAGAGATAATGTCTCCATATCTTCAGCGCAAACACGATCGCTGCTAGTTCCAAATCATGGGTAGGGTACCTTTTCTCATGTGGCTTTAGTTGCCGACTAGCATAAGCTACAACCATACCTCCTTGCATCAATACAGCATCTAGTCCGGTACCACAAGCATCCGTGTATACCGTCATTTCTTCATTCCCTTTAGGAATGACTAGCACTGGTGCACGCGTCAACTTTTCTTTTAGACTCTTGAATGCATTCTCACACACTCCGTCCCAGACGAAGGCCTGATTCTTCTTAGTCAACTGAGTCAATGGTGTCGCTATCTTGGAGAAGTCCTGGATAAACTTACGATAATATCCAGCTAACCCCAAGAAGCTTCTTACGTCTATTGCATTCTTGGGCGTAGGCTAATCCTGTACCGTAGCCACCTTCGCAGGGTCCACGGCAATACCATTCTCTGAAACAACATGGCCCAAGAATCTCACTTCCCTCCTCCAGAAGTGACACTTAGAGAATTTCGCTTTCAATTGGTGTTTCCTCAACACCTCCATCACTATCCTCAAGTGTCCCTTGTGTTCCTCTTCTGTCCTCGAGTAAACAAGGATATCGTCTACGAACACAAGAACAAACTTATTCAACTGATCTCTGAATACCCGATTCATAAGATCCACAAAATATGCTGGTGCAATGGTCAACCCGAATGGCATAACCAACCACTCATATAATCCAGACGGTGTCCTAAATGTCGTTTTCGAAACACACTCATCTGCTACTCGGAGCTGATGAAATCCTGTCGTGAGGTCCAACTGGGAGAACACTCTAGCTCCTTCCAGTTGATCAAACAAATCATCTATCCGCGTTAGAGGATACTTATTCTTCCTCGTCGCCTTATTCAACTCGCGATAGTCCACACACAAACAAAGGGAACCATCTGCCTTAGTGGCAAACACAACTGGTGCTCCCCACTCGAAGACACTTCTTCTAATAAACCCCTTCTTCAAAATATTGCTGACTTGCACCCCGAGCTCTCGCTACTCCCTTGGTGCCATACGACGAAGTAGCATCACTATAGGTCTGGGATCTTTCACTAAATCAATACGGAACTCAATCTCTCGGTGTGGTGGAAGCCCGGTCACCTCCTCGAAGATGTCCGGATACTGGCCAACCACGGGCACATCTGACAACTCATCATGTGGGATATCGAGGGAATTTATAAAACTAGCCATTACCCCATCACTAGGTAGACTACCAAACACTACCCTCCGCCCATCATCCGCTCTAACTGTCACCAAAAAAGCCCTCACAGTCTACCACCACCCCGTATCTTTGGAGCCAATCGACCCCCAATATAATGCCATACCCAGTAAAGCCCAAAACAAAGCAATCACAAACAAACATACATCCATGACTCGATAAGACCAAATTTCGGCAAATCATACTAAGGTTAGTCGAACCACCAATCGGGTTCGTCACAACCAACGGTCTATCGACTATCTCGGGTTCCAGTCCCAACCTATCCACCAGGTCACTAGATATGAAGGAACGGGAAGCCCCAGTATCAAACAAAACTCGAACTGGTACATCATAAATAGAAAGCATACCTTGAATGACGACATTCTTTCCTTTCTCCGCAGCAAATGGGGCATTCGATGAAGAAGGAATAGCATCGATAGCATATGCTTTCACAATCCGCTTCTCCTTAAGAGGTTGTGGACACTTGTCCTTATGATGTCCCACTTGGCCACAGTTGTAGCACTTCCTATCCGCTGGCTTGGCCCGACATTCTTTAGCATAATGGCCCTTCCTACCACAGCTGAAGCACTCAACATCTTTCTTGCTCTTTTTCTGGCCATCCTTAGCTTGGTTCTGTTTCCTCTTATTCTGAGAGTTATTCTTGCCTCCACCGCCCACTTGCGGTTTCAGCCCTTCTGCCGATGCAACCTAAGTCTTTGGCTTAGGGTAAAGACTCTGATCTCAAAGCTTTCCCCACAATCGATTCAAAAGTCTCATCGATGTGGTTGATAAGCCTTTCCCCCAAGTATCCATCCAACCCAGTAATGAACTTCTCATTCTTCTTCTCAGGAGTATCGATAAGGGATAGTCCATACTTCGACAAAGTGTCGAATTCAGCAATCTAATCCAAAACTGCCCTACCATTCTGCTTGAGTTCCAAGAATCTCTTAAACAACACTGACTTCTGGGCAGCTGGAATGAACTTCTCGCTAAAGCGAGCCTTGAACTGATCCCAAGTAACCTGATCTTCTGGAGTAGCTGTTCTAATGGCATTCCACCAATTCATCGCTCGCCCTTGCAGCTGACGAGACGCTAGCCTTCTCTTCATCGCATCCTCAATACCTAAGTCATCGAAGATACGATCACAACTATCCAACCAATCCTGAAAATCTGTGGCCGACTCCGTTCCGTGGAACGGCTTCCCACCAAGGTTAGTGTAATCCTTGCACAACTTGGTGAAATCGACCCTAGGCGCCTGCACTACTGGACCACCACCATTTCCAGGATTGGGAACTGCCCCTTGAACATCCCTAAGCATCTCCCTCATGAAGATGGTGAACATTGTCCTCATGTCAGGAGCATTCCCATGATTGGTCCCTCTACCAGCACCCCTAGTGTCTCGACTCATCGTGTAACGACACGGATTTTGCCCGACCTTAATCGATCGCAAAATCGACCAAGACCGTTCAAAACTCGCATACGTTAACTTTGGGAATACAAAACATCAGAACAATAACAGCAGACTTTTATTACATTACAATAATATAACATCAGAGTACAGAATATCAGAGTACAAATAAAGTAAACTACAGCGGAAGATAAATTACAACAGATTTAATACATTAAACAGCGGAAGACTTCCAAGCTCTGGACACAGCTTTAGGCTTCGATCCAAGATCCTGCTAAAGAGAGAGATGTCTGCAAAAAGCTACTCGACTGCCCATGTGGAAAAGAGGGCACCCGAGTTTGCAAAGTGAAACAAACTACGAGTCAGTCATGGGACTGGTGTGAGAATTCTAAACTAATATAACTAATAAGACAAATCCAAGGACCACGCCACTTTCGCGGAACGGGTTTACTCCTATGAATTGCCAGTGCATAAACCAAAGTAAATCGAGAAATAACGCAATGTCTTTTTGGAAAAATGAAACCATTATAAGACCCAAGTCCCATCACACAATGCAACGCACACCAGAGGATAGGGTTTTACCTTATAATGGTCAAAAGATGCTTGATACGTATAAAACGGATTTGATATTATTATTAGTGTATATATGTTTTAATAAAAAGATTTGAATCATAAGTATCAATCCTAGACGGCATGGTTACCATATAGCATGTCGCCAATACTAGCTCTACAATCAAAACCGCAAGGGCGTATTGGAAATTTGGATTCCATCATGAGTCGAGGCTAGGGGCAAGCTCCTCTCCGATTCGAGACACTCTAGCAAATGCCTCAGGATCCCCTGCAGTGAACCCTTGGATCTTCAGGGCCGGTCCCCGCCTATGGGCAGTGGATTAGTTATGCCTGAACACACGCTTCCCGGTCCCTTTGGACCTATAGTGTGACCACCAACGGCCTATAAAAATAATGAGGCGCCTCAAAATCCATCATCCACATAAGTAAAATGTCAGGGCTGGTAGGTCGCTGACACCACTCTAGCTAGAAAGAAACG
The DNA here is from genome assembly GCA_030737875.1 of Allium sativum. Taxonomy (NCBI): domain Eukaryota; kingdom Viridiplantae; phylum Streptophyta; class Magnoliopsida; order Asparagales; family Amaryllidaceae; genus Allium; species Allium sativum. Next base: position 300,321,751 of record CM060922.1, read on the forward strand.
TGTGCACTCCCTGCAGTCCATATCCCGTTTTTGACTCATACCGGGGTGTGAGGCTCGCGAAGTCACGCTATACACAAAGCTACGCCTAAACAGGCCGTGCTTTGATCATCAACCACAAGGCCTGCTTTTCAACAAAAGCCTTGATCAATGCATCTTAGTATGCCACATTGTCAATCCATACTATACCATTGATTTCTACCAATATATAACCCCTAAGCTCGTACGTCTCAGAGAAGGGTGTTAACCACCAAACAGATATATATTAAGAGAGATCAACGAATGTAGTATAAGGGACTACAACGTCAGACATACATTCCATTTATAAACTTATGCCCTGGGTCTGGGCGAAAGTCAAATCCGTGCAATCAACACTACGTCCGGACGGCTACTACTGTCGCCCCTTCAAGGTAGCTACTCCCATCATGGGTCTCAATAGCAACACACCCATTCGATGTGAAGATCGTCGGTCTTCAATCACCGTCTTCAACTCTTCGAACGTCGTATCATTATTTGGAATGAGAGTAAACTCGGACTTTCCAAATAATTCTCGCATATATAAATTTGTAAACCATTCTATATCGTTATTTATTCTTTTATAAATATCGATCATTCATTTCATGTATATATATATCGTCCATTCATTTCATAAATATCGTCCATTCATTTCATATGCAGTAATACTACTCTAAACATGAATTTTTATTTCATATGCGGTTTCTTGATTATGCATTTCATATGCGACTTCATGCTTTTTAAAACATGTTAAATTTTCATATGCGGTTCATGCTTCTAAATCATGTTTCATTTCATATTTATATCTTTTTATTCGCATGTGAAATGTAAATAAAAATTCCCTTCTTATTTTCATCTTTTTATTTACATGTGAAAAGTAAATAAAAGTTTCATTCTTATTTTCATCTTTTTATTTACATGTGAAAAGTAAATAAAAGTTTCATTACTTTTATTTATATAAAATATATAAATAATATAACCATTTCATGTTTTCATTCATTTATTCATTTATAACATGAAAATATTCATTGCTTTATGGTTCATTTTCCATTTTCGATCACTTTCTTAATTCAGTGATCTTAACTACTTAATTCCCTTTCAATCTAATTAAAGATTTAATTAAAATCTTATTTAGTTTTAATCTTCCAAAGTCATTATTAAATGATTATTCAAATTTTAGGGAATTAATTCTATCATAAATTCGGGTTAAAGAATAAATGTTATTTAAAACATAATTCACGATAAACCCAAATTTAGATTTCATAAATTTCCCATTTAATATATAGAATTAGACATCATTTATTTCAGAGTATTTCATTTAATCTTAAATAAAATATTAATCATCTTCGATTTCCTTTATAGAATATATAACATAATTTATACAGGTTAAAATGGAGTTACTATTTTAAAATGGACTGAATAGCCCAATTCATTTTCCTTATCCATTCATTATGTTTATCTTTACATTTTATTATTTAATAGCGGGCCAGACCTCTCACATTAGGCCTACAACTTGTGGATGCTGGATATGCCGGTTGGTTCCGGGCAGACTTCTACCACAGGTTGGGCTTAACCTCGTGTCTTGACCCAATTCGTATTTGCGCACTTGGACCTCTCACATTAGGCCCAACATTTATGGCTGCTGGATATGCCGGTTGGTTCCGGGCAGACTTCCGCCATAAATGTGACCTAACCTCGTGTCCAGGTACAATTAAAAAAATTTATTTATAAATATTATCCAAGAATATTATTTTAAAATATTTTATATTTTAAAATATCCTACTACTTAATATCATTCCTTACTTGAAATATTCTTTCATATAAAGCTTTATTATTCCATTTCAATACATATTAACTTTCCATATTATTATGATATTATAATAATAATAATTATAAAAAAAACGGTTTTAATTTGTGATATTAAAACCTACCATTTCAATATTAAAATGAAATCAATTTAAAAACATTTCAAATTTTGAAATCCATCTTCCATTTTTAATGTTAACATAAAAAGTAATCTTTTCAATTTATAATCTTCTTAATATAATTGGAATGTGATTTACTAATTCCAATAATTTGTTTATAACCTTCCAAATGTTAAAGGTTTTTATCTACTTAATTCAAGCGTCAATTAATATCATTAATTGAATAATAAATGGGCATTTATTTCCTTCATTCGAAGGAAATATTGTCAATTCAAAAGCTTCTTTATTATTTCCTTTTTAAATGGAAAATTAAATCATCTAAATACTTCAACTTCCAATTTATTTCATTAATTTGCATATTTATTACTTTACTCAAAATTGGAATGAGACCCACCATTTCCATATAATTTAATTATACGTAAAATCAAACATTAATTACATAACAATTTCAGAACATCCATCCAAAGTGCATTTCTAATTATTCCAAGGGTGACGTGTATTCAAAAGTCAACCCTTGACCCGTGTGGGGTTTCAGCCAACACAATTCACATATTTAAAATAAACTGTGCTTCTGGACGATGTGTAAAAATTGATCGTTCACTCACATAAACAAGCCAGGGTCGCTTGTAAATGGCAGTGTATACAGGTGCATAAATGGAACATAGACAATTTGCACAATTTAACAATGTTCACAATTTAAATCTTTTATTAAAAGTCAAAATTTTAATTATTCTAAAATAAATATCAAAACTTTATTTATTATAATCGTCTCAAAATAAAGATGAAATTTTTATAACCAAAACAAAGTTTTAATCTTTATAAACAAAACAAAATTTCAGTCTTTTATAAGCACAAACAAGGTTTTAAATCTTTACCAACAATACAAAGTTTTGTTCTTTTTAAACGAAACAAAATAAGGTTTGAACTTTTATTCAATAAACAAAACAAAGTTTTGTTCTTTTTCATAAACAAAATAAAGTTTGTTCTTTTCAAAAACAAAATAAAGTTTCAATTTTATATAAAAAAAAAAAACGCAAACAAAGTTGTAATTTTTTTTTTTAGAACAAAAACAAAGTTGTAATCTTCTTAATCCCATTCAAAGTTATAATCTTTGTAAACATAAACAAAGTTTCATTTTTTCTGAACAACAATGAAAATTGTAACTTTTATTTAAATATAAATTTCCATACATTTTAAATAAATAAATAAAAATGAATTTATCATTTACATCATGTACATCGTTTCTATTGATTCAACAAATTTCATCAACAGTGTATGCAACAACAATTTGTCCATAATAACCCAAACAACTATCACCAATTCTCAAACAGACATCATACATCATCAATCCACAATCATGTACATACAAACATCAAAACCACAAGAAAAATAATTTAAATTTAATAAATTATAAAATAGAATCTCACATTGATTTTTGCTGAAAATTTGACTGTCTCGGATTCAGCTCTGGTCTACGCCATCACGAAGAGCTCGGAAAGACGAGTCCAACGCAATTTACGGTTCGTCAATCGGACCTCGTACGAGAGAGTTATGATTTATTAAAGTTGGACATAATTAAATAATTAATTAATATTCGTGAAAAATACCTAAAAATTTCACTGTCTCAGAATTGGACAAAATTAGTGTCCACGCGTCCGTCTCGTCGCCACGATCCCAACGCACCTGAAATCGTCGATTTTCGACTTCGTATGAGTGAGTTATGCAATTTTAAAATTCTGGAAATTAATTAAATAATTTAAAAATAAAATAGAAAATACCCTCAGCCCATTGACCGAAAAACACTGTTCACCACCGAACTTTGACCGCACTTTGCCGCTGCCTCGGGCCACCTGACGCCACGGGACCACCGTCAATGTCTTCGTCTTGGCGAGACGCACCACCACCAGAAAGAGCCGCCCCTAAAGCTTCTCCGATCATCGGGAAATCGCCTAGAAAGGATTTCGCCTCGCGGGTCCCACAGGCCGCATCACACCTCCAAACTGCCTGAAATTTTCTGAGCATCTTCGTCTTGCGTAGACGAAGAACTTCCGTGTTCGTGACTTCGTCTAATTCTTCCTCGATTCACGGGAATTTCTTGATTTACGTTTTGAGCTTCTGAATTTCGAAAACAGCGAGCTTTAAGACGAGATTCCGGCGAATCCGAGCGCTGTTTGACAAAACCGACTACACCATTAGCTTCGTATCGTCGAGACCTTCGAGAGGACATATAATTTGCTATGGTTTGAAGAGATTTTATTTTTTTATGAATTTTAGAGGAAGAGGGAGCCGCCATGGAAATTGAGAAAAAATGATGGAAAAGAGAGTGGCTGCTGTGCATTTCGAATTTCAGCCCTAAAACTCAGAAAAAAGATAATATATACCGTGGGTTTAATTTTGGTTTGGGCCCAAATATCATTATGTGCCCAATTACTCAATTTTCAACTGTTTTCTTCAGTTCAAAAATTCTTATAAATACATGCTGATTTCAAAATTAATAAAATTTTAAACATAATTATTTCAGGTCATTACGAACCCAACGAACCTGATTTCGTAATTTTCCGATTCCGTATGAATTTATTATAAATTTCCGAAGTCTGAAAATAGGCTGTATTTCCACTGTAAAAATTATACAGGCCAATTCCAAAAATTATAAATTTTAGAATTTTACCTTATTTTAATATTCCGAATCCATAGAAACTGGTTTCGTCGAATTCGGAGTTCGTTTGCAAAAATTCTATTTTTCAGGTGTATATTTTAATATTTTAAAAATACCAAAAATAGTGGAATTTTTCCGAAACTCAAAAATATAAGTTCTTATAGTCATTTTTATATGTAAACAACATTCTAAAACCAATGGAGATGGTTTCGGGTCCTAATTCCTTATTCTGCAAAATGTAGCATTTTGGCCCTTATAAATTTCATAGCGACCATTCTAGATTTTAATTTTGACATAACTTTTGATTCTCGTTATGAAATTTCGATTTTTCGGATTCGTTGGAAAGATAAATTTAAATAGATTATAATATTTTTGGTTTCACTAAAATCCGTTAAATTTTGCATCCTGTATGGTCAGTCAAAGTTCAAGTTTGACTTTTCAAACTACCGCGTTATTTCTAACTCTTTTTATAATAAAAATTAAATCATTCATTCTAACTTCGATTTGAATCAAATTTGTGATCATTATTATTTAAATAAATTATTTTATATTGTCAAAATTCATTAAAATTTTCTAAAATAAAATTTTTAAATTGGTCCTGATTTTTGCGGGTTGTTACAATCGCCCTCACTTAAAAACTTTTCGTCCTCGAAAAGGAACCAGGCTAAAAGTTGTTTAATTAACTAACTAAATTTTAATTTCTCTTATTAATTTCATTTGTTGACTAACTTATCAAATATACATACTCTTTTATATATTTAAAAATCATATTTTCAGAAATAGATTATATAATCAAAAATACGCTAATCATAAGCTTATCACTCTGAACTCATTCTAGGGCATTACTAACCCCATCTCTAATGAGTTTTCTCATTCTAGGACACTGCTGGTCCTATCTCTAATGAGTATTCTTATTGGATATTACTAATCCAATTCTCTGATGAGTCTTTTGTTCAGTTCTAACGAGTTGTACCCCAAAGATTTGAGCTAACCAGAGCTCTGATACCACCTGTAACGACACGGATTTTGCCCGACCTTAATCGATCGCAAAATCGACCAAGACCGTTCAAAACTCGCATACGTTAACTTTGGGAATACAAAACATCAGAACAATAACAACAGACTTTTATTACATTACAATAATATAACATCAGAGTACAGAATATCAAAGTACAAATAAAGTAAACTACAGCGGAAGATAAATTACAACAGATTTAATACATTAAACAGCGGAAGACTTCTAAGCTCTGGACACAGCTTTAGGCTTCGATCCAAGATCCTGCTAAAGAGAGAGATGTCTGCAAAAAGCTACTCGACTGCCCGTGTGGAAAAGAGGGCACCCGAGTTTGCAAAGTGAAACAAACTACGAGTCAGTCATGGGACTGGTGTGAGAATTCTAAACTAATATAACTAATAAGACAAATCCAAGGACCACGCCACTTTCGCGGAACGGGTTTACTCCTATGAATTGCCAGTGCATAAACCAAAGTAAATCGAGAAATAACGCAATGTCTTTTTGGAAAAATGAAACCATTATAAGACCCAAGTCCCATCACACAATGCAACGCACACCAGAGGATAGGGTTTTACCTTATAATGGTCAAAAGATGCTTGATACGTATAAAACGGATTTGATATTATTAGTAGTGTATATATGTTTTAATAAAAAGATTTGAATCATAAGTATCAATCCTAGACGGCATGGTTACCATATAGCATGTCGCCAATACTAGCTCTACAATCAAAACCGCAAGGGCGTATTGGAAATTTGGATTCCATCATGAGTCGAGGCTAGGGGCAAGCTCCTCTCCGATTCGAGACACTCTAGCAAATGCCTCAGGATCCCCCGCAGTGAACCCTTGGATCTTCAGGGCCGGTCCCCGCCTATGGGCAGTGGATTAGTTATGCCTGAACACACGCTTCCCGGTCCCTTTGGACCTATAGTGTGACCACCAACGGCCTATAAAAATAATGAGGCGCCTCAAAATCCATCATCCACATAAGTAAAATGTCAGGGCTGGTAGGTCGCTGACACCACTCTAGCTAGAAAGAAACGTGTGCACTCCCTGCAGTCCATATCCCGTTTTTGACTCATACCGGGGTGTGAGGCTCGCGAAGTCACGCTATACACAAAGCTACGCCTAAACAGGCCGTGCTTTGATCATCAACCACAAGGCCTGCTTTTCAACAAAAGCCTTGATCAATGCATCTTAGTATGCCACATTGTCAATCCATACTATACCATTGATTTCTACCAATATATAACCCCTAAGCTCGTACGTCTCAGAGAAGGGTGTTAACCACCAAACAGATATATATTAAGAGAGATCAACGAATGTAGTATAAGGGACTACAACGTCAGACATACATTCCATTTATAAACTTATGCCCTGGGTCTGGGCGAAAGTCAAATCCGTGCAATCAACACTACGTCCGGACGGCTACTACTGTCGCCCCTTCAAGGTAGCTACTCCCATCATGGGTCTCAATAGCAACACACCCATTCGATGTGAAGATCGTCGGTCTTCAATCACCGTCTTCAACTCTTCGAACGTCGTATCATTATTTGGAATGAGAGTAAACTCGGACTTTCCAAATAATTCTCGCATATATAAATTTGTAAACCATTCTATATCGTTATTTATTCTTTTATAAATATCGATCATTCATTTCATGTATATATATATCGTTCATTCATTTCATAAATATCGTCCATTCATTTCATATGCAGTAATACTACTCTAAACATGAATTTTTATTTCATATGCGGTTTCTTGATTATGCATTTCATATGCGACTTCATGCTTTTTAAAACATGTTAAATTTTCATATGCGGTTCATGCTTCTAAATCATGTTTCATTTCATATTTATATCTTTTTATTCGCATGTGAAATGTAAATAAAAATTCCCTTCTTATTTTCATCTTTTTATTTACATGTGAAAAGTAAATAAAAGTTTCATTCTTATTTTCATCTTTTTATTTACATGTGAAAAGTAAATAAAAGTTTCATTACTTTTATTTATATAAAATATATAAATAATATAACCATTTCATGTTTTCATTCATTTATTCATTTATAACATGAAAATATTCATTGCTTTATGGTTCATTTTCCATTTTCGATCACTTTCTTAATTCAGTGATCTTAACTACTTAATTCCCTTTCAATCTAATTAAAGATTTAATTAAAATCTTATTTAGTTTTAATCTTCCAAAGTCATTATTAAATGATTATTCAAATTTCAGGGAATTAATTCTATCATAAATTCGGGTTAAAGAATAAATGTTATTTAAAACATAATTCACGATAAACCCAAATTTAGATTTCATAAATTTCCCATTTAATATATAGAATTAGACATCATTTATTTCAGAGTATTTCATTTAATCTTAAATAAAATATTAATCATCTTCGATTTCCTTTATAGAATATATAACATAATTTATACAGGTTAAAATGGAGTTACTATTTTAAAATGGACTGAATAGCCCAATTCATTTTCCTTATCCATTCATTATGTTTATCTTTACATTTTATTATTTAATAGCGGGTCAGACCTCTCACATTAGGCCTACAACTTGTGGATGCTGGATATGCCGGTTGGTTCCGGGCAGACTTCTACCACAGGTTGGGCTTAACCTCGTGTCTTGACCCAATTCGTATTTGCGCACTTGGACCTCTCACATTAGGCCCAACATTTATGGCTGCTGGATATGCCGGTTGGTTCCGGGCAGACTTCCGCCATAAATGTGACCTAACCTCGTGTCCAGGTACAATTAAAAAAATTTATTTATAAATATTATCCAAGAATATTATTTTAAAATATTTTATATTTTAAAATATCCTACTACTTAATATCATTCCTTACTTGAAATATTCTTTCATATAAAGCTTTATTATTCCATTTCAATACATATTAACTTTCCATATTATTATGATATTATAATAATAATAATTATAAAAAAACGGTTTTAATTTGTGATATTAAAACCTACCATTTCAATATTAAAATGAAATCAATTTAAAAACATTTCAAATTTTGAAATCCATCTTCCATTTTTAATGTTAACATAAAAAGTAATCTTTTCAATTTATAATCTTCTCAATATAATTGGAATGTGATTTACTAATTCCAATAATTTGTTTATAACCTTCCAAATGTTAAAGGTTTTTATCTACTTAATTCAAGCGTCAATTAATATCATTAATTGAATAATAAATGGGCATTTATTTCCTTCATTCGAAGGAAATATTGTCAATTCAAAAGCTTCTTTATTATTTCCTTTTTAAATGGAAAATTAAATCATCTAAATACTTCAACTTCCAATTTATTTCATTAATTTGCATATTTATTACTTTACTCAAAATTGGAATGAGACCCACCATTTCCATATAATTTAATTATACGTAAAATCAAACATTAATTACATAACAATTTCAGAACATCCATCCAAAGTGCATTTCTAATTATTCCAAGGGTGACGTGTATTCAAAAGTCAACCCTTGACCCGTGTGGGGTTTCAGCCAACACAATTCACATATTTAAAATAAACTGTGCTTCTGGACGATGTGTAAAAATTGATCGTTCACTCACATAAACAAGCCAGGGTCGCTTGTAAATGGCAGTGTATACAGGTGCATAAATGGAACATAGACAATTTGCACAATTTAACAATGTTCACATATTGGGTATTGCCCTTTTTATTTCATTTGATTTAATGACACAAATTCACCATAAAATATATTCCTTTATCTAACTTAAAATAAAAATAAAATCTTTTATTAAAAGTCAAAATTTTAATTATTCTAAAATAAATATCAAAACTTTATTTATTATAATCGTCTCAAAATAAAGATGAAATTTTTATAACCAAAACAAAGTTTTAATCTTTATAAACAAAACAAAATTTCAGTCTTTTATAAGCACAAACAAGGTTTTAAATCTTTACCAACAAAACAAAGTTTTGTTCTTTTTAAACGAAACAAAATAAGGTTTGAACTTTTATTCAATAAACAAAACAAAGTTTTGTTCTTTTTCATAAACAAAATAAAGTTTGTTCTTTTCAAAAACAAAATAAAGTTTCAATTTTATATATAAAAAAAAAACGCAAACAAAGTTGTAATTTTTTTTTTTTAGAACAAAAACAAAGTTGTAATCTTCTTAATCCCATTCAAAGTTATAATCTTTGTAAACATAAACAAAGTTTCATTTTTTCTGAACAACAATGAAAATTGTAACTTTTATTTAAATATAAATTTCCATACATTTTAAATAAATAAATAAAAATGAATTTATCATTTACATCATGTACATCGTTTCTATTGATTCAACAAATTTCATCAACAGTGTATGCAACAACAATTTGTCCATAATAACCCAAACAACTATCACCAATTCTCAAACAGACATCATACATCATCAATCCACAATCATGTACATACAAACATCAAAACCACAAGAAAAATAATTTAAATTTAATAAATTATAAAATAGAATCTCACATTGATTTTTGCTGAAAATTTGACTCTCTCGGATTCAGCTCTGGTCTACGCCATCACGAAGAGCTCGGAAAGACGAGTCCAACGCAATTTACGGTTCGTCAATCGGACCTCGTACGAGAGAGTTATGATTTATTAAAGTTGGACATAATTAAATAATTAATTAATATTCGTGAAAAATACCTAAAAGTTTCACTGTCTCAGAATTGGACAAAATTAGTGTCCACGCGTCCGTCTCGTCGCCACGATCCCAACGCACCTGAAATCATCGATTTTCGACTTCGTATGAGTGAGTTATGCAATTTTAAAATTCTGGAAATTAATTAAATAATTTAAAAATAAAATAGAAAATACCCTCAGCCCATTGACCGAAAAACACTGTTCACCACCGAACTTTGACCGCACTTTGCCGCTGCCTCGGGCCACCTGACGCAACGGGACCACCGCCAATGTCTTCGTCTTGGCGAGACGCACCACCACCAGAAAGAACCGCCCATAAAGCTTCTCCGATCATCGGGAAATCGCCTAGAAAGGATTTCGCCTCGCGGGTCCCACAGGCCACATCACACCTCCAAACTGCCTGAAATTTTCTGAGCATCTTCGTCTTGCGTAGACGAAGAACTTCCGTGTTCGTGACTTCGTCTAATTCTTCCTCGATTCACGGGAATTTCTTGATTTACGTTTTGAGCTTCTGAATTTCGAAAACAGCGAGCTTTAAGACGAGATTCCGGCGAATCCGAGCGCTGTTTGACAAAACCGACTACACCATTAGCTTCGTATCGTCGAGACCTTCGAGAGGACATATAATTTGCTATGGTTTGAAGAGATTTTATTTTTTTATGAATTTTAGAGGAAGAGGGAGCCGATTTTAGAGGAAGAGGGAGCCGCCATGGAAATTGAGAAAAAATGATGGAAAAGAGAGTGGCTGCTGTGCATTTCGAATTTCAGCCCTAAAACTCAGAAAAAAGATAATATATACCGTGGGTTTAATTTTGGTTTGGGCCCAAATATCATTATGTGCCCAATTACTCAATTTTCAACTGTTTTCTTCAGTTCAAAAATTCTTATAAATACATGCTGATTTCAAAATTAATAAAATTTTAAACATAAATATTTCAGGTCATTACAAACCCAACGAACCTGATTTCGTAATTTTCCGATTCCGTATGAATTTATTATAAATTTCCGAAGTCTGAAAATAGGCTGTATTTCCACTGTAAAAATTATACAGGCCACAAAATAATTCCAAAAATTATAAATTTTAGAATTTTACCTTATTTTAATATTCCGAATCCATAGAAACTGGTTTCGTCGAATTCGGAGTTCGTTTGCAAAAATTCTATTTTTCAGGTGTATATTTTAATATTTTAAAAATACCAAAAATAGTGGAATTTTTCCGAAACTCAAAAATATAAGTTCTTATAGTCATTTTTATATGTAAACAACATTCTAAAACCAATGGAGATGGTTTCGGGTCCTAATTCCTTATTCTGCAAAATGTAGCATTTTGGCCCTTATAAATTTCATAGCGACCATTCTAGATTTTAATTTTGACATAACTTTTGATTCTCGTTATGAAATTTCGATTTTTCGGATTCGTTGGAAAGATAAATTTAAATAGATTCTAATATTTTTGGTTTCACTAAAATCCGTTAAATTTTGCATCCTGTACGGTCAGTCAAAGTTCAAGTTTGACTTTTCAAACTACCGCGTTATTTCTAACTCTTTTTATAATAAAAATTAAATCATTCATTCTAACTTCGATTTGAATCAAATTTGTGATCATTATTATTTAAATAAATTATTTTATATTGTCAAAATTCATTAAAATTTTCTAAAATAAAAATTTTAAATTGGTCCTGATTTTTGCGGGTTGTTACAATCGCCCTCACTTAAAAACTTTTCGTCCTCGAAAAGGAACTAGGCTAAAAGTTGTTTAATTAACTAACTAAATTTTAATTTCTCTTATTAATTTCATTTGTTGACTAACTTATCAAATATACATACTCTTTTATATATTTAAAAATCATATTTTCAGAAATAGATTATATAATCAAAAATACGCTAATCATAAGCTTATCACTCTGAACTCATTCTAGGGCATTACTAACCCCATCTCTAATGAGTTTTCTCATTCTAGGACACTGCTGGTCCTATCTCTAATGAGTATTCTTATTGGATATTACTAATCCAATTCTCTGATGAGTCTTTTGTTCAGTTCTAACGAGTTGTACCCCAAAGATTTGAGCTAACCAGAGCTCTGATACCACCTGTAACGACACGGATTTTGCCCGACCTTAATCGATCGCAAAATCGACCAAGACCGTTCAAAACTCGCATACGTTAACTTTGAGAATACAAAACATCAGAACAATAACAACAGACTTTTATTACATTACAATAATATAACATCAGAGTACAGAATATCAGAGTACAAATAAAGTAAACTACAGCGGAAGATAAATTACAACAGATTTAATACATTAAACAGCGGAAGACTTCTAAGCTCTGGACACAGCTTTAGGCTTCGATCCAAGATCCTGCTAAAGAGAGAGATGTCTGCAAAAAGCTACTCGACTGCCCGTGTGGAAAAGAGGGCACCCGAGTTTGCAAAGTGAAACAAACTACGAGTCAGTCATGGGACTGGTGTGAGAATTCTAAACTAATATAACTAATAAGACAAATCCAAGGACCACGCCACTTTCGCGGAACGGGTTTACTCCTATGAATTGCCAGTGCATAAACCAAAGTAAATCGAGAAATAACGCAATGTCTTTTTGGAAAAATGAAACCATTATAAGACCCAAGTCCCATCACACAATGCAACGCACACCAGAGGATAGGGTTTTACCTTATAATGGTCAAAAGATGCTTGATACGTATAAAACGGATTTGATATTATTAGTAGTGTATATATGTTTTAATAAAAAGATTTGAATCATAAGTATCAATCCTAGACGGCATGGTTACCATATAGCATGTCGCCAATACTAGCTCTACAATCAAAACCGCAAGGGCGTATTGGAAATTTGGATTCCATCATGAGTCGAGGCTAGGGGCAAGCTCCTCTCCGATTCGAGACACTCTAGCAAATGCCTCAGGATCCCCCGCAGTGAACTCTTGGATCTTCAGGGCCGGTCCCCGCCTATGGGCAGTGGATTAGTTATGCCTGAACACACGCTTCCCGGTCCCTTTGGACCTATAGTGTGACCACCAACGGCCTATAAAAATAATGAGGCGCCTCAAAATCCATCATCCACATAAGTAAAATGTCAGGGCTGGTAGGTCGCTGACACCACTCTAGCTAGAAAGAAACGTGTGCACTCCCTGCAGTCCATATCCCGTTTTTGACTCATACCGGGGTGTGAGGCTCGCGAAGTCACGCTATACACAAAGCTACGCCTAAACAGGCCGTGCTTTGATCATCAACCACAAGGCCTGCTTTTCAACAAAAGCCTTGATCAATGCATCTTAGTATGCCACATTGTCAATCCATACTATACCATTGATTTCTACCAATATATAACCCCTAAGCTCGTACGTCTCAGAGAAGGGTGTTAACCACCAAACAGATATATATTAAGAGAGATCAACGAATGTAGTATAAGGGACTACAACGTCAGACATACATTCCATTTATAAACTTATGCCCTGGGTCTGGGCGAAAGTCAAATCCGTGCAATCAACACTACGTCCGGACGGCTACTACTGTCGCCCCTTCAAGGTAGCTACTCCCATCATGGGTCTCAATAGCAACACACCCATTCGATGTGAAGATCATCGGTCTTCAATCACCGTCTTCAACTCTTCGAACGTCGTATCATTATTTGGAATGAGAGTAAACTCGGACTTTCCAAATAATTCTCGCATATATAAATTTGTAAACCATTCTATATCGTTATTTATTCTTTTATAAATATCGATCATTCATTTCATGTATATATATATCGTCCATTCATTTCATAAATATCGTCCATTCATTTCATATGCAGTAATACTACTCTAAACATGAATTTTTATTTCATATGCGGTTTCTTGATTATGCATTTCATATGCGACTTCATGCTTTTTAAAACATGTTAAATTTTCATGTGCGGTTCATGCTTCTAAATCATGTTTCATTTCATATTTATATCTTTTTATTCGCATGTGAAATGTAAATAAAAATTCCCTTCTTATTTTCATCTTTTTATTTACATGTGAAAAGTAAATAAAAGTTTCATTCTTATTTTCATCTTTTTATTTACATGTGAAAAGTAAATAAAAGTTTCATTACTTTTATTTATATAAAATATATAAATAATATAACCATTTCATGTTTTCATTCATTTATTCATTTATAACATGAAAATATTCATTGCTTTATGGTTCATTTTCCATTTTCGATCACTTTCTTAATTCAGTGATCTTAACTACTTAATTCCCTTTCAATCTAATTAAAGATTTAATTAAAATCTTATTTAGTTTTAATCTTCCAAAGTCATTATTAAATGATTATTCAAATTTTAGGGAATTAATTCTATCATAAATTCGGGTTAAAGAATAAATGTTATTTAAAACATAATTCACGATAAACCCAAATTTAGATTTCATAAATTTCCCATTTAATATATAGAATTAGACATCATTTATTTCAGAGTATTTCATTTAATCTTAAATAAAATATTAATCATCTTCGATTTCCTTTATAGAATATATAACATAATTTATACAGGTTAAAATGGAGTTACTATTTTAAAATGGACTGAATAGCCCAATTCATTTTCCTTATCCATTCATTATGTTTATCTTTACATTTTATTATTTAATAGCGGGCCAGACCTCTCACATTAGGCCTACAACTTGTGGATGCTGGATATGCCGGTTGGTTCCGGGCAGACTTCTACCACAGGTTGGGCTTAACCTCGTGTCTTGACCCAATTCGTATTTGCGCACTTGGACCTCTCACATTAGGCCCAACATTTATGGCTGCTGGATATGCCGGTTGGTTCCGGGCAGACTTCCGCCATAAATGTGACCTAACCTCGTGTCCAGGTACAATTAAAAAAATTTATTTATAAATATTATCCAAGAATATTATTTTAAAATATTTTATATTTTAAAATATCCTACTACTTAATATCATTCCTTACTTGAAATATTCTTTCATATAAAGCTTTATTATTCCATTTCAATACATATTAACTTTCCATATTATTATGATATTATAATAATAATAATTATAAAAAAAACGGTTTTAATTTGTGATATTAAAACCTACCATTTCAATATTAAAATGAAATCAATTTAAAAACATTTCAAATTTTGAAATCCATCTTCCATTTTTAATGTTAACATAAAAAGTAATCTTTTCAATTTATAATCTTCTTAATATAATTGGAATGTGATTTACTAATTCCAATAATTTGTTTATAACCTTCCAAATGTTAAAGGTTTTTATCTACTTAATTCAAGCGTCAATTAATATCATTAATTGAATAATAAATGGGCATTTATTTCCTTCATTCGAAGGAAATATTGTCAATTCAAAAGCTTCTTTATTATTTCCTTTTTAAATGGAAAATTAAATCATCTAAATACTTCAACTTCCAATTTATTTCATTAATTTGCATATTTATTACTTTACTCAAAATTGGAATGAGACCCACCATTTCCATATAATTTAATTATATGTAAAATCAAACATTAATTACATAACAATTTCAGAACATCCATCCAAAGTGCATTTCTAATTATTCCAAGGGTGACGTGTATTCAAAAGTCAACCCTTGACCCGTGTGGGGTTTCAGCCAACACAATTCAAATATTTAAAATAAACTGTGCTTCTGGACGATGTGTAAAAATTGATCGTTCACTCACATAAACAAGCCAGGGTCGCTTGTAAATGGCAGTGTATACAGGTGCATAAATGGAACATAAACAATTTGCACAATTTAACAATGTTCACATATTGGGTATTGCCCTTTTTATTTCATTTGATTTAATGACACAAATTCACCATAAAATATATTCCTTTATCTAACTTAAAATAAAAACAAAATCTTTTATTAAAAGTCAAAATTTTAATTATTCTAAAATAAATATCAAAACTTTATTTATTATAATCGTCTCAAAATAAAGATGAAATTTTTATAACCAAAACAAAGTTTTAATCTTTATAAACAAAACAAAATTTTAGTCTTTTATAAGCACAAACAAGGTTTTAAATCTTTACCAACAAAACAAAGTTTTGTTCTTTTTAAACGAAACAAAATAAGGTTTGAACTTTTATTCAATAAACAAAACAAAGTTTTGTTCTTTTTCATAAACAAAATAAAGTTTGTTCTTTTCAAAAACAAAATAAAGTTTCAATTTTATATATATAAAAAAAAACGCAAACAAAGTTGTAATTTTTTTTTTTTAGAACAAAAACAAAGTTGTAATCTTCTTAATCCCATTCAAAGTTATAATCTTTGTAAACATAAACAAAGTTTCATTTTTTCTGAACAACAATGAAAATTGTAACTTTTATTTAAATATAAATTTCCATACATTTTAAATAAATAAATAAAAATGAATTTATCATTTACATCATGTACATCGTTTCTATTGATTCAACAAATTTCATCAACAGTGTATGCAACAACAATTTGTCCATAATAACCCAAACAACTATCACCAATTCTCAAACAGACATCATACATCATCAATCCACAATCATGTACATACAAACATCAAAACCACAAGAAAAATAATTTAAATTTAATAAATTATAAAATAGAATCTCACATTGATTTTTGCTGAAAATTTGACTGTCTCGGATTCAGCTCTGGTCTACGCCATCACGAAGAGCTCGGAAAGACGAGTCCAACGCAATTTACGGTTCGTCAATCGAACCTCGTACGAGAGAGTTATGATTTATTAAAGTTGGACATAATTAAATAATTAATTAATATTCGTGAAAAATACCTAAAAATTTCACTGTCTCAGAATTGGACAAAATTAGTGTCCACGCGTCCATCTCGTCGCCACGATCCCAACGCACCTGAAATCGTCGATTTTCGACTTCGTATGAGTGAGTTATGCAATTTTAAAATTCTGGAAATTAATTAAATAATTTAAAAATAAAATAGAAAATACCCTCAGCCCATTGATCGAAAAACACTGTTCACCGCCGAACTTTGACCGCACTTTGCCGCTGCCTCTGGCCACCTGACGCCACGGGACCACCGCCAATGTCTTCGTCTTGGCGAGACGCACCACCACCAGAAAGAGCCGCCCCTAAAGCTTCTCCGATCATCGGGAAATCGCCTAGAAAGGATTTCGCCTCGCGGGTCCCACAGGCCGCATCACACCTCCAAACTGCCTGAAATTTTCTGAGCATCTTCGTCTTGCGTAGACGAAGAACTTCCGTGTTCGTGACTTCGTCTAATTCTTTCTCGATTCACGGGAATTTCTTGATTTACGTTTTGAGCTTCTGAATTTCGAAAACAGCGAGCTTTAAGACGAGATTCCGGCGAATCCGAGCGCTGTTTGACAAAACCGACTACACCATTAGCTTCGTATCGTCGAGACCTTCGAGAGGACATATAATTTGCTATGGTTTGAAGAGATTTTATTTTTTTATGAATTTTAGAGGAAGAGGGAGCCGCCATGAAAATTGAGAAAAAATGATGGAAAAGAGAGTGGCTGCTGTGCATTTCGAATTTCAGCCCTAAAACTCAGAAAAAAGATAATATATACCGTGGGTTTAATTTTGGTTTGGGCCCAAATATCATTATGTGCCCAATTACTCAATTTTCAACTGTTTTCTTCAGTTCAAAAATTCTTATAAATACATGCTGATTTCAAAATTAATAAAATTTTAAACATAATTATTTCAGGTCATTACGAACCCAACGAACCTGATTTCGTAATTTTCCGATTCCGTATGAATTTATTATAAATTTCCGAAGTCTGAAAATAGGCTGTATTTCCACTGTAAAAATTATACAGGCCACAAAATAATTCCAAAAATTATAAATTTTAGAATTTTACCTTATTTTAATATTCCGAATCCATAGAAACTGGTTTCGTCGAATTCGGAGTTCGTTTGCAAAAATTCTATTTTTCAGGTGTATATTTTAATATTTTAAAAATACCAAAAATAGTGGAATTTTTCCGAAACTCAAAAATATAAGTTCTTATAGTTATTTTTATATGTAAACAACATTCTTAAAACCAATGGAGATGGTTTCGGGTCCTAATTCCTTATTCTGCAAAATGTAGCATTTTGGCCCTTATAAATTTCATAGCGACCATTCTAGATTTTAATTTTGACATAACTTTTGATTCTCGTTATGAAATTTCGATTTTTCGGATTCGTTGGAAAGATAAATTTAAATAGATTATAATATTTTTGGTTTCACTAAAATCCGTTAAATTTTGCATCCTGTACGGTCAGTCAAAGTTCAAGTTTGACTTTTCAAACTACCGCGTTATTTCTAACTCTTTTTATAATAAAAATTAAATCATTCATTCTAACTTCGATTTGAATCAAATTTGTGATCATTATTATTTAAATAAATTATTTTATATTGTCAAAATTCATTAAAATTTTCTAAAATAAATTTTTTAAATTGGTCCTGATTTTTGCGGGTTGTTACACATCGTTCAATCTGTAAAGAGAAAATTATAAACGACCCCATAGTGGTGCTAATGCAGTACGAATTCATTCTTATACTACTAATAGTATATATATATATAGCTTTTGAAAACCAAAGTAATCACAAATACGCGCTCTCATATACGTATTTTCTCTCCCTAGTGTCTTTCCCTAAGTTAACTACGCAACCTAGAGCTCTAATACCAAATGTGACGGCCCGCCCCGCACCAACCGACATTTACTCCAAAGGTGCGCTGTACACATGTCCAGTTAGCACGGGATGGTAGTCAGAAGAAAAGAAAGATGACGAAGAATCAGCAAAGAACCTGTAGAATGTCTCACAGCGCATAGGATAAAATATAATAATAACATACTTGACATAAAACAGGTGAGACAGTGCATAAGCTGGAAATAAACTAACATAGCAGCGGAAAATCCAAATATAGCTTATGATCCAAAGCCAACATTATTACAACTTTTCAAACTGTCTCAAAAAGAAAAAGCAAGATAAAGGAGGTACACTGCTAATGCCCAAGTAGCGACCAGCAACGACACAGGGAGAATATCTATATATCATATGTGGAAGACTCCTGCTCGCCTCCGAATCAGCTACTCGCGCATCACCAGCTAACCTGTCTCTAGTCTGCTCGTGTGAGCACCCAAAGTAATAAGAGGAGACATAAAACTCTGGGTCATACAAAAAGTCTGGTATGAGCGATAAGCATCTAAACAGAACAATAACAAGTATACTAAACTGTACCTAAACCTGGACCTGCAACCAAAGAGTTAGCACTACATACTGTACAACACTCTAAGGTGCCATTTCAAATGGTGTAAAGATAACGGAGGTGGGGGTGTGCATGTCATAGTAATGGCAAACAATCAAGCATAGCAACCATCCTCACATCTCTCACTCAGTGCGTAAAGAATACGATATTCACCACTTCGATCACCCCAATACTTTGTTATGATCACCTTGCCCCATGAAGTCATAAATGGCTTCACTGCACTGATACATAGCCACTAATCCTTCGCTATGTCCACTTGCCCCATGGAGTTATTCACCCCATCTGCGCTGGCTCATAGCCTTACCAATCTTTTACTATGTCCACTTGCCCCATGGAGTTATTCACCCCATCTACGTTGGCTCATAGTCTTACTACGATCACTTTGCCCCTCGAGTCATAATGACTCTACTGCACTGATAACGTAGTTTTGCTACCATCACCTTGCCCCTCGAGTCATAGTGACTCTACTGCACTGATAAGTAGCCTATCATCCATTTTCAGTGGTGAATCGATGTTACGAACATGGACAACTCCTTAGCACACATCCCGCAGCAAAGCCCAACCATGAAGTGAACTCATTGGTTCCTAACTGGATCCTGAGCTCTAACTTCCATTTGGACTACCTTTGCATCTCGGGTTATTGGTCATCACCGGATCGGTTCGACCTTTATCATCTTTCAATGGATCGGATCGGGGTCTTCATCACGCCACGGTTCGGATTGTCATCACCCCAGTGGGTCGAGTTGGGTCGGGTCTCCAAGTCCAGTCGCCATCGCCGGTTCGGATCGTGGTCCTTCAAGTGGTTCGCGTCGGAAAGCACTTCTCCAGGTCAACGAATCGTGCTCACCCTTCATGGGCGGATCGGGTCGGGGCTACTGGCGTGGTTCAGACTCGAGCTCTTCTTTCCATCGGATCGTGGTCCTTGGTTCGGATCGTGGCTTGTGCCCACGATCGGTTCGGGTCGGGTAAGGGGGTCCGATCCGATCCTGCCTGCAATTTCCTGCAACTTTCCAGCGACTGTTTATACGCCTCTCGACAGCGTTTTCGACCGTTCTAGCTATTCTAAACAATCACAAAGCATACCATACAGTCATAGCAACATGTACAAGTCACCTCAAACACCAAAACATCAATATGATAGGTTAAAATGGACCAAACATAGCCAAAACCCCATATTTTCCCTTAAGCATGTTTAGGTGAAACTAATGATATAATTAGCAAAACTTAACCAAATTAACCCAAATTCATATCAGAGGTCTAAAACATCATTTTGAATTTTATAAATATTTTTCCAGAATTTTATCATGTTTAAATTCGCTAATTAACACTAATTACCCTTAATTAGCCATAATTAGTGAGGAACTATGCAAATCACTCACCTTAGCCACAAATAAAACCTCAAACTGAAATGAATCTCTGATTTGGTGCGAATCCCAATGCTAAACAGCAGCTCTAATGTTGATTTGGTGTTGATCTCTCTTGATTTGATATTGCTAAGCTCAATCCTTGATTAGAAGGCGATTTGGAGGTGATTTAGAGGTTGGAGGCCATTTTTAGGGTTTCCAAGAGGTAAGTGGAGGCTAGAAACTGAAATGAAATGAAACCCTAACTTATTTCAGCCTCCCCATAACCCTAATCCCGAAATGGGTTATGGGCTCATTCACTAATCACCCTATTTGGCCCGGTTAAGCAGTTTTTCACCTTCCAAACCTCATTTCAGCCATATCTCCCAAACGGTAAGTCCGTTTTTCACATGTGACCACTCTACAGAAAGGTAAACCATCAAACGAATCTAATGGAAGTGGTTTCAGGTCAAAATTCCTTTTCAATCAAAAGTTATGGCCGAAACAAGATCAGCTAGGGGCAAAACAGTCATTTAAAAATCGGCAAAAATCGTGAACATGGGAAATGACTCTAATAGTTGTTTCCCAAAGTTACATGACCATACGACTTCATATGGGAAAGAAAGAAATATTCTACGATCCTCCGATGCGGAGAATGCGGGTTGTTACACGTTGTGAATGAGCAATGTGGCATACTTAAGTTATGTGATGAGCTAAGGATGATCAAAGCATGACTTATTTAAGCGTAGCTTTGTATATATCGTGACCTTGACAAGCCTCACACCTGGGTGAATGGCCAAAACAGGAAGAAATGCAGCAGGATTATGGGGTGTTGTCTCCTTCTAGATAAAAGGTGTACTATGGTATGGATCCTAGATATTAATCTATGTGGAAAAACGTCTGCTTTTGTGGTTGTTGTTGGCGCACTCTCGGAAAGGTCAGTAATGACCGGGAGATGACATACTCAGGCGTACTCTAAGTTACCTAGTTACAGAGGTAACCCAGTCTTGTGTTGGCATGAGAAGCATCACTTTTGATCCTCGGACATCCCTCTAGAGGTGTTCAAAATTCGGTAAGGTAAGGAAGTTCCTTTGCCTGTTCATTGTTGGAAACCTAATCTCCACTACGAGCCTGTACGATTTTGTTTGTATTGCATGCTGGTTACTGGTAAGACTACGTCAGTATAATGGGATAGGGCATTATGCTGGCTAGTTTAATATATTTACTTTCAAAAGGTTTTTCACACTATGCACCAATAACAATATCAAAGAGGATTTTTCTGTAAAAAGGCATTTTTTGACTATCTTAAGGAGAAGCCTCGCCCATGTGTGTGTTTGCATTGTGTGCATGCCATAAGACCTTATGTTAGTTTCATTTTTCAAAAGGTCATTGCAAATCTTTTTGCATTGTTATTCACATGGAGAAAACCCGTTCTGCATTAGCAGTGTGGTCCGGTGAATCACCTAACTTTAAAATAAACCCTAAAAACAACTATTTTGAGTTCTCACACTAGTCCCATGAGTGGCCTGGAGTTTATTGTTCCCATATCTAAACTCTGGGTGCCCAAAATTTTCCACACAGGCTGCCTATTGGTTTTGTTCATAGATTTAGCCTTGGAGTTGGTTGGAGAAGGATGCTGGTTTTAGCTGGAGCTATTATATCTTGGAGCATTCATATTCTTTTGTTGAGTTAGTATCTTTTCTACTATGTAATCAATGTACTCTGATGTATCTCTTGTAACTCTGATGTAATACTATTTTAATGATAATGAAAAAAGTTCTTTTCATTTTGTGCAAATGTGTAAGTACTCCTAACAATCCGTCTTTATAAACGATTTAAGTTGGTAGTTACCGGTGAAAAACGAGCTAAAAGGCGGGTCGTTACATACTCCGCCGATTTCAAGAAAAAATATATCATTCTTCTTCTATTTTCGTTCTCTATCTAATACACTGTATCTGGAAGTGCTACTCAAGAGTTCTGGGGCAATTGTTATCTGGAAGAGTGTGGAAATGTGTGGGTGTGTTCCTTATAGCCCTGAAGTCAAAGAAAGGCGAGGTATGTTCCTTGTAGCCCGTAAATCAAGAAAAGGAGAGATGTTAACCTTATAGCCCGTGAAATCAAGGATGTTGTAATTGGGTATTGATATTAATAAAACTTTGCGCCATCCAGCGTTGTGCTGGACTGGATGTAGGAGAAAACCGAACCAGTGTGTTCTTTCCTTTTATGCACTTTACTTTTGTATATATTTGCATTTGTGATCATTTCTGTTATAATGCTCATTCTGTGATTCGTATAGTAGTTCGAATAATTGATAATTGGTTAAGATTTCTATAAATTCTTTAAACACTATTCACCCCCTCCCCTCTAGTGTTTGTTTTACCATAAGATCTGTGATTCTCAACACTAACACTTAGGCCTTTTTTTTATCATTAAACTATCTTAACGATAGTGACTGGCAGACATTAATCCAAAAGTACAAGGTAAACTATAGGGGTGAAATCTCAAGCTATTGAGTTTTGTAAGGGGGAATGAACTAATTCTATCAGTAAATATTTCAATGGTTTTATACTGGCTATATGTTTATGAAATACCAAAATGTACCTAAGACAAAATACAGGCTTCGTGTGCTGATTTTTTCTGGCCAGGTGGAAGTCATAAGGTTGTTGGAATACCCGATGCAAACCTAAAACAGAAGGGGGAATATGACTTAAACATTTTTTAGATCTTAAGAAGGGAGAATCAATAAAGCTGGTATGGAATTTTTAACAAAAAATAATTTATGACAAGCTCGGATATCTAGTAGGTATTGTAATGGAAAACAATTTTGGAGCATGACTATCGACAACAATGCTTCCTCAACATGGAAATCTATTTTTCGCATACGATTAACAGGAAAACAATTATTTAACAAAGCTATTGTTACTAGAGATAATACGTTAATTTGGAATGAACCCTGGATCAACTACAAGTATTTAGTAGACATTCTTGGGTTCAATATAATACAATCAACAGGGGATGGAACAGAAAGGGTATCCATGTTGCTGCAGGATGGCTCCATTTATCCCTCCCTTCATTCGACTACCCGTGAAGCTGCAAGGCATATTCATAATATTTAGATTAGATCAGATCATCTTATTGATTACTGCGAATGGGGGGATGGTGGAAAATTTACTTTCTCACATAAAGTTCAAGAAGCTCAAGGAAGTGGAGTGGTCAAGACTTATCTACGCATTTCGTGGCATACCAAAAACAATAGAAGGATGTCCTTCATCTCTTACTTGGCATTATTAGACAGAATGAGCACAAGAGAATGACTTTCCCGTTTTGGAGTTGTATCAAGCACTTCATGTGTCCTATGTGACCGAGAAGTAGAAACTGCTAAACATCTTTTCTTCAATTTTGCTTACTCGAGGTTCACCTAGTGCGCTATGAAATTGATACTAGATTTATTTCCGACAACACTACTGTCACTAGAAGAGGAGATTAAATAAATGCATGTTACATTCGAATCTAGTGATCAGGTGCAAGACATAGCCTGTGTTGTTCTAACAACCACAGTGTACTATATATGGACTGAACGCAACTAGAGAATTTTTGAAAACAAATCATGTGATGCTACAATTAAACAACGTCAGATAAAGAAGGAGATTTGGTACCAAACAGTAAATAATGAAGTGCAATGCAAAGAATTGCAAGAAATATATGATTTATTTCAATGGGGTATTGAGTTAATGGATGCGGGATGAAGACGAAGAGGGAGTGAAAAGTGAGAAAGGCGGGAATTAAAAGTGGTCATTGTATTTGGTGTATACTATAACATGTATATACACTGTATGTATCGTACAGTTATATATAAATAATGAAGGGAACTAATTTTCAAATATATATATACACACACACTTACAAATACACACACACACTTTTTCAAATTTTGTAATTTATTCGTTATCTTTTTCGTTTAAAATTTGATTCTTACAAATTATATATGTAAATTGGTTAGAAAGTTTCCACAGACACAATAGCGCAACTCCTGTAGCTAAATTCTGATAACTTTACAGAATTATTTTATAATTTAATTAATTATTGTGACTTAAAATTTAAGGTTGTTACAATAAGTTTGAATGATATATATTTCTATATGGTAAGCATGTTGCATATATGTCCGAATGATATTTATTTTTTTTGAATAATAATAGGAGTTTCTTCCCCAATAGGGAGTCATTCTTGTCCTAAAATATATAATTTTAGACTTTTTCCGCAAAGAAGATGTGTATAGACATTGGAAAACACTTTATGAATTAGAATTTCAATGGTTACGTACAATCATAATCAACACACACACACAACACAAATACACATGCACACACACGCGCGCGCGCGCACACACACACACACACATATATACATATACATTGGGTAAATGCATCGAGGGAGTTATAATGATGCTTTCATGAAAAGAAATTTGAACTAATCCTCAAATGTATTTGTTTTCATCATTACGTAATCTATTTCCTGTGTCTCTACTCCATGTCATAATTGAAGAAATAAAAATATAATTATTTCGAAAATCGAAACAAAAGAATTACATTGAAACTTGATAATACATATTAGGCTTGAAATTTATATTATTGTTTTTTTTGCAAAGCCGACTAGTTTTTAAAGTGACCGCAAACACTTATTATTATGACAAATAATTATTACAATTTTATAGGAGATTAGCTTATTAAAAACCTACTAGTTCGGTTTTTAAGGTGGACCGTCCACTACTATCAAAGTTTAGAGTTTCCTTCTACCACTATCGAAGTTTAAAGTGGTCCTTCCACCATATCTAAACAAGATTACAAGACCAAAGCTAGACACTATTTCTAGACTTTGAATTACATCCACGTACTCCACGCAAGGAGAATTACATAGATCATTACATACTTCAATTGAAGTGAAAATTACATAGCAATACATTAAACTAAGATAACACAAAACACAGGAAAACCATTCACTGTTTATGAAAACAGTTTCTGTAACACCCCATATTTTGAATACATGATAATTATATAATGAAGATAATAAAATGAACACTAAATAATAATATATTCAAAATTAGGTAAAATAGACTTTACCGTGGTGTCTGTTAAGAAATTTTAGTCCAGATAGACCCCTAGTTTGCATAAATTGGATTTAATATGAAGAAGCTATACATATAAGAAGAATGAACTAAAATATATATAATATAACAAACAACACAATAGAAGAAACGGTAAGTGGGCGACCCGCCTATCTAGGTCGACCCTTGGGTCGACCCATGTCTAAGGCAGGCCGACCCTAGGGTCGACACAGTGTATAGGTGGGTCGACCCACCTACATGTAGAGGTAGGTTCTTGAGTTCATATCTGGATTGTTTTCTTCACCACATACATACACTGACTCAGCTTGAGGTGTGCAGCTAGATTTATAAACCTAAAATCTAATGGTTGGAGATTATTCTAGTTAATTTATAAATATGGTAGCAGCCTCATTGTTTTCTACACGTAAACATTCTTCATTCTTCTTCCATTAAACTATGACTAAATAAAAATTAGAAGATGCTGAGGTGCTGCCTAAACATAGATTAAAGAGGACAATTCTAATTCTTCTAAAAATAAAAATAAAAAGAGGACTTTCTTCAACAACAACAATGTAAAAGAGATCTTTTTTGGATTACAATCAAATCACCATGAGTTCTAGTTATTTTTAGATTTGATAATTAAACAGTATTTTGACAGTAAATAAATCTGAATCTAAAATCAAACTGTGTTTGCATGTTTATATGTTACTGTTTTACTATCAATTATCTATTCAGTTTTTTAGTTTTTATCTCTAACATGTATATCCTTGTTATCCCATTTTATTTCTTAGCTTTATTTACAGTCTTATGCCTATTTATTCAGTATATATATGTTCCGAATTGGATCTATACTTTCTCCTTTTTCCTTTTTATTTTGCGCTATACCTAGGCCATCAAATGCCTAGGCTGTTCACGAATAGAATTGTGTAAATTGGGTTAAATCAGAATATCTTAAAATGACAGTAAAAGGTAGAATTAGGCATATTGAAACATGAAATCCAATGACTGCATAATAGGGGTAATATGCAAAACATGTTAAATTGAATAGGTTAAACTTAATTTAAGCATTAAGTTGAACATGTTGTGAGGATCTGATGTAATTAAGTAAAATAGGCAACTTAATATACATATACATCTGAGCAGGTGCTTGTTTTGGGGAAGGGATTAAACGAAAAATAACATTTATAGGAAATGTCATTTACAACTGTTCTTATTAGTAAACTTAAACTTGTTAAGTTATTATTCGCTAATTAATAAGCTAAGTGGTCCCACGTCTTGTTGTTGGTATATCCGATTTGGGACTCTTAAAATCCTTATTTTGGGGCACAAGCTTAGGGGGTGTCTTGTGTCAATCTTGTTGTATGGAACATGTATCTCAGTCAGGATCCCTGTTAGTATCTTAGAGAGGGGCCTCGCACTGGTAGGGGCCAGGGCACGCTTTACTGATCTGGATTGTAAGAGGTTCAAAGGAGGAAGGTGGATACGGACGTGTTTCGGCGGAGTCATGAGCGTACATGGGTCCGATCGAGGAAACTAACACATTGTAATACCAGCAAATAGGTCTGTGTCTTGTAGTTGATGGGTTAGGGACTGATACCCGCAACTTCCGTAGCTGGCACATGATATTTGTGTAGTAGAGAGTCGATCCTACGGGTAGTAATTAGGGTAACACCTAATCATGATAATCTAGTAATTGGTGCAGTAACTTGATTCTAGGGATATAAATGAGAAGCATACATGATCTTTACGTTACCTTGTTATCTTGTTATCATGTTACTTGTTTATTTCGTTCTTGTTTTATTATAGTTTCATGTTCAGCATTATTTATCTGTCTTGATACTTTCTATCTTATCCTGTTGCTGAAAATCACTGGAACTTACCAGACTTTATGTATGACCTATTTTATTTTCCTTCTCTCTCTCTTCCTTCCCCCCCCCCCCCAGGTTCTCAAAGTAGTGGCGAACAGTAGCTTTGATCGTTATTTTATTCTTGGACTCGGATTTTTCTGACTCTATGTATTGCTTTGACTTTGGTCCTATCTTGTTATTGCTTTTAAGGAGGAATATGATTTTACAGTTTTGTACTCTGATGTTTTGTGTTATGAGACTGATGGTTATGACTATTGTTTTTGGTATTTGAATTTGTAATGATAAAATGGTGATCTTATAATAATAAAAGTTTTTCTACTGCATATTTACATTCTGTTTTGTGGATTTTAGTTACCGTTTACCTATTGCGCTTCAAATAGGGACATGGGGTGTCACAATATCACCACAGTTCAATTAAGTATGAACATCTGCATTGTGAATCTAACGCACCAGGTTCCGTTGCAAGTTTGACAGGTTGAGGTCATGAACCAGGCATAACAGTTCTAAACTACATACACAAATGACATACATACTAACTCGGCAAAGCAACCAAGATAGAAGGCAAATGACATACAAACTTCCATACTCAAATTATGTGCAGGAATGACATTAAGGCCAATAGAGAAGGAAGTATGCAGAAGGCAAAGAAAATACCGTCACGTCGGCAAGTTGAGAGCTTGTGCTACACTATGTTTTCCTGAGATGTAGGGACATTGATTAGCAAACCTACATACAACTCCAGACAAAACTGACCAAAGAAATTTCCCAGATCTGTGACATAAAACTTACATTCAACAATCGCCTAACTCCAATCATCATAGTCGAAAGCTCATAACTCCAAAATCCTGCAACCACAAAAAACTACAGCCAATTACTAAAGATTGCAACAAGACAACAACCATTTGAACATTTAATATCGAGGACCTCACACTGGCCCATCACAATCCCACAACAACTAGTTTGCCAGAACTCAACAACAGCTCAACAAATAGAGGCACTATACATACGCTTGATAAATAAGAAGAAAGCATACCATAAAGTAGTCAGGCGAGATGCAAAAAGCGATTTAAGGACCTAGAAGTTGATGCTTCCATGATAACTCCGCGTTTCTATCTAACATCCAGATCTATGCAAGTCGATACACTTCTATTTCAAATAGAATTATTGTTGTAGCTAGCACTGTAGACCCTCAAAACTAGACCATCCTCGAACCTCCTAGCTTAGGCCAGACAAACACTGGACAAAAGAACCACTTGGTAATGTGGATCCAACTCGCCAAGATCCAACGTGATGCGCATTATAGGGTACAGCTTGAAATCACGAGATCTCCCAACTCAAGAACCGCAGCATGTCAAATTGACCCAGATGCGCCACCATGCAATAATTCAGATGTGTTGTTTGGAGTATGAGAGGGTTACAGTGTCTAAAGCAAAGTGGACCAGAAAATGGTCTAAGAGGAGATTAGGGTTCAGATGTAAAATCGAAATAAGGGTTCAGTAAACAAATCATGCAGGCGAAAGCAAGAGAGGTTGAAGGAAGAAGTAGAATGTGTTTTGAGAGGATTGGAATGGAAGAAAAAAGAAATCGATGAAAAGAGAAAAGTGATTCTCTTGTTGCCATTAATGGTGGTTTTCTGAAGCCGAACCCAATTTCATGTAATAATTGAATCGAAATTCATATTATTGTTATTTATTGTCCAAAGCAAGCAGGTTTTTTCGTTGATCATCCATTTATGAATTTCCATTAATTCGAATATGGTTTTGTTAAGACCTTATAGCACTTCATTAGTAATTTATCCTTTTAACATAGGTTAAAATATTATTTTCAAATAATAGTTGCATTGAGTTAATGTTAGTTGATGGCAAAAACATTCATTACTCTAAATTGTACATAATGATAATAAATGAATTACACGTGGAATTCAAATAGGATTATGCACGTACGACGAATTTATTTTACGTTTGGGGTACTATGTACATATATCACAAAATAATCTTAATGTCCAATTGCATATAAAAAAACTTAATTCATTTTAATGGCGACCGTCCTTTCCTTCCTGCCGGCATTCCAGATGCAGATTACTTTCTCCTCTGCTCCTTAATCACCTTCTTTCTCACCGCTCTTCTTCGTCCCATCTTATGGCCAAGAATAGAAAAACTAAACTACGTCTCCCCTCTTCAATAACTACTAGATCTGGAAGTCGCGCCAAATTTATGCAATTGCTCACTAATTTAGATGCCGAGCAAGATGATGCAGCATCATCTTCAGCGAGATCTTTCTTTTCCTTGCCTGATAGCCATCCATTGAACCGGTTAATTACGGAGATTAATGCTACAGGATCTTCCGCGATTGTTACCCCTGGTAAGTCGCCTATAACAACTTTGCTTGAGCATGCTTCGTCCTTTAGGCCACTGTCAGGAGCGAATGAGTTTGAGCAGGATGAAATTTCCCTTTTTGTGAACTTGGGTACCATTTTGGGTACGACAGCATCCTCTGAGCCAACTGATTTACTGAGACAGTCTTTGGACCATGTAATTGTTGTGTTGGGTTCCTGTGGTGAGCGTGATGATCATGAGATGTTTGTGATTGCTGGTTTGAATGGCCATCACTCCGCTAATGTTGAATCTTGTCAAGTCTTTCAATGCCCACCACCTGCTCGGCAGAATTCCTTAATCAGCCTGATTAACAATTCATTTACCCAATTATCTACTCATCAAAACTCACCGAGCTCCCTGATAATTAACCTTGCTAGCCAACAACCCTCAAATATTGCTATTCCTGTCTACGATGTAGCTACGATGAACACAACCCCAAATGCTCCTATGAAATGGTCGACGTTATCTGATACACTTCCTCACATTGTGGGGGAATACACGCCAGTGGATTTTGAAATACCTCAAGCTGAGTTTGGTTATGTCCCTCCACAGGAGATTAATGTTGAAGCAGCAAATTTCTGGAACGAACATCTTATAGGATTTTTCTTGGATTAAAAACCTCCTTCTGTAGAAATGTGTACAGCATGCCGTAATTCATGGCTTATCCGTGCCTCCATGAAAATGTCGTTTGTTGACGGACTATATTACTTTAAGTTTTCCTCTGCTATTGAGAGGATACGTATAGTAGAAGCTGCGTCTTCTATCATTGATGGGAGACCATTTATTATGACTTTTTGGAGTGCTTCGATAGATAGAGTTCATGAACAGGTCCTTTCGATTCCTTTCTGGGCCCAATTCACCCATATTCCCTCAGTGCTACAACCACTTCTAGGTTTTAATTGGCTCGCATGTCATATAAGTAAACTCAAATGTTTTGATGCAAACATTGTCGCAAGAAGAAACTTAGTATGTACCAGGGCCCTGATAGAGATTACTCTGGATAAACCATTGCCTACTCAAACCAATGTTAATATAGACAATCGTGTACATTATGTGGATGTCAAGTATAGGTGGCAACTAGATATCTGAACAACATGCAAATCTTTTGGTTAGTGCTCTGATACTGGTCAGCTTGAAGAAAATTTGCTACCCCCAGTTAAGACTCCCCTACCAAAGCCTCCTACTTGTGTTTGGGTCCCTACAGGTAGGTAGCTAGCTCATGTGGTGGTAGAGGCTGCTCTTGGCGGATGCGCCTCCAATTTCTATTTTGCCAGATGTTCCTCCTGATCCTAATATCGCTTGGAATGAGCTAGAGACTACCTGGGTTCATTCCCCCTCCGGAATGCATTGTGATATTGATGATATTTTCTTTATTTTTATTGGAGATGAAGTGGTGACCGCAGTCATCTCTTCTACAAGTCGGAATGAAAGAAATTGGTAATGTGGAATGAGGGTGCATTTGGTTAAAATAACTCTTTGATCATGTAGGATCCTTCATTGGACAGGAACAGAGTACTCGCTCCTTTCAACGTGGATGATTTGGCCTTCGGCTTCTGGTCCTATAAGCGTATTATGACACCATACACTAGCACCTTTTACGAGAATGACTCGGAGATTGAGTAGTGTAGCTCTCCTAGTGTTTAGCTTTAATGCTCTATTTATGTAGTTATCTTAGCTAATTTGTTGTATTGATAGTGACTTGACACTTCAAACTAAACATATTACTCTGTGCATGTGCAGGGTACCAGTGTTTTTCTTATTAATAAAAGTGGTAAACCCACTATAAAACGGATGCCTTGCCATAAAAAATCTTAATGTCCAATAAATTTTCATATGATATATGTCTTTCTTGGTATATAACTTAAGACCAAAATAATTTTTTTCTCTTTGCATGGAAACATTGATTCCGTTATTTTTAAATTTTCCTTTATTTAACAATTAATTATAGAACTTTGTTTGAAATATTAAATAATCACCCTACATTGTTATGTGATCATGAAAAAGGTATGTCTTATGTCTTCAATTTCGAACGTGATAGGTGTTCGGTGGATTATTATTTGATATGTGATAGAAATGACAATATATGTTATTACTATAAGTTTTTTTAAAATATTTTCAGTATATACAACATATATGAATTAACTGTTCAATGGTGTAAGTTGAAATTGGAAAACCAACATCGTTGAGAAGTTTGTATTCTTGTGCATATATTCGGGGATAAGAATGAAAAGAAACTAATGCAGTCAGTTTCTTCCAAAGCTTATAAGAGAGGAGGACATTAACTTTTCTTTCTTAATTGTCATTTTTTTCAATTGTTTCCATTTATTTTTTTATATGGAAAATAGAAAGATCAGTTGTTATAATTTGATAGATTTGAGCAATAACATTAATTAATTATCGTATATTATTTATTTTCTAGTTTAAAAAATACAGGAAAATAGTGTGAAGGACAAGCTTAACAAAAAAATTATCTATAAGGACAACAGGCAAAAAACTTATCCATAAGGACAAACTTTAGTGTAAAGTTTGAAATGATAATGGACCCTTAAATTCCTCCTTTACACTAAAATGTGTCCTTATGGATAAATTTTATGCCGCTTATCCTTATGAATAACTTTTTTAATAAATTTGTCCTTATGCCTAAAAACCCCTAAAAAATATTCATTTCGGTCCTTCTATTTGCACTCCACCTGTATCCAATAACCAAAACACAATCGGTTTACTTAATCAAAAGATTATATTTAATGTCTAGATCAGAATTGCAATCTAAGACATCACTTCTAATTCAAGAATTCATAACCTGCATCACCCATCTTTTTTTTTCTTTATTTGGTTCCCAGCAAAAAACTACAAATCGCAATTTAACATCCATGCAAAAAGCTGGAAAAAAAAGACAAAAAAAGAAAAAGGAAAATTGGCAGCGACTCAAAAGCATTTTCTTACGAGGAAGGCGTTACACAATCCTTTCCCCATATTAACTCCATCTTCCTTCCTCACTCTCATCAGCCACTCAATTGCACTCCGTCCCCTTTATCAAATTACCAAACTAGTCCACGACCATGGAAAATAGCAACAAAAACAATTACTTGACCATGGAGGATGACCCGTCTTTAAAGATCCAACTCTCATATACTCTTCCACGTTTGCTAAAGCGGCCAACTACGAGTCACTGTTTGCAAACTGTCACCCAAGCCAATATTGCTACCTTCCCCCTGAGCCGGAGGAGATACCTGAAATTACTCTGGTACCACCCACCTCCTTCACCGTACTACAACATCACCTATCCCTATCATAAAATCACTTTCTCTCCACCTCTACTCAGAAACGATAATAAACAAACACCCCCGTTAACTGCCAAAACAGCTTCTCCCAAGCTCCTCCTTCTACTACTCCTCCCCCTCCTCCTCCTCCTCCTCCTACTCCTATTATCCTTGAAAGTAGCATCAGGGGGCGATTTGATAACTCTAGTGAAATGCAGCAGCAGCAGTAGTTGGCGGAGATGAGGCAGCGTAAAGAGGATCAACCGAGGAGGGTTTTTTGAATAGTAAGCAGGAGGCAGGACTGCGGATACAATTGCTCCGACTGCAACATGGTGTTCATGAGCCCACGGGCTCTTGGTGGGCACATGAGCTTACTGTAACGGCTGGAAATTTCCGACTCCTCGAGAGTCGGAAATTCCGCGACGTTAGTGAAAGAATTTAGAAGGTGAGAAAGAAAAGATAGAACTAATAGAATAGAAGAAGAAGAAGAACATCAGAATCATCAGAGTAACATGAATCTCACAGCGGAACGAATAACATATAATATATAACATAACTTTGAAGTAAACAGTTATATATATACAATAGCACTTATCAGAGTACAACACTTACAATACAGCGGAAATAACTGTAGCTATAAAATCTTGCAGCCTCCTGCTCCAAGCTCTCCAAGTATATCTGTAAATCCCGACTACTTGACTGCCCGTACAAATTTAGGCACCCAAGAGTTTAGGGAAAACAACAAAGTAAACTCCGGGTCAGTCATGGGACTGGTATGAGTAAAATAGTTTAAAACAGGTATAGGATATCTCATAAGACCACGCCGTGAATACG
Source organism: Allium sativum (assembly GCA_030737875.1). Classification (NCBI taxonomy): domain Eukaryota; kingdom Viridiplantae; phylum Streptophyta; class Magnoliopsida; order Asparagales; family Amaryllidaceae; genus Allium; species Allium sativum. The sequence goes on from CM060922.1 coordinate 300,356,038, forward strand.
AAACGGGTTTTTCCCTTATGAGTATCTGAACAACTTTGACAAGCAATATCATTGTGATATTATAATAATGTCTAAGTACAAATAGGTATCAATCTAGCAGAAACGCTTGCATCTCACGTTCTACATACATAGTATAAAATCATAAACCGCAGGGCGCTTATCGGAGAATGGATTCCAACAGATAAGGTATGGGAGCACCTTCTGAATAGTGTACTCTAGAGGTGATACACTCAAGGTTCAACAAGAACGTCTTGCAACCCGGCCACACATGACCGCTCACTCATTTAGCTTGAGTGTCGCGAATATATTGCCACCACGGTTATAGGCCATCAAACCGTCATCCGAAGATACAGAATCAAAAAGAAGTATAAATATGAATATTCCCTAGATCAGTGACAATACACCCTGCTTGGGAATGACCCAACTAGCCATGCTGCCTAGCCCAACTTTTGTTACTTCCCGGTATGAGGCTAGAAGCTACGTCTATCTTCAGAACATCTGATCACCATTCACTTTGAATGCCACATCGTCATACCCACCAAATCACAAATTGACTTATCCAAAAATAACACGGGTATATAGCTAAGAGAAACGAATTCCTCCGCCACCAAACGTGAATACGTTTGAACAGATCAACTTACGCGATCCACTGGATATACTCTGTCAGACCTTCTTCCATATACGTTGACCTGGGACTGGACAAACCGAAGGCACTATTCAGTATATCCATCTTAGTCACTGTTATCTAAGACTTATACAACAGCCCTTGCACTTTACTCCGTCTTCAATTTATCTTTGGCAGATATTGCTCGCAACGCTTATGCCAATACAGAGTGGTTCTTTGGATAATAATCCAACCGGTCTCTCCATATTAACAACGTTGAAATGGTAAAAAACTTTGATAGTCTGTGATTCAACTATCAAATGAAAACATGTCGGTGTACAAACAACGATCTTATTTCCAAATGGGAATTCGATCGATCAATCATCATATGTTCATATTTCCTTATTTCATATATTTAGAAAATATATGTTATTAATCATTGGAAAACATTTCCATAGCTTATTTTCACATCACTATTATTTCGCAACTATCAGTCCCTAACTGTAACTAGTATGAGAACAATTTTCTAAGTATCAATCCGGAAGGTCGAAACCAACATCAGATCGTCACTTAGAAAACCGTTCAACTTACCCTCTCCAGTTAGTTTCTGAATTTGCTTAACTCTATTTCTTAAATTCTTATCATGAAAACATTTCATTTTCTATGTTTAGAAAACATATCTGACTATATTTGGAAAACGTTTCCAAAACTCATTTACGGATTTCCAATGAACGTTGTATAAAACATCGTTACGCTTAATCCATTAATCGCTTATTACTTAACTATATTTCAAATCAACCTTTTCTATCGAACCACAACTATTCCTTTGTCAATTCTGAAGTCAATCAAGTTGGGGTATAATTACCTCGCAGACCTTAATTGAACAACATCCTTTACTGTGAAATAGATGAAGCTCATCACTCACTTTTTACAATCATCTGTTTTACGCAAATTCTCGGATTCAGGTTACGAATCCACTTCTTATCTGACAACGTTTGATTATAACTATAACGTTATAATTCCTACTTCTGCAATGTCTAACCTAAATTATAACTTTATCTCCTAACTCGAATAATTTAACAGACACCTAATTTCTAAATCAATAACTAAATCTTGATTTAAACCCTGGAAAGTAAATAGTACTTTCCTGAATTCGCTAAAATCGAATTCGATATATAACTCTCTTTCGAGTAATCTCTATTTGATTAACTCTTCTTCGAATAACCTATATTCGATTATCTCTCTTCGAATAACTCATATTCGAAATCTCTCTCTTTCGAATAAACAATATTCGATCTCTTTCTTTCGAATATGCTATATTCGAAAATCTCCTTTCGATTTACTAATCGATAACTCCTTTCGATCAAAATAAAATCGATAACTCCTTTAACTCTATTCGAATAACTAATATTCGACTAACTCCTTTGGATTAACTCATTTGATTAACTCCTTCGAATAACTAATTCGAATAACTTACCTTCGAATAACCAATATTCGATTTACTCTAACTCGATTAACTTAATTCTAATCGATTTACTCCATTTCGATTCAACTTAATTCAAATCGATTAACTTAACTCAAATTGATTAACTCCTTTCGAATAACTAAATTCGATTTAACTCTAATTGAATAAATAATATTCAATTAACTCTTACGTGTTTAACTCTATTTGAATAAGTAATTCGAATCACTCTAATGTGTTTAACTCTATTCAAATATCAAATTCGAATAACTCATTTCGAATAACTAAATTCGATTAACTCTTTTAACTTTACTCGAATAACTATATTCGATTAACACCTTCTTTCGAATAACTATATTCAATTAACTCTTCGACTAACTCCTTTGGATTAACTAACTTCGAATAACTCCTTTGGATTACTAACTTCGAATAACTCCTTTGGATTAACTAACTTCGAATAACCAATATTCGATAACTACTCTTCGAATAAATAATATTCGGTAACTCTTCTCAAATGAATAACATTTGATTTCTCCACTCGAATAAACTATGTTCGATTACTCTTCCCTCGAATACTCTATATTCGATGACTCTACTTTGAATAAGTGATATTCGGCAACTTTACTCGGATAACTCTAACTGGTCAACTCTAACTGGTCAACTCTAACTGGTCAACTCTAACTGGTCAACTCTAACTGGTCAACTCTAACTGGTCAACTCTAACTGGTCAACTCTAACTGGTTAACTCAACTAGTTAACTCAACTGGTTTAACCTAACTGGTTTAACCTAACGGGTTAACTCTAACTGGTTAACTCAACTAGTTAACTCTACTGGTTTAACCTAACTGGTTAACTCGTCTTGATTAACTGAACAAATCCACTTAGTTTAACTTAGCTAATTCACGTTGATTAACTCTAACCGATTCACTTAGTTTAACTCAACTAATTCACTTCGATTAACCACTTAGTTAACTTAACTAATTCACTTTGATTAACCCTAACCGATTCACTTAGTTTAACTCGACTAATTCACTTCGATTAACCACTTAGTTAACTTAACTAATTCACTTTGATTAACCACTTAGTTTAACTTAGTTAATTCACTTTGATTAACTCTAAGCGATTTACTTAGTTTAACTCAGCTAATTCACTTTGATTAACCCAACTAATTTACTTCGATTAACCAATTAGTTTAACTTGACTAATTCACTTAGATTAACGCAACTAATTCACTTTGATTTACCAATTAGTTTAACTTGACTAATTCACTTAGTTTGACGCCACTAATTCACTTTGATTTACAAATTGGTTTAACTTAACTAAGTCACTTAGTTTGACGCAACTAATTCACTTTGATTTACCAATTAGTTTAACTTAACAAATTCACTTCGATTAACTCGACCAATTCACTTGGTTAACTCGACCAATTCACTTGGTTAACTCCTATTTATTTAACAAATAAATATCCCCTTTAGTTTAATTCTATTTATTTAATCTCTAAATAAATATCCTTTATATTTCTTTTAACGAATATAATTCCTTTATATTTTGATTAACAAATATATCCCCTTATATTCGATTAACATATATATTCCCTTGTATTTGATTTACAAATATAATTCTTTTATATTTGTTTTTACCAACTATATCCCTTTATATTAAGAATCCTTTTTCTTATATATATATATATATATATATATATATATATATATATATATATAACCCCTTGATTTTATATAATTAAACTATTTTCAAAATATACTTTGAAAACCCCTCTCCTACATTTTGGTATTTCTCATGGTATTTAACACACCATATAACAACGATAAATATCGTCCCACCACACATAATCACACAGATTATATACATCACATTATATATCATAATATAAAAATCACAGTAAAATAACTGTTGAGGAATCCAGTTGGATTCCTCCAACCTGTTTCCCTGCACCACAGATGTTAGACACAACAGTATAATATTCTGATAAACTGAATCAACATATAACTATTTGACGGTTTATATATATATATATATACATACGTAAATATATATATAAAATCTCTACTAACTGACTAGCAGTTCAAGCAAACAATCAACACACAGTCAAACAGACAATATTTTAACAGTTCTAAGAATACAACGTGAAAATAAAACTGTTTAGAGTTTGTGAGATTTACTCACATTTGGACGGTCATCGTCAATGACGATAACCATCACTTGATTCAGACAATTTATTTTGCTATAAATTATAACGGACTCCAATTGACTCGCTGTCAGATCCAGTGTATTGCTCCCGTCCATACGATTTCACTGTGACCAGTTTCGTAAATTTCTGATCGCATATGACAATGATTTTCATTTTAGAAGTTAACACATATTTATATAAATTAAATTAAAATGATTTAGATAGATTGGGCCTCACTCTTTTATTTACCCGGCCCAACCACCATCAAAAACCCACACCCGTTCACTCCTTAATACCCAGCGAATCCATCTTCCCCGTTTAACAAATCACGCTGCTCCTCCTTCAAGCCATTACGAAACTTTCAAGCCCTCAAACCTCCTTCTCCGATTTACTTTCCAACAAACCAACCACACAAAAGTTCTCCACTTCCATCCCTCCTTCTACTCCCCTCGACATCCTTCAGCTCACACCCATAAGGCCACTCGCGACCTCCATCTTCCTTCCGCAAGTACACAGTAAGTTGCGACACCTTCTTAGTCGAAATCACTCAAAACTCCCACATCCGATGCGGCTCACCATGCTAATCACAAAAACAAGGACCATCTTCCATTTCGTTGCTTACCCAGAGCGTAAACCTAAACCCTAGGTTACTGTCGTAAATTTCCAGCGTGAAAAAGGGGGATCGATCTCAGCAAAAGTGGTACAAGGATGGAGAGAAGGTCGACAAGGGTTCAATAACATATGTATTAGGATTTTAGGATATTGTTTTGCATTTCTTTTGAATTGATTTATTTTTGTTCTTCACGTTGGAATTAAGCTGGGTGGTTTTTTTATAAGCAGAATTTGGTTGTTGCCGTATGTGGCTGTAGACGTATGTCATGTGGCTTCTTATGGTTCAAGGAAAAATGATAGGATATTTTCATTTTAGATTTTTAGATTTTACTTTATTCATTTTCTATTTTATTTTAATGATTCTATATTCGTTCTGGGTCCTTAAAAATCACTGCGACTGCGTACGATACCCAAAAATCACCAAACTGGACTTGTAGCTAGAGTTTGACATTACGGTCCCAACGAAACTGCTTTCGTCGAATTCCGACGTCGTATGCTCACACAACATATTTTAACCGTCGAAAAACTGATTGTTTCTCACTCTGAAAATCCGTACGGCCACACAGTGACTCTAAAAATCACGAAACTGGAAACCTAACAACTATTCGACATTGTGGATCCAACAAAACTGGTTTCTTCGAATTCCGACTTCGTATGCAAAAGTGGCTATTTTTAATGCTCTAAACAGCCTATTTAAATATATAAATATATTTAAATATAATTAGATTAATTATAAATAAATTAATATTATCGTATATCTTCACATATGATATCGTACAGCTCTAGGGTAATTATATATTCGATATACCAAGTCCTGATTGAATCGATATTTCAATTTACATTGAAAAACCCTTTTATAACGTATATAAAGCGTTGCAAATTATAAAGGAATTCCACAGCGACTTTTCTGAAATTTGATTTGGACGTATCTCAAAATCTACACGACGAAATCCTGATATTTCTCTTCCACTAGAAAGATATACTCCGCCAGCTCCACACGTTTCTTGTTTCACAGAAATCCGATTTAAAACGGACCCCGTACATCCAGTTGAAGTCTAAATCGCCAAATAGCGAACTACCGCGTCGTTTCGCGCTCTATTTTAATTATATTATAATTCTAGGCTTCCAACCGATCTCGTCTGAATATATTCATCAATATAATTCAACTCTGAACTGAACTAAATCTCGGGGATGACCCCGTCCATACTGTATCGTCAATTCACTATTTTGGTTAGTCCTGAATTAAATATATTATTTAATTATTTAAATTAATTAAATATTCCCAGTTATTTAATTAAACGACGATTTAATCCCCTACCTCACGATATATATAATTAAATTAATTAATTATACCTGTGGAAAAATCGCGCCGTTACAGACTTCCCCACTTAAAATAATTTCATCCTCGAAATTGCTAAGTTAGAGGTTGACCCTATATATTGGAACTCCTAAGATTGGTTTACCCCTTATTTCTGATTTCAACCGAACCAATTAATATCGACTGAAATATTTATTCTTCCGACAAACTAAAATTTTCAAAAATTCTGAAAATTTTCTAACACTTTAAATTTTCGGAAAATTTCGCCATAACCTCCTTTGTACAGCCCTATCGGTAAAACCACAACTCGCCTCTCTAGGCCTTCTCCATCCCAAAAGAAAATCAAATTGCCAAGCGGCTTGCCAAATAGGCTCATAAATCTCATGCTTATATCAAAAATAAACTTGTACCTTTTTGTCGGGCATATTAACTTCATAACTTTCACCTGTTATCAACCCAACATATACCCAAGGTTATCTCAACAAATTCTCCAATCTGTTTTTATCCATAAATCCAACCATTCGTTTATACCCGAGTCCAATTCAATTTCAAACCATCGTTACATTCCTGATTTCCAAATTCTTATATCATCCATCAATTTAATCGATATCATTCCAATATAATCCTATATTATATTTAACATTGTCTAAGCTTAATTCAAATTTATTTACCCAATTTCAATATTTTAATCCATTTAACTTCATAAGTTAAATTTCTAATTCCAGAATTCAAAATTCTTAGGTTTATTTCAAATCAATTTCAAATCCTAACACTAATTCAAAACCTTGGAATTTCTAAACAACTTGTTTTCTCAACACAATTCGAAAACAAAACCCTTGGTAGTAATCCGCCACTTAGAAACTCGAAAATCACACCGACGATGTATCGATCCATCCTCGGAATTATTTTCCAGTCATCCAGGTGAGTTAGATACTATATTTATTTCAAATTGCAAAACATTTTCAAAATCTCCCAGGAACTTAAAATTTCCTTATTTTAATTCCAATTCTGATTTAATTTCAGATTTTAATTCAACTGATTCCACGTATTTTACTTATAGGAATTCTTATTGGTTATATATATAACCATTTAATTTGTAATCTTACTCGATTATAATAACAACCAATATATCTAATATATTAAAATTTTGATATATATATATATATATATACATATATTTCTATATCAAAATATACTTTGGGTAATGTTAAATTCACTTACCCTTTTTCAAAACATATCGTGACGACCCATCGTATTCAAGTGTTTATTTACTCCTACCGATACAGTGGATCAAACTGATCGACCAGCACTCATAAACAACTCAGCCAATGAATCTCCACAATATAAAACCATTTTATATCAAATACAAATACGCACTCGTATATATACACTCAAACTCAATCTAGGGTATTACTAACCCTATCTCTACCGAGTCACGCCACAGAGCCAAGTAATTCTTAACTTAAGCTCTGATACCAACTGTAACGGCTGGAAATTTCCGACTCCTCGAGAGTCGGAAATTCCGCGACGTCAGTGAAAGAATTTAGAAGGTGAGAAAGAAAAGATAGAACTAATAGAATAGAAGAAGAAGAAGAACATCAGAATCATCAGAGTAACATGAATCTCACAGCGGAACGAATAACATATAATATATAACATAACTTTGAAGTAAACAGTTATATATATACAATAGCACTTATCAGAGTACAACACTTACAATACAGCGGAAATAACTGTAGCTATAAAATCTTGCAGCCTCCTGCTCCAAGCTCTCCAAGTATATCTGTAAATCCCGACTACTTGACTGCCCGTACAAATTTAGGCACCCAAGGGTTTAGGGAAAACAACAAAGTAAACTCCGGGTCAGTCATGGGACTGGTATGAGTAAAATAGTTTAAAACAGGTATAAGATATCTCATAAGACCACGCCGTGAATACGGAACGGGTTTTTCCCTTATGAGTATCTGAACAACTTTGACAAGCAATATCATTGTGATATTATAATAATGTCTAAGTACAAATAGGTATCAATCTAGCAGAAACGCTTGCATCTCACTTTCTACATACATAGTATAAAATCATAAACCGCAGGGCGCTTATCGGAGAATGGATTCCAACAGACAAGGTATGGGAGCACCTTCTGAATAGTGTACTCTAGAGGTGATACACTCAGGGTTCAACAAGAACGTCTTACAACCCGGCCACACATGACCGCTCACTCATTTAGCTTGAGTGTCGCGAATATATTGCCACCACGGTTATAGGCCATCAAACCGTCATCCGAAGATACAGAATCAAAAAGAAGTATAAATATGAATATTCCCTAGATCGGTGACAATACACCCTGCTTGGGAATGACCCAACTAGCCATGCTGCCTAGCCCAACTTTTGTTACTTCCCGGTGTGAGGCTAGAAGCTACGTCTATCTTCAGAACATCTGATCACCATTCACTTTGAATGCCACATCGTCATACCCGCCAAATCACAAATTGACTTATCCAAAAATAACACGGGTATATAGCTAAGAGAAACGAATTCCTCCGCCACCAAACGTGAATACGTTTGAACAGATCAACTTACACGATCCATTGGATATACTCTGTCAGACCTTCTTCCATATGCGTTGCCCTGGGACTGGACAAACCGAAGGCACTATTCAGTATATCCATCTTAGTCACTGTTATCTAAGACTTATACAACAACCCTTGCACTTTACACCGTCTTCAATTTATCTTTGGCAGATATTGCTCGCAACGCTTATGCCAATACAGAGTGGTTCTTTGGATAATAATCCAACCGGTCTCTCCATATTAACAACGTTAAAATGGTAAAAACTTTGATAGTCTGTGATTCAACTATCAAATGAAAACACGTCGGTGTACAAACAACGATCTTATTTCCAAATGGGAATTCGATTGATCAATCATCATATGTTCATATTTCCTTATTTCATATATTCAGAAAATATATGTTATTAATCATTGGAAAATATTTCCATAGCTTCTTTCACATCACTATTATTTCGCAACTATCAGTCCCTAACTGTAACTAGTATGAGAACAATTCTCTAAGTATCAATCCAGAAGGTCGAAACCAACATCAGATCGTCACTTAGAAAACCGTTCAACTTACCATCTCCAGTTAGTTTCTGAATTTGCTTAACTCTATTTCTTAAATTCTTATCATGAAAACATTTCATTTTCTATGTTTAGAAAACATATCTGACTATATTTGGAAAACGTTTCCAAAACTCATTTACGGATTTCCAATGAACGTTGTATAAAACATCGTTACGCTTAATCCATTAATCGCTTATTACTTAACTATATTTCAAATCAACCTTTTCTATCGAACCACAACTATTCCTTTGTCAATTCTGAAGTCAATCAAGTTGGGGTATAATTACCTCGCAGACCTTAATTGAACAACATCCTTTACTGTGAAATAGATGAAGCTCATCACTCACTTTTTACAATCATCTGTTTTACGCAAATTCTCGAATTCAGGTTACGAATCCACTTCTTATCTGACAACGTTTGATTATAACTATAAAGTTATAATTCCTACTTCTGCAATGTCTAACCTAAATTATAACTTTATCTCCTAACTCGAATAATTTAACAGACACCTAATTTCTAAATCAATAACTAAATCTTGATTTAAACCCTGGAAAGTAAATAGTACTTTCCCGAATTCGCTAAAATCGAATTCGACGTATAACTCTCTTTCGAGTAATCTCTATTTGATTAACTCTTCTTCGAATAACCTATATTCGGTTATCTCTCTTCGAATAACTCATATTCGAAATCTCTCTCTTTCGAATAAACAATATTCGATCTCTTTCTTTCGAATATGCTATATTCAAAAATCTCCTTTCGATTTACTAATCGATAACTCCTTTCGATCAAAATAAAATCGATAACTCCTTTAACTCTATTCGAATAACTAATATTCGACTAACTCCTTTGGATCAACTCATTTGATTAACTCCTTCGAATAACTAATTCGAATAACTTACCTTCGAATAACCAATATTCGATTTACTCTAACTCGATTAACTTAATTCTAATCGATTTACTCCATTTCGATTCAACTTAATTCAAATCGATTAACTTAACTCAAATTGATTAACTCCTTTCGAATAACTAAATTCGATTTAACTCTAATTGAATAAATAATATTCAATTAACTCTTACGTGTTTAACTCTATTTGAATAAGTAATTCGAATCACTCTAATGTGTTTAACTCTATTCAAATATCAAATTCGAATAACTCATTTCGAATAACTAAATTCGATTAACTCTTTTAACTTTACTCGAATAACTATATTCGATTAACACCTTCTTTCGAATAACTATATTCGATTAACTCTTCGACTAACTCCTTTGGATTAACTAACTTCGAATAACTCCTTTGGATTACTAACTTCGAATAACTCCTTTGGATTAACTAACTTCGAATAACCAATATTCGATAACTACTCTTCGAATAAATAATATTCGGTAACTCTTCTCAAATGAATAACATTTGATTTCTCCACTCGAATAAACTATGTTCGATTACTCTTCCCTCGAATACTCTATATTCGATGACTCTACTTTGAATAAGTGATATTCGGCAACTTTACTCGGATAACTCTAACTGGTCAACTCTAACTGGTCAACTCTAACTGGTCAACTCTAACTGGTCAACTCTAACTGGTCAACTCTAACTGGTCAACTCTATCTGGTCAACTCTAACTGGTCAACTCTAACTGGTCAACTCTAACTAGTCAACTCTAACTGGTTAACTCAACTGGTTAACTCAACTGGTTTAACCTAACTGGTTTAACCTAACGGGTTAACTCTAACTGGTTAACTCAACTAGTTAACTCTACTGGTTTAACCTAACTGGTTAACTCGTCTTGATTAACTGAACAAATCCACTTAGTTTAACTTAGCTAATTCACGTTCATTAACTCTAACCGATTCACTTAGTTTAACTCAACTAATTCACTTCGATTAACCACTTAGTTAACTTAACTAATTCACTTTGATTAACCCTAACCGATTCACTTAGTTTAACTCGACTAATTCACTTCGATTAACCACTTAGTTAACTTAACTAATTCACTTTGATTAACCACTTAGTTTAACTTAGTTAATTCACTTTGATTAACTCTAACCGATTTACTTAGTTTAACTCAGCTAATTCACTTTGATTAACCCAACTAATTTACTTCGATTAACCAATTAGTTTAACTTGACTAATTCACTTAGATTAACGCAACTAATTCACTTTGATTTACCAATTAGTTTAACTTGACTAATTCACTTAGTTTGACGCCACTAATTCACTTTGATTTACAAATTGGTTTAACTTAACTAAGTCACTTAGTTTGACGCAACTAATTCACTTTGATTTACCAATTAGTTTAACTTAACAAATTCACTTCGATTAACTCGACCAATTCACTTGGTTAACTCGACCAATTCACTTGGTTAACTCCTATTTATTTAACAAATAAATATCTCCTTTAGTTTAATTCTATTTATTTAATCTCTAAATAAATATCCTTTATATTTCTTTTAACGAATATAATTCCTTTATATTTTGATTAACAAATATATCCCCTTATATTCGATTAACATATATATTCCCTTGTATTTGATTTACAAATATAATTCTTTTATATTTGTTTTTACCAACTATATCCCTTTATATTCAGAATCCTTTTTCTTATATATATATATATATATAATCCCTTGATTTTATATAATTAAACTATTTTCAACATATACTTTGAAAACCCCTCTCCTACATTCTGGTATTTCTCATGGTATTTAACACACCATATAACAACGATAAATATCGTCCCACCACACATAATCACACAGATTATATACATCACATTATATATCATAATATAAAAATCACAGTAAAATAACTGTTGAGGAATCCAGTTGGATTCCTCCAACCTGTTTCCCTGCACCACAGATGTTAGACACAACAGTATAATATTCTGATAAACAGAATCAACATATAACTATTTGACGGTTTATATATATATATATATACACACGTAAATATATATATAAAATCTCCACTAACTGACTAGCAGTTCAAGCAAACAATCAACACACAGTCAAACAGACAATATTTTAACAGTTCTAAGAATACAACGTGAAAATAAAACTGTTTAGAGTTTGTGAGATTTACTCACATTTGGACGGTCATCGTCAATGACGATAACCATCACTTGATTCAGACAATTTATTTTGCTATAAATTGTAACGGACTCCAATTGACTCGCTGTCAGATCCAGTGTGTTGCTCCCGTCCATACGATTTCACTGTGACCAGTTTCGTAAATTTCTGATCGCATATGACAATGATTTTCATTTTAGAAGTTAACACATATTTATATAAATTAAATCAAAATGATTTATATAGATTGGGCCTCACTCTTTTATTTACCCGGCCCAGCCACCATCAAAAACCCACACCTGTTCACTCCTTAATACCCAGCGAATCCATCTTCCCCGTTTAACAAATCACGCTGCTCCTCCTTCAAGCCATTACGACACTTTCAAGCCCTCATACCTCCTTCTCCGATTTACTTTCCAACAAACCAACCACACAAAAGTTCTCCACTTCCATCCCTCCTTCTACTCCCCTCGACATCCTTCAGCTCACACCCATAAGGCCACTCGCGACCTCCATCTTCCTTCCGCGAGTACACAGTAAGGTGCGACACCTTCTTAGTCGAAATCACTCAAAACTCCCACATCCGATGCGGCTCACCATGCTAATCACAAAAACAAGGACCATCTTCCATTTCGTTGCTTACCCAGAGCGTAAACCTAAACCCTAGGTTACTGTCGTAAATTTCCAGCGAGAAAAAGGGGGATCGATCTCAGCAAAAGTGGTACAAGGATGGAGAGAAGGTCGACAGGGGTTCAATAACATATGTATTAGGATTTTAGGATATTGTTTTGCATTTCTTTTGAATTGATTTATTTTTGTTCTTCACGTTGGAATTTAGCTGGGTGGTTTTTTTATAAGCAGAATTTGGTTGTTGCCGTATGTGGCTGTAGACGTATGTCACGTGGCTTCTTATGGTTCAAGGAAAAATGATAGGATATTTTTATTTTAGATTTTTAGATTTTACTTTATTCATTTTCTATTTTATTTTAATGATTCTATATTCGTTCTGGGTCCTTAAAAATCACTGCGACTGCGTACGATACCCAAAAATCACCAAACTGGACTTGTAGCTAGAGTTTGACATTACGGTCCCAACGAAACTACTTTCGTCGAATTCCGACTTCGTATGCTCACACAACATATTTTTAACCGTCGAAAAACTGATTGTTTCTCACTTTGAAAATCCGTACGGCCTCACAGTGACTCTAAAAATCACGAAACTGGAAACCTAACAACTATTCGACATTGCGGATCCAACAAAACTGGTTTCTTCGAATTCCGACTTCGTATGCAAAAGTGGCTATTTTTAATGCTCTAAACAGCCTATTTAAATATATAAATATATTTAAATATAATTAGATTAATTATAAATAAATTAATATTATCGTATATCTTCACATATGATATCGTACAGCTCCAGGGTAATTATATATTCGATATACCAAGTCCTGATTGAATCGATATTTCAATTTACATTGAAAAACCCTTTTATAACGTATATAAAGGTTGCAAATTCTAAAGGAATTCCACAGCGACTTTTCTGAAATTTGATTTGGACGTATCTCAAAATCTACACGACGAAATCCTGATATTTCTCTTCCACTAGAAAGATATACTCCGCCAGCTCCACACGTTTCTTGTTTCACAGAAATCCGATTTAAAAATGAACCCTGTACATCCAGTTGAAGTCTAAATCGCCAAATAGCGAACTGCCGCGTCGTTTCGCGCTCTATTTTAATTATATTATAATTCTAGGCTTCCAACCGATCTCGTCTGAATATATTCATCAATATAATTCAACTCTGAACTGAACTAAATCTCGGGGATGACCCCGTCCATACTATATCGTCAATTCACTATTTCTGGTTAGTCCTGAATTAAATATATTATTTAATTATTTAAATTAATTAAATATTCCCAGTTATTTAATTAAACGACGATTTAATCCCCTACCTCACGATATATATAATTAAATAAATTAATTATACCTCTGGAAAAATCGCGCCGTTACACTTACTGTTGATCTAAGACAGTAAAGAACAGAACTAACAGCCGCACGCATTGGCACACAACGCATAAACAGTAACACTATTAAGTGTTAGAATTAAACGTTGAATACAAGATGATTCAATAGAATATAAACAGCAGTTGGTTGCAATCAAGTATACCCTATACTGGCAACATAGCAAGTGAATTTCGAGAAAGTAAGAATAAGTAAATCGAATGAGGCTCGGCGTACTGATTTCCTTAAGACTATATTCGGAGTCTCCCAGGATACAATAGACGAAACTGCTCGAGTTTGTGATAAGTACGTCAGTGTGAGTATTGAGATTTGGCAGCAATGGCATTTTGACAGAGGAAGAGGATGAAGAAGATTAAAAAAATCAGTGTCGAATGAGTGTCGAATGTGATCAGGATTCTCCACTTATTTATAACCTTCGAACAGTCATAAGAACAACGGTCGCGCCTGTTTATCGTTTGAATTCAAACATAACGGGTCGCGTCCCGTGCCTCTTCATCTGTTAACGGGTTGTAAACCAGTTTGTTCCTGTTGGGTCGCATCCATATACATTGCCGCATCCAGTCAGAAAAACCCACAAAAATTGGTTAAGTTTTTCGTAGCAAAAATAAGATTTCATTCTAGCCCAATGCCCAAGCCCAAACCCGGCCCGGTTCGGTAAGGGATGGGCGGGCGGCGCGCGCGCGTGTTTGTTTGGATCATATGATATAGGTCCTCTCCCTCGCACAAAATTACCTGACCCTAAGGGCCAATATAGGGAATGAGGAATAGATATATATACATAGATCTAATATTCTTTTTGCCAATATGGGACTAAAGTATATGTCATTCATCTCTTTGAATTCTAACATTTACATGCTAGGATGAAGAGGAATGAACGGGAATGAGCCAAGTCTTTGGCAAAGCACAGAGAAGGAGTTGGGTCTTCAAAGCTGCGAAGGGAGGGGTTAAGAGGGAGACGTCATGAGGGACAAAGTGACAGTGAGCACACTGACAGTGAAGATTGTAGCATAAATGGAGCATCTTTTGCCTAAGTGTAGGACATGCACGCAAGCCAGCTGAATAGGGCATCTGGAACATAAATGTTTGTTTTAAGTACAAACGAATGTTGTAATTTAGCTTTATGATGGTGGTTTTATGACTACTTGGCACTACAAGAAAAATACCCTATTGCAACTAGCTATTTGCAACAGGCCTTGCAGTAAATGATATTTAGCAACAGGCCTTTCGTAATTGTTGCAATAGATAAGATTTAACAATAGGCTTTTCCTTCCTGTTGCGAAAAGCATATTTTTCCCAACCACACTTTCATGCCCATTGCGAAAACATACTTTTAGTAACTGCTCTTTCATTCCTATTGCAATAGACATATTATTTGCAACTACACTTTCAAACCAGTTGCAAAACTTATATATTTAGCAAATGTTTTCACAAGTTGCATTAACTGTAATTTTTTTGCAACAGGTAAAGCCACTTGCAAAAAACATACTTTTAAAAATTATTTTTGCCTAAGTAATATTCAGTTATAATATAAGAAGTATAAGCATAATAGTGTATAAACATACATTTTTTTTTTTGAAAATTGGTTAACATACATACATACATACATATATACATACATACATACATACATACATACATACATACACACACACATATACATATATATACAATTAATAATTGGAAAATATAATTAATACTATATCATTAAAAATTATATTATTTAGTAATTACAATTAGTATTTAATGTTAAATGACTACTATATATATAGTACTCAATTTAATAGTTAATAATAAAATTTAAGTATTATAAAGTGATATTTATATTTGATAATTAAATAATAATAGTTAATTATTAACAAATAATAATAATCAACAATTAAAAAATATTAAAATTATTGTTTAATAAATAATATGCATTTAATTTAATACATTAATAATTAACATTTAAATAATTTAATATATTAGTAATTAATATTTCTCATAATTCAATAATTAATTTACTGGTTAATTTACTATTTAATAACTTTTCTTACATAACATTTGAAAATTATTATTTATAACAAACATTACTTTAAGCTGCTTGGCAATAGTCCACGGTACAAAATTCAAGTCATGTTTTTTTCATCTGCAAAAGTTCAAAAACAAACAATTTTAAACTATTTATGATGGTAGGGGCTAACTAAATCTAAATTCCGTTCTGCTAAATAACTTAGGCGGGCTCCAAAAATTAAAAGGCAGGCTCTCGAAAATTTGAGGACCGCTTTGCAGCTAATATTTCATGCCCGCTTCACTTCTTTTTCCCATTTGCCTGCTTTTCCCATCTCTAGTTCATTCTAGATTTAGTTGAAAGTCCTCGGTTCTCTTTCTCAACGAAAATAATCCATAATAAAACTAGATAAACATTTTCAACCCGGCAGAAGGAAAAGCAAAGAAGGGGAGAGGCGCAAGTAGTGGTTGCGGGTTAGGATCTGAAATAGGGTTCGTGATGAGCGAAGGACAAGATTTGGAATCTGGTAGGGGAACAAGAGGCAATGGACGGGGAACGGAATCAGGAGGGGCGTCCGGAGGAGGAACAGGACGGTGGTGAGAGAGAGGGGAACAGTTGGACTAGAACAGAGCTGGAGAGGACATTAGCCAGTTTTGTTCCTTTCGAATTTAGTTATCCGGGTATTGGACAAGGCAGGAAGAGTGCTGATGGGTACTTATGTGGTATGTTAATCCTTTCTGATTTTGTTCCTTTCTGATTTTGTTCTTGAGTTTATCCATTTTGTTTTCTTTTCATTCTTCCTTTCTTTCTCTTTGTTTTTAATGGTAGCTTATAACTTAAAGTTTAAATTCATAGTAATTTGGTATTATGTGTTTAAACTAAATCATTACGCTCAATTTTATATTTATTCACCTCAATGTAATATCCATGTGTCCAATGAGAGTCCAATAATAGCCTCTTATTTGTCTTTTTACTTAATTATATTGCATTAGCTGTGTATTGGTTTCTAGGTTGATCTGTTAACTTCATTAATATTTATGTGATATAAAGTGTACAAGATATTGGATTAACAATTTGAGTATGCAATATTCGTATGAAATAGTATGCTGTGGACATATTATTGTCAAAGATTTACCAGTTATGTACGACTTTTTCCTCAGTCTTACTCTTATTTACAAACAGTTTACCTTGCAAGAACTAGAAGCTATTTAGAATCCATAGATCAACCAAGAGCATATGATCTATTTTTTCATTCAAATATTAGGTTTTAAGCGCAATGAAATGATGAAGTTCTGAATTTTGCAAATGGTTTGCTAAACAAAGCTATGCAAACATGAAGAGGAATTAAGAACTTACAGGTTAGTTCAGCAACATGCTTGCCTTTTTCTCTTCCTTAATATTGCAGCATATCGTTTTTGTAGTGTAAACCTTACTAAATAAACTATCCAATAACAGTCTGTGGAGTGTTTTCTACTTTTTTATGAACCACTGCTTTTGGTTGTAAATGTTGTACATTATAAAATTATGGAAATATCATTATTTTTTCATTTGTTTATCATTAGGCTATACCCCTATACGATGGAGAATTGTGCATAGGGTTTGTTTTTGGGCATTGGTTCCTGCTAGAAATTGTTGGACTAGCATCTCGAATTGTCACATGTTTTGTTGTATTGCCGCATTAGTTTTCTTACCAAGCATAATTATGGGGAATCATGGGAACCTAACTCCGCATTAGGTAAATTCTAGATGATAACGTTGAGGGCATGGGTGAACATGCACCATTACCTGCAAATCAAACTAAATCATCCGGATCAATTGTTGCTACAGCAGGTAAAGAATTAAAGCACTACTTAAATATATTGTGAAATTCTCGCTTGCTTACTTATAATGTTTTCATTATTTATTTAATTTAGGTAGGAAAAAAGCTTCTTGGGTATAGGATTTTGCGGATAAAGAAAAAAAAAGATGCAAACATATTCTGAAGCATTGCGGATAAAGAAAAAAAACACTACATATGTTTAATCAAGGTGCGCTCATATTCTAATGCATTGCTTGGAGGTTTGCATAGTTGAATGATTTTATCGGTTTTTCTTTATTTAACAATTTAGAAGGATTTTGTGCCTTAAGGGATAACCGCACAAAACAGAAGTATGGTTTTACAAACAATTAAAGAGGTTTTTCCTTCGATCAATAATTATTTGTAACTAGCCAATTTTATTTTATTCAACTGAAAGATTTTATCAGTTTTCATACAACAATTTAGAAGGATTTTATGTTATAAGGTGAGCTATAATTCATCCTGCTTGAATAAAGCAAACCTCTTTAGTTGTTTGCAAAAATATCGTACAAGAGTGGGTACACCTGAAGTTTAAGGAACTTGAGTTGGCAAACTATCTATGTATTATTTGTTAGAAAAGAAACATTTTACCAATGGATAGTGTTCTATAGGACGTAAACAATGAATACTTCGTGTATATAGAAGCATTATCTATCACATTTGCAAATCGTTTTTTATAGTGAATACTTGATATAGTTCCTTTTTCCTTTTTACAGTTGGCCATTTCTGGATCTGACAGCGAAGGGGTATTACTTATTTTTTACAATTGGCCTCGCTGGCTATGTTGGAGCTAATCCTAAACTTCATAGTTATGATGCCAAAAGCGTATGATAGAACTCCGAAAGAGATTCTAAAGATCGTGTATGGGGACAGGACTGCGAAGACGCCGGGTGAGTTTTATCCCAAGGGCGGCGATGGGAATATTGCTAAGTCGCTTAGGTCTTAAAGGAGGGGATTTTTGCACTGAGTTTGTACTTTTTGCAGTGTCTTTGAAGTGATGAATATTGCTAATTCGCTTAGGTTTTTGCTGTTGTAATTGTTTGTACTATTAAAACCTTATCAAAATAAAAAATTTATTTGTTTATTTCATTTTGTGATATACATTTTTGTTAAAACGAATACATTTAATATGTAATATCTATAAGCTGTATTCTTTTTACAGATTTATGAATCTATTGCAACAGGCGTATACTGTTGCAAAATGATATGTTGCAACAGCAAAAGCTGGTTGCAAAAAAGTATACTGTAACATCTTATTGCAACAGGCAGAAAATGTTGTGGACTTTTTGCAACTTCGGCTATACCAAGGGACACAGGCCTGTTGCAATAAGTCTACTGCAACAGATATCACCTGTTGCGAAAAGTGTTTTTTATTGTAGTGGGACATAAAAACCACCAGTTTTCTTGTCTGAGTTTTTTCTCTAACAAAATGAAGGTCAATTTCAAGATGCTTCATCATCGAATGTTAAATCGGGTTGAGTGATAAAGAAACCGTGCTCTGGTTATCACACCAAATGACGGGTCTTCGATTTAGAGAAAACTGTAATTCTTGCAACAACGATTAAATCCAAGTAACTTCTGCTGTCGCACTTCCTAATGCTCGGTATTCCGCCTCTGGGCTAGATCTGGAAGTGGTCTGCTGCTTTTTTGTATACTAAGAAATAATATTGGAGCCAAGGTAGACACAATACGCTGAAATAGATTTTCGATCATCAATATCATTGGCCCAATCTGCATCACTGAAACACTGTAAGTTAAGCTCTTTTTCAGGCTTTATAATTATGCCATGATTCTTTATGCCTTGCAAGTATCATAGAATCCTTTTTAGTGCATTTCAGTGTTCTAATAGGGGGTTCTGCATGTATTGACTTAGCTTGTTAACACTATAGCATATGTCAGGTCTTGTAATCGTTGCATATTGCAATGCTCCAATTATGCTTCTATGTTGTTTGGCATTGTCGATAACTTCACCTTTATATTTTGACAGTCTTAGGTTGATAATCATAGGTGTCGGCAAGGAATTAGCCTAATGCATTTTTGCCCTTTGAATAATTTCTGAAATGGAATTTTGTTGAGATAAAACTAATTCTCTGTCATTTTTCTTAATATCTTGTATTCCAAGTGTAACGGCTCGCAAATCCGTACTATCTGAGTTGACTAATAACACTACATGTCCAACCCAAATTGCATAGAAATACGAATCATTATTAGAAAGGAGCTGGAGGATGAGAAATAGACAGAAAGAAATATTATAATAGAAGAAAAACGAAGAACACAAATCTCACAGCGGAACGAATAAAATATATTAAATAACATAACTTTTGAAATACAAATCAGTAACTGTACATACATATCATTATCAGAGCACAACAGTTATTCTTGGAACAGTTATAAACACCTGTTTCCAGATACAACATAGTACACAGTGGAAATATGATAGTCTACAGTTAACTGGTGAAGTCTCCTGCTTCCAGCTCTTCCAAGTGAATCTGAAAAATCCCGACTACTTGTCTACCTGTACAAATTTGGGCACCCAAGAGTTTAGGAAAAACAAACAAAACAAACTCTGGGTCAGTCATGGGACTGGTGTGAGTAAACTCCAACCATTTGTTTAACTTTCAAAATCCTTTTGAAAGAAAGGATAATAGTAAGACCAGCCCACACATAAACATGGACGGTTTTTACCTTACTATAACCCAAAACATTTTTGATATCAAATCCAGTGATATTATAATAGTGTCTAAATCAAATAAATAACAATCCAGCGGAACGCTTGCATCTCATGCTACATATATAATATAAAATCAAAAACTGCAGGGCGGTTATTGGAGATTGGATTGCCAACATGACAAGGTATGGAACCACCTTCCGATAGTGTATCTCTAAAGAGGAATACACTGGGTTCAACAAGAACGTCTAGCAACCCGGCCCACACATGACTGACCACTCATTTCGCTTGAGTGTATCGAATGTATATCACCAACGGTTGGGATCAGCAACTGTTTCCCGAAAAGGGACAGCATCGATAGATTAAAGAAGTAAAAGGAATTTCTCTAGATAGGTGATTACACACCCTAATGGGAGCGACCCACATAGCCATGCTGCCTGCCCGATTTTTGTCATTTCCCGGTTGTTGAGGCCTGAGGCTACGATTCCTTGCAATTCATTTATAGCACATTCACTTTGAATGCCACATTGTCAGATCCGTTAATCACTAATTGATTTGCACAAATACATTCTAGATATTATGCTAATAGAATAAATTCTCCGCCACCATATATATTTATATAGACCAACCTATGTGATCATTGGAAATACTTTGTCAGACAGTCATCCATATACGTTCGTTCTGGGTTGAACGAAACCGAAGGCACCATTTCTATTAATAGAAAAAGTCCATGCACTTTACTCCGTCTTCGATTATCTTCATATAATCTAATTCGCAATGCTACTGCCAATACGGAGTGGTTCCCGGATAATAATCCAACCGGTCTCTCCAAATTGACAATGATATTGGTAAATACTTCAATAGTAGGTTATTTAACTATCGAAGAAAAACAAACAAACATTCATCCATAACATCAATCAATCACTTGGCCTGTTAATTAATATTTCATTAATTAATTCACTTCATCAATTCCCTATCAATATTTGTTAACCAAATATTTTCAGTAATCATATTGGTTTCTTACACTATTTGGAAAAAACATTTCCATGTATCACCTTCTTTTATTTTTTGTACTTAGAAAATATATTCTGTTTGCAATTGTAAAAAAACATCTCAATCACTTATCTCTTTCCCGACTCAATTATACTCAGGAAATATTAACTTTATATTTCCAAAATTCCACCACTTGGATTAAATCGGCTATTGTGTAAAACATCGTTACAAATAACCCAAATTACTGTACTCGACTAACTCTTATTCAAACACTGATCTCCGAGACTGAATCTGACTATTTATCGGTTAATAATAAAATCAATCAAGTTGGGTTATAACTATCTCTCAGACCTTGGCTGAAAATATCCTTAACTTCAAAACGGACAAGACCACTTACCTAGAATATTCAACATCATAAAAACCAATTACTCATTTTTAAACTCGTATACGTTTCTCTTTCTAATTTTACCAGATTTAATTATAGATTTTCTTTTTGTTTATAATATTCAATTTTTAAGTTCGTTTCCTTATCGAATCCTATATATATATATATCTATACATTGATTTCTAACTATCAAGTTTTCTAAAAAATATTCTAACTCCTTAAATTTCCAGAAAATTTCGCTATAACCTCCATGGTACCGGTCGATAGTTCAAACCTCAACTCGCCCCTCTAGGCCCTTTCCATTTAAAAAGAAAATCTAAAAGCCATGTGGCTTGCTGATTTGGCGCATAAAATCTCATATGGAATTTAAATGTGTACCTTTTTGTCAGGCACACAAATTATAATCTTCGTATACTTAATATACTTCATTCCATACATGTCTAACACATCCAAATATTCACATTTGGTTTCACTCAATCCATTCGTCTTAACCTAATTCGCTAATTTATTTTCTAATTAGCTATTTTGCCTTTTTCACTTCTTTCTTTGAACATAACATGTTCAAATATAATATCAACTTGCTTATAACAAATTGAATTCCATTTTCGATTCAAGTTGCATATTCAATTTCGAATATGAATTTACAATCCCCTTTTCTGATCCAAAGTTCAATTTCGATTTCAAATTTCATTAACTAATTTTTTTTCTTCAAATTAGTTAATTCAATTCAACAATTAAAAATCTAATTTTTGTTTCAAAAATCAGTTCACTTACTTTACTTGAGTTCATACTTATTTTACAACTCAAATCTGGATTTTCTTATGGAAATTCGGATTTTATTTGTTTAAAATCCTTTTATTTATTTAAATAAACCGTTATGATTTTTTAATGGTTCTGGCACTGTTTTTCTGAAAATTTGATTTTGACATAACTCAAGATCTATTCGACGAAATCCAGATTTTTCTCTTTCATTAGAAAACTATTATCAAATCGGTCCTGACGATTCTTGTTTCAAAGAATTCCGACTTAAATTGAGTTTTATATACACAATTGAAGTTCTAAACGCCAATTTATGAACTACCGCGCTGCGGCGAGTTCGTTTTAATTATATTAATATATATATAAAAACGTTTAAACATCGTTTATAAAAATTTCAACTCCATTCTGATATATTTTTAATATATATCAAATCAGTTTCCCAATTCAACATAATATTTTTGATTATCTATAATTGTCGATTTTTTCCTACTCGGTAATATATTTATTTATACTTCGATCTTCTATATTTAATTCCAATTCCTTTTATAAATAAATTATTTATAAAATTCGATATAATCGAATTCCAATTATAAACCCGTTGAATTCTTCTCAATTCAGCTTATATTCCGAATTCTGAAATATAAACAATCGTTTTGTTTCAAAACACTTCCCAACTTACTTTTAAATTCCTATTTGAATTTAAATGATTCAAATTATCCAAATGATAATTTATTTTACCAAATTTATAACACTATTTGTAAATTCAACTTTCTTGTTTCATATATTTAAACAAGTTTCCTTTTCAAATTTTTATTTGAATTTCCATCCCTTTGATATTCCGAATTGCGGAATAAAAATCGTTGTTCCCTTTCGAATGATTTCAAACTCTATTTTTAAATTCATATTTGAATTTAAATATTCAAATTATCTCTTGATAATTAATTCATTATATTTATAAACACCATTTTAAAATTTTCCTTGTTTAATGTTTAAACAAGTCTATTTCGAAACCTATTCAAAACCAAAATCTTATTTTGGAAATTTCTATTTGTAATAACTTATATATAACACATAATTTATTTTCATATTCAATTTAACTTCTATTTAAATAAATTCGAATTAATCGAATTCAAATCATAAATCCTTACGGATTTAGTTTAGTTCAATTTATATTCTGAGCATCCGAATAAATTCCATCGTTTATTTCTTTAAAATGATTTCCCCATTTCTATTTTTAAATTCACATTTGAATTTAAATATTCAATATATCAAATGTTAATTTTCCACTTTATTTATAAACATCGTTAATAAATTCATTTCAATCCCCTGATTTTCCAATGAAAATCATTCCATTTTATTTATAAATACCAGTTATAAATTCATCACTTCAATTTCCTATATCTTCTAAACATCATTTATAAATTTCAGTACTTGTTTTATTTATTCGAAACAAGTCAATATTTTTTTTATCCATTCGAATTTCAAATTTTATTTTTAGAATAAATAGAATTTCCCATTTAAAATCTCAAAATCCCTTTTACAATATTTTTATAGATCAACATTCAGGCCCCAGCGATAATTAAACAATCAAACCACCCAATTATCAATCAACATATCATATATGATAATATATGTGAAAACAAACAAATAATAATATTTTTGAGGAATCCAGTTGGATCCCTCCAACCTGTTTTCCTGCATCCACAAACGTTAGTCAACATAAATAAAACCCATCCTGCTTCGTGGCAGGATATCGCGGTATAGAAGGTCATCCACTATCATAGCGTGGAGCGCATAGGGTCATCCGCTAATGATACTGCGGGAATCCAACCACCAATATATATATATATAATAACCACACCAACCAATCCTAAATAACTAATATATATTTTAATAGCCACAGTAATATTTCAGTGCATGCAAACAATCAACGAACAATTATTTCAACGAATAAAAATAATTCTAATTAAAATATGAGTGATATTTACTCACCGTGATTTTATTTGTCGAATATCCATTTAAAATTAAATCAAATAGCATTCGATTTAAATTAAATCCTAGTCAATTCTGATTAACTCCAAATACCATCACGATTTCCGACCCTTGTATAAATTAAATACATTGCATTTAATTTTTTAATTGATTTAAATTAAACTAAATTAATCAATGAAATTTAGTTAATATTGCTTACCAAATATTTCTGCGCTAATATAATCATGGTTTCATCCTCACTTTGTACACCAGTTTCGAACTGAAATTTTTAAGAAGTAAATATAAATTATATAGAATTTACAATAATTAAATTAATAATTTATTTACCTTAATCAACGATTAGCTTACGCTAATCTCTCCCCTCCTATCAGCAAAAATAACGACTTCTAAACCAGCCTAACTCCAGACTTCGCTCCTCCTTCCCATGTTGCGAATACAAGATCACAACCAACAAGATTCACAACCATCACTTCTCTTCTAGCTGAAAATCACGCTTCTGCTGTAGCCAAGATTCAAGACAGTGACCCCTTCCATCTTTCATTGTAAAATCTACGCATTTCCTCACAACTTCTCAAACATCCAGTTCAAAATCAACCCAATATCCTATTGTCGAACAAATTAATCACCTGTGTTCCAACTCCAACAGACATCACGCACCCTTCAATCCTCCATGAATCGAACCTTCCCAGATTTCACTACATCCCCTATCGCGAAACCACCACGAACCAAAAAAACACGCATGAACTGTCGAACCTAACTCACACCCCTTGATACAATCGACCTCGATCTGCTCGTGGCTTCCTCAAAACTCTATCGCGATGCTACTCCACTCTGAAACCTAGATTTAGGTCACGATTCCCGAGTGTCGCCCCCCTTCCAATAGTATCGCACCCAAATGACAGGCATACAGATAGACTAGAAGGTAACAGGAACTCACGAATTTAGGTTTTCTGGATTTTGGAAATTTTATTTTGATTTGAGTTGCTCGATTTTTTTTAGGGAAAAACTTCTGTTGTTTATTTATGGAAAGAGGGAATTGGGTTCATTTTGCTGGGGAGTAAAAGAAAGTGGGTGTGGTTTGTTAAGGGAGTAACCATTTTCAATAATAAAGCTTTTGATTTTATTTCTCCTGCAAATGAATTCGAAGAAGTAGAAGGAGGAAGTGCCATCGCGATTTATAAATAGAAGGAGAATACTTAGGCAGTAAAGAAATAGTATTGCGCAAGGTACGTTAAATTAAATATGATGTGATATAAAAAGATTTTTAGTTTATTAAAAAGGATTCATATTTTATTTCGAATTTAATTCGATTCGACATAAAGAGATTTTTATTCTTTTTAGACGGATATCGATTTGATTTTGAGCCTATCCACAATCAAATATCTCAGGGTCCATTAATTGAAATCACGAACCGCTATTTTAGCCTATAGACCGACATTCAAATGTAAAAACGGTGTTCTCAGCTCAACAGAATATAATTTGAAATTAAATTTGAACGCGTATATATAAAATAACCATAATAAATCAATATAATATAATTTAAATTCGGAAACAAATCAATTCCTCGGTAATATATTAGTATTATTATTGTTTATACTCAAATACAATTTCTATTGATCAACTGAATCATTTCAATTCAGTTTCTAATTCTGAATTCAATTATTTTAGATTCGATATATATACAAAATAAATCGTATATCAATTATTAATTCGATATCTCAATATAAAAATCCATTTTTATTATCAACACAATATTTAAAACCATATTAAATATTTAAAATAAACTGTTTGAAAATCCGGGTCGTTACATTCTTCCCCCTTAAAAGAATTTTTTCCCCGAAATTACTAAGGTAAGAAAAATGCTACAAACCCATTAACTTTTCAAAACTCATTTATGTTGAACTCAACTCTTTATTTCAACAAAGTTTAATTCCCACAAAACTTTTGTTTTCATTCATATTCCACACCATATAGACTTACATTCATTTAATCTGAATAATTCAATATCTTCACATCCAATTCATATTCCATTCAAATCTTTTCAAATTAATTCTCGCCAATTCATTTACTTCGATCCATTTAACTTGCTTAAGTTAAATTTAAATTTCAGAATTCAAATCCCTAGGTTTTTATTTCAAATCCTTTTGAAATCACATAAATATATACATATATTTATAACCATTTCAAATTCAAAACATTTGAATTTTCAAACCAACTTGTTTTATTTCCATCAAATTTCCACCAAAACTTTTCTAAGGTAGCAATCCATCACTTAGAAACTCGAAAATGAATACTGATGATACTGTAGTTATCATCGGAATTATTTTCCAGCCACTGAAGTGAGTTCAGTGCTTTATTATTTCAAAATCTATTCAAAATGATTTTGATTCATAAATCCTTCCAAAACAAGGGTATATTATTTTAATATACTTCTAAAAATATTTTCCAACTTCCCAGGATTTAATTCTAAATTCTGGTTTGAATTAATTTTTTTTATTCGTCTCAATTGTATATTTCATTCATATGCAACTTAAATTTGGTTATATATAACCATTTCAATTTTATAATCCCATTTGATTATAATCCTAACAATCAACACATCCATATATTATAATAATTTCAGTAAATTATTCCTTTTCTATCAAAAATAAAATTTTGGGTAAAATTATTTCATTTACCCTCTTTAAAACAATATTGTGTCGAATTTCTCTGTTCAAGTGTTTAGAAATTCCTATCGACTTCGTGGCGTCCCACAATTCGATCGGAATTCATAAACCAGACAAGTCAACACAACATAAAACATTTGGTTTAAATCAATTAGCAAATATGCGCTCTCGTATATATATACACTCAACTCATTTTAGGGTACTACTGACCTAATCTCTAATGAGCACATCCCACCAAAGCCTAGGTATTCTCTCACCTAAGCTCTGATACCAATTGTAACGGCCCGCAAATCTGTACTATCTGAGTTGACTAATAACACCACACGTCCAACCCAAATTACATAGGAATGTGAACCATTATTAGAAAGAAGTTAGAGGATGAGAAATAGAAAGAAAGAAATATTAGAATAGAAGAAAAACAAAGAACACAAATCTCACAGCGGAACGAATAAAATATATTAAATAACATAACTTTTGAAATACAAAAACTGCATATACATACCATTATCAGAGCGCAACAGTTATCCCTGGAATAGTTATAAACACCTGTTTCCATATTCAACATAGTACACAGCGGAAATATGATAGTCTATAGTTAACTGGTGAAGTCTCCTGCTTCCAGCTCTTCCAAGTAAATCTGAAAAATCCCGACTACTTGACTGCCCGTACAAATATGGGCACCCAAGAGTTTAGGAAAGACAAACAAAACAAACTCTGGGTCAGTCATGGGACTGGTGTGAGTAAACTCCAACCATTTGTTTAACTTTCAAAATCCTTTTGAAAGAAAGGATAATAGTAAGACCAACCCACACATAAACATGGACGGTTTTTACCTTACTATAACCCAAAACATTTTTGATATCAAATCCAGTGATATTATAATAGGGTCTAAATCAAAAAAAATAACAATCTAGCAGAACGCTTGCATCTCACGCTCCGTATATAATATAAAATCAAAAACTGCAGGGCTCTTATGGAGATTGGATTTCCAACATGACAAGGTATGGAACCACCTTTCGATAGTGTATCTCTATAGAGGAATACACTGGGTTTAACAAGAACGTCTTGCAATCCGGCCCACACATGACCGACCACTCATTTCGCTTGAGTGTATCGAATGTATATCACCAACGGTTGGGATCAGAAACCGTTTCCTGAAAAGGCACAACATCGATAGATTAAAGAAGTAAAAGGAATTTCTCTAGATAGGTGATTACACACCCTAATGGGAGTGACCGACATAGCCATTCTGCCTGCCCGATTTTTCTCATTTCCAGGTTGTTGAGGCCTGAGGCTACAATTCCTTGCAATTCATTTATAGCACATTCACTTTGAATGCCACATTGTCAGATCCATTAATCACTAATTGATTTGCACAAATATATTCTGGATATTATGCTAAGAGAATAAATTCTCCGCCACCATATATATTTATACAGACCAACCTATGTGATCATTGGAAATACTTTGTCAGACATTCGTCCATATACATTCGTTCTGGGATTGAACGAAACCGAAGGTACCATTTCTATTAATAGAAAAAGTCCTTGCACTTTACTCTGTCTTCGATTATCTTCATATAATCTAATTCGCAACGCTACTGCCAATACAGAGTGGTTCTCGGATAATAATCCAACCGGTCTCTCCATATTGACAACGATATTGGAAAATACTTCGATAGTCGGTTATTTAACTATCGAAGAAAAACAAACAAACATTCATCCATAACATCAATCAATCACTGGGCCTGTTAATTAATATTTCATTAATTAATTCACTTCTTCATTTCCCTATCAATATTTGTTAACCAAATATTTTCAGTAATCATATTAGTTTCTTACGCTATTTGGAAAAAACATTTCCATGTATCGCCTTCATTTATTTTATGTACATAGAAAATATATTCTATTTGCAATTGTAAAATAACATTTCAATCACTTATCTCTTTCCTGACTCAATTTTACTCAGGAAATATTTACTTTATATTTCCAAAATTCCACCACTTGGGTTAAATCGACTATTGTGTAAAACATCGTTACAAATAACCCAAATTACTGTACTCAACTAACTATTATTCAAACACTGATCTTCGAGACTGAATCTGACTATTTATCGGTTAAAAATAAAATCAATCAAGTTGGGGTATAACTACCTCTCAGACCTTAACTGAAAATATCCTTAACTTCAAAATGGACAAGACCACTTACCTCGAATAATCAACATCATAAAAATCAATTATTCATTTTAAAACCCGTATACGTTTCTCTTTCTAATTTTACCAGATTTAATTATAGATATTCTTTTTGTTTATAATATTCAATTTTTAAGTTCGTTTCCTTATCGAATCCTATATATATATATACATTGATTTCTAGCTATCAAATTTTCTTAAAAATATTCTAACTCCTTAAATTTCCGGAAAATTTCGCCATAACCTCCTTTGTACTGGTCGATAGTTCAAACCTCAACTTGCCCCTCTAGGCCCTTTCCATTCAAAAAGAAAATCAAAAAGCCAAGTGGCTTGCCGATTCGGCGCACAAAAACTCATATGGAATTTAAACGTGTACCTTTTTGTCGGGCACACAAATTATAATCTTCATATATTTATTCTATACCTGTCTAACACATCCAAATATTCCCATTTGGTTTCACTCAATCCATTTGTCTTAACCCAATTCGCTAATTAATTTTCTAATTAGCCATTTTGCCTATTTCACTTCTTTGTTTGAAAATAACATGTTCAAATATAATATCAACTTGCTTATAACAAATTGAATTCCATTTTCGATTCAAGTTGCATATTCAATTTCGAATAAAAATTTACAATCCCCTTTTATGATCCAAAGTTCAATTTTGATTTCAAATTTCATTAACTAATTTTTTTTCTTCAAATTAGTTAATTCAATTCAACAATTAAAAATCTAATTTTTGTTTCAAAAATCAGTTCACTTACTCTACTTGAGTTCATACTTATTTTACAACTCAAATCTGTATTTTCTTATGGAAATTCGGATTTTATTTGTTTAAAATCCTTTTATTTATTTAAATAAACCGTTATAGTTTTATAATGGTTCTGGCGCTGTTTTTCTAAAAATCTGATTTTGACATAACTCAAAATCTATTCGACGAAATCCATATTTTTCTCTTTCATTATAAAACAATTATCAAATCGGTCCTGACGATTCTTGTTTCAAATAATTCCGACTTAAATTGAGTTCAATATACTCAATTGAAGTTCGTAACGCCAATTTATGAACTACCGCGCTGCGGCGAGTTCGTTTTAATTATATATATATATATATGTTTAAACTTTGTTTATAAAAATATCAACTCCATTCTGATATATTTTTAATGTATATCAAATCAGCTTTGTAACACCCCACCTCTGCTAGGGTCACTCACAAAGGGAATGCACTAGGTTTGGTGAAGCATTATCGAGGTAAACATACACAGAAATATTACATGACAGAACATATATAAAACAACAGAAGTAAAACAAATTTCATTACCTTATAAAATAAGGTCTAAAGCCTTTTACATCGGAATACATCAAAACCTGTCTTGCAATAGTAAAGGAGCATAAAACCATTTCATAAATTATTCCCCAAGTGAAACAGTAAGGTAGCCATAGCCAAGAAAAGTCCAAGCCATGCGTGATGACCTTCAAGCAGAAGAAGTCCGAACTAGATAACAGTGTTTCCTCCCTGAAACCTTGGGGGGGGGGGGGGACGGAAGACAAAGAGGCGAAACAAAACGGGGTCAGTCATAAAGACTGGTAAGTCCTATCTACTTCCAGTATAAAAACAGGTAAAGGTAACATGACATGCATAAACTGAAAGTAAACATAAGGATGACTACAAGATAGATAAACTAAACCTGGATAACAGGCTGAACCACTGTACAAGATAATCTAAGATATCATGATAAACTACGGTGTCATGATAAATCAAGGTATCACATCATCAGGTTTCTATCAAGTATACTATCCCAAGGTATCTATCATGTATACCATCCCATGGTGTCTATCATGTATACCATCCCAAGGTATTTATCATGTATATTTGCTCTGCACCTCTCGTACTAGTATCCCAACCCGCATCATGTGTCAACTATGAATGTCCCTTGCCCAATGTCATGTAATGGTCCATGTCAACCTAATATATAGCATATGTAGGTTTTCCCAACTCGTATGTTTCTTTCCATGTATAAGTTCAGTCCTTTGCCGTAGGCCATACGGCCTTTCCCAAGTAAACGTTTTATCCTTGAGGTTATTTTGGACTGCTACCCTTGATCTGGTTATGTTTTCTTACCATGAACTATCGCGTGTTCACTTAGGATTTATGCCACCTAGGACCACTAGGGATTATGTTACCTAATGAACGTTTCCGTGTCTTGGTTTTGGTTCAAGCCACCTAGGGCCACTAGGGATTATGCCACCCGTCAACCGCGCCCTTTGTCCCACGTATGAATCGTGAATCGTTTTCCATGTCTAGACGCACATGTATCTCAATGTGCCATCCGAGTTCCGTGCCAGGGCAAATCAAGAAATACGGAACTCGGTCGGGAGCTTTAAGTCATCTGCCGGTGCAGATATCAAGGTCTGTTTTTGTATCCGTGGCTATGGTCCCACGTGACCCCTCCCTCAACTACTGAAAGGCAATCCAAGAAAAATCATGTATGAGAACTACATCCCGGCCCCACTATGCCCCACTTTCCTATTGGCCAACCTCACCCATGACTCGATAGCAAGAACATGGTCTGTTGGGAGTTCTCTGCCTTTCCGTTCGTACACGATTGACTAAAGATGGTAGGTAGTCGGCGATGTGCTATCCAGGGAAAAAATACAAGTATCATCGACTCCACGCTAATCTATCCCAGTCTTTAGGCCGCTCGCATAGCAACCAAGGCGTACCCTTGGCTCTTCTACCGCAGACCTTAACCTCTGTGAGGCCGGGTTTCATGGACCACCTACCACCTCACAGAGGGATACCAAGAGTACCCTCACGTCCCCCGAAGCTACCGCTTCGTCACCCAGTTCGCTGGAGCTTTTTATCCAAGTCAGATAAGTTGCTCCTCCTTGTATACTAAGCAATGACCTACCGTATCAGGTTACTCATCTATTTATTAACTAGTCCCATGTCCTTGGCTAAGAATTATTACTTAGTCATTCTTAACTAAGGTTTACCACTTAGCTTCTTTTCCCGTTATCCTTGATTAACTACGATTTTCAACCTTGTCCTCTGAGCTAGGGTTTTGTCAAATGGATTAAGTGTTGTCATTCAAGTTCATGACTTAACCCGCCCACGAATCATGTCAAGGTTGGCTAAGTACTCAAGTTCAAGGATTAGCCCTACAAGTTGGTTAAGTGTACCAAGAAGCTCATGACTTAACCCTATCAAGTCAAATTGGTTAAGTATTTATTTGTCTTAACCCTATCAAATTATTGTGTTAGATTGATTTAGCATAGATTATCTTAATCCCATCAGATTATCGAGTCGGATTGGTTAAGTATGGGTTAGCTTAACCCCATCCACTAATCGTATTACAATGGTTGGTTAAGTATATTTAAAAGGTCTTGTGACTTAACCCTATCAGGTCCGCATATTAGATTGGTTAAGTATAAGTTACTTAACCTCATCAAATCCTCATGTATAATTGGTTAAGTATAAGTTACTTAACCTCATTAAATTATCATGTTAAGTTGGTTAAGTATCAGTTACTTAACCTCATTGAATTACCAAGTTTAGATTGGTTAAGTGTTTAACTTAACCCCATCGAATTACCGTGCTTAGATTAGTTAAGTGAAGGTTACTTAACACCATCTAACTACCAAGTCGGATTAGTTAAGTGTAAATTACCTAACCCCACCGAATTTACCGTGTTAGACAAGTTAAGTATGGATTACTTAAACCCATCTAATTACCAAGTCGGATTAGTTAAGTGTAAATTACCTAACCCCACCGAATTTACCGTGTTAGATTAGTTAAGTATGGATTACTTAACCCCATCTAATTACCAAGTCGGATTAGTTAAGTGTAAATTACCTAACCCCACCGAATTTACCGTGTTAGATTAGTTAAGTATGGATTACTTAACCCCATCTAATTACCAAGTCGGATTAGTTAAGTGTAAATTACTTAACCTCATCCCCTAATTGTCTTATATGGTTAAGTGTCATTAATCAAAATTACTTAACCTTTTCATGTGGCATTAATTAGATTAATGCACCCCAACCTCTCACATTAGACTTTTTTTGTGGTTACTAGTTAAGCCGGGAAGGTCCGGGTAGATTTACACCACAACCTAGTCTAACCTCGGGTTTTAAGTGCTATGTGACCAACTACTCACATTGGGTCCTATTGTTTGTAGCCACTAGTTAAGCCGGGCGGGTCCGGGTAGATTTATGCTACAAACTCAACCCAACCTCGAGTTGGCCACTTTCATGTTTGGTCTAGTGTCTTATTACACTTACAACCTACCCATGTCTAGTTCAAGTTCCATGTCTTCCCACGTGTCATGACCATATTTAAATGTATCATGAATGTCATGTTCTCATGTAAACCCCATGTCAAGTTTTTTTCATGTCATACCCACGTTTTTCTTAAACTACCCAAACGTATTTCCAACCCAAGTGGAAGCGAGTCACATAGTAGGGTATTACGCTAACATATTGGCTACAAACATGCATAGTACCATAAGAGAATTTGGCCACAAACATGCATGGTATCATAAGGGAATTTGGCCACAAGCATGCATAGTTTCATAAGGGAATTTGGCCACAAACATGCATAGTTTCATAAGGGAATTTGGCCACAAACATGCATAGTATCATAAGTGAATTTGGCCACAAACATGCATGATACATAAGGGGTTTGGGTTCATTTACATGCATAAGCCCCAAAGTCAAGTCTTTGCCCATGTTTCACAAGTCAAGTGGTTCCCAAAGGTTCATGCTAACATTCCATAGATAAAGATTCAAACTTGCAAGATATACTTGGTTAAACATAACATGAGTGGCATGATTAAGTCGCTACAACTTAGCCCAAGGTCATAGATCATAGAAAAGGGAAAAACTAGTTTCACATAAGCTATCATACTATGTTTCATCGCATTTTATCTCATGTCACATTAGAACCACCGTTAGAATCAACAAGTAGCTAGAACTTACATAGCGTGGCAATAGGGCTAGGAGCATGAATCATTTTGATGAAGAAAGGTGGCTCCTTTGTTGAAGAATCGTCATGAAATTGGCCTAGCAACGTTGATCCACTCCCTTGATTTGATGTAGCAAGCTTGCACCTTTGATTCGGATCCGATTTGAATGCATAAGCCCTTAGAGTTGGAGATGGAGGCCATGACCAAGATTGATTTTGGCGGCACTTCGTGGCATGAGTGATTTGTGAGGGTTTAGGGTAGGATTAGGGGTATTTTTATAGAGATTAGGAGTAGTTTAGGCCCTTAGATTAACCCTAGGATAGATCTGAACCCTCAAAATCCGTCATAAGCCTCCAAACATGTCTTGAGAAACAAGTCAGGTGCACCCAGGCCAAACTGGCCGACCACCCAAGTCGACAGGGGTGTCGACTGGGCAGTCGACACAACCTGGGATGTGTCGACACCCAAGTCGGCTCCCCAGTCGACTTGGGGATGGCGGGAATTTTTCCCGCTTGCTCTGCATAGCTGAATTTGAATTTCTGAATTCAAATTTGAACTTGAAGTTTTGTGAAAACTTTGACGGGCCATAACTGGGTCATACGGACTCCGATTTTCGAAAACTCGGACTCTATTACGCGTATTTTTCCGAGACGAACGCAATGGCACAGTCCATTTCTCCTGATTCAGATTTTATATTTTAATTCTGCCTTGATTCTTGTTTTTAACACGTTGTTGAATTTCGGGTTGTTACATTCTCCCCTCCTTTAAGGATTTCGTACCCGAAATCTCGAAGTTAGGAAGAACGTATCCTACCATCCATTATCCATCTACTCAAAACATCATCCACAGGCAACCATTGTCCTTAGACGATTTCTAATGCCATATGAACATATGCAAAACGTGTGTGTATATGCTCCTTAGCTAATGCTAATGATCAGGCCTGAATTATTTTCTAATGCAAAGTATGTTTAGTGCCATGAATCCAACATGTACGCAGATAGTCCTAGTCATGTAAACACTATATGTGTGCACAAACATTCATTCATATGCAATATCCGCATGACAACACATTCAATTTCATCCATAAACAAGTATAAATACTCGTGCATATGCAACATGAAACGTGACCGCGTCAATCTAGTATCTAATGTGTATTCGCGCATCCACGAGCAACCACTTGCAACCATTTGCAACCATATCAATCATAACATGTTTCAAATACATGTTTACATCCATAGAGTTCTACCTAAGGTTCCTAAGATAAGATCGAGGAGATAAACAAGACAAACTCCTTACGGGGTTTGTAATAGAAACAGGACCGAGAGGATATCCACCAAGCGATAGCATGC
The DNA here is from genome assembly GCA_030737875.1 of Allium sativum. Lineage (NCBI taxonomy): Eukaryota > Viridiplantae > Streptophyta > Magnoliopsida > Asparagales > Amaryllidaceae > Allium > Allium sativum. The sequence goes on from CM060922.1 coordinate 300,392,222, forward strand.
AAGTAAGCTCTACAGGTGAACCAAGGATCAAAGATATACTCTTAAAAAGAGACATGATGCGCGCGTCTAAGCCGCATTTACTTGAGCTTAATTCCAGTGTGCCTTGACCACCTTTGACTTCATGATTCCGTAGCTCCTTGATTCCTATTTCCAAGGTATGAGTTGGAACTCATTTCACTGTCGCCTCTCATTTCACTTTCACTTATTCTTTCCCTAGTATACTTGGCTCAACCATATCTACGTACTCACGCAAGCTCTCCAAAATTCACTAGTGAATTCTGGATCTCGTTTACCAATGCCAATCCATGTTACCACGTGCACTTACTAGGGTGATTCCTATAACCCATGCTCAAGCGGAATGAACCATCCGTCTTAGTGGCGAACGTTACTCGATCGAATCAGAGATTTCCGATAAATGCATCAAGAGATTCTAGGTAACTAACCATGACAGAACCCAAAAGATTACACGAGACTTCGAGGGTATTACCAAGGCAAGTTAAGAGTTTAACTACCCTCCTTTCAAAACTAAGAATGGCATCCCTTTACTGGATAACCACTTCATCCCTAGGATCCATCCATAGCTCAACAATAGAAGCATTGCTTCTAATCTCAACACCTGGCATTTACACTCTCAATGCCAAACAAGTTATGAATAAATGGACCGACTCTCGAACCAGATTTTTGGGACTAAAGTGGGATCTTCTACCATGCTAGTACTAAGGTGCAGAGACTTAACTATCGAAGCAGACTTAAATGATGCGATGATCAAAACAAAGTCTGGACGGGATGATAGAAAAGAAAGGCTAAGCCTTCAACAGAAACGTAACCATTCCTCTTGGGTACGCTAGAAATGAGAGCATACAATTGCCCTCTTGCTGATCTTGTCCTTATCTTCCTTTGTGGATCAAGCCATACCAACAAGTTGCTTATTCTTAAGCTCGTGTCCTTTATCCTTGCTCTTATTATCCCTTCTTATAACTTCGGTAACAGGTCCCTCGAGAACTTCCTCCATCGCACGGGGAAAACACTCACGTAGTTAGACAAGGATTAGTCGCAGTTGAAACTACTGTGACTACAGATGGAGGAAAGAAAGGAAAAGAGAATCGATCAAGGAAACAAAGGATAGTGCTAATGGCTTTTAGGGAATATCCTTTAAAAACTTTTCTTGAAAAATGCTTCTTTGTAAACGGTTTTCAAATAGTTTTCAGAAGGTTTTAAAAACTTTTGCCCAGTCTGGTAACCTTCTGCTCTGATACCAAATGTAACACCCCACCTCCGCTAGGGTCGCTCATAAAGGGAATGCACTAGGTTTGGTGAAGCATTATCGAGGTAAACATACACAGAAATATTACAAGACAGAACATATATAAAACAACGGAAGTAAAACAAATTTCATTACCTTATAAAATAAGGTCTAAAGCCCTTTTCATCAGAATACATCAAAACCTGTCTTGCAATAGTAAAGGAGCATAAAACCATTTCATAAATTATTCCCCAAGTAAAACAGTAAGGTAGCCATAGCCAAGAAAAGTCCAAGCCATGCGTGATGACCTTCAAGCAGAAGAAGTCCGAACTAGATAACAGTGTTTCCTCCCTAAAACCTGGGGGGAAACGGAAGACAAAGAGGCGAAACAAAACGGGGTCAGTCATAAAGACTGGTAAGTCCTATCTACTTCCAGTATAAAAACAGGTAAAGGTAACATGACATGCATAAACTGAAAGTAAACATAAGGATGACTACAAGATAGATAAACTAAACCAGGATAACAGGCTGAACCACTGTAGCAAGATAAACTAAGATGTCATGATAAACTACGGTGTCATGATAAATCAAGGTATCACATCGTCAGGTTTCTATCAAGTATACTATCCCAAGGTATCTATCATGTATACCATCCCATGGTGTCTATCATGTATACCATCCCAAGGTATTTATCATGTATATTTGCTCTGCACCTCTCGTACTAGTATCCCAACCCGCGTCATGTGTCAACTATGAATGTCCCTTGCCATGTAATGGTCCATGTCAACCTAATATATAGCATATGTAGGTTTTCCCAACTCGTATGTTTCTTTCCATGTATAAGTTCAGTCCTTTGCCATAGGCCATACGGCATTTCCCATGTAAACGTTTTATCCTTGAGGTTATTTTGGACTGCTACCCTTGATCTGGTTATGTTTTCTTACCATGAACTATCGCGTGTTCACTTAGGATTTATGCCACCTAGGACCACTAGGGATTATGCTACCTAATGAACGTTTCCGTGTCTTGGTTTGGGTTCAAGCCACCTAGGGCCACTAGGGATTATGCCACCCGTCAACCGCGCCTTTTGTCCCACGTATGAATCGTGAATCGTTTTCCATGTCTAGACGCACATGTATCTCAATGTGCCATCCGAGTTCCGTGCCAGGGCTAATCAAGAAATACGGAACTCGGTCGGGAGCTTTAAGTCATCTGCCGGTGCAGATATCAAGGTCTGTTTTTGTATCCATGGCTATGGTCCCGCGTGACCCCTCCCTCAACTACTGAAAGGCAATCCAAGAAAAATCATGTATGAGAACTACATCCCGGCCCCACTATGCCCCCACTTTCCTATTGGCCAACCTCACCCATGACTCGATAGCAAGAACATGGTCTATTGGGAGTTCTCTGCCTTTCCGTTCGTACACGATTGACTAAAGATGGTAGGTAGTCGGCGACGTGCTATCCAGGGCAAAAAAAACAAGTATCGTTGACTCCACGCTAATCCATCCCAGTCTTTAGGTCGCTCGCATAGCAACCAAGGCATACCCTTGGCTCTTCTACCGCAGACCTTAATCTCTGTGAGGCCGGGTTTCATGGACCACCTGCCACCTCACAGAGGGATACCAAGAGTACCCTCACGTCCCCCGAAGCTACAGCTTCGTCACCCAGTACGCTGGAGCTTTTTATCCAAGTCAGATAAGTTGCTCCTCCTCGTATACTAAGCGATGACCTACCGTATCAGGTTACTCATCTATTTATGAACTAGTCCCATGTCCTTGGCTAAGAATTATTACTTGTTTATTCTTAACTAAGGTTTACCACTTAGCTTCTTTTCCCGTTATCCTTGATTAACTACGATTTTCAACCTAGTCCCCTGAGCTAAGGTTTTGTCAAATGGGTTAAGTGTTGTCATTCAAGTTCATGACTTAACCCGCCCATGAATCATGTCAAGGTTGGCTAAGTACTCAAATTCAAGGATTAGCCCTACAAGTTGGTTAAGTGTACCAAGAATCTCATGACTTAACCCTATCAAGTCAAATTGGTTAAGTATTTATTTGTCTTAACCCTATCAGATTATTGTGTTAGATTGATTAAGCATAGATTATCTTAATCCCATCATATTATCGAGTCGGATTGGTTAAGTATGAGTTAGCTTAACCCCATCCACTAATCGTATTACAATGGTTAAGTATATTTAAAAGGTCTTGTGACTTAACCCTATCAGGTCCGCATATTAGATTGGTTAAGTATAAGTTACTTAACGTCATCAAATCCTCATGTATAATAAGTTAAGTATAAGTTACTTAACCTCATTAAATTATCATGTTAAGTTGGTTAAGTATCAGTTACTTAACCTCATTGAATTACTAAGTTTAGATTGGTCAAGTGTTTAACTTAACCCCATTGAATTACCGTGCTTAGATTAGTTAAGTGAAGGTTACTAAACCCAATCTAATCACCAAGTCGGATTAGTGAAGTGTAAATTACCTAACCCCACCGAATTTACCGTGTTAGATTAGTTAAGTATGGATTACTTAACCCCATCTAATTACCAAGTCGGATTAGTTAAGTGTAAATTACCTAACCCCACCGAATTTACCGTGTTAGATTAGTTAAGTATGGATTACTTAACCCCATCTAATTACCAAGTCGGATTAGTTAAGTGTAAATTACCTAACCCCACCGAATTTACCGTGTTAGATTAGTTAAGTATGGATTACTTAACCCCATCTAATTACCAAGTCGGATTAGTTAAGTGTAAATTACTTAACCTCATCCCCTAATTGTCTTATATGGTTAAGTGTCATTAATCAAAATTACTTAACCTTTTCATGTGGCATTAATTAGATTAATGCACCCCAACCTCTCACATTAGACTTTGTTGTGGTTACTAGTTAAGCCGGGCAGGTCCGGGTAGATTTACACCACAACCTAGTCTAACCTCGGGTTTTAAGTGCTATGTGACCAACTACTCACATTGGGTCCTATTGTTTGTAGCCACTAGTTAAGCCGGGCGGGTCCGGGTAGATTTATGCTACAAACTCAACCCAACCTCGAGTTGGCCACTTTCATGTTTGGTCTAGTGTCTTATTACACTTACAACCTACCCATATCTAGTTCAAGTTCCATGTCTTCCCACGTGTCATGACCATATTTAAATGTATCAAGAATGTCATGTTCTCATGTAAACCCCATGTCAAGTTTTTTCATGTCATACCCACGTTTTTCCTAGACTACCCAAACGTATTTCCAACCCAAGTGGAAGCGAGTCACATAGTAGGGTATTACGCCAACATATTGGCTACAAACATGCATAGTATCATAAGAGAATTTGGCCACAAACATGCATGGTATCATAAGGGAATTTGGCCACAAGCATGCATAATTTCATAAGGGAATTTGGCCACAAACATGCATAGTTTCATAAGGGAATTTGGCCACAAACATGCATAGTATCATAAGTGAATTTGGCCACAAACATGCATGATACATAAGGGGTTTGGGTTCATTTACATGCACAAGCCCCAAAGTCAAGTCTTTGCCCATGTTTCACAAGTCAAGTGGTTCCCAAAGGTTCATGCTAACATTCCATAGATAAAGATTCAAACTCGCAAGATATACTAGGTTAAACATAACATGAGTGGCATGATTAAGTCGCTACAACTTAGCCCAAGGTCATAGATCATAGAAAAGGGCAAAACTAGTTTCACATAAGCTAGCATACTTATGTTTCATCGCATTTTATCCCATGTCACATTAGAACCACCGTTAGAATCAACAAGTAGCTAGAACTTACATAGCGTGGCAGGAGGGCTAGGAGCATGAATCATTTTGATGAAGAAAGGTGGCTCCTTTGTTGAAGAATCGTCATGAAATTGGCCTAGCAACGTTGATACACTCCCTTGTTTTGATGTAGCAAGCTAGCACCTTTGATTCGGATCCGATTTGAATGCATAAGCCCTTAGAGTTGGAAATGGAGGCCATGACCAAGATTGATTTTGGCGGCACTTCGTGGCATGAGTGATTTGTGAGGGTTTAGGGTAGGATTAGGGGTGTTTTTATAGAGATTAGGAGTAGTTTAGGCCCTTAGATTAACCCTAGGATAGATCTGAACCCTCAAAATCCGTCACAAGCCTCCAAACATGTCTTGAGAAACAAGTCAAGTGCACCCAGGCCAAACTGGCCGACCACCCAAGTCGACAGGGGTGTCTACTGGGCAGTCGACACAACCTGGGATGTGTCGACACCCAAGTCGACTCCCCAGTCGACTTGGGGATGGAGGGAATTTTTCCCGCCTGCTCTGCATAGCTGAATTTGAATTTCCGAATTCAAATTTGAACTTGAAGTTTTCTGAAAACTTTGACGGGCCATAACTGGGTCATACGGACTCCGATTTTCGAAAACTCGGACTCTATTTCGCGTATTTTTCCGAGACGAACGCAATGGCACAGCCCGTTTCTCCTGATTCAGATTTTATATTTTAATTCTGCCTTGATTCTTGTTTTTAACACGTTGTTAAATTTCGGGTTGTTACATTCTCTCCTCCTTTAAGGATTTCGTCCCCGAAATCTCCAAGTTAGGAAGAACATATCCTACCATTCATCATCCATCTACTCAAAACATCATCCACAGGCAACCATTGTCCCTAGACGATTTCTAATGCCATATGAACATATGCAAAACATGTGTGTATATGCTCCTTAGCTAATGCTAATGATCAGGCCTGAATGATCTTTCTAATGCAAAGTATGTTTAGTGCCATGAATCCAACATGTATGTAGATATTCCTAGTCATGTAAACACTATATGTGTGCACAAACATTCATTCATATGCAATATCCGCATGACAACACATTCAATTTCATCCATAAACAAGTATAAATACTCGTGCATATGCAACATGAAACATGACCGCGTCAATCTAGTATCTAATGTGTATTCGCGCATCCACGAGCAACCACTTGCAACCATTTGCAACCATATCAATCATAACATGTTTCAAATACATGTTTACATCCATAGAGTTCTACCTAAGGTTCCCAAGATAAGATCGAGGAGATAAACAAGACAAACTCCTTACGGGGTTTGTAATAGAAACAGGACCGAGAGGATATCCACCAAGCGATAGCATGCAAGTAAGCTCTACAGGTGAACCAAGGATCAAAGATATACTCTTAAAAAGAGACATGATTCGCGCGTCTAAGCCGCATTTACTTGAGCTTAATTCCAGTGTGCCTTGACCACCTTTGACTTCATGATTCCGTAGCTCCTTGATTCCTATTTCCAAGGTAAGAGTTGGAACTCATTTCACTGTCGCCTCTCGTTTCACTTTCACTTATTCTTTCCCTAGTATACTTGGCTCAACCATATCAACGTACTCACGCAAGCTCTCCAAAATTCACTAGTGAATTCTGGATCTCGTTTACCAATGCCAATCCATGTTACCACGTGCACTTACTAGGGCGATTCCTATAACCCATGCTCAAGCGGAATGAACCATCCGTCTTAGTGGCGAACGTTACTCGATCGGATCAGATATTTCCGATAAATGCATCAAGAGATTCTAGGTAACTAACCATGACAGAACCCAAAAGGTTACACGAGACTTCGAGAGTATTACCAAGGCAAGTTAAGAGTTTAACTACCCTCCTTTCAAAACCGAGAATGGCATCCCTTTACTGGATAACCACTTCATCCCTAGGATCCATCCATAGCTCAACAATAGAAGCATTGCTTCTAATCTCAACACCTGGCATTTACACTCTCAATGCCAAACAAGTCATGAATAAATGGACCGACTCTCCAACCAGATTTTTGGGACTAAAGTGGGATCTTCTACCATGCTAGTACTAAGGTGCAGAGACTTAACTATCGAAGCAGACTTAAATGATGCGATGATCAAAACAAAGTCTGGACGGGATGATAGAAAAGAAAGGCTAAGCCTTCAACAGAAACAGTACCATTCCTCTTGGGTACGCTAGAAATGAGAGCATACAATTGCCCTCTTGCTGATCTTGTCCTTATCTTCCTTTGTGGATCAAGCCATACCAACAAGTTGCTTATTCTTAAGCTCGTGTCCTTTATCCTTGCTCTTATTATCCCTTCTTATAACTTCGGTAACAGGTCCCTCGAGAACTTCCTCCATCGCACGGGGAAAACACTCACGTAGTTAGACAAGGATTATTCGCAGTTGAAACTACTGTGACTACAGATGGAGGAAAGAAAGGAAAAGAGTTTTGATCAAGGAAACAAAGGATAGAGCTAATGGCTTTTGGGGAATAGCCTTAAAAACTTTTCTTGAAAAATGCTTCTTTGTAAACGGTTTTTCAAATAGTTTTCAGAAGGTTTTAAAAACTTTTGCCCAGTCTGGTAACCTTCTGCTCTGATACCAAATATAACACCCCACCTCCTCTAGGGTCACTCACAAAGGGAATGCACTAGGTTTGGTGAAGCATTATCGAGGTAAACATACACAGAAATATTACAAGACAGAACATATATAAAACAGCGGAAGTAAAACAAATTTCATTACCTTATAAAATAAGGTCTAAAGCCTTTTACATCAGAATACATCAAAACCTGTCTTGCAATAGTAAAGGAGCATAAAACCATTTCATAAATTATTCCCCAAGTAAAACATGAAGGTAGCCATAGCCAAGAAAAGTCCAAGCCATGCGTGATGACCTTCAAGCAGAAAAAGTCCGAACTAGATAACAGTGTTTCCTCCCTGAAACCTGGGGGGGAACGGAAGACAAAGAGGCGAAACAAAACGGGGTCAGTCATAAAGACTGGTAAGTCCTATCTACTTCCAGTATAAAAACAGGTAAAGGTAACATGACATGCATAAACTGAAAGTAAACATAAGGATGACTACAAGACAGATAAATTAAACCAGGATAACAGGCTGAACCACTGTAGCAAGATAAACTAAGATATCATGATAAACTACGGTGTCATGATAAATCAAGGTATCACATCGTCAGGTTTCTATCAAGTATACTATCCTAAGGTATCTATCATGTATACCATCCCATGGTGTCTATCATGTATACCATCCCAAGGTATTTATCATGTATATTTGCTCTGCACCTCTCGTACTAGTATCCCAACCCGCGTCATGTGTCAACTATGAATGTCCCTTGCCCAATGTCATGTAATGGTCCATGTCAACCTAATATATAGCATATGTAGGGTTTCCCAACTCGTATGTTTCTTTCCATGTATAAGTTCAGTCCTTTGCCGTAGGCCTGCATACGGCCTTTCCCATGTAAACGTTTTATCCTTGAGGTTATTTCGGACCGCTACCCTTGATCTGGTTATGTTTTCTTACCATGAACTATCGCGTGTTCACTTAGGATTTATGCCACCTAGGACCACTAGGGATTATGCTACCAAATGAACGTTTCCGTGTCTTGGTTTGGTTTCAAGCCACCTAGGGCCACTAGGGATTATGCCACCCGTCAACCGCGCCCTTTGTCCCATGTATGAATCGTGAATCGTTTTCCATGTCTAGACGCACATGTATCTCAATGTGCCATCCGAGTTCCGTGCCAGGGCAAATAAAGAAATACGGAACTCGGTCGGGAGCTTTAAGTCATCTACTGGTGTAGATATCAAGGTCTGTTTTTGTATCCGTGGCTATGGTCCCACGTGACCCCTCCCTCAACTACTGAAAGGCAATCCAAGAAAAATCATGTATGAGAACTACATCCCGGCCCCACTATGCCCCACTTTTCTATTGGCCAACCTCACCCATGACTCGATAGCAAGAACATGGTCTGTTTGGAGTTCTCTGCCTTTCCGTTCGTACACGATTGACTAAAGATGGTAGGTAGTCGGCGACGTGCTATCTAGGGCAAAAAAACAAGTATCGTCGACTCCATGCTAATCCATCCCAGTCTTTAAGTCGCTCGCATAGCAACCAAGGCATACCCTTGGCTCTTCTACCGCAGACCTTAACCTCCGTGAGGCCGGGTTTTATGGACCACCTGCCACCTCACAGAGGGATACCAAGAGTACCCTCACGTCCCCCGAAGCTACCGCTTCGTCACCCAGTTCCTGGAGCTTTTTATCCAAGTCAGATAAGTTGCTCCTCCTCGTAAACTAAGCGATGACCTGCCGTATCAGGTTACTCATCTATTTATGAACTAGTCCCATTTCCTTGGCTAAGAATTATTACTTAGTTATTCTTAACTAAGGTTTACCACTTAGCTTCTTTTCCCGTTATCCTTGATTAACTATGATTTTTAACCTAGTCTCCTGAGCTAGGGTTTTGTCAAATGGATTAAGTGTTGTCATTCAAGTTCATGACTTAACCCGCCCACGAATCATGTCAAGGTTGGCTAAGTACTCAAGTTCAAGGATTAGCCCTACAAGTTGGTTAAGCGTACCAAGGAGCTCATGACTTAACCCTATCAAGTCAAATTGGTTAAGTATTTATTTGTCTTAACCCTATCAGATTATTGTGTTAGATTGATTAAGCATAGATTATCTTAATCCCATCAGATTATCGAGTCGGATTGGTTAAGTATGGGTTAGCTTAACCCCATCCACTAATCGTATTACAATGGTTAAGTATATTTAAAAGGTCTTGTGACTTAACCCTATCAGGTCCGCGTATTAGATTGGTTAAGTATAAGTTACTTAACCTCATCAAATCCTCATGTATAATTGGTTAAGTATAAGTTACTTAACCTCATTAAATTATCATGTTAAGTTGGTTAAGTATCGGTTACTTAACCTCATTGAATTACCAAGTTTAGATTGGTTAAGTGTTTAACTTAACCCCATCGAATTACCGTGCTTAGATTAGTTAAGTGAAGGTTACTTAACCCCATCTAATTACCAAGTCGGATTAGTTAAGCGTAAATTACCTAACCCCAGTGAATTTACCGTGTTAGATTAGTTAAGTATGGATTACTTAACCCCATATAATTACCAAGTCGGATTAGTTAAGTGTAAATTACCTAACCCCACCGAATTTACCGTGTTAGATTAGTTAAGTATGGATTACTTAACCCCATCTAATTACCAAGTCGGATTAGTTAAGTGTAAATTACCTAACCCCACCGAATTTACCGTGTTAGATTAGTTAAGTATGGATTACTTAACCCCATCTAATTACCAAGTCGGATTAGTTAAGTGTAAATTACTTAACCTAATCCCCTAATTGTCTTATATGGTTAAGTGTCATTAATCAAAATTACTTAACCTTTTCATGTGGCATTAATTAGATTAATGCACCCCAACCTCTCACATTAGACTTTGTTGTGGTTGCTAGTTAAGCCGGGCGGGTCCTGGTAGATTTACACCACAACCTAATCTAACCTCGGGTTTTAAGTGCTATGTGACCAACTACTCACATTGGGTCCTATTGTTTGTAGCCACTAGTTAAGCCGGGCGGGTCCGGGTAGATTTATGCTACAAACTCAACCCAACCTCGAGTTGGCCACTTTCATGTTTGGTCTAGTGTCTTATTACACTTACAACCTACCCATGTCTAGTTCAAGTTCCATGTCTTCCCACGTGTCATGACCATATTTAAATGTATCATGAATGTCATGTTCTCATGTAAACCCCATGTCAAGTTTTTTCATGTCATACCCACGTTTTTCCTAGACTACCCAAACGTATTTCCATCCCAAGTGGAAGAGAGTCACATAGTAGGGTATTATGCCAACATATTGGCTACAAACATGCATAGTATCATAAGAGAATTTGGCCACAAACATGCATGGTATCATAAGGGAATTTGGCCATAAGCATGCATAGTTTCATAAGGGAATTTGGCCACAAACATGCATAGTTTCATAAGGGAATTTGGCCACAAACATGCATAGTATCATAAGTGAATTTGGCCACAAACATGCATGATACATAAGGGGTTTGGGTTCATTTACATGCATAAGCCCCAAAGTCAAGTCTTTGCCCATGTTTCACAAGTCAAGTGGTTCCCAAAGGTTCATGCTAACATTCCATAGATAAAGATTCAAACTTGCAAGATATACTAGGTTAAACATAACATGAGTGGCATGATTAAGTTGCTACAACTTAGTCCAAGGTCATAGATCATAGAAAAGGGCAAAACTAGTTTCACATAAGCTAGAATACTTATGTTTCATCGCATTTTATGCCATGTCACATTAGAACCACCGTTAGAATCAACAAGTAGCTAGAACTTACATAGCGTGGCAAGAGGGCTAGGAGCATGAATCATTTTGACAAAGAAAGGTGGCTCCTTTGTTGAAGAAGCGTCATGAAATTGGCCTAGCAACGTTGATCCACTCCCTTGATTTGATGTAGCAAGCTAGCACCTTTGATTCGGATCCGATTTGAATGCATAAGCCCTTAGAGTTGGAGATGGAGGCCATGACCAAGATTGATTTTGGCGGCACTTCGTGGCATGAGTGATTTGTGAGGGTTTAGGGTAGGATTAGGGGTGTTTTTATAGAGATTAGGAGTAGTTTAGGCCCTTAGATTAACCCTAGGATGGATCTGAACCCTCAAAATCCGTCACAAGCCTCCAAACATGTCTTGAGAAACAAATCAGGTGCACCCAGGCAAAACTGACCGACCACCCAAGTCGATAGGGGTGTCGACTGTGCAGTCGACACAACCTGGGATGTGTCGACACCCAAGTCGACTCCCCAGTCGACTTGGGGATGGCGGGAATTTTTCCCGCCTACTCTGCATAGCTGAATTTGAATTTCCGAATTCAAATTTGAACTTGAAGTTTTCTGAAAACTTTGACGGGCCATAACTGGGTCATACGGACTCCGATTTTCGAAAACTCGGACTCTATTTCGCGTATTTTTCCGAGACGAACGCATTAGCACAGCCCTTTTCTCCTGATTCAGATTTTATATTTTAATTCTGCCTTGATTCTTGTTTTTAACACATTGTTAAATTTCGGGTTGTTACAAATTTCCCAATTCAACATAATATTTTCGATTATCTATAATTGTCGATTTTTCCCTACTCGGTAATATATTTATTTATACTTCGATCTTCTATATTTAATTCCAATTCCTTTTATAAATAAATTATTTATAAAATTCGATATAATCGAATTCCAATTATAAACCCATTGAATTCTTCTCAATTCAGCTTATATTTCGAATTCCGAAATATAATCAATCGTTTTGTTTCAAAACACTTCCCAACTTACTTTTAAATTCCTATTTGAATTTAAATGATTCAAATTATCCAAATGATAATTTATTTTACCAAATTTATAACACTATTTATAAATTCAACTTTCTTGTTTCATATATTTAAACAAGTTCCCTTTTCGAATTTCTATTCGAAACTCCATCCCTTTGATATTCCGAATTGCGGAATAAAAACCGTAGTTCCCTTTCTAATGATTTCAAGCTCTATTTTTAAATTCATATTTGAATTTAAATATTCAAATTATCTCTTGATAATTAATTCATTATATTTATAAACACCATTTTATAAATTTCCTTGTTTATATTTAAACAAGTCTACTTCGATACATATTTAAAACCAAAATCTTATTTTGGAAATTTCTATTTATAATAACTTATATATATAACACCCAATTTATTTTCGTATTCAATTTAACTTCTATTTAAATAAATTCGAATTAATCGAATTCAAATCATAAATCCTTACGGATTTATTTCAGTTCAATTTATATTCTAAGCATCAGAATAAATTCCATCATTTATTTCTTTAAAATGATTTCCCCATTTCTATTTTTAAATTCACATTTGAATTTAAATATTAAAATTATCAACTGAAAATTTTCCACTTTATTTATAGACACCGTTTATAAATTCATTTCAATCCCCTGATTTTCCAATGAAAATCATTCCATTTTATTTATAAATACCATTTATAAATTCATCGCTTCAATTTCCTATATCTTCTAAACATCGTTTATAAATTTCAGTACTTGTTTTATTTATTCGAAACAAGTCAATATTTTTTTATCTATTCAAATTTCAAATTCTATTTTTAGAATAAATAGAATTTCCCGTTTAAAATCTCAAAATCTCTTTTACAAAATTTTTATAGATCAACATTCAAGCCCCAGTGATAATTAAACAATCGAACCACCCAATTATCAATCAACATATCATATATGATAATATATGTGAAAACAAACAAATAATAATATTTTTGAGGAATCCAGTTGGATCCCTCTAACCTTTTTTCCTGCATCCTCAAACATTAGTCAACATAAATAATACCCATTCTGCTTCATGGAAGGATATCGCGGTATTGAAGGTCATCCGCTATCATAGCGTGGGGCGCATATGGTCATCCGCTAATGATACTGCGGGCATCCGCTAATGATACTACAGTAATCCAACCACCAAAATATATACATACATACATACATACACACATATATATATATATATATATATATATATATATATATATATATATATATATATATATAATAACCACACCAACCAATCCTAAATAACTAATATATATTTTAATAGCCCCAGTAATATTTCAGTGCATGCAAACAATCAACGAGCAATTATTTCAACAAATAAAAATAATTCTAATTAAAATATGAGTGAGATTTACTCACCGTGATTTTATTTGCCGAATATCCATTTAAAATTAAATCGAATAGCATTTGATTTAAAATAAATCCCAGTCAACTCTGATTAATTCCAAATACCTTCACGATTTCCGACCCTTGTATAAATTAAATACATTGCATTAAGATTTTTAATTGATTTAAATTAAACTAAATTAATCATTGAAATTTAGTTAATATTGCTTATCAAATATTTCTGCGCTAATATAATCATGGTTTCATCCTCACTTTGTACACCAGATTCGAACTGAAATTTGTAAGAAGTAAATATAAGTTATATAGAATTTCAATAATTAAATTAATATTTTATTTACCTTAATCAATGATTAGCTTACGCGAATCTCTCCCCTCCTATCAGCAAAAATAACTACTTCTAAACCAGTCTAGCTCCAGACTTCGCTCCTCCTTCCCATGTTGCAAATACAAGATCACAACCAATAAGATCCGCAGCCATCACTTCTCTTCCAACTGAAAATCACGCTTCTGCTGTAGCCAAGATTCAAGACAGTGACCCCTTCCATCTTCCATTGTAAAATCTACGCATTTCCTCACAACTTCTCAAACATCCAGTTTGAAATACAACCCAATATCCTACTGTCGAACCAATTAATCACCCGTGTTCCAACTCCAACAGACATCACGCCCCCTTCAATCCGCCGTGAATCGAACCTCCCCAGATTTCGCTACAGCCCCTATCGCGAAACCACCAAGGACCAAAAAATCACGCACGAACTATCGAACCTAACTTACACCCCTCGATACATCGACCTCGATTTGCTCGTGGCTTCCTCAAAACCCTATCGCAATGCTACTCCACTCTGAAACCTAATGTTTAGGCAACGATTCCCGAGTGTTTCCCCCTTCCAATAGTATCGCACCCAAATGACAGGCATACAGATAGACTAGAAGGTAACAGGAGCTCACGAATTCAAGTTTTCTGGATTTTGGAAATTTATTTTGATTTGAGTTGCTCGATTTTTTTTTAAGGAACAACTTCGGTTGTTTATTTATGGAAAGAGGGAATTGGGTTCATTTTGCTGGGGAGTAAAAGAAAGTGGATGCGGTTTGTTAAGGGAGTAACCATTTTCAATAATAAAGCTTTTGATTTTATTTCTCCTGCAAACGAATTCGAAGAAGTAGAAGGAGGAAGTGCCATCACGATTTATAAATAGAAGGAGAATACTTAGGCAGTAAAGAAATAGTACTGCGCAAGGTACGTTAAATTAAATATGGTGTGATATAAAAAGATTTTTAGTTTATTTAAAAGGATTCTGATTTGATTTCGAATTTAATTCGATTCGACATAAAGATATTTTTATTCTTTTTAGATGGATATCGATTTGATTTTGAGCCTATCCACAATCAAATATCTCGGGGTCTAATAATTGAAATCACGAACCGCTATTTTAGCCTATAGACCGACATTCAAATGTAATAACGATGTTCTCAGCTCAACAGAATATAATTTGAAATTAAATTTGAATGCGTATATATAAAATAACCATAATAAATCAATATAATATAATTTAAATTCAGAAACAAATCAATTCCCTGATAATATATTAGTATTATTATTGTTTATACTCAAATACAATTTCTATTGATCATCTGAATCATTTCGATTCAGTTTCTAATTCCGAATTCAATTATTTTAGATTTGATATATATATATATATATTCAAAATAAACCGTATATCGATTATTAAATCGATATCTCAGTATAAAAATACATTTATATTATCAACACAATGTTTAAAACCATATTAAATATTTAAAATAAATTGTTCGAAAATCCGGGTCGTTACACCAAGGAAATTTTTTAGTTCCCCCATGTCTTTTACGACAAAGTTTTGATCAAGTCTTCATATGATGTTATCTATTTCTTGATTGTTATCTCCTATGATCAACATATCATCAACATATACCAAGATATAGATATTTTCATATGCGCATCTCTTCATATATAGTGAGTTATCTGATTTGGCTTGTGTGAAGTTCATGTTGGACAAAGTTAACTTAAGTTTCTCATACTAAGCTCTTAAGCTTGCTTTGAACCATATATAGCCTTATGTAACTTGCATACTTTATTGCCATAGTTGTAACCTTCAGGTTGATACATGTAAACATCTTCAGTCAACTCCCCATTTAAGAAAGCATTATTGACGTCTAGCTGCCTTATATTCCATCCTTTACTTATAGCAATGGTTAATATGACTCTAATTGTTGTGGGATTTATGACTGGAGAGAAAGTTTCTTTAAAATCAAATCCAAACTGATGTGCATAACCTTTAGTAACCAATCTAGCTTTGTATTTGTCAATAGATCCATCCTCTTTTCTTTTAATCTTGAATATCCATCTACATCCAATAATGTTTTTGTGTGTTGATGGTGTTACCAAACTCCATGTATTATTTTTCATGAGTGCCTGATGTTCAATATTCATGGCCTCTTTCCATTTTTCTGATTTTATTGCTTGCTCAAAGTTGGTTGGTTCTGCTTCAATAACTGAGGTATTGTACACTTTAGGTTTGAAAATCCCACTTTTCGACCTTGTTGTCATGTGACGTCCTGTGTGCATTTGCTGTGGCTGCTGATGTGTTTCTGTATTGCTGTTTGTTCCTATGTCTGCATTGCTATTGATTTCTGCATCACTACTGCTCTGCATGTCTTGATTGATCAGATTTGTGTCCATACTTTCTGAATTATCATTTGTCCTTGCTGTTTGCGCATTTGTTTCTTCAATGGAGTCATTTTGTAAGTTTTATTAATTATGTCATGATGATCTTCACTAATGTTATCAGTCAATGATTCTGCAAAAACTTGCTTGAATTGCTCCCCCTGACAAGATTTTCTGCATGATTCTCCCTGATTTTCTGTTTACCTACAAGGGGAAATGCATTTTCATCAAAAACAACGTGTCTGGAAATGTAAATTCTCCCATTTTTGTCTAAGCATTTATATTCTTATTGGTTCCGTGCATGCCCAATGAAAGTGCATGAGTTTGATCTCATGCTTAGTTTGTGCCTATTGTAATCTCTTAGACATGAAAAACACCGACAACCGTAGGTTTTCAAAAAATTATAGTCTGGTCTAACATTATATATCATCTCATATGGAGTTTCGTTATCTAGAACTTTAGTTGGTAATTATTGATGAGAAAAACTGAAGTGTAAAAAGCTTCATTCCAATATTTCATTGGCACTGAGCCTTGAGACACTAATGTTAGACCCATCTCTACTATGTGTCTGTGTTTTCTTTCTACCAAACCATTTTGTACAGACGTGTTATGGCAAGTCAATCTATATTTTATTCGTCTTTTAGCAAAATAATTAGTTAAAGGTTTAAACTCAAACGTTTTGATGAAAACACTGTTGCAAGAAGAAACTTAGTATATGCTAGGGCCCTGATAGAGATTACTCTGGATAATCATTGCCTACTCAGATTAAAGTTAATATAGACAATTGTGTACATTATGTGGATGTCAAGTATAGGTGGAAACCAGATATTTGCACAACCTGCAAATCTTTTGGTCATTACTCTGATACCTGTCAGCTTGAAGCAAATTTTCCACCCTTAGTTAAGACTCTCCTACCAAAGCCTCCTACTCGTGTTTGGATCCCTACAGGTAGGTAGGTAGCTCATGTGGTGGTAGAGGCTGTTCTTCTGGAGGATGCGCCTCCGGTTTCTATTTTGCCAGATGTTCCTCCTCATCCTGATATCGCTTAGAATGAGCTAGAGACCGCCTGGGTGCATTCCCCCTCCGAAATGCATTGTGATACTGATGATATTTTCTTTAATTTTATTGGAGATGAAGTGGTTGAGCGCAATCGTCTCTTCTACAGGCCGAAATGAAAAAAAAATTGGTAATGTGGAATGAGGGTGCATTTGGTGAAAATAACTCTGTGATCATGCAGAATCCTTCATTGGACAGGAATAGAGTGCTCGCTCCTTTCGATGTGGAAGATTTGGCCTTTCGCTTTTGGTCTTATAAGCGTAATATGACACCCTACACGACACCTTTTACGAGGATGACTCAGAGGTTGAGTAGTGTAGCTCTCCTAGTGTTCAGCTTTTGTACTCTATCTATACGGTTATCTTAGCTAATTTGCTGTATTGATAGTGACTTGACACTTCAAAGCAGACATGTTACTCTGTGTATGTGCAGAGTACCCGTGTTTTTCTCGTTAATAAAAGTGGTACGCCCACTATAAAAGCAGCTGGCTTGCGAAAACAAAATCTTAACGTCCATTAAATGTTAATATGATATATGTCTTTATTTGTATATAACTTAAGGTCAAAATAATTTTTTCCTCTTTGCGTGGAAACATTGATTTCGTTATTTTTAAATTTGCCTTTATTTGACGATTAATCATAGAACTTTGGTTGAAATATTAAATAATCACCCTACATTGTTATGTGATCATGAAAAATGTGTCTTTTGTCTTCAATTTCGAACATGGTAGATGTTTGATGGGTTATTATTTGATATGTGATAAAAAGGCAATATATGTTATTACTGTATTTTGTTTTTAATATTTTCAGTATACAACAGATATGAATTAACTGTTCAATGATGTAAGTTGAAATTGGAAACCTTCATCGTTGAGAAGTTTGTATTCTTATGCATACCTTCGGGGATAAGAATGAAAAGCCAGTAATGCAGCCAATTTCTTCCAAAGCTTGTAAGAGAGGATGACATTAAATTTTCTTTTTTAATTGTCATTTTTTTAATTGTTTCCATTATTATTTTTATATGGAAAATAGAGAGATCAGTTGTTATAATTTGATAGAATTGAGCAATAACATTAACTACTTATCATATATTATTTATTTTCTAGTTTAAAGAATCATTCCTCACGATCCTTCTATTTGCAATCCACTTGTATCCAATAACCAAAACACAATCGGTTTACTTAATCAAAAGATTATATTTAATGTCTAGATCAGAATTGCAATCTAAGAAATCACTTCTAATTCAAGAATTCATAACCTGCATCCCCCTTCTTTTCTCCGTTCCCAGCAAAAAACTACAAAACGCAATTTAACATCCATGCAAAAAGCAGAAAAAAAGAGACAAAAAAACAAAAAGGAAAATTGGCAGCGACTCAAAAGTTTTTTCTTACGGGGAAGGCGTTACATAATCCTCTCCCTATATTAACTCCATCTTCTTTCTTCGCTCTCATCAGCCACTCAATTGCACTCCGCCCCCTTTATCAAATTACCAGACTACTCAACGACCATGGAAAACAGCAACAAAAACAATTACTTGACCGTGGAGGACGAGCCGTTCTTTAAAGATCCAACTATTATATACTCTTCCACATTTGCTGAAGCGGCCAACTACGAGTTGTTGTTCGCAAACCTTCACCCTAGCCAATATTGTTACCTGCCCCCTGGGCCGGAGGTGATACCTGAAATTACTCTGGTACCACCCACCTCCTTCACCGAACTACCAACATCACCTAACCCTATCATAAAAAGCTCTCTCTCTCCACCTCTAGTCAGAAACGATAATCAACAAACATTCCCTGTTAACTGCCGAAACAGCTCCTCCCAAGCTCCTCCTTCTACTCCTCCTCCACCTCCTCCTCCTCCTCCTACTCCTATTATCCTTGAAAGTAGCATCAGGGGGCGATTTGATAACTCTAGTGAAATGCAGCAGCAGCAGTTGGCGGAGATGAGGCAGCGTAAAGAGGATCAACCGAGGAGGGTGCTTCGAATAGTAAGCAGGAGGAAGGACTGCGGATACAATTGCTCCGACTGCAACATGGTGTTCGTGAGCCCACAGGCTCTTGGTGGGCACAGGAGCTCACATACTAGGACGAAGAGAAATGAACGGGAATGGGCCGAGTCTTTGGCAATGCACAGAGAAGCAGTTGGGTCTTCAAAGCTGCGAAGGGAGGGGTTAGGAGGGGGACGTCGAGAGGGACAAAGTGACAGCGAGCACACTGACAGTGAAGATTGAAGCATAAATGGAGCTTCTTTCGCCTAAGTGTAGGACATGCACGCAAGCAAGCTGACTAGGGCATCTGGAACATAAATGTTTGTTTCAAGTACAAACTAATGTTTTAATTCGGTAACTGTTTCCTTTCTACTGTAGCTTGATGATGGTGGTTTTATGCAAGAATGTAGGATGCATATTTGTGTGATATATGAACATACATACCGTGGTTTTCAATTTAATTTGGATTGAACTGCTAACTTCCTTTTATTTCATAATGATTGATCTGGAACTCAAAATAACCGCTTATCAAAAAATTTCTGTTTCTAAATTAATTTGAATCAGCTTTAAGTAAGTTTGTAGATCTTCGATCTGCTAGAAATTAGCCCTACTTATAAATCGATGGGATACATTTGGACTCCAAAAATGGGGGCATTCAGATTATCCATCCATCAATGAATAAAAACTGACGAACACCAAAAAAGAAGGAATTTGCTGAGGGACTGCTTTAAACATTCGAAACCGATAGAAAATTTAATCTCGTCTCTTTGACATTCAATCGATAGATTCATCATGTTATCCAGAAGGAATGCATCCTTTGCATATTGTAATGTGCAAATTGAAAATAATAACCTCGCCACGACAAAATATAAGTGTAGTGCTAAGGGCACCCCAATATGTTCTTTCTATTACCATGATTAAAAAATAACACGAGAATTAATATTACACTCTTCTTAATACCGCGCACTTAAAAAATGGGGCTACCGCACTATTTTACCCTATTTCTATTTCTCTCGATATTTGTTCGTCCTCAATTCTTCAACCGATCAACGAGCTAAACCGTAGTTCTATTATCAGCCAACGAATTCATGCGATACATGCTTTACATGCCTTTAATATGAGTAATTTTTTCTAATCATTTTCATATTTTTACATTGAAATGAATCAACTTTGTTAGTAATAACTCAATAATTGGTCAAACATAATTTTTTTTATATATAAAAAAAATCCTTTTTAATATAAGAAAAAATGTTTTTTCAATCCAAATAAAATAAAATAAGAATCAATGCAACCCTAAAAGAAACAAAAAGGTCTCATTTCCAATTATGCACATATGAGCTCGGGATCAACATACACTAAAATGTATAATTTTGTTCTGTTCAGTGCCTCTACACCGTAGGTCAAGTAAATGCCATCGAAATGTTGATATGAAATGATTTTTATTGCCTTCTACTCAGTGATCAAGAGCCGTTCAAATCCTCACTGGTCGGTATTAAACAACCAAACAGAAAGCATGTACACGATTTTGAACCACCGTGCCATAAATTACAATATTGTTTTCGTTTAGCGTAAACATTCGATGGTGATAAGCCGCTCAAACAATTATATTAGACTGATTTGGGTTTTCAGATTAGGGCTGAGTACTTGATTAGTTCGGCAAATAATGGTTGAGTGAGAGATTAGAATAGAGAGATGATGTGGTATTAGGAAGCATACTGTTGTAATATATATGAGTGAATATGCTCTTGTTATATTATATTTAGTCCCACATCATGGGAATAAGTCTAACATCAGTTCCAAAGCCTATATATAAAGGAGCCAATGTAATAGAAATTGTACACACTTGAAGTGATAGAAATAAAAGTCTCTTCCCTATCTTTTCTGTTCTCTCTAATGTCTTCTTGTTTGACATATGTTCTGTTTTATTTTATAACACGTTATCAGCACGAAACTCTATTAGAGCTATTGTTATATTTATAGATCTATCATGTAAGTTAATTTTTTTTTATGATTTGAAATCACATAGATCTACATATATGAACTTATTGTATCTTCTGCTTAGATGTGATCTATACTTCTAGATCACTTTTCTTTTCAGTTTTTATAGATCTAGATTCTATTTTAGTGGATCTAACTTTTTAGATCTAATTATCTATTCTGGTCCTAAATATGTGTAGATATTTTCTTTCAGTTCTTTGCAGATCTAATTTTGAGTTTTTCAAATGCAAATGGAGAATTGATTATATATGTATTGTTTACATTATTGATGATGTAGAGGTAGATCTAGTTTTATTCTTTCCGATCTACAATTATTTTTCATATGTATTTTTTTTAGATAGACTAAAGACAGAATATTTCATGAAAAAAAATGATTTTTTTTATGTATACCCAATAAAGACAGAATATGTCTTTAAAAAAAAAATGATTTTTTTATGTATATCCAACAGAGTTATGGGTATAGAATATAATGATATAGCATTTAAATTCAAAAGCAATATTTATTTATCACTGAAAATGAGATTGAAAACTCATGATGTAAACCAATTAGGAACCTGAAGTTCATATGTAAATGACCTGAAGTTCGTATACAATTTTTTTTTTTTTTTAAATAAGGAACCTGAAGTTCATATGCAAGTAAGGAACCTGAAGTTCATATGCAAATGAAGAACCTGAAGTTCATATGCAAATGAGAAAGATGAAACAAAAGCCCGAAGCTTTCATAAAAGTTGTGACATAAAAAGATTGTACTTCCAGAAGAAGTTAAAAGAGACACACATAATATGTGACAAAAACATTAAATTCAATAGAAAATCTCTAAACATGTTTCATTTAACTGACATTACAGTCTATATTAATTGAATATCCTGAAGATATATTATACATATTAATCTCTTGAAGAGATGTTTTAGAGATTTAATTTTATATAGCAAATCCAACATCCTAGAAGAGATGTTAGAATTTTTTTTTGTTGCATTGCAATTACATAAGTAAAAAATATGTTCCCTGAAGGAATATCATACACTCCAGAAGTAGTGATTTCTTTTCTCATCTTATTTTTATTTAATGCACCTAATTTTGTTAATGCATTTAAGATTTGAATATATTTTTGTATATTGATATGACATTTCAATAGTTTTATATAATTATCTCTGGAAGAGATAAGTTCATCGCAGAAGTGGTGATAACAAAATATCTTTAGAGGATATTTGTATATTTGGAAATGGTAAAATATCTCCAGAAGAGATCTGTTTATTTGAAAATAATAAAATATCTCCAGAAGAGATTTCTACAATTAAAGGCGATAAATATTTGTAAAAAAAAAATGTATTAAAACTCCATAAATGGTGTTTATGGAATATCCCAGAAGCGAAATTATATTCTGATATGTCTATAAAAGAATTTGCATTGAAATATTTTCAAATACCAAAGATGATGATGCAAATTTAATGACTAAAGAAAATATGCATCTCAAAGATCATATTAAGTTAAGATTTAAATATTGATCTTAATTTTGCATACCAGAAGTGAATGCAAAAGTATTTTTTGTTATAAAAATGGAAAACTTAGAACCTGCAGTTTCTATGGTGGTAAGAAGTAATTTTGATATAAAAAGAAAGATCTATATATGGATAGTATAATTTGAAACATGTAATTTTTGTTGTTGTTGTGAATTTTATGTATAGATTTGCAAGTTTTTCGAATCATTCATATTAAAGAATGTAAATCTCATTTCTATAATTATGCATTTCTACTCAATTCTGGATCGAGCATTATGCATGTATATGGTATTTTAGAAAATATGATTATTGGAAATGCAGTACAACTATATGTTGTTTCTTTCAGTTTTGTCGTTGATCAGTACGATAGCTAGATCCAAATTTTATTATGTTGATTTAAGTAAAATTTATTTATTTGATTCATATATTTTGACCGTATAATGGTTATTTCCGTTATTTTTATAATAAATGCATTATATGTATCGTTATGGTAATATATATTGTATTACCATATTATTATAAATGTATTAAACGCATTGGTTATTGTAAGTTAAATGATGTATGATTGTGTTTGGAATAAGAATAGAAATATGTATTATTAGTCAATGTATTTGGCAACTAATATCTAATGTAATGGAAAAGGTTGTATAACTCAGTTCTGAGACCTGAAGTCTTGAATTATGAAAAAAGAATATATTTTTTTGATGAAGTTTACAGTCTGAAATCTTGACAGTTAGCAAAATGTAAAAGTTTCTAAATTAGAAGTATGTTAAAAGGTTGAGAACCAGAAGTTCGTCATAAATTAATAAAACTAGATATAACATGTATGTTTATTTATATGCATAGGAACTTAAAGTTCCTTAATCAATGAACTTGAAATACTTCATAATTTAAAGCCTGATGTTTTATTGAACTGTGTGAAATAATAACATTAATAAAATTGATATCCAAAGATTTCACAATTTTCAAAATTAGCTGTATCTTGTTATATATTTATATTTACATATTGTACTGAAGAATAAATTTTAACAACATGAAGTTGTTATATATTTTATTTGAACCGGAAGTTCAATACAGTTGAACCAGAAGTTCAATACAATTTAACAAACTTGAAATTGTTTATATATATTATTTGAACCAGAAGTTTAATATGGATTAACAACTCGAAGTTGTTCATAGATTTCTTTTGAACCAGAAGTTCAATACAGTTCCAAATCAGATATTTTGGATATTATGAAACGATCTTTAAGATTCACGTTGACATTGCTTGAGAAGAAAAAAATTAATGATCGGAACATTATAAACAATTTATTCTAAAATAAATAACTTGAATGAGAAAGAATATGCAAATCAATTACATATGTAATACGTGGACGCACGTATATACACATATATGCGATATTTAATTAACAACCTGAAGTTGTTATGAACTCATATTATAATTTATGCAGTCGATTGAAATCAATATCGAATGACCTGAAGTCATGTGCATATTCAAATGATAGAAATTCCTCCAAGTCATTAGATCATTGAAATGGAATAAGCAATACAATATGAATGCATCTTATCAATTAATAAGAGCATTATCCTCCTACAATTGAAATACATCTAATGTATTTGCTAGCTATGATGCTATAATGAATCAAAAATGAATCCAAAGTTGGTTTATTATTTAAAGTGACAATGTTTGTCAACGTTGAGGGGGAGGATAAAGGAATCATCAATGTTAAATATTTGCTAACATATAGAATTATGCAAAGTATTAAGTAACTTGCATAAATTATCAATTATGTCCCTAATAGACTTTCTCCAATATACATTTGAATCCCCGAAGGTTCAAAAGGTGTAAATCACAGCTGAAAATGTGGTATAAAAGTCAATTCAAAATATCTTTGGAGTAAGTCATAAATATGCAAAATAAAGGAGGTGAGTGTTCCTGAAAAACACTTAAGGGTACTTTGAAAGAAACCCATGACATGATTGTCAAAATTAACCCCAGAAGTGGTTTTGGTACCTAAAGCATGATAAGTTTTGAGATCTCAATAAATTATGTATAGAACTGACAAGAAATAATCATCGATGATAAATTGATAAATAATAAAGCCCTTATATTTATAAATGGATTAAAAATCTCATATTAGAGGGAAACATGATTGACCATCATGAAATTCTCCTAGATAAGATATATAGACCTGTAGTTCATAAGATATGAACCTGTAGTTCATAAGATAAAAATAGAAATATATATAATGACAAAAGCACATGGAAGTTACTGAAGCACCGTAGAGTGTCAACAACATGTTAAGTGCCACGAGCATTGTATTTTCAGAGATAATTGAATTGATTAAAGTGGTGAAAGTGTTTAAAACGCTTACAATACCCTGAAGGTATAAACGATGAAAGTATACAAATTCCAGAAGAATTTAAATAACTTTGGCAGTGGTAAAGAGCAAGGAATGTAGATTACAACATTCTTTTAAGTATTGCTGTGATGAAAATCTTGAAATAATTCTTGATGAGTAGATCACTTCCTACTTTCAAGAATTGTTGTAATAAAACTCTTAATATCCATTGAAGTGGTAGTTGCGATATGCAAAGATTATTATAATATATAAGTTCCTGAAGAACATAAATAACATTTGTTATTATAAAGAATACCAAGAACATGGATGATAGATTACAACATTCTTCTAAGTATTGTTGTAATGAAAACCTTGATATACTTCAAGGTGAGTAGATTACTTCCTGCTTAGTGTTGTTGTAATAAAAATCTTGGGATACTTCATTCTTCTGAGTATTGTTGTAATGAAAATCTTGATATACTTCAAGATGAGTAGATTACTTCCTGCTTAGTAATTAAAGTTGTCTTATTCATCAAATATGTATTACAACATGCAAGTCCGATTGAAACAGAAAATATTAAGCACCTGAAGTGTATTCATAAATGAATATTAGTAACATACAAATCACAAAAGGAAGGCGTTTTAAATAAGAAAACATGCCTGAAGCATGGAAATGCACATGAAGTTTTAAAAGAAAAACTTCATTAAGAAGTATTTGTAAGCAATTTGAGTTATTGAAAGAAGAATATGAATTCAGAGGAAATTATTAAATCAGGGGGAGCATCCATAAGTATTATATAATGCACTCTTTTTCCTTAACTAAGTTTTTCCCCACTGGGTTTTCTTAGTAAGGTTTTAATGAGGTATGGGTCATGATCCAGAAGTATCAATCCAAAAGTAACATACAAAAATAAGTTATAATGTACTATTTTTCCATATTTAAGTTTTTTCCCACTGGGTTTTTCTTATTAAGGTTTTAACGCGACATTACATTGATCCAGAAGTATCATACTGCTTTTGACGTAGTAAATATGATATTGTACTTTTTTTCCTTCACTAAGATTTTTCCCACCGGGTTTTTCTTAGTAAGGTTTTGATGAGGCAACATTTTGATCCATAAGTATCAAACATCTTTTGATGTAGTAGTCTATTATTTATGAAGAAGACAAGGCAGTTTGCATGGCTCAGATTCAAGTGAATTATATCAAGGGTGATAGGATGGAGCACATTTCTTCTAAATTTCCCTTCACATATGAATGAAAGGATAACAAGAAAGAGGAGAAACAAATTCAGTTCAAGAAAAGCGGGTAGATCTATTCTCAAAGGAAATTTCCAAATCAACATTCCAGAAGATGATGTACAAAATTGGCATGCGTCGAATACATCAATAGACTAATTGAATAATGAGTTATAAATAAGGGGGAGCTTATAAAAATATGTTATAATGTACTCTTTTCCTTCACTAATATTTTTCCCACTGGGTTTTTGTTAGTAAGGTTTTTAATGAGGCATTATCTTGATCCTGAAGTATCAACCCTTACGGCAACATTGTAAAACATGTTACCTAAAGATGAAATAAATTTGCACTCTTTTCCTTATTTATGATTTTTCCCATAGGGTTTTTCATAAAAAGGTTTTTAATGAGGCATTGTTTTGATCCAGAAGCGTCAAACTATTTTAAGGAATATCACTTTTATATGATATTCATAATGTCAAACGTTGTACTCTTTTTCTCGTTCAAGGTTTTTCCCATTGGGTTTTCCAGATAGAGTCTTGAAGGCAACAGACAATAGTTGTATCGATTTAATGGATATATGCAAGCAAGATAATTATAAGGGGGAGCAATCATCATATATGTTTTAAAAGGGACAACTTCAAGTTAGTAGAGCATTCAAGATTTTGAAGACGCATATTCAAGGGGGAGTGTTGTAATATATATGAGTGAATATGCTCTTGTTATATTATATTTAGTCCCACATCATGGGAATAAGTCTAACATCAGTTCCAAAGCCTATATATAAAGGAGCCAATGTAATAGAAATTGTACACACTTGAAGTGATAGAAATAAAAGTCTCTTCCCTATCTTTTCTGTTCTCTCTAATGTCTTCTTGTTTGACATATGTTCTGTTTTATTTTATAACACATACAACATTTATTATATTATTTTAATTGCGGTATTAGGGAGAACAAATTGGGGTGCCCTTAGCACCACACAAATATAATAGAGATAAAATGGTACATATACAAGTTTGCTTACATGTAACAAAAATGTGTACAATTTGTCAAAAGATATTGATCATACTATATGTTGTTTCACGGAGAGCGATAGATGTTTGAAGTACTTGTGAAATTCAACAAGGTGTTGAGTCGATATGGTAATACCTAGGATAATGTGAGAGACCGGTAAATCGTGGTTGTTTTGTGTGATTTTAGCAGATGAACAAAGTCTTAACATGATCCAAGCATTAAATGTAGCCTAGCAGAATACGCATAAACAGATTCGAGCAAAAACAAAGATTTGTTGGGATGTCTCATAATATACATGGTTAAAGGTATCATGTTTAACATAATTGTTCCGCTGATGTTTAAAGACCCAACTCAACCTCGGTTCGACCGCGGTTAATCTTCGGCCTTGTGGCGTCACGGCTCTGAAAGTGAAATAACCTTGCGTGTGCACAGACCTACGGTTTAATCTCAAAATCCTATAAAAACCTCTAGTCCGACCTCTTTGAGCCTAGCGGTTCTTTAAATTTGAGAAAAAATAATTATTTCATTCTTCATTTTTTTTTTGACATAATAAATTTAACAAATAATTTCATAGCAATTGTCATTTAATTTTGGATGATATAATGCATTATTATATATATTTTACGAACTTTTGTTGAACTAACCCGCTTTCACTATAAATTTTTTTTTTAGTAATTTACGACTTTGTTATGATAAGTTGTTATATAATTATATCAATTAGGTAATAGATAACATATTACATGACAAGTGAGTTGAAGACGAAAATTGAACTCATTACTTATTGGATCATGTCAAAGTGTTACCAACTAGTTTGGACACAGATGTTTGTCATAATTAGTTAAAATTTACCTATATTTAAAACAATTTTGTGTTTAAATCAGAAAAATAGAAATAAACTATTAGTGCGGTTTTCACGGTCTAACTGGTTGAACCACGAAAACCTTAAACCTTGCACTACCATGATTTGACGTACGGTTCGGTCTTCACAACTATGATTCCATATAGATGGATGTATGCACGGATCTGTGTGTAGATAAAAAAAAATTGATTTACACCAGCAATTTCCAGTTCTCATCCCTTCAACTAATTTACCTTTATTATTAATATGTTACTATTTAAATAGTGAACTTCAATTTTACCATACTCAAATTTTCAATTTAGATTTATACAGAATAAAAACATTTCATAAAAAGTGTCAAAGTCCAAATTAATATAAATAAGAACATGCAAAACATTGAGAGAAGGAAAAACAAATCAAACCGAACCCGGGAAATAAAAACGCAATATGAACATATGTTCGATGGACTGAGACACAACAAAAAGCATCTAAACTGCACAGATATACTAAAATGCCTTTTGGGAGCCGAGGTCCACTCTAACAGAGAGATTTACACCTTAAACATGAGTATGCATGAAAAAGTACATGAGTTGAAATTCGGTGAATTAGAAGTTTTTGAAATGAAACTTCAGGTTTATCACTTATTAACATTACATCTTAAAATGGACTGTTTAGTTGCTCTACTTGCCTAATATTTGTTGCTACAGTGCAAGGATATTTTCCTTTAGGGAGACTAGGTTTGTATTTCACTAGTGGAAATATGTAGGCAATTATCAATAATATATAGCTAAACGATCGATGGGTTCACACTTTCCACCCAGCAAATCACAAATACAAATTCACTCTCTCTCCCGAAGAAAAGTGCACCAAGAATTTCTCGTTAAACGAGTGACCATTATTAAACTAAATTTGATTGAATATATGGATTTTCACAATGTATAAACTTAATTCTAACTGATTCAATTGAAAACTGCACCCAATCTGGCTCAACGATCCAAATTATATATGATATAATTAAATAAATGAAACACCCCACCTCCATTAAGGTCACTCACAAAGGGAATGCCTTAACTTTGGTGGAGGGTTATTGGTACAAGACACAGAAAAATTTACAAGACAGATAAATTTAAGCAGCGGAATTTTAAATATTTATTTCATACGTGGTTCAATACAAAAGTATTACATCAAATTGTCTCAAAACAACTTCAAAACATTACACCATAATTTCTGTCTTGATTATTCAATAAAGAAGCATAAACTAAAAAGAAAAAAATGCATAAATCCCCAAGGATCATATCCAAAGCCATAGCCAAGTGCAAGAGAGTCCAAGTCATACATCTACTTTCTTGAAGCTTGTAAAGAGTCTGATTAAGCTGGAGTATTTCCTCCCTGTGGACCTGAGGGGGGGGGGAGAGAACGGAATAAAAGAAGATGAAAGAAAGGGGTCAGACAATAAGTCTGGTAAGTTCAGTGGTTACTAGTATTTAAACAAGGAAAGAGATCATGACAATGATAACAGAACATAGGACAATACCCTAATACAAGATAAGAGGGACGTGCGATCTCACCCATTACTATAGTATCTACACCTACTTAACCATTGATTCAACCAGCCCACGTGTTTACAACAAACGATCCCCTTAGTGATCGGCTCCTACTCGCATGAATTCAAGTCTTGTGTCCTTCGGCCCCGCTTGATTGTAGTCACCTGTGCTGGTCCTACCATGGGGTGTATCAGTCCCTCTGGTGGCAACCCGGCACGATTTAAGATGTACAGTGTACACTACTGATGCCTAGTGTCTGATTTTTCCACTCCGGAGTAGGTGCACGCCCGTACTCCGCCGGAACCTACACTGGCCCACCAACTGCCGACGTTTTGACCGCTTATAGTCCATCCTAGTAATCGTGCCCCACCCTGCCTAGTTCAGGGTACCATGATACATCTATGTGGGTTACTGCTGAAATAAGTCCCCGCTACTAGGGTTTTCTAATCAACACGTTTATTTGGTTAAGTGTCCAAGTTTACCTAACCCAGCTTCGTTTTATTTAACATGTTGAATCGGTTAGGTGTTTTCCTAATTTACTTAACCCTACCAGTCCTGACTTAGCTTTAATTTATTAAAGCACCAACCACTCATATTAGACAGGTCTTGTTGTGGTCATTGGATATGCTGGTCGTTTCCGGGCAGGTTTACACCACAACTCAGTCTAACATCGGGTTCTTTTTTTGGGCTTGATGCACTAACCACCCACATTAGACAAGTCTTGTTGTGGTCACTGGATATGCCGGTCGGTTCCGGGCAGATTTACACCACAACTCAGTCTAACCTCGGGTTAGGCATATTCGTCTTTTCTAAATTCATATTTTTCTATATATGTCAAATTTCTTTATGTAAATTTAATTTAATTTTTAATTACGGCATAATTATCCTGTGTTTATGCTCAACATAAATGGTATATCAAATATACCACTAAATGAACAAATCTATGCCATAAATTTTCATATTTCCCATCGCTACCCCCGTGGAACGTATGCGTAAATCACATAAAATGTTGGGCTAGCAAATTAGCCCAAACCCATAAACAAAAAGGGGTAATAAACAAAGAACATGAAACGATCATACAATAGCATACATTTACCTTTTAACATGTAACTTGGCATAGATGTATGTCACTTAACTTTAATCACTTAGGTAAAGGTGAACTTGTGACTAAGTTGAATCTAATGTTCATGTAAACTCGACAAAGGTCTAGCATAAAAGTTTAACATATAATCATAGTTTCAACCCACAACTTGGCATATGAACTTATGAATGTTAAAACATAAGAAAGCTACCATAATCATTTTCTTATCAGAATTTAGCGTGATGTTAACAACATAAGAGGACTACAATTCCACTTTTAGAACATAAATAGATTCAACTTGGCATAGTTCTAAATATTCATAAATGTAAATCTAACATGTAAACATGTGATTTAGATCATAAACTTGCAAATAACCACCTAATTACAACATGACATATTTCACCATTTTGTGGGCATAATAAGTTCTTTACCCAATCGTAATATATTCCAATAACATACAATGTTGACATCACCACATGCATATAGACATGAAATATACAACATGTTCATCGCCATAAGCATATAGATATGAAATATACAACATGTTCATCGCCACAAGCATATAGACAAGATTAATTTCAACGATATCTTAAGATAAACGAGAATAAAATCTCATACATAAGCATCGTACTATATTCCAATTACAACATGTCACGATTCAATCGAAAGGAATGTTTAAATCTGCGTAACAACTAACTTACAAACTAAAAGAAATTCTTGCGTTCTGAAATCTGAATTCTGAAATTGGAGATGTGCGCCTTTGATGAGGATCGTTGAATTAAACTAGTTATAATTTGATTTTAGATGTAAGCTTTCAACTTGTCTTTGAATTGAAAAGGGGTGACGGCTACTCCAAGTCTCCTACTGACGACAATTCAGTTCTAGGTTTATTTTTCTGTGTGTTTTTAGGTTAGGCATTGAGTTGTTTATATAGAATTTCAATTTGATTATAGCCGTCAGATGAACCTAGGGTTAATCACAGCCACTAAGACCTGATCAGGCCCATCCAAAAACCCTAGTGACTCAGCAGCGAGTCAGAAATCGTTCAAATTTCAGATCTGGCCTGGGGCTAGGTCGACCCCCAGGTCGACCTCAAGAGGGGAGGTCGACACTAGGGTCGACCCCCTGGTCGACCTGCCTGGGAGGGAATTTTCCCGCCCAGCTCGCTTCTGACTTCTGTTTGAATTTTGAACTTGTTCTTTTGAGCTGTTTGAAATTATTTGAATTTCTGAAACTTCTGACAGCCATAACTTCTTCATACGAAGTCCAATTTACGCAAACTCGGACTCTATCTCAACCAGAATTCCGAGACGAACACAATGGAGTACCCCGTTTCCCTTAATTCTTACATTTTAAATTAATTATTCTAGGATTCATTATTATAACGTTAATAGAAAGCACGGGGCATTACATTCTCCCCTCCTTTTAGGATTTCGTCCCCGAAATCTCCAATTCGAGAAGAGCTTATATCCTACCATTCAATCACCCATCTATTCAACCATCAAACACTGGCGTCCATTGTCCTTAAAAGATTTCTAATGCTTCATGATCATATGCATTGTGTGTGTATATGTCCTTATCTAATGCAAAATCAGGCAGTCTACTGATTCAGTTGACCTTCTTAATGCAAATTATGTCAGTGCCATTAGTCCATTATGAATGCAATTTATTCCTACTCAAAATTTCTTACATGAGTGCACAATCATTCATACAAATGCAACGTCCATATGATCAAGTTTTAATCCATAAACCAATACATATATGTATATGCAATATGGAAGTGACTGAGCCGATCTAATACCTAATGTGTGTGTATATGCATCCACTAGCAACCACTTGCAACCATCAATCATAACATGTTTCAATTACATGTTTACATCCAAATGGGTTCCTACCTAAGGATAAAGGATAGAATCGAGGAGATATACCTAAAAATATAGATACGAGTATAAACTTGAGGAAAAGAGATTAAAGACGTATCCTCAAAAAGAAAAGGGTAGGTTGCGCATATTCTGTCCTTAGTTTCCCAAGTCACGTCTTCCTCGGTATCGCTCCATTGAACTTTGACGAGCTTAACTTCACGGTTGCGTAGCTTTTTGACCTATGTTCCCAAGATACGGGTTGGAATTCTCCTCACAGTTGCTTCTCGTTCAACTTCAACTTCCTTTAGCATACTTGGTTCTACCACTTCCGCAGACTCGTGTAAGCATTTCCGCAGGTGAGAGACATGAAAGACATTATGAATCCCGGCAAATTTTTCGGGTAGTTGTGCCCTATAAGCCATCTTCCCAATTTTCTCGATGATAGGGAACGGTCCTACAAATCTTGGTGCTAGCTTTCCTGTGGATCCAAAGCAAACGACGTTCCTCAAAGGAGATACTTTAAGGAACACCTTGTCTGCAAATTCGAACTCAAGGTCAGTTCTTCTTTTGTCTGCATAGGACTTCTGTCTATCTTGGGCAGTCTTCATTCTTCTTCGTATCAAGTCTACTTTCTTTGAAGTCTCCCTAATCATGTCTGGTCCATGTATGAGCTTGTCTGTTGACTCCTACCAGCAAGTTGGTGACCTGCACGGTCCTCCATATAAAGCTTCGAAAGGTGCCATGCCTATGGTGGCTTGGTAGCTATTGTTGTAAGCGAATTCCACCAAATGTAGACGATCCTCCCAAGTTCCTCCGAAGTCAATAATGCATAACCTCAAGAGGTCTTCTAATACTCAGTTGACTCTTTCCGTTCGGCCATCGGTTTGAGGGTGATAGGCCGTGCTTAAGCATAACTATGTGCCTACAACCTCTTGTAAACTCTTCCAAAACTCACTCGTGAAGATATGGTCTCGATCACTCACAATGCTGTAGGGTATCCCATGGAGTCGAACTATCTCCTTAAGATATATGGATGCTAGAGATGAGGCAGTCCTTCTACTCTTGACGGGTATAAAGTGGGCGCTTTTTGTGAGCCTGTCCACCATAACCCAAATGCTAGTATTGCCCCTTCTTGACCTATGCAACCCATCTATAAAGTCCATCGAGATGCTATCCCATTTCCATTGTGGGACCTCTAGAGGATGAAGCAGACCACCGGGCTTCTTCAGCTCCGCCTTGACTTGTTGGCATATTAGACACTTAGAAACAAATTCAGCTACGTTTTTCTTCATGCCATTCCAAAAGAAAACTCTTTTGATGTCTTTATACATTTTGTCTCTGCCTGGATGTAAGGTCAACTTGGAATGGTGTGCCTCTTCCAGAACCGCCTTTACCAAGCCCCTTGCTTGTGGGACACATAGTCTTCCATCTCGTCTCAACTAGCCCTTGGCATCAAAGGAGTATCTATTAAGGTGACTGTCCATCACTTCGGCTAGCTGAGGGTCTTCTCTTTGCGCGGCTCCGATTGAGTCTAATAGAGTTGGTCGCACTTCTAACGTTGCTAGCAAGCCAGGCACAAAGTCAGTGGAGAGTCTGAAGTTAAAGCTTGCTATGAACTCCAAGCTTTGCCTTTCCACAAAGAGAGGGCATAAGGTCAGTTTCTTTCTACTCAAGGCGTCTGCTACTGTATTGCCCTTGCCAGGAGTGTAGGAAATCTCAAAATCGTACGAGGCAAGAAACTCCATCCATCTTTGCTGCCTCAAATTGAGATCCTTCTGCGAGAATAGGTATTTCAATGATTTATGGTTAGTATACAGTTCAAATTTCTCACTAGGAGATAATGGCGCCAAGACTTAAGCGCAAAAACGATGGATGCCAACTCTAGGTCGTGGGTTGGGTAGTTTTTCTCATGTACTATCAATTGCCTTCCCCTATAAGCCACTATCTTCCCTTCTTGCATCAGAACAGCTCCTAGTCCCGTTCCGCATGCATCGGTGTATATTGTAAACATCTTGCTTCTATCAGGCAATGTCAGATCTGGGGCTGTTGTTAGAGCCCTTTTCAAACGTTGGAAAGCAATATCGCAATCCAAATCCCAATTGAAAGCTAGGTTCTTCTTTGTCAATCTTGTTAGTGGAGCTGAGATTTTTGCAAAATCTTTGATGAACTTTCGATAAAAGCCTGCTAGCCCGAGAAAGCTTCAGACATCGGTTGCGTTTCGACGAACTTTCCAATCTTGCACAACAACCACTTTTGTGGGATCCACAGCTATCCCCTCTTTGGACACCACATGTCCAAGGAACCTAACTTCTTCTCTCCAGAAATGGCATTTGGAGAATTTCGCCTTCAACTGATGTGCACAGAGAGTATCCATGACCTCTTTTAGATGCTGAGCATGCTCTTCTTCATTCTTTGAGAAGATCAAAATATCGTCTACGAAAACCACCACAAACTTATTGAGGAATTCTCGGAACACCCTGCTCATTAAATCAACGAAGTAAGCGGGTGCGTTTGTCAAGCCGAAAGGCATGACAAGCCATTCGAAGAAACCATCGGGAGTTCTGAACGCGGTCTTATCAATGTTGTCTTTAGCCACTCTTAGCTGATGAAACCCGGTAGTTGAGTCTAATTGGGAGAAAACCGATGCACCTACAAGCTGATCGAATAAATCATCTATTCTTGGGAGTGGATGTCTATTTTTCTTGGTCAGCTTGTTTAGCTCCCTATAGTCAACGCACAGGCGAAGCGAACCATCAACTTTGGTTGCGAACACTACCGGAGCACCCCATTCAGAAATACTCCGTCTTATGAACCCCTTTTCAAGCAGCTCTTTGATTTTCTTGCTGAGCTCCTTTCTCTCCCTTGGGGCCATGTGCCTAACCGGTAAAGCAACGAACTTTACATTATCAACAAGGCATATGCGGAAGTCTATCTACCGCTTCGGAGGTAAGCCCTTTACCTCTTCAAACACATCCGAGTATTCACGGACTACTCTTACAGACTGTAAGTTCTCAACAGACGCATCAAGTGATTCTAGATAACTAAGCATGACGGAGTTCATGGGATTACAAGAAATTTCGAGAGTGTTACCAAGGAGTCATGAGTCTAACTACTCTCTTTTCACAATGGAGGACGACACCATTACTGGATAGCCAGTTCATACCTAGAATCAACCCATAGCCTGTGAAGCCCAAAACAAAGGCGTTACATCTAAACTCAACGCTTAGTATAGATATTTTCAAATCCAAACAGACCATTGACAAATAAGCTGAGCCCCCAATTGGATTTGAAAAAACCAAGGGATCCTCTACTATACTGGTGTCTAGGTGCAGAGATTCCACTAAAGCAGTAGGTATAAAGGAGTGTGATGCGCCAGAATCAAATAATGCATGTACAGGATTATCAAAAAGATAGACTAAACTTTCGACAGAAATATTTCTACCTCGTTCATGCGGAGGTGCCGTGAGAGCGTGAACTTGTCCTCCAGATGAAGGTCCAGCACCCTGCCCTTGCTTCTTTAGGCATGCCTTAGCCATGTGTCCTGTCTCACCATAGTGGAAACAGCCACCCATCTTCCTTTTCTTCTTCCTGCAGTCTTTGACCAGATGCCCGGGAATGCCACAGAAATTACACTTTCTATTTTCACGGGGTTTGTTGTTCTTCCCTCCTTTCTTTGAATCAGCCTTCTTGTTCTGCGACCCTTCCCCCTTCTTATCTTGAGGCACTTCTACTTTTGCCTCATTCTTGCCCTTGTCTTCCTCATGTAAGAGTGCCATGTCCACCAACCTCTCGTAAGTAGCCCCCATAGGTATATGGGTCATAGCTAAGCTGTGAAGTGGCTCATTCAATCCCTTGACAAAACGGAGAGCCTTCTTATGAGGAGTATTCACTAAGTCCAGTCCAAATCGGGCCAGCTGATTGAATTGATTGACGTACTCCTTGACAGTCATACTTCCTTGCTTAAGAGATAAGAACTTTTCCAGTTGTAGACTTCGTTCAGCTTGTGAGAGGAATTTCATCTCAAACCTTATCCTGAAATCCATCCATGTGTCAATAGGTTTTTCAGCGTTAATGATTTCCCACCAATAGGAAGCTTCGTCTTTGAGCAACCATACTGCCAACTGTACCTTCTGTCTATCGTCCACCTCGAAGATAATGAACAGATCCTCAGTTTCTTTGAGCCAGTTCCTCGCTTCTACGAATGATTCAGTTCCCTTGAAATCCTTTCCACCCATGGCCCTAAAATCTCTACAGATCTTTGAGAAAGCATTTGCATGAGGAGGAGGAGGAACCGCTGTAGCTGGAGGAGGAATATCTGCTGGGCCTACGTTATTGGCCCTAGCCTCTAAGTACCTCCTGAACCAGCCAGGTATTGGTACACCTTCTGGAAGGTTAAGATTCCCAAACATGCTGAAACGAAAAAGAAAAGATTCAAAATGAAGGATAGAAAGACAGTGCATATGGCTTTTGGGGATTATGCCTTTTTAAATTTAAAACAACACTTTTTCTAAAAAAAATGCTTCTTTATATTTCTTTTTGAAAATAGTTTTCAAAAACTCTTATCTGATCTGGTTGTAACAACCCGTAAAATGCGAGCCAGTTTGAAATTTTTATTTTGGCAACTTTAGTGAATTTTGAATATTTAAAATGAATTATTTTAAATAATATCGACGAGAAATTTATTTTGAATATAATTAGAACGTATATATTATATACGTCGTCGTTAGAATATATAATAATATATATAATTATAAATAGAATTGAAAATGGCGCGGTAGTTCGATAATTCGATTTCAAACTTCAATTGAACATACCGGGTGAAAAACAATCCGGATTTTAGTGAAACCAAAAATAATGGAATCTAATTGATGACATCTTTCCAACGAATTAGAAAAATCAAGATTTCATAGTGGGAATCAAAAGATATGTCCAGTTGAAAATTCTGAATAGTCGCTATAGAATTCAGGCCCTTAAAAATGGACATTTTGCAAATGACCTCGGATTTCGACGAAACCAGTTTTTTTGGGTCCGCAGTGTCAAGTTATTGCTAGGTTTTAAATTTCATTATTTTTCGAATCCATATGTGAGCGTGGCAAAGGAAAACGCGTTTGACCAGTTTCAGTTGATTTTAATCGACTGGAAATTGGCCATTTTTCTAACGATCTCAGAATTCGACGAAACTAGTTTTGTTAGGACCGTATCGTCAATACGAAGCTAGAAAATATTTTTCTGGAATTTTTCTAGTTAGTATGTGGCCCCGGTAATTTGAAATGTACGTTTAAAATTCAATATAGTGATTCAAATGTAAATTTAACGGAAACTGATTGTAACAATCAAATCAGCTTGCGATATATATCCCATTGTGTTCGGAATGGGGGTAAAACGCTATGGACGACAGGCGGTGGACCTCGTTTAGATGTCATATGTGAAAGTCAACTTTTTAATAATTAAATAAATAAATAAAAAAAATATATATATATAATTTCTTCCCTCCTTTTCTTCATTGGCCGCCCCCGATTCGTTATTCATTTACCAGAAAAAAAGAAAGAAAGAGAAAACCTAATCGAAGCGAAGCCGCCTCCCCTTTCCCTGCCGCCGACCCGACTGCCAAAGCCCTCCGCCACCGACGCCTCCTCCTCGCAAGCGAACCCCCCCCCCCGTCCCCTCTCGTCGATCTATAAACCCCTCCCCCCAAAGCCCTTCAATCCATCGCGACATCCCCCACGACGAGGAGCAGCCACCGCAAGCCCTCCGACCACACCTCCACCGCTCGCGCCCCCATCCACCGCGAAGCCCCTTTCCCTCCGACTGACGATCGACGAAGACCCCTCCCCCCCCCCCCCCCCGCTGTAAGTACTTCTTTGTATTTTATTATTTTATTTTTGTTTTATTAAAACCCAGTTTAAAAACTGATTTATTTATTTTTTTAGGTATAAAACTGTTTTCTTTTTTAAGCATTTTAAAATCTGTTTTCTTCTTTTTAAAGCATTTTAAAAAACTGTTTTCTTTTTAAAGCAGTTTAAAAACTGATTTATTTATTTTTTTGGTATAAAACTGTTTTCTTTTTTTAAAGCATTTTAAAAACTGAAATATATTTATATATGTAATTGTGAAGCAAAAAGAATTGACTTTCAACAAGCAAAAAGAACTGACTTTCAACAGGATAGAAAAATAGAATTTTTACATATTGAACTTTGAAATAAAAATTCGATTTTTATATATTGAACTTTGAAATAAAAATTCGATTTTTATATATTGAGAAGTGAAATAAAAATTTGATTTTTATATATTGAACTTTGAACTAAAAATTCGATTTTTATATATTGAACTTTGAAATAAAAATTAAAATTTTTATATATTGAATAGCGAACTAAAAATTCGATTTTTATATATTGAATAGCGAACTAAAAATTCGATTTTTATATATTGAATAGCGAACTAAAAATTCGATTTTTATATATTGAATAGCGAACTAAAAATTCGATTTTTATATATTGAATAGCGAAGTAAAAACTCGATTTTTATATATATAGTGAAAGCGGACAACGAAGGTGACAAAAAGGCGAAACGACGAAGACTTCTGCAAATGAAGAGCCGTGGAGCTAGGATAGCTATATGTGAGAATTTCTCACCTTTCAATTTAATTTTTCTAGTTATATATATACTAGGATGCAGACGGTGCTTAGTAGCACCCGACACAATCGTCCACAGACCATGGACTTGTTTGTTTGGCTGTGTTGTTAGTTAGATTGTTTGGGTTGATTTGAATAGTTTGGTGAAATGAAATTGATATGATTGATGTGTGAATGGCGTGGGCCTTCACTAGACCGGGGATAAGGCTAGGCCTCGTCCCGTTTCTAGTATCGTGCCGTTATGCCGCCGAAATTTTCTAAAATATGTTAGAAAAATAAAAATATCATTTTTATTGAATAAATGAATTGAATAGAAATTCATATGTTGGAATAAAATGTTTTATCGTTAAAAATATAATTTTTAACGTGAATGTGAATAAATAAATATTCATTTACAAACCAGACGGTTTGTTTATGAACACTTATTTGAATGACATTGATTGGGACGATAAATTTTACACATCGCCCAACTGCAGGAATAAAATATTGGTTTGATTGTTTGAAACCCCACACGGGTGTTGGGATGAAACTTGAAGTTCACTCATCCTGATTGATTAAACGTGTCGATCGATTGATTGACAGGCTGTTATAAGCGTTGAATATCTATATTTGATGCTTATACAGTGTAGTGCACTTTGGTTGATGGTTGATTATTTTTCAATGTAATTATATACATGTGCTGTATGAAAATCCATATAATTAACTTTATATGGTAATTGATTGGGCCTCATTTCAATTTGAAAAATAAAGAATATTATAAAATAAAAGTTCATGTGTTGACAGTACTCATTCATTGAGATTGGTCATGTGTTGAACGAAATATTTTGATAATAACAACTATTTTGAAAAAGAAATATTTGAAATAGAATATTTGAAAATAGAAATTTATGAAGCCGTGCTGATTAGATTGACGCCATTTTGACGTGAACGATATTTATATCGATTTTATTCATCTTAAAAATGAATATTGAAAAGTGATTTCGAAATCGAATATTTTGAATTGAATTGAAAACGATTTCGAAATGAATTGAATTGAAAACGATTTCGAAATGAATTGAATTGAAAACGATTTCGAAATGAAATAAATTGAAAACGAATTCAAATTGAATTGAAAACGATTTCGAAATGAAATGAATTGAAAACGAATTGAAATGAATTCAAATTGAATTGAAATTTGAATTGAATAGAAATGAATTTTGAAACGAATTTATAAAGAAGAATTCAATTTTGATTTGAATTGAAAAGGAAGTTGAAATTGCTTTTGAAACGAATTTAAAACTATTTATATAATTCGTTTTAAATAGAAATCGACGAAGTATATATTATATATATTATATATATAATATAATGGCCTGAATAGAACGCGCCGCGCCGCGGCAGTTCGTGAATTTCGACCATTTATTTCAAACGGACATTGCGGGAGATCCGACCGTCGGATTCTCCTAAAACCGGAACCGTTGGGTTCGTATCGAAAAGAGCTTTCTAATGAATGTTAGAAATTTGAAATCTAACGGTTGGATTTGGAGATACGTCCAAATCAAATTCGAAAAAGGTCGCTGTAAGTGCAGTTCGATGGCCGTTGATGGAAATCGACTGTACGGGCCTTGATAAAATTATTAAAAATAGTAATAATTTGTGTAAAATCATAAGAAATGATTTGTAAAAGTTTGGGATGAAAAACTCCATATTTGAAAAGATAAAAATAGATTTTTATCGAAATGAACTAGTTTTGAACTAGAATTATAATTCTATTTATTTTTAAATAAATAAATTGAATTTGAAATGGTTTTGAAAATAACCAAAATTTCCAATGATTGCATTGGAGTGGATTTGAATCGAAATTGTCTTCGGAATATTTCGATGTTGGAATTCGTGATATTACAGGTGTTGTTATGGAAATTTGAAAGATATATATTTGTATCGTTATTTCCAATACGACATTTGTTAGTCGTAGAATTCGATATTGAATATAAGCCGATATATTTTCTATTCAGAGCCTTGTATTGAATATCGAATGTGATTTGGGTTTGTCGTGAATGGTGTCTTCACTAACACTGTTCTTGAACCCAGTTGAGAAAAGATTAAATCTTTTTATTTAGATTTAATGAAGTGTACCAATTAAATGATATTTAATTGGAATTGAATTGGTATTGATTTTTGGGTTTATCGTGAACAGTGTTTTAAATAACACTTGTTCTTTAACCCGATAATTAATGGAATGTGATTTTGGGTTTATCGTGAACAGTGTTTTAAATAACACTTGTTCTTTAACCCGATAATTAATGGAATGTGATTTTGGGTTTATCGTGAATCGTGTTTTTAAATGACACTGATTCTTTAACCCAGATAATGATTAAAACTAAGTGGAGTTTTAATGAATCTTTAATTAGATTGAAAAGATCGAGAATGGAGTATCACCAGTTTTGCTCCAGGCGATAGTTAAATCTTTAATTAGATTTGAACGTGAAATTTAGAAACTAACTGTCGGTTAGCCAAGCAGAATGGTTTTCTGGATATTGATCTGATGTTGGTTTCGGCCTTCGGGGTTAATATTTGGGGAATTATTTTCTTGATTAATTTACGGTTAGTGACTAATGAATTGGAATGAGGCGTATGTTGTGTTTGTGTAACACTTTTATAATATATACGCGAGTTATTCGGAAAGACCGGGTTTATCCCATTCTGAATAACTGATACGACGATAAGTCGAAGATGAAGACGGTGGTCGAAGACCGGAAGTCTTCACGTCGTTTGGGTGGTAACTGATGATCTTGATTGGGCTGTACACCCAAGAAGATGGAAACAGTTGGTGATCGTCCAGAGTACTTGGAGATCGATGGATATGCGGGGTACTAGGTGCCTCCGGTTTCGTTCAGACCCAGAACGGACTTGTAAATGGACTGTGTGTCTGACATCGGATTTCATTCTGTGTGACTGATATCGGTTGCATAGGATGGTTTGCCTGTGTGGCATGCTAAGATGCAAATGATCAAGGCTTCTGTTGAAAAGCAAAGTCTTGTGGTTGATGATCAAAGCACGGCCTTTGTGGCGTAGCTTTGTGTAACGTTTTCCTCGCGTGTTTCACACCCGGTATGAACCAAAAACGGGAGACGGACGTCAGGGGGGACATGCGTTTTCTTTCTAGCTAGAAGTGGCGTCAGTGGTTTTACACGCCCTGACGAGTTTGACTTATGTGGTCGTTGCTGTTGCGAGGCGCCTCGGATTGATCGGTCGTTCTCGAACCGATGGAGTCATTTAGTTGGCTCATTTACGCCCCAAAGGGCGGAGAAACGTATTGTTCAGGCATTATAATCCACTTCGTGTGGACCGGCCCTGACGATCCAAGGTACGGTTGCGGCTGTGCCTGAGACACGGGCTAGAGCGTCTCGAATCGGTTGAGGACTATCTTTTGCCTCGGTTCATAGATGGAAATCCAATTTCCAAATACGTGACATTTGCGGTTTTATTTGTAAACCTATATATGGCGACATGATATATGGTACCCATGCCGCCTATGATTGATACTTATGATTTGAAGTTGTTTTATACACTATGCACTTATAATAGTATCAAATGATTTGTTTTTAAACGTATCAAGCATCCTTTGGCTGTTATAAGGGAAAACCCTATCCCCCGGCTTGCGTTTGCATTGTGTGATAGGACCTGGGTCTTATAACAGCTTCATCTTTCTTTATTTAGCATTGCGCTGCTGTTTTATGCACTGGTGTTCTTGGGAGGAAACCCGTTCCGTGTTATACGTCGTGGTCCCTTGATTTACCTAACTTTTAAAATAAAGAATAATAACTGTTTTAGTTCTCACACCAGTCACATGACTGACCTGGAGTTTATTGTTTTAACCTAAACTCTGGGTGCCCTTTTTTTGACACGGGCAGCTAGTAGTTTTGGTTTTGCAGATTTATATTCACAGGATCCTGGTTTACAGCTGGAACGATATCCGGAAAGCTTTGTATCCGTATATCTTCTTCTAGTTGTGTATTGTATTATTTTCCGCTGCTATGTATTTAAATGTAATTTAAATCACTGATATTTCTGTGTAATATTCATTTATACTCTGTATATTCTTGTAATCTGATGCACTGTTGTTATATATAGTGAAATGTTCTTCTGTATGCGCTCTGTTGTGGTTTGTTCTCGAACTATCCGCGCTTTCCTTTACGGGGAAGTTACGGGATTTCACAGTTGGTATCAGAGCTTTGGTTTACAAAGCTTAGAGAACAAGACACATTAGAACCGTACGAAAGAATTCATCAGATATTGGATTAGTAATACCCAATTAGATTGACTCGTTAGAGATGGGATCAGTAGTATCCTAGA
Organism: Allium sativum; assembly: GCA_030737875.1. NCBI lineage: Eukaryota > Viridiplantae > Streptophyta > Magnoliopsida > Asparagales > Amaryllidaceae > Allium > Allium sativum. Next base: position 300,436,155 of record CM060922.1, read on the forward strand.
ACGAGTGTGAAGAGTATATTTTTCAAATGAAAACAATTTTTGTTTAGAAAATTTAAATCAATTATTCGTATTTGATTATCTATTTATATTGATGTGGACAATCCAGTATATATAGATTTTGCGTATACGTCTGATCCGCGTGTATTCGAAATTTTAATATACTGGATAGATATAGAATTACACTCTAATCGCCCGGAGATGATTTTGATGATGGAGCTCCATCATTAGAATTTATGTTCGAGTGACGAAAGTGGGCTTTCTATATATTTCCTATTGACTGGTGTGAGAACCAAAAATTAGATAGGGCCTATTGTTGTGATTTGGCATCAAAAATCTGATTTTTGACTGTGTATCAAAATTATCAATTTGAAAAGCTAATCAACAAATTGATTGATGTTTGTGTTGTTTGTTAAATTGTTTGATAATTTTTAACCAATTAGCCTAATTGAATCACATATTGACTTATATTGAAAATTGGTCGCATTTGCTTGCATATACATATATATCATTGAACAGGTCATAGCAAGGAGGCTAGAGCCGAGAATAAAATTTGTTTGCCCGACAAATAGGTACATGTTTACTACATAATTTCCTGTTTTGTTTGGGTGATGATGATTTTATGAGCCTATTGGCTAGCCGCTTGGCTTTTTCTTTTTCTTTTTGAGATCTGAAGGACCGGGGAAGCTATTTGAAATTCCCCGATGCTCCCGGTGCAGGGGAGGTTATGGCGAAATTTTTCGAAAATTTAGGGTGTTAGCCAAATTTTTGAAATTTTGAAAATTCTCAGAAACTAAAGAGTTGGAGAATGGAAGCCTGATCGAACGTAGAGTTGATTAATCAAACCACTTTCGACTTTGTTCCTTTTCGGGGACGAAAAGTTTTAAGTGGGGGAGATTGTAACAACCCGTAAAATGCAAGCCAGTTTGAAATTTTTATTTTGGCAACTTTAGTGAATTTTGAATATTTAAAATGAATTATTTTAAATAATATCGACGAGAAATTTATTTTGAATATAATTAGAACGTATATAATATATACGTCGTCGTTAGAATATATAATAATTATATATAATTATAAATAGAATTGAAAATGGCGCGGTAGTTCGATAATTCGATTTCAAACTTCAATTGAACATACCGGGTGAAAAACAATCCGGATTTTAGTGAAACCAAAAATAATGGAATCTAATTGATGACATCTTTCCAACGAATTAGAAAAATCAAGATTTCATAGTGGGAATCAAAAGATATGTCCAGTTGAAAATTCTGAATAGTCGCTATAGAATTCAGGCCCTTAAAAATGGACATTTTGCAAATGACCTCGGATTTCGACGAAACCAGTTTTTTTGGGTCCGCAGTGTCAAGTTATTGCTAGGTTTTAAATTTCATTATTTTTCGAATCCATATGTGAGCGTGGCAAAGGAAAACGCGTTTGACCAGTTTCAGTTGATTTTAATCGACTGGAAATTGGCCATTTTTCTAACGATCTCAGAATTCGACGAAACTAGTTTTGTTAGGACCGTATCGTCAATACGAAGCTAGAAAATATTTTTCTGGAATTTTTCTAGTTAGTATGTGGCCCCGGTAATTTGAAATGTACGTTTAAAATTCAATATAGTGATTCAAATGTAAATTTAACGGAAACTGATTGTAACAATCAAATCAGCTTGCGATATATATCCCATTGTGTTCGGAATGGGGGTAAAACGCTATGGACGACAGGCGGTGGACCTCGTTTAGATGTCGTATGTGAAAGTCAACTTTTTAATAATTAAATAAATAAATAAAAAAAATATATATATATAATTTCTTCCCTCCTTTTCTTCATTGGCCCCCCCCGATTCGTTATTCATTTACCAGAAAAAAAAAAGAAAGAGAAAACCTAATCGAAGCGAAGCCGCCTCCCCTTTCCCTGCCGCCAACCCGACTGCCAAAGCCCTCCGCCACCGACGCCTCCTCCTCGCAAGCGAACCCCCCCCCCCCCGTCCCCTCTCGTCGATCTAAAAACCCCTCCCCCCAAAGCCCTTCAATCCATCGCGACATCCCCCACGACGAGGAGCAGCCACCGCAAGCCCTCCGACCACACCTCCACCGCTCGCGCCCCCATCCACCGCGAAGCCCCTTTCCCTCCGACTGACGATCGACGAAGACCCCTCCCCCCCCCCCCCCCCCGCTGTAAGTACTTCTTTGTATTTTATTATTTTATTTTTGTTTTATTAAAACCCAGTTTAAAAACTGATTTATTTATTTTTTTAGGTATAAAACTGTTTTCTTTTTTAAGCATTTTAAAATCTGTTTTCTTCTTTTTAAAGCATTTTAAAAAACTGTTTTCTTTTTAAAGCAGTTTAAAAACTGATTTATTTATTTTTTTGGTATAAAACTGTTTTCTTTTTTTAAAGCATTTTAAAAACTGAAATATATTTATATATGTAATTGTGAAGCAAAAAGAATTGACTTTCAACAAGCAAAAAGAACTGACTTTCAACAGGATAGAAACATAGAATTTTTATATATTGAACTTTGAAATAAAAATTCGATTTTTATATATTGAACTTTGAAATAAAAATTCGATTTTTATATATTGAGAAGTGAAATAAAAATTTGATTTTTATATATTGAACTTTGAACTAAAAATTCGATTTTTATATATTGAACTTTGAAATAAAAATTCGATTTTTATATATTGAATAGCGAACTAAAAATTCGATTTTTATATATTGAATAGCGAACTAAAAATTCGATTTTTATATATTGAATAGAGAACTAAAAATTCGATTTTTATATATTGAATAGCGAACTAAAAATTCGATTTTTATATATTGAATAGCGAAGTAAAAACTCGATTTTTATATATATAGTGAAAGCGGACAACGAATGTGACAAAAAGGCGAAACGACGAAGACTTCTGCAAATGAAGAGCCGTGGAGCTAGGATAGCTATATGTGAGAATTTCTCACCTTTCAATTTAATTTTTCTAGTTATATATATACTAGGATGCAGACGGTGCTTAGTAGCACCCGACACAATCGTCCACAGACCATGGACTTGTTTGTTTGGCTGTGTTGTTAGTTAGATTGTTTGGGTTGATTTGAATAGTTTGGTGAAATGAAATTGATATGATTGATGTGTGAATGGCGTGGGCCTTCACTAGACCGGGGATAAGGCTAGGCCTCGTCCCGTTTCTAGTATCGTGCCGTTATGCCGCCGAAATTTTCTAAAATATGTTAGAAAAATAAAAATATCATTTTTATTGAATAAATGAATTGAATAGAAATTCATATGTTGGAATAAAATGTTTTATCGTTAAAAATATAATTTTTAACGTGAATGTGAATAAATAAATATTCATTTACAAACCAGACGGTTTGTTTATGAACACTTATTTGAATGACATTGATTGGGACGATAAATTTTACACATCGCCCAACTGCAGGAATAAAATATTGGTTTGATTGTTTGAAACCCCACACGGGTGTTGGGATGAAACTTGAAGTTCACTCATCCTGATTGATTAAACGTGTCGATCGATTGATTGACAGGCTGTTATAAGCGTTGAATATCTATATTTGATGCTTATACAGTGTAGTGCACTTTGGTTGATGGTTGATTATTTTTCAATGTAATTATATACATGTGCTGTATGAAAATCCATATAATTAACTTTATATGGTAATTGATTGGGCCTCATTTCAATTTGAAAAATAAAGAATATTATAAAATAAAAGTTCATGTGTTGACAGTACTCATTCATTGAGATTGGTCATGTGTTGAACGAAATATTTTGATAATAACAACTATTTTGAAAAAGAAATATTTGAAATAGAATATTTGAAAATAGAAATTTATGAAGCCGTGCTGATTAGATTGACGCCATTTTGACGTGAACGATATTTATATCGATTTTATTCATCTTAAAAATGAATATTGAAAAGTGATTTCGAAATCGAATATTTTGAATTGAATTGAAAACGATTTCGAAATGAATTGAATTGAAAACGATTTCGAAATGAATTGAATTGAAAACGATTTCAAAATGAAATAAATTGAAAACGAATTCAAATTGAATTGAAAACGATTTCGAAATGAAATGAATTGAAAACGAATTGAAATGAATTCAAATTGAATTGAAATTTGAATTGAATAGAAATGAATTTTGAAACGAATTTATAAAGAAGAATTCAATTTTGATTTGAATTGAAAAGGAAGTTGAAATTGCTTTTGAAACGAATTTAAAACTATTTATATAATTCGTTTTAAATAGAAATCGACGAAGTATATATTATATATATTATATATATAATATAATGGCCTGAATAGAACGCGCCGCGCCGCGGCAGTTCGTGAATTTCGACCATTTATTTCAAACGGACATTGCGGGAGATCCGACCGTCGGATTCTCCTAAAACCGGAACCGTTGGGTTCGTATCGAAAAGAGCTTTCTAATGAATGTTAGAAATTTGAAATCTAACGGTTGGATTTGGAGATACGTCCAAATCAAATTCGAAAAAGGTCGCTGTAAGTGCAGTTCGATGGCCGTTGATGGAAATCGACTGTACGGGCCTTGATAAAATTATTAAAAATAGTAATAATTTGTGTAAAATCATAAGAAATGATTTGTAAAAGTTTGGGATGAAAAACTCCATATTTGAAAAGATAAAAATAGATTTTTATCGAAATGAACTAGTTTTGAACTAGAATTATAATTCTATTTATTTTTAAATAAATAAATTGAATTTGAAATGGTTTTGAAAATAACCAAAATTTCCAATGATTGCATTGGAGTGGATTTGAATCGAAATTGTCTTCGGAATATTTCGATGTTGGAATTCGTGATATTACAGGTGTTGTTATGGAAATTTGAAAGATATATATTTGTATCGTTATTTCCAATACGACATTTGTTAGTCGTAGAATTCGATATTGAATATAAGCCGATATATTTTCTATTCAGAGCCTTGTATTGAATATCGAATGTGATTTGGGTTTGTCGTGAATGGTGTCTTCACTAACACTGTTCTTGAACCCAGTTGAGAAAAGATTAAATCTTTTTATTTAGATTTAATGAAGTGTACCAATTAAATGATATTTAATTGGAATTGAATTGGTATTGATTTTTGGGTTTATCGTGAACAGTGTTTTAAATAACACTTGTTCTTTAACCCGATAATTAATGGAATGTGATTTTGGGTTTATCGTGAACAGTGTTTTAAATAACACTTGTTCTTTAACCCGATAATTAATGGAATGTGATTTTGGGTTTATCGTGAATCGTGTTTTTAAATGACACTGATTCTTTAACCCAGATAATGATTAAAACTAAGTGGAGTTTTAATGAATCTTTAATTAGATTGAAAAGATCGAGAATGGAGTATCACCAGTTTTGCTCCAGGCGATAGTTAAATCTTTAATTAGATTTGAACGTGAAATTTAGAAACTAACTGTCGGTTAGCCAAGCAGAATGGTTTTCTGGATATTGATCTGATGTTGGTTTCGGCCTTCGGGGTTAATATTTGGGGAATTATTCTCTTGATTAATTTACGGTTAGTGACTAATGAATTGGAATGAGGCGTATGTTGTGTTTGTGTAACACTTTTATAATATATACGCGAGTTATTCGGAAAGACCGGGTTTATCCCATTCTGAATAACTGATACGACATAAGTCGAAGATGAAGGCGGTGGTCGAAGACCGGAAGTCTTCACGTCGTTTGGGTGGTAACTGATGATCTTGATTGGGCTGTACACCCAAGAAGATGGAAACAGTTGGTGATCGTCCAGACGTACTTGGAGATCGATGGATATGCGGGGTACTAGGTGCCTCCGGTTTCGTTCAGACCCAGAACGGACTTGTAAATGGACTGTGTGTCTGACATCGGATTTCATTCTGTGTGACTGATATCGGTTGCATAGGATGGTTTGCCTGTGTGGCATGCTAAGATGCAAATGATCAAGGCTTCTGTTGAAAAGCAAAGTCTTGTGGTTGATGATCAAAGCACGGCCTTTGTGGCGTAGCTTTGTGTAACGTTTACCTCGCGTGTTTCACACCAGGTATGAACCAAAAACGGGAGACGGACCTCAGGGAGGGCTTGCGTTTCCTCCTAGCTAGAAGTGGCGTCAGTGGTTTTACACGCCCTGACGAGATTGACTTATGTGGTTGTTGCTGTTGCGAGGCGCCTCGGTTAGATCGGACGATCCGGGTCCGATGGAGTCATTCGTTGGCTCGCTTACGCCCCAAAGGGCGGCGAAACGCAGTGTCCAGGGTTTAAGTTTAATCCACATCGGTGGACCGGCCCTGAGGATCCAAGGGTCGATGCGTTCTGATCCTGAGACTCGGGCTAGGCAGTCTCGAATCGGTTGAGGACTATCTTTTGCCTCGGTTCATAGACGGAAATCCAATTTCCAAATACGTGACATTTGCGGTTTTAATTGTAATCCTATATATGGCGACATAGTGGGATGGGGCGCTTATGCCGCCTATGATTGATATTTATGATTTGAAGTGTTTTATACACTATGCACTTATAATAATATCAAATGATTTGTTTTAAAACGTATCAAGCATTCTTTGGCTGTTATAAGGGAAAACCCTATCCTCGACTGCGTTGCATTGTGTGATGGGACCTGGGTCTTATAACAGCTTCATTTTTCTTTATTTAGCATTGCGCTGTTGGTTTTATGCACTGGTATTCTTGGGAGGAAACCCGTTCCGTGTTATACGGCGTGATCCCTTGATTTACCTAACTTTGAAAATAAAGATTAACTGTTTTAGTTCTCACACCAGTCACATGACTGACCTGGAGTTTATTGTTTTAACCTAAACTCTGGGTGCCCTTATTTTGACACGGGCAGCTAGTAGTTTTGGTTTTGCAGATTTATATTCACAGGATCCTGGTTTACAGCTGGAACGATATCCGGAAAGCTTTGTATCCGTATATCTCCTTCTAGTTGTGTATTGTATTATTTTCCGCTGCTATGTAGTTAAATGTAATTTAAATCTCTGATATTTCTGTGTAATATTTATTCATACTCTGTATATTCTTGTAATCTGATGCATTGTTGTAATATACAATGAAACGTTCTTCTATATGCGTTCTGTTGTGGTTTGTTCTCGAACTATCCGCGCTTTCCTTTACGGGGAAGTTACGGGTGTTTACACTGGTAAACCTTTGCTCTGATACCAAGTGAAACACCCCACCTCCATAAAGGTCACTCACAAAGGGAATGCCTTAACTTTGGTGGAGGGTTATTGGTACAAGACACGGAAAAATTTACAAGACAGATAAATTTAAGCAGCGGAATTTTAAATATTTATTTCATACGTGGTTCAATACAAAAGTATTACATCAAATTGTCTCAAAACAACATTACACCATAATTTCTATCTTGATTATTCAATAAAGAAGCATAAACCAAAAAGAAAAAAATGCATAAATCCCCAAGGATCATATCCAAAGCCATAGCCAAGTGCAAGAGAGTCCAAGTCATACATCTACTTTCTTGAAGCTTGTAAAGAGTCCGATTAAGCTGGAGAATTTCCTCCCTATAGACCTGAGGGGGGGGGAACGGAAGAATAGAAGATGAAAGAAAACGGGTCAGACAATAAGTCTGGTAAGTTCAGTGGTTACTAGTATTTAAACAAGGAAAGGGATCATGACAGTGATAACAGAATAGGACAATACCCTAATACAAGATAAGAGGGACGTGTGATCGCACCCATTAATATAGTCTCTGCACCCACTTAACCATTGATTCAACCAGCCCACGTGTTTACAACAAACGATCCCCTTAGTGATCGGCTCCTACTCACATGTATTCAAGTCCTGTGTCCTTCGGCCCACTTGATTGTAGTCACCTGTGTTGATCCCACCATGGGGTGTATCAGTCCTTCTGGTGGCAACCCGACACGATTTAAGATGCACAGCGTACACTACTGATGCCCAGTGCCTGATTTTTCCACTCTGGAGTAGGTGCACACCCATACTCCGCCGGAACCTACACTGGCCCACCAACCGCCGACGTTTTGACCGCTTATAGTCCAGCCCAGTAATCGTGCCCCCACCCTGCCTAGTTCAGGGTACCATGATACATCTATGTGGGTTACTGCTGAAATGGGTTCCCGTTACTAGGGTTTTCTAATCAACACGTTTATTTGGTTAAGTGTCCAAGTTTACCTAACCCAACCCATTCGTTTTAGTTAACATGTTGAATCGGTTAAGTGTTTTCCTAATTTACTTAACCCTACCAGTCCTGACTTAGATTTAATTTATTAAAGCACCAACCACTCACATTAGACAGGTCTTGTTGTGGTCACTGGATATGCCGGTCGGTTCTGGGCAGATTTACACCACAACTCAGTCTAACCTCGCGTTCTTTTTTTTGGCTTGATGCACTAACCACCCACATTAGACAGGTCTTGTTGTGGTCACTGGATATGCCGGTCGGTTCTGGGCAGATTTACACCACAACTCAGTCAAAACTCGGGTTAGGCATATTCGTCTTTTCTAAATTTATATTTTTCTATATATGTCAAATTTATTTATGTAAATTTAATTTAATTTTTAATCACGGCATAATCATCCTGTGATTATGCTCAACATAAATGGTATATCAAATATACAACTAAATGAACAAATCTATGCCATAAATTTTCATATTTCCCATCGCTACCCCCGTGGAACGTATGCATAAATCACATAAAATGTTGGGCTAGCAAATTAGCCCAAACCCATAAACAAAAAGGGGTAATAAACAAAGAACATGAAATGATCATACAATAGCATACATTTAACTTTTCACATGTAACTTGGCATAGATGTATGTCACTTCACTTTAATCACTTGGGTAAAGGTGAACTTGTGACTAAGTTGAATCTAATGTTCATGTAAACTCGACAAAGGTCTAGCATAAAAATTTAACATATAATCATAATTTCAACCCACAACTTGGCATATGAACTTATGAATGTTAAAACATAAGAAAGCTATCATAATCATTTTCTTATCACAATTTAGCATGATGTTAACAACATAAGAGGACTACCATTCCACTTTTACAACATAAATAGATTCAACTTGGCATAGTTCTAAATATTCATAAATGTAAATCTAATATGTAAACATGTGATTTAGATCCTAAACTTGCAAATAACCACCAAATTACAACGTGACATGTTTCACCATTTTGTGGGCATAATAAGTTCTTTACCCAATCGTAATAGATTCCAATAACATACAATGTTGTACATCACCACAAGCTTATAGACATGAAATATACAACATGTTCATCGCCATAAGCATATAGATATGAAATATACAACATGTTCATCGCCACAAGCATATAGACAAGATTAATTTCAACGATATTTTAAGATAAACGAGAACCAACTCTCATACATAAGCATCGTACTATATTCCAATTACAACATGTCATGATTCAATCGGCATGAATGTTTAAACCTGCGTAACAACTAACTTACAAACTAAAACAAATTCTTGCGTTCTGAAATTGCAGATGCGCGCCTTTGATGAAGATCGTTGAATTAAACTAGTTTTAATTTGATTTTAGATGTAAGCTTTCAACTTGTCTTTGAATTGAAAAGGGGTGACAGCTACTCCAAGTCTCCTACTGACGGCATTTCAGTTCTAGGTTTATTTTTCTGTGTGTTTTTAGGTTAGGCATTGAGTTGTTTATATAGAATTTTAATTTGATTATAGCCGTCAGATGAACCTAGGGTTAATCACAGCCACTCAGACCTGATCAGGCCCATCGAAAAACCCTAGTGACTCAGCAGCGAGTCAGAAATCGTTCAAATTTCAGATCTGGCCGAGGGCCAGTTCGACCCCTAGGTCGACCTCAAGAGGGGAGGTCGACACTAGGGTCGACCCCCCGGTTGACCTGCCTGGGCGGGAATTTTCCCGCCTAGCTCGCTTCTAACTTCTGTTTGAATTTTGAACTAGTTCTTTCGAGCTATTTGAAATTATTTGAATTTCTGAAACTTCTGACAGCCATAACTTCTTCATACGAAGTCCAATTTACGCAAATTCGGACTCTATCTCAACTAGAATTCCGAGACAAACACAATGGCGTAACCCATTTCCCTTAATTATTACATTTTAAATTAAGTATTCTAGGATTCATTATAACGTTAATAGAAAGTACGGGGTGTTACAATAAACATAATACTCTGTACAATACGGTCCAACTATTCAATTACAATCCATTTCTATCCAAATAAACATAAATTTCAACTTTGGAACCTATGGTCAAATTCGTTCAATCTTCCAAAAAGAATGAGCCAGAGAAGAAAAGGAATTGTCATGCCACAGAAATGAATGATTGGTGTCAAGATCCCAAATTGATGATTGACGATCTCGAATTGAACATCACCATCTCTGCTACACAAATATTACCCGAACTTGTACAACTATTGTAATCAGAAATTATATGATGAATGATTGCTACAAAGTGGAAGCAAGCAAAAGTGATGAACCACTATAAAAATCTGTGTTCTCCCTGCGTTACTTTACTTTGGATTTGGATTATTGTGTTTCTACTACACATACACTTCGAGGGTTGGCGTGTGCCGAATCGGTGACAATTCCCCACGTCAGCACTTTGGCGCGCCAAATTGGGGGGGGGGGGGGGAGGGGGCACAGCTTCAGTCTCGGTTCTCGACTTCGGTTTTCAGATCTGGTTCTCGACCTTAGCTCTCGACTTTGGTCTTCAGATTTCAGAATTCAACTTCAATTTTCTCTCGAAAAATAATCCCACTTGCTTTCCGCCATGGTTAAAAGAAATCAAAAATTCGCTCGAAAGGAGCAGGTGTGGAGGAAGAGCAAGAACTCTCCTCAATAGAACACACATCTAACTTTTTCACCCGAGACGACAACGCGACGGAGTCGTCAATGACTTAACTAAAGAGCTTATTTCTCACTTAGAGCAACTATATGAACTTTTATGTCGCCAAGAGGCTAGGCCATGGTCACTCTTCTTACCCGACTCAAAGGATTTACAAGGCAGTCGGGCGAAGGAAACGTAATTGGAACAAGTGCTAGTGTTCCGCAAGGATTAGCTCGGGACCTGGGGCAATTTCCTAAGAACCACCTCATGTCGACACCAATCCACAGATAGTTGTTGGATTGGCTAGTCTTAGGGGCAACACCCCCAATCACATTCAAGGTTCAAGTCAGGCTGTCATCTTCCAGATTTCAGGGTCAAGCATTGGAAATGTCGCTCAAGCGCCAGTGTGCGCATCTTTAGATACAGGAACTCCTGTAGTTCCGAATATTGGATTTGTGCCCGTTAAGGAACCTCAAGTCAGGATCGAGTCAGATATTTTGCTTGATGCTCAACCTTTTGCTAACGTTGACTTGACGCTAAGGGGCACCTTTATTAATTTGCGTAATCTTAATCAATTACTTGGCATGGGAAGTAAAAGCTGAGTCGCTGACGTCATTCAACACTACGCCCGTAGTGGGGCACCCCCATGCCAGCTTGGACCGCATCACCTGTAGCCCCTTCACTAAAGATTTCAAGAACTCTTAGAATCCACCGGACTTCAAATTGCCGGTGTTAGAAGCTTTCGATGGTAGAGAAAATCCTACTGTTCGTCTCATGCGCTACATGCGCTATATGGAAGTCCATTAAGTGTTTCCCGATTTACCTCACAAGCATTGTTGCTTTAAGGTTCAGACAGTTGGAATCAGAATCTATTAATAGCTGGAACATCTTGGTTCAAAAACACGTTAAGCAATTCAGATTTCACATCGCCCAACCAAGGAATTTCATGACTTTAACATCGGTTAGGCAGAGTCCAGGAGGGACTTTGCGTAAATTTCTTAAATGATTCGACGCGGCAGTGAATTCTGTTGGCAGGCCATATCCATCAATGGTCCTAATGGCTGCCGCCTTTGGCACTCACGACAAGGCCGACTTCGGGACTTCATTGCGACGAGACCCTACTAGGGACCTCACTGAATTCTACTTCGAAGATGAAAGATTTCTTAGGAAGAAGGGCTCCCGCGACGAAAAGCCCGTGCATTGGACCAACTCCACAGCAGGCTCGACGCCATCTACGCTCGACAAAGGCAAGGGTAGTTCTCAGGACAACCAAAACCCACGGCCACGCTTCGGGTCAAAGTTCCCAGTCTAAACTGAGCTCACTCATGTCCTAGAAAGGATTTATCTCGACATACATGAAACTGTGCCTTTCCAGAAGCCTCCCAGGAGAGACCCAACTCCACAACTGGCAAGCTCCGATAAGTACGGCTTATTCCATGAACTTGCAGGTCATGACACCGACCACTGCATGCAGTTCCGCGATCTTGTTGAAGTCCTTATCAAGCGTGGCAATCTACAATAGTACGTCCTTAATCCAATGACAACAGCTATACCACCTGCTCTGCCCCTACGACATCTCAGGACAGAGGAAGGACTAGTCGCCCCCAAGGCATGGTCATCGATTGAACTAGCTCTACAGATCCTCTTTGGCTATCTCGGACCCAGGTCCAACAATTATCTTGTTTTTATTATTGGTGGCCTATCGTCCTTCTTGCTTTTCCTATATGTAAACAAAGCAACAACGTCGGCCCATGCGCACAAAACTGGCTTGTGGTCTCCATTGTGTTCAGGGTTGGACAAATGACCGTTGTACTCATATGGAATCAATAAATTACAACTTTAGAGCTCTGGCTCCATACTAAATCCATCTAGTATAAACATAGGGCTCCGGCTCCACACTGGATCCATCCAGTATAAACATAGGATTCCGGCTCCACACTGGATCCATCCTGTATAAACATAACACTTCGGTCTCCCCCGCACTGGATCTGTCTAGTATAAACATAAGAATTTGGTCTTACCCTCCCTGATCAGTCAGGCATGAACTTTGAACTCCGGTTCTTAGCTTTAGGCTTCGGTCCATGACTTCCCCAAAAGGTTGGGCATCTCAGGTGCTGAGATTTTCTAAATGAATTTTCCAAACGTAAGAACTACCCGACTTGGTCCGCTGAGCACGGGAGTTCCTTATTGCAACCTTCCCATCAAGGAAATCATGACAACATGTCCCTTCATATGTACAACATAATGTAACTTGGTCCGCCAATTGCAAATTCCTCTTTTGCATGTAAACACTTGCTCAGGCAAAACTTAGCAAACCCATGGCTTCCTATTTCCTGGGTCCCAGGCATCCTGGGCTAAACACATCATCCAAATATGATCCTAGTGATTGCTGGATTTCCATTCTAATGTGACCGCAGTAATCGTCGAAGTTCTATTTTATTACGATCTCAGTGGTCGTCGATCTTCTACTCAAACACAACCGTGTGATCACAGAACTATCCCGGACTTTCTGGTTATTGGACTCTTGCAGTCCGCCGATTATCTGGCTATTCTGGATCATTCTGGTTATCCCTAAATAATCTGAAGCGATCGTCAACTTTCACTAGATTCCAGGCTTTGCATTTACCCATTTTCTTCGGCTAGATACCATCCAGCATGATCATGGCTCTTTGATTTTCTAATTATAGGAGTTCACTTCATACTTCTCCCAGCTTAGGTTTCTTAATTTCTGGTCTTCTCGCAAAACACATCTTCATTCACAAGCAAGATATGTTTTGGGGGTTAGAGCATTGACACTCTTTTTGGTCGAAGCCGTTATACGTCAAGGTTTGGTTAGCGACGCGCTCAAGCATCAAGAATGCCATAAGAAAATAAAAAGCGATTTCTTTAAAGTCCCGACGTGTTCAAAAAAGGCTTAGAAATGACACCGATTCGTAAAATCGTCGTCGATGAACTCGAAAAAACTGACGCGGTAAAAATAAGTGATCGACACGGTCCGATCAGCTCAAAATGCCTGAGCGTGCCGGTCTGATCACGTGGCTAAACTCGTAGTGCAAAAATATATGGTTTTGGCGAAAAGTAGTGCCACACACTCAAAAACAGCTGATCGACATGCGTCGATCACAAAATATAGTTTATGCGACTCAAGGCGCTGAAATCACGTAATTTGGTAAAAAGTGACTCGACACGTCGAAAATTCCTGATCGGCACGAGAAAACGTGAAAAACCACGTGTAAAATCTTGGCTGACCATTCTGGAAAATTTGTTAAATCTAGTAAACGTGGCACGTTTGGTACATTTGAAAAGTGGTAGAAAATATGGTTAGATCACCAAAAAACGTGTGTGCGGCTCGGCCCAATAACACTTGAAAACTTGGCTGATCACCTAAATCTGGCATGCTCAAACTCATGGATCGACACAGGAAAATGGCATGAGAACCCGTGATCACATCTGTTCTGGATACTCCAGAAAATTAACTTGGCAACCCAAGAGCTCGCATCGCATCACTCAGTGTGATGTGATTTTCTCCTGATCGCATCAGCCTCGGCACGGCTCTTATCTAATCTGCATCAAGGGATGTGAGATCTGGAAAGGAAAAGGGGTTCGAACTTTTTGGCTAAGTAGGGAGGCTATGCGAGATTTGTCAAGCGATTTTCCTATGATCGCATCAAGTGATGTGACATTTCCCTTGTGCCGCACATAAGTGATGCGATTTCTGGAGCGAATTGGCAATTTGGAAAATTCCAAATATTTCTGGCACGAGGCATGTGGCATGCGGATCAACGTTTATTGGTGGATCCACGCATGTCCGGCACGCGTTTTGCAGATGCGAATTTCCCAAATGGTGTGATGCGATTTTTTACACTTCATCATGATAAAGTGATGATATTTTTTGGGATGCGATGTGAGGGATGCGAAATTTCGTATCCCACCTCCCAAGGATACAAAATTTCGTATAATGGTCCTCAGATCTCACCTACTCTACCCTAACCCCCTACCTATAAATATCCCCTACCTCTTTCTTCAAAGGTGTTGGATTTTAATTGGATTTTGGACTTCTTGAAGCTTTTAAGCCCCATTAATGGCTTCCATCTTCTTCTCCATGACTATTGGACATAGTTTGGATCACTAAAACATTGCACAAACGTTTTCCACCAACTTTTGGATATTCAAAAGGACCTTTTCACATCTTTTGGACTGTTCTTGGATATTTTTTGATTTCTCAGACATTGGAGCTATTTCTTGGAATTGAAGCTACTCTTTGAGCATTGTTGACCAAGTCAATATTTTTTCACTTAACGAAGAAGAAGGGGATTTGGTCAATGTTTAGAGTTAAAAATTATCTATTTGTTCTACCATAACACTTTGTACACAAATATTGTCCTAACTTGTACAACTCTTGTAATCAGAAATTATTTGATGAATGATTACTATAAAATGGACGTAGGCGTTAGTGCCTAATCACTATAAAAAGCAGTGTTCTCCCTACATTACTTTACTTTGGATTTAGATTATTGTGTTTCTACTACAAATACAAGTGTATGTTGGCGTGTGATGAACCGAAGACAACTCCCCACATCAATAATATGTATATATTGGGTAAACGCATCGACGAATTTAGAATGCTTCTTTCATGAAAAAAATTGAACTAATCCTCGAAATGTATTCCTTTGCATCTTTACGTAATCTACTGCATGTATCTCTGCTCTATTTCATAATTGAAGATATATAAATATAATTATTTCGAAAATAAAAACAAAATAATTACATTAAAACTTGATAACACATATTAGGCTTGAAATTTATATTATTGTTATTTATTATCCAAGGCAAGCAGGTATTTTCGTGGATTATCCATTTATGAATTTCAATTAATTTGAATATGGTTTTGTTAGGACATGATAGCACTTCATTAGTAATTTATCTTTAAAAATAGATTAAAATATTATTTTCAAGTTGATACACTTTTGTTTCAACCAGACATACTGATGTAGCTAGCACAGTAGACCCGCAAAACTAGATCAACCCCGAACCTTCTAGCTTAGGTGAGACAGACACAGGACAAAAGAACCACTTGGCAATGAGGATCCAACTAGCCAAGATCCCTCATGCTGCGAACTATAGGTTTTCGTATAACTTGAAATCATGAGATCTACCAACACAAGCAACGCAGCAGGCCAGATTGACCCAGATGCGCCATCACGCAATATATCAGATGTGTTGTATGGAGTATGAGAGGGTTACGGTGTCTAAAGCAGAGTGGACCAGAAAATGGGCGAAGAGGAGATTAGGGTTCAAATGTAAAATCGAAATAAGGGTTCAGTAAACAAACCACACTGATGAAAGCAAGAGAGGTTGAAGAAGGAAGATTTAGAAGGAGATTTGAGAGGATATGAATGGAAGAGAAAAGAAATCGATGAAAAAAGAAAAGTGATTCTCTTGTCGCCACTAACGGTGGTTTACTGAACCTGAACCCTATTCCATGCAATGATTGAATCGAAATTTGTATTATTTTTATATATTACCAAATGCAAGCAGGTTTTTCATAGATCATCCATTTATGAATTTCCATTAATTCGAATATGGTTTTGTTAAGACCTAATGGCGCTTCATTAGTAATTTATACTTTTAACATAAGATAAAATATTATTTTCAAATAATAGTTGCATTAAGTTCATGTTGGTTGATGGCAACGACATTTACTAATCCAAATTGTACGTAATGATAATAAATGAATGACATGTGGAATTCAGACAGGATTATGCATGTACTATGAAGACCTGGGGAATTTGCGATCCTGGATATCGGCATACAACCCTATGTCGACTATTCAAGCATTGGAAGCACCAGATAGTCCATGAAAGAAATTAGAGGGTGAGAATAGATAAGATAGAAACTTAGAATAGAAGAAGAAGAAGAACATACAACATCAGAGTAAACACGAATCTCACAGCAGAATGAACAATATATAATAGATACATAACTTTGAAATAAACTCAGTATATGTATACAGTAACATCATCAGAGTATAACACTTACATCATAGCGGAAATAAACAATAGCTATAAAAATGCTGCTGAAGCCTCCTACTCCAGCTCCTTCTAGTGCATCTGTAAATCCCGACTACTTGACTGCTCGTACAAATTTGAGCACCCAAGAGTTTAGGGAAAACAAAATAAAACAAACTCCTGGTCAGTCATGGGACTGGTATGAGTAAACAATTTAAAACAGTTTGGAAAATTAAACGATATCTCATAAGACCACGGCGTCTAACAGAACGGGTTTTTGGCTTATGAGAATCCAAATCAATTTGATTTAACTTTCAAATCATTTTGAAAGAAACAATGATCTTCTATATCAAAACTCTTTTGGTATTATAATAGTGTCTATCAACCACAATATAATTATCATCTTGCAGAAAGCTTTCATCTCACGTTCCACATATATAATATACAATCAAAACCGCGAGCACTTATTGGGTAATGGATTTCCAACTATGACAAGGTATGGAACCACCTTCCAATAGTGTACCTCTAGGGAGGAATGCACTGGGTTCAACAAGAACATCTTGCAACCCGGCCACACATGACCGACCACTCATATTGCTTGAGTGTATCGAATGTATATCACTAACGGTTGGGATCAGCAACTGTTTCCTGAATGGGACAACATCGAATAGATTAAAGAATGAAATGAATATCTCTAGATAGGTGATAATACACCCTAATTGGCAGCCAACCACTTAGCCATGTTGCCTGCCCGATTTTTGTCATTTCCCGGTTGTGAGGCTAGAGGCCACGCTTATCTCTGACATATCACACAATTATTCACTTTGAATGTCACATCGTCATACCTGCCAAATCACAAATTGATTTCCCCAAAAATACAACGGGTATACAACTAAGAGAAATGAATTCCTCCGCCACTAAACGTATATACGTTTGAAGAGATCAACTTACGCGATCCATTAAATATAATCTATCAGATATTCTTCCATACAGGTCGTCCTGGGATGGGACAAACCGAAGGCACTATTCTGTAAACATGACAACCCTTGCATAACTCCGTCTTCAATTATCTTCATCATATTTGATCGCAACGCTAATGCCCATACAGAGTGGTTTTCAGATCATGAATCAGATCCCGGTCTCTCCACATTGACGACAGAATGGTCAAAATCTTCGATAGTAGGTGATTTAACTATCAAAGGAAAACATGTGTACAAACAACGGTCGTATTTTCAAATGGAAATCTTACCGAGCAAATGATCAATCATCACTGATCCACTTTGATTTAATTTGTCATTCAATTATCCATTTCCCTATTCTTGTTTCCATATATTCAACATCTCTTATTTTCTAAATTTTAGAAAATATATGTAATTAACATTAGAAAACATTTCCATTTCTTATTTTCTATATTAGAAAACATTTCTGATTCTTATTTGGAAAACATTTCCAAAAATCCTACATTTGATTTAACAGATGTTTAAATAAAACATCACTATACTAACTCAACTCATTACACTTATTAATTAGATTCCCTTAACCAACCTTCTCTACCGAACCTTAACCATCCCTTAGTTAAAACGAAGCCAATCAAATTGGGGTATAACTACCTCTCAGACCTTAACTGAACAACATTTCTATCTTAGAAACAGACAAGGTTCACCTTTTGAACCTTTAACAAACTTCCTTACGTAACTCTCTTTCGAATAAATCTCTATTCGTAACTCTTTCCTTCGATTAAACTATATTCGATAATCTCTCTTGAATAGCCATATTCGATTAACTCTATTCAATTAACTCTATTCAATTAACTCTATTCGAGTAACTCTAATTCGATTAACTCTAATCGATTAACTCTAATCGATTAACTCTAATTCGATTAACTCTAATTGATTAACTCCTTTCGAATAACTAAAATTCGATAACTCCTTTCAAATAAACTATATTCGATTAACTCCTTTCGAACAAACTATATTCGATTTACTCCTTTAACTCTATTCGAATAAACTATATTCGATTAACTCCTTTAACTCTATTCTAATAAACTATATTAGATAACTCCTTTCGAATAACTAATATTCGATAACTCCTTTCGAA
Source organism: Allium sativum (assembly GCA_030737875.1). Taxonomy (NCBI): domain Eukaryota; kingdom Viridiplantae; phylum Streptophyta; class Magnoliopsida; order Asparagales; family Amaryllidaceae; genus Allium; species Allium sativum. The sequence continues at coordinate 300,455,097 of CM060922.1, forward strand.
TAACTAATATTCGATAACTCCTTTCGACTAACTAATATTCGATAACTCCTTTCGAATAACTAATATACGATAACTCCTTTCGAATAACTAATATTCGATAACTCCTTTCGAATAACTAATATTTGATAACTCCTTTTGAATAACTAATATTCGATAACCCTTTCGAATAACTAATATTCGATAATCCTTTTCAATTAACTCTAATCGATTAACTCTAATTTGATTAACTCTAACTCTAATCGATTAACTCTAATTCGATTAACTCTAACTCTAATCGATTAACTATAACTCTAATCGATTAACTATAACTCTAAACGATTAACTCTAACTCTAATTGATTAACTATAATTCTAATCGATTAACTATGATTCGGTTAACTTCCTTAACTCATTTTGATTAACACATTTTGATAAACACATTTTGATTAACTACTTTGATTAAATCTACGTCCATATTCAGTTTCAAATATCGATGTTGAAATCGATTCATACTTCTCTATATAAGTCCTGACTTATATATTCTATTCATCCAATGATAAATATTTTATTTAATTTATAAAATATTATTTTTAAATTAATCTTCTCAATCTATTAGTTAGAATAAATTCTATTTAAAGTCTTTACTTTAAATCCATATCATGTTATACCCGTGCGCGAAGCACGGCTCTAAACCTTTCAAATGTAAAATTTTCTTTTTATACAATTCTATTCATTGTCACGTATTTCCTTTTATAATCTATTTATTTTTTAAATAAATATTTCCTTTATAATTTTATTTATTTTCTAAATAAATATTTCTTTTTTTAATTCTATCTATTTCATAAATAAATATTCCATTTATAATCTATTTGTAAATGTTTTACAAATATTTCCTTTTCACTTCTATTTGTAAATGGTTTACAAATATTCCCTTTTCAATTCTTTTTGTAAATGGTTTAGAAATATTACGTTTTCTATTTATTTCACAAATATTTCCTTTTATATTTGTTCTTTGATTTTATAAAAATATTTTCCTTTTTAAAATCCTTTTCCTTTTATATATAAAATCCAATGATTTTATATAAATACTTTATTTTCAAAATACACTTTGAAAACCCCCTTTTCTACATTCCATTATTTCTTACGGTATTTAAAATACCCAAATAACAATGATCGATATCATTCAATACACATAATCAACAAACAGATTATATATCCCATCATATATTACAATATATGAAAAGAACAGAATTATAAATATTGAGGAATGCAGTTGGATTCCTCCAACCTATTTCCCTGCATCACAGATGTTAAACAATACAATTAACATCAATTTCATTTAACTATGAAATATTCTGCTAAACATAATCAGTTTATATATATATATATATATATATATATATATATATATATATATATATATAAGCAGATCTAAATTTCAACCAATTACTTAGCAGTTCAACCAAACAGTCAATACACAACAATCAATCATCATTTATCAGTTCTAAATATACGTTATAAAAATATGAACTAATAGAGTTGGTGAGTTTTACTCACTTTGGCGATTTATCGTTAAATATCGATAACCGTTGTCGATTCAGATCGGACAATTTATTTTGCTATAAATTGTAACGGACTCCAATTTAGTCCTAGTCAGTTCCATTGCGTAGCCACCGTCCATACGATCCCAATGGATCTTGTTTCGTGGAGTTTTGATGACGTATGGACAAGTTATGATATTAACAGTCTTATATACTAATTTTAAAAGAATCAACTTGAATTATTATCAAATGGGCCTCACCCTAGATAACGTCGGCCAATCTCAAACTAAAGAGCCCAATCCGCGTGAAAAAAGCTTCTTCCTTCCTGATAAATGCGAGCTGCTCTTCACATTTCAAATGGCCATTGTGCCATTTTAAATCAACACGATTGCTTTAATCTCCTTACTAAAAATCACACTAAAATTATCTGTAAACTTCTCTCCTGAATCTCCACCTACTCATCCCCTTCACCTGACATTCGTTCCTCCCCTCGACATTGCGTCAAAAATGGATTCCGCACCCTAGAAGCTAAGTTATGACATCAATGTATATCGAACTCCCCCGAAATTTCATACGAGATGTGGAACTACCCTAGAAGATCGAATCCATCCCTTAAATCTCCAAAAAAACCATCTTATTTCGAGAATTTCTGAACCCTAGGACACAAAGCAAATCACTGTGTGAATATCGTAGCGAACGAAATTGATCGATGCCACCAAAATGTACACCAGCTTGAAGAGAATTGCCTTACGAGTTCGAAAATCTTTATGTGATGATTTATAGATTTTTATCCAATTATCTTTGGATTTTTGAAGTGAAGATCACTCACGTAATATTTTGTGTTTCACGAAGAACATAGCGGCGCAAAATCCTTTGACCACAGAAAAATGTAATTTAGGGTTCGGAGAGTTTGGAGTATTTATATAGGAGGATTTAGATATATTTTTTCCGAATATTATATTAAATTATAATCAACTACTGTTTTTATTTGTCCTTTAAAATTCTTGTAATCACACATGACATCCAAAAATCACGAAACTGGACATGCAGCTACCATTCGACATTACGGACCCAACGAAAATGGTTTCGTCGAATTCCGACTCCATTTGCTCACACAGCGTATTTTTAACCGTCAAAATATTGACTGTTTTTCACATTAAAAATCCGTACAGCCACATACTGACTCTAAAAATCACAAAACTTGGAATCTAACAATAATTTAATGTTACGGATACAACAAAATTAGTTTCGTCGAAAACGGAGGTCGTTTGCAAAACTGGCTATTTCTAAAGCTCTAAATAACCCATTTAATTATATGAATATATTTAAAAATAATTAAATTAAATATTTATAAATAAATATTATCGTACATATTCACATAGAATATCACACAGCTCCATATCGATATTTATAACTCGATATTCCAAATCCAGTGTTACATCAATATTCGATTTATATTAAAAATCCATTTAAAATATAAATAAATCGATATAAATTGTAAACGAATTCCATAGTGACTTTTCTAAAATTTGATTTGGACATAACTCAAGACCTACACGATGAAATCCCGATTTTTCTCTTCCACTAGAAAAATATACTTCACTAGCTCCTAACGTTTCTTATTTCACAGAAATCCGATTTAAAACGGATTCTGTATATTTAGTTGAAGTTCGAATCGCCGAATTACGAACTCCAGCGCCATTTCGAGCTCGATTATAATTATAATATAATTATACGTTCAACTGATGTTATTTAAATAATATATTCATTATTCTAATTCAAATTCTAAACTGAATTATATATTTTGAATTGCCCAATTCACACCATATTGCCATTTCAGCTAATTCTGATTATTTCAGAATTATATTATTATAATAATTAAATATTCAAAGTTATTTATTTAAACCACCATTAAATCCTCTAAATCACTATATAAATAATTAAGTAAATTAATTATTATACTGTAAATATACGGGACATTACACGTACATCGAATTTATTTTATGTTCGGAGGTACTATCTACATATTTCACTTAAAATAATCTTCATTTTCAACAAAATTTTGATATGATATATGACTTTGTTCAAATATAACTTAAGGTCAAAACAATTTTTTTGCTCTTTGCGTGGAAACATTGATTCCATTATTTTTAAATTTGCATTTATTTGACGATTAATTATAGAACTTTGTTTGAAATATTAAATAATCACCCTACATTGTTATGTAATCGTGAAAACGGTGTGTCTTATGTCTTCAATTTCGTAACATGATAGATGTTTGGTGGGTTATTATTTGATATGTGATAAAAAAACAATATATGTTATTACTATAAATAAATTCAATATTTTCAGTATATACAACAGATATGAATTAATTGTTCAATGGCGTAGGTTGAAATTGGAAAACCTTCATCACTGAAAAGTTTTTATTCTTATGCATACCTTCAGAGATAAGAATGAAAAACCACTAATGCAACCAATTTCTCACAAAGCTTATAAAAGATGAAGACACCAATTTTTCTTTCTTAATTGATCTTTTTTAATCGTTTCCATTTATTTTTTATATGGAAAATAGAGAGATCAGATGTTATAATTTGATGAATTTAAGCAATAACATTAATTAATTATGTATATTATTTACTTTCTTGTTAGAAAAAAATCAAATCCTGGTCCTTCTATTTGCAATCCACTTGTATCTAATAACCAAAACATAATCAGTTTAGTTAATCAAAAGATTATGTTTAATGTCTAGATCAAAATTGCAATCTAAGACTTCACTTCTAATTCAAGAATAAATAACCTGCATCCACCCTCTTTTTTTTTTCGTTCCCAGCAAAAACTACAAAACACTGTTTAACATCCATGCAAAAAGCTGAAAAAAGAGACAAAAAAACAAGAAGGAAAATTGGTAGTGACTCAAAAGCATTTTCTTACAGGGAAGGCGTTACATAATCCTCTCCCTATATTAACTCCATCTTCTTTCTTCACTCTCATCGGCCACTCAATTGCACTCCGCGACCATGGATAACAGGATGACCTGTTCTTTAAAGATCCTACTCTCATATACTCTTCCACAATTGCTATATCGGCCAACTATGAGTCGCTATTTGAAAACCCTCACCCAATTCAATATTGCTACCTTCTCCCTGTGCTGTAGGTGATACCTGAAATTACTCAGATATCATCCACCTCATTCACAGATCGTTTCCATCACCTAACCCTGTCATAAAAAGCTCTTTCTCTCCACCTCTAATCAGAATCAATAATCAACAAACACCCTCTATTAACTACCAAAATAACTCCTCCCAAGCTCCTTGTAACAACCCGGAAAATCTGGGCCAGTTTGAAATTTTTATTTTGGCAATTTTAGCGGATTTTGAATATTTAAAATGAATTATTTTAAATAATATCGACGAGAAATTTATTTTGAATAGAATTCGACGTATATATTATATACGTCGTCGTTAGAATATATAATAATTATATATAATTATAAAAGGAATAGAAAATGGCGCGGTAGTTCGAAAATTCGATTTCTAATTTCAAATGAATATACAGAATTCAATATAAGTCAGAATTGAACGAAACAAGAAATATTTGAATCTGTATAACTATATCTTTGTAACGAAGTTAACAAACTGAGATTTCATCTTAGAAATGATAAGATATGTCCAGTTTAAAATTAGAAATAGTCGCTGTGGAATTTATATATATTTTTATATATATAAAGCCCTTAAAAATAGCAATTTTGCAAACGACCTCGGATTTCGACGAAACCGGTTTTGTTGGGTCCGTGATGTATTGAACATCGAAGTAAAAATTCGATTTTTATATATTGAATAGCGAAGTAAAAATGTGATTTTTACGTATGTAGAGAATACGGGCGAAAGCGACAAAAAGGCGAGGTCGATGAAGATTTCTATCAAATGAAGTGCCGGGGAGCTAGGATAGCTATCAGTGAGAACTCCTCACCTTTCAATTTAATTTTTCTAGTTATATATATACTAGGATGCAGACGGTGCTTAGTAGCACCCGACACCCGTCATCCACAGACCATGGATGGCTTGTTTGTTAAATTGTTTGGTTGTGTAGTTAGTTATATGATTTGATTTGAATGTGGTTTGTGGTGTGAAAAATCGAATCGATAAATTGGTTAGGATTAGACGTGCGCCGTTATAAGGCGAAGGAGTAAGGCTAGGTTAGTCCCTTACTCCAAATTTTGTGGTTTGCATAACGAATTGTTATGATTGATGTGTGAATGGCGTGGGCCTTCACTAGACCGGGGATAAGGCTAGGCCTCGTCCCGTTTCTAGTATCGTGCCGTTATGCCGCCGAAATTTTCTAAAATATGTTAGAAAATAAAAATATCATTTTATTTGTGTAAATGAATAATAGAAATTCATATGTTGAAATAAAATGTTTTATCGTTAAAAAATATAATTTTTAATGTGAATATGAATATAGTGAAAGTGAATAAAATAAATATTCATTTACAAACCAGACGGTTTGTTTATGTACACTTATTTGAAGGACATTGATTGGGTCGATAAATTTTACACATCGCCCAACAGCACAAATAAAATATGTGTTTGATTGTTTGAAACCCCACACGGGTGTTGGGATGAAATTTGAAGTTCACTCATCCCAATTGATTGAATATGTCGATCGGTTGATTGACAGGCTGTTTTAAGCGTTGGATATCTAAATTTGATGCTTATACAGTGTAGTGCACTTTGGTTGATGGTTGATTATTTTTCCATGCTATTATATACATGTGTTGTATGAAAATCCATATAATTAACTTTATATGGTAATTGATTGGGCCTCATTCCAGTTTTAAAATAGAAATATTTGAAATAGAAATATTCGAAATGGAATATTTGGAAATATCAATATATGAAGCCGTGTTGATTAGATTGACGCCATTTTGACGTGAACAATATTTATATCGATTATAAAACGATTTCGAAATGAATTGAATTGAAAACGATTTCGAAATGAATTGAATTGAAAATGATTTCGAAATGAATTGAATTGAAAACGATTTCGAAATGAATTGAATTGAAAACGATTTCGAAATGAATTGAATTGAAAACGATTTCGAAATGAATTGAATTGAAAACGATTTCGAAATGAAATGAATTGAAAACGATTTCGAAATGAATTGAATTGAAAACGATTTCGAAATGAATTGAATTGAAAACGATTTCGAAATGAATTGAATTGAAAACGATTTCGAAATGAATTGAATTGAAAACGATTTCGAAATGAATTGAATTGAAAACGAATTCAATTTGAATTGAAATTTGAATTGAATAGGAACGAATTTATAGAGAAGAATTCAATTTTGATTTGAATTGAAAAGGAAGTTGAAATTGCTTTTGAAACGAATTTTTTAAAACTATTTATATAATTCGTTTTAAATGGAAATCGACGGAATATATTATATATATATTATATATATAATATAATGGCCTGAATAGAACGCGCCGCGCCGCGGCAGTTCGTGAATTTCGACCATTTATTTCAAACGGACATTTCGGGAGATCCGACCATCGGATTCTCCTAAAACCGGAACCGTTGGGTTCGTATCGAAAAGAGCTTTCTAATGAATGTTAGAAATTTGAAATCTAACGGTTGGATTTGGAGATACGTCCAAATCAAATTCGAAAAAGGTCGCTGTAAGTGCAGTTCGATGGCCGTTAATGGAAATCGACTGTACGGGCCTTGATAAAATTATTAAAAATAGTAATAATTTGTGTAAAATCATAAGAAATGATTTGTGAAAGTTTGGGATGAAAATCTCCATATTTGAAAAGATAAAAATAGATTTTTATCGAAATGAACTAGTTTTGAACTAGAATTATAATTCTATTTATTTTTAAATAAATAAATTGAATTTGAAATGGTTTTGAAAATAACCAAAATTTCCAATGATTGCATTGGAGTGGATTTGAATCGAAATTGTCTTCGGAATATTTCGATGTTGGAATTCGTGATATTACAGGTGTTGTTATGGAAATTTGAAAGATATATATTTGTATCGTTATTTCCAATACGACATTTGTTAGTCGTAGAATTCGATATTGAATATAAGCCGATATATTTTCTATTCAGAGCCTTGTATTGAATATCGAATGTGATTTGGGTTTGTCGTGAATGGTGTCTTCACTAACACTGTTCTTGAACCCAGTTGAGAAAAGATTAAATCTTTTTATTTAGATTTAATGAAGTGTACCAATTAAATGATATTTAATTGGAATTGAATTGGTATTGATTTTTGGGTTTATAGTGAACAGTGTTTTAAATAACACTTGTTCTTTAACCCGATAATTAATGGAATGTGATTTGGGTTTGTCGTGAATGGTGTCTTCACTAACACTGTTCTTGAACCCAGTTGAGAAAAGATTAAATCTTTTTATTTAGATTTAATGAAGTGTACCAATTAAATGATATTTAATTGGAATTGAATTGGTATTGATTTTTGGGTTTATCGTGAACAGTGTTTTAAATAACACTTGTTCTTTAACCCGATAATTAATGGAATGTGATTTTGGGTTTATCGTGAATCGTGTTTTAAATGACACTGATTCTTTAACCCAGATAATGATTAAAACTAAGTGTAGTTTTAATGAATCTTTAATTAGATTGAAAAGATCGAGAATGGAGTATCACCAGTTTTGCTCCAGGCGATAGATAAATCTTTAATTAGATTTGAACGTGAAATTTAGAAATTAACTGTCGGTTAGCCAAGCAGAATGGTTTTCTGGATATTGATCTGATGTTGGTTTCGGCCTTCGGGGTTAATATTTGGGGAATTATTCTCTTGATTAATTTACGGTTAGTGACTAATGAATTGGAATGAGGCGTATGTTGTGTTTGTGTAACACTTATTTAAAATATACGCGAGTTATTCGGAAAGACCGGGTTCATCCCATTCTGAATAACTGATACGACGATAAGTCGAAGATGAAAACGATGGTCGAAGACCGGAGGTCTTCACGTCGTTTGGGTGATAACTGATGATCTTGATTGGGCTGTACACCCAAGAAGATGGAAACAGTTGGTGATCGTCCAGACGTACTTGGAGATCGATGGATATGCGGGGTACTAGGTGCCTCCGGTTTCGTTCAGCCCCAGGACGGACTTGTAAATGGACTGTGTGTCTGACATCGGATTTCATTCTGTGTGACTGATATCGGTTGCATAGGATGGTTTGCCTGTGTGGCATGCTAAGATGCAAATGATCAAGGCTTCTGTTGAAAAGCAAAGTCTTGTGGTGATGATCAAAGCACGGCCTTTGTGGCGTAGCTTTGTGTAACGTTTACCTCGCGTGTTTCACACCCGGTATGAACCAAAAACGGGAGACGGACGTCAGGGAGGGCATGCGTTTCTTTCTAGCTAGAAGTGGCGTCAGTGGTTTTACACGCCCTGACGAGTTTGACTTATGTGGTTGTTGCGGTTGCGAGGCGCCTCGGTTATATCGGTTTCGGCCGAATGCATTCTGGTCGGCTGACGGACCAGACTTACACCCCATAGGGTGGGGAGACGTAGAATTCAGGCATTTTAATCCACATCGGTGGACCGGCCCTGAGGATCCAAGGGCCCACCTGAGTCTGGGTCCTGAGGCTCGGGCTAGACAGTCTCGAATCGGTGGAGGACTATCTTTTGCCTCGGTTCATAGACGGAAATCCAATTTCCAAATACGTGACTTTGCGATTTCGATTGTATAACCTATATATGGCAACATAGTGGTATGGGGCATTTATGCCGCCTATGATTGATACTTATGATTTGAAGTTGTTTCATACACTATGCACTTATGATAGTATCAAATGATTTGTTTTAAACGTATCAAGCATCCTTTGGCTGTTATAAGGGAAAACCCTATCCCCCGGCTTGCGTTGCATTGTGTGATAGGACCTGGGTCTTATAACAGCTTCATTTTTCTTTATTTAGCATTGCGCTGTTTGTTTTATGCACTGGTATTCTTGGGAGGAAACCCGTTCCGTGTTATACGGCGTGGTCCCTTGATTTACCTAATGATTTAAAATAAAGATTAATAACTGTTTTAGTTCTCACACCAGTCACATGACTGACCTGGAGTTTATTGTTTTAACCTAAACTCTGGGTGCCCTTATTTTGACACGGGCAGCTAGTAGTTTCGGTTTTGCAGATTTTATTCACAGGATCCTGGTTCACAGCTGGAACGATATCCGGAAAGCTTTGTATCCGTATATCTCATTCTAAGTTGTGTATTGTATTATTTTCCGCTGCGATGTATTTAAATGTAATTTAAATCTCTGATATTTCTGTGTAATATTCATTTATACTCTGTATATTCTTGTAATCTGATGCATTGTTGTCATATGCAATGAAATGTTCTTCTGTATGCGTTCTGTTGTGGCTTGTTCTCGAACTATCCGACGCTTTCCTTTACGGGGAAGTTGCGGGTCTTTACACTCCTCCTCCTGTTATCCTTGAAAGTAGCATCGTAGGGCGATTTGATAACTCTAGTGAAATGCAGCAGCAGTTGGCGGAGAATGAGATGAGGCAACATCAAAAGGATCAACCGCGGAGAGTGCTTCGAATAGTAAGCAAGAGGCTAGACTGCGGGTACAATTGCTTTGAATAGTAAGCAACAACAGTTGGATTAGATTAAGATGAGACACACAATGTGAAACAGGAAAAGGTTGAGATTAGTTGTTTTATTTCATCCAAGCCTTGAGACATATATACATATACTGTAACCGTACACTATTAGATACAATTTGAATATTGCTACAAAATAGTACAACTCCTAAAGTCTTGGTCAATCTATGAATATGTGCTACCGCCTTGGAGTGTAGCTGAAGAATTGTTCCATATATTTGAAGAATAGTTCCACATATTTTAACATCCCATGTTAAGTTGGCGTCGGGAGAGAACACTACTACAAAAGTGGGCATATTCGACATTATTTTTATGTGGCCGTAGATCAAAAAAGCGTGATCGTAGGCCATTTTTTCAAATAGGCAACACCAGAGGGGCATGGCATCCACGACTGTTGCATTAGCCCTCTAAGGCAATGCTTTTGTTTATCAACGACCACGGAAAGAAAGTGTTGCATTATAACCTTATTGCAACCGTATATGCAAGTAATGCAACAACACATAGCGTTGCCTTAAGCAGAAGACAGAGCCTGGCTTCTAAGTCATGGTAGTAGGGCCCACATGAACTTTCCACGTCAACTGCCAATGTGTCACATGCCACATCATCTCTCCACGTCAGCTGCACATGTGTCACATGCCACGTCAGCTATCCACGTGGCACCATGTAAGTTATGGGCCCCACGTGCCGTACCATTGTGGACTTAATAATATTGCACTTAATGCAACACCACAACACCATCTAATGCAACACCACAACACTGTAATGCAACACCATAACACCATCTAATGCAACAACACAACACTGTAATACAACACTAGAAAAATCAACTTCACTAGTAAAAAATCAAACGCAACACCACAAAAAATAAATTGTAATACAACCATGTAATTACAAATTCTGCAGTGTATATATACAATCAAAAACATTGTACCACATTCATACATATATACCAAAATATTCATACAATGATTCTACCCAAAACATTCATCACCACAGTCAGACCAACCAGTTATATATACCAACTCACAAGTGTCATCACCAACACATACCACAAGTGCCATCACCAAAGCATAACACAAGTGTCATCATGAACACATAACACAAGTGCCATAATTTGAAAGAACAATTCGAATATATCACAAGTGCTAACACATACCATGCAAATACTTCATTCAGTTGCCGGGGTTGCAGGAGTACCAGTGTCATCTTTATCACTTGTTGTGGTGACACAAAAGTCTCCGACATCTAAATTACGATCTGGATTGGCTTCATCTAGCTTTTTTAACACCCATGACATGTTCTCTTTCACTTTTCTGTTCACCTTTTCTTCCAAATCCGCCTCAAGCTCTTGCCTTATTTTTTGGGTCAACTCATGCACATAACTGTCTGAAGAACCAGGAGTTGTTGGAGACTTTTCAACCATTTTACCTCGCCTTCCTATAAGCCAGTTCCGTGTGTTGCTCTTCCCACCAGGGATAAGTGTATCTGCCTCAGCAATGTTTCCTTCATCCACCATTGCTTGAATCTTTGCCTACAAAACGAAGACCAGGGAAGTATATATATATAAATAGGCAGCTGGCAGGAATGAATTTATTAACAGAACTGGTTTTCTTTCAAACTAACTATGTGTTCGATTTAATAAGCAGCTGCAACAAACGTACAATGTGCCAATTATACTGACACAAGTATTGCTATTTCAGTATCTAATGTACTTACGTATTTGGCCTTAAGTTCATCCGTATTAGTCTTGTAAGTTCTCCCCAGTTCTCGTTTATACGTTTCCAAATAGACCAAGGCAACGGATGGGGCGATTTTTTCTAGGTCCTTCTTTCTTTGCCAAGTATTAGCATTACCAAAAATTAAACATAATTTTTAACATTTAATGTTAAGAATTTACAAATCTATTTGCGGCCTATGAACATTGTGACAATGATATAAAATATAATTCAATGATATAACAAATTAGAATTATCATGTGGCCAATTCAACTCAATCACAAAAAAATTTAACTTAAGTTCAAAAAACACATACTATCTGTTCTTTGGCTACTGCATGAATTTTGGGACCGATGGTATATGTCTCATTTAATGAATTTCAATGCGCAGAATTAGTCTCAGCTAAGGGCCTAGAAATCCAAAAAAATAATTAGAACTAAACAAGGATAACATGAACTACTAAAGAAAAGATTAGCACTAAACAAGATAATGTGAACTACTAAAGAAAAGATTAGCAGTAAACAAGATAATGTGAACTACTAAACATTATACAAATGTGAATATCATTAGTTTTCTTTTGTGGTCACATTAAAGCCATACTAGAACTGCTTCATCCCCCCAGTATTCCAAGAGCATTTTAAAATCCTCCAACGGAAATGTACTAGGCCTATTTGCAAGCCTTTCCTCATCAATTAAATAGTTTTTATAACACCTTGCTTTGACGCGAGACCTATACTACCTCCAAGAGTCGTTAAGTGTGTTCAAGACCCACTTGTGTCCTTTCGAAATGGTATACCTAGCCTACAACATATCAAACACAAAGTTCAAGAAATAAACTAATTAATTAAAACCAAACATTTAGGAAGTCAGTTGAACTACGGTTTAGGGTGATAGATTGTATTAGAGCATATTCCAACATTTGTCGCTTTAATTGATCAGGAACAACAAGCCAATTGATGTAAGTAAGAGACACATGATCCTTTGCTAGTGTCCCAAGAAAATTACTTAACTCCATAATATTATCAGATATTGGCTGACCATCCTCATTTTACTCAATGACTACTTTATCATCAGGGGTTCTCTCATGCACCTTGGCCATTTTTTTACTTCCCTCTAGGTTTTTTTGGACCTTGTACTTTATATACCAGGTTCAAAAAATTGAATAGAAAATTAATGTATGGAATTACAAAAATATAATATGCATGCAAAACTTAAAATAGACACACTCGATAGTGCAGTGCACAGATAAAGAAACATTGTACATGTACCCGCTTCATCTTCTTGTGCAATCCATTCCTGCTCTAATCGATCAGTAAGATTTTCCATTGCTGGAGGCGCTTCAACATTCTGCAGTTGGCGTTTCCGCTTCGCTAAATAAGCAGCAACTGAACCAGCAGGTTCACATGGATTGATTGATTATTTGAACGTTTTGCTACATGTAGGTTTTAAAACGGGTGGACGAGACATTATGGGTTTTAAAATTCCTGATAAAACGGAGTAGGTTTCGTCAATTTCTTTAATATTTCTGCGAATTTCTCCCGGTTACTGAGTTTCTTTGGAGTGGGAGTGCGTGTCATCAACTCCTTGTTAGAGCCAGCTTTCTTTGAAGGGGGATGGGTCATCTCTTCCTTCTCAATTTCAATGGAGCATTGGTTCGCGAACGAGTTCTTGGTCCAGGTAAAGGATCCCTTGACTTAGCAACTTTGATTCCCTATAATTAAGTCGAAGTTAAAGATTTATTACATTCATAAAGGCAAAGACAACAAGTAATAAATAAATAACTTTTTTATACTTCCGAATCTGATGAATCATCACTGACATCTTCACTAGCTTTTTCTGGGATGTATTCATCACGTCCAGCAATAACTTTACCTTTATCTTTCCTATTTCGTGCAGCGGCCTCTTGCATACAACTAACCAATGAAGGCACCCTAAGTGATCTACTAATTGCATCATTTTCTTGCATTCGCACGATTCACTCTTGTTCATACTTCGTCAAAGATGATGGTTGTGAGAACTGCAAACAGATTAGCATTATTACTCACCATCGATGATAAATTTAATCTAGTTAACCAAATAGAGTCGAGTATAAACAGTTCTTGCAATTTTGACAGAATGCATGCACAAAGAACCAATAGTTACTTGAATTAGTTGCAACCTTCATGGTCGGAATAGGACATCAACACAGTAATAGAAAACACTAAAATGCAGTTCTTGCTTTTACGTGCATAATTTTAATAAAAAGTAGTTTGAAATACAAGATTTCATCATGATCAATAAAACTGAAATAAAAACTGAAAAATACCTGAACATCAACTTCATTCTCTCAGGTATCATCATCATTATCTGTTTCATTTTCTACCTTTAATTTCCTCCTGGTTCCTTTGTCTGTCATAGTAACATCTTCGTCATCATTATTCATATTAGGCTCCGGCGATAGTTTCTTCTGACCCACTTGAGTTGGGTTGTTTTTCATCATTTTGTGTTGTTGCCGAAGTCTATGTGCAGTAATATACTTGTGCTTTGCAACCGGCTTCTTAGCAGAACCTGTAACAATAAAAATAATAACGATGGCCTCCTTCATAGTTCTTTACACACACATGCATATATATATATATATATATATATATATATATATACAAGAATGGATCTATCTCAGATATACATATATACCTTGAATTATGTTTTTCCTTGGCTGTATGACTACACGTGGCTGTAGTTGAATCAACTGCTCACTGTCTTTGTCAACGGTGTTGTTAATGTAAAAACCCACTTCTTCTTCCTTATTGCAGCCCTGTACGTATTTGTTTACGTCCTTGTCATTCAATATCAGCTGTCAGCCACCCCTCGTTCCTTTGCTGACATAGACTCCTCCTATTTCAGTGTAATGGAGGCAATCTTTAACAAAGTTAACAAAGTCCATAAGCACACTGTACGAAAAGCGGTCTACATCATATATTTTTTTTACTACGAAGGATTCTCCACTGTTGTAACATGTCCTTCAAAACTGTCCGCCATGATGCAGTTAGATATTTATAAGTTCATTCATCCTGTACAAAACGAATACATTAAAACAAGGTACACGCATGTTAAAGTGGACAAAAAACAACTAACATTTTGGTTTATAAACAATTTAGATGATAGTAAAGAAAGACATTAAATCATAAAATATGTGAACAATGTAGATTGCATTATGAGAAAAGAGTGCCAAATACATTCATCAAAGAAAATAATTTACAGCTAAAACAGAAAATGCCAAATACATCACAAATTGAACAGATTAGACCAAATTAAAGCAATAAGAAAGTGGAATATTTTGTCCTAACGAGACAGAGCAGGATCAGGAACTTCTGCTTCTAGTTTTGTTTCTAGTTGTATCACGGGGACATCATCCCTAATCCAACCCCCAAAAACTTCTGGTTCTAGTTCACCACCTATACCCATATCATGTGAATGTGTATTGCTCATGTCTTCATCCATTGCATTCTGATTTTCAGTATCACACCAATCTCTCGGCAATTTTTAATAATGTAATGAATGTTCTTTTCAACTGCATCTTCCACATAATACTTGCTGCACTTGCGAAGACAGGACATAAGGACCAACTTTATGGCACTTGCTAAAATTTAATCGAGTAAGACCATATAAATCTTTTTCCTCTTGGTACCAACAACCCTTAAAAAGGACCATGGTGAAAGCTCACTAATAATCAAGATCAAAAATTTCTTCAATTAATCTGCAGTAATTGACATCACCCACTATTGGGTGTTGGTCTTTCGAACTTACAAATTTGGTTGTTTTGGCAGTGAAAAATACACCACTATTTTGTGTGGTACATCGAGAATCTCAAAATTTTGTGTGGAATCTATATCCATTTACTATGTAACAGGTAAACTTCCTAGCTATTCGATTAGGGCCTAAGGCAAACACCTCTAAATCTCTTGAAATATTGTCCTTTTTCAGAACCTCTTCTTTTAGCCAATTCCAAAACTCTTCGAAATGCTCTCATTCCCTCTTGTATCTTCTTGGATTTGCAAGACCATCCACAAAAGCTCAATAAACTCTAAATAATAATTAAGGTCAAAAAACTACGAAATGCAGATATTAACTTATAGTTAAGGAAAATGATAAAGAAACTTAAGAACTTATTCGATCAAATTCTCAATTTCTTTATTATCGAAATTGAATAGAATATAGCGATGCGTTTCCTTCCAATCTGCATCTTTCAAATTGAACATCTTTCCATCTTTATTCTTCTTTGTTCCAATATGATATTCCAAATCTGTTGGACATCTTCCAAAATCAATTGACATGTCTTTTTATTCCTCCATCAATGCTTAAAAATCTTGAACAGAAGGCCACACACTCTTCTGCCAAGTAACCTTCAGTAATCGAACCTTCTGGTCTGTTTCTATTTCACACATAAGATTTCAAATTTCCTAGATATCACTCAATTGGATACATGCATCTAAGGTGTTCAGGCCCGCAGTATTCGATTTCTCTGCATAAATGAATAGGCAAGTGTACCATCATATTGAAAAAAGCCTATGAAAAAATCATTTCAAAATGACAATGTATCTCAGCAATTTCTTTTTGCAGCCTCTTGATATCATCCACTTCGATAACCTTGATTCATAATCCTCTAAGGACTGCACTAAATATAATCACTGATAATGCAGCCTTGGGTTTTGACGCTTTCTTCACGGTAAATTGTAACAAATAGTGGAGTATGAAATGAGCATCATGGCTCTTATATCCCACAACTATTCTCTCTTTTATGTGCATGTACCGATTAACATTCGAGGCACAACCATGGGGAAGTTTGGCATTCTTCAATACAAAGCAAAATATTTATTTTCCTTATTTGTCACATCAAATATTGTAGCTCTAATTTCAATATGCTTCCCATCACCACATTCAACATGATGAAGGGCCTTTCTTATGCCCAATTCATGTAAATCCAAACGAGCGTTTAGGTGATCCTTCGACATGCGACCTATATTAAGTAAAGTATCTAATATTTTGTCGCATATATATTCTTCTCTATGTGTATGGCATCCAGATTATGTCGAAGGGGATTATAACACCAATATGGTAAGTCAAACAATATTGACCTTTTTTTAAAAAGCCATCACCTTTACTCGATTTCTTGGTCTTATCTCCAAACTGATTTTTGAATCCCCACAATAACTCTTTAATATTTGTTCTTGATAATATTTCTGGAATGCTCCACATTTCAGTTTCACCATTAAATCTCCTCTTATACAGCCTCCACTTATGTGTTGGATCATGAAACTTTTATGGTGCATATAACACCTTTTTTTGCTATGCTTCAAATTGAAGAAGTTTCATAAAGGCATACTGGACAAGCTAGATTACCCTTCGTGCTCCAACCTGACAACATGGCATATCCCGGAAAATCACTAATGGTCCATATGACGCTTGAACATAAACTAAAATTCCCATCAGTCAAGGAATCATAAGTTTCGACGCCAACATTCCATAATGCGTTCAATTCCAGAATTAAAAGCTGGATATATACGTCAATAATGTTCTTTAGAGAATCTGGACAAGATATTAATGTTGAAAGAATCAATTTCTCTTGTTTCATACATAACCAAGGCGGAAGATTGTAGTTTATATACACAATTGGCCATGTACTATAACTTAAATTCATTGAACGATATGGATTAAATCCATCATATGCTAGACCCAATCTAACATTATGATATTCTAATGAAAAATCAGGATAGCGAGCATCAATCATCTTCCATGCCACAGCATCAGCCGGATGTCTTAGTTTTCCATCTTCTTTTCGTTCCACTTGGTGCCATCTCATAAGTTTGGAATATTCTTTGCACACAAACATCCTTTGTAACCTTGGTCTTAGTGGAAAGTACCTCATAACATTGCCGACACTTTGGGAATCGACTTTAGTGGATCATTATTATCAATGATGTCTTCTCTTTCTTTTACAGCTCACCTCAAAAACTACAAATGTCACAAGCCTCTTTATCTTTATTCTGTGCCTAATATAACACGCAATTATTTAGGAAGGCATGTATTTTATGGTAATCAAGACCTAATCCTTAATGACATTCTTTGCAGTGTAGGAAGACAAAGGCAGCTGGGCATCAGGAAAGACTTCTTTTATAAGCTTTAGTGATTCCTCAAACACAGACTCGCTAATTCCATAAGCACACTTTAAATGATAAAGACTGATTAAGAAACTTAGTCGAGAAAATTTAGTGCACCAGGATATAGCGGTTTTTTCTTTCTTTAGCATGCCAATAAAATTTCTCAGCCTTTGGATTTGGTTCTACCTCAAAGTCCCTAGGATTTTGACCAAATTTGTAACCCCTACATTTGAGCATTACATCTAAATTATCCTTAAAATCCATCTCCGTTGCACAATCCATATGGTCATCAACACCTATTGATTTTTTCTGTGAAACTTCACAAATCCACCCGGTATGTAATGGAGAAGGGCCATTAATAATAAGATGATCGTATATGACATTTTCACAATACCAATTACGTTCTGTACGTTTTTTGCAGGGGCACTTCATCTCTCTTCTACTTTATAAATGTGAAATGCATTTCTTAGAAAAGCTTTTACCCCTCTTGCATATTCTGCACTCGATCCGAATGTCCTATCCATATGTAATACTCACAATCCATTGCCACAATCTAACCACGACCTAGTAAAACTAATTTTGATAGCACTAACAGTTTCAAGACACGAAAAGGGGCTACCTTGTAAGGTTTGATTAAATTAGAAATAAAAACAAAACAAGTTAATAATTTACAAATATACATAATCAGTGTGGTGATACAAAGACAATTATTTTGATATGAATTATCACTAACTTTTGGACCTGAATTATCAGGAGAATACATAAAACAGGCAACTAAGGATACTGAGCGCAAATTCATAACATTACATGGCTGCACCACAAAAAAAAAAAACAGTACAGATACAAGACTATATAGGTGATACAAAGACGATGCAGTTGTACCTAATATAAAGAACGATGCAATAATTTAATTTTGTCTTCTAATGTTTAGCCCTTAAAGCTGGTCGTTAAGTCTACTAATGTCAGTTCGAAAACCAATAACTCGATTTTGCAGCAATGTAAGTTGATGTTGTAAATAATTTGCGTACTCAACGGCTCGAGTTGGAAAATGCTGGTCAGTCCACTACCAAAAGGCACACCCTATGGGATATACACGACATCTAAAATAACGATGACCAATGTTGAATCCAACTGAAATAACATCTTCTACAATAGCATACCCACAATCACTGTTCGTTAACCACTTGGTTGTTTTGATGCTGACGACGCAATGCAGCACGACTAAGCCGTCGCATTGGCCTTGCTTCACGTTGTTCTTCTTTCGCCATTGTATTCGGAGTTCTTCTTGCTCTAGTTCATACTCGCGCAAATCATCGTAGTGCCTTTCTTGCATCTCTATATAAAAATCAATAGGAGTTTCTGGTGATGATGGGTTTGACAGTCGTAGATCACCCATGCCTAGGATATCTTCGTAGTCATGCGATGTAGGAAGAGAAATATGCATTATTTAACTACAAACAGAAATAGACATTTAAACATTTAAATTGGATTTCTTTTATCCTCGAAATTTTGTTTCCACTTTTCGAAATAGGCATTATTTACCAATACATCAATGGTTCGGCAAACATAAAAATACAAAACTTGCACAATTTCAGCACAGGCAAACATATAAATACAACACTTCAAGTATGAAAAACCCTAATTTATAGCAATCGGTATACCCAAATCACCCAAAGACTTTGAATGTAGACCAAAATAAGTTAGAGATGAAATCATCTAAAAAAGACAAAATGATGAAGCCCTAAATACCTGTAATTATCATAAATGATCCAAATCCGAGGTGTAAAGCAATAAGAGGTTTATAGTTTGTAACCGGAGGTAGAGTAGCAACCGGAGGTGTTCGTCGACGGATTTCGTGGAGAGAGAAACACACAGAAAGAAGAGTACGGAAGAAATTTTTTTGGGGGGGGAAGTATTTCGTGAATGGGGAAAATACTGCGCCAAATTTTCATTAAATTGAAGCAAGGATCGGCTTGAACCGTTGGATTAATCAACATCTACAGTTATTTATTTGTTTAAACTGATAACGCGGATCACTGACCTGACACGTATTTATGTAAAGCAACACTTTGAACGGGTGTTGCATTTCACAATATAAGAATTCCAACCACAACACTGCATTCACATCTAATGCAACAACATATGAATGTTGTTGTAGAAGATCAAAGAAAGCATAGCTTTTGCCAAACTTTTCATGCAACACACACAAATTAGTGTCGAATATGCCCACTTTTGTAGTAGTAGAAATGCCGAGCACCCCAAACTTGTGAAGTAGTCTCTTAAAACTATCAATACCTAGTGGTTTTGTGAAGATTTCTGCTAGTTGGTCACGAGAACTGATATAGGATGGAGCAATGAGACAAAGAGAATCTTTTCTCGAACAAAATGACAATCTATTTCGATGTGTTTAGTCCGTTCATGGAAGACGAAATTTGTAGCAATATGGATTGCAGCTTGACTATCGCAATGTATTGTCACAGGAGTAGATGGTGGAAAGCCAAGTTCAGATAAAATCGAACATAACCACTGTACTTCAGAGGTAATAGAGGCAAGGGAACGATATTTAGCTTCAGCCGATGACCGAGAAACATTTGGTTGTTTCTTTGATTTCCAAGAGATTGGATTAGAGCAGAGCATTATAAAATAACTGGTAGTAGAACGACGAGTGACAGGACATCCTACCCAGTTAGAATCAGCAAATCCAGCGAGAGAAAGAGAACTTTTCGCTGAAAAAATAGACCATTACCAACAATTCCTTTCAAATATCAAAGAACTCTATTTGTAGCATCAATATGAGTGGAACGAGGACTTTGGGACCATAAGATATAAGAGAGGACCTATAAGTCGTCGATAAAGAGATGGGTCAGCCAAGGGATCGTCGTCATTTGGGAGTAGTCGAAGATGTTGTTCCATAGGGAATAAAGATGTTCGACAACCAAGCATTCCAGAGTCTTTTAATATGTCAAGAGTGTATTTACGCTTATATAAAAATAACCCCTTCTTGGAACGAGATACTTCTATACCAAGAAAATTGCTTAGATGATCAAGATCCTTGATGGAGAAAGGTTTGGTGAGAAGTTCTTTTATTTTGGAAATAAAAGATTCATTATTTCCTGTAATGATAATATCATCCACATAAACAAGAACAAATACTGATATATGATCACAAATATATGTAAAAAGACTGTAATCAGTGACAGATTGATGAAAACCACATCCAACTAAAATGGAATAAAATTTAGAGAACCATTGACATGAGGCTTGCTTATGTCCATAAATAGATTTATGGAGCTTACAAACTTCATTATTATGAAGATGTGAGAAACTAGGAGGAAGTTTCATAAAAACTTCTCCATCTAGGTTACCTTGTAAAAATGCATTATTGACATCTAATTGATGAAGAGTCCAATTTTTAATGGTAGCAATAGAAAGAAGTAGGCAAACAATGACTAATTTTGCTACCGGAGCAAATGTATCATGATAGTCAATAACCATTGACTTGAGGGTATCCTTTTACCATCAAACGAGCTTTATATCGTTCAACAGAGCCATTAGAACAATATTTAATTTTATGAACCCATTTACAACCAATTGGTGTTTTATTAGGTGGTAATGAGCAAATTGACTAAGTTTTGTTTGCATCGAGGGCAAGAAGCTCAACAGCCATTGCGTCGCGCCAAACAGAAGATTTAACGTCCCGAGAATAGGTTTGAGGTTTTTTATGATCAATGATTTTAAACAAAAAACATGATGAGAAGAACTGAACTTTTCTAAAGAAAAATATTTGGATAATGGAAAAGAAGTAGATGAAGAAGAAATATTGTATGCATAATCACTAAGATGTGATGGTGGTCGTCGAATTCGCTGAGGAAGGATTAGATCAACGGTATCTGCGGGAATCACACTCGGAGTATTATTTTCACTCGGATTTTCAACTTGAATAGGTGAAGGAATATCAGTAGGTACCGATGAATTATTTTTAAAAAGTATCTAATCAATGGGCATAACATCATCTAAAGGTGTGATTGAAATATCATTAGGACGATGGTCTGAAATGTTTTTGTATGGAAAGGCCGACTCATGAAAAATGACGTCACGTGAGATTGTTACGCAATGAGATGAAGGATCATAAATTCAATATCGCTTTTTACCATAAGGATATCTAACGAAAATGTATGGTTTACGTCGTGCATCGAACTTATTTTTAATATGCATATTTTTGGCAAACCAAAGATAGCCAAACATGCGTAAAGAGGAATAAGACGGGGCTTTTCCAAATGAAATTTCATGAGGAGATTTGAAATTAAGAGTACGTGTAGGTAATTTATTAATGATAAATGCAGTGGTGAGAACATATTCTCCCTAAAAAGAGAGGGGAAGATCAGCTTGGAATCATAGTGAGTGAGCAACATCAAGCAAGTGCATTGTTTATGTTTCCCAATCCCATTTTGTTGAGGAGTGGCTATATAGCTCCGTTGATGAATTATACCATGAGAATGAAAACAATTTTGAAACTCTAATGAAAAAAACACAGTTCCATTGTCAAATTGAAGAGTTTGAAGTTGTGGAATAAAAATACCACCATCTCCAGATTGTATAGTGGAGAATGACAGTCCGAATTGTCTACTAACTTGATTAAAGAAATGTTTTATCATATGAAAATTTTGAGACTTGAATTACATTAAATAGACCCAAGTGCATCTTGAATAATCATCAACAATGGTGAGAAAAAAATGTGAACCCTTTTTAGATGAAACATTAAATGGTCCCCAAACATCAACATGTAATAATTTAAAACATACAACAGAGCGAGATACACTTTGCGGAAACGAACCACGAGATTGCTTAGCTTGTGGACAAACATCACAAATAAATTTATTATTTGCGGATATATCCGGAAAATTATTAACAAGAAATTTAAAATGGGAACTACTAGGGTGACCAAGGTGAGAGTGCCAAAGATCAAAATTATCTGAATGCTAAAATGAAAATGCTGAATTCAAATGAGGAACATCCTCTAAGTAGTAAAGGCCACAATAAAATCTACCTCGACAAATCGTCCTGTTCGTTAACAGGTCCAGAAAATGACATTGAGACTTATATAAAATTACTTCACAATTAAGTTATTTTGTTAATTGTGAGATAGATAATAAATTGAATTTGAATGATGGGATAAAAAATACATCTTTGAGAATAAGATATTATGAATGCTTAACAATCCCATGTAAGTCACTGATGTAAAAGTGACATTAGGTAATTTAACAGACTTATGTGTTTGCAATGGAACATATGATGAAAAAACTGATGGTGATGTGCATATATGATTGGATGCACCTGAATCTATAATTCAACAAGAAGACATACAAAAAAAATTGTACCTACTAAGTTAGCCGAGAGTTCACCAACTTTATCTTTGGCCGAGAGAGCAAGCAACTTGTTGTACTTTTGAGTTGTCATATGATTGTTTTCATTAGCCATGATAAGAGATTGATGAAGACAAGAGCGTAGTTTATTTAATGGTGCTCTGATACCATGTGAAACAGGAAAAGATTGAGATTAGTTGTTTTATTTCATCCAAACCTTGAGATATATATATATATATATATACTGTAATCGTACACTATTAGATACAATTTGAATATTGCTATAAAATTGTACTACTCCTAAAGCCTTGGTCAATCCCTTAATATGTCCTATCGCCTTGTGTTGCTGAATAATAGTTAATAGTTCCACATATTTTAACACTCAAGTTTGCTTACATGTAACAAAAATGTATTCTATTTGTTAAAAGATAATGATCATACTCTATGTTGTTTCACGGAGAGATAGATGTTTGAAGTAGTTGCGAAATTCAACAACGATATGTAGAGAAACCTGTAAATCGTGGTTGTTTGTGTGGTCTTAGCAGTTGAACAATATCTTAATATGATCCAAGCATTAAATGTAGCTAGCACAATGCGCATACATGGTTGTAAGCAAAAGACAAAGAACTGTTGGGATGTCTCTTAGTACCAAATTGCTACTTTACCCAAAAGAACGCACGCCCGAAAGCAAATCCATTTGTTAATTTAATAGCTCGTATTTAAATCCGAAGCCCCCTCGTATACCTCACCTTTTTCGGGTACTGTAGCATTAGTCTTTTTAATATACATAGTTAAAGGGATCATGCTGAAAATAATTGTTCACATAGGTGGATGTATGCACGGATCTAGAGTACATGATAACAAAATGATTTACACCAACACTTAACAGTTTTCATCCCTTCAATTACTTTACCATAATTATTAATATATTGATATTTGTTGTAATATATATTATTTTAAGGGTGAATACACTTAATGCAAGGGACATTATTGTAATTGTTGAGATATCTGAAGTCTATAAATAGAGAGCTCATATATGTTGTAAATTGATCTAAATGAATAAAAATGTCTGCTCTCTCTTATTTTCTTGTGTTCTTCTTTTATTTTGTAACACATTATCAACACGATACTACATATTATTATTATTATAATATATAATCTGATTCTAGTTGGTTATGCTGATGCATGTTATCTTTCTGATCCACATAAAGCAAGATCACAAACATGATATGTGTTTACTAATAGTAATGCTGCTATTTCATGGCGATCTACAAAGCAAACATTGGTAGCAACATCATCCAATCATTCTGAAATACTAGCACTACATGAAGCAAGTCGAGAATGTATTTGGTTGAGATCATTAATCGAACATATTCGAAACACATGTCAATTTCCCTCAACTACGGAGAGATCAACCATCATTTATGAAGACAATGCCGCATGCGTAGCTCAGATTCAAGCAGGATATATCAAGGGTGATAAGACAAAGCACATTTCTCCCAAATTCTTCTTCACACATGAACTTCAGAAAGACAATAAGATAGAAGTGAAGCAAATTCAGTCTCAAGAAAATCCAGCAGATTTATTCACCAAAGCACTTCCAAAGTCAACATGTCAGAAGATGGTTTATAAAATTGGTATGCGTCGTTTGCATCACCAAACTGTTTGAATAATGCGTTACAAATCGGGGGACCATATATAATGCTATAGTGTACTCTTTTCCTTCACTAATATTTTTCCTACTGGGTTTTTGTTAGTAAGGTTTTTAACGAGGCATTATTTTGATCCAGAAGTATCAACCCTCATTGGAACATTGTCAATATGTTACCTAGAGGTAAAAATTGTACTTGTTTCCTTGTTCATGATTTTTCCCACAGGGTTTTTAATAAAAAGGTTTTTAACGAGGCAAACAATTTTATCGTCTTTGCATACGCATATTCAAGTGGGAGTGTTGTAATATATATTACTTTAAGGATGAATACGCTTAATGTAAGGGACATTATTATAATTGTTGATACATCTGGATTCTACAAATAGAGAGCTCGTATATGTTGTAAATTGATCTGAATGAATAAAAATATCTGCTCTCTCTTATTTTCTTGTGTTCTTCTTTTATTTTGTAACACTATTTAACTACTTCAATTCTATTACACTGAAATTTTCAATTTAAATTTATATAGAATAAAAATATTTCTTAAAAAGTGATAAAGTCCAAATTAATCTAAATTAGAACATGCAAAAAAAAGAGGGAGGAGAAAATCAAACCCACATAGGAAATAAAAATGCAATACGTACGTATGTTTGAAAGTATGTGACACAACAAAAGGTATTTAACTTCACAGATATACTAAAATATCTTTTACAAGAGGTTCACTCTAATAAAGATGTTTACAACTATAAACATGAGTACGCATGAAAAAGAAAATGAGTTGAAATTTGGTGAATCAGAAGTTTTTGAAATGATACTTCAGGTTTATCACGAGATTAACATAGCATCTTAAACGTATATTTGTTGCTCCAAAGAAAGGATACATTCCTTTAAGGAGACTAGGTTTGTATTTGACTAGTGGAAATATGTAGGCAATTATCGATAATATGTGGCTAACGATTGATGGGCTCACACTTTCCACCAATCAAGTCATAAATACAAATTCACTCTCCCTCTCTAAGAAAAAGTGCGTTAAGCATTTCTCTTTAAACGGTTAACTATTATTAAACTGAATTTGATTGAATACATGGATTTTCACAATGTGTAAACTTAATTCTAAGTATTCAACCAAAAACATCACCCAATCTAGCTCGATGATCCAAATTTTATACGATATAATTAAATAAACATAATACTCTATACAATACGTTCCAACTATTCAGTTACAATCCATCACAGCTACTTCAAATTCATTAAATGGTTGTAGAAATTAAAAGAAAACAAGTTTATATAAGCATCTACTTTTATGTACTGTTTTGTATATACTTTCTGATAATAGTTTTTGTTCATGCTTTCGCATTGTTTAATGCATAAATAATTCCAAGGTACTGTATACATTATATGCCATTTTAATGCAGATTGTATATACATTATTTTGTTCATAACTTTTTATATATTGTTTTGTTTGTTCTTGTACTATTTTAGATGATGCAAACTTTATATGCCAAGTTTTATTTTGACCAAAAAGCGAACGCTCTGAATACAGTACATATCTATATATGCTAACCAAAGATCAAGGCCAAAAGTAAACCATGCAGTAAACTACAATTGCCATGTCCTTTACTACATGTAAGTTGAAAATAAACTACTATTCAACAAATATCAGCTTTCAGTAACCAAGTTATAGTACTTATCCAGTATGGATGTTTTTTGTTTGCTAATCAACATTAGTTTATTATATATTAAGTTTGCATTGATTTTTTTCATATATTCTTATAACAAAAAGTTCAGACAAAAGCTAAAACAATCAACATTTCAAAATTCAGACTTCAGCATTCAACATTCAGCAATAAGCATTCAGCAGCAAGTATTCAGCATTCAGCATTTAGACCAAAAAAAAAAAAAAAAAACACAGCCTTAGTTATGTTTTAATTGTGGAAACATAATATAAGTATGCATCATTTAAGTATAAATCAAAACATGAATACATATTGGAAATATGACAACATATATTGGTATATTTCAACATGAATTCAAAGAAAAATATAGCAACTAAAAAGCCTTTAACTCTGCACAAAAAGGGGATAACAAAGTTTACATATCTAAAGGGGTATTTTGTCACTTTAGAAATAAAAAGGACTTTGAATCAAACAAAGTCAGTAAAGTAAAACATGTGAAGGGCACAACATGTTTGGGTAAACGGAACAATAAAACGTGAGATGCAAGCGTGAGATGCAAGCGTTTAAATAGATGATTATTTATTTGTTAAAAACTACTGTAATATCAAATGATTTGATATCAAAAATACTTGGGCCATTATCCATATTACTTATGGATTGGTCTAAAGAATTTCTAAAATAAAATGAAACAGTCTAGTACGGGAAAACCTTATTTTTTATTTTCATGTTCCTATCTATTTAACTATGTTTACTCACACCAGTCCCCTGACTGACCCAGAGTTTATTTTCTGTGTTTCCTATATTCTTGGGTACTCATAACACTTGTTATGAGTAGACACGTGATTCAGGCAGCAAGTGGAACATATGAAGTCTGTTGGATTTAGAGTTCAAGACCAATCTAGTAGTATATCTATTTCTATGTATCCAGTTTAGATGTCTGTATTATCCTAGTAATTATGTATAATGATGTATTATGATGTTGTTGCACTATGATGATGTATTATGATATTGTACCATGATGTAATAGACCTTGTTATGTAATATATTATGTATTTTGTGAAATTCCGCTGTGAGATTCTGATGTTCTTCTTATTCTTCTATTCTATTAGTTCTATCTTTCCTATCTCATCTTCTAATTTCTTTAACAATGACACGACTTTCGAGGTCATCGAAAATCGCGTTGTTACAGTTGGTATCAGAGCTTAGGTTTTCTGAATACCTGAAACACCCCACCCTCCATTAAGGTCACTCACAAAGGGAATGCCTTAACTTTGGTGGAGGTTTATAAGTAAAAGTCACAGATAAAACACAAGACAGATATATATAAACACATATATATAAGCAGCGGAAAACAAACAGACTTTTATTTCATAAAATACTTGTTCATACAAAACATTTCCATTATTGTCTCATAACAACTTCCAAAACATTACATCATCATTTCTGTCGTGGTTATTAAATAAAGAAGCATAAAACATAATAAAAGCTGCATAAATCCCCATAGAACATGTCCAAAAGCCATAGCCAAGGAAAGAGAGTCCAAACCGCACATCTACTATCTTGAAGCTTGCAAAAAGTCTGACTAAGCTGAGTTGTTTCCTCCCTGTGGACCTGGGGGGAAATGGAAGAAAAGAATACGAAAGAAAAACAGAGTTAGACATAAAGCCTGGTAAGTCTAGTGACTCTTCAGTATGAGAATAAGAATAAGGGCATGATAGGTATAAAATGGAAACAGGAAAGTATCATAAACTAAGATAAAGCAGTTTAAACTGAATATACTATCGCACCGCGCACTATATCTCTGCACCTACATATATTAGTTCTAAACTGGCAACCCATGCTGAGGGAGAAGTGATCCCCTTTTTCTAAAGATCGGCTCCTACTCGCATAATCATATGTGTCTTACAGCCCCCAAAGAGTGTAGATAGCTATGCTGGTCCCACCATGGGGTGTATCAAGTCCCATGGTGGCGGCCCGACACAATCCTAGAATGCATAGGGTATACTACTGGTGCCCCGAGTGCCCTGTTTGTCTGCTCCGAAGTGTGTGCACGCCCGCACTCCGTTAGAACCCACACTGTTGAACCCACTGCCGTCACTTTGATCGCTTACAATCAGCCCAGTAATCGTGCCCCACCCTGCCTAGTTTCAAGGTACCATGATACCTAATTGGGTTACTGCTGAAATGGGTCCCCGTTACTAGCGTTTTCTAGTCAAACATGTTAAGTGGTTAAGTGGCTGTATTTACCTAACCCCACCCATCAGTTTAATTAACATGTTGAATTGATTAAGTGTTTTAGTTAACTTAACCCTACCATCCTGACTGTCTGTCCTTAGCTTTTTAAAGCACCGACCACTCACATTAGATAGGTATTGTTACGGTTACTGGATGTGCCGGTCGGTTCCGGGCAGATTTACACCGTAACTCGGTCTAACCTTGGGTCCTTATTGGGTTCAATGCTTAACCTCTCACACTGGATAGGTATTGTTGTGACTACTCGACAACCGGGCGGGTCCGGACAGGTTTACATCACAACTCAATCCAACCTCGTGTTAAGCATATTCGTATTTTCTAAATTTACATATTTGTCTTTATTACTTGTTATATGTAAATTAAATGTCATGGCCCACTTTCCAAGTTTAACAATTTTGGTATAAGAATTTATACCATTTAAATGCCACCAATTTTGGCATGTGACAAACATGCCAATACATATAATTTTCAAATTTTCCCAACGTTACCCCGTTTAAATATTAGGCTAACAATCTTAGCCTAATGACTCATAAACATGAACATGACATAGGTGTAAACTTGGCATTTTTGGCATAGTCAATATGAACATCATAGGTGTGAACTTGCAGAATAGTCAACATGAATGTCATAGGTGTGAACTTGCAACGTAGACCAAATCAACATACATGTGAATTTGCAACATAGCCTAAATCAACTTACATATATGTGAACTTGCATTGAAATAGGGATCTAACCAAATAGGTATCACATAAATTAGCATATGATTTAGACAACATAAGCCTAAATATATTTTGGATCTAGGCATAACATCGAACATAACTAGCAAATGACAAGTCCATAAAGTATGTATAATTTCATTGCAAGGGTGTAAACTAGATCCAATCATATGTCTAATTACAACATGAAACATATATTAGAGTGGATCTTGGCATGGATCCAATTAGGAACTTGCAACATTTGTATAAACATAGGAGCATGTATATGAACAGAACCATTTAGGCATAAAGGTTCTATTGTACAACATGTAACTTGTCATAATCACCTAAACATATAGGTATAGATATGAGCCAAATAACTTGTATGTGAATTTGAATAGATCCAACATCAACTAGATTAATCCACAAACATTCTAATGGATCCAACATCAAGTCAATTATACCACAAACATCACAATACCACAATCATTACAACACATAGATATGAATTTACATCGTCTTTATACAATAACACAATTCCCTTTCCATTTTACATCGAATTAAATCCTAACTTTTATTCACATCGGAAAAATCACTATACTTACAACAAACGACGAACTTGAATTCTGAATTCTGAGTTCTGAATTTGAAATGCTTTCCTTTGGGTAGATTAACGTTGTTTGATTCTTGTTTTATCTTTAATTTTGGCTTGTCTCTAAGCTTTCTCTAACTGACGGCCCTTCCTAGTTTCTTCCCAGCAGCATGACGGCTTTAGTTCTATATTATTTGTGTGAATTTAGGTTGAGACTAGGTTTGTTTATATAGAATTTCAAATTGATTAGAGTCGTCGATGAAGCTAGAGTTAATCAAGGCCATATATCTCAAGAGAAACCAATCAGAAAGTGACACGTAAGCCCAAGTGACACAACCAAGCCCCAAAAATCGAGCCAGGACCAGACCAGACAGGTCAGGTCGACCCTCAGGTCGACTACATAGTCGACCTGGGTCACCGAGGTCGACTATAGTGTCGACCTGGCGGGTGGGGGAGGGGGGGTCGACCACATAGTCGACCTCCTGACCTGGGCGGGAATTTTCCCGCCCAGCCTGCCTGTGCGTTTGAAATTCGAATTTGGCCTTATTTTTGAGCTGTTTGAATTTTAAATCGAATTCTGAAACTTTCCGGCGGCCATAACTCCTTCATACGGAGTCCGATTTACGTAGACTCGGACTCTTTCTCAAGCAGAATTCCGAGACGAACGCAATGTCATAACCTGTTTCCCTTAATTCTTTCATTTAGAATTAATTATACTTTGATTTGTTACTTTAAAGTTAACAGAAAATTCAGGGTGTTACATTCTCCCCTCCTTTTAGGATTTCGTCCCCGAAATCTTCAAGTCTGGGATCAAACACACGCGTCCATTGTCCTTAAAAGACTTCTAATGCTTTATGATCATATGCATAGTGTGTGTATATGTCCTTATCTAATGCAAAATCAGGCGGTCTACTGATTCAGTTGACCTCCATAATGAAAATCATGTAAGTGTCATGAATCCATTATGTATGCAAATTTTGTCCTTACTCATAATTCGATATGAGTGCGCAACCATTCATACAAATGCGACATCCATATAACAATATATCAAGTTTTAACCACATACAAATATGAATACATATATGTATATGCAATATGAAGTGACTGAGCCGATCTAAAACCTAGGTTGTGTGTGTACATGCATCCACGAGCAACCACTTGCAGCCATCAATCATAACATGTTTCAAATACATGTTTACATCCATTAGTTTCTACCTAAGGATAAAAGGTAAGATCGAGGAGATATACCTAAAAAGATAGATATAAGCATAACTAAAGGAAAGAGAGAGAGGTCAAAGATGTACCCTCAAAAAGAAAAGGGTAGGCCGCGCGTATTCTGTCCTTAGTTTCCCAAGTCGCGTCTTCCTCGACATCGCTCTACTGAATATTAACGAGCTTGACTTTGCGATTGCGTAGCTTTTTGATTTCAGTTCCTACTATTCGAGTTGGAACTCTCCTCACAATTGCTTCGTGTTCCACGTCGGCTTCTTCTAGAATGCTTGGCTCCACCACTTCCGCAGATTCATGTAGACATTTTCGAAGGTGAGTAACGTGAAAGACGTTGTGAATTCCAGCCAACCTTTCGGGTAGCTCTACTCTATAAGCCATCTTCCCAACCTTCTCGATGATAGGGAATGGTCCTACAAATCTTGGTGCTAGCTTTCCTGCGGATCCAAAGCGAACGACGTTCCTTAAAGGAGATACCTTAAGGAAACCCCTGTCCCTAACCTCAAACTCAAGGTCGGTTCTTCTTTTGTCGGCGTAGGATTTTAGTCTGTCTTGGGCAGTCTTCATTCTCCTTTGTATCAAGTCCACTTTTTCTGAAGTCTCTCTAATCATGTCCGGCCCAAGTATAAGTTTGTTAGTAGACTCCCACCAACAAGTTGGTGATTGGCACGGTCTTCCATACAAAGCTTCGAAGGGCGCCATACCGATGGTGGCTTGGTAGCTGTTATTGTAGGCGAATTCCACTAAAGGAAGATGATCCTCCCATGCCCCTCCGAAGTCAAGAACGCACAGTCTCAAAAGATCATCTAATACTCTATTCACCCTTTCTGTCTGACCATCAGTTTGGGGGTGATAGGCCGTGCTCAAGCATAACTGTGTGCCTGCAGCTTCTTGCAGACTCCGCCAAAACTCGCTCGTAAAGATGGGATACCGGTCACTCACTATGCTGGAGGGTATTCCATGGAGTCGAACTATTTCCTTGAGATAAAGAGAAGTTGGAGACGAGGTAGTCCTTCTACTCTTGATAGGCATAAAGTGGGCGCTTTTAGTGAGCCTGTCCACTATTACCCAAATGCTAGTATTGCTCCTTCTTGACCTAGGCAACCCGTTGATGAAATCCATTGAAATGCTATCCCACTTCCATTGCGGGACTTCTAGAGGATGAAGCAGTCCTTCAGGCTTCTTTTGTTCCGCCTTGACCTGTTGGCATGTCATGCACTTAGAAACGAAATCTGCCACATCCTTCTTCATGCCGCTCCAATAGAAAACTCTCTTTACATCCTTGTACATCTTGTCTCCACCTGGATGTATTATCATTTTGGAATGATGTGCTTCCTCGAGAACCTTCTTTCCCAAATCCCTTGCTTGTGGGACGCATAGCCTTCCATCTCGCCTTAGCCAACCTTTATCATCGATAGAGTACCTATTGAGGTGACTGGAAGTTTCACCCCTAATCAGTTTATCAATCGCATCCACAAGCTGAGGGTCTTCGCGTTGTGCGGCCCCTATTGAGTCTAAAAGAGTGGGCCGCACTTCTAGGGATGCCAATAAACTAGGTACAAAATCAGAGGAGGGCCAAATGTCAAAACTGGCTATATACTCCAAGCTTTGCCTTTCTACAAAGAGAGGGCTTAAGGTCAGCTTCTTTCGGCTCAACGCGTCTGCTACTACGTTGCCTTTGCCAGGAGTATAGGAAATTTCAAAATCATACGAGGCAAGGAACTCCATCCATCTTTGCTGCCTTAAGTTAAGATCTTTCTGCGAGAAAAGATACTTCAACGATTTATGGTCAGTATATAATTCGAACTTCTCACCTAGGAGATAATGACGCCAAGACTTAAGCGCAAAGACGATGGCGGCTGACTCTAGATCGTGGGTTGGGTAGTTCTTTTCATGAACTTTCAATTGTCTTCCACCATAAGCTACTACCCTCCCTTCCTGCATTAGAACAGCGCCTAGCCCCATTCCACAAGCATCCGTATATACTGTGAACATCTTGTTTCCATCGGGCAAATTCAGAACTGGGGCAATTGTAAGAGCCCTTTTTAAGCGTTGGAAAGCAATATCACAGTCCAAGTCCCAATGTAACAACCCGAAAATCTGAGCCAGCTTAAAAAATTTATTTTGGCAATTTTAGCCAATTTTGAATATTTAAAATGAATTATTTTAAATAATATCAACGATTTTTTTTTTGGAATTAGAACGTATATATTATATACGTCGTCGTGAGAATATAAATAATTATAAAAGGAATTGAAAATGGCGCGGTAGTTCGATAATTCGATTTCAAACTTCAATTGAACGTACCGGGTGCAAAACAAACCGGATTTTAGTGAAACCAAAAATAATAGGATCTATTTGAGAATATCTTTCTAACGAATCCGACAAATCGAAAATGAAAGAACCCGTAACTTCCCCGTGGAGGAAAGAGCGGATACTTTGAGAACAACACACAAATGAACGTAGACGGGAGAACATTTCATTGTTATTACAACAATTCCATCAGATACAAGAATATACAGAGTATAAATGAATAAAATACATTCGATGAACATCAGAGATTACAATAAATTACATAGCAGCGGAAAACAAAATAAAACACAACTGAAAGTAATACACGGATACAGAGCTTTCCGAGCATCGTTCCAGCTGTAAATCAGTATCCTGTGAATATAAATCTGCAAAACCAAAACTACTAGCTGCCCATGTCGAAAATAAGGGCACCTAGAGTTTAGGTTAAAACAATAAACTCCAGGTCAGTGATGTGACTGGTGTGAGAACTAAAACAGTTATTTAAAACTTTACTTTAAAAGAGAGTAATTAAGGGACCACGCCGTATAACACGGAACGGGTTTCCTCCCAAGAATACTAGTGCATATAACAAAACAGCGCAATGCTCTTTTGAAAAATGAAGCTATTATAAGACCCAGGTCCCATCACACAATGCAACGCAAGCCGGAGGATAGGGTTTTCCCTTATAATAGCCAAACATGCTTGGTACGTCTTAAAAACAAATCATTTGATACTATTATTAGTGTATAGTGTCAAAACATTTTCAATCATAAATATCAATCCTAGGCGGCATGGGTACTATCTATCATGTCGCCATACTAGGCTCTACAAATAAAACCGAAATATCTCGTATTGAAAATTGGATTTCTGTCATGAGTCTAGGCAAGGGGCAAGCTCCTCTCCGCTTCGAGACACTCTAGCAAATGCTCAGGACTACACACTCTGGGAAGCCACTTGGATCGGTTGGGCCGGTCCTCTCTTACGTTTGAGGATTAATTACTCCTGAACACACGTTTCCCGGTCCTTACAGACCTATAATCGAGGCGCCTCATTCCAACAACCACAAAGGTGAAAAGTATATAAATGTCAGGGCTGGTAAGTCACTGACACCACCAAAGCTAGAAAGAAACGTCGTGTTCTCCCAACGGTCCGTATCCCGTTTTTAACTCATACCGAGGTGTGAGGCTCGCGAATCCACGCTATACACAAAGCTGCCACGTAGGCCGTGCTTTGATCATCAACCACAAGAATTTGCTTTTCAACAGAAGCCTTGATCCATGCAACTCAGCGTGCCACACAGGCAATTCATGCCATGCGATTGATATCTATCGATATATAACCTCTAAGCTCGTACGTCTCAGAGAAGGGCGTTAAGGAAGAGAATAAATTCTCCGCCGCCAAACAGATATATATTTAACAGAAATCGATCAACACAGAATAAAATCCAATGTCAGATACGCAATCCATTTATAAGTTCGTTCTGGGTCTGAACGAAACCGGAGGCACTTTCCTCGCATATCCATCCATCTCCAAGTACGTCTGGATGACAACCAACTGATTCCCTCATCTTGGGTGTACAGCCCAATCAAGATCATCAGTAATCACCCAAACGATGTGAAGACTTCCGGTCTTCGACCACCGTCTTCATCTTCGACTTATCGTCGAATCGGTTATTCAGAATGGGTGTAAACCCGGCCTTTCAGAACAACCCGCGTATATTAAAACAAATGTTACACAAACAAAACATACGCCTCATTCCAATTCAGCAGCCACTAACCGCAAATTAGCAAGAGAACAATTTCCCAAATATTAACCCCGAAGGCCGAATCCAACATCAGATCAATATCCAGGAAACCATTCTTCTTAACTAATCTACAGCTAGTTTCTAAATTTCATATTCTTAGGGAAAGGTTCCCATTAATTTTATCCAAGATAAATTCTTTAAAATTTATTCTTGAATCTTCCATTGGATGTCATATCAAACCAAATTATGGTTTTCCAAACTAATCGAGATTAGCGAACCACTCCGAAGTAATTATTTATTTTATTTCCCAATCCTAACTTATTCATCCCATGAAGCAAAACTGGTAATACCCCATATCTAACACCACGGTGTTATCGATAAAATTAATTACCATTTCACGTTCAAATCTAATTAAAGATTTAACTATCGCTTTGGAGAAAAACTGGTGATACTCCATTCTCGCTTATTTTCCAAATTTGATAATTTAGATTATCAATGCACATTTCAATCTAATTGCAGATTCATTAAAACTCCTTTTACAGGGTTAAAGAACTAGTGTCATTTAAAACACAGTTCACGATAAACCCACAAATCAATTCTATTTAAAACACATTTCAAATCCAATTTATTTATTTTAAAAGTAAATCGATTTTAATTTTAGTTCAAAACCAGTTCATTTCGATAAAAATCTATTTTTACCTTTTCAAACATGGAGTTTTTCATCCCAATTTTTCCCAAATCATTTCTTATGATTTTATACAAATTATTGATGTTGTTAATAATTTTATCAAGGCACGTACAGTCGATTTCCATCAACGGCCATCGAACTGCACTTACGACGACATTTTCCAAATTTGATTTGGACGTATCTCCAAATCCAACCGTTAGATTTCAAATTTCAAATATTCGTTAGAAAACTCTTTTCGATACGAACCCGACGGTTCCGGTTTTAGGAGAATCCGACGGTTGGATCTCCCGTAATGTCCGTTCGAAGTTAATTGTCTAAATTCGCGAACTGCCGCGACGCGGCGCGTTCTATTCAGGCCATTATATTATATATATAATATATATAATATATATTTCGTCGATTTCTATTTAAAACAAACTTGATAAATAGTTTTAAATTCGTTTTAAAATTCATTACAATTCAATTCAAATTTCAATTCAATTCAAATTCGTTTTCTATTCAATTCAGTTCGAATTCGTTTTCTATTTAATTCAATTATAAAAACGAATATAATCGATATAAATATCGTTCGCGTTAAAATAGCGCATCTCTAATCAACACGGCTTTATATATTTCAATAATTTCGTTATTCTATTCAACAAATGAATATTTATTCTATTCAATATGTGAATCTATATTTTTGTCAACACATGACTAATCTCAACGAATGAGTACCGTCCACATGTGACTATTTTTGTTATTTAATATATTTTATAAAAATTATGGTATCTATCGTTTGATTTCAAATCAGACTCCAACGGTAAATTAGTAAGAGAACGATTCCCTAAATATTAACCCCGAAGGCCGAAACCAACATCAGATCAATATCCAGGAGACCACTCATCTTATCTATTTTCCAATTAGTTTCTAATTTTATATATGATAAAGATGTAAATTTTATTGTTAAAATATTTCGTTCAACACATGACTAATCTCAACGGATGAGTACTGTCAACACATGAACCTTTATTTTATAAAGATAAAGATGTAAATTTTATTGTTAAAATATTTCGTTCAACACGTGACTAATCTCAACGGATGAGTATTGTCAACACATGAACCTTTATTTTATAATGATAAAGATGTAAATTTTATTGTTAAAATATTTCGTTCAACACATGACTAATCTCAACGGATGAGTACTGTCAACACATGAACCTTTATTTTATAATATTCTTTATTTTCTAAATTGGAATGAGGCCCAATCAATTACCATATAAAGTTAATTATATTGATTCCATACAACACATGTATATAATAGCAACGATAAATAATCAACCATCATCCAAAGTGCACTACACTGTATAAGCATCCAATATAGATATCTAACGCTTATAACAGTCTGTCAATCAATCGATCGGCATAAAACTAATTATTGGGATTAGTGTATGCCGTATTTCGTCCCAATACCCGTGTGGGGTTTCAAACAATCAAATACAGATTTTATTTGTGCAGTTGGGCGATGTGTAAAATTTATAGTCCCAATCAATGTCCTTCAAATAGGTGTACATAAACAAACCGTCCGGTTTGTAAATGAATATTTATTTATTCACATTCACGTTAAAAATTATATTTTTAACGATAAAACATTTTATTCAACCCATGAAAATATTCTATTCAGTTCATTTATTAAATAAAGTGATATCTTTATTTTTCTAACTTATTTTAGAAAATTTCGGCGGCATAACGACACGATACTAGAAACGGGACAAGGCCTAACCTTATCCCCGGTCTAGTGATGGCCCACGCCATACACATATCAATCAATCCATTCCATTTCACCAAACAATCAAGTTCAAATCAAATAATCTAACCAACTACACAACCAAACAAACAAGTCCATGGTCTGTGGACAATGTTGTCGGTGCTACTAAACACCATTTGCACCCTAGTATATATTTATAACTAGAAAAAGAAATTTAGAGTGAGAAGTTCTCACCAAAGCTATCCCAACTTCACGACACTTCAAATGTAGGAAATCTTCGTCGTGCTCGCCTTTTGTCAATTTCGTTGCCCGTAGCCACTACATATATAAAAATCATATTTTTATATTGTTGCTATGTATATAAAAATCACATTTTTATAATCATGCTATATGGATAAAAATTCTATTTTTACACCGCTACTATATAGATAAAAATTCTATATTTACTTCGCTATTATATAGATAAAAATTCTACTTTTTCATCGCTATTCTCTATATAAAGATTTAGCCTTTTCAAATATAAAGATTATATTTTTATATTCTCTATCATATAGAAATTT
Source organism: Allium sativum (assembly GCA_030737875.1). Taxonomy (NCBI): domain Eukaryota; kingdom Viridiplantae; phylum Streptophyta; class Magnoliopsida; order Asparagales; family Amaryllidaceae; genus Allium; species Allium sativum. Next base: position 300,493,605 of record CM060922.1, read on the forward strand.
TATTTTCAATATACTACTTATATAAAAATAGTATTTTTATATCTTCTACTATATAAAGGTCATATTTTTAATACTCTACACAAGTAAAAATCATATTTTTGATTCACTACTTACATAAAGATCAAATTTTAACACTTCTATAAAGTAAAAATCATATTTTTGATATATCTATAATATAAAAATCATATTTTTATTCTCTACATCCCATAAAAATTATATTTTTAACCTTTACATATAACAAAAAGTATATTTTTTCTTTATATAAAAATCAATCCTTTACAAAAATATAATCTTTGATCATAAAAATCATACATTCCTATCATGGAACCTCCCTCGTTGCTAAACTGAGAACAAAATTAATTGTAAATAAATATAAACACTTACAGTGTTTTTTTCTTTCAGCGAAGAAGGGGGGGTTTGCTGCGCTCGGCGGTCGTGGTGGTCCTTCATGCAGGCGGTGGACGGGGCGTGGGCCGGGGGGGCTGCTGGGTTTTCGTGGTGCGCGTGTCGAGAGGGGGGGCAGTCGATTGGAGAAGGGGAGGAAGGAGGAGGGACTGCGGAGGATAGGGGGGTCTCGCGGTGGTCGGCGCCGCTGGGGGGGGGGGGTCTCCCGGTGATCGGCCCCGCTGCGATGAGGGGGCTCTCGATTTCATTTATTTTTTTTCTCTGAATGAATATGACCGGGGGGGATGAGATAATAGGGTGAGAGAGAGAAGGGGATTTTATTTTTAATTATTTAATTTACAAAAAGTTGACTTTTTCATACGACCTCTAAACGAGGCCCACCACCTGTCGTCTATAGCTAATTACCCCCATTCCGAACACAATGGGATATGTATCGTAAGCTGATTCGACTGTTTCAATCAGTTTCCGTTAAAATCAACATATAACTCTATATATTGAATTTGAACGCGCATTTCAATTCACTGGGGTCACATACTGACTCTAAAAATTCCCAAAAAATATTTTCTAGCTTCGTATTGACGATATGGTCCTAACAAAACTAGTTTCGTCGAATTCTGAGACCGATTGAAAAATGGCCATTTTCCAGTCGATTAAAATCAACTAAAACTGGTCAAACGCGTTTTCTTTTGCCATGCTCACATACTGATTCGAAAAATTATGAAATTTGGAATCTAGCAATAACTTGACATCACGGACCCAACAAAAGTGGTTTCGTCGAAATCCGAGGTCGTTTGCAAAATTTCCATTTTTAAGGGCCTGAATTCCATATCGACTATTCAGAATTTTCAACTGGACATATCTTTTGATTCCCGTTATGAAATTTCGATTTGTCGGATTCGTTGGAAAGATATTCTCAAATAGATCCTATTATTTTTGGTTTCACTAAAATCCAGTTTGTTTTGCACCCAGTACGTTCAATTGAAGTTTGAAATCGAATTATCGAACTACCGCGCCATTTTCAATTCCTTTTATAATTATTTATATTCTAACGACGACGTATCTAATATATACGTTCTAATTCCATTCAAAATAAATTTCTCGTCGATATTATTTAAAATAATTCATTTTAAATATTCAAAATTCGCTAAAATTGCCAAAATAAATATTTTAAACTGGCTCAGATTTTCGGGTTGTTACAATCTCCCCCACTTAAAACTTTTCGTCCCCGAAAAGGAACAAAGTCGAAAGTGGTTTGATCAATCAACTCTACGTTCGATCTGGCTTCCATTCTCCAACTTTTCAGTTTCTGAGAATTTTCAAATTCTTCAAAAATTTGGCCAACACCCTAAATTTTCGAAAAATTTCGCCATAACCTCCCCTGCACCGGGAGCCACGGGAAAATCTCGAAATTTCCATACAGGCCTACTGATCTCAAAAAGAAGAAGAAAAAGCCAAGTGGCTAGCCAAGCGGCTCATAAAATCATCATCACCCAAACAAAAGAGTAAATTATAGTAAACATGTACCTATTTGTCGGGAAAACAAATTTTATTATCTGCTCTAGCCTCCTTGCTATGACCTGTTCAATGTAAGTACATATATATGCAAGCAAATGAGACCAATTTTCAATACAATTCAATATTCGGTTCAATTAGGCTAAATGGTTCAAAATTATCAAACAAATAAACAAACAACACAAACATCAATCTATTAGTGAATTAGAGTTTCAAATTCATAACTTTGATACATATACAGAAAATCATGTTTTTAATGCCAATTCACAACAAATAAATCTATCTATATAAGTTTTGGTTCTCACACCAGTCTAATGGAAATATATAGAAAATCACACCTTCGTCACTCGAACATAAATTCTAACGACGAGTACTCAACCATCAGAATCATCTTCGGGCCACTAGAGTATGATTCTATATCTATCCAATATAATAAAACTTCGAATATACATTCATGACGCGTATATGCAAAATCTTTATATATCGGATTGTCCAAATTCAATATAAATAAATAATCAAATACGTATAAAATGGTTTAAATTTTAAAACAAAATTGTTTTCATTTGAAAAATATACTCTTCACACTCGTTCTAGGATACTACGGATCCTATCTCTAACGAGTCATTCTAATTGGATATTACCAATCCAATATCTGATGAATTCTTTCGTTCGGTTCTAATGTGTCCTGTTCTCGAGCTCTGTAAACCAAAGCTCTGATACCAAATGAAAGAACCTGTAACTTCCCCGTGGAGGAAAGAGCGGATACTTTGAGAACAACACACAAATGAACGCAGACGGAAGAACATTTCATTGTTATTACAACAATTCCATCAAATACAAGAATATACAGAGTATAAATGAATAAAATACATTCGATGAACATCAAAGATTACAATAAATTACATAGTAGCGGAAAACAAAATAAAACACAACTGAAAGTAATTCATGGATATAGTGCTTTCCAAGCATCGTTCCAGCTGTAAATCAGGATCCTGTGAATATAAATCTGCAAAACCAAAACTACTAGCTGCCCGTGTCGAAAATAAGGGCACCCAGAGTTTAGGTTAAAACAATAAACTCCAGGTCAGTCATGTGACTGGTGTGAGAACTAAAACAGTTATTTAAAACTTTACTTTAAAAGAGAGTAATTCAAGGGACCACGCCGTATAACACGGAACGGGTTTCCTCCCAAGAATACTAGTGCATATAACAAAACAGCGCAATGCTCTTTCGAAAAATGAAGCTATTATAAGACCCAGGTCCTTTGGTTTCACTAAAATCTGGTTTGTTTTGCACCCGGTACGTTCAATTGAAGTTTGAAATCGAATTATCGAACTACCGCGCCATTTTCAATTCCTTTTATAATTATTTATATTCTAACGACGACGTATATAATATATACGTTCTAATTCCATTCAAAATAAATTTCTTGTCGATATTATTTAAAATAATTCATTTTAAATATTCAAAATTCGCTAGATTCTTCTTTGTTAGCCTTGTGAGTGGAGCTGAGATTTTCGCGAAATCCCTAATGAACTTTCGGTAAAAACCTGCTGGCCCGAGAAAGCTTCGGACTTCGGTTGCATTTCTTGGTGTCTTCCAATTTTGCACTGCCACCACTTTCGCGGGGTCCACTGCTAACCCCTCTTTGGACATTATATGTCCAAGAAATCTTAATTCTTCTCTCCAAAAGCGGCACTTGGAGAATTTGGCTTTTAGCTGATGAACTCGAAGAGTTTCCATGATCTCCTTCAGATGCTGAGCATGTTCTTCCTCATTCTTTGAGAAGATCAAAATATCGTCTACAAAGACCACCACGAACTTATTGAGAAATTCTCTTAACACCCTGCTCATTAGGTCTACGAAATAAGCGGGTGCGTTTGTCAAGCCAAAAGGCATGACAAGCCACTCGAAGAAACCGTCTGGGGTTCTGAATGTCGTCTTATCAATGCTATCTTCAGCTACCCTTAGCTGATGGAACCCTGTAGGTAGATCAAGTTGGGAGAAGACCGACGCACCTACAAGATGATCAAACAAATCGTCTATTCTGGGAAGCGGGTGTCTGTTCTTTTTAGTTAGCTTGTTTAACTCCCTATAGTCCACACAGAGACGTAGTGAACCATCTGCTTTGGTGGCTAACACCACTGGAGCACCCTATTCCGAGATACTTCTCCTTATAAACCCCTTCTCGAGAAGCTCCTTAACTTGCTTACTGAGCTCCTTTCTCTCCTTTGGAGCCATGTGTCTAACAGGCAAAGCTACGGGCTTTGCATTATCAACAAGATATAAGCGGAAGTCTATTTCCCGCTTCGGAGGTAAGCCTTTCACCTCTTCAAAGACATCCGGATATTCCCGGACCACTCTAACCGACTGCAAATTCTCAATAGAAGCGTCAAGCGACTCTAGATAACTAAGCATAACAGCATTCAAGGGATTACAAGAAATTTCTAGAGTGTTACCGAGCCGAGTCAAGAGCCTAACCACTCTTTTCTCACAATCAAGAATGACACCATTACCGGATAACCAGTCAATGCCTAAGATCAGCCCATATCCTAAGAAGCCCAAAACAAAGGCACTACATCTAAATTCAACACTTAGAATAGAGATTTTCAAATCCAAGCAAACCATCGACAAATAAGCCGAGCCCCCAATTGGATTTCAAACAACCAAGGGATCTTCTACCATACTAGTGTCTAGGTGTAGAGATTCTACTAAAGCAGATGAAATAAAGGAGTATGATGCACCATAATCAAAGAGAGTGCGAACTGGATGATCATACAGATAAACTAAGCTATCTACAGAAATATTTCTACCTCGTTCCTGTGGAGGTGCCACTAGCGCGTGAACCTGTCCTCCTGAGGTGGATCCAGTCCTCTGTCCCTGCCCCCGCTTCTTTGGGCAGTCCTTAGCCAAGTGTCCAGTCTCGCCGCAACTGAAGCAACCACCATTCATCTTCGCCTTCTTCTTTCTGCAGTCTTTCGCTATATGTCCAACAATGCCACAAAAATTGCACTTTCTCTTTTCATAGGATTTGTTGTTCTTCCCACCTTTCTTGAATTCTGTTTTCTTAGCCTATAAACCATCCTTCTTTTCTTGAGGCACTTCCGCCTTTGCCTCTTTCTTGCCTTTATCTTCCTCGTGTAGCAGCGCCATGTCCACCAAGCTTTCATAAGTCGCTCCCATGGGTATATGGGTTATAACAAGGCTGTGTAGAGGCTCATCCAGACCTTTGATGAAGCGAAGGGCCTTCTTGTGTTGGGTGTTTACTAAATCTAGCCCAAATCTGGCCAGCTGATTAAACTGATTGACATACTCCTTGTTCGTCATACTTGTTTAAGAGTTCGGAACTTCTCCATTTGCAGGGTTCTTTCAGCTTGGGAGAGGAATTTCATCTCAAATCTTCCCAAGTTTCCACTGGCTTCTCAGCATGGGTAACTTCCCACCAATAGGAAGCTTCGTCTTTGAGCAACCACACTACTAGCTGCATCTTTTGCCTGTCTTCAACTTCAAAGATAACGAATAAATCTTTGGTCTCCTTCAGCCAGTTCCTTGCTGCCACAAAGGATTCAGTTCCATAAAAGTCCTTTCCACTCATAGCATTGAAGTCTCTACATGTCTTAGCGAAAATATTTCCACGAGGAGGAGGAGGTGGAGGGACCGCTGCCACTTTGGGAGGAGGAATATCTGGTGGGCCTGCACCATTGGCCCTAGCCTCTAAGTACCTTCGGAAACAGCCATGGATCGGTACTCCTTCTGGAAGGTTAAGATCTCCATACATGCTGGAACAAAAAGGACAGTATTCAAGACAAAAGAATAGAGAGATAATGCAAATGGCTTTTGGGGAATTATGCCTTTTAAAAACAACACTTTTCCTTCAAAAAGATGCTTCTTTAAACTTCTTTCTGAATTATCTACTCTGGTAAATCTGTGATCTGATACCAAGTGAAACACCCCACCCTCCATTAAGGTCACTCACAAAGGGAATGCCTTAACTTTGGTGGAGGTTTATAAGTAAAAGTCACAGATAAAACAAAAGACAGATATATATAGACACATATATATATAAGCAGCGGAAAACAAGCAGACTTTTATTTCATAAAATACTTGTTCATACAAAACATTTCCATAATTGTCTCATAACAACTTCCAAAACATTACATCATCATTTCTGTCTTGGTTATTAAATAAAGAAGCATAAAACATAATAAAAGATGCATAAATCCCCATAGAACATGTCCAAAAGCCATAGCCAAGGAAAGAGAGTCCAAACCGCACATCTACTATCTTGAAGCTTGCAAAAAGTCTGACTAAGCTGAGTTGTTTCCTCCCTGTGGACCTGGGCGAGGGGGGGAACGGAAGAAAAGAAGACGAAAGAAAAATAGAGTCAGACATAAAGCTTGGTAAGTCTATTGACTCTTCAGTATGAGAATAAGAATAAGGGAATGATAGGTATAAACTGGAAACAAGAAAGTATCGTAAACTAAGATAAAGAAGTTTAAACCGAATATACTATCGCACCCCACACTATATCTCTGCACCTACATGTATTAGTTCTAAACTGGCACCCCATGCTGAGGGTGAAGTGATCCCCATTTTCTAAAGATCGGCTCCTACTCGCATAATCATATGTGTCTTACGGCCCCCAAAGAGTGTAGATACCTATGTTAGTCCCACCATGGGGTGTATCAAGTCCTATGGTGGCGGCCCGACACAATCCTAGAATGCATAGGTTATACTACTGGTGCCCCCAGTGCCCTGTTTGTCTTCTCCGAAGTGTGTGCATGCCCGCACTCCGTTAGAACCCACACTATTGCACCCACCGCCGTCGCTTTGAATGCTTACAATCAGCCCAGTAATCGTGCCCCACCCTACCTAGTTTCAGGGTACCATGATACCTAATTGGGTTACTGCTGAAATGGGTCCCCGTTACTAAGGTTTTCTAGTCAAACATGTTAAGTGGTTAAGTGTCTATATTTACCTAACCCTACCCATCAGTTTAATTAACATGTTGAATTGGTTAAGTGTTTTAGTTAACTTAACCCTACCATCCTGACTATCTGTCCTTAACTTTTTAAAGCACCGACCACTCACATTAGACAGTTATTGTTACGGTTAATGGATGTGTCGGTCGGTTCCGAGCAGATTTACACCGTAACTCAGTCTAACCTCGGGTCCTTATTGGGCTCAATGCTTAACCTCTCACATTGGATAGGTATTGTTGTGATTACTGGAGAGCCGGGCGGGTCCGGGCAGGTTTACATCACAACTCAATCCAACCTCATGTTAAGCATATTCGTATTTTCTAAATTTACATATTTGTCTTTATTACTTGTTATATGTAAATTAAATGTCACGGCCTACTTTCCAAGTTTAACATTTTTGGTATAAGAATTTATACCGTTTAAATGCCACCAATTTTGGCATGTGACAAACTTGCCAATTCATATAATTTTCAAATTTTCCCAACGTTACCCCGTCTAAATATTAGGCTAACAATCTTAGCCTAATTTTACGTTCGCATGATTTTTAACATATAATATTAGGCTAAAAACTTAGCCTAATTTAGCGTACAAAAAATTGGCATAAGAGACTCATAAACATGAACATGACATAGGTGTAAACTTGGCATTTTTGGCATAGTCAATATGAACATCATAGGTGTGAACTTGCAAAATAGTCAACATGAATGTCATAGGTGTGAACTTGCAACGTAGACCAAATCAACATACATGTGAATTTGCAACATAGCCTAAATCAACTTACATATATGTGAACTTGCATTGAAATAGGGATCTAACCAAATAGGTGTCACATAAATTATCATATGATTTAGACAACATAAGCCTAAACATGTTTTGGATCTAGGCATAACATAGAACATAACTAGCATATGACAAGTCCATAAAGGATGTATAATTTCATCGCAAGGGTGTAAACTAGATCCAATCATATGTCTAATTATAACATGAAACGTTTATTAGAGTGGATCTTGGCGTGGATCCAATTAGGAACTTGCAACATTTGTATAAACATAGGAGCATGTATATGAACATAACCATTTAGGCATAAAGGTTCTATTGTACAGCATGTAACTTGTCATAATCACCTAAACATATAGGTATAGATATAAGCCAAATAACTTGTATGTGAATTTGAATAGATCCAACATCAACTAGATTAATCCACAAACATTCTTATGGATCCAACATCAAGTCAATTATACCACAAACATCACAATATCACAATCATTTCAACACATAGATATGAATTTACATCGTCGTTATACAATAACACAATTCCATTTCCATTTCCATTTTACATTGAATCAAATCCTAGCTTTTATTCACATCGGAAAAATCACTATACTTACAGCAAACGACGAACTTGAATTCTGAATTCTGAGTTCTGAATTTGAAATGCTTTCCTTTGGGTAGACTAACGTTGTTTGATTCTTGTTTTAACTTTAATTTTGGCTTGTCTCTAAGCTTTCTCTAACTGACGGCCCTTCCTAGTTTCTTCCCATCAGCATGACGACTTTAGTTCTATATTATTTGTGCGAATTTAGGTTGAGACTAGGTTTGTTTATATAGAATTTCAAATTGATTAGAGCCGTCGATGAAGCTAAGTTAATCAAGGCCATCCATCTCAAGAGAAGACAATCAGAAAGCGACACATAAGCCCTAGTGACACAACCAATCCCCAAAAATCGAGCCAGGACCAGACCAGGCAGGCCAGGTCGACCAGGCAGGTCGACCCCCGGGTCGACAACATAGTCGAACTGGGTCACCCAGGTCGACTATAGTGTCGACCTAGTTCGGGGGGATGGGGGTCGACTACATAGTCGACCTCCTGACCTGGGCGGGAATTTTCCCGCCCAGCCTGCCTGTGCGTTTGAAATTCGAATTTGGCCTTGTTTTTGAGCTGTTTGAATTTTAAATCGAATTCTGAATCTTCCGGCGGCAATAACTCCTTCGTACGGAGTCCGATTTACGCAAACTCGGACTCTATCTCAAGCAGAATTCCGAGACGAACACAATGGAGTAACCCGTTTACCTTAATTCTTTAATTTAGAATTAATTATACTTTGATTTGTTAATTTAAAGTTAACAGAAAATTCGGGGTGTTATAATACCTAGGCTTTGGTTAAGTGTTGAGAGAGTGTATTTTTAAAAACTACTACAGTATAGGTCGGCCTTAGTTATTAACCCTAGTTATTGACTTAAATTATCCCTAAGAATATCTTCCGATTGAGTTATTGATTATCAAACCGTATGCTCAGAAAGTTGATAATGAGTTCTCATGGAAGAAGAAGCCCAGGAGCGAGTAGGACAACCACCACAACCAGTGGATGGCGTTAAAGTGAATAGGGTCAGCCTCAGGATGAGTTAAATAACATTGAATTAAATTTAGAAATATCCAGTGAATAAAATTGGTATTTCCTAGTAATAAAGATCAGGCTTGAGTTATTGAATATAGACCCATGTGAGTTAAGTAAACTGGTTTTGTAATGAAATTAGAATTTTGGATTTTAGAATTAATTAACTAAAATTCCAATTAAAAAATAAGTCTATCCGAAAAATGGGGAAGATAGTCATGGATATGTTTGACTTTAGTTAAAACTGAAATCTACTCGTGACTTTATAATTTTGGGGACGAAATCCTTTTAAGGGCGGTGGACTATAATGTCCCGGCTTTTTCTAGCTTTTGATATTGATTTTAATAAGGTAATTAAAATAAAATATTTTTACTGAGCAAACCAAAACAATTGTAAACATATGTGTAAATATGTATAGGTATGAATATACTAAGAATATACATATTTAGTAATGTTTCAATTATGAAAACATAATATAATTATGCAACATTTAAGTATAAATCATAACATGAATACATATTGGAAATATGACAGCATATATTGGTATAGTTTAACATGAATTCAAAGTAAAATATAGCAACTATAAAGCCTTTAACTATGCACAAAAAGGGGATAACAAAGTTTACATATCTAAGGGGGTATTTTATCACTTTAGAAATAAAAAGGACTTTGAATCAAACAAAGTCAGAAAGTAAAACATGTGCAGGGAATTCATTTCGCCATTCAACATACATTACCATATAATATAACATGCACACGACATGTTTGGGTAAATGGCACAGTAAAAATATCAAAAGAGAATGCAAGTAAAAACAAAACCAAGGCAAGAGGAAACGACAAGATCCTTAATTGGATTTAACCATGAATAGTAGGACTAAAAGTAGGTAATATACATCACCTTAAAACCCTCAGCATCAACTTGCAAGTAAAGAATTCATATTAGAAAAATATCTAATAATTAAGGGCCAAGTAAAACCATTTTAAATTACCATTCAAATCTAATGAGAGGTGAGTCATACAATAGCATTAAATGGAAGCATGGCTTTAGAATATCATGCTTCTAGAAGAAAAACATAGGACAAAGTGATTGGGCAAATATCTAAGTAAACAAATATTTCTTTCATGCATTGGTTCCTGAAAACAAGGCATAGAGGCTAAAACAAAGGGGTAAGCCTAAATGATACACTTACTGTAGAAGATATGAAGAGAAATAGATTATTAAATAAGGGGTTTTGGTTATAAATATGGACTTAAACCATGCATTTCTCTCCACATCAAAAACTAAAGTTTGAACTAGCAGGAAATAGGAAAGCATTTCGGTGAGTAAACTTTGTTTTGTACTCTCTGTTTTAAAGTTCTGTCTTCCTTTATAAATGCTAGTGGTTGTGTAGATTTAGATATGTATATCCCATTAGTATGTATGATTTGCTGTTAAGTTTTAAAACCATCTGAATAGAAACATTCTGCTATGAATGAAATGCTAGAAACAATGCTTAACTGTAGTGTGAGTAAACTATCTTCTAGTTTTGAAGTTGATCTTTTTAATTACTGCTATGCAATTGTTTTACACTGTTTTAGTACATCAGTTGGATGCATATTTCATGTAGACACATACATTACACTTGTATAACCTCTGTAAAAACCCTGCTATGATACATAGAAAACTTATGAATATTCTATGCTAAATAATACTCTCTGTTTTTCCAAAGTTGATGATTTATTGATAAGTAATAACCATGTTAGATGACTCAGTGTGTTTGCTAGGATCGATACTAAGTTTAAACCATTTAAATAGCAAACGATATGTCTGCTATACATCTGGATATAAGGGGAAATAATGAAATAAATATACATACAAGGAACCAGAAAAATCATAGTGTTCTCTGTAAACCAACTTATAACTTGAAATTTGAAACAACTCAGAAACATGATTTAAGTATACAAATGGAATCGTATGACAGAACGATGATTTTTGGTGGTCTTTTCATGATTTTTAACGTTGGGGTTGACGAGATATGATGTAATGATAATAGAATGTTGTGGGAGCAAGTTCCGGCGATCTCGGTGGTCGGAAACCGTGGCGTTGATACCAAAGCATCTTTGAGGCATGGACATCATGGAAAAAATGGATAGTGATTTTTCCATTAAAGGAGTTGAGAAAATGAATTTAGATTTTGGTTTTTTAGTCTATTTAGGGTACACAGTTTTTGGATCGATCGTGGGGGGCTTCAGGTTGATCAAGTGCAATGGAAATCGGTGGGGAGGAGCATATGGTTGAGGAGCTCACTTCGGCGGTGGTGGTAGGATGAACAACGGTCGGGGTAGGGCTGACGAGGTGGTTTCTTGGATTTAATGTTTGGTTTGAGTTTTCGGATTTTAATGGTGGGTGGTCATTTTCGAGAAGGAGGGCTTAAACCCAGTCCTGATAAAGGAATTGGACTTGGGATCGATGATGGCGGTTGTACGGGTGGTGGCGGAGGCAACATATCCAAAGGTGGAGTGTGCACGTGTACAATTGCACAATACTGCACTGGGAATGACAAAGAGTTAGGAAGAAGAAGTAGTACTGGCACCTGGCAAAGGAGTTTGGTACTGGCAAGTAGATTTAAGTGATCAGGCAAAAGAAAATGTGGTACTTGGCACAAGAAAGTGGTACTTGTCATGTGGTACTTGGAAAATAAATAAGGAATAAAATCGGGCAAGGGGATCTAGAGTGTTTTAACATGTGTAGCATGGGTTTTTGAGAGGAAATTCGGATTTGGCAAATGAAGGAGGAAGGGAAAATTAGGCTAACATGTTTTGGGTCGGGATTGGAATAAAACAAATAAAAGGAAAAATGGAGATTTGAAATAGAAAATCAAATAAAAAAATAATAAAGAAGAAAAGTATAAATAAATAAAAAGTGATTTTTATTTATATAACCCAAAAGAAGTTGAATATCGTGGACAGGTGGAAGGAAAGACAGTAGCAGGGAAATCAAACGTAGAAGCTTGGTTTAAGAGTATTCGAGAATTTTAAAAATAAAACAAAAAGAGTGATAATTATAAATTAAGTTATTTGTAATTATAAAAAGATAATTTACAAGGTGTGACATAGTTATAAAATGTCGTATAAACAACCTGATATTTTAGAGTGGAATACCGTGTGTGACGCACACGCTTTAGTTGTTCATTTATATAGGATACTCAAAACTGAATAAAATACCATGTGCGACCCGCACAGTTTAGTTGTTCATTTTTAAAATATAATCAAAATGTCTGGATTTAAACAATACAGACATATACCATTCTGTTTGGTTGAAGCTCATAAATAAAGGGTAAATGAAATGAATTATACTTAATCCAGTTCATTTTAAACGGATAAATATTTCTTTAAAGAAATGTTTGAAATCAAATGAATATTGAAATAAGTTCTTAAATATCGACTGATCGTAAAAGACATTACATTGATCGCTTCGAAGAGTCCGGAATTTTATATTCCACTTCGATTTGATTTATACGTCGCGTGTCAGAGATTATTGAAGAAAATTGAAGACGGAGATATGCAAGGGCTGTTTTATTTTACAGAATAGTGCCTTCGTTTGTCCAGTCCCAGGACAACTTGTATGGACGAGTGTCTGATAGAGTATTCCTAATAGATCACATAAGACGATCTTTTCAAGGTATTTTGTCTAGTGGCGGAGAAATTCGTTTTTTAGCTTTTATACCCGTAATATTTTTGGGAAGATCAACTAGTGATTGACGGGTTTGACGATGTAGCATTCAATGTGAATGGTGACCAGATGTTCTGGAAGGTAAACGTAGCCTCAAAGCCTCATCAACTAGGAAAGACAGAAATTGGGCAGGCAGCATGGCTAGGTGGGTCATACCCAAGCAGGGTGTATTATCACTATCTAGAGAAATTCCATATTTAACTTCTTAATCTCTTTTCGCTGCTGCAACTTTCGGAAATGGTGGGTCATTCCCAACCGTGGAGGTGATAATATATTCATTACACTCAAGCTAAATGAGTGGATGATCATGTGTGGCCGGGTTACAAGACGTTCTTGTTGAACCCTAGTGTATCCCTTCTAGAGTACACTGATCGACAGGTGATCCCATTCCTTGTCTATTGGAATCCAATCTCCAATAGGCACTCTGCGGTTTTGGATTATATACTATATATATGAAACATGAGATGCAAGCATTTAAATAGATGATTATTTATTTGTTAAAAACTATTGTAATATCAAATGATTTGATATCAAAATACTTGGGTTATTATCCATATTACTTATGGATTGGTCTGAAGATTTTCTAAAATAAAATGAATCGGTCTAGTACGGGAAAACTTTATTCTTTTATTTTCCTGTTCCTATCTATTTAACTGTGTTTACTCACACCAGTCCCCTGACTAATTCAGAGTTTATTTTCTGTATTTTCTAAACTCTTGGGTACTCATAACACTTGTTATGAGTAAACAAAATATCCAGGCAGTAAGTGGAACCCTATGAAGTTTGTTGGATTTAGAGTTCAAGACCAGTCTAGTAGTATATCTAATTCTATGTATCCAGTTTAGATGTCTGTATTATCCTAGTAATCATGTACAATGATGTATTATGATGTTGTTGCACTATGATGACGTATTATTATATTGTACCATGATGTAATAGACCCTGTTATGTAATATATTATGTATTTTGTGAAATTCCGCTGTGAGATTATGATGTTCTTCTTATTCTTATATTCTATTAGTTCTATCTTTCCTATCTTTCCTCTAATTTCTTTAATAATGACACAACTTTTGAGGTCATCGAAAATCGCGCCGTTACAAATCACCTCCAAATGAAAGTGATGGCTTGTCATTCTATAGAGTGTCATTATAAATTTGTGATCATACAGATTGGAAGATATTAAAATTTTAAGTTAGATGGCTTTTAAAATAGCGGTAATTTTCCTAAACTCAAAAACAAGCGTGCTAAGGATTTTGGGATTGATACTTACTATTAATAGCTTAGAATAATTGTCTCATTCATTTGTCCACTTTGTAAGAATATTTCTACCACTCCATGTTAATACCATATCTTATCCATACTAGTTATGTGATAACCTAGAAATTTAATCATTTTTATTGAACGAATTATTTGAAGAATTTAAACAAATCAAAATCTAAAATTCTTTCGAATTTTATTGTGACAAATATTGGGAAAAGATACTAGTGTTGATATATTAGAAGTTTTGAAGAATTATACACTCAGTTAGATAATATAAGAAAATGCTGATATAACTTAATCGATGAAAGGCAAATATTTGGAAATAATTAACAAAACATGATTTAATACAGTATTATTACCAAAATATTCCTTTTCCAATTATTTATAAGTGATAATTAAATCATTTTAAAGTTTTTTTGCTTAAAAAAATAGTTACTAAAGGCAAAAAAATGATTGATAAACGAGTTCCGAATTCTTTATGGTTTGATGAAAGAAAGTTGCGCAAAGGTGTAAACAAGGTATAACATGCATATGCATATGCATATGCATATGCGTATATATATATATACACATACACACATAATAACATGTACATGAAAAGATAATATAGAGATTAAATAAGGTAAGAAAAGATTAAACTTAGACAAAATCAGAAATCGTGCTTTCTTTTAGAAATGGCGACAAGAGAAAAAACCACTTCTCCTTTTTCTTTCTCTTTCAATCCCTTCTTTCAATTTCATCTACCATGTTTTGTCTCTCCAACTAAATCTTCATCTTTTTTTGCCATTCCTGGAAGATAGCTGTGGCGCGTATCTCAACCCCCTTCCTCATGCTTAGTTCGACTTGTATTCTTCCTCTTGTAACCTAACTGCTTTTGATGAACCACATGATTTGTACTTGCATGGTGTCCAACTCTCCTTAGTGTCAATCTTCGTGCCAGTGACCCACATACGAGATAGAAGTTCAGCTGCCGTGGGTCAATTATTACTCTAGTTGTGGTGTTGGAGAGTATTAGTTTTACTGTGATTACTTATTTGTATTAGAAAATTTTAGAAGAAGAAGAATTTTTGAGAAAATAATGTATGAGGAGGAAATGCTTATTTTATTTATTTTCTTTAAACTTGATTTCATACATTAGCATAATACATTGCTTCATATTGCTTGATTCAACTTCATGCCACAAATGAGATGAGATAGTACATCTCTTTTTATAACATAGCAAGCTTTCAGACTTTTCTTTTATAGATTTTTCTTGCATTCCCTAATTTTCAGTATTTTCCTTAGTTATTGATCACATGGCGTGAATTGTCAAGGTGGCATGCCAAGATGCAAATGATCAGGCTTGTGTTGAAAAGCAGAGCCTTGTTGTTGATGACCAAAGCACGGCCTGTTTAGGCATAGCTTTGTGTATAGCGTTACTTCGCGAGCCTCACACCTCAGTAAGAGTCAGAAATGGGACAAGGGAACACATGTAGTGCACATGTTTCTTTCTAGCTAGAAGTGGTATCAGGGTTTTGCAAGCCCTCACATTTTATTTATGTGGATGATGGATTACGAGGCCTTGGTTATATTGGTCGATAGGGACCAATTTATAGGTTCAATAGGACCGGGAAGCGTGTGTTCAGGCATAACTAATCCACTAAAGTATTTGTGGATCGGCCCTGCAGGATCTAAGGGTTGCCCGTAGGTGTGATCCTGGGACATTTGCTAGAGTGTCTCGAATCGGTAAGGGGATCGTCCCTAGCCTTAACTCATGATGGAAACCCAATTTCCAATACGACATTGTAGTTTTGATTGTAAACCTATATGTGGCAACATAGTATATGGTAGCTATGCCATCTAGGATTGATGCATTAACTTTGAAGTATTTTAAGACTGATTAGACACTAATAATAATATTAAAATATTATTTTCTACGTATCAAGCATGTTTGATCATTATAAGGTAAAACTCTATCCTCCGGTTTGCGTTGCATTGTGTGATGGGACTTGAGTCTTATAATGATTTCATTTTTCTAAAAAGCATTGTGTTGTTTTGAATACAAATTTATTTAATTTATGCACTGAAAATCCAATGGGATAAACCCATTCCGCGTTAGCGGCGCGGTCCTGTGACTAGCCATATTGTTATATAAGTTAGGAAAGATTTCTCATACCAATCCCACGAATGACTCGTAGTTTGTTTCACTTTGCAAACTCAGGTGCCCTCTTTTTCACATGGGCAGTTGAGTAGTTTATTTTGTAGATATATTGAGCAGGATTCTGGATCGAAGTTTAAAGCTGTGTCCAGAGCATTGATAGCCTTTCGCTGCGTTGTATTAAAATTATTGTCAATTAATCTTCCGCTATTGTATTATTTTTCGATGTACTCTGATATATTATGTACTCTGATGTAACATTATTACGATGTAATAAAAGTCTTTTATTATTTGTTCTGATGTGTTGTATGCCCAAAGTTAGTGCATTCGAGGATTTCCAACTTTTGGATCAGACTTGTGTGGTTTATGGTCGATTCAAAGGGCAGGGATTTTCGGGTCATTACATTTTTAATGTAATAGATGATTGATTAAAAAGATTACATTTTTTTATGTAAGATAGAATGATTAAAATATTCAAGTTTTGAATAAAATGGTGCTAACATAAAAATCACATTTTTATGTAAGAGTGAAACATTAAGATATTCAAGTTTGAATAAAATTGTGTTAACATAAAAATTACATTTTTATGTAAATATTTATCATATAAAAGGTTCAAGTTGTGATAACATTATTTTGACATTAAAAAGTACATTTTAATGTATGTATGGATCTTATTAAAAGATTCAAGATAATAAAGTTGTGTTTAACATTAAAAATTACAATTTTTATGTAATATAAGATTTCATATAAAAGAATCAATATTGAAAAGGAAATGTGATTAAACATTAAAAATTACATTTTTAATGAAAATATGATTCATTTAAAATAAATCATTGTTTGATAAAAATGCTTAATATAGAAAAATACATTTTTAAATGAAAGTATGATTCATTCAAACATTCCTTGTTATGATTAAAATGTTGTTAATTATACGTTAGAGAGAAAATGATTTGAAATCATTGAACGAATATATATATATATATATATATATATATATTAATTAAAATAAAACGAATCGCACTGCTGCAGTTCGCGATTTGGAATCATAAATTCAAACGATTATACCGAGAGATCCGACCGTCGGATTTTCCCAAAACTGGAACCGTTGGGTTCGCTTTGGAAAGATCTTTCAACGATATAAAATTTGCTAAGATCAAACAGTTAGATTTTGAGAAATCTGTAAATCAAATTTTGATGAAAAGAGCGCCAAGGCCATGTAATGACCTGAAGCGTCGTTAAATTAAAAATGGCTATTTTTATATAAATAAAAATAGCGATAATTCGTTGTAAAATATTATAAACGATATGGAATGAAAAGAATTGATTTGAATTATGTATATTTGCAAATTATTTGAAAAGGCCGAGTTAAATCTCGTTTCAAATAATTATACGACGATTGGAAGTCGAAGATTCGAAGACAGTGATTGAAGACCGACGATCTTCACATCGAATGGATGACTACAGATGCCTTTGATTGGAGTTGCTACCTTGAGAGGGTTACAGTGGTAGTTGTCCGGACGTACTTGTTGATTGTCCAGATATGCAAGAGCCTCTCTTCCATATTGGACATATGGAACGAGGGATAAGGTGTCTCCAGTTTCGTTCAGACCCAGAACGGACTTGTAAATGGAAGTATGTCTGACATTGGATTTTATTCTATGTTGATTGATTTCTATTAAATATATATATGTTTAGTGGCGGAGAATTTATTCTCTTGCTTAACACCCTTCTCTGAGACGTACGAGCTCAGAGGTTATATATTGATATCGCATGGCATGAATTGTCAGTGTGGCATGCCAAGATGCAAATGATCAAGGCTTATTGTTGAAAAGCAGAGCCTTGTGGTTGATGATCAAAGCACAACTTTATTTAGCATAGCTTTGTGTATAGCGTTACTTGGCGAACCTTACACCCCGATATGAACCAAGGAACACAGGGAGAACATGCATTTCTTTCTAGCTAGAAGTAGCGTCATGGTATGGATCCCAGACATTTTTACTTATGTGGATGATGTGGAAAGCGAGGTACCTCGGATTTGAGTCCCTAGTGGTTCTTTGTTTATGCCCCATAGGGCGGGGAAACATATTGTTCAGGCATAACCAATCCACTAACATATTTGTGGACCGGCCCGGCGGTCCTAAGGGCTCACCTGAGTCTGAGTCCTGAGATATAGGCTAGATTGTCTCGAATTTGGTAAGGACAATCCCTTGCCTTGGTTCATGATGGAAATCCAACTTCCAATACGTCACCATGCGGTTTTAACTGTAAACCTATATTTGGCGACATAGTATATGGTAGCTATGTCGTCTATGATTGATACATTATGATTGACATGTTTTTGAAACATATATACACTAATAATAATATCAAATCTGTTTTATCGTGTCAAGCATTTTTGACCATTATAAGGTAAAACTCTATCCTCCGGTTTGCGTTGCGTTGTGTGATGAGACTTGAGTCTTATAATGGCTTCAATTTTCTAAAAAGCATCGCGTTGTTTAGTGATTTTCTTTATTTATACACTGGTAATCCAATGGAGTTAACCCATTCTGCATTAGCGGCGTGGTCCTGTGATTAGCCTTATTATTAAATAGGTTAAGTAGATTTCTCATACCAGTCCCATGACTGACTCGTAATTTGTTTCACTTTGCAAACTTGGGTGCCCTCTTCCACATGGGTAGCCTTGTATTCAGGTTTTAGCAGACTCATTCTGGATAGCTAGGGAGCTGAAGATGGATTCTACCATTCTATTATGCTGTTCAGACTTCATTTAGTATATTATGTTTGATTCCGCTGCAGACATTTTATGTTAAGCTGAATCTATATTATATACTAAGTATGATCTTATTATGCTTTGTAACTCTGATGATGTGTTATTTCCAGTGTAATTTGATGTACATTATCTACAGTAATTCTATATTTCTGTTCTGCTGTTATTGTTTATGTGTTATATTCCAATGATTATCCTTCCTTTCATACTATGGGAGTTTGGGGTCATCACATACAACTTAGCACATAAAAGGTCTCATCAAATAGAAAATAAGTCTAGAACATCATTAAGTACAATATAGATAAAATGATGTCTGAATGTCCAAAATAGAAATGAAAGATTGTAATAACCCGGAAATCTGGGCCAGTTTAAAATTTTTATTTTGGCAATTTTAGCGAATTTTGATTATTTAAAATAGATTATTTTAAATAATAACGACGAGAAATTTATTTTCAATAAAATTCGAACGAATATATTTATATAGTTCGTTGTTAGAATATAAATATTTATTTTAAATTATAAAAGGAATTGAAAATGACGCGGTAGTTCGATAATTCGATTTCAAACTTCAAATGAATGTACGGGATTCAAAATAAACCAGATTTTAGTGAAACCAAAAATAATAGAATCTATTTGGGAAGATCTTTCCAACGAATCCAAAAAATCGAGATTTCATAGCGGGAATCAAAAGATATGTCCAATTGAAAATTCTGAATAGTCGCTATGGAATTCGGGCCCTTAAAAATGGACATTTTGCAAACGACCTCGGATTTCGACGAAACCACTTTTGTAGGATCCAGGATGTAAAGTAATTGCTAGGTTTCAAATTTCATAATTTTTCGAATCAATATGTGAGCGTGGCAAAGGAAAACGCGTTTGACCAGTTTCAGTTGATTTTAATCGACTGGAAAATGGACATTTTTCAAACAGTCTCGGAATTCGACGAAACTAGTTTTGTTAGGACCGTATCGTCAATACGAAGCTAGAAAATATTTTTATGGAATTTTTCTAGTTAGTATGTGACCCCGGTAATTTGAAATGCACGTTCAAAATCAATATATAGAGTTATATGTTGATTTTAGCGGAAACTGATCGAAACGATCGAATCAGCTTACGATACATATCCCATTGTGTTCGGAATGGGGGTAATTAGCTATGGGCGACAGGCGGTGGGTTCGGTTTCGAGTTCGAAATAAAAAGTTACTTTTCTGAAGTTAAATTAAAATAAATATATATATAAATGTTATATATTATCTCCTTACACCCCCACCCCCTTTTTCTCATTCGTTGACTTCAAACAAAGAAAAACCCGATGCCCAGAAAACCGCTTCCCCTTTTCAAAACCCGACCTCCTCCATCGTACGCCGCCACCTATCGCGCCCTGCGCCAGTCATCGTCGACCCAGACGAAGTTCCCCTCCCCCTCTCGATGCTCTCCTCTCTCGCAGTTCGAAGGCCAGCGCAACCCCAATCCCCCAATTCGATTTAGATCCGCCGCCGCCGCCCCCTGTAGAACCAGCGCCACCTCACCGATGGTCAGACCCCCCTTGCCCTCCAGAAACGCAACAGTGAGTTCTTTCTATTTGTCTTTATTTATTTATTTATTTTCTTTGTTAATGTGATTGTTTTTAAGAATATAAAAATCAGATTTTTTAGCATAGATTAAAAATCAGTTTATATATATATATATTATAGCATCAAAGAAATGATTTTTATTTGCAAAAGGATAGGATTTTTATGGTTGAAGAGATTAGATTTTTATAATTTAGAAGACGATATTTTTAAACATGAAAAGACGATATTTTTATATTATAAAAATAATAAAAATATGATTTTTATATATTGAATAGCGAAGTAAAAATTCGATTTTTCTATATTGAATAGCGAAGTAAAAATTCGATTTTTCTATATTGAATAGCGAAGTAAAAATTCGATTTTTATATATTGAACGACGAAGTAAAATTTCGATTTTTATATATTTAACAACGAAGTAAAAATTCGATTTTTATATATTGAATAGCATAGTAAAAATATGATTTTTATATATTGAATAGCATAGTTAAAATTCGATTTTTATATATGTAGTGGCTACGGGCGAAGAAAGTGATAAGAGACGAGAACAGTGAAGATTTCCTGCATTAGAAGTGCCGTGGAGTTAGGATAGCTATTGGTGAGAATTTCTCACTCTTTAATTTATTTCTAGTTAAAATATTTACTAGGATGCAGACGGTGTTCAGTAGCACCCGACACCCGTCATCCACAGACCATGGATGGCTTGTTTGTTTAATTGTTTGGTTGTGTAGTTGGTTAGATTATTTGGTTTGAATTGAATTGTTTGGTGAAATGAAATTTATTTGATTGATTATGTGAATGGCGTGGGCCTTCACTAGACCGGGGATAAGGCTAGGCCTTGTCCCGTTTCTAGTATCGTGCCGTTATGCCGCCGAAATTTCCTAAAAATAAGTTAGAAAAATAAAGATAACATTTTATTTAATAAATGAACCGAATAGAAAATTCATAGGTTGAATAAAATATTTGATTGTTAAAAATATAATTTTTAACGTGAATGTGAATAAATAAATATTCATTTACAAACCGGACGGTTTGTTTATGTACACCTATTTGAAGGACATTGATTGGGACGATAAATTTTACACATCGCCCAACTGCACAAATAAAATCTGTGTTTGATTGTTTGAAACCCCACACGGGTATTGGGATGATATTTGACGTACACTAATCCCGATTGTTTAATTGTATGTCGATCGATTGATTGACAGGCTGTTATAAGCGTTGAATATTTATATTCGATGCTTATACAGTGTAGAATGCACTTTGGATGATGGTTGATTATTCATCGTTGTTATTGTATACATGTGTTGTAGAAAATCCATATAATCAACTTTATATGTTAATTGTTTGGGCCTCATTCCAGTTTTAAAATAGAAATATTTGAAAAAGAAATATTTGAAATAGAATATTTGAAAATAGGAATATATGAAGCCGTATTGATTAGATTGACGCCATTTTGATGTGAACGATATTTATATCGATTTTATTCATTTTATAATGAATATCGAAAGTGATATCAAAATCTGATATTTTGAAAAGAATTGAATATAAATGAATTCGAATTGAAATTGAATATAAATGAATTCGAATTGAAATTGCATAGAAATGAATTCGAATTGAATTTGAATATAAATGATTTCGAATAGAAATCGATTTGAAAAGAATTTAAAATGAATTTAAATTGGAATATTCAATTTTGACTTGAAATTGAATATGAAGTTAAAACCGTTTTGAAAATGAATTTTAAAACGATTTATAAAGCACGTTTTGAATTGAAATCGACGAAGTATATATTATATATATATATAATATAATGGCCTGAATAGAACGCGCAGCGCCGCGGTAGTTCATGAATTTCGACCATTGACTTCGAACGGATATTACGGGAGATTCGACCGTCGGATTCTCCTGAAACCGGAACCGTTGGGTTCGTATCGAAAATAGCTTTCTAACGAATATTAGAAATTAGAAATCTAACGGTTGGATTTGGAATTATGTCCAAATCAAATTTGGAAAAGGTCGGTGTAAGTGCAGTTCGATGGCCATTGATGGAAATCGACTGTACGGGCATTGATAAAATTATTAAAAATAATAATATTTTGTGTAAAATTATAAGAAATGATTTGGGAAAAATATGGATGAAAAACTCCATATTTGAGAAGATAAAAATAGATTTTTATCGAAATGAACTAGTTTTGAACTAGAATTACAATTCTATTTATTTTTAAATAAATAAATTGAATTTGAAGTGGTTTTGAAAATAACCAGAATTTCCAATGATTGCATTGGAATGGATTTGAATCGAAATTGTCTTCGGAATATTTCGATGTTGGAATTCGTGATTATACAGATGTTGTTATGGAAATTTGAAAGATATAGATATATATATCGTTATTTCCAATACGATATCTGTTGGTCGTAGAATTTGATACTGAATATAAGCCGATATATTTTCTATTCAGAGCCTTGTATTTAATATCAAATGTGATTTGGGTTTGTCGTGAATGGTGTCTTGACTAACACTGTTCTTGAACCCAATTGAGAAAAGATTAAATCTTTTTATTTAGATTTAATGAAGTGTACCAATTAAATAATATTTAATTGGAAATTGAATTGATTTTTATTTTTGGGTTTATCGTGGACAGTGTTTTAAATAACACTCGTTCTTTAACCTGATAATTAATGGAATGTGATTTTGGGTTTATCGTGAACTGTGTTTAAATGACACAGATTCTTTAACCCAGTTAAAGATTAAAACTAAGTGGTGTTTTAATGAATCTTTAATTAGATTGAAATAATCGAGAATGGAGTATCACCAGTTTTACTTCAAGCGATAATTAAGTCTTTAATTAGATTTGAACGTGAAATGGTAATTGAATTTACCGATAACACTGTGGTGTTAGATATGAAGTATTACCAGTTTTACTTCATGGGATGAATAGGTTGGGATTGGGAAATTAAAATAAATGATTACTTCGGTAAGGTTCGTTAATCCCGACTAGTTGAATCGAAATTCAAAAGATGATTAAAGAATAAATTCAAGGAATTTATCTTGGATAAAATTAATGGGAACCTTTCCCTGTGAATGTGAAATTTAGAAACTAACTGTCGGTTAGCCAAGCAGAATGGTGTCCTGGATATTGATCTGATGTTGGTTTCGGCCTTCGGGGTTAATATTTGGGGAATTATTCTCTTGATTAATTTACGGTTAGTGACTGATAAATTGGAATGAGGCGTATGTTGTGTTTGTGTAACAATTATTTAAAATATACGCGAGTTATTCTGAAAGACCGGGTTTATCCCATTTTGAATAACTGATACGACGATAAGTCGAAGATAAAGACGGTGGTCGAAGACCAGAAGTCTTCACGTCGTTTGGGTGATTACTGATGATCTTGATTGGGCTGTACACCCAAGAAGATGGAAACAGTTGGTGATCGTCCAGACGTGCTTGGAGATCGATGGATATGCGGGGTACTAGGTGCCTCCGGTTTCGTTCAGACCCAGAACGGACTTGTAAATGGACTGTGTGTCTGACATTGGATTTTAGTCCGTGTGATTGATCTCTACTAAATATATATCTGTTTGGCGGCGGAGAATTTATTCTCTTGCTTAACGCCCTTCTCTGAGACGTACGAGCTCAGGGGTTATATATTGATGGATATCAAACGCATGGAGTGAATTTCCTGTGTGGCATGCCTGAGTGGCAATTGATCGAGGCTTCTATTGAAAAGCAAAGTCTTGTGGTGATGATCAAAGCACGGCCTTTGTGGCATAGCTTTGTGTAACGTTTACTTCACGAGTTTCGCACCCCGGTTGTGAACCAAAAACGGGAGAGGACCTCAGGGAGGGCATGCGTTTCTTTCTAGCTAGGGTGGTGTCAGTGACCTTCCAGCCCTGACATTTATATACTTTTCACCTGTGTGGTTGTTGCTGTTGCGAGGCGCCTCAGTTAGATCGGACGATCCGGGTCCGATGGAGCCATTCGTTGGCTCATTTATGCCCCAAAGGGCGGGGAAACGCAGTGTCCAGGCATTTTAATCCACATCGGTGGACCGGCCCTGTCGCTCCAAGGGCCCACCTGAGTCTGGGTCCTGAGGCTCGAGCTAGAGAGTCTCGAATCGGTTGAGGACTATCTTTTGCCTCGGTTCATAGATGGAAATCCAATTTCCAAATACGTGATTTTGCGGTTTTAATTGTAGAACTAGTATGGCGACATGATATATGGTACCCATGCCGCCTATGATTGATACTTATGATTTGAAGTTGTTTTATACACTATGCACTTATAATAGTATCAAATGATTTGTTTTAAACGTATCAAGCATTCTTTGGCTGTTATAAGGGAAAACCCTATACCCCGGCTTGCGTTGCATTGTGTGATAGGACCTGGGTCTTATAACAGCTTCATTTTTCTTTATTTAGCATTGCACTGTTTGTTTTATGCACTGGTATTCTTGGGAGGAAACCCGTTCCGTGTTATACGGCGTGGTCCCTTGAGTTACCTAACTTTAAAAATAAAGATTAACTGTTTTAGTTCTCACACCAGTCCCATGACTGACCTGGAGTTTATTGTTTTAACCTAAACTCTGGGTGCCCTTATTTTGACACGGGCAGCTAGTAGTTTTGGTTTTGCAGATTTATATTCACAGGATCCTGGTTTACAGCTGGAACGATATCCGGAAAGCTTTGTATCCATATATCTCCTTCTAGTTGTGTATTGTATTATTTTCCGCTGCTATGTATTTAAATGTAATTTAAATCTCTGATATTTCTGTGCAATGTATATTCATTCAAACTCTGTATATTCTTGTATTCTGATGGAATTGTTGTAATAGCAATGAAATGTTCTTTCGTCTGCGTTCTGATTTGTCTTGTCCTCTCAGTAATTCGTTCTTTCTCATCTCTTCGGAGACCGGGGAAGTTTCGGGTCGCTTCAAAGATAAAGATAGTCTTCTTCTTCTTCTGCCACACGAGCACATCATGCTGCAGTGCATATCCAACATAAGCATGTTACCTGTTACTTGGCTGCCCGTGTAAAAATAAGGGCACCCGAGTTTGCAAGTTGAAACAAAATACGAATCAGTCATGAGACTGGTATGAGAAATATTACTTAACTTATCTAACAATAAGGCTAATCACAGGACCACGCCGCCTAACGCGGAACGGGTTTACTCCATTGGATTGCAAGTGCATAAAATAAGTAAATCTTTTAAAACAACGCAACGCTTTTTAGAAAAATGAAATCATTATAAGACTCAAGTCCCGTCACACAATGCAACGCAAACCAGAGGATAGAGTTTTACCTTATAATAATCAAACATACTTGATACGTATAAAACAATAATCATTGATATTATTATTAGTGTCTAGCTAGTTTAAAACACTTTCAAAATAAATGTATCAATCCTAGACGGCATGGTACCCCATCCTACTATGTCACCATATATAGGTTTACAATCAAATCCGTAATGTCGTATTGGAAATTGGGTTTCCATCATCAGTTGAGGCTAGGAATCATCCTCACCGGTTTTGAGACACTCTAGCAAATGCCTTAGGACTCAGACGCTGGCGAGCCCAGGTTAGCAGCAGGGCCGGTCCACAAATACTTTAGTGGATTAGTTATGCCTGAACAATACGTTTCCCAGTCCTATTGGACCTATCAGTTGCCCAGTAGCGACCAATATTCGAGGGCCCTCAAAATCCATCATCCACATAAGTAAAAATGTCTAGGCTCCATACCATAACACCACTTCTAGCTAGAAAGAAACACATGCACTCCCTGCCGTCCTCTTTCCGTTTTTGACTTGTACCGGGGTGTAAGGCTCGCAAAGTAATGCTATACACAAAGATGTGCTTTGATCATCAACCACAAGGCTCTGCTTTTCAACAAAAGCCTTGATCATTTGCATTTTGGCATGCCACATAGATAATCCATGCCATGCGACTGATGTCTATCAATATATAACCTCTAAGCTCGTACGTCTCAAGGAAGGGTGTTAAGCAAGAGAATAAATTCTCCGCCACCAAATAGATATATATTAAATAGAAATCAATTCACATAGAACAAAATTCCATGTCAGACACACATCCATTTATAAGTCTGTTCTGCGTTTGAACGAAACCAAAGACACCTTAAACCTCGTCCCGTTTGTCCAATACGAAAGAGAGGTTCTCGCATGTCCAGACAATCAATAAGTATGTCCAGACAACTACCACTGTAACCCTTTCAAGAAAGCAACTCCAATCAAAGGCATCGGTAGTCTTCCATTTGATGTGAAGATCGCTAGTCTTCAACCACCATCTTCAATGTCTTCGATCTTAAATCATCATATAATTATTTGAAATGAGATTCAACTCGGTCTTTTCAAATAATTATTGAATATATATAATTCAAATCATTTTATATCGTTAGTATTATTTTATAACGATTTATCGCTATTTTTATTTCTATAAAAATAGCCCACTTAATTCAAACGACGTTTCAGGTCATTACGTGGCCCTGGCGCTGTTTTTATCCAAATTTGAATTACACATTTCTCAAAATCTAACCGTTGGATCTTAACAAATTTAATTTTCTGTAAAGATCTTCCCAAAGAGGACCTAACGGTTCCAGTATAGGGAAAATCTGATGGTCGGATCTCTCGGTATAATCGTTTAAAGTTATGATTCCGAAAACGCGAACTACTGCATGCGATTCGTTAAATTTATATATTATATATTATATATTATATATAAATATAAATCGTTCGACGATTTCACTAACATGTTAAAAGTGATGTTTTCAACAAACAAAACATATATTAACATTTTCCTATTTTGCTAACATGTAAAATGTAACATTTTTTATTACAAATACTATTTTAACATATAATCCTTTTTGTCTAAATAAACATGTAAAATGTCCTTTTTTAATGAAACTAAATATACATTAAAAATGTCCCTTTTTAATCTCTAAACAATTTCTAATGAGCATATCATTTATATTAAATAATTATTTTTAATAAAACTAAATATACATTAAAAATGTCCCTTTTTAATCTCTAAATAATTTCTAATGAACATATCAATTTTATTAATGAATCATTTTTAATGTTTCAACAATATTCCTTAAACATGATACTTTTTAATAATGAATCTAAATATACATTAAAAATTATCATTTTTAATGTTTCAATAATTTTCCCTAAATATGATTCTTTTTAATAATGGATCTAAATATACATAAAAAATTATCATTTCTAATGTTCCAACAATTTTCCTTAAACATGATTCTTTTTTATAATAAATCTAAATATACATTAAAAGTTATCATATTAAATGTTTCAACAATTTTTCCTAAACATGATTCTTTTTAATAATGAATCTAAATATACATTAAAAATTATCATTTTTAATGTTTCAACAATTTTCCCTTAACATGATTCATTTTAATAATGAATCTAAATATACATTAAAAATTATCACTTTTCATGTTTCAATAATTTTTCCTAAACATGATTCTTTTTCATAATGAATCTAAATATACATTAAAAATTATCATTTTTAATGTTTCAACAATTTTCCCCTAAACATGATTATTTTTAATAATGAATCTAAGTATACATTAAAAATCATCATTTTAAATGTTTCAACAATTTTTCCTAAACATGATTCTTTTTAATAATAAATCTAAATATACATTAAAAATTAACATTTTTAACGTTTCAACAATTTTCCCTAAACATGATAAATTAGTGATTCATATATATATATATATATATATATATATATATATATATATATATATATATATATATATACACACACACACACATACAATAAAAAGTAAATTTTTATTGTGTAAACAATTATTTCTAATATGACAACTTCCTATGATCCATATATACAAATAAAAAGATAATTTTATTATATACACAGTTTCTATGTTTCATATGTACAAATAAAAAAGAATTTTATTGTCTACACATTTTCTATGTTTCATATGTACAAATAAAAAGGAATTTTATTGTATACACATTTCTAACCAATTCTATTATTAACATGTACAATAATAAGAATATTTTTATTGCATAACAATTTCTAATAGATTCTATTATTAACATGTACAATAAAAAAAATATTTTTATTGTATAACAATTTCAAACAAATTCTTTTGTTAACATGTACAATAAAAAGAATATTTTTATTGTGTAACAATTTCTAACAAATTCTATTGTTAACATGTACAATAAAAAGAATATTTTTATTGTATAACAATTTCTAACAAATTCTATTATTAACGTGTACAATAAAAAGAATATTTTTATTTTATAACAATTTCTAACAAATTCTATTATTAACATGTACTATTAAAAGAATATTTTTATTGTATAACAATTTCTAATAAATTCTATTGTTAACATGTACAATAAAAAGAATATTTTTATTGTATAATAATTTCTAAAAAATTCTATTGATTTATATATACAATAAAAAGAATATTTTTACTGTATAATAATTCTAACAGTTTTCATGATTTATATATACAATAGAAAAAATTACTGTATAACAATTCTAACAATTTTCATGGTTTATATGTATAATAAAAAGAATGTTTTTACTGTATAACAATTCCAACAATTTTCATGATTTGTATATACAATAAAAAGGATATTTTTACTGTATAACAATTCTAACAATTTTCATGATTTATATATACAATAAAAAGAATATTTTTACTATATAACAATTCTAACAATTTTCATGATTTATATATACAATAAAAAGAATATTTTTATTGTATAACAATCCTAACAATTTTCATGATTTATATATACAATAAAAAGAATATTTTTATTGTACAAACAATCATGAAAATTTTCACTACCTAATTCAATCCAATAGATCATCACAACCAAAATCAACCAATTCAAATCTCGTAAAACACACATATGAATTTTAATAGCGTATATACACAAATTTCGCATCGCAATCAATTTAATTTAATTTTTAAATTAGAGATCTCACAGTGCTTTGGAGTTCTTCAAAAATTATAGATCGCTCTAAATTTCCCTGATCGCTTCTAAAATGAACTAGACTCTGCCACGATCCAAACGGTTCCTGCTTCATGCGATTACGACATCATATGAACGAGTTATGAATTTTATTGTGTTGATAATATTTTACATTTAATTAATTAAATAATTTAAATAAAAATTTCACCTTTCTTCTACCTACAGAACTCAGGCCGCACCCTTTTCTGGTTTGTTCGAACTTTGGTTTACACTTTTTGATCAACACCCTTAGCTTCGCAACGACCAGACAACGTCACGTCGGAGAGGGAGGAAGCGCGCCCAGGGTGGACACCATGGAGGTGAACTAGATCGGACCTAGGGGCAGGGCGACGATGTGAATGGCGGGTGCTTGGGGCTCTGGATCTCGCCGAAGATTCGACGATAGGAGGTGTTGGCCGTATGGATGTGAAGAGTAAAAAGAGGACGACAATATTGTCCAAAGGAGGGGCGGGTTTTACTGAGTGGATTGAGAGTTTTTAATGGGGGAAGTTCGGAGCTTTCTGGCCATGGAAACGAAGATGGCGGCGGCTTCTTATAGAATTAGGGTTTGATTAACCTAGGGTATTTATAAATATAATATTTTTTAATTCATTAATCACTAAAAGGCCCGTTAATTCCTACTAATCCAAATCCAGCCCATCGAATGTCGCTCCTAGCCAAATACCCTTATTTCAGACACAATGGACTAGGTCTCATCAGTCTATTTGATCGTTTCAGCTTATTTTTATTTAAATTAAAATATAAAACATTTAATTATTAAATTTGATCGTACATTTTAATTTACTGGGGCCACATACTGACTCCAAAAATTTCCAAAAAATAAATCTAGCTATGTTTTGATGATACGGTCCTAACAAAATTAATTTCGTTGAATTTGGAGACCGTTTGAAAAATGGCCTTTTTAAAGTCGATCCGATTCAACAGAAATTACCAAACACATTTTAATTTACCACGCTCGCATATTAATTCCAAAAATTATGGAAATTTAAACCTAGCAATAATTTTGACATTCCGGATCCAACAAAAATGGTTTCATCGGAAATGGAGGTCCTTTGCAAAATGGCTATTTTTAATAATTTTGTTATTATTCAAAAATGGAATTTTTAAATTCTAACACATTTTCTGTCAAAATTTCTTAAAATAAAAATTATTAAATTGGTTCTAATTTTCTGGGTTGTTACAATCTCTCCCACTTGAAAACTTTTCGTCCCCGAAAAGGAAACAATAGTAAAGTAGGAAACAAAACGGAAAATGCAAAATATCGTAAATGTACCTCAACACAAGAGCTAATCGGATTTGTCCACTCTGCACTTGGGATAAGCCTGTTTAATGCTATCCTTGATCTCCCATGTACAGTCTCTAGGATCTCCGCTCTACTGAACTTTGACTAAATGGATCCGCGTTTCGCAGAACTCTGGCTTCTTTGCCAATAATTTTCACTGGCTCTCTTCTCACTGCTAAGCTTAGGGTAATCTCCAAATCTTGTTGTGCTGCCTCCTCCACAATCAGATCTGGATCATGTACATGCTTTCGAAGTTGAGATACGTGAAATACATCATGTACCCCTGGCAACCAGTCAGGCAACTGAACCTTGTAAGTGAGAGTTCCAATTCTTTCGAGAATAGGAAATGGACAAATGAATCTAGGCGCCAACTTCCTTGTCTTCCCGAAACGAACTACTCCTCTCAATGGGGAACTCTCAAGTACACATAATCACCAACAGCAAATTCTAAATCCCTTCTTCTTGAATCTGCATAACTCTTCTGTCAAGTCTGAGCTGTCTGAAGTCGCTTCTTAATGAAATCGACTTTATCCGATGCTTCTCGAATCATGTCGGGACCCAATACTAGTCGATTGCCTGGTTCTACCCCACATGCGGGAGATCTACATGGCCTACCATACAATGCTTCGAATGGTGACATTTGTAAGCTTGGTTGGTAACTATTATTATATGAAAACTCAACCAAATGCAAGTGATCTTCCCATGACCCGCCAAAATAAAAAATGCATGCCCGTAACAAGTCTTCCAATATACGATTCACCCTCTCAGTCTGGCCATCTGTTTGAGGATGATAAGCGGTGCTCAGATTTAACTTTGTCCCCAACTGCTCTTGGAATGCTTCCCAGAATTTACTAGCGAATATCGGATCATGATCACTAGCAATGCTATTGGGAACTCCATGTAGTCTGACAATTTCTCTAAAATAAATTTGCCCCAGACTTCAGGCTATTCTATTAGATCGGACAGGAATAAAATGGGCGGTCTTCGTGAAACGATCTATGATCACCCATATACTGTCATTGTCTTTCCTGGTTCGGGGCAAACCATCAATGAAATCCATTGAAATCTGATCCCACTTCCAATTTGGAGCCTCTAGTGGTTGCAACAATCCTGCAAGTTTCTGTTGATCGCTTTTGACTTGTTGGCAAGTAGAACGTCTGCTAACATATATGGATATGTCTCTTTTCATCGCCTTCCACTAGAATGTGCGTTTAAGATCGTGATACAACTTACTTACTCTAGGATGAATGCTAAGTTTAGATTTATGACATTCATCCATTACTTCTCTTTTCAGCTCGGGAATATCCGGCACATAGATCCGCCCTTGCAATCTAAGAGTCCCCTTACTATCAATTTGGAAGCTGGAGCATCGCCCTTCCGAACTCGTTCACTGATCATCTGAATAAACTTATCGTCTTTTTGAAGAGTAGAGATCTTATCAAGTAACGAAGGTATAATGATAAGATTGGCAATGATCACATTCTTTCTGCTAAGCGCATCAGCTACAACATTGGCTTTCCCTGGAGTATACAAAATATCCAGATCGTATGCCGCCAGAAATTCTAACCAACATTGCTGCCTCAGATTCAAGACTTTCTAGGTGAACATATACTTCAATGATTTATGATCTGTATATAATTCGAACTTCTCCCCCAAAAGATAGTGCCTCCATATTTTCAAACCAAACACAACGGCTAATAACTCAAGATCATAAGTAGGATATCTCTTCTCATGCGGCTTCAATTGGCGGCTAGCATAAGCAACTACTTTGCCTCTTTGCATCAATACCGCACCAACACCTTCAAGAGAAGCATCTGTATAGACGGTCAAATCTTGATTGCCATCAATAATAGTCAACACTGGAGCAGTGGTCAACCGTAATTTCAGCTCTTGGAAAGTTGCCTCACATTTAGGCATCCAATTAAACTTTGTGTGCTTCTTGGTAAGCTTCGTTAATGGACAAGATAGCTTCGAAAAATCTTTAATGATCTTCCGATAATAGCCAACCAATCCTAGAAAACTTCTGACTTCTATAGGAGTGCTAGGCTTCTTCCAATCTCGAATGGCTGTTATTTTTCCTGGGTCCAGTGAACTTCCTTTCTTCGACACTACATGACCGAGGAACTTTACTTCTTCTTGCAAGAATATGCATTTAGAAAATTTGGCTTTTATTACATTCTTTCTCAGAATTTCCAAAACTTCTTCCAAGTGCTTTTCTTGCTCAGCAGTGGACTTAGAGAAGATTAAGATGTCATCAATGAAAACCAACACAAATTTATTCAAGACATCGCAGCATACTCTGTTCATCAGATCGAAAAAGTAAGCAGGAGTGTTACATAAGCCGAACGACATTACTAACCACTCATAGAATAAGTATGGACCTCTGAAAGCTGTCAAAGGAACACATTCTTCAGCAATACACAATTGATGGAAACCTGTAGCTAGGTCCATCCTAGAGAACACTTGTGCTCCATTCAGCGATCAAATAAATCATCAATACGCGACAATGGATATTTGTTCTTTAGTGTCTGCTTATTGAGGTCTTGGTAATCCACACATAGTCTGAGAGTACCGTCTGACTTCGGAACAATCACCACTGTTGCACCCCAATTTGAGAAGCTAGGCCTGATCAGACCTTTCCACAAAAGCTTTTAGTTTAATTACTCAATTCTTCTTTCTCTTTCAATGTCAATCTTCGAATAGCATGCACAACTGGCCTTGCATTCGGAACTAAGTCAATCCTGAAGTCAACTTCTCTTCGTGGAGGTAAGCTATCAACTTCTTCAAACACATCCGCATAATTTTTAACAACAAGAATATTCTCAATAAAAGTAGGAGTAACTTCTAGAGAAGATCAAAATTCTTTTCTATCTTTTTCTGAGCTATGGCATGGTATAGAAATAATATTCCCTAATTTGGTTTTAGCCTTAACAATTCTTTCGGCGCATAACACTTCAGCCTCATACTTCGTTGACTAATCCAGCCCAAGAATAACATTGTACTCAGAAAAATTCATGACCATTAGATCAAAAGATAACAGGTAGCAAGAATAAGAGATTGACACTCTACAGTATAAACCGAGGACAAGAGAACCTCCTATTGGATTATGGACGCTAATTGATTCTTTAAGATCTCTCGGTTTTAATTTTAACTTTTTAACTGTGTTACTAGAAATGAAACTTCGTGATGCACCAGTGTCAAATAATACTGTAACAGAAATATTCTTAATAGTAAGGGTACCTTCCAAAACATCTGGTTTACCTGCTCCTTCAGAAGAAGCTAGTGCACTTGCTCCATCATACACGTTGGCCACCTCGGACTTCTTTAGCAATGGACAATACTTGATAAGAAGCTCTGGCTTGTGATAATTAAAGCAATCCTTAGTACCACGAGGATTCTGGCGAGGATTCTGACTGGGCCCGGATTCGGTCCTCCTTGGCCTCTTTGGTGCTTTGCATTCATAATTATAGTGTCCGAGTTTCTGGCAGTTTAAGCATTTGACCTCGGCCCTTTTACTCTCTTGAGGCTTGGCGGCTGCAGTGTTGCTGGCCTCTAGTTTCTTATCAGCATATTTCCTCTTATTATTAGCTTGATTTCTTTCACGATCCTGCTAAGAATTTCTGTTGCCAATCTCCTTGTATCTGCAATCCATCTCAATAACTTTGGCAAACGGGAGCTCAATATGTGCCGTCACCCTGTTGTGATACTTCCTCGAAAGACCATTAATGAACCTCATGTTTTTCTAGAGTGGGTCCTAAATCAATTCAGGTGCATATCGGGAGGGCTCTTCGAATTTCCTCACATATTCAGTAATAGTCCGATCCTCTTATTGGATATTAGCAAATTCATCATGAAGGCGCTCAACTTCTTGCCGAGGAATAAACTTCTTATTAAAGAGCTCTTTGAACTTCGCCCAAGACATGTCAGCATCAATGTCTCCAATCGTAGCCATCTCCCACCAAATTAAAGCCCCATCCTTTAGCAGCCATGACGTCATAAATCGCTTTCGATGGTCTTCTAGTTCCAAGCCCGCAAAAATCTTCTTGCATGTCTTTAGCCAAGTCTGTGCTTCAGTCACTGTCTCACGGCTAGTGAATGGCACACCTCCCAAATTCTTGAACTTCTTTGCCACTTTATCTAGATCAAAAGGTTGCGAGGGTGGTGGTGGTACTACAGCCTCTGGATTAGGCTGGTCCTAAGCAGCAGGGATTTCACCCTTTCCCGGGCCTCTTCCTGCTCCACCTCTACCTCTAGCTCTATCCCTCATACTCATCACAGTCAGTTCTGTACCATCAAGGAAAGAGTCAGACCAACAGAAATTATAATTTTTAAGGAATGGTAAAAGTAGAAGGACATATAGGAAAAATGATGATGTAATGACTGATTATGATGTGCTATTCTGTTGTGCTCATTCTTGGGCATTCCTAATCCTATCTCTAATGAGCTACTCGCCTAAGAATACTACTGATTTTATTCTGATGAATTGTTTTAAATATGTTATACTCCGGAGCTAAGATTAACCATTAGCTCTGATACCAACTGTGATAACTCCAAACTCCGATAGTATGAAAGCAAGGATAATCATTGGAATATAACACATTTAACACAATCGCATATTACAGATAAATAGCACAACATATTTAATCATAGGATAATATCATCATAGCAGCGGAAAAAAAATGTCATCAACATCAGAGTTGCACAGATATAGGATACAACTTAGCACATAAAAGGTCTCAGCAAATAGAAAATAAGTCTAGAACATCATTAAGTACAACATAGATAAAATGATGTCTAAATGTCCAAAATAGAAATGAAAGATAAAGATAGTCTTCTTCTTCTGCCACACGTGCGTACCATGATGCGGTGCATATCCAACATAAGCATGTTACCTGTTACTTGGTTGCCCGTGTAAAAATAAAGGAACTCGATTTTCCAAGTGAAAACAAACTATGAGTCAGTCATGGGACTGGTATGAGAAATCTTACTTAACTTATCTAACAATAAGGCTAATCACAGGACCACGCTGCTAACACGGAACAGGTTTACTCCATTGGATTGCCAGTGCAAAAAATAAGTAAATCTTTTAAAACAACGCAATGCTTTTTAGAAAAATGAAATCATTATAAGACTCAAGTCCCATCACACAATGCAATGCAAAACGGAGGATAGAGTTTTACCTTATAATGATCAAACATGCTTGATACATATAAAACAATAATCATTGATATTAATGTTAGTGTCTAGTCAGTTTAAAACACTTTCAAAATAAATGTATCAAACCTAGACGACATAGCACCCAATCCTACTATGTCGCCATATACAGGTTTACAATCAAATCTGTAATGTCATATTGGAAATTGGGTTTCCATCATGAGTCGAGGCTTGGAATCATCCTTAGTGGTTTCGAGACACTCTAACAAATGCCTCAGAACTCGGAGGCTGGCGAGCCCTGGTTAGTAGCAGGGTTGGTCCACAAATACTTTAGTGGATTGGTTATGCCTGAACAATACGTTTCCTGGTCCTATTGGACCTATCACTTGGCCAGTAGTGACCAATATCCGAGGGCCCTCAAATTCCATCATCCACATAAGTAAAATGTCTGGACTCCATACCATGACACCACTTCTAGCGAGAAAGAAACACATGCACTCCCTGCTGTCCTCATTCCGTTTTTGACTCATACCGAGGTGTGAGGTTCGCAAAGTAACGCTATACAGAAAGTTGTGCTTTGATCATCAACCACAAGGCTTTTGCTTTTCAGTAAAATCCTTGATCATTTGCATCTTGGCATGCCACATTGACAATCCACGCCATGCGAATGATGTCTATCAACACATAACCTCTAAGCTCGTACGTCTCAGAGAAGGGTGTTAAGCAAGAGAATAAATTCTCCACCACCAAACAGATATATATTAAATAGAAATCAATTCACACAGAACGAAATTCAATGTCAGACACACAACCATTTACAAGTCCGTTCTGGGTCTGAACGAAATCGGAGACACCTTATTCCTTGTCCTATATGTCTAATACAGAAGAGAGGTTCTCGCATATCCGGACAGTCAAAAAGTACGTCCGGACAACTACCACTGTAACTCTTTCAAGGTAGCAACTCCAATCAAAGGCATCAGTAGTTGACTATTCGATGTGAAGATTGCTGATCTTCAACCACTGTCTTCAATGTCTTCGATCTTAAATCATCGTATAATTATTTGAAATGAGATCGAACTCTATCTTTTCAAATAATTCTTGAATATATATAATTCAAATCATTTTATATCGTTAATATTATTTTATAATGATTTATCGCTATTTTTATTTGTATAAAAATAGCCCATTTAATAGAAATGACTTTTCGGGTCGTTACGTGGCCCTGGCGCTGTTTTTATCCAAAGTTGAATTACACAGGTCCCATCACACAATGCAACACAAACCGGAGGATAGAGTTTTACCTTATAATGGCCAAAATATCCTTGATACGTATAAAACAAAAGCATTTGATATTATTACTAGTGTTTATATGTTTCAAAAACAATTTCAATCATAAGTATCAATCATAGACAGCATAGTACCCCATACTACTATGTCGCCATACTAGTTCTACAATCAAAACCGCACGATGTCGTATTTGGAAATTGGATTTCCGTCATGAACCAAGGCAAGGGATCGTCCTTACCGCTTCAAGACGCTCTAGCCCGTGTCTTAGGACCCAGACTCAGGTGGGCCCTTGGATCGTCAAGGCCGGTCCATACAGAGTGGATTAAAATGCCTGAACACTGCGTTTCCCCGCCCTGTGGGTGTACTGGCCGGTATATCCACCAAACCATCCATCGGCTCCACAGAGACCGAAATAACCGAGGCGCATCGCTATCCATCATCCACATAAGTAAAACGTCCGGGCGTGTAAAACACAGACACCACTCCTAGCCAGAAGGAAACGCATGTCCTCCCTGATGTCCTCTCCCGTTTCTAGTTCATACCAGGGTGTGGCCTGTGAATCAATGCTATATACAAAGCTAGTTATATTAAAGCCATGCTTTGATCATCAACCACAAGGCTCTGCTTTTCAACAAAAGCCTTGATCACTGCATCTCAGCATGCCACGTTGTCAAGCTACAACGTCAAACACACATCCTTTTACAAGACCATTCTGGGTCTGAACGAAACCAGAGGCACCTTTTTCCTCGTCCCATATGTAAAATACAGGAGAGAGGCCCTCGCATATTCGAACAATCAACAAGCACGTCCGGACAACCACTGTAACCCCTTCAGGGCGGCAACTCCGATCAAAGGCATCAGTAGCCATCCATTCGATGTGAAGAACATCGGTCTTGCACCATCTTCATATCTTCGACTTCTAATCGTCGACCAATTATTTGAAATACGATTTAACTCGGCCTTTTCAAATAATTCACGTTTGGATTTGAACGTACTTTTTAATTTGTCGGGGCCACATACTGGTTCTAAAAATTCCAGAAAAATTATATCCAGCTCTGTTGGGATGATACGTGATTGACATAGAAATGTGTTTATTTTATGCTCTTATATCTTATCTTTTGTATATAAATAAATATTACTTGGGTATTGTTTTGCTATTTTTACAGATATTCCAACCCAGCCCGCATGCAACAAGAAATGTAGAGAAATAGAGATGAAATTGCTGTGTATTTGCAGTTTGAAGAATTGTAGATGAAGATATCACATCTAGTTGCTGTTGGACAAGAAAAGGAGTGATAAAAAGGCTTTGCACATCACAAATCAATAAAGAAATATCAAGGAAGCAAGAGGAAAAGAGAAAAGGCCCAAATTTGCTTTATTTATCTAAGGCCCATTTATGTTCTCATTGTAAAATAATTGGTGATGTAATGACCAGGCCCATTTACCATTAGGGTTAGGGTTAGGGTTTGGCTATCTACCCTATATATACCCTTGTAATGACATTGTAGCCACCATCCTATTTTATATTCCATCACTCCATTAATAAAAGTTCTTTTTCTTTTATTTTCTAGCATTTTTCTATTTTCTTAGCGATTAGTGTTGTCTACACGATTAGATTCGGTAGAACACCAATTGTATTTTACACTTTTTGTTAGTGATTAGTCGTTTGATTAGTTTCAACGACAATCCTAATTTACTTTTTGTTGTTCTTCTTTTCCTGCAATTTTACTTTCTGCATTTTATTTCTGTTTTGCATTTTAATTCCCAATTGATAATTGTGATTTGACCGTCGGTTCAATTAGATTTGTTCTGAGTTGGATCACAGTTTCAATTTTTATTATTTTCAAAAACCAACCTCGAAAATCGTCTAACTCGCCCAAGAGATTAGATAAATAATTTGATTTAATTCACCTCCCTGTGTTCGACCTGTATGCTACACACCTGTATGCTTGCAGTAATTTAATTTAAATGTCGCGCTTTTCTAATTCATAGACTAACGTCGATCAAGTTTTTGGCGCCGTTGCCGGGGAGGTAACAATTAAATTTTATTATTTATTTAATTTTTTATTCGTGTTAGTTTTGTTCATATTTTTCCTTTTTTTTTGCTTGTTATATAGAAAAATTCTCAATTAGATGATTCGGTATTTGATTGTTGATACTTTAATCATCTAAACAAGAGAGAAAAAAAAAAGCTTTCCATTTTTCTTTTATTTCTTTCCTGTTCTTTCTCCTTTCTTTAATTCTTCCCCCTCTTCCTAATTCATTCCTTCTTTCAACAGTTCAAAAAATAAAATAAAAAAAATAAACAAACTTGCCATTTTTTGTTCTGACTTCTTTCCATCTCACGAGTTCCTTTCAATCTATTTCCATTGGTCTTCCATTTTACATGCTTTCTTTCCAATAATAATTTAAAAAAAAACCACAAATTTCCATAAATCCCTTTCCTTATTTCACCACTAAACCCCAAATCTATCTCCGCACGCCACTGTCATTAAACCAATCCCACCTACCCAAACGTTCAAACCATCTATGATCAACAACCATCTCTCACTGTCTACAATCCAAATACCTTGATATCCATCACTGCAATACAGTTCAGCCACTCCCATATCGTTACAGCAGTTCACATCCATACACCATCTTCAACTCTTCCCCTTTGCCAAACCTTCAAACGCACGATCATCCACACCCAATAACTCCATCACACAGTCCCGTATCACCAATACACAAACGAATCAAAGCCGCCGCAGTCTGCTTACAACCCACTGCGAGACATCAGATTCCGCTCCATCGCCATCCCACACCTGCACGCAATCAAGTTTCTCACGCATCACATACCATACTTCCCCAACATCAGCAATCCTGACCAGTACGCAGTACGCATCAGCAACTCATACCCAATTCCCGAACTCTCGCAATCCCCTGATCAACCAATTCGCGGAAACCACAAACCAACCATCATCCCAAATTCTGCACAACTCCACAGCAAACTCTTGCCACAACGCCATCTACCAATTCATCTAATCGGAAACACCAACCTGGTCAGTTCATACAGACCACACCTTGAGAACCGATACACCATAACACAACCGCAGATCCTCTTCACCAATTCGCACCTCCTCACCAAACATTTTTCGTCCATAGACCCCATCAGCCAAAACATACTCAAAAAGCCTCCCCATAGTTTCCGAACACCCTCACAAAACTCAAAAACCCATCAGTAATCACCTTCATGCCCTACCGAAATCACAGAAACCCGGACCCCAAATCGCATTAAAACTTCACCGAACTTGAAATCGCAGTTCGATTTGTTTTCAGAGAAGATTAAAAAGTGGCGAAATTTTTGAGTCGTTTGTTTCAATTCTTTTGATTCTATGAAAGAATTATTTTTGCTTGATAAATAGGGGTCATACTGTGTTGCCGTGCCTTGCAAACAAAAAGGAGAACAAAAGCATGTGTTTTAGAATTGGGAACCTGGGTAGCACTTAATTGGCTTGGCAGATTGATTTGTTTCCATTTTATTTGTGTGGTTTTCGGTTTTGAAAAAAAAAACAAATAAAATAAAATAAAGATAAAGGACGGATAAGATGTGCGCATGTGGCTCGACCCTGGTTTATATTTGACTGCGGGAACTTTTACTTTGTGCGTGGGTAATTTTATTCTTCTTGTCTCTTCTAGTTAGCTTGTCATTCTTGTTGAGATAGTCTAGTTTATTCTATTTTGTTCCCACTTCAAAATTTCTAAAAAAAAAAAAAAGGGAGAGAGAAACCAAATTTGAAGCAGATCAAATTGGGAGCATAGTCAAGCAAAGCAATGAACAAAGAAATTCAATGGTTAATCGATTAGCAGCAGCGGAATTTTAATCGCTAACCACTACTCAAACTGCACTGGACGGACCGCCATACCCCACTGTAATATTTTCTAAAACTCTACAGGTGCTCTGCTGCAAAAAGAAAAAAAATATAGACAATTGTTGTAAAAAAATTCTGCAGGGGCAGCGGCTTGAATGTAAATTTTAATTCTGCAATTTATATTTCTGTGTCTGTTCTGTGACTGATATTTCTGAATTTGTGGTGAGGAACGGTTTTCCATAACTAATCACTCACATCGATTTTCAATTTTAACACGTGATTTTGATTTCAAAATAATATAACTGAAAAGTGGTGCTCTGTGAAGTTGACTGTCTCGTACAGTTGGATCGCGGATATATATTAGTTCAATTTATTGAATTTTTAGCAAAAGAGGTTGCATACTACCCGTAAAACATTGGTCGTATCCCTTAGTTTTATACTATACGTGAACGGCCATAAGACCCTCTTCCCCCTTCCAATTGAGTCAGTTAATTAATAGAGCAAAACTCATTATTTTATATTATTTTGAATTGAGAATAATTTCTGTCTTACCGTGATTTCATTTCAAATGTCTAATTCAAAAAAATACTTGAGAGAAATGTGGGATAATAATCGGAGTAGACGTCCTCTTGAAGAATATGAGTATGAATTGCAACTCATGAAACAAGATTTTCCAAAATTTCGTGAGCCCAATGTCAACAATTTTCAAAATTTTCCAACTGACCAACATTTTCAAAATCATAGATATAATCAAAATGATGATTT
Source organism: Allium sativum (assembly GCA_030737875.1). Taxonomy (NCBI): domain Eukaryota; kingdom Viridiplantae; phylum Streptophyta; class Magnoliopsida; order Asparagales; family Amaryllidaceae; genus Allium; species Allium sativum. Next base: position 300,535,742 of record CM060922.1, read on the forward strand.
CAATTTAAATAATTTCGATTATGGGTCACATCCACATCAAAACGGTTTTGAATCGCAAAATAGCTTTGATCCACATCAATATGGGGTTGTAAACCAAAATTTTCAAAATTATAGCCCATATCAACACTTTGAAAATGACCAAAATTGCAATTTTCCTTCGAATTTCAACAATTTTGGTTACGAACATAATTTTTATAATCAAAACGATTTCCAATATCATTGTCATTTTTCTGAAAATTCAAACAACCATCACTTTGAAAATAATATCGATTGTGAAATTGATGTGGACTATAATTTTGAGAATCAAGAAATCCAAAATGAGAGCTCTCAAATCAACGATTCTGAAGAATATCACCTTAACATTCTTAGTGAGAGGGCTGATGAACTTCTTTGTTTATTGACAACTTTGAAAGAACAACAAGAGCAACAAAATCAAATTCAAACAAGCGATGAATCAGAAAATAATCCATTCTTTACGGATAGTGATAATTTTCAGATAACAACTTTCGAAATTGAGAATAACGATCTAAATGAAGTTGTTCAAAATTCAACGAATGATCTGGACTTCGATTCTTTTCAAGAAAAAAATTTAAGCTTAGATTTTGATCTTCCTCTTTCAGACTGTGAGAAACTTGAAATTCTAGAAATTGAACAAAACGAAAATGTGGAATTTTTCAACTCAAATTTGGAAAAGAACTTTAATGAACATGAATTCTTTGGTTTATGTGAGGATGAAAGCCTTAATTCTGACTCCAATCCCGACAATCGTTTGATTCTGACCCCAATCGAAAATCTTGACGCTCTTCCAATGGCAACCGAGGCCAATTCGTCTGAACCTTCCAAATCCTCACCTTCTTTTAATGTTGGCAATCCCAACATCTCTTTTTCTGATGTCGGCAACCCCGACACTATCTCTTCTTTGACTGTTGGCAATCCCAACAAACCTTCTTCTATAACTTTACGTCTTCCACTTCCTGTGTCGACACCTTCTCCTCCGAAGGACCAAGATTCCGGAATAGGACAGATCGACAAGGTAGAAACCATTGTTGATGACACGCCACATTTACCATTTCAGGAAGTTTCTCATACTTCAATTTACGTGTCCACATTAGCTTTCAAAGAACTTTTCGAAGATAAACTAAAACTTTTAATTGACAAGGATGAAATAGAATCAAGCCACCAATCCAAGTTTGAAAATTTTGATTTTGAATATTCAAATGAACTTGAAATTGTCGGTGTCGATAATACGTTGCCAATCAAGAAAGGTGATCACATACTCTTGAACAACACTCAGATGTCAAATTTCACTGAATTTACATACGATCACAAATTTTTGAAAAATTACACTGACAAATTTGTTGAACACATGAATTATCTTTGGAATGCTGGTTTGGCTGAAAAACTTCATGTTAGGACGACCCTAGATATTTATCTCCTGGACTATAAATCTAGGTTCAAAGATGAAATGGTTTTCAAAAACCTGCGCTTATTAGAAAACATGCCTAGACACAGTGGGAATGGGACCCGTAGGGCTAGAACCAAGTGTGGGGGGAACAGTTGGTGGAATTCTTTGCGTCGCATGCATCGCAAACACATATATCATTGTACATATGATTTTCATTCGCATATAGTGGCTAAACTCCATTTCATTTTACAGATCATTTTGCATCTCATTCACCTGTGGGTACGATCTTTCAAATTTAGGAAACGTTCACAGTGTGGACACTGTTTAGTTCAAGTGTGGGGGGGAGTCTGCATTTCACTCATTTTCGTTTTTTTTCTTTATTTTTCTTTCTTTTCATTTTTAGCCATTTAAGTAGGACCATCATACATTTTATATCGTAGTAACATACCATAATTAATTTTTTTTTGAAACACGACTCATTTTCAATTGATACAGCAAAATAAGTTTACAATTTTTAGCCAGTTGATAGTATTTTTCTCTCTCAACTTAGATCGAATAGGAAATATAAGGAAAAGTTTAATTTTGAGGGATAATAGTGTAACCGGTACATAGGGAGATTCTTAGGTGATGGCCATGAAATCTTTTCTATATTGTAGACTTTGTTTAAATAAGTGGAGGACTTAAAATACTTATATTGGCTTTTCAAATCTTTAAAACTAAGTTGTGTCAAGTTGAATTCGCGTAACTCTCTTTTGTGCTTATATTTTCAATAATAATAATAATATTCCAAGGGTATCCAACATTGCTTGTATATCGAGCGTTGGTGTGCAAACCCGCCAAGCTATATCCGACACGTTGTTGACAAAGTCAAAGTTGGAATATCTTGGTCTCATTTTATGGGATTGGACACCTAAGGATTACCGACACGTTGTTGACAAAGTCAAAGTCGGCCTGCACAATCCGCCAAGCTCTTTACCCACTCTCCGTTAGTCCGCGAGGCAGTGCATGGGTGGTAAACCTTGGTCTTTTTAGTTAGGTGTATGTACTTAATCATAAATTTTAAAATTTTATAGAATAAAGAATAAGCGATGATGCCCAAACACTTCTTGACCTTATTGATTTGACTAGCCATACATGAGAAAATTAGAATACCACTTTGCAAACTGTGCCAAGCAAACTAAGAATTTATTTCATGGCTGCACTATGTTATCAACCGAACTAACTGGCCAAACTGGAATTTAACATTTGAAAACTTGATTTATATTGAAAATTTGTGACAAGTCGAGGTATCTAAAATAAAATCAACTGATTAGAAATTGTTAACTTAATTTGTTGTACCACCTTCCTGAAATAAGTCATGTTGTCATTTTTCGTTTTTATTTTTGCATATGTCCATTGCATTCATGTAGTTTCATTAGAATCATAGCATACTGCATTTGGATTTTGTGGGTAGTATCTGCTGAAAACCCTCACGAGACACCACTCGTCCTACTAGGGACACCTAGAGGTTTAACGGCTTGCTGCATACGCTCAATGCAATCGTGTTTCCTACGAAAGTGTGACCTATCTAGTTAGTTTTTCATTTTTGTTTTACTCGAGGACGAGTAAAAGATAAGTGTGGGGGTATTTGATTGACATAGAAATGTGTTTATTTTATGCTCTTATATCTTATCTTTTGTATATAAATAAATATTACTTGGGTATTGTTTTGCTATTTTTACAGATATTCCAACCCAGCCCGCATGCAACCAGAAATGTAGAGAAATAGAGATGAAATTGCTGTGTATTTGCAGTTTGAAGAATTGTAGATGAAGATATCACATCTAGTTGCTGTTGGACAAGAAAAGGAGTGATAAAAATGCTTTGCACATCACAAATCAATGAAGAAATATCAAGGAAGCAAGAGGAAAAGAGAAAAGGCCCAAATTTGCTTTATTTATCTAAGGCCCATTTATGTTCTCATTGTAAAATAATTGGTGATGTAATGACCAGGCCCATTTACCATTAGGGTTAGGGTTAGGGTTTGGCTATCTACCCTATATATACCCTTGTAATGGCATTGTAGCCACCATCCTATTTTCTATTCCATCACTCCATTAATAAAAGTTCTTTTTCTTTTATTTTCTAGCATTTTTCTATTTTCTTAGCGATTAGTGTTGTCTACACGATTAGATTCGGTAGAACACCAATTGTATTTTACACTTTTTGTTAGTGATTAGTCGTTTGATTAGTTTCAACGACAATCCTAATTTACTTTTTGTTGTTCTTCTTTTCCTGCAATTTTACTTTCTGCATTTTATTTCTGTTTTGCATTTTAATTCCCAATTGATAATTGTGATTTGACCGTCGTTTCAATTAGATTTGTTCTGAGTTGGATCACAGTTTCAATTTTTATTATTTTCAAAAACCAACCTCGAAAATCGTCTAACTCGCCCAAGAGATTAGATAAATAATTTGATTTAATTCACCTCCCTGTGTTCGACCTGTATGCTACACACCTGTATGCTTGCAGTAATTTAATTTAAATGTCGCGCTTTTCTAATTCATAGACTAGCGTCGATCAATACGGTCCCAACAAAACTGATTTTGTCGAATTTGGAGACCATTTGAAAAAAAGCCATTTTCTGGTCGATCCAAATTGATTGAAATTAACCAAACACGTTTTCTTTTGCAACGCTCACATATTAACTCAAAAAATTATGGAATTTCTAACCTAGTAATAATTTGACATTCCAGATCCAACAAAAGTGGTTTCGTCAAAAACGGAGGTCGTTTGCAAAAAGTCTACTCTTAAGGGCTACATTAATTTCACAACGACCTTTCTGAAAATTCATTTGGCCATAACTTTTGATTTCCGCTATGAAATTTAGATTTCTCAGATTCGTTAGAAAGATCTTACTAAATAGATTTAAATAATTTTGGTTTCACTAAAATCCACTTTACTTTGTACCCTGTACAGTCGGTCAAAATTCGAATTCAAATTTTCAAACTACTGTGCTATTTCAGGCCTTGTTTTATAATTAAAATAAATATTTATACTCCAACTTCGATTCAAATCAATACATACGCTATAATTATATTCAAAATAAATTTCTTGTCGTTATTAGTTAAAATTATTCATTTTAAATATTCAAAATTCATTAAAATTGCCAAAATAATTTTTTTTAAATTGGCTCTAATTTTCCGGGTTGTTACAGTGAATCTAAATATACATTAAAAATTATCAGATTTAATGTTTCAACAATTTTCCGTAAACATGATTCATTTTATTAGTGAATCTAAATATACATTAAAAATTATCATTTTTAATGTTTCAACAATTTTCCCTAAACATGATTCTTTTTAATAATGAATCTAAATATACATTAAAAATTGTCATTTTTAATGTTTCAAAAATTTACCTTAAACATGATAAATTTGTGATTCATATATATATATATATATATATATATATATATATATATACAATAAAAAGTAAATCTTTATTGTATAAACAATTATTTCCAATATGACAACTTCCTATGTTCCATATATATAAACAAAAAGATAATTTTATTGTATAGACAGTTACTACGTTTCATATGTACAAATAAAAAGGAATTTTATTGTCTACACAATTTCTATTTTTCATATGTACACATAAAAAGGAATTTTATTGTATACACATTTCTAACAAATTCTATTATTTACATGTAAAATAAAAAGAATATTTTTATTGTATAACAATTTCTAACAGATTCCATTATTAACATGTACAATAAAAAGAAAATTTTTATTGTATAACAAATTCTATTGTTAACATGCACAATAAAATGAATATTTTTATTGTGTAACGATTTCTACCAAATTTTATTGTTAACATGTACAATAAAAAGAATATTTTTGTTGTATAACAATTTCTAACAAATTCTATTGTTAACATGTACAATAAAAAGAATATTTTTATTGTATAACAATTTCTAACAAATTCTGTTGTTAACATGTACAATAAAAAGAATATTTTTATTGTATAACAATTTCTAACAAATTCGATTGTTGACACGTATAATAAAAAGAATATTTTTATTGTATAACAATTTCTAACAAATTCTATTGATTTACATGTACAATAAAAAGAATATTTTTATTGTATAACAATTTCTAACAAATTCTATTATTAACATGTACAATAAAAAGAATATTTTTATTGTATAACAATTTCTAATAAATTCTATTGTTAACATGTACAATATAAGGAATATTTTTATTGTATAACAATTTCTAACAAATTCTATTGATTTATATATTCAATAAAAAGAATATTTTTACTGTATAACAATTCTAACAATTTTCATGATTTATATATACAATAAAAAGAATATTTTTACTGTATAACAATTCTAACAATTTTCATGGTTTATATATACAATAAAAATTACTGTATAATAATTCTAACAATTTTCATGATTTATATATACAATGAAAAGAATATTTTTACTGTATAACAATTCTAACAATTTTCATGATTTATATATGCAATAAAAGAATATTTTTACTGTATAACAATTCTAACAATTTTCATGATTTATATATGCAATAAAAAGAATATTTTTACTGTATAACAATTCTAACAATTTTCATAATTTATATATAAAATAAAAAGAATATTTTTACTGTATAACAATTGTAACAATTTTCATGATTTATATATACATTAAAAAGAATATTTTTACTGTAAAACAATTCTAACAATTTTCATGATTTATATATTAAGGGGGCTTACCATGTGCATAAGCCTGATGACCCCGCGGACCGAGTTAGGTACACTAAGTGGAATTTTACGGCAGTGCCGGTTTCTTCGCTGAAAAAATTCAAAAAAATGATTTATATATACAATAAAAAGAATATTTTTATTGTACAAATAATCATGACAATTTTCACTGCCTAATTCAATCCAATAGATCATCACAACCAATTCAAATCTCGTACAACACACATATGAATTTTAATAGTGTATGTAAACAAATTTCGCATCGCAATCAATTAAATTTAATTTTTAAATTATAGATCTCACAGTGCTTTGGAATTCTTCAAAAATTATTGATTGCTCTAAATTTCTCTGGTCGCTTATAAAATGAAGTAGACTATGCCACGATCCAAACGGTTCCTGTTTCATGCGATTCCAACATCGTATGAACGAGTTATGAATTTTATTGTGTTGATAATATTTTAAATTTAATTAAATAAATAATTTAAATAAAAATTTCACCTTTCTTCTGCCTACAGAACTCAGGCCGCACCCTTTTCTGGTTTGTTTGAACTTAGGTTTACACTTTTTGATCAACACCCTTAGCTTCGCAACGATCAGACAACGTCACGTCGGAGTGGGAGAAAGCGCACCCAGGGTGGACCCCACGGAGGTGAACTTGATCGGACCTAGGGGCAGGATGGCGACGTGAATAGCACGTGTTCGGGGCTCTGGATCTCGTCGAAGACTCGACGATAGGAGGTGTTGGCAATATGGATGTGAGGAGTGCAGAGAGGACTACAATATTGTCCAAAGGAGGGGCGGGTTTTACTTAGTGGATTGAGAGTTTTAAACGGGGGAAGTTCGGAGCCTTTCTGGCTATGGAAATGAAGATGGCGGCGAATCTGTATAGAATTAGGGTTTGATTAACCTAGGGTATTTATAATTATAATAATATTTAATTCATTAATCACTAAAAGGCCTGTTAATTTCCACTAACTCCAAATCTGTGACGGTCCGCCCTGCACCAGCCGACATTTCCAATGAAAGTGCGCTGTGCTAATGCCCGACTAGCACGGGACGGTCGCCAAAGAAAGGAAAGGAATTTGAACTAACAAGGAACCTGTAGAATGTCTCACAACGCATGGAATAAAATATAATAATAACATACTTGACATAAAACAGACGAGACAGTGCACAAGCTGAAAAATAAACCATGATCATCATAACAGCGGAAATTCAAAATACAGCTTATGTTCCACATCATCATTATTACAACTATTAAAACTGTCTCCAAGGCAAAATAAGAAAGGTACACTATAATGCCCAAAGTAGTGACCATCAGCGACACAGGGAGAATTTCAATATATATCATACGTGGAAGCCTCCTGCTCGTCTTCGGTACAGCTACTCGTGCATAATCACCTGACCTGTCACTAGTTTGCCAATTTAAGAGCACCTAGAGTAAGAAGAAGAGACATAAAACTCTGGGTCAGACAAAAGTCTGGTATGAGCGATAAGAAGCAAAACATAACAATTACAGGTATATGAACCTGTACCTGCAACCAAAGAGTTAGCACAACAAGATGTACAATAAATACTCTAAGGTGACACTAACATATGGTGTAAAGATACAGGGATGGGGGTGTGCATGTCAGAGTGATATCAAACAATCAAGCATAGCATCCATCCTCACATCTCTCACTCAGTGCGTAAAGCATACGATATCCACCCCTTTGATCACCCAAATCCTTGCCATGATCACTCTGCCCCATGGAGTCATGATGGCTCCACTGCTCTGATCCATAGCCACTAATCCCTTGTTGTGTCCACTCTGCCGCATGAAGTCATGACGACTCCACTGCACTGGCTTATAGCCATGCTACGATCACTCTGCCCTATGGAGTAATAACTACCCCCACTACACTGATCCGTAGCCTAACATCCATCTTAGTGGTGAATCAAAATTATGGACGTCAATAACCCCTTTGCACACATCCCGCAGCAAAGCCCAACTCATGAAGCTAACTCGTTGGTTCCCAACTGGATCTTGAGTTCTACTTCCCATTATGTGGTCATACGAATTTTTAAAGACAAACAGGTGTAACAGTTGAATAAAATAAAATATAACAATTAAAAAAAATTAAATACCTATCCTATATAATACCCTTAACTTCCAAAACCCTCATCTCTTAAAAATGCGAGCTTTTCCCCCTTTAAAAAACATAGCAATCGAAAAAATTCAATAAATCATTAAACAAGTGTTTTGAGTTCTTGGGATGTTTGTCTTCATATTTTTATGAGTTTCATGGGTGTGCACGCGATTTTGGACTATTCAAAAATAAACAGTAGCATAGCATGGCCTATGGTTGCGGTATTCGCGAAATTTAATATTCGATGCGTGGATTCAATGTTATATCTGGATTGAGGGATTGAATACGAGTTTGTGAGAAAATATTTGGGTTATTCAATGAAAATAAATGTCGAGAGCTTCTTTTTGGCGTGCGTATTAGCTGAACGACACGAGGAGGAAGGCATGATCGAGTTTAACGCGGTGGTGATGGTTGTGTTCAGGTCGCGGAGAGAGACTTGGTGGTGATATTAGTTTTTGTTTTCATGGAGTAGAATGGAAAGGAAGATGGCAATAATTGTGCAGTAACGGTGAAGGAGGGGTGTTGTTGCATGTGCCTATAGTAGAGGAAGATGATGAGGAGTGGGTTAGGAGTTTTTAAAAGGTAGTTAGTTTAATTTATTAATAATTAATTCAAGTTAATGAGGTTATATTGTATTCAATCTTGTAAAAATCGTAACCTTTACATACCTTATCAGAATTCAGCAAAACAAGATCCATTGGAACCGTATGGACGAGAGCTTCGCAATGAAATAGATTTGGAGCTATTTGGAGCTCGTTGCAATTTATGGTGAAATAAAACACCTAATTGAACTATCGGAAAACGATCGTTTTATAATGATTCCAAACCGATCAATGTGAGAACTCAACTGTTTTGTTATGTTATTATAATCATATTTAAATATATATTAATTGCCTACGATTGCAATATTTGTTTGTGACTAATGGATGATGGTTACAGTTTTACTATTATGATTATTATTACTAAACTATGAATATAAGCGTTGTCGATAGAAACACTTATATTATAATTATTGATTGATGGATGATAGTTGATATGCATGTTAATGATGTGTGAAATCCAACGATATGTGAGATCCATATAAAGTGAATTTTATGGTAATTGATTGAATCTCATTCCAATTTGGAATTAATTTGAATAGTTTATTAATAAAACATTCGGTAAAAATGAAAGTCTGATTTTGGATGGACACAAAATTTATAAAATTAGGATGAATATTCGTAACTGAAATGAATTGATTGGAATAGATTTTCATCTAGTTATGGCTTGTTCAAGATTTATTTTGAAATGAATAGTGATTTCAAAATGTGAATCCGAGTAACGTATATAAATGGCATTCTTAACCCGAATGGATTTTTCCATTAATCTTATTCATTTCATAATGAATGTCAAAAAAGTTTAGATTTCAAAATATGATATTTTGGAAAATACTGTTATTTTAATATTGTAATAATATGGAATATTCAATTTTGGTTTAAGATTGAATTAGTAGTTAAAATTGTTTTTAAACGAGATTATAAACATTTTATAAAATACGTTTTGAATGCAAATCAACGAAAGTTATTATACATAATGAAATGGTTTGAATAGGACGTGTCGTGCAGCGACCGTTCACGAACTTCGACCATTAACTTTAAATGGATATATCGTCGGATCCGATCGTCGAATTCTCCTGAAATGAAAAATGTTTTGTTCATAATGAAAATAGATTTCCAATGATATGTGAAGTTTTAAAATCCAATGATTAGATTTTGAGATAAATTCAATTCGATTTTGAATAAAAATAGCGGAAGTGTTGTAAATGGCTAGAAAGTGGATTTTAAAGAATTAAGCTATTTTTAAATTATTAAAAATAGGGAAAATTATGGTAAATCATAATAAATGTTTTAAAAGTAATTTGGACTATATATATATAGTTCTGGATAGTAAAAAGTGAATAAAACGGTTTGCTGTTAAAAATACTTCAACTAGTTATGTTTTTCCAATGAATGGATATTGGATTTGAATGGAAATAACCTTCAAATATTTCGATATTGGATTCCGTAATTATATCGATACTGTTTTGAGGAATTTGGAAGATAGAGATATCGTTATTCCCATACGGTATCTGTTGGTTCCAAAATTTGATATTGAATATAAGTCGATACGATTTCTGTTCACAGCCTTGTATTTGATATAATATTGGATTTTAGGTTTGTCGTGAATGGTGTCTTCAATAACGTTGTTCTTAAACCCGGTTGTATGTGAAGTTTGTGAAATAAATCTTTTATTTAAGTTTTGATGGAATTTTCCAAAGTTAAGTTTCCTAATTAATAAATTTAATTGGAAATGAAAGAAAATCGATTTAGTGATAATCGAGATGAACCTCCGTGGAGGAAGACCTTTACTATTTAAGGAATTTAAAAGGCTTTGCCGTTATTCCGCTTGTAGTATTAATATGATACGGAAATTTATATCAGTTGTGAACTGATATGATTTTCATGAAGATTCCATTTCAAATGGAAGGTTGAATTTGGGTTTATCGTGAATGATGTTTTAAATAACATTTGTTATTTAACTCAGTTAAAAGAAAATTGATTTCTCAAGTTTGAGACGTAATAAATCATCTAATAAAATTTGCATGAATTAGGAAAAAAAGTTTTTCCACACAAATTTGTTAAAAATGGCAGTCTCGCAGTACTCAAAACCCTCCAAATCCACCATGCATACCACCATATTACCTCCTCCACCACCGATCACCAAAGTATTCTCGTCCTCCACCACCTCTTCTGCCGCCACCTTCTCCATCCAGCCTCCAGTTTGCAACAACCTATAATTAGATCATCCCCGCCCACATCCTCCATTCCCCACGGCGCAACTACCTCAAATCTCCCAAGCGCTAAGCCATACACCCAGGTGATAGCTTCGCAACCTCCCCTCCTACCAGCACCTCTTCTGCCACCCTCGACTCGCCGCCGGCTACCTATTTTCAAATCCATCCATACAACGGTCTGCTACCTGAAATCAAATGGTCGATGTTTGCGTTGCTCTGATAAGGGACACGTGGCAAAATCATGCAGAAATAGCACAATTTGCTATGTCTGTTCTTTATATGTTCATTCATGTGCGCAGTGTCCCAAGAAATTCAAAAGATATTATGGAATAGTGCAACGTCCCAATGCTAAGATAGCTCGTGCACGAATGCCAACTAGTCACGAACCCCAAAAACAGATTGCGCAAAATTGGAAGTGGGCTCAAGCATCGTTTCGAAAATTAAATCAAAACATAGGTCAGCATTATTATCAAAGGGCTGATTAAAATCTTAACCACACTTATACATATAAAACCCTTTCCTTATCATCTCCCTCTCTTAACCCTAATACCTCTCCTCATTCTCTAGCCTCAAATCCTCCCAACTTCCGCTTAATGCCTAACCCCCACCGTTACCTTACCGCCTCCATAATTCATGGGCTTCAGACCATCCAACAAGTAGCTCAAGCCCTAACAGCCAGCCTTAACCACAGTGAATGGGCTATTTGGCTTATTGAAGACAACAGCTTTCTCATCGATTGGCTATACATCGACACCAAGAACCATGCCTTCCACATCAAAGTCCTCTACTAGTCTGGTGCCAGCCTCCTCCTACAACCTTGCCCAGAGCCGGAATCCCACCCAACCCACCCTCGATCCAGCAACATGGGCTAGAGTTAAAGGTTATCCTGAATTCCTAAGATATGACAATGCTGCAACAAAAGAAGCCCTCAGTCCCTTCGGTCACTTCATTGAAGAAGACAATTGTGATTGGTCCTACATTGACCATCGATACCTCTACGTTAAGATCCAATTTTATGAAGGTATTACTTGTCTATCTCGCTATGTTGTCCACCACAACAACAAGAATGTGAAACTCTATGTCGAGCATTGGGGGCATTCACACCCATGTGAGAAACAAGTAACACTCTTGATGGGTATTGATTACGATTATGGCGGCTTACTTTTCCACGATATAACACGTCCTACAAGCCCTATGGAGGAAGATCGCCACGATGTTGTGCATGATAAAGCAAACATGAATATTCAACGCGAGCAACCAGCCACACATGACGCCTCCCTCACGCTACTTAATATTGTTACTAGAGATAACTTCACACCCAGGTGGGACCCACTGGCTGATTTAGATCTCTCCAACCCACTGCACCTTCAAATCCAGTGCCTTCCAGTATTTGAGCAACAATACTCCAACACTCTACATCTCACTCCAGCTGATGTCCGCCGAAGTGCAAGGATTAATAGAGCCAAACTCATCTTGGATGCTCTGGTAGTTTTTATGAAATCGTCGTCCTTTATTTTGCTAATAAATTGCTAAATAAAAAGTTTTTGAATTGCATGGGTGTGAGTTTACATGATGAACACTATAATTCCATGCAAACTTTTGAAACACAGTGAATAAATCATTCCCAATGAAGATAGTATCCTGCAATGTCAAAGGATTAGGGGACCCCACAAAATGTCACGCTGTCAACCTTATTATGCCCCCCACCAAATTGATATTTTACTTTTGCAAGAATCTAAGCTATCTGACCCATCCACATCAATAATTAGAAGAATTTGTGGGCCTTATTTATCTTGGTAGGCCCATGTAGACGCTGTTGAAACTCGTGGTGGGTTGATTACTGCATGGAATGATAATGCATGGTCTCTCCATTACTTAATAACCCATACATTTGTACTATACTTGTCTCTCCATCATATACAAACAAATACCACTTACTTCTTCACCAATGTTCATTGCTTAACTGACCCACAAAACAAAGAAGCGATCTAGAACTTATGTGAAAATATAACAACACAAATCAACGGCGTCAACATGTCTAATTGGAGGAGACTTTAACATAACCAGAACCAATTGTGAACGAAATTTCAGAAACTATCACAAGACTCAGCAACCTTTAATTCCTTCATTCAATCTTGTTCCCTTATTGAACCACCATCAGCAATAGACTCTTCACATGGACCAGCCATCGCGCAGACCCATCATTGGCCAAACTTGACCGCTTTCTATTCAATTTGGTTTGGGAGGACCTCCACCCACTCTCACTAGTTAATGGTCTTGCCACTGTCATGTCAGATCACTTCCCTTTGATATTAGATATTGAAGTGATTGACAACAAGAATCGTCCCTTCAAGTTTTAAAAACTTTGCCTCCTTGAACCTTCCTTCGAACCTTTTGTTAAGCAAATCTGGTCCCAACCAACTCAAGACTGATCAGCGATCTCCAGTATCGTTACTAAACTGTGCCCACTCCGTAAAACCATTCGTCCATGGGCAAAATCATTTTAGGGTTCCATTAAATCCAGAGTCAGCTCCACCCAAGACGAAATCCTAAAACTTAACATTTGTGAGGAAACACGTCAGCTTAGTGAAACGGAAGCTGCTATGCTTAAAGAATTGGAGAAAGAACTTGACAGATTAATAAAACAAGAAGTGATAGGATGGAAACAACGTTCCAAAGACAAATGGATTAATGAAGGAGACCGAAACACTGCCTATATACTTTCATCGTATAGCAAATGGTCATCGACATTCCACTTTCATTTCTGAAATCCGCCATGATGATTTAACTTACTCTGACCCCTTTGATATCTTCCACCTTTTCATGAATTTCTTCCGCAATATTCTTAGCAACCCCTCCCCCTCTCCCTGACATTGACTGGAACCTCCTCTACCCCTTCCCTTCCCTCTTAACATTGATTATCCCTTTTTTGAAAAAGTAATTTGGGTTGCGGTTAAATCAATGGTGGACGATAAAGGCCTTGGGCCTGATGGATTTGGCCCAGCTTTCTTTAAACATTTTTGGCCCACTATTAAGTCAGACATCTATCCATGTGTGTTGAATTCCAATCTAACCCCTCATCCATTGCCAAACTAAACTATGCCAATATCACCCTCATCCCCAAAGTTCCTGGTGCCAACACATTAACCTCCTTCCGCCCAATTAGCCTCCTCAACACAACCTTTAAAATAATCACCAAAGTGCTTGCTAACAAATTGTAGACTTTCATTGCCTCCCTTGTTGGCCCTGAACAGTCATCCTTCATCTAAGGTCGCAACATTATGGACTGCGTAGCTGCCACTCAAGAAGCCATTTCATTCTGTCACTTAACTTCCACACCTAGTGTCCTTCTTAAAATTGATCTCTCTAAAGCTTTTGATTCTGTAAATTGGAACTTTATTCTTGAATTAATGGCTCATCATGGTTTTCCACCAAAATGGCGCAATTGGATACAACACTTGCTGAACATAAGCTTTTCCACCATCTGTATTAACGGGGAAACCGGTGGCCTCATTAAATCCAAGCGTAGCCTCAGACAAGGAGACCCCCTCTCACCCCTCATCTTTGTACTAATTGCTGATGTCTTTAACCAAATGGTTAAATTAGCCACTTCCAAGAATCTATTCTCTACCATAAACTCCCAAACCATAACTCCCCTATCTCTAATCTTCAATTTGCTGATGATACAATTATTTTCTTCTCCCCCACCCCTCTCCACATCCACTGCCTCAAGATGGTTCTGTACACATTCAAACTCATCTCTGGCTTATCCATTAATTTAGCAAGAGCTCCATTATAAAGCTCGGCAACTCATTTAATTTGGGGCCCTCAATCTCCAATTGCCTAAACTGCAAACTCGAATCTTTCCCAATCACCTACCTTGACATCCCTCTTTGCCCATCTAAACTCGTCAGATCTGATTGGCTTTCCCTTATATCCTAAATTTAGCACATATTAGCATCATGGAAATCTAATTCCCTGTCCACGGCTGGTCCACCCTGGTTCAATCTGTGCTCTCAGCAATCCCCTCTTATTGGATGTCCTTTCACAAACTCCTAGCTTGGGTTATCTCCAGAATAGATGCTATAAGAAGCTCTTTTTTTTGGAATGGGTGTAAAGCTAAAAGATTAGTTAACTGGATAACAATTTGCTTACCTCGAGAACACGGTGGCTTAGGAATTTCAAGTCTTGCCCTCTTCAACCAGGCATTGTTAGCCAAATGGCTATGGTGTCTTCTCACCCCTGGCTCCTTTATCTGGAAGGATTGGATCTTAACTAATCTCTCTTCCACGTTAAGCTAGGTAGTGGTAATTGTTGCCTCTTTTGGTCTGATATATGGTGTAGCCATCTACCCCTTTCTCAGCTATATCCGAATTTATTTTCTTTAACCACTGAACCATATCTCTCTGTTTCTAGCATCTTGGGCTCCGGCCCATTGGGCCTCTTTCCCTCTAGTTTTTTGGCCTTGATACCCTATCAGATATTCTACAAATTTATAACATTGTGCTTTCAATCAACCCTTCTGTTGGGCCTGATGGCTACTATTGGGCTTTAAGCCCAAATAAAGGATTCACCGTTTCTTCTTGTTACAGCTTCCTCTCTCATCCAAGACGTTGCTTCTCCTTTGCACGCCTCTGGAAATGTTGACTCCTACCACACCTGATCTTCTTCCAATGGTGCCTCATTCATAATCACATCAATACTAAAAGCATACTCTGGAGATTGCGCATCACTGCTGACCCTCGTTGTACCTTCTGCACCTATAACGATGAAGCCATCGATCGCCTCTTCTTCGATTGCGACTTCTCCTTTAGGGTCTGGGCTGCAGCTGGCTCATATCTGCTAGGCTTCATCCCTAATCTCACCTCCTTCTTCGAATACTGGCAACATAACCCCCTGACCTGATGATTGATTCTTTTGTGTCGATCTTTAGTTGGTGCATTCAGTTGGAGCGTAATGCTCACATTTTTAATAAACAAAAAAGCACTTCTTTGGTACTTGCGGCTATATCATTCATTTGTTCGAATCATATGTAGGTGCTTCCAGGCACGTACGCTTAAGACACACTCTCCCAGCACCGCCTGCGCTTGACACTCAGGGAAGCAGCTCAGACTTCCATGGATGAACAATTATGGTGCCTTGTCCGAACTTACTACCCTTTTGCTATCTTCATGGGTTTGTTCGGCAAGTACATGCAGTATGCTGCTCATTATACGTATGTAGTATTATGGCATCCAGTGTATGTATGTAGTATGTATTATGAATCTTCTGTAAACTGCTTATAGGATGGTCTATGTCCTAAACTTTATGCCACTAGTTGGGCCTGTCAACCAGACCATTATATTTATACATATTATGCTAATCGGCTGTGTAGCCATTCTCTGCACAAGCGTCTTCCTCAAAACAAAAAAATAATTGGATAATGATTTTTGGAGATTGAAACCGATTTAGAGTTTTAATAAAACTTTGAACAAAGATTTGTATGAAGAAAATGGAGATTAAAACTACATTAGAGTTTTAATGAGTCTTTAATTAGATTTGAAATGAAAGACGGTAATTAAACTCACCGAAACCCGAGGGCTGTTAGTTATGGAGTACCACCAGTTTTGCTCCATGGGATGAAAAGGACGGGGTATTATGCCATCTAAGATTGATACATTTATTTTCGAAATTAATTTTCACATTTTGCACTAGTAATAATAAAAGGGAATTTTTGCGTATCAAGCATGTTTGGCTATTATAATGTAAAACTCTTTCCTTCGGTTTGCGCTTGCATTGTGTGATGGGACTTGAGTCTTATAATAGCTTCGTTTTTCAAAAAGGCATTGTGAGTTTTTATGATTGGCATTCATGTGGAGAAAACCCGATCCGTGTTATACGGCGTGGTCCCGTGATTTAACTAACTTTAAAATAAAGATTAAAAGTTGTTTTTGGTTCTCACACCAGTCCCATGACTAACCTAGAGTTTATTGTTTCCCACCTAAACTCTGGGTGCCCATAGTTTTCCACACCTGAAACTAATAGTTTTGGTTTTGTAGATATTTTTAAAACAGGATCCTAGATTTTTGCACGAGCTACACGCTGGATTATTTTGTATTTTCGTTGTGTATTGTAATTGATTACTCTTATACTTTTCCGTTGTGTATCAATTATTGTACTCTAATATATTCTGTACTCTGATGTAAATTGTTGTAATAGCAATGAAATATTCTTTTGTGCTTCGTTCTGACATGTTGTATGCTATAACGGTTCGAGGATTTCTACTGTTTTGGATCGGACCTGTGTGACTTACAGTTGATTCGAAGAGCGGGAATTTTTGGGTCCTTACAGTAGTGGTACTTAAATAATTATATTTATATGAAATAATTTGATTTATAATGATTATAATATATATAATTGTTAAATTTAAAATAAAATGGTACAATTAAAATAGTTGTAAAGTATATTAAGTTAAAATTCTTTCAATTTCCTACACGACCCGAAACTTGACCCAAAACCCGCATGAAAATTAACAGGTTAACCCGACTTGTTTAGTTAGCGGGTCATTCTCGGGTTAATACGAATTTGACCCGTTTATAAATGGGTGGGTTTAGGGTTGACTCGATAACCCAAATTTGACCCTCAAAACCTGATTATATGTTGTATATATTCCATATTGTTATTCTTTTATGTAGGCTTTTAGTGTTAGTGTTCTATGTATGCAGTAATTAGTATGCTCGTATATTTTTGTGTAAGCTGTTATATTATACTAATTTATTCTTGTATGTTATTGGTTATATTTTACTTATAGCAATTGTATCTCTTCCAAATTGTTAGTCTTTTATTTATGCAGTATGCTTATATATTCTTATGTATGGAGAATGATATTTGGATATGGTGATTTCATGCTTTATATATGTGATGGTTTCCTGTTGGTGATTTTATATCTTGCTACATGTTGGTTATTATAAATAGTGCATCATGTTGGTGATTATGTTCTTTTGCTATTTATATTAGTGGGAAATATTTGTCAATGGGTCAAACGGGTAAACCAGGCTCGACACGACCTGTTTAGTTAAACGGGTTACACGGGTCGGGTTGGATCAACCCATTTATAAACGGGTCGGGTTAGGGTTGGGAAAAATGACTCGTTTAATAAATGGATTGACTTGAATCGTTTGTAAATCAACCCGAACCCGACTTGACCTGACCCGAACTCAACCCGACACGACCTGTTGACAGCCTTAAGTTAAATATAAAATAGTTATCGAATAATAGTTAAATTGCCAAAATAGTTGTAGAATAATAGTTAGTTTTAGATAGTGAATTTTAAATTATTTTTATATACGATAATACAAATTCCAAATAATTTAGAATAGTCCAATCCAAACCATTTAGCTCCATTTCCATAGTTCAACTTATTACCAATTTAAAATTTCAAAATTCAACTCAATGAGTTTAACTTTAAACAATATATAATTAAGTTCAATTCATTTCAAGACAATACTCAAGTAGAGTTATTTTGTTCTATTCTTAAAGATACACATTATCTCTGAATCACATGTTAATAAAGTTTATATCAATAAATCTAAATTTTCAATTTAATTGATTATATATATTTTAACTTTTTTATATTTAGATTCAACCATTTACTTAATAAATTATTATCTAATCCATTTATTAAGTTCCAAAAATCATAGCAAACTCAAAAACCTAGTCATTATTTTCCAATTCACATTTTTAAAGATCAAATTAACTTAACTTGATAACATCAATTTAGTTAATTCATTAAAAAATTAAGTTATCATTAAATTTCTAGCTTCTCTTTAAAACCTTTATATAATTATATTTTCAAAAACCTGTAATTGTAGATAAAATTTAAAATTTAAATAATATTTATACTATATTAAAAGATTCATTAATTTACTTATAAAATTATTTAAATTTTAAAACTAAATAATATTATAATTTGAGTTCTTTTTAAAAACATATATTAACTTATAATTTAAAATTTTATAATATATGTTCTAAATTTAATGCTTTATTAAATTAACAAAATATAAGTTTAAATAAAGTTCTAAATTTAGATTTCTACAATACTTTTATGAAATCAACATATTTTTATAAATTCAGAAAATACTTTTAAAATGGACCAACATAATGCATATATAATTTTCCACCTTGACCAAGTGATAAAAATAAATATTCTTTCAATCTGTTAAATATTCAATTTACAGGTATTAATCTTTGTAACTGGCATCCAAGTATATTCAACTTTAATCCCTAAATCAGTATAGTGGTTTCAGTATATATCATTTCAAACCATGATGATTTTTCAAATCTATAGGCAACTTGCAGTGTGTGAACAAAATAAATATAATAATACAAATGTTACACGTGCATCATAATATATCACATAATCCAATATCACTTGCAATAATTTGTGTCATATATGTCAAAAGTGAGTGTGTGTGTCACATGTGTGCAAATCTATAATAGACAAATCAAGTTTTCTAGAGCAATCCTAACATTTCAAATGTCATTTCAAGATGTGTCAATTTACTAAATGAAAATGTTAATCATGGGTGAGGGTTCTCTGTGCATGGAAAATTACAAGGAAGACAATGTAGATCGATACGAACATGGATACAGAAAGCAAGATTATATGATTTATAAGATTAGAAACTTAAAATCTGTCCATAATTTTATAAAATTATATGATTATATGGAAAATTAAAAAATTATATGATTTATAAGATTTATCCATAATTTTACTGAATTTAAAATCTCATTTTTAAACAAATGCATTTCTTGGATTTCGTACTGTTAAAACCGCGATGTTTTCCAAAACTACTATTATGGCCATATTTTAGGATGTACTCAACAGAATGTTAGCCTTTACGATTTATTGGAAATCTATGGTAAAAAGACTTAAAAAAACATACTTTAAAGAATTTGGATTCATATTTTGCTATATACTAAAAACTCAATTACCAAGGCACATAATTATGAACTACCATTACACTATGCACCAAAATTTCTTCATATTTCATACTCATTTCCAAAATTTATTTTGATGCTCATAAGAATTTATCCTTCATTTATAAAACAATTTAAAACATATCCAAAGGAATCATTCCATTTCCACCATTTTATTCAAGATAGGAAAATGATTTCCTTTGTGCTTATCGACGCATATTTAAAGTGACTTAATAAATAACCCATATAACAAACATATTACCAACAAAAACTTGTTAAACAATTATCATAGCACACATAAACATCATTAATCATAATTATAGCAAGCATAATAATTTTCATAACATATTGATAGTTATGGTCATTTTAAAGTTAACTTGAATTTGAATTAAAAGCTACCGAAACATTCTATAATTTTCTTCATTCAACCTAAAATGTTCTTAACACAAGCATGCTCTGTATAATTGCCTCAAGTATCCTCATCTCTTCCAATTTCTCTCGGCCTCCCTCCTGAAGTGGATGATGCTTGGTCTTGAATCTTCGTTGAGTGGTGGAGATTTATGAAGAAGAGGTTTGGTTATAATATCGATGACTTTAGATTGCTTACTTGAGCGGTGAGTTATTTCTTTTCTTCATGATTTTAAATAGAATTTAGAAGTCATTCAAGAGCTTAAGGGGAGCATGAAGAGAATTTAGGTGTAAGAAAATGAGAGAAAGAGGTTTAGTATTTATTGGAAAACTTATTCAAACATGATTATCTCATTAATAAAACTATATTAAGTCATGTTCATAATTATTTCCTGATATTCATCTTTCATCATTTCATTTATATCAGCTATTTTTATACTCTCTAACTTAGTATAAAATTTCCTAAAACTTCTTGTATATTGTCACTAATATCTTTCACCAATATTCGTCACTTTAAATTTTGAAAGAAAACTGGAATTTTTATTAGTTTAAATCCTTTGAATTCCTTTAATAAAAGTGATTATCGGGTTCTTACATTCTCCCTCAGTAAAGAATTTCATCATGAAATCTAATAATAAGATAACTATAAAAGGTTCTCAAATTCTAAATTAACGATGCACAATATTAGTGTTTCCACCACATGGAGTGTATGCATTTGTTTTATATAAGGCAAAAATTAGGATATGCTTTCTTCATTCATTCCTCGGTTTTCTAATTGCAATCATCTACGTTTACACTCCACTGGACGTTTACTAATTTGATAAACTTCTTCCTTAATCATTTTTCTTTGTGAACCATGATCAGTACTGGTCTTGGAATACCCCACCTTTATACCCATATTATCCAAGAGTATTACTAAGTAATACCATCAGATAATACAGAGAATGAGGCTGTAGGTTCTCAAACGTGCAAATTCTCTTGGACTAACACTGGTACTTATCATAATTTCTGAAATATCACTTACTCTTACGTACTCAATGTCGGTACAAAACAATTACACATGTGCTTCCAGGACAGAACAATACAATATACATGAATATAGAGACCACAAAGCCAATCGAATCGACAAAATATAATGTATAATATTTAACATTTTATACACATTTACCTATTACACATCGATGTATATACATTAATCCATACAATACACTATAATAAATGATATACTAAGTTACTATACTCTTCTAAACCCAATAAATACAAGCTAGTCTCGTTGCCCCTGAACATGTAATGTCTCGGTCTGATCCGAGTATTATATAATAATAAACGGATCATTCTATGTTTAAATCCATTATAGTTAATATAAAATGTTTGGGTTCATAAAATAATAATAATAATAATAATAATAATAGAATGTAATCTCAACACAATCAATCAATAATCATCATTTATATAATTCATCAAAATATATCCCCTAGAATCAATATAAGACACCGACCATAAAATCCAAATCTCAATCAAATTCAAGAAAGACATCTTAATGTATTAATGATCAATAAGTCAACAAACCTAAATATCATCCAAATCACTGTAAATATAATATTTTCCCGTACATGAACAAATATCATTAACTAAAATAACAGAAAAGACAAGTGAATTTGAAACATCAAAACATCATAGAAAACTTCCTGTGCTTAATTTCTTGACTAGTACTACATTTTTGGTACCACCCATCGTGATGAATAGGGCCATGAACATCATAAACATCTTAATGACTATAGCCGAAACAACTTGATGCCCTTATTCACAAAATTCGAGTAATACATCGTGACGGCTATAGTCTAACTCATCGTGATGACTCCAATCGAATACTCGGTCATAGTACTAATAATCATCTTGAATGTCTCTCAACCTCTCGGTTGGGAACCCATAAGGTGCCAATGCATGTCCCATACCATTCGTTTGCCCCTAATGGTTTACTATTCAATCGTTGGTACCACACTAAAAAACATCATCAATTATACACCGCCTCATTCATCGGCAAGCGTAAAGATAAAACTCATCTCATCTTTCTTTCCGACAAGTACTAAATGGAAATCTAAATTGTCTCATCTCATCAGAAAGTAAAAATCCATCATAAACATCAAAACATCATAAATTCATAAACAACAAAACATCATGAATTCGTAAACATCATTACATCATGAATTCATCGTAGAGTAACTTGCCTCGTGTTATTGATAGCATCCTGATTGGTTCATCAGAGAGCATACTCCAATTGAGTAGTTCTTGAACCAATAGTCTTCACCAAAATTTGGTGTGACGAAAAGGAATTTCGCTCGGTCCGAACCAGTCGCTAAACCAACCCAGACCGTTCGAAACGCCCTATCGTTTGAGAATACAACAAAATATAATGCATACAAAAGAACATTTCACTGTATATCACAACAATGCATCAGATTACAAGAATATACAGAGTATGAATCAATATTACACAGAAATACCAGAGATTTAAATTACATTTAAATACATAGCAGCGGAAATAAGACAATACACAACTAGAAGAGATATACGGATACAAAGCTTTCCGGATATCGTTCCAGCTGTAAACCAGGATCCTGTGAATATAAATCTGCAAAACCAAAACTACTAGCTGCCCGTGTCAAAATAGGGGCACCCAGAGTTTAGGTCAAAACAATAAACTCCAAGTCAGTCATGTGACTGGTGTGAGAACTAAAACAGTTATTAATCTTTATTTTTAAAGTTTGGTAAATCAAGGGACCACGCCGTATAACACGGAACGGGTTTCCTCCCAAGAATACCAGTGCATAAATAAACAGCACAATGCTAAATAAAGAAAAATGAAGCTGTTATAAGACCCAGGTCCTATCACACAATGCAACGCAAGCCGGGGGATAGGGTTTTCCCTTATAATAGCCAAAGAATGCTTGATACGTTTAAAACAAATCATTTGATACTATTATAAGTGCATAGTGTATAAAACAACTTCAAATCATAAGTATCAATCATAGGCGACATGGGTACCATATATCATGTCGCCATACTAGTTCTACAATTAAAACCGCAAAATCACGTATTTGGAAGTTGGATTTCCTCTGTGAACCGAGGCAAAAGATAGTCCTCAATCGATTCGAGACTCTCTAGCCCGAGCCTCAGGATCAGAACGCATCAGCCCTTTAGATCTCAGGGCCGGTCCACCGATGTGGATTATTATGCCTGAACACTACGTTTCCCCGCCCTTTGGGGCGTAAATGAGCCAACGAATGACTCCATCGAACCCGGATTGTCCGATCAAACCGAGGCGTCTCGCAACAGCAACAACCACACAGGTGAAAAGTATATAAATGTTAGGGCTGGAAGGTCACTGACACCACCTTAGCTAGAAAGAAACACATGCCCTCCCTGAGGTCCTCTCCCGTTTTTGGTTCACAACCGGGGTGCGAAACTCGCGAAGTAAACGTTACACAAAGCTAAGCCACAAAGGCCGTGCTTCGATCATCAACCACAAGACTTTGCTTTTCAACAGAAGCCTTGATCATTTGCATCTTAGCATGCCACACAGGCAATTCACTCCATGCGATTGATATCCATCAATATATAACCCCTGAGCTCGTACGTCTCAGAGAAGGGCGTTAAGCAAGGGAATAAATTCTCCCCCGCCAAACAGATATATATTTAGTAGAAATCAATCACACAGACTAAAATCCAATGTCAGACACACAGTCCATTTACAAGTCCGTTCTGGGTCTGAACGAAACCGGAGGCACCTAGTACCCCGCATATCCATCGATCTCCAAGTACGTCTGGACGATCACCAACGGTTTCCATCTTCTTGGGTGTATAGCCCAATCAAGATCATCAGTAATCACCCAAACGACGTGAAGACTTCTGGTCTTCGACCACTGTATTCATCTTCGACTTATCGTCGTATCAGTTATTCAGAATGGGATAAACCCGGTCTTTCCAAATAACTCACGTATATTTTAAATAAGTGTTACACAAACACAACATACGCCTCATTCCAATTCATCAGTCACTAACCGTAAATTAATCAAGAGAATAATTTCCCAAATATTAACCCCGAAGGCCGAAACCAACATCAGATCAATATCCAGAAAACCATTCTGCTTGGCTAACCGACAGTTAGTTTCTAAATTTCACATTCATAGGGAAAGGTTCCCATTAATTTTATCTAAGATAAATTCCTTGAATTTATTCTTTATTCTATTTTTGAATATCAATTCAAACTAGTCGGGATTAGCGAACCTTACCGAAGTAATCATTTGTTTTAATTTCCCAATCCCAATCTATTCATCCCATGAAGTAAAACGGGTCTTACTTCATATCTAACACCACGGTGTTACCGGTAAATTCAATTACCATTTCACGTTCAAATCTAATTAAAGATTTAACTATCGCCTGGAGCAAAACTGGTGATACTCCATTTCGATTATTTCAATCTAATTAAAGATTCATTAAAACTCCACTTAGTTTTAATCGCTAACTAGGTTAAAGAATCAGTGTCATTTAAAACACGGTTCACGATAAACCCAAAATCACATTCCATTAATTATCGGGTTAAAGAACGAGTGTTATTTAAAACACTGTTCACGATAAACCCAAAAATCAATATCAATTCAATTCCAATTAAATAATATTTAATTGGTACACTTCATTAAATCTAAATAAAAAGATTTAATCTTTTCTCAACTGGGTTCAAGAACAGTGTTAGTGAAGACACCATTAACGACAAACCCAAATCACATTTGATATTCAATACAAGGCTCTGAATAGAAAATATATCGGCTTATATTCAATATCAAATTCTACGATTAACAAATGTCGTATTGGAAATAACGATATAAATATATATCTTTCAAATTTCCATAACAACATCCGTATAATCACGAATTCCAACATCGAAATATTCCGAAGACAATTTCGATTCAAATCCACTCCAATGCAATCATTGGAAATTCTGGTCATTTTTAAAACCCTTTCGAATTCAATTTATTTATTTAAAAATAAATAGAATTATAATTCTAGTTCAAAACTAGTTTATTTCGATAAAAATCTATTTTTATCTTTTCAAATATGGAGTTTTTCACCCCAATTTTCCCCAAATCATTTCTTATGATTTTACACAAATTATTACTATTTTTAATAATTTTATCAAGGCCCGTACAGTCGATTTCCAACAATGGCCATCGAACTGCACTTACAGCGACCTTTTCCGAATTTGATTTGGACGTATCTCCAAATCCAACCGTTAGATTTTGAATTTCTAATATTTGTTAGAAAGCTCTTTTCGATACGAACCCAACGGTTCCGGTTTTAGGAGAATCCGACGGTCGGATCTCCCGTAATGTCCGTTTGAAATAAATGGTCGAAATTCACGAACTGCCGCGGCGCGTTCTATTCAGGCCATTATATTATATATATATAATATATATTTCGTCGATTTCTATTTAAAACGAATTTTATAAATAGTTTTTAAATTCGTTTCAAAATTCATTTCAACTTCCATTTCAATTCAAAGCAAAATTGAATTCTTCTTTATAAATTCTTTTTAAAACTCATTTCTATTCAATTCAAATTTCAATTCAATTTGAATTCATTTCACTTCGTTTTAAATTCAATTCGAATTCGTTTTCAATTCGATTCAATTCAAAGTGGTTTTCTATTCGATTCAATTCAAATTGGTTTTCTATTCCTTTTCAATTCAATTCAAATTCATTTTTTATTCCTTTTCAATTCAATTCAAATTCATTTTAAATCAAATTTAAAAACGAATATAATCGATATAAATCTCGTTCGCGTCAAAATGGCGTCAATCTAATCAACACGGCTTCATATATTTCTATTTTCAAATATTCTATTTCAAATATTTCTATTTCAAATATTTCTATTTCAAATATTTCGTTTCAAATATTTTCGTTCAACACATAACTAATCTCAACGGATGAGTACAGTCAACACATGAACCTTTATTTTATATTGATAAAGATGTAAATTTTTATTATTAAAATATTTCGTTCAACACATGACTAATCTCAACGGATGAGTACAGTCAACACACGAACCTTTATTTTATAATATTCTTTATTTTCTAAATTGAAATGAGGCCCAATCAATTACCATATAATGTTAATTATATGGGTTTTCTACACCACATGTATTCAATAACAACGATGAATAATCAACCAACATCCAAAGTGCATTCTACACTGTATAAGCATCAAATATAAATATTCAACGCTTATAACAGCCTGTCAATCAATCGATCGACATACAGCTAAACAATCGGGATTAGTGTACGTCAAATATCATCCCAATACCCGTGTGGGGTTTCAAGCAATCAAACACAGATTTTTATTTGTGCAGTTGGGCGATGTGTAAAATTTATCGTCCCAATCAATGTCCTTCAAATAGGTGTACATAAACAAACCGTCAGGTTTGTAAATGAATATTTATTTATTCACATTTACGTTAAAAATTATATTTTTAACGATCAAACTATTTTATTCAACTTATTAATATTCTATTCGGTTCATTTATTAAATAAAATGTTATCTTCATTTTTCTAACATATTTTTAGAAAATTTCGGCAGTATAACGGCACGATACTAGAAACGGGACGAGGCCTAGCCTTATCCCCGGTCTAGTGAAGGCCCACGCCATTCACACATCAATCAAATCAATTTCATTTCACCAAACAATTCAATTCAAACCAAATAATCTAACCAACTACACAACCAAACAATTAAACAAACAAGCCATCCATGGTCTGTGGATGACGGGTGTCGGGTGCTACTAAATACCGTCTGCATCCTAGTATATATATATAACTAGAAAAGAAATTGAAACGTGAGAAATTCTCACCGATAGCTATCCAACTTCACGACACTTCAATCTTCGTCGTTATCGCATCTTTTTCATCTTTGTCGCCCGTAGCCACTACATAGGTAAAAATCGAATTTTTACTTCGTTATTCAATATAGAAAAATCTAATTTTTACTACGCTATTCAATATAGAAAAATCTAATTAATTTTTTTTCTTCATATAAAAACCTAATTTTCTTCATATAAAAATCTAATTTTCTTCATATAAAAATCAAAATTTTCTTCATATAAAAACCTAATTTTCTTCATATAAAAACCTAATTTTTCTTCATATAAAAATCTAATTTTCTTCATATAAAAATCAAAACCTTTTAAACAAATAAAAATCAGTTTTTATCCTACTAATCATATAGAAGATAAATGAACAAATTAAATAAAGATAATAGAAACTTACTGCGTTGGTCGAAGGGAGGAGGGAGTCAGAGTTGGTGGCTGACCGGAGGTGGCTCGCCAGAGTCGGGGGTGCAAGGCGGAGGTCGGGGGGGCTGCGCTCCAGCGGAGGGGGCTCGCTTCTTGGAATTGGCAACAGGGGGGATTTCGGGGTTTACATGGAAGGAGAGGAGTGCGGCGAGGGAAGATGAGGAGGGAGGAAGGAGGAACGGCGGAGAAGAAGGGGGGTTCGCCGGAGCTTGGTCGGGGTGAGGCGCACGCCGCAGGCGGCGACAGACGAGGTAGAAAGACGGGATCGAGATCCCCCTTTTTTTTTGATTCTGATCGAATGAAGAAGGGGGGGGGGGGGGCAGAACGAGATTAAGGATTTTTTTTTTAATTTATTAATTATTTAATTTGCAAAAAGTTGACTTTTACATACGACCTCGAAACGAGGCCCACCGCCTGTCGTCCATAGCTAATTACCCCCATTCCGAACACAATGGGATATGTATCGTAGGCTGATTCGACTGTTTCGATCTGCTTCCGTTTAATTTACATTTAAATCATTATATTGAATTTTAAACGTACATTTCAAATTACCGGGGTCACACACTAACTAGAAAAATTCCAGAAAAATATTTTCTAGCTTCGTTTTGACGATACGGTCCCAACAAAACTAGTTTCGTCGAATTCTGAGACCGTTGGAAAAATGGCCAATTCCCAGTCGATTAAAATCAACTGAAACTGGTCAAACGCGTTTTCCTTTGCCACGCTCACATATTGATTCGAAAAATTATGAAATTTGAAACCTAGCAATAACTTTACATCCCGGATCCAACAAAAGTGGTTTCGTCGAAATCCGAGGTCGTTTGCAAAATTTCCATTTTTAAGGGCCTGAATTCCATAACGACTATTCAGAATTTTCAACCGGACATATCTTTTGATCCCCGCTATGAAATTTTGATTTTTTGGATTCGTTGGAAAGATATCACCAAATAGATCCTATTATTTTTGGGTTCACTAAAATCCAGTTTGTTTTGCACCCGGTACATTCAATTGAAGTTTGAAATCGAATTATCGAACTACCGCGCCATTTTCAATTTCATTTATAATTATATATAATTATATATATTCTAACGATGACGTATATAATATATACGTTCTAATTATATTCAAAATAAATTTCTCGTCGATTTTATTTAAAATAATTCATTTTAAATAATCAAAATTCGCTAAAATTGCCAAAATAAAAAATTTAAACTGGCCCAGATTTTCGGGTTGTTACAATCTCCCCCACTTAAAACTTTTCGTCCCCGAAAAGGAACAAAGTCGAAAGTGGTTTGATTAATCAACTCTACGTTTGATTTGGCTTCCATTCTCTAACTTTTCAGTTTCTGAGAATTTTCTAAAATTTCAAAAATTTGGCTAACACCCTAAATTTTCGAAAAATTTCGCCATAACCTCCCCTGCAACGGGAGCATCGGGGAATTTCAAATAGCTTCCCTGGTCCTTCTATTCTCAAAAAGAAAAAGAAAAAGCCAAGCGGCTAGCCAATAGGCTCATAAAATCATCATCACCCAAAAAAAACAGTAAATTATGATAAACATGTACCTATTTGTCGGGCTAACAAATTTTATTCTTCGGCTCTAGCCTCCTTGCTATGACCTGTTCAATGTAAGTATATGTATATGCAAGCAAATGCGACCAATTTTCAATATAATTCAATATTTGATGCAATTAGGCATAATGGTTCAAAATTAGCAAACAAATAAACAAACAACACAATCATCAATCAATTAGTGAATTAACGTTTCAAATTGATAATTTTGATACCTATATAGAAAATCTTGTTTTTGATGCCAATTCACAACAAAGTGTTCTAAGTATATATAAGTTTTGGTTCTCACACCAGTCTAATGGAAATATATAGAAATCACACTTTCGTCACTCGAACATAAATTCGGATGATGATCGTTCAATCATCAGAATCACCCCTGGGCGACTAGAGTGTAATTCTATATCTATCTAGTATATTAAAACTTCAAATACACGTTTGCAAGGCGTATATGCAAAATCTTTATATACTGGACTGTCCTAATCAATATGAAATAAATAATCAAATACGAATAATTGATTTAGATTTTCAAAACAAAATTTGTTTTCACTTTAAAAATATACTCTTCACACTCGTTCTAGGATACTACTGATCCTATCTCTAACGAGTCATTCCCGTTGGATATTACTAATCCAGTTTCTGATGAATTCTTTCGTATGGTTCTAATGTGCCTGGTTCTCGAGCTCTGTAAACCAAAGCTCTGATACCACGTGTGACGAAAAGGAATTTCGCTCGGTCCGAACCAGTCGCTAAACCGACCCAGACCGTTCGAAACGCCCTATCGTTTGAGAACACGACAAAATATAACGCATACAAAAGAACATTTCACTGTATATCACAACAATGCATCAGATTACAAGAATATACAGAGTATGAATCAATATTACACAGAAATACCAGAGATTTAAATTACATTTAAATACATAGCAGCGGAAATAATACAATACACAACTAGAAGAGATATACGGATACAAAGCTTTCCGGATATCGTTCCAGCTGTAAACTAGGATCCTGTGAATATAAATCTGCAAAACCAAAACTACTAGCTGCCCGTATCAAAATAGGGGCACCCAGAGTTTAGGTCAAAACAATAAACTCCAGGTCAGTCATGTGACTGGTGTGAGAACTAAAACAATTATTAATCTTTATTTTTAAAGTTTGGTAAATCAAGGGACCACGCCGTATAACACGGAACGGGTTTCCTCCCAAGAATACCAGTGCATAAATAAACAGCGCAATGCTAAATAAAGAAAAATGAAGCTGTTATAAGACCCAGGTCCTATCACACAATGCAACGCAAGCCGGGGGATAGGGTTTTCCCTTATAACAGCCAAAGAATGCTTGATACGTTTAAAACAAATAATTTGATACTATTATAAGTGCATAGTGTATAAAACAACTTCAAATCATAAGTATCAATCATAGGCGGCATGGGTACCATATATCATGTCGCCATACTAGTTCTACAATTAAAACCGCAAAATCACGTATTTGGAAGTTGGATTTCCTCTGTGAACCGAGGCAAAAGATAGTCCTCAACCGATTCGAGACTCTCTAGCCCGAGCCTCAGGATCAGAACGCATCAACCCTTTAGATCGTCAGGGCCGGTCCACCGATGTGGATTATTATGCCTGAACACTACGTTTCCCCGCCCTTTGGGGCGTAAATGAGCCAACGAATGACTCCATCGGACCCGGATCGTCCGATCAAACCGAGGCGCCTCGCAACAGCAACAACCACACAGGTGAAAAGTATATAAATGTCAGGGCTGGAAGGTCACTGACACCACCCTAGCTAGAAAGAAACGCATGCCCTCCCTGAGGTCCTCTCCCGTTTTTGGTTCACAACCGGGGTGCGAAACTCGCGAAGTAAACGTTACACAAAGCTACGCCACAAAGGCCGTGCTTCGATCATCAACCACAAGACTTTGCTTTTCAACAGAAGCCTTGATCATTTGCATCTTAGCATGCCACACAGGCAATTCACTCCATGCGATTGATATCAATCAATATACAACCCCTGAGCTCGTACGTCTCAGAGAAGGGCGTTAAGCAAGAGAATAAATTCTCCGCCGCCAAACAGATATATATTTAGTAGAAATCAATCACACAGACTAAAATCCAATGTCAGACACACAGTCCATTTACAAGTCCGTTCTGGGTCTGAACGAAACCGGAGGCACCTAGTACCCCGCATATCCATCGATCTCCAAGTACGTCTGGACGATCACCAACTGTTTCCATCTTCTTGGGTGTACAGCCCAATCAAGATCATCAGTAATCACCCAAACGACGTGAAGACTTCTGGTCTTCGACCACCGTCTTCATCTTCGACTTATCGTCGTATCAGTTACTCAGAATGGGATAAACCCGGTCTTTCCAAATAACTCGCGTATATTTTAAATAAGTGTTACACAAACACAACATACGCCTCATTCCAATTCATCAGTCACTAACCGTAAATTAATCAAGAGAATAATTTCCCAAATATTAACCCCGAAGGCCGAAACCAACTTCAGATCAATATCCAGAAAACCATTCTGCTTGGCTAACCGATAGTTAGTTTCTAAATTTCACATTCATAGGGAAAGGTTCCCATTAATTTTATCCAACATAAATTCCTTGAATTTATTCTTTATTCTATTTTTGAATATCAATTCAAACTAGTCGGGATTAGCGAACCTTACCGAAGTAATCATTTGTTTTAATTTCTCAATCCCAACCTATTCATCCCATGAAGTAAAACGGGTCTTACTTCATATCTAACACCACGGTGTTACCGGTAAATTCAATTACCATTTCACGTTCAAATCTAATTAAAGATTTAACTATCGCCTGGAGCAAAACTGGTGATACTCCATTTCGATTATTTCAATCTAATTAAAGATTCATTAAAACTCCACTTAGTTTTAATCGCTAACTGGGTTAAAGAATCAGTGTCATTTAAAACACGGTTCACGATAAACCCAAAATCATATTCCATTAATTATCGGGTTAAAGAACGAGTGTTATTTAAAACACTGTTCACGATAAACCCAAAAATCAATATCAATTCAATTCCAATTAAATATTATTTAATTGGTACACTTCATTAAATCTAAATAAAAAGATTTAATCTTTTCTCAACTGGGTTCAAGAACAGTGTTAGTGAAGACACCATTCACGACAAACCCAAATCACATTTGATATTCAATACAAGGCTCTGAATAGAAAATATATCGGCTTATATTCAATATCAAATTCTACGATTAACAAATGTCGTATTGGAAATAACGATATAAATATATATCTTTCAAATTTCCATAACAACATCCGTATAATCACGAATTCCAACATCGAAATATTCCGAAGACAATTTCGATTCAAATCCGCTCCAATGCAATCATTGGAAATTCTTGTCATTTTTAAAACCCTTTCGAATTCAATTTATTTATTTAAAAATAAATAGAATTATAATTCTAGTTCAAAACTAGTTTATTTCGATAAAAATCTATTTTTATCTTTTCAAATATGGAGTTTTTCACCCCAATTTTCCCCAAATCATTTCTTATGATTTTACACAAATTATAACTATTTTTAATAATTTTATCAAGGCCCGTACAGTCGATTTCCAACAATGGCCATCGAACTGCACTTACAGCGACCTTTTTCGAATTTGATTTGGACGTATCTCCAAATCCAACCGTTAGATTTTGAATTTCTAATATTCGTTAGAAATCTCTTTTCGATACGAACCCAACGGTTCCGGTTTTAGGAGAATCCGACGGTCGGATCTCCCATAATGTCCGTTTGAAATAAATGGTCGAAATTCACGAACTGCCGCGGCGCGGCGCGTTCTATTCATGCCATTATATTATATATATAATATATACTTCGTCGATTTCTATTTAAAACGAATTTTAGAAATAGTTTTTAAATTCGTTTCAAAATTCATTTCAACTTCCATTTCAATTCAAAGCAAAATTGAATTCTTCTTTATAAATTCGTTTTAAAACTCATTTCTATTCAATTCAAATTTCAATTCAATTTGAATTCATTTCACTTCGTTTTAAATTCAATTCGAATTCGTTTTCAATTCGATTCAATTCAAAGTGGTTTTCTATTCGATTTAATTCAAATTGGTTTTCTATTCCTTTTCAATTCAATTCAAATTCATTTTCTATTCCTTTTCAATTCAATTCAAATTCATTTTAAATCAAATTTAAAAACGAATATAATCGATATAAATGTCGTTCGCGTCAAAATGGCGTCAATCTAATCAACACGGCTTCATATATTTCTATTTTCAAATATTCTATTTCAAATATTTCTATTTCAAATATTTCTATTTCAAATATTTCGTTTCAAATATTTTCGTTCAACACATGACTAATCTCAACGGATGAGCACAGTCAACACATGAACCTTTATTTTATATTGATAAAGATGTAAATTTTTATTATTAAAATATTTCGTTCAACACATGACTAATCTCAACGGATGAGTACAGTCAACACATGAACCTTTATTTTATATTATTCTTTATTTTCTAAATTGGAATGAGGCCCAATCAATTACCATATAATGTTAATTATATGGGTTTTCTACAACACATGTATTCAATAACAACGATGAATAATCAACCATCATCCAAAGTGCATTCTACACTGTATAAGCATCAAATATAAATATTCAACGCTTATAACAGCCTGTCAATCAATCGATCGACATACAGCTAAACAATCGGGATTAATGTACGTCAAATATCATCCCAATATGCATGTGGGGTTTCAAGCAATCAAACACAGATTTTTATTTGTGCAGTTGGGCGATGTGTAAATTTTATCGTCCCAATCAATGTCCTTCAAATAGGTGTACATAAACAAACCGTCAGGTTTGTAAATGAATATTTATTTATTCACATTTACGTTAAAAATTATTTTTTTAACGATCAAACTATTTTATTCAACCTATGAATATTCTATTCGGTTCATTTATTAAATAAAATGTTATCTTCATTTTCTAACATATTTTTAGAAAATTTCGGCGGCATAACGGCATGATACTAGAAACGGGACGAGGCCTAGCCTTATCCCCGGTCTAGTGAAGGCCCATGCCATTCACACATCAATCAAATCAATTTCATTTCACCAAACAATTCAATTCAAACCAAATAATCTAACCAACTACACAACCAAACAATTAAACAAACAAGCCATCCATGGTCTGTGGATGACGGGTGTCGGGTGCTACTAAACACCGTCTGCATCCTAGTATATATATATAGCTAGAAAAGAAATTGAAAGGTGAGAAATTCTCACCGATAGCTATCCAACTTCACGACACTTCAATCTTCGTCGTTATCGCATCTTTGTCATCTTTGTCGCCCGTAGCCACTACATAGGTAAAAATCGAATTTTTACTTCGTTATTCAATATAGAAAAATCTAATTTTTACTACACTATTCAATATAGAAAAATCTAATTAATTTTTTTTCTTCATATAGAAACCTAATTTTCTTCATATAAAAATCTAATTTTCTTCATATAAAAATCAAAATTTTCTTCATATAAAAACCTAATTTTCTTCATATAAAAACCTAATTTTTCTTCATATAAAAATCTAATTTTCTTTATATAAAAATCAAAACCTTTTAAACAAATAAAAATCAGTTTTTATCCTACTAATCATATAGAAGATAAATGAACAAATTAAATAAAAATAATAGAAACTTACTGCGTTGGTCGAAGGGAGGAGGGAGTCAGAGTTGGTGGCTGACCGGAGGTGGCTCGCCAGAGTCGGGGGTGCAAGGCGGAGGTCGGGGGGCTGCGCTCCAGCGGAGGGGGCTCGCTTCTTGAAATTGGCAACAGGGGGGGATTTCGGGGTTTACATGGAAGGAGAGGAGTGCGGCGAGGGAAGATGAGGAGGGAGGAAGGAGGAACGGCGGAGAAGAAGGGGGGTTCGCCGGAGCTTGGTCGGGGTGAGGCGCACGCCGCAGGCGGCGACAGACGAGGTAGAAAGACGGGATCGAGATCCCCTTTTTTTTTTATTTTTTTATTTATTTTTTTTGATTCTGATCGAATGAAGAAGGGGGGGGGCCAGAACAAGATTAAGGGGAAGAGATATTTTTTTTAATTTATTAATTATTTAATTTGCAAAAAGTTGACTTTTACATACGACCTCGAAACGAGGCCCACCGCCTGTCGTCCATAGCTAATTACCCCCATTCCGAACACAATGGGATATGTATCGTAGGCTGATTCGATTGTTTTGATCTGCTTCCGTTTAATTTACATTTAAATCATTATATTGAATTTTAAACGTACATTTCAAATTACCGGGGTCACACACTAACTAGAAAAATTCCAGAAAAATGTTTTCTAGCTTCGTTTTGACGATACGGTCCCAACAAAACTAGTTTCGTCGAATTCTGAGACCGTTGGAAAAATGGCCAATTCCCAGTCGATAAAAATCAACTAAAACTGGTCAAACGCGTTTTCCTTTGCCACGCTCACATATTGATTCGAAAAATTATGAAATTTGAAACCTAGCAATAACTTTACATCCCGGATCCAACAAAATTGGTTTCGTCGAAATCCGAGGTCGTTTGCAAAATTTCCATTTTTAAGGGCCTGAATTCCATAGCGACTATTCAGAATTTTCAACCGGACATATCTTTTGATCCCCGCTATGAAATTTTGATTTTTCGGATTCATTGGAAAGATATCACCAAATAGATCCTATTATTTTTGGTTTCACTAAAATCCGGTTTGTTTTGCACCGGGTACATTCAATTGAAGTTTGAAATCGAATTATCGAACTACCGCGCCATTTTCAATTTCATTTATAATTATATATAATTATATATATTCTAACGACGACGTATATAATATATACGTTCTAATTATATTCAAAATAAATTTCTCGTCGATTTTATTTAAAATAATTCATTTTAAATAATCAAAATTCGCTAAAATTGCCAAAATAAAAATTTTAAACTGGCCCAGATTTTCGGGTTGTTACATTTGGCAACATATCAAAACATCGCATCCAAAGGGTTTCGATCGCTAAAGAAAAAAAACACATATCATTCAATAAAAATTGAATAGTGATTCTCAAAGAATAATTTAAATATTAAAAAGATATGAACCTTCATTTTAAATTTGTATAAACTCATAAAAGCATCATTCTATAAACAATACAAAATCTTACTAAATATTGTTTAAAAATGATTCCATACTATAATGACAATAATAACTTCTTAAATGACTTATTCAAAATAATAGTAAGCTACATTTAAAATTAACTTATATACTAACTAGAATTATAGTTGAATGTTATTTTCTATTACGATAGATAAATTTAATAAAACCATATAACCAACTTAATTATTCTTATTCACATGTTTACCAAAGCTAGATCAACCAGTAATGCTATTCAGAATATTTTATTTAAATTAATCTATTTATGTTTAAAACTGCAATTCAATATTTGAAATTTCGTTATACACTATAATTATAATTTATACTCTAAAACATCGTATTATTATATTTACATATATATGTATATATGTATATATATATATATATATATATATATATATGGATTTCGTCAATTTATCTAAAACTAAACAATTGATCAATCGACAAGACAAAAATTTATATAAATATATTTTGAAAATAAAATTTATAGTGTCCCCTCAACATACAAACATCCGACCCACACAACTTCATCCACAAACTCAACTCATAATCAATAGAATAACAACCAATTCAAATACGCTCACAATTCAATCATCCAACAATCCAATAAAATTCGAACAATGATAAGAATAATATATATAACTATTATGGAAGAAAACGTAGATATGAGTGAGGGGGAACTCACCAAATTGATGACTAGACACTTAAATAGTTCTCAACTTCGTGAATGTCACAAATGGTTGTCGCAGCCTCCGTTCATCGTGCTTGGGCCTGCGTTGCTTGCTTCAAATCGCACTCATCATCACCACCCGATCCATCTACACCGCCTCGATCTTAACTCAAACTAACACCGTTTCCCGACCAGATGCGTGCGTCCCTAGGTGAATGCCTATGCAGATGTCGCGGCCTCCTTCGGCATAGTCGACGATGGTGTCGCCAATAGCATGTCGTGCCCCATGAAATTTAGCGTAATTCCTATCATATTTATTTTCTTTTTTTTCAATCGAAGGAATTGGGTTTATTAGAGTGAAACCGGAATTTGGTTTCTAGAATTTGTCAATGCGTGTTGGGATAGCCGAAGTGGCTTCTAGAGGAAGGGACAAGAGAACAAGTAATTTTGGGCTCTAATTGATTTGGGCCCAAAAATCTAATTTGGCCATTTCATTATAATTTAAACAAATTTGCGCTTTAGTTACATAGTATAATATTGATAATCATGTCATTTCTATTTGATTCAACGCTCGCCTAATTTACTCCAATTACATGTAAAATAAGATTATTTTGTTTAATCCGATGACCATCTAATTTACACATTAACTCAACATTCAATAATGTAAAATATTTATTATCTTGTTATTTTATTTAAATGAAATTATTTAACAATTTCAAAAATATATTATATATGTATAATTCGATTCACCATATGTTCTATATTCTATTTGTTGATCACAAACAACTTATTTAACACAATGCTCAGTTATTTATTTAATAATCCAACGTTTGCGATAGATAATTATATTCCATGTATTTCAACTATATATATAAAATAAAATTACTTAATATCACAATCAAATTTTTGTTTAATTTAATCCATTTATTCTATTAGTAAATCGTCATAAATCAAACTCAATGCTTTTATTTTAATTAAACAAATATAGAATTTAGACGAAAACAGGGTTGTTACAGGTCTCCTGATGACAATTAAATTTACTTTTACCTCCAGGTGTTCTTGATAAGAAGATTGTATTATTTGCTTTGGTCCTGCACATATTTTCGTAAATGAGATATATGGTAGATATTACACATATCCACTAATTTTCTAGTAACTTCACTGTATAAGCCAAAGGGCCAATCCATTCCAAAATAAGATAAGGTTCGATATATTAAGGTGACTGCGTTCTCGCACGGCCAAGTCTTACTACTCCCATCATTGGAGAAATTTTCAAAAACATGTGGTTTTTGGATAGAAAACTCCCAGTTTCTGCATCTTTGATCGGCGTAACTCTTTTGACTATTCTATGCTTCTTTCCTTATTTTCCTTATTTCTTCTACTTTCTCAGATGCTTCCATAATCATTTTCGAGATAAGTACCAATCAATCATCTGTCCCAATTCAACAAGTGGGGGACCTACAATATAATACTTCATACAGTGGTGTGCCAACGCTTTCTTGGTAACTATTGTTGTAGTAGAACTCTAACAAATGATGATAGTTCTCCGACGATCCACCAAAGTATAATACAAAAGCTCTTAGAAGGGCTTTTCGAACTTGATTCACCCTCTCTGTTTCCCCACCCGCCTCAGGATGCTCTATTGTGCTAATACTCATCTTTATACCCAAGTTGTTTGTAATGCATCCTAAAATTTTCCAATGAAGATCGGGTACCAACCTTTTGTGATACTACGTAGAATACCATGCAATCGTACTATCTCCATCACATATATTTCCAAAAAAATTACTGTGGTTCTAGTTATTTTATTATAATAAAATGTGCACTCTTGGTCAATCTATCAACGATAACTCTAATAATTTCATTTCTCTTCCTTAGTCGAGGAAATCCATTGATGAAATCCAACGTTATCTATCCCACTTTCAAGTCTAAACTTCAAATGGTTAGTATAATCTTACAACCTTTTATTGATAACTTTTAATGTATTAGCAATTTGCACATCTACTAACGTGGATGGAGATAAATTACTTAATGCTTCTCCACGAAAATATTTTGTTCACATTCAGGTGTATATTGCAAACCATAGGGTGAACATTCAACTTTGACTGTTGACATTCTGTTGACACTTCTTCTCGTAAGTTACCGACATTTGAAATGCAAATTCTTCCTTGAAATCTTAATATTCCCTTATCATTAACCTCAAAACTAAAGTCATATCCTAACTATATATTCTTGTTGAGCTTCTTCAAGTTCGCATCTTACTTTGCTTATCAGCATTCTTCCCTAAAAGTGTTGGCGTTACCACTATGTAAGCCATGATTGCGTGCTTTCTACTTAATGTATCTGCTACAACATTGGTTTTTTCAGACATATACATAATTTCCAGATCATATAATGTGAGAAATTATATACAATTTTGTTGTGTCGTATTCAAATCCTTTTGAGTGGAAATGAATTTCATTGATTTACGATTAGTGAAAGCTCAAAATTTTCAACTAGAAAATAATTTCATCACATCTTAAGTGCAAACACCATGGCTAATAACTCCAAGTCATGTGTCTCGTGCCGTTTATGCCCCGCTATTACCCTACAATATCCTCGCTATATCATGTAGCGGGTTTCTAACGCTATGCTATTTCCAAATAGCCTATGAAATAGCATTTCCGCTTTAAGTCCCGCTATATTCCGATATTCCTGATATATCCCATTATTTCAGCTATATTCCGCTATATTTTTCATAAGAGAAATGAATTAAAAATGTCATTTATGTATTATAAAATTATTATTTTTAATTTAATTTTTTAACATTTTTTTTCAGAATACAAAATACTATAATATTCTATTAAATCTAGTCAAGCTAAATAAAAGTTTACACTTATTTACATATATTTGCTTATGCTTTTATTTAAAATTAAGAATGTACTAGTTATAATTAAGTTTAATGTTAATTTTCCAATTATTTATCATATATATTTGCAAAAGCATTAAATACAATTTTTATATGTTATTTTAGACTCCCGCTATTTCCTCGCTTTATCCCCGCTACAACTTTTTGTGTCTCCGCCGCATTGGATCCGCTGAGCGCTTTAACTGAACAACGTGTGTTACACGATTCCTCTAATGTGTCGTATGTTTTCTTCTTGAGTAGGAACTGAACTTTCCATGCTGCATTAGTATTGCCCTTATGCCTTCTTTGTAAGCATCCGTATATACGGTTAATTCACTGCTTCCACCAATGATAGTTAAAACTAGAGTAGTAGTCAACCTTTCTTGAGTTATTGTAATCATTCTTCAAATTTTGGCATCCATTAAAACTTTTCCTATTTCATAGTAAACTTGGTTAGGTAGTGAGCAATCTTGAAGAAATCTTGAATAAGTCTCCAATAATAACTTACAAAACCTAAGAAGCAGCGAATTTGTTTTGAAGTCTATGGTTTCTAGCAGAATCCCATGTCAGCTAAATTAATAAAAGTTCCTTTCATATGGGCAGTCATCTTTTTGTGAGATTCCTCTCTCATCCCATTTATGAATTTCTCATTTAGTACAATGTCAATTGATGCTGGTTCAAATCGAGATAACTCAATAAATTTGTTCGAGTATTCTTCCATCCACGTCCTCCCCTTCTTATGATCCATAAAGCTTCAATATAGTCGAAACTTCCCTTCTTCAAGCAAATATTACTTTCTTATTACTTCCATGAATTGATCCTAAGTAATATCATTTTCTGGCTTGGTTTGGATAACAGATTCCCACCAAGCTAAGGCTCTTTCCTGTAGTTGCCCTGAGTTCAAAAATATTTTTTGGCCACCCTCAACCTCAAGTAATTTGATGATAATCTCCCACCCAAGCCCGAACTTTTATAATGATCAATTTCCCGTAAAAATCATACCTCCCAAGATATTATAGTTCTTGCACATCATGGAAAAGTTGATTTGGGCCATATTTGAACCACTAATTCTTTAATGGTGTAATGACCCAACTTTCGAACACATCGGAAGCCATGCCATTAATAAGAATAATAAAAGATAGAAGATAAAATCACAGAAAACATCAGAATCTCACAACGGAATTTTTCAAAAGATAATACTTTATAATATATTACACAGCGGTACATATTACATCAGAGCAATACTGAATCTTGTGATACAAGCCATACATAGTACATGCTTAATTACACATATTATTGACGACTAACTTGCAGACTTAATTATACAATAGATAAGATAGGTAGTCCAGCACGTAGAAGTTCCATTCCAGCTTCACAAGTTTAATCCATCCCGATTCACTTGTCTATTCATAACAAGCGTTATGAATACCCAAGAGTTTTAGGGAAAAACACAAAAAAATAAACTTCGGGTCAGTCAGGGGACTGGTATGAGTAAACAGTTTGAAACAGATTTAAGAAATAAAACTATCTCACAAGACCACGCCGTAAATACGGAACGGGTTTTTACCTTATGAGATCAAAACACTTTGTATACTTGAAATCAGATATTATCATAGTGTCTATAAGTTTTTCACAAATAAATTAGAATCTAGAAGAATGCTTGCATCTCACATTCTCCTATATAGTATACAAATAAAAACTGATTGGCGCTTAGGGATAATGGATTTCCAACTCTGACATGGTAAGGGACCACCTGCCGATAGTGTACCTTTAGAGACGAATACACTGGGTTTAACAAGAACATCTTGCAACCCGGCCCATACATAACCGACCACTCATTTCTCTTAAGTGTATGGAATATATTGTTACCTTACGGCTTTTTGTCGCGACCATCGTAGTTGCGGGGAGACACAGAAATGAAAAGAAGTAACAAATATGAATATTCTCTAGATGGTGACAATACACCCTAATGGGAGCAACCCACATAGCCATGCTGCCTGCCCGATTTTTGTCATTTCCTGGGTGTGAGGCTTGAGGCTAGACTTACCTTTTCATCAGCACTGTTTATTTCTTTTGAATGCCACATCGTCAAATCTCACCAATCATTAATTGACTTCCCCAAAAATAGATTATAGGTATAAAGCATAAAGAAACAAATTCCTCTGCCACCATATAAATATGTTTAAAGAGATCAACGTACATGATCAGTTAGAATTACTTTGTCAGACATTCGTCCATACAAGTTGTCCTGGGATTTGATAAACCGAAGGCACTATTTAAAAACAGTCCTTGCACAACTCCGTCTTCTATTATTTTCGATAATCTCTGACGCGCAACGTATAATCAATTCAAAGTGGATTATTAATCCGGCCTCTTTGAAATGATTAACGAATATATTTCTTTTTAAAATTATTTATCTAATACGATTTGAAATCAATTTACATTGATAATAACAAACAGCATATGATATTCTTGCTTATATCTGGTTGTTTGGATCATCTCGTACAAATG
Organism: Allium sativum; assembly: GCA_030737875.1. NCBI lineage: Eukaryota > Viridiplantae > Streptophyta > Magnoliopsida > Asparagales > Amaryllidaceae > Allium > Allium sativum. Next base: position 300,578,363 of record CM060922.1, read on the forward strand.
GACAATTTTAGTGTGCGCCGCACACGGTCTTTCTTTCCATTTTGTTTGTCTAATTTAAAAATATATACTTGCATTATTCTTAAGAAATTTATATTTTTCCATAATCACTTCTTAAATCTGATTATTTATAAATACATTAAAATTTATGATTATTAATTTAATTTACCTCTTTTACACTTTATTTTGTTTCCGTCAAATTTCCTTTGATTCCTTAACTAAATCTGCTTCTGCTTTTTACATATTAATTTAAATAAAATTTCCTCTTTTTAAATTATTAATCTAAACAGAATAAAATACAGTTCTTGTTTTACACAAAACAAGACAGTACATTACCAGTTTAAAACAGATCGTTTGAGTGTATGTATATATACAACTTTTCCTTTCATTTTTGTTAATTTTTAAAATAATTTCTTTTAGAAAATAAAACTTCTAATGCTAATTTATAAATTAATTTAAATTTTACTTCTGGACTTCATTTTCTACTTCTGACGAAATTTCATCTGATACCCTACACCTAGTTCACTTTCTTCCTTCTTGACTTGGCAGTTTGAAAACATAATTGTTGTTTTTATTTTTATTTAAGCAACTCGACTATCTTACGCTTACTTATTCATATACGTACATATATATTCTAATAACTTATATGTCATAACCCAGAAATCCGAGCAAATTTAAAATTTTTATTTTGGCAATTTTAGCGAATTTTGAATATTTAAAATGAATTATTTTAAATAATATCAACGAGAAATTTATTTTGAATAGAATTCGAATGTATATATTTATATAGCTCGACGTTAGAATATAAATATTTATTTATAATTATAATAGGAATTGAAAATGGCGCGGTAGTTCGACAATTCGATTTCAAAGTTCAAATGAATGTACAGGATTCAAAATAAACCGGATTTTAGTGAAACCAAAAATATTTGAATCTAATTGAGAATATCTTTCCAACGAATCCGAAAAATTGAAATTTCATAACGGGAATTAAAAGATATGTCCAATTGAAAATTCAGAATAGTCGCTATGGAATTCTGGCCCTTAAAAATGGAAATTTGGCAAACGACCTCGGTTTTCGACGAAACAACTTTTGTTGGATCCCTGATGTTAAGTTATTGCTAGATTCCAATTTTCATAATTTTTCGAATCAATATGTGAGCGTGGCAAAGGAAAACGCATTTGACCATTTTCAGTTGATTTTAATCGATTGGAAAATGACCATTTTTTAAACGGTCTCAGAATTCGTTGAAATTAGTTTTGTTAGGACCGTATCATTAATACGAAGCTAGAAAATGTTTTTTTTGGAATTTTTAAAGTCCGTATGTGGCCCCGGTAAATTGAAATGTGCGTTCAAATTTTGTTCGGAATGGGGGTAATTAGCCATGGACGACAGTCGGTGGGTTCAATTTCGAGGTCGAAATAAAAAGTTGCTTTTTTGAAACTAAATAATTAAAGAAATAAAAAAAATCCTCTCCCCTCTTTCTCTTTACAGCCAGCCCCCCTTGTTAACTTTTCAAATCGATTATAATAAAAAAAATGGGGGGAACGCGATGTACAACACCCCGTCGCCCACCCTCCTCCCGCGCCACCGTGGACGATGGCCGACCTCCGCCCCTCTCTGGCACCACCGCCACGCACAGACCGTCCTCCGAGCCCGAACCCCCAACGACAGCCCCAAATCGAGACCCCGCACCCCCCTCTAACCACGAACCCGACTTCAGGCCCCTCCTCCTGCCTGAACAGCCATCCGCAACCACCCCACGACCGATGCTACCCCCCCCCCCCCCACACCACTTGCGACGACGGTGAACACCCACCCCCTCGCCTCAAATCTCCACCGACCACCAATAAATCTGAAAAACTATAAGTTTTTAATTGTAATAATTTTAATTTCAGTTTTAAAATAGCAGTAGGAATTAATTTTTATATATTATAATATGACATTGAATCATATAAAGATATGATTTTTTCCTTTAGTCATCATTAAGATATGGTTTTTCTATTTATAAATAATAAGATAGATTTCATTATTAAAAAGATTATATTTTTATATGTATAACATTATTCAAAAGATTTGATTTTTTTCATTCAAAAAATTTGATTTTTAATAGAAGAAAAAAATTAGATTTTTCATTGTAGAAAAATTATATTTTCACTTTGAAGGTAGCGATAAAAATTTGATTTTTACTATATATATGTTGAAATAAAAATGTAATTTTTATAGCGATGATATAAAAATTCGATCTTTGTATTAGAAGTAGATATATAAAAATATAATTTTTATATAGAGAATAGCGTGATAAAAATATAATCTTTATTATATGAACACCATTATAAAAATAGAATTTTTATCTATATAGTAGCGGTGTAAAAATAAATTTTTTATCTATATAGTAGCGGTGTAAAAATATTTTTTTTATCTATATAGGAGCGGTATAAAAATGTGATTTTTATCCATATATAGTGAAATAAAAATGTGATTTTTATAATATATATCATATTAAAAATGCGATTTTTAATATGAACAGCGTCGAGAAGACTGTGTTGGCATGGCAGACAAATCCAAACAGTTCAGAATAGAATGGAGGAGTGGAACCCAAAGTGAGAACTTCTCACTTTTAATTTAAAATTCTAGTTAAAATATATACTAGGATGCAGACGGTGTTTAGTTGCACCCGACACCCGTCGTCCATAGACCATGGACGGCTTGTATGCTTGTTTGATTTTGATGTATAGTTGATTGTGTGATGCGATGTGAAATGAAATAAAATATTTATATAGTTAAAAATATTTGATAGTTGAAAATAGAATTTTTGACGTGTATTTAAAATAAATATAAACAAATCGAAGGATTTGTTTATATACACACATTTGACTGATATTGATTGGGATGATAAATTTTACACATCGCCCAACTACACAAATAAAATCTGTGTTTGTTGATTTGAAACCCCACACGGGTATTGGGATGATATTTGACGTACACTAATCCCGATTGTTTAGTTGTATGTCAATCGATGGGTTGATAGACAGTGTAAGCGTTAATTATTTATATTTAATGCTTATGCAGTTGTGTGGTGCACTCTGGATAATGGTTGATTATTTGTCGTTATTTTATACATGTGTTGTAGAAAATCAATATAATTAACATTATATGGTAATTGATTTGGCCTCATTCCAGTTTTGAAAAAGAAATATTTGGAAAAGAAATATTTGAATAGAAATATTTGGAAAAGAAATATTTGAAATAGAATATTTGAAAATAGAAATATGTGAGGCCGTGTTAAGTAGTTACACGCCATTTTAACACAAACGAGAATTTTGTCGATTTTATAATGAATATTGAAAGTGATTTCAAAATCGAATATTTCGAAATGAATTCGAATTGAAATTAAATAGAATTGAATTCGAATTGAAATTGAATAGAAATGAATTCGAATTGAAATTGAATGGAATTGAATTCGAATTTAATTTGAATAGAATACAATTAGAATTGAAATTGAATAGAAATGAATTCGAATTGAAATTGAATTAATATGAAATTCAAATTGAAATCGAATTGAAATTGAATTAAAAATCGATTTGAATTGAAATCAATTTGAAATGAATTTAAAACGAATTTGTAAGGGAAAATTCAATTTTGATTTGAATTTGAAAAGGAAGTTGAAATCGTTTTGAAATCGAATTTAAAATGATTTATAAAATACGTTTTAAAAGGAAATCAACGAAATATATATAATATATATATTATATATAATGGCCTGAATAGAACGCGCCACGTCGCGGCAGTTCGCGAATTTCGACCATTGACTTCGAATGGATATTACGGGAGATCCGACCGTCGGATTCTCCTAAAACTGGAACCATTGGGTTTGTATCGAAAAGAGCTTTCTAACGAATATTAGAAATTAGAAATCTAACAGTTGGATTTGGAATTATGTCCAAATCAAATCTGAAAAAGGTCGATGTAAGTGCAGTTCGATGGCCGTTGATGGAAATCGACTGTACGGGCCTTGATAAAATTATTAAAATAGTAATAATTTGTGTAAAATCATAAGAAATGATTTGGGAAGAATTGGGATGAAAAACTCCATATTTGAAAAGATAAAAATAATTTTTTATCGAAATGAACTAGTTTTGAACTAGAATTATAATTCTATTTATTTTTAAATAAATAAATTGAATTTGAAAAGGGTTTTAAAAGTAACCAGAATTTCCAATAATTGAATTGGAATAGATTTGAATCGAAATTGTCTTTGGAATATTTTGTTGTTGGATTTCGTGATGATACAGATATTGTTATGGGAATTTGAAAGATATATATATATATATATCATTATTTCCAATACGATATTTGTTGGTCGTAGAATTTGATATTGAATATAAGCCGATATATTTAATATCAAATGTGATTTGGGTTTGTCGTGAATGGTGTCTTCATTAACACTGTTGTTAAGCCCAGTTGAGAAAAAGATTAAATCTTTTTATTTAGATTTAATGAAGTGTACCAATTAAATGATATTTAATTGGAATTGAATTGGTATTGATTTTTTGGTTTATCGTGAACAGTGTTTTAAATAACACTTGTTCTTTAACCCGTTAATTAATGGAATGTGATTTTGGGTTGTCGTGAACGGTATCTTCAATAATACTATTCTTAGACCCAAAGGAGTTAAGAAAATCAGGAACTAACCGGAGATTAGTTAAGTTGAATGGTTTCTTGGGTATTGATCTGATGTTGGTTTCGGCCTTCGGGGTTAATACTTAGGGAATTGCTCACTTGCTAATTTACGGTCAGGGACTGATTGAAATGTGATGTGATTTTGGGTTTATCGTGAACTGTGATTTTAAATGACACTGATTCTTTAACCCAATTAAAGATTAAAACTAAGTGGAGTTTTAATGAATCTTTAATTAGATTGAAAAGATCGACAATGGAGTATCACCAGTTTTACTCCAGACGATAATTAAATCTTTAGTTAGATTTGAACGTGTTACTGATAACACCGTGGTGTTAGATATGAAGTATGACCAGTTTTACTTCATGGGATAAATAGGTTGGGATTGGGAAATAAAATAAATAATTACTTCGGTGTGGTCCACTAATCCTGAGTAGTTTGAAGTGATATTCAAAGGAAGATTAAAGAATAAATTTAAAATAATTTATCTTTGATAAAATTATTGGGAACCTTTCCCTAAGAATGCGAAATTTAGAAACTAACTGTAGGTTAGCTAAGCAGAACGGTTTCCTGGGTATTGATCTGATGTTGGTTTCGGCCTTCGGGGTTAATATTTGGGGGATTATTCTCTTGTTAATTTACGGTTAGTGACTGATAAATTGGAATGAGGCGTATGTTGTGTTTGTGTAACAATTGTTTATTATATACACAAGTTATTCAGAAAGACCGGGTTTATCCCATTCTGAATAACTGATTTGACGTGGTGTCGAAGATGAAGACGGTGGTTGAAGACTGGAGGTCTTCACGTCGTTTGGATAATTACTGATTGTCTTGATTGGGCCGTACACCCAAAAGGAGGGAATCAGTTAGTGATCGTCCAGACGTACTTGGAGATCGATGGATATGCGAGGTACTAGGTGTCTTCGGTTTCGTTCAGACCCAGAACGAACTTGTAAATGGACTGTGTGTATGACATTGGATTTTATTCTATGCGATTGATTTCTATTAAATATATATCTGTTTGGCGGCGGAGAATTTATTCTCTTGCTAAATGCCCTTCTCTGAGACGTACGAGCTCAGGGGTTATATACTGATGGATATCAAACGCATAGAGTGAATTGCATGTGTGGCATGCCTAAGTGGCAAATGGTCAAGGCTTCTGTTGAAAAGCAAAGTCTTTTGGTTGATAATCAAAGCAAGGCCTTTGTGGCATAGCTTTGTGTAACGTTTAAATCGCGAGTTTCACACCCGGTATGAACCAAAAACGGGAGAGGACTTCAGGGAGGAAATGCGTTTCTTTCTAGCTAGAAGTGGCGTCAGTGGTTTTACACGCCCTGACGAGTTTGAATTATGTGGTTGTTGCTGTTGCGAGGTGCCTCGGATTTATCGGTGACTATGTGAAGCCGATGGAGTCATTCGTTGGCTCATTTACGCCCCATAGGGTGGGGAAACACAGTGTTCAGGCATTTTAATCAACATCGGTGGACCGGCCCTGACGATCCAAGGGCCCACCTGAGTCTGGCTCCTGAGACATGTTAGGCTAGATTGTCTCGAATCGGTAGAGGACGATCCCTAGCCTCGGTTCATATCATAAATGATAACCCAACTTCCAATATGACATTTTGCGGTTTTGATTGTATACCTATATATGGCGACATAGAGGTATGGGACATTCATGCCGCCTATGATTGATATTTATGATTGTATATAAAATCAGAAAATAGCTGGAAACGAGCTAAGATGGGTTGTTTCCTGGGTATTAGTCTGATGTTGGTTTCGGCCTTCGGGGTTAATACTTAGGGAATCGTTCTCTTGCTAATTTACGGTTGGAGTCAGATTAAGAATTAAAACATGAAATTTAGCGTTTCAAGCATTCTCTGGCTATTATAAGGTAAAAACCCTATCCTATGGCTTGCGTTGCATTGTGTGATGTGACCTGGGTCTTATAATAGCTTCATTGTTCTTTATTTAGCATTGCGCTGTTGTTTTATGCACTAGTATTCTTGGGAGGAAACCCGTTCCGTGTTATACGGCGTGGTCCCTTGATTTACCTAAATTTAAAATAAAGATTAATAACTGTTTTAGTTCTCACACCAGTCACATGACTGACCTGGAGTTTATTGTTTTAACCTAAACTCTGGGTGCCCTTATTTTGACACGGCCAGCTAGTAGTTTCGGTTTTGCAGATTTATATTCACAGGATCATGATTTACAGTTGGAACGATACTCGGAAAGCTCTGTATCCGTGTATTACTTCTGGTTGTGTATTGTATTATTTTCCGCTGCTATGTAATGTAATTTAAATCTCTGATATTTTTCTGTGTAATATTTATTCATACTCTGTATATTCTTGTATTCTGATGGAATTGTTGTAATAAACAATGAAATGTTCTTCTGTCTGCGTTCTTTTGTGTGTAGTTCTCAAAGTATCCGCTCTTTCCTTACCGGGGAAGTTACGGGTTATCATAGTTGGTATCAGAGCTTTGGTTTACAAAGCTCGGAGAACAAGTCACATTAGAACTATACGAAAGAATTCATCAGAGATTGGATTATTAATATCCAATAAGAATGACTCGTTAGAGATGGGATCAGTTGTGTCCTAGAACGAGTGTGAAGAGTATATTTTTAAAATGAAAACAATTTTTGTTTTGAAATTTAAATCATTGCATACGTATTTGAATATTTATTTTAAAATTAAATTGGACAATCCAATATATAAAGATTTTGCATATACGCCTTGCAAACGTGTATTCGAAGTTTTAATGTACTGGATAGTTATAGAATCACACTCTAGTTGCCCGGGGATAATTCTGGTGATGGGGCACCATAGCCAGTATTTATTTTCTAGTTTCAAAACTGAGATTTCTGTATATTTCCAATTTACTGGTGTGAGAACCAAAATTAGATAAGGCCGATTGTTGTGATTTGGCACCAAAAATGTGATTTTTTACTATATATCAAAATTATGAATTTGAAACGTTAAATTCACTAATTGATTGATGGTTGTGTTATTTGATTATTGGTTTGATAATTTTTAACCATTTAGGCCAAATTGAACCAAATATTGAACTGTATTGGAAATTGTTTGAAAATGCATGCGAATACATGTACTTACATTGAACAGGTCATAGCAAGGAGGCTAGAGCAGAAGAATAAAATTTGTTTGCCCAATAAATAGGTACATGTTTACCATAATTTACTGTTTTGTTTGGGTGATGATGATTTTATGAGCCGATTGCCTACCCGCTTGGCTTTTTCTTTTTCTTTTGGATTGAAGAAGGCCATGGGAGGCTATATAAAATATCCTGAAGTCCCCGGTGCAAGGGAGGTTATGGCGAAATTTTTCGAAAATTTAGGGTGTTAGCCAAATTTTTGAAAATTTTGAAAAGTTCTTAGAAACTGAAAAGTTGAAGAACTTAAGCCGTAATGGAAATAATGAAAGTTGAGTTGATTAGTTAAACAACTTTCGGCTTCGCTCCTTTTCGGGGACGAAAAGTTTTAAGTGGGGGAGATTGTAATAACCCGGAAAGCCGAGCTAATTTAAAATTTTTATTTTGGCAATTTTAGCGAATTTTGAATATTTAAAATGAATTATTTTAAATAATATCAACGAGAAATTTATTTTGAATAGAATTCGAACGTATATATTTATATAGCTCGACGTTAGAATATAAATATTTATTTATAATTATAAAAGGAATTGAAAATGGCGCGGTAGTTCGATAATTCGATTTCAAAGTTCAAATGAATGTACTGGATTTAAAATAAACCGGATTTTAGTGAAACCAAAAATATTTGAATCAAATTGAGAATATCTTTCCAATGAATCCGAAAAATTGAAATTTCATAGTGGGAATCAAAAGATATGTCCAATTGAAAATTCAGAATAGTCACTATGGAATTCTGGCCCTTAAAAATGGAAATTTTGCAAATGACCTCGGTTTTCGACGAAACCACTTTTGTTGGATCCGCGATGTCAAGTTATTGCTAGATTCCAGTTTTCATAATTTTTCGAATCAATATGTGAGCATGGCAAAGGAAAACGTGTTTGACCAGTTTCAGTTGATTTAAATCGACTGGAAAATGGCCATTTTTCAAACGGTCTCAGAATTCAATGAAATTAGTTTTGTTAGGACCGTATCGTTAATACGAAGCTATAAAATATTTTTCTGGAATTTTTAAAGTCCGTATGTGGCCCCAGTAAATTGAAATGTGCGTTCAAATTCAATATATAGAGTTATATTTTGATTTTGACGAAAACTGATCGAAACAATCGAATCAGTTGATGAAAAATATCCCATTGTGTTCGGAATGGGGGTAATTAACCATGGACGACAGTCGGTGGGTTCGATTTCGAGGTCGAAATAAAAAGTTGCTTTTTTGAAATTAAATAATTAAAGAAATAAAAAAAATCTTCTCCCCTCTTTCTCTTTACGGCTACCCCCCTTTGTTAACTTTTCAAATCGATTATAATAAAATAATTGGGGGAAACGCGATGTACAACACCCCGTCGCCCACCCTCCTCCCGCGCCACCGTGGACGATGGCCGACCTCCGCCCCTCTCTGGCACCACCGCCACCCACAGACCATCCTCCGAGCCCGAACCCCCAACGACAGCCCCAAATCGAGACCCCGCACCCCCCTCAAACCACGAACCCGACTTCAGGCCTTTCCTCCTGCCTGAACAACCACCCGCAACTACCCCACGACCGACGCTACCCCCCTCCCCCATCACTTGCGACGACGGTGAACACCCCCCCTCGCCTCAAATCTCCTCCGACCACCAATAAATCTGAAAAATTGTAAGTTTTTAATTATAATAATTTTAATTTCAGTTTTAAAATAGTGGTAGGAATCAATTTTTATATATTATAATATGACATTGAATCATATAAAGATATGATTTTTTTTTCTTTAGTTATCATAAAGATATGGTTTTTCTATTTATAAATAATAAGATAGATTTCATTATTAAAAAGATTATATTTTTATATGTATAACATTATTCAAAAGATTTGATTTTGTTCATTCAAAAGATTTGATTTTTAATAGAAGAAAAAAAATTAGATTTTTCATTGTAGAAAAATTATATTTTCATTTTGAAGGTAGCGATAAAAATTTGATTTTTACTATATATATGTTGAAATAAAAATGTAATTTTTATAGCAATGATATAAAACTTTTATCTTTACATTAGAAGTAGATATATAAAAATATAATTTTTATATAGAGAATAGCGTGATAAAAATATAATCTTTATTATATGAACACCATTATAAAAATAATTTTTTTATCTATATAGCAGCGGTGTAAAAATAGAATTTTTATCTATATAGCAGTGGTGTAAAAATAGAATTTTTATCTATATAGGAGCGGTATAAAAATGTGATTGTTATCGATATATAGTGAAATAAAAATGTGATTTTTAAAATATATATCATATTAAAAATGCGATTTTTAATATGAACAACGTCGAGAAGACTACGTTGGCATGGCAGACAAATCCAAACGGTTCAGAATAGAATGGAGGAGTGGAACCCAAAGGTAAGAACTTCTCACTTTTAATTTAAATTTCTAGTTAAAATATATACTAGGAAGCAGACGGTGTTTAGTAGCACCCGACACCCGTCGTCCACAGACCATGGACGGCTTGTATGCTTGTTTGATTTTGATGTGTAGTTGATTGTGTGATGCGATTTGAAATGAAATAAAATATTTATATAGTTAAAAATATTTGATAGTTGAAAATAGAATTTTTAACGTGTATTTAAAATAAATATAAACAAATCAAAGGATTTGTTTATATAAACACATTTGATTGATATTGATTGGGACGATAAATTTTACACATCGCCCAACTGCTCAAATAAAATATGTGTTTGTTGATTTGAAAACCCACACGGGTATTAGGATGATATTTGACGTACACTAATCCCGATTGTTTAGTTGTATGTCAATCGATGGGTTGACAGACCGTGTAAGCGTTAATTATTTATATTTAATGCTTATGCAGTTGTGTGGTGCACTCTGGATGATGGTTGATTATTTGTCATTGTTATTTTATACATGTGTTGTAGAAAATCCATATAATTAACATTATATGGTAATTGATTTGGCCTCATTCCATTTTTGAAAAAGAAATATTTGGAAAAGAAATATTTGAATAGAAATATTTGGAAAAGAAATATTTGAAATAGAATATTTGAAAATAGAAATATGTGAAGCCATGTTAAGTAGTTGCACGCCATTTTAACACGAACGGGAATTTTATCGATTTTATAATGAATATTGAAAGTGATTTCAAAATCGAATATTTAGAAATGAATTTGAATTGAAATTGAATAGAATTGAATTCGAATTCGAATTGAATAGAAATGAATTCGAATTGAAATTGAATAGAATTGAATTCGAATTTAAATTGAATAGAATTGAATTCGAATTGAAATAGAATAGAAATGAATTCGAATTGAAATTGAATTAATTTGAAATTCAAATTGAATTGAAACCGAACTGAAATTGAATTAAAAATCGAATTGAATTGAAATCAATTTGAAATAAATTTAAAACGAATTTGTAAGGGAAAATTCAATTTTGATTTGAATTTGAAAAGGAAGTTGAAATCGTTTTGAAAACGAATTTAAAAGGATTTATAAAATACGTTTTAAAAGGAAATCGATGATATATATAATATATAATATAATATATATATTTATATATATTATATAATGGCCTGAATAGAACGCGCCGCGGCAGTTCGCGAATTTTGACCATTGACTTCGAATGGATATTACGGGAGATCCGACCGTCGGATTCTCCTAAAACCTGAACCGTTGGGTTCGTATCGAAAAGAGCTTTCTAACGAATATTAGAAATTAGAAATCTAACGGTTGGATTTGGAATTATGTCCAAATCAATTCTGGAAAAGGTCGCTGTAAGTGCAGTTCGATGGCCGTTGATGGAAATCGACTGTACTTACCTTGATAAAATTATTAAAAATAGTAATAATTTGTGTAAAATCATAAGAAATGATTTGGGAAGAATTGGGATGAAAAACTCCATATTTGAAAAGATAAAAATAGATTTTCATCGAAATGGTCTAGTTTTGAACTAGAATTATAATTCTATTTATTTTTAAATAAATAAATTGAATTTGAAAAGGGTTTTAAAAGTAACCAGAATTTCCAATAATTGAATTTGAATAGATTTGAATCAAAATTGTCATTGGAATATTTCGATGTTGGATTTCGTGATGATACATATATTGTTATGGGAATTTGAAAGATATACATATCGTTATTTCCAATACGATATTCATTGGTCGTAGAATTTGATATTGAATATAAGCTGATATATTTTCTATTCAGAGCCTTGTATTTAATATCAAATGTGATTTGGGTTTGTCATGAATGGTGTCTTCATTAACACTGTTGTTAAGCCCAGTTGAGAAAAAGTTTAAATCTTTTTATTTAGATTTAATGAAGTGTACCAATTAAATGATATTTAATTGGAATTGAATTGGTATTGATTTTTGGGTTTATCGTGAACAGTGTTTTAAATAACACTTGTTCTTTAACCCGTTAATTAATGGAATGTGATTTTGGGTTGTCGTGAACGGTATCTTCAATAATACTGTTCTTAGACCCAAAGGAGTTAAGAAAATCAGGAACTAACTGGAGATTAGTTAAGTTGAATGGTTTCTTGGGTATTGATCTGATGTTGGTTTCGGCCTTCGGGGTTAATACTTAGGGAATTGCTCACTTGCTAATTTACGGTCAGGGACTAATTCAAATGTGATGTGATTTTGGGTTTATCGTGAACCGTCTTTTTAAATGACACTGATTCTTTAACCCAGTTAAAGATTAAAACTAAGTGGAGTTTTAATGAATCTTTAATTAGATTGAAAAGATCGAGAATGGAGTATCACCAGTTTTACTCCAGGCGATAGTTAAATCTTTAATTAGATTTGAACGTGAAATGGTAATTGAATTTACCGATAACACCGTGGTGTTAGAATTGAAGTATGACCAGTTTTACTTCATGGGATAAATAGGTTGGGATTGGGAAATAAAATAAATAATTACTTCGGTGTGGTTCGCTAATCCCGACTAGTTTGAAGTGATATTCAAAGGAAGATTAAAGAATAAATTTAAAAGAATTTATCTTTAATAAAATTAATGGGAACCTTTCCCTAAGAATATGAAATTTAGAAACTAATTGTAGGTAAGCTAAGCAGAACGGTTTCCTGGGAATTGATCTGATGTTGGTTTCGGCCTTTGGGGTTAATATTTAGGGGATTATTCTCTTGTTAATTTACGGTTAGTGACTGATGAATTGGAATGAGGCGTATGTTGTGTTTGTGTAACACTTGTTTATTATATACGCGAGTTATTCAAAAAGACCGGGTTTATCCCATTCTGAATAACTGATTCGACATGCTATCGAAGATGAAGACGGTGGTTGAAGACCGGAGGTCTTCACGTCGTTTGGATAATTACTGATGATCCTGATTGGGCCGTACACCCAAAAGGAGGGAATTATTTAGTGATCGCCCCGACGTACTTGGAGATCGATGGATATGCGGGGTACTAGGTGCCTCCGGTTTCGTTCATACCCTGAACGAACTTGTAAATGGACTATGTGTTTGACATTGGATTTTGTTCTGTGTGATTGATTTCTATTAAATATATATCTGTTTGGCGGCGGAGAATTTATTCTCTTGCTTCACGCCCTTCTCTGAGACGTACGAGCTCAGGGGTTATATACTGATGGATATCAAACGCATAGAGTGAATTGCCTGTGTGGCATGCCTGAGTGGCAAATGATCAAGGCTTCTGTGGAAATGCAAAGTCTTGTGGTTGATGATCAAAGCAAGGCCTTTGTGGCATAGCTTTGTGTAACGTTTAATTCGCGAGTTTCACACCCGGTATGAACCAGAAACGTGAGAGGACTTCAGGAAGGACATGCGTTTCTTTCTAGCTAGAAGTGGCGTCAGTGGTTTTACATGCCCTGACGAGTTTGACTTATGTGGTTGTTACTGTTGCGAGGCGCCTTGGATTTATCGGTGACTATGTGAAGCCGATGGAGTCATTCGTTGGCTCATTTACGCCCCATAGGGTGGGGAAACGCAGTGTTCAGGCATTTTAATCAACATCGGTGGACCGACCCTGACGATCCAAGGGCCCACCCGAGTCTGGGTCCTGGGACATGGTAGGCTAGATTGTCTCGAATCGGTAGAGGACGATCCCTAGCCTCGGTTCATATCATAAATGATAACCTAACTTCCAATACGACATTTTGCGGTTTTGATTGTATACCTATATATGGCGACATAGTGGTATGGGACATTCATGCCGCCTATGATTGATATTTATGATTGTATATAAAATCAGAAACTAACTGGAAACGAGCTAAGATGGGTGGTTTCCAGGGTATTAGTCTGATGTTGGTTTCGGCCTTTGGGGTTAATACTTAGGGAATCGTTCTCTTGCTAATTTACGGTTGGAGTCTAATTAAGAATTAAAACATGAAATTTAGCATATCAAGCATTCTCTGGCAATTATAAGGTAAAAACCCTATCCTCCGGCTTGCGTTGCATTGTGTGATGGGACCTGGGTCTTATAATAGCTTCATTGTTCTTTATTTAGCATTGCACTGTTGTTTTGTGCACTGGTATTCTTGGGAGGAAACCCGTTCCGTGTTATACGGCGTGGTCCCTTGATTTACCTAACTTTAAAATAAAGATTAATAACCGTTTTAGTTCTCACACCAGTCACATGACTGACCTGGAGTTTATTGTTTTAACCTAAACTCTGGGTGCACTTATTTTGACACGGGCAGCTAGTAGTTTCGGTTTTGCTGATTTATATTCACAGGATCCTAATTTACAGCTGGAACGATAATCGGAAAGCTTTATATCCGTGTATTACTTATAGTTGTGTATTGTATTATTTTCCGCTGCTATGTAATGTAATTTAAATCTCTGATATTTTTCTGTGTAATATTTATTCATACTCTGTATATTCTTGTATTCTGATGGAATTGTTGTAATAATAAATGAAATGTTCTTCTGTCTGCGTTCTTTTGTGTGTTGTTCTCAAAGTATCCGCTCTTTCCTTACCGGGGAAGTTACGGGTTCTCACATTATATAAATTAGTATAACACATGGTCCTTTCTTTTCTTACATACAAATATCACTTTTATTACTTTAAACAAATATTCTTATATATATACGTCCTAAAAAAATACCCTAACCTTCTAAAGAAATCATTTATTTTATATTCTAGAATTTCCCTTTTTTCTCCTTTAATTTTATTCCTACTTTCTTTATTCTTACCTTCTTTTATATTGTTATAATCTATTTCGGCCTAAGCCCATTAGCCCATATATACCCACGAAACAAGAAAAACCCACGCCCCTATTCCCTTTCTCCATACACACCTGCTACTTCCACTACCCCTCTTCAAATTGTTTTGCCATTGCCAGTGCACGGCATGCACATCGTACACGTGCACAGACAACTGAACCACCACATACCCATTACGACCATCACTCAAATTACCCATTGCCTCCTAATCCCACTGACGCGCCTAGATCTGCCTCCGATCATCTTGATCGGAAATCACCACTTATCCCGGTTGCCAAAAACAACAGCCCATACCTCCGATCATCTTTCTTCCTTGCCACGCCAACACCCTACATCGATCAGCGTGAATTTCAATCAGCACGAAGTTGACCTGATCCTCGATCTTCCCACCAAGTATGGTGGCACTCGTCGTCTTCTTCATGGCGTAGTTCGACGATGAACAGTGATTAACAAAAAGAACCCCAAACCCTTAAATCAATCTCGCTCACACAAATTCCCCTTAGAAAAATCAGATTTGTATTTTTCCCAGGTTTCCCATAAAATCCCGCATCAACACGACAAACCTCACCCCTTCCGATGGCTTCACCACCGGAAATTTGCCGAGAACCCATTTTATGATCAACCTTACATTCACATTTAATTTCACCACTAAAAATTCCCAAACTACGTTCTAAAATCATCATTTCCTACTAGGATTCTACTCATGTATTCAGTTTTGTTTAATATGCATTTTGAAATTTTGAACAAACAGAGAGTTTGAAATGAACAGACTGGTTTTCTAGTTTTTATATACTATGTATATTTAAAGGTAATTTGATTATTGCTGAACCATTTGGGCTACTGGAAATATTTTAAACAATTAGTATAACATCACACTCATATGTATTAACGGGTCAACTTAGTGGTATATAGTTTTAAACATAAGAACAGGTTTAGTTGATAACCAGTAAAACTTAAACCCCTAACCCATTGGGTACTTTAACATTTCAGTACCACCCAAAACCCCCTTTTTTATTTGCCAAAACTAAGATGCAAAACAAAACCATATCTCTACCCAAATCATCACACAGTCAAGATCATCCATAGTTCAAAACAACAAAGAATATACAGGAAGGAATATTGAAAAGTTTACTCACCTTAGAAGCTCACAGTTCTTTACTTCACTGATTTTGTTTGAAAGCTTTGTTGTTGTGGAGGAAATGTATGGATGCTTAGTTGTATTTATAGGTGAAGGAAATTAATAAAATAAGGGAGCATTCAATACTGTTTTTGGACAAAGATCAAAATCTGTTTTCAGATTTTGTTGTGACAATGGATTGACAATATTAAAAACTCATTTCAAAACACAAATGCCAAAATTCACATGGCTTATATCACCCCCTCCTCACATTGAAATCACCAGCACATGCACCCTCTTTCCTCCCATTGGCCTTTCTATGAACCATCACCTTAAATGGTACATGTGCCACCATGTTCTCCAAATCTTTTTTCTTTTTTTAAACAAATTTGGTGATCATCTTTTGTACCATAAATATTCTGTTTTCAAATGATTTTTAAAGCTCACCCTTTCCACATGAAAATGTTGATTTAACATAAACTATAAATTACATTACCTTGGCCTCCAAGGTATGAAAAAATCTGAAAATTTCTGCACTACTATACTCACGACCATGTGGGTTTAAGCATGGAGAAATCTTTAGAAAATCATAGTTTTGGAGATCATCTAGGATAGGAAAGATCAAGTGTATATTTGTACAAGATTTGGTAATCTTTTAGTACATGGTTTTTGACAAAATGAATATGTTTTTGAAAAAAATAAAAAGAAAGAAAAATTTAGAAAATCTTAAGAAAAGAAAAGAGAGAGATCTCAAATTGAAAATGTAGAAACAAGAATGATTTGCCATTTGCAAGTGCATGCTTTCAATTCCTTTTTCCTTGTGGCCTTCTAGTGTAGGTGCATCTTGTGTAGGTGCATTTTCATGTACATACATATATGAAGTTATGTTTGCAAAAAATGGTGCTTCCATGTTTTAACTAGATGTATGTGTGAAACCAAGAATGCTCATATAAACTTGCTTTTGCCAACAAAAGTTGGTCTTATCATGCTTTGGTCAAGCATGCTTCATTGTAAAAAAAACAAGAATTCTACTTAAAGAAAAATACAAGGTTTTAAATCCTTTTTAAAAAAATGAACAAACACATGTAAAAGGAAAAATGGCATTTTAAGTTTTGCTATAAACATGTGTTATTATCCATACATAAGAAAAATGAATTTTAAACAAAGGCTATACATTTCATGTTATTATACATGAATGAGCAAAATAGATGTTTGTAAGTGCTGTGCTACATGCTAATGCAAATGCTATTATACATGTTTTAGAATTATTTAAAGTGTGAAATTTTAACTCGTATTTCTAAACACGTACTTATGATAATTTAATATCTGTGTAAAAAGTCCGGATCATTACATTCTACCCCCTTATAAAAATTTCATCCTCGAAATTTTAAACATTAGATTTAGAGTTATCGATACACATAAATAAATATTTTATTAATAACATCTATTTTCATAACTGGATATATCTGTCACTATGGTTGAAAACATTCCATTCTTGCATTACTACTTCTTGAATTCCATTCTTAAATTCTCATCAATTTCCAAATACACTTGCTTTTATTTGGAAAATAGATCTCAGGCCTTATTCACTTCATTGATTTGAATCAATCCTGCTCAAGCCTATGTATCTATCTAAATTCCTTTTTAACTTCATCAGTCAATCTACTTTAAGTATTATTCACAGTCCCCATTTATTTATCTCCATTTCGGGACTCACAAATATGTTTTAATTTCACAAAAGGACCAGTTCACCTTTTCCTGAGTTCATATCCAAATAAATACTTAAGTCCAGCCTTAATTTCAAGAAATCCAAATTTTTATTAAATTTAAAATTCTAACTTGATTTCCTTTATCAATATGATTGAATATTATCCATATTTAATCCAATTATATTAATTTTATCCTAAGGCTGACCCTAGTTAATTAACTCCTTTATTTAAAAAGAGTAAGGTACCTGCTGAAGCTTCTTCCATTTCCACATCTTCAGAGGTTGAGGACTTATCCATTAAAGCATAGACCTTTGGTTGATGTGCCCTTTTAAGTGGACAGTCTCTAAACAAGTGCCCAGGCTGATGACAATTATAGCATGAAATTTTTTGGGGAATAACATCACTAGTTCCCTTTGGTTGAGGTTGCTCCGTCTGCTGAGTTTGTTGTGGCTTTTCCGCTGCTGGCTTCGTACAAAACCTAGCAATGTGTCACTTCTCTTTACAGTTATGGCATTGCGTATCTTTATAACGCTCTTTGGCTTTCTCCCCCATCTTTGGTATTCCTTTTTTGTTCCAGTTCGGATTAAATTTCCTTTTGTTGGAATTCTCGCCACTGGGTTCTCTTGTCTGCTATTTTGCAACTGGCTTCTTTCCCTCTAGTGCCTCATAACTAACTGCCATATCCACCAGATCGACAAATGGAATCTTGAGATGCCCAATCGTTTGAACTTGCAGGCTATCCTTCAATCCTGCTATGAACATTTCATTTTTCTTGAGTGGGGTATTGATCAGTTCTGGCCCGGAACAAGAAAGTGAATTGAACTTATTCTCATATTCAGATACTTTCATGTTCCCTTGCTTGAGATCGATGAAATCCTGATACATCCTTGTTTTTCCAGCAGCATGCAGAAATTGTGCTTCAAATGCTTCTTTGAATTTGTCCCAAGTAAAATCTTCCTCAGGAACATTTGCAGTTTGAGCGTCCCACCAAATTGCAGCAGCTCCTTGGAGTTGCCATGAAGCTAAGAGACGTTTTTGCTCATCGTTCAATTTCAGTCCTTTGAAAATCCTCTCACAGGATCTCAACCATGCTTGGACTTCAATGAAAGATTCCGTCCCTTTGAAAACTTTTCCTCCTAGAGTTGTATATTCTTTACAAATAGCTGCAAATTTTATCTTGCTGAACTGGTGTAATTTCCTCCACAGTTTCCCCTTGATCCTGGGATCCAGTATTACGACCAGTAGTAGTGGAAGTTCCACTAGCTTGACCTCTTCGTCCTCGGTTACTCATTTTAATCACCTGAATATAACAGGTCGTCAATCCAGACTTGATTGGATATAACTAACTTAAGTATATCATCCAAGTTGATTTATTTTAAATTTTCAAAAATGTGCTCTCTCACTCTCACCCAAAGCCTAGGTAATCAGTAACCTGGCTCTGATACCAATTGTAACGACCCAACTTTCGAACACATCGGAAGTCGTGCCATTAATAAGAATAATAAAAGATAGAAGATAAAATTACATAAAACATCAGAATCTCACAGCGGAATTTTTCAAAAGATAATACTTTATAATATATTACACAGCGGTACATATTACATTAGAGCAATACTGAATCTAATGATACAAGCCATACATAGTACATGCTTAATTACACATATTCTTGACGACTAACTTGCAGACTTAATTATACAATAGATAAGATAGGTAGTCCAGCACGCAGAAGTTCCATTCCAGCTTCACAAGTTTAATCCATCCTGATTCACTTGTCTATACATAACAAGCGTTATAAATATCCAAGAGTTTAAGGGAAAAACACAGAAAATTAAACTTGGGGTCAGTCAGGGGACATGTATGAGTAAACAGTTTAAAACAAATTTCAGAAATAAAACTATCTCATAAGACCACGCCGTAAATACAAAACGGGTTTTTACCTTATGTGATCAAAACACTTTGTATACTTGAAATCAGATATTATCATAGTGTCTATAAGTTTTTCACAAATAAATTAGAATCTAGAAGAATGCTTGCATCTCACATTCTCCTATATAGTATATAAATAAAAACCGCTTGGCGCTTAGGGATAATGTATTTCCAACTCTGACACGGTACGGGACCACCTGCTGATAGTGTACCTCTAGAAACGAATACACTGGGTTCAACAACAACGTCTTGCAACCCGGCCCACACATGATCGACCACTCATTTCTCTTGAGTGTATCGAATATATTGTCATCTTACGGCTTTTTGTTGCGACCACCGTAGTTCCCGGGAGATACATAAATGAAAATAAGTAACAAATATGAATATTCTCTAGATGGTGATAATGCACCCTAATGGGAGCGACCCACACAGCCATGCTGCCTGCCCGATTTTTGTCATTTCTTGGGTGTGAGGCTTGAGGCTGGACTTACATTTTCATCAGCACTGTTTATTTCTTTTGAATGCCACATCGTCAAATCTCACCAATCACTAATTGACTTCCCCAAAAATAAATTATAGGTATAAAGCATAAAGAAACGAATTTCTCTGCCACCATATAAATACGTTTTAAGAGATCAACGTACGTGATCAGTTAGAATTACTTTGTCAGACATTCGTCCATACAAGTTGTCCTGGGATTGGACAAACCGAAGGCACTATTTAAAAATAGTCCTTGCACAACTCTGTCCTCTATTATTTTCGATAATCTCTGACGCGCAACGTATAATCTATACAAAGTGGATTGTTAGTCTGGTCTCTTTGAAATGATGAACGAATATATTTCCTTTTTAAATTATTTATCTAATATGATTTAAATTCAATTTACATTAATAATAACAAACATCATATGATATTCTTGCTTATATCTGGTTGTTTTGATCATCTCGTACAAATGGACAATTTTAGTGTGCGCGCCGCACATGGTCTTTCTTTCCATTTTGTTTGTCTAATTTAAAAATATATACTTGCATTATTCTTAAGAAATTTATATTTTTCAATAATCACTTCTTAAATCTAATTATTTATAAATAAATTAAAATTTATGATTAATAATTTAATTTAACGCTTTTACACTTTATTTTGTTTCCGTCAAATTTCCTTTGATTCCTAAACTAAATCTGCTTCTGATTTTTACGTATTAATTTAAATAAAGTTTCCTGTTTTTAAATTATTAATCTAAACAGAATAAAATACAGTTCTTGTTTTACACAAAACAAGACAGTACATTACCAGTTTAAAACGGATCGTTTGAGTGTATGCATATGTAATGACCCGCATTGTCAGAGGTATTATAATTTATTTATTTAATTATATAAATAGTAATATAGTGAATTAAATGGTGGTTTAATTAAATAAGTGATTTATTTAATTAATTTAAATAATAGGATAATATATTTAATTCAAAAATAATCAAAATATTGGAAATCACAATATAATGTGAACTGGATCATCTGTGGTATTTAATTCAGTTTAGAATTCAATTTGAATTACGAATATATTATATAAACGATGGTTGAACGTATAAATTAGATTATAATTAAAATCGAGCTCGAAACGGCGCTGTAGTTCGTGAATTGGCGATTCGAACTTCAACTGGATATATTGGGTTCGTTTTAAATCGGATTTCTGTGAAACAAGAAACGTATGGAGCTGGTGAAGTATATCTTTCTAGTGGAAGAGAAAAATCGGGATTCCATCGTGTAGATTTTCATTTACGTCCAAATCAAATTTCAGAAAAGTCACTGTGAAATTCCTTTATAATTCGTAATGCTTTATATACGTTATAAAAGGGTTTTCAATGTAAAATTGAATATCAATTCAATCTGGACTCGGAATAGCGAATATATAATTACGCTGGAGTTGTATGATATCCCTCAGTGAATATATACGATAATATAAATTTATTCATATTTAATTTAATTTAATTTAAATATATTTATATATTTAAATGGGTCATCCAGAGCTTTAAAAATACGCTGTGTTTGCAAATGAAGTCAGAATTCGACGAAACCAGTTTCGTTGGGACCGTAATGTCGAACTATAGTTGCATGTCAATTTTCGTGATTTTTGGAGATCATATGTGATCACACGAATTTTTAGAAGGCAAAACGAATATTTTAATAGAAGATATTTACCAAAATATCTAGATATTTATACCCTCTATAAATACC
This sequence comes from Allium sativum, assembly GCA_030737875.1. Taxonomy (NCBI): domain Eukaryota; kingdom Viridiplantae; phylum Streptophyta; class Magnoliopsida; order Asparagales; family Amaryllidaceae; genus Allium; species Allium sativum. Next base: position 300,600,388 of record CM060922.1, read on the forward strand.
CACGTAACCTTACCTTTAACCCTAATTTCATTCCTCTGGTAAAAACATTTTTCGCCGCCAGTTCTTTATGTCCATAACATGAAAATCGATCTTCAAAATTTGGGGAAAATCCAATTAAAATCAAAAATCCTAACCTAAATACATTTAGATTAACCAAATGTTTTGCTTCAACTTGGAATGCGTTTTTTTGAGTTCGACACTGGTCTGTTCGTTGTTATTTCGACAGCCGCCTATGGTTGGCAACTGGAGCCAACGGAAGTGATGTAGAGGGTCAGAACCTGAAGAGCAAACAAAGAGGGAAGGGAGGGCGAACGGATGACGGCGGTGGGATCAGACTCGACGGTCTCTGGCAACCGGGGTGGCGACTTGAAATTTTCCGGTTGTGTTGGATATTCAAGCGATTGGAGAAGGGGATACGGGTCAGCATTTGGGGTGGATAACGAAGACGTTGGGGTCGTTGCAGGGGAGGAGTTCGTCAGTGCTCCGGTTGATTTGAGGCGGCGGTTTAATTAACTGTTGGGGGACGTGCTGTGGCACGATGGAAATGATGAAATACCAGCAGTTTGGGCTTCAGGGAACAATAATGTTTTTGGCAGTGAAAATGGCCTGTAGGATTTCAAACTGAATTGGAAAGGGTGTGGTAGGAAGGTGTGTTGACTGTGATCGGTTGTGGCATGATGTATGAGCAGCAGTTCGTTTTAGTAAGTCAGTTCAAAAAGGGGAAGCACGAGTGGGAACGTTGGGTATGGTTGTCTTGAATGAAGATTTACGTTGTTAAAGAAAAAGGGGTTTTGTACTGAGTTATTTTGGAGCTTGGTTTGGGGTAGTCAGCAGGAGGATGGGGGACTCGCAAGCTTTGGCAAGGATGTTGTGTTTTGCAGGCTCGTGATAAATAGAGAGGAAACTGTTGGGTATTGGTGGAGGAAATACATTATAGGTACTCGTGTTCTTGAGGGGAGAAGGACAGTAGAATTTTGGTTTTGGAAATGGTTGAGTAAGCATGAAGCGATGGGAAGCTTGATGATGGGGTAATGGTTCTCGAAAGTTTCAGGAGGTCGTCTGTTTCACGGGGAAGAAGGATTTGCGGACCTGGAAGTTGGAAATTGTTGATGGGCCATCAAAATATTAGGTGAGGCCCAATGATAAAAATAAATAAGTTTATTTTAGTTCAAATATTGTATTTGACTGTAACTCGATAACTTCGTCATATATAATCAGAATCCAGCGAAACCAGATCCGATAGGATCATATGAACAAGGATAACATTCTGAAATAGGTTTGGAATAGATCGGAGCTCATCTAGAATTTATTGCAAAATAAATTAAAGGATCAGAATCAACCACCGTAAATCGTTGTTAACGATGATCGTCCAATGTGAGTAAAACTCACCAACTCTGAACAGTTATATTTTTATAACGTATTTTTAGAACTCTTAATCATCTTTTGATTGTTGTGTGTTGATTTGGTTGATTGAACTGCTAGTCAGTTAGTTGAAATTATATATATATATATATATATATATATATATATAGATATAGATTCTGTTTATCAGAATAATCCGTACTGAACTGAAACTGATGTTGATTTTTATTGTGTAACATCTGTGGATGCACGGAAACAGATTGTAGGAATCCAACTGGATTCCTCAACATTTATTTTACTGTGGTTCATATATTGTGATATATGATGTGATATATATTCTATTGTTGATTATGTGTGTTTGGACGATATTTATCGTTGTTATATGGTGTGTTAAGTACCATAGAAATACCTGGATGTGGGAAAGGGGATTTTCAAAGTGTATTTTGAAAATGAATTATTTATATAAAATCGATGGATTTTATATAGAAAAGGAAAAGGGTTGTTATAAAAGAAAATAATTATAAAATCGAAGGATAAATTATAAAAAAGGGAAATATTTATTTGTTAGAATAAATAGAAAAGATAAAGGGAAATATTTATTGGTTAAAATAAATAGAATAGAATTAAAGAAATAGAGTTAATCAAATAGAATTAATCGAATATGGATAGTCGAATAGAGTTAGTCAAACATAGTTATTCAGGATAAGTTACCATTTAGCACGACTGCTAGCGTAATTCGCAGGGCTGTAGATAGCCTACGGCGGTTGGATGTTTCCTAAGGGAATCAGGCGTAACCATTGTGATCGCTGCAATCTAGTGTCAAGCGAATGGAGTTAAATTCAATATTAGTTATCTGAATAGGAGTTAAACAAATAGAGTAAATCAAAATGGAGTTAAACAGAAATTAGAAACTGACTAGAGATTAATAAGTTGAATAGTTTTCTGGGTATCGGTCTGATGTTGGTTCCGGCCTTCGGGGTTTATATTTAGGAAGTTATTCTCTTGTTAGTTTATAGTTAGAGTCTGATAGATGTGGAAGAATAGTGATACATAACTAAGCCATGGAAATGTTTTCCAGTGTTAATAACGTATATTTTCTAAACATAAAAAATGAGGAAATATATATGTATATATATATATGTTGGATGATTGATCGATAAAATTTCCATCTGGAAATAGTATCGTTGTTTGCACACTTGTTTTTCTTTGATTGTTAACTCACAGACTATCGAAGTTTTGACCATTTTAACGTTGTTAATATGGGGAGACCGGTTGGATTATTATCCAAAGAACCACTCTGTATTGCCATAAGCGTTGCGAATCATTTATGCCAAAGATAATTGAAGACAAAGTAAAGTGCAAGGGTTGTTGTATAAGTCTTAGATAACAGCGACTAAGATGGATATACTGAATGGTGCCTTCTGTTTGTCCAGTCCCAGGACAACTTTTATGGATGAAGGTCTGACAGAGTATATCTGGTAGATCACCTAAGTTGATCGTTTCAAACGTATTTACGTTGGTGGCGGAGGAATTCGTTTCTCTTAGCTTTATACCCGTGGTATTTTTGGGAAAATCAATTTGTGATTTAGAGGGTATGACGATGTGACATTCTAAGTGAATGAAGGTGTGATATGTGAAAAGATAAGCGTAGCTTCTAGCCTCACATCTGGTAAATGACAGTAATCGGGCAGGCAGCATGGCTAAGTCGGTCGCACCGAAGTAGGGTGTATAATCACCTATCTAGAGAATATTCATTTGCTTCTTTAATCTATCAATGATGTCCCTTATATATATATATATATATATATATATATATATATATATATATATATATATATATACGGGAACGGTTGCTGATCCCAACCGTTGGTGATGTACATTCGATACACTCAAGCGAAATGAGTGGTCGGTCATGTGTGGCTGAGTTGCAAGATGTTCTTGTTGAACTCCAGTGTATCGTTCCTAGAGTACACTGATCGGAAGGTGGTTCCATACCTTGTCATAGTTGGAAATCCATTACCCAATACGTGCTTGCGGTTTTGATTGTATACTATATATGTAGAACGTGAGATGAAAGCGTTTCTGCTAGATGATTAATATATTGTGGCTGATAGACATTATTATAATATCAAAAGGTTTTTGATATAAAGATATTTTGGATTCTCATAACGGAAAACCCGTTCCGTTATACGGCGTGGTCTTATGAGATATCGTTTACTTGTTCAAACTGTTTCAAACTGTTTTACTCATTCCAGACCCATGACTGACCCGGAGTTTATTTTGTTGTGTTCTCCCTAAACTCTTGGGTGCCCAATTTTGTATGGGCAGTCAAGTAGTCGGGATTTACAGATACTTGAAAAGCTGGAGCAGGAGGCTTCAGGATTATATAGCTATAGTTATTTCCGCTGTGGTGTAAGTGTTGTACTTGATAATGATATGTATATTCAAGTAAAATCTTTTATTTCAAAGTTATGTTACATATATTATATGCTATTCGTTCCGCTGTGAGATTCGTGTTACTATGATGTTGTGTTCTTCTTCTTCTTCTATTCTAAGTTTCTATCTTATCTATCCTCATCCTCTAATTTCTTTCACTAATTACCAGGATTTTTCGATGTTTGGTTAGTCGTCATCATGTTTATGTCGATAACCAAAGTCGCCAAAAATCCAGGTCATTACAGTTGGTTTCAGAGCTTAAGTTAAGAATTACCTTGGCTCTATGGCGTGACTCGGTAGAGATAGGGATAGTAATACCCTAGATTTAGTTGAGTGTATATATACGAGTGCGTATTTGTATTTGATATAAAAATGGTTTTATATTGTGGGGATTTATTGGTTGAGTTGTTGATGAGTTCTGGTCGTTCAGTTTGATCCACTGTATCGGTAGGAGTTTAAAAGCACTCGAATACGATGGGTCGACACGATAGGTTTTGAAAAGAGGGTAAATTAAAATAAGTTTACCCAAGGTATATCTTGATATAGAGAAGATATATTGAAAATTTATATATTGGATATATTGGTTGTTATTATAATCGAGTAAGATTATAAAGTGAAATGGTTATAGATAACCAATCAGATTCATATAAGTAAAGTATATGAAATAAGATGGATTAAATCTGAATTTAAATCAGAATTTGGAATTAAAATAAGGAAATTTTAAGTTCCTGGGAGATTTTGAAAATATTTTTCAATTTGAAATAAATATAGTATTGAACTCACCTTGATGACTGGAAAATAATTCCGAGGATGGATCGATACATCGTCGGTGTGATTTTCGAGTTCCTAAGTGACAGATTACTACCAAAGGATTTTGTTTTTGAATTGGTTTGAGAAAACAAGTGTTTAGAAATTCAAATGTTTTGAATTGGTATTGTGATTTCGAATTAATTTGAAATGAACCCGGGAATTTAAAGTCTGGAATTAAAGTTTAACTAATGAAGTTAAATAGAATGAGATAGAAAAGGTGAATGAGAAATTTGAATTTAACTTGAACTAAGTTAAATTAAAACTGGATTGGATTATAGAATAATCTGAATGAAATTAAGTTGGTAAACTAAGGGTTGAAATTGGATATTGGAGTTTAAATGAAATTTGACTTAAGTATAAGCGAATGGTTTGAGTTGAGGATATAAACTAATCGAAGTTAGATTAGTATGACATTGGTATATGCAGGGTTGTTAATCGATGGAAATGATATAATGGTAGGCCCGACAAAAAAGGTACAAGTTTATATTTGATATAAGCATGAGATTTATGAGCCGAATTGGCAAGCCGCTTGGCTGTTTGATTTTCTTTTGGATTGAAGATGGCCTAGAGAGGCGAGTTGGAGTTTTACCGATAGGGCTGTACAAAGGAGGTTATGGCAAAACTTTCCGATAATTTAAAGTGTTAGAAAATTCTCATGCTTTTTTGAAAATTTTAGTTAGTCGAAAGGAATTAATACTTTAGTCAATATTAATTGGTTCAGTTGAAACCGGAGATAAGAGTTAAACAGATAAACTTTAATCCAATAGATAGGGTCGTCCTCTAACTTAGCAATTTCGAGGACGAAATTATTTTAAGTGGGGAAGAATGTAATGACCCGCATTGTCAAAGGTATTATAATTAATTAATTTAATTATATAAATAGTAATATAGTGAATTAAATGGTGGTTTAATTAAATAAGTGATTTATTTAATTAATTTAAATAATAGGATAATATATTTAATTCAGAAATAATCAAAATATTGGAAATCACAATATAATGTGAACTGGATCATCTGTGGTATTTAATTCAGTGTAGAATTGAATTTGAATAATGAATATATTATATAAACGATGGTTGAACATATAAATTAGATTATAATTAAAATTGAGCTCGAAACGGCGCTGTAGTTCGTGAATTGGCGATTCGAACTTCAACTGGATATACAGGGTTCGTTTTAAATCGGATTTCTATGAAACATGAAACGTATGGAGCTGGTGAAGTATATCTTTCTAGTGGAAGAGAAAAATCGGGATTTCGTCGTGTAGATTTTGATTTACGTCCAAATCAAATTTCAGAAAAGTCGCTGTGAAATTCCTTTATAATACGTAACGCTTTATATACGTTATAAAAGGGTTTTCAATGTAAATTTGAATATCAATTCAATCTGGACTCGGAATAGCGAATATATAATTACGCTGGAGCTGTATGATATTCCTCAGTGAATATATACGATAATATAAATTTATTCATATTTAATTTAATTTTATTTAAATATATTTATATATTTAAATGGGTCATCCAGAGCTTTAAAAATACGCTGTGTTTGCAAACGAAGTCGGAATTCAACGAAACCAGTTTCGTTGGGACCGTAATGTCGAACTGTAGTTGCATGTCAATTTTCGTGATTTTTGGAGATCATATGTGATCACATGAATTTTTAGAAGGCAAAACGAATATTTTAATAGAAGATATTTACCAAAATATCTAGATATTTATACCCTCTATAAATACCCATATAACCTTACCTTTAACCCTAATTTTATTCCTCTGGTAAAAACATTTTCCGCCGCCAGTTCTTTATGTCCATAAAATGAAAATCGATCATCAAAATTTGGGGAAAATCCAATTAAAATCAAAAATCCTAACCTAAATACATTTAGATTAACCAAATGTTTTGCTTCAACTTGGAATGGGTTTTCTTGAGTACGACACTGGTCTGTTCGTTGTTATTTCGACAGTCGCCTAGGGTTTGCAACTGGAGCCAACAGAAGTGATGTAGAGGGTCGGAACCTGAAGAGCAAACAAAGAGGGAAGGGAGGGCGAACGGATAACGGTGGTAGGATCGGACTCGACGGTCTCTGGCAACCGGGGCGGCGACTTGAAATTTTCTGGTTGTGTTGGATATTCAGGCGATTGGAGAAGGGGATACGGGTCAGCATTTGGGGTGGAGAAGGAAGACGTTGGGGTCGTCGCAGGGGAGGAGTTCGTCAGTGCTCCGGTTGATTTGTGGCGGTGGTTTAATTAACTGTTGGGGGACATGCTGTGGCACGATGGAAATGATGAAATACCAGTAGTTTGGGCTTCAGGGAACAATAATGTTTTCGGCAGTAAAAATGGCCTGTAGGATTTCAAACTGAATTGGAAAGGGTATGGTAGGAAGGTGTGTTGACTGTGATCGGTTGTGGCATGATGTATGAGCAGCAGTTTGATTTAGTAAGTCAGTTCAAAAGGGGGAAGCACGAGTGGGAACGTTGGGTATGGTTGTCTTGAATGAAGATTTATGTTGGTAAAGAAAAAGGGGTTTTGTACTGAGTTATTTTGGAGCTTGGTTTGGGGTAGTCAGCAGGAGGATGGGGGACTCGCAAGCTTTGGCAAGGCTGTTGTGTTTTGCAGGCTCGTGATAAATAGAAAGGAAACTGTCGGGTATTGGTGGAGGAAATACATTACAGGCACTCGTGTTCTTGAGGGGAGAAGGACAGTAGAGTTTTGGTTTTGGAAATGGTTGAGTAAGCATGAAGAGATGGGAAGCTTCATGATGGGGTAATGGTTCTCGAAAGTTTTAGTCGTCTATTTCACGGGGAAGAAGGATTTGCGGACCTGGACGTTGGAAATTGTTGATGGGCCATCAAAATATTGGGTGAGGCCCAATGATAAAAAGAAATAAGTTTATTTTAGGTCAAATATTGTATTTGACTGTAAACTCGATAATTTCGTCATACATAATCAGAATCCAGCGAAACCAGATCCGATAGGATCATATGAACAAGGATAACATTCTGAAATTGGTTTGGAATAGATCGGAGCTCATCTAGAATTTATTGCAAAATAAATTAAAGGATCAGAATCAACCACTGTAAATCGTTGTTAACGATGATCGTTCAAAGTGAGTAAAACTCACCAACTCTGAACAGTTATATTTTTATAACGTATTTTTAGAACTGTTAATCATCTGTTGATTGTTGTGTGTTGATTTGGTTGATTGAACTACTAGTCAGTTAGTTGAAATTATATATATATATATATTGATTATACTTATCAGAATAATCCGTACTGAACTGAAACTGATGTTGATTTTTATAGTGTAACATCTGTGGATGCAGGGAAACAGGTTGGATTCCTCAACATTTATTTTCCTGTGATTCATATATTGTGATATATGATGTGATATATATTCTATTGTTGATTATGTGTGTTTGGACGATATTTATCGTTGTTATATGGAGTGTTAAGTACAATAGAAATACCTGGATGTGGGAAAGGGGATTTTCAAAGTGTATTTTGAAAATGAATTATTTATATAAAATCGATGGATTTTATATAGAAAAGGAAAAGGGTTTTTATAAAAGAAAATAATTATAAAATCGAAGGATAAATTATAATAAAGGGAAATATTTATTTGTTAGAATAAATAGAAAAGATAAAGGGAAATATTTATTGGTTAAAATAAATAGAATAGAATTAAAGAAATAGAGTTAATCATATAGAATTAATCGAATATGGTTAGTCGAATAGAGTTAGTCAAACATAGTTATTCAGGATAAGTTACCATTTACTACGACTGCTAGCGTAATTCGCAGGGCTGTAGATAGCCTACGGCGGTCGGATGTTTCCTAAGTGAATCAGGCGTAACCATTGTGATCGATGCGATCTAGTGTCAAGCGAATGGAGTTAAATTCAATATTAGTTATCCTAAAAGGAGTTAAACAAATAGAGTTATTCAATTAGAGTAAATCAAAATAGAGTTAAACAGAAATTAGAAACTGACTAGAGATTAATAAGTTGAATAGTTTTCTGGGTATCGATCTGATGTTGGTTCTGGCCTTCGGGGTTTATATTTAGGAAGTTATTCTCTTGTTAGTTTATAGTTAGAGTCTGATAGATGTGGAAGAATAGTGATACATAATTAAGCCATGGAAATGTTTTCCAGTGTTAATAACGTATATTTTCTAAACATAGAAAATGAGGAAATATATATATATATATATATATATATATGTATATGTTGGATGATTGATCGATAAAATTTCCATCTGGAAATAGTATCGTTCTTTGCACACTTGTTTTTCTTTGATAGTTAACTCAAAGAACTATCGAAGTTTCGACCATTTTAACGTTGTTAATATGGAGAGACCGGTTGGATTATTATCCAAAGAACTACTCTGTATTGGCATAAGCGTTGCGAATAATTTATGCCAAAGATAATTGAAGATGGAGTAAAGTGCAAGGCTGTTGTATAAGTCTTAGATAACAATGACTAAGATGAATATACTGAACAGTGCCTTCGGTTTGTCCAGTCCCAGGACAACTTGTATGGACGAAGGTCTGACAGAGTATATCTGGTAGATCACGTAAGTTGATCGTTTCAAACGTATTTACGTTGGTGGCGGAGGAATTCGTTTCTCTTAGCTTTATACCCGTGGTATTTTTGGGAAAATCAATTTGTGATTTATAGGGTATGACGATGTGACATTCTAAGTGAATGAAGATGTGGTATGTGAAAAGATAAGCATAGCTTCTAGCCTCACATCCGGTAAATGACAGAAATCGGGCAGGCAGCATGGCTAAGTCGGTCGCACCGAAGTAGGGTGTATAATCACCTATCTAGAGAATATTCATTTGCTTTTTTAATCTATCAATGCTATTCCATATATATATATACGGGAACGGTTGCTGATCCCAACCGTTGGTGATGTACATTCGATACACTCAAGCGAAATGAGTGGTCGGTCATGTGTGGCTGAGTTGCAAGATGTTCTTGTTGAACTCCAGTGTATCGTTCCTAGAGTACACTGATCGGAAGGTGGTTCCATACCTTGTCATAGTTGGAAATCCATTACCTAATACGTGCTTGCGGTTTTGATTGTATACTATATATGTAGAACGTGAGATGAAAGCGTTTCTGCTAGATGATTAATATATTGTGGCTGATAGACATTATTATAATATCAAAAGGTTTTTGATATAAAGATATTTTGGATTCTCATAAGGGAAAAACCCGTTCCGTTATATGGCGTGGTCTTATGAGATATCGTTTACTTGTTCAAACTGTTTTAAACTTTTTTACTCATATCAGTCCCATGACTGACCCGAAGTTTATTTTGTTGTGTTCTCCCTAAACTCTAGGGTGCCCAATTTTGTATGGGAAGTCAAGTAGTCGGGATTTACAGATACTTGAAGAGCTGGAGCAGGAGACTTCAGGATTATACAGCTATAGTTATTTCCGCTGTGGTGTAAGTGCTGTACTTGATAATGATATGTATATTCAAGTAAAATCTTTTATTTCAAAGTTATGTTACATGTATTATATGTCATTCGTTCCACTGTGAGATTCGTGTTACTCTGATGTTGTGTTCTTCTTCTTCTTCTATTCTAAGTTTCTATCTTATCTATCCTCACCCTCTAATTTCTTTCACAAATTACCAGGATTTTTGGATGTTTGGTTAGTCGTCATCGTGTTTATGTCGATAACCAAAGTCGCCAAAAATCCGGTTCATTACAGTATATATACAGCTTTTCCTTTCATTTTTGTTAATTTTTAAAATAATTTCTTTTAGAAAATAAAACTTCTAATTCTAATTTATAATTATTTTAAATTTTACTTCTGAACTTCATTTTCTACTTCTGACGAAATTTCATCTGATACCCTACACCTGATTCACTTTCTTCCTTCTTGACTTGGCAGTTTGAAAACATAATTGTTGTTTTTATCTTTATTTGAGCAACTCGACTATCTTACACTTACTTATTCGTATACGTACATATATATTCTAATAACTTATATAAATTAGTCTAACACATGGTCCTTTCTTTTCTTATATATTTGTACAAGATTTGGTAATCTTTTAGTACATGGTTTTTGACAAAATGAATATGTTTTTGGAAAAATAAAAAGAAAGAAAAATTCAGAAAATCTTAAGAAAAGAAAAGAGAGAGATCTCAAACTGAAAATGTAGAAACAAGAATGATTTGCCATGTGCAAGTGCATGCTTTCAAATCCTTTTTCCTTGTGGCCTTCTAGTGTAGGTGCATCTTGTGTAGGTGCATTTTCATGTACATACATATATGAAGTTATGTTTGCAAAGAATGGTGCTTCCATGTTTTAACTAGATGTATGTGTGAAACCAAGAATGCTCATATAAACTTGCTTTTTCTAACAAAGGTTGGTCTTATCATGCTTTGGTCAAGCATGCTTCATTGTAAAAAAAAAAACAAGAATTCTACTTAAAGAAAAATACAAGGTTTTAAATCCTTTAAAAAAAATAATGAAAAAACAAATGTAAAAGGAAAAATGGCATTTATGTTTTGCTATAAACATGTGTTACTATCCATACATAAGAAAAATGAATTTTAAACAAACGCTATACATTTCATGCTTTTATACATGAATGAGCAAAATAGATGTTTGTAAGTGTTGTGCTACATGCTAATGCAAATGCTATTATACATGTTTTAGAATTATTTAAAGTGTGAAATTTTAAATCGTATTTCTAAACACGTACTTATGATAATTTAATATCTGTGTAAAAAGTCCGGGTCATTACAAATGGTGGCTGTGGTGTTTTAGCCATTGGTCGTGTTGTTGCCACCTCCTCTCATTCTTCTTCTTTTGCTCATTCGTACTATCTACTCGTATGGTAAGAAAAACATCTTAGATTAAAGAGGATTTTATCTTAAAGAGCCATATTAGTTAAAATAGGACTTCATGTGCTCTATTAGAGTAAACTCATACTAGGATATTACTGACCCTATCTCTAATGAGTCAGCATCATTGAGTCTTGAGTGTTCCCTTATCCTAAGCTCTGATACAAAATTAAAAGACCTAACTCCTTGACCCTACAAATTGATACTTTACATCCTTATGCGGTTAAAGCACTCAGCGGATCCAATGTGGCTGAGGCATAAAAAGTTATAGCGGGGATAAAGCGAAGAAATAGCAGGATATAGAGGATGAGTCTAAAATAACATATAAAACTCATATTGAATGCTTTTAAAAAAATATAAATGACAAATAAATGGAAAATTGTCATTCAACTTAATTATTATTAGTTCTTTCTTAATTTTGAATAAAAGAATAATTATATGTAAATAAGTGTTAACTTTTATTCAGCTTGAATAAATTAAATAGAATATTATAGTATTTTATATACTAAAAAATATATGTTAAAAATTTATTCTAAAAAGATAAATCTATATTGCATAAATGTCATTTTAAATTCATTTCTCTTACAGAAGATATAGCGGAAATAGCGGAATATAGCTGAAATAATGGGATATATTGGGAATATCAGAATATAGCGGGGCTTAAAGCAAAAAGGCTATTTGGAAATAGCTTAGCGTGAGAATCCCGCTACACGATATAGCGGGGATTTGGCGGGGTAATAGCGGGGAATAAACCGCAAAGGTTCATCCTCGGTATTCACCTGCTATACATCTGGTGCCGAAGAGTTTGATTATTTGGGGTAAAAGAAAGTAAATAGAGAAAATAGGATAATTATAATCTCACATCGCGTTAGACTTTGGTAGTTTACATCAGGAAGTACATAGTAAAAGTTTGGTAAAGACTAGTCCATGGCAAATGGTTATATACTCCATTCTTATAAGTTCTGGTGTATGTACATGCAGTAGAATGATAGGTAAATACAATAATAGGATCCTAAAGCTCCATGATCTAGTAGCCTCCAAAATTCTCTTAGGCTTTGTGCTACAAAACGATGATATCTTTCTAATCTCTAAGGTTCTTGGAGAAATAGGGCACCCAAAGTTTAAGGAAAATAAATAAATCTCGGGTTAGTCATGGAGCTAATGTGAGAAACTCAAATCTAATAATTAAATATAAGTTTCCCATAAGACTACGACCACACATAAACATGACATGGCTTTTCCCTTATGGTAACCAAATCTTTACTACGTAATTTTTTTGATATTATTTTTAATGACTTGTTGGATATTACACATTAAAATTGATCAAATCAACTTGCGAAATTATTACCATTTTATGTTTCATGTATGTTTAGCTAAACTGACAGAATCACAAGCTCTTAGGGAAAATGACTCTTTATATGATGGAAAGGTAAGGGACTACCTTTTCATATAGTATACCTCTAGAGGGATGTGTCGAGGACCACTGCCTTCTGCATTTTTGGCAAGGTTGGCTTAATTAAATAGACCCGAAGGGGGTGCACTGACCAAATACTTCATCACCTTGATTGTAACCTTCCTAACCAGGATCCTGTGCATTCTTCACTAACTTACCATATAAAAAGTAATCTAGAAGGTGATGATCATCTCCTAATGGGCGATTCCACTTAAGCTCACAACGTGCTCTTTTTCTTCTAACTTTGGCTGATGTGGCTTAAGGTCTTAGATTACCTTTTCTTCAGTAATATTCTTCACCTCGAAAGTAACATTGGCAATTCCAAAGCACATAACTGATTTCCCCTAATGTATAACCTTTAAGCTCATATGCCTCATAGAAGGATGTATATAGTGCAAGAGGTTTACTTCCTACACTACTAAGCAGATGCATATTCGTGGAGATCAATGTACGTGCATTAGAAGTGTATTGTCAGACATTCGTCCTCCGTTTGGATAAACTGATGGAACTTCTCTTACTAGATCATGTGATCTAGTAGAAAGGAGTCCTCGCATCGAAGATCTGAACGTAGAACTGCTATCGATTTATAATATGGAAAAATTCCCTTGAGAATCAGTGACAACAACCCTTCATTCAATCTTTGTAATTCTTCTTTCTTTAGTCTTTTTTCTTTTAAACATCAACTGGTTCAAAGTGGTTTTTAGATAGGAATCACCCAAATCTGATCCCGGTCTCCTCGAATCAGTCATCGCAACATACTATTTAAAGAGTATTGGGTATTCTTCATTTCTTTATTAAACATCATTTTAGAATGTATAACTTCAAATATTCTTTAGATGTACATATGGAATCATTAATCCCTATTCATTATGTCTTTTTAGATGGTAAATCCAATTTAGTATGATAGATCCAAAGAAACCATATTCATTCTACTAGATATCGATTTCTATGATTATTCTCCATTATTCGTTAAATAACGACGTAAAATCCTTTTGAATTCTCACGATAGTAAAGATTCATCCTTGGAGTTTGGTACTAAATACACCACGATCATCTCTAGTTAATCTGATTTTTCTTAAGAAAACTTGATCTTTTAAACTTGACTTGTTTCTAACATTCCAATCATATCTATCCCTCGCTCAGGAAAGTGCTAGGTGAGCAAGGGCACTGGTTGCGCATGAATATCTCCTTGGTTAAACACCAATATCCACATCTTAGAAACTAAAAAATCAAGCATTTTCGTTGGTATTGTAGAGCCAAGATCAAATCATTTGCTTATTATAATTTCTTTGATTCAATTGAATTTTTTAAACAATAATAATAATCAAAGCATTTTCCTTAAGCCACTCAAAAATGGTGACCACACTGCCGATTTCCTTGAGCTAAGAAATATTGACCTCTCTTCCGAGTTCTTCCCTTTCACCAACCTCCTCTGTCATCAAGTCGCAGACTTCACCTCCTCCTATTGTGGTCCCTCCACTGCCGGTCCCTCCCTCTTTGTAAGACCAATGCGTTTTTTTTCTAATCTTTCCTCTTCCAATGAAACACATAAATGGTCTACTATGTTTGCTACAAAGCCTCATAATGCGAGAGTATATAAGCCGCCGCCATCTCACTTAACTTCTCTGGCAAAGATTTGTTGCCTTATGATGCAATTACCAGCGCTGGCAACGAGGAATGGCTGGTCAACCTTGTTGAGTACTTCCTCGATCAGCCGCTTAGTTACACTGTTGTTATCACATATTTAAAAGTATCCGGAAACCAACTAGCTCCATCAAAGTTAAATGCAATGGTAAAGTATTTTTCTTCCTTCTTTCCAATCTATAAGATAGAGATAGGATGGTGTGTGCTGAGATGGTGATTATTAAAAATAAGATCTTTATCTTAAGGCTTTGGAATGTTGAAATTGGTGTTAAAAGTATTAAAAACTTTCTAGTTTTGATTGAACTTACTAACATACCACTCTATGCTTGGTTTAATCTTGGTTTAAGTTTGTTAGCCTCTAGAGTTGGGAGATTCCTTTGCGTGGATGCCTCGACTTAAAAGTTAGATAGGCTTGAATTTTCTAAATGTATGGTTTAGGTATTGTCCAATGAATTATTACCTAGTGAATTCCCTATTAAATAACTTGATGGCACAGAATAACTTGTCTATGTTCATTACCTGTGGAAGACATAGATATGTGAAAAGCGCAAGACAATCAGTCATGTTATTTTTAACTACATGAAAAATAGTATGTGATCTTGTGCTAATTCCCTTATTACGGTTAATGATTGTGCTGCTAGTGGAAAAGAGGAATTAGTTAGTGTGAAGCCTGTGTAAGTGAAAGATAGAGTTTATTTTGGTATGCCTGCTAAGAAAAGGTTAGTTGGAGAAAAGTAAAATATAAGAAGAAAAGTGAAGCTACACCTAGTAGTCAGTGTGTTTGTGAGCATAGTGCTTCTTCACTATCTTTGGCTAGTGCTTCTTCACTATCTTTGAAGACATCTAATGCTTTCCACTTCAAATCAAGTTTTCTTAACGTTCACGCTTCACCAACCAGGTCATCCAAAGTTTTTGCAGCCTCCACGTCTTCATGTATTGCTGCTACAGGAGGATCTTAAAGTGATGTTGTGAATGACATTGAGCAAGTTTCTCGTCAAGTTCTGCCAAGAAAAAGATCAAAGAAAAGCTTAATTCGTATGCATACTTGGTGCCACAAGCATCATACAATCCTCTTCCACTCAATCTCCCTTTTGCTTCTGTTGCTTCTCCTATATCAGCATCCCTCTAGGGTATATTACTAAAAGCAAGAAGCACACTTTACCGTTGGGCAAGCTCTTTGACAAAGACTAAGAGAGCTGAGGTTTCTTATCACTGCTCGCTTTTGTTGGTAGTTTGGAAGCTAGAAAGTGAGGTTGTTTTAACTCAAAATTTGTTAATGATGGTTAACTTATCTGGTCATGTTATTTCTTATATTATGTTGTGTACTTCCCTGTGTGGAATATGTTGAACTTGTAGCAGCTATGCTTGTAGCATAACTCCTGAGCTCTTTGTAATAGTATTTTTGATAATAATAAAGTGTTATATATCACTCTAAAAACCAGTCGGTCTTGCCAAATTAATTAATTTAAACATCTTTTAATAATTTGTAGGACTTCCGAACAATCTTAAAATTATTTCGTTAATCATTAGAAAACATCCACCAAATATTTGGAGAAGATTTGTTAGGTTTAAACTCCAATTTCAAGCGTTGTTGAAAGATGTTGTGGAAAGTGCTATTTTAGATTAGATGATTACAACAACTTTTCTATCATTGGAAAGTGCATAAATTTGACTTAAATCACTTTAGAAACATTTAAATAATTTACAGTTTTTATTCCATAGTTTTATTGAATTTAAAATCTCATTTTTAAATAAGTGCATTTTTTGCATTTCGTATTGTAAAATCGCAATATTTTCAAAAACTTGTTTTAGCCATATTTCGAAACATATTCAATGAAATCTTAATTTTTTTCTATTCGTTGAAAATCTATGTTTATAAGAGCTCAAAAAAAATTTACATCAAAGGATTTGGATTCATATTTCATTATATACCAAAATTCAATTCTATGGCGTGTAATCGCGAACTACCATTACGAATCCACTAAAATTTCTTTAAATTTTATACTCTTTTCAAACTTCATATTAACACTTAGAATTGTGTATACTTCATTTCTAAAATATTTTATTCCATTATCAAAGGGTTTAATCATTTCACTATTTCATTCAAGAATGGAAAGTGATTCCATTGTGTTTATCGACGTCTATTTAACGTGATTTACTAAAAAATTTATACAACAAACATATTATTAATCAAAACTAGATAAACAATCGTCATAGCACACATAAAAATGATTAATTATAAGTATTGCAAGAATGATCATTTTCTTAACATATGGATAGATAGGGTCATTCTAAATTTAGTTTCTCACCTTGAATTTGAATTAAACACTACCACAGTTTCCAACAAATTTCCTCAATCACTATGGAATGTTCCTAACACAAGTGTGCTCCTTCCAATTTCCTCAAGAGTTCACCTTTCTTCCAATTGTTCTCGGCATCCCTCTTAAAGTGGATGGTGCATGGTCTTGAATCATCATTAAGTTGTGGTGACTTATGAATGTTGATGAAAAGAGCTTCGGCGATATTTTGGATATCTTCGGATGCTTACTTGAGTGGTGATTTATTTCTTTTCTTTTCTTTACGTTTTTAAGTAGAATTTGAAAGCCATTAAAGAGCTTATGAGGAGAAAGAAGAGAATAATTTAGGTATAATAAAATTAGAGAAAGAGGTGCGGTATTTATAAGAAAAATTAAGAAATAAAGTGATGTAACGACCCGAAAATCCCCATCTTTCGAATCGATCGTAAGCCATACAAGTCCATATTTAATATTTTAACCATTTAAAATTTACCAAAAATAAATAAAAAATTGTTTTTTAATTGAATAAAAATTAGGGTCGTTACATTCTCCCCCACTTAAAAACTTTTCATCCTCGAAGAGGAAGGAAGACATAATACTCTTAACTCATTCTAGGGCATTACTAACCCTATCTCTAATGATCTTTCATAATAGGATACTATTGATCTATCTCTAATGAATATTCTTTTATAGGATGTTATTAATCCTACCTCTGACGAGTCTTTTCTATTTGTTCTAACAAGTTGTACCCCAAAGCTTTTGAATTAACCAAAGCTCTGATACCAAGTGTAACGACCCAAAAATCCCTGCCTTTCGAATCGACTGTAAGCCACACAGGTTCATATTTAATATTTTAAACATTTAAAATTTACCAAAAATAAATAAAAATTATTTATCTTAATTGACTAAAAATTAGAGTCATTAAAAGTAAGATATGAAAAAATGTTAAAACCCCCTTCACTTTTACTCTCCCCTTTTCGATCGAACAGAAGCAAGGACAAGTCATGTGCTTGTGTAAGATCATGACGTGTGTAAGCGCATGGTGTTGTAAAGAGATGATGCATGTAATAGAAGAAAAATTGAAAGTCTATACAGATGCTTCTATTGAAGGTATTGGTGTGGTGTTAATGCAGACAGGCAAATTAGTTGCTTATGTTAGCCGTCAGCTGAAGTCGCATGAGAAGAGATACCCCACTCATGACATTGAGTTGATGACCATCATGTTTTTTTTAAAGATATGGAGGCACTATCTTTTGGGTAAGAAGTTCGAATTATATACAGATCATAAATCCTTGAAATATCCATTCACCCAAAGGGACTTGAATTTGAGGCAGCAACGTTGGTTAGAATTTTTTGTGGCCTATGATCGGACAACTTGTATACTCCTGGGAAAGCCAATGTTGTTGCCGATGCGCTCAGCAGGAAGAATGCGGTCGTCGCCAATCTTATCATCGTCAACCTTATCATTACGCCTTCATTGATTAACAAAATCTCTGCTCTTTAGAAAGATAATGACTTTATTCACAGAATTAGTAAAAGAGTTCGGGAAGGCGAACCCTCGAGTTTCCAAATTGATAACAAAGGAGTTCTAAGGTTAAAAGGTCGAATTTGTGTCCCGAATATCCCTGAGCTCAGAAGAGAAGTAATGGATGAATGTCACAAATCCAAGCTTTGTATTCATCTAGAGGTGAGTAAGATGTACCATGATCTCAAGCGCACATTCTGGTGGAAATCTATGAAAAGATACATTTCCATTTATGTTAGCAGGTGTTCCACTTGCCAACAAGTCAAGAGTGATCAGCAAAAACCTGCCGGATTGTTACAACCACTAGAAGTTCCAAGTTGGAAGTGGGATCAAATCTCCATGGATTTTATTGATGGCTTACCTCGAACCAGGAAAGGTAATGACAGTATTTGGGTGATTGTAGACAATTTCACGAAGTCTGCCCATTTTATTCCTGTCAGATCTACCAGAACAGCTCAAAGTCTGGCGAAAATTTATTTCAAAAAAATCGTTAGATTACATGGAGTTCCCAGTAGTATTGTTAGTGACCGTGATCCGATATTCGCTAGTAAATTCTGGGAAGCATTCCAAGAGGAGCTGGGGACAAAGTTAAATCTGAGCACTGCATATTATCCTCAAACATATTGCCAGACTGAGAGGGTAAACCGTATATTTGAAGACTTGTTGAGAGCATGTATTCTTGATTTGGGTGGATCATGGGAAGACCACTTGCATTTGGTTGAGTTCTCTTATAATAACAGTTACCAAGCAAGCTCGCAAATGTCTCCATTCGAAGCATTGTATGGCAGGCCATGTAGATCTCCCGCATGTTGGGTAGAACCAGGGTATAGACTAGTATTGGGTCCCAACATGATTCGCGAAGCTTCGAATAAAGTTGATTTCATTAAGAAGCGATTACTAGCAGCTCAGAGCCGACAGAAAAGTTATGCAGGTTCAAGAAGAAGGGATTTTGAATTTTCTTTTGGTGATTATGTATACTTGAGGGTTTCCCCATTGAGAGGAGTAGTTCATTTCGGGAAGACTGGGAAGTTGGCTCCTAGCTTCATTAGTCCATTCCCTATTCTCGAAAGGATTAGGACTCTCGCTTATAGGATTCAGTTGCCTGATTGGTTGCCCGGGGTACATGATGTATTTCATGTGTCTCAACTTCGAAAGCATATACATGATCCAAACTTGATTGTGGAAGAAGCTGCACAACAAGATTTGAAGATTACACTGCCCTTAGCAATAAGAAGGGAGGCGGTAAAGATCATTAGCAAAGAAACTCGAGTTCTGAGGAATAAAAGAATTCATCTAGTCAAAGTGCAGTGGAGCGGAGATTCTAGAGACTGTACATGGGAGACCGAGGATAGCATCAAACAGGCTTATCCCCAGTGTAGAGTGGATATCTTTGACTAGCTCTTGTGCAAGGTCCATTTACAATATTTTACATTTTCCGTTTTGTTTCCTACCTTACTATTGTTTCCTTTTCGAGGACGAGAAGTTTTAAGTGGGGGAGATTGTAACAACCCGGAAAATCAGAACCAAATTAAATTTTTTATTTTGGCTATTTTATTGAATTTTGAATAGTTTAAATAATTTATTTTAAATAATAATGATTAAAAATTTATTTAAATCGAAGTTAGAATGAATATATTTATTTTATTATAAAAGGTGTTAGAAATAGCGCGGCAGTTTGAAAATTTGAATTTAAACTTTGACTGAATGTACAGGATGCAAAATAAATCGGATTTTAGTGAAACCAAAAATATTTAAATATGTTTAAAAATAACTTTCCAAAGAATCTGAAAATTTGAAATTCCATAACGGGAATAAAAAGTTATGGCCAGTTAAATATTCAGAATAGTCGCTATGGAATTTAATATAATATATAGCCCGTATAAATAGCCATTTTGTAAATGACCTCCATTTTCGACGAAACCACACTAGTTGGATCCGAAATGTCAAATTATTGCAAGATTCCAATTTTCATAATTTTTGGAATTAATATATGAACGTGGCACAAGGAAATGTGTTTTGTCAATTTTAATCAATTTGGATCGACCAGAAAATGGCCATTTTTCAAACGGTCTCCAAATTCGATGAAATTAATTTTGTTAGGACCGTATCATCAAAACATAGCTGGATTTATTTTTCGGGAATTTTTGGAGTCAGTATGTGGCACCGGTAAATTAAATTGCATGATCAAATTAAATAATAAAATGTTTTATTATTTAATTTAAAGAATAACTGACTGAAACAGTCGAATGGTCTTACGAAACATATTCCATTATGTCCAAAATGGGGGTATTTATCTGGGGGCGACACTCGTTGGGTTTGATTTGGAGTTCGGAACGATACAGGAGTTATATTGAGATTAAATGGAATTAAATAAATAAATAAAATAAAATAATACGTATAAAATACACCGTATTCAGTACAAACCCTAATCTATCGTATAGCCGCCGCGCTTCAAACCAATGGCGTGAATTGTTCATTCCTTTCTCCTCCAACAACTCCCAATCCTCTCAATAAAAATGAATGGTTCTTTAGGGAATTCAGTAGAGAACTTTCCAAGCTTCAGATTCATATAAGTTTTGGAATTTATCGTTGAGCGTAGAAGGAGAATCACCTCCCCGAAATTGCGCTCTTCACTGTGCTGCCGTGACCGCCTGGAGCCACCGAACTACGTTGGTTCTCTAGCGTTGGCGCGCTCCTTTGAGCCCTCCGACGTGGTAGTATCGGATCGCCTTCTAGCTGTTCGAGTTGGGAGCAAAATTGAAACCAAGAATTGAATGATTCTGAAATTGTGCGGCTTGTTCAAATTGGTGAAGAAGAAGGTTGCTTTATTTAATAAATTAAATTATTTATTATATTTAAAATGTTAACAACTTTCATAAAATCATATCTCGTTCGTACGTTAACGAAATTCAGTGAAACAAGAAGCGTTGGTACCGTAAATTCGAGATCTACATTTCAGAGAAGACCCGAGAATTTTGGAGCCTTCTACAATTTTAGAAGAAATAAGAAGCAATGTGAAATTTCTGACCCGAAATTAAATAAATAAAATTATATTAGGTTGTAGACAGAGTTTAGAAACTCCCGACACCGTCGTCCACAGACCATGCATGACTTGATTGTATTGTGATGTGAAATTGGTTGATTTTTGGGGATTGATTGTGGTTGAAATGAAATTGGTTGATATTGTGAAAATAGATTGTATAAAAAAGTGTATTAGGAAATAAAACTCTTGTATCGTCGCGAGGCCAAGGTTAGCGCGAGGAGTCGTACTAGGGACGGTGCCGGTTATTAATTACCCTGCCGTTATGCTGCCGAAATTTTCTGAAATATTTATGTACTGTGAAATATTCATGTTAGGACATAAAATTGTTTGAACAATAAAAAATAGATTTTTATTAAATATCTAAATTACAAATGATCATTTTTTGAATATGAAAATTGTTTAACAATAGAAAATACATTTTTATTTTATTTATATAAAATAATCACTATATGTTAATATAAAATTTACATTTTTACTGAAAGTTAAAAATAGTCATTGATTGTAATAATAAAAATGTTTTACATTGGAATTTACATTTTTAATGTAAATGAGACATTAAAAATAATCATTATTATATAAAAATGTTTTACATTTAAATTTACATTTTAATGTAAATGAATCTTTTAAAAATAGCCATTGCAATAATAAAAATGTTTTACATTGGAATTTACATTTTTATTGTAAATGAAACATTAAAAATAATCATTTTTATATAAGAATGTTTTTACATTGAAATTTACATTTTCAATGTAAATGAATCATTAGTAAAAGATGCATTGTTTATTAAATGTGTTAACATTTAAGATTACATTTTTAATGTAATAAAAGAATGAGTAAAAAGATTATATTTTTAATGTAATAAAAGAAAGAATAAAACGATTACATTTTTAATGCAATAAAAGAATGAGTAAAAATATTGCATTTTTAATGTAATAAAAGAATGAGTAAAAAGATTATATTTTTAATGTAATAAAAGAATGAGTAAAAAGATTACATTTTTAATGTAATAAAAAAATGAATAAAAAATTTACATTTTTAATGTAATAGAATGAATAAAAAGATTACATTTTTAATGTAATAAAAGAACGAGTAAAAAGATTACATTTTTAATGTAATAAAAGAACGAGTAAAAAGATTACATTTTTAGTGTAACAAAAGAACGAGTAAAATTTTTACATTTTTAATGTAATAAAAGGATGAATAAAAAGATTACAGTTTTTGTAACGATTCGGATTTTGCCCGGACTTAATCGATCGCAAAATCGACAAAGACCGTTCAAAAACCCGAATATGCTAACTTTGACAAAAATGAATATTTTTGTTTAACTAAACTACTTTGACAAAAATGAATATTTTTGTTTAACTAAACTACTTTGACAAAAATGAATATTTTTGTTTAACTAAACTCTTTGACAAAAATGAACATTTTTTTTAACTAAACTACTTTGACAAAAATGAATATTTTTGTTTAACTAAACTACTTTGACAAAAATGAATATTTTTGTTTAACTAAACTACTTTTGACAAAAATGAATATTTTTGTTTAACTAGACTCAAACTAACAATAATGTTGATTTTTGATTCAACTATTCTAATTAACAAAAATGTTAATTTTTCATTCAACTAATCTAATAAACAAAAATGATAATTTTTGTTTAACACAATTCTAATTAAAAAAAATGTTAATTTTTCATTCAACTAATCTAATAAACAAGAATTATAATTTTTGTTTAACACAATTCTAATTAACAAAAATGTTAATTTTTCACTCAATTAATCTAATAAAAAAATGATAATTTTTGTTTAACACAATTCTAATTAACAAAAATGATCAATTTAATAGATCTACATAACACACCAATCGCAGACCAAATCACGTATGAAAATCAACATAATATTACAGCATATGAGTAATATCACAGTTATAATTAATTAATTTTAATTATACACACACACACACACACACATATATATATATAAAGTAGAATTTCTTACCTTGATCGGTCTCAAAAATTGTTCAACAATGATTATTTTTAACTAAATTAAATTCTGTGTTTAATCCAATCAAAATTCCTGGCTGCTTCTGAATTTTTTCTCATCTGTTCCTTGTTGTAGTGCTCTTCAAGATGGTTCCAATGGATCTGAATTTGCGAATTTCTGTTACCGTATGCATAAGATATGACAGTTTAAAGATAATTTTTATTTTCATTATTTGTATGCAATTTCTATCTTTATCTTATACAAATAAAATATTTCTTTTATTTGTTAAAGATAATTATTGATACTTTATGATTGACATGTTTTTGAAACATATATACACTAATAATAATATCAAATCTGTTTTATCGTATCAATCATTTTTAACAATTATAAGGTAAAACCATATCCTCCGGTTTGTGTTGCATTGTGTGATGGGACTTGAATCTTATAATGGTTTCATTTTTCTAAAAAGCATTGCATTGTTTAGCGATTTACTTTATTTATGCACTGGCAATCCAATGGAGTAAACCCGTTCCGCATTAGCAGCACGATCCTGTGATTAGCCTTATTATTAAATAGGTTAAGTAGATTTCTCATACCAGTCCCAAGACTGACTCGTAGTTTGTTTCACTTTGCAAACTCGGGTGCCATCTTTCCACACGGGTAGTCTTGTATTTAGGTTTTAGCAGACTCATTCTGGATAGCTATGGAGCTGAAGATGGATTCTACCATTTCTATTATGTTGTTCAGACTTCATTTAGTATATTATGTTTGATTCCGCTGCAGACATTTTATATTAAGCTGAAACTTTATTATGTACTAAGTATGATCCTATTATGCTATGTAACTTTGATGATATATTATTTCCAATGTAATTTGATGTACAATATCTGCTATAATTCTATATTTCTGTTTTGCTATTATTGTTTATGATTTATATTTCAATGATTATCCTTGCTTTTGTACTATGTGAGTTTGGGGTCATCACGGTTGGTATCAGAGCTTTGGTTAAACTTAGCTCCGTAATATAACATATAAACAATCTTGACAAAAATAGAATCAGCAGTATTCTAAGGCGGATAACTCATCATAGATAGGATTAGTAATGTCCTAGAATGAGTATAGCAGAATAAAATACACCCCCATAGATTCATTTACACTTAAATATATGTCTCTATGCTTTACAATATCTTTTCTATTGGCCTGACTCTTTGTCTGCTATTTGCAGACATAGTAGAAAATGAGTGGCAGAAACAGAAGAAGTAATTCTATGGTTCGACAGTCTAATGAGCCAATAGTACTCCTACAACCAGATCTAGAAGCTCTAGTAATGAAGTATCGAAATCTGGGTGAAGTACCATTCTCAGGCAAAGAATCAGTTATTGAAACACAAGCGTGGATGCATTCTTCTGAGAGAATCTTTCAAGGCTTAAAACTGGGAGATGATCAGAAAAGATTACTGGCATCTTAGGCACTCAAAGACGAAGCTCTAATCTAGTGGGAAACTATTACTGAGGAAAATCCAGAAGGTAATATTACCTGTGATAGATTTAAAGAAATTTTCAAAGAAAGATTTATTCCTCCAAAAGTAACTGAATGACTATATGATGAGTTTTACAATCTGAAACAAGGAGATATGACCATTCAGGAATATCAGAATAAATTCAATGAACTTTCTCGCTTTTCCCCAGAAACAATCTGAGATTTATCAAAGGACTACAAAAGAAATACGAAGGTAGAGTACTTGCTCATGTAAATCTTCCATTTTCTGAGGTGATACAAATTGCTTATCGCTATGAGTATATTGATAAGAAACATGGTTTGGAAGATGAAGAGGAAGGCAACTCTAGCAGCAAAAGAAAGTTTGAAACTGATAGCCCTGAGGCAAGTACGCAGCCTGAGGTCAGTAAGAAGCCTAAAGCCAATAAGAAAAGGCCAAGATCTGAGAAAGAACCATTAACGACTGCCATATGCAATAACTGCAATAAGCAAGGACATTTGCTAAGGAATTGCAAATCTTCGAAGAGGCAAAGGAATGTTGAATCTAAATCCAATAAGAAGTTGCAATAGATCAGAAAATGCCATAAGTGCCACCAGTCTAGTCATATTGCGAAGAATTGCCAGCTATCAAAGGAGTATGTAGTAGCTCATGTAAATGAAGTAGTATAAACTCCAGTACCCTTAGCTAGTCAGCAAAGGCTAGATGTTTTGGAAGGTACGCTCACTGTCAACAATATTCCAGTTAAAGTATTGTTCGATACGGGCGCATCACAAAGCTTTATTTCAAGCAATACGGTTAAGAAGTTGAAGTTAAAACTAAGGAACCTTAAGGAGTCGATTAGAGTTCATAATCTGATTGGAGGTTCTCTTATTCTTGGTGTGTATTATAGAGTGCCTAGTTCCTTTACCCGTTACCTATTTTATTTTGATTTGATTGTCATGGATTTTTCTGAATTTGATATCATTCTTGGGCTGGACTGGTTAACTAAATACGAGGCCGAAGTCAAATGTGCTGAGAGAGTTGTTAGAATTAAAATGAAGCTCGCAAATGTTGTTATACCCTATGTAGGCTCAGATTCAGATAGAAAAGAATTTTGGGCTGCTCTTGAGGTTTCTCCCACTACTATTGAAAATATTCCTATTGTTAAGAATTATGTGGATGTGTTCGAAGAAGCTGATAGCTTACCTCCGCGAAGAGAAACTGACTTCAGGGTTGATCTAGTTCCGAATGCAAGGACAGTTGTGCATCTCTTGATTGCCATCAATAATGGTCAACACTGGAGCAGTGGTCAACCTTAATTTCAGCTCTTGGAAAGCTGCCTCACATTCAGGTGTCCAATTAAACTTTGTATGATTCGTTAATGGACAAGATGGTTTTGAAAAATCTTTAATGAATTTCTGATAATAGCCAGCCAATCCTAGAAAATTTCTGACTTCCGTAGGCGTGCTATGCTGCTTCCAATCTTGAATGGCTGTGATCTTGCTTGGATCCACTGAAATTCCTTCCTTCGATACTACATGACCGAGGAACTTCACTTCTTCTTGCCAGAATATGCATTTAGAAAATTTGGCCTTTAGTACATTCTTCCTCAGGATTTCCAAAACTTGTTCAAATGTTTTTCATGCTCGGCAGTTGACTTAGAGAAGATTAAAATTTCGTCAATGAAAACCAACACAAATTTATTTAAGACATCACGAAATACTCTGTTCATCAAATCCACAAAATAAGTAGGAGCGTTACATAAGCCGAACGACATTACTAACCACTCATAAAATATGTCTGGCCTCTGAAAGTTGTCAAAGGAACACATTCTTTGGCAGTCCGCATTTGATGAAAACCTGTAGCTAGGTCATTTCTAGAAAATACTTTCGCTCCATTCAAACGATCCAATAAATCATCTATACGGGGCAATGGATATTTGTTCTTCAGTGTCTGCCTATTGAGGTCTCGGTAATCCACACACAGTCTGAGAATATCGTCTGACTTTGGAACAAACACTACTACTGCACCCCAATTCGAAAAGCTAGGTCTGATCAGACCTTTCCACAAAAGCTATTTAGTTTGATTACCCAATTCTTCTTTCTCTTTCCATGTCATTCTTCGAAAGAACGTATCATTAGAGATAGGATCAGTAGTATCCTAGAACGAGTGTGAAGAGTATTATTTTCTTTAGAAACGAAAACAAATTTAGTTTTGAAAATTTTATCTTAAAATACGTATTTGAGTATATTATTTTATATTTATTTGGACAATCGAGTATATAAAGATTTTAATATACGAGTAATTAAAGGATATTCGAAGTCTTCAATATACTGGATAGATATGGAATCACACACTAGTCGCCCGGGGAAAATTCTGATGATTGACGCGTCATCATCAGTATTTGTGTTCGAGTTTCGAAAGTGGGATATCTATATATTTCCAATTGACTGGTGTGAGAACCAAAACTAGATAGATTTATTGTTGTGATTTGCATTAAAAATATGATTTTTGACTATATATAAAAATTACATATATTTTAAAAGTTAATCACCTAATTGATTGCTGGATGTGATGTCTGATAATTAGTTTAACTAATTAAAATATTGGAATAATAATTAATTTAACCAATATGAGAAAGAATAATAAATTTAGCTAAATCGAATTTAATATCGAACTGAATTGAAAATTGATTAGAATGGAAAGTTGAGTTGGTTAGTTAAACCTCTTTCAGCTCCGTTCCTTTTCGAGGACGAAAAGATTTTAAGTCGAGGAGATTGTAACAACCCAGAAAATCATAACCAATTTAAAATTTTTATTTTAACTATTTTAAAGAATTTTGAATATTTAAAATGCTTTATTTTAAATAATAACGTCGAAAAATTTATATTAAATTGAAGTTGAAACGAATAAATTTATCTTAATTATATAACGAGCTTGAAATGGCGTGACAGTTTGAAAATTCGATTTGGAAATTCAAATGAATGTACGTGATTTAAAATAAATCGGATTTTGGTGAAACCAAAAATATTTAAATCTGTTTAAAAATATCTTTCCAACAAATCTGAAAAATTGAAATTTCATAATGGGAATCAAAAGTTTAAAATTCAGAATAGTCGCTATGGAATTTATATATATATATATATATATATATATATATATATATATATTTTAATATTAAAAATAGAAATTTTACCTACGACCTCTGTTTTCGATGAAACCACTTTTGTTGGATCCAGAATGTCAAATTATTGTTTGATTCCAATTTTCATAACTTTTGGAATTAATATGTGGGCGTGGCAAAAGAAAACGTGTTTTGTCAATTTCAGTCAAATTGGATCGACCAGAAAATGGTCATTTTTCAAACGGTCTCCAAATTCGATGAAATTAGTTTTGTTAGGATCGTATCATCAAAACAAAGCTAGAAATATTTTTTTTTAATTTTTAGAGCTAGTATGTGGCCATGGGAAATTATTTGTGAATCAATCAACTATATAAGGACAAAAATAGGACTTTTTGAGCAAACAGACTCGGAATTCGACGAAACTAGATTTATTAGAACCGTATCGTCAAGATATAGCAGCATGTCAATTGTCATCGCTAACAGAGTTCGTCTGTGATCGTGGCATCAATAACTGTCGAATGAAGAGAGCGCGAACTAAAGAATTAACAATAAAGGTAGAAAATTAATAATAAAATAATAAATCTTAACCCACGACTATATAATATCTTTTCCCCCTTCCCAAACCCTCATTATTTTTCTTCCTCAAAAATTGACAGCGGCCATCTCTCTCTTTTTCTCTTGAAATTTTGCAAATAAGCCCCTGGAAACAAAATAATTTATATCTCTCAATCCACACAATCAACCCAAACCATTCATGGATATTGTAGATCATGTTGATCTCTACCTACCATAAAAATTCCATGGCCTATAGTCGCACGGATTCGCCGAAATCAATGGTCAAAGCCAGAAAATGACTTTCAGATTTTGGTGAATTACATACAAACCGTCGAGTATTAGTTGATGGCCCAGTTGAGGAAATTGTAGAGGAGAGGAAGAGCTACGAGTTTGGCTTTGGGTGCTCGGCCTAATATGGCCTGAGGTGGCCGGAATCCTAAGATGAACGGAGGCGTTGGTTTTTGGGTAGCTGCGATCGGAAAAGTCGAGATGGCCGACGGTGGGTGGCGTTTCAAGTGGGGGTTTCAATGGGTCGGAGGTGCGGCGTAGAGTAGCGGTCAGGTCTAGAGGGGTGCGCGACCATGGCATCAACAGTGGCGGCGGAATTTTGGTCACGATCAGAATTGGGGGAAACCGGGATTGTCGATGAACGACGATGAACTGGTGGCCGGCGTTTATGGTGCGGCGGCGCCAGGCAAGTGAGAAGAGGATGGTGGGGTTCGACGGCGTTCCGGTGGTCCCAGACGGCGGCCAGAAGTGATGGACGACAGTGAACGACGTACAGACAATTTTAAAAGGTAATTAGGGATGTAAATTTTAATTAATTATTTAATTAATTATTCAAACTTCGTACGCTTATAACTTATTCATACGAACTCCAAATTGCATGAAACTGGATCCATTGCGATCGTGGAGTCGAGAACTTCGCAACAACACTAACTATGTTCAATTTGGAGCAAGTTGGATTTTGGGGCAATTTCAAATCCAAACGGTACCAAAATCATCAATTAGAGACTGACGGAGTGGAAACGAAGATGAGAACTCCTGACTAAAAAATTTGCACAGTTATTTATTTATTTTCATGATTGGAAAATATATAGAATTGCCCGTTTTGATTTTTATCAGTTTAATTATTATAAACTGTATGCGGTGCCTGCTAGATCACTTTCCTCGTCCACAAACCATGGACAATTTAAATTGACTGTATTGTGTGTTGTTTGTGTACTTGAAATGTTTAACACATTAAAAATGTTAATATTAATGTGACAGTGAAATTAGATTATAAATATTCATTTATAACTTGAACAGTGAAAATTGGTTAAATTTCTTAACCAGTAATTTATTTAAATAAACTGTTGTTTGAAAACCCCACACGGGTATTGGGATGATATTTGATATACACTAGTCCTAATATTTAGTTATATGTCAATCGATGGATTGACAGCCTGCGATGAGCGTTATTTATTTATTTTAATGCTCACGTAGTTGTAAATTTCACTCTGGTTATGAATGGACTCTTTGTTGATTATTTATCATTATTGTTGCGTACATGCGATGTATGGAATCCATATAACTGAAATTATATGGTATTTGATTGAGTCGCATTCCGATTCAGAAATAAAAGGACATTTTAAATAAAGTATATATTTTAAGATAAAGAATATTTTTTTAAATAAAGAACCTTTAAAAATAAAGAATATTTTAAAATAAAATATTTTAACAATAAAAATCACATTTTTATTGTATGTATGAAGAATAAAAGAAGTATATGTTAAAATGTATTTTGTACATTAAAATGTCACCCTTTTTAACATGATCATGAAAATAGAATTAAAAAGACATTGTAATGTAAAAAGCACATTTTAGAATTAAAATAGCATTTTATAATTAAAAAGACATTTTATAATTAAAAAGGCATTTTAGAATTAAAATGACATTTTTATTGAAATAAAATAGTTGAAACCAAAATTTACATTTTTATTGAAATAAAATAGCTAAAACCTAAATTTACATTTTTATTGAAATGAAATAGTTGAAACCAAAATTTACATTTTTGTTGAAATAAAATAGTTGAAACCAAAATTTACATTTTTGTTGAAATAAAATAGTTGAAACCAAAATTTACATTTTTTTAAAAATAAAATAGTTGAAACCAAAATATCATTTTTTGTTGAAATTGAATAGTCAAAACAAAAATAACATTTTTGTTAAATAGAGTTGTATCAAAACAAAAATAACATTTTTGTTAAATAGAGTTGTGTTAAAACAAAAATGTCAATTTTGTTAAATTGGATTGTTGTAAATAAAATGGACTTATCATTTTAATTCATTTTGCTAAAATAGAATTATTATCAAAATGAAGTTGTCACTTTAATTCATTTTGTTAAAATAGAATTGTTAACACTTTTATTCATTTTGTTGAAATAGAATTGTCAACAAAATAAAAGAATCATTTTTAATCATTTTGTTGAAATAGAATTGTCAACAAAATAAAAGAATCATTTCAATGTTAAGTATCAATTCTATGTAAAGAAACATTTTCATGTACAAGAAAACATTTTAATGAAAAGAATATTTTAAATAAAATAACATTATAATGAAAAGAATCATTTTAATATAATCGAAACATTTTTAATGTTAATAATGTAAAAGAATCATTATAATGTAAAAGAGTCGTTTTAATGTAGTGGAACATTTTTAATGTAAGTAATGTAAAAGGACATTTTAATGTCAAAAATATTTTTAAATAAAGAATATTTTTAAATAAAGAATCTTTTAAAATTTAAGAATATTTTAAAATAACGAATATTTTAAAATAATATTTAGTAAAGAATAAAATTATGATTTTGATGTCCGATTTTGGATGGACACAAAAATATAAAAATGTGAAGCTGAATTAAGTAGCAAACGCCATTTTAACCCGAACGGGTTTATCAACAGATTTTACTCAGTTTATAATGAATATAGAAAAGAAATGATTTCTAAATATAATGTTTTGAAAATATTATCATTTTAATATGATAAAGATATAGAATATTCAATTTTGATTTAAAATTGAAAAGTGAAGTTGGAATCGTTTTGAAATGAGTTTACAAACGATTTATAAAATACGATCCATATGGAAATCGATGATATATAATATATATATATATATATATATATATATTATATATTTAATGGCCTTAATACAACGCATCGCGCAGCGACCATTCACGAATTTCGACCATTAACTTCAAGTGGATGTAACGGGAGATCCGACCGTCGGATTCTCTAAAACTGGAAACATTGGGTTCGTACTAAAAAGAGCTTTCCAATGAATATAAGAAGTTTGAAATCTAATGGTTAGACTTGGAATTATGTCAAAATCAAATTTGGAAAAGGTCGCTGTAAGTGCAGTTCGGTGGCCGTTATTGGAAACCGATTGTACGGGCCTTGATAAAATTATTAAAAATATGAAAAAAATATGTAAAATCATAATAAATGATTTGGAAAGAATTTGGATGGAAATTCCAATTTTACAAAGATAAAAATATATTTTTATTAGAAATGAACTAGTTGTTAACTAGAATAAAAATCCGATTAATTAATATTTAATTGGAATTGAAGAGAATAAATTAGATTTTGGGTTGTCGTCAACGGTATCTTTAATAGCATTGTTCTTAAACCCCAATCAGAAGGGAATAATTATTTTAAATAAGATTTAATGAAGTTTTCCAATTAATATTTAATTGGAATTAAATAGAGTATAATTTTGGAATTTATAGATCTTTTAATTAAGGTTATTAGAGTTTCCTATTATATGTAGTAATTGGAATAAAATGAAATGTGAATTGGGTTTATTGTGAACTGTGTTTTTAACGACATTTTTTCTTTAACCTAATTAACAGTGAAAATACAATTTGGAATTTATAAATATTTTATTAAGATTAAATGGAAATTTTCCCAAGTAAAGTTTTCCAATTTAATAGAAGAAATTGGAATTGAATGGAATTCGATTGAATAATAATCGAGATGAGCTTATGTAAATGAAGACCATTACTATATATGGAATTTAAAAGGTTTTGCCATTATTCCGTTATATTATCAGTCTGATACGAAATTTATATCGATTATATATTGATCTGATTTCTGTGAAGATTCCATATTTAATGGAAGATGATTTTGAGTTTATCGTGAACAATGTTTTAAATAACATTGGTTCTTTAACCCAGTTAAAGACAAGATTAATTTCTTAAATTTGAATAGTCATTAAGTAATGATTTTTGAGATTAAAACTGAATTATATTTTTAATTAATCTTAAATTAGATTAATAATGTGAATATCTTATTAAAAGAATATTGTGAATTAGAATGAGGCGTATGATGTGCTTTTACAACACATGTTTATAAAATACGCATGTTATTTGGAAAGACAGGGTTTAACCCATTTTGAATAATCATTACAACGATCAAGAGTCGAAGATGAAGATGGTGGTTGAAGACCGGAGGTCTTCACATCGTTTGGGTGATTACTGATGTCTTGATTGGGCCGTACACCCAAGACAAGGTAATAAGTGGTGATCGTCCAAACATTCTTAGAGATCGACGGATATGCGAGGACCTCTCTCCTGCATTGGACATATGGGACGAGGAATAAGGTGCCTCCGGTTTCGTTCAAAACTAGAACGAACTTGTAAATGGATGGTATGTCTGACGTTGTATTCCTATATGTTGTATTCGTTGATCTCTGCTAAATATATATCTTTTTGGTGGCGAGGGATTTATTCTCTTGTTTAACACCCTTCTCTGAGACGTACGAGCTTAGAGGTTATATATCGGTAGAAATCAACTGTATGGTATTGACTGACAATGTGGCATGCTAAGATGCAAATGAGGCTTTTGTTGAAAAGCAGAGCCTTGTGGTTGATGATCAATGCACAACCTATTTAGGCATAGCTTTGTGTATAGCGTTACTTCGCAAGCTTCACACACCGGTATGAACCAAAAAAGGGATGAGGACTGCAAGGAAATGGGCATATGTTAGTTTCTAGCTAGGAGTAATGTCATGGTATGGAGCCCAGAATGTTTACTCATGCGGATGTGGCTTATTACTTGATGGATAGAGAGGCTCCTCAGATATATATAGATAGATGTTCTGGTCGACATTACTGACCAGATTTTTTTATGCCCATAGGGCTTGCTAATATATAGTTTACGGTATTGTCAATCATCGACGGATTACCCGCCTTATTGATAACCACATGTGCAGTTGCGACTGTATCCTGAGACTCAGGCTAGAGAGTCTCGAATCGGTGGGGATAATCCCTTGCCTCGGTTCATAGATGGAAATCCAATCTCCAATACGCGATATTTGGTTTTAGTTGTAAATATATATACGGCGACATAATATAATGGTACCTACACCGCTTATGATTAATACATTTATATTCGAAGTTGATTTCTTCACTCATAGTAATAATAAAAGATGAAATTTCACATATCAAACATTTTTGGCTATTATAAGGGAAAATTCTATCCTATAGCTTGCGTTGCATTGTGTGATGGGACCTGAGTCTTATAATAACTTCATTTTTCCAATAAGCATTACATTGTTTTATTTTAATCTAAGATTCATGTGGAGTAAACCCGTTCCGTGTTATACGGCGTGGTCCCGTGATTTACCCAACTTTAAAATCAGGCTAATAACTGTTTTAGTTCTCACACCAGTCCCATGACTGACCTGGAGTTTATTGTTTTAACCTAAACTCTAGGTGCCCATATTTTCCACACGAGCAACTAGTAGTTTTGGTTTTGCAGATATTATATTTACAGGATCTTGGGTTACAGCTGAAGCGATATTCAGAAAGCTCTGTATCCGTGTATTTCTTTTAGTTGTATTTTGTATTATTTTTCCATTGCTATTTAATTATAATTTAAATCTCTTATATTGTATTCCAATGTATAATATATATGTACTCTGATATATTCTTGTACTCTGATGTAATTGTTGTAATAAGCAATGAAATGTTCTTCCGTTTGTGTTCTGATGAGTGTTGTTCTCACTTCAATTTGGCCTTTCCTTTACGGGGAAGTTTGGGTCGTTGCAATGGCCCAACTATTATTAGTCAGACAACGTGCCTGATTGTGGTCTAATGTGTCTATGTGTTGTTTTTAAAATTCCTAATAATATGTCCATTTTGCCTAATGCAGTTTATAATATTCCTAACCTAGGTCAGAATGTGTTTAATTATAATTAATGCAACAAGATTTAAAATAACGTATAATATATGAAGAATTTGTTTAAATCATATACATATAAAATGTATATAACGCATTCGTTTATTATCAGAATTCGACCGGATCGTTTGTTTTGGAACCGTATCAAAGAGCATAACAATAGAGATTTGGCTTGGACAAAATTAGGCATAGCTGGTAATTTTAATTAAATCAAACACTTTTTAATTTAATTAAAACAATTCGTTCTGGCCAAAAAAGGGAAAATCAAGGTGAGTTAAACTCACTCAATATCCCACTTATAATTATTATAAGTCAGGTTTTATTGTTTGTGTGCTATATTTGCTATTTATTGAATGGTTAATGATTGTTTGGTTGTTTGCTAAATATTTATTTGTATTATATAAATTAAATGGTTGTTTAATTTAAATAAAATAAAAATCGTTATTTTAACGATTATTTCCAGTGAAGGTAACTTACCTCATTGGTTACGTTTATAATAATATAAACGTTTAAAACTGAATTGGATATTTGAATTGTTGTTCGTTGACCGTTACTGGTTGAATTAATTATTCATAGTGATTGTAAATGGTCGTATTGAATTAACCAATTGAATACAAGGAAGAATAGGTTGGAGGAATCAAACTAGATTCCTCGAATTTATTGTTTATTTTCGTGTTATATCACATGTACTATTTAACCAACCTGATTGGATGATGAATTCATTATTGATTGCTGAACCCTTGATATTAACCAACGTGAAATATTGATTGAGGACTGGGTACTCGATGGCCTAAATTATACATCGTTTTTATAAAGAATGGTTTACCGTAAGGTGAATCGAGAGAAATGAAATTGTGAATTTATTTTTATAACTCGAAAATACATTTTAAAATATATTATTTTAAATTAAGTTTATGAAAAGAAAATAAACCAACCACAGATATGTATTGATTTTTTTAACCACCAATCACCATTGATTTAGCAAAATATGACCGTGTGCGATGCACACGCCTCATCTTGATTGTTAAATGATTTACCAAAATATGTTGTGTGCGACGCACACGCCTCATCTTAATTGCTAAATTTTA
This sequence comes from Allium sativum, assembly GCA_030737875.1. NCBI lineage: Eukaryota > Viridiplantae > Streptophyta > Magnoliopsida > Asparagales > Amaryllidaceae > Allium > Allium sativum. The sequence goes on from CM060922.1 coordinate 300,636,263, forward strand.
CCAAAAATCTGCTGTGTGCGACGCACGTGCCTCATCTTAATTATTAAATGAATGATAAAGCAAATCCTTATATTACTAGAATTGTTAAGCAAGTGGGCAAGGATTAATGTAACAATTAATAACGGAGATTAATTATTATTTTTAGTAACAATTAAAATTGGTTTATATTAAATCGATTTTTAATTATTTAATAATAATCTAAGTAAATGGGATAATTTAAATTGGATGCAACCCATAAACTTAGGGAGTTTTTCTTACTGTGGTTCACCAGACTGATCCGTGTATTTGTAATACTCTGGTTAGACGGGGTTGTACAGGTTTAGGTTATTCGATGTTGTGAAGTCTAGAGACGAGCTGGAGAAGTCCAGACGTATGATATCTTGTATTTATTCCACTATGTGTTGTATATGAGGACAGATACTTGTAACTGTCTAGGTGTTTTGTTGTACTATGAAATTTTTAAGTTTTCAAGCTCTCTATAAAGATTATTTCTATATTATATTTTGTTTTGTTGCGATGTGAGACTCTTATTATGTGTTGTGTTCTTCTTACTCTTCTATTCTAATATTTCTTTCTTCCTTATCTTACCCTCTAATATTCTTTCTAATAACTATCTATGTTTTCGATACTTGAGTTCTGACAAGTGATACAGGATCTGTACTATTGTCAGAATTCAGGCTCGAATCCCGTAGGTCGTTACAGTGGTATTAGAGCAATGGTTTAGTAATAACCTTGGCTCTGTGGTATAACTCAATTGAGACGGGGTTAGTAATACCCTAGATTGAGCTGTGTATATATATTGAGAGAGTGTATTTGTAGATTTTATATATACAAATGTTTTGTATTGTGTTGTTTGATCGGTTCTAGTTGAGCTGACAATTGATACAATATTGTTTATGTAAAGAAGGTAAATGAAATAATTTTGCCCAAACTCTATTTTTGTATAGAAATGAAATAATTTTATCAAATTGTTGATATTGATTTGTCTGATTGATATGAATGGGAATTCAAATGGAATTGTAAATCTAAAGGATTTAATTAAACTAGAAGAGAATTTTTAATATGGAATTTGTGAGTAGGAGTTTTTATATATATATAATTAAATTAATTAGAATTTAACTTTAACTAAGTTAAATAAATTTGAAAGGAAAATGGAATAATTTGGTTGTGTTGACCATTGATTGTTTGTTTGTTGGATGATATATTGATTGGATAATAAAAATTCATCAATATAAATGAATTGAAATATAAGAAATAAGTTCCAAAATAATGAATGAGAATAAAATCAATATGAAATGAAACAGGAACGATTTAACCCTGTATCAATTATTGGCATTGTATAATTGTAATGTCCCAGATTTTTCGGCCATTTAAATTCGAATATTTAAATTTGTTTATATATTATATTTGAAATATTTATGAATTTTAATATTGAATCCGTTATTTAAACGAAGTTTGAACGTTATATATTTATATAATTATAAATCGAGCTTGAAATGGTGCTGTAGTTCGAAATAGGAAGTTTTGAACTTCTACTGAATATGCAGGGTCTGATATAAGTTAGATTTATGTGAAACAAGAAACGCTGGAAGCGTGTTAATGATGATTTTCATACGGGAGAGAGAAACCCAGACTCCGAGTTATAGTTGGTTAGTTATGGCCAAATCAAATTTTAAAATAATCGCTATGGAAATCATTAATAAACGATAATTAAATTTTAACAGTTTTTGCATATATTCGGATATTGTTTAAACCAATTCTCTGAACAATTGATTTTGGAGTCCATCTTAGCCTTAATTGGAACTACACGGTATTTCATTTAAATATATATGATAGTATAAGATTATTTTTATTTAACCATTTTGGAATTTTATTTATATTGGGCCGATATTATATAAGATTTAAAAGTAACCTGAATTAGCATTTTTCACTTGGTTTCGCAAACCAAATGAAACCCGAATGTTTTTCTTTTTATCATATTTGCCAAACAAAATAAAAGTTTGCTTCATAAATACGAAAACTGAAATGTATAATGGAAATGGTCCGCGTAAATACAAGGAATGAATAATAAGGATGTATATGTTCTTGCCCGTAGAAATGCAAAACTAAGAGGCTAAAACAATATATTCTAAAAATTTCAACTCCTGCGTTGTCCCTTTTCAAGTAACAGTAGAAGGAATGAACAACTATTTATACTTACATACACGATAGACTTGAGTTACAAATTTATACAAAAGCAGTAGTGCCACACATATAAATCAAGTACAGAATCAACCGAATACAACTTCAAATCTCCGAAATGAATATACAATTCAAGTATAGCCTTAGTTAATCACCACCTACTCAATGTATACATCATAGCAGACAAGCACATGAGGTTCAATACCAAAACAAATCAGTGAATAGATTCATATATCAAAATCAAACAGCTAACTTACATTCTCATATACAGAAAATTCCATGGGCAAAATTCACTGTTGTGTATATATAAAGGCCAACATAGAATGTACAACCTATAATTTCAAATCTCCGCGTAGGAGTGACAACTCAATATAAAATCTTTACTCTTCGCCTACTAAGCAGCTCGCAGCTATCAATGGCCTCAATCACCAAGTACCACATTGCGATGATAGCTGTAATGAAAGGAAATTTCATCTTAGAACTAGACCAAAGCTATAAATATATTAAACTGAAATACTAGGACAACAAAGAAAAATATCTCTGAAGAAGAAAGTGATGTCCCTGCGCCTTGTGTAAAGTCCCTTTTCAGCCGTCATGTTTGCCTGTATGTTAGCAAACCAACCCACTTTCTTTTCAAACTTCTTCCCATGTATTTTCAATGGCGTGCATCTTCCCATCTAAAAAGTTCACATGCCTATCTTCTAGCCCCGACCTTATACTGCATGCACCTACATATGTATAGCTGAATCAATACACTGTACCCTATATCTAATCTACATCACTAAATACATGTGTACAGTTACAAAATTTTTCAACTGAAATAACAATTCAACTAGCTCTCAGAAAATAGCTCACAGCTAGGATGAACAACAAATATATTTGTACAATCGAATTCATATACAGGGTGACTGTTGCCATACATTTTTAGTTGAAACATTAAATCTACAAGTCAGTATCAAATCTCAGGAGAGAATAAACAATTACATAACTTACAGTACCAGATCTACACACATGCATAAGTCTATCAGTAATCCATTCGAAGCAGACCTAGAATACAAAATCGAAAATCTGAAACCAATGGCCTAAGCAACGTAATAGCTGAACCCATCTAGAACTCTGATGGTCGTTGATCTAATCTGAACCAAAATTGCATCTATAAATACGCATCACACAGAGTTGTTTCATCATTCCAGAACCCATTCGAAACAACACAGTAAACCAGAAAATCCCATTCGAAATCACCAGTAATCAAACAAAATTACAGTAAGAAGAAAGGAGGAAAAATATGAGTTAAAAACACTTATCTGCGTCATGAACTCAATCGTTTCCGAACTGAATGATTTCCGTTGGATTTCTGATGCCCTTTGTTCGAGCCGAGGAATTTGAAGGAGTTGTTGGGGGTTCCCGGGATCGATTACAAGAGGAAAGCGAGGGGAGATCGAAGAAGATGGTGCGTAGGGTGGTGGCGACAAAGATGGACTTCGATTTGACTGGAAAACGGAAAGGGGGCTTAGGGTTTTTATTCGGCCATGGGATTAATTTCTTAAGGTGGCGGCTTGGATGAATGGAAAAGAGTTAAGGTGGATTAGGTTTTGAAAGGGGTAATGGGTTTGGGCCGGCGGGTTAAGGTAAGCCCATTTATTTTTATTCAAAAGAAAGTTTAAAGTTTTAAGTTAATTATTACAAAACTTGTTCGTATAATTTCTCGATCATACATTATCAGAATCAGACGCGGTCAGTTGCGTTGGGACCGTGGAGTCGAGTACTTCGAGATGGAGCTGATCCAGTCCGGATCTGAAGTAACTGGAATTTCTATTTGAATTAAACAACAGTTTAATTTGATTAAAAACAGACCGTTATCAACGGATTTCAAAACAAGGTGAGTTAAACTCACTCAGCCTCCTCGTTTATATTTTATATAAACTGGGTATTTTATTCTTGCGTGTTCTGCTTGATTGTGGTTGACTGTTAGATATATATACTGTTAATCATCGATTGTTTAAATTTAACTGTTGGGGACGACCCATAAAAAAGTAACTCCTTGGGTTGATCACATTTATAAACGTGTTCGAAATTATTTGAATTGTTTGACTTGGATGTTAGTGGATTTGAAAATTTGCAGTGAATGGTCCAATGTGAGGTTTTAACGTCGTTCAACCCGTCAGGTGAATCGACGTATTTTTAAAAGGTATAAATTTATTGATAACTGGATTAAAGTTATTTAATTATTTTATATGAGTATTTAAATTGGGAATTAAATGTATTAGATCAAGTTATCAAGAAAATTTAGTTAAATAGTTTAGATCAGTTGAGAAGCAGAAATCAGGAATTTTTCGTGGATTGGTAAAAAGGGAATAATTGTTTCCAAACAATTAAAAAGGTGACTTTAATTAATTAAGTTAATTAATTATTTTAAGAAAGGGGAAATGACAATTGGAATTCAGTTCATAGCTAACTGATGGATATGGATGGTAAAATCCACCGTTTCGAGTAGAATTGGCAAAGGAAATAAATATTGGTTTAAATATTCGTTAAAGTTTAACGAATAGCTTTGGACATTAGTTAATCTTCGATTAACTATAATCTAAAGGGATAATTGAATTGGTTATGGTTGATAACCTTGATTATTATTGAGTAAGCATATAAAAATGATAATAATGATATTTTGGGGTAGGATTTAAAAGTTAACTATATTTTAATATAGTAAATGTGAAAGCAAGTTGTTCTTTAATTTGAAATGATTTAAAGTAGTGAATTCAATTTAAAACCCAAGTAAGAATTTTATTAAAGGGATTCATACATCCAAGTTTCCAAATAAGGCTGGTAGATGGGAATTCAATTAACAAGTGTTTTAATTGACAAATGGGGTTCAGCCAGAGAGGCGATAAAAGTTGATTATAAAAATATTCAAATAGATGGTATCAAACTATTTGACAAGGGGTCTAATTTATAAACCAAAAAGGGTAAAAGAAAAAGGACACTCGCAGTTAAGGTAGTGTTTTAAATGGGTGTTACTTAAATAAAGGAATTAAGTGAAAAGGGTTTAAACGAGATTTCAAGCGTTAACACCGGCTTTAGAACCAGGTTTGAAATCGAAGGGAAAAATGGAATTTTGATGTTAGTGGTCAAACGAATACTATTCTGAGAAAAGAACAGGTTGATCAAGGTTTGAGAGGTAACTAAAATACCCCAACTTGGTTGGCCTCACAATTATCAAGGAACGGTATTAGTTTGGTGAGAGTGAAGGTAAGGAATTGGTTTTATCTTATACAAGAAATATCGAACTCTAAGGCAAGGATTTGGAAAATTAAGTAATATTGCAATATTATTTTAAAAGCGAATAAGAATATTGATTTCAAAAGTTATACCAAATATTTGTTATTAAATTAGAAGTTGATCGAATATAGTTAGAGTTAGTCAAACATAGATTCAGGAAAGAGTTCCATTGTGTACGACTGCTAGCGTAATTCGCAAGGCTGCAGATAGCCTACGGCGGTCGGATGTTTCCTGAGGGAATCGGGCGTAACCATTGTGATCGCTGCGATCTAGAGTCAAGCAAATGGAGTTAAGTCAAATATAGATGAATCGATTAAGAGTAATCATGTCAAGTTAATCGAGTTAAATAAGTCGAGTGAGTTAAGTAAAGTTAACCAATCAAAGTAATTCAAGCAGAGTTAATCAGAGAAAAATCGTTTTATATCGTTAAGTATATTTTAAAAGTGGTCGAGTTGTGCCAAGTGTTGTGTTCACACTATTGTTATTCGATAGTTAAATCACCGACTATCGAAGTTTGACCAATTCGATTGTTGGTATGGAAAGACCGGGATCGAATTAGTATTCGAAAACCATTCCGGCCAACAAATACGTGAAGAGATCGAAAGATGATCGAGATGGAGCATTGAAGACCATAGATCTTCATTAAGCGGAAGGACAACTTACAATCTCTGATTCGCGCCAGAGATATACTGGGGTTCTGTCGTGGTTGGGATCTGTGGATTGCAAGGGCTATCGCTACTGATCCATGGGGTGATTCCTATTTTGGATGCGGTAGGAGAGTACCTTCGGTTCATCCTGTTCCTGGATGACTTGTATGGACGGATGTCTGATAGAGTATTTCCAAAAGGAATTACACGCGTTGATTTCTCAAACGTACCATAGTTGATGGCGTAGAAATGGTTATTCTCTAGCCATATAGCTAGAGTATGTTTGTGGATATCGATCAGTGTGATCTGGCGGATCTGACGATGTGGCATTCAAAGTGTATGATGACCAGATGTGTTCTAACCTCAAGCCTCATCAACCGGGAAATGACAAAAATCGGGCAGGCAACATGGCTATGTGGGTCGCTCCCATTAGGATGTATGATCACCTATCTAGAGAAATTCCTATTGCTTCTTAATCTATGTTCGATGCTGTCCCTTATCGGGAGACGGTGGTTTGAGTCCAACTGTCGGTGATATACATTCGATACACTCAAGCGAAATGAGTGGTCGGTCATGTGAGGGCCGGGTTGATGTTCTTGTTGAACCCAGTGTATTCGCCTCTAGAGATACACGTGCGGAAGGTGGTCCCATACCTTGTCAAGTTGGAAATCCAATATCCAATAAGCGCCCACGGTTTTCAATTGTATACTATATACGGGGAGCGTGAGATGCAAGCGTTCCTCTAGATTTGTTAATTATTTGTATCTAGACATTATCATAATATTAGATTCAAGATATTGATTTCGAAACTAGTTTGGGTTATCGTAAGGTAAAAACCGTCCGTGTTTATGTGTGGATTGGTCTTACGATTATCTTTTTCTTTCGAAAGGATTTTACCATAAAAATCTTGTTGTGTGATACCTTAATGCCGTGCGAGTTTATCTCACTCTGGTTCACCAGACTGACCCGGTATTTTGTAAATGCTCGGGTTAGCCCGAGGTGTACAGGTTCAGGATATCAGGTACTGAGAAGTCCAGAGACGAGCTGGAGATGATTCAGACATGTGAAATATAGTATTTATTCCGCTGTATATATGAGGACAGATTATCAAACTGTCCAGCTGTGTGTTGTACTCTGATATTGTAAGTATTTTCAAGCTTTCAGTAAAGATTTATTTCTGTATTATATGTTGTTCCGCTGCGATGTGAGACTCTGTGATGTGTTGATACTTCTTCTTCTTCTATTCTAATATTTCTTTCTTTCTTTTCTCACCCTCTAACTTCTTTCTAGACGCTCCAGTGTTTCGGTGTTTGGAGGATCGGTATAAGATACGGTAAAGGTATTTATATCGATTTTCGAGGCCGAAAACCGCTGGGTCGTTACAGTGGTATCAGAGCTATTGGTTGAGTAGTAACCTTGGCTCTGTGGCGTGACTCAGTAGAGATGGGGTTAGCAATACCCTAGACTGAGTGTGAGTGTATATATACGAGTGAACGTATTTGTAGATTTTATAAAAATTTGTTTTATATTGTGGAGATTTATTGGTTGGGTTGTTTATGAGTTCTGGTCGATCAGTTTGATCCACTGTATCGATAGGGGTTTCTAAACGCTCAAGTACGATAAACCGACGCAGTATGTTTTAAAAGAGGGTAAATAAAATAATTTTACCCAGCGTACATTTTATATAGAAAAAGGAATTTATTTTCTATATTATAGTAATGTGGATTGTTTGTTTGCCTTGATTGATTTGATTTGGAATCAAATTTGAAATATGAAATAAAATTTAATTGATTAGAAAATCAATTCGTCGATTGAATCGAATATGAGAAATGAAACTGAACTTGGTCAAGTAAAACCAATTTAAGAAATAATTCAAAAATAATGGACTTGAATGAATCGGGATTCAAATTAAGTGGGTTGCCATTTGGATTTTGAATTTTCTTTCGAAGGAGCTGAGGCCAGAGTGGCAGTGGTAGTCGTACCAATCGAGCCATGCAGAGGAGGGGCTGGCCAAATTCTCGAAAATTTTTAGATTTTGAGTTTATTTTGAATTTAATTCAAAAACATTGATTCGATTCGAAATATTCTTCTTACTTTGCAATTTCGAGGATGAAATTATTTTAAGGGGGGAAGAATGTAATGTCCCAGATTTTTCGGCCATTTAAATCCGAATATTTAAATTTGTTTATATATTATATTTGAAATATTTATGAATTTTAATATTGAATCCGTTATTTAAACGAAGTTTGAACGTTATATATTTATATAATTATAAATCGAGCTTGAAATGGTGCTGTAGTTCGAAATAGGAAGTTTTGAACTTCTACTGAATATGCAGGGTCTGATATAAGTTAGATTTATGTGAAACAAGAAACGCTGGAAGCGTGTTAATGATGATTTTCATACGGGAGAGAGAAACCCAGACTCCGAGTTATAGTTGGTTAGTTATGGCCAAATCAAATTTTAAAATAATCGCTATGGAAATCATTAATAAACGATAATTAAATTTTAACAGTTTTTGCATATATTCGGATATTGTTTAAACCAATTCTCTGAACAATTGATTTTGGAGTCCATCTTAGCCTTAATTGGAACTACACGGTATTTCATTTAAATATATATGATAGTATAAGATTATTTTTATTTAACCATTTTGGAATTTTATTTATATTGGGCCGATATTATATAAGATTTAAAAGTAACCTGAATTAGCATTTTTCACTTGGTTTGGCAAACCAAATGAAACCCGAATGTTTTTCTTTTTATCATATTTGCCAAACAAAATAAAAGTTTGCTTCATAAATACGAAAACTGAAATGTATAATGGAAATGGTCCGCGTAAATACAAGGAATGAATAATAAGGATGTATATGTTCTTGCCCGTAGAAATGCAAAACTAAGAGGCTAAAACAATATATTCTAAAAAGTTCAACTCCTGCGTTGTCCCTTTTCAAGTAACAGTAGAACGAATGAACAACTATTTATACTTACATACACGATAGACTTGAGTTACAAATTTATACAAAAGCAGTAGTGCCACACATATAAATCAAGTACAGAATCAACCGAATACAACTTCAAATCTCCGAAATGAATATACAATTCAAGTATAGCCTTAGTTAATCACCACCTACTCAATGTATACATCATAGCAGACAAGCACATGAGGTTCAATACCAAAACAAATCAGTGAATAGATTCATATATCAAAATCAGATAGCTAACATACATTCTCATATACAGAAAATTCCATGGGCAAAATTCACTGTTGTATATATATAAAGGCCAACATAGAATGTACAACCTATAATTTCAAATCTCCGGGTAGGAGTGACAACTCAATATAAAATCTTTACTCTTCGCCTACTAAGCAGCTCGCAGCTATCAATGGCCTCAATCACCAAGTACCACATTGCGATGATAGCTGTAATGAAAGTAAATTTCATCTTAGAACTAGACCAAAGCTATAAATATATTAAACTGAAATACTAGGACAACAAAGAAAAATATCTCTGAAGAAGAAAGTGATGTCCCTACGCCTTGTGTAAAGTCCCTTTTCAGCCGTCATGTTTGCCTGTACGTTAGCAAACCAACCCACTTTCTTTTCGAACTTCTTCCCATGTATTTTCAATGGCGTGCATCTTCCCATCTAAAAAGTTCACATGCCTATCTTCTAGCCCCGACCTTATACTGCATGCACCTACATATGTATAGCCGAATCAATACACTGTACCCTATATCTAATCTACATCACTAAATACATGTGTACAGTTACAAAATTTTTCAACTGAAATAACAATTCAACTAGCTCTCAGAAAATAGCTCACAGCTAGGATGAACAGCAAATATATTTGTACAATCGAATTCATATACAGGGTGACTGTTGCCATACATTTTTAGTTGAAACATTAAATCTACAAGTCAGTATCAAATCTCAGGAGAGAATAAACAATTACATAACTTACAGTACCAGATCTACACACATGCATAAGTCTATCAGTAATCCATTCGAAGCAGACCTAGAATACAAAATCGAAAATCTGAAACCAATGGCCTAAGCAACGTAATAGCTGAACCTATCTAGAACTCTGATGGACGTTGATCTAATCTGAACCAAAATTGCATCTATAAATACGCATCACACAGAGTTGTTTCATCATTCCAGAACCCATTCGAAACAACACAGTAAACCAGAAAATCCCATTCGAAATCACCAGTAATCAAACAAAATTACAGTAAGAAGAAAGGAGGAAAAATATGAGTTAAAAACACTTATCTGCGTCATGAACTCAATCGTTTCCGAACCGAATGATTTCCGTTGGATTTCTGATGCCCTTTGTTCGAGCCGAGGAATTTGAAGGAGTTGTTGGGGGTTCCCGGGATCGATTACAAGAGGAAAGCGAGGGGAGATCGAAGAAGATGGTGCGTAGGGTGGTGGCGACAAAGATGGACTTCGATTTGACTGGAAAACGGAAAGGGGGCTTAGGGTTTTTATTCGGCCATGGGATTAATTTCTGAAGGTGGCGGCTTGGATGAATGGAAAAGAGTTACGGTGGATTAGGTTTTGAAAGGGGTAATGGGTTTGGGCCGGCGGGTTAAGGTAAGCCCATTTATTTTTATTCAAAAGAAAGTTTTAAGTTTTAAGTTAATTATTACAAAACTTGTTCGAATAATTTCTCGATCATACATTATCAGAATCAGACGCGGTCAGTTGCGTTGGGACCGTGGAGTCGAGTACTTCGAGATGGAGCTGATCCAGTCCGGATTTGAAGTAACTGGAATTTCTATTCGAATTAAACAACAGTTTAATTTGATTAAAAACAGACCGTTATCAACGGATTTCAAAACAAGGTGAGTTAAACTCACTCAGCCTCCTCGTTTATATTTTATATAAACTGGGTATTTTATTCTTGCGTGTTCTGCTTGATTGTGGTTGACTGTTAGATATATATACTGTTAATCATCGATTGTTTAAATTTAACTGTTGGGGACGACCCATAAAAAAGTAACTCCTTGGGTTGATCACGTTTATAAACGTGTTCGAAATTATTTGAATTGTTTGACTTGGATGTTAGTGGATTTGAAAATTTGCAGTAAATGGTCCAATGTGAGGTTTTAACGTCGTTCAACCCGTCAGGTGAATCGACGTATTTTTAAAAGGTATAAATTTATTTATAACTGGATTAAAGTTATTTAATTATTTTATACGAGTATTTAAATTGGGAATTAAATGTATTAGATCAAGTTATCAAGAAAATTTAGTTAAATAGTTTAGATCAGTTGAGAAGCAGAAAACAGGAATTTTTCGTGGATTGGTAAAAAGGGAATAATTGTTTCCAAACAATTAAAAAGGTGACTTTAATTAATTAAGTTAATTAATTAATTTAAGAAAGGGGAAATGACAATTGGAATTCAGTTCATAGCTAACTGATGGATATGGATGGTAAAATCCACCGTTTCGAGTAGAATTGGCAAAGGAAATAAATATTGGTTTAAATATTCGTTAAAGTTTAACGAATAGCTTTGGACATTAGTTAATCTTCGATTAACTATAATCTAAAGGGATAATTGAATTGGTTATGGTTGATAACCTTGATTATTATTGAGTAAGCATATAAAAATGATAATAATGATATTTTGGGGTAGGATTTAAAAGTTAACTATATTTTAATATAGTAAATGTGAAAGCAAGTTGTTCTTTAATTTGAAATGATTTAAAGTAGTGAATTCAATTTAAAACCCAAGTAAGAATTTTATTAAAGGGATTCATACATCCAAGTTTCCAAATAAGGCTGGTAGATGGGAATTCAATTAACAAGTGTTTTAATTGACAAATGGGGTTCAGCCAGAGAGGCGATAAAAGTTGATTATAAAAATATTCAAATAGATGGTATCAAACTATTTGACAAGGGGTCTAATTTATAAACCAAAAAGGGTAAAAGAAAAAGGACACTTGCAGTTAAGGTAGTGTTTTAAATGGGTGTTACTTAAATAAAGGAATTAAGTGAAAAGGGTTTAAACGAGATTTCAAGCGTTAACAACGGCTTTAGAACCAGATTTGAAATCGAAGGGAAAAATGGAATTTTGATGTTAGTGGTCAAACGAATACTATTCTGAGAAAAGAACAGGTTAATCAAGGTTTGAGAGGTAACTAAAATACCCCAACTTGGTTGGCCTCACAATTATCAAGGAACAGTATTAGTTTGGTGAGAGTGAAGGTAAGGAATTGGTTTTATCTTATACAAGAAATATCGAACTCTAAGGCAAGGATTTGGAAAATTAAGTAATATTGCAATATTATTTTAAAAGCGAATAAGAATATTGATTTCAAAAGTTATACCAAATATTTGTTATTAAATTAGAAGTTGATCGAATATAGTTAGAGTTAGTCAAACATAGATTCAGGAAAGAGTTCCATTGTGTACGACTGCTAGCGTAATTCGCAAGGCTGCAGATAGCCTACGGCGGTCAGATGTTTCCTGAGGGAATCGGGCGTAACCATTGTGATCGCTGCGATCTAGAGTCAAGCAAATGGAGTTAAGTCAAATATAGATGAATCGATTAAGAGTAATCATGTCAAGTTAATCGAGTTAAATAAGTCGAGTGAGTTAAGTAAAGTTAACCAATCAAAGTAATTCAAGCAGAGTTAATCAGAGAAAAATCGTTTTATATCGTTAAGTATATTTTAAAAGTGGCCGAGTTGTGCCAAGTGTTGTGTTCACACTATTGTTATTCGATAGTTAAATCACCGACTATCAAAGTTTGACCAATACGATTGTTGGTATGGAAAGACCGGGATCGAATTAATATTCGAAAACCATTCCGGCCAACAAATACGTGAAGAGATCGAAAGATGATCGAGATGGAGCATTGAAGACCATAGATCTTCATTAAGCGGAAGGACAACTTACAATCTCTGATTCGCGCCAGAGATATACTGGGGTTCTGTCGTGGTTGGGATCTGTGGATTGCAAGGGCTATCGCTACTGATCCATGGGGTGATTCCTATTTTGGATGCGGTAGGAGAGTACCTTCGGTTCATCCTGTTCCTGGATGACTTGTATGGACGGATGTCTGACAGAGTATTTCCAAAAGGAATTACATGCGTTGATTTCTCAAACGTACCATAGTTGATGGCGGAGAAATGGTTATTCTCTAGCCATATAGCTAGAGTATGTTTGTGGATATCGATCAGTGTGATCTGGCGGATCTGACGATGTGGCATTCAAAGTGTATGATGACCAGATGTGTTCTAACCTCAAGCCTCATCAACCGGGAAATGACAAAAATCGGGCAGGCAGCATGGCTATGTGGGTCGCTCCCATTAGGATGTATGATCACCTATCTAGAGAAATTCCTATTGCTTCTTAATCTATGTTCGATGCTGTCCCTTATCGGGAGACGGTGGTTTGATTCCAACCGTCGGTGATATACATTCGATACACTCAAGCGAAATGAGTGGTCGGTCATGTGAGGGCCGGGTTGCAAGATGTTCTTGTTGAACCCAGTGTATTCGCCTCTAGAGATACACGTGCGGAAGGTGGTCCCATACCTTGTCAAGTTGGAAATCCAATATCCAATAAGCGCCCACGGTTTTCAATTTTATACTATATACGGGGAGCGTGAGATGCAAGCGTTCCTCTAGATTTGTTAATTATTTGTATCTAGACATTATCATAATATTAGATTCATGATATTGATTTCGAAACTAGTTTGGGTTATCGTAAGGTAAAAACCGTCCGTGTTTATGTGTGGATTGGTCTTACGATTATCTTTTTCTTTCGAAAGGATTTTACCATAAAAATCTTGTTGTGTGATACCTTAATGCCGTGTGAGTTTATCTCACTCTGGTTCACCAGACTGACCCGGTATTTTGTAAATGCTCGGGTTAGCCCGAGGTGTACAGGTTCAGGATATCAGGTACTGAGAAGTCCAGAGACGAGCTGGAGATGATTCAGACATGTGAAATATAGTATTTATTCCGCTGTATATATGAGGACAGATTATCAAACTGTCCAGCTGTGTGTTGTACTCTGATATTGTAAGTATTTTCAAGCTTTCAGTAAAGATTTATTTCTGTATTATATGTTGTTCCGCTGCGATGTGAGACTCCGTGATGTGTTGATACTTCTTCTTCTTCTATTCTAATATTTCTTTCTTTCTTTTCTCACCCTCTAACTTCTTTCTAGACGCTCCAGTGTTTCGGTGTTTGGAGGATCGATATAAGATACGGTAAAGGTATTTATATCGATTTTCGAGGCCGAAAACCGCTGGGTCGTTACAATAATGAATTAGTTCAGGTTGGAAGGAGGAAAAAATTTGCAGTTGCTTTGCTTTGCGATTAGAGTATGGAGTTCCCCGACTAATAGGTAAACCTTAATTATATTGATTTGAGTGATTGATTTTATACCCTTAAGTTGGGTTGCCATTTGGCTTTATTTTCTTTTGATCTATGTAAGGCCCGAAGTGGCAGTTGTAGTTGCTTAGATCGAACATTACAGAGGAGGTGCTGGCGAATTTTCTGTAAATTTCCAAGAATTAGAAATTATTTTGGTTATATTTTAATATAATTATTTTTGAAAACAATGGCTTCGGAGCACTCTTCTTTACTTAGTAAATTTCGGGGATGAAATTCTATTAAGGGGGGAAGATTGTAATGGCCTGGATTTAATGGCTATTTAAATTTGAATATTTAAACTTGTTTTAAATATTATATCTAGAATATTAATGGAGTTTAATATTAATTCTTTAATAAAACGAAGTAGAATATATATAATTTATATTTAATATAAAAGGAGCTCGTAATGTCGCGACAGTTCGTAAAATTAAGTTTTGAACTTTAATTGTTTATACAGAATCTGTTTTAAGTCGGAATTCTGTGAAACAAGAAGCGCTGGAATCTAATTGTTTATAATTTTCTAATGGAAGAGAAAAATCGGAATTTTATCGTATATGTTGTAAGTTATGTCTAAATCAAAATTTGAAATAATCGTTATGGAAATCATTAATAAATTATATTGTTTATTTAATTTATTTAATAAGGAATTTTCATATACATGTGGATATCGTTTTACTAGAGAATATAAATAATGAATTGTAAATTCATATTGGTTGAATATGAAGTGATAAGTTATTTTATTTAGTTATATTTGATAATAATAATTTATTGTTTTGGATTTAATGTATAATATATTGATACTATATAAGCCGTAAATATAATTATTTTCAATCAACCTCCGTTTTCGACGAAACAAATTTTACTGGAATGCATTTGGCCAATTATTGTTATATTTCCAGTTTGGAGCCAATCAGAGGGGTTTTGCCGGCACGTGCAATTTAAAGGTGAACCGATCAACAAATTAATAAAAAAACGTTGTTTTTGCAAACGGGGACGGAATTCGACTGAACGAATCTCATTTGAACCGGAATGTTAAGACGTAGAAGTACATCCATTTTGTTGCGTTTGAAGATTGTAAATATCAGCGCGAATATAGAACATGCAACGATAATCTACGATAAAATAAAGTAATCATGTAAAAACAAGTTAAACTAAAAACTTAAGCTCGAAAAATAAAAGAGAATTCCTTCCTCCTTAAGTCTCCGACCTAATGTAGTAGGAATGTGGTACCTACTTATGCTAAACATGAAATAACAACCAATGAATAGATATTAAATATGCACCCATGTGTTAATTCTATAGGCTAAAACCAGGTATGAAGACACCCTATTTCTCCCAGCTATCCTATCGTAATACCATGTATGTTGTATTTTCTTCACACACGCTCGCTTCCCTAGTTCTGCAAGCCTATACATAACACATGCTACTAACGCTACCGACCTAGTCTAACAGCAGATAGACAGCTAGTCTAGGGTGTATATATGTATAAAATTATAAACTTCATACTCAAGTAAAGGAAGTACACAGCTAATCTACAAATTTTTCTGCTAACCTATGTACCCTAAACTGCCATGGCTACTACGTATCTCCCCTTTTATAAGAACGTTGCTGCTCCTCTCTTTTTCTTTGCTTCACAATTAGGAAGACAGAAAATTTCTTCACTAAAAATTAATGAAATAAAAACAGTGCGGTGTATATTTTCGGATCTGGAGGATGCAGTGGACTCGTGGGCCGTAAGGGGAGGTCGGCGCCAGCTGTCAGGGGAGGTCGGAGACCGGTGTATAGCGGTGACATGATCATATCGATAGGATTCTATATTCGGCTACTAGGTTGAAGTGGGTTTAGGGAAGAACTGATCAACTACGGCAAAGTTGTAGGTCGAGTTTGGACTCTCTAGTGAAGTCGACGGCAGCAGGCAGTTCGGTGGAGCTGTCGGTGATGGGGGAGGCAGTTTGGTTTAACGTAAAGGAATGTGGTGGTCGGAGAAGTGGAATGGTGATTCCATGTCATGGCAGAAGTAGGTGTCGGAAAAAGTGGATGAGGTTAGAACTGGAGCATAACGGTGCTCTGATGATCTAAGGCTGATGGCGGAAAAATGGTGCAGTGGAAGATGTGGGGCTGATAGGGTTCGAACTACAGAATTTGTGTGGGGAGTGTTAGAGTTTATGCCTTAAAGGCAATCCATTTGATGAGATTGATAAAAATGTTGTTGTTTTTATTTTATTTCGAATAAAATAATATTCTATTATATTATATTTACTGCGTAATATAAATATTAATATAATAGAAGTCCTTAGAACTATAATACGGAATTATATAATTCGAGTAAGACTTGAATATGAGATTATATAATATGATAAGTGTTATAATTCTTAAATGTCCTTAGTTGAGTTTTATTGTTTATATAGGACAACAATGAAGCGTTGAGACTAGTATATTGATTAACTGATGATCACATCTCATTGATTATTAATATATGTGATATTAAAGTCGAGATATAAATACGTATTGGAGAATAGCGTATTGGGCTGACCCACCATGAGATAACTACATGGAATATAATTAACAGTATCATAAGTTATTCTCATAGTGACAGTGATGTAATGGTCCTCAGACCTGAAATCATTATAATTTTATTCGAGGATATTTGTGTTTTGATATCATCTAAAGTTATTCGAAACAGAGTAACGATAACGGTGATTATTGGATACATTTCGAATCGAATGAAAATTATGAATGATCTAGATGGAATTTAACCCTATGATATATTAGTAGTGATATCCATGGGCCTCTTGATTGAGTGAGACTGTGAAATGCATGGTCGTGCTCAAATATTGATTTGTTTTGAACAGTCTACCCATCGATCAAGAAAAATGGATTAAATAATAAAGAGGGTGATACGTTCCATGCCTCGAGTTTAATCATGAATATATTGGTTAAAAGGATTATATTACATTGATACACTGGTCATAGAAAGGCTGTATCGAATCATTGATCTTATTATAACTTGGGTAGCAGCGATGTATTGCTAGATACCAATCACTGTTTATGATTTTAAATTCGATTTAAAATCATTGCCAATGTTGTAATAACCTAAAGGATCACACGTAAGAGCACTTGAAAGGAATAAGAACCGTTCACAATAAAAGGGGAATCAAAATGACATTTTCTCTAAATTTAAAATGGTATAAGGGCTTAAAGGGTATTAGTTAATTTGGAGTTTTGTTGGCAACACAATAAAAGGCGGCCGACCTTTTATTCAATGAGAAGCTAATTCATTATTTTTGACGAGCCACCAAAATAGAAATTAAAACCCTAACCCTAAATGGCTAGCACCAGCTATTCCCAATCTCGATCATGTTTGACATAGTTGAGATCTCGTGTTCGTGGACTTCTCTAGAGGTACGGCGCTTGACGTACTATGATTCGATCCATTCTATTTCTTATGAGTTCGCGTTTCATCTGGTTCTTCGCAAATTAATCATGCTAGGTATAAAATTAAACTCAATTTAATCGATTCTGTTTGGATCCTGTTCCAGGGTTTAATTAATTCTACTGCTCTTTAATTCACAAAACCCTTCACTGGTATCAAAGCCGCTTACAAAATCTTAAATTGAGTTAGTCTAATTCGTTTAGCATCTGTGTTATTTGTTTAGAGTATAAATCTGTTCTTCAAATTAATCGTTGATTTTGAAAAATAGTCAAGTTCTTTTAATTTGATAAGGATCATTTCTTAATATTATCTGATAATGAACACAGATGTACTGCTTTAGTACTATAATTTTGGGGCTTTTGGTTGATTGGATTAGAAAATTACTTATTCAACATGCCATTAATAACATCTGTAATTAGTTTTATTTACTGGATTTAAGATGGTTAAGCCATCGATACAAATATCGATTTGGTGACTGGCAGTAAATTGATTGGTCTCTGTAAATTAGCAATGCAGAATCTGCTACAAATTATAGACGATGTATTGGAACTTGATAATGATAATAATACGGACTTATTTATGAAATAAGACCGATTCACTAGATCTTGAATTGATATTGGATATTAAATCCTACTTAGATATTACTTCATATAGACTGTTAAACAGTTAACATGAAGATTGGTTTGTTGGGCATGTGATTTCAGTTATGATATATATTAGTTATTATCTGGGTGCAAACAATTCTGTTTGGACTTGTTTGCATAAATACTATTAACATGTAATCAAAATGTTTGATTGACATGAATATATGTGTTCTAATTTTATTATTCAAATAATTTCATTTGATCAAAGATTTTTTTTAAAATATGATTGACCAGTCAGATATTTAACTTTCAATATATTTGATATATTGGAATTGATTATATGTAAAGTTGTTGAAACATATTTCCTGATTATATATATACATATATATTAGCCCAATGGTTTTACACTTACATTATATAGATAATGTAAGGACCAAATTAAAATCATGACATATGAATTATAATATATATATATATATATATATATATATATATATATATATATATATATGAATCTGTATAACTGCTTTGATGTTATTGTTAGTTCATGTTATGACCTGACAGTTAAAAACAATATGCATTTTAAGATCATGCATAACTAGTATACAGATTGATTAGACTAATTTAGCACTGCTTTTGCTATATGTATTCCTATACATAAATTTGTGTTATGTGTTTGTCAACCAATACTATATAATTGACTTACAGATAGGACCTACCCTGTTTGTAAGGATGGGGATGTATGAATTTTGATATATGATCGATGCAACTATAGTTTACAACTAAACTGTTTTTGAACTCACAATTTGATTGTACATTTATATATATATATACTGATATGTATGAAAAGTGCAAATACAGTCATATATCAATTATGATTCTAGGACTTCCTATAATTTAATGAAAATATATGTATAGACATGTATGTAATCGAGTTGTCAATTAAAACATCTTTTGGGCTTGAACATATATTGATGATATGTACATTTATAGTGATAAATGCACAATATATATTCAGATTTCAAAACTAAAGGAAATAAGTTTTCCACTTCAACTATGTTTTATATCATTGGTATAGATAGTTGACTCCAGATACAAAATTGATAAAAGATCATTGCAAGTACCAAGTGTATTTGTAAATGAGCTGCTTTTCAAGTGTGACTTGTAAAACGATCCCTAAGTATCATTGATATACATATATATATATAATATGGTTATATACATCAGAAATATTTGATATTCATTTTATATATATGTATATTGATATATAAAATGTGATTTTGATTTGCAGATTTAACACAGCATTGTTATACAAGTTTAATCGTGATATAAATGTTGATATATGGATAATAGCAAATGTGATTTGCAGAATTATATTCACCCAAAATTATGCATATATTTGATATGTTTAAGAACATTTTTTTATATACTTCTGTTCATTTTTAATGAATACCAATTTAAATTTGATTTGAATTTGGTAAATGTATATAAAGAAAAATGGTAAAACATGACTTGTTGTATGTATTTTATTATTATAATGATTTTATATGTACATTAATATCTAAAACGGATCATGGATTCATGTATTGGGTCTGACCCAATGACACATAATTTAGTTTTTATTATGTTTTAATTTTAATGGACAGTATTCATTTTGGTTTTAGAATTCAAAATGATATAAATATACATGTATATATTTATATATGCAGTTGCAAATATGATTTGCAAAATGCATATATATTTAAAATGTTGTCTTGCTGTTAAAACTCTTTAATGTTTTGGTTTAGGAATCAAAAACCCCAAATTATGATTTGACATAAAGATGCAAATCGTGCTTATACTAGCTATAAAATCTTCCGCGCAGTTCGCATCTGAAAAGAGTGGGTTTCGAACCTGTTTTATATATACATGTTCATTGGCTGAATCATTTTGATTTCTTTCATCTGAACATTGAGTTTAGATGTTAACATGTTCTATTAAATTATTTTATTAAATAGATACATATATATAAATCTTGAATTTGTTCACTGCATGACATGGTAAAAAATTTATTGATGTCATATTTAGTATTAGGGTGCTTGGGTAAAGATATATGTGCGTAAATGATTGAAAAGGGCACTGATCTGCCTAGTTATTGATGTATATATATTTGTATATAAACATTGTATCAATCATAACCTCTCTGCCATGACATATAATAGTTATATGTAAATCACTAAAACATTATACAAATAGGATTGTATAATACATGGGATGCTCAGTAGCAAACCTTTCAAATTGTGAATGCATCTTATAATATTTAATGATATATGTTTATATCCTGATGAACAAACTAATACATTGATCTGTGAGCAAATCGTTACTCTGCTAGTATTATATGTATAATGCAGCTATTATATATGCAGGATATCAAATATTTGTTGTAAAACAGTATAACAGTAATCTGTCATTAATTTGTTTTAAATGTGAAACAATGATCAGCACAGATTGATTCATAATAGTATTTTGATACTAAATTGACATGAAGATCAATATTCAAGTTATTGCATGTAGATGAATTTTGATTATTATTGCTTACTGTCAAGATACATTTGATGTATTGCAGTCCTAACCCCATGTTTTAAAATTGTTTTCAATAGGTACTGAAATCGTTTCAGTAAAAAGGGATAGACAACACAATGTTCAGCTGCCCTATACATATTGATGTGCAAGGTGGGAGAAAACTTGTTTTGCTGTCTTCAAAAGAATCCGAGCGATGCTTGTACATTATAATTTGTAATGTTGTAAATGAAGCAAGATATGAGAGTGAGTGTGTGTATATATATAAATTGTATAATGTATACAAATTTATATGTATATATATATATTAACTGTTGTCCAATGATTGTTATATATTGTATATATGTTTAAGTTGTTATACATGTATATGTAATGTTTACTGATGTGTATTAAATCTATAAGTAGACCGCTACAAGTTGGTCTATATTAACTTGTTATATTGTTATGGATAAAAGGGTCTGAGGCTTTATATACATAGGTTGTTTGCATAATTTTAATGTGTGATCTGGTTACATACTTTTCTGAAATTGCAATGTATACTATTTCATAAATTGCTTGTGCTTGCATTTTTTTTGGGATCCTATATATATGTTTGTTTATGAAATTTTATGACATGGATACGTCTAAAATTTATTTTGTTGGTAACAAGTACACAACGTTATGGCTCTTGAATTTGCATATATTTAATAAGGTTTTATTTCATGATTTGATCAGAAATAAAATAAATGTTGTTTTATTTTCTTTAAAGAAAACATAAAATACATATATATTGATATATGTAAATAACTCTAATAATGTTCGCCACTACGAATTATAAATTCCCTCTAAAGCAATTTTTGTTATATTAAGTCATGGTGACGTCTTCCAATAATATACTCATCACTGTCCAAAATCACTGGATATAACTAACGCCAAAGCATTGTGCACCTTTTATTTTGGTTATATGCGATGGAGTAAAATGTGGTGCTCCAACCTATTATTAGGTCTGACTTAACTAGGCTGCATAATATGATTATGGCCATAGAGACAATAGCATGAATTATTCTATATTTTGAGCAAATGAATAATATTGAAAAAAATGTTCATCATGCGATCCAAGAATTATATACGATATAATTGACATAAGATGTCTACCTAAAAGGTTGTGTTTTGAGTTTAGCCAAAGCTGGGTCAAGGCATGACTAGATATGGATCTTGGAACACCGTTATATATGTATACCGATATGTATATATAAACAGAGAGATGTTAATTTGAGTGGGAGCATATTTTAGTTTAAATTATACATTAATATAAATATAATTTTTGATTATAAAAATTTTGTATTTATATTAAATAAATTTTATAGAATCAGTTATTAATTATTATTTACTGTAGATATTAAATAATAAATAACTCTGATAATTTAAATTAGTCCTTAAGAAGGATAAATTGAACTAAATCGAATTTCTTGACTAACATTGAGATTTGAGGATTGTCCTCAACAAATTAAACGTAATTGCTTTAGAAATAAAGGGAGAATCTAAAATGAGTTAAAGTATGACTTCAACCGATTAATATATAAATATCATAAAATCTACTTATACATCTCTAGTATTAGATACTAGATATGAATCACATAAATGTATGTGAATTTACCGAAATTGCAGAATAAGTAGAAATCTGATAAAAGGACAAGTGGACTTACGATTGGAAATGAAACAAATGTTGCTGGATTATCCATAGGAAGTTGATTCTTGTTGATTATACTGGCATAATTAAATAATTAAAATAATTGTTACTTTGAAATTCCACTTAAAATAAATGTTATAATAAATCTTGTTCATACAAGTTTGAATTTCATTTGTAATAAAAGAATAATTTTTATTCATTTTATTTAAATGAAATATTGTATGGAATTTCAAAAATAGTTAATGATTTTGTAAATCCTCAACTATAATGTACTTGACATTAATAATGACTGGATTAAATTTAGTGATTTAAATCCAATATACCTTTAGTATTACTAGTTAGCCCAGTAAACATGAAAGTATATCAAAACTCCATAATGATGGAATTTTGAGATCATTTGATTTTCAATTATATGAAGAATACAGATTATAGTTATATAGATCGTCATTAGAATATAAATATTTATTTATAATTATAAAAGGAATTGAAAATGGCGCGCTAGTTTGAAAATTCAATTTCAAAATTCAAATGAGTGTACAGGATTCAAAATAAATCGGATTTTAGCGAAACCAAAAATATTTGAATCTAATTGAGAATATCTTTCCAACGAATCCGAAAAATTGTAATTTCATAGCGGGAATCAAAAGATATGTCCAGTTGAAAGTTCAGAATAGTCGCTATGGAATTCGGGCCCTTGAAAATGGAGATTTTGCAAACGACCTCGGTTTTTGATGAAACCACTTTTGTTGGATCCGTGATGTCAAGTTATTGCTAGATTCCAAAATTCGTAATTTTCCGAATCAATATGTGAGCGTGGCAGAGGAAAACGCGTTTGACCAGTTTTAGTTGATTTTAATCGACTGGAAAATGGCCATTTTTCAAACGGTCTCAGAATTCGACGAAACTAGTTTTGTTAGGACCGTATTGTCAATACGAAGTTAGAAAATATTTTTCAGGAATTTTTAGAGTCCGTATGTTACCCTAGTGAATTGAAATGCGCGTTCAACATCAATATGTAGAGTTATATTTTAATTTTGATGAAAACTGATCGAAACGATCAAATCATCTTACGATACATATCCCATTGTGTTCGGAATGAGGGTAATTTGCTATGGACGGCAGGCGGTGGGTTTGATTCTGAGTTCGAAAGAAAAAGTTACTTTTAGTGGATTAAAATAAATTAAATAAATAATAAAACTCTCTCTCCTCTCCCTTATTTCCTCTCAGGCCCCCCCACCCCTCGATTTCATTTTCAACAGAAGAGAAAATAAAAAATAAAAATAAAAAATGGAAAGGAAAGAGGGGCGCGGCGGCCTCCTCCACGCCACCACCATCGCCCCCCCTTAAGAGCCGTCGCCGCCGTGCTTCCCCCCTCCCCCCCGACGCCCTGTTTTCCCTAACCCCTTCCTGCCCCGTTCGAAACACGCGGACCCCCCTGAAACCCCAAAACACCGCCAGCGCCACAGACCCGGAGGCCACCCACGATCCTCCTCCACCTCGATTCAAAGCCGACGCCACCTGAGCTAGCCGCAAACCACCCTCCGACGCACCAACAGTGAGTTTTTATTATTATATACATAGAATTAAAACTGATTTTTGTTTAGAATTAAAACTGATTTTTGTTTATATTAAAACTGATATTTGTTTAGCATTAAAACTGATTTTTGTTTAGCTTTAAAACTGATTTTTGTTTAGCTTTAAAATTGATTTCTTTAGTGATAAAAACCTAATTTTTATAACGAAGAAAGGTAAGGTTTTATAACGAAGAAAGGTCAGATTTTTATATGAAGTGATATGAAATAAAAATGCGATTTTTATATGAACTGATTTGAAATAAAAGTGCGATTTTTATATGAAGTGATTTAAGAAAGGATTATATTTTTGAAGTTAAAGACAAAGATTAGATTTTCATCAATATAAAAATATAATTTTTATATAATGTAGAGAATAAAAATATGATTTTTATAGTATAGAAAGAATGAAAATACGATTTTTATATTCTATAGTTAGTAAAAATTCGATCTTTATATCATAGGAAGAATAAAAATATGATTTTTATTCATGTAGAGTAATAAAAATAGAATTTTTATCTATATAGTAGCGGTGTAAAAAATAGAATTTTTATCCATATAGTAGCGGTATAAAAATAGAATTTTTATCTATAAAGTAGCGGTGTAAAAATAGAATTTTTATCTATCTAGTAGCGGTGTAAAAATAGAATATTTATCTATATAGTAGCGGTGTAAAAATAGAATTTTTATCTATATAGTAGCGATTTTTATATATGTAGTGGCTACGGACAGTGAAATAGAAGAAAGGCGAGAACGGCGGAGATTTCCTACATATGAAGAGTCGTGGCGTTTGGTTTAGCAAATCGGTGAGAACTCCTCACTTTTGCTTTTAATTTCTAGTTGAAATATATACTAGGATGCAGACGGTGCTTAGTAGCACCCGACACCCATCATCCACAGACCATGGATGACTTGTTTGTTTGATTGCTGTGTTGTGAAATTTGATTGTGTGATGTGAAATGAAATAAAATATATTATAGTGGAAAATATTTTATAGTTAAAAATTTAATTTTTAACGTGTATATAAAATAAATAGTAATAAAAAGTTGGAGATTTGTTTATATACACTGATTTGACTGATGTTGATTGGGACGATAAATTTTACACATCGCCCAACTGCACAAATAAAAATATGTGTTTGTTGATTTGAAACCCCACACGGGTATTTGGATGATATTTGGCATACATTAATCCCAATTATTTAGCTATATGTCGATCGATTAGTCGACAGACTGTGTAAGCGTTAATTATTTATATTTAATGCCTATGCAGTTGTGTGGTGCACTCTAGATGATGGTTGATTATTTATCGTTGCTATTATATACATATGTTGTAGAAAATCCATATAATTAACCTTATATGTTAATTGATTGGGCCTCATTCCAATATAGAAAATAAATTCATGTGTTGAATAGAAAATAAATTCATGTGTTGAATAGAAAATATATTCATGTGTGGAACAAAATGAACACTCATGTGTTGAATAAAAGCCGTGTTGATTAGATTGACGCCATTTTGACGTGAACGATATTTATATCGATTTTATTCATTTTTCAATGAATATTGAAAGTGATTTCAAAATTCGAATTAAATTGAAAAGAATTGAAATTCGAATTAAATTGAAATGAATTGAAATTCGAATTAAATTGAAATGAATTGAAATTCGAATTAAATTGAAAGGAATTGAAATTCGAATTTAATTGAAATGAATTGAAATTCGAATTAAATGAAATTGAATTGAAATCGATTTGAAATGAAATTGAAACGAATTTATATTGAAAAATTCAATCTTGATTTGAAATTGAATATGAAGTTGAAATCGTTTTGAAAACGAATTTAAAACGATTTATAAAATTCATTTCGAAAGGAAATCGACGAAGTATATATTATATATATTATATATATATAATATAATGGCCTGAATAGAACGCGCCGCGGCGCGGCAGTTCGCGAATTTCGACCATTGACTTCGAATGGATATTACGGGAGATCCGACCGTCGGATTCTCCTAAAACCGGAACCGTTGGGTTCGTATCGAAAAGAGCTTTCTAACGAATGTGAGAAATTAGAAATCTAATGTTTGGATTTGGAATTATGTCCAAATAAAATTTGGAAAAGGTCGCTGTAAGTGCAGTTCGATGGCCATTGGTGGAAATCGACTGTACGGGCCTTGATAAAATTATTAAAAATAGTAATAATTTGTGTAAAATCATAATAAATGATTTGTGAAGAATTGTGGTGAAAAATTCCAAATTTGTAAAGATAAAAATGGATTTTTATCGAAATGAACTAGTTTTGAACTAGTATTAAAATCAATTTATTTTTGAAATAAATAAATTGAATTTGAAAGGGGTTTTAAAAGTAACCAGAATTTCCAATAATTGAAATGGGAATGGATTTGAATTGAAATTGTCTTTGGAATACTTCTATGTTGGAATTCGTGATGATACAGGTATTGTTATGGAAATTTGAAAGATATATATATCATTATTTCCAATACGATATTTGTTGGTCGTAGAATTTGATATTGAATATAAGCCGATATACTTTCTATTCAGAGCCTTGTATTTAATATCAAATGTTATTTGGGTTTGTTGTGAATGGTGTCTTCATTAACACTATTCTTAAACCCAGTTGAGAAAAAGATTAAATCTTTTTAGTTAGATTTAATGACGTGTACCAATTAAATGGTATTTAATTGGAATTGAATTTGAATTGAGTTTTGGGTTTATCGTGAACATTGTTTTAAATAACATTTGTTCTTTAACCCGATAATTAATGAATGTGATTTTGGGTTTATCGTGAACCGTGTTTTAGATGACATGGGTTCTTTAACCCAGTTAAAGGCAGGATATTGATTTTTGGGAAGATTAAAACTAAGTGGAGTTTTAATGAATCTTTAATTAGATTGAAATAATCGAGAATGGAGTATCACTAGTTTTGCTCCAGGCGATAGTTAAATCTTTAATTAGATTTGAACGTGAAATGGTAATTGAATTTACCGATAACACCGTGGTGTTAGATATGAAGTATGACCAGTTTTACTTCATGGGATGAATAGGTTGGGATTGAGAAATAAAATAAATGATTACTTCGGTGTGGTTCGCTGATCCCGACTAGTTTGAATTGATATTTAAAGAAGATTAAAGAATAAATTTAAAGAATTTATCTTTGATAAAATTAATGGAAACCTTTCCCAAAGTATAAGAATATTTGAATAAAAGAATATTCTGAATTGGAATGAGGCGTATGTTGTGTTTGTGTAACACTTGTTTATTATATACGCGAGTTATTCAGGAAGACCGGGTTTATCCCATTTTGAAAAGCTGATTCGACGTGGTGTCGAGGATGAAGACGGTGGTCGAAGACCGGAGCCCTTCATGTCATTTGGGTTATTACTGATGATCTTGATTGGGCCGTACACCCAAGAGGAGGGAATCAGTTAGTGATCGTCCAGACATACTTGGAGATCGATTAATATGCGAGGTACTAGGCGCCTCTGGTTTCGTTCAGACCCAGAACGAACTTGTAAATGGACTGTGTGTCTGACATCGGATTTTATTCTGTGTGATTGATTTCTATTAAATATATATATCTGTTTGGCGGCGGAGAATTTATTCTCTTTCTTAACGCCCTTCTCTGAGACGTACGAGCTCAAAGGTTATATATTGATGGATATCAAACGCATGGAGTGAATTGCCTGTGTGGCATGCCTAAGTGGCAATATGATTAAGGCTTCTATTGAAAAGCAGAGTCTTGTGGTTGATGATCAAAGCACAGCCTGTGTGGCACAGCTTTGTGTAGCATTGATTCGCGAGCCTCACACCCCGGTAGTGGACCAGAAACGGGAAAGGACTTCAGGGAGGGCATGCGTTTCCTTCTAGCTAGAAGTGGCGTCAGTGGTTTTGCACGCCCTGACGAGTGTGACTTATGTGGTTGTTGTTGTTATGAGGCGCCTCAGATATATCGGTCGATACGGGACCGATGGAGTCATTGGACTCATTGACACCCCCATAGGGTGGGGAAATGCAGTGTTCAGGCATTTTAATCCACATCGGTGGACTGGCCCTGACGATCTAAAGGCTTGACTGAGTACTTGCCTGAAGGACGGGCTAGAGCATCTCGAATTCAGTAGAGGATGATCCCTTGCCTTGGTTCACAGATGGAAATCCAATTTCCAAATACGTGACTTTGCGGTTTTGATTGTAGAGCTTAGTATGGCGACATGATATATGGTACCCATGCTGTCTATGATTGATATTTATGATTGAAATTGTTTTGACACTATACACTTATAGTAATATCAAAATAATCTGTTTTTAAACGTATCAAGCATTCTTTGGCTATTATAAGGTAAAACCCTATCCTCCGGCTTGTGTTGCATTGTGTGATGGGACCTGGGTCTTATAATAGCTTCATTGTTCTTTATTTAGCATTGCGCTGTTGTTTTATGCACTGGTGTTCTTGGAAGGAAACCCGTTCCGTGTTATATGACATAGTCCCTTGAATTACCGAACTTTAAAATAAAGGTTAATAACTGTTTTAGTTCTCACACTAGTCACATGACTGACCTGGAGTTTATTGTTTTAACCTAAACTCTGGGTGCCCTTATTTTGACACGGGCAACTAGTAGTTTTGGTTTTGCAGATTTATATTCACAGGATCCTGATTTACAGCTGGAACAATACTCGGAAATCTCTGTATCCGTGTATTACTTCTAGTTGTGTATTGTATTATTTTCCGCTACTATGTAATGTATTGTAATCTCTGATATTTCTCTGATGTATAATATTTATTTATACTTTGTATATTCTTGTATTTTGATGGAATTGTTGTAATTAACAATGAAATGTTCTTCTGTCTGCGCTCTAATTTGTCGTGTTCTCAAAAAAATCAGGCGTTTCGAACGGTCTTGGTCGGTTTAGCAACTGGTTCGGATCAAGCGAAATTTCCGGAACGTCACATTTGGTATCAGAGCTTTGGTTTACAAAGCTCAGAGAACAAGACACATTAGAACCATACGAAAGAATTCATCAGAGATTAGATTAGTACTATCCAACGAGAATGACTCGTTAGAGATAGGATCAGTAGTATCCTAGAACGAGTGTAAAGAGTGTTGTTTTGAAAAAATAAAATTTGAAAACAATTTTTGTTTTGAAAATTTAAAATCAATTATTTGTATTTGATTATTTATTTTATATTGAATTTGGACAATCCAGTATATAAAGACGTTGCGTATACGTCTGATCCACGTGTGTTCGAAGTTTTGATATACTGGATAGATATAGAATCACGCTCTAGTCGCCCGAAGATGGTTCTGATGATTGAAGCTTCATCATCAGAATTTATATTCGAGTTTCGAAAGTGTGATGTCTATATATTTCCTATTGACTGGTGTGAGAACCAAAATTAGATAGGGCCTATTGTTGTGATTTGGCATCAAAAATGTGATTTTTTGACTATGTATCAAAGTTATGAGTTTGAAATGATAATCAACTAATTGATTGTTGATTGTGTTGTTTGATTATTGTTTGATTAATTAAATGTTGAACCTTTAGCCAAATTATATCAAATGTTGGACTGAATTGAAAATTGTTTGAAATTGCATGCATATACATGTACTTACATTGAATAGGTCATAGCAAGGAGGCTAGAGCAGAGGAATAAAATTGTTTGCCTGACAAATAGGTACATGTTTACGAATTTATGGGGTTTTTGATGATTTTGTGAGCCGCTTGGCTTTTTCTTTTTCTTTTGGATTGAAAAAGGCCATGTGAGGCTATATGAAATATCTCGAAGTCCCCAGTGCAGGAGGGGTTATGGCGAAATTTTTAGAAAATTTAGGGTGTTAGCCAAATTTTTGAAAATTTTGAAAAGTTCTTAGATACTGAAAAGTTGAAGAACTTAAGCCGTAAAGAAAATAATGGAAGTTGAGTTGATTAGTTAAACAACTTTCGGCTTCGTTCCTTTTCAGGGACGAAAAGTTTTAAGTGGGGGAGATTGTAATAACCCGGAAATCTGAGCCAATTTAAAAATTTTATTTTGGCAATTTTAGTGAATTTTGAATATTTAAAATGAATTATTTTAAATAATATCGACGAGAAATTTATTTTGAATAGAATTCGAACGTATATAGTTATATAGATCGTCATTAGAATATAAATATTTATTTATAATTATAAAAGGAATTGAAAATGGCGCGATAGTTTGAAAATTCGATTTCAAAATTAAAATGAGTGTACAGGATTCAAAATAAACCAGATTTTAGCGAAACCAAAAATATTTGAATCTAATTGAGAATATCTTTCCAACGAATCCGAAAAATTGAAATTTCATAGCGGTAATCAAAAGATATGTCCAGTTGAAATTTCAGAATAGTCGCTATGGAATTCAGGCCCTTGAAAATGGAGATTTTGCAAACGACCTCGGTTTTTGACGAAACCACTTTTGTTGGATCCGTGATGTCAAGTTATTGCTAGGTTCCAAAATTCGTAATTTTTCGAATCAATATGTGAGGTGGCAGAGGAAAACGCGTTTGACCAGTTTTAGTTGATTTTAATCGACTGGAAAATGGCCATTTTTCAAACGGTTTCAGAATTCGACGAAACTAGTTTTGTTAGGACCGTATCGTCAATACGAAGTTAGAAAATATTTTTCAGGGATTTTTAGGGTCCGTATGTGACCCCAGTGAATTGAAATGCGCATTCAAAGTCAATATATAGAGTTATATTTTGATTTTGACGAAAAATGATCGAAACGATCGAATCAGCTTATGATACATATCCCATTGTGTTCGGAATGAGGGTAATTAGCTATGGATGGAAGGTGGTGGGTTCGATTCTGAGTTCGAAAGAAAAAGTTACTTTTAGTGGGTTAAAATAAATTAAATAAATAATAAAACTCTCTCTCCTCTCCCTTATTTCCTCTCAGGCCCCCCCTCTCTGAGTTCATTTTCAATAGAAGAGAAAGTAAATAAAAAAAATAAAAAAAGGAAAGGAAACAGGGGCGCGGCGGCCTCCTCCACGCCACCACCATCGCACGCCCCTCTCCCCCCCATATAGAGCCGTCGCCGCCCTGCTCCCCCCCCCCCCCCCGACGCCCTGTTTTCCCCAACCCCTTCCTGCCCCGTTCGAGACCCGCGGACTCCCCTGAAACCCCAGAACGCCGCCAGCGCCACAGACCCGAAGGATACCCACGATCCACCTCCACCTCGATTCAAAGCCGACGCCACCTGAGCTAGCCGCAAACCACCCTCCGACGCACCAACAGTGAGTTTTTGTTATTATATACATAGAATTAAAACTGATTTTTGTTTAGCATTAAAAACTGATTTTTGTGTAGCATTAAAACTGATTTTTGTTTACATTTAAAACTGATTTTTGTTTAGCTTTAAAACTCATTTCTTTAGTGATAAAAACCTGATTTTTATAACGAAGAAAGGTAATGTTTTTATAATGAAGAAAGGTTGGATTTTTATATGAAGTGATTTGAAATAAAAATGCGATTCTTATATGAAGTGATTTGAAATAAAAGTGTGATTTTTATATGAAGTGATTTAAGAAAATATTATATTTTTGAAGTTAAAGATAAAGATTGGATTTTCATCAATATAAAAATATAATTTTTATATAATGTAGAGAATAAAAATACGATTTTTATAGTATAGAAAGATTAAAAATACGATTTTTATATTCTATAGCTAGTAAAAATTCAATCTTTATATCATAGGAAGAATAAAAATATGATTTTTATTCATGTAGAGTAATAAAAATAGAATTTTTATCTATATAGTAGCGGTGTAAAAATAGAACTTTTATCTATATAGTAACGGTGTAAAAATAGAATTTTTATCTATATAGTAGCGGTGTAAAAATAGAGTTTTTATCTATATAATAGCGGTGTAAAAATAGAATTTTAATCTATATAGTAGCGATTTTTATATATGTAGTGGCTACGGACAGTGAAATTGACGAAAGGCGAGAACGGCGGAGATTTCTTACATATGAAGAGTCGTGGCGTTTGGTTTAGCAAATCGGTGAGAACTCCTCACTTTTGCTTTTAATTTCTAGTTGAAATATATACTAGGATGCAGACGGTGCTTAGCAGCACCCGACACCCGTCGTCCACAGACCATGGATGAGTTGTTTGTTTGATTGGTGTGTTGTGAAATTTGATTGTGTGACGTGAAATGAAATAAAATATTTTATAGTGGAAAATATTTTATAGTTAAAAATATAATTTTTAACGTGTATATAAAATAAATAGTAATAAACAAGTCGGAGATTTGTTTATATACACTGATTTGACTGATGTTGATTGGGACGATAAATTTTACACATCACCCAACTGCACAAATAAAAATATGTGTTTTGTTGATTTGAAACCCCACACGGGTATTAGGATGATATTTGGCGTTCATTAATCCCAATTATTTAGCTGTATTTCGATCGATTGGTCGACAGACTGTGTAAGCGTTAATTATATATATTTAATGCCTATGCAATTGTGTGGTGCACTCTGGATGATGGTTGATTATTTATCATTGTTATTATATACATGTGTTGTAGAAAATCCATATGATTAACCTTATATGGTAATTGATTGGGCCTCATTCCAATATAGAAAATAAATTCATGTGTTGAATAGAAAATAAATTCATGTGTTGAATAGAAAATAAATTCATGTGTGGAATAGAAAATATATTCATTTGTTGAACAGAATGAACATTCATGTGTTGAATAAAAGCCGTGTTGATTAGATTGATGCCATTTTGACGTGAATGATATTTATATCGATTTTATTCATTTTTCAATGAATATTGAAAGTGATTTTAACATTCGAATTAAATTGAAAAGAATTGACATTCGAATTAAATTGAAATGAATTGAAATTCGAATTAAATTGAAATGAAGTGAAATTCGAATTAAATTGAAATGAATTGAAATTCGAATTAAATTGAAATTGAATTGAAATCGATTTGAAATGAAATTAAAACGAATTTATATTGAAAAATTCAATCTTGATTTGAAATTGAATATAAAGTTGAAATCGTTTTGAAAACGAATTTAAAACGATTTATAAAATTCGTTTAGAAAGGAAATCGATGAAGTATATATTATATTTATTATATATATAATATAATGGCCTGAATAGAATGCGCCGTGCCGCGGTAGTTCGCGAATTTCGACCATTGACTTCGAATGGATATTACGGGAGATCCGACCGTCGGATTCTCCTAAAACCGAAACCGTTGGGTTCGTATCGAAAAGGGCTTTCTAACGAATGTGAGAAATTAGAAATCTAACGGTTGGATTTGGGATTATGTCCAAATCAAATTTGGAAAAGGTCGCTGTAAGTGCAGTTCGATGGCCATTGGTGGAAATCGACTGTACGGGCCTTGATAAAATTATTAAAAATAGTAATAATTTGTGTAAAATCATAAGAAATGATTTGTGAAGAATTGGAGTGAAAAAATCCAAATTTGAAAAGATAAAAATAGATTTTTATCAAAATTAACTAGTTTTGAACTAGTATTAAAAT
Organism: Allium sativum; assembly: GCA_030737875.1. Classification (NCBI taxonomy): domain Eukaryota; kingdom Viridiplantae; phylum Streptophyta; class Magnoliopsida; order Asparagales; family Amaryllidaceae; genus Allium; species Allium sativum. The sequence goes on from CM060922.1 coordinate 300,670,121, forward strand.
CAATTTATTTTTGAAATAAATAAATTGAATTTGACAGGGGTTTTAAAAGTAACCAGAATTTCCAATAATTGAAATGGGAATGGATTTGAATCGAAATTGTCTTTGTAATATTTTGATGTTGGAATTCGTGATGATACAGGTATTGTTATGGAAATTTGTAATATATATATATATATATATATATATATATATCGTTATTTCCAATACGATATTTGTTGGTCGTAAAATTTGATATTGAATATAAGCCGATATATTTTCTATTCAGAGCCTTGTATTTAATATCAAATGTGATTTGGGTTTGTCGTGAATGGTGTCTTCATTAACACTGTTCTTAAACCCAGTTGAGAAAAAGATTAAATCTTTTTATTTAGATTTAATGAAGTGTACCAATTAAATGGTATTAAATTGGAATTGAATTGATTTTTGGGTTTATCGTGAACATAGTTTTAAATAACATTTGTTCTTTAACCCGATAATTAATGAATGTGATTTTGGGTTTATCGTGAACCGTGTTTTAGATGACATGGGTTCTTTAACCCACTTAAAGGCAGGATATTGATTTTTGGGAAGATTAAAACTAAGTGGAGTTTTAATGAATCTTTAATTAGATTGAAATAATCGAGAATGGAGTATCACCAGTTTTGCTCCAGGCGATAGTTAAATCTTTAATTAGATTTGAACGTGAAATGGTAATTGAATTTACCGATAACACCGTGGTGTTAGATATGAAGTATGACCAGTTTTACTTCATGGGATGAATAGGCTGGGATTGGGAAATAAAATAAATGATTACTTCGGTGTGGTTCGCTAATCCCGACTAGTTTGAATTGATATTCAAAGAAGATTAAAGAATAAATTTAAAGAATTTATCTTTGATAAAATTAATGGGAACCTTTCCCAAAGTATAAGAATATTTGAATAAAAGAATATTATGAATTGGAATGAGGCGTATGTTGTGTTTGTGTAACACTTATTTATTATATACGCGAGTTATTCAGGAAGACCGGGTTTATCCCATTTTGAAAAGCTGATTCGACGTGGTGTCGAGGATGAAGACGGTGGTCGAAGACTGGAGGCCTTCATGTCATTTGGGTTATTACTGATGATCTTGATTGGGCCGTACACCCAAGAGGAGGGAATCAGTTAGTGATCGTCCAGACGTACTTGGAGATCGATGGATATGCGAGGTACTAGGTGCCTCCGGTTTCGTTTAGACCTAGAACGAACTTGTAAATGGACTGTGTGTCTGACATTGGATTTTATTCTGTGTGATTAATTTCTATTAAATATATATCCGTTTGGAGACGGAGAATTTATTCTCTTGCTTAACGCCCTTTTCTGAGACGTACGAGCTCAGAGGTTATATATTGATGGATATCAAATGCATGGAGTGAATTGCCTGTGTGGTATGCCTCAGTGGCAATATGATTAAGGCTTCTGTTGAAAAGCAGAGTCTTGTGGTTGATGATCAAAGCACAGCCTGTGTGGCACAGCTTTGTGTAGCGTTGATTCGCGAGCCTCACACCCCGGTAGTGGACTAGAAATGGGAGAGGACTTCAGGGAGGGCATGTGTTTCCTTCTAGCTTGGCGTCAGTGGTTTTACACGTCCTGACAAGTTTGACTTATGAGGTTGTTGCTGTTGCGAGGCGCCTCGGATATATCGGTCGATCCGGGACCGATGGAGTCATTGGACTCATTGACACCCCATAGGGTGGGGAAATGTAGTGTTCAGGCATTTTAATCCACATCGGTGGACTGGCCCTGACGATCTAAAGGCTTGATTGAGTATTTGCCTGAGGGGCGGGCTAGACCGTCTCGAATTCGATAGAGGATGATCCCTTGCCTTGGTTCATAGATGAAAATCCAATTTCCAAATACGTGACTTTGCGGTTTTGATTGTAGAGCCTAGTATGGCGACATCATATATGGTATCCATACCGTCTATGATTGATATTTATGATTGAAATTGTTTTGACACTATACACTTATAGTAATATCAAAATAATCTGTTTTTAAACGTACCAAGCATTCTTTGGCTATTATAAGGTAAAACCCTATCCTCCGGCTTGTGTTGCATTGTGTGATGGGACCTGGGTCTTATAATAGCTTCATTGTTCTTTATTTAGCATTGCGCTCTTGTTTTATGCACTGGTGTTCTTGGGAGGAAACCCGTTCCGTGTTATACGGTGTGGTCTCTTGAATTACCGAACTTTAAAATAAAGATTAATAAATGTTTTAGTTCTCACACCAGTCACATGACTGACCTGGAGTTTATTGTTTTAACCTAAACTCTGGGTGCCCTTATTTTGACACGGGCAACTAGTATTTTTGGTTTTGCAGATTTATATTCACAGGATACTGATTTACAGCTGGAACGATACTCGGAAAGCTCTGTATCCGTGTATTACTTCTAGTTGTGTATTGTATTATTTTCCGCTGCTATGTAATGTATTGTAATCTCTGATATTTCTCTGATGTATAATATTTATTTATACTCTGTATATTCTTGTTTTCTGATGGAATTGTTGTAATTAATAATGAAATGTTCTTCTGTTTGCGTTCTAATTTGTCGTGTTCTCAAAACAATCAGGCGTTTCGAACGGTCTTGGTCGGTTTAGCGACTGATTCGAATCGAGCGAAATTTCGGGGACGTCACAAAATAACTGAATCACTTTTCACTTGACGCAGTGAATGAGTGGTAAGTAATTGGTCTCATACATAATGATGTATATGGAGCAATGGATACATAAGCTAGAGGCTGGTTTCATTACTTCATTATATTTACTGATGATATCAGTAGATATAGATATGTGTATCCTATGAAACACATATCAGAATCCTTTGAAAAGTTTAAAGAATCCAAAGTGGAGGAAGAAACCAATTTTAATAGAAAATAAATACTTTTCGAACAGATCGAAAAGAATATATAAGCCAACTATTTAATGACTATCCAGATGAGTTTGAAATTGTTTCATGACTCACTCCACCTAAAACACAATATTGAAATGGTGTGTCTGAAAGGAGTAATCACACCTTATAAGATATGGTACGACCAAGATAAGTCATATAGATCATCCAATAAATTAAATTTAGAACAATTACTTTTAAATCCCACTAAAACGATTTTAAAGAAGCCATATAACATATGGACAAGGAAATGTCCTAATGTGTCTAATTTGAAGATTTGGGATGTAAGGCGTTTGTTAAACGTCCCTTCTCTGATAAGATCGAACCCAAATCAAATAACTATTTTGTGTAATATCCAAAAGAAACAAATGGATATTATTTCTATAAATCCTCTGAGAATAAAACGTTTTATTTCTCGAATTGATATCTATTTTATGGAGATCCAGTCTCTAAGATACCGATGGGAATGAAATAGAAATCGAAATGTCTCGAAAACCACATAATGTCATTGAACTTGTATAGACAAGAAACTGAGTGGGAGTGACACAATAATTCTAATGTTATTTGATAATACATTAATTATTGTGAATAACGTTAGTTTAAAATCAAGAAATAAATATTGATTCTAAGAACGAAAATGTTTGGATTAAGAAGTTCATGATTGAACTTAATTCATTGTTGATCCAATGTTATACGTTGCGATAACAATGTGGCTGATGCTCAGGCCTAAAACCTTACACTCATTATTAATCCAAACATATATTTAAGAAATATGATTCTTATGTGAAATTGTTCACAGAAGAAATAAACATATATGCAAAGTTACAAAAGTTGTAATGTTGCAGACCTGCTGAATTAAATTATGTCGCAGCAGAAGTTTAATAGTCACACTAGTTTCATGAGGATACGATACGTAAATGATTGACTCTAGTGCAAGTGGGAGATTGTTAGATTTTATGCCCTAGAGGCAATCCATTTGATGAGATTGATAACAATGTTGTTGTTATTATTTTATTTCGAATAAAATTATATTCTATTATATTATATTTACTGCGTAATATAAATATTAATATAATAGACGTCCTTAGAACTATAATACAGAGTTATATAATTCGAGTAAGACTTGAATATGAGATTATATAATATGATAAGTGTTATAATTCTTAAATGTCTCTAGTCGAGTTTTATTGTTTATATAGGACAACAATGAAGCGTTGAGATTAGTACATTGATTGACTGATGATCACATCTCATTGATCATTAATATATGTGATATTAAAGTCGAGATATAAATACGTATTGGAGAATAGCGTATTGGGATGACCCACCATAAGATAACTACATGGAATATAATTAACAGTATCATAAGTTATTCTCATAGTGACAGTGATGTAATGGTCCTTAGACCTGAAATCATTATAATTTTATTCGAGGATATTTGTGTTTTGATATCATGTAAAGTTATTCGTAACAGAGTAACGATAACGGTGATTATTGGATACATTTCGAATCAAATGAAAATTATGAATGATCTAGATGGAATTTAATCCTATGATATATTCGTAGTGAAATCCATGGGCCTCTTGATTGAGTGAGACTGTGAAATGCATAGTCGTGCTCAAATATTGATTTGTTTTGAACAGTCTACTCATCGATCAAGAAAAATGGATTAAATAATAAAGAGGGTGATACGTTCCATGCCTCGAGTTTAATCATGAATATATTGGTTAAAAGGATTATATTACATTGATACACTGGTCATAGAAAGGTTGTATCGAATCATTGATCTTATTATAACTTGGGTAGCAGCGACGTATTGCTAGATACCAATCACTGTTTATGATTTTAAATTCGATTTAAAATCATTGCCAACGTTGTAATAACCTAAAGGGTCACACGTAAGAGCACTTGAAAGGAATAAGAACCATCCACAATAAAAGGGGAATCAAAAGTTGACATTTTCTCTAAATTTGAAATGGTATAAGGGCTTAAAGGGTATTAGTTAATTTGGAATTTTGTTGGCAACACAATAAAAGGCGGCCGACCTTTTATTCAATGAGAAGCTAATTCATTATTTTTGACGAGCCACCAAAATAGAAACTAAAACCCTAACCCTAAATGGCTAGCACCAGCTATTCCCAATCTCGATCATGTTTGACATAGTTGAGATCTCGTGTTCGTGGACTTCTCTAGAGGTACGGCGCTTGACGTACTATGATTCGATCCATTCTATTTCTTATGAGTTCGCGATTCATCTGGTTCTTCGCAAATTAATCATGCCAGGTGTAAAATTAAACTCAATTTAATCGATTCTGTTTGGATCCTGTTCTAGGGTTTAATTAATTCTGCTGCGCTTTAATTCACAAAACCCTTCAGGGAGGTATGGAAGAAGGACATTAACGGTATTAAAAAGAATATAAACAGGAAAAGAGAAATGCGAAGTAACAAAGAAGGAGGTACATGGGAAGAGAAGAGGCGTTATGGAGGAGGAGGACGTGGGCTAATTAAGCTGATGGGCCAATGGGCTATCACAATATTTAAAGAAATAAAGTGCATGGGCCATTTGATCTTTGCGAGAGAAAAAAGAGAATCTGGAGTAGTTCGAAAGAGGGAAAGGAGAATGGACGTTGATGCAGGTAAGGGAAAAAGTTTAAAACTTCCTGATTATACTTAATATGGCCCAACTATTATTAATTAAATAACATGCCTGATTGTGGTCTAATGTGTCTATGTGTTGTTTATAAAATGCCTAATAATATGTCCATTTTGCCCAATATAATTAATAATATTCCTAACCTAGGTCAGAATGTGTTTAATTGTAATTAACGCGATAATATTTAAAATAACTTATAATATATTAAGAATTTGTTTAAATCATATACATATCAAATGCATATAACACATTCATTTATTATTAGATTTCGACCAAATCATTCGTTCTAGAACCGTATCAAAGAGCATAACAATAGAGATTTGGCTTGGATAGAATTGGGCATAGCTGATAGTTTTAATTAAATTGAACACTGGTTTAATTTAATTAAAGCAAACCGTTCTGGCCAAAAAAGGGAAAATCAAGGTGAGTTAAACTCACTCAGTATCCCATTTATAATTATTATAAGTCGGGTTTTATTTTTTGTGTGCTATATTTGCTATTTATTGACTGGTTGATGATTGTTTGGTTGTTTGCTGAATATTTATTTATATTGTTTAAATTAAACAGTTGTTTAATTTAAATAAAATAAATATCGTTATGTTAACGATTAATTCCAATGAAGGTAACTTACCTCATTGGTTACGTTTATAATAATATAAACGTTTAAAACTGAATTGGATGTTTAAATTGTTGTTCATTGACCGTTACTAGTTGAATTAATTATTCATAGTGATTGTAAATGGTTGTATTGAATTAACTAAATGAATACAGGGAAGAACAGGTTAGAGGAATCAAACCAGATTCCTCAAATTTATTGTTTATTTTCATGTTATATCACATGTACTGTTCAACCAACCTGATTGGATGATGGATTGATTATTGATTGTTGAACCCTTGATATTAACCAATGTGAAATATTGGTTGAGGACTGGGCAGTAGATGGCCTAAATTATACATCGTTTATATAAAGAATGGTCTACCATAAGGTGAATCGAGAGAAATGAAATTGTGAAATTTATTTTTATAACTTGAAAATACATTTTGAAATATATTATTTTAAATGAAGTTTATGAAAAGAAAATAAACCAACCACAGATATATATTGATTTTTTTTAACCACCAATCACCATTGATTTAGCAAAATCTGTCTGTGTGCAACGCACATGCCTCATCTTGATTGTTAAATGATTTACCAAAATCTGCTGTGTGTGATGCACACGACTCATCTTAATTGTTAAATTTTACAAAAAATCTGCTATGTGCGACGCACGTGCCTCATCATAACTATTAAATGATTGATAAAGAAAATCCTAATATTACTAGAATTGTTAAGCAAGTGGGAAAGGATTAATGTAACAATTAATAATGGAGATTAATTATTATTTTTAGTAACAATTAAAATTGGATTATATTAAATCGATTATTAATTATTTAATAATAATCTAAGTAAATGGGATAATTTAAGTTAATAATATTATTAATTAATTTAAATGAAAAGACGAGTTATAGTTGATCAACGAGTTAATCGTATTTTAGAGTTGACCAAGTCAACTGTTTTAACAGAAGTTGATTTCTAAATTAAATTAGTTTGAGCTAATTAATCTACAATGATTTAACGAATAGTTGTTTAACTTAATGATATTTTGAAAAGGAAAACTAATATAATTCCAGTTAGTGGTGAAGTAAATTATAAAACTTAAATTATAATAATTTAAGGAATTATTTACTAAATGAAGTACATTTTAGCAAATCGAAGCAGTAATGAATATAACTAAATTTTAAAGTGAGTTTATCAACGAGTTTACCTTTGAACCGAGTATGGTAAATTAAGTTATAAGCGGATTTTAAGCGAATGAGATAAGCTTAAAATAAAAATTACCTAATATTGAATTAAGTAAAGTAAATCAGGATGAAAAAGGTTTTATATTAAACCAACATTGTATAAACGAAGTTATAAAAAGAGATGGGAATTTAAAGCGTTAATTTTAAATTAATGTTACTTAATAATGGTATTAAATGAAACTGATGAGATTTAAAATATGATTTCCCAGAATAAATGATGGAAAGGATTAGAAAAAGGATTACTGTAATCGAATTGGGTAAAGGATCGAGTAATAATATTTGTAAATAAAATCTGGATAATAAAAACAAATAGTTTAGAGGAGTTAAGATTTAAAAGTTGACTTTAAGTTAGCATTTACTTGATCAATGATTTAGAAATAAATAACACTTTTAGAGGGGGAGATTTCAAAAGTAAAAGGTTTTATAAAACCGTATTGTAAATAAAATAGTTAAATGATAAAGATATTAGAAGCGATTTATTATGAGAAATAATGATGCGACTTTATTTGAAGTATTTGTGTGATAACCCGTAACTTCCCCGTTAAGGAAAGCCCGGATTACCTTTAGAACACGACAAAATAGAACGCAAATAGAAGAACATTTCATTGCTTATTACAACAATTCCATCAGAATACAAGAATATACGGAGTATGAATAAATATTACACAGAAAAATATCAGAGATTTAAATTACAATTAAATACATCGCAGCAGAAAACAATACAAAGCACAACTGAAAGTAATACACGGATACAGAGCTTTCCGAGCATCGTTCCAGCTGTAAATCAGGATCCTATGAATATAAATCTGCAAAACCAAAACTACTAGCTGCCCGTGTGGAAAATAGGGGCACCCAGAATTTAGGTTAAAACAATAAACTCCAGGTCAGTCATGTGACTGGTGTGAGAACTAAAACAGTTATTAATCTTTGTTTTTAAAGTTAGGTAAATCAAGGGACCACCCCGTATAACACGGAACGGGTTTCCTCCCAAGAATACCAGTGCAGAAAACCAACAGCGCAATGCTAAATAAAGAACAATGAAGCTATTATAAGACGAACAAAGTCGAAAGTGGTTTGATTAATCAACACTACGTTCGATCTGGCTTCCATTCTCCAACTTTTCAGTTTCTGAGAATTTTCAAATTCTTCAAAAATTTGGCTAACACCCTAAATTTTCGAAAAATTTCGCCATAACCTCCCCTGCACCGGGAGCCATGGGAAAATCCCAGAATTGCCATATAGGCCTTCTGATCTCAAAAAGAAAAAGAAAAAGCCAAGGCTAGCCAATAGGCTCATAAAATCATCATCACCCAAACAAAGCAGTAAATTATATAGTAAACATGTACCTATTTGTCGGGCAAACAAATTTTATTCTCTGCTCTAGCCTCCTTGCTATGACCTGTTCAATGTAAGTACATGTATATGCAAGCAAATGCTACCAATTTTCAATACAATTCAATATTTGATTCAATTAGGCTAAATGGTTCAAAATTATTAAACAAATAAACAAACAACGCAAACATCAATCAATTAGTGAATTCACGTTTCAAATTCATAATTTTGATATATATACAGAAAATCATGTTCTTGATGCCAAATCACAACAATAAATCTAGCTATATAAGTTTTGGTTCTCACACCAGTCTGATGGAAATATATAGATATCACACCTTCGTCACTCGAAAATAAATGCTGATGATGTATCGAACCACCGTCAGAACATCTCTGGGCTACTAGAGTGCGGTTCTATATCTATCCGGTATATTAAAACTTCGAATATATGTTCATGACGCATATATGCAAAATCTTTATATATCGGACTATCCAAATTCAATACAAATAAAATATTCAAATACGTATAAAATGGTTTAAATTTTCAAAACAAAATTGTTTTCAATTGAAAAATATACTCTTCACACTCGTTCTAGGATACTACTGATCCTATCTCTAACGAGTCATTCTAATTGGATATTACTAATCCAATATCTGATGAATTCTTTCGTATGGTTCTAATGTGTCTTGTTCTCGAGCTCTGTAAACCAAAGCTCTGATACCAAATGTGACGGCCTGGAATTTAGCTCGATCCGAATCAGTCGTTAAACCGATCTAGACCGTTCGAAACCCCGGATCGTTTTGAGAACAGGACAAAATAGAACGTAGACGGAAGAACATTTCATTGCTATTACAACAATTCCATCAGATACAAGAATATACAGAGTATAAATGAATAAATTACATTCGATAAATATCAGAGATTACAATAAATTACATAGCAACGGAAAAACAATATAAAACACAACTGAAAGTGATACATGGATACAGAGCTTGTCGGGCATCGTTCCAGCTGTAAACCAGGATCTTGTGAATATAAATCTGCAAAACCAAAACTACTAGCTGCCCGTGTAGAAAATAAGGGCACCCAGAGTTTAGGTTAAAACAATAAACTCCAGGTCAGTCATGTGACTGGTGTGAGAACTAAAACAGGTATTTAAAACTTTACTTTAGAAGAGAGTAATTCAAGGGACCACGCCGTATAACACGGAACAGGTTTCCTCCCAAGAATACCAGTGCATAGAATAAACAGCGCAATGCTTTTTCGAAAAATGAAGCTATTATAAGACCCAGGTCCCATCACACAATGCAACGCAAGTCGGAGGATAGGGTTTTCCCTTATAATAGCCAAATAATGCTTGATACGTTTAAAACAAATCATTTGATACTATAATAAGTGTATAGTGTCAAAACAATTTCAATCATAAATATCAATCATAGACGGCATAGGTACCATATATCATGTCGCCATACTAGTTCTACAAATAAAACCGCAATATCACGTATTGGAAATTGGATTTCCGTCATGAGTCGAGGCAAGGGGCAAGCTCCTCTCCGCGTTCGAGACACTCTAGCAAATGCCTCGGGACTACACACTCTGGGTAACCCCTGGATGCTTCAGGGCCGGTCCTCTCTTACGTTTGAGGATTAGTTATTCCTGAACACACGTTTCCCGGTCCTTACAGACCTAAAATCGAGGCGCCTCATCCAACAACCACATAGGCGAAAAGTATATAAATGTCAGGGCTGGTAAGTCACTGACACCACCAAAGCTAGAAAGAAACGTCGTGCTCTCCCTGCAGTCCTTATCCCGTTTTTAACTCATACCGAGGTGTGAGGCTTGTGAATCCACGTTATACACAAAGCTACGCCACAAAGGCCGTGCGTTGATCATCAACCACAAGACTTTGCTTTTCAACAGAAGCCTTGATCCATGCAACTCAGCATGCCACACAGGCAATTCATGCCATGCGATTGATATCTATCGATATATAACCTCTAAGCTCGTACGTCTCAGAGAATGGCGTTAAGCAAGAGAATAAATTCTCCGCCGCCAAACAGATATATATTTAACAGAAATCAATCAACACAGAATAAAATCCAATGTCAGACACACAATCCATTTATAAGTTCGTTCTGGGTCTGAACGAAACCGGAGGCACTTTCCTCGCATATCCATCGATCTCCAAGTACGTCTGGACGACCACCAACTATTTCCATCCTCTTGGGTGTACAGCCTAATCAGGATCATCAGTAATTATCCAGACAATGTGAAGACTTCCGGTCTTCGACCACCGTCATCATCTTCGACTTATCGTCGAATCGGTTATTCAGAATGGGTATAAACCCGGCCTTCCCGAACAACCCGCGTATATTAAAAACAAATGTTACACAAACACAACATACGCCTCATTCCAACTCATCAGTCACCAACCGTAACTCAGCAACAGAGCAATTCCCCAAATATTAACCCCGAAGGCCGAAACCAACATCAGATCAATACCCAGGAAACCATTCTTCTTAACTAACCTACAGCTAGTTTCCAAATTTCACATTCTTAGGGAAAAGTTCCCATTAATTTTATCCAAGATAAATTCTTTGAATTTATTCTTTAATCTTCCTTTGGATGTCATTTCAAACCAAATTATGGTTTTCCAAACTAGTCGAGATTAGCGAACCACACCGAAGTAATTATTTATTTTATTTCCCAATCCCAACCTATTCATCCCATGAAGAAAAACTGGTAATACTCCATATCTAACACCGTGGTGTTATCGGTAAAATTAATTACCATTTCACGTTCAAATCTAATTAAAGATTTAACTATCTCTTTGGAGCAAAACTGGTAATACTCCATCCTCGCTCATTTTCCAAATTTGATAATTTAGATTATCAATTCACATTTCAATCTAATTGCAGATTCATTAAAACTCCTTTTACTTGGTTAAAGAACTAGTGTTATTTAAAACACAGTTCACGATAAACCCAAATCACATTCTATTTATTATCAGGTTAAAGAACAAGTGTTGTTTAATACCCTGTTCACGATAAACCCACAAATTAATTCTATTTACAACCCAATTCAAATCCAATTTATTTATTTAAAAATAAATGGGTTTAATTTTAGTTCAAAACTAGTTCATTTCGATAAAAATCTATTTTTATCTTTACAAATGTGGGATTTTTCATCCCTGTTCTTCACAAATCATTTCTTATGATTTTACACAAATTATTACTATTTTTGATAATTTTATCAAGGCCCGTACAGTCGATTTCCAACAATGGCCACCGAACTACACTTACCCCGACCTTTTCCAAATTTGATTTGGACGTATCTCCAAATCCAACCGTTAGATTTCAAATTTATTTTATTAGTTAGAAAGCTCTTTTCGTTACGAACCCAATGGTTCCAGTTTTAGGAGAATCCGACGGTCGGATCTCCCGTAATGTCCGTTCGAAGTCAATGGTCGAAATTTACGAACTGTCGCGGCGCGGCGCGTTCTATTCAGGCCATTATATTATATGTATAATATATATAATACATATTTCGTCGATTACTATTTAAAACGAATTTTATAAATAGTTTTAAATTCGTTTCAAAAACATTTCAACTTCTATTTCCAATTCAAATCAAAATTGAAATTTTCCTTATAGATTCGGTTTAAAATTCATTTAAATTCAATTCAAATTTCAATTCAATTTGAATTCATTTTCTATTCAATTCAATTCGAAATCGTTTTCTATTCAATTCAATTCAAATTCGTTTTCTATTCAATTCAATACAAATTCGTTTTCTATTCGATTCAATTCAAATTCCTTTTCTATTCGATTCAATTCAAATTCCTTTTCTATTCGATTCAATTCAAATTCCTTTTCTATTCAATTCAATTATAAAAACGAATATAATCGATATAAATATCGTTCGCGTCAAAATAGCGCATCTCTAATCAACACGGCTTTATATATTTCAATAATTCTGTTATTCTATTCAACAAATGAATATTTATTCTATTCAATACGTGAATCTATATTTTTGTCAACACATAACTAATCTCAACGAATGAGTACTGTCCACGTGTGACTATCTTTGTTGTTTAATATATTTTATAAAAAAATTGGTATCTATCGTTTGATTTCCAATCAGACTCCAACCGTAAACTAGTAAGAGAACGATTCCCTGAATATTAACCCCGAAGGCCGAAACCAACATCAGATCAATATCCAGGAGACCACTCATCTTATCTATTTTCCAGTTAGTTTCTAATTTTATATCTAATAAAGACGTAAATTTTATTGTTAAAATATTTCGTTCAACACATGACTAATCTCAACGGATGAGTACGGTCAACACATGAACCTTTATTTTATAATATAAAGATGTAAATTTTATTGTTAAAATATTTCGTTCAACACATGACTAATCTCAACGGATGAGTACTGTCAACACATGAACCTTTATTTTATAATATAAAGATGTAAATTTTATTGTCAAAATATTTCGTTCAACACATGACTAATCTCAACGGATGAGTACTGTCAACACATGAACCTTTATTTTATAATATTCTTTATCTTCTAAATTGGAATGAGGCCCAATCTATTACCATACAAAGTTAATTATATGGATTCCATACAACACATGTATATAATAGCAACGACAAATAATCAACCATCATCCAAAGTGCACTACACTGTATAAGCATCAAATATAGATATCTAACGCTTATAACAGCCTGCCAATCCATCGATCGACATACAACTAATTATTGGAATCAGTGTATGCCGTATTTTATCCCAATACCCGTGTGGGGTTTCAAATCAACAAACATAGATTTTTATTTGTGCAGTTGGGCGATGTGTAAAATTTATCGTCGTAATTAATATCAATCAAATCAGTGTACATAAACAAACCGTCTGGTTTGTAAATGAATATTTTATTTTATTCACACACACGTTAAAAATTATATTTTTAACGATAAAATATTTTATTTTAACACATGAATTTCTATTCAGTTCATTTACAAATTAAAAATGATATTTTTATTTTTCTAACTTACTTTAGAAAATTTCGGTGGCATAACGGCACGATACTAGAAACGGTACAAGGCCTAGCCTTATCCCCGGTCTAGTGAAGGCCCACGCCATTCACACATCAATCAAATCAATTTCCATTTCACCAAACAATCAAATTCCAATCAAATAATCTAACCAACTACACAACCAAACAAACAAGTCCATGGTCTGTCGGGTGCTACTAAACACCATCTGCATCCTAGTATATATAATAATATAACTAGAAAAAGAAAATTAAAAGGTGAGAAGTTCTCACCGATAGCTAATCCAATACCACGACTCTTCTAATGTAGGAAATCATCATTGTTCTCGCCTTTTGTCACTTTCGTTGCCCGCTTTCACTACATATATAAAAATCACATTTTTATATTGTTGCCATGTATATAAAAATTATATTTTTATACTATTATAATATAGAAAAAAATTCTATTTTTACATCGCTACTATATAGATAAAAATTCTATTTTTACATCGATGTTAATAGAATAAAGATTATATTTTTATTACTCTACATGAATAAAAATCACATTCTTACTATCATACCTATATAAAAATTATATTTTTAATATGTCACTAGTATAAAAATTATATTTTAACTTCTCCATTATATAAAAATCGCATTTTTAACCTTCTACCATAATAAAGATTAAACCTTTAATATAAATACTATATAAAACCCCAATTTTTATCAACTAACAACCCTTTCCTTTCATTGCTATATGTATAAACTGATTTCATTTATTCAAAACTGATTTTAACAAAGTTTTAAATTTAAATAAAATCAGAATTTAAAAAGAAAACTCACCCTCTTGCTTTATTCACGTCGAACTTAGTTGGAGGACTGCTGGGGGGGTGAACGCTGACGCGAGGTGGAGGGGGTGTTACTGTCGACCGGAGGGGAAGGAGGAGCAGGTGGTGCGGCGGACAGGGCCCACGGCGTCGTGGATTGGGCTTGGGGGGGAGGGGGTTTCGGGAACGTCGAACTGAAGGGAAGAGGAAGGGAGAGAGGGGGAAGCGGATCGAGGAGGGCCTGGCGCCAGTAACGGCGGTGCGGTGGTGAGGAGGGAGGCTGGACGAGGATCGACATCGGGTTTTCTCTTCTTCTTTTTTTCATCTGATTTGGGAAAAGAGAAACGGGGGGCTCTATATAAATATATGTATTTATTATTAATTTAACCCTAAAAAGCAACTTTTATTTTCGACCTCGAAACGAGGCCCACCGGCTGTCATCCATAGCTAATTACCCCTATTCCAAACACAATGGGATATATATCGTAAGCTAATTCGATTATTTCGATCAGTTTTCGTCAAAATCAACATATAACTCTATATATTGAATTTGAACGCGCATTTCAATTTACCGGGGTCACATACGAACTCTATAAATCCCAGAAAAATATTTTCTAGCTTCGTATTGACGATACGGTCCTAACGAAACTAGTTTCGTCGAATTCTGAGGCCGTTGGAAAAATGGCCATTTTCCAGTCGATTAAAATCAACTGAAACTGGTCAAACGCGTTTTCCTTTGCCACGCTCACATATTGAATCGAAAAATTATGAAATTTAAAACCTAACAATAATTTGACATCGCGGATCCAACAAAAGTGGTTTCGTCGAAATCCGAGGTCGTTTGCAAAATTCCCATATTTAAGGGCCTGAATTCCATAGCGACTATTCAGAATTTTCAACTGGACATATCTTTTGATTCCCGCTATGAAATCTTGATTTTTCAGATTCGTTGGAAAGATATTCTCAATTAGATTCTATTATTTTTGGTTTCACTAAAATCCGGTTTATTTTGCACCCGGTACATTCAATTGAAGTTTGAAATTGAATTATCGAACTACCGCGCCATTTTAGTTCCTTTTATAATTATATATAATTATTTATATTCTAACGAAGACGTATATAAATATATTCATTCGAATTCTATTCAAAATAAATTTCTCGTCGATATTATTTAAAATAACCTATTTTAAATGTTCAAAATTCGTCGAAGTTGCCAAAACAAAAATTTTATACTGGCTTGCATTTCCAAGCTATTATAAGACCCGGGTCCCATCACACAATGCAACGCAAGCCGGAGGATAGTGTTTTCGCTTATAATAGCCAAATATGCTTGATACGTGAAATTTCATCTTATATTATTACTATAAGTGAAGAAAACAATTTCAAATATAAATGTATCAATCATAAACGGCATGGGTACCATATATCATGCCGCCAATACTAGGCTCTACAATCAAAGCCGCAAAATGTCATATTTGGAAATTGGATTTCCATCATGGTGTCTCCTGATTCGAAAGATCGATCGCGTAGTGCCATCTACAACAGCTTACGTCTCAGCGAGAGAAAACACCGTAATGCACATCCGCACTTTTGGGAAATCGAGTATCACTGCGGCTTACGTCTCGGCGAGAGAAAACACCGCTTACCCTATCCCTCTGAGCACTAAGCTCAATCTCGGTCAACCGAATCCACGACACCACTAAGGTGCCCATCCTCTAAAAAGCATACCGATCAAACCATTAGTTTACCACCATACCGGGGTGTGAGGCTCGCGAATCAACGCTATACACAAAGTCGTGCTATATTAAAGCTGCGCTTTGATCATCATCCACCAAACTTTGCTTTTCAACAAAAGTCTAGATCACTGCATCTCAGCATGCCACACTATCAATCCATATCGTACCACTGATTTCTGCCAATATATAACCTCTGAGCTCGTATGTCTCAGAGAAGGGCGTTAAGCAAGAGAATAAATTCTCCGCCGCCAAAAAGATATATATTTAGCAGAGATCAACGAATACAATATAAAGGAATACAATGTTAGACGCACCATCCATTTACAAATCCGTTCTAGGTCTGAACGAAACCGGAGGCACTTTCCTCTCATATCCGTCGGTCTCCAAGTACGTCCGGACGACTACTACTTTAGTCCCCTTCATGGTAGCTACTCCCATCGTGAGCATCAGTAGCACCCATCCATTCGATGTGAAGATCGTCGGCCTTGCACCGTCTTCAATCTCTTCGACTTATCGTCGAATCAGTTATTCAGAATGGGTTATACCCGGCCTTTCTGAATAACTCGCGTATCATAATCAACAAGTGCTATAAAACACAATATACGCCTCATTCCAATTCAGAATATTCTTTTATTCAGATATTCACACTCCTAGGGAAAGGTTCCCATTAATTTTATCAAAGATAAATTCTTTTAAATTTATTCTTTAATCTTCCTTTGGATATCATTTCAAACCAGCTTATGGTTTTCCAAACTAGTCGAGATTAGCGAACCACACCGAAGTAATTATTTATTTTATTTCCCAATCCCAACCTATTTATCCCATGGAGCAAAACTGGTCATACTCCATATCTAACACCACGGTGCTATCGGTAAAGTTAATTACCATTTCACGTTCAAATCAAATTAAAGATTTAACTATCGTTAGGAGTAAAACTGGTGATACTCCCCTTTCGATCATTTTCAAATTTTGATAATTTAAATTATCAATTCATATTTCAATCTAATTAAAGATTCATTAAAACTCCTTTTACTGGGTTAAAGAACTAATGTCATTTAAAACACAGTCCACGATAAACCCAAATCACATCCTATTTCAATTCCAATTAAATATATTAGAAATTCTAGTTATTTAAAACCCATTTCAAATTCAATTTATTTATTTCAAAAATAAATTGATTTTAATTCTAGTCCAAAACAAGTTCATTTTGATAAAAATCTATTTTTATCTTTTCAAATATGGAGTTTTTCATCCCAGTTTTTCCCAAATCATTTCTTATGATTTTACACAAATTATAGATATTTTTAATTATTTAATCAAGGCACGTACAGTCGATTTCCATCTACGGCCATCGAACTGCACTTACAACGACCTTTTCTGAAATTGATTTGGACATATCTCCAAATCCAACCGTTAGATTTCAAATTTCTAATATTCATTGGAAAGCTCTTTTCGATAAGAACCCAACGCTTCTGGTTTCAGGAGAATCCGACGGTCGGATCTCCTGTAACGCCAATTGGAAGTCAATGGTCGAAATTCGCGAACTGTCGCAGCGCGGCGCGTTCTATTCAGGCCATTATATTATATATATAATATATACTTCATCGATTTCCTTTTAAAAACGAATTTTATAAATCGTTTTAAATTCGTTTTCAAAACGATTTCAACTTCATTTCAAATTCAAATCAAAATTGATTTTTTTCCAATATAATTTCGTTTTAAATTCATTTCAAATTGATTTCAATTCAAATTCGATTCTATTCAATTTCAATTCGAATTCCTTTCTATTAAATTTCAATTCGAATTCATTTTCTATTCAATTCAAATTCATTTTATATTCAATTCAATTCGAATTCGTTTTCAATTCTATATAATTCGAATTCATTTTCAATTCTATACAATTCGAATTCATTTTCATTTCTATTCAATTCATATTCATTTTCAATTCTATACAATTTGAATTCATTTTATATTCAATTCAATTCGAATTCGTTTTCAATTCTATACAATTCAAATTCATTTTCAATTCTATACAATTCGAATTCATTTTATCATCAATTCGAATACGTTTTATATTCAATTCAATTCGAATTCGTTTTCAACTCTATACAATTCGAATTCATTTTCATTTCTATTCAATTCATATTCATTTTATATTCAATTTAATTCGAGTTTGTTTCTATTCAATTCAATTCGAATTCGTTTTCAATTGTATACAATTCGAATTCGTTTTATATTCAATTCGAATTCGTTTTCAATTCTATACAATTCGAATTCATTTTCAATTCTATACAATTCAAATTCATTTTCATTTCTATTCAATTCAAATTCATTTTCAATTCTATACAATTCGAATTCATTTTATATTCAATTCAATTCGAATTCGTTTTATATTCAATTCATTTCGAATTCGTTTTCAATTCTATACAATTCGAATTCATTTTCAATTCTATACAATTCAAATTCATTTTCATTTCTATTCAATTCAAATTCATTTTATATTCAATTCAATTCGAATTCATTTTATATTCAATTCAATTCGAATTCGTTTTCAATTCTATACAATTCGAATTCGTTTTATATTCAATTCAATTCGAATTTGTTTTATATTCAATTTTCATTATAAAAACGAATATAATCGATATAAATATCGTTCGCGTCAAAATAGCGCATCACTAATCAACACGGCTTTATATTTTACAATAACTTTGTTATTCTATTCAACAAATGAATCTATATTTCTTTTCAACACGTGAATCTATATTTCTTTCACCACATGACTATTCTCAACAAATGAGTATTGTCAACACGTTAATCTTTATTTTATAATATTCTTTATTTTTCCCAATTGGAATGAGGCCCAATCAATTACCATATAATGTTAATTATATGGATTCCATACAACACATGTATATAATAACAACGATAAATAATCAACCATCATCCAAAGTGCACCACACAACTGCATAAGCATTAAATATATATAATGAACGCTTACACCGTCTGTCGACCAATCGATCGACATACAATTTAATAATTGGGATGTGTGTATGCCAAATATCATCCCAACACCCGTGTGGGGTTTCAAACAATCAAACACAGATTTTATTTGTGCAGTTGGGCGATGTGTAAAATTTATCGTCCCAATCAATTTCAGTCAAATGTGTGTATATAAACAAATCGTTCGATTTGTTTATATTTATTTTAAATACCTGTTAAAAATTCTATTTTTAAATATAAAATATTTTCCACTATAAAATATTTTATTTCATTTCACATCACATCACACAATCAACTACACATCAAAATCAAACAAACAAGCATACAAGCCGTCCATGGTCTGTGGACGACGGGTGTTGGGTGCTACTAAACACCGTCTGCATCCTAGTATATATTTCAACTAGAAATAGAAATAAAAGTGAGGAGTTATCACCTTGGGGTTCCACTCCGCCATTTCATTTCTGAACGGTTCGGATTCGTTCGAAATTCCAACGTATCTCTTTTTCACTGTTCATATATAAAAATCACATTTTTAATAAGATAAAAATATAATCTTTTCTCAACTCTTCTACATAAAAATCTTATCTTCACCTAGTCTAAAAATATTCCTTAATACAATAAAAATCATATTTTTATCTCACTAAAAATCGCATTTTTATATAGCTAAAAATCTCAACTTTAAACCAACAAAGATTATATTTCTAAACTAGCAAAGATTATATTTATAAACTAACAAAGATTATATTTTAAAACGATATTCATACAATAAAAATCATATCTTTACTAAGTTAAATCAAATCTTTTATATTTAAAAATCATTTCTTTTTGTTTATAAAAATTCAATCTTTACATTTATAAAAATTCGATCTTTACTTGAATAAAAATCTAATCTTTACTTGCTAATGAATAAATAAAAATCATTACTTTAGGAGATTAAAAATCAAAGAGTTTCGTATATAAAATCAAAGCTTTTATATATAAATTATATAGTATTATTTTCATAAAATCATAGCATAAACTAAAAAAAATAAGTGAATTAAAAACTCACGTCATTTTCTTTTTGGATCCAAGAGCTAGGGGGAAGCTGTCGTTGTTCTGAATCGGAGAAGGGGGAGGCGGGGTTAGCGGCGTCGGGGTCCAGCCGTGGTCGGGGGTGATGCAAGAAGCAGCGGCTCTAGGGTTGGTGGGGGGCCATGAAGTGGAGCGACGGTTTGGGCTGTGGGGTGTTTCGGGTTCGGTTTCCAGAAGAGGGAGAGACGAGGGGGAGGGGGCCAGCGGAGATCGACGGAGGGGGCACGCCATGCTCCGGCGGTGGCGACTCGCTAGGAAGGGCGCAGGCCGAGATCCAGTTTCATTTTTCTATTTTATTTTTCTGATCGGGGAAAATAACGAGGGGGGTTATATGAAAAGAAAATGTTTTTTTATATTTTTTTTATTTTTATTTAATTCTCCCCTAAATATTGATTTTCCTTTCGAACTCTAAACGGGACCCAACGACTGTCGTCCCTAGCTATTTAACCCCATTCCGAACACAATGGGATATGTATCGTAAGCTGATTCGACTGTTTCGATCAGTTTCCGTCAAAATCAAAATATAACTCTATATATTGAATTTGAACGCGCATTTCAATTTACCGGGGTCACATACTAACTCGAAAAATTCCAAAAAAATATTTTCTAGCTTCGTATTGACGATACGGTACTAACAAAACTAGTTTCGTCGAATTCTGAGACCGTTTGAAAAATGGCCATTTTCCAGTCGATTAAAATCAACTAAAACTGGTCAAGCGCGTTTTCCTTTGCCACGCTCACATATTGATTCGAAAGTTTATGAAAATTGGAATCTAGCAATAACTTGACGTCACGGATCCAACAAAATTGGTTTCGTCGAAATCCGAGGTCGTTTGCAAAATTTCCATTTTTAAGGGCCAGAATTCCATAGCGACTATTCTGAAAATTCATTTGGCCATAACTTTTGATTCCCGCTATAAAATTTCAATTTCCCAGATTCGTTAGAAAGGTATCCTCAATTAGATTCCATTATTTTTGGTTTCGCTAAAATCCGGTTTATTTTGAATCCTGCACATTCATTTGAACTTTGAAATCGAATTATCGAACTACCGCGCCATTTTCAATTCCTTTTATAATTTAAAATAAATATTTATATTCTAATGACGATCTATATAAATATATACGTTCTAATTCTATTCAAAATAAATTTCTCGTCATTATTATTTAAAATAATCCATTTTAAATATTCAAAATTCATTAAATTCGCCAAAATAAAAATTTTAAATTGGTTCAGAATTTCCGGGTTGTTACAATCTCCCCCACCTAAAACTTTTCGTCCCCGAAAAGGAACGAAGCCGAAAGTTGTTTTACAAATCAACTCAACTTCCACTTTTTCCGTTACGGCTTAAGATCTTCAAATTTTCAGTTTCTAAGAATTTTTCAAATTTTAAAAAATTTGGCTGACACCCTAAATTTTCGAAAAATTTCGCCATAACCTCCCCTACACCGGGGACTTCGGGATATTTCATATAGCCTCCCATGGCCTCTTCAATCCAAAAGAAAAAGAAAAGGCTAAGCGGCTCATAAAATCACCCAAACTCAAGAAATTAGTAAACATGTACCTATTTGTCGGGCAAACAATTTTATTCCTCTGCTCTAGCCTCCTTGCAATGGCCTGTTCACACATATATATGTATATGCATGAATTTGCAAATAATTTTCAATACAGTTCAAATTTTGGTTCAATTTGGCCTGAATCCACCGTTCATTCATATAACGGTTTAAATGAATAATCACACAACAAATCCATCAATCAATTAGTGAATTAACGTTTAAAATTCATAATTTTGATATATAGTCAGAAAATCATGTTTTTGATGTCAAATCACAACAAATAAGTCCTATCTAGTTTTGGTTCTCACACCAGTCTAACGGAATATATAGATATCTCACTTTCGAAACTCGAACACAGACCTTGATGATGGTGCACCGATCATCAGAATCATCTCCGGGCGACTAAAGTGTGATTTTATATCTATCCAGTATATTAAAACTTTGAATACATGTTTGCAAGGCGTATATGCAAAATCTTTATATATTGGATTGTCCAAATTCAAAATAAAATAAATATTCAAATACGAATAATTGAATAAAATTTTCAAAACAAAAGTGGTTTTCATTTTTATTTCAAAAATATACTCTTCACACTCGTTCCAGGATACTACTGATCCTATCTCTAACGAGTCATTCTTATTGGATATTTCTAATCCAATATCTGATGAATTCTTCCGTTCGGTTCTAATGTGTCTTGTTCTCGAGCTCTGTAAACCAAAGCTCTGATAACAACTGTGATAACCCGTAACTTCCCCGTTAAGGAAAGCCCGGATTACCTTGAGAACACGACAAAATAGAACGCAAACAGAAGAACATTTCATTGCTTATTACAACAATTCCATCAGAATACAAGAATTTATAGAGTATGAATAAATATTACATAGAAAAATATCAGAGATTTAAATTACATTTAAATACATTGCAGCGGAAAACAATACAAAGCACAACTGAAAGTAATACACGGATACAGAGCTTTCCGAGCATCGTTCCAGCTGTAAATCAGGATCCTGTGAATATAAATCTGCAAAACCAAAACTACTAGCTGCCCGTGTGGAAAATAGGGGCACCCAGAGTGTGACGGCAAGGAATTTCGCTCGGTCCGAACCAGTCGCTAAACCGACCCAGACCGTTCGAGACGCCCTATCGTTTTTTTTGTTTTTTTTTTATTTTCTGCTGGAATGATTTTGAACGTGGGGGGGGGGCATCGGTTATAAGGGGAGGAAGGGGGTTTTCTTTTTTATTTAGTTTTATTTATTATTTTTCGAATCTTTTCTAATTTAAAATCGAATCTTTTCTAATTTAAAATCGAATTATCGAACTAGCGCGCCATTTTCAATTCTATTTATAATTATATATAATTATTTATATTCTAACGACGACGCGTATAATATATACGTTCGAATTATATTCAAAACAAATTTCTCGTCGATATTATTTAAAATAATTCATTTTAAATGTACAAAATTGCCAAAATAAAAATTTCAAACTGGCCCAGATTTTCGGGTTGTTACACAGAGTTTAGGTAAAAACAATAAACTCCAGGTCAGTCATGTGACTGGTGTGAGAACTAAAACAGTTATTAATCTTTGTTTTTAAAGTTAGGTAAATCAAGGGACCACGCCGTATAACACGGAACGGGTTTCCTCCCAAGAATACCAGTGCAGAAAACAAATAGCGCAATGCTAAATAAAGAACAATGAAGCTATTATAAGACCCAGGTCCCATCACACAATGCAACGCAAGCCGGAGGATATGGTTTTCCCTTATAATAGCCAAATATGCTTGATACGTGAAATTTCATCTTATATTATTACTATAAGTGAAGAAAACAATTTCAAATATAAATGTATCAATCATAGACGAAATGGGTACCATATATCAAACCGCCAATACTAGGCTCTACAATCAAAACCGCAAAATGTCATATTTGGAAATTGGATTTCCATCATGGTGGATCCTGATTCGAAAGATCGATAGCGTAGTGCCATCTACAATGGCTTATGTCTCAACGATAGAAAACACCGTAATGCACATCCGCACTTTTGGGAAATCGAGTATCACTGCGGCTTACATCTCGGCGAGAGAAAACACCGCTTACCCTATCCCTCTGAGCACTAAGCTCAATCTCGGTCAACCGAATCCACGACACCACTAAGGTGCCCATCCTCTAAAAAGCATACCGATCAAACCATTAGTTTACCACCATACCGGGGTGTGAGGCTCGCGAATCAACGCTATACACAAAGTCGTGCTATATTAAAGCTGCGCTTTGATCATCATCCACCAAACTTTGCTTTTCAACAAAAGTCTAGATCACTGCATCTCAGCATGCCACACTATCAATCCATATCGTACCACTGATTTCTGCCAATATATAACCTCTGAGCTCGTATGTCTCAGAGAAGGGCGTTAAGCAAGAGAATAAATTCTCCGCCGCCAAAAAGATATATATTTAGCAGAGATCAACGAATACAATATAAAGGAATACAATGTCAGACACACCATCCATTTACAAGTCCGTTCTAGGTCTGAACGAAACCGGAGGCACTTTCCTCTCATATCCGTCGATCTCCAAGTACGTCCGGACGACTACTACTTTAGCCCCCTTCAAGGTAGCTACTCCCATCGTGAGCATCGGTAGCACCCATCCATTCGATGTGAAGATCGTCGGGCTTGCACCGTCTTCAATCTCTTCGACTTATCGTCGAATCAGTTATTCAGAATGGGTTATACCCGGCCTTTCTGAATAACTCGCGTATCATAATCAACAAGTGCTATAAAACACAATATGCGCCTCATTCCAATTCAGAATATTCTTTTATTTAGATATTCACACTCCTAGGGAAAGGTTCCCATTAATTTTATCAAAGATAAATTCTTTTAAATTTATTCTTTAATCTTCCTCTGGGTATCATTTCAAACCAGCTTATGGTTTTCCAAACTAGTCGAGATTAGCGAACCACACCGAAGTAATTATTTATTTTATTTCCCAATCCCAACCTATTTATCCCATGGAGCAAAACTGGTCATACTCCATATCTAACACCACGGTGCTATCAGTAAAGTAATTACCACGTTCAAATCTAATTAAAGATTTAACTATCGCTAGGAGTAAAACTGGTGATACTCCCCTTTCGATCATTTCCAAATTTTGATAATTTAAATTATCAATTCATATTTCAATCTAATTAAAGATTCATTAAAACTACTTTTACTGGGTTAAAGAACTAATGTCATTTAAAACACAGTCCACGATAAACCCAAATCACATCCTATTTCAATTCCAATTAAATATATTAGAAATTCTGTTTATTTAAAACCCATTTCAAATTCAATTTATTTATTTCAAAAATAAATTGATTTTAATTCTAGTTCACAATTAGTTCATTTTGATAAAAATCTATTTTTATCTTTTCAAATATGGAGTTTTTCATCCCAGTTTTTCCTAAATCATTTCTTATGATTTTACACAAATTATAGATATTTTTAATTATTTTATCAAGGCCCGTACGGTCGATTTCCATCTACGGCCATTGGACTACACTTACAATGACCTTTTCTGAAATTGATTTGGACATATCTCCAAATCCAACCGTTAAATTTCAAATTTCTAATATTCATTGGAAAGCTCTTTTCGATACGAACCCAACGGTTCCGGTTTCAGGAGAATCCGACGGTCGGATCTCCCGCAACGCCAATTCGAAGTCAATGGTTGAAATTCGCGAACTGCCGCAGCGCGGCGCGTTCTATTCAGGCCATTATATTATATATATAATATATACTTCGTCGATTTCCTTTTAAAAACGAATTTTATAAATCGTTTTAAATTCATTTTCAAAACGATTTCAACTTCATTTCAAATTCAAATAAAAATTGAATTTTTCCAATATAATTTTGTTTTGAATTCATTTCAAATTGATTTCAATTCAAATTCGATTATATTCAATTTCAATTCGAATTCCTTTCTATTCAATTTCAATTCGAATTCATTTTCTATTCAATTCAAATTCATTTTATATTCAATTCAATTCGAATTCGATTTCAATTCTATATAATTCGAATTCATTTTCAATTCTATACAATTCGAATTCATTTTCATTTCTATTCAATTCATATTCATTTTCAATTCTATACAATTCGAACTCATTTTATATTCAATTCAATTCGAATTCGTTTTCAACTCTATACAATTCGAATTCATTTTCAATTCTATACAATTCGAATTCATTTTATCTTCAATTCAATTCGAATTCGTTTTATATTCAATTCAATTCGAATTCGTTTTCAATTCTATAGAATTCGAATTCGTTTTCAATTCTATACAATTCGAATTCATTTTCATTTCTATTCAATTCAAATTCATTTTATATTCAATTCAATTCGAATTTGTTTCTATTCAATTCAATTCGAATTCGTTTTCAATTCTATACAATTCAAATTCGTTTTATATTCAATTCAATTCGAATTCATTTTCAATTCTATACAATTCGAATTCATTTTCAATTCTATACAATTCGAATTCATTTTCATTTCTATACAATTCGAATTCATTTTCATATCTATTCATTTCAAATTCATTTTATATTCAATTCAATTCGAATTCGTTTTATATTCAATTCAATTCGAATTCGTTTTCAATTCTATACAATTCGAATTCGTTTTCAATTCTATACAATTCGAATTCATTTTCATTTCTATTCAATTCAAATTCATTTTATATTCAATTCAATTCGAATTCGTTTTATATTCAATTAAATTCGAATTCGTTTTCAATTCTATACAATTCGAATTAGTTTTATATTCAATTCAATTCGAATTCGTTTTATATTCAATTTTCATTATAAAAACGAATATAATCGATATAAATATCGTTCGCGTCAAAATAGCACATCACTAATCAACACGGCTTTATATTTTACAATAACTTTGTTATTCTATTCAACAAATGAATCTATATTTCTTTACAACACATGAATCTATACTTCTTCCACCACATGACTAATCTCAACAAATGATTACTGTCAACACGTTAGTCTTTATTTTATAATATTCTTTATTTTTCCCAATTGGAATGAGGCCCAATCAATTACCATATAATGTTAATTATATGGATTCCATACAACACATGTATATAATAACAACGATAAATAATCAACCATCATCCAAAGTGCACCACACAACTGCATAAGCATTAAATATATATAATTAACGCTTACACCGTCTGTCGACCAATCGATCGACATACAATTTAATAATTGGGATTAGTGTACGCCAAATATCATCCCAACATCCGTGTGGGGTTTCAAACAATCAAACACAGATTTTGTTTGTGCAGTTGTCGATGTGTAAAATTTATCATCCCAATCAATATCAGTCAAATGTGTGTATATAAACAAATCGTTCGATTTGTTTATGTTTATTTTAAATACCTGTTAAAAATTCTATTTTTAACTATAAAATATTTTCCACTATAAAATATTTTATTTCATTTCACATCACACAATCAACTACACATCAAAATCAAACAAAAAAGCATACAAGCCGTCCATGGTCTGTGGACGACGGGTGTCGGGTGCTACTAAACACCGTCTGCATCCTAGTATATATTTCAACTAGAAATAGAAATAAAAGTGAGGAGTTCTCACCTTGGGGTTCCACTCCGCCATTTCATTTCTGAACGGTTCGGATTCGTTCGAAATTCCAACGTATCCCTTTTTCACTGTTCATATATAAAAATCACATTTTTAATAAGATAAAAATATAATATTTTCTCGACTCTTCTACATAAAAATCTTATCTTCACCTAGTCTAAAAATATTCCTTAATACAATAAAAATCATATTTTTATCTCACTAAAAATCGCATTTTTATATAGCTAAAAATCTCAACTTTAAACCAACAAAGATTATATTTCTAAACTAACAAAGATTATATTTCTAAACTAACAAAGATTATATTTTAAAACGATATTCATACAATAAAAATCATATCTTTACTAAGTTAAATCAAATCTTTTATATTTAAAAATCATTTCTTTTTGTTTATAAAAATTCAATCTTTACATTTATAAAAATTCGATCTTTACTTGAATAAAAATCTAATCTTTACTTGCTAATGAATGAATAAAAATCATTACTTTAGGAGATTAAAAATCAAAGAGTTTCATATATAAAATCAAAGCTTTTATATATAAATTATATAGTATTATTTTCATAAAATCATAGCATAAACTAAAAAAAGTAAGTGAATTAAAAACTCACATCATTTTCTTTTAAGATCCAAGAGCTACGGGGGAAGCTGTCGCTGTTCTGAATCGGAGAAGGGGGAGGCGTGGTTAGCGGCGTCGGGGTCCAGCCGTTTTCGGGGGTGATGCAAGAAGCGGCGACTCTAGGGTTGGTCGGGGGGGCCATGAAGTGGAGCGATGGTTCGGGCTGTGGGGGGTTTCGGGTTCGGTTTCCAGAAGAGGGAGAGGGAGAGACGAGGGGGAGGGGGCCAGCGTAGATCGATGGAGGGGGCACGCCATGCTCCGGCGGTGGCGACGCGCTGGGAAAGGCGCAGGCCGAGATCCAGTTTCATATTTCTATTTTATTTTTCTGATCGGGGAAAATAACGAGGGGGGGTTATATGAAAAGAAAATGTTTTTTTATATTTTTTTATATTTTTATTTAATTCTCCCCTAAATATTGATTTTCCTTTCGAACTCTAAACGGGACCCAACGACTATCGTCACTAGCTAATTACCCCCATTCCGAACACAATGGGATATGTATCGTAAGCTGATTCGACTGTTTCGATCAGTTTCCGTCAAAATCAAAATATAACTCTATATATTGAATTTGAACGCGCATTTCAATTTACCGGGGTCACATACTAACTCGAAAAATTCCAGAAAAATATTTTCTAGCTTCGTATTGACGATACGGTCCTAACAAAACTAGTTTCGTCGAATTCTGAGACCGTTTGAAAAATGGCCATTTTCCAGTCGATTAAAATCAACTGAAACTGGTCAAGCGCGTTTTCCTTTGCCACGCTCACATATTGATTCGAAAAATTATGAAAATTGGAATCTAGCAATAACTTGACGTTACAGATCCAACAAAAGTGGTTTTGTCGAAATCCGAGGTCGTTTGCAAAATTTCCATTTTTAAGGGCCAGAATTCCATAGCGACTATTCTGAAAATTCATTTGGCCATAACTTTTGATTCTCGCTATGAAATTTCAATTTCCCGGATTCATTAGAAAGGTATCCTCAATTAGATTCCATTATTTTTGGTTTCGCTTAAATCCGGTTTATTTTGAATCCTGCACATTCATTTGAACTTTTAAATCGAATTATCGAACTACCACGCCATTTTCAATTCCTTTTATAATTTAAAATAAATATTTATATTCTAATGACGATCTATATAAATATATACGTTCTAATTCTATTCAAAATAAATTTCTCGTCATTATTATTTAAAATAATCCATTTTAAATATTCAAAATTCATTAAATTCGCCAAAATAAAATTTTTTAATTTGCTCGGAATTTCCAGGTTTTTACAATTTGAGGAAGATATAATGAGATTTCAAAAATAAAGGAGATAAATGAATTTAAGGAAATGTATATTGGTATTTCCATATGGAAATGAAAGGGCTTGAGAAAATGAAATGGTATTTCCAGAATAAAAGGAGATTTTGTGAAATTATAACGATAATTTCAAAGTAAAGTGTAACAACCCGGAAAATCAGAACCAATTTAAAATTTTTATTTTTGCTATTTCAGTTAATTTTGAATAGTTAAAATAATTTATTTTAAATAGCAATAATTAAAAATTTATTTTAATCGAAGTTAGTGCGAATATATTTCTTTTAATTTCAAAAGGAATTAGAAATAGTACGGTAGTTTGAAAAGTCAAACTTGAACTTTGACCGAATGTACAGGATACAAAATTTAACGGATTTTAGTGAAGTCAAAAATATCTAAATCTATTTGAAAATATCTTTCCAACAAATCCCAAAAATCAAAATTTCATAGCGGAAATCAAAAGTTATGGCCAGTTGAATATTTAGAATAGTCGCTATAGTATAATTTATAGCCCGTATAAACGGTTATTTTACAAACAACCTCCATTTTCGATGAAACCACTTTTGTTGGATTTGGAATGTCAAATTATTGCTAGGTTTCAATTTCTAGAATTTTTCGAATTAATAAGTGAGTGTGGCAAAAGAAAATGTGTTTTGTCAATTTCAGTCAAATTTAATCGACTTGAAAATGGCCATTTTTCAAACGGTCTCCAAATTCGACGTAATTAATTGTGTTAGGACCGTATCTTCAAAACGAAGCCAGAAATAATTTTTCTGGAATTTTCAAAGTCCGTATGCGACCCCGATGAATTTAAATATACGATCGAATTAATTTAATAAAGGATTTAAATTTTAAATTAAAGAATTCAGGCCAAAAACAGTCGTTTGGGCTGACGGGACCTTGCCCATTAGTTCTAGAATATGGGCAATTAGGTAGAAACAACTCCTGTAGGACTGAAATTGGAGTTGTTAAGAATTTATGGATTTAATTGTAAAATTAGGAATAAAATATTATAAAATCCTTTTGTCCTTTTCCCAAAACCCTGAACTCCTTGCAGCCGCCGCCATCTCCTACTTCTCATAGCCGAAATTGCTCTTTCCATTAACCATTAAAATCCTCAATCCTTTCACCAAAACCCGTCCCACCTTTAGACTTTATTGTAGTACTTTTCCTTCTCTACAAATCCATACGGTGAACCCTACCTGAAACTGCAAATTTCAAGCACACCAGACCCGAGAACCCGACCCGTTTAAACTGCTGCCCTCCCCCCTAGGTGCGTGCGAGTTGGCCAAGGGTTGGACCCGCCTGTGCGCCATTCTTTCCCCGTCGAAGTGCCATCGTACGATCATCCTCTGGTGCTCCCAATCCGACGTAAAGTTGAACCCTAGGATCAAACCATTTGGGTTTGATAGTAGCCTTGAAACTGAATACGGAGGAAGAAGGGTATTCCCTTATTATTTTATTAATTTAATTTATTTAAAACATTTTTGATCAAAAATAAATCATAACTCATCTATATTGACTTAGAACTGAACATTTTTCGAAGCGTTGCAATCGTAGACACGAGATCTACGTTTCTAGACTAACGGGATCCAATTCTGAGTTGATTGAATTTTGGCCAAAAATTGCAGATCTTAACCATTCAGATTCAAATGACAGTGAGAAATCCTATTTTATTTTTATTATTATCTATTTTAAAATAATTAGAATAAATCATAATTGTATTCTCAATGATTCGCTGTATATTTCTACATGTTATGCTATGTGATTTGATATGTATGTGATGTGTTAATGTAGATCTGTCCATTTGGGTGATATTATGTTATAATTGAAATTTCCATAAAAATGAATCAAATATTTTGTTGTTAGTTTGTTGGATCAAAATATTCAACAAAAATATAGTATCACTTTTATTATATTTGGTTGGAATTATAATTGCCATAAAAAAATGAATCAAACATTTTTGGTTGTTATTTTGTTGAATCAAATATATTCAACAGAAATGGAGTATTACCTTTGTTATTGGATTGAATTAGAATTTTCAATCTAATAAAAATATCACAACTTTGTTAATGTTTGATTGAATTAGAATTTTCAATCAAATAAAAATATCACCTTTATTTATTACTTGATTGGATTAGAATTTTCAATCAAATAAAAGTATCAATTTTGTTATCGTTTGATTGAACTAGAATTTTCAATCAAAATAAAAATATCAATTTTGTTATTGTTTGATTGAATTAGAATTTTCAATCAAATAAAATATTGCTTTTGTTGTTATTGATTGAATTTGCAATAAAAATGAATAGAACATTTTTGTTGTTATTTTTGTTGAATCAAAATATTCAACAAAAATAAAGTATCACCTTTATTATATTTTATTAGCATTATATTTACAATTCAAAAAAAAAATCATTGTTGTTATTCGATTGAAATAGAATTTCCAACCAAAATGAAATGTACACTTTTGTTATTTGATTGATTTAGGATTTTCAATCAAAAAAAAGGGAATATCAAATTTTGACATTTTGTTGAATTAGAATATTCAACAAAAATGAAATATAAATTTCTATCATTTTATAGAATTATTATTAAAATAGAAATGTTCATGCTTTAGAAAAATAAGAAGAACATTACATTCAAAGGTTTACATTTCTAATGCAATGTTAAGAATAAGAAAATGTGCATGTTTTTAATCAAAACATGATTTCATTAAAAAAATACATCTTTAATGACAAGAATAGAAAAAGAGAAAATGTACATGTTTTTAATCAAAGCATGATTTTCATTAAAAATATACATTTTTAATGTAAAGTTAAAAATAAGAAAAGTATTCATATTTTAAAGTCAAAACATAATTAAACTAAAAATATTCTTTTTAATGTAATAGTAGGCAGTAAGAAAATGTGCAAGTTTTTAATCAAAACACGATTTCATTATAAATTTACATTTTTAAAGACAAGAATAGAAAAAGAGAAAATATACATATTTTTAATCAAAGCATGATTTTCATTAAAAATATACATTTTTAATGTGAAAAGAAAATGTCCATGTTTTAAATCAAAATATGTTTTTCATTAAAATATACATTTTTAATGTAATGTTGAAAATTGGAAAAAGGTACATGTTTTTAATCAAAACATGATTTCATTATAAACATACGTTTTAATGTAATATTAAAAATAATAGAAAAGATTCATGTTTTAAATTGCAAAACATGTTATACATTAAAATTACACTTTTAATGTGACATTAGAAAAACTAGGCAAGATTCATGTTTTAAGTTGCAAAACATGTCATACATTAAAATTTCACTTTTTAATGTAATAATAGGAATGTAGAAAAAAACATTTTTGCTTTAAAAAGAAAATATGTTTTACATTAAAAATTCACCTCTTAATGTAATAACAAAAGTTGGACAAACATTCATGTTTTCAAAATAAAACATGTTTCATTAAAACTTTGTTTTCAATGAAATGGATAAAATTTGCATTTATAATTACATCGCATATATTGGAATTTATATGTCTTGTTAAATTTGCATGTCTAATTACATCGCATATATTAGAATTTATATGTGTTGTTAAATTTGCATTTATAATTACATCGCATATATTAGAATTTATGTGCGTTGTTAAATTTGCATTTATAATTACATCGCATATATTAGAATTTATATGCGTTGTTAAATTTGCATGTATAATTACATCGCATATATTAGAATTTATATGCGTTGTTAAATTTGCATTTATAATTACATCGCATAGATTAGAGTGTATATGCATTGTCAAAATTTCATTTATATATTCTTTTATTTGGCATATTAAAAACGTTAGTGAATTCGTCGAATAGTTTATATATATATATATATATATATATATATATATATTAGAATTAAACGAATCGCGCGCGGTAGTTTGCATTTCGAAATCGTAACTTTAAACAATTGTACCGAAAGATCCAACCGTCGAATTTTCCCAAAACCAGAACCGTTAGGACTGCTTTGGGAAGATCTTTCCAACGATATAATTTTTTTTTAAAATCCAACAGTTAGATTTCGAGATAAGTGTAAATCAAATTTCGATAAAAACAACGCTAGGGCCACCCATCGACCCGAAGTGTCGTTAAATGAATTTGGCTATCTTTATATAAATAAAATAGTGATAAATCATTATTAAATATTATTAACGATATGAAATGATTTTAAACTATAAATATGCGAGGATCATTTGAAAAGCCTGAGTTAAATCTCATTTCAAATGATTATACGACGATCTAAATTGAAGATCTTAAACACGGCTATTGAAGACCGGCGATCTTCACATCGAAAGGATGACTACTGATGCCCGACATTGGTTAGCTACCAGTAAAGGGTTAAAGTGGTAGTTGTCCGAATGTACTTGTTGATTGTCCGGATATGCGAGCACCTCTCTTTCGTATTGGACGTACGGGACGAGGAATAAGGTGACTCCAGTTTCATTCAGACCCGGAATGGACTTGTAAATGGATGTTTGTCCGACATTGGATTTCATTTCATGTAATTAAATTGATTTCTATTTAATATATATCTATGGTGGAGGAGAATTTATTCTCTTGCTTAATACACTTCTTTAAGACGCATGAGCTCGAAGGTTATATATTGGTAGTTATCGATCGCATGGCATGAATTGTCAATGTGACATGGCAAGATGCAATTGATCGAGGCTTTTGTTGAAAAGCAGAGCCTTGTGGATGATGATCAAAGCATAGCCTATTTCAGCATAGCTTTGTGTATAACGTTACCTCGTGAGCCTCACACCTCGATTGAGTCAAAAAGGGACAAGGGAACGCAGGGAGTGCACACATTTCTTTCTAGCTAGAAGTGGTGTTTGGGTTTTTACAAGACCCGACATTTTTACTTATGTAGTTGATGGAATGAGGCGCCTCGGTTTTATTGGTCGATTGTAACCATTTTATAGGTTCAATAGGACCGGGAAGCATGTGTTCAGGAATTGCCAATCCATTAACGTTATTTGTGGACCAGCTCTGCAGTATCCAAGGGTTGCCCGTAGGTGTGATCCTGAGACATTGATAGAGTGTCTCGAATCGGTTAGCAGATCGTCCTTAGCCTTGACTCATGATGGAAACCCAATCTCCAATACGACATTACGGTTTTGATTGTAAACCTATATATGGTGACATAGTATATGGTAGTTATGCCGTTTAGGATTGATACATTTGCTTTGAAGTATTTTTAAAATATATTAGACACTATAATAATAGTAGAAATATTATTTTCTACGTATCAAGCATTTTTGAACATTATAAGGTAAAACTCTATCCTCCGGTTTGTGTTGCATTGTGTGATGGGACTTGAGTCTTATAATGATTTCATTTTCTAAAAAGCATTGCATTGTTTTTGAAATAAAATTTATTAAGCTTATGCACCGGCAATCTAATGGAGTAAACCCGTTCCGCATTAGCGGCGTGGTCCTATGATTAGCCATATTGTTAGTTAAGAAATATTTCTCATAACAGTCCCATGACTGACTCGTAGTTTGTTTCACTTTGCAAACTCGGGTGCCCTCTTTCCACTCGGGCAGCCAAATGATAGGTTTTAGGTATGGACCCATTCTGGACTGGAGCTTTTCTATGGAGAAGATGAAGAACCCTTTTAATTTTATCTTTCTATTTGCTTCTTGAGACATTTAGACATTTTGAGCATTGATGTATTTTGGTGGAGATTGAGACTCCATTTCTTTTCTTGTTTAGACTTCTATTTTGCTAAGTGTATCCTGTATTGCGTACTCTTATGTCTGTGATGTTATGCTGTGATGACCTTCTTATTTCCGCTGCAATGATTTATGTATTATGCTATTATCTGAGATCTGTTATTGCTGTAATAATGTTATGCTCCTATGATTATCCTTACTTTCGTACCACGGGAGTTTAGGGTCGTCACAGTTGGTATCAGAGCTAAAGGTTAACCTTAGCTTCGGAGTATAACATTTTTAGAACAATTCGTCTAGATAGAATCAACAATATTCTAAGACGAGTAGCTCATTAGAGATAGGATTAGTAATATCCTAGAATGAGCACAACAGAATAGCACATATTAAGCAGTCATTACATCATTATCATCTTATTATATGTCTATACTTTTAACCTTTCCTTTAAATTTATCATTTCTGATAGTCTGATTCTTTCCTTGATAGTAAAGAACTAACTGAGAAATGAGAACCAGAGCACGTACTAGAGCCTGAGGTAGAGGTGGGGCAAGGGGACCCATTAGAGACGAGACTCCTGTTGCTCAGAGACAGTCCTCTCCAGAGGCTGTGACACCACCTCCTCCCCCGCAGCCATTTGATTTGGACAAAATGTCCAAGAAATACAGAAATCTAGGGGGCGTATCCTTTACTGGTCAAGAGAATGTGATTGAGGCGCAAGCGTGCTGAAGAACTGTGAGAAAATCTTTGAAGGTTTGGAATTGGAGGATCAACGCAAGTGCTTCCTGGCAATATGGCTATTGAAGGACCAGGCTGAAATTTGGTGGGACACCGTCAAAATAGGAAACGATGTGGCCAACATGTCTTGGGATAGGTTCAAAGAGCCTTTCAATGAAAAGTATATCCCTCCACAGGAAGTTGAGAGGCTCCATGATCAATTCGCCAATCTGCAGCAGGGAGAGATGACCATTTCGGAATATTTGCGGAAGTTCGAGGAACTTTCTCTCTACGCTCTATAGCTAGTTCAGGAACCGGTGTAGAAGAACAAGAGATTTATCAACGACCTCTCCAAGAAGTACCTGAACAGAGTCACTGCTCACATCAAGCTCCCCTTCAATGAAATGATCGATATGGCTAACCGTTATGAGGATAATGATAGAAATGCACAGCAGGAGCGTGAAATGAACCAGAACAACAACAAAAGAAAGTAGGCTGATAAGAAAGCAGAGGCGATCGATTCTTCTACCGCCAAGCCCCAGGGGAAAAGAAAAGAGACAAGTCTAAGGTGAAGTGCTTCACTTGTCGGAAGATGGGGCATTTTGAATATGAATGTTGAGCCCCGAAGAAGCCTAGAAGAAATGAGTCTGGACCGAGTCAGAACCACGGTCAAAATTCTCGGAACACTCAGAGTGCTTTATTGCTATAAGATGGGGCACTTTATCAGAAATTGTCCTCTGCTTAAGAAATCTGGAGTAAATCTCAGATCTGGAAATATCTCTGATTTGGGTTGAATCTCTATGCAACACAGCAGATCTATTCCCAATTTGATGCTAATTTGCGTTGATTAGATGTAGATTAGGCTAAAACTTGATTAAATGGTGATTAGAAGGTGATTTGGGTGTTGGAGGCCATTGCTTGGGTTAGGGAAATGTTTTAGGCAGCTGAAGAATGAAATAAAAATCATTTCCTAACTGTTCTCAGCCTCCCCATAACCGTAATCTCGAAATGGGTTATGGGCCCTCTTGCTAATCACCTTAATTAGGCCCGGTTAAGCTGTTTTTCACCTTCTAAACCTTGTTTTAGCCATATCTCCCAAACGGTGAGTCCGTTTGGCTAATGTGGCTACTCTATGGAATTGTAAACCATCATTTGAATTCAACGGAAGTGGTTTCAGGTCAAAACTCCTTACCAATCAAAAGTTATGGCCGAAACAAGATCAGCTAGGGGCAAAACGATCATTTAAAAATCGGCAAAAATCATGAACATGGGAAATGACCCCAATAGTCGTTCCGGAAAGTTACGCGACCATATGACCTTATATGAAAAAGAAATAAATATTCTACGATCCTTCGATGCGTAGAATGCAGGTCATTACACTCTCCCCCGTTAAGAAATTTCGCCTCTGAAATTCTTTAACTAAAAACATACAAGGGTGTTCCACATGCCTATTAGTCATTCACAAATAATCAAACATACACAACAAACATAACAAATCTATCCTAGCATACGGAAAGACTAAATCGAAATGAAAACCTTACCAGGCAAAGAGTTATGGATATGTCTTCCTAATGCTCTCCCCTATCTCCCAAGTACAGTCATTCTCATCCTCGCCCCACTGAACCTTGACTAGATTCACCGCTTTCCTCCGAAGTTGCTTCGTCTCGTGCTTGACAATATGAATCGGCTTGCGGTTCCCAACCGCCTCGGGTTCTACTTCGATATCATCCAACTGATCAGGTGAATAGCCACATTGGGGTCGTGCACGAATTTCCTTAACTGGGAAACATAAAATATGTTATGAACTCCCGCCATCTTGTCTGGCAACTCAACTTTATATGCCAAATTCCCAACTTGCTCGAGAACTGGGAATGGACCAACAAATCTTGGTGTTAATTTGCCTCTCTTACCAAATCGTATCATGCTCTTTAATGGAGAAATCTTGACAAACACCAAGTCGCCAATGGAGAATTTTAAATCTCTTCTCCTCTTATCAGCATAACTGTTCTGCCTATCTTGGGCAGCCTTCATTCGTTGTCGAATAACCTTGATCTTATCTGAGGTTTCTCTTATCACATCTAGCCTAAGCACAAATTTCTCATCGGTTTCTAACCAACATGACGGTGAATTGCATGGTCTTCCGTACAAAGCTTCATATAGAGCCATACCAATACTGGACTGATAACTATTATTATATGCGAACTCCACTAGATACAAATGGTCATCCCATGACCTTCCAAAGTCCATTATGCATGCTCTCAAAAGATCTTCTAATACTCGATTCACCCTCTCTATCTGACCGTCGGTTTGAGGATGATACGCGGTACTGAGGTGTAATTTTGATCCTAACGCCTCTTGTAAGCTCTTCCAAAATCCACTAGTAAACAACGGATCTTGGTCGCTCACAATGCCTTTGGGTATTCCATGAAATCTCCCTACCCATTTCATATACAGTTCTGCTAACTTAGCTGCTGTTCTATTCGACTTGACGGGTATAAACTTCGCACTCTTAGTTAATCGGTCCACAATCACCCAAATGCTATCATGGCCCGATCTAGTCCTTGGTAACCCATCAATGAAATCCATTGAGACTTGTTACCATTTCCATTCTGGAATTTCTAATGGTTGCAACAATCCACTAGGTTTCTTTTGCTTGGCTTTAACTAACTGGAAGTTCATGCATTTGGATATAAACTTCCCAACGTCTCTTTTCATCCCTTCCCAGTAGTAGGTCTGCTTCATGTCTCGATACATTTTGTTACCACCGGGATTTATAGTCAGGTTTGAGTGATGAAATTCTCTAAGCACTTCATCTCTCAATCCATTGACATTGGGTACAACTAGTCTTCCATTATTTCTGAGCCATCCTTAGCTTGGTTCTTCTTCCTCTTATTCGGAGAATTATTCTTGCCTCCACCGCTTGCCTGCGGCTTTGGCCCCTCTGCAGATGCAACAGCGACTTCAGTCTTGGGCTTAGGAAAAAGGCTCTCCGACCTCAATGATTTCCCAACAATAGATTGAAAACTCTCATCGATATGGTTAATAAGCTTACCTCCAAGTACCCATCCAAGCCAGTTATGAACTTCTCATTCTTCTTCTTGGCAGTGTCGATAAGGGATAATCCATACTACGATAAAGTATCGAACTCAGCAATATATTCCAAGACTGCCCTACCGTTCTCCTTAAGTTCTAAGAACTTCCTAAATAATTCTGACTTCTGTGCAGCTGGGATAAACTTTTCATTGAATCGGGCCTTGAACTGATCCCAAATAACTTGATCCTCAGGGGTAGCTGCCTTAATAGCATTCCACCAATTCATAGCCCGTCATTGCAGCTGACGAGATGCTAACCTTCTCTTCATAGCAACCTCGATACCCAAGTCTTCGAAGATACGCTCGCAGTTATCCAACCAATCCTGAATATCTGTAGACGACTCTGTTCCATGGAACGGCTTTCCACCAAGACTAGTGTAGTCCTTACAAAGCTTAGCGAAATCGGCCCTAGGCGCCTTCACCGCTACCCCACCACCATTTACAGCATTAGGAACTGCCCTCTGAATATCCCTAAGCATCTCTCTCATGAAGTCAGTGAACATCATCCTCGTATCAGGATCATTCCCATTATTAGCTCCTCTACCCGTACCCCTCGTATGTCGGCTCATTGTTCAATCTGTAAGGAGAAAACGATTAACCATCTCTTCAGTGGTGCCAGTGCAGTGCAACTCCATCCATAAATATACTAATAGTGTATATATAGCTTTTGAAAACCAAAATATCCCAAATACACGCTCTCATATATGTACTATCTCTCCCTGGTGTCTTTCCCTAGGTTAACTACGTAACCTAGAGCTCTGATACCAAGTGTGACGGCCCGCCCTGCACCATCCGACATTTCCAATGAAAGTACATTGTGCCAATGCCCGACTAGCATGGGACGGTCGCCAAAGAAAGGAAAGGAATTTGAACTAACAAGGAACCTGTAGAATGTCTCACAGTGCATGGAATAAAATATAATAATAACGTACTTGACATAAAACAGGTGAGACAGTGCATAAGCTGAAAACTAAACCATGATCATCATAGCAGCGGAAATTCAAAATACAGCTTATGTTCCACATCATCATTATTACAACTATTAAAACTGTCTCCAAGGCAAAATAAGAAACGTACACTACTAATGCCCAAAGTAGTGACCATCAGCGACAAGGGAGAATTTCTATATATATCATACATGGAAGCCTCCAGCTCGTCTTCAGTACAGCTACTCACGCATAATCACCTGACCTGTCTCTAGTTTGTCCGTTTAAGAGCACCCAGAGTAATAAGAAGAGACATAAAACTTTGGGTCAAACAAAAGTCTGGAATGAGCGATAAGCAGCAAAACAGAAAAACAACAGTTATACTAAACCATACCTGAACCTGGACTTGCAACCAAAGAGTTAGCACAACAAGATGTACAATACTCTAATGTGATATAAACATATGGTGTAAAGATACCGGGGGTGGGGGTGTGCATGTCATAGTGATAATAAACAATCAAGCATAGCATCCATCCTCACATCTCTCACTCAGTGCGTAAAGCATACGATATCCACCGCTTTGATCACCCAAATCGTTGCTATGATCACTCTGCCCCATGGAGTCATGATGGCTCCACTGCACTGATCCATAGCCACTAATCCGTTGCTATGTCCACTCTGCCACATGAAGTCATGACGAATCCACTGCACTGGCTCATAGCCATGCTACGATCACTCTGCCCCATGGAGTAATAACTACCCCACTGCACTGATCCGTAGCCTAACATCCGTCTTAGTGGTGAATCAAAGTTATGGACGTCGATAACCCCTTTGCACACGTCCCGCAGCAAAGCCGAACTCATGAAGCTAACTCGTAGGTTCCCAACTGGATCCTGAGTTTTACTTCCCATTTGGATTACCTTTGCATCTCGGGTTTTGGTCTCCTCTGGATCAGTTCCGAAACAAGCTTCCATTCGGTTCGGTCCTCTTCTCCTCGTTTGGTCCGTGGTCATCAACCCTATTCGGGTTGGGTCGTGAATTCCTCCCCAGGTCGGGTCGGTTCGTGCTGATGCTTCCCTGGTCGTTCGGCTCGTGGTTACATGCTTTAGATTGGCTCATGTAAGACAACTCCTCCAGGCGAATCGAGCTCCTCGGTTCATGATCAGTCCACTTGTGGAACTTCGGTTCATGGTCACCAATCAGAAGCGGTTCGGTTGGGGGATGGCAAACTTCATGGTCCAGTGTTCTCTAACGTGAGCGGATCGGGGTCGTGGAGTACTCCACGAGCGGGTCGGTTCGGGTAGGGGCGATCCGATCCGGTCTGGCTCCTGCATATTTTTCCTGCAACTTACAACGACTATTTTTTACGCCACACGACGGTGTTTTTAACCACCCTAACTATTCTAAACAATTACAAAACATTCCAAACTGTCATAGCAACATGTATAGTCATCTAAAACACTAAAACAATAAATAATCATGATAATATAGATCAAACATACCCAAAAACCCTTGTTTTCCCAATAATCATGTTTAAGCATAACTAACCTTAGGATTAGCAAAACTTAACCAAATTAACCCAAATTTTTATCAGAGCCCTAAAATAATATTTAAGAATT
Source organism: Allium sativum (assembly GCA_030737875.1). Taxonomy (NCBI): domain Eukaryota; kingdom Viridiplantae; phylum Streptophyta; class Magnoliopsida; order Asparagales; family Amaryllidaceae; genus Allium; species Allium sativum. The sequence continues at coordinate 300,711,706 of CM060922.1, forward strand.
TTACAATTTTTTCCAGATTTTCCTGAGCAATAATTTCGCTAATTATCACTAATCACCCTTAATTAGCCGTAATTAGTGAAAAACAATGCAAATCACTCACCTTAGCCACAAATTAATCTCAGATATGAAAATATCTCTGATTTGGGTTGAATCTCTATGCAACACAGCAGCTCTATTCCCAATTTGATGGTAATTTGCCTTGATTAGATGTAGGTTAGGCTAAAACTTGATTAAATGGTGATTAGAAGGTGATTTGGGTGTTGGAGGCCATTGCTAAGGTTAAGGAAATGTTTTAGGCAGCTGAAGAATGAAATAAAAATCGTTTCCTAACTGTTCACAACCTCCCCATAATCCTAATCCTGAAATGGGTTATGGGCCCTCTTGCTAATCACCCTAATGAGGCCCGGTTAAGCTTTTTTCACCTTCTAAACCTTGTTTCAGCCATATCTCCCAAACGGTGAGTCCGTTTGGCTAATGTGACCACTCTACAGAGTTGTAAACCATCATTTGAATTTAATGGTAGTGGGTTTAGGTCAAAACTCCGTACCAATCAAAGGTTATGGCGAAAAAAGATCAACTAGGTGCAAAACGGTCATTTAAAAATTGGCAAAAATCGTGAACATGGGAAATGACCCCAATAGTCGTTCCCCAAAGTAACAAGACCATATGACCTTATATGAAAAAGAAATAAATATTCTACGATCCTTAGATGCGTAGAATGCGGGTCGTTACAAAATCCATCCAAGCGAATGTTGCCCCTAGCCAAATACCCCTATTCCAGACATAATGGACTAGGTATCATCAGCCCACATGATCGTTTCAGCCCATTTTACTTTAAATTAAAATATAAAACATTTAATTATTAAACTTGATCGTACATTTTAGTTTACCAGGGCCACATACCGAGTCCAAAAATTCCCGAAAAATAAATCTAGCTATGTTATAACAATACGGTCCTAACAAAATTAATTTTTTCGAATTTGGAGACCGTTTGAAAAATGGCCTTTTTAACGGTCGATCCAATTCAACAGAAATTACCAAACACATTTTAATTTACCACGCTCACATATTAATTCCAAAAATTGTGGAAATTTAAACCAAGCAATAATTTGACATTACGGATCCAACAAAAATGGTTTCATTGAAAACGGAGATCACTTGCAAAATGGCTATTTTTAATAACTTTGTTATTATTTAAAAATGGAATTTTTAAATGGGTCTGTATGTCAAAGGTCCCTATTAAGTTTCAAATTTTGGCTCACACCTGGTCCAACTTTTCATGTATATTAGGTCCCTATTTTTTGAAAATTCATTAAAAAAATATAAAAAAAAATCATGAAAATTCATTATTAAATAAAACACGTTCACGTCAAAAAATTCAGGTGGAAAAACAATCAAAACCCACGTCAAAGACCAAAATAACACAAAAACGGCGAAATAGCAGGTTTTTGCATTAAAAGATGCACCTATTTTTAAATAGTTGCATACATTCATGCTTATATTTCAGCGTTGCGTCCAATTGCATTATAAATGCATACATATATGTAGGTAAACAGCATTATACGCATTCTTTTATGCATATATTCAAATTTGGCATGTTTTTTCAAGCATTCGCCGCTTTCAGACATTATTGCACACATTTATGCTCTTGTACAGAATACATGCATGCATTCATGCGCATATTCAGAAGCCTTCACCCCCTTTGAATTTGTTGCACACATGCATGCATATATACAGAATAGTTGCATACATGTATGCATATATTGGTCTAGATTTTCAACATATACACTATATGAATATATGCAAATATGTATGCTACTTTTCAAACATTGTTGCACAGAAGTATGCAACTTTTTTTTGTGGTGAATGCTTCTGAGAATATTTCCTATGTTTAGAAAAAAAAATTAGTGTGTGGCGCATTTTTTTTGGGGTCAAAATATGCAAAAGGCGTAGCATGGCATGGCAGGAAGCTGATGGGAGCAAAAGAAAGTTACGGCAGCTAATACTAGGGACCGGGTTTGTAATAAAACTTTGGGGGAGACATGGCGTGTATTAAGTTTGCTTTTAGGGATGTGTCCCTAATTTTCACCTTTTAAATTCTGACACATTTTCTGTCAAATATCTTAACATAATTTTTTTAAAATTGGTTCTGATTTTCCGGGTTGTTATAGAAGTGCTGATGGAGACTTATCTGAGCCAACCAGATCGAAAAGTGGAGTTTCGTTGGACTCAGGAGGACGGGGAACTGGGCGGTGGAACGGCAGTGGCTACTGGGTGAAGTGGGTTATGGCTAGAGCAAAACGAGGTGATTACTTGGAAGCTTCAACGTCGGCAAGGCGATTGTTGTGAAGCTTTGACGTTCCAGTTGTAGCTTGGATGGGTTGTTTGATTTATGGAGGAAGGCGAGGGCCGTGGGTTTGATGGCGGTCAGAGGTCGGAGCTTGGGTCGGTTGATGTCGGAGGCGGGGGGAAGCTGCTTGCTGATAAAATGGTGAAGGAATAAATGTGTTTAGCTGATGGAGGAGAAGATAACGCATGGCCTCCATGTATTTTTTTTCTTTTATTTATATATATAGGCTGCAGCAGATTCAAAGAACCGATATATATACGAAAGGAGAGAGACGGTATGTCTGAATAGATAGGGATGCTTATATATATACATACATACATACATATATATATATATATATATATATATATGAACGAGGGTTTTGTGATTACCTATTCTCGATCCCAAAGGTATCTCCTTTAGAGTAGATAATGTTTGAACCAATGCTACGAACATTTACTAGTTCAAGGTAGAATACTTTATTTCTAATTATTCTGATCATTCGGTTGCACATATACATAGATAAAATGGTATGACCACATCGTTTATTTCGCACAGTTTTATTGATAGAATTAAGAAAACGAAGCCATAAAGGTTCAAATTTCGGAAAATGAATTTCGATGTCTTCATTAGAAAAAGATGTATTACTTTTAAATAGGAAACGTCTATATTCTGGGAATATTTTATTCTTAAATTTTATGTTAAATTTCAGTTAACTACGTTATTTAAATCGTGTGTTATCAAAATCGTTGAAACTTCTTTGTTAGTTATCGATTTATTTTATTTAGACTCGAGTAAATACACACAGTCCAAATCTCAAATTCGAATTTTAAAGTTTTTAAGTTTTAATTTAACGTTAAACCTATTTCTGTATCATTACAGCTATAATTTCTCGATCATATAATATCACTTCAAAACATAGATTTAGAAGCATACCTATGTTTATGTATGGTTTGTTTGGTTATTGATGTTACCATAAATCTCTTTAACTACGCTAGTTAATGTTAGGATTGCCTCGCATATTATTAAGGTAGGAATGACAGTTTGAATAAATAGTCTCACATCACAGAATAAATTAAAGGAGTGAAGTATAAATATGAATTGGTAGGCACGTAAGAACAAGGATTCCTTTTGTTACGAGGATGTATGTGCCAACTCATATGCGTGCGCCTTATGTGGAAGGAGGTGGGCTTTTGTTTCGACCGTCGTTATATAACGGTAGTATCAGAGCCGAAGGTTATGGACTAGGCCATGCAGGTAAGGAAGTGCTCTCAAAAGACACTCCTGGGATGCGAGTCAAGGGGGAGACTGTTAGGACTGCCTCGCATGTTGTCAAGGTAGGAATGATGGTTTGAATAAATAGTCTTGCATCATGGAATAAGTTAAAGGAGTAGAATACAAATATGAATTTGTAGGCACGTAACAATAGGGATTCCTTTTCTTACAAGGATGTGTATGTTAACTCATATGTGCGCGCCCTATGTGGAAGGAGGAGGTCCTTTTTTCGACCGTCGTTTCGGTTAAAACGTATGTTGCATATATCGTTGACACTTTATTTCGTTACAATCTCTCATAAACAATTTAAATTAAATACATTAATAATTTATTTATCAATTATCATATTAGCTCGTATATTAAAGCTTTAGACAAATCAAGGATTCTACTACTAACTTTTCTTTTATAACAATACTTCAAAGTTAATGATTCCAAATATATATACAATTTGATAATTATTTCAATTGTTATAAATCGGCATTCATCAAATTATAAATTGTTGGTTATTGGAAATAAATTTTAAATCGTTCATCAATATTATCATAAAATTAAATTTAAACCATTTTAAATTCAAATATTAAATTAAATTTAAAATTTTAAGTGGTCAAAATTTACGAGATGTTACAATCTCCCAAACTTAGAACTTTTCGTCCTCCAAAGAACGAAATAGGAAACTAGTAATTAAACGATATATCAATCATATGCATATCAAATTTGATTGCTTGTTCGGATACAAAAATTTTCTTCTAATTAGTATTGGTAACCCAGTCACTCTAATGTGGAATTCTAATTCAACTTCTTGATTCAAAACTTATATTCTCCTTACATAGCAATAAATTATGACAGAAAATTTTAGATTCATATTGTAACACCCCGTAATTTGAACATAAAAATTCACAAATTAAAGTATACTTAATTAAGTGAAATGTGTTGCGCAGAGAAATATATATATATATATATATATATTGATATATATATATATATAATTGAAAATTAAATAAATAAATATGAAAAATTGTTCAAAACAGCGAATTGGGAGAGTGGAATAACCGAACCGGCCGATTTTTGAGGTCAACCCAAGCCCGCTGGGTCGACTAGGGGTTAATCCAGGGTGTTTGGCTGTCAACCCGTGGGCCGATTCGCTCAAATGCAGATTTTGCATTTGAATGGTTCTCATGGTTCAGCTTTAATCTAAAGGCCCTAGATGGTTCCTACACTTGACTTCTTCCCCAAGACATGCTTTGATGGCTTGGATTGAATCTAGGGTTAATCCTATGGCTAATACTATCCTAATCCTCTATAAAAAGACCCCTAAACCTAGCCTAAATCACCATTATTCAATCCTACAACTAAACTATGTCAAATTTGTTCCTCTCATGGCCTCCACTCTCATGCTAAAATTCCTAAGCCAATTTCTATGAGAGATTGTGAGTTCATACAAGTGCTTTCAAACTTGTATGAGTGTTCTTAAGTTGCATTCTAGCCAAAGTTGCAACCTTTTCTTGACCAAAAAGCAAGGATCTTGCATGAGAGCTCATAAGCTTCATTCAAAGCCAAAGTTGAAACCTTTCTTCTTCAAAGCAAGGATTTTTATTGATATTTGCTCAAGGGTTTCATTTGGAGCTTGTTCTTTTGGGGTTTTTGGGTGATAGCATGAATGGCTTCGTCTCAATCTTTGTTTTATATGTTGATTTGTGCCTTCATAGCATTGTAAGCCCCCTCCTACTCTTAGATATTAACTATGAAGTTAAATGAATGTTGCAAGTTGGGTTTGAACATTAAGTATCATACATGCTATCATGTTATATATCCCATCATGTTTGTAAAGACACCATCTTGATCTTATGGGCTAAAAGCTATAAGCTTTATGTTGAATGTTGCATTATGCAACATGAGAGCTATCATATCCCTTATGATAACTTGCATGTAATGCTATATGCGAACTTCTAGGCATCTTTCTATGTCAACTATCATCATGATTCGCCTATGTGCTAAGTTTGGGGTTATGCATGTTTTTGAGGCTTAATAATGTAACATGCAAGTTAATGAACACACTTACGCCTCATATGCTACCATGATTAACTTGTGGCCTTATACCCTTTTTGTCATGCCTTTGCCAAGTTCCTTCTTTAATCCATTATGCGTTGTTGTGAATGTATATGCGAGTTTAAAAGCGTTGGGGTTAGGTTATGGGGAAACTTTAATGACATGAAACATGATTTGGGTAAATTGGTATAAACATGACAACATGTAACTTTGGCTATGAGCATGGGACTTGGAAACTTGACACGTATGGGTTGTAAGTGTAACAAGACACTAGACCAAACATGAAAATGGCCAACTCGAGGTTGGGTTGAGTTTGTAGCATAAATCTACCCGGACCTGCCCGGCTTAACTAGTGGCTACAAACAATAGGATCCAATGTGAGAAGTTGGTCATGTCGCGCTTAAGACCCGAGGTTAGACTAGGTTGTGGTGTAAAACTACCCGGACCCGCCCGGCTTAACTAGTAACCACAACAAGGTCTAATGTGAGAGGTTAAGAGTGCATTAATTAAATTAATGCCACATGATAAGGTTAAGTAAATTTGACTAATGACACTTAACCGATATAACACGAATGGGTAGGTTAAGTGGGACCGGGCTTGATTTCTTAATGACACTTAACCATACAAGACAATTAGGGGATGGGGTTAAGTAATTTACGCTTAACTAATCCGACTTGATAATTAGATGGTTTTAAGTAATCCACACTTAACTAATCTAAACACGGTAAATTCGATGAGGTTAAGTAATCCATACTTAACTAATCTAACATGGTAATTAGATGGGGTTAAGTAACTTAGACTTAACTAATCTAAACACGGTAATTAGATGGGGTTAAGTAACCTTCACTTAACTAATCTAAACACGGTAATTCGATGGGGATAAACACTTAACCAATCTAAACGTGGTAATTCAATGAGGTTAAGTAACCAGTACTTAACTAACTTAACACGGTAATTTAATGGGGTTAAGTAACTTATACTTAACCAATTATACATGATGATTTGATGAGGTTAAGTAACCTATACTTAACCAATCTAATAGGTGGACCTGATAGGGTTAAGTCACAAGACCTTTTAAAATTAGGCTTAACCATTGTAATACGATTAGTGGATGGGGTTAAGCTAACCCATACTTAACCAGTCCGACTCGATAATCTGATGGGATTAAGATAACCTATGCTTAATCAATCTAACATGATAATCTGATAGGGTTAAGACGAATAAATACTTAACCAATTTGACTTGATAGGGTTAAGTCATGGGCTTCTTGGTACACTTAACCAACTTGTAGGGCTAAGCCTTGAACTTGAGTACTTAGCCAATCTTGACATGATTCGTAGGAGGGTTAAGTCATGAACTTGAATAACAACACTTAACCCAATAAGCAAAACCCTAGTAGAGGAACTAGGTAGAAAATCGTAGTTGATCAAGGGTAACGGGGAAAGGAAGCTAAGTGGTAAACCTTAGTTAAGTGTATCTAAGTAATAATTCTTAGCCAAGGACATGGGACTAGTTCATGAATAGATGAGTAACCCGGTACGGTAGGTCATCGCTTAAAACACGAGGAGGAGCAAGTTATCTGACTTGGATAAAAGCTCCAGCGAACTGGGTGACGAAGCGGAAGCTTTGGGGAACGTGAGGGTACTCTTGGTATCCCTCTGTGAGGTGGAAAGTGGTCCATGAAACCCGGCCTCACAGAGGTTAAGGTCTGCGGTAGGAGAGCCAAGAGTATGCCTTGGTTGCTATGCGAGCGACCTAAAGACTGGGATGGATTAGCGTGGAGTCGACGATACTTGATTTTGCCCCGAGATAGCATGGCGTCGGCTACCTACCATCTTTAGTCAATCGTGTACGTACGGAAAGGCAGGGAACTCCCAAAAGACCATATACTAGCTATCAAGTTATGGGTGAGGTTGGCTATCTGGAAGTGGGCATCGATGGGCCTTAGTGTAGTTCTCATACATGATTTTTCTTGGATTGCCTTTCATTAGTTGAGGGAGGGGTCACGTGGGACCATAGCCACGGGTACAAAAATAGACCTTGATATTTGCATCAGCAGACGACTTAAAGCTCCCGACCGAGTTCCGTATTTCTTGGTTTGCCCTGGCACGGAACTCGGATGACACATTGAGAAACATGTGCGTCTAGACATGGAAAACGGTTCATGATACATACGTGGGATAAAGGGCGCGGTTGATGGGTGGCATAATCCCTAGTGGCCCTAGGTGGCTGAACCCAAACCGAGACACGGAAACGTTCATTAGGTAGCATAATCCCTAGTGGTCCTAGGTGGCATAAATCCTAAGTGAACGCGCGATAGTTCATGGTAAGGAAACATAACTAGATCAAGGGTAGCAGTCCAAAATAACCTCAAGGATAAAATGTTTACATGGGAAAGCCCGTATGGCCTATGGCAAAGGACTGAACTTATACATGGAAAGAAACATACGAGTTGGGAAAACCTACATATGCTATATATTAGGTTGATATGGACCATTACAGGACATTGGGTAAGGGACATTCATAGTTAACACATGACGCGGGTTGGGATACTAGTACGAGGGGTGCAGAGCAAATATACATGTTAGGACCAGGGGAAATATACATGATAGATACCGTGGGACGTTATACAGGGTAGATACCTTGGGATAGTATACTTGATAGAAACTTGACAATGTGATACCTTGATTTATCTTGACACCGTAGTTTATCATGACACACTCGTGTATCTTGGTACAGTAGTTCATCCTGTTATTTTGGTTTAGCTTATCTATCTTGTCATCATACTTATGTTCATCTCAGTTCCTCATGCCAGTTAACTTTACTAGTTTATATACTGATAGTAGATAGGGCTTACCAGTCTTTATGACTGACCCCGTTTTGTTTTGCCTCTTGTCTTCCGTTCCCCCACCCCCCAGGTTACAGGGAGGAAATGCTATTGTTAGTTTGGACTTCTTCTGTTTGAAGGTCATCACGCATGGCTTGGAATTTTCTTGGCTATGGCTATTTTATTATTTTACTTGGGGAATAATTGATGAAAAGGTTTTTATGCTTCTTTACTATTACAAGACAGGTTTCCATGTAAGAAATTCTCTAATGTAAAAGGCTTTAGACCTTATTTATTAATGATGTGAAAGTTGATTTTACTTCTGCTATTCTATATGTTCTGTCTTGTAATATTTCTGTACATGTTTACCAATAATACCCCTCTAAAGCTAGTGCATTCCTTTGCGAGTGACCCTAGCGGAGGTGGGGTGTTACACATATCAAAAATTCTTATTAAAAATTCATCATTAGGAATCGAGCCAACAATTTTATTTAGAATCAAAATTGTATATTTAAAGCTGAACAAGGACTGTTATGCGAATGAAATAATTTACGTTCAACTACATATTTGTTCCATTAATTCTTTTCCTTTCTGGAGACGAAAATTAGTGTTTCGATATATATTCAATTCTATAAACCTGCAAAACTTTTAAAACCACTTTCTTAGTTTATTATTTTGAAGTGATATAATATTAAAAAAAAATTATGGTATTGATTTATTATGTAAAGTCAATTTTTTTTATAACTCGAAATCTTAATAAGTTTATTTTCGTTCTTACAGAGTTTAGGCATACGTTGATTAGACGCATATCTAAAAATTTCTAATTAATCAATAGATTTGTTTCAACTTTGAGTGAAAGTACTTAAAAAATTTGAAAACAAATAAGGAAAGCACATTCCCTCATGGATCGTAGTTACAAAGTGGTTACGCTACTATCCCAGTGGAATCACTTGTAACTATATGCATCACACCCCTTGAATTACACCATGGTTGCTGCATAGATCGCAGTTACTTGGTAATTGCACCACTATCCTAGTTGAATCGCTTGAAACCATAGGCATCACGCCCCTCTAATTACGCTATGGTTATAGATCGCAGTTATGCAACAGTTACACCAATAACCCAGTGGAATCACTTGTTACTGTAGGCATCTTGCCCCTAAAATTATGTTATGGAAAACATCAAATAAATATAATATATCAAGGTGACCCTATCGAGTAGGATTCCAGTACGTGTTACTACTGAGTAGGACCCCGATTTCCAATAGACACTCCAGTTAGGTAGAGTCCCAATGCAGCCCCTACTTAGTAAGTTGAGATTTCCAATAGACACTCCGCATGGAGTTCCAATGCAACCCTATAGAATAGGATCGTGATTTTCAATTAAAAGCACTTCCCATGTCTTTGGTTTGAAATCATACAATACTATACATGGTATTTCATTTCACTCTATATATATCATACTGATATAAATTTTGATAAGATTTCTCAATTCATATTTCAGCATATCAGTCTTATTTAAATTCCATTATATAAGATCGTCATTTCATATTGGTTAACTTCTAAATCCATAGTATTGAATTAACACAATTCAAATCATTTTTATAAATTCTAAAGATTATATACACATTATATATATATATATTCGAAAGCTTCAATATCGGGGTACTTCCAAAGTTAGAACTTCTTACAATTTGTTGATTTCGATATTGGTTCGGATTCAAAGTCATATATGGTTTAATTTTTCTTCTTTCAAATTGAATATCATTCGAGTTTAGGTCTTTCGAAATTTTCTAAAACCAATAGTTTAGGCAAATCACTTTATATTTCCGAAGTCATATAAAAATCAAAATTCCCTTCTTTAGTCAAACATATTTTTGCCTTTATCAAATTTGAAAGATCTTAATAAACTCCAAACTTATTAGTTTCACGCACATATAACAGGATCATAAATTTCCAGTATTCAATTCAAAGTTAATGGTTTGAGTTTGTTTTTTGTTTGAATGGCGTTCTCTCTTTGTATTTCAAACATCATTCTAATATCGTTTTAATATATAAATTCAAATGGGGAGCATATATCGTGTTTGAACATTGTTTATAAATCAACAACATTGAGTTACTTGAGTATTTCATTAGAACTTTTAAATAAATTTCAAGACTTGTGAACTAAGACTTCATATCTCAAATTTCATTCATTATCAATTCTTTTGGATATGATCATACGCTCAAGTATTTCATTCAATGATTCATTTACTAAATCAAAGCTTAGAAATTTATTCATCTAATATTGGATATTTCAAAATCAAGATTTTCATACATAATGAGTTTTAGAATTCATTCAGTTCATGTCAAATAGGTCTCATATAAATTTCTTATTATCAACAATCTAAAATTTAGAAAACAACAGATTTTATTCTATGTGGGATTCACTTCCTGAATAACATCCACATCCTCCGTAATCATTTCGGGATCATTCTTAAGTAGAATGTGTTGCAGGCCTTTCTTTGTCTATTGGGGCAATTTATAGCAGTGTTCCCACTTAACTTAAAATGGAAGCAAAACCATCGACTATACCTTTGATGTAGGGGAAACAAAATTCTTTTTCATCAACTCAAAACAACGCCTAAGAAAATGTTCCTTCTTCTGGCATTTCAAACATATTATCTAAAAATGGGCACCCCAATCTTGCACATCCCTTCTCTTTCTTATTCCTCTGCACATGGTTGCATAATAACTTTTCTCATGGCACCTGTAACAGATTATGTTATCATAAGGACCGAGTTCTTGTTTCTCCTTGATTAACCATTCATGCTCTGCGAATGCCTCTTCCTTTTCCTTACGGGAAAGCGCTCTTCGCTCTCAGCGTGCTGCCATCTTCTTCTTGCTCTTTGCCATTTGGATATACAAAAGGGGTTATGTAACACCCTAAAATATTAATACACTATAACCATACATTAAGACGATAAATTAGGGTATAACTTAATTAAATATTAAGAATTAAGTGAAACTGGCATTACCGTTGCGTTTGTCTCGGAATTCTAGTTCAGATAGACACCAAGTTTGCATAAAACGAATAACATATGAAGAAGATATGGTCATTAGAATTTTGTACACATATAAGGAGCTTATAAGTAAATATAACATAAAATATAATTCCAGAAAATCAAACGAATGAAGCGTGGAAAAGAACAGGAAACTGGCCGGTTGGGGGCCGACCCACGCTTAACCCGGGTCGACCTATAGTTCGACCCAAGGGGAGAAGGGTCGACCCACCCCAGATATGGGCGGATTCGTCCGCCGAACGTAGACTGTTTTGTGGCTTTGTTCATTGCTGTCTCTGCACTTAGTGTATGGACCAGATTAAAACCCAAAATCTAACGATGATGGATTGTCCTAGGTAGTCTATATAAAGGTGTGAACCTCAATTGTTCTACACTACACAAAACCATTTCTTCCTCCAAATATTTTCTAAGATAAATATGTGCATAGAACTATCGGGATAGTTACATATTACGTACTAGAACTCTTGACTGTAAGAATTGGGATAATTACATGTTAACCTATTGGATTTGGATAATTACATGTTATTCATTTAAAGTTGGGTTAATTACATGTTAGGCAGAACATGCGACATGATAATCAGTTAAATTGGACTTAATGTGATATTAAGTATGTCATGTAAAAATAGAATGTTACCAGATGTGAAAATTAAATTACTGTAAGTTTAATTGTACATCTGGGCAGGTGCTTGTTGGGGAAAAGGGTTGTACACTAGTAACATTTGGATAAATGTAATCTTACAACCGGTCTTACTAATGGACTTAAACCTGCTAAGTTACACCTATTAATTAATAACCTAAAGAGATCCCAAGTCTAGTTGTTTTATTAGTTTGTTAGGACTTTTAAATTCTATGTATAGGGGGACATAAGCCTAAGGGTTGGCTTGAGTCAAGTTGTGTCGAAACCATAGCAGTCAGTATCCCTGTTGGTATCTCAGTAGCGACCCTGCACTAGGTAGGGGTCAGGGCACGCTTTATTGAAATTGATTATAAGAGGTTCAAGTTTTAGGGGGTATACAGGGCGTGTTTCGGCGGAGTCATGAGCGTCCATGAGTCCGACTATAAGATACTAAGCCACAAGTAACACCTATGGATATGGATGTATTCTTTAAGTTGTTAGGTTAGGGACTAATACACCCTACAGTCGGGGAGGACACATAATATTCAGGTAATATGGAGTCGATCGCATGGGTAGTAATTAGGGTAACACCTAATCATGTTAATACTTGTAAAGGTTGGTGCAGTTAGTTTGACTCTTGAGATACAAATGAGAAATTTAATCTACTATTATTTTTTTTAGTACCTCGTTTACCTCTTGCGTATATGCATGTTTTACTGTACTTTCCCTTCCAGTATTATTGGTCTGTCTTGTCACTTTTTCATATACATATGCTAGAAATTACTAGAACTTGCCAGACTTTATGTCTGACCCTTTTTGTTTTCCTTCTCTCCCTTCCTCCCCCCGGGTTCTCAGAGTGGGAGTGGTCAATAGTTGAGATCATGATTCTGCTTGGACTTGATTATCTCTTCTTTTTCAAGTATTTTCTTCAGTTTATTCATGCTTATTATAATGACACTTGAGGGATATTATTATGGTTTTTGAACTCTGATTATGAGATATATTTCTTTAGAGTATTTAAGAATAACATGATGCTATAACTTTGAGTTTGAAATGTTGTTTTCTTGATTAATAAAAAGTTCTAAGTTTTTCCGCTGCATTATTTATATGTCATGTACATTTAGTTACTGTTTACGTATTGCTTTTCACAAAACATAATGCATTCTCATTAGGGTGACATTAACATACATAGGGTGTCATATTGTGTATCATAGACTAAGGTTACAAGATCAGAGGAAAAGTTTTTGAAAAATGTTTTCAACATAAAGGATTTTCAAATAAAAAGTGATTTTTGAAAAGCATATCCCCTCAAGTTATTTACAATATTCCTTCGATTTTCTTTCTGAATTCTTGTTTCATCCTTTTTTTCCAACATGTTTGGGGATCCTAACTTCCTCGAGGGCATTCCCATACCCACTGGTTTCATAGATACATAGGAGCTACGACACCTGTTGGGGTATAAGAGAATGTCCCTCCTCTAGCTATAGCCACAGTAGCGCCTCCTCCGCTTCCCAGAATTATCTTTTCTAAGCTCTGCAAAGACTTCAGCGCAATAGGATGAAAACCTTTTCGTGGAACCAAAAGTTTTGTAGAAGCACGAAATTGTTTAAGAGATATGGAACATGTGTTCAACTTGTTAGAACCCGATGATAGGAGGAGAGTCCAGTTAGCATTTTTTCAGCTTAAAGTTGACTATTGGAAAATAGTTCAAGCCGGACCAGAAGTAGCTACTTGGGATAATTTTAAAGTTATCTTTGAGGAAAGATTCTTATCACAAACCAAAGAAGGAATGCAAGTGGAGAAATTTCTGAACTTGAAGCAAGGGAGCATGACTATAAAGGAGTATGTCAACACTTTTAACCAACTGGAGAGATTTGAATTGGAGTAAGTAAATACTCCTCATAAAAAGGCATTGAGGTTCGCTAAGGAATTAAACCAACCATTCCAATAATTAGCATTAACGCATGTACTAATGGGAGCGACCTTTGAAAAATTAGTGGACATGGCCCAAATGCATGAGGAGTGCAAAGAAGGAAAATGGAGGAAAGAAAGAAGAAAAGAAAGAGGAATAGATGCCTAAGGCAAAAATAAGAAATGGTTGCCTAATAAGAACAAGAAAGGGGGAAGCCCGAAAAAGCTCAGATAAAGGCAGTAGTGAAATGTCGGGGTGTGGTGCTTTAGGAAACTTTGTGAAAGACTGTAGAAGAACAAAGAATGTTTGCTTCCATTGTAGCCAAGTTGGGCATTTCAAGGGACAATGCCCTCAGATACTAGGATAGGAGGATGGAACATCTAGAGGGTAGGTTAACAATTTGGAGGCTAGTGGACCAGACCTGGATAGGAAAGTCACAATTGAAGGTTTGATTTCTCTTTTAGACTATCCTATAAGAACTCTTTTTGATTCCCGTGCTTCCAACTCATTCATATCCAACTCATTAGTAGAAAATCTGCCCCTAAGTACTATATTGTTTCTAATCCCATTATAGTCTCAAACTCTATAGGAGGAACGACTCATTTATCCATGATATGTACGGTTTGAGGATTTCCATTCTAGGCGTTGAATTTGAATGCGACGCATATGTTCTTGGTTTCATGGGTTACGGATTAATTCTAGGAATGAATTGGCTAGCCATGGATAGTGACATTCTTGATTGCGAAAAGAGAGTAGTTAGGCTACTTACTTGCCATGGTAGAACTCTCGAAATTTCTTGTGATCCACGAGGGTCAATGCTGCTTAGCTACCTAGAATCTCTTGATGCTTTCGTTAATGATCTTCGATCAATACCCATAGTTGGAAAATTTCCAAACGTGTTCGACGAGGTGAGGGGGTTACCTCCAAGGCAGGAGATAGACTTCCGGATATAATTGGTGGAAAATTCGAAGCCAATCGCATTACCAGTATGGATCCTAAGGAAAGGAGGGAGCTCATCAAACAAGTGGGAGAGTTGTTGGAAAAAGGATTCATTAGGAGGAGTATTTCAGAATGGGGAGCTCCAGTCGTCTTCGCAACTAAGGAAGACGACTCTCTCCATCTATATGTATACTACCGAGAACTGAACAAACTCACCAAGAAGAATAGGAACCCACTACCAAGTATTGATGACTTGTTCGACCAACTAGTAGGCACTTTAGTTTTCTCACAGTTGGATCTAGCCATAGGATTTCATAAGCCTAGATTGGCAGATGATAGTATTGACAAGATAGCTTTTAGAACTCTGAATGGTTTCTTCGAGTGGATGGTTATGCCTTTTGGGCTAGCCAATGCTTCCACATACTTCGTGGACTTGATGAGTTAGGTGTTTAGGGAGTATCCGAACAAGTTCGCGGTGGTGTTCGTAGATGACATTCTGATTTTCTCCAAGATCGAAGAAGAACATACCCAACACGAGGAAGTACTAAGTACACTTAGAGTACACCAACTTAAAGAAAAAAAATTCTAAGTGTCATTTCTGGAGGGAGAAAGTAAGGTTCCTAGGGCAGTGGTCTCCAAGGAAGGGATAGCGGTAGACCCAGCTAAGGTGGTCATCGTTCAAGATTGGAAGGCTCCGAAGAATGCAACGAAGGTAAGAAGTTTTCTTGGATTGGCAGACTATTATAAGAAGTTATTAAAGACTTCGCGCGGATCTCAGCTCCGCTTACCCGTCTAACAATGAAGAACTTGACTTTTTCTTAGTGCTTGGATGATGAGGATGCTTTCCATAGGTTAAAACGGGCTCTGAAAACAGCCTCAATTCCGACTCTCCCCAACGGAAGCAAAATGTTCATAGTTTACATAGATGCTTGCGACACGGGATTAGGCACCGTACAGATGCAAGAGGGAAGTGTAATATACTATGAAAGTAGGCAACTAAGGGTTCATGAGAAGAACGGTGACAGCCTGCCCTACACAAGCCGACATTTCCCCCAAAATGCGCTGCCAATGCTCGGCTAGCACAGAACGATCATCAAAAGAAAAGGGTTGGAACGATGAATCACCAAAGAACTGGTAGTATATCTCACAACGCATGGAATAAAATATAATGATAACATAACTTGAAATAAAACAGGCGAGAGAGTGCATAAGCTGAAAACTAAACCATCATGGTAGCGGAATCCAAAATACAGCTTACGATCTAAACCATCATTATTACAACTTAAAAGTATTGTCTCTTAAAGAAAAATAGAAAAGGTACACTACTAATGCCTAAAGCAGTGACCAACAACAACACAGGGAGAATATATGTAAATAGTATGTGGAAGCCTTCTGCACATCTCCGGACAACAACTTGTGTCTCTAGTCTGCTCGTTTAGGAGCACCCAAAGTAATAAGAAGAGACATAAAACTCTAGGTCATACAAAAGTCTGGTATGAGCAACAGCAGCAAAACAAAACAATAACAAGTATAAATAATCATACCTGAACCAGGACCTGCAAATAAAGAGTTAGCACAACAAGATGTACAATACTCTAAGTTATCACTAATATAGAGTGTAAAGTGGAACTGTGGATGTCATGGTGATAGCAAACATCAAACATTGCAATCATCCTCACATCACTCACTCGATGCGTAATGCATATGATATCCATCGCTTTGATCATCAAATCTATTGGGGCCATGACGGCAACTCCATACAACTATTGCTATGACCACTTTGCCCTTTGGGGCCATGACGGCAACTCCGTACAACTATTACTCTGACCCCACTGCATTGGTCTATAGTCAATAATCCTAATGGGTCTAGCTCCGGTTCGTATACATGCCCCCTCTCTCAATGGTGAACCAAAGTTATAGATATCGATAACCCCTTTGCACACGTCCCGCAGCAAAGTCCAACTCTAGAAGTTAACCCGCCGATCCCCATTTGGATCTTGAGCCATCACTTCTCATCTGGACTTCCTTTGCATCTCGGGTTTGGTCGGATTGGAATTTATCTTCAGAAGAGTTCATGGTCATCGTCGGTCGCTCATCCTCTATGGGTCGGTGGAACATCATCGTAGGGTCGGTCGAACATCATTGTAGGGTCGGTCGCTCGAACCATAAGGGTCGGTCGCTCGACCCATAAGGGTCGGTTCGGCCTTCATTTTGTTCGAGTGGGTGCTTCGGTTCGTGGTCCTAAAATGGATCTGGTTCATGACATCGGTTCATGGAAACATTCGGTTCGGGCTCGTGGGTGCTTCACGGTTCGTGGTGCAAGTGGCTAGAGTGCTCCGGTTTGTGGTCAAGCCTCGCGGCCATCGGTTCGAATTTGGAGCAGCGGATCAGTTCATGATGCATGCTCCTGGTCAGCTCGCGATTACTCCACCGGGTCATGCTCATCGATTCGTGGTACCATAGTCACGAGCCGGGTCGGTTCGGGATGTATGACCCGATCCGTTTCCTACACTTATTATAGCAAGCTATTAACGCCATACGATGGCGTTTTTGACCATTTTAACTTCTCCTATGCAATCATAAACATACCAAACAACAGTAGCAACATGTGTAATCAATCAAAAACAGTAAAACATCAATCATATGTGTTATTTAGGATCAGACATACCCAAAATCGTGGTTTTCCCCTTAATCCCTTTAAACATGTTTTAACTATAGGATTAGCAAACTTAACCCAAATTTTTACCAGTGACATAAAATAATATTTTAGAAGTTCAACATATTCTTCCAGATTTTTATGATGCATAATTTCGCTAATTATCACTAATCACCCCTAATTAGCCATAATTAGTAAATAAAAGTGCAAATCACTCACCTCAGCTACAAATGAATCTTAAATCTGAAACTACGACGTATATGGCATGAATTCCAATGTATAACGACAGCTCTATCTCTGGTTTGATGCTAATTTCTCTTGATTTTGTGTAGTTTTGGTCAATTAATGGTTAAAAGCGATAAGGAAGAGATTAGAATGAGATTTGGAAGATGGAGGTCATTGCTAGGGTTCAAGGAAGGTTAATGGTAGCTAGAAAAATGAAAAAGAATGTTTCTCCAAACCCTTTCAGCCCTCCCATAACCCTAATCCCGAAATGGGTTATAGGCTTAGCTGCTAATCACCCCGTTAAGCCCAATTATGTTGTTTTTCATCTTCCAAACCCTATTTAAGCCATATCTCCCAAACGGTGAGTCTGTTTGATTAACTTGATCACTATACAGAAAGGTAAACCATGAGTCCAATGGAAGTGGTTTTAGGTCAAAACTCCTTACCAATCAAAAGTTATAGGCAAAACAAGATTCGCCTGGGGCAAAACGTTCATTTAAAATTCAGCAAAAATCGTAAACATGGGAAATGACCCCAATCATTGTTTCCCAAAGTTACGCGACTATATGACTTTATATGTGAATGAAATAAATATTCTACGATCCTCCGATGGGTAGAATGCGGGTCATTACATCCCCCCCCCCCCTTAAAGAAATTTCGCCCCCGAAATTCCTTAACCACACATGCAATGGTGGCCTGCATGCCTATCAACCATTTACAAACAATTAAACATACATAATAACATCACAAGCCTATCCTAGCATGTGGTTTACTAACAAGGGAATAACTATATCGCGATTAAAATCTTACCAGGCAAAGAGCCTTGGATATGACTTCCTTATGCTCTCCTCGATTTCGCAAGTACAGTCATTTTCATAATCACACCGCTGGACCTTAACCTGTTTCACCATCTTCTTTTGAAATTGCTTAATATCATGTCCGACAATACGAATCATTTTGTGGCTTCCAACTACCTAAGATTCCACCTCGATATCATCCAACTGATCTAGTGAAATAGTCATGTCAGAATTGTGCACGAACTTCCTTAACTGGGAAACATGAAATACGTTGTGAACTCCCGCTATCTTGCCATGC
The DNA here is from genome assembly GCA_030737875.1 of Allium sativum. Taxonomy (NCBI): domain Eukaryota; kingdom Viridiplantae; phylum Streptophyta; class Magnoliopsida; order Asparagales; family Amaryllidaceae; genus Allium; species Allium sativum. Next base: position 300,730,687 of record CM060922.1, read on the forward strand.
AATCCTACTTTATACGCTAAATTCCCAACTTGTTCGAGAACTGAGAATGGACCAACAAATCTTGGTGCCAATTTACTTCTCCTACTAAATCTAATCACATGCTTCAATGGAGAAATCTTGATGGATATCAAGTCGCCAATGGAGAATTTCAATTCTCTTCGTCTTTTATCAGCATAACTCTTCTGCCTATCTTGGGCAGCCTTCATTCACTGTTGGATAACCTTGATCTTATCTGAAGTTTCTCTTATTACATCTGGCCCAAGCACAACTTTCTCACCAGTTTCCAACCAACATGATGTTGAGTTGCACGGTCTTCCATACAAAGCTTCAAATGGAGCCATATCGATACTGGACTGATAACTATCATTATATGCGAACTCAACCAAATGCAAATCACTACAAGAATATTGGCTTTTGATAGCACGTTCCGTGTATCCCATTTGAAACGCTATTAAAGACACGGTCTTCAACGTTATTTGATTTCTTTTTTTTTCTAGGTGTACAACGCTATTCCAAAAAAAAGGCAGAAAGCCAAATTTTGCCACGTAGTACGGAATATTTCAACGCTATATGATTAAATAAGCGAGAGATAATTTATTTCGTGCGGGAAATTATATAAAAAAGTGCCACCTGTTAAAATCTTATTTCCCTTCTTCGTCGCCTCCTTATGAAAAGAAACCAATGTCCCAAAATTCTTTACAACATGCAGCCTAAACTTGAATCGTGAAACCCTTGCCACCTTTGTCAACAGTCAATTGCAAATTACACACACTCTCTCTCACAGCCTATCCCAACAGTTAAACGCAGCTTCCAATATGAACCATAATTGTCAACTATCTAGAACCCTAAATCAACGTTCCCTAATTTGATCGGTGGTGAGAGGTACTACAATACCTAAGCAAAGATTTACATTGTGCCTAGTTAGCTATTACATCGTTCAAGTGACATCAGAGTATGCATGGCCCTTTATCGATTTTTGAATTATATAACAAAGTTATATCAGGGCTGCAAAAATAGATGTGTGTTAAAGTGACAAATTTATGAATTAAGTGAGAATGGTTCCAAGCTTGGTAATTGTACATTTTTCCATGCTATTTTTAAAGGTTGATATGAGCACTTATGGGGGACCATAATGTGTTAACATTAGTCTTTGATAAACCGTTTTTTGCTTTAGTATGGTGGTAGTAATCTTTCTGAATTTTGTTTCTTTTGAAGATGCTTGTTGAGAACACTTCGTGGCATTAGGCTTCTTGAAGTTATGGCTCCTAGTAAACATTGACTCTTTCAAGAATTAATTTTGAAAATAATTTTTTGCATCTGAAAACTTTTGTTGTGTACCGTATATTTATTTCCTAATCAGCTGACACACTTAACTTGTTTGACCTTAGCCTATAGATTTTTTTATTAGTAATAATTTACTTCCATAAGTTTTATATCTTTCTTCTTTTCACATAGAGTGCTCTGAGCTTTTACCTTGAAATGTATGTACCAAACAGTTATTTGATATTGACAACCATTGTGCAGTACCTTACCTAGTGGTGAAAAGGAATCATTCCACTATCTGACCAATGCAACACCTAGTATTTGGATCACTCTAGTCGACTTCTAAGAGTAAACAAGGAAAAAGATGATAAAAATACATTGAGAATGCAAACCATGAGTTCAGATTGCAGTTTGTAGTCAATTGATACAAATAATAAAACAACTTGAGCATTGGATGTTTTAGAACGTGTGCATCAAAATATTGGCATTTTACAAACACACACACACATGTAGTGCAAAATCAGAGATTTGGGCAGCGAAATACAAATAAACCCAAAGATCTAGTCTGTCAGCAATTTCAACAATGCCAAAAATAAAACAAGTGGCACAAATTACAAAGAGAACAAAAATAGAAAATAGAGGAAAGAGCACACCAATTTTTAATGTGGTTCGGCTTTTCCTACATCCACGGAGACCCAACAACTTTTATTTCTTATTGAAGAAATGAGTACAAAAGATTATAATAGAGAGAAGACTAATGGTGGATTTCCTTGCTTCATACAATAACATGACCCATGTTTATATAGAGGGATTTCTTGGGGATAAAGAAGAGAAGTTTCTAGATTACTTGGACATGAAGGAAAGATAAATATAATATCTTCCTTGATTTGATTAGAGCATAAATGGATGGCACAATTATGGTCTCAATCTCTTTCCCTAAATAAATTGATTCTTCATTAATTGATTGATTGGCCATTTATTTTTCTTCCAAAAACTTCCTCTTATATCTTTCCATATACAAGCCAATTAATTGATTGACAATCAATCAATTTCTTTCCTTCTCCACTAATATTTGAATCATTAATTTCAACCCTCCACCTTGATTCAAATATGGCAATCTTTCTTCATTATCTCATCTTCAACAATCAACATAGAATTTGTTGGGCCCAGCGCCTCATGGCGCTCAAGTAACATGAAGCAAACTGATCAAGTTTGAGCAATGCTCATACTTGTCCTTTGGAAGTGACTTGGTCATCATATCTGAAGGATTATCTGAAGTACCCACTTTCAATAATTTGATCTTTCTTCGTTCTTCCTCAAGCATAATAAAAAATCCTCTAACATCAATGTGCTTCGTCCGTGAGGTATAAACCTGATTCTTAACAAGATGAATCGCACTCTGACTGTCTGAAAATAGCTCCACTGTCTGCTGCGCCATTGAAAGATCATCCAACAACTAAAGTAAGTACAATCCTTCCTTTGTTGCTTCCACAATTGATATGAACTCTACTTCGGTAGTCGACAAAGCTACGATAGACTGTGTAATGACCCGGGTTTTCCAGTCTATTAATTTTAAATATTTAATATGGATTTAAATATTGAGGTGATAATATATATGGAATTCTATATTAAGTTGTCAATTTAATATCGTATATATTAAATTACCGTAAAACGAGAACCTGAAATAATTCAATTTGAATTTATAACGATAAATTTGTTTATTTGATAATATAATTCCGTTCGAGATTTATAACTGAATTTAATACAATTCAGACTTCTGTTTGAATTCGAATGATAATATCAATTTATTATCATAGAATTTATTATTTTAAAGTTTGATTTATATCAATTTAAATAAATATCTTCCAAAGGCGATCGAACCGGACTTCGTGACTTATCCCAGTGGATTCTGAATAGCGATTTTACCCTAAAAATGACAGTTGTTGGGTTTTGAAAGAAGTTCAGAATTAGTGTGTATTTTTAATTAAAAGATACCCGTTTTAATTAAAATAAAAATAAAAATTTTAATAAAATTAAAGGTAAAGAATTAGACACCTCCCTCTTTCATTTCACCACTCCTTTCCTGCTGATCAAAAGGAACCACGTCTCCCACTTCAAATAGCCTTGCTGTTCAAAAGGATACCGCACCCCTTACCTATAAAATCGCGTCTCCTCTCTTATCTCTTCTGTAAAAAAATCATTTGTGTTTAAACAAATTAATATCCCACTCCTCTCTTTCCATTAAAATCAAAATCAATTCGCACGGAATTCGACTTCGAGTGGCAGCACAGACTTACGATTTCGTGTGGTGAAAGGATGGCTTTGCGACACGAGTGTCAGGCTCGACCTCGAGAGTCATCGCGAGCAAACAAATGGTTCGATTTAGGGTAGGTATCGAAGTACCGTAGCTGTTGTCAGAGGGAAAGGAATACGCGGTGAAGTCGATTGGGGATTTCAAGGTAGCGATGGGATTTCTGGTTGCGGCGTTCGACTGTGGAATCGAGCGAATTTGTACATAGCGACCTGGAGTTCGATTTGTTGGGAAAAAGCTTGAGTACGATGGGATTTGTTGGAAATCGCTACTGTATTGGAGCTTGTGAAGGTACAGATCACCTGTGGAGATGGAGCACTGTAGACCTGATTCAAGAGGGTGGTGCTTAGTTGGTGGTACTGTCTGAGAAGGAGGGTCGAGGTCAACAAGTTGGGGAAGTTGAAGCTGCTGTTGAGTTGCTCTACGAAATGTCCGAGTGAGATTTAGGTAATTTATTTTATAGTTGTCATTAATTTAATTAGAAAGAAATAAATAAATAGTTAGAATTTTATTAGTAAATGGTTAAGATTTTTAATTAGTAATGACGATGGATTTTATTAATTAAATGGTTCGAATTTAATTTATAAAAGGGTTAGAATTTAATTTATAAAAGGGTTAGAATTTAATTTATAAAAGGGTTAGAAATTAATTTAGAAAATGGTTAGAATTTAATATTTTGTCATTTGAAATTTTGATTTAAAGACAATGTGTAATTTATTTATACAAGGTTCTAAAATATTGAAATCAAGACGGATCAGTCCATGGTCGCGAGCTATTCAAGTTAGAAGTGGTTTGAAATTTGTTCGAGCTAGCGAGAGTTTAAATTTAATCGAATGTGGTTCGATTTACTCAGAATGCAAATAAATTCTCGGTGAGTAAATCTCACTCACCATTTAATTAGAATTATTTCTAGTTGTTAAAAATAATTGCTATGCTTGTTTGAATATTGTTTGGTTGATTTAAAATATATATTAGTTATTTAGGACTATTATATATATATATATATTGGGTTGATTGATTGGTTGGATTCCCGCAGTTTCATTAGCGGATGCCCGCAGTTTCATAGCGGATGATTACCCTATACGCCCCACGCTATGATTAGTGGATGACCTTCTATACCGCGATATCCTGCCTCGAAGCAGGATGGGTATTATTTATGTGCTAACGTCTGTGGATGCAGGGAAACAGGTTGGAGGGATCCAACTAGATTCCTCAAAAATATATATTATCTATTGTTGTTGTTTGATTTCGTATATGTTCATATATGATGTGTTACAAATCAAATGATTTAAAATGGTTGATTTGATTGTGTAAATATCACTGGGGGCTTGAGATATTGACTCATAAAAACATCAAAAGGGTATTTGATATTTTAAAATGAAATTCTATTTTTATAAATAGAATTTGAATTTTAAAGGAACTATAGAAAATATTTAACTTGTTTTGAAAGTATATAAAACAAGTGAATAGAATTTATAAACTTTGTTTATAAATAGAAAGGTGGGATTTGAATTGAAGTTATAAACGTTGTTTATAAATAATATAGAAATTCAAATGCATCTTAAACAATAGATTTGAATATAGAAATTCAAATGGACTTTAAACAATAGATTTGAATATAGAAATTCAAATGCATCTTAAACAATAGATTTGAATATAGAAATTCAAATGGACTTTAAACAATAGATTTGAATATAGAAATTCAAATGCATCTTAAAAAATAGATTTGAATATAGAAATTCAAATGGACTAAAAAAAATAGACTTTGAATATAGAAATTCAAATGGACTTTAAACGATAGAATTTGAATATAGAATTCAAATAGACTTTGAATATAGAATTCAAATAGACTTTGAATATAGAATTCAAATAGACTTTGAATATAGAAATTCAAATGGAGTTTAACTATAGAATTTGAACATAGTATTTCAAATGGAATTTGAATATAGAAATTCAAATGGGATTTTAAATAAAAAGATTTGGATAAATAGAAGTGGATTAGACTAAGAAGTTAATTAACAGATTTAATTAACAAATTGAGTTAAAACGATTTGGTATAGTTAAATAGATTGAACAGGTATAAATATACAGGAGACAGGTTTGGAATAAAGTATAGAAGTGAAATAAATAGAATGCCCGACAAAAAGGTACGTATTTAATTTCCATATGAGATTTTATGCGCCGTATCGGCTAGCCGCTTGGCTTTTTCTTTTTCTTTTTAAGATAAGAAGGACCGGGAAAGCTATTTGAAATTTCCCGATGCTCCCGGTACAAAGGAGGTTATGGCGAATTTTTCCGGGAATTTAAGGAGATAGAATATTTTTAAGATAATTTGATCGTTAGAAATTAACATATCAAAATAGATAGAAGTCGATAGGAAAACGAACTTAGAAATAGAATAGTATAATAAAAAAAGGAAGACTAGGAATAAAATCTAGTAGGAATAGAAAGAGAAAATGTATATGTGTTTAAAGGTGAATAATCAGTTGTATGGTGTTGATTATTCGAGTAAGTAGTCTTGTCTGTTTTGACGTTAAATGTTATTCAGTCAAGGTCTGAGAGGTAATTATACCCCAACTTGGTTGATTTCATGATATACCGATAAGTAGCAAGATTCAGGCTCGAAGATCAATGTGGAATAAGAATTTGTTAAATACTGTATTTGGGTTGTCGTAACGATGTTTTACACAACATCTGTTTTAACCCAAATATGTGCAAAGCTTGGAAATAGAATAATGAATATTTTCTAAAGTTTAGAAAATAAAAGAAGGCGATATATGGAAATGTTTTCCAAATAACGGATAAGGCCAATATGGTTATTGAAAATATTTGGTTAACAAATATTGATAAAGAAATAGAGAAGTGATTTAATTAATGGAATATTAATTAAAGGCTCAGTGATTGTTGGATGTTTGGTTGAACACTTGTTTTATTCGATAGTTAAATCATCGACTATCGAAACACTTGTTTTTATTCGATAGTTAAATCACAGACTATCGAAGTTTTGACCATCGTTGTCAATGTGGAGAGACCGGTTGGATTATTATCCGAAGAACCACTCCATATCGGCAGTAGCGTGCGAATCAGATTATATAAAGATAATCGAAGACGGAGTAGAGTACAAGGACTTTTTCTATTAATAGAAATAGTACCTTCGGTTCATCCTGTTCCTGGGTGACGTGTATGGATGAATGTCTGACAGAGTATTTCCAGAAAGGTCACGTACATTGATTTCTTCAACTGTACCAAGAGTGGAAGCGGAGGAGGAAACTTCTTTTAGCTGACACGTAATGTACTGTTGTAGACGTAAATTAGTGATTTTCGATGGATTTGACATTGTGGCATTCGAAGTGAATTTGGTGTGATGATAAAGCGTAGCTTCTAGCCTCATCAACCGGTAAATGACAGAAATCGGGCAGGCAACATGGCTATGTAGGTCGCACCTATTAGGGTGTATAATCACCTGATCTAGAGTTTCATTTACTTCTAAAAATCTATTGTCGATGCTGTCCCATTCGGGAAACGGTTGCTGATCCCAATCGTTGGTGATATACATTCGATACACTCAAGCGAAATGAGTGGTCGGTCATGTGTGGCTGAGTTGCAAGATGTTCTTGTTGAACTCGGTGTATTCTCCTCTAGAGATATACCAGCGGAAGGTGATTCCATACCTTGTCATAGTTGGAAATCCATTACCCAATACGTGCTTGCGGTTTTGATTGTATATTACATATGTGGAACGTGAGATGCAAACGTTCCACTAGATTGTTATTTACTTGATTTAGACATTATTATAATATCAAAAGAGTTTTGATATAAAGATAAGTCAAGTGTTTGGATTCTCATAAGGGAAAAAACCCGTTCCGTGTTATACGGCGTGGTCTTATGAGATATCATTTAGTTTCTGAAACTGTTTTAAACTGTTTACTCATACCAGTCCCATGACTGACCCGGAGTTTATTTGTTTTGTTCTACCTAAACTCTTGGGTGCCTAAATTTGTACGGGCAGTCAAGTAGTTCAGGATTTTTCAGATATATCTAAAGGAGCTTGGAGCAGGAGGCTTCAGCGATATCTAGTTATAGTTTGTTCCGCTATGTTGTAAGTGTTGTACTCTGATAAGTGTATGTTATACAGTTAAGATTTTGTATTTCAAAGATGTGATATATTATATTTTGTTCCGCTGCGATGTGAGATTCTGTGTTGTTATTTCTGTTCTTCTTCTACCTCTTTCTTCTAAAGAAAAAATTGTCTCGTATTTTCGTGATATTTGGGTTGGACGTATGATTTATATAGTCAACTCTGATGTTACGGATTTGCGGGTCACTACAGTTGGTATCAGAGCTTAGGTTGAGCGAATACCTAGGCTGTGTGGAAATGTGCTCATTAGAGATAGGATCAGTAGTATCCTAGAATGAGTTGAGTGTATATATATATACGAGAGAGCGTATTTGTTAATTGATATAAAAACTGTTTTATATTGTGTTGACTAGTCTGTTGAGTGGATTATAAATTTTGGTCGAATCGTGGGACGCCACGATGTCGATAGGAGTTTATAAACACTTGAACAGAAGATTGGACACGATATTGTTTTCAAATAGTTAATTGTTAGGATTATAATCAAATTAGAAAATAAAACTGAAATAGTTATATATATAACCAATGGAATTTGTATATGAAATCAAATATACAAATGTGATAAATTGAAATTGAATTCCAACCAGAATTCAGAATTTAAAATCCTGGGAGTTGGGAAAATATTTTTCTAAATGGATCTTTAAAAGAAATAAAGCACTGAACTCATTCAGTAGCTGGGAAATAATTCTGATGATGGTCGCAACATCATCAGTGTTCATTTTCGAGTTTCTAAGTGATGAATTGCTGCCTTAGAAAAGTTTTTGACGGAAATTTGTTTGAAAAGAAACAAGTTGTTTGAAAATTCAAATATTTTGAATTTGAGATAGATATAAATATATGTATATATTTATATTACTTCAGAGGAATTTTGAAATGTGAAATGGGAATATAGATTTCAAATAGAAGTAAAATAAAGGAATTTGAATATATATATAATTCAAATAGAAGTGAAATAGAATTTGAATTCAAAGGAATTCAAATGAGTTTGAATAAAGAAAAATTCAAATAGAAATTGTATAAGAAAAATTGAAATGGAATTTGAATTCAAAGGAATTCAAATGGATTTGAATAAAGAAAAGTCAAATAGAGGTTTGAACATTAGAATTCAAAGAAAATATAGAGTTTGAAATAGAATTTAAATTCAAAGGATTTCAAATAGAAATTTGAATAAGGAATTTAAATAGAAATTGAATAAAGGATTTCAAATGGAATTTGAAAGGAAGAGATTTGAAATGGGTTTTGAATAAAGGATTTCAAATAGAAATTGAAGATAAGAAATTCAAATAGAATTTGAAGATAAGAAGTTGAATTAGAATTTGAATAGAAGAAATTCAAATAGAAATTGAAAAGAAGGAAATTCAAATATAGAGTTGGAATAAAGAAATTCAAATGGAATTTGAATATTGTAAGAATATAGGACTTGAATATTTGAAGTGAATAGATCGGGAATATTATGTTGAAATGGATTGGATATATATTAAAAATATATCAGAATGGAGTTGAATTTATTATAAACGAAGTTAAAACGTTTATATTTATAAATATAATTAAAACGAGCTCGCCATAGCGCGGCAGTTCGTAAATTGGCGACTCGAACTTCAATCGAGTATACAGAACTCAATTGAAGTCGGAATTCTTTGAAACAAGAATCGTCGGGACCGGTTGAACAATAGTTTTCTAATGAAAGAGAAAAATCAGGATTTCGTCGTATAGATTTTGAGTTATTTCAAAATCAAATTTTTAGAAAAGCAGCGCCAGGAACCATTAAAAACCACAATGGTTTATATATATAAGTAAAAGGATTTTTAAAGTAAATAAAATCCGAATGGCCATGAGGAAAATATAGACTTGAGTTATAAAATAAATATGAACTTCAGTGAAGTAAGTGAAATGATTTTTAAGAAAAAAATCATATTTTAAATGGTTAAATAGAATTAACTAAGTAAAAGAGAAATTAGTTAATCAAAGTTGAATCAAAATTGGGTTTTTGAATAAGTGGAAAGGATTGAGAATTTATATTCGAAATCGAATATATAACTCAAGTTGAAATATAATTAGATTAGTTTATAATTTAGTTGACATATATTTGAACAAGTTATATTCAAGTAAAAAGGGTGAAATAGGCAAAGCGATTAATTAGCAACTAGTTAATGGGAATTTGAATGATTGAAACTAAATTTAACTTAAGTAAGTTAAATTGATCGAATTGAATAAATTGAGTAAAGTCAATGTGAATGAAATATGAATTGGGTTTGAATAAAGGAAAAACCAAAAGAGTTCAAGAGGAAATATATTTGTAACACAAAAACAAAGGAAGTTATGTGCAAACAAATAGAAGGGAATATTTGTAAAACATTTACAAATAGATTAAATGGAAATATTTATTTATAGAAAATGAATACAATGTTATAGATGAGATATTTATTTGTTAAATAAATAGAATTTAATCAAAGGAATATTCAGAGGATGAATAGAAAATGGAAATCTGTTTTTAACAGATAAATAGAAAAGATTTATTTATAAATAACAGTTTATAAATTAAATCAAGTATTTATCATTCGATAAATGGAATATATAAGTCTGAGCTTATATGGAGAAGAGATATTAGTTTTTAACACCGATAGTTTTAAATAGAAGGGGTACACAACACTTGTATAAGTGAAGTAACGTTATTAAAGAGAACATTTATAAAGTGAAGAACCGTTACTAAAAGTAAATCTTTATAAATGAATAAACGTTATCCAATAGGAGTTATTCGAATAGGAGAAGTCGATTAGAGTTAGGATAAATCGATTAGAGTAAGTATTAACCAGTTAGAGTTAATCAATTTGGGTTAATCTGTAGGGTTAATTGAATATTAGTTATTCAATTAGAATTTATCGAATATTAATTATTCAAATTAAGAGTTAACCAGATAGAGTTAATTGAACCTAGTTTATCGAATTAGGATTTAATTGAATGTTGGTTATCCAATTAAAGTTAATCGAATATTGTTATTGAGATAGAATTAGTCAAACATAGTTACTCAGGATACATTGCCATTTCGTACGACTGCTAGCGTAATTCGCAGGACTGCAGATAGCCTAGGCGGTCGGATGTTCCCTGAGGGAATCAGGCGTAATCATTGTGATCGCTGCGATCTAGAGTCAAGCGAATGGAATTTAATTGAATATTGGTTATTCAGATAGAATTAAAGGAGTTATCGAATATAGTTTATTCGAAAGGAATTATCGAATTTGGTTATTCGGAAGGAGTTATCGATTATTAGTTAATCAAAGGAGTTATCGATTATTTGTTAATCGAAATGAGTTATCGATTATAGTTTAATTGAAAGGAGTTATCGATTAGTTTAATCGAAGTGAGTTATAGAATATTGGTTATTCGAAGGAGTTATCGAATTTAGTTATTCGATGGAGTTAATCGAAAAGAGTTAAATCCAATAGAGTTAATTGTTAAGAGTAAATTGAATAGGGTAAATCGAATATAGTTGATTCAAAGAAAGGGTTTCGAATCTAGTTATTTGATAGAGAGATTATCGAATATAGTTATTCGAAGGGAGGAGTTATCGAATAGGGATTTATTCAAAAGTGGGTTACGTAAGGAAGTTTGAAATGTGGAGTGTCAACATAAATAAGATTTTGGAAAAGAAAATGGGCTAGTATCACTTTTCCTACCTTAGCAATTTCGAGGACGAAATTATTTTAAGTAGGGAAGATTGTAATGACCCGGGTTTTCCAGTCTATTAATTTTAAATATTTAATATGGATTTAAATATTGAGGTGATAATATATATGGAATTCTATATTAAGTTGTCAATTTAATATCGTATATATTAAATTACCGTAAAACGAGAACCTGAAATAATTCAATTTGAATTTATAACGATAAATTTGTTTATTTGATAATATAATTCCGTTCGAGATTTATAACTGAATTTAATACAATTCAGACTTCTGTTTGAATTCGAATGATAATATCAATTTATTATCATAGAATTTATTATTTTAAAGTTTGATTTATATCAATTTAAATAAATATCTTCCAAAGGCGATCGAACCGGACTTCGTGACTTATCCCAGTGGATTCTGAATAGCGATTTTACCCTAAAAATGACAGTTGTTGGGTTTTGAAAGAAGTTCAGAATCAGTGTGTATTTTTAATTAAAAGATACCCGTTTTAATTAAAATAAAAATAAAAATTTTAATAAAATTAAAGGTAAAGAATTAGACACCTCCCTCTTTCATTTCACCACTCCTTTCCTGCTGATCAAAAGGAACCACGTCTCCCACTTCAAATAGCCTTGCTGTTCAAAAGGATACCGCACCCCTTACCTATAAAATCGCGTCTCCTCTCTTATCTCTTCTGTAAAAAAATCATTTGTGTTTAAACAAATTAATATCCCACTCCTCTCTTTCCATTAAAATCAAAATCAATTCGCACGGAATTCGACTTCGAGTGGCAGCACAGACTTACGATTTCGTGTGGTGAAAGGATGGCTTTGCGACGCGAGTGTCAGGCTCGACCTCGAGAGTCATCGCGAGCAAACAAATGGTTCGATTTAGGGTAGGTATCGAAGTACCGTAGCTGTTGTCAGAGGGAAAGGAATACGCGGTGAAGTCGATTGGGGATTTCAAGGTAGCGATGGGATTTCTGGTTGCGGCGTTCGACTGTGGAATCGAGCGAATTTGTACATAGCGACCTGGAGTTCGATTTGTTGGGAAAAAGCTTGAGTACGATGGGATTTGTTGGAAATCGCTACTGTATTGGAGATTGTGAAGGTACAGATCACCTGTGGAGATGGAGCACTGTAGACCTGATTCAAGAGGGTGGTGCTTAGTTGGTGGTACTGTCTGAGAAGGAGGGTCGAGGTCAACAAGTTGGGGAAGTTGAAGCTGCTGTTGAGTTGCTCTACGAAATGTCCGAGTGAGATTTAGGTAATTTATTTTATAGTTGTCATTAATTTAATTAGAAAGAAATAAATAAATAGTTAGAATTTTATTAGTAAATGGTTAAGATTTTTAATTAGTAATGACGATGGATTTTATTAATTAAATGGTTCGAATTTAATTTATAAAAGGGTTAGAATTTAATTTATAAAAGGGTTAGAATTTAATTTATAAAAGGGTTAGAAATTAATTTAGAAAATGGTTAGAATTTAATATTTTGTTATTTGAAATTTTGATTTAAAGACAATGTGTAATTTATTTATACAAGGTTCTAAAATATTGAAATCAAGACGGATCAGTCCATGGTCGCGAGCTATTCAAGTTAGAAGTGGTTTGAAATTTGTTCGAGCTAGCGAGAGTTTAAATTTAATCGAACGTGGTTCGATTTACTCAGAATGCAAATAAATTCTCGGTGAGTAAATCTCACTCACCATTTAATTAGAATTATTTCTAGTTGTTAAAAATAATTGCTATGCTTGTTTGAATATTGTTTGGTTGATTTAAAATATATATTAGTTATTTAGGACTATTATATATATATATATATATATTGGGTTGATTGATTGGTTGGATTCCCGCAGTTTCATTAGCGGATGCCCGCAGTTTCATAGCGGATGATTACCCTATACGCCCCACGCTATGATTAGTGGATGACCTTCTATACCGCGATATCCTGCCTCGAAGCAGGATGGGTATTATTTATGTGCTAACGTCTGTGGATGCAGGGAAACAGGTTGGAGGGATCCAACTGGATTCCTCAAAAATATATATTATCTATTGTTGTTGTTTGATTTCGTATATGTTCATATATGATGTGTTACAAATCAAATGATTTAAAATGGTTGATTTGATTGTGTAAATATCACTGGGGGCTTGAGATATTGACTCATAAAAACATCAAAAGGGTATTTGATATTTTAAAATGAAATTCTATTTTTATAAATAGAATTTGAATTTTAAAGGAACTATAGAAAATATTTAACTTGTTTTGAAAGTATATAAAACAAGTGAATCGAATTTATAAACTTTGTTTATAAATAGAAAGGTGGGATTTGAATTGAAGTTATAAACGTTGTTTATAAATAATATAGAAATTCAAATGCATCTTAAACAATAGATTTGAATATAGAAATTCAAATGGACTTTAAACAATAGATTTGAATATAGAAATTCAAATGCATCTTAAACAATAGATTTGAATATAGAAATTCAAATGGACTTTAAACAATAGATTTGAATATAGAAATTCAAATGCATCTTAAAAAATAGATTTGAATATAGAAATTCAAATGGACTAAAAAAAATAGACTTTGAATATAGAAATTCAAATGGACTTTAAACGATAGAATTTGAATATAGAATTCAAATAGACTTTGAATATAGAATTCAAATAGACTTTGAATATAGAATTCAAATAGACTTTGAATATAGAAATTCAAATGGAGTTTAACTATAGAATTTGAACATAGTATTTCAAATGGAATTTGAATATAGAAATTCAAATGGGATTTTAAATAAAAAGATTTGGATAAATAGAAGTGGATTAGACTAAGAAGTTAATTAACAGATTTAATTAACAAATTGAGTTAAAACGATTTGGTATAGTTAAATAGATTGAACAGGTATAAATATACAGGAGACAGGTTTGGAATAAAGTATAGAAGTGAAATAAATAGAATGCCCGACAAAAAGGTACGTATTTAATTTCCATATGAGATTTTATGCGCCGTATCGGCTAGCCGCTTGGCTTTTTCTTTTTCTTTTTAAGATAAGAAGGACCGGGAAAGCTATTTGAAATTTCCCGATGCTCCCGGTACAAAGGAGGTTATGGCGAATTTTTCCGGGAATTTAAGGAGATAGAATATTTTTAAGATAATTTGATAGTTAGAAATTAACATATCAAAATAGATAGAAGTCGATAGGAAAACGAACTTAGAAATAGAATAGTATAATAAAAAAAGGAAGACTAGGAATAAAATCTAGTAGGAATAGAAAGAGAAAATGTATATGTGTTTAAAGGTGAATAATCAGTTGTATGGTGTTGATTATTCGAGTAAGTAGTCTTGTCTGTTTTGACGTTAAATGTTATTCAGTCAAGGTCTGAGAGGTAATTATACCCCAACTTGGTTGATTTCATGATATACCGATAAGTAGCAAGATTCAGGCTCGAAGATCAATGTGGAATAAGAATTTGTTAAATACTGTATTTGGGTTGTCGTAACGATGTTTTACACAACATCTGTTTTAACCCAAATATGTGCAAAGCTTGGAAATAGAATAATGAATATTTTCTAAAGTTTAGAAAATAAAAGAAGGCGATATATGGAAATGTTTTCCAAATAACGGATAAGGCCAATATGGTTATTGAAAATATTTGGTTAACAAATATTGATAAAGAAATAGAGAAGTGATTTAATTAATGGAATATTAATTAAAGGCTCAGTGATTGTTGGATGTTTGGTTGAACACTTGTTTTATTCGATAGTTAAATCATCGACTATCGAAACACTTGTTTTTATTCGATAGTTAAATCACAGACTATCGAAGTTTTGACCATCGTTGTCAATGTGGAGAGACCGGTTGGATTATTATCCGAAGAACCACTCCATATCGGCAGTAGCGTGCGAATCAGATTATATAAAGATAATCGAAGACGGAGTAGAGTACAAGGACTTTTTCTATTAATAGAAATAGTACCTTCGGTTCATCCTGTTCCTGGGTGACGTGTATGGATGAATGTCTGACAGAGTATTTCCAGAAAGGTCACGTACATTGATTTCTTCAACTGTACCAAGAGTGGAAGCGGAGGAGGAAACTTCTTTTAGCTGACACGTAATGTACTGTTGTAGACGTAAATTAGTGATTTTCGATGGATTTGACATTGTGGCATTCGAAGTGAATTTGGTGTGATGATAAAGCGTAGCTTCTAGCCTCATCAACCGGTAAATGACAGAAATCGGGCAGGCAACATGGCTATGTAGGTCGCACCTATTAGGGTGTATAATCACCTGATCTAGAGTTTCATTTACTTCTAAAAATCTATTGTCGATGCTGTCCCATTCGGGAAACGGTTGCTGATCCCAATCGTTGGTGATATACATTCGATACACTCAAGCGAAATGAGTGGTCGGTCATGTGTGGCTGAGTTGCAAGATGTTCTTGTTGAACTCGGTGTATTCTCCTCTAGAGATATACCAGCGGAAGGTGATTCCATACCTTGTCATAGTTGGAAATCCATTACCCAATACGTGCTTGCGGTTTTGATTGTATATTACATATGTGGAACGTGAGATGCAAACGTTCCACTAGATTGTTATTTACTTGATTTAGACATTATTATAATATCAAAAGAGTTTTGATATAAAGATAAGTCAAGTGTTTGGATTCTCATAAGGGAAAAAACCCGTTCCGTGTTATACGGCGTGGTCTTATGAGATATCATTTAGTTTCTGAAACTGTTTTAAACTGTTTACTCATACCAGTCCCATGACTGACCCGGAGTTTATTTGTTTTGTTCTACCTAAACTCTTGGGTGCCTAAATTTGTACGGGCAGTCAAGTAGTTCAGGATTTTTCAGATATATCTAAAGGAGCTTGGAGCAGGAGGCTTCAGCGTTATCTAGTTATAGTTTGTTCCGCTATGTTGTAAGTGTTGTACTCTGATAAGTGTATGTTATACAGTTAAGATTTTGTATTTCAAAGATGTGATATATTATATTTTGTTCCGCTGCGATGTGAGATTCTGTGTTGTTATTTCTGTTCTTCTTCTACCTCTTTCTTCTAAAGAAAAAATTGTCTCGTATTTTCGTGATATTTGGGTTGGACGTATGATTTATATAGTCAACTCTGATGTTACGGATTTGCGGGTCACTACAGACTGCAACTTTGATCTCCATGAAATCGGGCCTATGCCAAGTGTAAAAACATAGCCCGACACCGACTTCCGTCCATCTCTATCCCCAGCGTAATCTGAATCACAGTATCCTCTAAGAGAGATGTCTCCGTCTACTCCACCATATAACAAGCCAACTGAAGAAGTGCCACAAAGATATATGAGTATCCACTTCACTGCTTGCCAATGCTCTTTACCTGGGTTAGACATATATCGACTGACAACACCAACTGCATGGGCCAAATTTGGTATCGTGCACACCATTGCATACATGAGACTACCAACAGCACTAGAATAAGGTATATTACGCATATCCTTTTTGTCTTCATCCAATATGGGACACATATCTTTGGATAGTTTGAATTGAGAGCCTAATGGAGTAGCCACCGGTTTAGCATTCTCCATACCGAATCGAGATAGGACTTTCTCGATGTATTGAGTTTGAGTGAGCCTCAAAACTCTTTGCTTTCTATCCCTCTGAATCTCCATCCCCAAAATTCTCTGGTGTTTCCCAAATCTTTCATCTCAAATTCCTTACTGAGCTCCATCTTCAACTCCGAAATTTTAGACATGCTCTTAGAAGCTATCAACATATCATCAACATAAAGTAACAAATAGATGATGTCATCATTACATTTTTTAAAATAGACACATTGATCCTTAAAGCTTCTAGAGTAACCATGTGAGATCATAAACTCAAATTTCTTATACCACTATCTAGGGGACTGTTTTAATCCATAAAGAGATTTGTTAAGTTTACAAACATGACCTGACCTGCTGCTACCAATGAACCCCTCTGGCTGCTGTAGTTAAATGTCCTCCTTAAGATCACCGTGCAAGAATGCTGTCTTGACATCTAATTGTTCCAACTCCATGTCGAAGTGAGCAACCAACGCCAAAAGAATGCGAATAGAAGTATGTCTAACAACTGGAGAAAAAATATCATGAAACTCCACATCTTTCTTCTGAACATAACCCTTCGCTACTAATCTTGCATTGTACCTCAAGTCATCATTGCCGCCATCTTTTACCTTATAGATCCATTTACATCCAATTGCTCTCTTATTGGAAGGAAGTGGCACTAAATCCCAAGTGTGATTTTTGTGCAAAGACTCGATCTCCTCCTCCATTGCTACTAGCCAACTGGAGCTATCAACTGAATTAATGATATCTCTGTGGTCTCTTGGTTCATCATGAAATATGCTTAATGCATAAGCTGCCATGTCATCAAAGTCAATATCTTCAATGCTTAATCCCACAAAATCATCAAGCCATGTAGGTCTTTTCTTCTCTCTCGTTGGTCGAGTTTGAATTTGAGCTCCACCTTGAGGTTGATCTGCTGTCTCTTCCCTATCAACCACGGTGTCATCGGAATCACCATTTTTACTCGTATGGAAGTCTGATGATCTGCCTTGTGTTTGGTATTCTGAATTTGTCCTCTCAACATCATCATTAACTGAAGAAGAAGGATCCACTTTCAACATAGCCTTCTCATCAAATGTAACATGCCTGCTAGTAACAATCTTCTGGGTAGTAGGACACCACATCCTATAACCCTTAATTCCTTTCTTATATCCAAGAAAAATACACTTGCGCAATCTTGGATCCAACTTCCCTTTGCTCTCATGCACATAAGCTGGAAAACCAAACACTCTGAGAAAGGAATATGATACAGGCTCTCCCTTCCATACTTCTTCAGGAATCTACATATCTATGGCGGTAGAAGGTGTGCGGGTTATAAGGAAAGCTGCCATAGATAATGCTTCTGCCCAAAATCACTTATTTAATCCCGCAGTCAGCCGTAAGCAACGAGTTCTTTCCAACAAAGTCCGATTCACTCTCTCTGCAACCCCATTTGACTGATGGTCTCCTGGTGTGGTGTAATGTCTTTTGATTCCCTCGGACTCACAAAATTTGATGAAATTTTGAGAAGTGAATTCACCACCATTATCTGAACGAAGAACCTTCACTTTCTTTCCAGACTGCTTCTCAATAAGAGATTTCCAACTTTGAAACCTATCAAAAGTTTCATCCTTGGACTTCATAAAGTAAACCCATACTTTTCTAGAAAAATCATCAACAAATGAAACGAAATAACTGGCTCCTCTATAAGATAGGCATGGTGCGGGACCCCAAACATCAGTATGAACATACTCTAAAACATCTTTAGACTTATGCTCTGCAATGCCAAAAGAAACCTTCGTCTGGTTTCCAAGTACACATCCTTCACAAAAGTCAAGTTTTGAATGATGAACGCCGTCAATCAAGCCTCTCTCTCTCAATACTTCTAAATTGCGCTCTCCAATGTGGCCCATATGAAAATGCCACAATCTGGTAGAATCGGAATCAACTGAATCAATAACTGAAGCAGACTCCGTAACAGCAGTTGTACCCTTCAGCAAATATAAATTTCTAGCTTTTACTCCTTTCATTACTATCAATGAGCCATTTGTAATTTTTAATGAATCTTTTTCTATTACACACTTTAAGCCAAAATTGCATAATGCTCCAATTGAGATCAAACTACGCCTTAAATCAGGCACATGCCTGACATCACATAAAGTACGAACAACATCATCAAACATCCTGATTTTTACTGTTCCAATACCAATCATGCGACAAGAAGCATTATTTCCCATGAGAACCTCTCCTCCATTAAGTTGATGATAAGTGGAAAAAGAGTGCCTATCAGGTGTCATGTGATAGGATGCTCCCGAGTCAATAATCCACAAAGTACTCTTCATAGGAGAGGTGGAAACTGTAAAAATGCCAGGATCATTATCTGAATCTGATGTCTCCGCTGTAGATGCTAAAGCCTTCTGGGGAACAGCTTTGTTTTTATTCTCCAACTTGGGGCAACTTGCAATATAATGTCCAAGTTTTCTACAATAATGGCAAACTCCCTTCCGGGCTCCTCTTGGCTGAGATCTGGACTTAGCTCTATCTCCACCATATTTGGGTCTACTTTGGCTTCTTCCTCTCTGTGCAACAAGGCTTTCAGAATCATTCTACGTGCTCATGCTTGCTAACTTTCCTCTCAACATCTCATTATGCAAATTTGTCTTCACATCCTCCAAGCAAATAGACGAATGTCCATAGATCATAGAGTTAACAAAAGTGTTATACTCTGCAGGTAAAGAACATAAAAGAATAACAGCTTGCGCCTCATCCTCAATCTTTACATCAGCTGCTCGAAGATTCATGACAAGTGTGTTGAGGGCATCTATATGAGCAAATACATCTATTCCGGGCCTCATTTTGAAAGAATAAAGTTGTTGTTGTAAGATGATGCGGTTGGTGAGAGACTTGTCGTAAAACTTTCTCTGAAGAGCATCCCACAATTCCTTAGCAGTTTTCACATGCGAAAACTCTCTAAGTACTTCATCAGAAAGGCTAAGCTGGATGGTAGTAAGAGCATCCTCTTCCAATTCTTCTAACTCTTCAGGTGCTAATTTCTTCAATTTCTCTGGATCTGAGACAACCTTAAATGTCCTCTCTTTCTTCAACACCGCTTCCATCTTCATCTTCCATGTGCCAAAATCCTCCTTTCCATCAAACCTAGCGACTCCATATTTTGTAGCGCTTCTACCACAGTTATTCTTTATAGAATTTGACATGGTTGAAAAAGTCTTTGAACAGGACAACTCGCTCTGATACCAAACTATAGTGCAAAATCAGAGATTTGGGCAGCAGAATACAAATAAACCCAAAGATCTAGTCTGTCGACAATTTCAACAATGCCAAAATTAAAAACAAGTGGCACAAATTACAAAGAGAATAAAATAGAAAATAGGGGAAAAAGCACACCAATTTTTAACATGGTTCGGCTTTGCCTACGTCCACGAAGACCCAACAACTTTTATTTCTTAATGAAGAAATGAGTACAAAAGATTATAATAGAGAGAAGACTAATGGTGGATTGCCTTGCTTCATACAATAACATGATCCCTGTTTATATAGAGGGATTTCTTGGGGATAAAGAAGAGAAGTTTCTAGATTACTTGGACATGAAGGAAAGATAAATATAATATCTTCCTTGATTTGATTGGAGCATAAATGGATGACACAATTATGGTCTCAATCTCTTTCCCTAAGTAAATTGATTCTTCATTAATTGATTGATTGGCCATTTATTTTTCTTCCAAAAACTTCCTCTTATATCTTTCCATATACAAGCCAATTAATTGATTGACAATCAATCAATTTCTTTCCTTCTCCACTAATATTTGAATCATTAATTTCAACAACACACATACATAAAATGTACTATTTACTGTTATGGTTCGTTCGATTAATCCATAGTTTTGGATAAACCTGAGAATTATGACTTTAATGGTGAATTTTGATGAAGCATGAAAGTGGAAAATTTTGTAAGAAAATCATAAATATATGTTAACAACAATATTGTAGAGTCTATATGTTGTTGAAATGAGAAATGATACATGCGACAATTGTGGAAGGTCATTTTCAATAGACACATCGCAGAGCTAAAAGTCATGCTAAAAGGAATTTTTGACTCCAAAACAAATAATATCATTTATGCCTAAAAGAAAACTATTTAATTATGTAGTATCATCTTCCAAAAGAGGGGAGATTCAAGTGATTTTCAAGTTACGAAATATTAAGTAAACATTATATTGTGAATCAGATATAATCTCATTGCATTCAAAATTTCTGACTTTATTTCCTGTAAGTGAACTGTTCGAGTTTGTTAGATTGGTAATCCCAACCGCTCTTACTTATTTGTTCTTAAAGTTAAGAAATAATTTAATTGATGGTATCTGCCAACATTCCATAAAAAATTCTATTTAATTTGATAAATTTAGTTAATTAGCCAATTTGAAAATTGATAAAAGGACAATCAATAAATAGGAATTGTTGAAAATGCAAAGTTTATAAATCAATGCAACATGTCACCTTTTTCCAAATAAACTAATCTTTAATAGATTTTATCATGAAGATGTACCAATCTTCCTGCCTAGTTTTAGAATGCTAAGAGAAATACCCAAATTTGATTTCCATGAAAATGCAACATATCTAGAGTAATACATTAAAGGTATTGCTATTTGTAGTATTGATTTTTATGTGCATGTACAACATTATAAGACATTCTTAGGTTCCAGATATACTATATATACTATATACAATGTTGGTTCATGAAGGTAAGCAAAAAAAATTACTCATTTTATTTTGGCCTAATTTCCTGTATCAGAATTAAATGCATGATATTATACCATTAGATCAATTTAACCCATAGGCAAATAAATAATATGCTAAGTTAATGAGATAAGTAATATACTGATCTCATTTTCAAAGCTATTTCCTTGTTAACGTTTCAAAACATTTTTATTCATCTAAACCTCTATTTTAGTGTTTCACTTCACACATAGCATGAACTATTAGAATGCCTTAATATAGTAGCAACAAACTAAGAGCAGAAATATATTTGTACAAATCACATATTAATTTTACATTACATAATCAAATCGTCTAAGTTGGTATGCTTAGAAAAAAAAGGTGTAAGAAAATAATCTTATATTAGATTTTAACTATGATGATACTGGTAAACACAACCTTAAAAGATCCAATACCCTAAATAGTTTAAAAGAGTATACCAAAAACTGAAAATGCAAAGTGGTTGACGGTCGAATTTGAAATTGTTTATCTGGAGTGCAAACAACCTTTTGATTTACTTAATTTTTCGAATGCAGTTGATAAAACATCGTCATTTTTCTCGAATACAAGGTACTTAGTGTTTTTCATCCTCTAAGAATGCTTTCTTTACTACTTGCTACTCGAGCTCTTTTCCAGCCGCATCCTCTTTCTTTACTGCTTGCGACTCAAGTGAGACTTAGTAAGAAAATACTACAGTTTAATTTTAGTTTCTTTTTGCACATCATAATTGCTGTGGTGAATAAATGACCTTAGCAAACAATTTATTCCAATATTCATAGTTTAGGTCTTGATTTAGTGCATAATGCATGGTGGGTGATTTGGCAGTGAAATTAATACTGATTAGTGCTTCAGTTTTGTAACTGTTTAATTTTTTGAAGCTTGGTTTCCTAACTTTCACTTGCTAGTTGCTCATATATATTAGATTATTAGTTTCTTTGTTCACATTTTTTTGTGGGTATCTTGATGCTATGACATTGCTCTGCTCATTTTGATTTAGGATTCAGATTGTGCATCCATTCATGTTAACATTTGAATGCATAAAAAAATGCTAGTACAACCTTTCATTGTCATTTTCATATTATAATCTCAAAGGCTCTTTCTTTTCTTTCAACTATTCTTACATTATATCTAGGGTGTCCTTTTTCTTACATTCTTTTTAATGAGGCTGTAACCAGAATCTGTTATTGTAGTTACATTTTTTGTGCATTGTCACTTTGTTTTAATGTTAACAGCTAGTTTTGTTGATTTAAGGTAATTAATTTAAAAAACATGTTGCACCCAAATTATTACACTATATCAGGATGTTGTTTGATGCAACATGAATGCTCACTATGAAGAATAACACTGCAAGAATTATCTATTTTTTTGCAAGCAATTAAAGAACCTTGAATGCTTGAGTTTGCTAGTTAGGTTCAATTATGAACTATACATATTTTTCAAAAAGTGGTAGAAAGAGAACAAAGTTTTAAGTTCTATAGGAGGTATAACTGAGAGAAATATGTTAATAATATGGTTATTCTCTAATTGATTCCTGCAGTAGTTGTTCTATTGGTCCTGCTTATTCTCCAAGTGATTCATTGCACAAATATGTTATTTATAACAATGTTATATCAGCTAAATTACCCAGAACCTATAATATATTTGTTTCATTGTAGAAACAAGTTAGTAATTGTCAAATTTACCACTTTGCCAGTGTTGACATATTATAGTAAACAAGTTAGTTTTGTACCTTGCCTAGAAACTAAACTATTTCTTTTTCTAGTAAACATGCTATGTACAACATTTATACATAGAAAATTTCATATTTTATCTTGTCATTTTCATCCTTTTTTGATAAATCACTCTTATTATAATTATATTATTTTTCAAGACATTGGGACCCATAATTTCACAAGAATATACATTCAAATTTAATTCACTTCTTTTTGAAATGCACAAAGTTACTCAATAGCGAAATTTTCGACTTGGATTCAATCATAGTCAATGATGAGGTAGTAAACTTAATTCATCATTGTTGCGGGGGAAAGCTAATTAATTTTATAATTTGAATTAATTTTTCTTTTTTTTTTCTTTTATGTTGCTACTGTCATCAAAAAAGAAAAAAAAATGTATTGTGTGTTTGTTTGATCATTTTTTTTGTTTTGTTTTCATTTGTTTGATCTAGTTGTTTTTGGATTAGTGTTGTTTCATAATTTATGATAAGGTTGCAAAATATCCCAGGAGTAAATTCAAATAAACAAAATTAAAATGAACAAAATTGAAGTTTACTACAAATAAATTGCAAACACAGAGAACACAGAACTTGTAGTTCAGAATAAATCCTTCTTCGGTTGTTGTGAAATAAAGTAAAATTCTATCCAGCATGCAGCACTTTCATAGTTTTCTAGCTTTGGTCTTCTCATAATCTGTGTCCTTAAATAATTGCTTATTGTTATTGTCTAATATGATAAATAAACTGAAGGCAAAATTTTGATTGGAAACTTTGATCCTTTTGGGTTTAGTTTAGACTTACTTTTGTACATTAAAACACTACTTTTGTTATGATTTTTCAAACTAATATTTGGCGCCAGCTTAGTTTATCATACCAGTATTTGAAATGAACGTGCTAAATTAAAGAAGCATATATATTAAAAAGGCATACCCATGTCATTCTTGTTTGGTTTCTTTTGTATTATAACCTGCGAATCCACATCTGCTGCTCCTTTTATGTTGGTTAGCTAATAATATTCAAGTTTACATCTCACTTTCGGTTGTATGTATCATATATGCATCATAATATTACGGCATTATTGTATATTTACTTACACTAACGACCTTGACTTGCAGGTTATAATATTTGTGTGACTGACTAAGTTTGGAAACCGAGAGTGGCTCAACATGTGCATTAATGGCCATAATTAAAGTAAATACCAGTGGTATTTGTTATGTGAAACATAAATTCCAGTGCTAACTATTATAAAAAAATGAAGTCTTTAACTGTGTTTATGGAGTTCAACCACATTTCTTTTTAATGATGATATTGGCAGGGTTCGGGACAGCTCTTTCAACTCGATTTCAATCAAGGGTTCGACAGAAAATTTTATCAACGAAGAATGTACTTGGATGTTAGATGTTCCAGAAGATTCAATGATAATGAAAGATGAGGTTTTTGGTCCCTTGCTTCCTATTATCACGACAATAATCTTTGACTATATTTTACATGTACTTTCCAAAAATGAACGACACATTTTTTTAGTATCATAATAGATTTGTCGCATATTGATTGTAGATAGAGAAAATCAAACATAGTTCTGATGTAATAAACTCAAGATCGAAGCCTCTTGCTGCTTATTTCTTCACGAAAGACAAGGCACTTGAAAAGATGTTTGTGCAAAACATATCTGCAGGAAGAATGTGTCTCAATGGCACAGTCTTGCACGTAAGCTTATTTTTTGCTGTTTTTATACTGTTTTTTGGCCAAAAATACTGTCTTAGTGGAATGGTAATAGGAGGGGAGAAGTATATATATTATAAATAGTTTTCTTAAACTTACCTTAACTTAGTGCACCTTTAAACTTGAACTACAAACTTATTTATGTAATTATACTTCCAGTCTGGTACCATACATGTGTTGTGCATGTAGAAGGAGTTGAGCAGTCAAAATATTGTTTATCTTCAATATGTTTATTTTCTATATAAGAACAATGAAATCAGCAACATGCGTTATACATTAGAGCACAATTTTAGTGTTATTTACGGTTCAGAATGAGGAATGGCCCTTTACATTTTAAATATAGATGGCTTTACAAAATGTTATATTAAGCATTTTTTATATATTTTTTTCCACTTTACCTATGTTTGTCTCTCAGTTTTTGTTTGCCCACAAATTTGTCCCAACAGGTCATCATACCTTTTACAAGATAGTACAGTTTAATTTTCTTCCCCTTCTATGGGCTGGATGTTGAACATGAATGTCATCAAACAGTAGTTTATTGGACATGTAAGACTCATGTGAAATATAGTTTAGTTAGGCTGTTGAAGCAAAGCTTAACTTAAAAAAAATTCAATCAGGTGACAGAAATATGGATGTTGCACTGTCCTTAAAAAACGAGAAGCACTGCTGCTTCTAGAGGCTGCTGTTTTTAGCATTAGCAGCAGCGAGAAAAGGAAAAAAAATCTATGCTCTTATTTATATAAATATTTTAAAGATATAATCAATTAAAACAGGTATATACTCTTTTAAATAAAAAATCTATGTCATCTTCAAAGAAATATTAGGTTTCTTTTAAAGCTATTTTCAGGGCGTCAGTTTCAAATAGTCTGATATTCCCCTTTTCCACCAATGTTGATTTCCAAATTAGGAGATAGATTCTTAATTTGTAGCCATAATGGGCATCTTTAACATATTTAAACTTTGGACGTGTAATGATATAATGGCTCAAAACTTCATTTTTACATGCGGTTTTATATGGATGATTTAGAATGATCGATGAAATATTTAGGTGGTGATTGGTATATTTTATGTTTTGAATTTTTAACATTAATTGAAAAAAAAGTGAAGAGTGGAGGGATGATGGGGGGATGGAAGGGGAATGGGGGGAAATAAATATATTATTAACACTAAACATGCATTTGCAATTCTGGATGCATTTTAAAGTTCTCTCATTTTCAGTGAGCATGAAAAACAAAATATTAGTTATATGTATATATACTATTCAAAAATAAGTGCTCAGTATTTTACGAAGCTCAGGAGCAAAGGAAACGTTTAGATGAGTGAATAATTCCATAATGCTCAACACTGGAAGAGCTAACATGAGGCAAAATAACAGTGCTAAAGTGTATACAGTCATTAGCAACAACAGGTTCAATGATACCAGCAATAGATTGCAAGTCATAATCAATTAAGTTAGATAAATTACAGCATCACCACTCCAAGGAGAATGCCAAAAGGACCATAAGTGATTATTTCTAGTCATGGAGAGAATCTTGCTGTTAAACCTAAGCATATACACTAAAACTAGAGTTATAATTCAGAAATAGAGTTAATAATATTGTGCGTGCCGCTGTTTCTTCTTTTGAAAAGCTTCAATGTTTCCTTTAACAAAATTTTCATATAATGAAAAGCAGACTAATATATACACAAGAAAGAATTGCTATTTGATAGTGAATTTGATTCATTGGCCTTCTAGGTTTTGATAAATGCATGTTTTGATTATTTGTAGGGCTAGTCATTTCTTTTCAAGCCAGGACCAAGTTATTTTTATTTTTGGAAGATATTAAGGAAATTCAAGCTATTCCTGCATCACTAGAATCAATGTGTAACCCTCAATTCTCTGCTCAGTTAAAGGTATTTATGCTCACCCTAGTGCATTACCAGTAGATAATGATATATGTCAATAGTTTTTGTCCCCAATGAGTTCCTTCTCAGGAAATGTATGGTCTCCTACCCAATCTTCAAATTAACTAAATTATACACAACAAGATAAGGAAGTAGAAAGCAAAATTTGAATTGAAAGCCAATGAGAGATGTACAAATCCTTGGTCCTGATTATGCAAAGAACCTGTATTTTTTTCAACAAAAATTTTCATATATGAAGTAGACTGATTTGTAGCAAATTACAAATTCCTAATTCACGTTTACTACTTCAAATCATAAGTGGAGATTTATAGATTATGCAAATGGAGAAACAATTTCACATGATATTTGCTTAGATATCTTGGTTATGCTTTTAATTTATTGGTTTGTCTTCATCACGACCTTCTATTTGCTATATGGTATATATTTCTTATAATTACTCATAATCATGTTAAATTGGTGTAAATACGACACCATGAACAATAGATTAACGATTGAAAATTCTTTAGATTTCATGCGGAATTTTGGTGGAGGTTTTACTTAATGTGAATCTATCGTGTTGTGTCTGTGAATCTCCTTTATGCACATCATTGTTACAAGCAAAAGATAAAAGTTTCTACTTGTTGTTCTGCCTCTGGTAATGAAGTGCTAATCAAGAGTATAATCCTTTAATTATTGTGATTTGTTACTAATCAAGTGGTCAATCAAATTGTAGGTACTGTTATAAAGTCAAGTGGAAAAGCTGTGGGAGAAGGAAGCGGAGGAAGAAATGCATGGTAATTGTTTATGCAACTATGTATGACATGGAAAACTTGATAAAACTATGTATGAAATGCTAAGTTGGCATGTGAAAATTTGTTTGAATGATATGTATGAGATACTAAATTGGGATATATGAAAGTGGTTTGAGTGATATGTTTTACATATTTGTTGTCTCTGAAAATATGTTATATTTATATGCATATAAGAAATGGATAAATGTATATGTGAACGAGCTGAAATGTGGATATAAATCAATATACTGCATTATAGCGTTTTAAAAACGCTGTTGGCTTAGGAAACGCTATAAAATCATATTAGTGTAAAATTTATAATATGACTGAGTAAACGCTATGGAAATATACAGAAAACGCTATTAAAATGTTAACAAAAGCTATACAAGTAAATTGCCAAACACTATAGTATATGAACATAAAATGCTATAGAAACTCTATTTTACATAGCTTTTTGCCACTGCTATTTAAAACTGAAGGTCTAACATAGCATGTCGTTACATGGCGTTCTCTGAAACGCTATGAAAGGTTATAATATCGTTTTTCAAACGCTATAAAAAGCCCTTTTTGTTGTAGTGAATGGTCCTCCAATGAGCCCCCAAAATCCAATATACAAGCTTTCAAGAGATCCTCTAATACACGATTCACCCTCTCTATTTGACCGTCGGTTTGAGGATGGTACGCGGTACTGAGATATAATTCTGACCCTAAAGCTTCTTGTAAGCTCTTCCAAAACCCACTAGTAAATAATGGATCTCGGTCACTCACAATACCTTTAGGTACCCCATGAAATCTCACTACCTACTTCAAATACAGTTCCGCTAACTTAGCTGTTGTTCTATTCGACTTGACTAGTATAAACCTTGCACTCTTGGTCAATCGATCCACAATCATCCAAATGCTATCACGACCTGATGTGGTCCTTGGTAAACCATCTATAAAATCCATTGAGACTTGTTCCCATTTCCATTCAGGAATTTCCAATGGTTGCAACAAACCAGTAGGCTTCTTTTGCTCGGCTTTAACTAACTGGCAATTCATGCACTTGGATATAAACTTTCCAACTTCTCTATTCATTCCTTCCCAGTAGTAGGCCTGCTTCATGTCTCGATACGTTTTGTTACCATCGGGATGTATAGTAAGTTTTGAGTGATGACACTTTTCAAGCACTTCATCTCTCAATCCATTAACGTTGGGTACAACTAGTCTCCCCTTCTTTCAAAGCCATCCTTCACGATCAAGTCCATACTTGTTCATTTCCTCACCACCTATACTCATCTCTACTTGGAGATGATTTCCAATAGGTTAGGATCGTCCCTCCGACTGGAACCAATCGGCTCAATCAAAGTCGATATGATCGTCAAATTTGCTAATATCTCTGGATCCAATTCACATTTAGGTCTGAAATCATATTCCGCGATATACTCTAATTGGTTCCATTCAAGAAACATAGCCCCCAAACTAGCATGTCTCCTACTCAATGCATCGGCTATTGCATTGCCCTTGCCGGGTGTGTATGTGATATTGAAAGCATATGAAACCAAGAACTCTAACCGTCTTTGTTGATAAAGATTTAAATCCCTCTGAGAGAAAAGATATTTTAATGACTTATGATAGGTAAACAACTTGAATATTTCTCCTAAGAGAAGTGTCTCCACATCTTTAACGCGAACACAATCGCTGCCAATTCCAAATCATGGGTAGGATATCTTTTCTCATGCGGTTTCAGTTGCTGACTAGCATAAGCTACAACCCTACCTCCTTGCATCAGTACAACACCTAATCCGGTAAGTACAGGCATCTGTGCGTACCATCATCTCTTCGTTCCCCTTAGGAATAACTAACACTGGTGCACACGTTAACTTTTCCTTTAGACCCTTAAATGCATACTCACACTTTTCGTCCTAGCCGAAAGCTTGATTCTTTTTGGTCAACTGAGTTAACGTTATCTTGGAGAAGTCTTGGATAAACTTACGATAATATCCAACTAACCCCAAGAAACTTCTCACGTCCGTTGCATTCTTGGGCATAGACTAATCTTGCACCGTAGTCACCTTCGCAGGATCCATGGCAATACCATTCTCTGAAATAAAATGGCCTAAGACCTCACTTCCCTCCTCCAGAAGTGACACTTAGAAAATTTCACTTTCAATTGGTGTTTCCTCAACACCTCCATCAATGTCCTCAAATGTTCCTTGTGTTCTTCCTCTTCCTCGAGGAAACCAAGATATCGTCCACAAACACAAGAAAAAACTTAGCAACCATAGCATCCATCGAAAAAGTCCTATCTATTACCTACTAAAGCCATGAATATGTCGATACCCGTATGTCTGGTCCCACCAATATCAAGGGCTAATGGAAACCTCGGCTCCAAACAAACTACCGCACGTCCCACGTACGTTTATCCTCCCAGGATAACTAGATCACGTCCAACGGATCCAAGGTAAATGGGCGTCCCCAGATACCCCTGCTTCGAGTCCGTCTAGAACACTCCGAACTATCGACAATTCCTTGGAACTCACATCAGAACAGCTATCCTTAACTCCATCTTCAATTCGAGTCCACACATAAGCGAAGGGAACCATCTGCCTTAACGACAAATACAACTGGTGCTCCCAACTCGGAAACACTTCTTCGGATAAATCCCTTCTCTAAAAGATTTCCCACTTCAAGCTCTCGCCGCTCCTTTGGTGACATACGACGAAATGGTATACTATTGGTCTGGAATCTTTCACTAAATCAATCCGAAACTCAATCTCTCGGTGTGATGGAAGTCCGGTCACTTCCTCGAACATGTCCGGATACTTGCAAGTAATAGGAACATCTAATAACTCATCCTGCGGGATGTCGAGGGAATGTAGAAAACTAGCCATCACCTCATCACTAGGTAGGCAACCCAATACCACCCTTCACCCATCGTCCGCTCTAATGATTACCGAAGACCCCTCATAGTCTACCATCACCCCATATCTTTGGAGCCAATCGACTCCCAAAATAATGCCAAACCCAGTAAAGCCCAAAACAAAGCAATCACAAGCAAACATACATCCATGACTCAATAAGACCAAATTGCGACAAATCATACAAAGGCTAGTCGAACCACCGATTGGGTTCATCACAACTAAAGGTCTACCGACAAATCCCGGGTTTTAATTCCATCCTATCTACCAGGTCACTAAACACGAAGGAATGGGAAGCCCCGGTATCAAACAACACTCGAACAGGAACATCATAAATGGGAAGCATACCTAGAATAACGACACCCTTTCCTTTCTCCACCGCAGTTGGGGCATTCGAAGAAGAAGGAACAGTGTTGATAGCATATGATTCCACAATCTACTTCTTCTTAGGGGGTTGTGGACATTCTTTCTTGAGATGTCCCACTTGTCCACAATTGAAACACTTCTTTTCCCGTGGCTTCGTTCGACCATCTCTGGCATAGTTGCCCTTCTTGCCGCAACCAAAGCACCGGATACCCTTCTTATTCTTCTTCTTCTGACCAGCCTGGTCTTGGTTCTGCTTTCTCTTATTCTGGGACTCCTTGTTAAGCTTGGTGAGATCAGCCCTAGGCGCCTACACTACTGCACCACCATCATTAGTAGCATTAGGAACTACTCCCAAAGCATCCCTAAGCATCTCTCGCATGAAGGTAGTAAACATTGTCTGTATATCAGGGACATTCCCTTTGTTGGCCCCTGAACCCGCTTCCTCCTCAATTCTCGATACGGAGTTCCTCACCGTACTCCTCGTATTTTGGCTCATCGTTCAATCTGTAAAGAGAAGATGATTAATCATCTCCTTAGTGGTGCCAGTGCAGTGCGACTTCATCCTTAGATATACTAATAGTATATAGATATATAGTGTTTGAAAACCAAAATATCACAAATACACGCTCTCATATACGTATAGTATCTCTCCCTAATGTCTTCCCCTAAGTTAACTATGCAACCTAGGCTCTAATACCAAGTGTGACGGCCTGCCCCACACTAGCCGAATTTCCCTCGAAATGTGCTGCCAATGCCCGGCTAGCACAGAACGGTCGTCAAAAGAAAACGGTTGGAACGATGAATCACCAAAGAACCTGTAGTATAACTCACAGCGCATGGATTAAAATATAATAATAACATAACTTGACATAAAACAGGCGAGACAGTGCATAAGCTGAAATCTAAACCATTGTAGCAGCGGAATCCAAAATACGGCTTATGATCCATACCATCATTATTACAACATCAAAGTACTGTCTCGTTAACCAAAATAGAAAAGGTACACTACTAGCGCCCAAAGCAGTGACCAACAACAACACAGGGAGAATATATGTAAATAGTACGTGGAAGCCTCTTGCTCGTCTCCGGACAGCTAGTTGTGCATAACCACCTAATCTGTCTCTAGTTTGCTCGTTTAGGAACATCCAGAGTAATAAGAAGAGACATAAAACTCTAGGTCAGACAAAAGTCTGGTATGAGCGATAGAAGTAAAACAAAACAATAACAAGTATAAATAACCATACCTGAACCAGGACCTGCAACCAAAGAGTTAGCACAACAAGATGTACAATACTCTAAGGTATCACTAACATAGAGTGTAAAGTGGAAGTGTGCGTGTCATAGTGATAGAAAACATCAAACATAGCAATCATCCTCACATCACTCATTCAGTGCGTAAGGCATACGATATCCATTTCTTTGATCATCAAATCTATTAGCGCCATGACGGCAACTCCGTACAATTATTATGACTACTTTGCCCTTTAGGGCGATGACGACAACTCCGTACAACTATTACTCTGACGCCACTGCATTGGTCTATAGTCAATAAACATAACGGGTCAACCGGTCCACACTTCCCTGGCTCTGGTTCATCTATATGCCCTCTCTCTCAATGTGAACCAAAGTTATAGATATCGATAACCCCTTTGCACATGTCCTGCAGCAAAGCCCAACTCTAGAAGTTAACCCGTCGATCCCCATTTAGATCTTGAGCCATCACTTCTCGTTTGGACTTCCTTTGCATCTCGGGTTTGGTCGGATTGGAATTTATCTTCAGAAGAGTTCACGGTCATCGATGGTCGTTCATCCTCCATGGGTCGATCGAACATCATCGTAGGGTCGGTCGAACATACATCCCTGGTCGGTCGAACATCATCGTAGGTTCGGTCGCTCGACCCATATGGGTCGGTTTGTCCTTCATTCAGTTCAAGTGGGAGCTTCGGTTCGTGGTCCTCATATGGATCTGGTTCATGATCCTTGCTTGGGTTCGGTTCGTGGGGACAACCGGTTCGTGGCAACATCTGGTTCGGGCTCGTGGGTTCTTCACGGTTCGTGGTGTAAGCGCTCGAGTGCTCTGGTTCGTGGTCAAGCCTCACGGTCATCGGTTAGGGTTCGGAGCAGCATATCGGTTTGTGATGCATGCTCCTGGTCGGCTCGCAATTACTTCATCGGGTCGTGCTCATCGGTTCGTGGTACCATAGTCATGAGCGGGGTCGGTTCGGGGTTCATGACCCGATCTGATTTCCTGCACTTCTTACAGCAAGCTATTTATGCCACACGACGGCGTTTTCGACCATTTTAACTTCTCCTATGCAATCATAAAGATACCAAACAGTAGTAGAAACATGTGTAATCATTCAAAAACAGTAAAACATCAATCATATATGTTATGTAGGATCAGACATACCCAATACCATGGTATTCCCCTTAATCCCCTTAACCATGTTTTAACTATAGGATTAGCTAACTTAATCCAAATTAACCCGAGTTTTTACCAGTGACATAAAATAATATTTTAGAATTTCTAAGTATTTTTTCTGGATTTTTATGATGCATAATTTCGCTAATTATGATAATCACCCTTAATTAGCCGTAATTAGTGAATAAAAGTGCAAATCATTCACCCTAGCCATAAATGAATCTTTGATCTGAAACTATGACTGATATGGCACAAATTCCAATGTATAGCAGCAGCTCTGTCTCTAGTTTGATGCTAATTTCTCTTGATTTGGTGTAGTTTTGGTCAATTAGTGGTTAAAAAGCGATTAGGAAGAGATTAGAATGAGATTTGGAAGATGGAGGCCACTGCTAGGGTTCAAGGAAGGTTAGTGGCGGCGGGAAAAATGAAAGGGAATGTTTCTCCAAACCCTTCGGCCCTCCCATAACCCTAATCCTAAAATGGGTAACGGGCTTAGCTGCTAATCACCCCGTTAAGTCCAATTATGTTGTTTTTCATCTTCCAATCCTTGTTTCAGCCATATCCCCCAAATGGTGAGTCTGTTTGATTAATGTGACCACTCTATGGAAAGGTAAACCATCATTCAAATCCAATGGAAGTTCTCTTAGGACAAAACTCCTTACCAATCAAAAGTTATAGGCGAAACAAGATTCACCAGGGGCAAAACTGTCATTTAAAATTCGGAAAAAATCGTGAACATGGGAAATGACCCCAATAGTCGTTTCCCTAAGTTACGCGACCATACGACTTTGTATGTGACTGAAATAAATATTCTACGATCCTCCGATGTGTAGAATGCGGGTTGTTACAAGAACTACCCACCTATGACTTGGAGTTAGCAGCAATAGTGTTTGCATTAAGTCTTGGCGGCACTATCTACATGGAGAAATATTTGAGCTGCATACGGACCATAAATCGCTCAAATACTTGTTTTCGCAGAAGGACTTCAATCTAAGGCAACAAAGGTAGACGGAGTTCCTAGCGTCCTACGACTTTTAGATAGCTTATATCCCAGGAAAGGGTAATGTGGTGGAGGGCACATTTAGTAGGCAGAGGATGACCTTTAGTCCTCTATTCGTAGAAAGGCAGGGCTTGGAGTTTATCTCAACCTTTAATTTTAAGCAATCTACGGATTTAACACATGGTTTGTTGGCATCGTTGGAGGTGTGACCTACTCTATTAGAGAAGATCGGATCTATGAAGCAAGAGGACTAGCAGTTGAAGGACATCTTGGACAGACTTGGTCAAGGAGAAACTTCTAGTCACCTAGATAGATATAATGCGGACGAGAAAGGACGGCTAAGACGAGATGGAAGGCCGTGTGTCCCTAGGATTAGGGAATTGTTAAAGGCAGTGCTTGGGGAAGCTCATTACTCTTGGATGACTATCTATACGGGTGGTGACAAGATGTATTAAGGCATGAAGCATGTTTTCCATTGGACGGGTGTGAAGAAAGATATAGCAGAATTCGTGGCCTAATGTTTGACTTGTCAACAAGTCAAGGATGAACAAAAGAAACCCGGTCGACTACTTCAGCCCTTGGATGTACCACAATGGAAATGGGAGAACGTCTCTATGGATTTCAATGATGGACTTCCCAGATCTAGGAAGGGCAATACGAGCATATGGGTGATAGTGGATAGGCTTATAAAGAGCACTCATTCCTTCCCAATCAAGAGCAAGAGGACAACATCTTGGCTAGATTCAGCTTACCTCAAAGAGATTGACCGACTTCATAGGGTACCTTCAAGTATAGTAAGTGAACGTGATCCCATATTTACCAGTGAATTTTGGAGGAGCCTGTAAGAAGCTCTAGGAACACAGCTAAGACTTAGTACAGTTTATCACCATTAGACTAATGGGCAAACTAAGAGGGTTAATAGAGTTCTCGAAGATCTATTAAGACTGTGTATACTAGACTTCGGAGGGACTTAGGAGGAGCATCTCCCATTGGTTTAGTTCGCATATAATAGTAGTTATCAGTCGATCATGGGCATGTCACTCTTCAAAGCGTTATACAGACGACCTTGCAGATCACTAACTTGTTGGTGGGAGTCTACTGACAGACTTCTACTAGGGTCTGATATGTTAAGAGAGACTTCGGAAAATAAAAACCTCATTCGAAGAAGGATGAAAGCAGCCCAAGATCGAGAGAAATCTTATGCCGATAAAAGGATGACAGACTTGGAATTTGAAGTGGGAGATATGGTCTTTATCAAAGTTTCACCGCTAAGGAATGTAGTCCGCTTTTGCACAGTAAGGAAGTTGGCACCAAGATTCGTGGGGGCATTCCCTATAGTAGGGAGGATAGGTCAGTTGGCCAATAGGGTCAAGCTACCAGATAGGCTGGAGGGCGTGCACGATGTATTCCATGTTTCCCATTTAAGGAAATGTCTCCATGATACGACAGAGATAGTAGAGCCGAGCACACTTGAAGGCATAGAAGTTGAGAAGGAAGCATAAGTAAGAACAGTTCCTACTCATATCCTTGGATTAGAAATCAAGAAGCTACTTAACAAGTAGATCATATTATTGAAAGTGCAATTAGGAAGAAGATCACGAAGGTGCAACGTTGGAACCCGAAGATAGGATTCTAGCTTCTTACCCTTTTCTTTTTGGAAGTACGTTCTTGACTTCTTTTCCAAAGCATTTACTTTACATTTGCTTCTATTATCCAAGTTTAGTATCCTATCGTTCGAATCTTTCACTCCTTAGTTAAAATCCATGGTTGGAAACGCGTATTTGAAACATGTTATGGTTGATGGTTACAAATGGATGCAAGTGTTTGCTCGTGGATGCATACACACATACACACTAGGCACTAGATTGGATCAATCACTTAAATATTGCATATGGATATGTGTGCATTTAGATTTTCTATGGATGGAAATAGATGAATCATGATATGGATGTTGCATTTTGATGAATGGATGAGCACACATATAGAACTTATATGTTTTATTAGGATTATTCACATACATATTGGATACATGGCACAAACATATATTGTAACACCTTTGATTTTATGTGAATATTAAAATTAACAATCTTAAGAATACTTAACTGTTAAATTGAGAATTAAGGGAAATGGGTTACGCCATTGCGTTCATCTCAAAATTCTTCTTGGAATAGAGTCTAAGTTTTCGTAAATCGGACTACGTATGAGGAAGTTATGGCCCTCGGAAGGTTCAGTAATTCTATATAAATAAAAACAGTTCAGAATAAAAAAAATCATAATTGAAACAGGGAAGCGGGCTGGGCGGGAATTCTCCCGCCTAAGGCTAGGTCGACTAAGTAGTCGATCAGGGGGTCGACCTCCCCTATACAGGTCGACTAGGGGGTCGCCCAACCCCGGGGAAGATCTGAAATCAGACGATCCAGACTTGTTGCTGAGTCTTACATGACCTGTTGCTGAGTCACTAGGGCAAAGGTGGCAATTCTAGATAACTCTATCTAGTTTAGATGATTGTGATTGCTCATATGATAATCTAACAGCTTAGGTTGATTTAAACTTCTATAAAAGCATGCCTAGACTCAAACCCTAAAACTAAACTAAATTAGTCTCTTGGCCACCATGCTGCTGCTAGGATAGTTCTTCTTCCTAAAGCTTAGAGATTAGCAAGTCAGAATTCTAATTCAAAAGACGAACAAATCATTCTCTTCTCTAATCCGTCTTTGTGAGTACAATTTCTTTCACAAAATAATTAATAAATTAATTATGATGAGTTAAAATTGGGATTATGAGAACATGTCTGTTGAATCATGTGATGTTTTTTATCGTCTGTTGGTGAACATATGAAAGTTTTGTTAATTTATGTTAGTAGATCTATTTCATATGTCCAATCACATATTTTTAACTTGATTCATTTTATTAGATCAGTTTATATGCAAGTTTGGGATGTAAATCATTTGCTAGTTTTTATGTGAATCTTATGCAAGTCTGTATTTACATATGCTAGTTTGTATGTGAATCTTATGCAAGTCTGTATGCGAATTATACACAAGTTTATAGGTGAATCAAGTATATACATATGCTAGTTTATATGCAAAACGTGTGATATTAGTTTACATGTTTGATTCATGATGTTGGTTCATATGTCGAAACACATATGCTAGATTTGATTCATTTTGTGACATTTACACATCTAAATCATATGCAAGTGTAAATGTAAATCTTAATTTACATGTCTAAATTATATATGCAAGTTTATATATAAGTTTGAATGTGAATCATATGATAGTTTATATGTAAGATTGTATGCAAATCATATGTAAGTCTTAATTTACATATCTAAATTGCATATGCAAGTTTAATACAAGTTTGTATGTAGATCATATGCAAGTTTATGCGAAAACCATGTTCATAAATGCAAGTTCACCTTTATGTGTATAGATCTATGCAAATCATATGTTATATAATTTGATCCATGCCAGTTTGTAGTTTATGCAAATTATGCCTATTGCTTATGCAAGTTATTGATTATGCAAACTTATGATTATATAAATTATAATCATGCAAGTTTTGATCCATGCTAGCTTATTTTTATTTGCAAGTTAGATCTATTTTTACGTGTTATGCAAGTTGTGATGTTTTTGTGAGTTAGGCTATTTGCTAGCCTATGTATTATATGTATTACACGTACGAACAATGTGGGGGAAATGGAAAAATATTAAATATTAACTTTGTGAAAATTGGCATAAAATGGCTTAAAAAGATATAATAAATTTGAGACATTAATTGGCCTAATTTATATGCATAGAAATTATGGACATAATTTAGGTGATAATTATGGACATAGATTAATTTGGAGTTATTGACAATTTGAAATAGGGATATTAATTCAAATTGGGGTTGAATAATAATGTGTAATAATAAATGCCTAAGACACGAGGTTAGACT
The DNA here is from genome assembly GCA_030737875.1 of Allium sativum. Taxonomy (NCBI): domain Eukaryota; kingdom Viridiplantae; phylum Streptophyta; class Magnoliopsida; order Asparagales; family Amaryllidaceae; genus Allium; species Allium sativum. The sequence goes on from CM060922.1 coordinate 300,769,143, forward strand.
CGTTTGTGGTATAAGACTGCCCGGACCCGCCCGACAAATCCAGCAACCACAAATGGTAGTTTAATGTGAGAGGTCAAAGGCATAAATTAAATACGTAATAAATGTCTAAGACACGAGGTTAGACTCGTTTGTGGTATAAGACTGCCCGGACCCGCCCGGCACATCCAGCAACCGCAAACGGCAGTCTAATGTGAGAGGTCATAGGCATAATTAAAAGATGCTTAGACACGAGGTTAAGTCTGGCTTGTGGTGGAAGTCTGCCCGGAACCGCCCGGCATATCCAGCGGCCACAAACAATCGACTTAATGTGAGAGGTCTATGCATTAATAATTAATTAATGGTGATCAAAGACGAATATGAATGAAAAACAGAAGTTTGGTTGAGTTGAGTAATTCACTGAGTACCAATCTGATGTTGATTTCGGTCTTCGGGTTTGATACTTAGGGAGTAATTCTCTTAACCAATGTATCTGTAAACTAAGGTGTACTTAATCATAGTTTAAGTAAAACATGTTATATGATATATATATGTATGTATATGATGATACATAAAACATGATAAGTGGGTAGGGCTAAGACCAGCTTAACCAATAATATATTAATTTGATAAGTGGATAGGGTTAAGGCAAACTTAACCAATATTGATCCAATAAGTGGATAGGGTTAAGACCAGCTTAACCAATAATATATTAATCTGATAAGTGGATAGGGCTAAGACCAGCTTAACCAATAATGCATATATTGATCTGATAAGCGGATCAGGTTAAGACAAGCACCAGCTTAACCAATAATGCATATATTGATCTGATAAGCGGATAGTGTTAAGACAAGCTTAACCAATAACACATGTGGGATATAATTATAAACACTTAACCAAGTTGAAACATGTAAGAAGACGTGAACAAGAGGAGGTTAAGTGGGAAATCCTAGTGGGGACCAAGCATAGGTGGAAAGCTTGTGTCAAGAGTGAGGACCCTTTTCAACCAGTAACCCATTTAGTATCTAAGTGAGCACGATCTAGATCGAGGACGGGACACGCTTACTGGGTTTGATTGTAAGAGGTCAAAAACGGGTTAGCGGTGGCAACGCAAGTCCAACGGGGTCATGTGCATGCGTGGGCCCGGGCTGGTAGGTAATACGTTGTTGCATCGTGTAGGTATAAGTCGTGCATCTTTAGTGGTATCGGGTTGCCACTTTGGGAAGTGATACACCCCATTGTGGGACCAGCACGGGTATCTACGAGTTAGGGAGCCGATCGAATGGGGAAGGTAGTGGGTACGACTAGCGAAGATAGGAGCAAGCGGCACCTATGAAGACAACTAGGAGTGCAACTACCATTTTATGAATAAATGTTGTAATTAGAATGGGGAGGGTAGTGGGTACAACTAGTGGAGATAGGAGCAGGCGGCACCTATGAAGACAGCTAGAGGTGCACGAAACTACCATTATGATTATTATGTTCAGAAGGCGGGATCAACTTTTAGGGTGACTAGTAATGGTGCAGTATAGTAATTATCCTATAGTGATTAGGAGCGAGATTAACGCCAGAATATTCCTCTTGTTTGTTTTGTCTTGCCCACTTGTTTCATAGTCATTCCTTATTTCACCAGTTTATGCCTTATCCTAATTACTTTAATAATTATATTGTTAAAGTTATTGAACTCGCCAGACTTTATGTCCGACCCCCTTTGTTTTCGCCTCTTTTCTTCCCTCCCCCCTCCAGGTTCTCAGGGTGGGACTAGTGCTAGTGGAGCTTGATTTGGATATTTCTCTCTCTTTTGGAAGTGCTTGGATTGCTGAAAGTAAAGTTCAGATCGTCTCTTTTATGGCTACTTGTGTTGGGGTTATGCTTTTTATTTTATGTACTTAGAAAACAATTTTTCAAGATGGATTCTAAGTGTACTTGGTTTATTTACTTAGAAAACAATTTGTCAAGATGGGTACTAAGTGTACTTGGTTTTCTTGTTGGTTTATGATGTTGTTGTAATCAAACTATTTCTCCGCTACAATAAAAGTTGTTTTAAAATTTTCAAGTACCAATATATGAATCTGTCTTGTTATATTCCGTTCTATTTACCAATAATACTCCATGAAAGTTAATGCATTCCCTTTGAGAGTGACATTAATGGACGTGGGGTGTTACACGTGGTATTAGAGCTGAAGGTTAACAGAACAGATAAGAGATTTTGAAAAACTGTTTTTCAAAAGCATTTTATAAAGAAATACTTTCAAAAATATGTTTAAGGAGAGTATTTTCGAGAGAAAAGTTTGTTTTAAAAACATTATCCCCAAGAGCCATATATCTTTCCTTCGATTCTCCATTTTGAATCTCTTCCTCTTTCCTTTTTGAATTTCTTCCTCCACGTATAAACTCTTTTTCTAAGATATGTAAGAACTTCCGTACGATGGGCGGAAAACCGCTTCATGGGACTGGGACGTTTGTCAAAGCTAGAAGGAAGCGGAGGACTTGTTGGTACCTTTAAGATAGACGATGGGAGGAAGGTTCAATTAGCTGCTTGGTTAATAAAGGACGGAGCCTCATTTTGGTGGGAGGTCACGAATGGAGAATATACAGGAGAGACATGGATATGACATACGATAAGAAAGTAGATCCAAAGAAAGGTGGTAAGGATAACAAGGGGCCAAGAGAAAAGGAAGGGCCACACTGGTGAAATACCTGACTACTTAAATAAAGACGTTAGAAAGAAGAAGAAGACTAGTTGTTATCGTTACGGAGAAACAGGGCATCTTATTTGGATCACCCAAAGAAGCAAAAGGCAAAGGTAAGGACAAAGTACAGGATCTTTTGGAGGGCAGAAAAGTTCCCTCACGGCTGGCATACATGATAGAGGTAGAAATATCTTAGTTGGAAGTTTGGTTTTTCTTTTTGATCATCCTGTTCGAACCATGTTTGAATTCTGGTGCTTCACACTCGTTTGTATCTGCTTCGTTAGTTGAAACACTACACCTAAATACTAGTCTAGTTACGGATCCCATAGTAGTCTCAAATCCTATTGGTGGTTTGGCTCATCTTTCGATGATTTGTCGGGATTTGAGAGTGCCTATCTTGGGCGTTGGGTTTGAATGCGACGCCTTCGTTCTTGGCTTCACAGGCTATTGGTTGATTCTAGGCATGGATTAGTTATCCAGTAATGGTGCCATCCTCGATTGTGAAAAGTGAGTGGTTAGACTTATCACTCGCCTCGGCAACGTTTTCGAAATCTCTTGTAATCCCATACATTCTGTTATGCTTAGCTACCTAGAATCTCTTGATGCGTTTGTTGAAAACTTGCAGTCGGTTAGGGTATTCCATGAATACTCAGATGTATTTGAAGAGGTGAAGGGCTTACCCCCGAGGTGCGAGATAGACTTTCGTATATATCTTGTAGATAATGCAAAGCCAGTTGCATTACCGGTGCGCCACATAGCTCCGAGAGAGAGAAGAGAACTCAGTAAGCAAGTAAAGGAGTTGCTTGAGAAGGGGTTCATAAGAAGAAGCATTTCGGAATGGGGTGCTCCGGTTGTTTTTGCTACAAAGGTGGATGGTTCACCTAGATGGTGCGTGGACTATAGAGAGATGAATAAGCTCACAAAGAAGAACAGACACCCATTGCCAAGGATAGAAGATTTATTCGGTCAGTTGGTTAGTACTTTCTCGCAGCCAGATTTGGCTACAGGATTTCATCGGCTAAGGATGACTGAAGACAGCATAGATAAGACTACATTTAGAACTCCTGACGGTTTCTTTGAGTGGCTCGTTATGCCTTTTGGTTTGACGAATGCACCCGCATACTTCATTGACTTAATGAGAAGGGTGTTTAGGGAGTTTCTAAACAAGTTTGTGGCAGTCTTTATGGACGATATCTTAGTTTTCTCTAGAAGCGAGGAAGAGCATGCCCTACATCTTAGGGAAGTCTTAGAGACCCTACGAGTGCATCAACTCAAAGCTAAGCTCTCCAAATGCCATTTTTGGAGAAAAGAAGTGAGGTTCTTAGGACACGTGGTCTCTAAGGAAGGGATAGCTGTGGATCCTGCAAAGGTGGTGGCAATACAAGATTGGAAGATTCCTAAGAACGCAATAGAAGTAAAAAGCTTTTTAGTGCTGGCTGGTTATTATAGGAAGTGCATTAAGGACTTCGCGAAGATATTAGCCCCACTTAATCGGTTAACGAAGAAGAACTTGACTTTTGCTTGGGATGTTGACTGTGACGATGCTTTCCAACATTTGAAGAGGGTTTTGATGACAGCTCCCGCTTTAGTTTTTCCAGATGGAAGTAAGCCAATCACAGTATATACCGGTGCTTACGGGACAGGGCTTGGAGCAGTTTTCGATGCAAAAGGAAAAGGTGATATGCAAAAGGCGGCAAGTACGAGTACCGCTTATCATCCACAGACGGATAGACGGACAGAAAGGGGTGAATAGAATCCTTGAAGATCTTTTGAGGTTATGTATCCTAGATTTTGGAGGGACATGAGAAGAGGCAACGAGCTTAGTGGTGTTCACAACGTGTTTCATGTGTCATATTTGTGGAAGTGGTTACAAGATATCGTGGAAGTTAGTAGAGCCGATCAGGCTTAGAGAAGTAGAAGTGGAGTGAGATGCCCTGATTAGACGAGCTCCTACATGCATCCTTGGATCGGAGGTTATAAAGCTATGCAACCGTGAAGTCAAGCTTGTTAAAGTTCAATGGAGTGACGCTGAGGAAGACGCGACTTGGGAAACTAAGAGAAAAATACGCGCAGCCTACCCTTTTCTTTTTGAGGATACCTCCTTGATCTCTTTTCCCATAAGTTTATTCATGCTTGTATCTATCTTTTAAGTATATCTCCTCGGACCTACTCTTTATCCTTAGGTAGAAACCAATGGATGTAAACATGTATTTGAAACATGTTATGATTGATGGTTGCGAGTGGTTGCAAGTGGTTTCTAGTGGTTGCTCGTGGATGCATGTACACACACATTAGGCACTAGATGGCTCAATCACTTTCATATTGCATATAAATATGTGTGCATATTTAAATTAATGGATGTGTAATGGTCGTGTTATCATATGGATGCTGCATTTTGATGAATGGTTGTGCACACATGTAGAAGTAATATGTATCGTTAGGATTCTTTTTCATGCATAATGGACGTATGGCACTATCATGATTTGCATTAAGGAGGTCAACTGAATCAGTGGACCACTTGATTTTGCACTAGATAAGGAACATATACACACACTTTTTGCATATGTTCATACGACATTAGAAATCCTGTAAGGACAATGGATGCCTATGTTTGATGGTTGAGTACATGGATGATTGGATGTTAGGATATACATTCTCCTTAACCTGGAGATTTCGGGGATGAAATCCTTTAAGGAGGGGAGAATGTAACACCCTAGATTTTTTGTGAATATTAAAATTAACAATCTTAAGAATACTTAATTGTTAAAGTGAGAATTAAGGGAAATGGGTTACGCCATTGCGTTCGTCTCGAAATTCTGCTTGGAATAAAGTCCAAGTTTTCGTAAATCGGACTTGTATGAGGAAGTTATGGCCCTCGGAAGTTTCAGTAATTTTATATAAATAAAAACAGTTCAAAATAAAAAAATTCAAACAGGGAAGCTGGCTGGGCGGGAATTCTCCCGCCCAAGGCCAGGTCGACCAGGGTGTCGACCTCCCTTATACAGGTCGACCAGGGGGTCTAACTACCCCCCGGGGCAGATCTGAAATCAGACGATCCTGACTTGCTGCCGAGTCTTACATGACCTGTTGCTGAGTCACTAGGGCAGAGGTGGCAATTCTAGATAACTTTATCTATTCTAGACGGTTGTGATTTCTCCTATGATAATCTAATGACTTAGATTGATTTAAACTTCTATAAAAGCACGCCTAGACTCAAACCCTAAACCTAAACTAAATTAGTCTCTTGGCCACCATGCTGATGCTAGGATAGTTCTTCTTCCTAAAGCTTAGGGATTAGCTAGTCAGAATTCTAATTCAAAAGACAAACAAATCATTCTCTTCTCTAACCCGTCTTTGTGAGTACAATTTCTTTCACAAAATAATTAATAAATTAATTATGATGAGTTATAATTGGGATTATGAGAACAAGTCTGTTGACTCATGTGGTGTTTGTTATCGTCTGTTGGTGAACATATGACAGTTTTGTTAATTCATGTTGGTAGATCTATTTCATATGTCCAATCACATATGTTTAACTTGATTCATTTTATGACATCAGTTTATATGCAAGTTTGGGATGTAAATCATATGCTAATTTTTATGTGAATCTTATGCAAGTTTGTTTTTACATATGCAAGTTTGTATGTGAATCTTATGCAAGTCTGTATGCGAATTATACACAAGTTTATAGGTGAATCAAGTATATACATATGCTAGTTTATATGCAAAATGTGTGATATTAGTTTACATGTTTGATTCATGATGTTGGTTCATATGTCTAAACACATATGCTAGATTTGATTCATTTTGTGACATTTACATGTCTAAATCATATGCAAGTGTAAATGTAAATCTTAATTTACATGTCTAAATTATATATACAAGTGTATATATATGTTTAGATGTGAATCATTTGATTGTTTATATGTAAGATTGTATGCGAATCATATGTAAGTCTTAATTTACATATCTAAATTGCATATGCAAGTTTAATACAAGTTTATATGTAGATCATATGCAAGTTTATGCGAAAACCATGTTCATGTATGCAAGTTCACCTTTATGTGTATAGATCTATGCAAATCATATCTTATATAATTTGATCCATGCTAGTTTGTAGTTTATGCAAATTATGCCTATTGCCTATGCAAGTTATTGATTATGCAAACTTATGATTATATAAATTATAATCATGCAAGTTTTGATCCATGCTAGCCTATTTTTATTTGCAAGTTAGATCAATTTTTACGTGTTATGCAAGTTGTGATGTTTTTGTGAGTTAGGCTATTTGCTAGCCTACGTATTATATGTATTACATGTACGAACAACGTGGGGGCAATGGGAAAATATTAAATATTAACATTGTGCAAATTGGCATAAAATGGCTTTAAAACATATAATAAATTTGAGACATTAATTGGCCTAATTTATATGCATAGAAATTATGGACATAATTTAGGTGACAATTATGGACATAGATTAATTTGGAAGTTATTGACAATTTGAAATAGGGATATTAATTCAAATTGGGGTTGAATAATAATGTGTAATAATAAATACCTAAGACACGAGGTTAGACTCGTTTGTGGTATAAGACTGCCCGGACCCGCCCGGCAAATCCAGCAACCACAAACGGTAGTCTAATGTGAGAGTTCAAAGGCATAAATTAAATACGTAATAAATGTCTAAGACACGAGGTTAGACTCGTTTGTGGTATAAGATTGGCCGGACCCGCCAGGCACATCCAGCAACCGTAAACGACAGTCTAATGTGAGAGGTCGTAGGCATAATTAAAAGATGCTTAGACACGAGGTTAAGTCTGGTTTGTGGTGGACATCTGCCTGGAACCGCCCGGCATATCCAGCGGCCACAAGCAATCGACTTAACGTGATAGGTCTATGCATTAATAATTAATTAATGCTGATCAAAGACGAATATGAATGACAAACAGAAGTTTGGTTGAGTTGAGTAATTCTCTGAGTACCAATCTGATGTTGATTTCGGTGTTCGGGGTTGATACTTAGGGAGTTATTCTCTTAACCAATGTATCTGTGAATTAAGGTGTACTTGATCACAGATTAAGTAAAACATGATATACGATATATATATATATATATATGTATATGATGATACATAAAACATGATAAATGGGTAGGGTTAAGACCAGCTTAACTAATAATATATTAATATGATAAGTGGATAGGGTTAAGACAAACTTAACCAATATTGAGCAGATAAGTGGATAGGGTTAAGACCAGCTTAACCAATAATATATTAACCTGATAAGTGGATAGGTTTAAGACCAGCTTAACCAATAATATATATATATATATATATATATATTAATTTGATATGTGGGTAAGGTTAAGACTAGCTTGACCAATAATATATAAGTGGATAGGGTTAAGACCAGCTTAACCAATAATGCATATATTGATCTGATAAGCGGATAGGGTTAAGACAAGCTTAACCAGTAACACATGTGGGATATAATTATAAACACTTAACCAAGTTTAAACATGTAAGAAGACATGAATAAGAGGGGGTTAAATGGGAAATCCTAGTAGGGACCAAGCATTGGTGGAAAGCTTGTGTCAAGAGTGAGGACTCTTTTCAACCTGTAACCCATTTAGTATCTAAGTGAGCTCGATCTAGATCGAGGACGGGACACGCTTACTGGGTTTGATTGTAAGAGGTCAAAAACGGGCTAGCGGTGGCAACGCAAGTCCAACGGGGTCATGTGCGTGCGTGGGCCCGGGCTGGTAGGTAAGACGTTGTTGCATCGTGTAGGTATAAGCCGTGCATCTTTAGTGGTATCGGGTTGCCACTTTGGGAAGTGTTACACCCCATTGTGGGACCAGCACGGGTATCTATGAGTTAGGGAGCCGATCGAATGGGGAAGGTAGTGTGTACGACTAGTGGAGATAGGAGTAGGCGACACCTATGAAGACAGCTAGGAGTCCAACTACCATATTATAAATAAATGTTGTAATTAGAATGGGGATGGTAATGGGTACAACTAGTGGAGATAGGAGCAGGCGGCACATATGAAGACAGCTAGGGGTACACGAAACTACCATTATGATTATTATGTTCAGAAGGCAGGATCAACTTTTAGGGTGACTAGTAATGGTGCAGTATAGTAATTATCCTATAGTGATTAGGAGCGAGATTAACGACAAAATATTCCTCTTGTTTTATTTTTTCTTGCCCACTTGTTTCACAGTCATTCCTTGTTTTACCAGTTTATGCCTTATCCTAGTTACTTTAATAATTATATTGTTAAAGTTATTGGACTCGCCAGACTTTACGTCTGACCCCCTTTGTTTTCGCCTCTTTTCTTCCCTTCCCCCCCCCCCTCTAGGTTCTCAGGGTGGGACTAGTGCTGGTGGAGCTTGATTTGGATCTTTCTCTCTCTCTTTTGGAAGTGCTTGGATTGCTGAAAGTAAAGTTCATCCCATCTCTTTAATGGCTACTTGTGTTGGGGTTATGCTTTTTACTTTATGTACTCAGAAAACAATTTGTCAAGATGGATACTAAGTTTACTTGGTTTTCTTGTTGGTTTATGATGTTGTTGTAATCAAACTATTTCTCCGCTGCAATAAAAGTTGTTTTAAAATTTTCAAGTACCAATATATGGATCTGTCTTATTATATTTTGTTCTATTCACCAATAATACTCCATGAAAGTTAATGCATTCCCTTTGAGAGTGACATTAATGGACGTGGGGTGTTACATATATTGCATTAAGGAGGACAATTGAATCAGTAGACCGCCTAATTTTCGCATTAGTGTAAGGACATATATACACACTTTTGCGTATGATCATGCAAACATTAGAAATACTTAAGGACAATGGGTTCCTATGGATGATGAATTACTAGATGGTTGTGGTTGTTAGGATAGTACATTCTTCTTAACTTGGAGATTCCGGGGATGAAATCCTTTAAGTAGGGGAGAATGTAACAGACCAAAATATTAATACACTATAACCATACATTAAGATGATAAATTTGGGTATAACTTAATTAGAATTAAGTGAAATCGGCATTATCGTTGCGTTCGTCTAGAAATTCTGGTTCAGATAGACACCAAGTTTACGTAAAATAGATGACATATGAAGAAGATATGGGCATTAGAATTTTGTATACATATAAAGAGCTTATATGTAAGTATAACATAAATTATAATTCCAGAAAATAAAACGAACGAAGTGGGGAAAATGAGCGGGAAACTGGCCCATTGTGGGCCGACCCACGCTTAACGGTCGACCCATAGGTCGACCCAAGGGGAGCTGGGTCGACCCTAGGGTCGACCCAGGGGTCGACCCACACCAGGTCTGGTTGGATTCGTCCTCCAAACCTGGACTATTTTGTAGCTTTATTCGTTGCTGACTCAACATTGAGTGTAAGGACCACATTAAAACTCTAAATCTAATGGTGACGGTTTGTCCTAGGTAATATATATAAAGCCATGAACCTCAATTGTTCTACACTACACAAAACCATGTATTCCTCCTTCCTCCAAATCTTTTCTAAGATAAATATGTGCATAAAACTACCGAGGTGCTTCCTAAACATATATTAACAACGACAATTCGTACTGCTTAACACTAATACAAGATTAAAATAGACATTTTCTTCAGTAGTATATTCAGATTCTTCACTAAGTCCCACTGTGGGTTCTATGTGATTTTTAGATTTGATTAATTAAAAAGGTTTTGCACAGTAAATAAGATTGGATCTGATATTAACAATGCCTAAAATAATCCCTATGTATGTTTACACATGTTTTCCGATTTAGATTTACAAGTTATATTATGAACCTATCTTCCTTATCCCTAATATGCCTTTCATTTATTTGCAGTCTTTCTACCATGTCTATTTACTCAGTTTGAGATTTGTTTATCCCCTTTTTCATTTTTATTCTACGCAGAACCTAGGCTACTCAAGCCTAGGATATTACGTTAATTTCGTATAAATGACACAAACTAGAATAACTAGATAATGACATATAATGGGGGGAAAGATGGCATATTATGTACTAGAACCCTTGACTGTAAGAATTTGGATAATTACATGTTAACCTATTGGATTTGGATAGTTACATGTTATTATTTTAAAGTTGGGTTAATTACATGTTCGGAAGAACATGCAACATGATAATCAGTTAAATTGGACTTAATGTGATATTAAGTATGTCGTGTAAAAGTAGAATAGAACCAGATATGAAAACTAAATTACTATAAGTTTAGTTGTACATCTAGGCATGTTCTTGTTGGGGAAAAGTGTTGTACACTAATACCATTTGGATAAATGTAATTTTACAACCGGGCTTATTAATGGACTTAAACCTGCTAAGTTACACCTATTAATTAATAAGCTAAAGAGGTCCTAAGTCCAGTTATTATATCAGTTTCTCAGGACTCTTAAATTCTAGGTACACGAGGACATAAGCCTAGGGGTTGGCTTATGTCAAGTTGTGTGGAACCCATATCAGTCGGTATCCCTGTTAGTATCTCGGTTGGGACCCCACACTAGGTGAGGGTCAAGGCATGCTTTATTGAACTTGATTATAAGAGCTTCAAGGTTTAGGGGGTGTACAGGGCGCGTTCCGGCGGAGTCACGAGCATGCATGATTCCGACTACATGATACTAAGCTAAAAGTAACACATACAGATATGGCTATGTTCTTTAAGTTGTTGGGTTAGGGACTGATACACCTTACTATCGGGGATGACACAGAATATTCGGGTGATAGGGAGTCGATTGCATGGGTAGTAATTAGGGTAACACCTAATCATGTTAATAATAGTAAAGGTTGGTGCAATTAGTTTGACTCTTGGGATATGAATTAAAATTTAATCTACCTTTATCTTGTTTAGCTCCTCTTTTACCTCTTGTGTATATACATTTTTTACTGTACTTTTCCTTCCAGTATTACTGATTTGTCTTGACACATTTTCATATACATATGCTAGAAATTACTAGAAATCGCCAGACTTTATGTCTGACTTTTTTTTTTCCTTCTCTCCCTTCCTTCTCCCCCTGGTTCTCAGAGTGGGAGTGGTCAATAGTTGCGACCGTGATTTTTCTTGGACTTGGATAGCTCTTCTTTTTCAAGTATTTTCTTCAGTTTATTCTTTCTTATTGTAAAGACACTTGAGGGATATTGTTATGGTTTTTGTATTCTGATTATGAGACAAATTGCTTTTGAGTATTTAAGAATAACATGATGTTGTAACTTTGAGTTTGAAATGTTGTTTTCTTGATTAATAAAAAGTTCTAAGTTTTATGCTACATTATTTATATATGTCTTGTACATTTAGTTACTATTTACCTACTGTGCTTCATGAAACTTAATGCATTCTCATATGGTGACATTAACGGACATGGGGTGTCACAGGTTAAATAAGACTTTCCTACATATTTAAAATTTTCATTAGTTACCCTTTAATCATTAAGTTTAATCACAATATCCATGCTAAAATATATTTCACTCGTTATATTGTTTCTTTAGCTTAATTAAATAATTTTAGATTATATGTATTATTCAAAAAAATTCAAATATACTTATGTGAATACAAATTCTCTCTCTTATTACTCTCAGCGAAATCTAGGATACTTCTTACCCTATCTCTATTGAGTTTAACCCGTACAAGCTTAGGTATTCACTAAACCAAAGCTCTGATGCCAACTGCAACGACCCACCTTTTCGAATGGTTATAAATTGATAATAAACCACATATATCCAATTCAAAATGATAGATTATTAATGGGTCTTGTTCTAAAGAATAAGATTCGGAAGAATAAATATAGAATCTCGTAGCGGAAGGAATAAAATATAATAAACAAATATCATAAGTACATAAAACAGTTCATGAAGCTGTTACATTTGATTTTACTTATACACACAATACAAAATGATATAAATTACCATATAGAATAAGCAATACCACTATAGTAATACCTAGTGTTTTCGGCTCCGTCATCGTAATTTGAATCCAATATCTTCGCTTAACTGCAATACTGGGTCTGACCCGAGCGTAATGTAATGCAAAACACTCGAGTTAGGATTAATATCCCTATGCATATAAAATCAACTAAAATGAAATGCTTTGGTGACTTGTACAAGTAATTTAACAAAAGAATATTCTCAAGATCCTCACATCATATCCCATTTAATTGGTTTATTTCAAATCTCGACTTCACCATCGTTTTCTAGAATCGACTCAATATTCAAATTCAAACTTCGAATCCCAGTTTCACTTCATATATTGGTTTTAGCATCAATTTCCAATTTCCGTATTTCAAGAAGATCCATTTTCAAACTTCCATTCGATTTAGATTCATATTCCATGTATCTTACTTAAATATTTATTCGAATGTTTGGACTCAGTTGACTGGATTGGAAATAGACTTTAAATCAATCAGCTCTACTACCAAATAGTAAAATTTAATATATATATATACAATAGTTTAAATTAAATAGTTAATAAATATTTAAAAACAAATAATTATAAATCAAATAGGAAATTTAATATAGTATAAATATTTCTATTATAAATAGATAGTTATGAGTAAAATATTATAATTAAAATAACTAAAGTAGAAGAGACAAATATAATATAAATTATTTTAATTTAAACTAATTATAAAACTAAATAGTCAAAACTTAATATATTATAAAATAATTTAATTTAAAATAATTATACATAAAAGAATTAATTAATTTGTTAAATAGAGTAGTTAATATAAAATAATATTGATTTAAGTATTTCAAAAGTGCAATCCAAACAATTAAATTCGACCCCATATCGAACATTCCATATCCATCTTAATATTAATTCAGGTTCAATCTCAAGCATAATTAATTTATTCAATCTCTAAATGTAACATCCCGGTCTTTTTTACCATCCAAATCGACAACGATCCTCAACTGTCGATTTAAACAAATTAAAAATAAGGACAGTTATTGGGATTAAAATAAGAAAAAGAAGAAAGAAGAAACAAATACAGAATCTCGCAGCGGAAGGACAAAATATAATAAATAAATAATAGTTCATGAAGTACATTTTATTATATTTACGACAATTATCAGAGTAAATTAACATACAACATACCAATATATTTTTCAGTGGAATAATAATTTTTAAATGCATTTGTTGAGCTCCATCTCCATCTTCTTAAATGTATCTTCAAGCAAGGAAAATCTTCGCTAACTGCAACTTGGTCTGACCCGAGAGTATTGCATAAAAAGAAACACAACAAACACTCGGATCAGAGCTAAATCATTCTCATATTAGTTAAATCAAATTTCATGTAATAATATGAATGCAATAACTTAAGAGATGTTACGGGAATTTCCATCTCCTAAGGATGTGTCAAACTAATATTATATAATATAATACGCTGTTATAATAATGTCTATGGTTAAATATAACATATTAAAATAGCGTAAGCGGGATTACATTTTTACCCTTACACTGTTTATAAACATCGTCGTAAACATTGCATATAAAACACCAGTAACGGTCGGTGGATAGGGATGCGCCGCTATGCGACAATGTCAAATCAAAATCGTAGGGGGCTCGATCAGGATAATATGACAAGGCACACGAGGAATGCCCAGAGTATGAATATACTAGTTGCACGCCCGGACTGGTGGTAACGCATAGCCGCAACTACCGCCCACCTCGGACAACACTTCGAAATCACGTATGCGCATCAAATCAATCAAACCGAGGGACTATAGTAATAAAGGAAGAAGTGTTGCCGATGGAGGTAGCTAACCCCACTTGGTCACGGTATAGCCCTGTTTTAGTCATTTTAATTATGACCCGAAGGTCAAGGATATCCATCATCGTTCTCTTTCTTCAAATTCAGTAATCGCCTCCAAATCCATCCAACACCATTTCTGGAACTCCACCACGTTCACAGTTGTTAAAGTGGTTTTCGGTATTGGCAGAGAGTGTGACAATATCCGATCCCGGTCTCTTTAACAAGCAATCATTTACATTTTTCACACCGGTCAGTTCTTTTACATTTCAAAGAGGTTCATACTTCATATCAAAATATCAGAGTTTCAAAATCAATTAATATTCAAAATAGAATATTATTCATACTAAAATCTCCATTTAAACCCATTAAAATCATGAAACAATTCCAACTTTAATTTTGAATATTAAAATAGTTAACAGTATATTTAAAATAGTTTAGGTATATATATAATTAAAATAGTTGAAAAATAAATAGTTTGTAATTAAAATAAAATTATCGAATTTAGTAAATCTATAGTAAGATATTAGAATAATGTATAAATAAATAGTTAATTATAAAATGATTTATTTAAAATAATTTATAAAATAAAACAGTAATAAAGTAAAATAGTTTATAAAGAAAATATAATTATTATTAAAATAGTTTATAAAATGGTTTTGAAATACTATAGTTGGAATTAGAATCGTTTCCTTTCAATTAAACCTCAAGTCATATTTCAACTTCAATTCAACCAACTCAATTTTCGATAATACCATCGATTATACTTCCAATTTACATTCATTTCAATTCGATCAAATTAATTCAAATAGTTACATTCCAAATCAGATTCTCATTTTCAATGATTTCAATTTATAACAAATATCGAGTTCACAATTCATATATAATTCAAATCAATGTTAATTCATAATAAATTTCAAAGGTGGGTGAAACAATTCAATTTCAACAAATTCGATTTACATCCAATTTCAATTTTATTTAGCTTCAGTTACAACACTAATTTATTTTCCCCCCTTATTTATACTTCAAAAATTCAAAGTTCGAGTTCAAAGAAAAATAAATTGTAAAACATCGCTTATATTGTCTTTAAAACAATATTTAAAAGTTCATGGCTAAAACAAATTTTATTTAACCAACCGGTGTCCGTATATAATTTTCTATCCTATGGCCAAGTGATACTTAAAATTAAATTTTAGTATTTTGAGAAAGGATATATATCATTTCAATCCAAATCTGGGTCATAGGTATTTATCATTTCAACCTACATTCTTTATTCATTTTAAAGATTAACCCCGGGTTTATTTGATGCCCGTAACATCTAGGGTAAATGATTGGGATTAATCAGCACAAACCATGGTCATATACAAACAAATGTGAATAATAGGTAAATTCACACAATTAACATCAATTTGTCAACATATCAGATTCAAGCCATTCATCACACCAATATATACAAAAGTTCAATATCGTAATTTTACTAGTTATCAGATGGTGGTTTTTTTTACTGGCAATTAGATATCAAATTTTAACTTAACTGTAAAACTGTCAAATTTAACTACACTATCGGTGCAAATAAATTTAAAATATGCAATTTAACAATCAAACATCAATCCATACAACCATATCATTACATGATATTAATTTAACCAATATTAGAATACTTTTGTTAGGCGTGAGTGGATTTAATCACTCACCTTGGCTTTAAACGAGGTTGAAATCCAATTTTTAGCCAAAAATTTGACAGTCTCAGAATCAGTTCAAACTAGTGCCATCGCGAAGAGCTCGTCGATATGATTCCAACACAACAAACCGCGTGTCATTCTGAATTCGTATGAAGAAGTTATACAAGTTTTAGTGACTGAAATTTAAATAAAAATAAAAAAACTAAAAAATGGAACAAAATGGGAAAAAGACTTGCCACGTCATCTCCTTCCTCAAAGATTAAAACGTCTCCAGCATCTCCCGTAACCCAACACGCACCATGCCTCCTTCATAAACGCACCATCTACAGACCACCGCATCACGATCGGACACCACCACTTTGAAGCCTAATCTGAGAACCACCTACGCCCAAGTCGCAGCCTTCCAATGTGGTCCCCAATGCCTACAGTCAGTTCAAACCAGCGCCGACTTCATGGGAGGATCCTAGTGAATTCTGATCAAATTATGACGAACCACTGTACGGATTTGAAGATCTCGCGAAGATCTACAACTTGCATCTGGAATTTTTTGATTTCGTTGAACGGATTGAGAGTGATTAACGAAAGAAGATTGGAACAATTAGGGACCAACGAAATTTGCAACTTTAGATGCCATTTCAGATCAATTTGTTAACTATTTTGGAAAAAAGACACTTGCCGCTGATTCGTATAGTCGAGATCTTAATTTACATATTATTTTTTTCGAATTTTTCTAAGAAGTTTGATTTTTGACCTTGATTTTAATCACCATTGACAAATAAAAATCAGAATTTCTCAGTACATACAAACGAAGAAGTGGAGGCTGCTAGGGTTAGGGTTAGACAAATAAAATGGACTGGGCTTCGAGATAACAAAATGAGCTAATCATAAATATACATTACATTCTAAGCTTAGTTGGACCCAAATTGTCGTTTAGATCTAAAAATCTCACTCTTTTATAATTTCAAATTTTTATTTCATATTGATTACACCAATCTAACTTCATTAAAATACATAAATATTAAATTCCAACTTTCAACCTTTATCGAAATAACTAAATCATGATTTTATTTGCGCTAAATGCAAGCTATTATTGCAATAACAAGCTGAATTTCATTATTTTAAACAATTCAATTATGTTTTCAACATAGAATTACACAATTAAATCATTAAATATTATTTACAACCATATAATATCCAAAAATCATATTAAATTAAATAATAAAATTTATCGCAAAATCTTGGGATCTTACATTCTCCCTCACTTAAAAACTTTTCGTCCTCGAAAAGGAACGTAGAAATGAAGTGGAAAAATAAAATTAAAATAATATAAATTTTCTACTAAACATAGAAAAATTAACTAAGTCATATTTACTAAGCATTAGCAAACTTTTATGTGCAAGTAGCTCCAATGCTAGCAAATTGCCTCCACTACCTACTGATGCTCAACACCATATAAAACAAATAATATTTATATGTTTACAGTAAACACACATGAATTAGCAATTGCAACTAAAACATACATAAAATATCCAATCAAATATATTCATTCAACCAAGCAAATCAACAGAATTTTTCAATGTCATTTTTCATTGGCATGATTCATTGTTTATTTCACTTTTAAACAATTCATATTTTCACTTGTTATATTTCATTCTCATGTTCATTTCCAATTTCAACGCTTGGTTTATTATATTTATTACTTATTAATTACCCAAGCCACGAGTTGTTGCCATTTTATTTAAATGACAAAATTATCCAATACATATTTAGTCGACTGACGTTGAATTATGTTTCTCATTTAATTTCAATTTCCTTCAACAATTCTATCGACTTTATTATCGTCCATTTTATTTATAATTAAATTTTAAATCGTGAATTTCCCTGGCGCTGTTTTTCTAAAATTTTGGTTTACACATATCTTCAAATTTACTTGTTGAAATTTAAAATTTTCTCTTTCATTAGGAAAATATAATCCAATAGAACTGGAGGATTCTTGTTTCAAAGAATTCCGACTTATTTTGGATTCTATACATTCATTTAAACTTCAATTCGGAAAATTACGAACTGCCATTGTGCGACAAGCTCGTTTTAATTAATTTAATTAATTCGTTCAACCATCGTTAAGTTTATAATTATAAGCCTATTCACTCATATTTTCACGAAACCAAACATTAATATCAATACATTTAGTATATAACTAAATAATTTGCTTAATTGATTTTTCATTGATTCTGCTAATTCATGTTACTTAGTTAAATTGAATTTCACAACGTAACTAAGTATATCTCGTTTTATTACTTAACTTAAATTTTATTTATAACCAATCAAATTTTCCACTTTGCTTTTTCCGTTCTTATACTTGTGCATTAATTTATTGCTTATTCTTAACGTTCAACTTCTTAGTTAATTAGTAAGTTATTCATGTTATAGAACAGAATTTTTATTATTATACAAGTTCAATGGTTACCGTTCGTTTCAATTTATTATCCAATTATTAAGAATTTTATTTTAATTATAACTTATTTTAATTATAACTCTCTTATTTTCATAATATTCAGAAGTTTCAATTCATTACTTATTCAAGACTTCAAGAATTAAATTTCGGGTTCTTTTTTTTCCAACTTTTTTTTAATACACTATATCGTTTACATAAAACCATACTATAAAAAAATTTAAATAAAGTTCAATTCCGTAAAACAAAGTACAAAATATTAAATGTCTCCCTACTTAGACTCTTGAAAATAAGCATCGATGATGCGTGCACTCATCACCGAAATCATATTCAAAGAAAAGAGGGTATACACTTATTTCTTCTTTTTCCAATAATTCATTTAAAAACAATTTCTTTATGAAACACTTTTAAAATATAAATATATTATTCCAAACCATTTGCAAATCAATATTACAAAATCCCCCGAAATCAAATTCATCTTTTACTTCTTATTTCATTATCAATAAATTTTCAATATTTGATTTTTCTTAAACCAATCAACAACCAATGGTTTTAATTATTAATTAATCGAGTAATATATGATGAAAATTTAATATTATCCAAATCAAATTTCATATATTTTCAAATAATTCTATATATATATAAAATATGATTCAAAACAATATTATGTCAACGAATCCTATTCAAGTGTTTAGAAATCCCTATCGATGCCTTGGCGTCCCAAGTACCGACCAGAATTCATAAATACTCAACTGAACAAATTAACACAATTCAAAACATTTTTATTTCAAATTACAAGTACGCTCTCTCATATACACTCCAACTCATTCTAGGGCATTTTATCCCTATCTCTAATGAGTTAATCCCAAATAGAGCCAAGGTTTTCGCTAAACCAAAGCTCTGATACCAAATGTAACATCCCGGTCTTTTTAACCATCCAAATCGACAACGATCCTCAACTGTCGATTTAAACGAATTAAAAATAAGGATAGTTACTGGGATTAAAATAAGAAAAAGAAGAATAAAGAAACAAATACAGAATCTCGCAGCGGAAGGACAAAATATAATAAATAAATAATAGTTCATAAAGTACATTTTATTATATTTACGACAATTATCAGAGAATATTAACATACAACATACCAATATATTTTTCAGCGGAATAATAATTTTTAAATGTGTCTGTTGAGCTCCATCTCCATCTTCTTAAATGTATCTTCAAGCAAGGAAAATCTTCGCTAACTGCAACTTGGTCTGACCCGAGAGTATTGCATAAAAAGAAACACAACAAACACTCAGATCAGAACTAAATCATTCTCATATTAGTTAAATCAAATTTCATGTAATAATATGAATGCAATAACTTAAGAGATGTTACGGGAATTTCCATCTCCTAAGGATCCATCAAACTAATATTATATAATATAATACGCTATTATAATAATGTCTATGGTTAAATATAACATATTAAAATAGCGTAAGCGGGATTACATTTTTACCCTTACACTGTTTATAAACATCATCGTAAACATTGCATATAAAACACCAATAACGGTCGGTGGATAGGGATGCGCCGCTATACGACAATGTCAAATCCAATTCGTAGGGGGCTCAATCAGGATAATATGACAAGGCACACGAGGAATGCCCAGAGTATGAATATACTAGTTGCATGCCCGGACTGGTGGTAACGCATAGCCGCAACTACCGCCCACCTCGGACAACACTTCGAAATCACGTATGCGCATCAAATCAATCAAACCGAGGGACTATAGTAATAAAGGAAGAAGTGTTGCCAATGGAGTTAGCTAACCCCACTTGGTCACGGTATAGCCCTGTTTTAGTCATTTTAATTATGACCCGAAGGTCAAGGATATCCATCATCGTTCTCTTTCTTCAAATCCAGTAATCGCCTCCAAATCCATCCAACACCATTTCTGGAACTCCACCGCGTTCACAATTGTTAAAGTGGTTTTCGGTATTGGCAGAGAGTGAAAATATCCGATCCCGGTCTCTTTAACAACCAATCATTTACATTTTCACACCGGTCAGTTCTTTTACATTTCAAAGAGGTTCATACTTCATAAATAAATAATAGAGTTTCAAAATCAATTAATATTCAAAATAGAATATTATTCATATTAAAATCTCCATTTAAACCAATTAAAATCATGAAACAATTCCAACTTTAATAATTTGAATATTAAAATAGTTAACAGTATATTTAAAATAGTTTAGGTATATATATAATTAAAATAGTTGAAAAATAAATAGTTTGTAATCATAATAGAATTATCTAATTTAGTAAATCTATAGTAAGATATTAGAATAATGTATAAATAAATAGTTAATTATAAAATGATTTATTTAAAATAATTTAAAAAATAAAATAGTAATAAAGTAAAATAGTTTATAAAGAAAATATAATTATTATTAAAATAGTTTATAAAATGGTTTTGAAATACTATAGTTGGAATTAGAATCGTTTCCTTTCAATTAAACCTCAAGTCATATTTCAACTTCAATTCAACCAACTCAATTTTCGATAATACCATCGATTAAACTTCCAATTTACATTCATTTCAATTCGATCAAATTAATTCAAATAGTTACATTCCAAATCAGATTCTCATTTTCAATGATTTCAATTTATAACAAATATCGAGTTCACAATTCATATATAATTCAAATCAATGTTGATTCATAATAAATTTCAAAGGTGGGTGAAACAATTCAATTTCAACAAATTCGATTTACATCCAATTTCAATTTTATTTAGCTTCAGTTACAACACTAATTTATTTTCCCCCCTTATTTATACTTCAAAAATTCAAAGTTCGAGTTCAAAGAAAAATAAATTGTAAAACATCGCTTATATTGTCTTTAAAACAATATTTAAAAGTTCATGGCTAAAACAAATTTTATTTAACAAACCGGTGTTTGTATATAATTTTCTATCCTATGGCCAAGTGATACTTAAAATTAAATTTTAGTATTTTGAGAAAGGATATATATCATTTCAATACAAATCAGGGTCATAGGTATTTATCATTTCAACCTACATTCTTAATTCATTTTAAAGATTAACCCCGGGTTTATTTGATGCCCGTAACATCTAGGGTAAATGATTGGGATTAATCAGCACAAACCATGGTCATATACAAACAAATGTGAATAAAATGTAAATTCACACAATTAACATCAATTTGTCAACATATCAGATTCAAGCCATTCATCACACCAATATATACAACAGTTCAATATCGTAATTTTACTAGTTATCAGATGATGGATTTTTTTTACTGGCAATTAGATATCAAATTTTAACTTAACTGTAAAACAGTCAAATTTAACTACACTATCGGTGTAAATAAATTTAAAATATGCAATTTAACAATCAAACATCAATCCATACAACCATATCATTACATGATATTAATTTAACCAATATTAGAATACTTTAGTAAGGCGTGAGTGGGTTTAATCACTCACCTTGGCTTTAAACGAGGTTGAAATCCAATTTTTAGCCCAAAATTTGACAGTCTTAGAATCAGTTCAAACCAATGCCATCGCGAAGAGCTCGTCGATACGGTTCCAACGTAACAAACCGCATGTCATTCTGAATTCTTATGAAGTAGTTATACAAGTTTTAGTGACTGAAATTTAAATAAAAATAAAAAAACTAAAAAATGGAACAAAATGGGAAAAAGACTTGCCACGTCATCTCCTTCCTCAAAGATTAAAACGTCTCCAGCATCTCCCGTAACCCAAGACGCACCATGCCTCCTTCGTCAACGCACCATCTACAGACCACCGCATCACGATCGGACACCACCACTTTGAAGCCTTATCTGAGAACCACCTACGCCCAAGTCGCCGCCTTCCTATGTGGTCCCCAACGCCTGCAGTCAGTCCAAACCAGCACCGACTTTATGGGAGGATCCTAGCGAATTCTGATCGAATTATGACGAACCACCGTACGGATTTGAAGATCTTGCGAAGATCTACAACTTGCATCTGGAATTTTTTGATTTCGTTGAACGGATTGAGAGTGATTAACGAAAGAAGATTGGAACAATTAGGGACCAACGAAATTTGCAACTTTAGATCCCATTTCTGATCAATCTGTTAACTATTTCGAAAAACGGAAACTTGCCGTTGATTCGTATAGTCGAGATCTTAATTTACATATATTTTTCGAATTTTTCTTAGAAGTTTGATTTTTGACCTTGATTTTAATCACCATTGACAAATAAAAAGCAGAATTTCTCAGTACGTACAAACGAAGAAGTGGAGGCTGCTAGGGTTAGGGTTAGACAAATAAAATGGACTGGGCTTCGAGATAACAAAATGAGCTAATCATAAATATACATTACATTCTAAGCTTAGTTGGACCCAAATTGTCGTTTAGATCTAAAAATCTCACTCTTTTATAATTTCAAATTTTTATTTCTTATTGATTACACCAATCTAACTTCATTAAAATACATAAATATTAAATTCCAACTTTCAACCTTTATCGAAATAACTAAATCGTGATTTTATTTGCGATCAATGCAAGCTATTATTGCAATAACAAGCTGACTTCCATTATATTAAACAATTCAATTATGTTTTCAACATAGAATTACACAATTAAATCATTAAATATTATTTACAACTATATAATATCCAAAAATCATATTAAATTAAATAATAAAATTTATCGCAAAATCTTGGGATCTTACACTAAAGTTCAAATTAATAATATTAAAATTTAAATTTAATAATTTCACAAGTATTACTTTATCCACTAAAAAATCAATCAAATCTTAACTTAAAATGAATTTGACATTAATCAATTCAATATCGAATTTTATTAATTTTAGACAAGTTTAAATCTTAATTTAAATTTAGACTTTTCATTAAATCCATTTAATCAAAACAAATTTATTTCAAGATTGGTTCATCTTATTAAATAAGTTAAATCAAATTAGATTTAAATTCTAAATATTTTCATTTAAATAAATACAAAGTTAACAACTTCAACTCTTAAATTTAAATCTTTCTGTTTAATAAAATCTAAATAATCCAATCTTCACATCTTTTAAGGTTGAATTTTTTACCTTTGAATCAAGGAATTTAATTCTCAAATTAAATATCAAATTGGATCACTATATCAAAAAATTAAATTAAATCTTTCGCTAAATATTTTCTCTTATTAAAACATAAAATTCAAGCTTGTTTTCTAAGTTCAAGCTCAAATTTAAATTTAAAAGTTTTCAATTAAATTTCAACATCAATTCATTTAATCAAAAATATAGGTATATCTCATTAAACTTTATCTAAATTTCCTTATAATTTCATACGATGTTAGGAACTTGAAATTACGATAACAGGGGTGATAGATGATTAAAGTAACAACATAAAACAATTACCATAATTGCAATACATAAATCAAATACCTATTACATCAAATTATCAACGCTTATTTTAGGTAAATTATCAACAATTATTCCATATAAATTTCGACTATCATTACATAAGATTTAATCAACATTTCAAGAATTTAACAACCAATAATTCAAATCGTTTTCAACTATTCATAAAATTACGACTAGCAACTTAACGACTAAGGTTCAGGAAATTAACAGTTAACTGATCAAACAAATTTAAACCAACAATTCAAGCAGTTATCAACCAAACAAGCACAAAATAAATCTAATATCATTATCATTTCATATGATGTTAAATTTTCTGGTATATGAATATTAATCGTGAAAGTGATGCTCACTTTTTGTTGTTTTGAATTAATGACAAACTGCGATAATGAAGCAAAATGACTTGGAGAAGGATATAACTGACTCAGGCACAACACTGTACCAGGACATAACATAGTTGATACAAATGCGACAACGTCACGTCAGTGACCAATACCAACATAGTGCCAATTTCGCAAAATTGGTTGCGAGCGGAGGTGGCAAGGCCTATGGGGAGATGCTAGTGGACTGACCAGGATGCCAAGGTATGGTTCGTGTCGTGTTGGGCTTGCTGTAGTGAAGAAGAGAAGGTTGCAGGGTTGCCGGGATGTGCGGTAGAGGCTGTTGGTCAGAGGGCAGTGGAGTAAGGGTCTGGCAGAGGCAGAGGGGATGAGTTGGAGAATAAAGGAGCATAGGTGGAGACTGGGCTGAGCCAGGCATGTCGGAAAGTGGAGTTTCGTTGGGCTTAGGCTGAAAGGTTGTTGGGCGATGGATCGGCAACAGTCGTGAAAGGAGCATGGCGAGGCGGTAGCTGCGAAGCTTCGATGTTCCAAGGTGAGGCGGTTGCTGGAAAGCTTTAATGTTCCACGACATTTTAGCGTGAATGGGTTGATCGGTCAGTGAAGACAGGCACCGGCGGTGGGTCTGATGGCAGTCAAAGGACGGAGCTCGAGTCAGGTGATGTTGGAGGTGGGGGGAGGTTGCATGCTGATAGGATGGGGAAAAAAATAGGTGTGTTTAGCTGATGGAGGAAGATAACACATGGCCTCCACACAATTTTTTTTTTCTTTTATTTATATTGGTTGCAGCAGATTCAAAGAACTGATATATTAAAAAAGGAGTGTATATGAATAAACAGGGGCGCTCTTTGTATCTATATATGTATGTATGTATGTATATGTATGTAAATGAACGGGCATTCCGTGAATACGTTCCTTCAGGGTAGATAATGTTTGAACCAATACTACGAACATTTACTAATTCAAGATTGAATACTTTATTTCTAATTATTTTGACCATTTGGCTGCACATATACATAGATAAAATGGTATGAATACATCGTTTATTCCGCATGGTTTTATTGATGGAATTAGGAAAATGAAGTTGTAAAGGTGTGAATTTTGCGGAAAAAATTTCGACATCTTCATTTGAAAACAATCTAGTATTTTAAAACATGAAACACCTATACTTTGGGAATATTTTATTCTTAAAGATTTAAAAAATAAATCATTTAACTAATTTTTTATAGAATCGATGCAAACACACATTTTCCTATGAAATCCGGTTCTTCCCTACATTTAGACAAACGTATTTCAAAATCTAAAATTCAAAATATTTTTATTTTTTTATTTTAACGATTAATATTTCTTTTCCTTAAATTTTACAAACGGATTGAACTTTCGTATTTTTCTACAAAATCTCTTCCTATGCTATATTGAATTTGACGTATTCTAAATATCAAATTTGCATAATTTAATTTGACTGTTAAATTTTAGTTAACTATGTTATCAGAATAGTTGAAACTTCTGGTGTTAACGATTGATTTAATTTATTTAGACTCAACTAAACACTCAGAGTCCAAACTTAAATTGGAATTTTAAAGGTTTTAAGTTTGAATTTAATGTCACAAGTACTTTCGTATCACTACAACTATAATTTCACAATCGTATAATATCGTTTCAAAACTTAGATTTAATAATATACCTATATTAACATATCATTTGCTTGGTTATTGATGTTACCATAAATCTCGTTAACTGCGCTAGTTACATATGCTATATATATCGTTGACACTTCATTTTGTTACAATCCCTCATAAACAATTTAAATTAAAAACGTTAATAATTTATTTGTCAATTATCGTATTAGCTCTTATATTAAAGCTTTAAAAAATTAAGGTTTCAATACTAATTTTTCTTTTATAACAATACTTCAAATTTAATGATTCCAAACATATACATACAATTTGATAGTTATTTCCATTGTTATTAATCACCATTCATTATATTATAAATTGTTGCTTATTAGAAATAAATTTAAAATCGTTCATCAATATTATCATAAAATTAAATTAAAACCATTCTAAATTCAAATATTAAATTAAATTCAAAATTTTAAATGGTCGAAATCTACGGGATGTTACATACTCTTTCAATATCACTTTTGATGGGTTATTAGAAATATAAAATATATATTTAACTTTTCAGATATTGACATTTGTAAGCAAAATTATTTATGGAAATAAAATCTAACTCCAATACCAACTATAGATCTTAAACTAATAATATTCCTTGAATAAAAATTAAGTCGTTCAAGTTAGGGTATTTTATTTACTTCTTAGACTTTGACTCAATAACACTCTTATCTTTCGAAATAGATAAAATTATGTTATCTTAAGTTATATTCCAAGTGAATATTCTTCACGAATTTATATTGAATTCATTTAAAAAAAGGTTACATAAACTATTCCTTAAGTTACAAAATCCTTTTCCAAATATAATTACTTTACTTAAAACCCAAGTACATTTCTAATCTTCAGGTATATTGATAAACTTTTTCATAAATATCCAAAACCATTTAATAATTCTTTTACAAATATTAAAAAATCATTTAAATAACTCTACCCTATTGAAAGATAAAACTCCTTTAATAAGTAAATTCCATTATAAACCATTTAACTTAAATCCTTTCATGAATAATGACATCTATTTGAAGTATATTTTCAAGTAAAATAAATTACAAATCAATTAATAATTACTCAAACATTAACTAACTAACTAGTTAATTAACTTTAAACATGGACTTAAAAATCAATTTACTTATTAAATTCGAAAGGAATCTTAACAATTCACAATGTAACCTAATTTTGCTTCCTTTATTCTTTAACGACATTCAAGTTGACTTATGTAACATCAGATATGTAAATAAACCCACCCTCATTTGTCAGTCGGCAAACATCTAAACTACTAAATATAGATACATGTTTATAATAACGTAATAATAGTCTGGTCCTGATAAATAGATACCCATACAACCAATTTAGTGTTACTAGTATAATGGGGTTTTATTCAGCTAACAAGTGTCCATACTAATAAATCAACCAAGTTATGCTATAAAGATTGGTGTTCAATCTTACTAAGTAAATGCCCTTTGGTTTCTAATTACTTAGGTTACTCAAGGTTGATCGAAAAAGAATCCTTTGAATTAAAAACATTAAGATAGTCACCTTAAATAAGGATGATCTTCGTAAATAATAACTCAAAACCTTGAAACTTTTTATCTAAAAATCAAATAACATTTAAATTTTTGTTTAATAAGAAATAAACATTTAAATAATTATTAAATAACAATTAAATATTGAAATAATAAGTAAATACCACATTAGCTATTACACAAATAATTAAATAATTATTTATCTTTAAATAAAGGGGCCGACTATTTGAACACAAAATTAGACACAAAGAGAGAGACACAGAGCCTCAACTGTTGGATCTTTTTGACTTTATATGAAGATGTGTAATTCATAGGGTGATCCAATGGTGCAAATCAATTATGTCACCACTTGTGTAAAAAAATTGTCTCTATAGAATTTCCCTTAAATAAATAATTAAATATTTATTTAACTTTTAAATTAATAAACAAATAATAGTTCATTTTAAAATGAATAATTTAAAACCCTACTTGATCTTTAATTAATAGTTACATAATAACTAAAAACTTCACTAACAATTATTAAATCTAATTAAGTTTTAAATTAAATCTTAACTTAATTAATAATTAACTAAATATCTAAACCATTTTTAAACAAAAAATTAATTAGAAATTAATATTAATTGAATAATTAGTCATAATTAACCGTTACATGAAGCCATTAAATAATTACTTTTTTCATTATAAAAATGATAATTACTTACTTAATTAAAACTTATATATAAGTTACCTACGTTAATTAATGATTAGGTGTTAATTACGTTAATTAATAAAAAATTGTCAAAGTTTTAAATATAAATCTGCATGCTACGTACCCTGATTTCTAATTACTTATGACCCTATAATTTGTTTGGTTTAGGTGATTTATTTGTGTCAACCTAAGTAGAAATTAGATTTTGAATTTACATATTAAATATAGTCATCAACATTAGTTTCTAATGTGGATTTCTTGAAATACATAACAACTGTTACATCTTCCTTTTACATTATGGATTCTATGAATAATTCTTATTTATATTTTGTATGCTACAAGTGGTGATATTTTAATTTTTTTTTGGTAATATCATACTAAAATGCACCATTACATTTCTCTAGTGAACTTTATTGTATATAAAATAACAACTTTATAATATTAACTCCTATATTTTCAATAAAATATTACACCCTTTTTGACTCTAAATTTCACTAAAAACAATCCACAGTTCATCCTTATATTAATCATATCATCAAAGTAACTCTACAATAACCAGGGAATTAAATTGAGTAAAAAAAATCCTTATGAAATGCTTGGAAAGCGCTCTTACAATCCATTTCCATCTACATCTCAAAATTATAACCATACTTTCATGTAAATGCAAAATCCAATAATGTACTATAAGAAAAAAGTTGAAAATTATTTTTGAGTTTTATTATTTAACGACTTGCCAATTTTGTATTGGAAAAAGAAATTAAACTGTAAGTGATAAATTATTACCAACTAAGAGTAAGTCATTCAATATATTTAAATGGAATCATGGCATATAGATTCCTCTTCGGTTTGGTCATTTGTTAATGAATTAATAATTATAAGCATCTTATTAGGAAAATTTGAATTTCAATAAGTTTTATTAAATTATTTATTTTACTAAACATAGGATTTGTGAGACGTTTTTAATACCATATTTCTCTTTCCCATTAAATGTATTTTACCGTAGTGTGGAATGGAATAAACAAGGTTAGCTTATATGTATAGTACATTGTTTTAGCCACTTAAGATACAAACCTCAATTTGTTAAGTTTTTGAACTTCATACTACATGTTAATTAATTCATAAGTGCACATAGTCACTGTTAACATATTGGATCGATCTCATATATCAAATCGAACTGCTGCACTGGACCACCTAGTATTATGTCTGTTATATGGGCTGCACTATATTTAGCCCAATTTTCATTTCTTTATTATATATATGGCTTGTAACCGTGAGCAATTGTATCATTCAATCATATACAAAATCTCTTTAACATTTTACATCTCAGAAACAAGAATAAATCAAACACAGATTATTTCAATCATATTTCTTATATGGTATCAGAGCGAGAATCAGCCAAACGACATCATATTCTGCTTTCTCATTAAAGAGAGAGGCATGATTTTGAGTCTCCTCAGAATTTAGCATCATCATCGGAGATCATACCTCTCCGATCAGTCTAGTATCTGTTCTCATCGAAACTGTGCCTTGCCAAGCCAAGAATCAAGATCCAAGGCGGCTGCAGCAGTTTCTGATCATCAGAGATTGTGAATCTCATCATTTGATAGCCCTCAGTGCAGTGTTTTGGCAATTCTTGAATCTTTCAAAGAGACAAGAATTACCACTGCATTTTATCTCCTACTTTTTCTGTACAGGCTGCCATTTTTTCTTACAGTGGCCACGCCATATACTCATTTTTTTACCTCTGGACCTGTTTTGTATTAAAGAATGGCTGGAGGAAGTGTTGATAATTCATCTGCCACCTCAAGAAACGTAATAGCTGATCCCATAAATCCGCCACCAGTTCTTGTCAAACCAAAAAGCCAGGTAATTACTATTCCATTGGATGAGGATAACTATTTGTTATGGAAATTCCAAGTTGAGACAGCCTTGAAGGGCTATGACCTTCAAGATTATATCAATGGAACCAAACCCACACCACCTGCAATGATTGTAAGTCAAGATGGAAGCATGGTTAGTAATCCAGCCTATATACATCATCATAAACAAGACAACTTACTGTCATCATGGCTGGTATCTTCATTAAGTGCAAATCTCTTATCACAAGTAATAGGATGCAAATCATCTTATGAAATTTGGTATACAATTCAACAAATTTTCAGTTCTTAGTCTTCTGCTAGAATAATGCACTACAGGAGGGAGTTTCAGAATACAAGAAAAGGAGAATTAACTATGAGAGACTACATTGCTAAGGTAAAATCTCTAGTTGACAAACTGAATTCAGTAGGGCATCATATTTCAGACAGTGAGCAAATCTTGACCTTAACTAATGGTCTTGATGAGGAGTATGAATCATTGGTCACATTTATTGCTACACTACTTACCCTACCAGACATTCAATCAGTTTACTCGGCATTATTAGCCCATGAAGGCAGGGTAGAACAAAGAAAAGCTATGCAGAATGATTACAGTGTAAATCTGGCTTCAAGTTCAAGAAATCAAAATCAGACAAGAAACATACCTGGCTATGGTAGAGGGAATGCACCAGGACAGAGAGGGAATCAGAATCCCAGAGGCAGAGGAAGAGGCAGATTTAACAATACAAACATAGTTAAATGTCAAATATGTGAGAAACCTGGTCATACAGCTAACAGATGTTATTCAAGATTCAATTCAGATGTTAATAATCCTCAACAGAATCAATCTGGTCAAGGCAGGCTAAACATCAACTTGGCCCAAACTAACAACCAAACCAGGTCAAGTGGTGATAGTACTACAACACAAGTCACAAGTAATGATGATTCTGTCAAAGGTGATGATTACAGTTCAGAAGATTGGTATCCAGATTCAGGGGCAACCAATCACATTACAAACAATCTTCAAAACCTCAATCTTGGCAATAAAAACTACTCAGGTACGCAAGTTATTCATACTTGTAATGGTGAAACTATGAATATATCTCATATTGGGGGCAGGTGTTGTTAAAGGGAAAAGAAAACTTTACCTCAACAACCTAATTAGAGTTCCTAGTGTTAAGAAAAATTTAATCAGTGTGTCCCAATTTACTAATGACAATAAGGTGTATTTTGAGTTTCACCCAAAATATTGTCTAATTAGAGATGTTCATAATAAGGACATATTGTTACAGGGTAGTTTGGATAATGGGCTATACAAATTCAACAACATGCGGTCGAGATTGGAAAATAGCAAAGATATCTTGTGCTGTAATGCAAATATTCATTTCAGTTGTAATAATGTTGAGATTAGTTCTGTTAATAATGACAAATATAGTACCAGAACAAATATTCCTGTTGACAATGACATTGTTGAAAATGATTCTGTCAAAAACAAAAACAATGACTACATGAAGAATGATCTTGATATATGGCATTGTAAGTTGGGACATCCCAGTTATGACTTGGATTTGAAAGTTTTAAAGGATAATAATATTGCATACAAACACTCACCCATATCAAGCTTTTTTGTTCATTGTCAAATTGGCAAAAGCCATAAGCTACCTTTTGGCAGATTAGAAACTGTCTATTCTAAACCACTTGAGTTGGTTACAGCAGACCTTTGGGGTTCTGCACCATTAAGCTCCAGACAAGGTTACAGGTATTATTTATCCATTGTTGATGCCTACACAAGATATACTTGGATTTTCTTTCTTAAAGCTAAATCTGAGACACACAATGTCATGTTGCAGTTCATAAAATTTATAGAGAGACAACTGAACAGCAACATTAAAATAGTTCAGACAGATGGGGGCAGTGAATTATTCCCACTCAAAAATTATTTTAATCAAAAAGGCATAATACATAAAAAAAACTTGCCCCTATACGTCTGAGCAAAATGGCATTGTTGAAAGAAAACACAGGCATATTGTAGAAACGGGTTTAACACTGTTATCTAATTCATCTTTGCCTGTGAAATATTGGGATGAGGCTTTTTGTATAGCAGTTTATTTAATTAATAAGATGCCTACAAAAGTGCTGAAATACAAGTGTCCACATGAGATCATTTTTGGAAATAAACCTGACTATACAATTCTGAGAACATTTGGATGCTTGTGTTTCCCATGCCTCAGACCTTATAACAATCACAAACTTGCCCTAAGATCAAGTCCATGTACTTTTCTAGGTTACGCAAAAGACCAAAAGGGATACAAGTGCATGGATAATAAGGGCAAGATAATTGTTTCCAGACATGTTGTTTTTAATGAATGTGTTTTTCCTTTTGCAGACAAGGAAAACAAGATCAATCAAGTAAAGGATCAGTGCAGAAATACAATGCAGACCTTACCACCTTTGTCTGAATGGAATGTGCAAACAAATGAAGATGGATTATTGCATCAAACACACAGAGATGAATCATTGCATCAGACACCAACCACTCCAACTGTATCCAGCACTAGGTCTGGATACAGTTCAAGTGAACCAATGACTGATGAAGACCAACCACATAACAGCAATGATGACCAAACATCAGATGCAGACAATGAAAACAGTGATAAAGAAGAACCACAAACAGGACATCATATGGTTACTAGAGCTAAAAGTGGGATTTTCAAACCCAAAGTGTATACTGCCACAACTAATAACACTGTTGATACAATTGAACCAGCCATGTATGAACAAGCTATTAAAAGTAAGTCATGGAGCAAGGCTATGGATGAAGAATATGATGCACTAATTAAAAACAAAACATGGACTCTTGTCACTACACCAAAGGATAAAAACATTGTGGGATGCAAGTGGATATTTAAGCTTAAAAGAGATGCTAATGGAAGTATTTCTAAACATAAAGCCAGGTTAGTTGCAAGGGGGTTCACACAACAATATGGTTTTGATTTTGATCAAACATTCTCTCCAGTGGTCAAGCCAACTACAATCAGAATTATTCTAACTTTAGCTCTACACAAAGGTTGGAATATAAGGCAAATGGATGTTTGCAATGCATTTTTGAATGGAGAATTATATGAGGATGTGTATATGCAACAACCAAAGGGATATGAGATTCAAGGCAAGGAAAATCATGTTTGCAAGTTACATAAGGCCATATATGGTCTAAAACAAGCATCCAGGGCATGGTACATCAAATTAAAAGAAACATTGAAGTCATTGGGCTACAAAGCAACAAAGTCTGACAATTCTCTATACACTAAACTTAATAACCAGTGTACTATATACATACTTGTATATGTAGATGACATTCTAATCACTAGAAATAACACCACAGAAATTGACAAAGTCATCACTCATTTAGATCAAACATTTGCCATAAAAGATATGGGTGAAGTGGATTATTTTCTGGGTATTCAGGTTCAAAGAAAATCAGAATCAGAAATTTTTCTTTCACAAAGGAAATATATATCAGATATTCTGGTTAGAGCAAACATGGATAAAGCTAAACCCTACATCACTCCTATGATCAGTAATTTACGTTTATCCAAGTACAAGGGTGATACTATAGAAAATTGCAAACAATATCGTAGTATTGTTGGAGCATTGCAGTATTTGACCATTACTAGATCTGAAATCAGTTTTAGTGCGAATAAGGTCGGCCAGTTTATGTCTAACCCCTTAAGCGATCAATGGAAAGCCGTTGTAACACCCCGAATTTCGGTTAATGCTAAAATTCACAAATTAAAGAATAACTAATCCCAGATGTGGGAATTAGGGGAAACGGGTTGCACCATTGCGTTCGTCTCGGAAAAATACGCAAAATAGAGTCTGAGTTTTCGAAAATCAGAGTCCGTATGAAGAAGATATGGACGAACGAAGTTAGGCAGACAAACCGAAAAACTAGCCAGAATGCACTGGCGCACTTGTGAAGTGCGCCAACACAAAAATGCACTGGCGCACTTGTGAAGTGCGCCAACACATTTTTACACTGGCGCACTTGGGAAGTGCGCCCGTGTCAAGCCAGAAACCTGCACAGCTTTCTGGCTGGCCTGGTGCACCATTTTAAGGTTTAGGCTGTGTTTTGGGGCTGGTTTCTGGAAGCTTCCGAGATCGGATGGCCCTAATCTAATTTAGGGTTAATCTAATGGCCTAAAACACTTGCCTAATCCTATAAATAAGACCCTAAGCTAGCCCTAAATGGTCATAATCCTATCTCCTAACTAAACTATGCCAAAATTTTCTATGATCATGGCCTCCACTCAAAACCCTAGCCTCCATCCTATTTCTAAACTATTTCTATGAAGGCTTTCATGTGCATACAAGCATCTTTGAGTTGTATGAGTGATCATTGGCTTGCATTCATCATCAAGTTGCAAGCTTTATGTTCAAGGCTAGAGTTTTTGGGTGATTTGTGGCAAGGGTTTGCTTATTGGAGTTTAGTGGTGAGTTTCTATAGACTTAACAATCAATTGTTAAATTGATTATGATAGGATATGATAAGATATGGCTATGTTTGTGGAATCAATGTGTTTATGCAAGTTTAGTATAGTGTATGTTGTGTGCTATATGCAAGTTTAATGCTATGTTTTATGATGCAAAACACTATGTTGAACATTGATTCATATGTAACATGTTATGCAAGCTATATGGGAGATTATATGCAAGTCTATATGTAACATGTTATGCAAGTTATGTATTTGGTTTTATGCATGCTAAGTATTTGGTTTTATGCATGCTATATATGTGGTTTTATGCATGCTAAGTATTTGGTTTTATGCATGCTAAGTGTTTGGTTTTATGCATGTTTGTCTCTTTTTATGATATGCATAATATATGCAAGTTTGTCTCTAAGTATGGCATGTTATGCAAGTTCATATGCAAGTTATGATACATATTCATATGCAAGTTATGATGCAAGTTCATATGCAAGTTATGATACATGTTCATATGCAAGTTATGATGCAAGTTCATATGCAAGTTATGATGCAAGTTCATATGCAAGTTATGATGCATGTTCATATGCAAGTTATGATGCAAGTTCATATGCAAGTTATGATGCATGTTCATATGCAAGTTATGATGCAAGTTCATATGCAAGTTATGATGCAAGTTCATATGCAAGTTATGATGCAAGTTCATATGCAAGTTATGATACATGTTCATATGCAAGTTATGATGCAAGTTCATATGCAAGTTATGATGCAAGTTCATATGCAAGTTTATGTGCAAGTTCATATGCAAGTTGTCTCTTTTATGATATGCATAATGCAAGTTTGGGTTAAATACTAGTTGGGTTTAATGTATGTTCATATATGCAAGTTGACACCTTTTGAACCCATGATAAAGTTACATGCTATGTTGGCTAAACCCATGACCTTTGTGATGAATCTTCCCTTTATTATGTCGTGTTATGAGAACGAACTACGTGGGGAACGATGGGGTTAATATGCATGTTAATAAAATGATGTGAAATGGGTATGATTAATCATACCACAAATTAAATGGACGTAATTGGGAATTTACCTATTAAGTTAGGTCTACCCATATTATGGAGTTGGGAATTTACCTATTAAGTTAGGTATACCCACACTATGGAATTGGGAATTTAACTATTGAGTTAGGTCTACCCATATTCTTAAAAATGTGTAATTAATTAGGCATAATTAATTCAAATTATGGGGGTGATTAATTAGGTGTAATTAATCAACTAAGACACGAGGTTGGAACCTTTTGTAGCGGAAGTCTGCCCGGAACCGACCGGCCATCCAGCAGCTACAAATGATTGGCCCAATGTGAGAGGTCTTAGTCATAAATTAAATACGTGATTAAAGTAAAGACACGAGGTTAGACCTTTTTATGACAGAAGTCTGCCCGGAACCAACCGGCATATCCAGCAGTCATAAAAGATGGTCTAATGTGAGAGGTCTTTATGAGGTCATGATCTTAATTAATTAAGAAACACTTAACCATATTAGCATGTAGAGGGACATGAGGGGTTAAGTGGGTGCCTTGGGTGGCATGTGGAAATCTAGTGGGTTGCCTTGGGTGGCAATAGAAAATACGATTAGAATACTTAACCAAAGAGGAACATGTAATTAAACATGGGTAAAGGGTTAAGTAAGTGCTTTGGGTGGCATGTGGAAATCTAGTGGGTGCCTTAAGTGGCAATTGATATATGATTAGATGACTTAACCAAACCTTAACATGTAGGTGGGCATGATTATAACAGGGGTTAAGTGGGATACACTAGATAAAATAACAAGCTTAGGTGGTAGCTTGTGGGGGCCCATTTCAACCAATATCCCAAACGTATCTTAGTGGGCTCGACTCTAGTCGAGTGACGGGACATGCATATTGGGCTTGACTATAAGAGGCCAAAATGGGTTAGCGGTGGCAACGCATGACCAACGGGTTTCATATGCGTGTGTGGACCCGGGCTGGTAAATAAGACGTTGTTGCATCGTGTAGATATAAGCCGGGCACCGTTAGTTTTATCAGGTTGCCACGTTGGGGAATGGTACACCCCACGGTGGGGCCAGCACGGGTATCTACGTTAGGGAGCCGATCGAATGGGGAGTAGTGTGTACACCTAGTGGATTGTAAGGCCCCGTGGCGTCTACTTAGTCACCTAGGGGTACGCGAGAACTATTAAGTTAATTTTATAAGTCCAGGGGTTGGATCAACCTTTAAGTTAGGAATGACTGGTGTGGTGCAGTGTAGGAATTACCCTTGGGTGGGTAGATCTGGGGTGGTGTAATCCAGTAATTATCCTTGGGTGGATAAATGCGTCTTTTCGGTTATCTTAGTACATCATGTGTTTAGTTGGCTACTTAGTGTAGTCATTATCCCCAGAGGTACCGTACCTTGTTTATATCATACCCTAATTACTTTAATGATTGTATTGTTAGGGTTATAGGACTCACTCAGACTTATGTCTGACCCCGTTGTTTCTTTATCTTTTTCCCAACCCTCAGGTTTTCAGAGTGGGCCTAGCACTAGTGGGCTTTGATCAGATTGTTGTTCCAGTCTTTAGGAGCTTGGATAGATGTAAATCTCCAGTTACCCAGTTATCTTTTCTTTTGTCATGGCTATTGTATGAGAGTGGGATTATGTACTTCTTTATTTTGATGGATATTGTACTTGACTTTTATTGTGGTTTTATGATGTAACCAGACATGTTTTACTTCCGCTGTTATGAGATGATGTTTTAAAATTTCAAGTACTATTTATATCTGTCTTGTTGTAATTTTTCTGTTCTATATTCACTAAAATACTCCACCGATGCTATGGCATTCCCTTAGTGAGTGATCATAGCGGGAGTGGGGTGTTACACGTGGTATCAGAGCTTAAGGTTACCAGAACAGATAAAATTTTTAGAAAAACTATTTTCTAAGAATATTTTTGAAAGGAGTATTTTCAAAAACATGTCTTTTAAGAGAAAAGTTTTTGAAAGAAAAGCATAATCCCCAATAGCCATATCTATATCTTTCGAATTCTCCGTTTTGAATCTCTTCCTCTCTCGTTTTGAGTTTCCCCTCCGCGTATAGATGACCTCTCTAAGATAGATAAGAACGGAAAACCACTTCAAGGGACTTAGACATTAGTCGGATTAGAAGTTGGTTCAAGAAGGAGGAGGACTGGTAGGTATCTGTTGGATAGACGATGGGAGGAAGGCTCAAATAGTTGTTTGGTTAATGAAGGATGAAACCTCATTGGTGGGAGGTTACGAGTGGAGAATGGGAAGAAGAAGGCGAGTAGTTATCCTTTTGGAGGAATGGGACACCGTATTAGGATTGTCCAAAGGGGCATGGGCAAGGTATGGAATCTCCTGGAGGGTAGTTGTATTCCCTCGCGGCTAGTGTACCAGATGGGGATAGGACCGTCTAGGTTGGAATTTGGATTTCTTTATTATCCGGTTCGAACTTTATTAGATTCTGACGCATCGAGTTCGTTTATCTCATCATTGTTAGTTGAGTCACTGCACTTAGACACCAGTTTGGTAGATGATCCCTTAGTTGTTTCGAACCCAATTGGGGCTCCATGATGTGTTTGGGTTTGAAAGTTTCTATACTTAGCGTTGAGTTTAGATGTGATGCTTTTTGGGCTTCACGGGCTATGGGTTAGTTTGGGCATGGACTGGTTATCCAGTAGGGGTGCCGTTCTTGATTTTGAAGGGAGAGTTGTTAGGCTTATGACCCGCTTGGGTAACACTCTCGAGATCTCTTGTAATCCCATGGAATCTGTTATGCTAAGTTATCTAGAATCACTTGACACGTCGGTCGAGAGTTTGCGATCTGTTAGAGTGGTCCGGGAATACTCGGATGTGTTTGAGGAGGTGAAGGGCTTACCTCCGGAGCGGGAGATTGACTTCCGAATATATCTGGTAGACAATGCTAAACCTGTATCTTTACCAGTGCGCCACATGGCTCCTCGCGAGAGGAGGGAACTCCATAAGCAAGTAGGGGAGTTGCTTGAGAAGGGGTCCATAAGACAAAGTATATCGGAGTGGGGTGCTCCAGTAGTTTTTGCTACGAAGGCGGATGGGTCCCTCAGACTTTGTGTAGGCTAAAGAGAACTAAATAAACTCACAAAGAAGAATAGACACTCATTGCCGAGGATTGATGATCTCTTTGATCAGTTGGTTGGCGCCTCAGTATTTTCGCAAGTTGGACTCAGCCACGGGGTTTCGTCAGTTGAGAGTGGCTGAGGATAGTATAGAGAAGATTGCCTTTAGGACTCCGGATGGTTTTATGAGTGGCTGGTGATGCCATTTGGTTAGACGAACGCCTCCACATACTTTGTTGATTTGATGAGAAGGGTGTTCAGGGAGTACCTAAATAAGTTCGTAATGATCTTGGTGGATGACATCTTGGTCTTTTCTAGGAGCGAAATAAGTTTTTGTATGTGCTCAATAGGTTGAGCAAAGCCCGTTATGGGATAAACGGTGGTTTTGGAGCGAGACTGGCAAGGACATCCAGAGTTGGACTAGGGCTTAATTATTTAGCCGTTTTTACTAGTATCATCTCACGTAGGTCGTCTGAATTCGAAGGAAGTATCCCTTGGGTGTTTGTCTGATATTGGTTTAGGCCTTTGGGGCTTGCATTTGGGGGATGTCGAGTTCGACTAGGGTGGTCTGCGTGAGAGATGGATAGTTGTGACGATTTTGCATGGGAGAATATCCTGATTTTCTCTAGAAGTGGAGAAAAGCATGCCCTACATCTTAGGGAAGTGTTGGAGAATCTTTGAGCGCATTGCCTTAAGACAACAAAGGTGGATGGAATTCTTAGCATCCTATGAGTTTGAGATAGCGTATACCCCTGGCAAGGGTAACGTGGTGGCAGACGCCTTAAGCAGAAAAAGGCTGTCTTTGAGACCATTGTTCGTGGAATGGCGAAGCTTGGAGTTTAATTCTATGTTTGACTTTAGACCTTCCGTTGACTTTGTACCCGGTTTGCTAGCCTCCTTGGAGGTTAGGCCTACTCTTTTGGGGCGGATTGGCGAGGCTCAGCGAGACGACCCACAGTTGGTTGAGTTGGTAAAGAAGCTTATAAGGGGGGAGTCGTCCAGCCATTTGGGTAGATACACCATAGATGATAGGGGATGGTTGCATAGAGATGGTAGACTTTGTGTACCGGAAGATGAGGGTTTGAGGAAGGCTATTTTGGATGATGCACATCGTTCAAGAATGACTATTCATCCCGGTGGAGACAAAATGTACCAAGACATGAAGAGAGTTTTCTTCTGGGCCGGTATGAAGAAAGATGTGGCCGAGTATGTGGCTAGATGCTTAGTGTGCCAACAAGTTAAAGCGAAGCAAAGGAAACCCGGTGGGTTGCTACACCCATTGGAAGTTCCGCAATGGAAGTGGGATAGTGTCTCGATGGATTTCATCGATGGGTTACCGAGATCGAGGAAGGGCAATACGGGAATTTGGGTTGTGGTAGACAGACTTACCAAGAGTGCCCATTTTATACCCGTGAAGAGTAAGAGGACCGC
Organism: Allium sativum; assembly: GCA_030737875.1. NCBI lineage: Eukaryota > Viridiplantae > Streptophyta > Magnoliopsida > Asparagales > Amaryllidaceae > Allium > Allium sativum. Next base: position 300,809,262 of record CM060922.1, read on the forward strand.
TCCATGGCTTGCTTCAGTCTATGTTAGAGAGATTGTTAGATTGCATGGCGTACCATCCAGCATTGTGAGTGATCGAGATCCTATCTTCACTAGTGAGTTTTGGAGAAGTTTGCAAGAGGCGGTAGGGACTCAGTTGTGTTTGAGCACCGCATATCATCCTCAGACGGACGGTCAGACCGAGAGGGTGAACCGTATCTTAGAAGATCTCTTGAGGCTTTGTATCTTGGATTTTGGAGGTACATGGGAAGAACATCTTCCTTTGGTGGAGTTCGCATACAATAACAGCTTTCAGTCTAGTATTGGCATGGCACCTTTCGAAGCTCTTTATGGAAGGCCTTGTCGATCTCCTACATGTTGGTGGGAATCTACGGATAAGATGTTGCTTGGGCCAGATATGGTTAGAGAGACTTCAGAGAAGATTGATTTGATTCGAAGAAGGATGAAGGCAGCGCAAGATAGACAGAAATCTTATGCGGATCGGAGAAGGACGGATCTTGAGTTTGAGGTTGGGGACATGGTTTTTGTCAAAGTATCTCCGTTGAGAAATGTTGTTCGCTTTGGGTCCGTTGGGAAGTTAGCACCGAGGTTAGTTGGGCCGTTTCCTATTAAGGAAAGGATTGGACGGATGGCATATAGGGTGGAGTTGCCCGACAGACTTAGTGGTGTTCATGATGTATTCCATGTATCACATTTGAGGAAGTGCTTACATGAGACCGCAGAGGTGGTAGGGCCGAGCTTGCTTAGAGATGTAGAGGTAGAGCGTGATGCGACGATTCGACGAGCTCCTACTCGCATCCTTGGGTCAGAAACTAGGAAGTTGAGGAACAGAGAAGTTCAGCTAGTTAAAGTGCAATGGGGAGATGACGAAAGCAATGCTACTTGGGAGACGGAAGCGAAGATGCGTTCTTTGTACCCATTTCTTTTTGAGAGTATGTCTTTTAACTTCTCCTTTATCGCTTGTCTAGTACTTATCTTATCTTTAGTATATCCTCTCGCTAGTACCTATGACCTTTAGATAAGGTAAATCTATGGTTGAAACATGTGTTTGAGACATGTTATGTTTGATGGATGCGTGTGGATGCAAGTGGTTGCTAGTGGTTGCTCGTGGATGCATATACACACACTCTAGACACTAGATCGGCTCAATCACTTCATATGGCATATTGCATAAAATTGTGTGTAGGAAGCTATATTTATGGATGTATAATGATTGTGTTATCATATGGATGATGCATTTTGGTGAATGATTGTGCACTCATGTAGATATTGTATGTGTCGATAGGGTTCTCTCGCATACATAATGGATGCATGGCACTATCATGGTTTGCATATGTTCATACATTAGATAGGGAACATATACACACACTTTTTGCATATGCTCATACATCATTAGAAACTGTTTTAAGGACAATGGATGCCCGTGTTTGATGGATTGAGTAGATGGTTGTTTGGATGGTAGGATATGCATTCTCCTTAGCTTAGAGATTTCGGGGACGAAATCCTTTAAGGAGGGGAGAATGTAACACCCCGAATTTCGGTTAATGCTAAAATTCACAAATTAAAGAATAACTAATCCCAGATGTGGGAATTAGGGGAAACGGGTTGCACCATTGCGTTCGTCTCGGAAAAATACGCAAAATAGAGTCTGAGTTTTCGAAAATCGGAGTCCGTATGAAGAAGATATGGACGAACGAAGTTAGGCAGAAAAACCGAAAAACTAGCCAGAATTCACTGGCGCACTTGTGAAGTGCGCCAAAACAAAAATGCACTGGCGCACTTGTGAAGTGCGCCAACACATTTTTACACTGGCGCACTTGGGAAGTGCGCCCGTGTCGAGCCAGAAACCCGCACAGCTTTCTGGCTGGCCTGGTGCACCATTTTAAGGTTTAGGCTGTGTTTTGGGGCTGGTTTCTGGAAGCTTCCGAGATCGGATGGCCCTAATCTAATTTAGGGTTAATCTAATGGCCTAAAACACTTGCCTAATCCTATAAATAAGACCCTAAGCTAGCCCTAAATGGTCATAATCCTATCTCCTAACTAAACTATGCCAAAATTTTCTATGATCATGGCCTCCACTCAAAACCCTAGCCTCCATCCTATTTCTAAACTATTTCTATGAAGGCTTTCATGTGCATACAAGCATCTTTGAGTTGTATGAGTGATCATTGGCTTGCATTCATCATCAAGTTGCAAGCTTTATGTTCAAGGCTAGAGTTTTTGGGTGATTTGTGGCAAGGGTTTGCTTATTGGAGTTTAGTGGTGAGTTTCTATAGACTTAACAATCAATTGTTAAATTGATTATGATAGGATATGATAAGATATGGCTATGTTTGTGGAATCAATGTGTTTATGCAAGTTTAGTATAGCGTATGTTGTGTGCTATATGCAAGTTTAATGCTATGTTTTATGATGCAAAACACTATGTTGAACATTGATTCATATGTAACATGTTATGCAAGCTATATGGGAGATTATATGCAAGTCTATATGTAACATGTTATGCAAGTTATGTATTTGGTTTTATACATGCTAAGTATTTGGTTTTATGCATGCTATGTATGTGGTTTTATGCATGCTAAGTATTTGGTTTTATGTATGCTAAGTGTTTGGTTTTATGCAAGTTTGTCTCTTTTTATGATATGCATAATATATGCAAGTTTGTCTCTAAGTATGGCATGTTATGCAAGTTCATATGCAAGTTATGATACATATTCATATGCAAGTTATGATGCAAGTTCATATGCAAGTTATGATACATGTTCATATGCAAGTTATGATGCAAGTTCATATGCAAGTTATGATGCAAGTTCATATGCAAGTTATGATACATGTTCATATGCAAGTTATGATGCAAGTTCATATGCAAGTTATGATGCAAGTTCATATGCAAGTTATGATGCAAGTTCATATGCAAGTTTATGTGCAAGTTCATATGCAAGTTGTCTCTTTTATGATATGCATAATGCAAGTTTGGGTTAAATACTAGTTGGGTTTAATGTATGTTCATATATGCAAGTTGACACCTTTTGAACCCATGATAAAGTTACATGCTATGTTGGCTAAACCCATGACTTTTGTGATGAATCTTCCCTTTATTATGTCGTGTTATGAGAACGAACTACGTGGGGAACGATGGGGTTAATATGCATGTTAATAAAATGATGTGAAATGGGTATGATTAATCATACCACAAATTAAATGGACGTAATTGGGAATTTACCTATTAAGTTAGGTCTACCCATATTATGGAGTTGGGAATTTACCTATTAAGTTAGGTCTACCCATACTATGAAATTGGGAATTTACCTATTGAGTTAGGTCTACCCATATTCTTAAAAATGTGTAATTAATTAGGCATAATTAATTCAAATTATGGGGGTGATTAATTAGGTGTAATTAATCAACTAAGACACGAGGTTGGACCCTTTTGTAGTGGAAGTCTGCCCGGAACCGACCGGCCATCCAGCAACTACAAATGATTGGCCCAATGTGAGAGGTCTTAGTCATAAATTAAATACATGATTAAAGTAAAGACACGAGGTTAGACCTTTTTATGACAGAAGTCTGCCCGGAACCAACCGGCATATCCAGCAGTCATAAAAGATGGTCTAATGTGAGAGGTCTTTATGAGGTCATGATCTTAATTAATTAAGAAACACTTAACCATATTAGCATGTAGAGGGACATGAGGGATTAGGTGGGTGCCTTGGGTGGCATGTGGAAATCTAGTGGGTTGCCTTGGGTGGCAATAGAAAATACGATTAGAATACTTAACCAAAGAGGAACATGTAATTAAACATGGGTAAAGGGTTAAGTAAGTGATTTGGGTGGCATGTGGAAATCTAGTGGGTGCCTTAAGTGGCAATTGATATATGATTAGATGACTTAACCAAACCTTAACATGTAGGTGGGCATGATTATAACAGGGGTTAAGTGGGATACACTAGATAAAATAACAAGCTTAGGTGGTAGCTTGTGGGGGCCCATTTCAACCAATATCCCAAACGTATCTTAGTGGGCTCGACTCTAGTCGAGTGACGGGACACGCATATTGAGCTTGACTATAAGAGGCCAAAATGGGTTAGCGGTGGCAACGCATGACCAACGGGTTTCATATGCGTGTGTGGACCCGGGCTGGTAAATAAGACGTTGTTGCATCGTGTAGATATAAGCCGTGCACCGTTAGTTTTATCAGGTTGCCACGTTGGGGAATGGTACACCCCACGGTGGGGCCAGCACGGGTATCTACGTTAGGGAGCCGATCGAATGGGGAGTAGTGTGTACACCTAGTGGATTGTAAGGCCCCGTGGCGTCTACTTAGTCACCTAGGGGTACGCGAGAACTATTAAGTTAATTTTATAAGTCCAGGGGTGGGATCAACCTTTAAGTTAGGAATGATTGGTGTGGTGCAGTGTAGGAATTACCCTTGGGTGGGTAGATCTGGGGTGGTGTAATCCAGTAATTATCCTTGGGTGGATAAATGCGTCTTTTCGGTTATCTTAGTACATCCTGTGTTTAGTTGGCTACTTAGTGTAGTCATTATCCCCAGAGGTACCGTACCTTGTTTATATCATACCCTAATTACTTTAATGATTGTATTGTTAGAGTTATAGGACTCACTCAGACTTATGTCTGACCCCGTTGTTTCTTTATCTTTTTCCCAACCCTCAGGTTTTCAGAGTGGGCCTAGCACTAGTGGGCTTTGATCAGATTGTTGTTCCAGTCTTTAGGAGCTTGGATAGATGTAAAGCTCCAGTTACCCAGTTATCTTTTCTTTTGTCATGGCTATTGTATGAGAGTGAGATTATGTACTTCTTTATTTTGATGGATATTGTACTTGACTTTTATTGTGGTTTTATGATGTAACCAGACATGTTTTACTTCCGCTGTTATGAGATGATGTTTTAAAATTTCAAGTACTATTTATATCTGTCTTGTTGTAATTTTTCTGTTCTATATTCACTAAAATACTCCACCGATGCTATGGCATTCCCTTAGTGAGTGATCATAGCGGGAGTGGGGTGTTACAGCCGTGAAGCGTATTTTACGTTATTTACAAGGCACAAAAGACTATGGATTAAGAATTCAAGCTAATAAAGATATTAGTCTAAATGCTTACAGTGATGCTGATTGGGCGAATGATCCAGATGATAGAAGATCAACCTCTGGCTACTGCTTGTTCATGGGACCAAATCCGATCTTTTGGTGTACTAAAAAGCAATCCACAATCTCGAGGTCTAGTACTGAGGCAAAATACAGAGCGATGGCTGTAGCTACTGCCGAAATCATCTGGGCAGAAACCTTAATTGAAGAATTAGGATTTCAAACCTCAAGGAAACCCACTTTGTGGTGCGATAATAGAAGTTCTGTATCTCTTTCCATGAATCTCATACAACATACGAGGACCAAACACATTGAAATTGACCTTCATTTCGTCAGAGAACGGACAGAGTCTGGAAAGCTCATTGTCAATCACCTTCCAGCGTTCTACCAGAAGGCAGACATCCTTACCAAGGCACTGTCCAGAAGTAATTTTGAGAGATTAAGAGCTGAGCTAAAAGTTTTTCAAGGCGGCGTAGAGTTTAAAGGAAAATGAAACCCTAGTTCGATTTGAGGCGGCGTGTTAACATATTGGATCTATCTCATATATCAAATCGAACTGCTGGACTGGACCACCTAGTATTATGTCTGTTATATGGGCTGCACTGTATTTAGCCCAATTTTCATTTCTTTATTATATATATATGGCTTGTAACCGTGAGCAATTGAGCAATTGTATCATTCAATCATATACAAAATCTCTTTAACATTTTACATCTCAGAAACAAGAATAAATCAAACACAGATTATTTCAATCATATTTCTTATATATTTCCATTAACATACAACTGGTATAAACTTATTAAATATAAAACTATAATTTTCTTGTTCAGCAAAAAAAATGTTATAAATAATAATTTCATGTAAAATTATTGTAGTAAATCTTCTTATTTTAGATCAGTGTAAACGAGATAGTATGCGATTGTCATAGATCACGATATCATGTTATAGTGAAAAATATTTCATTAAATGACAAATTTATTATAGAAAATTAACTAGAACTTGATGATATTAGCTAAATTATAAAGATACAAAGTTAAAAATTGTTCATACAAGATAAACTTATATAAATACATATACACGCACACATATGAATCCATTCAAGTTTTTATGTTTAGGAAACCATTCCTCAAATTTTCATGTTAGTAGCGAATTTCAATCGAAGTAATACTAGTAGTTTTCATCTGCCAACACTGAAATATTGCAACTCTTATTGGTGAAATAAGATTTGAATATCAAACTTTCAATTGTTCAAGTATATTGCTTTTTAACAAAGCTAGCAAGTAATCCTCAAATATACATGAAATGTCAGACTCATACAGATATAAAATTTGAAATCCACGCAACACATATTGTGATTTGTAAGGGTAGCGTAACATCAATAACATATAAATTACATGTCATATGCATACTTTTCTAGAGATAAGATATTGTATAAGCTTTGTATGGAAATTAAGTAGTTATATGTTGTGATAATAGTTTAATATATGTTATTAAAATCCTTTTATTGGACCAAATTATCCACATTGGGTACAAACATGCATGCACACACATACATACTTATATACATCCATTGGTACATACATTTATGTGTGATTTTGAATAACCGTATTTTTAACTTCATAAATAATATTTTCATACGATGATTTCTTTAATAGGGATATACATAAACATACATATATGGATAGATGCATATGTAAGTATATTTATATGCATATATCTGTCTGTATGTATTGATATATGTGTATTTGTACATACGTGCATCAAAGGTAATTGATATTTGTTGTTATCATTAAAAATGCTCAAAGAATAGATTTATGTCACATGAAATTAAGTCTTTTAATAGAAATCATTAATACAAAAATTCAACTATTGGTATATACTATGATTTAAATTATGAGTTAATTAAATATAATACAACGTGAAACACTCCAACAAATCTTCACCTTTGTTGACATCCCTTCGTACATATTCTGTTAAGCCAACTTCGGTGCATGAACCATTTCAAGACCTTCCCACAAGCAACATGATCTGTCTCCATTTAAAAATTGTCTTTATTCCTACACTGCTATCCACAACGATTTATATGAATTTCTTGCACATTTTTAGGTTTATCATAAACTCTAATGCCATGTCGAATTTCGGTATCCGTCTGCATATGTCTACATGGGAGCGAGACAAATTTTAGTGTGTACAAACACACACACATAAACACAGAGGCCGCACTCTACTTCTCACCATTCTTTCCAACATGTGCATGTTACTTACAATTGGAACTGTCAATGAATACTTAAAAAATATTATATCCATATGCATCTATATCTGAAAAACGAAAAATATCCCAAACTAATATAATAGATATGCTAGTACTCACATCCAAAAATTATATATTCGACCTTTATAAAGATATTATTGGAGATTATGCATATTTTATTACAAATGACTAACATATATTATTTTGTTATGCTAGTAATTCGAATTAGGCATATATAAATGCTACTATCAAGAATGGCTCATTGTCATAATGCTTTTTATTTATTGTGTACGATAATGTTATCACGAAAAGAAAAAATTATGATGAATCAAAAATATTCATTTTTTTACATTATTAACTAGGAAAGGAGGGGTCTACTTATGTGGTGCAATGAAAAATGTTGCTCGGGTCTGCTGACAGACAAAGATTTGATTCCTACGTCACATACACTTCTTACATAGCTCACACGGATTATATGTGTATTGAATTGAAGTTGATATGCACAACTAAATTCCCCCAGTAGTTTGCTGATTCGTCTAGTTTTCCTACTGTATATTCAAAAAAGAAAAGCGAGACGGGGATTACATGTACGAGATACCTTTATGTCCACAGATATAAACATTCTACTTTGAAAATGGTTTTGGATGAAGATATCTCTTTTTATATCCGAAAGAAACCATTTGATGTTGATGGGCATATTGTTATCTAAAAGTAATAATATTTTATCCAAAATAAGGGAAACATGCAATGTTGATCTCTACTGAGATTTGGTTTGAAATTTATTTTGCATGAGTTGGCGGATCGAGGACTCCTCCTTTAAACTCCGATTCGTATTTTACATAAAAATATATCTATTCAACGATCGAAAAAGATTCTAACTTGTTGAGGTAATCCAACGTCGTCACTTGTTTTTTGTAGTTAAAAAATATGATAGAAACCATTCAACTTGACTACCCTTGCAGGAAGAAAATTTTACATAAAGTGCTCATCTGCACAAAAATTAGAGAAACAAACTTAAAAAAATTGATTTTGGTGTATTTTAGTTTGTAAGAGTTGCACTACTACCATAAAGTTTACTTAAAAGAAACTCTTATTTGAAATTGTGTTACAAAAAAAAGCTTGGTATTGAAAATAATTATAATAATATAATCTGAGTATGTCATTGAAGCATAAAATTTTATCATCCAACCTCTCACAAACTTTTTAAATTAATAATAATAATTAACTTTATTCAAAGAAATAAAACATAAGAATTTGACTGAAATTTCAATTTAATCAGTTACGGATTAACAAACCAAAGCTAAAACATAACATGTCACACGACATACATGCAAACAACGTTTACATGCAAACAATGTTTCATTTTCATCACTATGGAGTCATGGACAATTAGAGTACATGGTGCTGACGTAAGGCACGAATCTTTCTTATAAAACCATGTATGCTAATTGCTAACTGACATCTCTTCCCACCTTCGTCTCCTGCCTCATCACTGTATAACCCTAGCTAATCAAAGTAAATCCATGTTTTCTTCCTTTCATAAAAGATCAAAGTCTGGCAAACCCATCACTCTTGCAATCGACTGCATGCTTTATAAGTGCATCTTTTGCAAGGAACGCCTCTTGAGCCTTCCGCTGTTGGACAATCATCTCAGGTTTCAGCTTTGCAAGGAGAATAAAAAGTGGATTGAATCAAACTCCTATCTTGCCCATCCTCCGGTCGTGGCCAATCCAACTCCATTTCAAAAGAAATCAAATGATCGAGTTTTTAAGAAACCCAAAAAGCCTGTGAAAATTATTCTCTACAATGGAGAAACTCTCGCGGCAATGAGATTGGCGAAATCAAGCTTGGCTGCTGTTAATGGTTTTGCTGGAAATCAGGCAGGCCGCCCCAAACCTCCGCAGGTTGTGGGTGGAAACATTTCGGATAACATAGTGACTAATGGAAAAGGAATGAAAAGAAAGGGCTTTCTTTTGGATTTTGAATGAGCCCTCCATCTAGCATGATCATGCATCTCAGTGTTATATTTGTTTTGAATCTGTTCCAGATTGCATATTATTGGAAATCAGATTTGAGAATGAAATTGTATTGATAAAACTGAATGAATCATTACGTTGTACATTGCTGGCCTTATATAATGTTGCCAACGTTTGATAAAACAAATAGAGGATGGGCTTCAGCCCAGCCCAATGTACATACATAATACAATATATGCGGGTATTACTCAGACCAATGGTCTTATTACCCACCCTCAAATTTATCTAGGGTTTTCCCTTCTCGTTCTTCCGCCGCCATCTTCTTCTACTTTCATTTCCTCTCTAAATTTCACGAAGTTTCTCGACGATAGGGGCTTCGTGAGTGCATCTGCTCTTTGATATTGAGCAGGAACATGATTTACATCCAATTTTCCAGAGGTGGTTTGTTCTCGTACAAAATACAAATCGATTTCAATATGTTTTGTACGAGAATGTTGAATCGGGTTGGCTGAAAGAGATACTGTGCTCAGATTATCACACCACACTACTGGTTTCTTATCAGGAAGAAACCCTAGTTCTTTGAGGAGCGAATTCACCCACATCACTTCAGCTGTGGTGCTTGCCAGTGATCGATACTCTGCTTCGGTGCTTGATCGTGAAATTGTTGATTGCTTCTTCGAGCACCAAGAGATTGGGTTGCATCCCATGAACACGCAATATCCTGAAGTCGATCGTCGATCATCTGGGTCTGATGCCCAGTCTGAATCACTGTAAGCTTGTATATGTAAGTTTTTGCTGGTCTTTAACTTGATGCCATAATTAATCGTTCCACTTAGATAGCGTAGGATCCTTTTCACTGCTGTCCAGTGTTTATCGAGTGGTGATTGCATAAATTGACACACTTTATTCACGCTATAACTGATGTCTGGTCTTGTAACAGTTAAGTATTGCAAAGCACCCACTATACTCCTGTATTCTTTTACATTCTGAATGGCTTCACCTTCATGCTTAGATAGTTTTAGATTGCTTGTCATGGGCGTTGGCATTGGTTTAGCTTTATCCATTTTGGCTCGAACAAGTAATTCTGTGATATATTTGCTTTGTGACAGCATAATTTCATCCTTGGAGTTTTGACTAACCTGAATTCCTAGGAAGTAATTCAAACTTCCCAAGTCTTTGATAGAAAATGTTTGATCTAAGTATCGAACTATCTTGTCAACTTCTGCTTGGTTGCTTCCAGTGATTAAAACGTCGTCAACATACACAAGTATGAATGTGACATCCTTTCCTTTTCTTTTAATATGCAGAGAGTTGTCTGATCTAGCTGTATTGAAACCCAGACTCATGAATGTGTCTTTAAGTTTATCATACCATACTCTAGATGCTTGTCTCAGTCCATAAATTGCCTTGTTCAGTTTACATACATAATTCATGCTATGATTTGTCTTGTACCCCTCTGGTTGCTCTATATATACATCCTCCTTTAGTTCTCCATTTAGAAATGCGTTGCAAACATCCAGTTGTCTAATGCACCACTTATTATACAATGCAATGCAGATAATTATTCTTATGGTAGTATGTTTGACCACTGGGGAGAAAGTCTCTTTAAAATCAAACCCATATTCTTGTGTATATCCCTTGGCCACTAGTCTTGCCTTGTATTTCTGTATGCTACCATCAGCTGCCCTTTTTAGTCTGTAGGTCCACTTACACCCTATGATATTTTTATGTTTTGGTGCAGTTACTAAACTCCATGTCTCATTTTTCATTAGAGCAGCAAATTCTTCATCCATGGCACATTTCCATTTATCACATTTCACAGCCTCATGATAGTTCATTGGTTCTCTGTCTTCTATGGCTGTAGTGTATACTTTAGGCTTGAATATACCATGCTTAGCTCTTGTCATCATATGATGTCTATTCTGATCATGTGGTTCATCATCACTGCTAGTGTTTATTGTAGTGTTGCCGTTCCCACCTCCTGAATCTGTGTCAATAGCTTCATTTTCACCAATATTATGGTCATTGTCATCTTCACCAATGATAGAATTACCAGGACTATAACTGGATCTTGTACTGGGCACACTCTCCCTATCCTTTTCTTCATTATGCATCTGCTGTTCATAGTTATTCACCATGTCTTGTATCAATTCTGGTGGTGCTAATGTACACCTCTCAGTGCTAATAATTTTCTTGGTAGTTCTAATACCCTTTTCTGCAAATGGAAACACATGTTCATCAAACACAACATGTCTTGAAATGTATAACCTCCCACTGTTGTCCAAGCACTTGTACCCTTTTTGGTTCTCTGTGTAACCAAGAAAGGTGCATGGGCTTGATCTTAAGCTTATTTTATGCTTGTTATAGGGTCTAAGATGGGGAAAACATAGGCAACCAAAAGTTTTCAATTCAGAATAATCAGGTTTCACATTGTGCATCATTTCATATGGACATTTATATTCTAAAACTTTAGTGGGCATCCTATTTATTAAATACACTGTTGTCACAAAGGCCTCTGGCCAAAATTTTAAAGGCATTGAGGATTGTGATATCAATGTAAGCCCAGTCTCTACTATGTGCCTATGTTTTCTCTCAACTAGCCCATTCTGTTCTGAAGTATGTGGGCAGGTTATTCTATGCAGTATGCCTTTACTATCAAAGAATTTCTTTAAAGACTTGAATTCACCACCTCCATCAGTTTGCATGATTTTGACATTGCAGTTTGTTTGATTTTCAACTAAGGTCACAAACTGTTTTGTCACATTACATGCATCTGATTTATTTTTAAGTAGATAAATCCAAGTATATCTAGTGAATGCATCAACAAATGAAAGATAATACCTGTATCCATGATTTGTTGTTACTGGAGAGGGACCCCATAAGTCTGCAGCAACAAGTTCAAGTGGCTTGCTGTACTTTGTATCAGATTCAGTGAATGGGAGTCTATGACTCTTGCCAATTTGGCAGTGTTTACACATATAATGATCAGGTATATCATTGCATTTGATTTTATTTTCATTCAGAATATGCTTCATAATTTTAATATTGGGATGTCCTAATTTGCAGTGCCATTCATTAAAAGTTTTGTACATATTCTTGTCATCAGTAATAGTTTCAACATGATTATCAACAGATCTAACATGATTATCAGTAATAGATTCAACATTATAGCAATGATTTCCATTGTCGCTGGCATGTCTGCACTTCATATTCTTGAACTTGTACAGCCCTTTATCCAAACTACCCTGTAGTAATATGTTTTTACTTAGTAAATCCCTAACAAGGCAGTAATTTGGGTGAAACTCAAAGTACACCTGGTTGTCATTAGCAAATTGTGACACACTAATCAAGTTTTTCTTAATCTTGGGGACCCTAAGTAAATTATTTAAATAGAGTTCCCTCTTTCCACTTATGGATCCACAACCAATGTGTGATATACTAATAGTTTCACCATTTCCTAAAGAAACTGAACACATACCTGAATAGCTTTTATTCCCCAGATTCAGGTTCTGTAGGCTATTTGTAACATGATTAGTTGCTCCTTAGTCTGGATACCAATCATCAAGGTTCATTTCATCTGATTTCCCAGAATCATCATTATTTGTTCCTTGTGTCTGCATTCTTGAACCTTCAGCATTTGTTCTTTGCTGTCCCATTTGAGTCACATTGACATTAGGTCCTCTCTGATTTTGTTGATTGACATTATACTCTGTGTTAAATCTGAAATAGCATTTGTTTGCTGTATGCCCAAATTTCTCACATATTTGGCATTTTGGTCTACTGTTATTATTGAATCTGCCTCCTCTACCTCTTCCTCTTTGATTGGTGCCTCCTCTGTAAAACTGATTTTCTTGCTTGTTGTTTTGACCAGCAATTCCCTTTTGCTGACCTTTATTTCTGGTTGTGGAGGCATAGTTGACAGAGAATTCTGATTGAGATAATTTCTTCTGTTCAACTCTTCCTTCATGTGCAAGAAGTGATGAATATACGTATTGCAGATCAGGTACAGTCTTTTGAGAAGCAATGAACGTAACTATAGACTCATACTCCTCATCCAATCCCCCAGTAATGTAAAGAACTTGTTCACTCTCACTGATCATGTGTCCAGTTGAGTTCAGTTTGTCACACAGAGTCTTTACTTTAGTCAAGTATTCATTCATGGACATCTCGTCTTTTCTTATACATTGTAACTGTCTTCTGTATAGCATAGATCTGGCTGCAGATTGAGCACTGAAAGTTTGCTCAACTGAAGTCCAGATAGCATATGATGTATTGCATCCAATTATACGTGGTAATATGCTGGCACTTATTGATGAAATTAGCCATGATACAAGCAGATTGTCTTGTTTTTGAAAGTTTAAGTATTCTTGGTTACTAATAAGATTACCATCTTTGTCATGAACCATAACAGGTGGAATTTGCACTGTTCCCTTGATGAAATCAAGAAGTCCATATCCCTTCAATGCCGCTTCCACTTGAAACTTCCAAAGCATGTAATTATCCTCGTCTAAAGGGATGGTAATTATGTGGGTTTTGGGCTTTATCAACTGGAAGCTTGGTGATGGAGGAATTGTTGGTGGAGTGGTGCCTGAATTGGCTGAACTGAGTGCCTGACCTGACGATCCAGCCATGTGGGGGTTCAAGAAAAGCTTTCTTGGATGATAGATGATGATACTTGGACGGTAGAATCACTGTTAAGTGATTTTGCAACCAATGCAAGGGTAAATGAGGGCAATAGTTTCAAAAAACGAGCAACTTGGATGGCAAGATCGTCAGAAATGATGATCTCTGCAACCAGTCTCGTGCCAGAGGAGGACTGCAAAGTCTGATGGCTGAAACTGCAGCCAAGAACGTGGAAGATGATGAAATCACTCTGATTCTACCTCTTGGCGAGGCAGTTCTGATCTCCAATGATGAAATATGACTGAGGAGACTCACTTTCTTTCTGTTTTGATGATTTTCTTTCAGTTTTATTGAATTTTGACTTGCAAATTTCTGAATCTGACCCTTTTGTTATGCCGCAAGGCTTTGTCGCTCCGATACCATATTGGAAATCAGATTTGAGAATGAAATTGTATTGATAAAACTGAATGAATCATTACGTTGTACATTGCTGGCCTTATATAATGTTGCCAACGTTTGATAAAACAAATAGAGGATGGGCTTCAGCCCAGCCCAATGTACATACATAATACAATATATGCGGGTATTACTCAGACCGATGGTCTTATTACATATGCCCTTTGGTAATTTACTCTTTTATCAGTCTGTATATGTAACTCTTATATGTTGAAGTTGAACAAAACTGTGTGATGTTAATGACAAAACTTTTAAATCAACTTTGTCCTTGTAGCTTCTGATTTTGTTACTTTTAGATTCACTATTTTCTGATTAATCCCTTCGTCCAAAGTATTTTGATTAAAATTTACACGTTCACAATGGCGAAAAAGTTAATGATTAGGGTTTTAGATAATTTACACAAGGAAAACACAATGCAGGTTCAAAATCCTTCAGATCAAACCACACAATTAATTAGCAAGACGTACAATTAATTAGTATACTTGCTGTTTCAAGTATTGCCAATAACCATGCAAGCAATAGAATATATTCCCAAAGATTAACTTTACAGTGTTATTATGTATTCTGACCAATGGAAAAACAAAATCAAAAAGTTTGTACGCAACAAATATATATACGTGTTACAGTTTTATAAAAGACTTGCTGTGTATGTATGTTACTATGATACCTCTAGGCACACCGCTAGAACATGCACCCATAGGGCCATAGCTAAATGTGAAGGCCAACGTCCACTGTGATGACTCTTCGGTTAAGAAGTGACGTTAATATGAGCATTTACAGTGATTGATTCAGGTTATGAAGGCAGATGCATGCATCTCTTATTCCATCTATGGTCGATCGTTAATTTTAGGGAAAGTCTTATGAATACAAAATGTTGACACAAAATTAAACACAGAAAATTAAAGTGTCGATCATAGATATGTTGACACAAAATTAAACACAGAAAATTAAAGTGTCGATCATAATTATATACACAAAATCAAAGTGTAACATAGAACATAGACACAAAATGTTGACACAAAGTTTATATGGACATAAAATTTTGATTAAATATTAACATTCAAATTAAAGTGTAATATATGCAATCAATTAATAAAGACAATTAGTTTGTAACTTATGCAATCTGTCAATGGGAGTAGTTAAATTGTAACGTATGCAATTAATCACTTTGAATAATCAATATGTAATGTATTCAGTTAATAAATAGAGTAATCTAATCAATTGTTAGTATTAAAAAAATTTCAAACTGAAAGATATTTGCACAATCGAGAACTAGTCAGCAGAACTTGAAAATAAGGGAAGTTTATTATTACAATGTATAGGAATTGAAAATGAATTAATTAAAATAATTTACGCGTACATATGTTTACAATTAAAATTCAAATTTGAAAGGTGAATAAATGATAATAAATTTAGGGGGATGAGCGATGGAAGAAAATTATAAAGAGAAGGGCTATAAGGATAATAAATTAATTATGAAATTAACACACACACACATATATGTATGTATGTATGTATGTATGTATGTATGTATGTATGCATGCATGCATGCATGCATGTATGTGTGTGCGTGTATATATATATATATATATATATATATATATATATATATATATATATATATATGTGTGTGTGTGTGTGTGTGTGTGTGTGTGTGTGTGTGTGTGTATGTGCGCGCGCGCGCGCGTATGTGTGTGTGTAATGGAAATATAAACGCACATGACAACTACCGTGACGGTCGATTGCCGTATTATAGGGCCGAAATAGCATTTTCAAGGGTGTGTTGAACATCGTCTACCCGTGGTTTTGATTAGATAGTATTTCATCTGATGGTTAGCGCTGATTTGAACCTCTGTAAATCAATGTGTAGGGCTTCACTTTAAACTCATTATTTTTCTGATGAGTTACAAAGTTACACCTTCTTTCTTTCCACCTCAAAAATTCTAAAAGTAACAATTCATATCTAAGATTCTCAGATTCAAATTGGAGGAGAATAGAATGAAAGATTAGAAAATACGCCTAAACCAAAAATCTACACCAAAAAAGTACACCTTCAAATCCAGTTTCAATTTGTTAATCTAGATCTAAATCTCTTCTCTTTTTTATCCAATCTAATAGATATGTATGAGTACCATTTGTAAATTCAAATAGAGGATTACAAGGGGAAGAATATCGATAATAGGAAAAGGCCTGGAATGAAGTTGGAGATTTGAAAAGCTAGCAAGGTGACTAGATACATTATGTGTTTTTGTATGATAGTATAACTATACCATTGTGAACCTAGTTCACTTTACATGTCTAAGGATTGCAATTTTATTTTGAGAATATTGTAAATGAAATGCATAACCTATTATAGAATTGCAATTATGAAAATGAAGCCTATGGATTAAATGTACGAACACTTACATTGTTTATTATGCTTAAAGTGTTCAATTTTGAATTTAAAAATCTGGGGAAAATACAATTAACCCTGAATTGAACTGACCGGGAATATATTGTTTAACTTAAGTTGGGATAAATAAATAAAAATAATATTCTTAAAAACAAAAACATGAAATTAACTAAATTTCATCTTTTGGGATTTAGTCAATATTTTAGTTTATATGAAAGAAGGTTGAAACAAGTAAATTTTTATACTTTATTAATGTTAAATCATCATGTTATATGTGCAATTATATATTGCACAAAGTAAAGAGAAATACATAATAAAGTTAATAACTGCATCTTGTACCATCTATTTCAATAAATAAAAACGAGAATTTCTTTAATTTCAAACATTGCACAATGATCCTCTTTTTGGGTAAAATATGAAAATAGACTATGCATTTAAAGGTAAAAACCAAATTTTAATGTATTAAAATATGATAGACCCTATATGTAACGACCTGCATTTTTGTATCATTCAAGTCGATAATGAAACCAACTCAAATCATTTGAAACAACATATGTTTTAACTATAGGATTTAATAGAATCAAATCAAAAAACACAGATAAACCACAGATACAAAGTAGTAGAATAACTCGTAGTGGAATAAATAACTTAGTAGTTCATGAAGCTACTAGTTACAAAATCTCAAAATCAAAATACATAATATTAGAGTAATAAATTAGTACATCAAATATCTTAGATATATAAATGTCTAATATATACATAAATGATAGAAATGGAATAACTGAATCATCAAGATAACAATAGCAGATAGATAATAAGTTGAATCTTCAATAGATCTCTAGCTCCAAAAAGATGAATCACCAAGCTGAACTCGAACTGGCCTGAGCATCAAGTCAAAAAAAAAATGCGAGTCAGGACTAACATTCTCAATTGTAAATAACCTCAAGTGAACTACTCAAATGAAATGAACAAGAAACTTAAAAAATGTTTGGGATTCTATTTTTTTAAGAATCCGTTAAACTAGATAATATATAATACAATATGATATTATAATAGTGTCCATGGTTAAATATAATATTGGAAAGAGCGTAAGCTAGCTGGATTACCATTATTACTCTTACACCGTTTATACCATTGTCGTACAGTTTGCATAAACACAACAGTACGTCGGTGGATAGGGATGCACCGATGATACAGAAACGTTAAATCAAAATCATAGGCGCTCGACCAGGATAATATGACAAGGCAACGAGGCCATACCCAACGGTGTATGATTCTACTGGACAACAGATCCAGGTTGGTGGTAACACATAGCTGCAACTACAGCCTTCCTCAAATATTACTCCCACAATCAAAAGGACTCGATCAAATCACAAAGTAATAGACAGTATCGAAGAAGCATGTTCGCTAAGAGTAGTTAACTCAATTGGCTTGGGCACAGGTCATGTTTTAGTCATTTTGATTATGACCCAAAGGTCAAGGCTATCTATCATAATTCTCTTACTTCATTCCAGTAGCATCAACCGAACCAACCAACTCCACTCTGGATTCTTCACCACGTGCATGATTAAAGTAGTTCCCAATACTTGTAGAGAGTATGAAAATATCTGGCCCATGTCTCTTTAACAACTATTATCATGCATTATAGCAAGGCTGTCCAAAGATCGATTGAGGATAGTCACAAGCCACAGATATAAAATCATACCAAGCCAAGTTCTTAAGATCGGATCGGGTCGAGTCGAAGGAAAGCCAAGTAAGATGACTTTCCATCTTTCGGATCGAACACAGGAAAAGGTGGTTGGGTCGATGCTCTCTGGGTCGATCGTTCGATCTGATCGAAATGCTTGATCCATCCCACTATCCACAACATACCCACGTTCTCCACTACCTCCGGGTCGAGCGAGATTTCTGCCATGTGGCTAGGACCTGAACCCCTCAACCACCTAAAAACCGCTCCGACTAACTACTTATAAACCCGGACCGCATGCCACCGATGTAAAACCGTTCCCGTCCACTTTTCGAGGGCCGATCCAATATATATCTGATCCCAAAGAAGGAAAAAAGGCCTTTTATCCACTTGAAACACTTGAAGCTCAAGGTCGATCTGATATGACCATCCATTCCTCGGCTCATGTGTGGCAGACCTCAAGACAATTGTGCATCGATCTTTGCATTTCAAAGTAGGAATCCGGCTCTAGACGGACGCAGTTCGACCGTCCATATGGCTACATCCAACGCTCGATGCCTTCAGATTACATAATTCCAAATAAAGGAAATGACACTACCCATCAACATCTTACTTTCCAGTCATGCAACTTACCTTTACGTGCTTCCTATTTTTTGACATGACTAACACATGTAAATTTGTACATGAATGATGCTGGTACCCAAAGTTTGGAACCAGTTAGAACTCCCATAGTTTAATCGGGGCAACGTAAAGCTTTGGCGAACATGATTCGACTATTCACCTTCTTACTCTTGGCTTGACGCCAACAATCTAACGTAGATGGAGTTCAACCATTCATCTACTGACTTTTTTCCCTTGACGCAGGGGGCAAGAGAATAAAAACATATGAGTTCGACGTGTGCTACCAATGCTTAGGCATAAAAATGAGTCCTCCTCAGCCTCTGGCCTTCGATTCTTCAGTTAAGAAATAAAAATGTATTCGGGAGTGACATGATCACCCAGCAGATCGACAACTTCATACCTTGATCTGACAAGAAGTGTGCAGTAATAACAAAGGCGCGATCCTATAAACTACACAATGACTTTTTGCCCTTGATGTAGGGGAAAAAGAATGGATCTAAGTCGAATGTGGACCGACCATTCGCCAGAACAACGCCTGTGCTCTTGACATGATGGGAAGAATCCAGTTCAGACACGACACGACCGTCCACTTGGCAACTTTTACCTTCGACGTGGGAGAAAAAGAGAAACATTAAAACGACGATGAGCATGACTCGACCGCTCTCCCAATGACGTCATTAACTCTGTACCATGCTTCCAACGGGAGGAGTATAAACTCAACATGGATGTGACCCGACTATCCTCAAGGCGATCTTTGCCTTTGATACAAAGGAAAAGGGAATGACGTCAAGGAAAATGTAAGCTGAGTGTTTTCCTGACTATATCTAATCCTCAGAGGTTGGATAAGAGTATAAACCCAGGAAGAGTGTGATAGACGCGCCAAGATTAATGACCACTCGATACTTAACTCTAACCCTAACTGACCTTAAGAGAGTATAAAGGACGAACCACGACGTCCACAAATCTAATCTCATGACTTGGGAAAGAGTATAAAGGATGACATTATGACATCTACACAAACTCCATCGTCGTCAGGCCGAGGATAGGAGTATAATGTACTTACGGACCGGGCATCCAAATAACTTAGCCTGGTTCCTACCGACGTTTGAGGCATGGGCATAGACTTCTAAGCTAACTTCGAACTGTGTCGGACACGGCTCATGATTCAAAATTAATTAGGGGATATATGGTTTATGTATATATGCAAAGCAAAGACGCGAGGGTTGCACTCTCGCACAATAACAAAGGGCCACGTTCAGATTGTCGACGCTGATGCCTAATGCTAAACTTTCCACGCGACTTAAGGCAATGACTGAAACACCCCACTTTCGTTAAGGTCACTCACAAAGGGAATGCCTTAACTTTGGTGGAGCATTGAAGGTAAAAGACACAGATAATTTACAAGACATACATATAAGCAGCGGAAAAACGAAATTTATTTCATACGTGGTTCATAACAAAGTCATTACAACAAACTGTCTTAAAACAACTTCCAAATCATTACATCAAAATACTCTGTCTTGATTAAAACATAAGGAAGCATAAAATGATAATAAAGTAGCATAATCCCCATTAAGAGTGTATCCAAAGCCATAGCCTAAGAAGAGAAAGTACAAGCCATACATCTACTCTCTTCAAGCTTGCAAAAGGTCTGAACTAAGCTGAGTTGTTTTTGCCCTACGGACCTGAGGGGGGAAACAGAAGAAAAGAAGACGAAAGAAAAATGGGTCAGACATGAGTCTGGTAAATCCAATGATTATTTACCATGTAAACAAGAAAAGGATTATGACTTGAATAAACTGAATCTAGGACAACACCCTAGAAATAAGATAATAAGACTGAATATGCTATCATACTCATTTCAACTTCTCTGCACCCCCGTACCAGTGTTTCAACTAGCACCATGTGTTCAAGATAAATGATCCCTCTTTTAACAATTGGCTCCTACTCATGTATGCTCATCACTTGTGTCATTCGGCCCCCGCTTTATTGTAGATACCTGTGATGGTCCCACCATGAGGTGTATCAAATCCTATGGTAGCAACCCGACACAATTCAAGATGCACAGTGTATAACTACTGATGCCCAGTGCCTGCTTTTTCCACTCCGGAGTACGTGCACGCCCGCACTCCATCGGAACCTACACTGACGCACCAACCGCCGTTGTTTTGACCGCTTATAATCAGCCCAGTAATCGTGCCTCACCCTGCGTAGTTCAGGGTACCATGATACATCTATGTGGGTTACTACTGAAATGGGTCCTCGTTACTAGGGTTTCCTAATCAACATGTTAAATTAGTTAAGTGTCCAAATTAACCTAACCCCACCCATCAATTTAGTTAACATGTTGTATTGGTTAAATGTTGTCTTAATTAACTTAACCCTACCATTCCTATCTTAGCTTTAATTCATTCATTAAAGCACCAACCACTCACATTAATAGGTATTATTGCGGTTACTGGATGTGCCGGTCGGGTCTGGGCATTTTTACACTGCAAGTCAGGCTAACCTCAGGTTCTTTTGGGCTTGATGCACTAACCTCTAACATTAGATATATATTGTTACGATTGCTGGATGTGCCGGGCGGTTCCGGGCAGTCTTACACTGTAACTCAATCTAACCTCGGGTTACACATATTCGTCTTTTTCTAAATTTACATATTTACCTTTTGTGTTTATATGTAAATTATTATCATTCAAGTCATGCCCAATTCCTCTCTAAATCATGTTCATAATTTTAGGTATATAAATTATGCCAATTTTATGCCACTAATCATTCATATATTTATGGGCCAAATTATGCCATTAATATGAATTTAAGGTTTTCCAAACGTTACCCCCATCATACGTTAGCAAAATTCACATATCATGTTAGGCTCGTAACTTAGCCTAACTTATATACAAAAGAGGAAAGAAGGGAGCATGTACCATTCAGACAACATAAAATAATAAGGAACTAACTAAGCATGTGTCATGTAAACGTCGCATAATATAATGAACTTGCATTTTTGGATCCAACTAACATAAGTCTTTAAGCATATGAGATTACCCAAATCCAACTAGGCATGTAAATGTAAACTTTTATTTTGGGTCCAACGAACATAAACCTTAAGCATATAGAATTGCACAAGTTCAACTATACATGTGAATATAAACTTTAATTTGGATCCAATAATCATGAATCTTAAACATATGGAATTATACAGGTTTAACAAGGCATGTAAATATGAACTTTTATCTTAGATCCAACAAACATGAATCTTAAGCATATGGTTTTACACAAGTTTAACAAGGCATGTAAATATGAGCTTTAATTTTGGATCCAATTTTCATAGATCTAAATGTGAATCTAAACATAATACATGTCTTAGACTAAAAACTTGCATGATTAAATAAACATAGATCTAAATGTAGATCTAAACAACTTGCATGATTCAATAAACATAGATCTAAATGTAGATCTAAACAACTTGCATGATTCAATAAACATAGATCTAAATGTAGATCTAAACAACTTGCATGATTCAATAAACATAGATCTAGATGTAGATCTAAACAACTTGCATGTTACATAACATGAAAAAGTCACCAAATTTACATAATATACGATTGGTTTAACATCAACATAATAACCACAATAATCTCACAAGCATATACGATAGAATCGTTACAAGAATAGGCATAAATCAGCATCGTCATTATCTTACAACAAGGAATTACTCTAGTTTTCATTTTATTACAAATCACAACTTTTAATCGTTCACATCTAAATAATAACAAGACTTAAGAAAAGAAAGTCTTGTTTTTCTGGGATCTGTTTTTTGAATTTGAAAAGCAATCCCTTGAAGAAGACTATCAATTTCTCTAAGTAAGTTTTGATTCAAAGCTTTTGACTCGCTTTCGAATTGAAGAAGAAATGGCGGCTTGGCTAGAACGTTCATTGACAGCATGGTGGCTCCTTGGAATGAATTAGTGTGATTTAGGGTTTGAGGATTAGGGTTGCTTTTACATAAGTTTAATCTTATGTGAGCCGTTAGATCATTTTAGGAGCAATCACAACCGTCCGTACTAGATAGAGTTATCCAGAATTGCCACCTAAGCCTTAGTGACTCAGCAATAGGTCAGAAAAGGCTTAGCAACTAGTCAACATCGTCTCATTTTTGGATCTAGGCGAGGGGGTAGGTCGACCCCCATGTCGACCCCCTGGTCGACCTGTGTGACCCAGGTCGACCCCCTGGTCGACCTGATTTCTGGGTGGGAAATCTCCCACCCAGCCTGCTTCGGTGTTTGAACTTGAATTTTGGATTTTAATTTAAACTATTTTAATTTATTTAAATTCTTGAATCTTCTGAAGTTCATAACTCCTTCATACGGAGTCCGATTTACGCAAACTCAGACTCTATTTCAAGCAGAATTCCGAGACGAACGCAATGGTGTAACCCGTTTCCCTTAATTCTCACATTTATAATTAAGTATTCTTTAATTCGTTACTATAATTATTATAAAAAATACGGGGTGTTACATTATCCCTTCCTTAAAGGATTTCGTCCCCGAAATCTTCGAGTCGAGAATAACGTATATCCTACCATCCAATTGTCCATCTACTCAACCATCAAACATAGGCATCCATTGTCCTTAAAAAGACTTCTAATACTTCCATGATTGTATGCATAGTGTGTGTACATGTCCTTATCTAATGCCAAATTAGGCGGTCTACTGATTCCGTTGACCTCCTTAATGCAAGTCATGTCGGTGTCATGAGTCCATTATGTATGCAATCACCCTAATCATACTTTCTACATGGGTGCACAATCATTCATACAAATGCAACGTCCATATGATAACACATCAAGTTTAATCCATATACAAATACATATATGCATATGCAATATGAAAGTGACTGAGCCGATCTAACACCTAATGTGTGTGTGTGTGTGTGCATCCACCAGCAACCACTAGCAACCACTTGCAGCCACTTGCAGCCATCAATCATAACGTGTTTCAAATACATGTTTACATCCATTGGTTTCTACCTAAGGATAAAGG
Source organism: Allium sativum (assembly GCA_030737875.1). NCBI lineage: Eukaryota > Viridiplantae > Streptophyta > Magnoliopsida > Asparagales > Amaryllidaceae > Allium > Allium sativum. Next base: position 300,833,416 of record CM060922.1, read on the forward strand.
ATAGGACCGAGGAGATATACTAAAAAGATAGATATAAGCATGTATAAACTTAAGGAAAAAGAGATCAAGGATGTACCCTAAAAAAGATAAGGGTAGGCTGCGCGTATTTTGTCCTCAATTTCCCAAGTCGCGTCTTCCTCAGCGTCGCTCCATTGAACTTTAACAAGTTTGACTTCGCGGTTGCGAAGCTTTTTGACTTCTGTACCCAAGATACGAGTTGGAATTCTCCTCACGGTCGCTTCTCGTTCCACTTCTACTTCCTCTAGTATGCTTGGCTCCACAACTTCCACAGACTCATGTAAGCACTTCTGTAGTTGAGAAACATGAAAAACATTATGAACTCCAACCAGTCTTTCGGGTAGCTCTACTCTATAAGGCATCTTCCCAATCTTCTCAATGATAGGAAACGACCCTACAAATCTTGGTGCCAACTTTCCAATGGATCCAAAGAGAACGACGTTCCTTAAAGGAGATACTTTAAGGAAAACCCTGTCTCCAACCTCAAACTCAAGGTCTGTCCTTCTTTTATCTGCGTAGGACTTCTGTCTATCTTTGGCAGTCTTCATTCTTCTTCGTATCAAGTCCACTTTCTCTGAAGTTTCTCTAATCATATCTGGTCCAAGTATGAGCTTGTCTGTAGACTCCCACCAACAAGTTGGTGATCAGCATGGTCTTCCATATAAAGCTTCGAAGGGTGCCATGCCTATGGTGGCTTGGTAGCTATTGTTGTAGGCAAACTCCACCAAAGGAAGATGATCCTCCCATGTTCCTCCAAAGTCAAGAATGCATAATCTCAAGAGGTCCTCTAATGCTATATTCACCCTTTCCGTCTGACCATCGGTTTGGGGGTGATAGGCCGTGCTTAAGCATAGCTGTGTGCCTACAGCCTCTTGCAAGCTCCTCTAAAACTCGCTCGTAAAGATAGGATCTCAGTCACTCACAATGTTAAAGGGTATCCCATGGAGTCGAACTATCTCTTTAAGATAAACGAATGTTAAAGACGAGGCTGTCCTTCTACTTTTAACGGGTATAAAGTGAGCGTTTTTTGTGAGCCTATCCATTATTACCCAAATACTAGTATTGGCCCTTCTTGACCTAGGCAGCCCATCGATAAAGTCCATTGAAATGCTATCCTATTTCCACCATGGGACCTCTAGAGGATGAAGCAAACCACTAGGCTTCTTTTGCTCCGCCTTGACTTGCTGGCATATTAAGCACTTAGAGACGAATTTAGTTACATCCCTTTTTATGCCATTCCAAAAGAAAACCCTTCTTATGTCTTTATACATCTTGTCTCCACCTGGTTGTATGGTCAACATGGAATGGTGTGCCTCTTCGAGAACCTTATTCACCAAATCCCTTGCTTGTGGGACGCATAGTCTTCCATACCGCCTCAACCAACCCTTATCATCGATGGAGTATCTATTGAGGTGACTAGAAGTCTCACCCCTAATTAGCTTATCCATCACATCAACTAGATGAGGGTCTTCACGTAGCGCGGTTCCTATTGAGTCCAAAAGAGTGGGCGGCACCTCTAGCGATGCTAACAAACCAGTCACATGATCGATAGAGGGTCTAAATTCAAAGTTGGCAATGTACTCCAAGCTCTGCCTTTCTACAAAGAGAGGACTTAAGGTCAGCTTCTTTCTACTCAAGGCGTCTGCTACTACATTGCCCTTGGCAGGGGTATAGGAAATATCGAAATCGTAGGATGCCAAGAACTCCATCCACTTTGTTGCCTCAAGTTAAGATCTTTCTACGAGAAAAGGTACTTTAACGATTTATGGTCAGTATACAATTCAAACTTCTCACCTAGGAGATAATGGCGCCAAGACTTAAGCGCAAAGACGATGGCAGCCAACTCTAGATCGTGGGTTGGGTAGTTTTTCTCATGTACTTTCAACCGTCTGCGTCCATAAGCTACTACCATCCCTTCTTGCATCAAGACAGCACATAGTCCCATACCACATGCATCCGTGTATACGGTAAACATCTTGCTCCCATCCGGCAATGTCAGAACTGGGGCTGTTGTTAGAGCCCTCTTCAATTGTTGGAAAGCAACATCGCAATCCAAATCCTAATTGAAAGTTAGGTTCTTCTTCGTCAACCTTGTAAGCGGAGCTGAGATTTTCGCAAATTCTTTGATGAACTTTCGGTAAAAGCCTGCTAGCCCGAGGAAGCTTTGGACTTCGGTCGCATTCCGTGGAACCTTCCAATCTTGCACCGCAATTAATTTTGCGGGGTCCACCGCTAACCCTTCCTTGGACACCACATGTCCAAGAAACCTTACTTCCTCTCTCCAGAAGTGGCATTTAGAGAATTTGGCTTTCAACTGATGTGCTCGAAGAGTATCCATGACTTCTTTTAAATGCTGAGCATGCTCTTCCTCACTCTTTGAGAAAATCAAAATGTCATCTACGAAGACCACCACAAACTTATTAAGGAACTCCCTAAACACCCTGCTCATTAAGTCAACGAGATACGCGGGTGCGTTTGTCAAGCCGAAAGGCATGACAAGCTACTCAAGAAACCATATGGGGTTCTGAACGCGGTCTTATCAATACTGTCTTCAGCCGCTCTTAGCTGATGAAACTCGGTAGCTAGATCTAGTTGGGAGAAAACCGATGCACCTACAAGCTGATCGAACAAGTCATCTATTCTTGGAAGTGGGTACCTATTCTTCTTGGTCAGTTTGTTTAGCTCCCAATAGTCAACGGATAAGCGAAGTGAACCATACGCTTTGGTTGCAAATACTACTGGAGCATCCCATTCAGAAATACTACGCCTTATAACCCTTTTTCAAGTAGCTCTTTAACTTTCTTGCTGAGTTCTTTCCTCTCCCTTGGAGCAATGTGTCTAATGGGTAAAGCAATGGGTTTTGCATTATCAACGAGGTATATGCGGAAGTCTATATCCCGTTTCGGAGGTAACCCCTTCACCTCTTCAAAGACATCCGAGTATTCATGGACTACTCTAATAGACTGCAAATTCTCAACAAACGCATCAAGAGATTCTAGATAGCTAAGCATAACAGAGTTCATGGGATTACAAGAAATTTTGAGAGTGTTACCGAGGCGAGTCATGAGTCTAACCACTATCTTTTCACAACCGAGGATGGCACCATTACTGGATAGCCAATCCATGCCTAGAATCAACCCATAGTCTGTGAAGCCCAAAACATAGGCATCGCATCTAAACCCAACGCTTATTATAGAAATTTTCAAATCCAAACAAATCATTGATAAATAAGCCGAACCCCCAATTGGATTTGAAATAACCAAGGGATCCTCTACTATACTGGTGTCTAAGTGCAGAGATTCAACTAAAGCATTAGATATAAAAGAGTGTGATGCACCAGAATCAAAGAGTGTGCGAACAGGATGATCAAAAAGATAAACTAAACTCCCAACAGAAATATTTCTACCTCGTTCTTGCAGAGGTGCTGTGAGAGCATGAACTTGCCCCCCAGAAGTAGATCCGGCTCTCTGTCCTTGCCATTTCTTTCTTGGGCAGTCCCTAGCCATGTGTCCATTCTTGCCGCAATGGAAATAACCACCCATCATCCTCTTCTTCTTACTGCAGCCCTTAACCAGATATCCAGGAATGCCACAAAAATTACACTTCCTCTTGTCACGGGGTTTGTTGTTCTTCCAGCCCTTCTTGGAATCTGTCTTCTTGCTCTGTGATCCTTCCACTTTCTTATCTTGAGGTACTTCCACCATTGTCTCTTTCTTGCCAACCTTATCTTCTTCTTGTAACAATGTCATGTCCACCAGTCTCTCATAAGTTGTACCCATAGGTATATGGGACATTGCTACGCTGTGCAGTGGGTCATTCATTCCTTTAACAAAACGGAGAGCCTTCTTATGTGGAGTGTTCACTAACACCAATCCGAACCTAGCCAGCTAGTTGAATTGGTTAACGTATTCCTTGACCGACATACTTCCCTGTTTGAGAGCTAAGAACTTCTCCATCTGTAGGCTTCGTTCAGCTTGTGAGAGGAATTTCATTTCAAACCTCATTCTAAAATCCATCCAAGTTTCAACTGGTCTTTCAGTGTTAGTAACTTCCCACCAATAGGAAGCTTCGTCTTTGAGAAACCATACAGCCAACTGTATCTTCTGCCTATCGTCCAGTTCGAAGATAACAAACAAATCCTCAGTTTCTTTGAGTCAGTTCCTAGCTTCCACGAATGATTCAGTTCCATTAAAGTTCTTTCCACCCATGGCTTGAAAGACTCTACATATCTTTGAGAAAGTATTTGCATGAGGAAGAGGAGGAGGAATCGCTGCAGCTGGGGGAGGAGGAACGTCTGCTGGGCCTGCGACATTAGCCCTAGCCTTTAGGTACCTTCTGAGACAGCCTGGTACTGGCATGCCCTCTGGAAGGTTAAGATCCCCAGACATGCTGAAACGAAAAGGAAAGATTTAAAACAAAGGATAGAAAGATAGTGCATATGGCTATGAGGATTATGCCTTTTAAAATAAAAACAACAACATTTTTTCTTGAAAAATGCTTCTTTAAATTTCCTTTTTGAAAATCAGTTTTCAAAATTTTTATCTGATCTAGTAAACCTTTGCTCTAACCAAGTGAAACTCCCCACCTTCGTTAAGGTCACTCACAAAGGGAATGGCTTAACTTTGGTGGAGCATTGAAGGTAAAAGACACATATAATTTACAAGACAGACATATAAGCAGTGGAAAAACGAAATTTATTTCATACGTGGTTCATAACAAAGTCATTACAACAAACTGTCTTAAAACAACTTCCAAATCATTACATCAAAATACTCTGTCTTGATTAAAACATAAGGAAGCATAAAACGATAATAAGGTAGCATAATCCCCATTAAGAGTGTATCTAAAGCCATAGCCCAAGAAGAGAAAGTCTAAGCCATACATCTACTCTCTTCAAGCTTGCAAAAGGTCTGAACTAAGCTGAGGTGTTTCCTCCTGCGGACCTGAGGGTGGGAAACGGAAGAAAAGAAGACGAAAGAAAAATGGGTTAGACATGAGTATGGTAAGTCAGTGATTATTTAGCATGTAAACAAGAAAAGGATTATGACTTGAATAAACTGAATCTAGGACAACACCGTAGAAATAAGATAACAAGACTGAATATGCTATCGCACTCATTTCAACTTCTCTGCACCCCCGTACCAGTGTTTCAACTAGCACCATGTATTCAAGATAAATGATCCTTTTTTTAACGATTGGCTCCTACTCATGTATGCTTACTACTTGTGTCATTCGGCCCCTGCTTGATTGTAGATACTTGTGTTGGTCCCATCATGGGGGGGTATCAAATCCTATGGTGGCAACCCGACACAATTCAAGATGCACAGTGTATAACTACTAATGCCCAGTGCCTGCTTTTTCCACTCCAGAGTACGTGCACGCCCGCACTCCATCGGAACCTACACTGACGCACCACCCGCCGTTGTTTTGACCGCTTATAATCAGCCCAGTAATCGTGCCTCACCCTGCCTAGTTCAGGGTACCATGAAACATCTATGTGGGTTACTGCTGAAATGGGTCCCCATTACTAGGGTTTCTTAATCAACATGTTAAATTGGTTAAGTGTCCAAATTAACCTAACCCCACCCATCAGTTTAGTTAACAGGTTGTGTTGGTTAAGTGTTGCCTTAATTAACTTAACCCTACCATTCCTGTCTTAGCTTTAATTCATCCATTAAAGCACCAACCACTCACATTAGACAGGTATTGTTGTGGTTATTGGATGTGCCGGTCGAGTCCGGGCAGTATTACACCGCAATTCAATCTAACCTCGGGTTCTTTTGGGCTTGATGCACTAACCTCTCACATTAGATATATATTGTTACGGTTGCTGGATGTGTCGGGCGGTTCCGGGCAGGCTTACACCGTAACTCAATCTAACCTCGGGTTGGGCATATTCATCTTTTTCTAAATTTACATATTTACCTTTTGTGTTTATATGTAAATTATTGTCATTCAGGTCAGGGCCAATTCCTCTCTAAATCATGTTAATAATTTTAGGTATATAAATTATGCCAATTTTATGCCACTAATCATTCATATATTTATGGGCCAAATTATGCCACTAATATGAATTTAAGGTTTTCCCAATGTCGCCCCTGTCATACGTTCGAAAAATTCACATAGAATGTTAGGCTCGTAACTTAGCCTAACTTATATACAAAAGGGGAAAGAAGGAGCATGTACCATTCACACAACATAAAATAATAAGGAACTAACTAAACATGTGTCATGTAAACGTGGCATAATATAATGAACTTGCATTTTTGGATCCAACTAACATGAGTCTTTAAGCATATGAGATTACCCAAATCCAGCTAGGCATGTAAATGTAAACTTTTATTTTGGGTCCAATGAACATAAACCTTAAGCATATAGAATTGCACAAGTTCAACTAGACATGTGAATGTAAACTATAATTTGGATCCAATAATCATGAATCTTAAACATATGGAATTATACAAGTTTAACAAGGCATGTAAATATGAACCTTTATCTTGGATCCAACAAACATGAATCTTAAGCATATGCTTTTACACAAGTTTAACAAGGCATGTAAATATGAGCTTTAATTTTGGATCCAATTTTCATACATCTAAATGCGAATCTAAACATAATACATGTCTTAGCCTAACAACTTGTATGATTCAATAAACATAGATCTAAACAACTTGCATGATTCAATAAACATAGATCTAAACAACTTGCATGTTACATAACATGAAAAAGTCACCAAATTTACATAATATACGATTGGTTTAACATCAACATAATAACCACAATAATCTCACAAGCATATACGATAGAATCGTTACAAGAATAGGCATAAATCAGCATCGTCATTATCTTACAATAAGGTATTACTCTAGAATTCATTTTATTACAAATCACAACTTTTAGTCGTTCACATCTAAATAATAACAGGACTTACAAAGAAAAGAAAGTCTTGTTTTTCTGGGATCTGTTTTCTGAATTTGAAAAGCAATCCCTTGAAGAAGACTGTCAATTTCTCTAAGTAAGTTTTGATTCGAAGCTTTTGACTCACTTTCTAATTGAAGAAGAAATGGTGGCTAGGCTAGAACGTTCATTGACAGCATGGTGGCTCCTTGGAATGAATTAGTGTGATTTAGGGTTTGAGGATTAGGGTTGCTTTTATAGAAGTTTAATCTTATGTGAGCCATTAGATCATTTTAGGAGCAATCACAACCGTCCAGACTAGATAGAGTTATCCAGAATTGCCACCTAATCCCTAGTGACTCAGCAATAGGTTAGAAAAGGCTTAGCAACTAGCCAGCATCGTCTCATTTTTGGATCTGGGCGAGGGGGTTAGGTCGACCCCCTGGTCGACCCCCTGGTTTACCTGTGTAACCCAGGTCGACCCCATAGTCGACCTGCTTTCTGGACGGGAAATTTCCCGCCCAGCCTGCTTTGGGGTTTGAACTTGAATTTTGAATTTAAATTTGAATTGTTTTAATTTATTTAAATTCTTGAATCTTCTGAAGGTCATAACTCCTTCATACGGAGTCCGATTTACGCAAACTCGGACTCTATCTCAAGTAGAATTCCGAGACGAACGCAATGGTTTAACCTGTTTCCCTTAATTCTCACATTTATAATTAAGTATTCTTTAATTCCTTACTATAATGATTACAGAAAATACGGGGTGTTACAATGACCGAAGGGATGCCTTGAGAGTAATAACTTAAATCAACATACATACCCATGTGTGACTGACTATAGCCTAAGTACAACGACAAGTATCACCTTGTGAGTACGCTGAATAGAAAATGCAATGACTCGAGCACTTGGATAACCCAATCACTTAAGCTTTGAAAGCAATGCCTCTTTTTTATGTCTAAATTCGAAAGAGGTGTGATCCGACCATCTATCTTTTGCCGTTACCCATGGATTGGGAGTATAACTATTGAAAGTATTCACAAATGACATAACTTGTTTACCTATATCTAACTTATGCTTTGATCCTAACAGGACACTTGAGGACCACGAAATGGATGCAGAGTGACCATCCATTTACTGGTCCCAACCTACTTCCCGACTAGAAGGCTCACATAAGAGCGGACATGTATTGACTTTCCTATCTTATGCTTATTGGGTGTGACACAACCACTTTGTCTTTGACTTTCCCCTAGTTGTAGGGGCAAGTGGGGGAACTCGAGGGGACTACAGTCTGACCTTTCTCCATCTGAGTTCGATCCTCAAAGCCTGGACGGAAGACTAGTATGGGTTGAGTACTAAAAATTCGTTTTGCATCCATCTCTAACTCACGACTCGATGAGGAAGTATGGATTCAGGTAGACATCGATTTGAATTCTACTACTCAGCCAATCCCCAATGACTAGGGATGATGAATGAGATCCATGAAAAGCATGATTCGAATACCCGATTACTCTATGTACATTTTATATCCTCAGAGTTTCGTAGTATCCCAGACTACAACCAAAAGGATAACTCCTCAAGATTAACACGCATACATCTAAGTAACAGACCATTATCTAGAATTAAATGAGAAGTGACGAACTACATATACATTGAATGAAAAGCGCATCACTTAGACACTCAATGCAAATGCCGCCGACATTACAGTATAATACATGGGATTCAACCTGACTTAACACATCATTCCTCATATGCAGAAGCCTGATTCAAGGCTATCACTTCAGGGCTTCACGCTAGGGGAACTAGTGATGAATTAGACAACTGGCAAGAACTTTTCGAAAACATAAGTCAGATTGCCAACAATATTTGACGCTTCATTAGAGGTGACACATCCCAATACGACATAGGTGATGTCAATCACAACCATTTCACATAGGACATCTAAGATTTCCATAATCCCCGGACTTTAAACTACCATCTCCGGAGGCTTATGATGGTAAGACTAATCCTATCGTGCATCTGATGCATTATATGCGCCGTATGGAAGTGCGACCGGCGTCAGACAACGTATTGACTGAGTGTTATACTATATTCTTGACTGACATCATTGCTATATGGGTTCGACAACTGGCATCTAAATCATCTACCACTAGATCGTGTTAGTCACCCATTTTATTGAGCCGTCAAAGGTCCACATCGCTTGGCCCAAAAGTGTAATGTATCTCACTTCTATCAAGAAGAGGTCCGGCAAGACCATGCGCTCATTTCTGGAAAGGTTTATGCGGCGCTGGCATTGGTGGATCGCTAGGCCCAACCATGTTACTTTGCTATGTCTGGCATCTTAGACAAAATGGCCTTCAAAATCTCTCGACAATGAAATTCGCCTAGAAATCTTGATGAATTCTACTATGAGGCAGACACATTCGTGCGACAGAACTAAGGTCGAAATGGATGATCTTGATGTTTTTATAACAAATAATGTAGGACCATCAAACTTTGGAAACTATAAGGGAAAGGGAAAAGCCCCGGAAAGAATGATAAGAATGTTTGATTTCGAAGAGAACCAATTTTACTGATCAAGTCTACAATCTTGTTTGTTAAGCTTAATGGAACTGAGCTTGAGGATTTACTTAACAAGAGTATGATGACTATTTCGGACCACGCTGGAACATGAACAAAGGGGCTTAATTAACTTCCTAATGACCTTCATCCGTTGGCATCAATACAAGCTTGCTCAACTCCGCGACTAATCAGATAATAGTAATTAAGTTCGTTGACGCATGATGAGCCAATCCTCACTTTTTGACTAAAGTGAAGGAACAACGCCAAAGCAAATTAAATTCAACCATTCGCGCACTCAACCTTAACTCTCGCTAACTCGAGAGAGGATACAAAACAACTTGAGTTAACTAAGATTGTCGAACCCGCAACTTTAACCCGATACAACGACGGGAAGTATGAAGGCTTAAGGACTAGATGTCTAATTGACTTAGCTAAACCCCTACCAATTTTGGAGGCATAAGCGCTGAATTTTTCTCCCACTAGTGTTGGGAACACGAGCATCAACTCACATACTGACTTTGAACACGACCCTGACTCGACACATGATACAAAACACAAACACTATTTCTCCAGACTATGACATGATTTGTCTTGCCTATTCAAGTGACAGAGCTTACGAGCTAGACATGACTTTCCTTACCCGTTCAAGTGAGCCATCTTAAGGGTTAAACATGACTTCCAAGACTTAAATCACAACTACATTAAATGGAAAGTGAGACAAACTTCTCTACTGCATTATGATTTTGATGATCATACCAGACACTGGCTCATATAATTTCAACAACTTCTCATCTAGAGTAATCGTGGTTTTTCCGACTTCTTATTATTACGTTCAAAATGACTTATGGTGAAAGAATTTAACCTCTTGATTCAATGAGGTTTAAATGATTACTTGATCATCTCGACTATTCTGGCCATAGGATTTGGCCGACAAGAATCAATGAAAGCAGTGTGATACATGACAAGCTATTTATGTAGAAAAGAGTCAAAGTGACAGAACTATTCAAGAAGACTGGACTGTTTCTTATTCATGAATGGATAGTCGAACGAGTTCAAGCACATCTCATCTATAATAAGGTCTATTTTGGAGGGCAAAATATTAGCCTGCCTTGTAGTAAGGTCGTCCAAAGACCAAGTGATCATAGTCACAAGCCAGAGATATATAATCATACCAAGCCATGTTCTTAAGGTTGGGTCGAGTCAAAGGCAAGGCAAGCCAAGCCAAGCCAAATGGATTTTCATATTTCGGATCTAGCACAAGAAAAGGTGGTCGGATCGATGGTCTCCAGGTCGATCATTTGATCCGATTGAAATGCTTGATCCATCCCACTATCCATAACATAACCATATTCTTCACTACCTCCAGGTCGAGCGAGATCTCTGCCATTTGGCCATGACCCGAACCCCTCAAGCACCTGAAAAATGCTCCTATTAACTACCTATAAAACCGGACTGCATGCCACCGATGAAAACCGTTCCCGCTAACTTTTCCAGAGATTATCCTATATATATACTCAATCTTAGAGAAGGAAAAAGGTTTTTTTTTTTTTGCCACTTGAAACACTGAAGCTTAATATATGATCCGCCATTAAATCCTAATCCAAGCCCTGTTTCAGCAAATTTTGAGCGAATCTTCATATTTTTGAGAGAAACATGATTGTATCTCAAGTGATCGAAGGTTTCTAGCAGTGTAATAGTAATTCTTTGTTGAGTATAAGAACTATAAAGTGGACGTAGTTTTGTTAACGTTGAACCACTATAAATCTTGTGTGTTTGCTTGTTGTTTCTCATTTTAATTTTTATATTTTCTCATTAATCTCTTCAAATTATAGTCTATTGGGAGCTAGAGCCATTTTCTGGTCTAACAACAATCAAACGCTTATTTCACACTATGGTCATTTATAATTTAAATCATATTTAAAATATCATAAATCAGTTAAAAACAATATTGATTTATATCCAAATAATTATGTTTAGATATTTAAATGTTATAAATCATATTTTGAATCAATTCATTGTTTGATTTAAGTTAAATTTTTAGATTTCCTATTTTAAAATAGTTTATTTACATAAGCACATTTTGATTTCACATTCTTATATCTCAATTGTAGTTATTTTAAATATCTTTATATTAACATTTCAGATTTAATAGCTTGGACTAGGAACAACTTTTATTTAAAATTGCAAATATAATATAAAATAATTATAATTAAATAATTGTATATGCATAAAATAATTTGATTTAAAATGAATATAAAATATATAATAGATAAATTCAAGATAAAATAGTATAATTAAAATAGTTGTAGAAGTATATTAAGTTAAATATAAAATAGTTACATTAAATTTGTTTATCAAATAATAGTTAACTTTAAGTAGTCTAATTCAAATTAATTTTATATAACATGATACAAATTCTAATATTAAAAATTTCCAATCCAAACCACTCATCTAATTCCAAAGTTCAACAATTTATATTTTCAAAATTCAAGTCAATCAATTTAACTTTAAACAATATATTCTTAAGTTTAATTCATTTCAAAACTGTATTCAAGTTGAGTTATCAAATTATGTTCATAAAGATTCACATAACCTCTAAATCACATCTTAATAAAGTTCATACCAATATATAAATTTTCAATTTAATCCACTATAAATATTCTAAATTTAATTATATTTAGATTCAAACATTTACTTAATAAATTATTATCTAATCCATTTATCAAATATCAAAAATCATAACAAACTCATAAACCCATTCATTATTTTCCAAATTACATTTATAAAGATCAGCCTACCTTAACTTAATAACCTCACTTTAGTTAAGTCATTTAACAAATTAAGTTATCATAAATTACTAGTTTCTCTTTAAAACCTTTAGATACTTATATTTTATGAAATCTATACTTTTATATGTAACGTCAAAATTTAAATAATATTTATATTATATTAAAATATTACATAATTTACTTATAAAATTATTTAAATTTTAAAACTAAATAATATTATAATTTAAATTCTTAAATTTATATTTTAAAAACATATATTAACTTATAATTTAGAATTTTATAACATATAATCTAAATTTAAAGCTTTATTAAATTATCAAAGTACAAGTTTAAATAAATTTCTAAATTTATATTTCTAGAATACTTTTATCAAATTAGAATATTTTTACAAATTTAGAAAATACCTTCATATTTGACCAACAATGTCCATATATAATTTTCTTCCGAGGCCAAGTGATACATACATACATACATACATATATATCATTTCAGTCCGTTTAGTATACAATTTATGGATGTTTATCATTTCAACCTGCATCATAATAAATTCATATTTAATCCCTAAATCTATACAGCGATTTGGGTATATATATCGCTTCAACCCATGATGATTTTACAAATCTACAGGCAACTTGCAATGTGAGAATAAAATAAATATAACATTACAAATAGCACATATGCATCATAATATTCACACAATCCAATATCACTTGTAATAATTTGTGTCATGTATGTCAAAAGTGTGCGTTTCATATGCACGTAAATTTATAATAGACAAAACTAGGTTTTCCAAAGAAATCCTAACATTTCAAATGTCATTTTTAAGATATGTCAATTTACTAATTTAAATTGTTAATCATGAGTGAGGTTTCTCACATTACGTAGCAAATTAAAAGAAAGCTAGTGCAGGTTGATACGAACACGATTACAGAAAGTAAGATGCATAACTTCAACTACAAGCAAAACTACACGCATTATAACACCATGGAACGGATAAAATCACAAACAAATATCCCAAGAAATTTAAATGAAGAGAGTAGAGGAATTTTGGTTAGAGAAGAGGTAAAAGTTTACAAAAACTGAAAAAAAACATTGATCATTTTGAAATTTATTTTCGATCCAGTTATCCCAAGAATTTGGAGAAGCATAAACTGAAAAGTTATTGAAATATTTTTCTCCCCAATTTCGAAAAAAAGGGAAAATGTTTTCTAAGAAAATATGTGTAGATTACGACTGTGCAGTTAAAGCGCTTAGCGGTTCTGTAGCAGCGGAGATGCAAAGAGTGTAGTAGGGTAAAGTGGGGGAACAACGTGTAACAATACGGGTTTCCCTCGGACCTAATCGATCGCTAAATTGACCAAGACCATTCGAAGCCCGGATACGCTATCTCTGGGCATACAACCCATCAGAACAAATAACAGAAGACTTTTATAAAACATCATAATAATGTTACATCAGAGTACATAATATATCAGAGTACGTCGAAAAATAATACTACAGCGGAAGATTAATTTACAATAAATTTAATACAATGCAGCGGAACCAATAACTAACACAGCGGAACCCTATCAATTCTCTGGACATAGCTTTAAGCTTCAATCCAGAATCCTTCCCAATAAATGAATATCTGCAAAACAAACCACTCGACTGCCCTTGTGGAAATAGGAGCACTTGAGTTTGCAAGTGAAACAAACTACGAGTCAGTCATGGGACGGGTATGAGAAATCTACTTAACTTATTTAATAATAAGGCTAATCACAGGACCACGCCGCTAACGCGGAGTCGATTTTCTCTATTGGATTGCCAGTGCATACATAGAGTAAAACATTTGAACAACGCAACGCTTTTTAGAAAAATGAAGCCATTATAAGACTCAATCCCATCACACAATGCAACGCAAACCGGAGGATAGTGTTTTACCTTATAATGGCCAAATATGCTTGATACGAATAAAATAAAAATCATTTGATATTATTACTAGTGTCTAGTCAGTTTAAAATACTTTTCAATATAAATGTATCAATCCTAAACGGCATAGTACCCCATCCTACTATGTCGCCTTCTAAAGGTTTACAATTGTTAGATCCGAATTTGGCTCTAACACCCAACTTGCTCAGAATTACCAAGATTAATAACTAGAAATAAAAGAAATAGCAATGATCACACCAGATTTATAGTGGTTCAGTGTTAATGAGCCTATGTCCACTTTATATTGTTTGATTATACGTAGAATGCAAGTACAATCAATGATTTCTCTCAATCCCACAATTAAAATGATGATTCACTCAGTAATTTCGTGATAATACTAATAAGAAAGTAATGGAGGAGCAACAATAGTGATTACAACACTCAAAATTGCCAAAAGATCCTGAAAAATGCCATGTGTGGGGCTATTTATAGGTGATATTCGCAGGCAGTTCGTGAAGACACGTGGCACGGATCCCGGGGATCTCGGACTGGTTTGTGGCTTGATGGTGTAATGGTCAATATGACGGTTGTGGACAGGTGTCATCATATCCTGGATTTTCTGATTGTGCAGGACCCGGTCGTGGCTGCCATTTTCTGAGTTAGCGGCCGGGTCGTGGTAGTCCATCACGAACGGGTCATGATGCCTCTTCAATGAGCGGAGCATGGATGCAATGGCGAGCCGGAAGGGAATTCAGTTTCACGAACCGCTGGTCTTCCGGGTTCACGAACCGGGCTTGTCTGGATACATGTATCTTTATCCATCCGGAGGTAAGTGTTCGTATTTTTGGTCAAAAGTTAGCCAACATTTTCCCCCTCGAAGTATGTTTTATCAGGGATTGAACATGCTTCGAAACTACTAAACTATCCTTTCATGAAACGATGCAGATTGATAGTTACATCCTTTTATAGCGTCGCACTGTTTCGAATGGTTACGCCCTTCGAGGAGTATAAATATCAGTCCGGATTTCCAATTATTTCCCTGTTTACTGGTTAACTTCCATCTTCTGAACTCCAGAGTATATCGCGATCAACTTGTCAGGTAAACTTAAAAAAATTTAAGCATTTTTTTTAAATAATTCACCCGTGTATGCAAGGAGTTTCAACTTCTCGACTTGGTGATCATTTCAGAACCCTGATCGTTAAAACACACCAGGCTCCATGTCACCGAATAGTTTTCATGAAGAGATGGATGAACAGACCCTAATGCGGGCCACACTGGGCTTATTCGAGGGCTCGTGGCCCATGGGACTGTACAGACCTGAATGAGACAAAACTGAGGAGACAAAAGGCCTTCGAACTAGCTATATATGCTGACTTCAGTTTCCATTTTATCCTTCCTTTTCGCTTTCTACAACCGTCGCTATCTCTTTTTCTCACTCCTACCTAACCCTAACTCGCAGTATCATCGGTTTCTCACAATCTCGATCTCGAAAAGGTAATCTTGACTGCAATCCTTTGGGTGTCAATTCGAATGTTAATTAATCCTTCATTCTTTAACTCCATCGAGTTTACTGTGGGCCCATCACTGGCCATTAGCGGGGGTGGCAGCAGAGTTTGTGGCATTGAGGCCTGAAAGTGGAGACAAGGGAATGGGTTTGGTTCAAATAGAGGATGTGGATTCATAGGTAGGGGAGACAGAAATGACGAGGAAGAAGGCAAGCTTCCACAGGTTGATTCGTGGATGGCGGCATGGTTCGTAAGCGAGGACAGTGGAGCGGGTTGTGAAGGATAGCTGGAGTGAGAGAGTGAGCTTTGAGCATTCGGGTCGTGGTGATGGGAGAGCATCGATTTGTTGGGATGAAAGATTGGAGCGAGTCGTGGGAGTGTCTCACGAGCCTTATGGGGATAGGTGGTGTGGAGTTTAACTAAGCACATAACCACGAGCCTGTTCACGGTCGAGAACTGAACCTTTCCTTGGGGGTCAACCCGCTATCACGAGCCACTGTGTACTTGCGAGCCCAACCCAGATCATGAGTGAGACCCCCATCACGAATCGAACTAGCCTCACGAGCCGTAACCCCGTCACGAGCCGAGCCATAGAACTTCACGAACCGGTCCACCTCTGGACTAAACCTTACTTTGTGACTATATCCGACTAAATTACATCAATCAATCGAGAACACTAATGTATATTTCAACTGAAAATCAATCATGACTTGCATGACAAAAATGGATAGTTAGTCTAGAGCCTCCGAGATGAACTTTTCGGACTAGACAGAATCATAATTCAGCAGCATACAACGACCAATATTGCGCTTATTTGATTATCTTGATGTTTTTCTTTCCTGTACTGTACACACATGCACACATTAGCACTTGCACATACACAGGGTTTACGGGTAATTGTGTTCTAACGACTTATGTTTGTTCACCAACACAGCCATGTCTGATAGACGCTCAACAATAATGTCAGAGAAGAATACAGATCCAGAGTCGTCAAATTATTATAATCTCGATGCACTTCCGTCGGATCCAGATTGGGAGAATTCCGATCCTGATTATGAAACAGATCTCGAAACAGAATTGGTGTCTTCTGAAAGTACATCACTTGAGGAGGAGGAGGATAATCGAGCCCCTGATGAGATTCCGGGTTCTAAAGAGATAGAACAAGAGAAACTGAGTGACTCCATAGCTTCCAAATGGGACAAGTTAAAGCTGGAAAGAATCTGTTTAAGGCACGGGATTCCTTGGAATGATGTGAAAGCTCCATAGGAAGGAGATAGGCCCCACTCCGCTTTGGAAGGGTACATGGCCATCAGCAGGCTCATGTGCTTGGTAGGTGCTATTCCTCCGTTTCTTCCGATTGTTGTTGATCTTCTAAGACAATTACGCATCTCTCCCATGCAACTCCATCCCAATGCCAATGCTGCTTTGTACACTTTGTATATTGCATATACGAAGATTCTAGAGACCGAGCCCACCTTCAAAGATTTAAACTTCTACTACTTCAAGCATCGCTCCTCCGGGATTCAGAACTTCATTTTCTTTGAATCGATTCCCTCTAAGAAGGTTTTGTCGGACGGGCATAGTAATCTAGGAGATGCTAAATCTGACTGGTTTTACATAAAACATCAAGCTGGGTGTGCGAGGAAGTGGCTACAATCAAGTTGGTTTCAAATTATGCAACGTATATCCCAATTGCATAATCAAAGTGCTAATGTATTTATTTTTCCGTACAGCTCATAACTTTGTGAAAACGGAGGGTTTGGTGTACGAAGATAAATTATCCCGCCTCTTAACAAGCAAATCGGACTTTTGTAGAATCAAGAAGTGCATCACCGATGAGAGCCTTCATAAACACTATCTTCTGGATATAAGATTCGTGCTTGGAACTGGTGGCAGGCCTTACAAGTATGTGCCCCCGGCTGAGGGAGAGGGGACTTCAGAGGCCACAAAAACAATTGAATTTCATAAGAGTCCTTCGCCGATGATAAATCAGAATGATGAGGATTTGAATGTATATGAAGGAGATAAAGTTCAGGTTAATGAACCAAAGGATGCTCTCTCTTCCAAAGGACAGCCTCCCCTGAAGACCCCACCTCCAGTAGAGCCTGCATTAACAGAGGAGAAAATTTTCGGGGATTTAGAAAAGATCCCCCTACCGGATGACATCTATACTTCTGGAGATTTCGAAGAGGAACCAATCTTCCATGTCTCCAAGGGAGAGACCTCTCCTGCCAAAGGTAAAGATACTGCACAGACGAGCCAAACTTCGGGCCCTGGTCTATTATGGGGGACTATACAGACATACAAATCACATGCACCACTTATCACAACAGTTATATAGTAACAGTATTCACGATCCTAATGCCTATTTTGTGATTTTCTACAGAAAAAATGCCTTGTTGTTATTCTTACCCCAATCTTCGTGAGAACACACCCAGGCTGTCTTCTGTATCTGAACATGATCGCAGTGATAGTCGAGGAAGGGATATCCAACGACGCCATGATTCTTATCCGCCTCACCCGACGCGTTCTCGCTCTCCCTTGAAACAGGATTCCGGGAAGACTCACAGTCGCCAAGTGTCACACACGAGGGGTAAAGAACTTCCCAAGGCTCCGACTCCTCCGAAAGGCTTACCTCCTCTGGGCAAATCCTCCAAGAAGTATCACGAACCCAAAGATAAGCAAAAGGAGTCGAGCAAAGATAAAGAGAAAGAAAAAGCACCTCTTGTTCCCTCTGGTCAGCATAGTTTTGGTAGTTCTGGGGTACAGGAGGGTACCGTTACTCTTGTTAATCAAGCAAAATTGGAGCGCTTATGGAAGGAATTTCCCGATATCTATTTTGAGAGGATGCAATTTGTCCCAGATCTTTAACTAGTTTCTGATGAATGAGATGTAGAAGTTGTAGGTTAGAACGGCCACGTGGCTAAACAATATAAGGCAATGAAAAAGCATGCCAAAAATTTATCAAACGTTATACGCCGCCTAGAGGTAGATGCTGCCAGGGCCAGAGTGAAGGTCGATCATGGTGCTAAGGTCAGAAGCAAGGCGGAAAAAGATCTTGAAGATGCACAAGCCCAACTCGCCTTAGCTCGGCGGGACGCTCAAAATTACAAAACCGAATTGGATGATGCCAAGAAACGTCTCCACCTCGAGCTCGATTCACATAACCAAGAACGCGTGGCTCTGAAGAAAGAGGTAGAGGATCTCAGGACAGCTAATACTGAGCTAAAGGCATCGGAGGATCGCCTAACGACCAAGAAGGCTGCTCGGTAGAAGGAAAAAGAAAGTTTAAAGGATGATCTCGCTCGTATTAAAAAGGAAAGTGCTGACTTGAACAACAAACTTGCTCATACTGAGGAACGTGCAGCTCTTGCCGAAAGTAACGCCAATGCTGCTCTTGAGTCAACCTCCACTGCCACCGCTAACCTTGCCGCAGCCGAAAAGGAAATAGAAGAGTTTGAGGAGCTACTAATGGACTTCTTTGCTCAAGTCATTCGAACTCGAGACATCTCTTGGATTAAAGGCTATCACACCACCTTGGTCAATGTATGGGATATAATTGTCGAGGGAGAAAAACAGCGGTTAAAGGCTGAGGAAATCGACGAGGACCAACTTATGCAGACTTTCCTCAGGGGTGGAGAGCCCGAGGCTTTAGCAGAGGGCAGGCGTCAGATTCAAGAGGCCATAGAGAAGGAAAAAGTCGAACTCAAGGGTAAGAGCAAGATTGACGAAGGTTCAAGTTCGGCACCGGAGCCCAAGGCTTCTGAGGTTGAGGAGTATAATCTAGATGATCCACTGATCCCTGGGGTTCCGGTTCCCCCTGCTTTTGGGGTTTCTGCTGCAGCTTCAGTCGTAGAGTCAGGGGAAGGTATCTTCCCTATTTTCTCCACAATTCGTCAAAGCCATTATAACTTGTCGTCACGTTTTGGAGCAAACAATCAAGGAGACCACATTTTCTCCCAAACTAATAATAGTTGCTTCTCGTGATACAGGTGTTAAATCTACCCAGGAGGTTGCAGAAAAGAAGGCTGAGGCCAGGAAGGTTGATGTGCCCCCAATCAGTAGGGCCATCTCCGGAGATCCAAAGCAAACTGAGGCTGAGACAACTAAGGAGGCCATTGGGGTATCAAGCACGGATGTCCCAAAAAATGCTGCAATTATTGGAGCCTTGCAAGATACCAATGAAGGTCATGGGGATGAAGAAGAGGAAGTAGACATTATGGGGGAGAATAAGGAGGATGATAGCATGACTCTGGCTGATATGAAGGCAGAGAGGGATGAACAACTGGCCTTAAAAATGGAAGAGCAAGAACCTCTAAATGTAGCACCTATTACTGTAGCTGACCCCAAGACTGGACTGATCATAAAGCTGTCTGGTAAATCGATAACCACGCAACTGGCAACCCAATCTTCTAATCCTCCATAAGATCCTCCTTCCGATAAGAAGAAGAAGTGAAAACAGGACAAGTCCGATGCCAAGAAGAAGGAGCCGGAGAAGCAGAAGAAAGAGAAGAAATGGAAGTCATCTCCCAAGCCCTAGTAGTGTTTGCTTTTTAGTCCATATTTGGTTTTAGACTTTCCATTGGCCTTATGATGTAGTCGCGAGCATGGCCCTCATATTCTGTTTAGCATTGTCTTGTAAATCTACACCTAGTGAATGAAAATGTGTTTGTTTTGCTTTACTGTGATGCACCTGCAAATTTATTATACTTGGCCACAAACGTAAATAGTCAAATCATAACTAAGTTGGAATCAAATAATGAATCATTCTAGCAATAAAACTTTAAAATTTCTGCACCGCACTTCTGTGTATATACATGTGTATAAGTATGCCCCCAATCAATCATTAATATAATGCCTGGCCAGGGCTTATTAAGGATTGATTAGAGTCATATGTGTGCTGCCTCCCATGCCTGGAAATGAGGGGTTCGGGCTCAGCTTTAAGTCTTGTTTCCAGTCATGTAATGGGATAGGAGCCCTTTGGTGGCATATATTCAACATGCCTTTATACTCTCCTGCCGCATGCTCAGGATAGATTTCGAACACAGCTTTCAGTCTCCTCCCCGATCCTTCAGCGGGGTAGGAGTTCTTTGGTGGCGCTAAGTCTCTAGCGCCTTTATACTCTCCCATCGGATGTCAAGGGTAGAGTGTTGTCGAGACGGTCTCTTAATCATGGTGCACATTTACGTCTCGTGGACAATTCTTTGTCCTTCATACTCCTTCTCAAATCATGAGAACTGAAGCATTGATGGTAGTGTCATTTACTTTACTGCACACTCGGGGCTCCACATCTTGTTGACCTCTTGATCTGATAGAGAACACTTTTGAATTACATGTTTCAAGATCGTCGCAGGATTCATAGTTGATTTCATAATGGTGATAGCTCATACCGATAAAGAATGAAAAAATAAATAAGAAATAGTACGGTAAAAGTAAATGACACATGATATTTTTATAGTGGTTCGGCCGAATCATGACCTACGTCCACTTTATAATCTCTTGTTTAAGTAACCAGACTATTCTAGGCAAGTCGTGCCTTTTTACATGGTCCTAAAATCAAAAGAATAGATTGAAAATTTTATGTCAAGTAATGCCGCAAATGTTGGGCATTCCACACTCTGGAGATTTATTTCCATCCACAGTTGCCAACTTGAAGGTTCCATTATCAACCCTCCGTAGGATGGCTCACGGTCCTTCCCACTTTGGGCCCAAATGTACTAGGGGAGGAAAGACACGTTACAGAACCAAGTCTCTAGATTCAAAGGTTCGGGCTCGAACCTTTTTGTTATAGTATTAGTAGACTTGCTGCTTGTTCCTCAAGGCGCGCAGGTCGGCTTTGTCCCTCTTTTCTTCAACCATGTCTACGGATTCAAGGAGCAGCTTGTTATTGGTTATATGGTCATAATAAGTGGTTTTGTGAGAGGGTGCTTCTAATTCAACGGGGATGACTGCTTCTGCTCCGAAAGCGAGGGAGAAAGGTGTGTGGCTCATCGCCGACTTGTAAGTTGTCTTGTAGGCCCATAATGCCAAGGGTAGCTCATCGACCCACACGGCTTTGGCACGCTTCAGTCTTTTCTTCAGAATGGATTTAATCACTTTATTTTCCGCTTCGACCTGTCCGTTCGATTGCGGATGTGCCACAGAGGTGTACCTTTTTTCGATGTGGTACTTTGGGCAAAAGTCTCGGAATTCAGCGCTATCAAATTGGGTTTCGTTATCTGTTATGATGATTTTTGGAATCTCGAATAGACATATGATGTTTGTGACGACAAAGTTTATTACCCGCTTGGTTGTGATCGTGGTCAATAGTTCTGCTTCAACCCACTTTGTGAAGTAGTCCACGGCCACAATGGCGAATTTTGCTCCGCCCTTCGCTATGAGAGGCTTCCAATAATGTCGATTCCCCAAACAGCGAAGGGCCACGGGCTCATCATCGTCTTCAACTGGCTAGGAGGTGCCCTGGGAATCTTAGAAAACCTTTGGCATGCGTCACAATGTCGTACATACTTAGCTGCATCTTTATTTATGGTAGGCCATAAATAACCATACCGCAGTACCATCTTTGCCAGCGTTTGTCCTCCAGTGTGGTCGCCGCATTCGCCGTTATGTACTTCTTGCAATACATGCTTAATGTCGTCATGGGCTATACACCAGAGGATAGACATCGAGAATCCCTTTCTATATAGGACTTCGCCTTGTATGATATATTTGGAGGCTTTTCGGACAATAACACGCCTCTCGCTCTTCTTGGTCGAAAGCATTCCACTCATCAGAAAGTTCTTTAAGGGTGTCATCCACGACTCCCTCTCTGGTTCAATCTCCAATATGGAATCAATTTCCATCTGATCAATGCTTTGAGACTGCAATATTTCAATTAGGACTAGCTCGGTGTCTTCGGGACTGTCGGAACTAGCCATCTTTGCGAACTTGCCTGCCTTTTGATTCTCCTCTCGAGTAACATGGGATATGCTGTAGTTATCAAGGTTATCCAGCAACTTTCTCACTTCTTTCAAATATGATATCAGCCTTGGACTCTTGGCCTGAAACTCTTCATTAACCTGGTTCACAACCAACTTGGAGTCGCAAAAGATATCTAGCTTCGTTATCTCCAACTCCTTTGCGAGCTTCAGCCCGACAATCAGGGCTTCATACTCAGAGTCGTTATTCGTGCAATGAAACTCCAATCTAAGGGCGTAGAATATTGATTGGTCTTCGAGAGTTACAAGCACAACTCCAGTGCCATGTCATCTATAGTTCTTGGCTCCGTCAGTATATAATTTCCAGACACTGGGGTCAAGGAGTTTTTTCAGGGAATCTTCTTCTTCACTCACTACATCATCCTCTGGGATAGTGAACTCGGCTATAAAATTTGCCAGTACTTGCCCCCTTATTGATCGTCGGGACTGAAAATTCAAATCATACTGGCTCAGCTCTATGTTCCATTTGAGCAGTCATTTTGGCGCCTCTAGCCTTTGCAGAACTTGGCGGAGATGGTGATCAGCATACACGGTGATGGGATGAGCCTGGAAATAGTGGCGGAGCTTTCTGGATGCGATCAACAAGCTGTACACTAGCTTTTCTATTATTGGATAGTTTCGCTCAACTGCCGTTAATTTCTTACTCATGTAGTACACTGGCCTTTGGACTTTGTCTTCTTCCCTTACTAAGGCTGAACTTATCGCATGGGACGACACTGCTAAGTATACGAACAAATCCTCATGGTCTATCAGCTTGGATAGTATCAGGGTTCTTTACAGATGGTTCAAAATGTTCTGGAATGCCTCTATGCAATCAGGAGTTCACTTGAAATTACGCTATCCTCGCTTTACCAACTCGAAGAACGGCATACATTTGTCCATCGCTTTAGAGATGAATCTGCTCAGTGCAACTACTTTCCTGCGAGGCTTTTCACATCTTTAATTTGCCTTGGTTCCTGAATATTTTTGATTGCCCTGATTTGATCCGGATTGATTTTAATTCCATGCGAACTGACGATGAATCCCAAGAATTTTCCAGAGGCAACCCCAAACGAACACTTCATAGGGTTGAGCTTCATCCCATACCTTCGTAGGATATCAAACATCTCTACAAGGTCGGCAGTGTGGTTGGACGATTGTCTGGATTTCACTAGCATATCATCGTCATACCACTACATTGTCTTCCCGATTTGGTTATAGAATATTCTATTCACCAATCGTTGGTAGGTAGCACCGGCGTTCTTCAAACCAAACGACATCACTACATAGCAATATAATCTCAAATACGTAATGAAGCCGGTATGCTCTTGATCCAGAACGTGCATAGGGATTTGGCTATATCCCGAGTAGGCATCCATGAAGGAGAGGAGTTCGTGACCTGCCATTGAATCCACCAACTGATCAATTCTAGGTAGCGGAAAACTGTCCTTCGGGCAGGCTTTGTTCAAGTCTAAGAAGTCAATACAAGTGCGCCATTTTCCGTTAGCCTTCTTTACCAAAAACGGATTTGAAATCAATTCCGGGTAGGTTGAGTCTCTAATAAATCCATTGCTTCTCAGCTTCTCAACTTCTTCCTTCAAGGCAGCTGACCTCTCTGGGCCAAGCATTCGCCTTTTCTGTTTAATGGGTAGATGCTTTGGATTGATGCTTAATGAATGACTCATGATTGAGGGAGATATCCCACACATGTCAACGTGAGTCTAGGCAAACACATCCAAGTAATCTTTTAGGAAATCAGTCAATTCTCTTGTTCGAAGAGGGTCTAACTGGGATCTAGTCTTCAGGACCTTCACCGGGTCATCATTATCGATTGGTACATCCACAGTTGTTTCATTTGGAGTCGCCATTCTGCCCCCGGGATCTTCGTCCTCTCTGGGACCAATATCCTCGAGCAGTTCTCTGGGCGGCTCCTCCGAGGTTGTTTTCTTTAGTTGCTACGACGATTCCTCCTTTGGAAGGAGGGAGCGCCTTTTTTCTCTAAATCTCTTCCTTTACGCAGCAACTTTAATTCCGCTATGTAGTAGGTTAGTGCTACGACCTGATATCCTCTAATTATTCCTACTCCTGCATTCATTGGAAATTTCAACAGGAGACACCAGGGTGCAATGAAGGCTCTGAATTCTGCTAGCGCATGTCAGCCCAAAAAGGCGTTATATGGTGATTCTATGTCCAAGACCACGAAAGGGAGAATCCTTACTCTCCCATGATCTCCTTCTCCTAAGGTCATCGATAACTCTACATATCCGATTGGGGCAGTTGAGGCTCCATTAAATCCGCGGATCCATCCCTCGTAAGGATTCAAGTCTTTTGCTTCTAACTTCATCTGATCAAATACTTTCGTGAACAGAATGTTGACAGAACTTTCATTGTCCACTAAGACTTTATGGACTATAGCCAAACCAATAGTGACTGTGATCACTAATGGGTCTTCAGTTGGGGAATTGACTCCAATACTCTCTCTACGCGGAATATAACATCATCAGACATTGTCTTTTGTTGTTTGATTGGGGCAGAATCGTCAGGATTACTACATTCTCCAACTTCAAGGTGTTGTTTCGCCGCATTGATATACTGATCCATTGCCCTGAAGTTGTGTCTTGCTAGATGAAGCCCTCTGACTATGGTGTTGATTACAATATTCTTCCTTTTCTGCTGAGGGGTAGGTCTAGAAACGGGTTGGTTTTGGTTCGGGGCCTATCCAACTTGCCCCCTGTCTCTTGGAGCCACCTTATACACGTCTAGTTTTCCCTCTCGGAATAGCTTTTCAACTACATCTCTCAAATGGCGACATTCGTTGGTGGAATGACCATGAACCTGGTGGAAAAGGAAATACTTTCCAGTTTCACGTTCCTTCTCCATCGAATCCCTTGGGGGAGGCCTTTTGTACTGGAGAACATTATAAGTATCCATAAAGATGTTCTCTAACGTATAATTTAATGGTGTAAAGTTCTCAAATGGCCTGGACCGAGGACTGCTCTGGGAATTATTCCCCCAGTTCTTCTTCCGACTGTTATTTATCGCTTGGCGGCCATTTCCTTGACTCTTATTTCTGACATTCACCTCTACTTTCTCTGAGCTAACTCCTGTCTTCTTGATGGCCAGGTTGCTCTGTATATCCTCTTTATTGATTGCCTTCCTCTTCTGGTTGGCGTATATCTCTTCCTGACGTACGCGAACATTGGCTTTTTCATAGAATATCTCTTTAGTCAACGGCGGCTTGCCAGCTAGGTACCTTCCAAATTCAATATCTTTGTCTAACCCGTCATTTAAGGCCATCAAGACAGTCTGTTCGTGAGGATCTCTAACTTCCGTGACTGCTAAGTTAAAGCGATCCAAGTACGACCTCAAAGTCTCATTGGGACGTTGTTTAATGAGGGATAGCTCAATGACATTATTGGACCTTTGGGCATGAAGCCGGAATTGATTTACAAATCTTTCACTCAATTCCCTGAAACTGGAAATTGATCGTGTTGGTAAGCGGGTAAACCACAGTAATGCTACATCTTCCAGGAATATCGGGAATGCTTTACACTTTACGGCGTCGGAGGCTGCAACGACATTCATGGACCATGAGTATCTCATCAAGTGTTGAACTAGGTATGTCCTGCCCGCATAGCTATTCATAGTTGGCATGTTGAAGTGCCTCGGAAATGTGATGTCCAATATGTCATCTGTAAAGGGCTTATGACTACGGTCTATACCCCAATCTTCATTCCTCTTCCCACGACTGTCTGACCATTACCTTAAGGTTTGTGCTGGTCAATGTAGATTCGGGATCGGAACTCCTTAGCTTGCGGGTCCTCCAATGTCTCTTCGGCGTACTGCTGTAAAGTGTGGAGCCTGAGCAGAGCTCCCTTGCCCCTATTACCACAGTCAATCATGCGGTGAGGGGGTTGCGGTAGTCGATTCTCAACAG
This sequence comes from Allium sativum, assembly GCA_030737875.1. Lineage (NCBI taxonomy): Eukaryota > Viridiplantae > Streptophyta > Magnoliopsida > Asparagales > Amaryllidaceae > Allium > Allium sativum. Next base: position 300,859,989 of record CM060922.1, read on the forward strand.
GATCATTAACAATTTACGCTCTAGGACGCGCTGCAGGATTATTCAGAATACGGTCAACAGATCCTAGGTTAAGTGCCGCCTCTTCTCGAGAAGGAAGCGGTCCAAATCGAAGCTATTCAATATTTTCAGCCCTTTCCAATGGCCGTCGTGGAGGTCTTAGAGATTCACCAGATGAAGACGAGTATTCTGGAGTTAGAGGACGGGCTGGCGGAGATGTCCTTCGCCTCTGAAGATCATAAATTCTTCTATCCAGTGCAGTAATGTTCTGTCGTAACAAGGAATTTTATTGCCTTTGGGCGGCCAATTCGTCATTCGTTCTCTCCAACATATCAAGGATGTGAGAAAGATCTCCTTCAGTAGCTGGGGCAGAAGGGTTGAATTGATCATCAACATTCTCTCTTATACGTAAAGAACTTGAGCCAGGTCGAGCAGAAGCATCAGCACGAGTAGAACGGAGCCATAATTTCCTTTCTAGGTCGAGTTGTGGTCTTGTGGTCAGAGCGGTTCGTGACCCCCTCTTGTTGTCAGCTCGTGGTTCCTTCCTACTGGAGGCTCGTGGTAGCTCCCTGGAGGCGGTTCGTGGTGCTGTCCTAGAGGCGGGTCATGACGCGCTCAACGGGTCGGACCGCCCCCTGGTCTTCACGAACTGAAAGCTCCACCTTGGCTTGCTCGTGAACACTTTCTTCCACGACATCGTTTGCAGCTTCATTTTTTTGCGAAGCTTGTGCATCTTTAGATTTCATTCCAGCCATAACGTCTTTACTTCGTAAAAATCTTCAAAAAATGAAGCAGTGGAGATTTGGACTATTTTCTTTGGACTTGAATATCCAAATAGTAGGGCAATAATCCGATATGCTGAGACTTTAATTATCAGTGAAAGCACCAAATTGTTAGATCCGAATTTGGCTCTAATACCCAAGTTGTTCAAAGTTACCGATATTAATAACTAGAAATAAAAGAAATTGCAATGATCACACCAGATTTATAGTGGTTCGGCATTAACGAGCCTACGTCCAATTTATATTGTTTGATTATACGTAGAATGCAAGTGTAACACCCCGTATTTTCTTAGAATAATAAAAGAACAAATTAAAGTATACTTAATTTTTAAAGTGAGAATTAAGGGAAACGGGTTACGCCATTGCGTTCGTCTCGGAATTCTGCTTGGAATAGAGTCCAAGTTTTCATAAATCGGACTTTGTATGAAGGAGTTATGGCCTTCGGAAGATTCAAGAGAAATTCAGAAAATTAAATACCAAGGCAGGTCGACCTGGGGGTCGACCTACCTCAGGCCAGGTCGACTAGGGGGTCGGCCATGGGGTCGACCTCCCCTATATAGGTCGACCAAGGGGTCGACCTACCCCCGTCGCCCAGATCCAAATCTGAGATGATTCTGGCTTATTGCTGAATCCTTTCTGACCTATTGCTGAGTCACTAGGGCTTAGGTGGCAACTCTGGATAACTCTATCTAGTCTGGATGGTTGTGATTACTCCTAAAATGATCTAATGGCTCACATAAGATTAAACTTTTATAAAAGCAACCTCAATCCTCAAAACCCAAAATCACACAAATACATTCCAAGGAGCCAACATGCTGTCCATGACTGTTCTAGCCTAGCCACCATTTCTTCTTCAATTAGAAAGCGAGTCAAAAGCTTCGACACAAAACTAACTTAGAGAAATTGATAGTCTTCTTCAAGGGATTGATTTTCAAATTCAAAAAACAAATCCCAAAAAACAAGACTTTCTTTTCTTTGTAAGTCCTGTTATTATTTAGATGTGAACGATTAAAAGTTATGATTTGTAATAAAATGAAAACTAGCATTATTCCAAGTTGTAAAATAATGATGATGCTAATTCATGCCTATTCTTGTAATGATTCTATCGTATATGCTTATGAGATTATTGTGGTTATTATGTTGGTGTTAAACCAATCATGTATTATGTAAAGTTTGGTGATTTATTCATGTTATGTTACATGCAAGTTGTTAGGCTATGTGGTTATTATGTTGATATAGACCAATCATGTAAAATTGGTGATTCATTCATGTTATGTTACATGCAAGTTGTTAGTCTATGTGGTTATTATGTTGATATAAACCAATCATGTAAAATTGGTGATTCATTCATGTTATGTTACATGCAAGTTGTTAGGCTATGTGGTTATCATGTTGATGTAAACCAATCATGTAAAATTGGTGATTCGTTCATGTTATGTTACATGCAAATTATTAGGCCAAGACATGTATTATGTTTAGATTTACATTTAGATCTCTGAAAATTGGATCCAAGATAAAAGTTCATATTTACATGCCTTATTAAACTTGTGTAAAACCATATGCTTAAGATTCATGTTTGTTGGATCCAAAATAAAAGTCCATATTTACATGTTTAGTTGAACATGTGTAATTCCATATGTTTAAGATTCATGTTTATTAGATCCAAGTTAATAACTTCACATTCACATTTCTAGTTGAACTTTTTTAATTCTATATGCTTAAGGTTTATGTTTATTGGACCCAAAATAAAAGTTTACATTTACATGCCTAGTTGGATTTGGGTAATTCCATATGCTTAAGACTTATGTTGATTGGATCCAAAAATGCAAGTTCATTGTTTTATGCCAAAATTTATATGACACATGTTTAGTTAGATCCTTATTATGTTGTATGAATGGCACATGTTCCCTTCTTTCCCTTTTGTATATAAGTTAGGCTAAGTTACGAGCCTAACATTCTATGTGAATTTTGCGAACGTCTGACAGGGGTAACGTTGGGGAAAAATCTTTAATTTATATTATTGGCATAATTTGGCCCATAAATATATGAATGATTAGTGGAATAAAAATGGTATAATTTATATACCAAAAATCTTGAATATGATTTAGAGGAAAAATCGGGCATGGCTTGAATGGCAATAATTGTGGAAAATTTACATATAAATATGAAAAGTAAATATGTAAATTAAGTAAAAGACGAACATGCCTAACCCGAGGTTAGATTGGGTTGTGGTGTAAAACTGCCTAGAACCGCCTGGCACATCCAGTAACCACAACAACACCTATCTAATGTGAGAGGTTAGTGCATCATGCCCAAGGAAAACCCGAGGTTAGATTGAGTTGTGGTGTAAAACTGCCCGGAACCGCCCGGCACATCCAGTAACTGCAACAACACATATCTAATGTGAGAGGTTGGTGCATTAATAAATCAATTAATGCTAATATAACAAGATGAATGACTAGGGTTAAGTTAATAAGAAACACTTAACCGATATAGCATGATAAATGGGTAGGGTTAAGTTAATAAGAAACACTTAACCAATATAACATGATTTGTGGTAAGGTTATGTTATTAAAACAAGAGGGCAACACTTAATCAATATAAATTGATTTGTGTTAAGGTTACAACAAGAGGGCAACACTTAACCAATATAACTTGATTTGTGGTAAGGTTAAGTTAACACGAGAGGGAAACACTTAACCAATATAACTTGATTTGTGGTAGGATTAAGTTAACACAAGAAGGCAACACTTAACCAAAGTAACATGACAAGTATGTGGGTTAAGTTAACTAGAATTGATTGATGACACTTAACCAATACAACATGATGAACACGTGGGTTTAAGTTAACAAGAAACACTTAACCAATATAACTTGATGGACGAACGAGGTTAAGTTGATAGGAAACACTTAACCAATCCAACATGATAAGTGAGGAGGGTCAAGAAACACTTAACCAACATGACATGATGAACGGGTGGGTTAAGTTAACATGAATGGACAACACTTAACCAATATGGTATGTGCGGGAGGGTTAAGTACATATCAAGTTAGGTGGGTAATATTAGTAAATATAGGCCCACAAACTTAACCTTTAAATAAACATGCTTGAATCAGTGGGAGGGTTAAGTACACATCGGGTTGATGGGTAATATTAGTAAATATAGGCCCACAAACTTAACCAGTATGAAACTCTGGTAACGGGGACCCATTTCAGCAGTAACCCACATAGATGTATCATGGTACCCTGAACTAGGCAGGGTGGGGCACGATTACTGGGATGATTATAAGCGTTCAAAACAGCGGCAGGGGGTACGTCAGTGTAGGTTCCGATGGTTTACGGGCATGCACGTACTCCGGAGTGGGAAAAAGCAGGCACTGGGTACCAGTAATTATACAATGTGCATCTTGAATTGTGTCGGGTTGCTATCATAAAGATTGATACACCTTATGGTGGGACCAACACAGGGTATCTACATGCATGAGAGGGTCGACTGACACAGACATAAGAGAAATTAATACAAATACGGAGCCGATCGATAGGGTTGTAAGGGTACAACTAATACATTCATGGCAACTAGGCAAATTGAGGTGGAATCCTTATAATAGATGTACACTTGAAGGCTACCACAATTGCGAGGATTGGGATCACGTTATCATATTATCATTTTATACAGATTACTAGTTGGAACACTAGTTAGGTGTTGCAGAGATATAGAAATCAGAATAACAAGGTAGTTGCAAAGAAGAGAAAGAGTAGAAGTGCATTCAGTTTATCTTGCCTTGTCATATCTTGTGCTAATCTTATGTTATCTTGTTGTCCTTGTTATCACGGTATTGTCTTATATTCAGTATTATTATCATATTTTTAGGGTGTTGTCCTAGGTTCAGTTTATTCACGTCATAATCATTTTTCTTGTTTACATGCTAAATAGTCACTGGACTTACCAAACTTACGTCTGACCTAGTTTTGTTTCGCCTCTTTTCTTTCGTTCCCTCCCCCCCTCCCCTCCAAGGTTCATAGGGAGGAAATGTTACCACTTAGCTCAGTATTCTTTCCAAGCTCAAAGATAGTCGATGTACTGATTTGGAATCTCTCTTCCACTGCTATGCCTGGTTCATGCTTTATTGGGGAATATCATTGTTATTTTTATGCTTCTTTTATATTTGGAAGTTTTTAAAATCAAGACAGAAGTTCTATGTATTACTTTTAAGTATGATTGAGACAACTATTGTAAATGCTTGACTGAACCACATTGTTTATAAAATGACTTTATTTTCCACTGCTTTATTTGTCTGTCTTGTAATTTATCTTCATCTTTTACCAAAAATGCTCCACCGAAGTTAAGGCATTCCCTTTGTGAGTGACCTTAACGGAGGTGGGGTGTTTCACTTGGTATCAGAGCTAATGGTTTCCAGATCAGATAAAATTTTTGGAAACTAATATTCAAAAAGAAGTTTTAAGAAGCATTTTTAAGAAAAGTTTGATTTTAAAGGCATATTCCCTAAATGTATATGCACTATCTTTTGATCCTCTGTTTGAATCCTTGTTTCCTTCTTTCTTGAGTCTCCGGGGCTCCTAGATTTCTGGGAGGTAACCTCATCACGGCATGGTTCCGTCAGCTTGATGAGACTATGACACTTGTCAAAGGGCAAATAAGCGCCTAACTTCCATCTATTGCCGCAGTAGTTTCACCTACGGCTAATTTTCTTTCGAGCTTTATAGGATTTTTCGTGCGATGGAGGCATCTTTTGAGAGACTTGTCAACATGTTACACAAGGATGGTAAAGATGAGAATAAGGGAGTTTGGCTAAGGAGCACAACCCAAGGATGAGTAACTCATGGATATGGACTTAGTTCGCAAAGAAGGTAAAAAGAAAGAGGTGTAAGTGGAAGAATCACAGGACAAGAGGGGAGGAAAGAATAGTAAAACCTAAAACAAGAGGAAGTGTCTTTATTATGGTATAACAGGTCATATAATTAAGGACAAGGGCAAGAAAAATGGATCGGATTTTCAGAAGGGCAAGTGCATGCTCTCACCTCCAGCGTACCTGAAAGAGAGGTAGAGCTTAGTTTATCTTTTTGATCATCCTGTTAGTACTCTTTTTTATTTTAGCGCTTCACATTCATTTATATCTGCTTCCATAGTTGAGTCTAGTAGAAGATCCCATTATTGTCTCAAATTCAATTTGTGGTTTGGTTCATTTATCTTTGGTTTGTAAGGATTTGAGAATAGCTATATTAAGCATTGAGTCTAAGTGTAATACTTATGTTTTTAGTTTCATGGACCATGGGTTGATTCTAGGCATGGGTTGGTTAGCTAGTAATTGTGAAAGGAGGGTAGTTAGACTTTTTACTTGCCTCGGGAATATCCTTGAGATTTCGTGCGATCCTGAGGGGATCAGTTAGGCTTAGCTACCTAAAATCACTTGATGCATCTATCGACGATTTGCGATCAGTTAGAATAGTCCATGAATACGCAAATGTTTTTTTTATTAGGTTAGGGATTTTCCCCCTAAAACTCGAGATAGACTTCCGTATATATCTAGTTGACAATGCAAAGCCAGTTATGTGATCAACGATAGTTTTGGGGCAAGATTGGCAAGGATAGCTAGAGCCCGTTAAGTGCTCAATTGTTTGGTTGTTTTGCAAGTATCATCTCACATAGATCGTCCAAATTCGGAGGAGGTATTCCTTGGGTGCTTTTCTGATATTGGTTTAGGCCTTTGGGGCTTGTACTTGAGAGATGTCTATTTCGAGTAGGATGGTTTGCATGAGAAATAAATGGTTGTGGCAGGCGCCCCAAATAAGACTGACCTTAAGAGAGGTAAAAAATACATAGCAACCTTTAACTTTAGACCCTCAGATTTGTGACATGATGGATAAGCTAAGTAGAGGAAAGACCTCTAATCATCCTAGTATATACACTTGGTGACATGGTTAGCATCTATTTAATTTCAAGAGATAGTTCTAGGAATATTAGCATGACACAACAGAAGTTGTAGTGCCGAGTATGCTAGAAGGAGAAGAGGTGGAACGAGAGGCGACTTATATTTGGGAAATAGAAATTAAGGAGCTACGCAATCGTGAAGTCAAGACAGTCAGAGCATAATGAAGCGAAGCTCAAGAAGATGCGACTTAGAAGACTGAAGACTAGATACGTGCATCATACCCTTTTTCTTGAGGGTATATCCTTGATCTCTTTTTCTAGGAATTCTATGCATGTTTGTTTTTATCTTTTTAGGTATATCCTCTAGGTCATATCTTCAATCCTTAGGTATAAGCCAATGGATGTAAACATGTGTCTGAAACATGTTATGATTGGTGGTTGCAAGTGGTTGCTCGTGGATGCATATACACACATTAGGCACTAGATCGGCTCAGTCACTTTCATATTGCATATGCATGAGTGAATTTTTATATATATGAACTGAAACTTGATGCGTTATTATATGGATGTTGCATTTGTATGAATGATTGTGTACTCATGTAGAAGTTATAAAGTACAATGAGGAATAATTGCATACATGATGGACTCACGGCACTGACATAATTCGCATTGAGGAGGTCAACTAAATCAGTAGACCGCCTGATTTTGCATTAGATAAGGACATGTACACACACTATGCATATGATCATGAAAGCATTAGAAATCTTTTCAAGTACAATGGATGCCTGTGATTGAATGGTTGAGTAGATGGATGTTGGATGTTAGGATATGCATTCTTCTTAACTTAGAGATTTCGGGGACGAAATCCTTTAAGGGGGGAGTATGTAACACCCCGTATTTTCTGAGAATAATAAAAGAACAAATTAAAGTATACTTAATTTTTAAAGTGAGAATTAAGGGAAATGGGTTGCTCCATTGCATTCATCTTGGAATTCTACTTGGGATAGAGTCCAAGTTTTCATAAATCGGACTTCGTATGAAGGAGTTATGGCCTTCGGAAGATTCAAGAGAAATTCAGAAAATTAAATACCAAGGCAGGTGGACCTGGGGGTCGACCTACATCAGGCCAGGTCGACCAGGGGGTCGACCATGGGGTCGACCTCCCTTATACAGGTCGACCAGGGGTCGACCTACCCCCCTCACCCAGATCCAATTCTGAGACGATTCTGGCTTTTTCTAACCTATTGCTGAGTCACTAGGGCTTAGGTGCCAACTCTGGATAACTCTATCTAGTCTGGACGGTTGTGATTGCTCCTAAAATGATCTAACAGCTCACATAAGAATAAACTTCTATAAAAGCAACCCTAAATCACAAAAATTCATTCCAAGGAGCCACCATGCTTCCATGACTGTTCTAGCCCAGCCACCATTTCTTCTTCAATTAGAAAGCGAGTCAAAATCTTCGAATCAAAACTAACTTAGAGAAATTGATAGTCTTCTTCAAGGGATTGCTTTTCAAATTCAGAAAATAGATCCTAGAAAACAAGACTTTCTTTTCTTTGTAAGTCCTGTTATTATTTAGATGTAAACGATTAAAAGTTATGATTTGTAATAAAATGGAAACAAGCGTTATTCCTAGTTGTAAGATATGATGATGCTAATTCATGCCTATTCTTGTAACGATTCTATCGTATATGCTTAAGAGATTATTGTGGTTATTATGTTGGTGTTAAACCAATCATGTATTATGTAAAGTTTGGTGATTTATTCATGTTATATTACATGCAAGTTGTTAGGCTATGTGGTTATTATGTTGATATAAACCAATCATGTAAAATTGGTGATTCATTCATGTTATGTTACATGCAAGTTGTTAGGCTATGTGGTTATTATGTTGATATAAACCAATCATGTAAAATTGGTGATTCATTCATGTTATGTTACATGTAAGTTGTTAGGCTATGTGGTTATTATGCTGATGTAAACCAATCACGTAAAATTGGTGATTCATTCATGTTATGTTACATGCAAATTATTAGGCCAAGAAATGTATTATGTTTAGATTTACATTTAGATCTCTGAAAATTGGATCCAAGATTAAAGTTCATATTTACATGCCTTTGTTTAACTTGTGTAAAACCATATGCTTAAGATTCATGTTTGTTGGATCCAAAATAAAAGTCCATATTTACATGTTTAGTTGAACCCGTGTAATTCCATATGTTTAAGATTCATGTTTATTAGATCCAAGTTAATAACTTCACATTCACATGTTTAGTTGAACTTGTGTAATTCTATATGTTAAGGTTTATGTTTATTGGACCCAAAATAAAAGTTTACATTTACACGCGTAGTTGGATTCGGGTAATTTCATATGCTTAAGACTTATGTTAATTGGATCCAAAAATGCAAGTTCATTGTTTTATGCCAAAATTTATATGACACATGTTTAGTTAGATCCTTATTATGTTGTATTAATGGCACATGTTCCTTCTTTTCCTTTTGTATATAAGTTAGGCTAAGTTACGAGCCTAACATTCTATGTGAATTTTGCGAACGTATGACGGGGGTAACGTTGGGGAAAAATCTTTAATTTATATTATTGGCATAATTTGGCCCATAAATATATGAATGATTAGTGGCATAAAAATGGTATAATTTATATACCAAAAATCTTAAATATGATTTAGAGGAAAAATCGGGCATGGCTTGAATGGAAATAATTATGGAAAATTTACATATAAATATGAAAAGTAAATATGTAAATTAAGTAAAAGACGAACATGCCTAACCCGAGGTTAGATTGAGTTATTGTGTAAAACTGCCCGGAACAGCCCGGCACATTCAGTAACCACAACAACACCTATCTAATGTGAGAGGTTAGGGCATCATGCCTAAGGAAAACCCAAGGTTAGATTGAGTTATGGTGTAAAACTTCCCGGAACTGCCCGACACATCTAGTAACCGCAACAACACATATCTAATGTGAGAGGTTGGTGCATTAATAAATCAATTAATGCTAATATAACAAGATGAATGGCTAGGGTTAAGTTAAAAAGAAACTCTTAACCGGTATAGCATGATAAATGGGTAGGGTTAAGTTAATAAGAAAGACTTAACCAATATAACTTGATTTGTGGTAAGGTTAAGCTAAAACAAGAGGGCAACACTTAACCAATATAACTTGATTTGTGGTAAGGTTAAGTTAACACGAGAGGGCAACATTTAACCAATATAACTTGATTTGTGTTAGGGTTAAGTTAACACAAGAAGGCAACACTTAACCAAAGTAACATGACAAGTAGGTGGGTTAAGTTAACTTGAATTGATTGATGACACTTAACCAATACAACATGATGAACACGTGGGGCTAAGTTAACAGGAAACACTTGATCAATATAACTTGATGGACGAACGGGGTTAAGTTGATAGGAAACACTTAACCAATCCAACATGATAAGTGAGGAGGGTCAAGAAACACTTAACCAACATGACATGATGAATGGGTGTGTTAAGTTAACATGAATGGACAACACTTAACTAATATGGCATAATGTGCAGGAGGGTTAAGTACATATGAAATTGGGTGGGTAGTATTAGTAAATATAGGCCCACAAACTTAACCTTTAAATAAACATGCTTGAATCAGTGGGAGGGTTAAGTACACATCGGTTTGGTGGGTAATTTTAGTAAATATAGGCCCACAAACTTAACCAGTAGGAAACCCTAGTAATGAGGACCCATTTCAGCAGTAACCCACATAGACGTATCATGGTACCCTGAACTAGGCAGGGTGGGGCACGATTACTGGGCTGATTATAAGCGGTCAAAACAGCGGCAGGGGGTACATCAGTGTAGGTTCCGATGGTTTACGAGCGTGCACGTACTATGGAGTGGGAAAAAAAGCAGGCATTGGGTACCAGTAGTTATACACTGTGCATCTTGAATCGTGTCGGGTTGCTATCATAAGGATTGATACACCTTATGGTGGGACCAGCACAGGGTATATACACGCAAGAGAGGGCCGACTGACACAGACACAAGAGAAATTAATACAAGTAGGGAGCCGATCGATAGGGTAGTAAGGGTACATCTAATACATTCATGGCAACTAGGCAGATTGAGGAGGAATCCTCATAATAGATGTACACTTAAAGGCTACCACAATTGCGGGGATTGGGATCACATTATCATATTATCATTTTATACAGATTACTAGTTGGGACACTAGTTAGGTGGTGCAGAGATGTAGAAATAAGAATAACAAGGTAGTAGCGAAGAAGTGAAAGAGTAGAAGCGCATTCATTTTATCTTGCCTTGTCATATCTTGTGCTAATCTTATGTTATCTTGTTGTCCTTGTTATCACGGTATTGTCTTATATTCAGTCTTATTATCTTATTTCTAGGGTGCTGTCCTAGGTTCAGTTTATTCATGTCATAATCCTTTTTCTTGTTTACATGCTAAATAGTCACTGGACTTACCAGATTTATGTCTGACCTAGTTTTGTTTCGCCTCTTTTCTTCCATTTCCTCCCCCCTCCCCCCCCCCCCCCCCCGCCCCCGGTTCATGGGAGGAAATGTTACCTCTTAGCTCAGTTTTCTTTCCAAGCTCGAAGATAGTCGATGTATTGCTTTGGACTCTCTCTTCCACTACTATGGCTGGTTCATGCTTTATTGGGGAATATCATTGTTATTTTTATGCTTCTTTTATATTTGGAAGTTTTTAAAATCAAGACAGAAGTTCTATGTATTAATTTTAAGTGTGATTGAGACAACTGTTGTAAATGCTTGACTGAACCACATTGTTTATAAAATGACTTTATTTTCTGCTGCTTTATTTGTCTGTCTTGTAATTTATCTGCATCTTTTACCTAAAATGCTCCATCGAAGTTAAGGCATTTCCCTTGTGAGTGACCTTAATGGAGGTGGGGTGTTTTAGCAAGTACAATCAATGATTTCTCTCAATCTCATAATTACAATGATGATTCACTTAGTAATTTCGTGGTAATACTGATAAGAAAGTAATAGAGGAGCAACAGTAGTGATAACAACACTCAGAATTGCCAAAAGATTCTGAAAAATGCCATGCATGGGACTATTTGTAGGTGATATTCGCAGGCGGTTCGTGAAGACATGTGGCACGGGTCCCGAGAATCTCGTACTGGTTTGTGGCTTGATGGTGAAATGGTCAATATGACGGTTGTGGACAGGTATCATCAGATCCTGAATTTGCGGGTCGTGGAGGATCCGATCGTGGCTGCCATTTTTTGAGTTAGCGGTCGGGTCGTGGTAGTCCCTCACGAACGTGTCATGATGCCTCTTCAACGAGCGGGACGTGGATGCAATAGTGAGCCGGAAGGGAATTCAGTATCACGATCCACTGGTCTTCGGGGTTCACGAACCGGACTTGTCTTGGATACATGTATCTTTATCCATCCGGAGGTAAGTCTTCGTATTTTTCGTGGCTTGACTCAAAAGTTAGCCAACAACAATCAAATCGTATTATCATATTGGAAATTGGGTTTCCATCATGAGTCGAGGCTAGAGATGGCTCATCCCGATTCGAGACACTCTAGCAAATGCCTCAGGATCCCCGCAGTGGACCCTTGGATATTTAGGGTCAGTCCACACATACTGTAGTGGATTAGTTATTCCTGAACACACGTTTTCCGATCCTATCGGACCTATCACTTGGTACCAAAAAGATATACATTTAACAGAAATCAATCGACATAGAATGAAATCCAATGTTAGACACACATCCATTTACATGTCCGTTCTAGATCAGAATGAAACCGGAGACACCTTATTCCTCATTCCATATGTCTAATACGGAAGAGAGGTCCTCGCATGTCCAGACAATCAATAAGTACGTTAGGACAACTACCACTATAACCCCTTCCTGGGAGCTAACCAATCTAGGGCATCAGTAGTCATCCATTCGATGTGAAGATCGCCGGTTTTCAACCATCATCTTCAGTATCTTTGATTTTTAGACGTCGTGTAATTATTTGAAATGAAATTTAACTCGGCCTTCTCAAATATATATAATCCAAATCAGTTCTTTTCTTAGTCAAACTCAATTCAATTTTATAGATTAATGTCAAGTGAATCTAACTGTACATGTTACTTTATAAACTAGGGGAAATTTGTTTATTTCCACTCCACATCATTTATAATATTTTATAATGATTTATCGCTATTTTTATTTATATAAAAATAGCCCATTTAATTCGAGTGACGTTTTAGGTCATTACGCGGCCCTGGCGCTGTTTTTATTTAGATTTGAATTACATATTTCTCAAAATCTAACTGTTGGATCTTAACAAATTTAATATCGTTGGAAATATCTTTCCAAAGCGAACCCAATGGTTCCAGTTTCGGGAAAATCCGACGGTCGGGTCTCCTGGTATAATCGTTCAAAATTACGATTCCAAAATGCGAACTACTGCACTCAATTTGCTTTATTTAAATTTATATATATATATAACTCGTTTTTATTTCATTACATGTAAATTTTGTGCACTTCACATTCATGTTAAAAAAAATATATTTTAAATAAACAAAAATATTTCATTACACGTAAATTTTGTACGCTTCACATACACATATTAAAAAGAATATTTTTAATGAACAAACATATTTTATTACATGTAAATTTTGTACGCTTCAAATACATATGTTAAAAAGAATATTTTAAATAAACAAACATATTTCATTACATGTAAGTTTTGTACGCTTCAAATACACATGTTAAAAAGAATATTTTTAATGAATAAACATATTTCATTACATGTAAATTTTGTACGCTTCAAATACACATGTTAAAAAGAATATTTTTAATGAACAAACATATTTCATTACATGTAAATTTTGTACACTTCAAATAAATATGTTAAAAAGAATATTTTTAATACACACAAACATTCATTTCAACACATGACTATTTAATTCACTTCATTAACATGTTAAATACAATATTTTTATCAAAACAAAAATATAATTCAACATATGACTGTTTTTATCATTTCAGTAACATGTTAAAGAAGACATTTTTATCTAACAAAATGTAATTCAACATATAATTCTTTTATTCTTCACTAACATGTTAAAGATGACATTTTTATCTAACAAAAATGTATTTCAACATATGTCTATTTTATTCATTTCACATACATGATAAAAATGATAACAAAAATGTGTTTCAACCTGTTTCTATTTTATTCATTTCACATACATGATAAAAATGTTATTTTTATCGAACAAAAATGTATTTCAACATGTGATTATTTTATTCATTTCACATACATGATAAAAATGATATTTTTATCTAACAAAAATGTATTTCAACATGTGTCTATTTTATTCATTTCACATACATGATAAAAATGATATTTTTATCTAACAAAAATGTATTTCAACATGTGTCTATTTTATTCCTTTCACATACATGATAAAAATGATATTTTTATCTAATAAAAATACAATTCAACATATGATTATTTTATTCTTCACTAACCTGTTAAAGATGACATTTTTATCTAACAAAAATGTAATTCAACATATGATTCTTTTTATCACTTCACTAACATATAAAAGATTACATTTTTATCTAACAAAATTGTAATTCAACATATGATTCTTTTTATTACTTCATTAACATGTAAAAGATGATATTTTTAACTAACAAAAATGTATTTCAACATGTAATTCTTTTTATTACTTCATCGACATGTAAAAGATGACATTTTTATTGGTTTATACATACAATAAAAATGTGATTTTTATTGTTAAAACATTTTATTTCAAACATGAATATTTTTAGTGATTCATACATAAGCTAAAAATTATTATTTTTTTAATCCAACTAATGAATATTTCATGAGGATTTTATCTATCGCATATATAATCTAAAAATCATATTTTTATCTAATTAATGAATATTCCATTTCATAAGAATTTTTTATATCGCATATATAATCTAAAAATCATATTTTTATCTAACTAATGAATATTTCGTTTCATGAGAATTTTACATATCGCATATATAATCTAAAAATCATATTTTTATCTAACTAATGAATATTCCATTTCATGAGAATTTCATATATCGCATATATAATCTAAAAATCATATTTTTATCTAACTAATGGATATTCAGTTTCATGAGAATTTTATATATCACATATATAATCTAAAAATCATATTTTTATCTAATTTTTATCTAACTAATGAATATTCCATTTCATGAGAATTTTATATACCGCATATATAATCTAAAAAAACATATTTTTATCGAACTAATGAATATTCCATTTCATGAGAATTTTATATATCGCATATATAATCTATTTTCCATTTTTATGTGAGTTTAGATATCTCACATAATAGGGTATGAGAAATACATCAAGACAACATGATGAACATTAGCATTAACATGGTAACAAAGACACAATGATAACAGTAAATTGATAGCAAAGAGGAAACAACAAAAGACAACTAATAAACATGGCATAAACACCAAACAATGCATTAACCATTATATTTCAATTTGCATTGATGTTGAAAAACTTACATAAAGTAAATCGTGAGACAACTCACCTTGCGTGGATATGATGAATACAAGAAACAAGCGACCAATCTTAAGCAACGAATTTGAAATTGAGAATATTTTATTTTTGGGAAGGAGGATGGACAAAATTTTTAAGAAGAAGAGGATACATGAAGTTTAGGGAAGAGGAGGCTGATAAAGTTGAAAGGAATTTAGGTTTACATACTTTTTTATGTGGAGAGGAGAAAGAAGATCTAAAATTTATAGAAGATAATTGTAGAGAAGAAAAAAAAATGAGAAAGGAAATTGAAAAGGATACGTGATTTATTCCTCACTTGTGTCTCTTTATATGTTGTATGTCACAAGGGTAATAAATTGGCTGAGGTGGTGTATTTATTTCTCATTTAAATTTCAAAAGTAAGTCACAGTGAGAAAGAGAATAAACAGAAAGAAATGAATGCATAATTAATGAAAACAATGGAGTAAAGAGAAAGGAGGCGGTGGATTTGAGGAAAGTAGAAAAGAAAGATGAAAGAAAAACAAATTTGCGTGAAATGTGAGTAGAGAAATGTTGTGCATTATTTATTTTTTTCCAAAAAAAAAATATTTAGTAGGAAAACGTGACATTAATTGAGAAGCTACAGAGATAGAAATGGAACGGGGTAGAAAAGGTGAAGAAAGAAATATCATGAGATATTTAGGAAAGGGTAATTAAAAAGGAATGCGTCAAATATGACGGAGTGGAATAGTGCAATATTAAGGAAGTAATCAGGAGGACACTGAAAATGAATGCAGCTATTCACATTTCAAAATAAATAAATTAACGAACGTTACACTTTGAATAGACAAGGAAAGTATTAAAGCGGATGGCTAAAGATATACACATGTATGTTGTCATAACTTATTTCTTTTAGAATATACATATTATTTTAAATTAACCTATCAGCATATATTAATAAATCTCAGTAATAACATCATAATTTTATTTAAAAACCTTTATATATTCAATAATTTAATTTAAAAATGGAACTTTTAAATTCTGACCCATTTTCTAACAAAATTCCCTTAAAATAAATTTTTAAAATGGTTTTGATTTTCCGGGTTGTTACAATCTACCCCACTTAAAACTTTTCGTCCCCGAAAAGGAACGGAGCTGAAAGTTGTTTAACTAAATAACTCAACTTTCATTCTTTTATTGGTTTCAATAAATTTATTAGTTGAACTAATAATCACACAACACAATCATCAATCAATTAGTTGATTAGCTTTTCAAATATATATAACTTTTATATATTCAAAAAAAATCATATTTCCTAAGATCAGATTATATATATAATCACAAATAGGTTAATTATAAACTTGTCACTCTCAACTCATTCTAGGGCATTTCTAACCCCATCTCTAACGAGTATCTCATTTTAGGATGCTATTGATCCTATCTCTAATGAGTTTTCTTTTATAGGACATTACTAATCCTACCTCTGATGAGTCTTTTGTTCAGTTCTAATGAGTTGTACCCCAAAGATTTGAGTTAACACAAAGCTTTGATACCAATGTAACGATACGGATTTCGCTCAGACCTAATCGATCGCTAAATCGACCAAGATCGTTCGAAGCTCGGATATACTAATTCTAGGCATACAACACATCAGAACAAATAACAGAAGACTTTTATAAAACATCATAATAATGTTACATCAGAGTACAGAATATATCAGAGTACATCGAAAAATAATACTATAGCGGAAGATTAATTTACAATAAATTTAATAAAATGCAGTGGAACCAATAAGTAACGCAGCGGAACCTTTATCAATGCTCTGGACACAGCTTTAAGCTTCAATCCAGAATCCTGCGCAATAAATAAATATCTGCAAAACAAACCATTCGACTGCTCGTGTGGAAATAGGGGCACCCGAGTTTGCAAGTGAAACATACTACGAGTCAGTCATGGGACTGGTATGAGAAATCTACTTAACTTATTTAATAATAAGGCTAATCACATGACCACGCCACTAACGCGAAATGGGATTCTCCATTGGATTGCCAGTGCATAAATAGAGTAAAACAATTAAACAACGCAGTGCTTTTTAGAAAAATGAAGCCATTATAAGACTCAAGTCCCATCACACAATGCAACGCAAACCAAAGGATAGAGTTTTACCTTATAATGGCCAAATATGTTTGATACGAATAAAATAAAAATCATTTGATATTATTATTAGTGTCTAGTCAGTTTAAAACACTTTTCAATATAAATGTGTCAGTCCTAGATGGCATAGTACCTCATCCTACTATGTCGCCATATATAGGTTTACAATCAAATCTGTATTGTCGTATTGGAAATTAGGTTTCTATCATGAGTCGAGGCTAGGGATGGCTCCTCCCGATTTGAGACACTCTAGCAAATGCTTCAAGATCCCCCGTAGTGGACCCTTGGATCTTCAAGGCCGGTGCACACATAGTTTAGTGGATTAGTTATTCCTGAACACACGTTTCCCGGTCCTATCGAACCTATCACTTGGCTAGTAGCGACCAATATCCGAGGCGCCTCGCAATCCATCATCCACATAAGTAAAAATGTCTGGGCTCTATACCATGACACCATTTCTGGCTAGAAAGAAACATCGTGCACTCCCTGCAGTCACGATCCTGTTTTTGACTCATACCGGGGTGTGAGGTTCGCGAAGTAATGCTATACACAAAGCTATGCTAATTAAAGCTGTGCTTTGACCATCAACCACAAGGCTTTGATTTTCAACAAAAGCCTTGATCATTTGCATCTTAGCATGCCATATTGACAATCCACACCATGCGACTGATGTTTATCAATATATAACCTCTAAGCTCCTACGACTCAGAGAAGGGGGTTAAGCAAGAGAAAAAAAAGTTCTCCTCCACCAAACAGATATATATATTTAATAGAAATTGATCGACCCAGAATGAAATCCAATGTCAGGCACACATCCATTTACAAGTCCATTCTGGGTCTGAACGAAACCGGAGACACTTTATTCCTCGTTCCATATGTCCAATACGGAAGAGAGATCCTCACATGTCCGGACAATCAACAAGTACGTCCGGACAACTACCACTATAACCCCTTCCTAAGAGCTAACCAATTCAGGGCATCAGTAGTCATCCATTCGATGTGAAGATCGTCGGTCTTCAGCCACCGTCTTTAGTATCTTCGACTTTTAGCCGTCGCGTAATTATTTAAAATGAGATTTAACTTGGACTTTTCAAATAATTATCGAATATATGTAATCCAAATCAGTTCTTTTCTTGGTCAAACTCAATTCAATTTTATAAATTAATGTCAAATGAATCTAACCGTCCATATTACTTTATAAACCAAGGGAAATTGGTATATTTCCACTCCATATCGTTTATAATATTTTAAAATGATTTATCTCTATTTTTATTTATATAAAAATAGCCCATTTAATTCGAATGACGTTTCAGGTCATTACGCGACCTTGGCGCTGTTTCTATTCAGATTTGAATTACACATTTCTCAAAATCTAACCGTTGAATCTTAACAAATTTAATATTGTTGGAAAGATCTTTTCAAAGTGAACCCAACGGTTCTAGTTTTGGGAAAATCCGACGGTCGGATCTCTCAATATAATCGTTCAAAATTACGATTCTAAAATGCGAACTACCGCACGCAATTTGCTTTATTTTAATTTATATATATACATACATACATATATATATATATATATGTATGTATGTATGTATGTATGTATGTATAACTCGTTTTTATTTTATTTCATGTAAATTTTGTACACTTCACATTCACGTTAAAAAGAATATTTTTAATAAGCAAAAATATTTCATTACACAAATTTTGTACGCTTCACTTACACATGTTAAAAAGAATATTTTTAATGAACAAACATATTTCATTACATGTACATTTTGTACGCTTCAAATACATATGTTAAAAAGAATATTTTTAATGAACAAACATATTTCATTACATGTAAATTTTGCACGCTTCAAATACACATGTTAAAAAGAATATTTTTAATGAATAAACATATTTCATTATATGTAAATTTTGTACGCTTCAAATACACATGTTAAAAAGAATATGTTTAATGAACAAACATATTCCATTATATGTAAATTTTGTACGCTTCAAATACATATGTTAAAAAGAATATTTTTAATACACACAAGCATTCATTTCAACACATGACTTTTTAATTCGCTTCATTAACATGTTAAAAACAATATTTTTATCAAAACAAAAATATAATTCAACCTATGACTATTTTTATCACTTCATTAACATGTTAAAATGACGTTTTTATCTAACAAAATATAATTCAACATATGATTGTTTCATTCTTCACTAACATGTTAAAGATGACATTTTTATCAAACAAAAATGTATTTCAACATATGTCTATTTTATTCATTTCGCATACATGATAAAAATGATATTTTTATCTAAGAAAAATGTATTTGAACATGTGTCTATTTTATTCATTTCACATACATGATAAAAATGATATTTTTATCCAACAAAAATGTATTTCAACATGTGTCTATTTTATTCATTTCGCTTACATGATAAAAATGATACTTTTATCTAACAAAAATGTATTTCAACATGTGTCTATTTTATTCATTTCACATACATGATAAAAATGGTATTTTTATCTAACTAAAATGTATTTCAACATGTGTCTATTTTATTCATTTCACATACATGATAAAAATGATATTTTTATCTAACAAAAATACAATTCAACATATGATTATTTTATTCTTTACTAACATGTTAAAGATGACATTTTTATCTAACAAAAATGTAATTCAACATATGATTTTTTTTATTACTTCATTAACATGTAAAAGATGACATTTTTATCTAACAAAAATATAATTCAACATATGATTCTTTTTATTACTTCATTAACATGTAAAAGATGATATTTTTATCTAACAAAAATGTATTTCAACATGTGATTTTTTTTATTACTTCATCAGCATGTAAAAGATGACATTTTAATTGGTTTTACGTCCAATAAAATTTTGATTTTTATTATTAAAACATTTTATTTCAAACATGAATATTTTTAAGGATTCATACATAAGCTAAAAATCATATTTTTTTTTTATCCAACTAATGAATATTTCATTTCATGATAATTTTATATATCGCATATATAATCTAAAAATCATATTTTTATCTAACTAATGAATATTCCATTTCATGAGAATTTTATATATCCCATATATAATCTAAAAATCATATTTTTATCTAACTAATGAATATTCTATTTCATGAGAATTTTATATATCGCATATATAATCTAAAAATCAAATGTTTATCTAACTAATGAATATTCCATTTCATGAGAATTTTATATATCGCATATATAATCTAAAAATCATATTTTTATCTAACTAATGAATATTCCATTTCATGAGAATTTTATATATCGCATATATAATCTAAAAATCATATTTTTATCTAACTAATGAATATTCCATTTCATGAGAATTTTATATATCGCATATATAATCCATTTTCCATTTTCATGTGAGTTTAGAAATCTCATATAATAGGGTATGAGAAATACATCAAGACAACATGATGAACATTAGCATTAACATACAATGATAACAGTAAATTGATAACAAAGAGGCAACAACAAAAGACAACCAATAAACATGGCATAAACACCAAACAAAGCATCTACCATTATATTTCAATTTGCATTGATGTTGAAAAAGTTACATGACGTAAATCGTGAGATAACTCACCTTGCGTGGTTATGATGAATACAAGAAATAAGCGACCAATCTTAAGTAGCGAATTTGACAAATTTGAAATTGAGAATCCTTTATTTTTGGGAAGGAGGATGGACAAAAATTTTAAGAAGAAGAGGATACCATGAAGTTTACGGAAGAGGAGGCTGATAAAGTTGACAAGAATTTAGGTTTACTTAATTTTTTTATGTGGAGAGGAGAAAGAAGGACTAAAATTTATAGAAAATAATCGTAGAGAAGAAAAAAAAGAATGAGGAAGGAAATTGAAAAGGATACGTGATTTATTCCTCACTTGTGTCTCTTCATATGTTGTATGTCACAAAGGAAATAAATTGGCTGAGGTGGCATATTTATTTCTCATTTAAATTTCAAAAGTAAGTCACAGTGAGAAAGAGAATAAACGGAAAGAAATGAATGCATAATTAATGAAAACAATGGAATAGAGAGAAAGGAGGCGGTGAATTTGAGGAAAGTAGAAAAGAAAGATGAAAGAAAAATAAATTTGCATTAAATGTGAATAGAGAAATGTTACCCATTATTTATTTATTTTTCCAAAAAAATATATTTAATAGGAAAACGTGACATTAATTGAGAAGTTGCAAGAGACAAAAATGGAACTGGGTAGAATAGGCGAAGAAAGAAATATCATGAGATATTTAGGAAAGGGTAATTAAAAAGGAATGCGTCAATTTTGACGGAGTGGAATAGTGTAGTATTAAGGAAGTAATCAGGAGGACACTGAAAATGAATACAGCTATTCACATTTCAAAATAAATTAATTAACGAACGTTACATCTTGAATAGACAAGGAAAGTATTAAAACAGATAGCTAAAGATATACATATGTATGTTGTCATAATTTATTTCATTTAGAATCTACAAATTATTTTAACTCAACCACTATTTCACCGGATCAATTGGACGATATCGAGGTTAAACCTGAGGCGGTTGGGAACCGCAGGTCTATGTGTATTGTTGGGAACGATACGTAGCAGCTTCGAAGGAAGGGGGTGAAACTAGTCAAGGTTCAGTGGGGTGATGATGAGGAAGACTGTACTTGGGAAACAGAGGAGAACATAAGGATGAAGTATCCAGAACTCTTTGCCTCATGCTAGGATAAGCTTGTTGTGTTGTTTTGTATGTTTTATTGTTGTGTTAATGATTGGTAGGCATGCGGGATCCTTTGTATGTTTTGGATTAAGGAATTTCGGGGACGAAATTTCTTAAGGAGGGGAGAATGTAACGACCCGCATTCTACGAATCGGAGGATCATAGAATATTTATTTCTTTCTCGTAAGGAGTCATATGGTCGTGTGACATTAGGGGACAACTATTGGGGTCATTTCCCATGTTCATGATTTTTGCCATTTTTGAATGACCGTTTTGCCCCTAGCTGATCTTGTTTTGGCCATAACTTTTGATTGAAAAGGAGTTTTGACCTGAAACCACTTCCATTAGATCCAGATGATGATTTACCTTTCCGTAGAGTGGTTTTATGTGAAAAACGGACTTACCGTTCGGGAGATATGGACGAATTAATGTTTAGAAGGTGAAAAACTGCTTAACCGGGCCAAATGAGGTGATTAGTGAATGGGCCCATAACCCATTTTGGGATTAGGGTTATGGGGAGTCTGAAATGAGTTAGGTTTTCATTCTATTTCAGTTTTCTAGCCGCCATTTACCTCTTAGAAACCTAACCATGGCCTCCACCTTCTAATTTCATCCCAAATCGCTCTCTAATTAAGGTTTAAGCTTAGCAACATCAAATCAAGGAGAAATAGCACCATTTCAGAGTTAGAGTCGCTGTTAGATATTGATATTCGCCCAAATCGGAGGAGTTTCAGTTTTGATAATTTATTTGTGGCCAAGGTGAGTGATTTGCATAGTTCCTCACTAATTATGGTTAATTAACGGTAATTAGTGTTAATTAGCGAATTTAAGCATAATTAAATTCTGGAAAAATGTTTAGAAATTCTTAAACACCGTTTTAGACCTCTGTTGGAAGTTTGGGTTAATTTGGTTAAGTTTTGCTAATCCTATCGTTAGATTTGCTTAAACATGCTTAAGGGGAAAATATGGATTTTGGGTAGGTTTGATCCATTTTGACATACCAAATTGTTGTTTTGGTGTTTATGGTCAATTTTATATGTTGCTATGACTGTATGGTATGCTTTGTGATTGATTAAAATAGTTAGAATAGTTGAAAACGCCGTCGTATGGCGTAAAACAGTCGTAGGAGGAGTTACAGGAATTTGACCCGAACTGGATCGGATCGGTGGAGGCCGACCCGACCCGCCCGTGAAGAACCCCCTTCCCACGAATTGCTGGTGGAACCAAGAAGCTTGATGGCGACGACCTGACCCGTTCCTGCTCAAGTACCATGAATGGATCAGCTGAAGGACGAGTACCACAACCCGACCCGGAGAGGTTGCCACGAACCACTGATGGACCTCCGACCCGAACCGCTCGTGACAAGGAAACCACGAACCGATGCTTGGAGCCACGACCTGGAGTCACGATCCGAAGCAATGAAGGGACACGACCCGAACCCAATGGGTGTCCACGACCCGATCCAATGGAAGGAGAACGAACTGAAACGCAGTGGACTGGAGCCCACGATCCGAACCAGAATGGTGACTGCGAACCAAACCAAGAAGCTTGGACGCGAGGCATGATTTATGAACAAATAAAGACCGATCCGGATGATGACCAAACCCCGAGATGCAAAGGTAGTCAAAATGGGTAGCAGAACTCAGGATCCAGTTGGTTCCCAACAAGTTAACTTCATGATTAGACTTTGCTGCGGGACGTATGCAAAGGGGTTATCGACGTCTATAGCTTTGATTCACCACTGAGAGACGAATATTGTCTACGGATCAGTGCAGTGAAGTCATCATGGCTTCATGGGGCAGAGTGATCATAGTATGGCTATGAGCCAGTGCAGTGGAGTTGTTATGACTCCATGGGGGCAGAGTGGACATAGCAAAGGATTAGTGGCTATTGATCAGTGTAGTGGAGTCACTGTGACTCCATGGGGTAGAGTGATCATAGCAAGAATTTGGGTGATCAAAGCGGTGGATATCGTATGCTTTATGCACTGAGTGTGAGATGTGAGGATGGTTGCTATGCTTGATTGTTTGCCATCACTATGACATGCACACCCCCACCCCCATATCCTTTACACCATATGTTAGTCGCACCTTAGAATATTGTACGGTATATTGTGCTAACTCTTTGGTTGCAGGTCCAGGTTCAGGTATGGTTTAGTATACCTGTTATTGTTCTGTTTTGTTGCTTATCGCTCATACCAGACTTTTTTCTGACCCAGAGTTTTATATCTCTTCTTATTACTCTAGGTGCTCCTAAACAAGCAGACTAGAGACAGGTTAGCTGGTTATGCGTGAGTAGCTGATCCGGAGACGAGCTGGAGGCTCCTACATATTATCTACATATATTATCCCTATGTTGTTGATGGTCACTGTTTTGGGCATTAGTAGTGTACCTTTCCTTTCTTTTGCTTTAGAGACAGTATTTTGAAGTTGTAATAATGGTTATGGATCATAAGCTGTATTTTGGATTTCTGTTGCTATGATGATTATGGTTTAGTTTTCAGGTTATGCACTGTCTCGCATGTTTTATGTCAAGTATGTTATTATTATATTTTATTCCATGCGCTGTGAGACATTCTACAGGTTCCTTGTTACTTCAAATTCCTTTCTTTTCCTTTCTTTGGCGACCATCCCGTGCTAGTCGGGCATTTGTACAGCGCACTTTCATTGGAAATGTCGGCTGGTGCGGGGCGGGCCATCAGATCACCTACCTAATAATAAACAACAATTTCGAAAAGAAAGTATGCGCGGGTAGGTGTTTTGGGTATCGGAAATTCCAACGAGAATGGTGAACGTGGATTGTGATTTAGGGTATCAAAATACCAACGAGAAAATAAAAATGAATTCAAACCGCTCTCTTCTTTTCTCAGTAAACAAATTCTGTTCTCAGTAAACAAATACTGCACTCAATGCCTCTAGCTAGTTCAAAATCAGATTTGGTAACGGATCTCGAATCGGTTCAAAATCTCAAATCAGATTTGCGAGCAGATTGGAATCTCAACCAAGTGGGGTGCGAAAGAAGTACGGGTTTTATTGAAGAGTTGCGGTTGTAGAAGAGTTTGCGGTAGGATTTGGTTGTTGCCTGACGAGGAATTCGAACGAGGGATTTTGAAGTTCTTGTAGATGGTGCAGTTGTTGCCTGAATTCGAGCTGTTGTAGATGGTGTATGCAGGTGTTTAGTGGAAGGGAGAGTAGGGGTTTGTTTGTTTGTTTCAGGAGATTTGATGGATGGCTTTGGTTTAAGGGTGAACTGAAATTTGACGTTGAAGGAGAGGTTAGTCTGAATGTGTCTTGGAGAGGAAGGTGCCAGCGACAGTTTGGGCAATTTTGAAATGCAATGCAGTTTTGAATTTGAGGGCGGATGGCGGTGAGTAGCGTCAGAACTGGTGAATGATGTAGAGAGTGTATACTAGTTTTGGAGTGGGGTTTATTGCAGCAGTGGAGATCGGCTTGATGAAGTTTATGAAGTGTGGACTTGGTTTGAGGAAAGAGATGAAGTTTGTTGGTGGATTTGCTGTATTGATGTGGTCTGAAGTTATATAAGGTAGTTCGTTGATGGGAGAAGATTGCAGAGTGGCAAGGGGGCCTTACGGTTTGAAAATGTGAGGATGATTGGAACGTGGAAGTCGTTTGTGGTTGTACGTTTGTATGTGAATGTGAATTGCACTCAATGTTGTATGGTGAATGATGAGGGTGCTCGGCTTAAGAACAAAAGCAAGAGAAACAGAAAAGGAAAACAAGATTATTATTTTTCAATTGTAAAAGAATTTTTTTTGAAAAGAAATCAGTAAGGGAAAGAGATCGAAAAAGAAAGGCCAGGAACTTGTATTGAAAATGGGAAAGAAATTAAAAACAAAAGGCAACTGTTTTTTTCTTAATTAGAAGATTGTAGTATCAATAATTTAATACCAAATCAACTCAACAAGAATTTTCTTCTATATATGAAAGAACTAAAAAGGAATAAAAAAATATTTCTGTGTTTTTTTAATGGAAAAATAAGAAAACATAAATATAACCCGAAGGGTTTACTAATAAAAATTATTTTGATCCTCAGCAACGACGCCAAAATTTGTTTGCGAACAAATTAACAACTGTAAACAATTGTTTAATTCGTTCGACTTTCCTAAACAACAAGGGATATTGTAAAGGGTGTCGAACTCTAGAACCAAAAATTATTTTACTAATAAATCCAATCAAGTTATTCCAAAATTTTGATTGTTTGAAAATAAACAGAAAGAGAGTTTTTAATAAAAGAAAGCAATTAGGGAGCAATGACATAAACTAGATTAACATGAATTAATAACCAAACAGATTGATACAGATCTAATTCATGTGTCTGTTCCAAACATGAATTAACGATAATTAGGTTTCTAAAAACAAATATGTGAATAACGACAAGTATAGCCTATGCAAGAGTTAGACTCTTAAACAACCATAGGCTATCAGAACAGATTCGCTATTTTATTTCTAAAACCCTAAAAATAGATCTAAATCTGATGAGCATTAGATCGAACTCGAATATACCCTGTGAAGGAGGATAGCTCTTAAACGACACATAATATGAAAGTTTAGATCTAACCCTTGGTTCAGATCTAGATCTATATACATGAAGTCCTAATCTCTTTGGCTATGTGATTCATATTGAATCTAATCCAAGCGTCATCACCCCTTGATTAAAGGAGATTAGCTAGACATAGCTCGACGAGAAGAGAGAGAAAAGAAAATAAACAACATAAACATAAATAAAATAAAATAATAACTATGAAGAGAAGGAGAAAAATTTTATTCCAAGAGAAGTTATGCAGAATAAAACCCAATGTCATTACAAATGAAGGAGATACAATGTATTTATAGCTGATATGACAAAGACTAATTGGCTAATTACACAATGTGGGACTAAAGATTTAGCCCAAATAACACATAACGAGTATGAACGCAGTTATAGAGTGAGAGGCCATGCAAATGAGCCAATGTGAACGCAACATGAGTCTTCAGTAAGCCAAATCTACCTAACTGAACTCTATTTGCAACCATTTTTCAAGCTTTAAACTCTTCAAGTTTTAATAATTTCAAACTTCACTCTTTTTTAGCAAATTCTTCATATTTTATCCATCAAACGCTTTAAACCATGCTTTTTATCACCAATCTGAAAACACAGCTATAAATACACAATATCATTTATTTTAAAGGGAAAACAAGATAAATAAGTGGATAAAATATACACATTTACGTAATTATGGAGCCTGAGATGATAGCACTAGCCACAGCTAGTGAAGAAGTAGAGTACTTGAGAAATCTGCTAGCTGATATTCCCTTATGGGAAAAACTGATACCACCTTTGTTGATCCTTTGTGATAGTATCGTGGCTATTGCAAAAGTTCGGAACCACTATTATAATGGATGACATATACATTGTAAGCACAGTACCGTTAGAGAGATACTTTAATGATCCAAAATCCCCCGATCTCCGAAGAGACAGAAAAACGCGGATTGCTTTGAGAACACGACTCATCAGAATACAAACACTAGTACATTTCATTGCTATTACAACAATTACATCAGAGTACAAGATTATATCAGAGTACAAATAATAAATAGCAGAAAAATAATATCAGAGATTTAAAATACGTAGCAGCGGAAAATATAATACATAAATATAATGTGCAGTAGAAGACATCAACTACAACAACTGGAAAAAAAAATTATGGATACAAATCTTTCCGAGTATAGCTCCAGCTGTAATCCCGGATCCTATGAAAAGAAATATATGCGAAAACCAAAACTACTAGCTGCCCATGTGCAAAATATAGGCACCTAGAGTTTAGGTAGAAAAAATAAACTCTGAGTCAGTCATGGGACTGGTGTGAGAACTAAAACAGTTATTAAATCTTTACTTTAAAAATTGGGAAAACATAGGACCACGCCGTATAACACGGAACGGGTTTGCTCTACATGAATCTCAGTTTAAAATAAAACAACGCAATGCTTTTTGGAAAATGAAGCTATTATAAGACTCAAGTCCCATCACACAATGCAACGCAAGCTAGAGGATAGAGTTTTCCCTTATAATAGACAAACATGCTTGGTACGTTTAAAAAAAAAATCATTTTGATATTACTACAAGTGCATAGTGTCAAAATCAACTTCAAATATAAATGTATCAATCATAGATGGCATTGGTATCATATATTATGTTGTCATACATAGGTTTACAACTAAAACCGAAAAGTCGCGTATTGGAAATTGGATTTCCATCTGTGAGTCGAGGCAAGGGATGGCTCCTCTCCGATTCGAGACACTCTAGCCCGTGCCTCAGGATTCATCTGCACTTGGATCTTCAGGGACGGTACACACTTACTTTAGTGGCATGGTTATTCCTGAACACAAGTTTCCATGCCTTATAGGGCATAAAATCTGGTCAGTATGTGAATCATATCAAAAGCCACTCGAGACTCAAATCCGAGGCACCTCGCAATCCATCATCCACATAAGTAAAAGTGCCCGGGCTCTATACCATGACACCACTCCTAGCTAGAAAGAAACACATGCACTTCCTATAGTCACTATCCCGTTTTTGACTCATACTAAGTGTGAGGCTCGCGAATTAACGCTATACACAAAGCTATGCTACTTATCATCCACAAGAATCTTCTTTTCAACAAAAGCCTTGATCATTTGCATCTTAGCATGCCACGTTGACAACTCGCTCCATACAACCAATGTTTATCAATGTATAACCTCTAAGCTCGTGCGTCTCAGAGAAGGGTGTTAAGCAAGAGAATAAATTCTCCGCCACCAAACAGATATATATTTAATAGAAATCAATCAACATGAAATGAAATCTAATGTCAGGAACACATCCATTTACAAGTCCATTTTGGGTCTGAACAAAACCGGAGGCACGTTATTCCTCGTCCCATATGTCCAATACAGGAGAGAGGCCCTCGCATATCCGATTGATCTCCAAGTACGTCTGGACGATCACCACTTATTACTTTGTCTTGGGTGTACAACCCAATCAAGGCATCAGTAATCATCCAAACGATGTGAAGATCTCCGGTCTTGAACCACCGTCTTCATATCTTCGACTTTCAATCGTCATATCAGTTATTCAGAATGGGATAAACTCGGTCTTTCCGAATAACTTATATATTTTATAATAAATATTCAAGTGCTATAAAAACACATCATACGCCTCATTCCAATTCAAAATATTCTTTTATTCAAATATTCACATCTTATAGGAAAGGTTACCATTAAATTTATCAAAGATAAATTATTTTAAATTTATTCTTTAATCTTCCTTTGGATATCAATTTTAAAAGATTTTATTTTATTCTTTAATAGTTCCAAACCAAATTAAGGTTTATAAAACTAGTCGGGATTATCGAGCCTTAACGAAGTAATCATTTATTTTATTTTTTCAATCCCAACCTATTCATCCCATGGAGAAAAACTGGTAGTACTCCATATCTAACACCCACGGTGTTATCGGTAAAATTAATTACCATTTCATGTTCAAATCTAATTAAAGATTTAACTATCGCCTGTAGTAAAACTGGTGGTACTCCATTCGCAATCATTTCATGAATTCGATAAATTTAATTATCTCATTTTCATTTTAATCAACTTAAAGACTCATTAAAACCCTAGTTCGGTTTTAATCTCAAAAATCATTACCTTATGATTATTCAACTTTAAGAAATTTAACTTATCTTTAACTAAATTAAAGGACCAATGTTGTAAAAAAACACAGTTCACAATAAACCCAAATCAACTTCAATTAACTATGGAATCTTCACGGAAAACAGATCAATATATATAATCGATACAAATTTCCATATTAGACTAATAATATAAACGGAATAACGGAAAAGCCTTCTAAATTCCATATGTAATAACGGTATTCCTTCATAGAAGCTCATCTCGATAATTAACAAATCAAATTCCACTCAATTCCAATTCAATATATTAAATTGGAAAACTTTACATTGAAAATTTTCCATTAAATCTTAGAATTAAGATTTGTAAATTCCAAGTCTTAGCTTCACTATTAATTGGGTTGTAAGAATAAATGTTATTTAAAACACAGTTCACGATGAACCCAAAATCATCTTCCATCTAATTCCAATATATAATTATAAATTGGAAAAATTCATTTATCTTAATTAAAAGATTTATTCATTTTCAACGGGGTTTAAGAATGGTGTTATTAAAGATGCCATTCACGACAAACCCCAAAATCCAATTTGATATTAAATACAAGACTCTGGATAGAGATTAATATCGTTTTATATTCACTATCAAATTCTGAAACTAGCGGATATCATATTGGGAATAATGATATCCGTATCTTCCAAATTCTCATAACAATATCCGTACAATCACAAAATCCAATATCGAAATATCTGAAGATAATTTCCATTCCAATTTGTTCGTTGAACAATTCTGATTATTTTAAAATCATTTATAAATCCAATTTATTTATTTCCAAAAATAATTGGATTATTATTCTAGTTATTAACTAGTTCATTTCGATTAAAATATATTTTTATTAATTTTTCAACCAAAATCTTTTCAAATCAGTTATTATGATTTTACATAATTTTTTCATAATTTTTAATAATTTTATTAAAGCCAGTCGGTTTCCAATAATAGTCACCGAACTGCATCCATAGCGACCTTTTCTGAAATTGATTTGGACATAAATTAAAATCCAACCATTCAAATTTAAATATCTTATATTCATTGGAAAGATCTTTTCAGTACGAACACAACGGTTCCAGTTTTAGGAGAATCCGACGTTTGGATCTCCCGTTCATCAATTTGAAGTTAATGGTCGAAATTCGCGAACAGTCGCTACGCGGCACATTCTATTCAAGCCATATGAATATATATAATAATCGTCGATTTCTACTTAAAACATAATTTATAAATTCATTTTAAAAACGATTCCAACTTCCATATATATTTTAAATCAAAATTGAATATTCTATATCATTATAATATTAAAATGATAATATTTTCAAAATATCTGATTTTGAAATCAATTTCCTTTTCATATTCATTATAAAATGAATAAAATCGATTGATAAACCCATTCGAGTTAAAATAGCGTATTTCTACTTAACTCGGCTTCACATTTCAATATTTTTGTGTCCATCCAAAATTGGGCATCAAAATCATAATTTAGTTCTTCACATAATATTATTTTAAAATACTCATTCATATTTTGAATTGAAATGCGACTCAATCAGTTACCATATAATTTCAGTTATATTGATTTCATACATAGCATGTATTCAACAATAATGATAAATAATCATTAAACATTCAAACATCATCCAGAGTGCATTCTACAACTGTATAAGCATTAAAATAAATAATGCTCATCGCAGTCTATCAACCAATCGATTGACATACAACTAAAT
Organism: Allium sativum; assembly: GCA_030737875.1. Classification (NCBI taxonomy): domain Eukaryota; kingdom Viridiplantae; phylum Streptophyta; class Magnoliopsida; order Asparagales; family Amaryllidaceae; genus Allium; species Allium sativum. The sequence continues at coordinate 300,891,540 of CM060922.1, forward strand.
ATTGGGATTAGTGTATGTCAAATATCTTCCCAATGCCATTTATAGCGCCACAAGTGGCCATCCGCGGAGTTTGAAATGCGAGTGTCGCTAATATCCACACATTGCTTTCAATTCAAATGATTTGTGTGAATTCTTCTGTAACGATACGGATTTCGCTGGGAACTAATCGATCGCTAAATCGACCAAGACCGTTCAAAACCCGCATATGCTAACTTTGGGCATACAACACATCAGAACAAATAACAGAAGACTTTTATAAACATTACAATAATGTTACATCAGAGTACAAAATATCAGAGTACATTGAAATATAATACAACGGAATATTAATTTACAATAATTTACTACAGTGAAGCGGACAAATAAACCTACACAGCGGAAGACTACCAATGCTCTGGACACGGCTTTAAGCTTCAATCCAGAATCCTGCTCAATAAATAAATATTTGCAAAATAAACCACTCGACAGCCCGTGTGGAAAATAGGGGCACCCGAGCTTGCAAGTGAAACAAACTACGAGTCAGTCATGAGACTGGTATGAGAAATCTTTACTTATCTAATAATATGGCAAATCACAGGACCACGCCGCTAACGCGGAACGGGTTTACTCCATTGGATTGCCAGTGCATAAAATAAGTAAATATTTTAAAACAACGCAATGCTTTTTAGAAAAATGAAACCATTATAAGACTCGGGACCCATCACACAATGCAACGCAAGCCGGAGGATAGAGTTTTACCTTATAATGGTCAAAAATGCTTGATACATATAAACTTGATATTATTATTATTAGCGTCTAATCAGTTTAAAAATACTTTCAAAGTAAATGTATCAATCATAGACGACATAATACCCCATCCTACTATGTCGCTATATATAGGTTTACAATCAAAACCGTAATGTCGTATTGGAAATTGGGTTTCCACCATGAGTCAAGGCTAGGGATGGTCTCCTTACCGATTCGAGACTCTATAGCAAATGTCTCAGGATCACACCTACGGGCAACCCTTGGATCCTGCAGGGCTGGTCCACAAATACTTTAGTGGATTAGTTATGTCTGAACACACGTTTCCCGGTCCTATTGGACCTGTCAATTGATCACTATCGACCAATATATCCAAGGCGCCTCATTCCATCATCCACATAAGTAAAAATGTCTGGGCTCCATACCATGACACCACTTCTAGCTAGAAAGAAACGTGTGCACTCGTTGCGTCTCTTATCCTGTTTTGACTCCTACCGGGGTGTGAGGATCGCGAACTAACGCTATACACAAAGCTATGCCTAAACAGGTCGTGCTTTGATCATCAATCACAAGGCTCTTCTTTTCAACAAAAGCCTCGATCATTTGCATCTAGGCATGCCACATTGACAATCCATGCCATGCGATCAATAACTACCAATATATAACCTCTGAGCTCGTGCGTCTCAGAGAAGGGTGTTAAGAAAGAGATTAAATTCTCCACCACTAAACAGATATATATTAAATAGAAATCAATTTACATGGAATGAAATCCAATGTCAGACACACATCCATTTACAAGTCCATTCTGGGTATGAACGAAACTGGAGACACTTTATTCCACATCCTGTATGTCCAATACTGAAGAGAGGTTCTCGCATATCAGGACAATCATCAAGTACGTCTAGACAACTACCACTGTAACCCTTTCTAGGGAGCAAATCAGTCCAGGGCATTAGTAGTCATCTGTTCGATGTGAAGATCGTCGGTCTTCAACCATCGTCTTCAATATCTTCGACTTTAAATCATCGTATAATAGTTTGAAATGGGATTGAACTCGGTCTTTTCAAATAATTCTCGAATATATATAATTTAATCAACTCATATCGTTAATATTATTTTATAACGATTTATCACTATTTTTATTTATATAAAATAGTCCAATATAGTTCAATGACGCTTCGTTTCAATGGACGGCCCTAGCGTTGTTTTTAACCAAATTCGATTTACACTTTTCTCTAAATCTAATTGTTGGATTTTAACAACATTTATATCATTGGAACGATCTTCCCAAAGTGGACCTAACGGTTATAGTTTTGGGAAAATCCGACGGTCGGATCTTTCGGTATAATCGTTTAAAGTTACGATTCAGAAACGCAAACTACCGCGCACGATTCGTTTAATTTTAATTTATGCATATATGTATATATATATATATATATATATATCATTCGACCATTCCACTAATGTTTTTAACATGCCAAATAAAGAATGTTTTTATTTTGCATAACCATTTAAATGTTTCTAATGATACATAAAAGAGATATTGTATTTGCATACAAATTCCTATAATTTCTAATAACCAATAAAAAGGGATTTTTGTTTGCATGCATTTCCAATAGTCAAATAAAAATGTAATTTTAGCTGCATAATTTCTCTACATGTTTCTAATGTCAAATAAAAATGTATTTTATTTGCATACATTTCTACATGTTTCTAATGTCAAATAAAATTGTAATTTATTTGCATACATCCTCAACATGTTTTGAATATCAAATAAAAATGTAATTTATTTACATTACATTCACTACATGTTTCTAATGTCAAATAAAATTGTAATTTATTTGCATACATTCTCTACTTGTTTTTAATATCCAATAAAAATGTAATTTATTTACATTACATTCACTACATGTTTCTAATGTCAAATAAAAATGTAATTTATTTGCATACATCCTCTACATGTTTTTAATATCAAATAAAAATGTAATTTATTTACATTACATTCACTACATGTTTCTAATGTCAAATAAAAATGTAATTTATTTGCATACATCCTCCACATGTTTTTAATATCAAATAAAAATGTAATTCATTTACAATACATTCACTACATGTTTCTAATGTCAAATAAAAATGTAATTTACATGCATTACATTGTCGCTAATTACAAATAAAAAGTTAATTTTTATTTTCATTATTTGTATGCAATTTCTATTTTTAACTTAACAAACAAAAAAAATATTTTTATTTGTATAAAATTTCAATGTATAACATGACACGTAAAAATGTATGTTTTAATTTGTATACAGTTTTAATGTGTAACATGACAATAAAAATGTCTCTTTTAATTTGTATACAATTCTAATGTATAACATGACGATAAAAATGTCTCTTTCAAATTGTATACAATTCTAATGTATAACATGACGATAAAAATGTCTGTTTTAAATTGTATACAATTCTAATGTATAACAAACAAAAATGGTATTTCTATATCTTAACATAGGCAATAGAAATGATATTTTAATGTTGTATACAAATCCCTACATTAACATGTCACATAAAATGATATTTTTGTGTGTATACAAATTCTTTACATTAATATGACAAATAAAATGACTACTTTTATTTGTTTACAAATCTATTTTTAACATAACAAATAAAAAGATATTTTTATTCGTGTATACAATTCCTACTCTTAACATGTCAAATAAACATGATATTTTTAATATAACAAATAAAAATGATATTTCTAATATTACAAATAAAAATGATATTTTTATTTGTATGCAAATCTATTTCAACAAACATATAAAAATGATGACTTTATTTTGCTGACAATTCTATTTCAAAAAAAACAAATAAAAATGATAACTTTATTTTGTTGGAAATTCTATTTCAACAAAACAAATAAAAATGATAACTTTATTTTGTTGACAATTCCATTTCAACAAAACGAATAAAAATGATTATTTTATTTTGTTGACAATTTTATTTCAATAAGAATGACACTTTTGTTTTCACCATTCTATTTCAACAAAAACGATAATTTTGTTTTCATACAAATCTATTTCAAAAATGGTACTTTTGTTTTCATACAAATCTATTTCAATAAAACAAACAAAAATGATAATTTTATTTTGTTGACTTTTCTACTTCAACAAAAATGATATTTTTATTTTGTCAATTCTAACTCAAAAAAAATGACATTTTTATTTTGACAATTCTAATTCAACAATAATGACATTTTTATTTTGACAATTCTTTTTTTTTTTTTTTTTGCATAGCAAGCGGGGTTGAATGGCCCCTTCCATCTTTATTAAAGCAACAGAATTACAACAAACAAAAATCAAAATAAGACAACATCAAGAAAAGGAGATGATAGATCGGACCAGTAAGTGTTTAGAAATAGAAACATTTGTAAACACTCTACTGTTCCGTTCCGTCCATATAACGTAAATAGTCTTCTTCAAAACCTTCAAAAGCAGAGTACCACTGATATTCTTCCATCTTGTATTTTTGAAAATCAGAAACCATTCTTCTACCGAATCAGCAAGAGGCGAGTGCAATCCAAAATGTAGTAGGACATGCATCCACACAAATCTGGAAAAGCTACATTCAAAGAATAAATGTTTAAGGGTTTCAGCATATTGTCCATAGAAAACACACTCATCTGAACTTATGATACCCAGTTCAAATAGTTTTCGCTTCGTATGTAACCCATTCTGGAGCAATCTCCACATCATTAAATTTTCCTTAGGAATGCTGTTTGACATCCAAACACGTGAATGCCAAGGAAACCAAGTTCCAGTCTGAACCATTGCTTTATAAACCAATCTAACAAGATGATGTTTACCATTCCATAGTGCATGACAAGTAGATGGCGGCAGAACTGTATTTCGAATGTTGTTCCAAGTTGATCTAATCAGCGCAGAGCTGCAGTATGGTAAGAGCAGAGTACCATTGATCAACACATCTGCCATTACCGCCCCCTCATTAATACCCGACAGAATTCTTACATTGTATTCGACATAATCTGAAAGTATTACCCCTATATCATACCAGGGATCAAACCAGAATGACACATGATTCAAATGTATTAAGCCACATTGAAATAGAGGAAGAAACCGCCGCCTCTGCTTAAGCATGTTCCTCCACGACCAGCTACAGTCCATTGGCGCAGGCATAGTCCAGAAATGATCATTTTTAATTAAGTTCCTTCTGCACCAAACCGCCCAAAGATTCGAATCATGAGAGTGAAGTTTGTCTATACGAGATGATAGAGCAGCCCTATTCCACTCTTTAAGGTCGATGACTCCCAAACCTCCATTAACATAAGGATAGCACACTCTCTTGAATGATACAGGGACAAGTTTTTTTGAGAATGGATTACCGTGCCATAGAAAATGGTTGAGAGCGGATCTCACCATATCAATCACTATCGAAGGAAGGACAAAAAGCCTTGCATAATAAATACACATTGATAGAGCCACCGACTTCACAATTACAAGTCTCCCCGCCATGGAGAACTTCGACACAGGCCAACTGGAAATTTTAGATATGATGTTCTCAAATAAAGGAAGACAGTGCGAAGCTTTCAGCTTAGTAGAACACATCGGAGCTCCTAAGTAATGTTCATCATCAAGCATTGGGGATAAGCCGGAGAGTGTATACAATCCTAATTTTTGCTCCTCAGAAATGCCACCAATATTGATTTTAGATTTGTTCCTATTGATAGCGAGCCCAGTCAAATTCCTGAAGTTCTCAAGCAGTCTCATCACACCATTAATTGATCTATGGTTCGGCCTTGTAAAGAATAATAGATCATCCGCAAATAATAGGGAAGATATGTTTGCATTTTTGCACCTTGGATGAAAGTCAATACTCTTTGATATTTGTGCCTTGCGTGATAGAATTGTGAATAACTCCACAACACAGACGAAAAGATACGGCGAGATGGGGTCTCCTTGTCTTAAGCCTTGTTTAGAATGGAAGTAGCCAAAAGTATTCCCATTGACACTTAAAGAAATGTTGACAGACGAAATACAAGTGTATATCCAACTGAGAAAAGGAATCGGAATATTCATTTTGTATAAAATATATATTATAGTATCCCACCTTACAGTGTCATACGCCTTCTGAATATCAAGTTTGAGGACACATCTAGGAGAAATATAAGTTCTGCCATATCCTCGCATAAGTTCAGAAGCCAAAAGAATATTGTCTGCAATGTCTCTCTTTGGAATAAACGCACTTTGATTAGACGAAATAATATTAGAGATGAAGGATTTCATCCGGTCAGCAAGTATTTTGGCTATACATTTGTACAGGACATTACAGCATGCTATCGGACGGAAATTAGATACCGATGATGGATTATCTGTCTTTGGAATTAGAGCCAATCTTGTAGAGTTGATGCCTCTTAACATTCTACTGTGCAGGAAAAAAAATTTATGGCTTTAATTACATCAGTACCTACCAGAGGCCAACAACATTTAAAAAAATGCGCATTAAAGCCATCTGGTCCCGGTGAGCTGGAACTTTTCATCGAGAATATGGAATTGACAATTTCATCATCCTTAATTTCATAAATTAATGCAGTCTTCTCCTCATCAGAAATAGAAGGAAAGTTTATATGAGAGAAAGAATCCAAGTTAACTGAAGAGGAAGAGGAGATACCAAGGGTAGCGGTAAAGTAGTCCAAGAAGGCTTTTTGCACTGATTCCGGATCATTACGGATGCAACCATCTATGTCAGCAGTAGAAGAGATATTTGCAGCAGCCTGTTGAATTTTGAGAGTGTTGTGGAAAATGCTAGTGTTTTTATCCCCATACTGTTTCCATTTATTCTTGTTTTTTTGGTTAGCCATTTTTGCCTCTTCAATAGTAGCCTTCGACAATTCAGCCGCAAGCCTGCTTTCATTCACAGTAAGTATACCAATGGCGGCGGCATCATTACAAAGAAGAATCTCATTTTGAGTTAAATATAGGGACTGTCGAATGGAGTTAGAGAGACTCGAGCCATTTCCGAAGACTGTAGAGGACCAAGTTTTCAAGTCTCCCTTCAATCTTTTCAGCTTTTCCTGCACAATAAACATAGGGTTACCACGAACATGATTATTCCAGCTATTTGTAACCATAAGCAAAAAATCCGGGTGATCAACCCAGTTATTAAAAATAAAAATGAGGAATGCTTTCTAGTGATTCTCTTGCCCCAATCCAAGATAATAGGAGAATGGTCAGATAGGGAAGGAGGAGGGATGAAAGAAGAAAGATACGGCCATGTCAAGACAGAGGAGAAGTTTTGGAGTGCTCTATCAAGTTTGCAAAACGTTCTGATCCCATTTCTAGAGCTATTATTCCATGTAAAATGGGAACCAGTATACAGTATGGGAAGCAAATTGGCATCAAAAATAGCATTATTGAGCGGTCTAATGTGTCTGAAGGTAAGGGGAGAGCCACCCTGTTTATCACTTGAATGTTGCATACAGTTCCAATCTCCAACACAAATCCAGGGAAGGTTAGAAGGCTGGAGAGAAGGGAAGGTATCGAGGAAAGGCTGACGGTAGGCAATGCTATTATCAGCGTAGACAACAGTAAGCAAGAAAGTAGAATTAGAAGGGATATGAGTAACTTGAGCATGAATGAATTGTCGCTGGACAGTCAAAGAATGAAGAGAGAAAGTAGATGGGTTCCATAGAATCAATATTCTACCAAACGGAGCCTGTGCTAAGTTATGAATTGAATTCCAGGACGGTTGGATAGTGGAACTTGCTGAAATGGTAGTGATATGATTCAATTTAGTTTCCGCTACTGCCATAAGATGGATATTATGAGATATAATCAAGTTCTTGATCTCTAATTGCTTAGCTAGGGGATTTGCACCCCTTATATTCCAAAACGCTATTTTGTCTATCATTGAGAAATATTTGAAGATGAAGCTCGTGTTTGAACTCCAGAAGAAGATATTTTTGATTGTGAGTGAGAAGGCATTGTAAGAACAGTTTCTTGTATCGATAAATCTCTATCATTGTCTAAGTCAATATACTCAGATGCGATTTTCTTTGGCCTACCCCCTTTTTTTCTTAGATACCCTGTTTCTAGGGATTCGAAAAGAAGGAGATTTGGGTATTTTAGAGGCAGAAGAAGCAGAGCAAGGATGTTGAATGTGTGGAGGGGAATTGGTGACGGCCTGAAGCTTGTTTATATCACCAAAAATGTGATTAGGCAGAGAAAGAGTAGAGTAAGGGGATGATATTTGGTTAGGCTGAGAGGTTGAATGTAAAAGAGTATCTTTGAGAGGGGTGAGCATGTCAGAATTTTCGTGCACAAGAGAATTTTCGTGCACATGAGAAGGCGAATCAATCTTAGAATCATGCACAAGATCATCTGCGATGTCAAGCAGCTCAAACGGATTACTGATGCCAATAGGTTTTTGGATTGGTAAAGAAGAAAAAGTTAATCTTGACACTTTGCTATTCGCTGAAAATTTAAATATTTCATCACTATCTGAAGTGGTTTTTATATTTGAATCCAATGGTGTAACCACATTACTAATTTCCTTTTCAACTTCCTTATTTGTCTCAGCCGTATTCACTACAGTGGTTTCAATATTACCATCTTCACATTCAACTCTTTTGCCATCCACTTTATCTTTTACCTCATTGCTAACATCTTTTTCCACCCTTCTCCAATACTGTTTAGAATTTCTATATCTCTTCCTTTGCACCATCTTGAATTCCTCCTGTGTTTCATACTCTTGCTCATCGTTCTCTTGTATGCATGCTTCATCTCCTTTCTTATTATCATTCCTTGAATTTTCCTTCCGCTCTTCATTTCCATATCTCTTCTTATTTTTTTCACAATGTGCTGTTGCATGACCAAATATTTTGCACGTTGTACAAATAAGCGGTTTCCAAGAATACTCAACAACAACATTTGGACATGTATCATCGCCTACCGCTAGAACATCAGGTAACTCTTTATCGGGTCTAACCTCAACAAGACATTTTGCATATTCAAACCTCTTCATTTTTTCAGTATTCTCGTCGTAGCATAACACCTTTCCTATGTGACATCCAATCCAGTTTATGCCAATTAGAGACCAGAATATCATTGGAATTCTGTAAAAATGTATCCAAATGGGGACAGTTCGAACTGCAGCCTGAGCAGAAGATAGGGATGGAGTCCAGTTAGAGATGATAAACATATGTCCTCTAATGAACATTGGATCTCTTTTTAACACGTACAGCTTATCCTCTAGGTTCACAAACTTGAAAAAGTAATTTTGTTTATCAAAGAACATTTCATAGTCACCTTTTAATTTCCATACCCTATCAATATGTTGCTTAACAGCCATGTAGTTGACATTACCAGCCAAAAATGAGCCAATCAAGCAGTCAGTCCAAGACTTCGTGCCTTCTTCCACTACCACAATTGGCGGAGGAACAGAACGCCCTTCATAGTTGACTTCAAAGTGGACGGGGACATACGTGCCTACATTTTTTGGCTTCAAGTTGAACAAAGAAGAGAATTTCACTAGGGGGAAGACGAAAACGATGGGGGAAGAAAAGGACGAGAGGGCAGAGGAATCGTAGGAGGAGGAATGGGTATTGGCGGTGGCGGAGTAGGGATCGGGATGGGGATTGCTACGGGGACAGCGGCAGAGGGAGGGTCTGACAAGGGAGACGCGGCGATGACAGAAGGGGGGACGATCGGACAAGACAAGGGAGAAGCGGCTATGACAGAGGGAGGAACGATTGGACAAGGCAAGAGAGGACACTGAGAAGACATTACATGCATCAAAAAAAAATTATTTTGACAATTCTAATTCAACAAAAATGATATTTTTATTTTGTCAATTATAATTCAACAAAAATGACACATTTATTTTTTCAATTCTAATTCCACAAAAATGACACAATTATTTTGTCAATTCTAATTCAACAAAAATGAAGCATTTATTTTGTCAATTATAATTCAAAAAAATGATGCATTTATTTTGTCAATTCTAATTCAACAAAAATAACGCATTTATTTTGTCAATTCTAATTCAACAAAAATAACGCATTTATTTTGTCAATTCTAATTCAATAAAAATAACGCATTTATTTTGTCAATTCTAATTCAACAAAAATAACGCATTTATTTTGTCAATTCTAATTCAACACAAATGACATTTTTATTTTGTCAATTCAAATTCAACAAAAATGACGCATTTATTTTGTCAATTCTAATTCAACAAAAATGACGCATTTATTTTGTCGATTCTAATTCAACACAAATGACATTTTTATTTTGTCAATTCTAATTCAACAAAAATGACGCATTTATTTTGTCAATTCAAATTCAACAAAAATGACACATTTATTTTGTCAATTCTAATTCAACAAGCATTTATTTTGTCAATTCTAATTCAACAAAAATGACACACTTATTTTGTCAATTCTAATTCAACACAAATGTTCCATCCAATCAACAGATCATCATAACAACATCAATCAACCCAAATTAAATCATATATAACAACAAACTGAATTGAACAGCGTGTTTGAAGAAGTTTCTAAACATGATAATAATTAATTTTTAATTATTTAAAAAGAAATCTCACAGGCTATTCTATATATTTTTCAGTTATGTAAATAAATAAATAAGTGTGCAGAATTTTCTAGTGAGAATTTCTCACATTGATTATTACTCCTTCTGAATTTGTCCAAAGTTGTTCCATTGCGTAGATCCGGGTTTCACGATTTTATTACTTCCAGTTTCATCGAATTTGGTTTCTGTTTGGGCAATTTATGATATTACAACCCTTATACATAATAAAATTAATTGCACTCTAATTACATTGGCCTAAACCTTCTCCTTTTATCTGCTATGTTCAAACCGAGAAACCCATCACCGTCTTCAACCATCGCACGTTGCTCTTCCATCAGACCACCTGCCGCCAATTTGAACCCGCCATAAAGAGCGCTGCACCATCGTCCACCAACTCCTCGAGCGTGATGAAGCTCAGTGGGTCCCACCCCCTAGAACGACGCACGAACGGATCAACTTCGGGTTGCAAATCCTCCCAACCCGTTCATCTAAATTCGATCATGACCGTTGGTTAGCTCGACCTTGATCCTCTCTATAATTTTCGTGTTTAAACTCTCTTGGATTAATGAATGGATAAGGAGAAAGATTGATGAAAAGAAGGGAACGTTCTGGCCATTGGAGATGAAGATGGCGACGGCTCAAATATGTATTAGGGTTTTGCTAAGGTCTTGAATTAGAGAATATTTATAGGCGTATATTTAGGTTTAGGATGAGAAAGTGGAGACATAGAATGAATTTGGTATACGAAAAAAAGAATCCTTAGGTTACAAAACTTAAAGATTATTTATTCATTAGATTTCTAATACCTTTCCATGCCCATCCCATTAATTATATGTTACCTAAAATATAGGTTTTCATTAGCACTGAAATCCATAAATTTGCTAAATGATTTCCCCTTCATATGTTGTACGTTACAAAAGAAAATGAATTGCAAACCAAGGCTGAGGTGACATATTTATTTCTTATTTATGTTTCAAAACAAAATTTACAAAGAAAAGGAGAATAAATGAAAAGAAATAAAGGCATAATTTATTGTTCGATGACGACTATAAGAAAGTTATGTGACTTTTTAAATTTCAAAACACATAATATTAAATAACAAAATGACATGTTTATCTAACACTACATATTATGACATGTTTATCTAACACTACATATTATAACACAATAACATGTTGTCATAATTTATTTAGAATCTTATTGTTTTAAATCAACCTATTCAATGCTTATCCAAGAATAAATAAAATAAATAAATATACATACATGGAGTTGATTTGTTTTTGAAGAGAGATAATAAAAGGAAAAAAAAGACAAGGAGAAATAAAGGGATGTAAGTTTAAGAAATAAGAATACATGTGTGAAAATAGAATGAAGAGAAATAAATTAATAGATAAAGGAAAGAAATGAATGCGTAATTGATGAAAACAGTGGAGTAGAGAGAAAAGAGGTAGTGAATTTGATGAAGTTAGAAAATGAAAAGAAAGCAAAATAAACTTGCATGAAATGTGAATAAGCAAAGAAATTATGTTTTGATTTTATTATTAATTATCATAAAACTCTTATATTAAAGTTTTAACAAAACAATGACTCAACTATTGCTTTCTTTTATTATCAATTGTTTGAAGTTAATTATTACAAATATACATAAAATTTGAGACTAATTTCAATTGTAATAAATCACTACTTATCTCATTACAAATAATTGTTTATTAGAAATAAATTTCAAATCATACGTAAATAACATCATAATTTTATTTAAAAGTTTTTTTTATATTTTTTTAAATTTAATAATTTTAATTTAAAATGGAAATTTTAAATTCTGACGCATTTTCTGTCAAAATTTCTTAAAATAAAATATTTAAATTGGTTTTGATTTTCTGGGTTATTACAATCTCCCCCACTGAAAATCTTTTCGTCCTCGAAAAGGAATGGAGCTGAAAGTTGTTTAACTAACCAACTAAATTTTCATTCTTTTATTGGTTTCAAAATTTTATTAGTTGAACTAATAATCACTCAACACAATCATCAATCAATTAGTTGATTAACTTTTCAAATATATATAACTTTTATATATTCAAAAATCATATTTTCTAAAATCGGATTATATATATAATCACAAATACGTTAATTATAAACTGTCACTCTCAACTCATTCTATGGGATTTCTAAACCCATATCTAACAAGTTTTCTCATTCAAGGGTACTATCGATCCAATCTCGAATGGGTATTCTTTCATACGACATTACTAATCCTACCTTTCATTAGTCTTTTGTTCAGTTCTAACGAGTTATACCCCAAAGATTTGAGTTAACCAAAGCTCTGATACCAACTACAACGATACGAAATTCGCTCGGACCTAATCGATCGCTAAATCGACCAAGACCGTTCAAAACCCGCATACGCTAACTTTGGGAATACAACACACCAGAACAAATAACAGAAGAATTTTATAAACATTATAATAATTTTATATCATAGTACAGAATATAAGAGTAAATTGAAATATAATACAGCGGAATATTAATTTACAATAACTTAATATAGTGCAGCGGACAAATAAACCAACACAGTGGAAGACTATCAATGCTCTGGACACAGCTTTAAGTTTCAATCCAGAATCCTGCTCAATAAATAAATATCTGCAAAAAAAAAACCACTCAACTGCTCGTGTGGAAAATAGGGGCACCCGAGTTTGCAAGTGAAACAAACTACGAGTCAGTCATGGGACTGGTATGAGAAGTCTTTACTTAACTTATCTAATAATAAGGCAAATCACAAGACCACGCCGCTAACGCGTAACGGGTTTACTCCATTGGATTGCCAATGCATAAAATAAGTAAATCTTCTAAAACAACGCAATGTTTTTTAGAAAAACGAAACCATTATAAGACTCAGGTCCCATCACGCAATGCAATGCAAGCCGAAGGATAGAGTTTTACCTTATAATGGTCAAAAATGCTTGATACGTATAAACTTGATATTATTATTATTAGTGTCTAATCAGTTTAAAAATACTTTCAAAGTAAATGTATCAATCCTAGACGGCAGAGTACCCGTCCTACTATGTCGCCATATATAGGTTTACAATCAAAACCGTAATGTCGTATTGGAAATTGGGTTTCCATCATGAGTCAAAGCTAGGGATGGTCTCCTTACCGATTCGAGACACTCTAGCAAATGTCTCGGGATCATACCTACGGGCAACCCATGGATCCTGCAGGGCCGGTCCATAAATACTTTAGTGGATTACTTATGCCTAAACACACGTTTCCCAATCTTATTGGACCTATCAATTGATCACTATCGACCAATATATCTGAGGCGCCTCATTCCATCATCCACATAAGAAAAAATGTCTGGGCTCCATACCATGACACCACTTCTAGCTAGAAAGTAACGTGTGCACTCCCTGCGTCCCTTATCCCGTTTTGATTCCTACAGGGGTATGAGGCTCGCGAAGTAACGCTATACACAAAGCTATGTCTAAACAGGCCGTGTTTTGATCATCAATCACAAGATTCTGCTTTTCAACAAAAGCCTCGATCATTTGCATCCTGGCATGCCACATTGACAATCCACGCCATGCGTTCAATAACTATCAGTATATAACCTCTGAGCTCGTGCGTCTCCAAGAAGGGTGTTAAGCAAGATAATATGTAACGACCCGGATTTTTCGACCAGTTATTTTAAATATTTAGTATCGGTTAAATATTGAGTTAACAATATAAAAGAATTTTTATAGTGAATTATCAATCAAATAATCGAAATACGATTTATTTTGATAATCATCGAAATACGAGAACTAAAATAATTCAATTCGAAGATAAAACTGAATCGAAATGGTTCAGATGATCAATGTATATCCTATTTGAATATAAACGATGATAATAGTGATTTATTGTTAAAGGATTTATTTGTTTTTGAATTTTTAATTATATTATATCAATTTAATATGGCTATTTTATATACGTTCAAATTAAATTGTATAATCTATTTCGTTGAATTCAAAATAGCGTTATAACATTATAACGACGGTCGGTACGCTAAAATAGCGGTTCACGATTTTTAATTGTGAACCCCGAATTATTTGATCAGTGGATAGGATCAAAATCAAATCGATATCCATCTAAAAAGGATAAAATCCCTTTATTTCAAATCAAATTAATCAACCTACCCTAGGTATACCTTCTTCTCCTTTCTAATCACGTATGCCTTCAACCCAAAGTAATCAAAAAAAATTAATGATCTTGTGTACTTTGGTATTTCCGTTCTCCCTTATAAATCTGAAACAAAGGCTTCTCTTTTAAATTCATTCTCTGGCAATCGAAAGAAAAACAAAACCATGACCTCTTCTTCAAATCAAAATCAAAATATCCATCGATAGCCTTCCGGTAGGGTGCGAACAAATCTGGAGGTCGACCTGTAGTTGTTGACGCTAAATCTGGAGTCTCGTGTTATAGATGAGGTCAGTGAGTTTGTGTGCGTTTTGAAGGGTTTTATGGGCGCGATTCGAAGCAACGATGATTGGGGGGAGGCCATCGATTTCAGACTCAACGGAAGTTTCAGTGGAGTTAAGGATCGAGTTTCTACTCGATTTGGTCAACGAAGGAATATGGGCGCGTTGGATTTCTGGATCTAGTCTTGAGGGAATGGCACCATGCTCCAGCACGTACTGATGAGGACACAAGTCCAGTTCAATGTCACAGTTTAGTTCGGTGGGAGGCGTGCGATATTAAGCAGGAGCGATGAAATGGAAATCGCTCATTTAACTGTAGCTTGCGATGATCTTTGTTGTGCAGAAGTGGTGTTCGACAGTGGATGGCTGTGAATGAGTGGGTGCGACGTACTGAAGTGAGCATGAACTGAAATGGGAGAAATGCTGTTGGTAGATGGAAGAATGTATGGCTATAGAAAAAGGAAATACAACGAGGGTTTCAAAGCTGGAAAAAATGGATTAAGGTAATTTAATAAATTATTTAGTTAATAATTTATTTATTTAGTTAGTATAGTGGTTAATGAAATTGAATAATTGTTTAATCAGTAAATTAAAATAAATAATCATAGGTGCTACCGTGCTAGATAAATTCATTCGATAGGATTCATAGTCGCGACATTTGTTAAACTAAACAGGATATTCGACAGATATAAAATACCGGTGAGTAAATCTCACTCACCTTTCATTTAAAATTATTATTTTTAGTTAAAAATAATTGTTGTTGCTTGTTTAAATGCTGTTTGGTTGATTTAAATATATTAGTTATTTAGGGTCGACTATTATATATATATATATATATATATATATAGTTGATGGTTGGTTGGATTCCCGCAGTCTCATTAGCGGATGCCCGCAGTATCATTAGCGGATGACACTGCGCCCACGTATATAAGTGGATCCCCTTTTATACCACGATATCCTGCCATGAAGCAGGATGGGTATTACTATGTTGACTAACATCTGTGGATGCAGGGAAACAGGTTGGAGGAACCCAACTGGATTCCTCAAAAATATATTATCTGTTTGTTTGTTTGCTTGATTTCATATATTCATATCTGACATGTTAAAAATCAACAGATTGAAAATTGGATGATTTGATTGTTTTAAATATCACTGGGCTAAGTGTTAATTTATTTAAATATCATGGAAAGGATATTTGAGATTTAAAGGGAAAATTCTATTTTTAAATAGAATTTGAAATTTAAATAGATTTGAAATATAAACTTGTTTTAAAAAAATAAAACAAGTGATTCCTTTATAAACGAAGTTTATAAATAGTTCTTGTATAAATGAAGTTTATAAATGAAGAGAAGAGAATTTATAAAATATAAGTTTGAATTTGAAAAAGGGAAAACTATTTTTCCAAAGTAGAAATATAGAATTTGAATTCAAAGAAATTAAAATAGAATTTGAATTTAAAAGAATTCAAATGGAATTTTGAATTCAAAGGAATTCAAATGGATTTGAATAAAGAAAGTTTAAATGAAATATAAAATATAGAGATTTGAAAATAGAACTCAAAAGAAGTTTAACTATAGGATTTGAATAATAGAATCCAAATGGAGTTTAAATAAAGAATTTGAATAAGGGGATTTAAATGGAATTTGAATATAGAATTCAAATGGAAATTTAAAATATGGGATTTGAATATAAGATTCGAATTAGAAATTAAAAGGGAATTTGAATATAGAAATTCAAATGGAGTTTGAATATATGAATTATAAAGGAAATTCAAATATAGAATTTGAACGTAGAAATTCAAAGGAGATTTGAATAAAGGAAATTTGAATATAGAAATTCAAATAGAATTTGAAGAATAGAAGCGATTTTAAATTTGAATATAGAATTTCAAATAGAAGTGAAATAGATCGGAAATACTATGTTGAATTGGGAAAAAAATTGATTTGATATGTTAAAATATATAAGAATAGAGTTGAATTTATATAAACAAAGTTTTAAAACGTTTATATATATAAGTATAATTAAAACGAACTCGCTGCAGCGCTGCAGTTCGTAAATTGGCGACTCGAACTTCAATTGAATGTATAGGACTCAATTGAAGTCGGAATCCTTTGAAACAATAAACGTCAGGACCGATTAGATAATAGTTTTCTAATGGAGGAGAAAAATCTGAATTTCGTCATATAGATTTTGAGTTACATCAAAAATCCAATTTTCAGAAAAGCAGCGCCATAACCATTTAAAAACCATAACGTTTTATTTAATTCTATAAAAGGATTTTAAGCGAATAAAATCCAAATTTCGATTTATAAAATTTCAGATTTTGGGTTGTAAATATATCTGAACTCAGGTGAAGTAATGAACTGATTTTTGAAACAGAAATCAGATTTTTTATTTTTGAATAGAATTAACTAATTTGAATAGTAATTAGTTAATGAGATTTTGAATTAATATTGCGCTTTGGATAAGTGAATTCGATTTGAAAATTTTCGATCGAAATCGAAAAGGAAACTAAGATTGAAATTGAAATTCAATTTGGTTATGGGCAAGTTAAATATTTTGTTTGATCATGATATGTTCAAACAAAAAAGTGAAATAGGCGAAATAGCTAATTTAAGATTAAATGAGCGAAACTGAATTCAAACGATTGGTTTGAGATGAATTGAGTTGAAAACAGGTGAACATGTGTTAGACAGGTATGGGATGAAGTATATGAAGATTTTAATTTATGTGCCCGACAAAAAGGTACACGTTTAAATTCATATATGTGATTTTATGCGCCGTATCGGCAAGCTGCTTGGCTTTTTCTTTTTCTTTTGGATTGGAAAGGGCCATGGGAGGCTATTTGAAATATCCCGAAGCTCCCGGTACAAGGGAGGTTATGGCGAACTTTTCCGGGAATTTAAGGAGTTAGAATATTTTTAAGAAATTTTGATAATCAATATATCAATATATATTGAATTCGATAAGGAAACGAATTTAAAATAGAATATTATAACCATAAAGGAAATCGATAAGTTGGAGTTAGAAAGAGAAACATATATACGTTCAAAAATGAATAATTGGGTTTTATAGTGTGTTTATTCGAGGTAAGTGGTTTTTCCGTTTTGAAGTTGAGGATGTTTTCAGTTAAGGTCTGAGAGGTAATTTTACCCCAACTTGATTGATTTCATTTTTAATTGATAAATAGCAAGATCCAGTCTCGAAGAGAAGTGTTTGAATAATAGTTTGGTTGAATAAAATATTTTGGGTTGTTTGTAACGATGTTGTATACAACATTCGTTTTAACTCAAGTGATGAAATTTTGGAAACATATAAGTAAATATTTCCTGAGTATAATTAAAATAGTCGAGATAGAGATAAGCGATTGAAATTGTTTTCAATTGCAAATAGAGATATTTTCTAATATATAGAAAATAAAAGAAGTTGATATTTGGAAACGTTTTCCAAATGGCATAAGAGGCCAAGATGATTACTGAAAATATTTGGTTAGCAAATATTTATAGGGAAATGGAGAAGAGATTTAATTAATGAAATATTAATTAAAGAGCCCAGTGATTTGTTTGATATGTTGGATGAACATTTGTTTTTCTTCGATAGTTAAACCACAGACTATCGAAGTTTTTGACCATCGTTGTCAATATGGAGAGAACGGTTGGATTATTATCCGTGAACCACTCTGTATTGGAAGTAGCGTTGCGAATCAGATTATATGAAAATAATCGAAGACGGTGTAAAGTGCAAGGGCTTTTTCTATTAATAGAAATTGTGCCTTCGGTTTCGTTCAATCTCAGAACGAACGTATATGGACGAATGTCTGACAAGGTATTTCCAATGATCTAATGGGTTGATCTGTATAAATATATATGGTTGCAACGGATTTATTCCCTTAGCATAACATCCATAAGATTTGTGAAAATCAATTAATGATTAACGGATCTGACAATGTGGCATTCAAAGTGATTGTGCTATAAATGAATGGCAAGTGAGCGTAGCCTCAGGCCTCAACAACCGGGAAATGACAAAAATCGGACAGGCAGCATGGCTATGTTGGTCGCTCCCATTAGGGTGTATTATCACCTATCTAGAGATTCATTTAGTTCCTTATTCTATTCGATGTTGTCCCAATCGGGAGACGGTTGCTGATCCCAACCGTTGGTGATATACATTCGATACACTCAAGTGAAATGAGTGGTCGGTCATGTGTGGGTCGAGTTGCAAGATGTTCTTGTTGAACCCAAGTGTATCGCCTCTAGAGTACACTGATCGGAAGGTGGTTACGTACCTTGTCACGTTGGAAATCCAATCTCCAATAAGTGCCTTGCGGTTTTTGATTTTATACTATGTATGTGGAGCGTGAGATGCAAGCATTCTGCTAGACTGTTATTTATTTGATTTAGACACTATTATAATAGCACTGGATTTTCGTATCAAAGTGTTTTGGGTTATAGTAAGGTAAAAACCGTCCATGTTTATGTGTGGGCTGGTCTTACTATTATCTTTCCTTTCGAAAGGATTTTGAAAGTTAAACAATTGGTTGGAGTTTACTCACACCAGTCCCATGACTGACCCAGAGTTTATTTTGTTTGTTTTTCCCTAAACTCTTGGGTGCCCAACTTTGTATGGGCAGTCAAGTAGTTGGGATTTTACAGAATCATTTGGAGGAGCCAGAAGCAGGAGGCTTCACCAGTTAGCTATAGAATATCATATTTCCGTTGTGTACTATGTTTGTATCTGGGAACAGGCGTTATAACTGTTCCAGAAATAGCTGTTGTGCTCTGATGATGGTATGTATATACAGTTACTGATTTGTATTTCGAAAGTTATGTTATTTAATATATTTTATTCGTTCCGCTGTGAGTTTTGATCTTCGTTTTCTTCTATTCTAATATTTCTTTCTTTCTATTTCTCATCCTCTGACTTCTTTCTGATAATGATTCGTATTTTTGTGCAATTTGGGTTGGACGTGTGGTGTTATTAGTCAACTCAGATAGCACGGATTTGCGGGCCTTTACAGAATAAATTCTCCGCCACCAAACAGGTATATATTAAATAGAAATCAATTTACATGGAATGAAATCCAATGTCAGACACACATCCATTTACAAGTCTTTTCTGGGTCTGAACGAAATCGGAGACACCTTATTCCTCGTCCCGTATGTCCAATACGGAAGAGAGGTTCTCGCATATCCGGACAATCAACAAGTAAGTCTGGACAATTACCACTGTAACCCTTTCCGGGGAGCAAATCAGTCCAGGGCATCAGTAGTCATCCATTCGATGTGAATAACGCCAGTCTTCAACCACCGTCTTCAATGTCTTCGACTTTAAATCGTCGTATAATTATTTGAAATGAGATTGAACTCGGTCTTTTTATAATTCTAAAATATATATAATTTAAATCAACTCATATCTTTAATATTATTTTATAAAGATTTATCATTATTTTTATTTATATAAAAATAGTCCAATTTAATTCAACGACGCTTTGGGTCAATGGGCGGCCCTGGCGCTGTTTTTAGCCATATTTGATTTACGCTTTTCTCGAAATCTAACCGTTGGATTTTAACAAAATTTATATCATTGGAAAGATCTTCCCAAAGCGGACCTAAAGGTTCCAGTTTTGGGAAAATCCGACGGTCGGATCTTTCGGTATAATCGTTTAAAGTTACGATTCCGAAACGCGAACTACCGCGCGCGATTCGTTTAATTTTAATTTATATATATAATAATATATAAATATAAATCATTCAACGATTTCACTAACGTGTTTAACATGCCAAATAAAGAATGTTTTTGTTTTGCATAACCATTTAAATGTTTATAATGATACATAAAAGAGATACTGTATTTGCATACAAATTCCTATAATTTCTAATAACCAATAAAAAGGGATTTTTGTTTGCATGCATTTCCAATATTTTCCAATGTCAAATAAAAATGTAATTTTACCTGCATAATTTCTCTACATGTTTCTAATGTCAAATAAAAATGTATTTTATTTGCATACATTTCTACATGTTTCTAATGTCAAATAAATAAGTATTTTATTTGCATACATCCTCTACATGTTTTTAATATCAAATAAAAATGTAATTTATTTACAGTACATTCACTACATGTTTCAAATGTCAAATAAAAATGTAATCTATTTGCATACATCCTCTATATGTTTTTAATATCTAATAAAAATGTAATTTATTTACATTACATTCACTACATGTTTCTAATATCAAATAAAAATGTAATTTATTTGCATACATCTTCTACATTTTTTAATATCAAATAAAAATATAATTTATTTACATTACATTCACTACATGTTTCTAATGTCAAATAAAAATGTAATTATTTGCATACATCCTCTACATATTTATAA
Source organism: Allium sativum (assembly GCA_030737875.1). Classification (NCBI taxonomy): domain Eukaryota; kingdom Viridiplantae; phylum Streptophyta; class Magnoliopsida; order Asparagales; family Amaryllidaceae; genus Allium; species Allium sativum. The sequence goes on from CM060922.1 coordinate 300,912,716, forward strand.
TATCAAATAAAAATGTAATTTATTCACATTACATTCACCACATGTTTCTAATGTCAAATAAAAATGCAATTTATTTGCATTACATTATCGTTAATGACAAATAAAAAGATAATTTTTATTTTCAATATTTGTATGCAATTTCTATTTTTAATTTAACAAAAAAAAAATTGTATAAAATTTCAATGTATAACATGACATGTAAAAATGTCTATTTTAATTTGTATACAGTTATAATGTGTAACATGACAATAAAAATGTCTCTTTTAATTTGTATACAATTCTAATGTATAACCTGACGATAAAAATGTCACTTTTAAATTGTTTACAATTCTAATGTATAACATGACGATAAAAATGTCTCTTTTAAATTGTATACAATTCTAATGTATAACAAATAAAAATGGTATTTCTATATCTTAACATAGCCAATAGAAATGTTTTTTTAATGTTGTATACAAATCCATACACTAACATGTCACATAAAATGATGTTTTTGTGTGTATACAAATTCTTTACATTAATATGACAAATAAAATAACTACTTTTATTTGTTTACAAAACTCTTTTTAACATAACAAATAAAGTGATATTTTTATTCATGTATACAATTCCTACTCTTAACATGTCAAATAAACATGTTATTTTTAATATAACAAATAAAAATGATAGTTTTAATATGACAAACAAAAATGATATTTTTATTTGTATGCAAATCAATTTCAACAAAAATATATAAAAATGATAACTTTATTTTGCTGACAATTCTATTTCAACAAAACGAATAAAAACGATAACTTTATTTTGTTGACAATTCTATTTCAACAAAATGAATAAAAATGATTCTTTTATTTTGTTGACAATTTTATTTCAACAACAATGACACTTTTGTTTTCACCATTCTATTTCAACAAAAATGATATTTTTGTTTTCATACAAATCTATTTCAAAAATTATACTTTTGTTTTCATACGATCTATTTCAACAAAACAAACAAAAATGATAATTTTATTTTGTTGACAATTCTATTTCAACAAAAATGATATTTTTATTTTGTCGATTCTAACTCAAAAAAAAAAAAATTGACATTTTTATTTCGATAATTCTAATTCAAAAAAAATGACATTTTTATTTTGTCAATTCTAATTCAACAAAAATGACACATTTATTTTGTCAATTCTAATTCCACAAACATAACACATTTATTTTGTCAATTATAATTCAACAAAAATGACCATTTATTTTGTCAATTCTAATTCAACAAAAATGACACACTTATTTTGTCAATTCTAATTCAACAAAAATTACGCATTTGTTTTGTCAATTCTAATTCAACAAAAAATGACACATTTATTTTTTCAATACTAATTCAACAAAAATGACGCATTTATTTTGTCAATTCTAATTCAACAAAAATGACGCATTTATATTATCAATTCTAATTCAACAAAACTGACACACTTATTTTGTCAATTCTAATTCAACAAAAATGACGCATTTATTTTGTCAATTCTAATTCAACAAAAATGACGCATTTATTTTGTCAATTCTAATTCAACAAAAATAACGCATTTATTTTGTCAATTTTAATTCAAAAAAAATGACACATTTATTTTGTCAATTCTAATTCAACACAAATGATATTTTTATTCTGTCAATTCTAATTCAACAAAAATGATGCATTTATTTTGTCAATTCTAATTCAACAAAAATGACGCATTTATTTTGTCAATTCCAATCAACAGATCATCATCACAACATCAATCAACCCAAATCAAATCACGTATGACAACAAACTGAATTGAACAACGTGTTTGCAGAAATTTCTAAACACGATAATAATTAATTTTTAATTATTTAAAAGGAAATCTCACAGGGTATTCTATATATTTTTCAGTTATGTACATAAATAAATAACTGTGCAGAGTTTTTTAGTGAGAATGTAACGAAAAGGAATTCCGCTCGATCCAAATCAGTCGCTAAACCGACCCAGACCGTTCGAAACGCCTGATTGTTTTGAGAACACGACAAATCAGAACGCACACAGAAGAACATTTCATTGTTTATTACAACAATTCCATCAAAATACAAGAATATACAGAGTATTAACAAATAATATACATTATAAAATTATCAAAGATTACAATACATTACATAGCAGCGGAAAATAATACAAAATACAACTAGAAGAGATATACGGATACAAAGCTTTCCGGATATCGTTCCAGCTGTAAACCAGGATCCTGTAAATATAAATCTGCAAAACCAAAACTACTAGTTGCCCGTGTCAAAATAAGGACACCCAGAGTTTAGGTTAAAACAATAAACTTCAGGTCAGTCATGGGGCTGGTGTGAGAACTAAAATAGTTATAAATCTTTATTTTAAATCAGATATCTCAAGGGACCACGCCGTATAACACGGAACGGGTTTCCTTCCAAGAATATCAGTGCATATGACAAAACAACGCAAAATCACGTATTTGGAAATTGGATTTCCATCTGTGAACTGAGGCAAAAGATAGTCCTCTACCGATTCGAGACGCTCTAGCCCGTGTCTCAGGATCAGAACGCATCAACCCTTTGGATCGTCAGGGCCGGTCCACCGATGTGGATTATTATGCCTGAACACTACGTTTCCCCGCCCTTTGGGGTGTAAATAAGCCAACGAATGACTCCATCGGTCCCGGATCGACCGATATATCTGAGGCGCCTCGCAACAGCAACAACCACATAAGTCAAACTCGTCAGGGCGTGTAAAACCACTGACGCCACTTTTAGCTAGAAGGAAACGCATGCCCTCCCTGAGGTCCTCTCCCGTTTCTGGTTCACAACCGGGGTGTGAGGCTCGCGAATCAACGTTACACAAAGCTATGCCACACAGGCCGTGCTTTGATTATCAACCACAAGGCTCTGCTTTTCAACAGAAGCCTTGATCAATTGCCACTTAGGCATGCCACACAGGCAATTCACTCCATGCGTTTGATATCCATCAATATATAACCCCTGAGCTCGTACGTCTCAGAGAAGGGCGTTAAGCAAGAGAATAAATTCTCCGCCGCCAAATAGATATATATTTAATAGAAATCAATCACACAGAATAAAATCCAATGTCAGACACACAGTCCATTTACAAGTTCGTTCTGGGTCTGAACGAAACCGGAGGCACTTAGTACCCCGCATATCCATCGATCTCCAAGTACGTCTGGACGATCACTAACTGATTCCCTCCTCTTGGGTGTACGGCCCAATCCAGATCATCAGTAACCACCCAAACGACGTGAAGACCTCCGGTCTTCGACCACCGTCTTCATCCTCGACACCCGATCTAATCAGTTATTCAGAATGGGATAAACACATTCTTTCTGAATAACTCGCGTATATAATAAACAAGTGTTACACAAACACAACATACGCCTCATTCCAATTCAGAATATTCTTTTATTCAAATATTCTTATACTTTGGGAAAGGTTCCCATTAATTTTATCAAAGATAAATTCTTTAAATTTATTCTTTAATCTTCTTTGAATATCAATTCAAACTAGACGAGATTAGAGAACCACACCGGAGTAATCATTTATTTTATTTCCCAATCTCCACCTATTCATCCCATGAAGTAAAACTGGTAATACTTCATATCTAACACCAAGGTGTTATCGGTAAATTCAATTACCATTTCACGTTCAAATCTAATTAAAGATTTAACTATCGCTTGGAGTAAAACTGGCGATACTCCATTCTCGATCTTTTCAATCTAATTAAAGATTCATTAAAAATCCACTTAGTTTTAATCTTTAACTGGGTTAAAGAATCAGTGTCATTTAAAACACGGTTCACGATAAACCCAAAATCACATTCCATTAATTATCGGGTTAAAGAACAAGTGTTATTTAAAACATTGTTCACGATAAACCCAAAAATCAATACCAATTCAATTCCAATTAAATATTATTTAATTGGTACACTTCATTAAATCTAAATAAAAAAAATTTAATCTTTTCCTCAGCTGGGCTTAGGAACAGTGTTAAGGAAGACACCGTTCACGACAAACCCAAATCACATTTGATATTAAATACAACGCTCTGAATAGAAAATATATCGGCTTATATTCAATATCAAATCCTACGACCAACAAATATCGTATTGGGAATAACGATATATATATATATATATCTTTCAAATTTCCATAACAACATCTGTATAATCACGAAATCCAACATCGAAATATTCCGAACACAATTTCGATTCAAATCCATTCCAATACAATTATTGGAAATTCTGGTTAATTTCAAAATCATTTCAAATCCAATTTATTAATTTTAAAAAATAAATAAATTACTATTCTAGTTCATTTCGATAAAAATCTATTTTTATCTTTTCAAATATGGAGTTTTTCTTCCCAATTCTTCACAAATCATTTCTTATGATTTTACACAAATTATTGATATTTTTAATAATTTTATCAAGGCCCGTACAATCGATTTCCATCAACGGCCATCGAACTGCACTTACAGCGACCTTTTTCAAATTTTATTTGGACATAATTCCAAATCCAACCGTTAGATTTCAAATTTCTAATATTTGTTAGAAAGCTCTTTTCGATACGAACCCAACGGTTCCGGTTTCAGGAGAATCCGACAGTCGGATCTCCCGCAATATCCATTCGAAGTCAATGGTCGAAATTCACGAACTGCCGCGGCGCGGCGCGTTCTATTCAGGCCATTATATTATATATATATATAATATATACTTCGTTGATTTCCTTTTAAACGTATATTATAAATCGTTTTAAATTCGTTTTCGAAATGATTTCAACTTCATTTAAAATTCAAATCAAAGTTGAATTTTTCCTTATAAATCCGCTTTAAATTCCTTTAAAATTGATTTCAATTCAAATCGATTTTTAATTCAATTTCAATTTAATTCAAATTTCAATTCAATTTGAATTTCAAATTAATTCCAATTCGAATTCAATTTCAATTCGAATTCAATTCTATTCAATTTCAATTTGAATTCAATTTCAATTTGAATTCAATTCTATTAAATTTCAATTTGATTCGAATTTCAATTCATTTCAATTTAATTCGAATTTCAATTCATTTCAATTTAATTCGAATTTCAGTTCATTTCAATATAATTCGAATTTCAATTATTTTCAATATAATTCAAATTTCAATTCATTTCAATTTAATTCGAATTTCGATTATTTTCAATATAATTCAAATTTCAATTCATTTCAATTTAATTCGAATTTCGATTATTTTCAATATAATTCAAATTTCAATTCATTTTCAATATAATTCGAATTTCGATATCACTTTCAACATACATCGAAAATTGAATAAAATCGATATAAATATCGTTTACGTCAAAATGGCGCCAATCTAATCAACACGGCTTCATATATTTCTATTTTCAAATATTTTATTTCAAATATTTCTTTTTCAAATATTTCTATTTCAAAACTGGAATGAGGCCCAACCAATTACCATATAATGTTAATTATATGGATTTTCTACAACACATGTATAAAATAACAACGATAAATAATCAACCATCATCCAGAGTGCGTTCTACACTGTATAAGCATCAAATATAAATATTTAACGCTTATGACAGCCTGTCAATCAATCGATCGACATACAGTTAATCATTGGGACTAGTGTATGTCATATATCATCCCAATACCCGTGTGGGGTTTTCAAACAATCAAACACAGATTTTATTTGTGCAATTGGGCGATGTGTAAAATTTATTGTCCCAATCAATATCAGTCAAATCAGTGTATATAAACAAATCTCTGATTTGTTTATTACCATTTATTTTATATACACGTTAAAAATTCTATTTTCAATTATAAAATATTTTTAACTATCTAAATATTTTATTTCATTTCACATCACACAATCAACTACACATCAAAATCAAACAAGCATACAAGCCGTCCATGGTCTGTGGACGACGGGTGTCGGGTGCTAGTAAACACCGTCTACATCTTAGTATAAATTTCAACTAGAAAATAAAAATAAAAAGGTGAGGAGTTCTCACAGAGGGGTTCCACTCCGCCATTTCATTTTTGAAGTTCTGAATTCCTTTTTTTTCCCTGATTTCTATCTGTTCCATCTCACTTCTCTTCATGCTGTTCATAGTAAAAATCATATTTTTAATATGATGTTCATTTAAAAAAATAACGTTTTTATAATAGCCTTTATATATAAAAATTATATATTCTTACAACACTTCCTTTTATATAAAGATTATATTTTTGTTACTCTACGTGAGTAAAAATCATATTTTTAATTTGCTATAAGTATAAAAATCATATTTTTATACCTTTAAAAATATTTTCAACTTGCCAACAATGTTTTCTTTCAACGACAAGAATCATAGCTTTGTGCTATTAAAAATCCGATCTTTAACTTTAGAAATCAAATCTTTTATATTTTTAAAAATCGAAGCTTTCATATTTAAAAAAAAATCCCACCTTTCCTTTACAAAAAATCTCTCCTATACATTTCTAAAATACATGCTTTATACTTAAGAAAAATCAAAACTTTAAGCCTATTAAAAATCAAAACTTTAAGCCTTTTTACATAAAAAACAAAGTAAATAAATTAAAGCATCTTACATTGGTTTAAGGAAGAAGAAAAGGGGGGCTCGCTAGCTGTCGGCGGATTGGTGGAGGGGCGCTGAGGGCTGCTCGTCGCGGAAATCGAGGAGGGGGGAAGCTACTCGCCATCGCAAGTGATGGAGTAAGGGGGCGGCGCCTTAGGGTTTTTGTGGACGTCGGGTTCTCGAGCTACGAAGGAAAGGAGGAGGGGGAGGGAGAAGAGGGGCGGACGGAGGCGATATCGGAGGGGTGCGGTTGGCGGAGGACGACAGGGGTACGGCGGAGACTAGAACGCGACAGCGTCGCTTTAGTGGGGGCGAGAAGAGGACGACGGGTTCGAGGTTTTTATTTTCTTCGTTTGAACGATTGTGAGGAAAGAGGGGAGGGGTGACCTGGTAATAGGAGAGGAGGGAAGTTTTATTTTATTTTATTTTATTTAATTCCAAAAAAGCAACTTTTATTTTCGACCTCGAAACGAGACCCACCGCCTGTCGTCCATAGCTAAATACCCCCATTCCGAACACAATGGGATATGTATCGTAGGCAGATTCGATCGTTTCGATCAGTTTTCGTCAAAATCAACATATAACTCTATATATTGAATTTGAACGCGTATTTCAGTTTACTAGGGCCACATACTAACTCGAAAAATTCTAGAAAACTATTTTCTAGCTTCATATTGACGATACGGTCCTAACAAAACTAATTTCATCAAATTCTGAGACCGTTTGAAAAATGGCCATTTTCCAGTCGATTAAAATCAACTGAAACTGGTCAAACGCGTTTTCCTTTGCCACGCCCACATATTGAATCAAAAAATTACGAAATTTGAAACCTAGCAATAATTTGACATTGCGGATCCAACAAAAGTGGTTTCGTCGAAAACCGAGGTCATTTGCAAAATTCCCATTTTTAAGGACCAGAATTCCATAGCGACTATTCTGAATTTTCAACTGGACGTATCTTTTTACCCCCCGCTATGAAATTTCAATTTTTCGGATTCATTGGAAATATATTCCTAATTACATTCAAATATTTTTGGTTTCACTAAAATCCGGTTTATTTTGCACCCGGTACAATCATTTGAACTTTGAAATCGAATTTTCGAACTACCGCGCCATTTTCAATTCCTTTTATAATTTAATATAAATATTATATTCTAACGACGACGTATATAAATATATACATTCGAATTCTATTCAAAATAAATTTCTCGTCGATATTGTCTAAAATAATCCATTTTAAATATTCAAAATTCGCTAAAATTGCCAAAATAAAAAATTTAAATTGGCTCGGATTTCCGGGTTATTACAGAGAATTTCTCATATTGGTTATTACTCCTTCTGAATTTTTCCAAAGTTGTTCTATCGCGTAGATCCGGGTTTCACGATTTCACTGCTTCCAGTTTCGTCGAATTTGGTTTCTATTTGGGCAAGTTATGATATTACAACCCTTTTACATAATAAAATTAATTAATAAAATTAATTGCACTCTAATTACATTAGCCCAAACCTTCTCCTTTTATCTTCTATGGTCAAACCGAGAAACCCATCACCGTCTTCAACCATCGCCACGTTGCTCCTCCACCCGACCACCTACCGCCGATCTAAAGCCGCCAGAAGGAGCGTTGCTCCATTGTCCATCAACGCCTCAAGCATGATGAAGCTCAGTTGTGACGACCCCGAAACCCGTACTGCGGTGTTAAGGGTAATCTTTGGAATATAACACATAAACATATAATAGCATAACAGAAATAAATAAATACACCAGATAATGCCCAATAGAATATACTGGATAAAAGTAATCATCAGAGTTACACAGTATACAGGATCATACTTAGTACAAATACAGTTCAGCTATACATAAATGTCCACAGCGGAAAACAAAACATAATGTACAATAGGAGCTGAACAGCATAAAAAGAGATAAATGATAGAATCCATCTTCAGCTCCAGCTATCCAGAAAGAGCCTGCTAATAACCTGAATACAAGGCTGCCCGTGTAGAAAAAGGGGCACCCGAGTTTGAAAGTGAAACAAACTACGAGTCAGTCATGGGACTGGTATGAGAAATCTACTTAACACATTTATAATATGGCTAATCACAGGACCACGCCACTTTCACGGAACGGGTTTACTCCATTGGATTGCCGGTGCTTTAAAATAAATAATTCTTTTAAACATCGCAATGCTTTTTTATAAAAATGAAGCCATTATAAGACTCAGTTCCCATCACACAATGCAACGCAAACCGGAGGATAGAGTTTTACCTTATAATGGCCAAAATATGCTTAATACGAATAAAACAAAAGCATTTGATATTATTACTAGTGTTTATATGTTTCAAAAACAATTTCAATCATAACTATCAATCATAGACGGCATGGGTACCATATATCATGTCGCCACATATATATATACAATCAAAACCGCACAGTCACGTATTTGGAAATTGGATTTCCGTCATGAACCAACGCAAAAGATAGTCCTTACCGACTTCGAGACTATCTAGCCCGAGTCTCAAGAAAGCGCGCAGGCAAGCCTTGGATCGTCAGGGACGGTCCACCGATGTGGATTATTATTCCTGAACACTACGTTTCCCTACCCTTTGGGGCGTAAATGAGTCAACGAATGACTCCATCGGTCTCGGATCGACCGATATAACCGAGGCGCCTCGCAACAACAACAACAACATAGGTGAAAATAATATAAATGTCAGCCAGTTTAAGCACCGACACAACCTCTAGCTAGAAGGAAACGCATGCCCTCCCTGAGGTCCTTCTCCCGTTTCTGGTTCATACCGGGGTGTGAGGCTCGTGAATTCACGTTGTACACAAAGCTACGCCACACAGGCGGTGCTTTGATCATCAACCACAAGACTTTGCTTTTCAACAGAAGCCCTGATCACAGCATCTTAGCATGCCACACAGGCAATTCACACCGTGCAACTGATGGCTACCAATTACACAGAATGAATTCCAATGTCAGACACACAGTCCATTTGCAAGTCCGTCCTGGGTCTGAACGAAACCAGAGGCACTATATACCTCGCAAACCCATCGATTTCAACGTACGTCTGGACGGTCACCACTCATTATCCATATTTCGGGATGCCTCCCAATTAGGACATCAGTTACCATCCAAACGAGGTGAAGATCTCCGGTCTTCGACCACCGTCTTCATCTTCGATTTCTTATCATCGATTCAGTTATTCAGAATGGGATAAACTCGGTCTTTCTGAGCAACTCGCGTACGTAATTAAAAAGTGCTACGCAAACACAACACACGCTTCATTCCAATTCATTAGTCACTAACCGTAAATCAGTAAGAGAACGATTTCCCAAATATTAACCCCAAAGGTCGAAACCAACATCAGATCAAACCCCAGGAAACCATTCGACTTAGCCAACCTTCAGTTAGTTTCTAAATTTCACATTCCATATCGTTTATAATATTTTATAATGATTTATCACTATTTTTATTTATTTAAAAATAGCCAATTTATTAAAACGACGCTTCGGGCTATAACGCGGCCGTGGCGCTGTTTTTCTTCAGATTTGATTTACACATATCTGAAAATCTAACCGTTGGATCATCACAAAATTTATATCATTAGAAAGATCTTTTCAAAATGAATCCAACGGTTCTAGTTTTGGGAAAATCCGACGGTCGGATCTCCCGGTACAATCGTTTGAAGTTTCGATTTCAAAATACAAACTACAGCGTCGTTATTCGATCTAATTTAATTATATTTATATATATATATATATATAATCGATTCTGGCGCTGTTTTTCTTCAGATTTATCGCTATTATATATATATTTATATATATATAATACGAATTAAACATTCCAGGCAATCCAACTGTTGGATCTTTGCAAAGTTGGTGTCGTTGGAAAGATATTTCCAAAGCGAACCCAACGGATTCGGTTTTGGGAAAATCCGATGGTTGGATCACCCGCACTAATCGTTTGAAATCACGGTTTCAAAACACGAACTGCAGCTTTGTTATTTGATTTATTTTAATTTTATATATATATATATATAAATATAATCGATTCTTCGATTTCTAAACCATATTCATTTCATACCTTTGATAAAAATGATATTTTTATCAAACTACCTTGTATTTCAACACTTCACTATTTTTAACAATTCATGTATATAATAAAAATATTATTTTTATTTTTAAACAATTTCTTTCAAAACACGGCTATTTTATATAGTTCATATAGATGATAAAAATATGATTTTTATCAGAAAACAATTTCTTTCAAAACACGGCTATTTTATATAGTTCATATAGATGATAAAAATATGATTTTTATTATAAAACAATTTCTTTTAAAACACGGCTATGTTATATAGTTCATATAGATGATAAAAATATGATTTTTATTATAAAACAATTTCTTTCAAAACACGGCTATTTTATATAGTTCATATAGATGATAAAAATATGGTTTTTATTATAAAACAATTTATTTCAAAATATGAATGTCGTTAAATAGATGAATTTCTATTCAACACACGAATATAGTTTCAACACATGAAAATAATTCTAACACATGAATATTATTTAAAATTTCGGCAGCATAACGGCAGGGTAGTTAAAACCGGGGCCGTCCCTAGTACGGCTCCTCGCTCTACCTTAAAGCCTCGCAGCTTTTGACAATGGGGATTTCATGCATCTAGTTCACACGCAGGCGGCATGTATATATTTTTCATTTCAACAAACTAATCCTATGTGGTTTCAACCAAATAATTCTCAACCACAAACGGGTATATTTAACCACTATCAATCAATTTCAACCACAAACAATTATAATCAACCATTTGCCATCAACCAATTTTCACATCAATCACAACCAATAAATATCGTCCATGGTTTATGGACGAGGGGCGTATATATATATATATATATATATATATATATATATATATATATATATATATAAGTATTTCACTTTTATTTAAACACATATATAATTTTTACAATGCATATATAACTTATATATCGAACGTACAACTTATACAACGCTTATACATTAGGTGTACAACGCTTATATAACTCATACATCGACTATATAATTTATACATCGTCGTTTCCCATATCGTTTATAAAATAGAAATCTCACATTGGGTTCCACTCCACCAAAAATAGCAGAAGGCTCGGAAAAATATGCGGTCTCTTCTGGAATGTAGAAGACGTCCACACGAGTCCACTATCTCTTATTTCACTGAATTTCGTCTACAAACGAAAAAGATATGATTTTTACAATGAAATCAAAAACCGTAGCGCTTAAAACTGCTATGATATAGTTTAAATTAAAATAGCCGTATACCTTTCAAAATTCTTCAAAACTAGGTTTTGATTTTTCGATCAATACGTGACGCTATAGCACGATCAGGCTGTTGCACGTCGTAGAGCTTGGAACCAGCTTCCCGACGATGGTGGTCTTCCTTAGTTCGGCTGTGAGATCGAGCGGTGGCGGCGGATGGAAGCGGCGAACTTTGGGAGCACGAATCTCGAGGTAAGAGCGACGATAATGGGTGCTCCAGGTACGGATTTGAAGAGCTCGGAGTGGTCTACAAAAAGTTGAACTGGGGTATGGCGTTTCGAGGCGTGGATCGGTCAGAATCGAGGAGAGAAGGGAAGAGCAAGAACCGCCGTCGCGATTTGAGCTGTCGGGGAGAGAGAAAAGTGATTAGCCAATAGGTTTTTTTATTAATTTATATATTTTTAAATTTATAAAATACCCTCTTTCACATACGAACACCAATTCAACCCCAACGACTGTCGTCCCTAGCGTTTTACCCCCATTCCGAACATAATGGGATATGTTCCGTAGGCCCATTCGACTGTTTCAGTCAGTTTTCCTTCAAATTAAAATATAAAACATTCAATATTTGATTTGAACGTACATTTCAATTTGCCAGGGCCTCATACTGATTCTAAAAATTCCCGAAAAATAAATCTAGCTATGTTTTGACGATACGGTTCCAACAAAACTAGTTTCGTTGAATTTTGAGACCGTTTGAAAATGGCCCATTTCTAGTCGATCCAATTTAACTGTAATTGACCAAAACATATTTTCCTTTGACACGCTCACAGATTAACTTCAAAAATTATGAAATTTGAAACCTAGCAGTAATTTGACATCCCGGATCCAACAAAAGTGGTTTCGTCGAATTCTGAGGTCGTTTGCAAAATGATCATTTTCTGGTCGACCCAATTTAATAGAAATCGACCAAACACATTTTCCTTTGTCACGCTCACATACTAGCGTAAAAAATTATGAAATTTGAAACTTAGCAATAGTTTAACATCCCGGATCCAACAAAAGTGGTTTCGTTGAATTCCGAGGTCGTTTGCAAAATGGCCATTTTCACGGGCTATATAAATTCTATAGCGACCTTTCTGAAAATTCATTTGGTCATAACTTTTGCTTCCCACTACGAAACTTCGATTTTTCAGATTCATTAGAAAGATATTCGCTAACAGATTTAAATATTTTTGGTTTCACTCAAATCCGTTTTGTTTTGCACCTGGTACAGTCAGTTAAAATTTGAATTCAAATTTTGAAACTACAGCGCCATTTCAAGCCTTGTTTATAATTCAAAGTAATTATATTTATTTTAAAAAGATTCAAACTTACTTTTCATCGTTATTATTTAAAATATTAATTTTAAATATTTAAAATTCACCCAATTAGCCAATTTAAAATTTTTAAATTGGTTCAGATTTTCCGGGTCGTTACACTCTCCCCCACTGAAAACTTTTCGTCCCCGAAAAGGAACAAAGTTTAAAGTGGTTTGATTTATCAACTCTACTTCCAATCTGGCTTCCATTCTCCAACTTTTCAGTTTCTGAGAATTTTCAAATTCTTCAAAAATTTGGCTAACACCCGGAATTTTCGAAAAATTTCGCCATAACTTCCTTTGTATGGGGAGGGGTTTGGAAATTTATTGGGCCGTATTAGGTACCCAATAAATCCTATAAAGCATACACATATTTATAGTGATATTTTTCTGGTGTTTACAGGGAAGCATGTATAGATAATAACTCCAGAGAATAAATTCTCGTCACCCTGTCAAAGCCTGAGGGAGTGTGTATTTTTAATATCTCCAGAGAATAAATTCTCGTCACCTCTTCCCATGTGGGAAATAAATAATCCATGTGTCGTATCTAATGACTAGAGAGACGTGATTATTGTCAACTCCAGACCCGTGTGGGGTTTTATTAATCTGGAAATTTATCGTTACAATTTTATATGGTCCATATCAGTCATCAGTTCAACCTGTAAAATATAGTCATCGCCACACAAGCCTCTCGCTCGTATGGTAAATCTTCCACCTCGTCACACAAGCTCCAAATGCTCAAGTGGTATATGATGAAGTATGCCTATCTTCGAGTAGTATGCCATGTAATGTAGTTCAAATTTAATTGTTACTATCCTATGGCGACATTTATTATTACACACAGAATAACCAGCACTCCGCATCCAATGGCATTCACAGGAGTTGATATAATAATATTTCGCATCCAACCCATTAAGGTTTACCTATTTGTCGGGCACGCAAATAATTTCTTTACTCAACAGCTATCCATTTACCTGTTCAAACATATATAATGCACAAGTATGTATTTCTATCTATTTTTAACTCAGTTCAATGTGTGATTTAATCGAATAAATTCTACCATTCATCCTCGTACTAATTAAATTAACTATCGTTCTAATAATTTAATTAATCAAATTTACCATCACACGGCACAAACAACAAACAATTTGTTTTTATTTTCAAAAATATATCTTTTATACATTCAAAAATCATATTTTTAAAACTAGAATATATATATAATCACAAATACGTTATTTAGAAATATTCAACTCTCAACTCGTTCTAGGGCACTTCTGACCCCATCTCTGAAGAGTTATTCTGCTATACTCATACTAGGATATTGCTGATCCTATCTATAAGGAGATACTCGTCCTAGAACACTACTGGTTCTATCACTGACGAGTTCGTTAATGTGTTACATACCAGAGCTAAGCTTAACCAAAGCTCTGATACCACGTTGTGACGACCCCGAAACCCGTACTGCGGTGTTAAGGGTAATCTTTAGAATATAACACATAAACAGATAATAGCAGAACAGAATAAATACATACACCAGATAATGCCCAATAGAATATACTGGATAAAAGTAATCATCGGAGTTACACAGTATACAGGATCATACTTAGTACAAATACAGTTTAAATATACATAAATGTGCACAGCGGAAAACAAAACATAATGTACAATAGGAGCTGAACAGCATAAAAAGAGATACATGATAGAATCCATCTTCAGCTCCAGCTATCCATAAAGAGCCTGCTAATAACCTGAATACAAGGCTGCCCATGTAGAAAAAGGGGCACCTGAGTTTGAAAGTGAAACAAATTACGAGTCATTCATGGGACTGGTATGAGAAATCTACTTAACACATTTATAACATGGCTAATCACAGGACCACACCACTTTCGCGGAACGGGTTTACTCCATTGGATTGCCAGTATTTTAAAACAAATAATTCTTTTAAACATCGCAATGCTTTTTATAAAAATGAAGCCATTATAAGACTCAGTTCCCATCACACAATGCAACGCAAACTGGAGGATAGAGTTTTATCTTATAATGGCCAAAATATGCTTGATACGAATAAAACAAAAGCATTTGATATTATTACTAGTGTTTATATGTTTCGAAAACAATTTCAATCATAACTATCAATCATAGACGGCATGGGTACCATATATCATGTCGTCGTGTGTGTGTATATATATATATATATATATATAAAATCCAAATCGCACAGTCACGTATTTGGAAATTGGATTTCCGTCATGAACCAAGATAAAAGATAGTCCTTACCGACTTCGAGACTGTCTAACCCGAGTCTCAGGCAAGCGCGCAGGCAAGCCTTGGATCGTCAGGGTCGGTCCACCGATGTGGATTATTATTCCTGAACACTACGTTTCCCCGCCCTTTGGGGCATAAATGAGTCAACGAATGACTCCATCGGTCCCGGATCAACCGATATAACCGAGGCGCCTCGCAACAGCAACAACCACATAGGTGAAAATAATATAAATGTCAGCCAGTTTAAGCACCGACACAACCTCTAGCTAGAAGGAAACGCATGCCCTCCCTGAGGTCCTTCTCCCGTTTCTGGTTCATACCAGGGTGTGAGGCTCGCGAATTCACGTTATACACAAAGCTACGCCACACAGGTGGTGCTTTGATCATCAACCACAAGACTTTGCTTTTCAACAGAAGCCCTGATCACAGCATCTTAGCATGCTACAGAGGCAATTCACACCGTGCAACTGATGGCTATCAATTACACAGAATGAATTCCAATGTCAGACACACAGTCCATTTGCAAGTCCGTCCTGGGTCTGAACGAAACCGGAGGCACTATATACCTCGCAAACCCATCAATTTCCACGTACGTCTGGACGGTCACCACTCATTATCCATATTTCAGGATGCCTCCCAATCAGGACATCAGTTACCGTCCAAATGAGGTGAAGATCTCCGGTCTTCGACCACCGTCTTCATCTTTGATTTCTTATCGTCGATTCAGTTATTCAGAATGGGATAAACTCGGTCTTTCTGAGCAACTCGTGTATGTAATTAAAAAGTGCTACACAAACACAACATACGCTTCATTCCAATTCATTAGTCACTAACCGTAAATCAGTAAGAGAACGATTTCCCAAATATTAACCCCGAAGGACGAAACCAACATCAGATCAAACCCGATGAAACCATTCGACTTAGCCAACCTTCAGTTAGTTTCTAAGTTTCACATTCCATATCATTTATAATATTTTATAATGATTTATCGCTATTTTTATTTATTTAAAAATAGCCAATTTATTCAAACGACGCTTCGGGCTATAACGCGGCCGTGGCACTGTTTTTCTTCAGATTTGATTTACACATATCTGAAAATCTAACTGTTGGATCATCATAGAATTTATATCATTAGAAAGATCTTTTCAAAATGAATCCAACGGTTCCAGTTTTAGGAAAATCCGATGGTCGGATCTCCCGCTACAATCGTTTGAAGTTTCGATTTCAAAATACGAACTGCAGCGTCATTATTCGATTTAATTTAATTATATTTATATATATATATAAATATAATCGATTCTGGCGCTGTTTTTCTTCAGATTTGAATTAAACATTCCAGACAATCCAACCGTTAGATCTTTGCAAAGTTGGTGTCGTTAGAAAGATATTTCCAAAGCGAACCCAACGGTTTAGGTTTGGGAAAATCCGATGGTCGGATCTCCCGCACTAATCGTTTGAAATCACGGTTTCAAAACACGAACTGCAGCTTCGTTATTCGATTTATTTTAATTATATATATATATATATATATATATAATCGATTCTTCGATTTCAAAACCATATTCATTTCATACCTTTGATAAAAATGATATTTTTATCAAACTAACTTCTATTTCAACACTTCACTATTTTTAACAATTCATGTATATAATAAAAATATGATTTTTATTGTTAAACAATTTCTTTCAAAACACGGCTATTTTTTATAGTTCATATGGATGATAAAAATATGATTTTTGTTATAAAACAATTTCTTTCAAAACACGGCTATTTTATATAGTTCATATAGATGATAAAAATATGAGTTTTATTATAAAACAATTTCTTTTAAAACACGGCTATTTTATATAGTTCATATAGATGATAAAAATATGATTTTTATTATAAAACAATTTCTTTCAAAACACGGCTATTTTATATAGTTCATATAGATGATAAAAATATGATTTTTATTATAAAACAATTTATTTTAAAACATGAATGTCGTTAAATAGAAGAATTTCTATTCAACACAAGAATATAGTTTCAACACATGAAAATAATTCTAACACATGAATATTATTCAAAATTTCGGCAGCATAACGGTAGGGTAGTTAAAACCGGGGTCGTCCCTAGTACGGCTCCTCGCTCTACCTTAAAGCCTCGCAGCTTTTGACAATGGGGATTTCATGCATCTAGTTCGCACGCAGGCAGCATGTATATATTTTTCATTTCCACAAACTAATCCTATGTGGTTTCAACCAAATAATTCTCAACCACAAACGGGTATTTTTCAACCACTATCAATCAATTTCAACCACAAACAATTCTAATCAACCATTTGCTATCAACCAATTTTCACATCAATCACAACCAATAAATATCGTCCATGGTTTGTGGACGAGGGGCATATATATACATATACATATATATATATTATATAAGCATTTCACTTTTATTTCAACACATATATAATTTTTACAACGCATATATAACTTATATATCGAACGTACAACTTATTCAACGCTTATACATGAGGTGTACAACGCTTATATAACTCATACATCGACTATATAATTTATACATCGTCGTTTCCCATATCGTTTATAAATTAGAAATCTCAAATTGGGTTCCAGTCCACCAAAAATAGCAGAAGGCTCAGAAAAATATGCGGTCTCTTCTAGAATATAGAAGACGTCCACACGAGTCCACTGTCTCTTGTTTCACTGAATTTCGTCAACAAATGAAAAAGATATGATTTTTACAGTGAAATCAAAAACTGTAGCGCTTAAAACTGCTATGATATAGTTTAAATTAAAATAGCCGTATACCTTTCAAAAATCTTCAAAACTAGGTTTTGATTTTTCGATCAATTCGCGACACTATAGCACGATCAGGCTGTTGCACGTCGTAGAGCTTGGAACCAGCTTCCCGACGATGGTGGTCTTCCTCAGTTCGACTGTGAGATCGAGTGGCGGCGGCGGTTGGAAGCGGCGAACTTTGGGAGCACGAATCTCGAGGCAGAAGCGACGATAATGGGTGCTCCAGGTACGGATTTGAAGAGCTCGGAGGGGTCTACAAAAAGTTGAACTGGGGTATGGCGTTTCGAGGCGTGGATCAGTCAGAATCGAGGAGAGCACGGATGAGCAAGAACCGCCGTCGCGATTTGAGCTGTCGGGGAGAGAGAAAAGTGATTAGCCAATTGGTTTTTTTATTAATTTATATATTTTTAAATTTCTAAAATACCCTTTTTCACGTACGAACACCAATTCAACCCCAACGACTATCGTCACTAGCGTTTTACCCCCATTACGAACACAATGGATATGTTCCATAGGCCCATTCAACTGTTTCAGTCAGATTTCCTTCAAATTAAAATATAAAACATTCAATATTTGATTTGAACGTACATTTCAATTTGTCGGGGCCTCATACTGATTCTAAAAATTCCCAAAAAATAAATCTAGCTATGTTTTGACGATACAGTCCCAACAAACTAGTTTCGTCGAATTCTGAGACCGTTTGAAAAATGGCCCATTTCTGGTCGATCCAATTTAACTGTAATTGACCAAAACACGTTTTCCTTTGCCACACTCACAGATTAACTTCAAAAATTATGAAATTTGAAACCTAGTAGTAATTGGACATCCCGGATCCAAAAAAAGTGGTTTCGTCGAATTCTGAGGTCGTTTGCAAAATGGTCATTTTTTGGTCGACCCAATTTAATAGAAATCGACCAAACACATTTTCCTTTGTCACGCTCACATACTAGCTTCAAAAATTATGAAATTTGAAACTTAGCAATAGTTTAACATCCCGGATCCAACAAAAGTGGTTTCGTCGAATTCCGAGGTCGTTTGCAAAATGGCCATTTTCACGGGCTATATAAATTCTATAGCGACCTTTCTGAAAATTCATTTGGCCATAACTTTTGCTTCCCGCTACGAAACTTCGATTTTTCAGATTCGTTAGAAAGATATTCACTAGCAGATTTAAATATTTTTGGTTTCACTCAAATCCGTTTTGTTTTGCACCCGGTCCAGTCAGTCAAAGTTTGAATTCAAATTTTGAAACTACCACGCCATTTCAAGCCTTGTTTATAATTCAAGGTAATTATATTTATTTTCAAACGATTCAAACTTACTTTTCATCGTTATTATTTAAAATATTTATTTTAAATATTTAAAATTCACCCAATTAGCCAATTTTAAAATTTTAAATTGGTTTAGATTTTCCTGGTCGTTACAATCTCCCCCACTTAAAACTTTTCGTCCCCGAAAAGGAACAAAGTTTAAAGTGGTTTGATTTATCAACTCTACTTCCAATCTGGCTTCCATTCTCCAACTTTTCAGTTTCTGAGAATTTTCAAATTCTTCAAAAATTTGGCTAACACCCGGAATTTTCGAAAAATTTCGCCATAACTTCCTTTGTACGGGGAGGGGTTTGGAAATTTATTGGGCCGTATTAGGTACCCAATAAATCCTATAAAGCATACACATATTTATAGTGATATTTTTCTGGTGTTTACAGGGGAGCATGTATAGATAATAACTCCAGAGAATAAATTCTCGTCACCCTTTCAAAGCCTGAGGGAGTGTGTATTTTTAATATCTCCAGAGAATAAATTCTCGTCACCTCTTCCCATGTGGGAAATAAATAATCCATGTGCCGTATCTAATGACTAGAGAGACGTGATTATTGTCAACTCCAGACCCGTGTGGGGTTTTATTAATCTGGCAATTTATCGTTACAATTTTATATGGTCCATATCAGTCATCAGTTCAACCTGTAAAATATAGTCATCGCCACACAAGCCTCTCGCTCGTATGGTAAATCTTCCACCTCGTCACACAAGCTCCAAATGCTCATGTGGTATATGATGAAGTATGCCTATCTTCGAGTAGCATGCCATGTAATGTAGTTCAAATTTAATTGTTACTATCCTATGGCGACATTTATTATTACACACAGAATAACCAGCCCTCCGCATCCAATGGCATTCACAGGAGTTGATATAATAATATTTCGCATCCAACTCATTAAGGTTTACCTATTTGTCGGGCACGCAAATAATTTCTTTACTCAACAGCTATCCATTTACCTGTTCAAACATATATGATGCACAAGTATGTATTTCTATCTATTTTTAACTCAGTTCAATGTGTGATTTAATCGAATAAATTCTACCATTCATCCTCGTATTCATTAGATTAACTATCGTTATAATAATTTAATTAATCAAATTTACCATCACACAGCACAAACAACAAACAATTTGTTTTTATTTTCAAAAATATATCTTTTATACATTCAAAAATCATATTTTTAAAACTAGAATATATATATAATCACAAATACGTTATTTAGAAATATATAACTCTCAACTCGTTCTGGGGCACATCTGACCCCATCTCTAAAGAGTTATTCTACTTTACTCATACTAGGATATTGCTGATCCTATCTGTAAGGAGTTACTTGTCCTAGAACACTATTGGTTCTATCTCTGACGAGTTCGTTAATGTGTTATATACTAGAGCTAAGCTTAACCAAAGCTCTGATACCATGTTGTGACGACCCCGAAACCCGTACTGCGGTGTTAAGGGTAATCTTTGGAATATAACACATAAACTGATAATAGCAGAACAGAAATAAATAAATACACCAGATAATGCCTAATAGAATATACTGGATAAAAGTAATCATCAGAGTTACACAATATACAGGATCATACTTAGTACAAATACAGTTCAGCTATACATAAATGTCCACAGCGGAAAACAATGTACAATAGGAGCTGAACAACATAAAAAGAGATAAATGATAGAATCCATCTTCAACTCCAGCTATCTAGAAAGAGCCTGCTAATAACATGAATACAAGGCTGCCCGGGTAGGAAAAGGGGCACCCAAGTTTGAAAATGAAACAAACTACGAGTCAGTCATGGGACTGGTATGAGAAATCTACTTAACACATTTATAATATGGCTAATCACAGGACCGCGCCACTTTCGCGGAAAGGGTTTACTCCATTGGATTGCCAGTGCCTTAAAACAAATAATTCTTTTAAACATCGCAATGCTTTTTATAAAAATGAAGCCATTATAAGACTCAGTTCCCATCACACAATGCAACGCAAACCGGATGCATGAAATCCAATGGTTCCAGTTTTGAGAAAATCCAACGGTCGGATCTCCCGGTACAATCGTTTGAAGTTTCGATTATAAAATACGAACTACATCATCTTTATTCGATTTAATTTAATTATATTTATATATATAAAAATATAATCGATTCTGGCGCTGTTTTTCTTCAGATTTGAATTAAACATTCCAGACAATCCAACCGTTGGATCCTTGCAAATTTGGTGTCGTTGGAAAGATATTTCCAAAGCGAACCCAACGGTTTCGTTTTCGGGAAAGTCCGATGGTCGGATCTCCCGCACTAATCGTTTGAAATCACGGTTTCAAAACACGAACTACAGCTTCGTTATTCGATTTATTTTAATTATATATATATATATAATCGATTCTTCGATTTCAAAACCATATATATTTCATACCTTTGATAAAAATGATATTTTTATCAAACTAACATCTATTTCAACGCTTCACTATTTTTAACAATTCATGTATATAATAAAAATATGATTTTTATTGTTAAACAATTTCTTTCAAAACACGGCTATTTTATATAGTTCATATAGATGATAAAAAATATGATTTTTATTATAAAACAATTTCTTTCAAAACATGGCTATTTTATACAGTTCATATAGATGATAAAAATATGATTTTTATTATAAAACAATTTCCTTTAGAACACGGCTATTTTATATAATTCATATAGATGATAAAAATATGATTTTTATTATAAAACAATTTCTTTCAAAACACGGCTATTTTATATAGTTCATATAGATGATAAAAATATGATTTTATTATAAAACAATTTATTTCAAAACATGAATGTCGTTAAATAGGTGAATTTCTATTCAACACACGAATATAGTTTCAACACATGAAAATAATTCTAACACATGAATATTATTCAAAATTTCGGCAGCATAACGGTAGGGTAGTTAAAACCGGGGTCATCCCTAGTACGGCTCCTCGCTCTACCTTAAAGCCTCGCAGCTTTTGACAATGGGGATTTCATGCATCTAGTTCGCACGCAGGCGGCATGTATATATTTTTCATTTCCAAAAACTAATCCTATGTGGTTTCAACCAAATAATTCTCAACCACAAACGGGTATTTTTCTACCACTATCAATCAATTTCAACCACAAACAATTCTAATCAACCATTTGCCATCAACCAATTTTCACATCAATCATAACCAATAAATATCGTCCATGGTTTGTGGACGAGAGGCATATATATATATATATATATATATATATATATATATATATTATGTAAGCATTTCACTTTTATTTCAACACATATATAATTTTTACAACGCATATATAACTTATATATCGAACGTACAACTTATACAACGCTTATACATGAGGTGTACAACGCTTATATAACTCATACATCGACTATATAATTTATACATCGTCGTTTCCCATATCGTTTATAAATTAGAAATCTCACATTGGGTTCCACTCCACCAAAAATAGCAGAAGGCTCAGAAAAATATGCGGTCTCTTCTGGAATGTAGAAGACGTCCACACGAGTCCACTGTCTCTTGTTTCACTGAATTTCGTCAATAAACGAAAAAGATATGATTTTTACGGTGAAATCAAAAACCGTAGCGCTTAAAACTGCTATGATATAGTTTAAATTAAAATAGCCATATACCTTTCAAAATTCTTCAAAACTAGGTTTTGTTTTTTCGATCAATTCGCGACGCTATAGCACGATCAGGCTGTTGCACGTCGTAGAGCATGGAACCAGCTTCCCGATGATGGTGGTCTTCCTCAGTTCGACTGCGAGATCGAGCGGCGGCGGCGGCTGGAAGCGGTGAACTTTGGGAGCACGAATCTCGAGGCAGGAGAGACGATAATGGGTGCTCCAGGTACGGATTTGAAGAGCTCGGAGGGGTCTACAAAAAGTTGAACTGGGGTATGGCGTTTCGAGGCGTGGATCGGTCAGAATCGAGGAGAGAAGGGATGAGCAAGAACCGCCATTGCGATTTGAGCTGTTGGGGAGAGGGAAAAGTGATTAGCCAATAGGTTTTTTTTATTAATTTATATATTTTTAAATTTCTAAAATACCCTCTTTCACATACGAACACCAATTCAACCCCAACGACTGTCGTCCCCAGTGTTTTACCCCCATTTCGAACACAATGGGATATGTTCCGTAGGCCCATTCGACTGTTTCAGTCAGTTTTCCTTCAAATTAAAATATAAAACATTCAATATTTGATTTGAACGTACATTTCAATTTGCCGAGGCCTCATATTGATTCCAAAAATTCCCGAAAAATGAATCTAGCTATGTTTTGATGATACGGTCCCAACAAAACTAGTTTCGTCGAATTCTGAGCCCGTTTGAAAAATGGCCTATTTCTGGTCGATCCAATTTAACTATAATTGACAAAAACATGTTTTCCTTTGCCACGCTCACAGATTAACTTCAAAAATTATGAAATTTGAAATCTAGCGGTAATTTGACATCCTGGATCCAACAAAAGTAGTTTCGTCGAATTCTGAGGTCGTTTGCAAAATGGTCATTTTCTGGTCGACCCAATTTAATAGGAATCGACCAAACACATTTTCCTTTGTCACGCTCACATACTAGCTTCAAAAATTATGAAATTTGAAACTTAGCAATAGTTTAACATCCTGGATCCAACAAAAGTGGTTCCGTCGAATTCCGAGGTCGTTTGCAAAATGGCCATTTTCACGGGCTATATAAAATCTCTAGTGACCTTTCTGAAAATTCATTTGGTCATAACTTTTGCTTCCCGCTACGAAACTTCGATTTTTCAGATTCATTAGAAAGATGTTCACTAGCAGATTTAAATATTTTTGGTTTCACTCAAATCCGTTTTGTTTTGCACCTGGTACAGTCAGTTAAAGTTTGAATTCAAATTTTGAAACTACAGCGCCATTTCAAGCCTTGTTTATAATTCAAAGTAACTATATTTATTTTCAAACGATTCAAACTTACTTTTCATCATTATTATTTAAAATATTTATTTTAAATATTTAAAATTCACCCAATTAGCCAATTTAAAATTTTTAAATTGGTTCAGATTTTCCGGTTCGTTACATCAGTGGGTCCCATCCCTCTAGAACGACGCACGAACGAATCAGCTTTGGGCTACAAATCCTCCCAATCCGTTCATCTAAATTCGATCACGGTCGTTGGTTAGCCCGACCTTGATCCTCTCTATAATTTTCATGTTTAAACTCTCTTGGATTAATGAATGGATGAGGAGAAAGATTGATGAAAAGAAGGGAACGCTCTGGCCATTGGAGATGAAGATAGCGGTGGCTTAAATATGTATTAGGGTTTTGCTAAGGTCTTGAATTAGAGAATATTTATAGGCGTAGATTTAGGTTTAGGATGAGAAAGTGGAGACATAGAATGAATTTAGTACACGAAATAAAGAATCCTTAGGTTACAAAACTTAAAGATTATCTATTCATTAGATTTCTAATATCTTTCCATGCCCATCCCATTAATTATACGTTACCTAAAATATAGCTTTTCATTGGCACCGAAATCCATAAATTTGCTAATTAATACTTACTATGATTTCCCCTTCATATGTTGCATGTTGCAAAGAAAATGAATTGCTGACCAAGGCTGAGGTGGCATATTTATTTATGATTTATGTTTCAAAAGAAAATTTACAAAGAAAAAGAGAATAAATGGAAAGAAATAAAATCATAATTTATTGTTTAATGATGACTATAAGAAAGTTATGTGCCTTTTTAAATTTCAAAACACATAATATTAAATAACATAATGACACGTTTATCTAACACTACATATTATGACATGTTTATCTAACACTACATATTATAACATAATGACATGTTATCATAATTTAGTTAGAATATATATATTGTTTTAAATCAACCTATTCAATGCTTATGCAAGAATAAATAAAATAAATAAATAAATAAATATACATACATGGAGTTGATTTGTTTTTGAAGAGAGATAATAAAAGGAAAAAAGACAAGGAGAAATAAAGGGATGTAAGTTTAAGAAATAAGAATACGTCTATGAAAATAGAATGAAGAGAAATAAATTAATAGATAAAGGAAAGAAATGAATGCGTAATTAAAGAAAACAATGGAGTAGAGAGAAAAGAGGTAGTGAATTTAATGAAGTTAGAAAATGAAAAGAAAGCAAAATAAACTTGCATGAAATGCGAATGAGCAAAGAAATTATGTTTTGATTTTATTATTAATTATCATAAAACTCTTATATTAAAGTATTTAACAAAACAATGACTCAACTACTATTTTCTTTTATTATCAATTGTTTGAAGTAAATTATTACAAATATACATACAACTTGATACTAATTTCAATTGTAATAAATCACTATTTATCTAATTACAAATAATTGTTTACTATAAATAAATTTCAAATCATACATAAATAACATCATAATTTTATTTTAAAAAAATTATATATTTTTTTTTAATTTAATAATTTTAATTTAAAATGGAATTTTTAAATTCTGACGCATTTTCTGTCAAAATTTCTTAAAATAAAATATTTAAATTGGTTCTGATTTTCCAGGTTGTTACATCTTGTGTTGAACTCCAAAAATAAATAGCATACCACAGATAAAAATCAACAATGGCAGTATATATATATAGTTATAAAATAAATAACTGGTACAAATATTTTAGTGAGAGAATTCTCACATTCGTTTCCACTCCGTCATTCTTTATTTTTGTATTTCTGTTTTTTGAAACTAAATTAAATAACTGTTTAATTTAGCTTTATAGCACAACTTGCTCTGTTTCCATTTTGGTTAATTCCATTGCGTAGTGTTCGTCGTTGCGAATCCAATGCAACTGAAATCGTCGGATTTGGACCTCGTACGAAAAAGATACGGATTTTAATACTTTAGATAATTAAATAATTAATTAACTAATTAATTAATTCCTAAATTACCCTCTCTTCATCGTCTCAACCCTCCTAGTCATGCTCAAACCCATACTGTCGAACTAGGGTTCGATATTTACCACCCCACGCCACGCCGAAGCAAGATCCAGCACCACCCCGCCGTCGGCCGCCGCCGGAGCTCCACGCGCATCCCCCAATTGGCCAACTCGAACCCCCCTCCACGCCTAGAAACGCATGTGAACTGATGCCCTTTGAGGCTTAATTTCAGACGATTTACTCAATTAAAGTTCATCAAACCCGTATGGATAGGAAGATCTCTCCAAGGTTTCGAATTTCCGTTCAGATTTCATGTTGTATTGCGGATTCTATGAGGAGAGATTAAGGAGGAAGGGTTTGAGCGATTTCCTCCCTACGTTGGAGCTGGCGGTGGGTGAAATAAGTAAATGAATTAGGGTTTTCTAAAATTTCCTATTGGCCCATTTATATTATTTAATTTATTTAATTCCCAAAAATACCTGTTTATTGATACGAACTCCAAATCAAACCCAACGACTGTCGCCTCTAGCTAAATACCCCCATTCCGAACACAATGGGATATGTTTTGTACGCCAATTCGACTGTTTCAATAAGGGGAAGCGGTTGACCGCCCTCCTATTGCTAGAATAGCCACTTCCCCCTTATTAACGCTGCCTGGACCTGACCCGAATTAGCAGAAACTATATCCAGATGGATGCCGATGTTGATGAGAGTTCTGCATCATAAGATCTGAGGTCATGGGCACCCACATCGAGTTCACCGACGGTGACTTAGCTCATATTTTGGGCATCTCAGTAGTCGAAGCCGAGCTTGATGATATCGATATGGAGGACCCTCAGATTCTTCAGCGTATCTTTCTTGGATATTTAGGCAGAAAATAATTAAGGGTAAGTGGATAGAAAGGTATATAAATATATGAGAACTTCACGGTTAGGGGTTCACTTCTCGGTTTAATAATCAATTAAATTATAATTTAAAGGGCTTCCTAAATATATGCATACAAGGTCTATCTTGGTATTATATCTTGGAATACCACTTTGGGAAGAGTAGTAGGGTCGTGCGTAAACATCTACAAGGTTAGGTTAGAATCACTAACCTTGATAGGTATATATCTTGGGTTGAACCAAATGGGATACATCTTTGTATTATAATTTGTGTTGTACATTTCCTGTTCACCAGAATCTTGTTGTTCTGACCCCTCCTCATTACAATCTCCCAAGTTCTCTAGATAAGGTCGGGTTCTCACAAGTGTTTAAGTTTGGTCTTCTATTCTCGTTCTCTCTCATGCTCGTTATTGGCAAATTGACTTACTTTGAAAAAGGTAGTTACTTGAGTTAATACTAGTTTATCCTATTTTGTTTCCGCTATGAGTTATCTTATCGTACTCTGATTATGCTCATGCTCATTTACTGCAAGTATCAGATTTACACGCTCCATGCTTGGATGTGTTTGAGTTTCGATTTTTGTCAAAATTTGGGCGTAAAAAAGTGTGGGGTGTTACAGTATATCACATCACGACCAGTATCATATCAACCCAGCACTGACCACTTCAACTTAAGTTCACAATCGAAGCACTACACATCATTGATTTGCACATCAATCACCTGAAGTTAATTCAACACCAAACTTCATCAGCAACCCCTAGAAGCCATCATTATCAAGACCCCAAAGCCTTGACCCTCCATCTTGCTTCCTGATGGATCGATACTGGTCCATAAACCATGGACCAATACTGCTCCTCATACTTAGCCATTCTTAGCTAAGCAACTCGACCATTTTACTATGATCCCACGGTAATTCATTCCGATCAATTTTCGAAGTGTTTCACCCATCCAGTAAAAACTCCTCGTGGTCCATCATTGCACTTGAGCGATCAACCTTTGACCCATCCAAAAACACCCCAAATGACTTGAAAATTTGCAGGCAGCTTTGATTTATCACCATGACGCCTCATTCCAAAATTCATCATCATTCATCACACGGTAATGGATCTGTTCCAGTCCGCATTCATGGACCGATATTGATCCATACAGATAGTGAATTTCGATCCCAAACGTTCTGAGTACCCTTGTATCGTATTCCAGATCTCCTCCACCAAGTTTCGCCTGAATCCAATCATCTGAATCTCCGATTTGCTTTATTCTTCAATCCAAAGATTTATGGCAACTAATTCTAACAAATAACTTAAACGATGCAATCAATTCAATCAAAACAAATAACAAATCATTAAATATTGATCATAAAAAAATTCATATATTATAAACACAACATAAGTTAATGGATCTAACATGAATTGGATCTAAACATTCATAAGGATGTGATAAATCTAGCAAATATCTGATTTACATGATTAAATTATATTTTCCTAGGACATCCAAGTCTCAACTAAGCATATATGAGCAGGTCTAGGGTGAGTTTGACATATAATATCTGAATTTGATTCTAAATTACCCATATAATCCACAGCATCTATGTGAAAGATATCTATCACTCACCAAGTCTAAGATCCAATGTAAATCCGATGAATTCAAATCTGGACAACGATGAAGAACCCCAAAATTGATGCAATTTGATGTGATCTAATCTTCTTTGATGATGGTCTAGCCTCTAGATACAATTGATGATGAATTAGAATGAGTAAGATGAAGCAATTAAGGATTAGGTTGAAACCGAGAATCACAAGCGCCCAACCTAATTTTGAATGAAAAGAAAAACCCTAATTCTTCCCCGAAATTGCTTTATTTATATCAGCATGTCATTAGCCTGATTGGCTTGACTAATTAGCCCATCGGTAACTAATTAGTCTGCCTAGCTGAAGCTGAAACTTAAAGCAACGATTCCTCCCAAATCGTTGAACTAAATCTTTCATAAGACCATTCTACGGAGTCGTAAACCACCGTCCCGAGCTAATGAGACTGATTTCAGCACCTGATTTGATCCCTATCAAAAGTTATAGCCAAACAATATTCATAAGGGTAAAACAGTCACAATTAAGTCTAGTAAAAATCACGGACTTGTCTCACATCCCAATGAATAACATATTAAAATTTGACAATAATCTGACTACTAGGGAATTAAAAATAATTATTTTATGATCCTCCACAAATGGTCAGCATCTTAAACCTTTTTTGGAATTACCCAGTGATCGAGAGGAGGAGCTCATGGTTCTTCATGAGCCATGCTATGTCGAGTAAGAAGTTTTAACTCCTCTTTGTAAATATGTAGATAATTTTTTCCCATTCACTTATTACGTCATGCATTGACTGTAGGTAGTCAAAACCAAATGTGGTGGAAAGTCGCATTTTCATTTTATTTTGCATGGTTTAGGTTGGCATTTTTTTCTTTCTCTTAAAAAACAAAAATTTTATAACTTAGAAAAAATGCATTTTAATTTACTTTTAAATAGGTACGATGAAGTAAGCATACGACCATCGTAAAATTAAGATTTTTGGAAAATTACTTCTCTTAATGGATAACAAAAGAAAAGAAAAGTTTGACTTATGAGCAACTTTAGTGTAACTGGTATATCGGGAGATTCATAGGTGATGCTTGTGAAGTGTTTTCTAAATTGTAATTTTTGATTAAAAGAGTAGTTGATTTAAAGTACTTGCGATAACATTTTTGATCTTTTAAGTCAAGTTATGCTAAGACATTCTCACTTAACTATCTATTTTCAAAATAATTTAATGAACCCTAGAATGCTCATGACTATGTATTCACTTTCATTTAAAAGTCCTCACGGTTATGCGTAGATGAATTACATTGACCTTTTCTATATTACACTTTCATTCTCATTGAAAAGTCCTCATAATTATGCATGGATGGTTCATATAAGAGAATAATAAAAGTCCAAATATTCTTCTAATCTCATTTAAAAGCTCCAACGGTTATGCATGGTTAGAAATACTGGACAATTTCCTCAGTTTATCTGAGTTAGGCATATATATATATAATGTTAATATCAATATTTTTGTGAATAATAATAAGAAAGTAAGCACTGAAATCCAAGCACAATCTTCACTTATTTGCTCTAAATTGTTATTTAAAAAGAAATAATAATGCCACTTTTCAAATGTAGACGATCAATAATGAAATTCATTTCATAATTGCACTATGTTTCCTACCTAAACAACTAGTTAAGCTAGATGACATTCGTTGCAATAACTTAGCCTTTGTTTGAAGTTTTGATTAGTAAATGACTAAAATTTCATGGTGACGATCCAAACTTGTATCCAACTTACTCGTGCCAAATTTAAAAGTAAATTATCCATTTGTAAATATTTTTTCAAATACTTGCATTTGGAAACTTTTGCGTTGCATTTAGATTTTGTGGGTAGTATCCACTGAAAACCTCACGAGACAACACTCGTCCTACTTGGGACACCCATAGATTTAATGGCTTATTGCATATGTTCAATGTAGTCGTGCTTCCTACGAAAGTGGATTTATCTTAGTTTTTTCCTTTCCTTTATTCGAGGACAAATAAAAAGATAATATGGAGGTATTTGATGTACATGTAAATGTGCACATTTTTACTCACATATTTAATCTTGTTTTAGTCAATAAATGAACACATTATGCTATTTTACGTGGTTACAATAATTTAACTGTTTTCAAATCATCATTCATTTAAGGAGGTAAAACAGTCATTTGTGCATGTGCTAATTTTTAATAAAATTTACTTGTGCTTTCCAACTGTTTTTTTAGGAATTAAGAAGTAAACTTGAAGAGACTTTCATGAAAATAGACAATATAAAGATATGCATGTACATCTATAAGGAGAAGAGGAAAATAATTTATCGCTTAGATGATGGAGGACCCCGCCTGCCCACCTAAACCACTTTCCTTAAGGATACAACTAGGAGTTAATGCACTAGTTAAAATCGACAAAAGAGCTTCATACATTTTGAATGAAGGATTATGAGCTAATGACAAGAAGCTTCTACACATTAAGAGGGTAATTTAGGTAGTTCTCAAAAAAGAGAATTATGGTCTTGATTATGTATAAATACCCTTATTGTTTCATATAGATATTTTTTAATATTAGACCAATACATATACATATATATATGTATGTATATGTATGTGTGTGTGTATATATATATGCAAATGTAACACAAAAACTCAAATGGAAAAAAAAATGGCTTCCCAAGCCTTCTCTTCTATGCTTTTTTTTTGTTCATTTCTATTTACATGTTTTCTTTATATTGTTAGTAGATTAGATTTACTTTCATGAAAGTAGTAGAGCCTTTTTTAAGCAATTTATTTAGTAATTAATCTCTTTTCTTCAAAAAAATTTAGTCTCTACTTTTGTTGTTTTCAATGTTGTACTCTATTTGTGTTGAAATGATGATACAAATGAGAAGCTAAATCCCTACAATTTATGGTAATGAAGCTTTCTCATATCAATGTAGATTCAACATAATCTTATATATTTTTATCTCTTTGTACTTAATGAGAATGGATTTTTTTTGTTTATATGTGTTTCATGTTGCATTTGATAGCTTCTTTTGTTCATAACATAGAGGATAAGCTTGACTCATGAATGAAAAATGGTCTCTTCATCCAAAATATGATCATGGAAATCAAATGAAGTTTTAATTAAAATTTGATGATCTATGTTACTAATTAATAATAAATAGATCATACTTAAACTAGATTTTTGTTTCATCTCAGTGTCGTGTTTCATGAATGTGAAAAAAATATAGTAATAATATATGTATTATAGTTTGATGGCTCAGTTTGTATTTTATGTTGATTATATATGTTATACTTTAACTAGATCATTATGTGAATTTATGTTGATCTATGTTAACAAAGAAAAAAGTGGATTTTCCTCTAAATTGGCTTTTAATCTCATAGTTTTTAAACATTTGCTAACTTTAGTTTTCTAATTTTTAATTACTCACAATCTAAAATTGATTGAATTTGATTGAGTAGAATTTTGAAACAAATTCTTTCTGTGTGAATCGATCTGTTTTCGCCATGTACTATAAGTGTAAGTCATGCGATTGCTGTAACTATTTCTATAATTCACGACGGATTTCTAATTAAATAGAAATTTCTGTAGCAACGAACATATGCAACTCAATGTGATGACCTAAAGATTCAAGTATCAAATATGGGTAAAACCACTAGACAACAGTCTAGATAACGTAGTAGAACAACATCTTAGAATGATCCTATGGATCGATATCTCCCATTAGCAAGAGGTATACATTCCCTGACATAGAAAAATGAGTTTAACTCAAAGATTCTTCAATATCTCATTAAAACAATAAAGGCGATTATGTAAAAAAACATAGAATCAAGACACTAACACCAAGACCGATTCACCACATGGATCAGAGGCACTAGAAGATCAAGTTAAGGGATTAGTACTGTAACAACCCTGATTTTTGGAACCAGTTTAAAATTTATTTTTAATTGATTTTAATGGATTTTAAATATTTAAAATGATTTATTTTGAGAATTAACGATTTAAAATTTATTTAAATTCAAGTTACAATGTATAAATTTAAATTTAAATTTAAATTAAAACGAGCGCATAATGTCGCGATACTTTGAAATTTTAGTTTAGAACTTCAAATGAATATACAAAATTCAATATAAGTTAGATTTTGATAAAACAAGAAACGTTAGGATCTATTTAATTATATCTTTCTAATGAATGTGAAAATTTTAGATTTTCATATTACAAATTGTAAGTTACGACCAAATCAAAATTTAAAATAGTCGTTACTATTTTAATATTATTTAAGCCCATAAAATAACCCTTTTATAAACAACCTCCATTTCCGACAAAACTAATTTTGATTGATCTGAAACGTCAAATTATCGTCAGTTTAAAATTTCAAGTCAGTCGAAATTAATATGTTAGCGTAGTGAATTTAAACTCCTGCTCAATTTCAGTTGTAAATTAAATAAGCTAGTAATAATGTCATTTTTCAAACAATCTCCAAGTTCGATGAAATTATTTTTTTTACAGCCGTATTTGCCAAACATAGGTAGATTTCAAATTTCATAATTTTTGGAGTCAGTACGTGGTCGTTGCAAATTAAAACGTACGTTTAAATTCAAAATTTAAAGTTATATTTTATTTTTGATAAAAACTGATTAAAACATTCGAATTGCCTTACAATACATATCCCATTGTGTTCGGAATATGGGTATTTGGTTAAGGGCGACAGTCGTTGGGTCTCGTTTGGAGTTCGGAGCGTTAAACAAGTGATAAATCAATTAAATATTATTATTTATATAGTATATATACCCGTAAAAGTCCACAAACCCTAATTCTCTTTGTTTTGTTGTCAGCCCTTGTTCTTGTCGCCGTTTGAACTAATGAACGAACCATGCTGTTCTCTCCTCTCTTTTTTTCTAAATCCATGGCGTATTATTGAAAACTTCTAACTGCAAAATTGAAGTTCTACGTGAGGTCTTCATCTTCAACGGCTAGGATCTGAAAATGTTCTGAGGCTGGGGAGAATTTGATGCTCATGTCGTCGAGTTCTCCCGCAATTTCAAGGCCACTAGGGCTGTTGAGTTTAACAAGGTGGAGGGCGCAGTTGAAGGACGTCGAGGTCTACCGTGTGGCACATTCTAATCTTGCTCTGGTCAAGCGTGGTGGTGGCTATTTATAAACCTAGGAGGCAACGCCGTGTTTTTTTGGGTCTAAACAAATAAAAATGGTTCAGGAAGAAGAAAGGGTTAAGACCCCCTTAATTACGTAATTAATTTAATTAATTATGATTATTTAATAAAATTATGTAATAAAATGTTCAGACCTTCATAACCTTTGCAAACTGAATCTGAATTCAGCGAAACTAAGTGCGCTGGAATCATGAAATCGAGATCTACGCAAATGGAACAGACCAGAACAGATTCAGAAGCAGTTGGAATTTTTGATAAAATTATACGCCTATTTAATTTTATTAAATCAATTGTTTTAATAACGATTTCGAAACCGATCAATGTGAGAACTCTCTCACTCAATTTTTTTGTACAGTTATTTATTTTTATAACTGAAAACATATTAATGTCCTATGTGAATTTTTATCTATTACATGCAATATTCCTTGAGTTCTACACATGAACAATTCACCAAGTTTATTTGTTATTAGAAGCGTTGCTTGAATATACGACACTCGTTTTTCAAACAATATGGATGGACACTCTGTGGCGCCTTAAATGACATTGTTGATTATTCTTGTTACGATTTGACTACGAATTTAAAATAATTAAAATATTAAAATGATGGTAAATTATTAGTGGTGGTTGAAATTGGACTAAATATCCATTTACAAGTCGATCGACTTGTTTATGTTCACCCATTTAAATAATATCGAGTGAAAAAATAAATAATTTATTAACTAATTATTTATTGGTTAAAAACCCCCCTTGGGTATTGAGATAATATTTGATTTACACTAATCCCAAGTGTTTAGATTGGATGTTAATCAATTGATTGACAGACCTTTATAAGGGTTATATTGTTATTTAATGCTTATACAGTTGTAGATGCACTCTGGATGTGAATTGGATGTCTAGTAATTATTTATAATTATTGTTGAATACATGTAATGTATGAAATCCATATAAATAAAATTATATGGTAATTGATTGAGTCTCATTTCAATTAGGAAATAATGAATATTTTAATATAATATTCAGTGAAGAATCAAAATATGATTTTGATGTCTGATTTTGGATGGATACAGAAATTATAAAATTATAATGGATATTGAGAAAAGTTGATTTCAAAATCTAATATTTTGAAAATATTATTATTTTAATATTATAATAATATGGGATGTTCAATTTTAATTTAAAATTGAAATGGAAGTTGAAATCGTTTTTAAACAAATTTATAAATGTTTTATAAAATACGTTTTGAATGGAAATGGAATAAATCTATATTATATATAATATAATGGCTTAAAATGAAGATATTTTATTTTTAAGTAAAATGATTGAAATAAAATTTCAAATGGTAGTTGTGAATAATTTATAATATTTATAAATTATTTTGGAAATGTTTTCGATTTTATTTTAATTTATAAATTGAATTCGTGTTTGAATAGAAGCGTCGCACAACGACAGTTCACGAACATCAACCCGTAACTTCGTATTGACGTAACAGGAGATCCGACCGTCGGATTCCTGAAACGGGAACCGATGGAACTGTAATGAGCTTTCTAATATAATAAGAATTTTTGAAATCCAACGGTTTGATTTTAAGATAAGTCCAAATTAGTCTTGGAAAAGGTCGCTATGGACGCAATTCGGTAGCCGATATTGGAAATCAATTGTAAGGGCCTTAATAAAATTATTAAAAATATGGATAAATTATGTAAAATCATAATAAATGTTTTGAAAATATTTTGGATGATATTCCATTTTTGAAAAGATAAATGATATTTTTACCTGAACAGGCTAGTTGATAACTAGTATAAGAATTCAATGGTTTTAAATAACATATGGAATTGTGAATAGTTTTAATATAACTAGAATTTTCCAATATAAAAGCTGGATTGGATTTGAATGGAAAATATCTTTGGATATTTCAATATTGGATTCAGTGATTATACGGATATCATTGAGGAATTTGAAAGATATAGATATCTTTATTCCCAATACGATATTTGTTGGTTTCAGAATTCGATATTTAATATAAGCCGATATGATTTCTATACAGAGCCTTATATTTAATATCAAAATGGATTTAGGGTTTGTTGTGAATGATGTCTTTAATAACATTGTTCTTAAACCCAGCTAAAAGTGAAGTTTTCCAATTAATAAATATAATTGGAATTAAATGGAATTGGATTTTGGGTTTATCGTGAGCGATGTTTTAAATAACATTCGTTCCATAACTGAATTAACAGTGAAGTTATGATTTGGAATTTATAAATCCTTTAACTAAGATTTAATGGAATTTTTCCAAAGTAAAGTTTTCCAATTTAAATACATATAAAATTAAAATTAAGTGGAATTCGATTTAACAATCGAGATAAGTTTCTGTGAAGGAAGAAAATTACTATTTATGGAATTTAAAAGGGTTTTCCGCTATTCCACTTATATTATAGTCTGATACGGAAATTTATATCGATTATAAACTATTCAGATTTCCGTGAAGGTTCCATATTAAATGGAAGATGATTTTGGGTTTATCTTTGAACTGTACTTTAAATGGCATTGGTTCTTTAACCTAGTTAAAGATAGGATTAATTTCCTAAAGTTGAATAATCATTAAATAATGATTTTTGAGATTAAGACTAAATGGAGTTTTAACGAATCTTTAATTAGATTGAAATGTGAAAAAGGTAATTAAATTTACCGAATTCAAGAAATGTTCAAAATGGAGTACCACCGGTTTTACTCCATGCAATAGTTAAATCTTTAATTAGATTTGAACGTTAAATGGTAATTAATTTTACCGATAACACAATGAGTGTTGGATATGGAGTACTACCAGTTTTTCTCCATGCGATGAATAGGTTGGGATTGGGATGATAAAATTGTGATTACTTCGGTAAGGCTCGATAATCCCGACTAGTTGATAAACCTTAATTTGGTTTAAGTTGTGAAAAGACATTACAAAATCTTTTGAAATGATTTCCAAGGAATGTATTAAACAATGATTTTAAAAGAGTTAATCTTTGATAAAATTAATGGGAACCTTTCCCAAAGATAAGAATATTTGAATAACCATCAATTCATCTTTTTTACTTTTTTTCATGTCAGCTCAAACCCATCCTCATTGTCCTTTCCCGCCCTCTCCCATCGCCGTCCAAGCCGCTCCTGTCATGTCTCCCTCGTTTCCCAATCCGCCTCCGCCAGACCCTCCTCCTAATCCTCCAGATCCCTCCCTCAATGTCATTTCCTCTATCCCTTCCTCTTCTTCAGCTAATCAACCCCCAAATGCAAGCAGTCAACAGCCATGGACTTATATGTTTCAGCGAAAACCTCTCAACACGGGAAAGTACATGCCTGTTGACTTGAAACTTGTAAAAGTAAATGGAACTCTTAAGCTTATCAGCGGTGTGCCGGAAGCTGGAATTGAAGTATGGAGGGAATACCTTGTTGGGCTTTTCTTGGACAAACCGCTCTCATAAACTGCAGTAATAGCTAAGCTCAACTCTACTTGGAGGTTAAAAGGATCAGTCAAGGTAAAATCTGATGGTGTGTTGTTCCTTTTTGAATTTACGTGTTCTGAAGACAAAAAGAAAATCCTTGAAGCAGACCCGATAACTATGAACAATAAACTCTTTATACTCAAGCAATATGACCCAGCGATAAGCAATGTGAGTGGAAACATAAAAAAGGTCCATGTTTGAGTAAAGTTATATAATATCCCGTTATTTGCTTGGTGTAATTTCGAAGTTAACTGGATTAGTAGCATGATTGGTAAGATGTTGTGTATGGACGAGATGACGGAAAGCAGGCAAAGGCTAAGGTATGCGAAGTGTTTGATAGAAATACAGCCTGATCAAGAGCTTATAGATGATTTTTTAGTGGAAACTGTTGAAGGAGGAGTTCAAAGAATATACGTTGAATATCAATGGGAACCAGACATATGTAGTAAATGCCATTCTTTTGGTCATCTGGAGGAAAATTGTGATAAAGATGAGAAAATAGTTAACAAGGAAAACATGAAGCAGCAGCAGACGGTGAACTTAAGAAGAACTGAAAATGTTACAAGGCAGGAACAAACTAACCATCAGGTCAAAAACAACCAGAACTGGAAGACAGTGCACAACAGGAGGAGCAGAAATGTAAATCAAAATGGTTTAAATGGTCTAAATCAAAGGGAGAAGGGAAGCTAGGTTGCAACAAGGAAAAAGGTTGTGAATGTAATTGAGAAAGAAAACATTTTTCAAGTTTTAGAGGAAGGAGAAATGGAACAAAGTAAAGAAAAGGAAGCTGATAATGATCAGAATGTTGATGATTACGAGGACTTAGATTTGCAAGACATAGGAAACTATGAAAATCCAACACTAGAAGAATTAATGCAAATGAAATGTGGACCAGTGGGACAGCAAGCTAATGTTCTAAATGTAATAAATGGTGATGAAATCAATGACGTAGATCTAAATGAAGAGGAGCAAATTTTTACATTTATCAACGAAATTGTCATGCAGGAAAGTTTGAATGATAGAAATAATAGCAGTAGCAAGGGAATATTGAACGATAACAATACACTGAAAGAAGCAGAGGACATCAGAGTAATTAACGTTTTAGAAGCGGCTATTGATCCAAACATTAATGTGGACGTGGTCAATACTTGTATGGGACATGCAAATATGGACAATGTTTCTGTTCAATTGCAATCCAAATCCATCGAAACACAGTCCTTGTTTCCAAACCTTTCCATCGAAACACAGCCCTCATTTCCAAACCTCTCTGAATTTCAACTTGCCTCAACGTCTCATGTGTCAAAGCTGAACCCCAATCCTTATTCTAATATCATCCCTCCTAAAGCTTACAAGAAACCTCCTTTTGAATCATTTTCTCCGGAGCCTCCGGATAAAAATAACAATGGTAAAGAGCTTTCCACTCCTACCTCTGTACAAAGCCAGTACATGTTAAGGAGTACGAAATACCGTGGCAACTTACCCCCCACAGTTTAATTATGGTGAAAACTGTATGTGTGTGGAACATTAGAGGTGGCCACCGCGATACAAAGCTCGATCAATGTAAACTTTTGATTAATGAAAACAAGTTAAGTGTTCTTGCTATTTTAGAAACTAAACTCGACCTTGCCCATACTTTAAGAGCCGCAAAATATATCAACCCTTCTTGGACGTTGCTTCATAATCTTGATGAAGCACCCTTTGGCAGGATTATGATTCTCTTTAATCCTAATGACATTGCGTTAAACCCGGTTGTCTCCACAAATCAGATGATTCATTGCCACGCAGTAAACCACCTTGACAAAACCTCCTATTACATAACCTTCATATATGCTTCCAACTCCCTCTTAACCAGACTTCCTCTGTTTAGAACCATCCAATCTCTCAAACAGACATCACATCCTTGGTTCATTCTTGGCGATTTCAATTCTTATTTTGAAGGTATGCAAAGAATTGGTGGTAAAATTTTGTCCCCCTCTAAAATTAAACCACTCAAAGACACTATTGAAGCCGCTGATCTTATCAATATAAAGTGCTATGGAATGCCCTTTTCTTGGAATAACAAAAAGAAAGATGGTCCACGGACCTTCTCGCTTATCGATCACGCTTTTTGCAACTCCAAAACTTTCACTGTATGGCCTGCTTTGTATTGTAACATGCCTCCGCCTCTCCTTTCTGACCACTCCACCATCCTTTTACACCTCACAAAGCTTGACATGAAAGGCAAATCTCATTTTAAATTTTTTAACTCATGGGTTGATGATCCTGATTTCCAGGATGTTGTGAAAGGAACTTGGGTGAAACCTTGTTTTGGTAACCCTTTAATTATCTTGTAGGCAAAAATAAGAGACACTAAAAACAAGCTTAAAGACTGGGCAAGGATGAAGTATGGTAATGGCTGTAAACAGATGGAGTACTGGCGAAGCAAGCTGCATGACATTCAAAATAAAATGATGAGTGAACCTGATAATGCGGTGCACGCAAGCATGGAAACCTACATAACTAAACAATACAATGACGCGTTGATGATAGAGAGCTCGATGATCAAGCAGAAGGCAAGAATCAAGTGGAGAATTGAAGGCGATAAGAACAGTAAGTATTTTCATGCCTCCCTAAGGAACAAGCAATGTAAAGAGAACATTGTAAGTATCACTAACTCAAATGGAAAAGTAGTAAATACACAGAGTGGAGTTGAGGAAGTCTTCATTGTCCACTT
Source organism: Allium sativum (assembly GCA_030737875.1). NCBI lineage: Eukaryota > Viridiplantae > Streptophyta > Magnoliopsida > Asparagales > Amaryllidaceae > Allium > Allium sativum. The sequence continues at coordinate 300,953,137 of CM060922.1, forward strand.
TACTGATCTCCTTGGTAATAAAGACAATTTTATACCCAACATTGACCTGATCGATCCCTTTATACTTCCAAAATTATCTACTACTGAATACAACCTGCTATGCCTTGAAGTTACTGATGAAGAAGTGTATTAAGCAATTTTCTCTCTTAATAAAAACTCCGCTGGCGGTCTCGATGGTTTAAATGCTTTTTTCTATACTTCTTGCTGGAGCTTCATTCAAAGAGATGTTTGTGCTGCTGTGAAACATTTTTTTAGAAAGGCAAAAATGTTAAAGTCTTATAATACTACAAACCTTGGAATGATTCCTAAGATCAAGAACACTTCTAAAGTCTCCAACTATAGACCGATCTCTTGCTACAACACGATTTATAAGTGCATATCCAAAATTATTGACTCTCGTCTTAAGAAAGTGCTACCTTCCATTATTTCCGCAAATCAAGCAGCCTTCTTGCCAGGTAGAGATATCCTTGACAATGTACTTTTGTCTCATGAAATATTAAATGGTTATACCAGTGTTAATGCTACTCCCAGGGCTATGTTTAAACTAGATATCATGAAAGCTTTTGATATGCTTCAATGGGACTCAATAGTCAGAATTCTTGGTTTCATGAACTTTCCACCTCATTTTATTGCTTGGATATACTCTTGTATTTCTTCAGCGAATTTCTCTATAGTCTTAAATGGTTCTACTAAAGGCTTTTTTAATAGCAAACAAGGAATCCGCCAAGGCGATCCAATCTCTGCTTATATTTTCATCACTGTAATGGAAGTGCTCACACAAATGCTTAATCATAAAGTAGAGGATGGACTGATTAAGCTGCATCCGATGTGTCATGATCCGAGAATTTCGTCGTTGATGTTTGTCGATGACCTTGTCATTTTCTGTACACCAGAAGCTCAGACTGTGGACTCGATTTTTGAATTGCTCTCGAACTTCTATCTCATGACTGGTTTAAAAGTCAACCTTAGCAAATCTGATATGAAGACTGCGGGTATTTCACCTGATCATACGCATTCTCTTCAAACGAAAACAGGGTTGATAATCAACAACGCGACAATTTCTTACATTGGTCTCCCCTTAACAACTACTAAAATTACTGTCGGACAGTGTATGACACTCTTCACCAGGATAACTACTCGCCTAAATAACTGGACTACGAGGTTACTAAGCCAAGCCGGTAGGTTAACTCTAATCAAAGCTGTGGTCTTCTCCATGAAAGTATATTGGTCCAGAACTTTCATACTTCCTGCTAAGCTAATTTCCATGATTAAAACAGCTATGATGAGATTTCTATGGAAGGGTAAGTGTGAGGGTAGATATTTAGCGCCTATTGCTTTCAAGAAAATAGAGATGTCGATTAGTAAGGAGGGCTAGGAGTGATGAATCTAACGACTTGGAACAAAGCTGCTATGATAAAACATGCTAATGACTACTTGAAAGGCAAGGACAGTGTTTGGGTTAGATGGTCGAAACAAAACGTAATTAGGAATGGTAACTTTTGGTCTATGCAACAACCACAAAGAATTAGCTGGACATGGAGATGCTTATTCAAGCTACGGCAAACTATGCTTCCTCATTTCAGGTTTAAAATCAAACAGGGATTGAACGTGAAGCTTTGGGATGATCCTTGGCTTCAAAGAGGCTTAATCATGAGCAATGAACTGACACACCTTGAAATGATAAGCACTAGATTGAATAGACAGACAAGAGTCAATGAATTTATTCAAGTTAATGACATTATTCTTCCTGTGACCCATGTTCATAAAGTTAATCAAATGTTAAGGAGAGCTGATCACATTAAAGTGGATAACTTGTGTGAAGATATTACTGCATAGGGGAATGAAGACAAAAGCTTTCAAATTAAAAATGTATACAAAAGTATTTCTTATACTAATGATGTGCCGAAGTGTCAATAGAGTAGAAAAGTTTGGGCAAATGACAACTGTGCAAAAGAAAATTTCATGACATGGAAGGTTGTGCATGGTGCCCTGTTGACAAAAGACAAGTTGTTCATGCGTGGAATGCAAATTGACCGCATGTGTGTTTATTGAAAAAATGAAATAGAGACACTTGATCACCTTTTTTTTTTGAATGCGGCATGCTTTTCCAAATCTGGAGTAAGCTGATGATGGCTATTGGTAGAATGGACGCAACAAGCTCTTCTGAGTTGGAGTGGAGGAAACTCAAGAACCAAACAAGCAGAAAAAGGAAAAAGGGTAGAATGATAAACTATGTACTGAAGAAGTATGTTTATGCAGTCTGGAAAGAAAGAAACGTGTGCATCTTTGAACCGAGTAGAGCTTTGAATGGGAATTAGTTGGAAAAGAGAATCAAAATGGAGATACGTGAAGGCATAAGGTTCTTAAGCTTTACGTATGACCCGGGTATTTTGGTTGCTTTGTTGTAACTTCTTTCTGTTTTTACTGAGTTTTGTGTTGTCTCACTCATAGTGTGATGTACTATGTTTCTACGTCCTCTTGTGTGTGTTGTATTTTCGGTCTTTCTTCGGTGCATCAATAAAGTGGTAGGGGTCCACTCAACCCCGTAAGCCTTGCAAAAAAAGAATATTTGAATAAAAGAATATTCTGAATTGGAATGGGACGTATGACGTGTTTTTATATCACTTGATTATAAGATAAGCGAGTTATTCGGAAAGACCGGGTTTAACCCATTCTAAATAACTGATACGACGATTTAAAGTCAAAGAAATGAAGAGATGGTTGAAGACCGGAGATCTTCACATCATTTGGATTATTATTGACGTCTCGATTAGGCTATACCACCCAAGATGAGGTTATAAGTGGCGATCGTCCAGACGTACTTGGAGATCGATCGGATATGCGAGGGCCTCTCTACTATTTTGGACATATAGGACGAGGAATAACGTGCCTCCGGTTTCATTCAGACCCAAAACGGACTTGCAAATGGATTGTATATCTGACATTGTATTCTCTATTGTATTCGTTGATATCTACTAAATATATATGTTTGGTGGTGGAGAATTTATTCTCTTGCTTAACACCCTTCTCTGAGACGTACGAACTTAGAGGTTTACACCTTTCTCTGAGACGTACGAACTTAGAGGTTATATATTGGTAGACATCAATGGTATGGTATAGATTGACAATGTGGCATGCTGAGTGCTGCGGGCGTACAGATCCAAGTTTTTGTTTAAAAACAAAGCTTGGTGGATGATGATCAAAGCATAGCTTTAACATAGTGCAGCTTTGTGTAGTGTTAATTCGCGAGCCTCACATACCGGTATGATGATGAATTGATGGTTAGATCAGTATACTTTCGAGATGAGCAACCTACGGGTTGAGATTTGACAGCTTTTAGGGTTGTCACAGATTTGGGAAACCGGGATGAGCTGGGTGTGGTCACTCCACACCTAGAAGGGGTGGGCATATACCTGATTCCCAAAAGGATAGAGTAAGCGGTGTTTTCCAATGCCGTCAACGTAAGCCGTAGTGATACTCGTAACCATGGATATAGTGCAGATGTGTATTATGGTGTTTTCCAAAACTCTGGACGTAAGCCACGAAAATACACTCCGTGAGTAATCTTTCGAATCAGTAGCCATCATGATGGTAATCCAAATTCCAAATACGAAAATTTACGGTTTTTGTTGTAAACCTATATGGCGACATAGTAGGATGGGGTACGATGTCATCTAGGATTGATACATTTATATTTGAAATTGATTTCTACACTATGCACTTATAGTAATAAAAGATAAATTTCGCGTATCAAGCATATTTAGCCATTATAAGGTAAAACTCTATCATTCGGCTTGCATTGCATTGTGTGATGGGACCTGAGTCTTATAATAGTTTCATTTTATTTTCTTTAGCATTGCGAATTTTGTTTTTATGGTATTCATGGGAGGAAACTTGTTCCGTGTCATAAGGTATGGTCCCTTGATCCACCCAACATATAAAGTTTAATAACTGTTTTTAGTTCTCACACCAGTCCCATGACTAACTCGAAGTTTATCGTTTCCTACCTAAACTCTGGGTGCCCTTATTTTCCACACGGCCAGTCGGTAGTTTTGGTTTCCACAAATATTTCTTTTTGTAGGATTCTGGATTATGGCTGGAGCTATACTATGGAATGTTTTGTATCTGTGTATTTCTTTCAGCTGTGGTAGTTGAAGTTTTCTGCTGCATAGTATATTCATGTATTATTTTTCCGCTACTATTGTAATCTATTAATCTCTGATATTTTCCATGGTATATTATTTATTTGTACTCTTATATTCTGTACTCTGATGTAGAATTATTGTAATAGCAACGAAATATTCTTTAATTTTCGTGTCGCTACAGGTAGCGATACCCAACACATGGGAATCCATACAGGGAATCGATCGTTTAAGGTATGTCATCTTGTTTGACCGACCTTGTCCATGTTCGAAGCCTTTCCTGGAGAAATTTCACGTAGATCTTTAGTCACATCTACCCATAAATACCTAATGTATTCTTGATGTAAATGATCTTTTGGCTCCTTGTTTCCATAAAGCATTTTCAAACGAGTGTTGTTAATGCCACTCTAAAATTGGATAAAAGGGGATCATATTTTATTTTCGTTCCATTAAAAATTAAATTGTTAAGGAGGCCAAACACAATGGAAAAATTAATAAAAGAACCCAATTTTACCCTCCATTCAAATATACAAAACGCGATAAAAATTGAGAAGGACATACAGAAATTCGGTACAAAGTTTGGAAGTAACATGTTGAAATTAGATTAACTAAGGAAAAATTACAATACTACATACTCAGCAATAATACATCGGAAAACACGATTTTATTCAATTGTCCATCGCCTAATTTGTGCCATTATCATGACCTGATGCGTTCGCCAAATTTGGCAAGTACATGTCGTTATAATTATTTAACTTCGGCTCGTTGTCAACGAATATAACGTTTATGGCTGAAAATAAAACCCTGCTTATGGCCGAAAATAAACTGTTACCTTTTCGGTGATTTTTTAAAAAATTGAACGTGTCATTTGCTTTTTTTAATTGAAAATCATGTTGTCTTCTTTTTCAAAGTTAGAAATTTTGTTAGAAATTGGTTTCTCTATGAAAACAGTAATTGATTGTTTACTTTGAGAAGAAGAAGATGATTAGGGTTTAACGAAGAGTAAAATGTATTTAGGGTAAAATAATAAAAAGGTATTTTTGGTTTATATTTTACAAATTTTTAAGGGGGTTATGTTAAATGATCATGCCCTTAGTAAATTTTAAAAATAACAAAAAATGAAACGTTTTTGGAGTGACATTAACTATACTCTTTTTAAACACTAGATTCATGTCGATCCGAGGCTCTATAATTCAAAAAATTAGCGATAAAACTATAAAATCTTCCTAGTAGGTGTAGGCAATTAATCAAAATGATGATTCTTCTTTAATTTTTCCTATGATAATCCTCTATTTCATTTTATTTTCTTCACTTTTAGTTCTCTACAATTTTGTTCTTGGGTGTGCCTTCCAATTCTAGTGCAAACATATAGGTATATCAATTGCTAAGGACAAACCACTAATTAGTTTACGATGAAGCGTCAAGCATGTGAGTATCTAGATCAGTGAGATTGATATTTGTTCTCCATCTTAAGAAGGTTGTGAGAACTAGAAGTGAAAGTCGTCACATTTGAAGATAAACCATCTAAAATGCCTCTTGAGAATGAAGAGTTCACCATGTTCATTACTAGAAGCTGAAGTTATTCCTACCAAAAAGGTACACATAACTTCAACATTATTAGAATTTAAAAGATAGTAGGAGCAACAATTAGCCTAATAACTTGAAGCATCTTAGTAATCTATGATCAAAAAATTACCAGTAACGTAACTATATCCTATTTGTTATATGCTTCGGAGTTAGTTGGTTTCGAAATCTTTGTGATTATTGCTACCTTATTGCTGCTTTTAATCAAAAATGGATTCGGTTTTATGTAAGGCAAGACAAAGAAATAGTCTGGTTCGATATGGAATTGTGACATATGCAGCAATTCTAAAACTAGTCATGATCAAGTGGTTCAAAATTAGATGCTTTTTATATGTTTTTTGACTGCACAATTCCAACAAATACTTTTTTTGGTTCCATTTAAACTTAGCCAGATTTCTTGGTTAGGGTACTCACAGTCCATCTAAGATAACATAATTATAACATATTAGTGATTAGAATTATTAATTACAACTGTTAAATAATAGTTGTAATTATTATTTTGAATGACTAGGATTTGTATGTTTTGCCTAACTTCATCATGACCGAATCTGACCATATTCTAATTCGTTTTATGCACATAATTATTCCGTTTCTACAACTTAGATTTTTTTCTTTCGTGAAAATTACGGAAACAAGCTTATTTTTAAACTTTATAAGACGCATATCTCTTTATAGTATAAAATACAAATTATGTCCCTGAAATCATTTAGTCTACTTACCCTCAGTTGTTCGATAAATATTTTTTGAAAATTTCTAAATATATACAGAAGCACATGTTGAGAAGTACTAAGCAGGGAGGGTGGGCTTATATTTGCCACCTGATTGGTGGAAATGAGTTGGCATCAATAATTAGCTTTGTATGATGTAATAAATGTCAACCCATTTCCTCCAATCAGGTGCCAAGTATAAGCCTACTCTCCCTAAGGGAGAGTGTGCTTAGCATTTCTCGGCACATGTTTGTTCAATAAATATTTTCTTTTTATTGTAACAACCCTCAATTGTAGTGTTCATCTGTAGTGTTAGATTTACCACATGATATGGTAATTGCACCGATGTGTGTTGCATCTTTAATTTATTAATGTGAATGCAAAGACTGAAGTGAAATCGGAAGCATTAACAGATTATAAAGCAGACATGCATCTGGCAAAGACTGAAATGACATGGTGATGTCGTAACTACAAATGGGCAGGTGATTGATTTGAAGGCAGTATGAGACCGTGGAGATGGAGTATTTATATGTGCAACACGACCAGACGTATGCAAGTCCCATAAGCAGTTCAGATTCACTGTACAATCACAATGCGAGGAACAACGGACACAAAAAAAAGAAAATGCACCAAAACAACAGTTATTGTATGTGCCCAGACAAGCTGCAGCAAGCCAGAATGATATAGGTGTAACAAAGCAGTCAGAAGAACAATGATGTCCCAGCCTAGACTAAGAAAAAGGCATAGTGAACAAAAATGCACATCAATAAGATGCTAGCAGTAGGATGTAACAAAACTATTTTAGAACTGGATTACAACAATAAGTAACATCAAAGAACTACATAGTAGGCAAAACTAGTTTTGGCACATAAAAGGAAATACACACTCACAACTACAGCAAACTGATGCACAAAGCTTAGAAAACCAAAGTGGACAGTAGAAAGGAGATGATACAAGCTTAAATACATCCAACAACATCAAGCACAGAGCGTGTTCAGTCACCAAACACATGTTTCAAGACTCATGAGTATTCGGGATTTCAAGAGTTCAAGATAAATATAGTTATAGAGTCTAGATTATGTAAGACTCTGAATAGCACTCCAGGTTCAAATTCAAAATAATTTAAAATTCTATTTTTCAAATTTTGTTTTAAATTCTATCTTCAGTCTCTTTCTTCTCTATTTTACTTTCTATTTTTATTTGATTTTATACTTGAGTTTTATAGATTTATACTTTATAAGTTTTTATATACTTTATATTTATATAAGTTTTAAACTCTATAATTTTATAAATATGTTTATATAGCTTATATTTATGTTTTCACATGATTTTCTACTTTATAATATTCATTTATAACACTATATTTTAATTCAAGAATTTCCAAAACTATATATATATATATATATATATATATATATCAAAACACTTGAAAATGTTCAAATTTCAATTTTACACATATATATATATATATGTCGACATACATATATATACATGTCAACATATAACTGTCATTTTTTCAAATTTAAAAGGAAGTGTTTTTTCACTATTTGTCACAGTTCTGAGACGTTGCAACCTTTCACACATTATAAAAAGGGGCTAGTTTTGAATTTTTAATCACTTCTTCTTCTCTAACATCATTCCCTTTCATTACACCATTATTTCTTATCATTTTTATGATTTCTACACCTATACTCTGTCGAATTCAATTCTGTTTTCACCAATTTTCTTCTCTCTACACTCTCTACTCATTACTCTCTGAATCAAGTGCTACTGAAGAGTTATAGGATTGTTTGTAATTGTTTGAGTTGAGTAAAGGAATCGGTGGTATCCCTTGTAGCTGTGAAATCAAGGACGGGTAATCATTGGTATCCCTTGTAGCCGTGAAATCAAGGAAAGTATACTTGATCAAGTGTGTGTATGGAATCAGTGATATCCCTTGTAGCCGTGAAATCAAGGAGGGTTGTAATTGGATATTGATATAGTAATAAAACTCTGCGCAATCCAACGTCGCGTGGGACTGGACGTAGGAGCAATTCCGAACTAGTATAAAATCCGGTGTGTTCTTTCCTTTTCTGCACTTTACTTTTGATTATCTTTGAATTTTGTTTGATTCTGTGTCTGTGATTGTCTCTTTAGTGTTTGATTCATATAGTAGTGCATTTAAGTTTTAGATTTTGTTTAAATTCTCAAAAACACTATTCACCTCCCCCCTCTAGTGTTTGTTTTGCCTTAACAATCCATTCCGCAATCTCTAACAGATATCGTTATTCCCAATATGATATTTGTTGGTTTTAAAATTGGATATTGAATATAAGCCGATATGATTTCTATTCAGAGCCTTATATTTAATATCAAATTGGATTCTGGGTTTGTTGTGAATGGTGTCTTTAATAACACTGTACTTAAACCTAGCTAAATTGAAGTTTTCCAATTAATAAATATAATTGGAATTGGATTTTGGGTTTATCTTGAGCGATGTTTTAAATTACATTCGTTATTTAACCCAATTAACAGTGAAGTTATGATTTGGAATTTATAGATCTTTTAATTAAGGTTTAATGGAATTTTTCCAAAGTAAAGTTTTCCAATTTAAATAAATAAAATTGGAATTGAGTGGAATTCGATTTATTAACAATTGAGATAAGTTTATGTGAAGGAAGACCATTACTATTTATGGAATTTAAAAGGCTTTCTCACTATTCCACTTATAGTATTAGTATGATACGGAAATTTATATTGATTATAACTTGTTCAGATTTCCGTGAAGATTCCATATTAAATGGAAGATTATTTTGGGTATATCGTGAGCTGTGTTTTAAATGACATTGGTTCTTTAGCCTAGTTAAAGACAGGATTAATTTCCTAAAGTTGAATAATTATTAAATAATGATTTTTTACATTAAAACTAAATGGAGTTTTAACGAATCTTTAATTAGATTGAAATATGAATAAGGTAATTAAATTTACCGAATTTAAGAAATGTTCGAAATGGAGTACCACCAGTTTTACTCCATGCGATAGTTAAATCTTTAATTAGATTTAAACGTTAAATGGTAATTACTTTTATCGATAACACAATAGGTGTTAGATATGGAATACTACCAGTTTTTCTCCATGCGATGAATAAGTTGGGATTGGGATAAAAAATTATGATTACTTCGGTAAAGCTCAATAATCCCGAATAGTTGATAAACCTTAATTTGGTTTAAATTGTGAAAATATATTACAAAATCTTTTGAGTGATTTCCAAGGAATGGATTAAACAACAATTTTAAAAGAGATACTCTTTGATAAAATTAATGGGAATCTTTCCTAAAGATAAGAATATTTGAATAAAAGAATATTCTGAATTGAATTGGGGAGTATGATGTGTTTTTATATCACTTGATTATAAGATAGACGAGTTATTCGGAAAGACCGGGTTTAACCCATTCTAAATAAATGATACGACGATTCAAAGTCAAAGAAATGAAGATGATGGTTGAAGATCAGAGATCTTCACATCGTTTGGATTATTGTTGATGTCTCGATTAGGTTGTACAACCCAAGACGAGGTTATAAGTGGCGATCGTCCAAACGTACTTGGAGATCGATCGAATATACGAGGGCATCTCTCATGTATTGGACATATAGGACGATGAATAAGATGCCTCCGGTTTCGTATAGACCCAGAACGGACTTGTAAATGAATTGTATGTCTGACATTGTATTTTGTACTGCTAAATATATATCTGTCTGGTGGCGGAGAATTTATTCTCTTACTCAACACCCTTCTCTGAGACGTACGAGCTTAGAGATTATATATTGGTAGACATCAATGGTATGGTACAGATTGACAATGTGGCATACTGAGTGCTGCGGGCAGATAGATCCAAGTTTTTGTTGAAAAGCAAAGCTTGGTAGATGATGATCAAAGCATAGCTTTAATATATTGCAGCTTTGTGTAGCGTTAATTCGCGAGCCTCACACATCGGTATGATGGTGAATTGATGGTTAAATCAGTATACTTTCAAGATGAGCAACCTACGGGTTGAGATTTGACAACTTTAGGGTTGTCAAGAATTCGGTCGACCGGGATGAGCAGGGTGTGATCGCTCCACACCTAGAAGGGATATGGCATATACCTGACTCCTAAAGGATAGAGTAAGCGGTGGTTTCCAATGCCCTAGACATAAGCCGCAGTGATACTTGTAATCCTGGATATAATGCGGATGTGTATTACAGTGTTTCCAAAGCCCTAGACGTAAGCCGTGGAAATACACTCCGTGAGTAATCTTCCGAATCAGTATCCATCATGATGGAAATCCAACTTTCAAATACAAAATTTTATGGTTTTAGTTGTAAACCTGTATGGCGACATAGTACGATGGGGTACTATGCCGTCTGATACATTTATATTTGAAATTGATTTCTACATTATGCACTTACATCAAAGATAAATTACGTGTATCAAGCATATTTGGCTATTATAAGGTAAAACTCTATCCTCCGGCTTACGTTGCATTGTATGATGAGACCTGAGTCTTATAATAACTTCATTTTATTTTCTTTAGCATTGCGAGTTTTGTTTTTATCGTATTCATGGGACGAAACCTGTTATGTGTCATACGGCGTGGTCCTTTGATTTACCCAACATTAAAGTAAAGTTTAATAACTGTTTTTATTTCTCACACCAGTCCCATGACTGGCTCGGAGTTTATTGTTTCCTACCTAAACTCTGGATGCCCCTATTTCCATAGGGCAGTCGGTAGTTTTGGTTTTCGCAGATATTTCTTTTCGCAAGATTCTGGATTAGGGCTGGAGTTATACTATGGAACGTTTTGTAGCTATGTATTTCTTTCAACTGTGGTAGTTGATGTTTTCTGCTGCATATTATATTCATGTATTATTTTTCCACTACTATTGAAATATATTAATCTCTGTTTTTTTCGTTGTATATTATTTATTTGTACTTTTATATTCTGTACTTTGATGTAAAATTGTTGTAATATCAATGAAACGTTCTTTAATTTTCGGGTGGCTACAGGTACCGATCCCCGACATATGGGAATCAGTACAGGGAATTGATCGTTTAGGGTGTGTCATATTGTTTGACCGACCTTGTCCATGTTCGAAGCTTTTCCTAGAGAAATTTTATGAAGATTTTTAGTCACATCTACCCATAAATACCTAGTGTATTCTTGATGTAAATGATCTTTTGGCTCATTGTTTCCATAAAGCATTTTTAAACGAGTGTTGTTAATGCCACTCTAAAATTGGATAAAGGGAGAGGGGGACATATTTTATTTTCATTCCATTAAAAATTAAATTGTTAAGGGGGACCAAACACAATGGAAAATAAGTAAAAGAACCTAATTTCATCCTCCATTCAAATACACAAAACACGGTAATAATTGACAAGGACATACCGAAACTCAGTACAAAGTTCGAAAATAACATGGTGAAAATAGATTAATTGGGGAAAAAAATTAGAATATTACATATTCGGCAATAATACATCGAAAAAACGATTTTATTCAGTGGTCTATCGCCGAATTTGTGTTATTGTCATAACCTACTGCGTTCACCAAATTCGGCAACTACATGCCATTATAATTATTTAACTTCGGCTCATTGTCAACGAATATAACGTTTATGACTGAAAATGAGCCTCTGTTTATTGCCGAAAATAAATTGTTACCTTTTCGGTGATTTTTCAACAAATTCAACGTGTCATTTGCTTTTTTTAAGTAAAATTCATGTTGTCTTCTTTTTCAAAGTTAAAAATTACGTTAGAAATTGGTTTCTCCATGAAAACAGTAACTAATTATTTACTTGGAGAAGAAGAAGATTATTAGGGTTTAACGAACAGTAAAATGTATTTACGGTAAAATAATAAAATGACATTTTGGTCTATATTTTACAAATTGTTAAGGAGGGGCTATGTTAAATGATCATCCCCTTAGTAAATTTTAAAAATAACAAAAATTGACCTCCCTCCTAACCATTTTCGGAGTGGCATTAACAATACTCTTTTTAAACAATAATTCATGTCGATCCGAGGCTCTGTAATTCAAAATGTTAGCAATAAAACTGTAAAATCTTCCTAGTAGGTGTAGGCAATTAATCAAAACAACGAATTTTCTTTACTTTTTCCTATGATAATCCTCTATTTCATTTTATTTTATTTCTTAAATTTTATTCTCTACAATTTTATTCTTGGATGTGCCTTCCAATTCTAGTGCAAACATATAGGGTTATCAATTGCTAAGGACAACCCACTAATTAGTTTAAGACGAAGCAATAAGCATGTGAATATCTAGATAGTGAGATTGAGGTGCTTAAAATGAAGCAATAAGCATGTGAATATCTAGATCAGTGAGATTGTGGTGATGTATTTGTTTGAGGTGCTTTTGATTTTATATATATATATATGAGGAGCGTTCCACTACACCTCTTATATTGCACGTTTCTCATTTCCCTACTCATTCTCTCTCTTCTCATTTCAATATTATTTCCTAGTGGGAAGAGAGATAATGAGTGGTGAAATGAGGGAGTTCACGTGCAAAATAAGAGGTATAGTGGAGCGCTCCTATATGTGTGTGTGTGTGTATATATATATACATACATATATATATATATATATATATATATATATATATATATATATATCCAGGTCACCCATTTCCCCACCCATTCTCTCTCTTCCCATTTCAATATTATTTATTAGTGGTAAAAGAGATAATGAGTGGTGAAATGGGGGAGTTCACGTGCAAAATAAGAGGTGTAGTAGAGCGCTTATATATATATATATATATATATATATATATATATATATATATATATATATATATATATATATATATATATATGCACGCTCCAGAGCACCCGATTTGGTAGCACCCCATTCTAAACCACTTGTTTATAGTTTAATAAGTTAGTGGAGGGAGAGAGTTAGTGGAATGTGTGGTGGAAATTAAGAAAGCTAAAGGGATGCTACACTATTTGGGGTGCTCTTGATGATATCCCGTGTGTGTGTGTGTATGAGACACTTTATGACACCCCTATTTGAAAACACCCCAAAAACACCTTATTTGTAGCCGTATATTTATATTAAAATAGATTAGTGGAGAAAAAAAATGAGATTGTGTGTTGAAAAACAAAGGAAGTGCTGCACTATTTGAGGTGCTCACATGAATGTATATTTAATCAGTCAATTAGTGAAAGAAAACATCGCATTGTTTCTAACTTTACAAGTTTAAAACAAAAAAGGAGAAACTACAATATACAGCACAAAAGCAAATATTCATTTTCATAATCTGACCTCTTTTATCTACAATAACTCAGATTGAAATTAGCAAATACCATTTTCCAAGTGATTAAACCCTTCAACACTGATGCATAATGTCACAAGTTCAAAACTTACATGAATTACAAATAGTATGTTGTTTAAATAAAAAATTTATATAAATACCAACTCTCGAATAAAAAAAATTAACACTCAGATTGGAACCATGACTCAAAAAAGTGGATCACCCTCAAATAACTCTAAACAAACTGAACAATCTTTTTTGATCAAAATATTAACGCAAGAAAATATAGATAAAGTTGCAATGAAAGATGGCATAATTATACAGCAAAGTAAAGAATTTGTTAGCCTGCCTTCACATCACCAACATATTAAATACAAAGGTGTCTTTAACATATACCACCGCATTAGGCTTAGTTTTCATGCTTAAGCACCAGCTTGAGATTTTAGCATAAGCCAGTTTTCAAGTATGGCAAGAAGTCAAGAATATGGTAGCAATTTATTTTTGGAATCTGCCACCTGGATACAGCATAACAAAAGTGTTAAATATTAGGCAACAAAATATTACGAACTTGGCAAACAGAACAGAAGGATACTGATAGCACAATTTTAACACAGGCCATCAACCCGGACATGTTGACCAGATATTCACTACGTTCTCAAGAAATATTGCTAGTTGTATCAGTAAGCCTTATTGGATGTATAGCTCAACATATGAAACCGCAGGTATTTTAACATATTACATTTGACCGATGGTTAATAAACTAAAATTGTCATCTATTTAAAGATCTCTAATCAAAATTATTACTACACAAATGTTAAAAATGACTAGAAACGATGGCTGACATCTAACATAAAAATAAAAATAAAAACAAAAACAAAAATATTTATTGCTCACTTAGACAATAATCATTGTTTTCTATTATGATTAGCACATTGAAAGATTCACAAAATGTGTTAAGTAACAATTAAAATAAGAGGCAGTTCGGCTGAAGTCGCTGTTAAATTTCAAAATATGCACAAAAACTCCTTGTTTTAAAACTTTATAAGTAAAATCTCTGTTTTTCGAAAAATCATCAAAAAAACATCAAAAATCAACGTAAAAAACTACCAAACTTCAAAATTTAATTCAATACATGAGCATCTTCGTATTCATATAAGTACAAAAAATGCTTACAAAAAATCACGCTACAACGAAAATGCAGGAAAACCTGCAATTTTTCAAAAAAATACAGACATCGCAGCAATTATATCAAAAAATTGCGTATTTTAATACATTTTTTACTGATTACTTCAAAATTTCAAATTCAATGCCTAAACGCATTCAACCAGCACATTATTGCAGAAATATCATCAAAAAAATGATGTAGATTGGATACAAATGATAAATATATCACTTCCGGTAAAATTTCAGAAATAGCAGCAACTATTTTGAAAAATTGAAGACATACAGTTTTTTTATGCACTAAGACATGTCTGCAATACACTGAAAGATTGTTGCAAATAGCAGCAACTTATTTTTATATATGCAATACACTATGAAATAGTTGTTGATATGTCTGCACTTTTCATAATAAGTGCAGACATTTCAGCAGCTTCCCTTTTCCAGCATCAATAATACACTGTGGAGTAGTTGCTAATATGTCTGCACCATTTCACAATAGGCACAGACATTTTAGCAATTTTTTAGTAATCTTCCGTTAATATGTACAATTTATTTTTAAAAAAAATATTTAGTAGCGCAAAAATTCATGGAAATATGTTGGTACAGTAAAATATGGATCCGCTTTACAATCAAACTCAAGGGAGGATCCGCTTTATATTAAGTTTCATTTTAAGGATGTCTCCCTAATATTCACTTAAAATAATCAATTTTAGATTTATGTGTATGCACATCAAAGGTTTCAAATTGTATAATCATATATTTATTTTTTGTTACCAAGTAAACTAAACTTGTGATTCTATATAATATACATATACGCGCGCACGTGCAATTACACTCACATGCAACTAGGGAACCACAACCACTGCAGTCCCTCAGAATAAATATACCCTCAGAATTAAACCAGCGAACCACAACTACTGTGAACCCTAGAATGCATATACCTCGTTTTAGCAAGCATTCACACATTATGGATTAACGTATGATGCATTGCAGTGGGGATTCGAACTTCCGACTCTGTACAAAAGGTTGCATGCCTAACCCCCATGTGTGGTGATTGGTAGATCATTATGTAGCTTCTTTTGGGTTTATTAATAATTAAGAACGTGGCCATGTATTCTTAAATAGGGCACTAATCGGGGAGATTGAATCGGATATAGGGGTGTTTGCGTCATGTCCTATAAAAGTTTTAGAAGTATGTGGACTGAACAAGGAGTTTGCCTTGAACACTCTTCATACAAGCTGGACAACAAACGGACAATGTTCGAACAATAGAAAATTCGTGGAACAATTCATACAGACGAAATATAATACAAATTTTTTGTCATAATTCAAGTCCTAAATAAGAAAAACAGATGAACACAGATGGACAAATTTTGATTTCGAACTGAGCTGAACAACGAACATTTGTACAAAATTAACACACATATTCTTAGATAACAAATCGCAGGAGTTTAAATTTAAGATATTATAATTCCACATCCGTAATTGTTAATAGACCAAGAGAGCAAGACCAAATACATAATTTAGTTCATTTTATTAAGAGATTAAAATATTCTAACTTCCATGATTTTAAAACAATTTTCATCTTTTACCACGATAGTCAGATAGTTTATAGTTACCATGCTGAATACTGTATAATAAACTTGTCTACATCGTTAAGAAACTGTTCAGATCAATCTTTTTTAAATCATCTTTTAATCATTTTTCATGACAGCTAAAACACCAAAATTGTCAAAGATTTTACAAGTAAGGATATTTTATTTTTATTGAGAATAAAATTAGCTTACCATTATGGAAGACTTCAGCGTTTCTTTTATTCATAAAATTAATTTTTATATATAAATGGTGATCTCTAATAATGGCACCGTAAAATACTGTGATCATTCAAATTTGTCTGATTATTTTGATTTTCTCCAATAGACACCTAATAATCGAACACAAAC
The DNA here is from genome assembly GCA_030737875.1 of Allium sativum. Classification (NCBI taxonomy): domain Eukaryota; kingdom Viridiplantae; phylum Streptophyta; class Magnoliopsida; order Asparagales; family Amaryllidaceae; genus Allium; species Allium sativum. The sequence continues at coordinate 300,969,966 of CM060922.1, forward strand.
AACAAAAGCAAAAGAAAAGTGAAAGTAACAACGTTATTCTAGAACTCAAAATATTTTCTATCAGAGCAATTGTGCAGATCGGATAGTATTTTCTTTTTATGCGGTAAATCAAGGTGTAAGAACTTGATTATTTTCCTTCTTCAATTCCATCTCTTCAAAAACCGCTTTAAAAAGGAAAAAAGGAAGCCGAGAACATGAATTCAGCATACGATTTGATAGTATCGTGGATCTTGCTATTGTAAAAGATTTCAGGAATTCATTGGTTGTAATTCCGATTTGCTTCTTTGGTGCTTTCTTAATTCAGTATATCGAAGAAGAAGAAATTTTAATGACATATGGTTCTTTTAATTGGGATGTTAAGAGATCCAATAGCTTAGTTCATTCTGCAGTTCTCTAGAAGACCTATTGATGAAGATACAAGATGGTTCAATAATCAAGAAAGGGATGGTTTAAAATTAAGAAAACAAAGCTCGAAAGATGGTTGGTTGCATGCATGAGGAACTGAAGGAAAAGGTGTGAGTTTTACCTAGAAACTTGCCTTTAATTTGTACAATCCGGAAAGTGGTTAAAAAGCATGGTGATGAATGTTGATGCCAAGGTAGTTAAGGCACAAAAGGACGCCAAGTTTTGCACCATGGGCTTTTTTCGCCTTTTATACAACCTTTTGTTTTTCTCTACTCTAAAGAAACTACCCTATATAAATTAACACTAAGATTATAATACTAAAATATGTCTGTAGACAAACCTTTTTGCAAATAAGCATGCACTATCTATTAGATGCGAAGTCACAAATGATAACCTTGATCAAAACGTTTCTGTCTATGCTACGCATTACAATATAGAAAACATCGATATTACAACAACAACAAAAAAGCATAAATCATGCAAGGGATGGATTGAAATTAAGAAAACAGAGTTTGAAAGACGGTTGCGTACGTGAGGAACAAAAGGAAAAGGTGTGGGTTTTACTTAGAAACCTTTAATTTGTACAATCCGGAAAGTGGTTAAAATGCATGGTGATGAATGTTGATACGAAGGTAGCTAAGGCACAAAAGGATGCCAAGTTTGCACCATGGCCTTTTTGAGCTTTTTACACGACCTTTTGTTTTTCTCTGCTCTAAAGAAACTACCCTATACAAAGGGGGCAGCTATTGGGGCACAATTGAACACAAATGGAAGACACAAATTGTGGATTATTGGATTTGTTTGTCTTTATGTGGAAAATGGAATTCAGAGGGAGATCTAATGGTTGAGATTTGTTGTGTTTAATTTTGTGTCATAATTTTGTGTTCATATAGAGTTTACCCTGCACAAATTAATATTAAAGATCATGATACTAAAATATGTTTGTAAACAATCTTTTTGCAAATAAGAATGCACTAGCTATTACATGTGAAGTCACAAATAATATCAAAACGTTTACGCCTACACATTACAATATAGAAACCATAGAAACTGCAACATAAAACCCAAAAAAAAAAAAAAAAACCATAAAGATGTTAATTCAAGCGTCTAACACAAGACTTGAAATTTAATTCAATTTCTAATCACTAATATCTAATTTTTATATAACCAAACTTTAAATTCAAACTAAAATTAGCTATAATTAAATTTTAAATAAGATCGCCTAAACTTAAAAAAAAACGTAACTTTAAACTAAATTCAAATTAACTAATTTTTAAATTAAAATTCAGATTAACTAAATATGAAGTTAAAATTAAATTAACGTTAACTAAAGTTCATATTAGAACTAAATTATAATTAATTAAACCTAAAATTAACAAAACTTTAAATTCCAACTAAATTAAATTAACATAAACTAATTTTAAATTAAAATTTAACAAAATGTTAAGTTATATATAAAATTAAAGTTAAAAATAAGCTACTTAATTTCAATCATGGATTTAAATTTAACTTAATTAAAAACTAGCTTAAATTTCAAAAAACTAGCTTAAATTTCAATTAACTTAGTTGAATACATAATGACGGCTTGACGCACGATTTGCTGTGGAGATTTCTTTTTTTTATTGCAGTCTAAGTTGAAGTCAATTAAATCTCAACTTTATTGATGGTTGAGAACCAAACCCTATTTGAGATGCACTTTTTAGGTGAATTGGGCTTTCGCCGCCTTAGCAAAAGATAAATTTTTTGCCCTGATAGCTTGAGCGCCGCAGCTTCCATAAAGGCGTAACTCTGAACCTGAGCCTTTTTATGCCTTATGCAAGCCCCTTGATAACAACTGTTGTAGAGTGGTGTAATGTTTTCAAAGCAGAAAACAATCATAGAGTTTAAACTTTAAACTTTAAATTGGAAGAGGATTTAAATAGAAATGGTAGATACAAGAATTATATTATAAGGTTTGCACACATCGAAAGCACTGTGTAGTTGGTTTTTATGTTTTCATTTCTACACCTAAACTAAAAATCAAATTTCTCTTTTGTTCCATTTTTATTTTGTTTAGAAAACAACACAATTGGAATTGGAGAAACAAATAAGAACGTATTTTACTAAGCGAAAGGAGCAGCTGAAAGAGGTACTTTGACCAAAGCATGAACGAAGAAAGTTCACTAAAAGGAGAACATGTTTTGTGCTCCCAAAAGAGCAACAAGAGATGAATGATGGTATGTATGAACTTGTATTTATGTTTATTTCAAATTGTTTTAAGTATTTTTCAAACAAGTATTAATCACTGATATTAAATTACGAGTTACATATTAAATGGTTTTGGAAAATTTGCATCTCAATAGAAATAGATACAATTGAAAATAACAACATACCATATCTTTTTCATTCCGAATTGTTAAATCAATCCAGATTAACATACATCTAAGTTTGTTCTTCTTGTTCAACATAAGATACAACATACAGCATATAATTTGCATGCTCGTGTGCAAATGTTACAGCAAGCTCCCGCTCTTGTCAGTCGCCGAAAGATGATCAAATTCTAAGACAATGTTCAATAGTTTCTCTAAACATGTTAGAATTCAAATCATCATCTCTAAAAGTAAAAAACCTCACTTGTCTTTCCAGAAATGATAAATCAACATATCAGTCGTAGGGTAGCAACGATCAGATTAGAAATTAGGCCATTATTGTTTGGCTTAATTGCTCCTAATGGTTATAAGGATTTGAATTACTCCTGATCGCCGTAGAATTAGATTCTCTGGTTAGCCCTATGGCTAATGAAATTATTTCTTGAATACTTGAGCAATTAAATTTGAATAAAAAACGTAATCTATTTGTACGGAAAAGAATAGTAGAAAGAATGGATGAACGATATTTGTGTGGCATACATAAAGAATAGGTTAGTCAAATTAGCAATGACGTGGCTACTTTCAAACATGAAAACATGAGGTGGACAGGTTCAGATTGCTAGTTATATACGATGGCTGTTTTAGATTTAGATGATCAGTACATTATAGTTTTTCCAACGAATTATCATTGTATTAACAATTTCTTTATGGTCATTTAATTACTAATTACGAGTTTGTGTAACCATCCTGAATAATTGGCAAAAAATATATAGGACTACCACTCTGAACGCCCTAACCACCAACATGAATTTCTGGCTACTGCAGAGAAAGCCAATGATGTAATTAACATCAATTATGATTAGGAGACTAACAGAGAGGAAATTATTAAGCTAGAAAACGTGCATGCAATCTTGGTCAGGAGGCTTCTGGTTCTCGTTTGCATTATTTGAATAGTGTTCTTGTTCTTATTATTCTTAATGATGAGACATTGGTCCAAATCACGGTTCAAAATTCCGGCCAGTCCGGTCAGGTTCCAGCGTTGGCCAAACCGGAATTCACTTCGAAACCTGTTCCGTTCTGAAGCATCAAATCGAAGTCTAAAAAAATAATTATAAAGGAATTCTGAAACTGAAAAAGATGAAAAACCCGATTCGAGCAAGGAATAGATATGAAAGGAGTTTAGAAATTTGAAATTGAAATTTTAATAGTTGAATCAAGAGCTTCAGACGTTGAGGATTTAAAAGCTAGACACTGGGGTCTGTGATTTAGAAGTTAGGGGAATTGAAACGGAATCTTGAACTGTGGCTCGTTGTAGCAGGCAGCGGCAAATTTCTTTTATTTTGATTTTCCATTTTAGGGTTCATTGTGGAATACGATGAAGGCAGGGAGAGTGTGTTTGCAAATAACATTTGCACAGATATTGGGCTGGGCTTCATTTTGAAGAAAGCAAATTTCTTTATAGGCTTCTGTCACGTATAATTGTTTTGATTTCTTTAGAGTTGTGGTATCCCTACAAGTCACAGCAAATAATTTTACACATGTTTAATAGTAGTGTGGGCAGAAGAAAAAAAAAATCATGAAATCCGAAAACGGAGATAAAACGGAACACCCAGAATTTCTAAAACAAAACCGGAATTCAAGAAATATCAGATGGCCGGAACGGAACCGGAAACCGGAATTTTGAACCTTGGCCCAAATGTAAGATATTGCTAAGCAATTTGGTCCCATTATCAGTTACTATGATGCTGATATATTATAGCTTGCACACATGCATGGATACACATGTGTGCACGCCCACATTGAAAATTGGTTAAGTTAACAAGAGTGTATGGGGCTCGAACATGCTTAAAAAAACCTCAAGAGGTAACTAATTTTTTAAGCCAGTTGAAAATTATATAGTTGTATTATGAGAACTGATTTGAAAGTCCTAGTGACAGGTTATTTTATGATTAGGAGACTAACAGAGAGGAAATTATTAAGCTAGAAAACGTGCATGCAATCTTGGTCAGGAGGCTTCTGGTTCTCGTTTGCATTATTTGAATAGTGTTCTTGTTCTTATTATTCTTAATGATGAGACATCGGTCCAAATCATGGTTCAAAATTCCGGCCAGTCCGGTCAGGTTCCAGCGTTGGCCGAACCGGAATTCTCTTCGAAACCCGTTCCGTTCTGAAGCATCAAATCGAAGTCTAAAAAAATAATTATAAAGGAATTCTGAAACTGAAAAAGATGAAAAACCCGATTCGAGCAAGGAATAGATATGAAAGGAGTTTAGAAATTTGAAATTGAAATTTTAATAGTTGAATCAAGACTCAAGAGCTTCAGACGTTAAGGATTTAAAAGCTAGACACTGGGGTCTGTGATTTAGAAGTTAGGGGAATTGAAACGGAATCTTGAACTGTGGCTCATTGTAGCAGGCAGCGGCAAATTTCTTTTATTTTGATTTTCTATTTTAGGGTTCATTGTGGAATACGATGAAGGCAGGGAGAGTGTGTTTGCAAATAACATTTGCACAGATATTGGGCTGGGCTTCATTTTGAAGAAAGCAAATTTCTTTATAGGCTTCTGTCACGTATAATTGTTTTGATTTCTTTAGAGTTGTGGTATCCCTACAAGTCACAGCAAATAATTTTACACATGTTTAATAGTAGTGTGGGCAGAAGAAAAAAAAATTCATGAAATCCGAAAACGGAGATAAAACGGAACACCCAGAATTTCTAAAACAAAACCGGAATTCAAGAAATATCAGATGGCCAGAACGGAACCGGAAACCGAAATTTTGAACCTTGGCCCAAATGTAAGATATTGCTAAGCAATTTGGTCCCATTATCAGTTACTATGATGCTGATATATTATAGCTTGCACACATGCATGGATACACATGTGTGCATGCCCACATTGAAAATTGGTTATAGTTAACAAGAGTGTATGGGGCTCGAACATGCTTAAAAAAAACCCTCAAGAGGTAACTAATTTTTTAAGCCAGTTGAAAATTATATAGTTGTATTATGAGAACTGATTTGAAAGTCCTAGTGACAGGTTATTCAATTCTTTGGAAGTTACATGGCTGAATGAATGGCGCTTTTTGAATCCAACTGAAAATTATAGGGCTTTCTATTATGGTAGGAACAGTGAACGTTGGAGTTTGATTCAAGTGGTTAAGCAATCTCATGCAATTGTTTTAGTCCCATAATCTGTCAATGTTAATATATTTTGTAATGGTTGGCACACTGAAAATGTCATAAATATTTTTAAAGATGGATGTAGAAATTAGAACGCGTATTTATTGAATTCTTTTTTGTTAAAGGTTTGAATGACGTAAGCTTTTAATACTTATTGGGATAGTGTTTATGCCCAACATTCTGAAATTTCAAACTCTAAAAAAGAACTGTTAGTTTTCAAAAAGGGGCCAACAAGTTAATTGTTCTATCATATTTGTGTCTAGGGACAAGCAATCTTTGGTTAAACCAAATAAACCAACCAAACTAATTTATCTCGGTCGGTTTGGTTCGGTTTCCAAACGAAATGGGCTTATGATCGGACCCTAAAAAAATTACTTTGGTTATCGATTTAACCAAATTAAACAAACTTTTATCATTTTTTTCAAAATTATTAATGTTAACCAATTTTTTAGATTAATTTAGCGATCAGAATAAATTTCTATATACATACACACTCCCAAATTTTATATGGATCGGCCCCACCTCATTTTTGTAACACCCCAAATTTCTCTGATTTTAACCTCGTATTCCGATTTAAATAATATAATTTCTCTTCCATGAGAAAGAGATACTATATTGTTTAAATCGAAACATGTGGATGAAATCAGGGGACTTGAGATATAGTAAAAATGAGATGTGGCCGCTCCTTGTATTGCAGGAATTATTCATTTACTAGTTTTATGAATTATCTGAACAATTGCCAAATCATATCTGTATTTGAGTCCACTTTGTATTCCAAACCAAAAAAAGCGCATTATTTTGCGTTTAATCATTTAATGTAATACTTGTATAGCGATAGCTTAATGCACTTATTCAAAAACTTACACAAAATGTCTTTTTATGTATAAAAAAGTTGGATTTCATAATTAGTATTTTAAAAAAGGTGTGGTGCTAAGGGCACCCCAATATGTTCTTCCTAATACCACGACTAGAAAATACAACACTTATTATTACACTCTTCTTAATACCACACTTACAAAATAAGGGGCTACCACACTGTTTTACCCTATTCTATTTCGCTCGACATTCATCGTCCTCATTTGTAAAACCGATCAACGAGCTAAACCTTAGATCTATAATCGATCAACAAATTCGACGCGACACTATACAAAAGCCGCGAATAAGATTTGAATTAAGCAAACTAGAAGAGGAAGTTAGAGATTAAGGTTTTCAGATCACCAAAAAATTGAGAGATTACCGTACGAATTTGAATTTTCCCATGAAAGATGCGAAGAAGACAACGATTACAAGAGATTAGGGTATTTAGATTAACTTAGTACGTGATTAGTTCGGCAAATAATGATTGAGTGAGATATTAGAATGGAGAGGTAATGTGGTATTAGGAAGCATACAAAATTTAGTAAGTTTTATTTTTTTTAATTGCAGTATTAGGAAGAACATATTGAGGTGCCCTTAGCATCACACTAAAAAAATGTGATTTTTAAGGAAATATGCAACATTTGAGGTTTTAGACTGTGTCTTACCTGTTTAAATTTTTCAAAAGTTTGTTAAATTATGAAAGTTCCGATTGCGGTCTCAGTTTCAGATTTTCAGCATAAAAAATAACCGGCTACATATTAATTCCAACCTAGATTAAAACATTAATTTCCAAGACAATCATATTTCCAACCCATTTGCAACTTTATTTCCAGCATAGATCAAAAAAATTGTTTCCAAGACAATCATACTTCCAATCCAATTGAGACCTCTCACACCTAATCACTTCTACATCTCGATTTATTTTTATAGCCCATATGCACATCAATCATAATCATTTTTCGTTATTTCTTGTGACCTCGTTGTAGTTAATACCTTCTTTAGAAAGAGATAATTGCATCTAGTTACTTTCAATAGTCGTCAACACTCCAACAAGATTGACTCTGTCCTTAGTTAAGAGATGACAAACAAGCTTGTATAGATTGCAAAGTCATAACTGGAAAATGTGTCGTCTCACATCGTCGGCTTTTGATATCCAATTTTCGCCTTCGCATACGTATTCGACAGGATGAAGGAGCCAAGATTGGTAGGACAAAATGGTGAAAGCTCAAAGAAGACACCTAACGGGTATTTAAGGTTGAGTAACGGCATATGAGGTGTGAAATAAGAAAGGAAAAGCAAATGACTTTGTGGTGCATTCGAAAAGCTGCTACTGCAGTGTTTGGGATAACAAATGAAAGAAACGCAAACTAAAAATTCACGATGGTGAAACGTGATGTGCAAATGCTATCAAAGAGCGAACGCTACAAATGCTTGCATCATCACAAGAGCAAGGACAACATGCAAAAGTACAAAGCAGCAAAGAAGAATGCAAAGAGAGCGGTGAATGAAGCAAATGGTCGAACGTATGAAGATCTATATAAAAAGTTAAGTATGGAGGAGGCTTTAAAAAGTTTACAATCGAGTAAGACGAATCGTTTGATAACACTAACAGACATTTTGTTCGGAAAATTTAAGAGTCCAAAAGTCCAAGATAAAGGAAATGCTAAAACAGATGAAAGTAGACAAGTCGTTGGGACCTGATAACATCCCCATGGAGGTGTGGAGATGCCTTGGAAATGCAAGGATAACATGGCTAACTAAGTTGTTTAAAAATATTTTCAAATCAAACAAAATGTCAGATAAGTGAAGGAGAAACACATTAGTTTCAATCTTAAAAAATAAAGGAATATTTTAAATTGTACAAATTATAGAGAAATTAAGCTTGAGTCATGAAGCTTTGAGAAAGAGTCATTGAACATCGATTAAGAAGGATGCCAAGCGTTTTAAAAAACCAACTTGGTTTCATGCACGGAAGGTCGACCACGAAAGGTTTTCTTGATAAGACAACTTATGGAGATATTTAAAAAGTAAAAGAAAGATTTATACATGTTATCTACCGATTGGAGAAAGCTTATGACAAAGTATCGAGAGATGTTATGTAGTCGGCTCTGGAAGAGAAGAGTCCTAACAAAGTACCTTTCCCTGGTATGTACGATGACGTTGTGACTATTGTCAAAGCATGCGATAGTGAAATCGGTAACTTTCCCATTAATATATGTTTCCATCAAGGGTTAGCTTTGAGCCCCTTCTTTTTTGCCCTGGTGATGGATGAGGTTACGAAGGATATATAAGATGAGATTTTTTGGACTATTTTGTTTACTGATGATATTCCGTTAATTGACGAAAGTATGATAGATAGGATTGATAGACAACTGGAGTTATAGAGACAAAATTTTAGAATCAAGGAGATTTAAGCGTAGCAGAACTGAAACAGAGTATATAAGTGCGAGTTAAGCGATGTTAGCTCGAAGAATGAAGATGTCACTCTGGATAGACAATAATGCCCAAGAAGGGTTCCTTTTGATATCTATGATCAATATTGCAATACGATGGTGAGATTGATAAAATTGTCGATTTTAAAATTCGAGCAGGATAGATGAAATGACGATCGGCGCCTAACATTCTCTGTGATAGGCAAATCTCGCAAAAGCTTAAAGAAAAATTCTATAAAATGACCATCAGGCATGCAATGAAGTATGGTATAGAATGTTAGCATACTAAAAAATAACGCGTCCAAAAGATAAGTATAGTAGAAATGTGTGTTGCAATAAAGCTGTGGTCATACAAGACGAGACTCAATTAAAAATGATGATATACATGAACTTGGAGTAGCAACAATTGAGTAGAAACTAGTATGACATCGCTTAAGATGGTTATGGTGATAGAAAACTAGAAAATTGAGATTTTGAAAGTAGACAATAAATAGTTGTTATTTATGAAATAGATAGAAGGTGAAAAAAATCATTATATAATAAGAGTAACCTGTGGTGTAAATAGTTGAAATTGACAAAATGTAATTAAATATATTTTATGTTATTGACTGCATTATATACTTTACGCATGTATTAAATACATTTTGATGTAAATGTAATTATATTACAGAAAATTTGACAAGTTCATATTATACATTCAAAATAATTGATGGATATAATATATTTATGCCTTACAAATTTGAAATTTATTCTTATAATTGTGAGTTATAATGAGATTTATTCTTATTTATCAGTTATGGTGAGATAAAACTCTTAAGACAAAATGCATGAAAATACAGTTTTGTATAAAATGAAAAAAAATCCAATGACAAGTACTGAGAATAAATAAGAAAAGATATAAAGTGAAATATAATATATTTGTTTGTTCATTTTGTTGTCATTTTATTTCATTTACATGATTCGTTGTCATTTTATTTCATTTACATGATCGTTGTATTTTCTTTATATTTTAGCAAAATTTTCAACACTTGAGTCAAATATAAATCTGGATCAAATTTTGTTTTGTTATCACCCGAATTAAAATTACCAAAATATTTGAGATTCCATTGTAATTTTGAACCATGTTGTATTTATATCCACATCGAAAATCACATTTTTGGTATCGAAAATATATATATATGTGTGTGTGTGTGCATGTGCATGTGTGTGTGTGTGTGCATGTGTGTGGATAATAATATTTCGTTTATATATGTGGATAATTGATAGATTTACAAAAAAAATGACTCAATGTAGAATCGTATCAATGTCAACTCTTAAAAATTACAAAGAAAAGGATATGATAACAAAACTAATATTTAGCAACAAATTGTCTGAAATGTTGTAAAACAGCACAACTCTCACACAATTCTTTCACTAAAAATAAGTGATATACGTTATTGTCTTCGTGAAAAGGAACAAAAAAAATTTAATGCGAATACAATCATATCTACAATTGTATTTGCTTTCCGGATACTATTTTTTTTCTTTCGAGTACAGATGCAAATAGATATGGGGATTTCGAGTACTCAATGGCAGCCTACTGTTAATCAAGTCATGCGAAGGGATATTTGCTAAGCAAGTTTGATCAGATGACAAGAAAATCGGCTCAACCTAAATCAATCTTAAGACTACATGTCCACATAAAAACATGCACGTATACTACATTTATAGAACAAACTATTTTCACACGGGTCAAATAAGAAACTGGCATCTGAATAACTGGACATTAGCAGCTCACTGGACTTGTTCGCCAATAACATATTCTACATGGTTGTGTCTATTCTCACCCCGCTAACTGCTTTACGGACCCCACTATTTTAAAAACAAAATTCAACCCACCTATTACTTCTCTCACCCCATTTATTCCATTTTAGTCCTTACCTTTCTAGGTGATCATATTCTGTCGGTTCTTATATATCTCTTTACTGTAACTTTTTTCCCTGTTTCCTCCTAATTTTCAAAAAACCATAGTTTTGAAAACTGAAAACACAATGAAGATAGGTAAACATGGAGAAAGATGAGAAGAAAGAAAATCAAAGCAGTGCCGTAATTCTCAATTTAGAGTTGTTGAATTTGTTTTTCCCTGCAGAGACAAACTGATAAAAATAGTGTGGTGCTAAAGGCACCGTGAAAAGTGCTTCGGGCTACCACAGTCCGACGCCCAAACGGCGTTCGGCCGGCGTTTGACCGCCGAAGACGACAAAAAAAACATTCGGTGATGGATGTGGTTGCCCGAAGCACAAAGTGTGGTGCCCTTAGCACTGCACTAAAAATATATAATATCTACGTTAATGTGTAAAGCATAAAAAAGGAATTTAAAATTTTATATTATAACTGGGGGTTGTAAAGTAAAACGAGGGGTGACGATAGTGGAAGCCTCTTCTATATACCACCGACCTACCATGTCAAATTCAACACCATCTAAACTCTCAACAATCAAAAAAGGCCATAAAAAGTAATGACTGCGCACGATAAAATAACTATAAACTGATACTAAGATGGTTAAATAAGCTAAATTTAAGTCAACATATTTAGTTACTGGTGAGACTAACAGTTACAATCCCAGTAGCCCTAGCACCCTCAACTTAAACAAATATGAAATGATCAAATAACTGCACAATAAGAAACTAGTATTGCAGCTAACCGCTCCGTTCAACTCAGCAATGGGAATAAAACCTAAATCAAAATAAATTAAGATAATTATACCAAAAAATCAATATCTAATTGTCCTCTTTGGTTGACGGTTCCCCTTTAGCATCGTCGTAGTCAGAATCGGAATCATGATCCGGATCAGATTTGTCGATGGCGCCTCGGATCCGATCCAAATAGGGTTTGAAAGCGGTTTCCATGGTAAGCCAGCTCAACGCCAAGCCACCAAGTACTACTAGAGTCGTTTTCAGTATGCTAGCATCCTTCTCGCCTCTCTTTCCTCTCTCCATTTTCCTATTAATTTTTTTATTATTTTAGTATATTATTACAGCAATTTGGTACTTTGGAATTGTTAGATTCGGTAATGCAGCAGGCGTAAGATAGCACTATCATACAAAGGTAAGAGAAAATAAAAAGTGTGAGTTTGCGATTGAGGTTAAACGGGGCATTATACATGGCTGTGTGATAAAAGGGAAATACATTTGAGGTTTTAAACAAGACGTTTAAACGGAATATCTTTTGATTTAATTATTTTATGATTAATTAAGTATTTAGTTTGTTTGTAATATGCATTTAACTGAGCTGAACCAACGGCACAAAACTGAAATACAAACATATAATTATACAGTACTGGAAAATACAAAATAAGTAATATAATATAATCGATCAATGCACTTTGCTTCAACTATTTCATCTTTTATGTTATCTAAACTATTGTTATTTTGATGTTTCTATGTCGTTAGACCACTTCACATGTTATGTTTGTTCTTTTCTGTGTACTGTGATACTCTTAGGTACTCCTCCGGAATAAGAACGGGATCATTATCATACACCGTAAAATCTAGACCACATGTTGTATTTTCGTACGTAATTGTATATAATCATTGTAACTACGACGATTTTTTACTTGTGTTTCGAAGAAATATGTTTGCATATTTTTCAAAATGACGAAGTTTTTCTTCCATACTCCTAAAGTTCTCTCTTTGTCATTCTTAAACTCGAATGATAGAAATTAAAATTTACATTCACTGATTTCGGTCGGTTTGCAGTTTTCCAAAAATGATGTATATGATACCTAACATTATGGTACGGTGGTAAATAGCCATTTTGAAGCGAAACCCCAAGTCAACTACATGATACTATCCAATTGGTGGATGTGGAAAATTTAAGATTTTACCATATACTAACGAACTAAAAATTCTATTGTCATACGTTGCAGGGCCGGTTCCACGGTTCGAGATGCTCTAGGCGAAGGCAAAAATATTTGATTACTATCCTTTTTTGTTGCCCAACCAAACAATAAATCCATGCAAAGAAAGAGTAATTGCCTAACCAAACAAGGTACAAACAAAGGTAAGACCTAACGTGGGAGAAAAAGAAAAACATTTTGTACTCTTATCTTCTTGTTCATCTTCTTAAAGTAACTCATAATTTAGTAAATTATATATCGTCAGGCACATTATCTTCTTGTTAACATCGTGCTTTTTTAAAGTCAACAAAGCACATCTCTATGTTCAACTTTGTAATGCCATCATATACCCTGGAAATAATCAAAATCATATTATTGTATTATTTTCTACTCTGTTCACTACAATCTTTCTACAGTCTATAGCATAATGAAAGAAAAATAAAAAAAATTATACAAAAATTTCGTTCACAGCGTTCTTGATGGTTAATCAATATTTGTTTCACCCATATTAGCCTGGTATATTCAGAAGTGTGCATCCGGGTAACTTCTCTCTTTCTTTTACGTAAGAAAGTTGCAACAACTACGTTATGGTAACTTTGTTGGTCTGTATCGTCGAAACCAGACATAGCACTGATAAGATGGAAATTGAATTAATTTTAAAAAACTGAAAATTTTATATATTCTACAGAAAGAGAAAACACGCATAACATAAACAAAATTTACTAGAAATATTAGCCGCTTGAGTACGGAAATCAAAAAAAGGAGAGGAAGAGGTGGTTGATGTTGGTTTGAAGGGGAAAAGAGAGAGGGGGGGCTATTTCCACTCAACGAATGAATTGTCACGCATTGGCTAGCCTGACAAGGTTGGTCAAGCGAATGCCTCTTAAGTTATATATATATATATGTGTGTGTGTGTGTGTGTGTGTGTGTGTGTGTGTGTGTGTGTGTGTGTGTGTGTGTGTGTGTATATAGAGAGAGAGAGGGAAAAGGCTATTTTCATTGCCACTTCAATTATTGTCTTCTCCACACCACATAATTTTAATACTAATAATTTATTATTTACACTGGTATTACGTATTTTTCCTTCGTTCTCTTACTTTTTATTGTTTTGTGAAAGACAACTGACAAATATTTAGAAGAATACAACTTTTTTGACAGAAAAAATTGAGATTAAAAAATATAATAAAATTGATTTTTAGATATTTCAAATTGTCTAGAGTAGAACATAAGCTTCTCCTGAGGAAACTATGATTTGGCAGCTGTCAAGCTTATGTTTACATTTGATTAGATGTGTACCTAGTTCACACTACGCTTGGATTGCAATTGAATCTAAAGTAATGTAATATATTACTATTTTCAAAAACAGTATGGTAGTAGAAACAAATGCTCCCACCTCCAATGGCAACTTGGTCACACATATAATTTCTTCACTTCTTTCTATTTTCCTTGATTATCCTTCTCCTCCGCCTCCAAATCTCCCCCCTCCTCGACGTTGCCTTTCCGATCTACTTCCTAGTCCTAGTTTTCGACATAGTGGTTGTCAACTCTATTATCCCTGGCCTTGTTACTTCAACCGAAATCGATTATTTCCTAGATCCCGCCTAGCCGTACCGCGCCTTCGATCATCCCTAACCTAGATCTCATTTTTTGCAAACTCCTACCTGAACTCAGCTTCTACTCGCGTGTGCCTCTTGTTCGTACCTCTGTTCAATCTCTGAACCCCATTTGTGTCAAATAGCGACCAACTACCCCGTTTCTCCCCTTGTTGCACTGGTAGTTTGCTATGAAGCTCACAGAAAGACAGCCCCTTTGTAATAATCTGCATATTTCACGATAATATATTTAAATATAATGTCATTAATCGAATATAGGTCCAAAAAGACACTTTTTGCATACGAATGAATTTGGACTCGAAACCACTTTCATTGAGTTCAAAATATCGTTCACAACAACAAAATTATAAATATCGATATGTTTGGAGTTCGTGAAAATTGGGACTTATTTGGGGCTTGAGTTTGTAAACCTAGCCTATTAACCCACCTAGCTCATTCATTTCCTCTTACTGCACAAAATTAGAAATTGGGAAGGGGAAAGGTAAATTAAAATTCCCTAAGCCCTAGCTTGGTCTTAGTAATCCAACTCATGTTGAAATCAAATGGAAATCCATAGAGAAGAGAGGTAGACTCAATATCTATCTTCTCCGACTCAATTCCTCTTCAATTCTTATGATTTTCTAAACCTAATTCTTAGGAAATATTGCATATTCATGTGTAGATTTAAGAATCGTGTGTATATTCAAAGAGAGGTTGATTTGGCTAAGTCTTCTTTATCCCTTCACTTGCAACAACCAAATGTGAGTTCTTGCGAACTCACATTTATGCCTCAAGTGTTCATGCTTGTGTAGTGTGCTCATGGCATGTATATATTACTTATGAATTGTGTATTTTGTTGTGTTGATTGGTTTGTGTTTTAACATTTCCCAAATTATGAGTTTTCAATTTCATTTCAATGATTTCTCATGTGAATCTTTGTAGTGAATTGAGTTTGGAGTTATAAGTAGTTTCGGCAAGTCTTGGATGCTTCATCTTTGCATGGAAAATATTACATACTGATCACCAATTGTCCGAGCCCGACCAAGGCCTATTGCACATTCTTTGCCTAGGAAAAATGTTGCATATGCTTCAGCTTAGATGTCTGACCTGATAGGTCAGACGTCTGTCCGATCTCTCAAGGAAAAACAAAGCATACTGTCTAGTTAGACGTCTGACCTGAAGCCTCACACGTCTGGTGTTTGTTTTCCTATTGTTGACCGATAGAGACTACGGTCAATAGTTTAAGTTGTTTCATGCTCTTTTCCGACCGAGTTTCGGCCTATTCGATTTTTTTCTATGACTTTTTAGTTTCTCTACTTCACATATTTCTACAGCTCGATTTTTACTAATTTTCAATTTATCCATTATGAATGAATTTTATAATCGAAAATTATGAGATTCAATTTATGTTATAAAAACGTGAATTCTTAGTTCGATCGTTATTTCGATCGCTATTATACGAGATTTGCCACTTCGAAACTACATATAAAAAGGTTTATGTTATTACTAGATACCAAATTCTTTTACCAAAATGGTTTCCAACCTTAATTCATTATACGAAGTTATTTTACGAAATCATTTTATAAATCGTTTTCCAATCTACTAGTGTACATATATATATATATATATATATATATATATATATATATATATATATATATATAAACCTTTTTCCCAATCGTATGAGAAATCCAATTAAACGCCTTAGTAAAAACCAGGACTATGAACCCTTGTGTTCGCTTCGACAGTAAATTCTTGGACTTGTTCGATTGAAAAACCATAGCAATGGTCGTCTTATGATTTTAGTGGACTATACTACTTGTGTGTAAATATTTGAGTAAAGTAAGTGGTTATGGGACATGTAGCTTAACTCTTATATTTATTAGCCTGGAGTAATTTACATGACTTTGATTATTTGTGATCTTTCTGAGATTTAGAATAGCTTTATGCGATGTCTTTGAGTAATGGACTGTATTCCATATTTTAATGATCTTCGGATCATTTTAAGGAACTTCAATTCATTTTGAGTATTTTAATGATCTTCAGATCATTTTGAGGGACTTCGGTTCATTTGGGGTATTTTAACGATCCTCTAATCATTTTGAGGAACTTCGATTCATTTTTGTGGATTTATGCTTTTAACGGCCTTCGGACCGTTTATGCGGGGCCGCGACCCGCGGTCTTCGGACCATTTTAAGAGCTTCTTCTCAATATTATAAGCTAGATACCTAGAGATCGCATCTCATTTAGGATACACGTATTGGTGAGTCTTCGAGATCCCGTATTGAGATAGACCTTACCTCTTTTTTGAAATTTCTTATTATTGATTATTGGAATTAGAGTTATTGATATTAATTTATCAATCTGAGTTTATTGGTATTAATTTATCAAATTGAGTTTATTGATACTAATTTATCAATTTGAGTTTCATTGACATTTGAGTTCTCAATTTTTGTATTGATTTGATATGATTTATCATTTCCGTGAGCAGCTATATAACTTTGAATGAGATATTCTTTTATAGCCCCGACATAGGTTTTTGAGATTCACTATAGACATTTTTGGGCTTCATACTTATGCTTGACATAATCATTATCGTATGCATGTCTACATTTATTTTCATCTCTTATTATATCCTATTTTATGAGATAAATACAACTAGACTGATTCGTTTATTGTTTATCTTCATGTAAATAATATTCGGGTTATATCGAGGTATTTCGAGTGATTCTTCTTGATTCAAGCATGGATTATCCTCCACTTTTGGGCAAACTACCTTAGTGTTATACTATTTGGGTTATATGTATATGAGACCAAGATTCTTTTGTATACATACTATTTTTTGTAGCCTTTGTACCCATTCTTTTGTCGTATAATGGATCAAGTATGACCACTAACTTTGTGAACACACTTTTGTGATATATTCATAATTTTTCCGCTTTAGTGATGTGAATATCTGTGTCTGACTTTGATTATATGTCATGTTATTTTATATTGACTTCCGAATTATATATAGCCGTTGCGTAGTTGTTTTGAACTTGAATTAGATGTGTTACTCTTTTGGCAATGTAAAAAAGTAAGACCACATTATCCAACATATTTAACACTTGTTCAAAGCTATTATACATATGGTCGCTCCTCAACAGCCTTATTCTTTGGGTTAGTTGACACCATTGCTTGCAATGGCCTTGGCTAACGCGAGTATAGAAGTGGGGCGTTATACTTGGTATTAGAGCCAAGTTCGGAACAATATAAGATATTATGGCGAGGATCATTATCTTAAATCTCTCTTAGGAAATCTTGTTTTAGGATTTAGCTCGAGTCTTAGGACCCGTCATATCCTATCTTATATCATGATCCTTGTTTGACCAATCAAATTTATTTGACTTCATCTTTGTAAAATCTTAGCTTAGACAGACCTAGAGCCCCGTCCCTTTCCATGGGTAGGAATTCAAATTATTTCCTATTTTGGATTGAAATAACTTTTGGGGACTTAGTTTTGATGATCTCTAATTTGTTTTATAAAACGGTTTAATAAAATTAATAAAATAACTTTGGCCAAGTAAAATACTAATCCGCTTGAGATTAGCTTTGCGAGGCGAAAACGAATAAATTATTTCTACTAAGCATTATGAAATGTTTCATTTATTTATTTATGATTTTAGTTCATAAATAAATGGTTGCACCTCCGATTATTTATTTACAAATTTATGCCCTTATTTGGATGTAATATGTTTTATTATGTTGAGTTGCCCATTGAGTATGTTAGAAATTCTAATCGAGAAGTGGGACACCACGATATCGATAAGAGTTTCTAAACACTCTGATGAGATAATTCTAACACAACACTACTATTAAATATTAATAATCTGCATCACCATTGAATTTTAGCTTTAGCAATTTTATATTAATAAATGGCGAGGCAAATCATTAGTATTGATTGTTAATTTGCAAACGTAGAGATTTTAATAAGATAATGATTTGAGAGTGGGATATATATATATATATATATATATATATATATATATATATATATATAAAACCATCGTATATATCCTTTACACCTTTCATAGTTTGAATTTTTAACTATGAAGTTTGAGGTATCTTATTTTGGTAAGGAAACTAGTGACTATAAGGGTACCATCCTCTATATCCTTTACGATGATGATTACCATGATCATCTCATTTGAGTTCTCTTAAAATTGTGATCATCTACCTTCTTGGTTTCAAAGGAACTTAAGGACACCATGTCCTTAGGAATCATAGGGCACTTGTTTTATATCTAAGTATGTAGATTTTCCAAACCTATGTTTCTGAGAATTCTTACATGCTACATTGAGTTTTCGTTACCTATTTATTTTTCTACCAAGATGGCTTTATCTTCATTTGGGTAATGATTCAGTATTCTCTTTTGCTTTTGAGTGTTACTTGTTTTAAATAAGTAATTTTGCATTTCGATTGAATAAAGTATTTAATTAAACGTCCTGGTAAAAACAAGTGGGTTGACACACTTGCATTTACTTTGCTGGTTAATATTTGAACTTAGTCAGTTGAAATTCAATTTCATTATTGGATATTTATCTTGATATATTTAAAGAAAATAATGTTGGTGATGACTGTAGCATCATCGAGACTTATTTTTAAGTTTTTAAGTAAGAATTTTTTGAACTGGTTTCCATTCTGCTTATGCTCAGTTTTGATGGCCATTTTGAACTTTTTGTGTAATCTTTGGGATATGCCTTTTACCAATTTCGCTATGATAATTTTTGTGTTTTATATAGTGCATTTTGCAACTTGTTCATACATATTTGAGTTAAGTCAGTGGTTATGGGACATTTGGCTAAACTCGCCTAGTTACTAGCTTAATGTAAATTATGTTATCATTAATGATCATTGATGATCACTTTGTGGTTTTGATCGTTTGTGGAGTTTCAAATTTTGGGTTATTTATGAATTCACCATTTTCGTAATAACTACCTCATATATATTTACATTGCTTCAAGATCATCGAAGTATTTGTGTTTATATGATGATTTCAGTAACTCATGAGTTTTCTTTATTTATTTATGATACTAATTACTTACATGTTCATTTATGGAGCTATGTCCATTTTTCTGTTATAAGAACCATTTTTAATAATATTTTGATTTATGGATTTATATGCTCGCACTTATTATGGTTTGAGTGTCTTTCCATTTTATATTTTTCTAGATATCTTTGAGTGAATTATAGAACTTGGGTGATTCGAGTCTTCATTGAAAATCATCTCGGATCTTCTTTCAAAAATTAATAAGTTATATTTTGCTTATTGATCTTAGCCTCTTGTTTCCATATTTCGATCCTTGATCTCCGGACTTTCACAATGTGGGGATCTTGTGTGATTCCCAAAATTCATCTCTCGTATACTAAATTTGGGTTTAGTACTTCGACAGATCAACTTTACAAAAGTTGATAATCTCTTGTGAATTATGAGGCTAACTTCAGTTGATTTTATGAAAATCGTGTTTTTATAGATGAGTAGATCTCCTTTATGCGGCTATTATTTCCATGCTTATTTGCATGTCCTGTTTGTTTAGTTTTGTGGTGATTCTCAGGATGGATTGACTTATCCATTCCGAGGTCCGCATATTATTTTTTGAGAATATCATCTATCTTCGACATCTCATATCTATGAGACAGATTTCTGTTGTTCTTAACGATTTTAATTTAGATTCGTTGGCTTCCTTATGTTTTATAAATTCTCATAACAATGAGAATGACCTAAAGGAAAGCATGTTTTTGTATTTCACATTACTCGTGAATTTTTGGGATCCTAGCACCCATTTTAGGACAATACCTTGATGGGAAATTGAATTTGAAATTGATTTTCATTTTTGTGACTAGATCTATTTATTTGATTATTCTCCTGAGGGACCGACCACTTATGATAAAGGGAAGCTATTTTGTGGAGAGATCCGATGGAATGCTTATGGTAAGCTTAATATATTCCTTACCTCAGATTGATGATCTACGTGATAGGTTAGTAGTGCTTTAGTCATTCCACTATTCGAGTTAGCAATCAATTTTCACCAACTTTTTATTTTCATGCTCGTTTTGTCATTAGGGCTAACAAATATTCCAAATTTTTTTGTTACCCATTAATGATACAAATATTTGAGGTCATAACTTGACTGGTTTGACCTCATCCTTGTTAGTGATATCTTTATGAATTTGAAAACCAAAAGTTTTCGAGTTCAATGAAACTCTATCGACTTCTACCATTTATCGTGTTTTATGGTTTAGAAGGTGTTCGTGAAATATTAGAGAACGTGCTATATTTCGAATTTGAGATTTTTTTGGGATTATTGGAAACATAAAAGTTCCAATTTATTTATTTTCGAAATATTAGAGAACGTACTAATATTTCCAATTTAGGGTGTGTAACCCGGATTTTTATTTCATGATCTTGTTTCCCCAATGAGATCATGTATGCTTTTCATTATATTAGAATTTAATAAGCTAGGATACTTTTAAGAAATTTTTACAAGATAAAATTTTCTAACAAAAATGTGATAGGGATTGCTCGACAATATTGGATAGTTGATACTTCCAAGTTGCATTTTAAATGTTTAATTAGTTTGCGTTAAAAACGTGGGAATATAGGTTTGAAATTTATAAACTTATTGAATGTTAAACGAATTAATCAAATTTAATTAAAACAAGCTTATCGTGTATCGATAGTTCTTGATTTTGAGGAATGAACTTCAATTGAGTGTATATGATCCAATATAAGTTAGAATTCTTGGAAACGAGAATTATCCGGATCCATTGGATTATAATTTTCTAATGAAAGGAAAAAAATTGAATTCCATTCTGTGAATTTTGAGATATGGCTAAACCAAGTTTTCAGACAAATCACGGTGCAATAGTTTGTGATTTAAGATTTAAATAATTATTGAAATCGAAGTTTAGAATATTTAAAATTTAAGTAAGGAAAATTTTAATTTGTCGAAAATCCTTACGAGAAGAATAACTTGAATATTCATGTATGTTCATGACTTTTTATTTGAACGTTGTATGTGTATAAACTTAAGTTATATAGTGATTTATAACTCAAGGCTAAAATCTATGAATTTGTTCATAAGAGAATTTAAG
Organism: Allium sativum; assembly: GCA_030737875.1. NCBI lineage: Eukaryota > Viridiplantae > Streptophyta > Magnoliopsida > Asparagales > Amaryllidaceae > Allium > Allium sativum. The sequence continues at coordinate 300,991,792 of CM060922.1, forward strand.
TATAAAAATGATATACTAAATATAAAAATAAAAGCGAATTTCTTGGGTTGATCTATTTCTATATAGATTTGTTTTGTTGATGCTCGGTTGTTACGTTTTAGTTTTTCTTTAAGTAATTGCAAGGACAAAATTTCTTTAAAGGGGGAAGTTTGTAACAACCCACATATTTCACGATAATATATTTAAATATTTGTTTAAATATTATGTCGTTAATCGAGTATAGGTCCAAAAAGTCACTTTTTGCATACGGATGAATTTGGACTCGAAACCACTTCCATTGAGTTCAAAATGTCGTTTACGACAATAAAAACTATAAAGATTGATATGTTTGGAGTTTGCGAAAATTAGGACTTAGTTGGGGCTTGGGTTTGTAAACCTAGCCCATTAACCCACCTTCATAAAACCCACCTAGCTCATTCCTTCCTCATACATTTCCTCTTACTCCACAAAATTGGAAATGGGGAAGGGGAAAGGGAAATTAAAATTCCCTAAGCCCTAGCTCGGTCTTGGGAATCCAATTCATGTCGAAATAAAGTGGAAATCCATAAAGAAGAGAGGTAAGCTCAATCTCTATCTTCTCTAACTCAATTCCTCTTCAATTCTTATGATTTCCTAAACCTAATTCTTAAGAACTATTGTATATTCATATGTAGATTGAACAACTGTGTGCTATATTCGAAGGGAAGTTGATTTGGCTAAGTTTTCATTCATCTCTTCAATTGCAACAATCGAAGGTGAGTGCTTGCGAACTCACATCTATGCCTCAAGCGTTCATGCTTGTCTAGTGTGCTCATGGCACGTATATATTGATTATGAATTATGTGTTTGGTTATGTTGATTGGTTTGTGTTTTAACATTTCCCAAATTATGAGTTTCGATTTCATTTCATTGATTTCTCATGTGAATCTTTGCAGTGAATTGAGTTTGGTGTTATAAGTAGTTTCGACAAGCCTTAAATGCTTCATCTTTGCATAGAAAATGTTATATACTATCACTATTGGTCTGAGTCCGACCAAGGTCTATTTCACATTCATTGCCTAGGCAAAATGTTTCATATGCATCAACTCAGACGTTTGACCGGATAGGTCAGACATCAGTCCAATTTCTTCAGGGGTGGAGGGGGAGCATACTGTCAGGTCAGACGTCTGACCTGAAGCCTACTGTTAGGTCAGACGTCTGACCTGAAGCCTCAGATATCTGATGCTTTTTTTCCTGTTGTTGACCGATGGAGATTACGGTCAACATTTTAGGTTGTTTTAGGCTCTTTCCCCACCGAGTTTCGGCCCGTTCGGCCTTTTTTGTGACTTTTTGTTTCTCTGCTTCATAGATTTCTACGGTTCGATTTTTACTAATTTTCAATTTATCCATTGTGAATGAATTTTTATAATCGAAATCAATGAGATTCAATTTACGTTATAAAAACGTGAATTCTTAGTTCGATCGTTATTTTGATCGCTATTATATGAGATTTGCCACTTCGATAATATATATAAAAAGGTTTTATATTATTAGTAGACAACAAATTCTTCTACCAAAATGGTTTCCAATCTTACTTTATTATACGAAGTTATTTTATGAAATTGTTTTATAAATTGTTTTCCAATCTACTAGTATATTATTGACATCAAAAGTTGGTCACTAGTAACAGTCAACCCCCGTTCATGCATGGAACATATGAACAAAAATCACAGAGTGCAGAAAAGTAAATAAAGACAAGGGACACACAAGATTTTTGTAGTGGTTCGGCAAGAGATGGTGCCTACATCCACTTTATATATATTGATTTGCTTTTGATTACAAGTACAATCTGTTTTCTATTTAAAGAAAGTGAGAGATGAACACAAAGTTGTTGTGTTTCAGAAAAGGGTTGGCTATTTTTGGAGTTAGCCATAGAATCTGAGCTTGGGAGAGGAAGTTCTGCCCTCAAAAAGTCCTTTTTCCATTCTTGGCATGGAGGTATTTATAGATGAGGAGATGGGCCGGTTGAGATGTAACGTAGCCCGCCTCTTTTGCGGAGCTCGGAGACGTAGAGCTCAATCATTTGGAATAATTGCGGCGGTAGGACCCGATCTACTGCTGATTAATGGTATCCTCGAGAATTGTAGCTTGCGTGGCACTCGAGATAAGGTGTATCAAAAGTAGAGCTTTGTCCGGAAGTGTTTTGACTGCCTTTAATGCCTTAAGAATCGGGCTAAGCAATGAATGACTTATTCAGATATTTCCACGTAGATCTAAAGATATCTGATTGATCCGATCTTTAAGGGAATAATTGACTCGGTCAGACTGGGAGAGCGATTATGTCGGGGCGTATGATGTCGTTGCTCGAGGGAAACTGGCTCGGACCAAATCGTATTCGGGCTTTCTGGAACAATGGTTGTCCATTGGAACTGGTTGTCGCTGAATTGGTGGGCCTTTTGGCATTGGGCTTCGATTCGTTGAGCCATGATAACTTCTACCCAAAAGTTAGTCAACACTTTGTCCCCTATAACACATCTTTCTTAGTAAAAGAAGGTGTGTTCTGGATGTGATATCGGAGCTTAATGCTTGGGTGGTTATAGTTACGCCAAACCATATTTAGGACAGAAATCCGACGATCTCGGTGGTTGTAGTAAGACCAGAAAACCGACGATTGGTGCAGATCGTATTAAGGCCAGAAAACCGACAACCACCAAAAATCATATTAAGGCCGAGAATGCTATGAAAATGGTCGGGGATTCTTACCGTATGATTCAATACCTGCAAAGATTGTGTAGGTAATTCTCAGTTTGAGATGGCTTTGAATCTGATTGGGCGAGTATTAACCATACCCGGCTTAAAGAGTTGGCGAGCAATAACCACACTTGCCTTAGAGGGGTGGCGAGTATTAACTATACTCGGCTTACGGAGGTGGCGAGTATTGACCATACTCGGCTTACGAAGGTGGCGAATATTAACCATACTCGACTTATGGCAAGTGTTAATCCTGCTCGGCTTATATATATTTTTCCTATGTTCGACTAGTGGTGTCAGATATGGTGGCGAGTACCGACCATATTTTCATAAGCAACATTTGAGTATTGTGAAATTTATGGAGTGAAAGGAGTACTTGGATTAGAGAAGGGGCGAGCATCGTCCATACTTGGGTTATAGAGGGTTAATCATACTCGGCTTGAGGAGTTAGTTTGATATGGTGGTAGGTATCGACCGTTAATAACGGTGGCTAACACTAACCATGTTTGGGTCGGCGAGCATCATTCGTGCTCGGCTTTAAACATAATTCATGTTCAAAGAAGAAAGTTTATTGTTGCTACGAAGCTATTACATGGGAATGAAAATAAATTCTAAGTGGGCGAGAGCTGAACCAAGGGCACGCCTAGAGCCAAATCCTAACTCCGTACGTGTGTACTTCGACATACCCATATTATTGAAAGAAAAATACATTTCTAAAAAGGAAAAGAAATCTAAATCTCATTAATTAATGATGATGCCACGATTACTGGGTTCAGGGTCCTTTCCGTTTCTAGGAGGTCGAGGATCGATCTGAGAAGCTTGGGTAGAAGATTGCGGCGACATGGCCGGTGTGGTTTTCTTGACATACTTGGGAAGTTTCCCCCGTGTAACGAACCAGAAAATCCGATGCTCGAATTTTGGACAAAAATACATCCCGTGTCCAAACTCAAGAACCAAATATTCAGAATGTTAAAGAAAGAAATTAGAGGGTGAGATAAAAAAGAAAGAAATGTTAGAATAGAAGAAGAAGAAGAACTAAACAAAATATCAGAGTATCATATCGCAGCGAAATAAAATATAATACAGAAATAAATCTTTATTAAAAACTTTAAAACAATACTTACAATTTATCAGAGTGCATCGAACATTCAATTCATATGGACAGTTATAACAGGCTATGCTCATTTACACAGCGGAATACTATATATATCATACATTTGAACTCTTCCAGCTTGTCTCCTGAAATCTATATCATCCTACCTTGAACATGTACAACTCGGTCTGACCCAACTGGGCCTAACCCGAGCATTACAAACGCCACAGGTCAGTCTAGTGAACCAGCATGAGAAAAACCCACTAAATTATTGGTATCATCCATCTTGATTTAAAAGTTAAAAATCCATTTCGAATAAAAGGATAATCGTAAGACCAGCCCACACATAAACACAGACGGTTTTTACCTTATGATAACCACAAACATTTTTGAAATCAATATCTTTTCTGATATTATAAAAGTGTCTAAATGTAACACCCTGTAATTTTAAAATGGGACATAAGAGATAATTAAAGAATAATTAATCTTTAAAAGAAGAATTGGGTGAAACGGGTTATGCCATTGCGTTCATCTCGAAATTCTGCTTGAGATAGAGTCCGAGTTTGCGTGAATCGGACTCCATATGAAGAAGTTATGGAGGTTAGAAGTTTTCAAGTTTAAGCAAAAATTAAATTAAAATAATTAAAGCAGATTCGAATTTCAAAATTTCAGAAAACAGATGAGCGGGAAATTTCCCGCTCAGGGGTGTCGCCCTCCCCCCAGGGGGTGTCGACATAGGTGTCGACCCCCCCAGGGGTGTCGACATGGGTGTCGACCCCCTTGTAGGGTCGACACCTATGAACTGATCTGGACAGTGACGATTTTCTGAGATGTTAGGGCATATGTGTCATGTTCTGGTTGGCTCTCTTCAGTTTCTATGGTAGGTTGATCTAAAGGCCCATATTAATCGTAAACATCTATATATACATAGCTAAACCTTAACCCTTACCTCACAACCCTAAATTATGATGTCATCATGCTGTTCATCTACAAACTAACCTAGCTGCCACCATAGCAAATCAAATTCTAGATTAAAGATAAAGATTCAAAGCCTAGGAATTGCGAAAAGGAATTCTATAACAAAAACGAACGGATCAACGCCTACATCAACGGATTAGTTTAGCAATTTCGGAAATCAGATCCCAGAATTCAAGATCCGTTTTCTGTGAGTGCAGTTACTTTCACAAGATAATTGTGTAAACGTAATTGTGATGAGTTATAAATTGGACTGTATGAAAATGTTTGTAAATCATATAAAGTTTATGTCTTTGCAAACTATGTTTTGATTTATGCTTGATTTGATTCATTATATGCAAGTTATGTTCTATGTTAATTCATACGCCTAATTAAATATGCAAGTTATGTATGCAAGTTTGCTCGATCTATGCAAGTTATGAAAGATTATATGCAAGTCATGTTCATATATGTAAGATCATATTTTATATATTCATATGCTTAGATCTACATGTTTATATGATTAGATCCATATCAGTCCATATGTTTAGAACTATATGTTCATATGTTTAGATCTACATGTTTATATGATTAGATCCATATCAGTCCATATGTTTAGAACTATATGTTCATATGTTTAGATCTACATGTTTATATGATTAGATCCATACCAGTTCATATGTTTAAATCCGTGCAAGTTTATGTTTAGATCTATGCTAGTTCGCATTCCATATGTTGATTGGATCTATTTTTATATGCTTACTAGATTTATGCAGCCTTAGATCTATATTGTTTATGCCAATTATGATGTCATGTGTTTATTCCCTTTTTCCTTTTTTTATGAGTTAGGCTAATTGCGAGCCTAATGTATCAGATGAACTACACGTATGAATGACGTGGGAACGTTGGGGAAAAGTTTGGGTAAAAGTTGAATATTATGTAATTGGCATAAAAAGGGGTATAATTAATTTTAGGCATAACTAGAAAATGTGGCATAACTTGAATTGACCACACTTACGGATAATTTACATATAAACTTGGACATGAATGGTAAATATATAAATTGGCTAAAGATAAACGTGCCTAACCCGAGGTTAGATTGAGTTGCGGTGTAAGACTGCACGGAACTGCCCGGCATATCCAGCGACCGCAACAACATAGATATAATGTGAGAGGTTAGCGCATTAAGCCCAAAAACCCGAGGTTAGAATGAGTTTGCGGTAGAAGTCTGCCCGGAGCCGCCCGGCACATCCAGCAACCGCAAACAACAGTTCTAATGTGAGAGGTTGGTGCTTTAATGAATAAATTTAAGCTAAGGAACGGACATGCTAAGAATGGAAAGGTTAAGTAACATATGAACAAGCGGCACTTAACCAATACAACATGTTAGGTGGGTGGGTTAAGTTAACATGGAGAAGAAGACAACTTAACCAACATTACATGAACAAAGTGGATAGGGTTAAGGCAAGCTTAACCAATAATACATATGGACTTGATAAGAGGAATGGTTAAGTAAATCTTGGGCAAGTGGGTAATATTAGTATATATAGGACCACAAACTTAACCGTTAAATAAACATGCGTGAATCGGTGAGAAGGTTAAGTAACATATGAATTGGCGACACTTAACCAGTACAACATGTTAATTTAGCAAATGGGTGGGGTTAAGTTAAATTGAGAACACTTAACCATTATAACATGTTGATTAGGAAACCCTAGTAATGAGGACCCATTTCAGCAGTAACCCACATAGATGTATCATGGTAACCTGAGCTAGGCAGGGTGGGGCACGATTACTGGGTTGATTATAAGCGGTCAAAATAGCGGCGGGTGGTGCAGCAGTGTGGGTTTCGACGGAGTATGGGCGTGCACGTGCTCTTGAGTGGAAAAAGCAGGCACTGGACATCAGTAGTATACACTATGCATCTTGAATCTTGTCGGGTTGCTATCATATGAATTGATACACCCCATGGTAGGGCCAACATAGGTATCTACATACAAGCGGGGCCGAATGACACAAGTAATGAATACATACAAGCGAGGTCGAATGACACAAGTAATAAATACATGCGAGTTAGGGATCCGATCGAACGAGGAAGGTAGTGGGTACAACTCGTAGGGGTAGGAGCAAAAGGGGGCACCTACGATAGCAGCTAGGAGTACACGAAACTACCATTATCATGATTAGTAAAAGGGATCAACTTTTAGTAGGGGACTAGTAAGGGTGTGGTGTAACTAGTAATGATATGGTGTTACTAGAATTAGTGCAGTGCAGTAATTATCCTGTAGTGATTAGAAGCGCAATCAACGTTATATCTTGTTCATGTTGTCTACTTCGTCATGCCTGTTTATTCTACAGTCATTTCTTGCTTTTCAGTTTATGTTATTATCCAGTTACTTTAATGATTATATTGTTAAAGTCACTGGACTCACTAGACTTATGTCTGACCTAGTTTGTTTCGCCTCTTTTCTTCTGCCCCCCCCCCCCCCCAGGTTCTTAGGGAGGAAATACTCAAGCTTAGTTTAGATATCTCTTTCTTCCAGCTTGAAGTTGAAAGGTGTATTACTTAGCTTTGATTCTGCGTATGGCATTTTTCTGTTGGGCATTATGGCTTTAAAATTATGTACTCTGAAGGTTTTGTACAAGACTGATATTATGTACTTGATTTTGGTATTTGGAAATGTAATCGAACTTATTTTTGTTTCCGCTACAATAAAATTACAAAATTTTCAAGTACTACATTTTGTGTCTTGTAACATTCCGTTCTGTTTACTTATAATGCTCCACGAAACTTAATGCATTCCTTTTGTGAGTGACATTAATGGACATGGGGTGTTACACTAAATAAAAATACATATAAATCTAGCAGTATGCTTGCATCTCATGCTCTACATATATTGTATACAATCAAAACCACAGGCGCTTATTGGGTATTGGATTTTGACTATGACAAGGTATGGGACCACCTTCCGATAGTGTATCTCTAGAGAGGAATACACTAGGCTCAAGAAGAACGTCTTGCAACCCGGCCCATACGTGACCGACCACTCATTTCTCTTGAGTGTATCGAATATATTGTCACCTACGGTTGGATCCAACATAACCGTTCCCGGGAGATACAGAAGCGAAAAGAAGTAACAAAATTGAATATTCTTTAGATGTTGACAATACACCCTAATGGTTGCGACCCACATAGCCATGTTGCCTGCCCGATTTTCGCCATTTCCTGGTTGTGAGGCTTGAGGTTTAAAATTACGTTTTCAGATCATTTGGCCATCATTCACTTTGAATGCCACATCTTCAAATCCTCTAGATATCACTAATTGACGTCCACAAAAATATTCTAGTGTTAAGCTAAGAGAAGTGCCCTTCTCCACTATCAACCAATATACGTTTGAGGAAATCAATGTACGTGGTCCTTTGGAAATACTCCGCCAAACATTCGTCCATACAAGTTGTCCAGGGACTGGAAAAACCGAAGGAAATCTCCTACCGCATCCTAGAATCACCCTATAGATCAGTAGGGAGTAGTCCTTGCAATCCGTCGATTTCAGTCACGATAGGATCACTATTAGAATATCTCTGGGCACGACTCCAGAGACCCCGACAAGTAGTCCTTCCGCTTTTGAAGATCTACGGTCTTTACTATTCCATCTTCAATCAGCATCTTCCACGTTTATGTGTTAGTTGGTTCGGAATGGTTTTCGAATATATTCAGTCGCGGTCTTTCTGTACCAATAATCGTATTAGACCAGATTTGATAGTTGGTTATTTAAGTATCAAATAAAATAACCATTCAACCATAAAAGAAAATTGAATTCATTGATTTAATATCCATTACCAATTTAGCCTCTTTTTGATTAACCATTCATTATTTCAAAACTTCTCCATTTTTCCAATAAATGAAATTCTTATTTTCTCTTCTTATATTTATATATAAGAATATTCAAAAGCCCTTTCATTTTAAAATCCTTTTAAGCACGTATTTCTCATTCCGGTCATTAGTCTCTAACCGTAAACTAGTAAGAGAATAATTCCCTAAGTATCAACCCCGAAGGTCGAAACCAACATCAGATCAACACTTAGAAAACCTTTCAACTCACCAATCTCCAGTTAGTTCCTAATTTCCCTTAACTTCATTTCTAAATTTTCAATATTAATTACCACTTTTATATGAGATGTTTATCTCAAATTTATGACCATTCAAATATTTAACTAAAAATAATATTTACAAAATATTTCTACAATTGTTATACAATATTCCTTTACGGATTTGATTTGCAAAACATTTACTAAATATTTATTTCTAAACTACAACAGGATTTTCTTATAGTGATATACTTTCATTATCCAATTCCATTTCATTTTAATCTTCATAAACCAAGTCCTATATTAAATCTTTATTCCATAAATAATTTTTATAAACATTTATATATGTTTAAAACTTCATTCCACTCTATTTATAACTTCTATTCTACAATATCTGTATTTACCTATCATTTGCAAATTGTAATAATATTTACTATTTAAAAACCATATGTAATTTTTTTAATATAATCTATATTATATTATTCAATTTAATTCTAACTTAATTCAATTAGAATTTAATATTTCAAAAACCCTTTATAAATTTCTATTCTTCACAACAGTTACTTTATTCTCATTATTCACCTTAATCGTGAATAATAGTTTCAATACATATCATACTAGACTTGATTTCATAAATCAGATTTCAAGTTTTCAATCCCATTATAACTTCTGATTATAGAGTTATAAAATATTCTTCTTTATATTTCCCTTTCAATTGGAAAATCCAAATCTATTGAAGTTATTGGTTTCAAACCGGTTTCTATCTTCCTTCACAATTCACATTCAAAATATACATTTTTTCCCAAATTATCTAATGTTAGTTATAAAATTAAGTCATCTTATTTGTTAAAATAAATCTTTGTCGTCCAATTCTATTTATAATTTAGTTACTAGATAAATATTCCATTTGAAAATAAAATTCCCTTTGCAATTGGAACATCCCACTTATTGAAAATATTAGTTTAAAACACATTTCCACTTTCTTTTCCCAATCCATGCTCAAATTGTTTCTTTCTGAACTACTCCAGTTTTCACTTCTTATAATTGTCACTTATAAAATCGCCTCCTTATATTATCTGTTTAAAAAAATGTTTTATTGTGCATTCTATTTAATTTGGATTCTAAATAATCATTTCTATTTGAAGTTATATATCTTTTTATAATTCAAATTTCTGTTTTCAACTCAATTGCTTTAACACCTATTCACCTCACCTGTGAATAATATTTCTCAACGCAAATCCATACATGATTTATTTAGTTAAGTTCGATTTTATACTTGAAACTTCGAGTTTCAATCTTTTTATAACTTTTAATTGTTGATTTATAAAATCTCTTTTATATTCCTTGTAATTGGAAAATCCCAATCTATTTAAACATCAATTTTATATTTGTTTTCTATTTCTTCCCAAATTCACACACACTTTACATTTTTCCTAATTTCTCAAATAATAATAATAATTTCACTTCTTATAATACCACTTATAAAATCGCCTTTTCAAAATTTCTGGTTTAAACAAATATTCAAATTCTATTTAATTTGAATTCTAAATAATCATTTTTATTTGGAAATGAATATTCCCTTTTAAAAATTTAATTTAATTTCAATTTCTATTTTGAAATTCATATATTATTATTTAGGATATTTAAAATATCCAAGATCAACCATCAGTGTTACAAACTCATCCAAGTAAACTGTCACGGGTTATAACACATCATATAACAGCATATATACAATAAACAAATAAATAAATGTGAGGATGTTAGTCAACTATAATAATAACAGCATATATCCAGCTGGATTCCTCCAACCTGTTTTCCTGCATCCACGGATGTTAGTCAACAATAATAATACCCATCCTGCTTCGAGGCAGGATATCGTGATATAGAAGGTCATCCACTATATATATTGTGGGGGCGTATAGGGAAATCATCCGCTAAGGGTACTGTGGGCATCCGCTAATGGTACCGCGGGATTATCCAATCACCAATATTATTATTATATAATATTATTATATATTATTATCACTGTATATCAATCAAGTTATCATCCATCAAGCAATAAAATAAATTTGAACTATTAAAAATTATTCCTAATAATTTAACTGAGTGAGTTTAATTCACTTCGATTTTCCATTGCCGAATATCCGATTAAAATTTCATATCGTCTAAGCACCGCATCTACTTCATGGTCTCGAATAAATTTATCGCCTACAATTATTTTATTCATCGATTAAATATTTATTTTATTTTAAATTAACTATTAACAAATAAATAGATTCCTCTATGTATTTTTAATTTTGTAAAACGTTTACCTGCTGCTTTGCACTAACTCATTTAACTACGAACGATCTTTAATAGCTTCAAAGTTGCGATCATCCCCATGACTTCCCATCAATTTACTTTGACCTTTCATCGAACAACTTACAGACAATTGACATTTCTTTCTTTTTCATAGATGGCACTGTCGACTTCTACAATTATACCACCCAATTCAACTCACCCTCACTGCAATGCTCAAACCTCTTTAGACTAAATAACCAGACACTCTACTCCATTTTACAGTCTCATTCACGTCATCCCATTTACCCAAAAACAAAGATCAAACTTTCCCATGCACTGTCCAAAATCGATCAGACCTCCTACCATCCTTCATCACCATTGCCCCAACATCCGCACTAAACTGGACTGCCAAGCCACTGCCAAGCTTGTTATTCACCATCCAAAACAAATCGTACTCGTCACCTTCAACCCAGACATTGTACTGTCCCTCCCAAAACATCAATCGCAGTCCCCAAACATTAGTAATTCGCACCATCACTACATCCTACCCCGTTCATCATTTATTTGAACTCCTTCCCATTAGAAAATATTAAACTCCAATCCTTCCGCAATACAATTATTATTGAATTTACACTGCCCCCTTTCAACAATAAACTGAACCTCAAGTTCAAGCCTATTATCAAATTTTAACCTCACCCAAATCATCTCGAATGACCCCTAATCACCGCCCAACTCCAATTCGCAACCTTATGCCATCATTGACTTGAAATCTCGATGCTTCAACAACTCCACTCGAACTACACTTCGAAATGTTCACCGTTGCAACTGGCCCCCTTCTTCACTCGAGAGTCCAGCGCCGATTCGACCTCTAGATCGTGATGTGGGTTGGGACGCGATAAATGAAAATAGAGATTTCTTTTTTCTGTATATTTTTTTTATTTTTAAAACTCTGGAACCGGTTTCGATTAACTGAGAAAGAGGAATGAAAGAAGACGAGTTGAATTGTTTTGGTGGTTTAAGAAATGGGAATGGATGTGGCTTATTATATAGGCAAAGGATCTCAGGATGAGAACAACATTGAATTTAATTAGGTTTAGTGTAGGCATAGCTTCACAGTGTATTGGCAACATCAGGGAAGAGGAGTCGCACATCAGACTGAAATGAAAGAAGGGAGAAGATGCAGAAGTTTTACAGATCGCATGTGCTAGTGGGAAAAAGTCGTCCCCTATTTTTATTTTTATTTGATTTATTTATTTTTATTTTCGGTCGAACTGGTGTGGTTTCACCCTATTTAAAATATCAGGTGCTATCAAACTCCTATTTAAACGCAACAAACGACATTTTCAGGGTTCTATCACTGTTCTGAACACGCTGGAACGTGTTTTGTAGTCTAATTCGACCATATAAAGAAGATATTAAATTAAACTAACAATTTAAAATTAAATTTAATTGAATATTAAATAAATTAATTAATATTATAATATAAATATATATAAACTAAATTCATATAATTTCCAGAATAAACAAACTCAAAATTTTAAACTTGATATTTCATTTTCACGTTAAACTGATTAATTTGATAAAAAATCTATTTATTTTATTAAATAAATCGTTATGGTTTATAAACGATTTCACAACGATTATTTGAAAATTTGATTTGGCCATACATAACAATCTAAAATACAAAATCTCGCTTTTTCTCTTTTATTACTAAATTATAGTTCAACAGATTCTAATATTTCTTGTTTCAGCGAATTCCGACTTATAACGGATCCTGTACACTTGGTTAAAGTTCAAAACTCCATATCACGAACTACCGCGCCATTTCAAGCTCGTTTATATTTAATATGTATTTAATATCCTTCACACTTGCTTCTATCTAATAAACCTATATAATTTTATACATCTCCATTCCTGTTTGATTACAATAAATCCAACATTTTACTTCTAGTTTGCCAATTTATCCTTAATTGGCTCTCTTGCTTTCCTTGTGATAGTTTGAAACCAACATGTTCAAATATGTATATATTTACTTATAACATTATAGCCTCAGTTCTAGGTCTTATTTTCAATTCACAAGTTCATTTAAATTTTCACTTGAGTTCCCATTTTTAATTTACGAGTCCATATAAATTTTGAGTTCAAATTTCAATCTCAATCAAAATTAATTTGATTTATTCTTCATTCAATTTCTATTCAACTCAAGCTTATATAATCCAAATTTATATTCAATATACACTCGCATTCATTTCCATTTCAAGATTCAATTTCATAGCCCGAACTCAATTGAATAACATTTCAAGTCATATTCAATTATCTACTCGAATTGGATTTATTGCAATTCTTTTCTTATTCCACTTGATACATTCAAACTGTATGTGTCGAGATCTATTTAGATTATAAACATTCAATTATTTGTATTTCGACTTGTATTCAAGCATTTTCATTCCATATTGATTCAATAATTCGTTTAGTTCAATATGGTTTTAATTTCAATCCAAATCTGTTTAACTTAACTTTCAGTCAATTTTTAATCCATACAAATCATTATAATGGAATTTTTTTCCTTAGCTTCAATTTACATTACCAAATTCTTATTTTTATTTCAAACATCATTTATTTTATTTTTTGGTTATACTTAACCATTCTAATTCCATAATTCCATTTGAATTACATTCAAATTAATCAAGCGATCAAATATCAACAATAATAAAAAAAAAATTGTATCTTTTAAATACAAAAATAAACTTAGGTAAAATTAATTCATTTACCATCTTTGCAAAATAATATTATATCAGTTGGCAGTTCATATTAGAACCGATCAAATAACACAATACAAAACAATTTTTTTTGTAAAATATACAAATGAGCACTCTCATATACATATATATATATATATATACACACACACACTCAAACTCAATCTAGGGTATTACTAACCCCATCTCTATCGAGTTATGCCACAGAGCCAAGGTTATTCCTAAACCATATGCTCTGATACCACAGTAACGAACCGGAAAATTCGATGCTCGAATTTTCAACACAAACACATCATGTGCCCAAACTCGAGTACCGAAATTCCAGAATGTTAAAGAAAGAAGTTAGAGGATGAGATAAGAAAGAAAAAATGTTATAATAGAAGAAGAAGAAGAACTAAACACAATATCAGAGTATCACACAGCAGCGGAATAAAATATAATACAGAAATAAATCTTTATTAAAACTTTATAACAGTACTTACAATTTTTCAAAGTACAACGGACATTTAATTCATATGGACAGTTATAACAGTCTGTCCTCATTTACACAGCGGAGTACTATATATATCATACGTCTGAACTCGTCCATCTTGTCTCCTGAAATCCGTATCATCTTGCCTTGAACCTGTACAACTCGGCCTGATCGAACTGGGCCTGACCCGAGCATTACAAATACCACAGCAAGTCTGGTGAACCAACGTGAGAAAAACCCACTAAATTATTGGTATCATCCATTTTGATTTAAAAGTTAAAAACCATTTCGAAGAAAAGGATCATCGTAAGACAAGCCCACACATAAACGTGGACGGTTTTTACCTTATGATAACCCAAAACATTTTTGAAATCAATATCTTTTCTGATATTATAATAGTGTCAAAATACAAATAAATATAAATCTAGCAGAACGCTTGCATCTCATGCTCTACATATATCGTATACAATCAAAACCGCGGGCTCTTATTGGGGATTGGATTCCGACCATGACAAGGTACTGGAACACCTGCCGATAGTGTATCTCTAGAGAGGAATACACTGGGTTCAACAAGAACGTCTTGCAACCCGTCCCACGCATGACCGACCACTCATTTCTCTTAAGTGTATCGACTATATTGTCACCTAGGTTGGATCCAATATAACCGTTCCCGGGAGATACATAAGCAAAAAGAAGTAACAAAATTGAATATTCTCTAGATGGTGGCAATACATCCTAATGGGTGCGACCCATATAGCCATGTTGTCTGCCCAATTTTTGTCATTTCCCGGTTGTGAGGCTTAAGGTTTAAAATTACGTTTTCAGATCATTTGGCCATCATTCACTTTGAATGCCACATCGTCAAATCCTAATAGATATCACTAATTGACGTCCATAAAAATATTCTAGTGTTAAGCTAAGAGAAATGCCCTTCTCCACCATCAATCGAAATACATTTGAGGAAATCAACATACGTGGTCCTTTGGAAATACTCTATCAAACATTCGTCCATACAAGTTGTCTTAGGATGGGACAAACCGAAGGCACTCTTCTACCGCATCCTAGGAATCACCCTATGGATCAGTAGCGAGTAGTCCTTGCAATCCGTCGATTTCAATCACGATAGGATCACTATTAGAATATCTCTGGGCGCGACTCCAGAGACCCCGACAAGTAGTCCTTTCTCTTTTGAAGATCTACGGTCTTCACTATTCCATCTTCAATCAGCATCTTCCACGTTTACGTGTTAGTTGGTTCGGAATGGTTTTCGAATATATTCAATCCCGGTCTTTCCGTACCAACAATCGTATTAGGCCAGATTTGATAGTCGATTATTTAAGTATCAAATAAAACAACCATTCAACCATAAAAGAAAATTGAATTCACTGATTTAATATCCATTACCAATTTAGCCTCTTTTTGATTAACCATTCATTATTTCAAAACTTCTCCATTTTTCCAGTAAATGAAATTCTCATTTTCTCTTCTTATATTTATATATAAGAATATTCAAAGGACTTTTCATTTTAAAATCCTTTTAAGCATGTATTTCTCATTCCGGTCATTAGTCTCTAATCGTAAACTAGTAAGAGAATAATTCCCAAGTATCAACCCCAAAGGTCGAAACCAACATCAGATCAACACTTATAAAACCATTCAACTCACCAATCTCTAATCAGTTCCTAATTTCCCTTAACTTCATTTCTAAATTTTCAATATTAATTACCACTTTTATATGAGATGTTTATCTCAAATTTATGACCATTCAAATATTTAACTAAAAATAATATTTACAAAACATTACAACAACTGTTATACAATATTCCTTTAAGGATTTGATTTGCAAAACATTTACTAAATATTTATTTCTAAACCGAAGCAGGATTTTCTTATAGTGATATACTTTCATTATCCAATTCCATTTCATTTTAATCTTCATAAAACAAGTCCTATATTAAGTATTTATTCCATAAATAATTTTTATAAACATTTATATATGTTTAAAACTTCATTCCACTCTATTTATAACTTCCATTCTATAATATCTGTATTTACCTATCATTTGCAAATTCTGATAATATTTACTATTTAAAAACCATATGTAAAATTTCTTTAACATAATCTATATTATATTATTCAATTTAATTCTAACTTAATTCAATTAGAATTTAATATTTCATAAACCCTTTATAAATTTCTATACTTCACAACACTTACTTTATTCTCTTTATTCACCTTAATCGTGAATAATAGTTTTAATACATATCATACTAGACTTGATTTCATAAATCAGATTTCAAGTTTTCAAACCCATTATAACTTCTAATTATAGAGTTAATAAATCTTCTTTTTATATTTCCCTTTTAATTGGAAAATCCAAATCTATTCAAGTTATTGGTTTCAAATCCGATTTCTGTCTTCCTTCACAATTCACATTCGAAATATACATTTTTTACCCAAATTATCTAACGGTACTTATAAAAATTAACTCATCTTATTTTTTAAAATAAATCTTTGTCGTTCAATTCTATTTATAATTTAGTTACTAGATAAATATTTCATTTGAAAATAAAATTCCCTTTGCAATTGGAACATCCTACTTATTTAAAATATTAGTTTAAAAAACATTTCCACTTTCTTTTCCCAATCCATGCTCAAATTATATCTTTCTAAACTACTCCAAAAATATTGGTTTTCACTTCTTATAATTGTCACTTATAAAATCGCCTCCTTATATAATCTATTTAAACAAATGTTTAAGTGTGCATTCTGTTTAATTTGGATCCTAAATAATCATTTCTATTTATAGTTAAATTACTTTTTTATAATTCAAATTTCTATTTTCAACTCATGTGCTTTAACACCTATTCACCTCACCCATGAATAATATTGCTCAACGCAAATCCATACTTGACTTATTTAGTCAAGTTCGATTTTATGCTTGAAACTTCGAGTTTTAATATTTTTATAACTTCTAATTGTTGATTTACAAAATCTCTTTTATATTTTCCTTGTATTTAGAAAATCGCAACCTATTTAAATATCTATTTTATATTCGTTTTCTATTTCTTCCCAAATTCACACACACTTTACATTTTTCCCAATTTCTTAAATAACAATAATAATTTCACTACTTATAATACCGCTTATAAAATCGCCTTTTCAAAATTTCTGGTTTAAACAAATATTCAAATTCTATTTAATTTGAATTCTAAATAATCATTTTTATTTGGAAATGAATATTCCCTTTTAAAATTCTTATTTTATTTCAATTTCTATTTTGAAATCCAAATATCATTATTTAGGATATTTAAAATATCCAAGCTCAACCATCAATGTTACTAACACATCCAAGTACACTATAAACTGTCACAGATTATAAACACATCATATAACAGCATATATATGATAAACAAATAAATAAATGTGAGGAATCAAGATGGATTCCTTCAACCTGTTTTCCTGCATCCACAGATGTTAGTCAATAATAATAATACCCATCTTGCTTCGAGGCAGGATATCGCGATATAGAAGGTCATCCATTATATATATTGTGGGCTGTATAGGGAAATCATCCGCTAATGGTACTGGGGGAATCCGCTAATGGTGCCACGGGAATATCCAATCACCAATCACCAATATTATTATTATATAATATTATTATATATTATTATCATTTTATATCATTCAAGTTATCATCCATCAAGCAATAAAATAAATTTGAACTATTAAAAATAGTTCCCAATAATTTAAAATTGAGTGAGTTTAACTCACCTCAATTTTCCATTGCCGAATATCCAATTTAAATTCCATATCGTCTAAGAACCGCATCTACTTCATGGTCTCGAATAAATTTATCGCCTACAATTATTTTATTCATCAATTAAATATTTATTTTATTTTAAATTAAATACTAACGAATAAATAAATAAATTCCTCTATGTATTTTTAATTTTGTAAAACGTTTACCTACTGTTTGCACTAACTCGTTCAACAACGAATGATTTTTAATAGCTCCAAAGTTGCGATCAGCCCCAAGACTTGCCATCAATTCACTTCGACCTTTCATCGAACAACTTACATACAATTGCCATTTCTTTCTTTTTCATAGCTGTCGACTACTGCAATTATACCACCCAATTCAACTCACCCTCACTGCAATGCCTCAAATCTCTTCAGACTAAATGACCAGACACCCTACTCCATCTTACAATCTCATTCACGTCATCCCATTTACCCAAAAACTAAGACCAAGTTTTCCCATGCACTGTCCAAAATCGCTCAGACCTCCTACTATCCTCCATTACCATTGCCCCAACATCCCGCACCAAACAGGATTGCCAAGCCACTGCCAAGCTCGTTATTCACCATCCAAAACAAATCGTACTCATCACGTTCAACCCAGACATTGTACTGTCCCTCCCAAAACATCAATCGCATTCCCCAAACATCAGTAATTCGCACCATCACTACATCCTACCCCGTTCATCATTTATTTGAACTCCTTCCCATCAGAAAATATTGAACTCCAATCCTTCCTTAGTGCAACTATTATTCAATTCGCGCTGCCCCCTTTCAACAACAAACCGAACCTCCAGTTCAAGCCTACTATCAAATTTTAACCTCACCCAAATCATCTCGAACAACCCCTAATCACCGTCCAACTCCAGTTCGTAACCCTATGCCATCATTGACCTGAAATCTTGATGCTTCAACAACTCCACTGGAACTCCACTTCAAACCGTTCATCGTCGCAACTGGCCCCCTTTCTTCACTTGAGAGTCCCAACGTCGATTCGAGCTCCAGATCTTGCTGTGGGCTGGAACGCGATAAATGAAAATGGCGATTTCCTTTTCTATATTTTTTTTATTTTTAAAACTCTGGAACCAGTTTCGATTAACTGAGAAAAAGGAATGAAAGAAGACGAGTTGAATTATTTTTGTGGTTTAAGAAATGGCAATGGATGTGGCTTATTATATAGGCGATGGATCTCAGGATGAGAACAACGTCGAATTCAAGTAGGTTTAGGGTAGGCATAGCTTCATAGTGTATTGGCAACATCAAGGAAGAGGAGCCGCAAATTAGACTGAAATGAAAGAAGGGAGAAGACGCTGAATTTTTACATATAACATGTGCTAGTGGGAAAAAATCATCCCCTGTTTTTAATTTTCTCTGATTTATTTAATTTTATTTTCGGTCGAACTGGTGATGTTTCATCCTATTTAAAATGTCACGTGCTATCAAACTCCAATTTGAATGCAAGGAATGACATTCCCAAGGTTCTATCACTGTTCTGAACACGCTGGAATGTGTTTCGTAGTCTAATTCGACTATATAAAGAAGATATTAAATTATACTGACAATTTAAAATTAATTTTAATTGAATATAAAATAAATAAATTAATATTATCATATAAATATATATGAACTAAATTCATATAATTTCCAGAATAAACTAACTTGAAATTTTTAAACTTGTTATTTCATTTTCACATTAAACCGATATTAATTTGATAAAAAATCGCTATATTTTATTAAATAAGTCGTTACGGTTTATAAACGATTTCACAACGACTATTTAAAATTTTGATTTGGCCATAGATAGCAATCTAGAATACGAAATCTCGCTTTTTCTCTTTTATTACAAAATTATAGTTCAACAGATTCCAATATTTCTTGTTTCAGCGAATTCCGGCTTATAACGGATCTTGCACACTCAATTGAAGTTCAAAGCTCCATATCACCAACTACCATGCAATTTCGAGCTCATTCATATTTAATATGTATTTAAACGCTTCAAACTTTGTTCTAATTAATATAAAAAATTCATTTACATTAACATTTCAATATTTAAACTAAATTAAATATTCAAAACTAAATCGATAAAAATGCGGGACGTTACACCCCGCCTGACCCTATCCTCTATGAGATCGCGCAAGCGCCTGCATTCACTGGTACTGTGGTCTGCCATGTTATGGTTGCGATGGCTCTCTTCGGGGAGGTTTTTGAAAGGGAAGAGATCTTCGTACGTCAAGGAAGATGCTGACCAAGGAGGAGTTGATCTCGATGTATTAGTCATATTTGTTCTCACTCCGGAGTCGTACGTTTCGATTGTTCTTTTCCGAGACCTTTTCTTTTCCTTTATTCTGGCCATTGGTGTTGGATGGACCCCCCATCTTTGGTCATGAGCACCTTGAGGCTCTCCATCTCAATGATGGATCCTTCTTATCGGAGGAACCGCTCGGCCTCGACATAAAAGTCTTTGATGTCCTTGGGAGGATCTCTGGTTAAAGAAATCTTGAATTCTGACCCGTTCTGAACACCTGCAATGGCGACCATATGCACCATCGATGGCTCAGTCGATCAACTGATGCTACAGCTGCATTGAATCTTTCTAGGAAGAACGGGAGGGTTTCACCGGGTCGTTGCTTGATGGAGGTCAGTAACATAACACTCTTTGGTCGAGAGATATGGACTCTGAACTGTTCGATGAAGCGGGTGACCAGCATGTTCCAGCTGTTGATCACTCAGTTGTTAACTTTCGAAACCACATGCCAACTATGTCCGTGAGGAAGAGTAGGAAGCACTTGGCCATAACGTTGGTCAATGCAAAGAGTACTTCCAAATGGCACATGTATCGCATGAGATGAATGGTCGGGTCGGTCCGGCCATTGTAGAGCTCTATGACCGAGAACTTGAAGTCTAAAGGATTGTAGGGGTTTCTAATTTCCCTAGTGTAGGGGTTATAGTGGATATCATCTATATCCTGTTGAGAAAAAGTACCCCAGGTGAAGCGTCTGATGATGCTTGCAAGCTGGTTTCCATCTCTATGGATTCATTGCCATGAATCTGACTCTGCATTGGGGAGAATCCAAGTACTAGGGTCCACCAAAAGCACGCTCAGAAGGGTGTCCGTTGGCTGGGCTCGACCTCTAAGAGTTGAGTGATGGTAAGGGTTCACTGTATTTTCAAGGCCCGGTTCAGCCGCTGCTGGGATTTCTTGATCGTTATTAGACTGAACCATACCCATTCTTGCTGGGTTAGTCCAAGTTTGGTGAGCACCAGGCCGACCCAGCATAGCATGTGATGTTCGGGGCACTTCGGTGCCCCCGCCCGAACCGATGTTAGAAGGGTTTATATTACTGTTTTCCTCCGCCATGCTGGGAACCGATATGGTAGAGTTGTCTTCCTGGTTCGAAGGTAAGGCTCCACCAGCACTTTGTTGGAGGGTAGGCGGCATAAGACGAGTCTGTGGTAAGATGTCGGGTTGTAATGGAAGTGGCACTGATCCCGGTTGACCCAGTTAATGTTCGGTCGGTCCAGGAAATTGAGTTGTTCCATGGAGTGGAGGCAAAATGGTCAAACGACCTAGATCTTGATCGCGGACCTCCTGAGAATCTACAGCTGCGGTTGCATTGGTCACTGGGAGTGATGCTCTTACCAATGGTCGATCGAAGAATGAAGTTGAGCCAGGAGAAAGAAAAGGTATGGTCTGATCCGCGGCTTGTATTTGTGTAGACCGAAGATCATTTGTTGCCCCAGCTTCGCTCGGTGGAGGAATTGATGTTGAAGCATTAGATCCCTTTTCCATCCAAGCGAGGAGGTTATTCATCAACTGTTGTTGTTGTTGTTCGAGGAGTTTACCCTGAGATGTCATCTGGCCTCTGAACTTGGCCAGAATCTTATACATATCATCCCGAGTAAGATACCAGGACATGTCTTGATGAGAGGAGGCTTCTTGACTTGCTTCTACAGCTTCTGTTTCGGCTGCATCAGCGTTTGTGGGATGGGAAGACGTTGCATCCTTCTTCCGCTTGTTTGCCATTGATCGAAAATTGCTGAAGGTCGTGGGGTAAGTCGTAGGTTCGGCCCCTGCCTGGCGCGCCAAAATGTTGACATCAAAAGTTGGTCACTAGTGACAGTCAGCCACCAATCATGTGTGAACCATACGAACAAAAATTGCAGAAAATAAATAAAGACAAGGGACACGCAAGATTTTTATAGTGGTTCGGCAAGAGATGGTTCCTACGTCCACTTTTTATATATATATATATATTGATTTTCTTTTGATTACAAGTACAATCTATTTTCTATTTGAAGAAAGTAGGAGATGAACACAAAGTTGTTGTGTTTCAAAAAAGGGTTGGCTATATTTGGAGTTAGCCGTAGAATCTGAGGTTGGGAGAGGAAGTTCTACCCCCTAAAAGTCCTTTTTTCCATTCTTGGCATGGAGGTATTTGTAGATGAAGAGGGGGGCTGATAGAGGTGCAACATGGCCCGCCTTTTTTGCGGGGCTTGGACACGTGGAGCCTGACAATTTGGAATAATTGCGACAGTGGGACCCAGTCTACTACTGATTAATAGTATCCCCAAGGATTGTGGCTTGCATGGCACTGGAGATGAGGTGTATCAAAAGTAGAGCTTTGGCCGAAAGTGTTTTGACCGGCTTTAATGCCTTGAGAATCGGGCTAAGCAATGAATGATTCATTTGGATATTTCCACGTAGATCCGAAGATATCTAATCGATCTGATCTTTAAGGGAATAATTTACTTGGCCGGTCTGGGAGAGCGATTATGTCGGGGAATGATATGTCGTTGCTCGAAGGAAACTGGCTCGGGACAAATCGTATTCGAGCTTTTTGGAATAAAGGTCATCCATTGGAACTGGTTGGCGCTGAATTGGTGGACCTACTGGCATTGGGCTTCGATTCGTTGAGCCGTGACAGCTCTTGCCAGAAAGTTGGTCAACATATATATATTTATATAAACCTATTTATCGTTCATATGAGAAATCCAATTAAACGCCTTAGTAAAAACCAGTATAGTGAACCCTTATGTTTGCTTCGATGGTTAATTCTTGGACTCGTTTGATTGAAAAACCATGGCAATGATCATTTTATGATTTTAGTGGACTATACTACTTATGTGTAATATCTGAGTAAAGTAAATGGTTATGGTACATGTAGCTTAACTCTTATATTTTATCTTGGAGTAATTTAGATTGTTTTGATCAATTGTGATCTTTTTGAGATTTAGACTGCCTTTATGCGATGTCCTTGAGTAATGGACTACATCCCATATTTAATGATCTTTGGATTATTTTAAGGAACTTCGATTCATTTTGAGTATTTTATTGATCTTCGGATCATTATGAGGAACTTCGGTTCATTTGGAGTATTTTAATGATCTTCAAATCACTTTGAGGAACTTTGGTTCATTTTTGTGGATTTATGCTTTTGACATCCTTCAGAGCGTTTGTGCCGGGTTGCGACCCGCGGTCTTTAGACCATTTGAGGAGCTTCTGCTCAATATTATTGGCTAGCTACCTAGAGATCGCATCTCATTTAGGATACACATGTTGGTGAGTCATCGGGCTCCCATTTTGAGATAGGCCTTACCCCCTTTTTGAGATTTCTGGATTTCTTATTATTGATTTATGGAATTAAAATCATTGTTATTAATTTATCAATCTGAGTTTATTGGTATTAATTTGTCAAAACTAAATTTATTGATGCTGATTTATCAATTTGAGTTTCATTGACATTTGAGTTGTAAATTTTCATATTGATTTGATATGATTTATCGTTTCCGTGAGTTTCCATATAACTTTGAATGAGGTATTCTTTTATAGCTCCAATATAGGTTTTTGAGATTCACCGTAGACATTTTTAGGCTTCACAATTATGTGTGACATTGTTATTATCGTGTGCATGTCTACATTTATTTTTATCTCTTATTATATCCTATTTTATGAGATAAGTAGACTGATATATTTATTGTTTATCTCCATGTAAATAATACTCGAGTCAGACCGAGGCATTTCAGAAGATTCTTCTTGATTCAAGCATCCTCCGCTTTTGGGCAGACTACCTTAGTGTTGTACTATTTGGGTTATATGTATACGAGACCAAGATTCTTTTGTATACATATTATTTTGTGTAGCCTTTATACCTATTTTTTTTATCGTATAATGGATCAAGTGTGACACTAACTTTGTGTACACACTTTTGTGATATATTCAAATATATATATTTCCACTTTAGTGATG
The DNA here is from genome assembly GCA_030737875.1 of Allium sativum. Lineage (NCBI taxonomy): Eukaryota > Viridiplantae > Streptophyta > Magnoliopsida > Asparagales > Amaryllidaceae > Allium > Allium sativum. The sequence goes on from CM060922.1 coordinate 301,016,196, forward strand.
TGAATATCTGCGTCTAACTCGGATTACATGTTATGTTATTTTATATTGATTTCTGAATTATATACATCCATTGTGTAGTTGTTTTGAACTTGAATTAGATGTGTCGAACTCCTCTAGAGATTTAGAAAAAGTAAGGCCACATTATCTGGCATATTTAACACTTGTTCAAAGCTATTATACATACGGTCACTCCTCAACAGCCTTATTCTTTGGGTTAGTTGACACTATTGCTTACAGTGGCCTTTGGGACGTTACACCCTTTGTGGGTGTGGGTCGATTAGTCGACGTGCTAATGAGTGTCATTTTGCTGTTTTCTGGTTTTTGTTTATGGGGGTCTTGGTTCTGGTTGTGGTTGGTTGGCCTATTTGTTAACATGAGTTGTGTTGTTGGATGGTTACTGTGGCTTTGAGTGTCTTGACTTAAGTTCTTATGGTTTTTGTGTATTGGGTTCTGCCTGTTTTCTGTTGTGCTTTTGTGGTGTTTTGGGTGGTGCTTTCCTTTTCGTGGGTGTTGAAGTTGTTGGGGATAAAGTATGTCACTGTGTATCTTGGTGAATTCACTGCTATTGGTGGCACTATGATGTACTATGCAATGTTGTGGTGATGAGGTATTCGTTTAAGTCATGTTGTTGTTGTATGCAAATTTGTTCTTCTATGAGAAGCCTTCTTTTTCATGTTATTATGGCTATACTGATTTTGCATTTCTCTTATTTAATCGGTTTTCTCACCAGTGAGGTGAATGTTACTGTTTATGTAATCACACCAGTGTGATGTATGTAAGTATGTCGAGCTTTTGCCTTAGGTGCTTTCACTAAGCATGTTCGTATTGTTGTAATGGTGCTTCATGCATGGAGTATTGAGTTATTTAGTAGTCTAAACATTTGGACTAGCTCTTGTCCTATAAGCTAGGAGAGTTGTACTGGTCGTTCCACACTAAAAATCGTTAGTAGTAAATAAACAATTTGCATATCTCTTGTTTTTTTTACTGTAATTATTATGTGTTATAATAAAAAATATTATGAACCACTATAAAAATCAATCGGCCTTGCCAAAAAATACATTATTAGTTTTTCATTTTTTTTTAATATATTAGACCTTAACTAATTTTATCGTTTTAGATTGCACTGTTATATGGAAAATAATGGGAATAAATTTTCTTAATCCATTAGAATCAAAAATTAGTTGAAGAATTTTGCGTTTAATTTATAAGTTTTGAGATGCTAAGTCCTATGGAATACTATTTTGGGAGAGATTGGTTTTACCAAATGAATTAGAGAGGTTAAATGAAGGAAATAACATTACTGAATAAAACTGGGGTGGAAAAATAAAAAACTGGAGTGTGTGCTAATTTTTTGAAATGTTGTGGTGAGAAAGACAGTAATGGGTGTGCCAGTTGAATTAGCCAATGAGAAAAGATGTTTCCTTTTTCTGAATTTGGTATAGAGCGCATTGACCTCCAAGTGTTTGCTTGTTAAAATTTATATTTACTTATTAAGACAAGTCGGACCCTAATTTAATAGACATTTATGTCATTACCACCTATAAAAATAGTGTCTAACATTAAACATTTATAAAAGAAGCGGCCAACTAATCTCCTCAAGCTTTTATTCCTTTGTTTCATCTTAACATTAAGCATTTACAAAGAAACCAAGTGAATAGATTTGCCACATCTTAGCAGTACTATTTAGCCTTTCCGAACATAAACCATGCTTGAAAAATTATAGTGAGTATAATCCGTACTCGATCCATGACTGACTCGCTTTGTCAAAACCTAACAAGATAACTCAACCCTTTGGGCATAATCCATACCCAGAAATCCAAATTGAGTGTAAGTCATACTTAAGTTGTGATTGAGTTTTCTTATCAAGTCCTGACAAGTTAATCCATCCTTATAGTTATAATCAATACCACGATTTTCAGATCGAGCATAAACCATACTCAAAACCATATTAAGAAGTTCTGTCACGTCCTGACAGGATAATTAAATACTGACAAGCATAATCCATACTTGGAAATTCATTTTATTGAATCTAGAAAGTATTACACAACCAAAACAAAGCATGATTGGTTTATTGTTGAATCAAGTGCACGCCTAGGGACTAAATCCTAATCCCGCACGTGGGTCTTCAACTTAGCCATTTATTCATCGGATGATTTTATTATCGAGAACAAATCATGTTAAAGGATTAAATCCTAATCCATGTACATGTATGAGTTGACGAAGCCATTCGAAAATCCTTATAACAAACAGAAACATATCTTATTCCGAAGAAACACAAAAATCCATGGTGATCTAATCCAGAACAGCCGACGATGATCCCGTGATTGCTCGGTGCTGGATCATTCCCATTCTGGGGGTTAGGTAGTGGTAGTGTCGGTGCAGGCACTGTTGGTTGCTTGACATATTCGGGTAGCTCTTCTCGTCTGATCCGCTCTTCGATAAGGTCAAGTAAATGTCTGCGGTCATTCCTAGCATGACCTGCCATACCATGAAACATGTATTGTAATCCTGAATCCCGTTCCTTTTGTGTTTGCTCCCTCGTGGAAGGCTTTGGTAAAAGGAGAGTTCCTCCCACGTCGAGGTATATATCCAACAATGAAGGATTAAGCTCGGTATAATTGTCAAATTTGGGCTCTCTCCGGAATTGCATATTCCTATCATTCTTCTCTGAGGCCTTTCCTTTGCCCTTGTTTTTCTAGAGTTGGATGGTCCTCCATCCTTTTCCATGTAAACATCAAGATCAACCACCTTGATATTAGCCTCCTCTTGCCGCAAGAAACTGTCTGCCCTAAAGTAGAATTCACCAAGGTCATTGGGCTGATCTCGCTGTAAGACGACTTTGAAGTTTGTTTTATCTAAGACGCCGGACACGGCAGCCACGAGTACAATGAATGGTTTCGGTCGATCCACTGATGCCACCGTCACATTATACCTTTTCAGATATGAGCACAGGGCCTCTTCGTACTTTTCCTAAGAGATGTAAGAGTCATGACGTTCTTGGGCCGAGATATGTGGACCCTAAACTGCTCAATGAAGCAGGCAACCAACGCACTCCAATTAGTGATCGATTTGAACTCAAGCTGCTAAAACCACATAGCAGCTATATCAGTCAAGAACAAGGGGAAGCACTTTGTCATGACATTATCCAACGCTGATAGAACTTCCATGTGACACATGTAGTGCATCAAATGCACGGTAGGATCAGTCGTGTCATATATGCCTCCAAAGATGGGAGTCTGAAGTCAGGAGGGTTACGGGAATTCCTGATCATGAGAAAGGGCTGCAGTTGATGTTATCCATGTCATCTTGAGATGTGCCTCCTCTAGAAAAGCGTCGAATCAAGTTGGCAATCCAGTTTTTATCTCCAAGAAGTTGCTTCCAATTACGCAATCGAACATGGGTATCCAGGCAGGTAGTCCAGAAGAAGATGGGAGCGTGGCTCAAGCATCCAGGTTCGGCTCAGTGTTGCCCCCAGGTCTCGAGTCGATGTGACCGAGATGACCTAAGCTCGGGTCAGTATGGTCAAGCCGACCAAGGATTGCATTTCCAGTTCCATGTTTAGTGTTGCCCTGTACAGGGCAGCATTAACGTGGCCTTACCTAGCATTCCCATCCATAGTGCCACGAGTTGCTGCGTCGCGACGTTGCTCAATGATTGGGGGGTGATTGCACCCTACTATGTTCGGGTCGGCATGGGAGGTTGGTTGAGCCGAAATATGTACCGAGCTGAGATGTGGCATGTCTAGTGGCTGATCCAAGGTTGATGTTTCCATCCTTGCAGCGTTGCTTGTGCCAGTTCCTTCTAACGAGCTTGGACCTCTTGGTCGTTGAGTCTCTTGGAATCGAGCAAAGAAGGAATTCATCATTTGTTTGCAGAGAAGATCGCCTTGCTTTGCCATCCGTATCCTCAACTCCGTGAGCATATTATCCATGTCCTCCTTTGTCAAATAGAGAGAGGGATCTCCATGAAAGGAAGCCTTCTGGCTTGCCTCGTTGCTTGCGACTCGATCTTGGGAAGACGCTTCATCCTTCTTCCGCTTCACCATCTGTAATCCAAATACGAGCTATCCAAATTGTGATCACCGCCCATAATTCCTGCACTAAACAAGAGGAATAATGAGCAGAACAGTGTGCCAGGAAGGTATGGATGATCATCAAGGTAACATAACACAATGCGGAACCTGTCGTATAACTCACAAAACAAGGATAAAACAGAATAGAACATATACAACAGGCTGTAATAGTGAAGCATATTTAAGCAGAAACTTGAACTTTCATAACGACTGGAAAGATTATCCATACATCTTTGGATTACAACATAAGTGTCTGTACAAATTTGCCTCATCACAACATTCAGAGTTAAACATCAAACAACGGACAACAAATACTAGATAGTGGAAAAGTAATACGCCTGCCTCCTGCTCGCCACCACACAACAACATCGTCCTCATTAAGATCAATCACCTGTAACCTGCTACTCAGTTTGCCTATCCAAAACCGGATGAACGGCCCAAGGTAATAAGAGGAAACATAAAACCTTGAATCAGACAATAGTCTTAATCGGCGATAAAACCGCCATTTAAAATCATCAACAAAGTATATAAGAATAGGTAGACTAACCAACCAATCTACCAAAATACCAGAGAAGAACCCAAACCCGTCTTCCCTACATCCGACAGTGATAGCCTTTACAAACAAGCATTTGTAAACAACAGTACGTTTATGGCAATCAGGAGTAACCAAACAATAGTAATCATAGCAACGAGTTATATCTCACGTAAACCACCCTTATCGAGATCAACATACCTCAAGCACAATCCCCGAAGGCCTAAACCAACATCAGACAAGCACCCAAGAAACCTCTCCTTCGACGTCAGGCAACTTATGTGACACGGTACAAGAAAAACAACAAAAATTCATGACTTTGGCTAGCATCGACTATCCTACTTCGAAACCATTGTTAATCGTATGATGACCAACCCTGCCACATGTCAAAGGCTAATAATAACCCCAGTTCTAGCAAAAACTCTATACACCTTTCGACGATACGTATCTAGGTCTTTTGATGATACCCAAAGTACACAACTAGCAACCCTCCAGTCTTTTAGGTGCCCCTATTATACCCTTTCTTTGAGCTCGCTAGAACCTACGACAATGATAATCTCTTAGCCTTCAATATTTCTAGTCATCCTCCCCGATGGCTATTCATAGCTCAAGCAACCCTCTCAAGCAACCATTATCCGTCAACAAACCACTTTGAGTTGTCTTCACATTCGTTGCATTTCAATGATCAATGAATGCATCACAACACTTCGAACATTCCTACTTGAATTCACGTCGAAGCTACAACCATCGTCGACCCAAAATATACATCATTTTGTCGATATACCATTCCATAGCATTTCCAAACTTTTCGCTATAAAAAAACAAACGACAACGTTTCTTCTCCTTTCCACAGCGTTTCATAACAGTGTTATTTCCCTCAGCTCGTTTAAATGACCTAACTCCATTGGCCAACCCGACGACCTAGTAACCCAATGACCTAACCATCTTTGACCCATCCCGTCAGGTCAAATCGAGCTAATGACCCAAGCCTGCGGTGCCCTTTAGTGACCTGACCCTTGAAATCCGACAACCTAACTTCACCTTGAATTCATACCACCATAGCCGACCCCACCTACTTCGGACGACCAAGCCCATAAAAATCAACGACCCGACCTATCACCTTGGTCGACCTGACTTTGTTAAGCATCCATACATTAACCATACTCTGATCCATCTATTTCTGACCGATCCATCTATTTCTGGCCGATCCATCAATTTCTCGGGTAACATGCCATGACCTAAGTTCCACACCACATCATCAACGACCTAAGAAAAACGACACGACTCCAGATCTGACCAAAATAGCTCTAATCTTGACCAAATCATAACCAAACAACAACATCGATTCAAACAACTCATCCACATCATCCAATTCAACAATCAACACATTATGAAATCAACAACAACATCAAAATGACAATTATTCATCAATAATCATATAAAATTCACCAAATCATTATAAATGAATAAATAAACTAAAACAATGGATCTAACTTGTATAAACATATGAATTAACATAAAAATTACCGGTTTTAAGTTGCTAGAATAGATCCTAAGGCGAATCAAATGAAAATATACTTACCATGATGTAGATCTAGGTAAAAACAACTTAAAATGATGAAAATAAGATCAAACAACCTATATACTTGATTGAATCCATATGAGAGATTCTTATCACTCATCAAATCTTTAAACAAGCTTAAAAGCAATGAATTAAGAATCCGAACAGCGAAGATCTAACTCTATATCACTTAATTTGATGTGATCTTCCTCCACTTGATGTAGATCTAGCTTTGATTGATGCAGATCTTTAATCTTTATTTTGAAGCAGAAAGGTGGTGAATCATATCAATTCACGCCTTGATATATTAACATACGTGGAACAATGTTCATACATACATGTACATAGCATCATATATTTACACACATACGTGGAACCCTAAAACGTAGGCATATAACATCATATACACAACATAGCTTGCTAAAATAGACCATTACATAACTACTATGGCATTATACGCATAGCGTTATACCCTCAAAAAGATAAAACATGACCATCAAGCTTTAGCGCATCATGCAGTTGGACCATTCCTTCCCCTGGCTCTGTCATATACCCTTGCTACAATAGTATCTACATACTTCCAGCTGCTACTGGTGCATGTCCATTCGAAAACAATATGAAGAATGGTGTAAATAACTTTGTTAGGCCTTCTAAACTTGAGTTTAAATTTTCTGTAGTTTTCTTTCTTGCCATAGAATCCACATATATGCAAAGTTAAGAAGAACAAATAGGTGACGCTTGGGGGAATCATGTAAAGTAGGGAACGTGTAATGCCAAAATGCGAACTGGTCTCTAATGTAATCACGTTAGTTTAGGTCTATGTCAAGGTAAACAATGCATTTAGTCCAAATGTAGTATGCGTAGTCGCATGTACAGAAAAGGTGAAGATAGTCTCCATCAACGTCATCACAAAAAGCACAACCTCCCACTGTATTCACTCCTTTGCGCCGTAAATTACTAGATGTGTTTACCTATCATGAATAACAATACACATATGAAGCTTGACCTTCGGGGGGACCTTGAAATGCCACATATATTCAAACCCCAACCACTTTCATCCAAAGAAGTTCATTAGTTGGTATACATTTTTCACGCTAAATGACTTTTGCTTTCCACCCAGCATCCAAATGAATTCATCTTTTTCATTGTTTAGATTAATTTTTCAAGCAAACAAAACAACCGACATAATTGTAGAAGGGTGTTGCCAGCCACTATTCTACAAAAGGATAGTCTCCATTTAAAGTTTTCAGCGTCTGCATCGTACATCTTCAATACAGTGTGATGTTTGTTGTATGCTATCTCATATAATTCTGCGAACTCTATACAAAGAGGGATGGATGTTAACCATCAATCCGGCCAAAAGGAGATATTATATCCATTTTTTACTACAATCTTGGTTTCTATTTTTATCCATTGGAAGTTACTCATGACACCTTTCTAGAAGACGGGGCAGTGCGTAAAATCAGCATTCCAATCAAATCTGCCATTGTAACAGGTATTAACAATCCACTCTTTCCAAAAAAAGTTCTTATCGCTTATCATCACTGAAAGCCATTTGTATAGAAGAGAAGAGTTCATTTGTCATAGATTGATAACACCGAGGCTTCCTTGATAAATCGATTTGCAAATCTGTTCCCATGAAGTCAAACAACTCAACTTCTTGGTTTCTTTTTCACCAGTCAAGAAAACAATTCCTGCGTATTGTGTCAATTTTGTTTATCACCCATGCAGGACATTTGTAGTAAGACAACCGGTATAGCGGAGTCGAGGATAGCACCGAGTTGACCAACACAAGTTTCCCCGCTCTTGATAAATAATTTCCTTTCCATCTTGCCAATCTCATGTCCACTTTTTCAATTGAGTGTTGCCAATCTTTTTTTCATGAGTTTCTTTGGTCGTATGCACATCCCCAAGTAATTAAGTGGAAAATTATCAGCTTTGCAATTGAGCATCTCCGCACATTTCCTGTTCAAATCTGCACTTCACCCCAAAGTGTAAGCACTGCTTTTGTGAAAGTTTATTTTTAGACCAGACAAACTTTCAAAAGCATACTGTATAAATTTAAGAGCAGTAATGTATTTACATTCAGGGCTGCTAAAAATAATAGTATCATCAACATAGTGTAAAGAATTTATACCCCCCATAACATGTTCGCTACCAAAGTTTCTAATGATACCATTGGCATTACTGACTTTTAGAATTTGAGAGAACACATCCGCCACAAGATCAAAATGAAGTGGAGAAAGTGGATCTCCTGGTGCAATCCTCGTTTAGAAATAATGGTAGAACCTGCTACTCCGTTAACGCATATGTTTGATCTGCTCGATGTTAATATCATTGAAATCCATTCCACCCAACGGTTGGGGAACCCCCTTGCATTCAAAACTTCAATCATGAATCTCCAATCAATAGTGTCAAATGCTTTAGCAAAGTCCAATTTGAGGATTGCACATGGTACATCAAAATGGTCACAATGGGAAATAACCTCCCCAACCATCACAACTCCATCTAGAATAAATCTGCCTTTTATAAACGCCGACTGAGATTTATCAATCAATCCATCCATATTTTCCTTTAACCTGTTGGCTTGTACTTTTGTGATGAGTTTGAAGATGCTATTCAACAGGCTAATGGGGGCGAAAGTCCGTCGCTGATACATTTCCTTCTTTTTTGGGAATCAAGACAACATTTGTGTAACTTATGATATCTAATCTTAAAGAGCCATTGTAAAATTCATCAAAAAGTCGCATGATGTCCTTCTTTACCAGGTTCCAGTATTTTTTTAGAAAGAAATTGGGAAATCCATCTGGAACCAATGCCTTATCACCAGGCATTTCGTTCAAAGCAGCCAGAATTTCCGCTTCAGTAAAAGCTCAATCAATATTCGTTAAATCGGACCTAATGGGGTACAACTTTTTCCAATCAACAGAAATACGATTCTCCTTACGATCTCCAAATATGCTTCCATACAAGTCAGTTAATGCTTCACTGAGTTGCTGCTGATCGCATATCTCAATGTTGTCTCTCCATATACTACTGATCATGTTTGTCCGTCTCCTTCCATTAGCCATTCTATGAAAGTAGCTAGTGTTTCTATCCCGTTCTTTAATCCACTGAGATCTTGATCTTTGCCTCCAGAAAACTTCTTCCTGATCCATCACTTTATTAAGTTCTTTTTCTTTTTTGGACAACAACTCATTTTCATCTTAATTTAGACATCTTTCCTCTTCCAAAACATTAAGCTCCAGAATTTCTTTCTCTGGTTTTTCTTTTTTAATTCGGATGTTGCCAAACAACTTTTTATTCCACTTAATGAGAAACTTCCATAACAGTTTGAATTTTCTGCAAATGTTGCTCGCAGCGTCACCTTTATCACCAAATTCCTTCCACTTCGTACCAGTCAAATCATCAAAATTATCTTCCATTCACCACATTTTTTCAAATCGGAAAAAGTTTTTTTTCTTTATGGTCTCTCCCGTATCAAGAACAACAGGACAATGATCTGAGAGGATCGATGACAAACCTTTCTGGAAAGAGTGTGGGTGTAAGGCCTCAAACTCCGAATTAAGAAGAAAATGGTCAAGCTTAACAAGGGTCGGGGGTGGGGGGAGGGGGTTCTGCCATCACTCCAAGTGAACCATGTATTTACAAGGGGTAAATCAATTAAGTCGCATTCCCTCACGAAGTCACTAAAATCAGCCATATCTCCAACGTGATTTGTGTTTCTATTACTCCTTTCAAAACCAAAACGAGTAGCATTAAAATCTCCTCCAATAATCCAGGGGCCATACATCAAGTTATGAAACTCAACACCCTCGTTCCAAAGCGTCATTATATCTTTCCGATTGTTGGGACCGTACACATTTGATACAAAATACAACATTTTAGTTTTTCTACACTCCAAGGCAATATGCAAACAATAGCTTTGTATAACTCTTGTTTTAAGGTCCAGTAGTTACTATTCCAACCAGTGAATAATCCTCTTGCACTTCCCACTACTGGAATAAAATTCCATTGGTCGATGACATCCCATCCCAAACATCTAAAAACATTAGGTTCTGGTCTCTCAAGTTTAGTCTCTTGCAACAAAATAATGTCAGGCTGTATGGATTTGAGATAGTTTTTAACCCTAAGACATTTATCATAAGTTCCTAGGCCTCTATCATTCCAAGTTATAATAATCATGGTGATTCGTTTGCCCTCTTTAACTCATTGCATTGAAATTCATTAATAACATCAGCAGTTAGTTTAAAACCAGAACGACTAGTAAGGGCATGCATTTGTTCACTTGATAAAGAATTAAGTAAAGCAGGGACAAAAACGCTACTTCGAGCGGATGAGGGAGACCTCTAGTGCTTCGCCTAAGCATCACAACCCCCGAGCTCTCCAGTGCACGTTTGCCCTTGCCAATGCTTTTGGTATGTGAACAATCACCAGAGTTAGTCAGTGCCAAAGCTTTGCCTCCATCGTCTATATTGCCGGCATTTTCTCCATCTTTAGTTGCATGCATGTTACTATCACCAGAGTCATCAATCATATCAGCCAGACCAATGCCATCAACATGAGCATTGCCTACCCCAACAATGTCTCCACGAGCATTTACTTCAACTTGCACTCCCCCATCATAATTTACAAAGAAATTACCATCATTACCTTCAACCACATTCCCCACATTAGCATTCTCCACCTCATCTGATGAAACCACAATGGGATTGTTCTCAATTCCAACATCTGCGTCATCATGATCTTCATGCATGTCCTCTCCAACTCCACCATTACTCGCACCCACTTCCCTGTAGGTGTGCCTCATCAATCTACCATCTTCGTCTCTAGAAAAAACACTTTCCCTGAACTCTCTAACATCAAAGTTGTCTGATGAATCATCATCGTATTTTTTTTTAAAACCTCGTGATAAAAATCTTCAATTGGGACCATCACAGACGGTGGAAGCTCCAGAGTTTCATCTACAGTGATCTCTGCTCTCAAATTAGTGAAATCAGCATCATGCAGAGCACTATATTGTAGTCTATTGACATAACCCACATCCGCAAACGCGGCTCGGAGCACCTCCAAACGACGATAGATAAAAGGCATGTTCTTCAACACAATTTTAATTGTCACTTTCTTCTTGTTACAACATCCCATCTTTGGACTCCAATGCTTCAAAATGATTGATCCCCTCCGAATGGACGTAGAATAGTGAAGATTTTTAGTTAACAGCGATAGAGGGAATTTCACCACGAAATCATCCCCCCATTTCATAACAGTCCAATTCCAGCCTGGAGCTCTGTTTCCAAATCGAGATCTAATGAGATCCTCCAATTGGATGATCGAGAAGGCTCCCCTAGTGATCGAGATAACAACCATAGATCGGGCCCATTGAAAATCTTCTAGGAAAAGATCTGCCATAATCCATGTGTTTTTGTTCGTGTTTGCCATTTTTTGAGGAGGAGATTTGGTGATAGATCTACAATTGAACCCTTTGTGACTAGTTTTGTAGATCTTTAATCTTATTCCTTAGATCTAGATTTAAGGGTGGAAATGTGTATTTTATTGAGCAAGGAGGATCACGAGCTCAACCAAATGAGAGAATGAAGAAAGTAAACTATTCTCCATGCCTCTATCTCCCTATTTATAGCCACCCACCATCCAACTAATAGGCCACTCCAAATCAGCCCATCAATGGCTCACAAAACCTGAATAGAAATTGTGAAAAACTAAATCGGCGATTCCTCCCAAACTGCTGAACGAAATCTTTAATGTGACCACTCTACGGAATTGGCAACACCATTTCCATTCCAATGAAATTGATCTCAGCACCTGATTGATCCCATTCAAAAGTTGTTCCCGGTACAAAACTGATAGGGGCAAAATGGTCACAAATAAAATTGGTAAAAATTATGGACATGTTTCACATCCCCATAAACAACATATCAAAATGAGAGAATGATCTAACTCTCAAGGAATTAAAAAAATATATTTTACGATCCTCCGATGCGTAAAGTGCGGGCTATTACATTCTTCCCCCCTTAGGAATTTCACCCCCGAAATCCCAAGCAAACAACCTAACAATTCCGTATGCCTATCATCCATGAGCAGCCAATTTACCATCCAAAGTAGCATCCATAGCCTTATCCTAGCATGCAAAATTCTAACCTAGCAACAACAATAATAGTACAAGTTACAGCGGGGTAAGAATGATACAGCACTTATGGATCATACCAACGAAGAGTTTTGGATGTGTCGCCTTCATCTTGCCTTCTATTCTCCACGTACAATAATCATCATCCTCACTCCATTTGTAATAACCCGGAAATCTGGGCCAATTTAAAAATTTTAAATTGGCAATTTTAGCGAATTTTGATTATTTAAAATGAAATATTTTAAATAATAACGACGAGAAATTTATTTTAAATAGAATTCAAACGTATATAGTTATATAGATCGTCGTTAGAATATAAATATTTATTTATAATTATGAAAGGAATTGAAAATGGCGCGGTAGTTCGACAATTCGATTTCAAATTTAAATTGAATGTACAGGATTCAAAATAAACCAGATTTTAGCGAAACAAAAAAATATTAGAATCTAATTGTGAATATCTTTCCAACGAATCCGAGAAATCAAAATTTCATAGCGGAAATCAAAAGATATGTCCAGTTGAAAATTCGGAATAGTTGCTATGGAATCTTGGCCTTTAAAAATAGCCATTTTGCAAACGACCTCGGATTTCGACGAAACCACTTTTGTTGGATCCGCAATGTAAAGTTATTGCTAGGTTTCAGATTTCATAATTTTTCGAATCAATATGTGAGCGTGGCTAAGGAAAACGCAATAGACCAGTTTCAGTTGATTTTAATCGACTGGAAATTGGCCGTTTTTCAAACGGTCTCAGAATTCGAGGAAACTAGTTTTGTTAGGACCGTATCGTCAATACAAAGCTAGAAATAATTTTTCTGGAATTTTTAGGGACTGTATGTGGAACCGGTAAATTGAAATGTACGTTTAAAATTGAATATATGGATTTAAATTTTAATTTAGAGAAAAACTGGTCGAAATGATCAAATTGGCCTATGTGACATATCACATTGTGTTCGGAATGGAGGTAATTAGCTAGGGGCGACAGTCGTTGGGATTCGATCGGAGTTTGTGGTGTTAAACAATTAAGTGATGAGTTAAAATATTATTAAATATATATATATATATTAATATAAAACCCCTCCCCATACCTCTCCCTCTCTCCTTTCAAACCGTTGACTTCAGAAAAGAAAAAAAAACCTGATTCATTTTTTCCCATCGCCCCCCCTCATTTCCCCCACCGCCTCCTCCGTCGTGCTCTACGCCGGCGCCTCCACCCACGTCAGACCCCCTCCCCCTTCCTCAGATGCTTCACCGCCTCCCCCCTCGTCCAAATCGCAAAAAGAAAAAAAACTCTAGCCCTGCATAAATCAACGTGCCGCGCCACCAGAACGGAACCCCACCGCCAGCGCCCCGTCGCAACCTCCCTCCGCCCTGCTGCCGCCGACAAATAGTACCCCCCCCCCCCCTTCGCTAGAAAAACCTGTAAGTATTTCCTTTATTTTATATTATATTTTTATTTTATTCATGTATTTTTATAGCCAATGGGAAGTGAATTAAATTCAGATTTTTAATGTAGGAAAACTTTGGTTTTTAACAATATAAAGGTGATGATTTTTAATACTAAAAAGTTATTATTTTTATGATAAAAAGAATTGATTTTTAATGTGGAAACGAATTGATTTTTTTTATATTATAAAAAGATCGGATTTTTGTCATATAGAAAGGATAAAAATATAATTTTTATAATATAGAAAGGATAAAAATATAATTTTTATAATATAGAAAGGATAAAAATATAATTTTTATAATATATAAAGGATAAAAATATGATTTTTATATAGTGGCGATTATAAAAATATGATTTTTTTTAAAATTGAAAGTGAACAAATAAAAATGTGATTTTTATTTTAAAGACAACAATATAAAAATGTGATTTTTATAAATGTAGTGGCTACGGGCAATGAGAATGACAGAAAGGCGAGCAGGACGAAGATTTCTACATATGAAGAGTCTTGGCGTTTGGTTTAGCTAGTCGGTGAGAACTTCTCACTTTTAATTTAATTCTCTAGTTAAAATATATACTAGGATGCAGACGGTGTTTAGTAGCACCCGACACCCGTCGTCCACAGACCATGGACGACTTGTATGCTTGTTTGTTTGGTTTTGATGTGTAGTTGATTGTGTGATGTGGTGTGAAATAAAATAAAATATTTATATAGTTAAAAATATTTTTATAGTTAAAAATATTTTTATAGTTAAAAATAGAATTTTTAACGTGTATATGAAATGAAATAGATTAATATAAACAAATCGAACGATTTGTTTATATACACATATTTGACTGATATTGATTGGGACAATAAATTTTACACATCGCCCAACTACACAAATAAAATCTGTGATTGATTGTTTGAAAACCCCACATGGGTATTGGGATGATATATGACATACACTAATCCCAATAATTAGTTGTATGTCGATCGATTGATTGACAGACTGTTATAAGCGTTAAATATTTATATTTGATGCTTATACAGTGTAGAATGCACTTTGGATGATGGTTGATTATTTGTCATTGTCGATGTATACATGCGTTGTATGTAAATCCATAGAAGTAAAATCTATGGTAATTGATCGGGCCTCATTCCAGTTTTAAAAAGGAAATATTTGAATAGAAATATTTGAAAAGAAATAGTTGAACTAGAATGTTTGAAAATAGAAATATATGAAGCCGTGTTGATTAGAGTGACGCCATTTTGACGTGAACTATATTTATATCGATTTTATTCATTTTTATAATGAAAATAGAAAAGGAAGAGATTTCAAATACTGATATTTTGAAACGATTTGAAATTCGAATTGAAGCTGAATAGAATTGAATTCGAAATAAGATTGAATAGAAATCGATTTGAAATAAATTCAAAATCGAATAGAAATTGAATTCGAATTGAAATTGAATAGAATTGAATTTGATTTGAAATTGAATAGAATGGAATTCGAATTGAATTGAACAGAAATGAATTCGAATTGAAATTGAATTAATTTGAGATTTGAATTGAATTGAAAACGAACTGAAATTGAATTAAAAATCGATTTGAATTGAAATCAATTTGAAAGGAATTTAAAACGAATTTATAAGGAAAAATTTCAATTTTGATTTGAAATTGAAATGAAGTTGAAATCGTTTTGAAAACGAATTTAAAACAATTTTTAAAATACTTTTTAAAAGGAAATCGATGAAGTATATATTATATATATATTTTTATATATATAATATAATGGCCTGAATAGAACGTGCCGCGCTGCGGTAGTTCGTGAATTTCGACTATTGACTTCAAATGGATATTGCGGGAGATCCGATCGTCGGATTCTCCTAAAACCGGAACCATTGGGTTCGTATCGAAAAGAGCTTTCTAACGAATATTAGTAATCTAACGGTTGGATTTGGAATTATGTCCAAATCAAATTTGGAAAAGGTCGCTGTAAGTGCAGTTCGATGGCCGTTGATAGAAATCGACTGTACGGGCCTTGATAAAATTATTAAAAATATCAATAATTTGTGTAAAATCATAAGAAATGATTTGTGAAGAATTGGGATGAAAAACTCCATATTTGAAAAGACAAAAATAGATTTTTATCGAAATGAACTAGTTTTGAACTAGAATTATAATTCTATTTATTTTTAAATAAATAAATTGAATTTGAAAAGGGTTTTAAAAGTAACCAGAATTTCCAATAATTGAATTCGAATAGATTTGAACCTAAATTATCTCTAGAATATTTTGATGTTGGATTATGTGATGATACAGGTATTGTGATGGGAATTTGAAAGATATATAGATATTGTTATTTCCGATGCGATATTTGTTGGTCGTAGAATTTGATATTGAATATAAGATGATATATTTTCTATTCAGAGCCTTGTATTTAATATCAAATGTGATTTGGGTTTGTCGTGAATGGTGTCTTCATTAACACTGTTCTTAAGCCCAGTTGAGAAAAGATTAAATCATTTTATTTAGATTTAATGAAGTGTACCAATTAAATAATATTTAATTGGAATTAAATTGGTATTGATTTTTGGGTTTATCGTGAACAGTGTTTTAAACAACACTTGTTCTTTAACCCGATAATTAATGGAATGTGATTTTGGGTTGTCGTGAATGGTATCTTCAATAATACTGTTCTTAAACCCAAAGGAGTTAAGAAAATCAGAAACTGGAGATTAGTTAAGTTGAATGGTTTCTGGGGTATTGATCTAATGTTGGTTTCGGCCTTCGGGGTTAATACTTAGGGAATTGCTCACTTACTAATTTACGGTTAGGGACTGATTGAAATGTGATGTGATTTTGGGTTTATCGTGAACCGTGTTTTAAATGACACTGATACTTTAACCCAGTTAAATATTAAAACTAAGTGGAGTTTTAATGAATCTTTAATTAGATTGAAAAGATCGAGAATGGAGTATCACCAGTTTTGCTCCAGGCGATAGTTAAATCTTTAATTAGATTTAAGCGTGAAATGGTAATTGAATTTACCGATAACACCGTGGTGTTAGATATGAAGTATTACCAGTTTTACTTCATGGGATGAATAGGTTGGGATTGAAAAATAAAGTAAATGATCACTTCAGTGTGGATCGCTAATCTCGACTAATTTGGATAAACCCAAAAATTTGGTTTGAATTGACTTTCAAAGAATGATTAAAGAATAAATTAAAGGAATTTATCTTTGATAAAATTAATAGGAACCTTTCCCTAAGAAATGTGAAATTTAGAAACTAACTGTAGGTTAGCTAAGCAGAACGGTTTCCTGGGTATTGATCTGATGTTGGTTTCGGCCTTCGGGGTTAATATTTGGGGAATTATTCTCTTGTTAATTTACGGTTAGTGACTTATGAATTGGAATGAGATGTATGTTGTGTTTGTGTAACCCTTGTTTATTATATACGCTAGTTATTCGGAAAGACCGGGTTTATCCCATTCTGAATAACTGATACGACGATAAGTCGAAGATGAAGACGGTGGTTGAAGACTGGAGGTCTTCACGTCGTTTGGAAAATTACTGGTGATCTTGATTGGGCCGTACACCCAAGAGGAGGGAATCAGTTGGTGATCGTCCAGACGTACTTGGAGATCGATGGATATGCGGGGTACTAGGTGCCTCCGGTTTCGTTCAGACCCAGAACGGACTTGTAAATGGACTGTGTGTCCGACATCGGATTTCATTCTGTGTGACTGATATCAGTTGCATAGAATGGTTTGCCTGTGTGGCATGCTAAGATGCAAATGATCAAGGCTTCTGTTGAAAAGCAGAGTCTTGTAGTTGATGATCAAAGCACGGCCTGTGTGGCATAGCTTTGTGTAACGTTGATTCGCGAGCCTCACACCTCGGTGGTGAACCAAAAACGGGAGAGGACCTCAGGGAGGCCATGCATTTCTTTCTAGTTAGAAGTGGTGTCAGTGGTTTTACACGCCCTGACAAGTTTGACTTATGTGGTTGTTGCTGTTGCGAGGCGCCTCGGTTTGATCGGATGATCCGGGTCCGATGGAGTCATTCATTGTCTCACTTACGCCCAAAAGGGCGGGGAAACACAGTGTTCAGGCATTTTAATCCACATCGGTGGACCGACCCTGACGATCTAAGTGTCGATGCGCTCTGACCCTGAGGCTCGGGCTAGAGAGTCTCGAAGTCGGTGAGGACTATCTTTTGCCCCGGTTCACATACGGAAATCAAATTTCCAAATACGTGACATTTGCAGTTTTATTTGTAGAGCCTAGTATGGCGACATAGTGGGATGGGGCGCTTATGCCGTCTATGATTGATACTTATGATTTGAAGTTGTTTTATACACTATGCACTTATAATAGTATCAAATGATTTGTTTTAAACGTATCAAGCATTCTTGGCTATTATAAGGTAAAAACCCTATCCTCCGGCTTGCGTTGCATTGTGTGATGGGAACTGGGTCTTATAATAGCTTCATTTTTCTTTATTTAGCATTGCGCTGTTGTTTTATGCACTGGTATTCTTGGGAGGAAACCCGTTCCGTGTTATACGGCGTGGTCCCTTGATTTACCGAACTTTAAAATAAAGATTAATAACTATTTTAGTTCTCACACCAGTCACATGACTGACCTGGAGTTTATTGTTTTAACCTAAACTCCGGGTGCCCATTTTTTGACACATGCAGCTAGTAGTTTTGGTTTTGCAGATTTATATTCACAGAATCCTGGTTTACAGCTGGAATGATATCCGGAAAGCTTTGTATCCGTGTATCTTCTTCAGTTGTGTTTTGTATTATTTTTCCGCTGCGATGTATTTAAATGTAATGTAAATCTCTGATATTTTCTGTGTAATATTTATTCGTACTCTGTTTATTCTTGTATTCTGTTGGAATTGTTGTAATATACAATGAAATGTTCTTCCGTCTGCGTTCCTTTGTGGCTTGTTCTCAATTCTATCTGGGCTTTCCTTACCGGGGAAGTTCGGGTCGTTTCATTTGGTATCAGAGCTTTGGTTTACGAATCTCAGAGTACAAGACACATTAGAACCATACGAAAGAATTCTTCCGAGATTGGATTAGCAATATCCAATAGGAATGACTCGTTAGAGATGGGATCAGTAGTATCCTAGAACGAGTCTAAAGAGTATATTTTTGAAATATAAAAAGAAAAAGAAAAAGAAAAAAAATTCTGTTTTGAAAATTTAAATCAATTATTCGTATTTGATTATTTATTTTATATTGAATTTGGACAATCCGGTATATATAAATTTTGCGTATACGTCTGATCTGCGTGTATTTGAAGTTTTAATATAGTGGATAGATATAGATTCACACTCTAGTTGCCCGGAGATGACTCTGTTGATTGTAGCTACATCATCAGAATTAATGTTCGAGTGTCGAAGGTGTGATATTTATATATTTCCTATTGACTGGTGTGAGAAACAAAATTAGATAGGGCCTATTGTTGTGATTTGACATCAAAAATCTGATTTTTGACTATGTATCAAAGTTATGAATTTCAAATGATAACCAACTAATTGATTGATGGTTGTATTGTTTGATTATGGCTTGATTAATTATTATTTTTAACCATTTAGCCAAATCGATCAAAAAGTGAATTGTATTGAAATTTGGTCGCATTTACTAGCATATACATGTACTTACATTGAACAGGTCATAGCAAAGAGGCTAGAGCAGAAGAATAAAATTGTTTGCCCGACAAATAGGTACATGTTTACCATAATTTACTGTTTTGTTTGGGTGATGATGATTTTATGAGCCGGTTGTCTAGCCGCTTGGCTTTTTCTTTTTCTTTTTGAGATCAGAGGGCATGTATGGCAATTTTGGGATTTTCCCGGTGCAGGGGAGGTTATGGCGAAATTTTTCGAAAATTTAGGGTGTTAGCCAAATTTTTGAAAAATTTGAAAAGTTCTTAGAAACTGAAAAGTTGAAGAACTTAAGCCGTAATGAAAATAACGGAATTTGAGTTGGTTTGTTAAACAACTTTCGGCTTCGTTCCTTTTCGGGGATGAAAAGTTTTAAGTGGGGGAGATTGTAATAACCCGGAAATCTGGGCCAATTTAAAAATTTTAAATTGGCAATTTTAGCGAATTTTGATTATTTAAAATGAATTATTTTAAATAATAACGACGAGAAATTTATTTTGAATAGAATTCAAACGTATATAGTTATATAGATCGTCGTTAGAATATAAATATTTATTTATAATTATAAAAGGAATTGAAAATGGCGCGGTAGTTCGATAATTCGATTTCAAATTTCAATCGAATGTACAGGATTCAAAATAAACTGGATTTTGGCAAAACCAAAAATATTAGAATCTAATTGAGAATATCTTTCCAACGAATCCGAGAAATCTAAATTTCATAGCGGGAATCAAAAGATATGTCCAGTTGAAAATTCGGAATAGTCGCTATGGAATCTTGGCCTTTAAAAATAACCGTTTTGCAAACAACCTCGGATTTTGACGAAACCACTTTTGTTGGATCCGCAATGTAAAGTTATTGCTAGGTTTCAAATTTCATAATTTTTCGAATCAATATGTGAGCGTGGCTAAGGAAAACGCGTTAGACCAGTTTCAGTTGATTTTAATCGACTGGAAATTGGCCATTTTTCAAAAGGTCTCAGAATTCGACGAAACTAGTTTTGTTAGGACCGTATCGTCAATACAAAGCTAGAAATAATTTTTCTGGAATTTTTAGGGACTGTATGTGGAACCGGTAAATTGAAATGTACGTTTAAAACTGAATATATGGATTTAAATTTTAATTTAGAAGAAAACTGACCGAAATGATCAAATTGGCCTATGTGACATATCACATTGTGTTCGGAATGGGGGTAATTAGCTAGGGACGACAGTCGTTGGGATTCGATCATAGTTTGTGGTGTTAAACAATTAAGTGATGAATTAAAATATTATTAAATATATATATTAATATAAAACCCCTCCCCATACCTCTCCCTCTCTCCTTTCAAACCGTTGACTTCAGGAAAAAAACCCGATTCATTTTTTCCCGTCGCCCCCTCATTTCCCCCACCACCTCCTCCGTCGTGCTCTACGCTGGCGCCTCCACCCACGTCAGACCCCCTCCCCCTTCCTCAGATGCTTCACCGCCTCCCCCCTCATCTAAATCGCAAAAAGAAAAAAAGCCTAGCCCCGCCTAAATCAACGCACCGCGCCACCAGAACGGAACCCCATCGCCAGCGCCCCCGTCGCAACCTCCCTCCGCCCTGCTGCCGCCGACGAACAGTACCCCCCCCTCGCTAGAAAAACCTGTAAGTATTTCCTTTATTTTATTTTATATTTTTCTTTTATTCAGGTATTTTTATAGCCAATGGGAAGTGAATTAAATTCAGATTTTTAATGTAGGAAAACTTTGGTTTTTAACAATATAAAGGTGATGATTTTTAATACTAAAAAGTTATTATTTTTATGATAAAAAGAATTGATTTTTAATGTGGAAAAGAATTGATTTTTTTATATTATAAAAAGATCGAATTTTTGTCATATAGAAAGGATAAAAATATAATTTTTATAATATAGAAAGGATAAAAATATAATTTTTATAATATAGAAAGGATAAAAATATGATTTTTATATAGTGGCAATTATAAAAATATGATTTTTTTTAAATTGAAAGTGAACAAATAAAAATGTGATTTTTATTTAAAAGACAACAATATAAAAATGTGATTTTTATATATGTAGTGGCTACGGGCAATGAGAGTGACAGAAAGGCGAGCACGACGAAGATTTCTACATATGAAGAGTCTTAGCGTTTGGTTTAGCTAGTCGGTGAGAACTTCTCACTTTTAATTTAATTCTCTAGTTAAAATATATACTAGGATGCAGACGGTGTTTAATATCACTCGAAACCCGTCGTCCACAGACCATGGACGGCTTGTATGCTTGTTTGTTTGGTTTTGATGTGTAGTCGAATTAAGATTGAATGGAAATCAATTTGAAATAAATTCAAAATCGAATAGAAATTGAATGGAATTGAATTCGATTTGAAATTGAATAGAATGGAATTCGAATTGAAATCGAACAAAAATGAATTCGAATTGAAATTGAATTAATTTAAGATTTGAATTGAATTGAAAACGAACTGAAATTGAATTAAAAATCGATTTGAATTGAAATCAATTTGAAATGAATTTAAAACGAATTTATAAGGAAAATTTTCAATTTTGATTTGAATTTGAAATGAAGTTGAAATCGTTTTGAAAACGAATTTAAAACGATTTATAAAATACGTTTTAAAAAGAAATTGAAGAGGTATATATTATATATATTATATATATATAATATAATGGCCTGAATAGAACGCGTCACACTGCGGTAGTTCTTGAATTTCGACCATTGACTTCAAATGGATATTACGGGAGATCCGACCGTCGGATTCTCCTAAAACCGGAACCGTTGGGTTCGTATCGAAAAGAGCTTTCTAACGAATATTAGAAATTAGAAATCTAACGGTTGGATTTGGAATTATGTCCAAATCAAATTTGGAAAAGGTTGTTGTAAGCGCAGTTCGATGGCCGTTGATGGAAATCGACTGCACGGGCCTTGATAAAATTATTAAAAATATCAATAATTTGTGTAAAATCATAAGAAATGATTTGTGAAGAATTGGGATGAAAAACTCCATATTTGAAAAGATAAAAATAGATTTTTATCGAAATGAATTAGTTTTGAACTAGAATTATAATTCTATTTATTTTTAAATAAATAAATTGAATTTGAAAAGGGTTTTAAAAGTAACTAGAATTTCTAATAATTGAATTGGAATGGATTTGAATCAAAATTATCTCTGGAATATTTCGATGTTGGATTTCGTGATGATATAGGTATTTTGATGGGAATTTGAAAGATATATAGATATCGTTATTTCCAATGCGATATTTGTTGGTCGTAGAATTTGATATTGAATATAAGCCGATATATTTTCTATTCAGAGCCTTGTATTTAATATCAAATGTGATTTGGGTTTGTCGTGAATGGTGTCTTCATTAACACTGTTCTTAAGCCCAGTTGAGAAAAGATTAAATCTTTTTATTTAGATTTAATGTAGTGTACCAATTAAATAATATTTAATTGGAATTAAATTGGTATTGATTTTTGGGTTTATCGTGAACAGTGTTTTAAACAACACTTGTTCTTTAACCCGATAATTAATGGAATGTGATTTTGGGTTGTCGTGAACGGTATCTTCAATAATACTGTTCTTAGACCCAAAGGAGTTAAGAAAATCAGAAACTAACTGGAGATTAGTTAAGTTGAATGGTTTCTGGGGTATTGATCTAATGTTGGTTTCGGCCTTCGGGGTTAATACTTAGGGAATTGCTCACTTACTACTTTACGGTTAGGGACTGATTGAAATGTGATGTGATTTTGGGTTTATCGTGAACCGTGTTTTAAATGACACTGATACTTTAACCCAGTTAAATATTAAAACTAAGTGTCGTTTTAATGAATCTTTAATTAGATTGAAAAGATCGAGAATGGAGTATCACCAGTTTTGCTCCAGGCGATAGTTAAATCTTTAATTAGATTTAAGCGTGAAATGGTAATTGAATTTACCGATAACACCGTAGTTTTAGATATGAAGTATTACCAGTTTTACTTCATGGGATGAATAGGTTGGGATTGGGAAATAAAATAAATGATCACTTCGGTGTGGATCGCTAATCCCGACTAGTTTGGATAAACCCAAAAATTTGGTTTGAATTGACTTTCAAAGAATGATTAAAGAATAAATTTAAAGGTATATATCTTTGATAAAATTAATGGGAACCTTTCCCTAAGAAATGTGAAATTTAGAAACTAACTGTAGGTTAGCTAAGCAGAACGGTTTCCTGGGTATTGATCTGATGATGGTTTCGGCCTTCGGGGTTAATATTTGGGGAATTATTCTCTTGTTAATTTACGGTTAGTGGCTTATGAATTGGAATGAGGCGTATGTTGTGTTTGTGTAACACTTGTTTATTATATACGCTAGTTATTCGGAAAGACCGGGTTTATCCCATTCTGAATAACTGATACGACGATAAGTCGAAGATGAAGACGGTGGTTGAAGACCGGAGGTCTTCACGTCGTTTGGAAAATTACTGATGATCTTGATTGGGCCGTACACCCAAGAGGAGGGAATCAGTTGGTGATCGTCCAGACGTACTTGGAGATCGATGGATATGCGGGGTACTAGGTGCCTCCGGTTTCGTTTAAACCCAGAACGGACTTGTAAATGGACTGTGTGTCCAACATCGGATTTCATTATGTGTGACTGATATTAGTTGCATAAAATGGTTTGCCTGTGTGACATGCTAAGATGGAAATGATCAAGGCTTCTGTTGAAAAGCAGAGTCTTGTAGTTGATGATCAAAGCACACCGTAGCTTTGTGTAACGTTGATTCGCGAGCCTCACACCTCGGTGGTGAACCAAAAACGGGAGAGGACCTCAGGGTGGGCATGCGTTTCTTTCTAGTTAGAAGTGGCGTCAGCGGTTTTACATGCCCTGACAAGTTTGACTTATGTGGTTGTTGCTGTTGCGAGGCGCCTCGGTTTGATCGGATGATCCGGGTCCGATGGAGTCATTCGTTGTCTCACTTACGCCCAAAAGGGCGGGGAAACATAGTGTTCAGGCATTTTAATCCACATCGGTGGACCGTCCCTGACGACCCAAGGGTCGATGCACTCTGACCCTGAGGCTCGGGCTAGAGAGTCTCGAAGTCGGTGAGGACTATCTTTTGCCTCGGTTCACATACGGAAATCCAATTTCCAAATACGTGACATTTGTGGTTTTATTTGTAGAGCCTAGTATGGCGACATAGTGGGATGGGGCGCTTATGCCGTTGATGATTGATACTTATGATTTGAAGTTGTTTTATACACTATGCACTTATAATAGTATCAAATGATTTGTTTTAAACGTATTAAGCATTCTTGGCTATTATAAGGTAAAAACCCTATCCTCCGGCTTGCGTTGCATTGTGTGATGGGAACTGGGTCTTATAATAGCTTCATTTTTCTTTATTTAGCATTGCGCTGTTGTTTTATGCACTGGTATTCTTGGGAGGAAACCCGTTCCGTGTTATACGGCGTTGTAATAACCCGGAAATCCAAGCCAATTTAAAAAATTTATTTTGGCAATTTTAGTGAATTTTGATGATTTAAAATGAATTATTTTAAATAATAACGACGAGAAATTTATTTTGAATAGAATTTGAACGTATATATTTATTCAAGTCGTCGTTAGAATATAAATAATTATTTATATATATAAAAGGAATTGAAAATGGCGCGATAGTTCGATAATTGGATTTCAAAATTCAAATGAATGTACAGGATTCAAAATAAACTGGATTTTAGTGAAACCAAAAATATTTGAATCTATTTGGGAATATATTTCCAACGAATCCGAAAAATTGAAATTTCATAGCGGGGATAAAAAGTTATGCTCAGTTGAAAATTCAGAATAGTCGCTATGGAATTCTAGCCCTTAAAAATGGAAATTTTGCAAACGACCTCAGATTTCGACGAAACCACTTTTGTTGGATCCGTGATGTCAAATTATTGATAGATTCCAAAATTCGTAATTTTTCGTATCAATATGTGAGCGTGGCATAGGAAAATGCATTTGACCAGTTTCAGTTGATTTTAATCGACTGGAAAATGGCCATTTTTCAAACGGTATCAGAATTCGACGAAATTAGTTTTCTTAGGACCGTATCGTAAATACGAAGCTAGAAAATATTTTTCGGGAATTTTTCTAGTTAGTATGTGGCCCCAGTAAATTGAAATGTGCGTTCAAATTGAATATATACTGATTTATATTTTAAATTTAACGAAAACTGATCGAAACGGTCGAACTGGCTTATGTGACATATCCCATTATGTTCAGAATGAGGGTAACTAGCTATGGGCGACAAGCGGTGGTTCTCGTTTCGAGTTCGGATGAAAAATTTGCTTTTTGAAATAAAATAATTAAATATATATATTATAATATATATACTCTCCTACCTTCCCTCTCCCCTCAGTATTCTCTCTCCCGATTCTTTATAAAAAAAAGATAAAAAAATTAAAATCGCGCCGCCCCACCATCGTGCCTCCCCAGGCGGCGCGCACCATCACCCCCCCTCAGTCAGCCGCCACCGAGATTAACCCCTTCCCTAGGCCACGACTCCCCTCCTTCCTCTTCCTCCGTTCTCCTCTTCCCCCTCAGTTCGAACAGCGCCGGAGACCCCCAATCTACCACAATCCGCCACCATTCAACCTCTGCACCCCCACCATGCCCCTGCGCCACCTCCCATCGAGCTGCTCCACCTCCAACGGCCCCATGACCCTCCTCCAAAGAAAAATCCGATTTTTTTATAAGGTGAGCTTTATATATATTTTTATTTAAGCTAATAGGTGTTAGAATAATATGAATATCAGTTTTAGTTTTAGCAAGTATAAAGAAATGATTTTTAACCATAAAAAAAATATTTTTATTTAAGAAAAGTTAAATTTCTATTTATTTCTATGGTTGTTGAACAAGAGACTTAATTTTTCATGAACAAAAGATTTGTTTTTTTTCATGAACAAGAGATTTGACTTTTCATGAATAAAAGATTAGTTTTTTAGCAAAGAAGAGATTAGATTTTTTACGATGTAAAGACGAGATTTTTAGCGATGAAAAGGTTGAATTTTTAATCGAATAAAGAAGTGATTTTTATACATATAGTGAAGAAAAAATTCGATTTTTATATGTTGAATAGCAAAGTAAAAATTCGATTTTTATATATGTAGTGAATACGGAAGACGAAAGTAACTAAAGAAGAAACGACGGAGATTTTCTACATATGAAGAGTCGAGGCGTTTGGATTAGCTAGTTGGTGAGAACTTCTCACTTTTAATTTTATTTCTAGTTGAAATATATACTAGGATGCAGACGGTGTTTAGTAGCACCCGACACCCGTCGTCCACAAACCATGGACGGCTTGTATGCTTGTTTGTTTGATTTTGATGTGTAGTTGATTGTGTGATTTGATGTGAAATGAAATAAAATATTCATCTAGGTGAAATAATATATTTTATAGTTAAAAATAAAAATTTTAACGTGTATATGAAATGAAATAAAAATAAACAAATCAGACGATTTGTTTATATACACACATTTTACTGATATTGATTGGGACGATAAATTTTACACATTGCTCAACTGTACAAATAAAATATGTGTTTGATTGTTTGAAACCCCACATGGGTATTGGGATGATATTTGACGTGCACTAATCCCGATTGTTTAGTTGTATGTCGATCGATTGATTAACAGGCTGTTATAAGCGTTGAATATTTATATTTGATGCTTATACAGTGTAGAATGCACTTTGGATGATGGTTGATTATTCATCGTTGTTATTGTATACATGTGTTGTAGAAAATCCATATAATTAACATTATATGGTAATTGATTGGGCCTCATTCCAGTTTTGAAAAAGAAATATTTGAATAGAAATATTTGAAAAGGAAATATTTGAAATAGAATATTTGAAAATAGAAATATATGAAGCCGTGTTGATTAGATTTACGCCATTTTGACGTGAACGATATTTATATCGATTTTATTCATTTTATAATGAACATCGGAAGTGATTTAAAAATCTGATATTTTGAATAGAAATGAATTCGAATTGAAATTGAATCGAATAGAAATTGAATAGAAATGAATTCGAATTGAAACTGAATAGAAATGAATTCTAATTGAAATTGAATTGAATTGAATTTGAATAGAAATGAATTCGAATTGAAATTGAATAGGAATGAATTCGAATTGGAATTGAATAGAAATGAATTCGAATTGAAATTGAATTGAATTGAAAACGAACTGAAATTGAATTAGAGATTGGTTTGAATTGAAATTAATTAGAAATGAATTTAAATCGAATTTATAAGGAAATATTCAATTTTGATTTGAATTTGAAAAGAAGTTGAAATTGTTTTGAAAACGAATTTAAAACAACTTATATAATACGTTTTAAAAGGAAATCGACGAAGTATATATTATATATACAATATAATGGCCTGAATAGAACGCGCCGCGGTAGTTCACGAATTTCGACCATTGACTTCGAACGGATATTACGGGAGATCCGGCCGTCGGATTCTCCTAAAACCGGAACCATTGGGTTCGTAACGAAAAGAGCCTTCTAATGAATATTAGAGATTTGAAATATAACGGTTGGATTTGGAATTATGACCAAATCAAATTTGGAAAAGGTCGCTGTAAGTGCAGTTCGATGGCCGTTGATGGAAATCGACTGTACGGGCCTTGATAAAATTATTAAAAATAGTAATAATTTGTGTAAAATCATAAGAAATGATTTGTGAAGAATTGGGATGAAAAACTCCATATTTGAAATGATAAAAATAGTTTTTTTTATCGAAATGAACTAGTTTTGAACTAGAATTATAATTATATTTATTTTTAAATAAATAAAGTGAATTTGAAATGGTATTGAAATATAACCAGAATTTCCAATAATTGAATTGGAAGGGATTTGAATCGAAATTGTCTACGGAATATTTCGATGTTGGATTTCGTGATGATACAGATATTGTAATGGGAATTTGAAAGATATATTAATATCGTTATTTCTAATATGATATTTGTTGGTCGTAGAATTTGATATTGAATAGAAGCCGATATATTTTCTATTCAGAGCCTTGTATTTAATATCAAATGTGATTTGGGTTTGTCGTGAATGGTGTCTTCATTAACACTGTTCTTAAGCCCAGTTGAGAAAAGATTAAATCTTTTTATTTAGATTTAATGAAGTGTACCAATTAAATAATATTTAATGGGAATTGAATTGATATTGATTTTTGGGTTTATCGTGAACAGTGTTTTAAATAACACTTGTTCTTTAACCCGATAATTAATGGAATGGGATTTTGGGTTGTCGTGAACGGTATCTTCAATAATACTGTTCTTAGACCCAAAGGAGTTAAGAAAATCAGAAACTAACTGGAGATTAGTTAAGTTGAATGGTTTCTGAGGTAATGATCTGATGTTGGTTTCGGCCTTTGGGGTTAATACTTAGGGAATTGCTCACTTGCTAATTTACGGTTAGGGAATAATTGAAATGTGATGTGATTTTGGGGTTTATCGTGAACCGTGTTTTAAATGACACTGATTCTTAAACCCAGTCAAAGATTAAAACTAAGTGGAGTTTTAATGAACTTTAATTAGATTGAAAAGATCGAGAATGGAGTATCACCAGTTTTGCTCCAGGCGATAGTTAAATCTTTAATTAGATTTGAACGTGAAATGGTAATTAAATTTACCAATAACACCATGGTGTTAGATATGAAGTATTACCAGTTTTACTTCATGGGATGAATAGGTTGGGGTTGGGAAATTAAAACAAATGATTACTTCGGTAAGGTTCGTTAATCCCAACTAGTTTGAATTAATATTCAAAAGAAGATTAAAGAATAAATTTAAAGGAATTTATCTTTGATAAAATTAATGGGAACTTTTCCCTGAGAAATGTGAAATTTAGAAACTAACTGTTGGTTAGCTAAGCAGAATGGTTTTCTGGATATTGATCTAATGTTGGTTTCGGCCTTCGGGGTTAATATTTGGGGAATTATTCTCTTGTTAATTTATGGTTAGTGACTGATGAATTGTAATGAGGCGTATGTTGTGTTTGTGGAACACTTATTTATAATATACGCGAGTTATTCGGAAAGACAGGGTTTATCCCATTCTGAATAACTGATACGACGATAAGTCGAAGATGAAGACGGTGGTCGAAGACCGGAGGTCTTCACGTCGTTTGGGTGATTACTGATGATCTTGATTGAGATGTACACCCAAGAAGACGGAAACAGTTGGTGATCGTCTAGACGTACTTGGAGATCAATGGATATGCGGGGTACTAGGTACCTCCGGTTTCGTTTAGACCCAGAACGGACTTGTAAATGGACTGTGTGTCTGACATCGGATTTCATTCTGTGTGACTGATATCGGTTGCATAGAATGGTTTGCCTGTGTGGCATGCTAAGATGCAAATGATCAAGGCTTTTGTTGGAAAGCAAAGTCTTGTGGTTGATGATCAAAGCACGGCCTGTGTGGCATAGCTTTGTGTAACGTGAATTCGCGAGCCTCACACCCCGGTTGTGAACCAGAAATGGGAGAGGACATCAGGGAAGGCATGCATTTCCTTCTAGTTAGAAGTGGTGTCAGTGGTTTTACACGCCCTGACGAGTTTCAATTATGTGGTTGTTGCTGTTGCGAGGCGCCTCGGTTTGATCGGACGATCCGGGTCCGATGGAGTCATTTGTTGGCTCATTGACGCCTCCAAAGGGCGGGGAAACATAGTGTTCAGGCATAATAATCCACATCGGTGGACCGACCCTGACGATCCAAGGGGCAGTTGCGGCTGTTCCTGAGACACGGGCTAGAGCGTCTCAAATCGGTAGAGGACTATCTTTTGCCTCGGTTCATAGATGGAAATCCAATTTCCAAATACGTGAATTTGCGGTTTTATTTGTAAACCTATATATGGCGACATAGTGGCATGGGACGCTCATGTCGCTATGATTGATACTTATGATTTGAAGCTGTTTTATACACTATGCACTTATAATAGTATCAAATGATTTGTTTTAAACGTATCAAGCATTCTTGGCTATTATAAGGTAAAAACCCTATCCTCCGGCTTGCGTTGCATTGTGTGATGGGACCTGGGTCTTATAATAGCTTCATTTTTCTTTATTTAGCATTGCACTGTTGTTTTATGCACTGGTATTCTTGGGAGGAAACCCGTTCCGTGTTATACGGCGTGGTCCCTTGATTTACCTAACTTTAAAATAAAGATTAATAACTGTCTTAGTTCTCAAACCAGTCCCATGACTGACCTGGAGTTTATTGTTTTAACCTAAACTCTGGGTGCCCCTATTTTGACACAGGCAGCTAGTAGTTTTGGTTTTGCAGATTTATATTCACAGGATCCTGGTTTACAGCTGGAATGATATCCGGAAAGCTTTGTATCCGTATATCTCCTTCTAGTTGTGTATTGTATTATTTTCCGCTGCTATGTAATGTACTGTAATCTTTGATATTTTCTGTTGTATAATATTTGATTTATACTCTGTATATTCTTGTAATCTGATGGAATTGTTGTAATATACAATGAAATGTTCTTCCGTCTGTGTTCCTTTGTGTGTTGTTCTCAAAGTATCCGCTCTTTCCTTCACGGGGAAGTTACGGGTCTTTACATTTGGTATCAGAGCTTTGGTTTACAAAGCTCAGAGAACAAGACACATTAGAACCATACGAAAGAATTCATCAGATATTGGATTAGTAATATCCAATGGGAATGACTCGTTAGAGATGGGATCAGTAGTATCCTAGAACGAGTAAGAAGAGTATATTTTTAAAATGAAAATGATTTTTGTTTTGAAAATTTAAACTTTATTCAACGTATTTGAATATTTATTTTGTATTGAATTTGGACTATCCAATATATAGAGATTTTGCATATATGTCTTGCAAACGTGTATTCGAAGTTTTAATGTATTGGATAGTTATATAATCGCACTCTAGTGCCCGGGGATAATTCTGGTGACGGGACACCATCGCCAGTATTTATTTTCGAGCGACAAAATTGAGATTTCTATATATTTCCAATTGACTGGTGTGAGAACCAAAACTAGATAGGGCTTATTGTTGTGATTTGGCATCAAAAATGTGATTTTTTGACTATATACCAAAGTTATGAATTTGAAAAGATAATCAACTAATTGATTGATGGTTGTGTTGTTTGATTATTGTTTGATTAAATTAAATGTTGAACGTTTAGCCAAATTGTATCAAATAGTAAATTGTATTGAAAATTTGTCGCATTTGCTTGCATATACATGTATTTACATTGAACAGGTCATACAAAAGAGGCTAGAGCAGAGGAATAAAATTGTTTGCCCAACAAATAGGTACATGTTTACCATAATTTACTGTTTTGTTTGGGTGATGATGATTTTATGAGCCGATTGGCTAGCCACTTGGCCTTTTCTTTTTCTTTTTCTTTTTGAGATCAGAGGGCCTATATGGCAATTTCGGGATTTTCCCGGTGCTCCCGGTGCAGGGGAGGTTATGGCGAAATTTTTCGAAAATTTAGGGTGTTAGCCAAATTTTTGAAAAAGTTGAAGAACTTAAGCCGTAGTGAAAATACTGGAAGTTGAGTTGAATTGTTAAACAACTTTCGGCTTCGTTCCTTTTCGGGGACGAAAAGTTTAAGTGGGGGAGATTGTAATAACCTGGAAATCCGAGCCAATTTTAAATTTTTATTTTGGCAATTTTAGTGAATTTTGATGATTTAAAATGAATTATTTTAAATAATAACGACGAGAAATTTATTTTGAATAGAATTCGAACGTATATATTTATCCGAATCGTCGTTAGAATATAAATAATTATTTATATATATAAAAGGAATTAAAAATGGCGCGGTAGTTCGATAATTGGATTTCAAAATTCAAATGAATGTACAGGATTCAAAATAAACTGGATTTTAGTGAAACCAAATTTTTTTGAATCTATTTGTGAATATCTTTCCAACGAATCCGAAAAATTGAAATTTCATAGCGGGGAAAAAAAGTTATGCCCAGTTGAAAATTCAGAATAGTCGCTGTGGTATTCTTGCCCTTAGAAATGAAAATTTTGCAAACGACCTCGGATTTCGACGAAACCACTTTTGTTGGATCCTTGATGTCAAATTATTGATAGATTCAAAAATTCATAATTTTTCGTATCAATATGTGAGCGTGGCAAAGGAAAACGCGTTTGACCAGTTTTAGTTGATTTTAATCGACTGAAAAATGGCCATTTTCAAACGGTATCAGAATTCGACGAAATTAGTTTTGTTAGGACCGTATCGTCAATACGAAGCTAGAAAATGTTTTTTGGGAATTTTTCTAGTTAGTATGTGGCCCCAGTAAATTGAAATGTGCGTTCAAATTGAATATATACTGATTTATTTTTTAAATTTAACGAAAACTGATCGAAACGGTTGAACTGGCTTATGTGACATATCCCATTGTGTTCGGAATGGGGGTAATTAGCTATGGGCGATAGGCGGTTGGTCTCGTTTCAAGTTCGAATGAAAAAGTTGCTTTTTAAAATAAAATAATAATATATATATTATAATATATATACTCTCCTACCTTCCCTCTCCCCTCAGTATTCTCTCTCCCGATTCTGTATAAAAAAAAATAGAACGCGGTAAAATCGCACCGCCCCACCATCGCGCCTCCCTAGGCGGCACGCACCATCACCGCACCCCCCCCAGTCAGCCGCCACCGCGATTAACCCCCTCCCTAGGCCACGACCCCCACCTCCTTCCTCTTCCTCCGTTCTCCTCTTCCCCCTCAGTTCGAACAGCGTCGGAGACCCCCAATCCACCACAATCCGCCGCCATTCAACCTCTACACCTCCACCACGCTCCTGCGCTACCTCCCATCGAGCTGCTCCACCTCCAACGGCCCCATGGCCCTCCTCCAAAGAAAAATCCGATTTTTTTATAAGGTGAGCTTTTTATATATTTTTATTTAACCTAATAGGTGTTAGAATAATATGAATATCAGTTTTAGTTTTAACAAGTATAAAGAAATGATTTTTAACCATAAAAATATATATTTTTATTTAAGAAAAGTTATATTTTTATTTATTTATATGGTTGTTGAACAAGAGATTTAATTTTTCATGAACAAAAGATTTGTTTTTTTCATGAACAAGAGATTTGACTTTTCATGAATAAAAGATTAGATTTTTAGCAAAGAAGAGATTAGATTTTTTACGATGTAAAGACGAGATTTTTAGCGATGAAATGGTTGAATTTTTAATCGAATAAAGTAGTGATTTTTATACATATAGTGAAGAAAAAATTCGATTTTTATATATTGAATAGCAAAGTAAAAATTCGATTTTTATATATGTAGTGAATACGGAAGACGAAAGTAACGAAAGAAGAAACGACGGAGATTTTCTACATGTGAAGAGTTGAGGCGTTTGGATTAGCTACTTGGTGGGAACTTCTCACTTTTAATTTTATTTCTAGTTGAAATATATACTAGGATGCAGACGGTGTTTAGTAGCACCCGACACCCGTCGTCCACAGACCATGGACGGCTTGTATGCTTGTTTGATTGATTTTGATGTGTAGTTGATTGTGTGATTTGATGTGAAATGAAATAAAATATTTATATAGTTGAAATAAAATATTTTATAGTGGAAAATATTTTATAGTTAAAAATAGAATTTTTAACATGTATATGAAATGAAATGAAAATAAACAAATCGGACGATTTGTTTATATACACACATTTGACTGATATTGATTGGGACGATAAATTTTACACATCGCCCAACTGCACAAATAAAATCTGTGTTTGATTGTTTGAAACCCCACACGGGTATTGGGATGATATTTGACGTACACTAATCCCGATTGTTTAGTTGTATGTCGATCGATTGATTGACAGGCTGTTATAAGCGTTGAATATTTATATTTGATGCTTATACAATGTAGAATGCACTTTGGATGATGGTTGATTATTCATCGTTGTTATTGTATACATGTGTTGTAGAAAATCCATATAATTAACATTATATGGTAATTGATTGGGCCTCATTCCAGTTTTGAAAAAGAAATATTTGAATAGGAATATTTGAAAAGGAAATATTTGAAATAGAATATTTGAAAATAGAAATATATGAAGCCGTGTTGATTAGATTTACGCCATTTTGACGTGAACAATATTTATATCGATTTTATTCATTTTATAATGAACATCGAAAGTGATTTCAAAATCTGATATTTTGAATAGAAATGAATTCGAATTGAAATTGAATAGAATTGAAATTGAATAGAAATGAATTCGAATTGAAATCGAATAGAAATGAATTCGAATTGAAATTGAATCGAATTGAAATTGAATAGAAATGAATTCGAATTGAAATTGAATAGGAATGAATTCGAATTGGAATTGAATAGAAATGAATTCGAATTGAAATTGAATTGAAAACGAACTGAAATTGAATTAGAGATTGGTTTGAATTGAAATTAATTTGAAATGAATTTAAATCGAATTTATAAGGAAAAATTCAATTTTGATTTGAATTTGAAAAGAAGTTGAAATCGTTTTGAAAACGAATTTAAAACGACTTATATAATACATTTTAAAAGGAAATCGACGAAGTATATATTATATATTATATATATATATATAATGGTCTGAATAGAACGCGCCGCGCCGCGGTAGTTCGTGAATTTCGACCGTTGACTTCGAACGGATATTACGGGAGATCCGACCGTCGGATTCTCCTAAAATCAGAACCTTTGGGTTCGTATCGAAAAGATCTTTCTAATGAATATTAGAGATTTGAAATCTGACGGTTGGATTTGGAATTATGACCAAATCAAATTTGGAAAAGGTCGTTGTAAGTGCAGTTCGATGGCTGTTGATGGAAATCGACTGTACGGGCCTTGATAAAATTATTAAAAATAGTAATAATTTGTGTAAAATCATAAGAAATGATTTGTGAAGAACTGGGATGAAAAACTCCATATTTGAAAAGATAAAAATTGATTTTTATCGAAATGAACTAGTTTTGAACTAGAATTATAATTCTATTTATTTTTAAATAAATAAAGTGAATTTGAAATGGTTTTGAAATTTAACCAGAATTTCCAATAATTGAATTAGAAGGGATTTGAATCGAAATTGTCTTCAAAATATTTCGATGTTGGATTTCGTGATGATACAAATATTGTTATGGGAATTTTAAAGATATATTAATATCGTTATTTCCAATACGATATTTGTTGGTCGTAGAATTTGATATTGAATATAAGCCGATATATTTTCTATTCAGAGCCTTGTATTTAATATCCAATG
Organism: Allium sativum; assembly: GCA_030737875.1. Classification (NCBI taxonomy): domain Eukaryota; kingdom Viridiplantae; phylum Streptophyta; class Magnoliopsida; order Asparagales; family Amaryllidaceae; genus Allium; species Allium sativum. Next base: position 301,051,911 of record CM060922.1, read on the forward strand.
TGATTTGGGTTTGTCGTGAATGGTGTCTTCATTAACACTGTTCTTAAGCCCAGTTGAGAAAAGATTAAATCTTTTTATTTAGATTTAATGAAGTGTACCAATTAAATAATATTTAATGGGAGTTGAATTGATATTGATTTTTGGGTTTATCGTGAATAGTGTTTTAAATAACACTTGTTCTTTAACCCGATAATTAATGGAATGGGATTTTGGGTTGTCGTGAACGGTACCTTCAATAATACTATTCTTAGACCTAAAGGAGTTAAGAAAATCAGAAACTAACTGGAGATTAGTTAAGTTGAATGGTTTCTGGGGTATTGATCTAATGATGGTTTCGGCCTTCGGGGTTAATACTTAGGAAATTGCTCACTTGCTAATTTACGGTTAGGGACTGATTGAAATGTGATGTGATTTTGGGGTTTATCGTGAACCGTGTTTTAAATGACACTGATTCTTAAAACCAGTCAAAGGTTAAAACCAAGTGGAGTTTTAATGAATCTTTAATTAGATTGAAAAGATCGAGAATGGAGTATCACCAGTTTTGCTCCAGGCGATAGTTAAATCTTTAATTAGATTTGATCGTGAAATGGTAATTAAATTTACCGATAACACCATGGTGTTAGATATGAAGTATTACCAGTTTTACTTCATGGGATGAATAGGTTGGGGTTGGGAAATTAAAACAAATGATTACTTCGGTAAGGTTCATTAATCCCGACTAGTTTGAATTGATATTCAAAAGAAGATTAAAGAATAAATTTAAAGGAATTTATCTTTGATAAAATTAATGGGAACTTTTCCCTGAGAAATGTGAAATTTAGAAACTAACTGTCGGTTAGCTAAGCAGAATGGTTTTCTGGATATTGATCTGATGTTGGTTTCGGCCTTCGGGGTTAATATTTGGGGAATTATTCTCTTGTTAATTTACGGTTAGTGACTGATGAATTGGAATGAGGCATATGTTGTGTTTGTGTAACACTTGTTTATAATATACGCGAGTTATTCGGAAAGACTGGGTTTATCCCATTCTGAATAACTAATACGACGATAAGTCGAAGATGAAGACGGTGGTCGAAGACCGGAGGTCTTCACGTCGTTTGGGTGATTACTGATGATCTTGATTGGGATGTATACCGAAGAAGATGGAAACAGTTGGTGATCGTCCAGACGTACTTGGAGATCGATGGATATGCGGGGTACTAGGTACCTCCGGTTTCGTTCAGACACAGAACGGACTTGTAAATGGACTATGTGTCTGACATCGGATTTCATTCTGTGTGACTGATATCGGTTGCATAGAATGGTTTGCCTGTGTGGCATGCTAAGATGAAAATGATCAAGGCTTTTGTTGAAAAGCAAAGTCTTGTGGTTGATGATCAAAGCACGACCTGTGTGGCATAGCTTTGTGTAACGTGAATTCGTGAGCCTCACACCCCGGTTGTGAACCTGAAACGGGAGAGGACACCAGGGAGGGCATGCGTTTCCTTCTAGTTAGAAGTGGCGTCAGTGGTTTTACACGCCCTGACGAGTTTGACTTATGTGGTTGTTGCTGTTGCGAGGCGCCTCGGTTTGATCGGACGATCCGGGTTCGATGGAGTCGTTTGTTGGCTCGTTGATGCCCCAAAGGGCGGGGAAACGTAGTGTTCAGGCAAAATAATCCACATCGGTGGACCGACCCTGACGATCCAAGGGGCAGTTGCGGCTGTTCCTGAGACACGGGCTAGAGCGTCTCAAATCGGTAGAGGACTATCTTTTGCCTCTGTTCATAGATGGAAATCCAATTTCCAAATACGTGACTTTGCGGTTTTATTTTTAAACCTATATATGGCGACATAGTGGCATGAGACGCTCATGTCGCCTATGATTGATACTTATGATTTGAAGTTGTTTTATACGCTATGCACTTATAATAATATCAAATGATTTGTTTTAAACGTATCAAGCATTCTTGGCTATTATAAGGTAAAAACCCTATCCTCCGGCTTGCGTTGCATTGTGTGATGGGACCTGGGTCTTATAATAGCTTCACTGTTCTTTATTTAGCATTGCGCTGTTGTTTTATGCACTGGTATTCTCGGGAGGAAACCCGTTCCGTGTTATACGGCGTGGTCCCTTGATTTAACTAACTTTAAAATAAAGATTAATAACTGTCTTAGTTCTCACACCAGTCCCTTGACTGACCTGGAGTTTATTGTTTTAACCTAAACTCTGGGTGCCCCTATTTTGACACGGGCAGCTAGTAGTTTTGGTTTTGCAGATTTATATTCACAGGATCCTGGTTTACAGCTGGAATGATATCCGGAAAGCTTTGTATCTGTATATCTCCTTCTAGTTGTGTATTGTATTATTTTCCGCTGCTATGTAATGTACTGTAATCTCTGATATTTTCTGTTGTATAATATTTGATTTATACTCTGTATATTCTTGTAATCTGATGGAATTGTTGTAATATACAATGAAATGTTCTTCCGTCTGTGTTCCTTTGTGTGTTGTTCTCAAAGTATCCGCTCTTTCCTTCACGGGGAAGTTACGGGTCTTTACAGGCGTGGTCCTTGATTTACCGAACTTTAAAATAAAGATTAATAACTGTTTTAGTTCTCACACCAGTCACATGACTGACCTGGAGTTTATTGTTTTAACCTAAACTCTGGGTGCCCTTATTTTGACACGGGCAGCTAGTAGTTTTGGTTTTGCAGATTTATATTCACAGAATCCTGGTTTACAGCTGGAATGATATCCGGAAAGCTTTGTATCCGTGTATCTTCTTCAGTTGTGTTTTGTATTATTTTTCTGCTGCGATGTATTTAAATGTAATGTAAATCTCTGATATTTTCTGTGTAATATTTATTCATACTCTATTTATTCTTGTATTCTGATGGAATTGTTGTAATATACAATGAAATGTTCTTCCGTCTGCGTTCCTTTGTGGCTTGTTCTCAATTCTATCCGGGCTCTCCTTACCGGGGAAGTTCGGGTCGTTTCACCATTGTACCTTGGCTAGCTTAACCATCTTCCTCCTAAGTTTTTTCATGTCATTTATCACAACGTGAAGCGGCTTACGAGTTTTTATAACTACGGTCTCAACTTCTAGGTCTTCATACAGCTCTGGAGATACCATCACATTCAAATCATGCACACATTTCCGTAGAAATGGCACATGGAAAATTATACACACTCAACATCTTCTCGGGTAACTCTAACTTATACGCAAGCTTTCTAATCTGCTAGATTATCAGAAATGGTCCAACAAACCTTGGGGCTAACTTTCCTTTACTTCCAACCCGAACAACATTATTCAACTGTGAATCTTCATGAAAACCATATCGCCAACGTCGAATTCTAGATCTGTTCGACACTTATATGCATAACTCTTCCGACGATCTTGGGCTGCCATTCATTCATTGCTGAACGATCCCAACACAGTTCGATGTTTCTCTGATCATCTCAGGCCCAAGTATCAACTTATCGCCAATTTTTGACCAACTGCTGGAGAATTATATGGTTTTCCATATAACGCCTCGTGTGGTGTCGTTCGAATGCTCGACTGGTACCTATTATTATACGCAAACTCAACTAAATGTAGACGGTCTTTCCATGATACCCCGAGGTCCAATACACAAGATTTTAGGAGATCTTCCAAAACTCAGTTAACCCTCTCAGACTGGCCATTTGTCTGGGGATGATAAGCCGTAATTAAACACAACTCGGTTCCCAAAGTCTCTTGAAAACTTTTCCAAAATCCACTTGTGAACAATGGATCTCTATCACTCACTATGCTCTTTGGGATACCATGGAATTGAACTGTCCATTTTACACAAAGCTCAGCCAACTTCGATGTTGTCCTAGTCAATCTGACGGAATAAACCTTGCACTTTTGGCCAAGTGATCCATGGTTACCTAAATTTCTTCGTTTCCTACCCTGATCCTTGGTAGTCCATCGATAAAATACATCGATATATGTTCTTATTTCCATGTAGGAACTTCCAATGGCTGAAGCAATCCAGTCAGCTTCTTCTGTTTATCTTTCACCAACTGACAGTTCATAGACTTGGAAATAAACTTTCCAATATCCCTTTTCATACCCTCGCATTAGTAAGATCGTTTCATGTCCTGATACATCTTATTTACCACCAGGATGAATCGTCAACTTCAAGTGATGACATTCCCTCAGAACCTCATCTCTCAGTCTATCGATATCAAGAATAGCCAGTCGTCCTTGCTTTCGAAGCCAACCTTCATGATCGACCTTGAAGTCCTTATCCACTAGCTCCTACTTCTGGATAATCTCGACAAGCTTTGCATCCCGCTTTTGGCCCTCGCCAATCCTTTCGATGAGAGTAGATCTTATCGATAAGCTTGCCAACATTTCAGGTTCCAATTCACTTCTAGGCCTGAAATCAAATCCTTCCAAGTACTTGAGGTGCTTCCATTTTGAAAACATTACTACCAAACTCGCATGTCTTCGACTCAATGCATCCGCCACTGCGTTACCTTTACCAGGAGTATAGGCTAAATCAAAATCATATGATGCCAGAAATTCTAACCGCCTTTGCTGCTGAAGATTCAAAACCTTTTGGGAGAAAAGATATTTCAACGACTTATGATCCGTAAACAGCTCGAATCAAACTCCCAATAGGTAATGTCTCCACATCTTCAGAGAAAACACAATCGCTGCCAACTCCAAATCATGAGTTGGATAATTTCTTTCGTGCAACAGTTGTCGACTCGCGTAGGCCACAACCTTATCCTTTTGCATCAACAATGCTCCAAGTCCAGTACCACATGCATCGGTGTATACCACCATCTCTTCATTCCCACTTGGAATCGTCAAAATAGGAGCACTCTTCAGTCTCTCTTTCATGATTCCAAAAGCTTGCTCACACTTTGTGTCCCATGGGAACACTTGGTTCTTCTTCATAAATCCCACCAATGATGCGGCTATCCTAGAGAATTCCTTTATAAAATGGTGATAATATCCTGCCAAGCCAATGAAACTCCTCGCGTCTATCGCATTCTTAGGTCTATCCCGGTCCGGAATTGCTGCCACCTTAGCGGGGTCAACCATTATTCCATTTCCAGAAACAACATGACCTAAGAACTTCACTTCGCTCTTCTAGAAGTGACACTTTGAAAACTTGGCTTTCAACCGATGCTTTCGTAAGATTTCCAAAATAGCTCGTAAATGCGTCTTATACTCTTCCTTACTCTAGGAGTAAACCAGAATATCATCCATGAACACAATTATTAGCATGTAAAAGTGTTTATTTTTACGCTCATATCTTATCTTTATTGTAAATAAATAAATATTACTTTGGGCATTTTTGTGTGTTTTCATAGGTTGTTAAATATATGTCTCCGTCATTCGATTAAAGACCATTTGAATAGAAAATACTACTTCTTGGAATCAACAAGTTCTAAATTGCAAAGAAAGCTGTAGCACACTGGTAAAGGCCTAGAAAGTTTGGTGGAGTGTTCCGAGTTCGATCCCTGTCAAGTCTAATTTTTATGAAGAAGGAACACGAATGCTTCACACCTCGGCTCCTGTGTTTTGAAGAATATATGGACTAAGTTATATATTATATATATAGTCATATTTATGCATATATATATTATGCACTTAACAAAGATTTTAGGAATTTGGCATTTTCCTCTCAAAATATTCAAATCAAATCAATTATATTTAATTGCCATGCAAAAAGAAAAGGAAGGCTTTGATTATAGATCTCCATTAAGCATATGCTCATATCCCCACTGACAGTGCCATACATCAAAAGGAATGCATTGGTTACAAATCTTCAATCAAGCATCAAGAAAGGCATTGATAAAAAATCTTTAATCAAGCACCATGAAAGGAATATTCCTTTATCTTTGGAAAGAAAATTTTCCATATATTTTTCTTAAGCCTTATATTCATATAGAGACAAGAGACTACATCCCCTATAAATACCCATTGTATTCATTCTAAACTTCATTTCCTTTTACTGTATTCTCTTCTTCTCCTTAAAGTTTTTTCTATTTCAGCTTATTGTTCTTTTCTTTCATAACAATACATGTTTTCTACTCAATTAGTTTTGGTAGAACACAAATTGTTATTTATTTTTCTTTATTTCATGTTAGCAATTGACCGTTTGATTAGATTCAACAGCAATTTTAATTTTAATTTTAAATTGTCATTTCTGTTTGCTGTTTCTTTTCTAGTAATTTGTTCCTTTTGTCTTGATTGTTGAATTTAGTACAGATGCGATTAGATTCAAATCTATAATAAATTCAGTAGCTTTATTTCAAAGTGCATCCCCAAATATTATCCAATTCCCCCACGAGATTATGTTGAGTCAACGGTTTCAATGCTTATTTTGATTAATGACAAGAAGGAGCTTCATGATCGACAAAAAGAAGATTCAATGTTTTATAGGGTAGAAGATGGTTATTTAGAGTTATTTATGTTAAAATCTATCCTCAAATAATCATACTTCTTATATTCTTCAAAAATATACATGAAAACTCATTTTTATGACAAAAACCTGTCAACCTGTTAAAATTAACAGGTTAACAGCTTTTTAAACTTAACAGGTCAACCTGTTAAAATTTACAGGTCAATAGTTTTTTGAAATAACGGTCAAAAACCTGTCAACCTATTAATTTTCCTGTCGACCTTTTTTTGAATTTCATGAAGAGTCATCTTCTTTCTTGAAAAGTTGCATCCATTTCTCTTCATTTAAATCATTTCTTTTGATTGCAACTTTTCACCAACAATTGCAACTTCTCAATTACTATAAATACATCAGTTTTCAATCAATCAAATTACCGAATTTTCTCTCCATTCTCTGATCTATATTGTATTATTCTTAGCATTCTAAAAGCACTCAAAAGCATTCAATTATCGTTTGAATCTCCAAGCATATTTAACACACTTGTGATTCAACTCGATAATCCACTTCCAAATCTTTGCAAACATCAATATATATTTGAGGATAAGATTATAGGAAGGTTGTACTTAATCATTGACTAATCAGTGTTGAAGAAAGAACACATTCAAGGTCAAACTCTTGTAATCGTCTTGTGGGTAAGCTTGTAGCCCGTGAAATCAAGTGGGTAAGCTTGTAGCCCGTGAAATCAAGTGGGTAAACTTGTAGCCCGCAAATCAAGTAGTGTTGTGAACCTGTTCCTCCGGGTGAAGAGAGGGTGTTGTTTAGTGAAAAGCAGAAGAGGAGCTTCGGGACTGGACGTAGGACTGGAGGTCCGAACCAGTATAAAAATCCTGGTGTCGTTACTCTACTTTACTTTACTTTACTGCATTTATAATTATTTGTGATATATATTGTTTGCGAATATTTATTCGCATAACTATTGAATAGCTTAAGTTATCACATACATTCCACATAGCCATATTATAGATCCTGCACAAGTCGTACACACTCGGACTTTTCAATTGGTATCAGAGCCTGGTGTTCTAGAGATCGTAACAACATCCTAGAACAAATGGCAATAAAGAAATCTAGTCAAGGCATTAGAAAATGGAAGAGCAACAAAGCAGAATCAGGAGAGCAAGGAAACAAATGTCTCATGGCAAAAGTTAGATCACAATCGGTATGTACAGATTCTTTATATAAAAATCTTTTGTTAAACCATGAGAAATTATTAAAAGAATTTAAAACTTTGAGCAAACTCAATACTGTCATTATAGCTAAGTCAAAAATTTGCGAGCAAGAAAATTCCAAATTAAAAGAATATAACAATGTTCTTTTAAAGGAAATCGATCATTTGCAAAATAGACATAAATCTTTAGAAGATTCTTTAAATAATTCTAGTTCTTTAATTTCGTCTCTTGAAAAAGAGAATGGAGCTTTAACTGAAAAGAATTTAGAACTATCTAAAGAATGTGAGTTTTTAAAGGTGAATAATAATATTTTGCAAAATGAAATTTCTGACTCAAAAGAAAATTTTGAAAAGTTACAATCTTCTTTAGATAATTCAGAATCTCAAATTTTAGGTCTCAAAACTAAGAATGGTACTTTAAAAAGGAAAAATTCTGAATTAAATAAGGAAATTGATGATTTAAAGAATAACAGAATTTCTTTTGAAAATGTCAATAGCGACTTTGGAAATAAATTTGATAAATGTGCAAATAAGTTCGCAAAATTTAATAAAAGTCAAAATGATTTAAATATGATTTTATCTAGATCTCGACCTTTACATGACAAAAGTGGTTTAGGATATAATAAAACTAATCTTAGAAATAGTACTAGATATGCTTTCATGTACAATAAAAAATATTACTGCTAGTACTAATGCTCATCCTAGATCCAATTATTATAGAAATTCGAATACTTCTATGACTAGAGATCTGTATAATAGATCTAGAAGTATGAAAAGGAATATCAATAGAGATTACTTAAGTATTTGGGTTCCTGTAAGTTGGAAAAACAGAGAAAAATATATTAATGATTATTTTGATTCAGTAGTTAATATTGAAAATTTTATCTTTAAAGGTTCCATTAAACCCTCTTGGGTATGGTTACCTTCCATCTAACCCTTGGACTCAAACAAAGCAAGTGGGAACCAAAAGTATATATGTCATATTTTTTTTTCAGGTACACCACAACAAAGAGAAGGCTATTCGGTATCTCTAAATATCTTTGAAAATTTAGCTTATCAAAAAGCACATGTTTCAATATTTCATCGTCATCGTTTAATAAAATGATGTTTGAGTATTGATTTCATTCAAAATATAGCCGAAAAAACAGTTTTATACATATCCCATCGACCTAAAATAAAAAGCTGTCAACCTAAATAGATGAATTTCAAACCAGAGAGTTTTTAGGTCGACCGGTCCAAGAATATAGGTCGACCGGTTTTGATTTTCACAATCCAGAGAATTTTTCGGTCGACCGGTCAAAAAATTATGTCGACCGGTATCATATTTTTTTTGAAACAGAGAAATTTTAGGTCGACCTATATACATTTATAGGTTGACCGGTTTTTGTTTCAGCAAGAAAACAGTTGACCGGTTGAACATTTCGGTCGACCGCTTTGTACTATTTCTTTCATTTTCTCCAACCCGAAACTTTTTGGGTCGACCGCCTTGATTTTATAGGTCGACCGGTCTCTCTGAAAACTATTTTTTTTATTTTTTTATTTTTATAAAGACACGTCGTTTCAAATTCCAAACTCAAACACCATTTCTTATACTATTTTAAAATTATACTACTCTCGATTATCGAGGTTATTATGATATTTATTCTTTTTAATTGATGACAAAGGGGGAGAAATATTTTACATATACTATTTAAAATATATTTGCTTAATATGGTAAAAGTATATGTGTGCTAACATTTGTTAATGCATGAATCAAAAGGTAAGATTATTTACTAACAAATGTTGCAGAAATTCTGGGGGAGCTTTATATTCAAAGGGAGAAAATCCAAGGTGTTGTCATTAATCAAAAAGGGGGAGAATGTTGAGACACGAGAATTTCGATTGATAACAACAAAATAAAGATCAATGGAAATCATGACATGGAGCTAAGATTATGGATATATAGATGTTTAAAGGGAGACAGAGCTTATATACAGGGGGAGATAGCAATAAAGATTAAAATATCAAGTTGTATTGTCATCAATCAAAAAGGGGGAGAATGTTGAGTCAACGGTTTCAATGCTTATTTTGATTAATGACAAGAAGGAGCTTCATGATCGACAAAAAGAAGATTCAATGTTTTATAGGTTAGAAGATGGTTATTTAGAGTTATTTATGTTAAAATCTATCCTCAAATAATCATACTTCTTATTCTCTTCAAAAATATACATGAAAACTCATTTTTTATGTATGTTGACAAAAACCTGTCAACCTGTTAAAATTAACAGGTCAACGGCTTTTTAAACTTAACAGGTCAACCTGTTAAAATTTACAGGTCAACAAGTTTTTTGAAATAACGGTCAAAAACCTGTCAACCTATTAATTTTTCCTGTCGACCTATTTTTGAATTTCATGAAGAGTCATCTTTTTTCTTGAAAAGTTGCATCCATTTCTCTTCATTTAAATCATTTCTTTTGATTACAACTTTTCACCAACAATTGCAACTTCTCAATTACTATAAATACATCAGTTTTCAATCAATCAAATTACCGAATTTTCTCTCCATTCTCTGATCTATATTGTATTATTCTTAGCATTCTAAAAGCACTCAATAGCATTCAATTATCGTTTGAATCTCCAAGCATATTTAACACACTTGTGATTCAACTCGATAATCCACTTCAAAATCTTTGCCAACATCAATATATATTTGAGGATAAGATTAAAGGAAGGTTGTACTTAATCATTGACTAATCAGTGTTGAAGAAAGAACACATTCAAGGTCAAACTCTTGTAATCGTCTTGTGGGTAAGCTTGTAGCCCATGAAATCAAGTGGGTAAGCTTGTAGCCCGTGAAATCAAGTGGGTAAACTTGTAGCCCGCAAATCAAGTAGTGTTGTGAACCTGTTCCTCCGGGTGAAGAGAGGGTGTTGTTTAGTGAAAAGCCGAAGAGGAGCTTCGGGACTGGACGTAGGACTGGAGGTCCGAACCAGTATAAAAATCCTGGTGTCGTTACTCTACTTTACTTTACTTTACTGCATTTATAATTATTTGTGATATATATTGTTTGCGAATATTTATTCGCATAACTATTGAATAGATTAAGTTATCACATACATTCCGCATAGCCATATTATAGATCCTGCACAAGTCGTACACACTCAGACTTTTCAGATTACATAAATAATAAATTTAACATTCCTCCCTATGTTTGATCTGCATACTATACATCTGTGTGCTTGCAGTTTATACTAAATTTGCACTTTTCTAATCCATAGAAAAGTGTCGAACAAGTTTTTGGAGCCGTTGCCAGGGAGGCAACAATTAAAATTCATTATTTATTTAATTTCTGATTCGTGATAGTTTTTTTTCCTTTTGTTTTCTTTTGTATATGGAGAAAAGTTCTTGATTGGTTAGATTTGCTATTATTCATTGATACCGCAATCTTATAAACAAGAGAAATCGTATACTTAACAAATTTCCTTGATTTTATCTTCTTCTTTTTTCATTTATTTCTTTTTCCTTTTCAATTTTTTTCCTTTTATATTTTTTTCTTTCCCTCTTCTACTTTCAAAACAATTAAAAAAACTTGCATTTTTTTTATTGATTTATTTCCAATTAAAATTCCATTTCCTTTTCTACTAAGTCTACACTTTCTACCATCTTTCTTCTTTTACATTGTCTACAATTTGGCTTCTTCGCAACTGAAAAAAAGAGTTTCCCTTTTATAAATTTTTTCCTATCTTCACTTTCTTTCATGCTTTCGACGATTCTGAAAGAAAAAAAAGCAAGAAAAAGAGCAAAAACCCTTCTTCCATCTACATCATCATCCCACTTCCACAGTACCACCAGTCAATTATCTTCAAACAATAAAACCTACCATCAATTTCATAGCCATACACTATTGAACAAAGTTCATCACGCACCTGCTCATCTCGACCCCCCTAAAGCAATTGAACCCCATCGCACCCGGATCTCGTATCAAACTCCAACCACAAAGCCACCTTCATCTGAACAATATTGCTCCTCTCCTGTTTGCGCAAATTCACAATCATCCCACACCATCGATGCAAACCCCAAATCACAACCCAAACCATTTCAAAAATTCTCCAATCGAAATCCAATTCAGTCCCTACCCAATTCCTCACCTTTTCCGCTCCTGTAGACAGACATCACCACTATTGGTCAGACTATAAACATCACCAACCACCTGCTCATAAAACCCTCCACAGTCCATACAATCACGCATCATTCAGTTCTGACCAACAAACCGGTTCCCTGCATCAATTAACCCAGTTTGCACATCATCCCCCAACCCGATTCGAAAACTCCTTTCTACCCTCAATTCGAAAAATCCATCAACAAAAACCAGGTCTATTCGGGGTCCCAAAAAAAAAAACAAGAAGAAGAAGAAAAAGTTGATTGCATGAATTTTTTTTGGACAAGAAGAAAAAAGAAGTGAATATTTGTTCAGATTGTTCTTTTGGTTTTCACATGGCCTGATTATTTCATGGGTTTTGACTTTATTTATTTGGGAATAAGGGCGTGTTAAAGTAGAGAAACTGGGTGCAGTGGACCTTAATTGTTTTGGCGTGGGTTGTTTTGATTTGTTTCTTTTTAGCCAGTTTAGTCTTTGTTTTATGTTGAGTTTAATTTTTTTTAATCTAGTCATTTTTTTTTCCGAGTCAGTTTCTATTTCGTTTTAAATGTTTTATTTGCTTTCTTTTTCAAAAAAAAAGTTAAATCAATCAAAGGCCAAAGTAAATGAAGTTCAAGCAACCAGAAATTCAGAGGCAACTAGTTTGCCTACAGTGGAATTTGAAACGTGAGCACTGCTCAAATTTTTTGGACAGACAGCCATATCCCCACTGTAAAATTTTCTAAACTCTACAGGTGCTCTGCTACAAAGAAAAATATGTAGAAATTGCTTGTAAAAATATTTCTGTAGGGGCAGTGGCTTTCTTGTACAATTTTAATTTCTATATATATTATTGTCTGATTGTTGTTTTGGTTGCATACTGAAATAAATTTAATTACAAGCAAAGCCCCTAACGAACATAAGGTGAGGAAGTCATTACATTTCCTTGGCTCCAAAATAGTTAAATTCTGTCAATTGCATACTCCTTGGACTTAAATAAAATTTAATTAGACGTTGGCCTTAGGATCAAAACTCAAGTTCATTAGGGCAAACAAATTGGTTAAATATTTAGTTTTGAAAGTTTATTTTGCTTATTCTAGCAACTTAACTTTTCTAACCTATTTATTTAATTTGATTTGCAAAATATTTAACTATAAGAGTGTATTTTGTGAAATTGATTCTCTCAAGGGTTTGATCGCATATATATATTAGTTCAATTTATTGAACTTCTAGCAAAAGAGGTTGCATACTACCCGTAAAACATTGATCGTATCCCTTAGTATTTATACTATACGTGAACGACCATAAGACCCTCTTCCCTCTTCAAAATTGAGTACGTTATTTATTTTGAATAGGAGATAATTGTGTCAACCTTAAGTCCAGGATTTTCTTTGTTTGCATTTGACAACTATGAGTGAAAAAAGTGTCAGCCATCATAATTATCCTGGGGGTTCTCAAATAAATCAAAATTTTGATAATGAGATGGATTAAAATCGAATAAATCAAAATTTTCAAAATCTCAATGTCTGAATGGATAGAGCCTTATCTCTTCGAGATCGATGTTATCCAACTAGGACTGTTCAACCTTCTGTCATCGTGTTCCCACTAGCCGAAGGAAATAATTTTGAGCTTAAGCATTGATTTATTCAACGGGTACGTACCAAAATTTATTGGTCCTAAAAATGCTTACGAATTTTAAGTGAGTTTGAATTGTATGCATCCACAAAAAAATGCAGCAATTGTTTAAGAATCCATCAAGCTAAGGCTGATTCCATTCGCACTACTTGAAGCGCTAAACGATTGCAAAATTCTCTTCCTAAACATTCCATCAGAAGTTAGGATAAATTTGTCACTGTATTCTTGATAAAAAAAATTCCCTTTCTATAAAACAGTGAAAATCCAGACTGAAATAAATCAATTTTCTCAGAACGAAGGGAAACTTTTTCAAAATACTTTGAGAGATTCAACTAATTATTATATAGTTGTCCTCATCATGCAATTCCCAAACATCACTTATTTCAAATTGCATATGAAGGGATAAATTATCATACTAGACTCAACTAGAATCAATGCATAGAGGAGAATTTATGTCTAAAATAGCCGATAAGCTTGGGAATTCTTAGAGAATTATTCTGAAAAGGACATGCAATGGGAATCAATTCATGTTCCAGTCCGTATTTCTACTAAAGGAGTGCATGTCGTGGACCCAAATCACCTACCCTTAGGAAATCAAACTCCTCAAATCGGAGAAGGGCTACCCCACTATTAATCTCAAGACCAGGTCAAATAGCTCAAAACAGTCCAAACTCATCCACATATAACCCTAGCTCGAGGAATCATCCGAATTTTTCAAGGTCATCTCCTAATAATTCGGCGAACCCATCTCACATGCAACCCTTTATTACAAATCTGAATTACCAAGCGCCAATTCCCAATTCTCAAAAACTCTTAAGCTGCATCTCAATCCAAACAACCTATAGGCATCCTGACTTCAGTCTTCCACTCACTCTTCTCAGCCATCATAAGAAGTTTAGAGAAACAAATAAACTCTCAAGAGGCTAAACTTGAACAAATGATGAATATGATTAAGGAACTAATGAAAAATAATGAGAAGGGAAAATTACCTAGTCAACCCCAGGTGAATCCAAAATATAAATCTCGTACTGTAAATCCTTGCTAGGACGAAAACCATAATCCGATCAATGCTATCACCGCCCTTAGGTCTAGAAAGAGGATTGACAATAATGTTGGCAACCTTGACAAACCTTCTAATTCAGCCCAAATACAAAAGCTTGACGATCACTTGATGGCCACGAATGCCAGCTCTTCTGAACCCCCATCTTCTTCAACAATTGGCAATCCCAACATCACTTCTTCTAATGTCGGCAACCCCGACAATATCTCCTTCCTCTAATGTTGGCAATCCCAGCATCTCACCTTCTATTCTTGTACCTCCTTCACTTTCCACATCTAACCCTTCTTCTTCGAACGATCAAAATTTTGAAAGAGTCTATAAGCCAATAGCTCCTTATCCTCATAGACTTAACAATAAGAAGAAGGATGCAAATTTCGAAAAAATTCTTGAAATCTTCAAACAAGTTCATGTCAATATTTCACTCTTAGACACCATCTAACAAATTCCACAGTATTCCAAGTATCTCAAAGAGTTATGTACCTGAAAACGAGCCACTAATGTTCCTAAAATTGCATTTTTGACTGCGAATACTAGCTCTATTTTCTTGAATCCTTCACCAATCAAGTATGAGGACCCCGATTGCCCCCACAATCGATTGTAAAATAGGAAATACTCGCATCAGTCATTCCCTACTTGATCTTGGTGCTAGTGTCATCTTCTTCCTTATACTGTTTATCGTCAACTTAGATTAGGGGAGATTAAACCAACATACATCACTCTTCAGCTAGCTGATCGATCTGTCAAAAAGCCATGGCGAATGATCGAAGATGTCTTGATACAAATCGAACAGTTTTACTTCAATGTCGATTTCATAGTTCTAGAAACCAAGCCTGTCTCAAATCCCAATGTTCAAATCCCATTGATATTGGGATGCCCCTTTTTAGCAACCTCAAATGCTATCATAGATTGTAGGAACGGTCAACTTGAGTTTCTTTCAGGCACTTAACAATTGAGCTAACATATTTAATCTCAACAAGCAACCTAGGAATTTTAAGATTGATGAAATTGACATTATTCAAACCACAATTGATGAAACCTCTAATGACACTTCTAAAGCCTTGGAAATGTGTCTTGATCATTTCAACTCCAATTTTGATGAGCTGAATAAATTTCTGAACTAAATGAACTTCTTGACTCGAAACCCTCGTCACCTGAATCTAACCAAGGAATGTTGACCAATCTTAGCACACAAGAACATCCTAAGTTGGACCTCAGTCCCCTGCTATAAGACCTTACGCACACTTACTTGGACTCTACAGAAAAATTTCCCGTAATTTTGGCATTTGATCTTACCGAGGGCCAAGAAAAAAACCTTTGAAAATTTTACACAAAATTAGGGAGGCATTAGGATGGGATCATGATGAAATGAATCTAGAGAATGCCTTGAAGATCATCTTAGTTCTGTTTCATTGAGAGAAATTATGGTTCAACATTCAATTTTATGGGATTATGATAATCTTCATCTAAATTGTGTAAATCATTGGCACAACAAAATTTTCATGGGAAGGACTTTGATTTCAAAATTCATTGACATGCCTAGTGTACCTCACAAATCATATAATAAATCATCGTGCATTATTTTCGATAGAGGCAAGTGTGGGAAAAAAAATAAACATCATTATTCACCAAACATTCATCATCATCGTAGATTTCATTTTGGATTTGGTTTGCATACTCATATAGTAGTTAAACTGCATTTCATTCTACACATCATTTTGCATCTAATTCATGTTTGGGTACTTTCTTTAACATTTAGGAAACGTGTTTACTGTGTGGACACTGTTAAGATCAAGTGTGGGGGGAGTCTACATTGCATTCTTTTCATTTTTCTTTAATTTTTTCTTTCTTTTCATATAGGACCATCATGCATTTTAGATCATAGTAACATGCTATTTTTTTTGAAAAATGACTCATTTTAGATTGATACAACAAAATAAGTTAACAATTTTAGTCAATTGATAGTATTTCTTTCTCTCAACTAAGATCGAATAAGAAATATGACGAAAAGTTGAATTAAAAATGATTATAGTGTAACCGGTACATAGGGAGATTCTTAGGTGATGGCCATGAATTCTATTCTAAATTGTAGTCTTTGTTTAATGAGTGGAGGACTTAAAATACTTATATTGGCTTTTCAAATCTTCAAAACTAAGTTGTGCTAAGCTGAATTCACGCAACTTTTCTTCCTCTTATATTCAATAATAATAGTAATCCAAGGATTTCTAACATTTCTTGTAAATCTAGCATTGGTGTACAAACCTGCCAAGCTCTTTCCGACATCTTGTTGACAAATTCAGCGTCGGTATACATTGGTCTCATTTTATGAGTTGGACACCAAAGGATTATCGACATCTTGTTGATAAATTCAGCCTCGATCTGCACAATCTGCCAAGCTCTATCCTAACTCTCCATCAGTCCGTGAGGCAGTGCATGATCAGTATACCTTGGTCCTTTAAGTTAGGTGTATGTAATTAATCGTAAATTTTAATTTTTATAAAGATAGAGAATAAGCAGTGATGCCCAAACACTTCTTGGCCTTATTGATTTGACTAGCCATACATGAGGAAATAATAGCACCACTTTATAACTATGTCAAGCAAACTAAGAATTTATTTCATGGCTGCACCATGTTATCAACCGAACCAATCGGCCAAACTAGAGAGTTTAACATTGAAAACTTGAATTATGTTGAAAATTTGTGACAAGTTGAGGTATCTAAAATACAATTAACTAATTAAAAATTGTTAACTTACTTTGTTGTATCACTTTTCTGAAACTCGTGTTTTCATTTGCATATGTTCATTGCATTCACGTAGTTGCATTAGAAACACAACATATTGCTGGATTTTGTGGATAGTATCCGCTGAAAACTCTGACGAGACACCACTCGTCCTACTATAGACACCTAGAGGTTTAACGGCTTTTTGCATACGCTTAATACAATTGTGTTTCCTACGAAAGTGTTACCTACGTGGTTTAGTTTTCATACTTATTTTACTCGAGGACGAATAAAAGATAAGTGCGGGGGTATTTAATTAACATGTAAAAGTGCTTATTTTTACGCTCATATTTTATCTTAATTGTGAATAAATAAATATTACTTTAGGTATTTTTATGTGTTTTCACAGGTTGCTAAATAAATGTCTCCATCATTCAATTAAAGATCATTTGAATAGAAAATGCTACTTCTTGGAATCAACAAGTTTTAAGTCGCAAAGGAAGCTGTAGCACACTGGTAAAGGCCTATAAAGTTTGATGGAGTGTTCCGAATTCGATCCCTGTCAAGTCAAATTTTTATGATGAAAGGAACAGAATGCTTCACACCCAGCCTCCTGTGTTTTGAAGAATATATGGACTAAGCGATATATTACATATATAGTCATATTTATGCATGTGTGTGTGTGTGTATATATATAATGCACTTAATAAAGATTTTAGGAATTTGGCATATTCCTCTCGAAGAATTCAAATCAAATCAATTATATTTAATTGCCATGCAAAAAGAAAGTGAAGGCTTTGATTACATATCTCCAATTAAGCATATGCTCATATCCCCACTGACTGTGCCATACATCAAAAGGAATGCATTGAATACAAATCTTCAATTAAGCACTAAAAAAGGCATTGATTACAAAATTTCAATCAAGCACCATGAAAGGAATATTCCTTTATTTTTGGAAAGAAAATTTCCATATATTTTTCTTAGGCCTTATATTCACATAGAGACAAGATACTACATCCCCTATAAATACCCATTGTATTCGTTCTAAACTTCATTTCCTTTTTGTATTCTCTTCTTCTCCTTAAAGTCTTTTTTATTTTAGCTTATTTTTCTTTTCTTTCATAACAATATGTGTTTTCTACTCAATTAGTTTTAATAGAACACAAATTGTTATTTATTGCATATTAGCGATTGACCATTTGATTAGATTCGACGACAATTCTAATTTTAGTTTTCTGTTGTCATTTCTGTTTGCTGTTTCTTTTCCAGTAGTTTGTTCTTTTTGTCTTGATTGTTAAATTTAGTATAGATCCGATTAGATTCAAATCTATAATAAATTCAATATCATTATTTCAAATCATATCTCTAAATATTGTCTAATTCGCCAACGAGATTACATAAATAATAAATTTAAGATTCCTCCCTGTGTTCGACCTGCAAACTACACATTTATGCGCTTGCAGTTTATACTGAATTTGCACTTCTCTAATCCATAGAAAAGTGTCGAACACACAAGCATGAACTTGTTCAACTGATCTCTGAAAACCCCATTCTTAAGATCCATGAAATACGCTGGCATGTTAGTCAACCCAAATGGCATCACCAACCATTTGAAGAAACCGGATGGTGTCCTAAAAATAGTTTTTAGCACACTATCCTTTGCCACCCTCAATTGGTGGAATCCCATTGCCAAATCCATCTGAGTAAACACTTTAGCCTCGTGAAGCTGGTCAAACAAGTCATCTATCCTCGATAACGAATACTTGTTCATCTTGGTTAACTTGTTCAGCTCAAGATAATCCACACACAAACTCAAAGATCCATCTGCCCTGGTTGCAAACACAACTAGTGCACCCTGTTTGGAAACACTTCTCCGAATGAATCCTTTTCCTAAAAGGTCATGAACTTACACCTCTAACTCTTGATGTTTCTTAGGTGCCATCTGCCTAAGAAGCATAACAATAGGTCTAGCACCCTCGACCGAATTGATTCTAAACTCAATCTCGCGATGCGGCGGCAAACCTTTGACTTCTTCAAAGACATCCTCAAACTCACTAGCGATTAGCATAGATGAAAAGTATTCTTGTGGAATCACAAACGAATATAAAAATCTCATGATGACACCATTTTCAGGTTTACATCGAATCAAAACCCTTCGCCCTTGCACATCCCCAACTCTCACCTCAAGCTTCTCACAATTCACTCTTACCGCGTACCTCTTAATCTAATCCATACCCAAGATAATCCCAAACCCAGCAAAGTTCAAAACAAAGCAATCATGTACAAATGAGCAACGATGACTCGATAACACTCTACATGACAAAGCAAACGCTGGACGAACCCCCAACTAGATTAGTCACAACCAAAGGTCTATAACATATCCTGGGTTCCAATCCCAAGTGGCACACAAGCTCATTACAAATGAATGAATGCGATGCTCCAATATCAAACAACACTTGAACTGAAATATCTCAACGGAGCCCTTGAAGATGATGGCACAGCTTCCAAAGCATAAGCCTTCACAATCTGCTTCCCTTTCACTAGCTCCGGACAATCCTTCTTATCATGCCTAGGTTTTCCACACTTGAAGCACTTCTTCTCAGCTTTAGAATTATTGCATTCATTAGAAAAATAGTTTTTCTATTGGCAGTTATAGAAAACCACTGCACTTTTAGGTTTCTTCTTGACATCCTTTCCTTTCTGTTATTGCGGCTTCCTCTTCGTATTATTATTACCACCCTGCTATGGTTTTGGGACTTCCTTGGAAACAGCAACAACTTCTTTTTCTTTTGGAAACAAGATTTCATGTCTCATAGCTTTTCCACTATCTTGCCATACGAATCGTCAAGATGATCCACTAATGGTCTCCTAATATAGGTACCCAAATCCATAACAAACTTCTCGTTCTTCTGATAAGGAGAGTCAATATATGAACAGGCATACTTGGACAAGGCCTCAAAATCATAAACATATTCTAGCACTGGTCAACCATTCTGCTTTAGCTCCACAAACTTTTTGAACAAAACAGACTTCTGAGCTATAGAGATGAACTTTCTCTCAAACTTGACCTGGAATTACTCCCATGAAATCTCATCCATTGGAGTTTCCAATGTAATGGAGTTTCACCAATCCATGGCCCTACCTTGCATTTGTCTCAATGCAAGTTTCCTCTTTATTGCATCATCTATACCTAAGTCTCAAAAATTCTGTACACAAGCATATAACCATCTTTGAACCTCTTCACTCGGCTCCGTCCCCCTAAACGATTTTCCTCCTAGAGAGGTGAAGCCCTTGCTCAGCCTCAAAGTCCACGGCTCTAGGAACTTGCACTTAAACTACTACATCTACAACAGTTGTACCTGGAGGGGAGCCCTCCTCATGATCGTTGCCATCATGGCCTCAAACATAGCTGGGTAGTCTGGTGTACCGCCTTTTCCCCCTCCAGAAATAGTCTCCTCCCTAGCAGCGTGTCTCCATGATCGACGACTCATTCTAAATCTGTAATATAGAATGATTAGCCCATGAACGAGAAAAACAGCTAATGGAGTTCAAACGCTAATATACTATACACTCATATATATAGTATACATCCATCATAAATCTACAAATACGTCTCTCATACGTAATTACATCTTTGAACTTTGGCTAAAATCAATAACCAGAGCTCCGATACTAAATGTGACGACTGCCCATAATTACTGCACTAAACAAGAGGAATAATACGTTGAAAGGTGTGTCGAGCAGCTATAAACGATCATCAAGGTAACATAACACAATGTGAAGCCTGTCACATAACTCACAGCGTGTAACGGCCTGGGTTTCGTCCGACCCGATCGTTCGTTAGATCGACCAAGACCGTTCAAAACCCGAACACGTTAACTCTGGGAATACAACATATCAGAACAATAACAGCAGACTTTTATTAACATTACAATAATGTTACATCAGAGTACAAAATATCAGAGTACATCGAATAAAATTACAGCGGAAGATAAATTACAGTAAATTAATACAATACACAATGGAAGACTTCTATGCTCTGGACAAAACTTTAGGCTTTGATCCAGAATCCTGCTCAAGAGATAAATATCTGCAAAAAGCTACTCGACTGCCCGTGTGGAAAAGAGGGCAACCGAGTTTGCAAAGTGAAACAAACTACGAGTCAGTCATGGGACTGGTGTGAGATTTCTTAACTAATATGACTAATAGCAACAAGGCAAATCCAACTAACGCGGAACAAGTTTTATTCCAATGGATTGCCGGTGCATAAATTAAAGTAAATCGTTAAACAACGCAATGATTTTTAGAAAAATGAAACCATTATAAGACCCAAGTCCCATCACACAATGCAACGCAAACCGAAGGATAGAGTTTTACTTTATAATGGTCAAAAATGCTTGGTACGATAAAATGGATTTGATATTATTGTTAGTGTATAGATGTTTCAAAAACATTTCAATCATGATGTATCAATCATAGATGGCATAGTACCCCATCCTACTATGTCGCCATACCAGTTCTACAATCAAAACCGCATGGTATCGTATTAGAAATTGGGTTTCCATCATGAGTCAAGGCTAGGGAGGAGCTCCTTACCGATTTGAGACACTCTAGCTAATGTCTCAGGATTCCCCGCAGTGAACCCTTGGATCCTGCAGGGCCGGTCCGCACATACGATTTTGCGGATTAGTTATTCCTGAACACATGTTTTCCCAGTCCTGTAGAACCTAATATCCGAGGCGCCTCATTCCATCATCCACATAAGTAAAATGTCGGGCCGTGTAAAACCCAAACACCACTTCTAGCTAGAAAGAAACGTGCTGCTCTCCCTGCGTTCCCTTCTCCCGTTTTAGACTCCAACCGGGGTGTGAGGCTCGCGAAGCTACGTAATACACAAAGCTATGCTTATTCAAGCTGTGCTTTTATCGTCACCCCAAGGTTCTGCTTTTCAACAAGAAACCTTGATCATTGCATCTTGGTATGCCACACTGTCAATCCATATCATACTATTAATCCTTTGCCAAAATATACAAAAGGGTGTTAAGCAAGAGAATAAATTCTCCGCCACCAATCATTCATACATTCGGTAGAAAATCAATAAATACAATATAAAGGAGTACAATATCGGACACAAATTCCATTTATAAGCCCGTTCTAGGTCTGAACGAAACTATATCCGGTAGATCTCCAAGTACGTTTGGACAACTACCACCGAAACTCTTTTCAAGGTAGCAAATCAATCGAGGGCATCAGTAGCCGTCATCCATTCGATGTTGAAGATTACCGGTCTTCAATCACCATCTTCAACTCTTCGACTTAGGTCGACGTATAATCATTTGAAATGAGATTGAACTCGGACTTTTTAAATGATCCTCGCATATATATTTTTTAAAATCATTTCATATCGTTATTAGTATTTAATAACGATCTATCGCTATTTTTTTTAATTTATATAAAAATAGCTAAATTTAGTTTAACGACACTTCGGGTCAAGGGGCGACCCTGGCGTTGTTCTTACTCAAACTTGTTTTACACGTTCCTCTAAATCTAACCGTTGGATTTTAACATGATTCATATCGTTGGAAAGGTCTTCCCAAGGCAAACCTAACGGTTTCAGTTTTGGGAAAATCCGACGGTCAGATATTTTGGTATAATCAATTAAAGACACGATTCCAAGATGCGAACTACCACGCTCGGTTCGTTTAATTTTAATTTATATATATATATACATAATTGTATATAATTCCGTCATCCATTCCATTCACTATATTTTGCTAACGTCGAATATCCCTATTTGTATATATAATGTCGAGGTATAACATGACACACAATAATGCTTATTTTTATTTACATACACATCCTAAACATAACAATGTATATTTTCTTTTATCTTTCAAATTACACAAAATGTATATTTGGTTTCGTTATTCTTTCTAATGAAAATCCATTTATTAAAATATAAATTTCTAATCCTTTTATTTACATTGAAAAATATAATTTTCTATTCCTATTTTATTTACATTGAGAAATGTAAATTTTATTTCATTTTCTATTTACATTGGAAAATGTAAATTTTTATATTTCTCTAATTACATATAAAAATGTAACTTACTATTTTTTCTTCTATTTACAATGAAAAATGTAACTTTTTTTTACCGTCTTTAAAATGATGATAAAAATATATAATATTTATTCTATTCTTTTATCGCATCTAAAACGACGATAAAAATATACATTTCTTTTCTACTCTTTTTATCGCATCTAAAATGACGATAAAAATATACATTTAAATTCTATTATTATTATCGCATTAAAATTGTAAAGCTTTCTTTTTAATATAATCTACGTTAAAAATGTGACTTTTCCTTTTTAATCTAATTTACGTAAAAAGAATGTAAATAATTTTGCAATGTCAAAATCTAATCTTTTCATTACATTAATGTAATTTTATTACTTTAAATCTTAATTACATGAAAATGTAATTTTCTTATTTTAACTCTACTCTTTTTACTTACATCTAGGATGTAAACAAAAATTTAACTTTTTAATCTATTCATTTACTTACATCTAAAATGTAAATAAAAATATACTTTTTGTTTCTATGTTTTTACTTACATCTACAATGTAAATAAAATTGCATTTTTTAATCCAAGCTTTTATTCACATCTAAAATGTGAGTAAAAATGTACTTTATATCTTCATGTTTTTATTTGCAACTAACTTTTAAATAAAAATGTAACTTTATATATTCATGCGTCTATTTGCACCCAATTTACAAATAAAAATGTACTTCATTTTCTATGGGTTTTTATTTTCATATAAAAAAGGAAAATAAAATGTACTTCTTAAATTTCATGTCTTTTATTCACATTGTAAAATGAAATCTTTCATTTCACCTATAACTACATTGCAAAATGTAACTTTTATATTCTTTCTTTAATTACATTGCAAAATGTAATCTTTCCTAATGTAATCTTTTCTTCTCTTTTCTAATTTATGTTTACAATCACTTTATAAATTATAATTCTTTTTCTATGTTATATTTGCATCTAAAAAGAATAATTTCTATATTAACACTTTTCCACGTACTCTATTACCATATAAAAGAATAATTCCTATGTACCATTTTCTATGGATTCTAATGACATATAAAGGTATATTTTATAAGTATTTTTCTATAAACTCTAATGGCATATAAAAGTATATTCTATATGTTAACAATTTTCTATGCATTCTAATATTATAAAAATTAATATTTTTCTATGTTAACATTTACTATGCATTCTAATATTATAAAAATAATATTTTTCCATGTTAACAAATATCATATAAAGGAGTATTTTACATGTAAACATTCCTAACCTTTCATATTAACATAAAAAAAATATTTTTATGTTAAATCAATTCAAACATTTCAACAAAACAAATAAAAGAGATATATTTGCTTTGTTGTCAATCCTAACTCAACGAAACAAATAAAAAGTGATATTTTATCTACTCAACATTTTATAACTAAAATGTTATTTTTGTTCTCCCTAACATTTTATAACTAAAATGTTATTCTCCTCTATTTTAACATTTTATAACTAAAATGTCATTTTTATATTCATTGTAACATTTTATGTTTTAATTATTCAAGTTTGTCAAGAATGACCATTATATTTTGTCAATTCAAATTTGGCATAAATGACAATTATATTATGTCAACTCTAATTTAGCACACATGACAATTATAATTTGTCTCTTCTAATTAAACACATATTTATGATTTGTCAATTTTACTCCAACATACATGACATTTATAACTTATCAATTCTAATTAAACATACATGGCATATATGATTTATCCACTCTAATTAAATATACATGGAAAATTTACACTAATATAACATGTATAACATACTTGATGAACTTTATACTAATACAACATGTATAACATCAATGATAAATTTATGTTATGACATAATTTAGCTTCTAACATAATTGACAATTTTTTTGCTAACATAAATGACATATAAAAGTAAATTTTATATGTTCACCATTTTTTTTACACAATCAATACAAAAAGTGATGTGTTCCATATTGAATGGAACATTAAACTCAATCCAATAACATATAACAAACATGATAATTCTTTATCGAATCTGCAATTTTATTCCAATTCAATCATATAAACAAAGGTGATAATATTGGATTGATAATCCTATTCAATCCAATCAGGTGACAAAATAATAATATGTATTGGATTGACAAAATAATGTTAACATTGAATTAGCAATTTAATTCAATTCAACACAAATGATCAAAATAGTGTTTTTATATTGAATTGACAATTTAATTCAATTCAACAAAAAGTGACAAATTTTAATTTTATATTGAATTGATAAACCAAACCAATTCAATAAAAGTGACAAGTTATATTTTTATGTTGAACCGATTAGCTAAATCAATTCAATAAAATAAAAAGAATGAATCATAATATTTGGCTAAACACATATGGATCTATACTTATCCATCACAAACAACAGATCAAATCATACAAATTTCAGCCCAAACAGATCTAAATTATATACATCCAATCATCATATAGTAAATAAAATGATTGAATTGATTAATTATTTTTTTAACAAAAGAAATCTCACATCGAGTTTTGTTCTGACAAACATTGTAGAAAGCTCCAAATCCGTTCTGATCAATTCTATTGTATAGATCGCGTCACTGCGATTCCATCGCATCTGAAATCACTGCATTTCGTTTTCGTTTGCACGAGTTATAGAGATTTAAACATTGAATAAATTAAAAAGAGGATTATTAGTTTATTAATTAAGGCTTAACCATCTTCTAAATCCTTCATTCATCATCTTTCCTTACTGTGTTGTTTGAAACCCAATACCGTCATCCACGGTTACCTTTGCGCCGCCGCCACGGTGGTCAGAACCACCATCCATCGCCTTCACGTGAACCACCGCCCTTGGCTCCCTCTCCTTCCTTGATCACGCCAAACTCGCACCCCCTGGCCTACCAAATCAAGTGCGAACGGCCGCACTTTAGGGGAAAAAATCGAGCATCTCAGTCCATTACATCCCATCATCACCATATGATCTTGAAGCTCCCAGAAAACCGTTTGATTTTTGTGTAGATACCATGAATTAGTTCTAATTTGATGATGAGATTATAGGGATTTAATCTGGAATAGTGATGGCCATTGATCGGCCTAGGAGGCGGCTGTATATTGGATTAGGGTTAAGCGTATTTGTACGGTATATATATATATAGTATTTTCTATAATATTTTATTATTTAATTCCCTTAACTTGAAAAATAATTGTTCGTTGCTATCGACTCCAAATCGAACCCAACGAGTGTCGCCCCTAGCTAATAACCCCCGTTACGGACACAATGGAACATGTTTCGTAACCCAATTCAGCTGTTACGATAAGTTTTCCTTTAAATTAAATATAAATTATTTAATTATTTATTTTAATCGTACATTTTAATTTACTGGGGCTATATACTAACTCTAAAAGTTACAAAAAAAAATATAATTGGCTTTGTTATGACGATATGGTCCTAACAAAACTAATTTCGTCGAATTCTGAGACTGTTTGAAAAATGGCTATTTTCTAGTCGATTAAATTTGACCGAAACTGACAAAACACATTTTTTTCTCGCCACGCTCACATATTAATACGAAAAAATTATGAAAAATTAAACTTAGCAATAATTTGACATTCCAGATCCAACAAAAGTGGTTTCGTCGAAAACAGAGGTAGTTCGAAAAATGGCTATTTTTAATATTAAAATATATGTATAAATCCTATAGTGACTATTCTGAAATTTAAACTAGGCATAACCTTAGATTCCCGCTATGAAATTTCAATTTTTCAGATTCGTTAGAATGATATTTTTTAATAGATTCTAATATTTTTGGTTTCACTTAAATCCGTTAAATTTTGCATCCTGTACGGTCAATCAAAGTTCAAATTTGACTTTACAAACTACCGTGCTATATCTAACTCCTTTTATAATTAAAATTAAATTATTCATTCTAACTTCGATTTAAATAAATTTTTAATCATTATTATTTTAAATATCAAAACCCATAAAATAACTTAAAATAAATTTTTAAATTTACCCCAAAATCCAGGTTTGTTACAGTCTCCCCCACTTAAAAACTTTTCGACCTCGAAAAGGAACGAAGCTAAAAAGTTGTTTAATTAACTAACTCATCTTTCATTCTTTAATTCTTTTCTATAATTTTATTAGTTGAACTAATAATTACACTACACCACCATCAATCAATTAGTTGATTAGCTTTTAAAATATATAACTTTTATATATTCAAAAATCATATTTTCAAAGATCGGATTATATATAATCAAAATTACGTTAATTATAAACTAGGCACTCTCAACTCATTCTAGGGCATTACTAACCCCATCTCTAATGAGTTTTCTCATTCTAGGATACTGCTGATCCTATCTCTAATGAGTATTCTTATTAGATATTACTAATCCAATATCTGATGAGTCTTTTATTCAGTTCTAACGAGTTGTATCTCAAAGATTTGAGCTAACCAGAGCTCTGATACCAACTGTAATGGCCCGGGTTTCGTCCGACCTGATCGTTCGTTAGATCGACCAAGACCGTTCAAAACCCGAACACGTTAACTCTGGGAATACAACACATCATAACAATAATAACAGACTTTTATAAACATTAAAATAATGTTACATCGGAGTACAAAATATCAGAGTACATCGAATAAAATTACAGCGGAAGATAAATTACAGTAAATTAATACAATACACAGCGGAAGACTTCTATGCTCTGGACACAGCTTTAGGCTTTGATCCAGAATCCTGCTCAAGAGATAAATATCTGCAAAAAGCTACTCGACTGCCCGTGTGGAAAAGAGGGCACCCGAGTTTGCAAAGTGAAACAAACTACGAGTCAGTCATGGGACTGGTGTGAGAATTCTTAACTAATATAACTAATAGCAATATGGAAAATCCTAGGACCACGCCGCTAATGCGGAACGGGTTTTATTCCAATGGATTGCCGGTGCATAAATTAAAGTAAATCGTTAAACAACGCAATTCTTTTTAGAAAAACTAAACCATTATAAGACCCAAGTCCCATCACACAATGCAACGTAAACCGGAGGATAGAGTTTTACCTTATAATGGTCAAAATTTCTTGGTACGATAAAACGGATTTGATATTATTGTTAGTGTATAGATGTTTCAAAAACATTTCAATCATAATGTGTCAATCACAGACGGCATAGTACCCCATCCTACTATGCCGCCATACTAGTTCTATAATCAAAACCGTATGGTATCGTATTAGAAATTGGGTTTCCATCATGAGTCAAGGCTAGGGAGGAGCTCCTTACCGATTCGAGACACTCTAGCTAATGTCTCAGGATTCCCCGCAGTGAACCCTTGGATCCTGCAGGGCCGGTCCGCACATACGATTTTGCGTATTAGTTATTCTTGAACACATTTCCCAGTCCTATAGAACCTAATATCTGAGGCGCCTCATTCCATCATCCATATAAGTAAAATGCCGAGCCGTGTAAAACCCAAACACCACTTCTAGCTAGAAAGAAATGTGCTTCTCTCCCTGCGTTCCCTTCTCCCGTTTTAGACTCCAACCGGGGTGTGAGGCTCGCGAAGCTACGTAATACACAAAGCTATGCTTATTCAAGCTGTGCTTTGATCGTCACCCCAAGGTTCTGCTTTTCAACAAAAAACCTTGATCATTGCATCTTGGTATGCAACACTGTCAATCCATATCATACTATTAATCCTTTGCCAAGATATACAAAAGGGTGTTAAGCAAGAGAAAAATTCTCCGCCACCAATCATTCATACATTCGGCAGAAAATCAATAAATACAATATAAAGGAGTACAATGTCGGACACACATTCCATTTATAAGCCCGTTCTGGGTCTGAACGAAACTATATCCGGTAGATCTCCAAGTACGTTTGGACAACTACCACCGAAACCCCTTTCAAGGTAGCAAATCAATCAAGGGCATCAGTAGCCGTAATCCATTCGATGTCGAAGATTACCAGTCTTCAATCACCGTCTTCAACTCTTCGACTTAGGTCGACGTATAATCATTTGAAATGAGGTTGAACTAGGACTTTTCAAATGATCCTCACATATATATAATTTAAAATCATTTCATATCGTTATTAGTATTTAATAACGATCTAATGCTATTTTTTATATATAAAATAGCTAAATTTAATTTACCGACACTTCGGGTCAATGGGCAACCCTGGCGCTGTTTTTTTTTACTCAAATTTGTTTTACACGTTCCTCTAAATCTAACCGTTGGATTTTAACATAATTCATATCGTTGGAAAGGTCTTCCCAAGGCGAACCTAATGGTTTCAGTTTTGGGAAAATCCGACGGTCGGATATTTTGGAATAATCAATTAAAGACACGATTCCAAGACGCGAACTACCACTATCGGTTCGTTTGATTTTAATTTCTATATATATATATATATATATATATATATAATTCCGTCATCCATTCCATTCACTATATTTTGCTAACATCGAATATCCCTATTTGTATATATAATGTCGAGGTATACCATGACAAACAATAATGCTTATTTTTATTTTAATTTACATACACATCCTAAACATAACAATGTATATATTCTTTTATCTTTCAAATTACACAAAATGTATATTTGGTTTCATTATTCTTTCTAATGAATATCCATTCATTAAAATATAAATTTCTAATCTTTTTATTTACATTGAAAAATGTAATTTTCTATTCCTATTTTATTTACATTGAGAAATGTAAACTTTTATTTCATTTTCTATTTACATTGGAAAATGTAAATTTCTATATTTCTCTAATTACATATAAAAATGTAACTTACTATTTTTTCTTCAATTTACATCAAAAAATGTAACTTCTTTTTACCATCTCTAAAATGACGATAAAAATATATATTATTTATTCTATTCTTTTATCGCATCTAAAATGACGATAAAAATATACATTTCATTCAACTCTTTTTACCGCATCTAAAATGACGATAAAAATATACATTTTAATTCTATTATTATTATCGCATTAAAATTGTAAAGTTTTCTTTTTAATATAATCTGCATTAAAAATGTGACTTTTCCTTTTCAATCTAATTTACTTAAAAAGAATGTAAATAATTTTGCAATGTCAAAATCTAATCTTTTCATTACATAAAAATGTAATTTTCTTACATTAAATTTTAATTACATGAAAATGTATTTTTCTTATTTTAAATCTACTCTTTTTACTTACATCTAGGATGTAAACAAAAATATAACTTTTTAATCTATTCATTTACTTACATCTAAAATGTAAATAAAAATATACCTTTTGTTTCTATGTTTTTACTTACATTTACAATGTAAATAAAATTGCACTTTTTAATCCGAGCTTTTATTCACGTCTATAATGTGAGTAATAATGTACTTTATATCTTCATGTTTTTATTTGCAACTAACTTTTAAATAAAAATGTAACTTTATATATTCATGTGTTTATTTGCAGCTAATTTACAAATAAAAATGTACTTCATTTTCTATGGGTTTTTATTTGCATATAAAAAGGCAAATAAAATGTACTTTTTAAATTTCATGTCTTTTATTCACATTGTAAAATGAAATCTTTCATTTCACCTATAACTACATTGCAAAATGTAACTTTTATATTCTTTATTTAATTATATTGCAAAATGTAATCTTTTCTTCTCTTTTCTAATTTATGTTTACAATCACTTTAAAAAGTATAATTCTTTTTCTATGTTATATTTGCATCTAAAAAGAATAATTTCTATATTAACACTTTTCCACGTACTCTATTACCATATAAAAGAATAATTCCTATGTACCATTTTCTATGGATTCTAATGACATATAAAGGTATATTTTATAAGTTATCATTTTTCTATAAACTCTAATGGCATATAAAAGTATATTCTATATGTTAAAAAATTTCTATGCATTCTAATATTATAAAAATTAATATTTTTCTATGTTAACATTTACTATGCATTCTAATATTATAAAAATAATATTTTTCCATGTTAACAAATATAATATATAGGAGTATTTTACATGTAAACATTCCAAACCTTTCATATTAACATAAAAAATATATTTTTATGTTAAATCAATTCAAACATTTCAACAAAACAAATAAAAGAGATATATTTGCTTTGTTGTCAATCCTAACTCAACGAAACAAATAAAAAGTGATATTTTATCTACTCAACATTTTATAACTAAAATGTTATTTTTGTTCTCCCTAACATTTTATAACTAAAATGTTATTCTCCTCTATTTTAACATTTTATAACTAAAATGTCATTTTTATATTCATTGTAACATTTTATGTTTTAATTATTCAAGTTTGTCAAGAATGACCATTATATTTTGTCAATTCAAATTTGGCATAAATGACAATTATATTATGTCAACTCTAATTTAGCACACATGACAATTATAATTTGTCTCTTCTAATTAAACACATATTTATGATTTGTCAATTCTACTCCAACATACATGACATTTATAACTTATCAATTCTAATTAAACGTACATGGCATATATGATTTATCCACTCTAATTAAATATACATGGCAAATTTACACTAATATAACAGTTATAACATACTTGATGAACTTTATACTAATACAACATGTATAACATCAATGATAAATTTATGTTATGACATAATTTAGCTTCTAACATAATTGACCAATTTTGTGCTAACATAAATGACATATAAAAGTAAATTTTATATGTTCACCTTTTTTTTACACAATCAATACAAAAAGTGATGTATTCCATATTGAATGGAACATTAAACTCAATCCAATAACATATAACAAACATGATAATTCTTTATTGAATCAGCAATTTTATTCCAATTCAATCATATAAACAAAGGTGATAATATTGGATTGACAATCCTATTCAATCCAATCAGGTGACGAAATAATATTTTGTATTGGATTGACAAAATAATGTTCAACTTTGAATTGGCAGTTTAATTCAATTCAACACAAATAGTCAAAATAGTGTTTTTATATTGAATTGACAATTTAATTTAATTCAACAAAAAGTGACAAATTTTAATTTTATATTGAATTGATAAACCAAATCAATTCAATAAAAGTGACAAATTATATTTTTATGTTTAATTGATTAGCTAAATCAATTCAATAAAATAAAAAGAATGAATCATAATATTTGGCTAAACACATAAGGATCTATACTTGTCCATCACAAACAACAGATCAAACATCATACAAATTTCAGCACAAACAGATCTAAATTATATACATCCAATCATCATATAGTAAATAAAATGATTGAATTGATTAATTATTATTTTTTAACAAAAGAAATCTCACATCGAGTTTTGTTCTGACAAAAATATTAGAAAGCTCCAAATCTGTTCTGATCAATTCTGTTGTATAGATCGCATCACTGCGATTCCATCGCATCTGAAATCACTGCATTTCGTTTTCGTTTGCACCAGTTATAGAGATTTAAACATTGAATAATTTATAAAGAGGATTATTAGTTTATTAATTAAGGCTTAACCTTCTTCTAAATCCTTCCTTCATCATCTTTCCTTACTGTGTTGTTCGAAACCCAATACCGTCATCTAGGGTCACCCTTGCGCCGCCGCCACGGTGGTCAGAACCACCATCCATTGCCGTCACGTGAACCACCGCCCTTGACTCCCTCTCCTACCTTGATCATGCCAAAATCGCACCCCCCTGGCCTACCAAATCAAGTGCGAACGGAAGCACTTTAGGGGCAAAAATCGAGCACCTCAGTCCACTACAACCCATCATCACCATATGATCTTGAAGCTCCTAGAAAACCGTTTGATTTTTGTGTAGATACCATGAATTAGTTCTAATTTGATGATGAGATTTTAGGGATTTAATTTG
The DNA here is from genome assembly GCA_030737875.1 of Allium sativum. Lineage (NCBI taxonomy): Eukaryota > Viridiplantae > Streptophyta > Magnoliopsida > Asparagales > Amaryllidaceae > Allium > Allium sativum. The sequence continues at coordinate 301,085,031 of CM060922.1, forward strand.
GAATAGAGACGGCCATTGATCGACCTAGGAGTTGGATTTGTGTTAAGCGTATTAGTACGGTATATATATATATATATAGTATTTTCTATAATATTTTATTATTTAATTCCCTTAACTTGAAAAATAATTGTTCGTTGCAATCGACTCCAAATCGAACCCAATGAGTGTCTCCCCTAGCTAATAACCCCCGTTTCGGACACAGTGGAACATGTTTCGTAACCCAATTCAGCTGTTACGATAAGTTTTTCTTTAAATTAAAATATAAATTATTTAATTATTTAATTTAATCGTACATTTTAATTTACCGGGGCCACATACTAACTCTAAAAATTAAAAAAAAATTGGCTTTGTTATGACGATACGGTCCTAACAAAACTAATTTCGTCGAATTCTGAGAATGTTTGAAAAATGGCTATTTTCTAGTCGATTAAATATGACCAAAACTGACAAAACACATTTTCTTTCGCCACGCTCACATATTAATTCGAAAAAATTATGAAAAATTAAACTTAGCAATAATTTGACATTGCGGATCCAACAAAAGTGGTTTCATCGAAAACAGAGGTCGTTCGAAAAATGGCTATTTTTAATATTAAAATATATGTATAAATCCTACAGCGACTATTCTGAAATTTAAACTGGGCATAACTTTTGATTCCCGCTATGAAATTTCAATTTTTCAGATTCGACAGAAAGATATTTTTAAATAGATTCAAATATTTTTGGTTTCACTAAAATCCGTTAAATTTTGCATCCTATACGGTCAGTCAAAGTTCAAGTTTGTCTTTTCAAACTACCGCGCTATTTCTAACTCCTTTTATAATTAAAATTAAATTATTCATCCTAACATCAATTTAAATAAATTTTTAATCATTATTATTTTAAATAAATTATTTTAAATATCAAAACCCATTAAAATAACTTAAAATAAATTTTCAAATTTACCCCAAAATTCAGGGTTGTTACACAGCGCAAGGATAAAATATAATAGAACATATACAACGGGCTATAACAGTGAAGCATATTTGAGCAGAAACTTGAACTTTCATAACAACTAGAAAGAATATCCATACATCTTTGGATTATGACATAAGTGTCTGTACGAATTCGCCTCACTACAACACTCAGAGTCAAACATCAAACAACGGAAAACAAGTACTAGATGGTAGAAAACCAATATGCTAGCCTCCTACTAGCCACTGCACAACAACATCGTCCTCATTAAGATCAATCACCCTTAACCTGCTACTCAGTCTGCCCATCCAAAACTGGATGAAGAGCCCAAGCTAATAAAAGGAAACATAAAACCTTAAATCAAACAATAGTCTTAATGAGTGATAAAACAACCATCTAACAGCATCAACAGTGTATATGAGTATAAGTAGACTAACCTACCAATCTATTAAAATACCAGAGAAGAACCCAAACCCATCTTCCCCACATCTGACAGTGATAACTTTTACAAATGAGCATTTGTAATCAACAATACATTCATGATAATCAGGAGTAACCAAACAATAGTAATCATAGCAACGAGTTATATCTCATGCAAACCACCCTAATCGAGATCAACATCCCTCAAGAATAATCCCCGAAGGCCTAAGCCAACATCAGATAAGCACCCAAGAAACATCTCCTTTGATGTAAGACAACTTACGTGAGACGGTACAAGCAAAACAACCAACAATCACGACTCTGGCTCTAACACCCCATAAAATTTATAAGTGTTAATAACAATAAAAAATAAAAAATAAGCAATTAAATAATATGGCTGAATATGAGATTTTGCAGCTTTAGCAATTCGTCTATGAAATTCTTTTATTTGAATTCATGGCGAACCTCTACATCGTTTTCATGTATAATATGTTGAAAACAGTCAATGTATGAAGAAGTTATGAACATATGAAATTTGACCGCAAATGCAGGATATATATATGTGTATATATATATATAATTAAAAGGATAATATATATATATATATATATGTGTTCAAATTATAAATTAAAATAAAGAGGGAGATTCGAATTTTAAATTAAAGACAAGATTAGGGGACAAAGTACATTGCATATATGGAATAAGATTAAGAAAATAAGGAACGTATTAAATAAGAATTAACACCTCATCAACATAGCCCAATAAAGCTACGTGGTTAGGGTTTTCTTTTTTGAGGGATATATAAAAATAGAAGGCTTGGATTAATTTTAATTAATCCAACAGTCTATGATCACACGGGCAACTATATATAGCCCCTCCTAATTCACTGAAACCCTAATCACTCTCCACACCTGCCTCAATGCTACCTCTCCGCCATTGCTAAATTCCAGAGAAAAATAAAATAATAGGGTAAAGGTTTTCTTCTATTTCCCTAACTCTATTCTTAATCTCTCTCTGTTCTGCTTCATATATGTTTAATATTATGGAATTTGGCATAAACATATATGTATAAGATTCTAATGCATATCACTTATATGTATATAATTTAGAGGATTATTGGAGCATGCTTGAATGAAAAGAGAATTAGTGCAGATCTAGATCTACCACAGATTTCACTCTATTCCGCCTAGATCTGTGAGTGGAATCTAGTTTACTTAAGGCATATTCATGTTTTTAATAGATTGTCATGTTAATAGATATGCCTAGAAGGATTTGGGAAGTTCGAAAACATAAACATTAAAACCTCCAAATCCTCTATCTTATAATTGCATATTAATTGTCATGATTAATTGGGTTTTGTGGATTTTTGGTTTCAATATTGGATTAAAGATGAGATTGGGGTGTTGCTGCTATTATTTATATTTTTTGTAATTCACCTTTATTGTCATTTAATTTAGCCTAAAAAGGTTTGGATTTGATTGTTTCATGATTTGAATTGGGTTTGGATCATATTTTGGATCAAAACACATTCACAACTGAAATTGGTCAAATGTAAACATTTCTATGTGTACAACACCAAAAAGGGGTGAATTGGATAAAATATGAATTATAAACATATACGAGTAAGTATAAGTAATACTCTATTTTTAATTTAGTATTGAAATCATTTCTACGCCTAGGATGCAAGTTGAAATTTTGTATATGTATGTTTTTCCGTCCACTGCTATTTGTTATCTTATCATTATGTTATCAGCTTATGTTGTAGCGGTAAAAGTATGGAAAACCTAACTTGTATGCCTTGATTTGGATAAAAATTGACAACTGCCACCTCGTTAGAACATATATTTAGGCGTTATTATTATTATTATTATTATACTTATATAAACGCAACTAATGTAATTAACGTTTTATTAGCGTAATAAATGCAGTTTAGGTAAGAATTCGAATTTGAGATGTCCTCATAATAAATATATGTTTGATTGCTTGTGTGTATGTATATAGAATGACTTTAAATATATACAAATAGTGACACATAAACACGAGGTTAGTTGCCATTTGTGGTAGAAGTCTGCCCGGAACCGACCGACAAATCCAACAACCACAGGTGGGTCCAACTAATGTGAGATGTCTAGATGCCATGGGCCATTCAAAAACTTAGTACACTAGACACGAGGTTAAACCATTTTCTAGTAGAAGTCTGCCCGGAACCGACCGGCATATCCACCATCTACAGGTGTATGGTTTAATGTGAGAGGTCTAGTGTGTATATGTATAACTACATATAAGTCTATTGTGTGAAAATAGGCAGGCTTACTACGCCTTGAGAAGGTCTTAAATGGCTGACTTGATTTTTTATCTAGTTTAGGTCTTAAGTGGTTAGGACTCAGATCCCTCAGATGGTTTATTCCTTAGAGTGGAACCGAAGTCATGAGACCCACCTTACAATATTTGAAGTAGGTCTTTGGGTCCACCTTCTCCAAAAGTGGCTAGGCATAAAACGGTAACGGAGTAGGGTAGTTCACTCGGATATCCACTTCCTCTAGAAGCTTGAAAGGGCTCAACTAGCGACAGATTGGTAAATTGAAAGATATGTGTCCATTACATGCTCAGCAACTGTCTAAGGGAAGTCTTAAGTGACATAGGTGTCCTACCGGGTAATATCAGTTAAGCAGCAACGTTCGCAATACTACTTCTCATATTACAAATGAGAGAATCAACTTAAGAACTTTAATGTATGAGGACGAGGTCTTAAAGGGCTAGGGGTCCGCCTCAGGTTATAAGAGATCGTAAGAATCCACCTTTATTAGGGCCATAAGTGACCAAGACTGCAATCTCGTTGGGCTTTACCCTAAAAACACTAATGGGCGATTGACTTGGATATCCACCCCATTGGTTAGAAACTTGGTGTTTGTTGTGTGCTGTGTAGACATACCGAAGTGATGATTGAAGCTGATGAAGAATTTAAAAAGTTGTTATCATATTATTAGTAGTTATTGCTTTATTTCTTTTGGAAACTTATGAGAATGAACTATTTGGTGTACCCATTGAACAGATGTAACTATGACTGTTGAATTTCTGTGGTTTTGAAATAAATGGTACATCTTATTTTTGGTATTATATTTTCTCTTTCCGTTGTGTGAAATTTCCATTCGAAGTATCTATATATGTATTTATTCAGTGCAAATGTAATCCGTACAGGAACCAACGACCCATTTAGAATGGCCCTAAGTTTCAGTGGGCCTTTTCTAGGTAGAAATTTAGGCCCATTCCGGGCGGGTTGTTACATTTGGTATCAGGGCATAGGTTACCCGATTATAGGGAAATATATACGTATGAGAGGCATTCTTGTTATTTTGAAAAGGGATTTTCAAAAGTTTTACTATATATATAAGTATATATAGTTTTTCAAAGTATGCATATCTTTAGAAAGGAGCATCTGTAAGTCTTTTTAGGGAATTTTGGCATTACATTCTAGAAATAGTCTAGAGGCCATATAGTAATATAGCAATCTTCTTGCAATTTAGAGACCACTGAGCATTGGATGGTTATAGGATTTGAAATATGGAAAGGATTGAAACCTCCTTATTCATTAAGCGATAAATGGAAGTTAATTGGATGAATTATCTATCATGGTAGAGAAAAAGCTTAAATAAGTGTCCATGATGTGAACAATTAATATGGACCAATTTGAGAAATATGTCCGGTTTTGACTAAGTGACATCTTTGAAAAAATTGAGCTATGAATGTCTAAGCTTTCAAAGGAACGTTAAATGGCAGAAAGGAAAGTATTAATGGATTATTTAAGACCATTTATAGGTATGACTATTGGATGAGATGTTAAAAATGTCAATAAGAATAAGTTATATTTAAAAAGGTTTGAATGGACATAATGGACATATATTAGGAATGTGTAGGAATGAAAAAAAAGAATACAGAAGAAAAAGGGTTGAGATGAGATATAGGATTCAATAAATAAAGATATCACCTTTGTTGAAAACATTGTAGGTGCAGTAGGAAAACTAAAAAAAAGATAAGCATGTTTTCCTAATTGACAAGAAAATGTATAATTTACAAATATGATTTTCGACATACCATCAATTTGTTTTGAAAAATAGAAATTTTAGGAAATATACTTTCGTAGAATAGCATGTTAGAAAATTTAGATAAAAGACCAAGAATATTTGGAAACCCATCAAAATGATTTTTGACATATTACAAAAAGTTATTTGAAAGAAGAATTTCTGAATAACTATTAACCTTTTGTATATGGACTAGAATTACATAATAATTCCAACTGAGAAAAAAACTTTTGGAGTTATAAATGTTCATTTGTTCTTCAATTAGACAAATAATAAATTTGAGTTTTAGCACAAAAAAAAATGAAAAGGTTAACTGTAGATGTTTGCGAATAAGAGCTTTAATGGAAAAAGGAAATTAAAGCAACAATCACTAAATAATTCAAATAGTTAATTTGAATTTCCATGCTCTTGATGAATTGAACTTTTTAAAATTTAGAATTGAAAATGTCCTTTTCTTGATGGTGATAGTAAATTGGCGTTTAAAAAGAAAAATAAGAAGAGAAAGAAGGCAAGACATAACAACTTGAAAAAACAAACGTCATTAACATACCCAACTAGAAGAGAGAAGATAGCAAATTTATTAAAAATTTAGAAGAGTTGAAATGATATAACCATTATAAAATAAGGAGCATGCGAGAAGACAAGAGTGCTAAGGGGTAATATTAAGGATGAAAGATTATTCCAAGTCAGTTGTTTAGTAAATTGGAATGTATTTATGAACATTCAATCTATTTTTTGAGAAATCCCTGCATTCTGCAAATTAAAATTAATGAATGGTTATGTTCATTAAGGAATTTCAAAGTTTTTATATATATATGTATGTATATATATAAATGAGAGTCAAGGGAGAACTTGTCCATGGCGACAGGCGTTATCGCCTGCTTTCGTTCATGCATGGGTTTCTCCAAATCTGTTTTCTATTAGATTTTCATCTATTTTCTATCTGATTTCCATCTGTTTTCTATCTGATTTCCATTCCGATAACCATCAACGAAATTCTATTTCGTTGATAAGCTATATTTTCAAATTTTCAGCAAAACCTAGATCTCGTTGATAAGTTCAGATCTATTAATCCTCCTTTCCACATGCCAGCTCGATGTCCATCTACCTCAATCTTCAGATCTGATTAGTTTGACTACGGATTATCAAGACACTGTTAACTTGGGATTCGGCACGGCCGGCATAACTGATTAGCTTAAGTTCTGAGTTATCTAACCGATCTTCCACTGTTATGCGTGATCGAATTCTGTTTTGTTTGGGGTAAGATACTTTGGTTATGGTATTGGGTTAATGGATTCTAAGATTTTTGCTCTTCGTTCTGTTTATGAAAGTTATATTCAGTGCTTTGATTTGGGATAGAGTTTTGGTTTTATCCCTTTCGCTACAGATCTCGCAAATCATTTAATAAACATCAGCGATAACTGCAATTCAAAATCAGATCCGACAATCGCTTCAATATCCGATACGGCATCGCCGTTTTGCGATAGGCTTTGGGATTCTTACCCCCTGTAATTTTCCAGATCCATAGTTTAGATTTGGATGGTTCTTACTTCGGGGGTTAATTTTTGCGCTTACGATTCCTGTTGACGTTGGTGATGAATTAGCTCAGTTGATTCAATGCTTTCCTGGGTTTTGATAACTAAGATCTGACTTAGTTTGTTTTGGATATTATTGGGGAAGTGGTGATTAACGGGCTTTTAAATCTGTAATTTCTTTGAAGATTGTCTTGCCTTGGACTACGTTTTTATTGAACTGTTCTTAGTAGAATGGTGGTTTGGGAAGTTCTTTACAGTTTTATTGAAATGAGTCACTTATTTAGTCGAATGATCTGCTTGTTGGTTGTCGTACTCATGTAGTGTGGGTTTTGCAGGAAAGATAATTGTGTCTGCTTCAGTTTAAATCAAATGCAGATTATAAATTCCTACTTTTCGATGGTTGTACCCCAGGATAATTTCCTTTCTACTATTTGTTTCATGTTTATGAGTTCGAATAGTAGCAGATGGAATTTGTTTTGAGAATCATGATTTCTTGCATTTATCTGGCACTCACTCCAAGAACCCAGTTCCTATATCCGAGATTTTAATGGCATTTTTGACAGAGTGGCTACTCATTAAAAGGAATTCCTCTGTGCATGCCTTTTTTAGTTGTTAAGCTTAACATAGTGGCAACAATCACTTCTACTGTTTTCTTAAAGATGCAAATGCGTACAAATATTGAAGAAGATGGTGCTATTTTTCTTGGAGCATTAATATATGGTATAATCGCCACCATGTTCAATGGCTTCACAGAACATGCATTCTCCATGTTCAGGCTCCCGATATTCTTCAAGCAGAGTGATTTTCTTTTCTACCCAGCATGGGTTTTTACTCTACCAAATATACTGGTGAAAATCCCTGTTAGTATTTTAGAGTTGTTCTTATGGGTTTTTACTACTCCATTGGACTGGCACTTGAAGTTAGCAGGTTACCTCAAAAAAGGATCAAGAATAATATTGGCAAAGTGAACACAATCTTATCATTTTTTATCTATTTCGGAATTAGCCAGTCGGTTTAAAAAATACCACATTGGCCTTGCTCTTGAGAATGAACTCTCACTTACATTTGATAAAATGAAGAGTAATGAGGCAGCTCCGACCAGTTCCTGCTCTTGAATTTATTGAAATTTGCACATGGGTTTATTTAATTAATGTTGGGCCTAAGATGATTCATAAAGTTGTGAATCATCAACCAGACTTATCGCTTAGTACTGTCTTCTGGGATTTAGGTGAAGTTATATATGTGTAAGGGCTGATGAAGATGCTGGGTTTGGATGAAATGGGTTGATTTGTTTTAGAGACCTGTAATGGAGTTGAAGGGTTGCTTAATATTGTTTTCAATTCAGAGGTTTATCTAGGATGGCCAGTTTGTTTTAGCTCGTGTGAGGAGGCTTTGGCGGTGGGAACAAGGCCTCATCATAGGCTGAATTATATTAATTAGGTGTTATTTGTTTGTATTTTCGGTTTTTCTTTTTGCATTTGATTTGTAATGGTTACTAACCTTTTCTCTTATACGTTTTGTTTTTAATAGAAATAAAGTGAACCAATTTTCAAAAAAAATATATATAAATGAGAGTCATTCATTAAAGACTAAACGTTTAGTACATGTATAAAAGATGATTGTTTGAATAGGAAAAAATACTTTATTCTTAATGAAGGAATTTTGGGCATGTGGTAAACGTTTGTGAAACACTAAAGCTGAAATATGCATTTGGAACATTTTACTAAATATAAAAAGATCACTTATCTTTATTGGGTAATGTTTCAAAAGTGTTTTAAAATATGATAATGAATGTCAATTAGACATTTTTAGGAAATTTAATATCACAATTAAGTTTTTGACATTCAATTAAGGTTTTGTTTTTAAAGTAGTTTTTTTTGCATGCAAAACTTCAAACGTTTATCATAGGCATGCAACATAATGGTAAATTTAAAAAAATTTAAAATAGGAGCACTGAAATTCTTATTGCAACATTTTTGATATCTTTGAAAAAAAACATAGAATTATATTTTAAAGGTGGAAATTCAGACTTTTTACGCTACAAAATTTAAAAACGCAATTAATGTAAATTTTTGGAAACCTTATTAAATTATTGTCACAATAGGGTATAGATATACATGCATGCAAATGACAATAACATGACGACTAAATATTACTAAATGTCACTGAGAATGATGTTGTTACATAAGAAATAGATGACTATACAATTAAATTTGAAGAATTAGTAGATTTTAAAGATTTGGTTGTAAACAATATTGCCCATGATAGTTAGTCAGGAATTAATGCATTAATAACCATGTCTAACGGTTAGTAATATATACAAATATAAAGATTAAGGTATGATATAAGCAACGTAATTCGTGATTTCGAGGAATTGAATTCATGATTATTAGTTGCAAATTAAATGGGCAATGAATTTGTAGTTAATAAGATTAAAAAGGAAATTTTGGGAATCTATTTAAAAAAGACAAGTTGGTTTGGAGTAAGTAGATATATTTCAAGCCTGAAAAAAATAAAAAAATCTTGAGGGAATTAAATAAGTATTTAGGAAACGGTATAGTGGAATATATACATATTTGAATGGACCACATTTATAAAGAAGGCAAAGATGGAAAATTTAAAGGTACGAATTTGACATCTTAAGGATTCAGATTGGAAGTACTAAGGCTTCAGTAGTATTTAGACTGTTTAATTATAAGAGAAAACTTCCAAAATAATTTTAGGCTCCTACCATTAGTTGTTCTCCCGTATTGATTAGATAAGGGTATAAACATGATGAAAGTATATAAACATGATGAAAGTAATAAATCCCTGTTATGCATGAGATGTTGGGATTTAAAACCCTTGTTAAATTCTTAAGACAAATGGGTAAGCAGAGAAAGAACCTCAAGGAACATTCAACCTAATGATTTACTATATATGGAATTTGGAAGTTGATAATGGAATTAGATTTATAGCCTACACAAAGGAAGTGTAATGGTCTTAGAGTTTTTGGAAATTTAGCCTCATGGAATCCACCCTCAAGCATAAGGATGAGACATTGGAATTGCATTGACCTTTTTAGTCTGAATATGACCATGTTTTGGCTTGTTTAAAGGTATTTGTTTAATTTCTATAAGTTAGCCCTTTTGTCGTTATTAAAAAAAGGGACTATATTTAAAATTATGAGGAATATGCTCAAAATGAAAAGGATGTGATGTGTAATTCTTCATGTTTGCACGTAAATTGCACTATCCATCCAAAATAAAAGAATACCCATTCCTTGTAATTTTAAATATGTTAATATTATTTCTAGGCAAATTTATGAAAATTTTAACAAAAGACCTTATTGGATTTTAATTTCCAACAAAATGGAGCATAAGAAAATATTTTAGTCATTGTATAGATTAGAGATTAATTAGATAGATCTAGGTTTAATTAACGAAATTCTTTTTGGATCAAACTTCATTTGAAGACTGGAGAACAAAATGAGGACAGCCGAAGCTTTGGGAATAAAAGGAAGGATCTGCAGAATTAGTTTATTAGAAATGGGAACGATATTAATATTTATAGGACAGTGTAATTGTCTTTTGGTAATTAGTGGTCACTCTTGAAGAACTTCAAGGAAGCCACTTAAATTACCAAAGTGTTGATGGAATAACCATTGACAAGTTTCTACTCAAACCAAGCTTGTAGTTAGACTTTAGAAAAAGTCTAATTTGATTAGATAGACTGGAGAATAATGAGTTGATATGATATTTTGGGTTTATTTTTAAAAAGTTATTGAGATATGCGATTGTGAATAGTAACTCATTGAAGCTTTATGTTTGATAAGATAGCTCCATGGTACAGTAAATTTTTGGTAGGGCCTAATCAAGAGATGGGGACAAAGACAGAATCTCAGAAGTCTTGTGCCACCATAGATATCTTGGAGCACGGGATTTCGAGACTCTGCAATTTTAGATTGGTTCGGGTATAGTAAAGAGAAAATTCGAGAGAAGGCATGAAAATTTTAAAATTTTTGTAGCCTCCCTTGAAAATTTAGGAGTTTTGGTTGCATTGTGGTTGCTAGATTAGATGGTAGGAGATGGACGTAACACAATTGCACGAGTGCACTCATATAAAGATATATGCATGTTAAGGTGTTTTGCATACATATTGCATCACTTATTACACATACACATTAGGTTTGAGCTCACTTCAGTAAGTCTGCAGTTCATAATCACTGAAGTCATGGATGTTTATGACTGATTTAAAAATAACATGGATGTAATCGTGCGAGTTTTGTTTTTCGTTGTTTAAACAGATTTCGGGATGAAATCTATTTTTAAAAGGAAGGGGAGAAGAGTGTAACACCATGTAAAATTCATAAGTATTAATAATAAATAATTAATTAAAAATTAGCAATTAAATAATATGGCTGGAAAATGAGATTTTGCAGCTTTAGAAATTTGGCTACGAAATTTTTTTATTCGGATTCATGGTGAAATTCTACAATGTTTTTTTAAGATTGGTACACTTTATTAAAAGCGTATCATATGCTTCCGTTATATGCCTCGTCAAAACCTTACAATCCCCCCACTGGGTACCTTACAACGGAAAAGAGTACATATAAATTCCACGTATTAACTTACAAAGTTTAATATATAAAATAGCCAACTAACAAATAACACAACATAGACCCATGACCCAATTTAACTGTTGTAACTAATCTTCTCTGTCTTATATATCAACCAGAGTCAGGAAGATCGATACCGCACCTCCTTATCAACTGTTCGTTCCATGACGATCTGGTGGTAGTGCTACCATTCCCCTAAACCAGATAGAAAACCTCCCTCTCTATCTGATGCAACTTCACATTGGAATGAGTATTACAATTTGAAAAAAATGCGAGAGTTACGTTCATTCCAAATATAATATACCGAAGTTGTAAAAGCACTGAACGCTACATCTTGAAGCTGGTCCTTATAGTGAAAATGTGAAAGAAGTTGGGAAGCCTTGCGATCCCAAGAAGATAGAGCAGCATGGTGTAAAATAAGTTTCAATCTGAATGATCCTCATATGAAGGCTAAGTAATCGCAAGAGAAAAAGAGATGCTGCAAAGTCTCGTCATATTTGTTGCAGAGTGGACATGTTGTGTTCAATACAATACCAAGTCTGTTAAGTCTGGATCTAGTGTTCAATCTGTCCATTGCTACAAGGTAGTTATAAATGCCATTCGTTTACTATTCCTCGAATGCCAAATAACATGATAGATGGGCTTGCTAACGCCAGTGATCCGAACTTTGTTCTAGGCATTATAAAATGAGAAAGAACTACCATCACACCACTCATGTTCGTCATGCTGTTTATGTGAAAAAAGGGATAGAATGGAGTTCGTCGATGACCTCCTTGGTTACGGGATGTAGGGAAGGGTCCAGCTGTGAATTTGCAATAATCATGTTGACTGTGTCGTTGGGGTTACCAATAGCTTGATATCGATGCAATCCAAGAAGATTGTAACGACCAGGATTTTTAGCCATTTAATTTTAAACATTTAAATTGGTTTTAAATGTTGTATTGATAATTTAAAAAGGGTTTTATAAAAATTTATTTTTAAAACAAAGTTTTAATGTATAATTTATAATATAATTTAAAACGAGCTCGAAATAGTCGTAGTAGTTCGTAATTTAACGTTTTGAACTTCAACTGAATGTACAGAATCCAATATAAGTCGGAATTCAATGAAACAAGAAACGTTAAGATCTATTTGAGTATATTTTTTAAAGAAAGTGAAAAATCGAGATTTAATCGTATAGATTGAGAGTTTTGTCCAAATCAGATTTTCATATATTCGCTATAGGAATCGTATATAAATTATAATGATTTATTTTATAGATAAATCGATTTTAAATAATCCGAACGTCAGTTTATTTTGATATATCAAGTTTAAAATCCAAATATGATTATTTTGAAGGTATAGGTATATTCTGTTTGAATATAGATGATAATAATATTTTATGTTTAATAAATTTATTTATTTCGGAATCGATTTATATTATATCGATTTAATTTCCGAACAATCTCTGATTTGAACAAAAATAATTTTATGAAATCCAAGACAGTTAATTATGGTATGATTTATGAGATGTGTTGTTAATTTAATTTATCGAACTTTTTTGTAATTTTTATTTTGAAAATAAAACAACTTTTTATTTAAAGTATTTTACACCCTATATCAACATTTTGGAATAGCACAATATGAGTTAACTTGCCTATATTGTTATATTTCTGGGATCGTAACGCATTGTTCGACATAGCGGTATTTTTGTCCGTAGACTCGATAAATAAATAAAATTCTTGGAAGCAGGCACGACATAAACTTTAACTCTATATATATATATACATACATGCAAATGTTTTCCACTTCACAGATGCCACCTTGTTTTAGTTCAGATCATCACATGCGACCGCACCCTGTAGGCTTCAACATTGATTCCGTGCTCTCCAAGCTATCTGATACCTTGCCTACCAAGCAGTTAAACAGCGTGCCTGCCAATCCATTCATTTTCGTGCGTGAAAAACCATCCTGTTTCCGTGCAACCCAAACTAACATTTCCGTTAAATACTGTATATCGTCACCCCCATTCACAAAGTGAAAAATAAAATAAAAATAAAACTGTGAGGGGAAAATTAAATGCAATAATCAACCGATTAAAGAATTTTTGATTCAAAAAGCCTTATCTTTGCAAGGTATTCACTTTCGTACAGACAATTCATTGCTCGAACGCATTCTTTTCCCCATCGTCATTCTTCATCGTACATAGATCGGTTGGTCCTGGGTGATGCGTTCATCGAGGGACTTCGGAGTCTAAAGAAGTAAAAGATAGGGAGGAGCAACACTCCTATTGAAGCCTGTGTGGTCAAACTCGGCGGTCTTTGGTGATCTATGGATGGAGCTGAACTAAACTCGGCTTCAAAAAGATTTGCGGCGATTGACATAGTGTTGGAGCTTATGGGTTTTGACAGTGGGGGATCTTGGTGACGTAAAGCATTTGGCAAAGTGGGGTTGACCGGTTGTGGATGGTGAAGTTCGGCCATGGCGTGTTCATTGGGTTAATTGTAGGAGCTTGCGGCTTTGTGTGGTGTTGTGAATGGAGTTGGTATTGATAAAGTTGATTTTTATTTGCTGTGAGGTGAGAATTAAGTTGTGAATTGGAACAGTGTACAAATCAATCACACAAGCCTCAATATTCAAGGCAGGACATCACGCATCAACCGACCATTTTAATTTCAGTTTGAATTGAGGTTGGAAAACTTGAAATACAATAAATCGTGACCATAAAACTCACTTTAAATGCCGCCCAACAATGAAGGAAGGATGCAGGAGAGTTGCTCGAAGGGGGCTGCAGTGGTGGGTGACGCGTGGTCACTGGTGGTGCACAGGTTGGAAAGGAGGAAAAAGATCAGCGCTATATTTGAAATAAAGTGGCATAATATACTTTAAGAATATGCATGGCTTCGTGGTAATGATTATTACACATGCACTATGCATGGCTTTCAAATTGGAAGTCTAAAGCTCTCCCTTTTTTGTTTTGGTTCAATCCTTTTTTTGTATCAATGAAAATAACATAAGAAAATAAGATGGAGAAGAGGAAGGAATAATATGTGAAAGAAGAATGGGACGTAAGAGGAGTGACATGAGGAATAAAAAAAATAAAGAGAAAGGAACTTGTGAAAACCCGTAACTTCCCCGGTGAGGAAAGCGCGGATAGTTCGAGAACAAAGCACAACAGAACACATACAGAAGAACATTTCACTGTATATTACAACAATGCATCAGATTACAAGAATATACAGAGTATAAATGAATATTACGCAGAAATAACAGAGATTTAAATTACATTTAAATACATCGCAGCGGAAAATAATACAATACACAACTGAAGGAGATATACGGATACAAAGCTTTCCGGATATCATTCCAGCTGTAAACCAGGATCCTGTGAATATAAATCTGCAAAACCAAAACTACTAGCTGCCCGTGTCAAAATAGCGGCACCCAGAGTTTAGGTTAAAACAATAAACTCCAGGTCAGTCATGTGACTGGTGTGAGAACTGAAACAGTTAATCTTTATTTTAAAGTTAGGTAAATCAAGGGACCACGCCGTATAACACGGAACGGGTTTCCTCCCAAGAATACCAGTGCATAAAACAAACAGCGCAATGCTAAATAAAGAAAAATGAAGCTGTTATAAGACCCAGGTCCCATCACACAATGCATCGCAGCCGAGGATAGGGTTTTCCCTTATAACAGCCAAACATGCTTAGTACGTTTAAAACAAATCATTTGATACTACTATAAGTGCATAGTGTATAAAACAACTTCAAATCATAAGTATCAATCATAGGCGGCATGGGTACCATATATCATGTCGCCATACTAGTTTTACAATTAAAACCGCAAATGTCACGTATTTGGAAATTGGATTTCCATCTATGAACCGAGGCAAAAGATAGTCCTCAACCGATTCGAGACTGTCTAGCCCGAGTCTCAGGTCAGAGCTCGAGTGACCTTGGATCGTCAGGGCCGGTCCACCGATGTGGATTAAACTTAAACCCTGAACATGCGTTTCGCCGCCCTTTGGGGCGTAAGTGAGCCAACTAAATGACTCCATCGGTTCGAGAACGACCGATCAATCCGAGGCGCCTCGCAACAGCAACAACCACATAAGTCAAACTCGTCAGGGCGTGTAAAACCACTGACGCCACTTTTTAGCTAGAAGGAAACGCATGCCCTCCCTAAGGTCCGTCTCCCGTTTTTGGTTCATACCGGGTGTGAAACTCGCGAAGTAAACGTACACAAAGCTACGCCACAAAGGCCGTGATTTGATCATCACCACAAGACTTTGCTTTTCAACAGAAGCCTCGATCAATTGCCACTTAGGCATGCCACACAGGCAATTCACTCCATGCGTTTGATATCCATCAATATATAACCCCTGAGCTCGTACGTCTCAGAGAAGGGCGTTAAGCAAGAGAATAAATTCTCCGCCGCCAAACAGATATATATTTAGTAGGGATCAATCACACGGACTAAAATCCAATGTCAGACACACAGTCCATTTACAAGTCCGTTCTGGGTCTGAACGAAACCGGAGGCACCTAGTACCCCGCATATCCATCGATCTCCAAGTACGTCTGGACGATCACTAACTGTTTCCATCTTCTTGGGTGTACAGCCCAATCAAGATCATCAGTAATCACCCAAACGACGTGAAGACCTCCGGTCTTCGACCATCGTCTTCATCTTCGACTTATCGTCGTATCAGTTATTCAGAATGGGATAAACCCGGTCTTTCCGAATAACTCGCGTATATTTTAAATCAGTGTTACACAAATACAACATATGCCTCATTCCAATTCATCAGTCACTAACCGTAAATTAATCAAGAGAATAATTCCCCAAATATTAACCCCGAAGGTCGAAACCAACATCAGATCAATATCCCGAAAACCATTCTGCTTGGCTAACCGACAGTTAGTTTCTAAATTTCACATTCATAGGGAAGGGTTCCCATTAATTTTATCCAAGATAAATTTCTTGAATTTATTCTTTAATCTATTTTTGAGTATCAATTCAAACTAGTCGGGATTAGCGGACCTTACCGAAGTAATCATTTATCTTAATTTCCCAATCCCAACCTATTCATCCCATGAAGTAAAACTGGTAATACTTCATATCTAACACCACGGTGTTATCGGTAAATTCAATTACCATTTCACATTCAAATATAATTAAAGATTTAACTATCGCCTGGAGCAAAACTGGTGATACTCCATTTTCGATCATTTCAATCTAATTAAAGATTCATTAAAACTCCACTTAGTTTTAATCTTCGACTGGGTTAAAGAATCAGTGTCATTTAAAACACGGTTCACGATAAACCCAAAATCACATTCATTAATTATCGGGTTAAAGAACGAGTGTTATTTAAAACACTGTTCACGATAAACCCAAAAATCATTCCATTAATTATCGGGTTAAAGAACAAGTGTTATTTAAAACACTGTTCACGATAAACCCAATATTAATATCAATTCAATTCCAATTAAATATTACTGAATTGGTACACTTCATTAAATCTAAATAAAAAGATTTAATCTTTTCTCAACTGGGTTCAAGAACAGTGTTAGTGAAGACACCATTCACGACAAACACAAATCACATTTGATATTCAATACAAGGCTCTGAATAGAAAATATACCGGCTTATATTCAATATCAAATTCTACGACTAACAAATATCGCAATTGAAATAACGATATATATATATATATATATATATATCTTTCATATTCCCATAACAATATCTGTATCATCACGAAATCCAACATCGAAATGTTCCGAAGGCAATTTCGATTCAAATCCATTCCAATGCAATCATTGGAAATTCTGGTTATTTTCAAACCCATTTCAAATTCAATTTATTTATTTAAAAATAAATAGAATTATAATTCTAGTTCAAAACTAGTTCATTTCGATAAAAATCTATTTTTATCTTTTCAAATATGGAGTTTTTCATCCCAATTCTTTCTAAATCATTTCTTATGATTTTACACAAATTATTACTATTTTTAATAATTTTATCAAGGCCCGTACAGTCGATTTCCATCAATGGCCATCGAACTGCACTTATAGCGACCTTTTTCAAATTTGATTTGGACATAATTCCAAATCCAACCGTTAGATTTCTAATTCCAAATATTCGTTAGAAAGCTCTTTTCGATACGAACCCAACGGTTCCGGTTTTAGGAGAATCCGACGGTCGGATCTCCCGTAATGTCCGTTTGAAATAAATGGTCGAAATTCACGAACTGCCGCGGCGCGGCGCGTTCTATTCAGGCCATTATATTATATATATAATATATATAATATATACTTCGTCGATTTCTATTTAAAACGAATTATATAAATAGTTTTAAAATCGTTTCAAAAGCAATTTCAACTTTCTTTTCAAATCAAAATTGAATTCTTCTTTATAAATTCGTTTTAAAATTCATTTCTATTCAATTCAAATTTCAATTCAATTTGAATTCATTTCAATTCACTTTCAATTCAATTTGAATTCGTTTTCAATTTAATTCAATTCCAAAGTCGTTTTCTATTCGATTCAATTCAAATTGGTTTTCTATTCGATTCAATTCAAATTGGTTTTCTATTCGAATCAAATTCGTTATATATTCAATTGAAATCACATTCGCTTCCTATTCAATTCATTTCGAAATCGTTTTCAATTCAATTCATTTCGAATTCGTTTTCAATTCAATTCATTTTGAAATCGTTTTCAATTCAATTCATTTCGAAATCGTTTTCAATTCAATTCATTTCGAAATCGTTATATATTCAATTCATTTCGAAATCGTTATATATTCAATTCCTTTCGAAATCGTTATATATTCAATTCATTTCGAAATCGTTATATATTCAATTCCTTTCGAAATGAATAAAATCGATATAAATATCGTTCACGTCAAAATGGCGTCAATCTAATCAACACGGCTTCATAAATTTCTATTTTCAAATATCCTATTTCAAATATTTCTTTTTTCAAAATAGTTGTTATTATCAAAATATTTCGTCCAACACATGACCAATCTCAATGGATGAGTACTGTCAACACATGAACCTTTATTTTATATCGATAAAGATGTAAATTTTATTACTAAAATATTTCGTTCAACACATGACCAATCTCAATGGATGAGTACTGTCAACACATGAACTTTTATTTTATATCGATAAAGATGTAAATTTTATTACTAAAATATTTCGTTCAACACATGACCAATCTCAATGGATGAGTACTGTCAACACATGAACTTTTATTTTATAATATTATTTATTTTTCAAATTGGAATGAGGCCCAATCAATTATCATATAAAGTTAATTATATGGATTTTCATGCATTACACACCTATAATAGCATTGAAAAATAATCAACCATCAACCAAAGTGCACTACACTGTATAAGCATCAAATATAGATATCTAACGCTTATAACAGCCTGTCAATCAATCGATCGACATATTTAATCAATCAGGATGAGTGAACTTCAAATTTCATCCCAACACCCGTGTGGGGTTTCAAACAATCAAACACAGATTTTATTTGTGCAGTTGGGCGATGTGTAAAATTTATCGACCCAATCAATATCAGTCAAATCAGTGTACATAAACAAACCGTCCGGTTTGTAAATGAATATTTTATTTTATTCACTTCACGTTAAAAATTATATTTTTAACGACAAAACATTTTATTCCAACATATGAATTTCTATTCAGTTCATTCTTTTAAATAAAATGATATTTTTATTTTTCTAACTTATTTTAGAAAATTTCGGCGGCATAACGGCACGATACTAGAAACGGGACGAGGCCTAGCCTTATCCCCGGTCTAGTGAAGGCCCACGCCATTCACACATCAATCAAATTCAAATCAAATCATCAAACTAATTTATGCAACCAAACAAACAAGTCCATGGTCTGTGGACGATTGTGTCGGGTGCTACTAAGCACCGTCTGCATCCTAGTATATATATATAACTAGAAAAGAAATTGAAAGGTGAGAAATTCTCACAGATTAGCTAAACCATTCGCCTCGACTCTTCTTATGTAGGAAATCTTCATCGTTCTTCATTTGTCCTTTTCGTCATCCGTACACTGTATATATAAAATCACATTTTTATATTCTCTATTATATAAAAATTCTATTTTTACTTCGCTATTCAATATGTAAAAATTGAATTTTTACTTCACCTTCTTATATAGAAAAATCGTATTTTTACTTCAACTTCTTATATAGAAAAATCGTATTTTTACTTCAACTTCTTATATAGAAAAATCGTATTTTTACATTCAACTAAAAATCAAATCTTTACTATATAAAAAAATTATATTTTTACCTCGCAAAACAATATATAAAAATTCGATTTTTACTTCGTAAAACCATATATAAAAATTCGTTTTTTACTTCGAATTCACACACATACCAATTGGAATTATATTTCGACAAGGATAGGTAAAATAAAGAAATAAAACTAATTAAATGAATAATAATGATATGTATAAAAAAGAACTTACAGTAAAAATAGAAAAGGGAGGGAGGGTCGTTCATCGTCGGAGGGCTGGGCAAGGGTGCGCCGGGGTAGGGGAGTCGCAGGCGGAGGCGGGAAGCTCCGGTGGTGGCTGCGGTCTAGGGTTGGAGGCGCCCTCGATTTGGGTGAAAATCGAATGGGTTGGAGGGGCTACGGCTGTTCGAGTGGAGAGAGAACGATGGGAGGAGGGTCGAGGGCGTCGATGGTGGCTGAGGGATGGGGGTGCGACGCCATCGGTGGCGCAGGCGGCGGTGGGTCCGTCGTGGAAGCTAGGGCAGACGAGGTCCATCGGGGTTTTTTTTTCTTTTTTTTTCTTTTATAAAGGAGCGTTGACCGGTAAATGAAGGAGAGAGAGGGAGAAAGGTAGTTATAGGTTTAATTATATTATTTTATTTTTATCTTAATCTCCATAGTTGACTTTTCTATCGAAGTCGAAACAAGACCCACCGACTGTCGTCCCTAGCGTTTTACCCCCATTCCGAACACAATGGGATATGTATCGTAGGCCAATTCGATTGTTACGATCAGTTTCCGTTAAATTTAAAATATAAATCTTTATATATTCAATTTAAACGCACATTTCAAATTACCGGGGCCACATACTAACTCTAAAAATTCCCAGAAAAATATTTCTAGCTTCGTATTGACGATACGATCCTAACAAAACTAATTTCATCGAATTCTGAGACCGTTTGAAAAATTGCCAATTTCCAGTCGATTAAAATCAACTGAAACTGGTCAAACGCGTTTTCCTTTGCCACGCTCACATATTGATTCTAAAAATTATGAAATTTAAAACCTAGCAATAATTTGACATCACGGACCCAACAAAACTGGTTTCGTCGAAATCCGAAGTCATTTGCAAAATGTCCATTTTTAAGGGCCTGAATTCCATAGCGACTATTCAGAATTTTCAACTGGACATATCTTTTGATTCCCGCTATGAAACCTTGATTTTTTTTGATTCGTTGGAAAGATATTATCAATTAGATCCTATCATTTTTGGTTTCACTAAAATCCGGATTGTTTTGCACCCGGTACATTCATTTGAAGTTTGAAATCGAATTATCGAACTACCGCGCCATTTTCAATTCTATTTATAATTATATATAAATATTTATATTCTAACGACGATGCGTATAATATATACGTTCGAATTATATTCAAAATAAATTTCTCGTCGATATTATTTAAAATAATTCATTTTAAATAATCAAAATTCGCTAAAATTGCCAAAATAAAATTTTTAAACTGGCCCAGATTTTCGGGTTGTTACAATCTCCCCCACTTAAAACTTTTCGTCGCCGAAAAGGAACAAAGTCGAAAGTGGTTTGATTATTCAACTCTACGTTCGGTCTGGCTTCCATTCTCCAACTTTTCAGTTTCTGAGAATTTTCAAAAATTTCAAAAATTTGGCTAACACCCGGAATTTTCGAAAAATTTCGCCATAACCTCCCCTGCACCGGGAGCATCGGGGAATTTCAAATAGCTTCCCCGGTCCTTGTAATCTCAAAAAGAAAAAGAAAAAGCCAAGCGGCTAGCCAATAGGCTCATAAAATCATCATCACCCAAACAAAACAGTAAATTATGTAGTAAACATGTACCTATTTGTCGGGCAAACAAATTTTATTCTCGGGCTCTAGCCTCCTTGCTATGACCTGTTCAATGTTATACATGTATATGCAAGCAAATGCAACTAATTTTCAATACTTGATTCAGTTAGGCATAATGGTTCAAAATTATCAAACAATTAAACAAACAACACAAACATCAATCAATTAGTGGATTAACGTTTCAAATTCATAATTTGATACATATACAAAAATCATGTTTTTGATGCCAATTCACAACAATGTGTCCTAGCTATATATATAGGTTTTGGTTCTCACACCAGTCTAATGGAAATATATAGGTATCACACCTTCGAAACTAGAACATAAATGTTGATGATGCGATCGCTATCATCAATATCATCTTCGGGCGACTAGAGTGTGATGCTATATCTATCCAATATATTAAAACTTTGAATACACGCGGATCAAACGTATACGCAAAATCTATATATACTGGATTGTCCACATCAATATAAATAAATAACCAAATACGAATAATTGATTTAAATTTTCAAAACAAAAATTTGTTTTCATTTTAAAAAATACTCTTCACGCTCGTTCTAGGATACTACTGATCCCATCTCTAACGAGTCATTCTCGTTGGATATTACTAATCCAATATCTGATGAATTCTTTCGTATGGTTCTAATGTGCCTTGTTCTCGAGCTCTGTAAACCAAAGCTCTGATACCAACTGTGAAAACCCGTAACTTCCCCGTAAAGGAAAGTGGCGGATAGTTCGAGAACAAGCCACAACAGAACACAAACAGAAGAATATTTCGTTGTATTTTACAACAATGCATCAGATTACAAGAATATACAGAGTATAAATGAATATTATGCAGAAATAACAGAGATTTAAATTACATTTAAATACATCGCAGCGGAAAATAATACAATACACAACTGAAGGAGATATACGGATACAAAGCTTTCCGGATATCATTCCAGCTGTAAACCAGGAACCTGTGAATATAAATCTGCAAAACCAAAACTACTAGCTGCCCGTGTCAAAATAGGGGCACCCAGAGTTTAGGTTAAAACAATAAACTCCAGGTCAGTCATGTGACCGGTGTGAGAACTGAAACAGTTAATCTTTATTTTAAAGTTAGGTAAATCAAGGGACCACGCCGTATAACACGGAACGGGTTTCCTCCCAAGAATACCAGTGCATAAAACAAACAGCGCAATGCTAAATAAAGAAAAATGAAGCTGTTATAAGACCCAGGTCCCGTCCCATCACACAATGCATCGCAGCCGAGGATAGGGTTTTCCCTTATAACAGCCAAACATGCTTAGTACGTTTAAAACAAATCATTTGATACTATTATAAGTGCATAGTGTATAAAACAACTTCAAATCATAAGTATCAATCATAGGCGGCATGGGTACCATATATCATGTCGCCATACTAGTTTTACAATTAAAACCGCAAATGTCACGTATTTGGAAATTGGATTTCCATCTATGAACCGAGGCAAAAGATAGTCCTCAACCGATTCGGGACTGTCTAGCCCGAGTCTCAGGTCAGAGCTCGAGTGACCTTGGATCGTCAGGGCCGGTCCACCGATGTGGATTAAACTTAAACCCTGAACATGCGTTTCGCCGCCCTTTGGGGCGTAAGTGAGCCAACTAAATGACTCCATCGGTTCGAGAACGACCGATCAATCCGAGGCGCCTCGCAACAGCAACAACCACATAAGTCAAACTCGTCAGGGCGTGTAAAACCACTGACGCCACTTTTTAGCTAGAAGGAAACGCATGCCCTCCCTGAGGTCCGTCTCCCGTTTTTGGTTCATACCGGGTGTGAAACTCGCGAAGTAAACGTACACAAAGCTACGCCACAAAGGCCGTGCTTTGATCATCACCACAAGACTTTGCTTTTCAACAGAAGCCTCGATCAATTGCCACTTAGGCATGCCACACAGGCAATTCACTCCATGCGTTTGATATCCATCAATATATAACCCCTGAGCTCGTACGTCTCAGAGAAGGGCGTTAAGCAAGAGAATAAATTCTCCGCCGCCAAACAGATATATATTTAGTAGGGATCAATCACACGGACTAAAATCCAATGTCAGACACACAGTCCATTTACAAGTCCGTTCCGGGTCTGAACGAAACCGGAGGCACCTAGTACCCCGCATATCCATCGATCTCCAAGTACGTCTGGACGATCACTAACTGTTTCCATCTTCTTGGTTGTACAGCCCAATCAAGATCATCAGTAATCACCTAAACGACGTGAAGATCTCCGGTCTTCGACCATCGTCTTCATCTTCGACTTATCGTCGTATCAGTTATTCAGAATGGGATAAACCCGGTCTTTCCGAATAACTCGCGTATATTTTAAATCAGTGTTACACAAATACAACATACGCCTCATTCCAATTCATCAGTCACTAACCGTAAATTAATCAAGAGAATAATTCCCCAAATATTAACCCCGAAGGCCGAAACCAACATCAGATCAATATCCCGAAAACCATTCTGCTTGGCTAACCGACAGTTAGTTTCTAAATTTCACATTTATAGGGAAGGGTTCCCATTAATTTTATCCAAGATAAATTTCTTGAATTTATTCTTTAATCTATTTTTGAGTATCAATTCAAACTAGTCGGGATTAGCGGACCTTACCGAAGTAATCATTTATTTTAATTTCCCAATCCCAACCTATTCATCCCATGAAGTAAAACTGGTAATTCTTCATATCTAACACCACGGTGTTATCGGTAAATTCAATTACCATTTCACATTCAAATCTAATTAAAGATTTAACTATCGCCTGGAGCAAAACTGGTGATACTCCATTTTCGATCATTTCAATCTAATTAAAGATTCATTAAAACTCCACTTAGTTTTAATCTTCGACTGGGTTAAAGAATCAGTGTCATTTAAAACACGGTTCACGATAAACCCAAAATCACATTCATTAATTATCGGGTTAAAGAACGAGTGTTATTTAAAACACTGTTCACGATAAACACAAAAATCATTCCATTAATTATCGGGTTAAAGAACAAGTGTTATTTAAAACACTGTTCACGATAAACCCAATATTAATATCAATTCAATTCCAATTAAATATTATTGAATTGGTACACTTCATTAAATCTAAATAAAAAGATTTAATCTTTTCTCAACTGGGTTCAAGAACAGTGTTAGTGAAGACACCATTCACGACAAACCCAAATCACATTTGATATTCAATACAAGGCTCTGAATAGAAAATATACCGGCTTATATTCAATATCAAATTCTACGACTAACAAATATCGCATTGGAAATAACGATATATATATATCTTTCAAATTCCCATAACAATATCTGTATCATCACGAAATCCAACATCGAAATGTTCCGAAGGCAATTTCGATTCAACTCCATTCCAATGCAATCATGTAAATTCTGGTTATTTTCAAACCCATTTCAAATTCAATTTATTTATTTAAATATAAATAGAATTATAATTCTAGTTCAAAACTAGTTCATTTCGATAAAAATCTATTTTTATCTTTTCAAATATGGAGTTTTTCATCCCAATTCTTTCTAAATCATTTCTTATGATTTTACACAAATTATTACTATTTTTAATAATTTTATCAAGGCCCGTACAGTCGATTTCCATCAATGGCCATCGAACTGCACTTATAGCGACCTTTTTCAAATTTGATTTGGACATAATTCCAAATCCAACCGTTAGATTTCTAATTCCAAATATTCGTTAGAAAGATCTTTTCGATACGAACCCAACGGTTCCGGTTTTAGGAGAATCCGACGGTCGGATCTCCCGTAATGTCCGTTTGAAATAAATGGTCGAAATTCACGAACTGCCGCGGCGCGGCGCGTTCTATTCAGGCCATTATATTATATATATAATATATATAATATATACTTCGTCGATTTCTATTTAAAATGAATTATATAAATAGTTTTAAAATCGTTTCAAAGGCAATTTCAACTTTCTTTTCAATTCAAATCAAAATTGAATTCTTCTTTATAAATTCGTTTTAAAATTCATTTCTATTCAATTCAAATTTCAATTCAATTTGAATTCATTTCAATTCACTTTCAATTCAATTTGAATTCGTTTTCAATTTAATTCAATTCCAAAGTCGTTTTCTATTCGATTCAATTCAAATTGGTTTTCTATTCGATTCAATTCAAATTGGTTTTCTACTCGAATCAAATTCGTTATATATTCAATTGAAATCGCATTCGTTTCCTATTCAATTCATTTCGAAATCGTTTTCAATTCAATTCATTTCGAATTCGTTTTCAATTCAATTCATTTCGAAATCGTTTTCAATTCAATTCATTTCGAAATCGTTATATATTCAATTCATTTCGAAATCGTTATATATTCAATTCATTTCGAAATCGTTATATATTCAATTCCTTTCGAAATCGTTATATATTCAATTCATTTCGAAATCGTTATATATTCAATTCCTTTCGAAATGAATAAAATCGATATAAATATCGTTCACGTCAAAATGGCGTCAATCTAATCAACACGGCTTCATAAATATCTATTTTCAAATATCTTATTTCAAATATTTCTTTTTTCAAAATAGTTGTTATTATCAAAATATTTCGTCCAACACATGACCAATCTCAATGGATGAGTACTGTCAACACATGAACCTTTATTTTATATCGATAAAGATGTAAATTTTATTACTAAAATATTTCGTTCAACACATGACCAATCTCAATGGATGAGTACTGTCAACACATGAACTTTTATTTTATATCGATAAAGATGTAAACTTTATTACTAAAATATTTCGTTCAACACATGACCAATCTCAATGGATGAGTACTGTCAACACATGAACTTTTATTTTATAATATTCTTTATTTTTCAAATTGGAATGAGGCCCAATCAATTACCATATAAAGTTAATTATATGGATTTTCATGCATTACACACCTATAATAGCATTGAAAAATAATCAACCATCAACCAACGTGCACTACACTGTATAAGCATCAAATATAGATATCTAACGCTTATAACAGCCTGTCAATCAATCGATCGACATATTTAATCAATCAGGATGAGTGAACTTCAAATTTCATCCCAACACCCGTGTGGGGTTTCAAACAATCAAACACAGATTTTATTTGTGCAGTTGGGCGATGTGTAAAATTTATCGACCCAATCAATATCAGTCAAATCAGTGTACATAAACAAACCGTCCGGTTTGTAAATGAATATTTTATTTTATTCACTTCACGTTAAAAATTATATTTTTAACGACAAAACATTTTATTCCAACATATGAATTTCTATTCAGTTCATTCTTTTAAATAAAATGATATTTTTATTTTTCTAACTTATTTTAGAAAATTTCGGCGGCATAACGGCACGATACTAGAAACGGGACGAGGCCTAGCCTTATCCCCGGTCTAGTGAAGGCCCACGCCATTCACACATCAATCAAATTCAAATCAAATCATCAAACTAATTTATGCAACCAAACAAACAAGTCCATGGTCTGTAGACGATTGTGTCGGGTGCTACTAAGCACCGTCTGCATCCTAGTATATATATAACTAGAAAAGAAATTGAAAGGTGAGAAATTCTCACAGATTAGCTAAACCATTCGCCTCGACTCTTCTTATGTAGGAAATCTTCATCGTTCTTCATTTGTCCTTTTCGTCATCCGTACACTGTATATATAAAATCACATTTTTATATTCTCTATTATATAAAAATTCTATTTTTACTTCGCTATTCAATATGTAAAAATTGAATTTTTACTTCACCTTCTTATATAGAAAAATCGTATTTTTACTTCAACTTCTTATATAGAAAAATCGTATTTTTACTTCAACTTCTTATATAGAAAAATCGTATTTTTACATTCAACTAAAAATCAAATCTTTACTATATAAAAAAATTATATTTTTACCTCGCAAAACAATATATAAAAATTCGATTTTTACTTCGTAAAACCATATATAAAAATTCGTTTTTTACTTCGAATTCACACACATACCAATTGGAATTATATTTCGACAAGGATAGGTAAAATAAAGAAATAAAACTAATTAAATGAATAATAATGATATGTATAAAAAAGAACTTACAGTAAAAATAGAAAAGGGAGGGAGGGTCGTTCATCGTCGGAGGGCTGGGCAAGGGTGCGCCGGGGTAGGGGAGTCGCAGGCGGAGGCGGGAAGCTCCGGTGGTGGCTGCGGTCTAGGGTTGGAGGCGCCCTCGATTTGGGTGAAAATCGAACGGGTTGGAGGGGCTACGGCTGTTCGAGTGGAGAGAGAACGATGGGAGGAGGGTCGAGGGCGTCGATGGTGGCTGAGGGATGGGGGTGCGACGCCATCGGTGGCGCAGGCGGCGGTGGGTCCGTCGTGGAAGCTAGGGCAGACGAGGTCCATCGGTTTTTTTTTCTTCTTTTTTTTCTTTTTTAAAGGAGCTTTGACCGGTAAATGAAGGAGAGAGAGGGAGAAAGGTAGTTATAGGTTTAATTATATTATTTTATTTTATTTTTATCTTAATCTCCATAGTTGACTTTTCTGTCGAAGTCGAAACGAGACCCACCGACTGTCGTCCCTAGCGTTTTACCCCCATTCCGAACACAATGGGATATGTATCGTAGGCCAATTCGATTGATACGATCAGTTTCCGTTAAATTTAAAATATAAATCTTTATATATTCAATTTAAACGCACATTTCAAATTACCGGGGCCACATACTAACTCTAAAAATTCCCAGAAAAATATTTCTAGCTTCGTATTGACGATACGGTCCTAACAAAACTAATTTCATCGAATTCTGAGACCGTTTGAAAAATGGCCAATTTCCAGTCGATTAAAATCAACTGAAACTGGTCAAACGCGTTTTCCTTTGCCACGCTCACATATTGATTCTAAAAATTATGAAATTTAAAACCTAGCAATAATTTGACATCACGGACCCAACAAAACTGGTTTCGTCGAAATCCGAGGTCATTTGCAAAATGTCCATTTTTAAGGGCTTGAATTCCATAGCGACTATTCAGAATTTTCAACTGGACATATCTTTTGATTCCCGCTATGAAACCTTGATTTTTTTTGATTCGTTGGAAAGATATTATCAATTAGATCCTATCATTTTTGTTTTCACTAAAATCCGGATTGTTTTGCACCCGTACATTCATTTGAAGTTTGAAATCGAATTATCGAACTACCGCGCCATTTTCAATTCTATTTATAATTATATATAAATATTTATATTCTAACGACGACGCGTATAATATATACGTTCGAATTATATTCAAAATAAATTTCTCGTCGATATTATTTAAAATAATTCATTTTAAATAATCAAAATTCGCTAAAATTGCCAAAATAAAAATTTTAAACTGGCCCTGATTTTCGGGTTGTTACAGAACTAGAATGGGAAGAGGAGTGCATTAGGTCTTCATGCATTTTGTCTTATTGCATCTTTTTTAAGATTAGTAATTTAAGTAATGAATGTGCCGCCATTAAGATGGTAAAGAAGTCGGAAGAGAGAAAAGTGCGATCCGAATAAAAGAAACATGCTTTCCATTTTTATTTTAGCATATTATTATATTCCTTTTTTTGCATGAATAGTTTGGAAAGGTAGGAAGGCATTCATGGGAAACTTGAATAGTTATAAATGGAAATTGGCATACATTTCTTCTTAATGAAGGAATGTGACTGATTCATATGAACTGTGATCTCACGTTTTGCATTTCCATTTTTCTTCATTAATTTCTTTGGTTTCAAAAGGAAACTGAATGAGTGGGGATAAATTTTGAAAAGGCAAAAATAAAGAGGCTGAGAATACATGGATATTGGAACAGAAGGGGAAATATATTTACATTATTGATGGAACAAACTTCTGTATGTTACTACCAAAATTCTTCCACTACTATACTGAAACGACCCAGACTTCCCCGATCCGCGAAGAGACGGAGGTGCCCAGATTGCTTTGAGAACATGACGCATCAGAACACAAACCATAGAACATTTCATTGCTATTACAACATTTTACATTAGAGTACAAGAACATATCAGAGTTCAAATAATATACATCCGAAAAATATCAAACCATTTACAAATCCTAATTATTTATTTAAAAACACCGGTTTATTATTCTAGTTATTAACTAGTTTATTTCGATAAAAATTTATTTTTATCTTTTCAAATATGGAATTTTTCGTCCAAAATCTTTCCAAATCATTTATTATGATTTTACTATTTTTCCACATTTTAATAATTTTATTTAGGCCCTATTATACCATAATTTGATACTAACACCAAATGCATTGTGAAACCCTTTCATACACAGATCATAGAGTGCAGAAAACAGATAATGAAAGGGAACACACGAGGTTTTTTTAAAGGTTCAGCTGTAGATGTAGCCTATGTCCACTTTATAATCTTATTGTTATATTGACAGATTATAGGAATCAGTTACATGCAAGCACACAATCCGTGTGTTAATTGAAATTAGCAGAGTTTATATCATGCAATCCACACGTTAATTGTGTAGAGAGAAGAATTTGGATGTAGGAAGGTGCAAAGTCCTTGCACTTAGTAATGGTGGAGGCCGTGTAGAAGAATGGCCAAAATATCCCTTGAAAATCCTTCAAACGGTGTATTTATACTGGTGGAGAGGCTCCGGGTCGAATGCCACGTTTCATGCATCCCATCAATCTCAAAATGTAGTGGAAAAGGTGGAGAAAGCCTCTCCAAATCATGGTATGTCATGTATCGTTAGATCAGAGCGGATAGGAGGCAGTTAGCCCTTAAGAATCGATCAAACTTGAGTGTGTAAAGAAGCAGGTCCAGTTGGTTCGGATCGGACCTGAACCGAACCGGTTTTTCTGAGCCGAATGCATGTGTGCACTTCTGTGCAGAGGTCCGTAGCAGGTCGGGTCTTCCTACCCCAATCTGATCCCAATCAGACGCCCAAGTTTCCAATGCCAAGTTGCTTTGTTACATGCTACCGGGACGATTTTCCTTCTACCCGAACTCTGTCCTCCGATCCAAATTGCCATGCCAATCCGACCCAAAAGGTTAATGCTAATTCCAAGCTTTCCAGTACTATGCATGTTCACAGAAACGGGCATAACTTCCAAACCGTAAGTCTGTTTTGCCCAAACGAAAGCTCTACTCGAAGCTAATTCAGAGGGCTACAAGAATTACCGGGCAAAGCTTTGTAATTAATGTTTTTAGGCACAAAAAGGTCATCTATTAGGAGTTTCGAGCCGTTCTTTGCTTGTGATGCGACTTCGACCAAATCTTTTTATGACTTCGGACGATGCTCTTAATGCTAGAGCAAGTTGCTAACCAGAAATTCCATGTGTGACAGTTTTAACCACAAAATGTGTCAACATTATTTCCCCCCTGAACATATCTTGCTGACAGAAAGAAGATGTGTTCTGGACAATACGAGAAGTCTGTAATCCATAGAAGTCCAGAATGCGAGGATCACACCGGGTTGTATTTAGGCCAGAAAACCGACGATCGCGTGGGGTCGTACTAAGGCCGAGAGAAATCCATGAAAACCAGAAGTCTGTACCTGCAAGAAGATAAGACAAACAGTGCAAGAATAATTCCGAGACGGCCTTACCGGAGTAAAACGACTAAGGAAATGCTAATTAGGTTCCAAGGCCGCCTTACCGGAGTAAGATGACTAAGGAAAAGCAATGAAGGTTCCAAGACAGCCTTACCGGATTAAGACGACCAAGGAAATGCAATGAGGATTTGTTTGTACCGGACGAATCCAATTGGGAGCCAGAGCTCAATGCTTATTACTGATTCACGAAAGTACAACGGTTGTTAGCCAGACACGACTAAAGACCACTAACCGTTTCCGTGCGTGTGGGCCGATGCGACCGTGTTTATTACATGCAAAGAATACAAAGAAGGGCGAGAAGTCGCCTAAAATCCTAAAAACATGAACTATGGACCAGAGTCTAGCAAACAGAAGAGATCCGCTGAATGGGGTCAGCTAATGATAATCCCGCGATTGCTCGACCTAGGAATGTTCCCTCTCCTTGGAATAGGTGGTGGAAGCGCAGGAGCAGATGCAAGTGCTTTTGGTTGTGTGACATACTCGGGTAGCTGTCCACGTCTAACCCGATCCTCAATCAAATCTCGCAAATGCATACAGTCATCAGTATTATGATCGTCCGTGTCATGAAATGTGCAATGTCTTCTGGAGTTACGCTGTGCTAGCATTGGCTCTTTCTTAGAAGACCTTAGATAGGAGATAACACCTCCTGTATCCATGTAGATGTCAGTCAGAGTTGAATTGAGTTCAGTGTACTATTCATATCTGGGCCCTCTACGGGGCTGAGCATTGCGATCGTTCGTTGCAGCGGCTATTCCTTTGCCTCTGTCATTGCCTTTTCCAGTGTCAAACGGTGCTCCGCCTTTAAGCATATTGACATCAAGAATAGCCTTTTCGGATTTTGCGTCTTCCTCACGTAGAAATCTATCCGCCTCAAAGTAGAATTCACCGAGATCTCGCAGTGGGTCCCAGTACAATGAGGTTTTGAACTCCGATGTATCCAGAGCACCGGATACGACCGCCATCAATACTATAGATGGTTCAGGTCTATCAACAGATGCTACTGCAACGTTGAATCTCTCAAGGAATGAGCGCAAAATTTCTCCGGACCTTTTCTTCATTTTAGTGAGGGACATGACATTCTTGGGTTGAGATATGAGGACTCAAAATTGTTCAATAAAGCGAGCAACCAATGTGTTCCAACCGTTGATTGACTCCGGTGCCAGCTGCCGAATCCACATAGCAGTTGTATCAGTCAGAAAGAGAGGACGAAGTTTTCTATAAATTTTTCTGATGCTAATTGAACTTCCATGTGACGTTTGTATCGCATTAGGTGCACAGTAGGATCTATCCTGTCGTTGTAAGGCTCCAAAACTGGAAGTTTGAAATCTAGAGGATTGCGAGAAATCCTGATTTCTTGTGTGAATTGAGTGCGATTGACGTCATCCACGTCGCTTTGATAGGTGCGACCTCTCGAGAGGCATTCAATCAAATTAGTGAGATGACCACCTTCAAAAGGTTGCTGCAAATTGATAGGATTAGAGTTGGTGCCCCCAGCACTAAGTCCAGAAGAGTTTGCAAGCGTACGGGGAGCTAGGGAAGCCACCAAGTCTGGGTCGGAGGTTCGGTTCGTATTAGTGGTGTGCGGATCGGAGGGTCCGAACCGACCCGGACCTCGTTCTCTGTTCCGAGCCACATTAGGCTGTTGCTTCGCTGAAGTGGGTGCCTGAATGTACATCCGAACCAGAGCTAAAGAGGGTCGACCTGATTATTTCCGAAAGAGAGGGGATTACCCCCGAGCCCAAGTGGTGTCACGGGTCGGAGAACATCCGATCCGGTTGGGCTGAGAAGACGCGCCTCGAGCTGCTGCTTGAGCCGTGTTAGTTCCAGCGAGTTGTATGTTGTCGCTTGGCATCATCTCCTGTTGTTTCCAAAGGAGATCGTCTTGCCTTGCCATCCGGGTTCTTAATTCAACGAGAACACCATTCATCTCTTCTCTGCTTAAGTATGCTGATTGATTTCCATGAGAGGAGGCCTCCTGGCTTGCCTCGTTCTTCGTGCCTTCCTCTTCAGTATGGGGAAGCTTTGGGTTTGACCGTTGATTCAAACAACAAGCAATCTGATTCCCTTTTTGCTAGAAATTGAAGTAGTATCGTGTGCCCCCTTCCTGGCATGCAAAATGTTAGACCAAAATTTGGTACTAACACCCAAATGCAATGTGAAATTGAAACGACCCAAACTTGCCCTTACAGGAAATCCTGGATTGAATTGAGAATAGGACAAATCAGAACACAAACAGAAGAACATTTCATTGCTTGTTACAACATTTACATCAGAGTAAAAGAATATAATAGAGTATGAGTAAATAATATACACTAGAAAAATAACAGAGATTAAAATAATTTACATAGCAGTGGAAAAATAATACATAACACAACTGAAAGATATACACGGATACAAAGCATTCTGAATGTAGCCCCAGCTGTAAATAAGGATCCTGTGAAAATAATATCTGCAAAACCCAGAACTACTAGTTGCCCATGTGGAAAATATGGGCACCTAGAGTTTAGGTTAAAATAATAAATTCCGAGTCAGTCATGGGACTGGTGTGAGAACTAAAACAGTTATTTAAAAATTCACTTTAGAAATAAAGTAAATCAAGGGTCCACGCCGTATAACACGGAACGGGTTTTCTCCCAAGAATACCAGTGCATAAAACAAACAGCGTAACGCTTTATGGAAAAATGAGGCTATTATAAGACTCAGGTCCCATTACACAATGCAACACAAGCCAGAGGATAGAGTTTTACCTTATAATAGCCAAACATGCATGGTACATTTAAAACAAATCATTTTGATATTGCTATAAGTGTATAGCGTATAAAACAACTTCAAATATAATGTATCAATCATAGATGGCATAATTACCATATATTATGTCGCCAAACTAGTTCTGCAATTTAAATCGAAATGTCGTATTGGAAATTGGATTTCCGTCTATGAGTCGAGGCCAGGGATGGCTCCTCACCATTCGAGACACTCTAGCAAATGCCCTAGGTCGCACCCTTAGCAACCTTGGATCTTTAGGGCCGGCCGTCTCTTACTTTTGAGGATTAGTTATTCCTGAACACACGTTTCATGATCCTACCAGACCAATCCATCACACCCGTAGTTACCGATATATCCGAGGCGCCTCGCAATCCATCATCCACACAGGTAAAAATGTAAATGTCTGGGCTCTATACCATGACACCACACAGAGCTAGAAAGAAACGCCGTGCACTCTCTACAATCACGATCCTCTTTTTGACTCATACCGAGGTGTGTGGCTCGTGAATTAATGCCATACACAAAGCTATGCTATTCAAAGCCGTGCTTTGATCATCAACCACAAGACTCTGCTTTTCAACAGAACCCTTAATCATTTGCATCTTAGCATGCCACATTGACAATTCACGCCATGCAACTGATGTCTATCAATATATAACCTCTAAGCACGTACGTCTCAAAGATGTGTGTTAAGCAAGAGAATAAATTCTTCTCCACCAAACAGATATATATTTAATAGAGATCAATCAACATAGAATAAAATCAAATGTTAGATACACATCCATTTACTAGTTCGTTCTCGGTCTGAACGAAGCCGGAGGCACCTTATTCCTCGTCCCATATGTCCAATACATGAGAGAGGTCCTCGCATATCTGGTCGATCTCCAAGTACATCTGGACGATCACCACTTATTACCTTGTCTTGGGTAAACCCTATCAAGACATCAGTAATCATCCAAACGATGTGAAGAACTCCGGTCTTCAACTACCGTCTTCATCGTCGAACCAGTTATTCAGAATGGGTATAAACCCGGACTTTTCGAATGGCATGCGTATCTCATAAACAGGTGCTATAAAAACACAACATATGCCACATTCCAATTCAGAATATTCTTTTATTTAAACATTCACATCATCGGGGAAAGGTTCCCATTAATTTTATCAAAGATAAATTCTTTAAATTTATTCTTTAATCTTCTTTTGGATATCAATTCAAACCAAATTAAGGTTTATCCAAACTAGTTGGGATTAGCAAACCTTACCAAAGTAATTATTTGTTTTATTTTCCAATCCCAACCTATTCATCCTATGAAGCAAAACTGGTTGCACTCCATATCTAACACCATGGTGTTATCAGTAAAATTAATTACCACTTCATGTTCAAATCTAATTAAAGATTTAACTATCGCTTGGAGTAAGACTAGTAGTACTCCAGTCTCGATCATTTCCCAAATTTGATAATTTTAAATTATCACACTCACATTCCATCTAATTAAAGATTCATTAAAGCTCCACTTAGTTTTAATCTTACATCAATCATTGTTTAATGATTATTTAACTTTGGAAACACAAACATGCCGCATCGACAATCTACACCGTACCATTGATATCTACTGATATATAACCTCTAAGCTCGAACGTCTTAGAGAAGGGTGTTAAGCAAGAGAATAAATTCTCCGCCACCAAACAGATATATATATCTAGCAGAGATCAACAATATTGTTCGAAATACAATGTTATACATGTGATCCTGTTTTTAACTGGGTTAAAGAACCAATGTCATTTAAAACACAGTTCACGATAAACCCAAAATCACATTCCATTAATTATGGAATCTTCACAGAAAACAGATCAATATATAATCGATATCAATTTCCGTATCCGACTAATAATATAAATGGAATAACATAAACCTTTTTTAAATTCCATATATACTAACAGTCTTCCTCCACAGAAGCTCACTTTGATTATTACCAAATCGAATTCCATTCAATTCCAATTTAATATATTAAACTGGAAAACTTTACTTTGGAAAATTTCCATTAAGTCTTAATAAAAAGATTTATAAATTCCAAATCACATTTCAATATTAATCGGGTTAAAGAACGAATGTTATTAAAAAAACACAGTTCACAACAAACCCAACTCGCATTCCATTTTATTCCAATTACAAAATATAATTGGAAACTCTAATAATCTTAATTAAAAGTTTTATTCTTTTCACACGGGGTTTAAGAACAGTGTTACTGAAGACACCATTCACAACAAACCCAAAATCTAATTTAATATTAAATATAAGGCTCTGAATAAAAATTATATCGGGTTATATTCAATATTAATTTCTGAAACCAACACATATCGTATGGGGAATAATGATATATATCTATCTTCCAAATTCCTCCATAATATCCGTATAGTCACGGAATCCAATATAGAAATATTTCGGCGATGGTTTCTATTCAAATCCATTCCAATTCATAGATTGAAAATTTCTGGTTATATTAAAACCATTTTTACAAATCCAATTTATTTATTTAAAAATTATTGTATTTCAAATCTAGTTAATAACTAGTTCATTTAGATAAAAATATATTTTTATCTTTAAAAATGTAGAATTTTTCATCTAAATTCTTTCCAAATCATTTATTACGATTTTCCACAAATTATTAATATTTTTAATAATTTTATTAAGGCCCTTTCAATCGATTTCCATAAGCGGTCATCGAACTGCACTTACATCGACCTTTTCCAAATTTGATTTGGACATAATTCCAAATCCAACCATCATATTTCAAATCTCTTATATTGGTTGGAAAGCTCTTTTCGATACGAACCCAATGATTCCAGTTTTAGGAGAATCCGACGGTCGGATCTCCCGTAATGTCAGTTCGAAGTCTATGGTCGAAATTCACGAACGGTTGCGGCTCGAACGTTCTATTCAAACCATTATATATAATATATAAATATATATTAGCTTTCAAAACGTATTTTATAAATTCGTTTTAAAAACGATTCCCACTTCCATTTCAATTTTAAATCAAAATTAAATACTCCATATCATTGTAATATTTAAATAATATTTTCAAAATATCAGATTTGGAAATCATTTCTTTTTCGATATTCATTATAAAAAAATCAATAAAATCAATATAAATATCGTTCGCGTTAAAAAGGCGCAAATCTAATCAACACGGCTTCACACATTTCAATATTTTCGTGTCCATCCAAAATCGGACCTCAAATTCACATTTTAATCCTTTACTGAATATTATTTCAAAATATTCGTTATTTTGAAATATTCGGTATTCTAAAATATTCGTTATTCCTGAATTGGAATCTGATACAATCAATTATAATATAATGTTATTTACATGGATTTTATACATCATAGGTGCACAACAATAAAGGTACACAGTCAACCATCATCCAGAGTGCATTACACAACTCCATAAGCATTATATAAATAATTAACGCTTACAATAGTCTGTCAACCAATCGATTGACATGGAACTAAACAATTGGGATTAGTGTATGTCAAATATCATCCCAATACCCGTGTGGGGTTTAAACCAACAAATACTGAATACTATTTGTGCAGTTGGGCGATGTGTAAAATTTATCGTCCCAATCAATATCAGTTAAATAGGTGTACAAAACAAATCGTCCGATTTGTAAATGAATATTTATTTTCATTTCAAGAGAATTTTACGTCGTTCATATATACGTTAAAAATTATATTTTTGACAATAAAACATTTATTTCAACATATGAATATTTTATATAGTTCATACATTCAATAAAAATGATATTTTTATTGTTCAACCATTTTATTCAACACATGAATATTTTATATAGTTCATACAATCAAGAAAAATGATATTTTTATTGTTCAACCATTTTTTTCAATACATGAATATTTTATACAGTTCATATACACATTAAATATTATATTTTTAACGAACCATATTTATTTCAGAAAATTTCGGCATTACAACAGTGCAATATTAGAACCGGATTAATGTCTATCATTACCCCTCTCCTGATACTGGCTCGCATCATACACAATAATCAATACACCACAATACAATCAATTTTCAACACAACCAAATTTTCACAATACAATCCAAATACACAATCATGGTTTGTACAATAAATAGTGTCAGGGGATTCTAAGCCCCGTTTGCATCCTAATATATATTTAATTGTAAAATAATTAGAGTGAGAAGGAGTTCTCACATTGGGATCCACTCCGCCGTTGTTTCCTAACGCTTTGATTTGCTGTTCTGGTCCCAGAATTTGCAAACGAGCTCCAATCTTCATGCCATCTTTTTCTCAAGCTTAAACGCGCCATTCCGGGCTACTTTCGCCTAGTGGCCTTTCTTTCGAAAATGCTCCATTTTGCTGGAATTTGCGAAAAGACATAAATCGGACAACAGCTTTTGGACACGTTTTCCGAACAACTCCACAATCCAAAATATGACTTCCATATAGCCAAATCAAAGAGAAAATCGTGCTCTTCGATTTTGGTATTGTGGAGTTTTGGCCATAGGGGCTCGGTTTGGGAGACATTGGCTATGGAAGCTCAGGGTGTTATTTGCAAATACTGAAATTTATAAAAACTGAATTTTTGGCCAAAGGGGACCCACAGTCGGCGTACGAGGTTGCTGGTGGTGGTGGGGTGGTGCAGCGGTAGGGGTGGGGAGCGGCAGCGCTGGGCTGATTTAGGGCTAAGGCACATGGTTTTTGGAGGGAGAGAGGGAGAGAGAGGCGGAGGAGCGGGGGATGGCCTCTGGAGGGGGGGGGGGGTTGCACGTTGGCGGTGGGGAGGG
The DNA here is from genome assembly GCA_030737875.1 of Allium sativum. Classification (NCBI taxonomy): domain Eukaryota; kingdom Viridiplantae; phylum Streptophyta; class Magnoliopsida; order Asparagales; family Amaryllidaceae; genus Allium; species Allium sativum. The sequence goes on from CM060922.1 coordinate 301,123,955, forward strand.
CGGCGTGGTGGATTGGGGTGGGGGGGACGATGGGGAACAACTGCTGGTTTTTTTCTCTTTTTAATACGACGGGTCTGAAGGAAGAAACGGGGGTTGACTATATAATATAATTAATTTAATTATTTTAATTTTCCAAAAAGTTAGTTTTTCATTCAAACTCCGAATCGAACCCAACGATTGTCGCGCCTAGCTAAATGCGCCTATTCCGAACACAATGGAGCATGGCCCGTAAGCCAATTCGACTTTTTCGATCAGTTTTCATCAAAATTAAAATATAAATTAATATAACATTCTAAATTGATTTCAGCGTACATTTTAATTTAGTGGGGCCACATACTGACTCCAAAAATTCCAGAAAAATAAATCTAGCTATGTTTTGACGATACGGTCTGAACAAAATTAATTTCAACGAATTTGGAGATCGTTTGAAAAACGTCCATTTGCAGTCGATTAAATTCAAACTGAATTGACCAAACACGTTTAAATTCACCACGCTCACATATTAATTCCAAAAATTATGAAAATTGGAATCTAGCAATAATTTGACATTCCGGATCCAACAAAAATTGTTTCGTCGAAAATGGAGGTCGTTTGCAAAATTGATAGTTTTAAGGGCTATATATTATATAAAATATATATAAATTCCATAGCGACTATTTTGAATTTTAAACTGGACATAACTTTCAATTTATATTATGAATTCTAAATTTTTCACATTCATTAGAAAGATATAATTAAACAGATTCAAATATTTATGGTTTTGCTGAAATCCGATTTATTTTGAATCATGTACATTCATTTGAAATCCAATTTTCAAACTACCACGCCATTTCAAGATCGTTTTATAATTAAAATAGATTTATTCATTCTAACTTTAGTAAAAATAAATTTTTACTCGGTTTTATTTAAAGTAAATCATTTTAAATATTCAAAATACATTAAAATAGCTAAAATAAAAATTTTACATCGGTTCTGAAAATCCGGGTTGTTACAATCCCCCAATATAAAATCTTTTCATCCTCGAAAAGGAACAAAGCTTAAAGTTGTTTAACTAACTAAATCAACTTTCATTCTGGATTTCATTCTTCAACTTTTCAGTTTCTAAGAATTTTCTAATTTCTCAATAATTTGGCTAACGCCCTAAATTTTCGAAAATTTCGCCGTAACCTCCTTTGTACGGGTTGATATAAACCGCAACTTGCCTCACACGACCCTCATCAGTCCAAAAGAAAAAGCCAATCGGCTCATAAAATCATAAAAAACCAAGAAATACAATAAACACGTACCTATTTGTTGGGTAAACATTTTTATTCCTCTTCTTAGCTTCCATGCTATGACCTGTTCACACATATATATGTACATGTATGCAATTTCAAACAAATTTCAATTCAGTTCAATATTTGACTCGATTTGGCTTAATTCACCTTTCATTCTCTTATTGGTTTCAATAATTTTATTAGTTAAACTAATAATCAAACAACACAACCAGCAATCAATTAGGTGATTAGCTTTTCAAACATATATCTTTAATATATACTCAAAATGATGATCTAGTGTCAAATCAAACAGTAAATCCTAACTAGGTTTTGGTTCTCACACCAATCAATTGGAAATATATAGAAATACCACTTTCGAAGCTCGAACATAAGCACTGATGATGAGATCTTCATCATCAGAATCATCTCCGTGCTACTAGAGTGTGATTCTATATCTATCCAGTATATTTGAGACTTCGAATATACGTTTATAATGTGTATATAATCTTCATATACTCGATTGTCTGAACTCAATACAAAATAAATATTCAAATACGTATAATATGGTTTAACTTTTCAAAACAAAATTTATTTTCATTTTCATTTTAAAAAATAACACTCTTTGAAACTCATTCTAGGATACTACTGATCCCATCTCTAACGAGTCATTCTTATTGGATATTACTAACCCAATCTCTGATGAAATCTTTCGTTTGGTTCTATGTGTCTTGTTCTCGAGCTTTGTAAACCAAAGCTCTGATACCACATCTGAAATGACCCAAACTTGCCCTTATGGTGAATCCTGGATTGAGTTGAGAACAGGACAAATAAGAACAAAAACAGAAGAAATTTCGTTGCTTATTTCAACATTTACATCAGAGTACAAGAATATAACAGAGTATGAATAAATAATATACACCAAAAAAATAACAGAGATTAAAATAATTTACATAGCAGCGGAAAAATAATACATAACACAACTGACAGAGATACACAGATACAAAGCTTTCCGAATATAGCTCCAGCTATAAATCAGGATCTTGTGAAAATAATATCTGCAAAACCCAAAACTACTAGCTGCCCATATGGAAAATATAGGCACCCAGAATTTAGGGTAAAACAATAAACTTTGAGCCAGTCATGGAACTAGTGTGAGAACTAAAACGGTTATTTAAAACTTCACTTTAGAAATAAAGTAAATTAAGGACCACGCCGTATAACACGGAACGGGTTTTCTTCCAAGAATACCAGTGCATAAAACAAACAGAGCAATGCTTTTTGGAAAATATGAAGCTATTATAAGACTCAGGTCCCATCACACAATGCAACGCAAGCCGGAGGATAGAGTTTTACCTTATAATAGCCAAACATGCTTGGTACGTTTAAAACAAATCATTTTGGTATTACAATAAGTGTATAGTGTATAAAACAACTTCAAATATAAATGAATCAATCATACACGGCATAGCTACCATATACTATGTCGCAATACTAGTTATGCAATTAAAACTAAAATGACATATTGGAAATTGGATTTCCGTCTACGAGACATGGCCGTAAATGTCTCCTCACCATTCGAGACACTTTCGGAAATGCCTCAGGCTGCACCCTTAGGAACCTTGGATCTTCAAGGCCAGTCCTCTTTTACTTTTGAGGATTAGTTATTCTTGAACACACGTTTCCCGGTCCTATCGAACCTATCCATCATCCCCATAGTGACTGATATATCCGAGGAGCCTCGTAATCGATCATCCACATAGGTAAAAATATAAATGTATGGGCTCCATACCATGACACCACCCATAGCTAGAAAGAAACTTTGGGCACTCCCTGTAGTCACGATCCCGTTTTTGACTCATACCGAGGTGTGAGGCTCGTGGATTAATGATATACATAAAGCTATGCTATTTAAAGCCATGCTTTGATCATTAACCACAAGACCCTACTTTTCAACAGAAGCCTTGATCATTTTCATCTCAGCATGCCACACAGACAATTCACGCCATGCAACTGATGTCTGTCAATATATTAGCTCTAAGCTCGTACGTCTCAGAGAAGAGTGTTAAGCAAGGGAATAAATTCTCCACCACCAAACAGATATATATTTAATAGAGATTAATCAACATAGAATAAAATCCAATGTCAAACACACATCCATTTACTAGTTCATTCTGGGTCTGAACGAAACCGAAGGCACCTTATTTCTCTTCCCATATGTCCACTACATGAGAGAGGTCCTCACATGTCTGGTTGATCTCCAAGTACAACTGGATGATCACCACTTATTACCTTGCCTTGGGTGTACAACCCGATCAAGACATCAGAAATCATCCAAACGATGTGAAGAACTCCGGTGTTCAACCACCGTCTTCATCGTTGACTTGTCATCGAATCAGTTATTCAGAATGGGTATAAACCCGGACTTTAAGAATAACTCGCATATCTCATAAACAAGTGCTATAAAAACACAAGATATGCCTCATTCCCATTCAGAATAATCTTTTATTCAAGTATTCACATCATCGGGGAAAGGTTCCCATTAATTTTATCAAAGATAAATTTTTTAAATTTATTCTGTAATCTTCCTTTGGATATCAATTCAAACAGAATTAAGGTTTATCAAAACTAGTCGGGATTAGCGCACCTTACCGAAGTAATCATTTGTTTTATTTCCCAATCCCAACCTGTTCATCCCATGGAACAAAACTGGTAGCACTCCATACCTAACGCCATGGTGTTATCGGTAAAATTAATTACCATTTCATGTTCAAATCTAATTAAATATTTAACTATTGCGTGGAGTAAGACTAGTAGTACTCCATTCTCAATCATTTCCCAAATTTGATAATTTCCAATTATCACACTCACATTCCGTCTAATTAAATATTCATTAAAACTCCACTTAGTTTTAATCTTCCAACAATAATTATTTAACTTTGGAAACACAAACATGCCACATCGACAATCTACACCGTACCATTGACTTCTGCCGATATATAACCTCTAAGCTCGTACGTCTTAGAGAAGGGTGTTAAGCAAGAGAATAAATTCTCAGCCACCAAACAGATAAATATTTACCAGAGATCAACAAAATAGTTCGAAATACAATGTTAGACATGTAATCCTATCTTTAATGGGTTAAAGAACCAATGTCATTTAAAACACAGTTCGCGATAAACCCAAAATCACATTCCATTAATTATGGAATCTTCATGGAAAACAGATCAATATATAATCAATATCAATTTCTGTATCTGACTAATAATATAAATGGAATAACGACAAAGCCTTTTTAAAATTCCATATATATTAACAGTCTTCCTCCACAGAAGCTCACTTCGATTATTACCAAATTGAATTCCATTCAATTCCAATTTAATATATTAAATTGGAAAATTTTACTTTAGAAAATTTCCATTAAATCTTAATAAAAAGATTTATAAATCCCAAATCAAATTTCACTGTTAATCGGGTTAAAGAATGAATGTCGTTAAAAAAAACACAATTCACAATAAATCCAATTCACATTCCATTTTATTCTAATTACAGAATATAATTGGAAACTCTAATAATCTTAGTTAAAAGATTTATTATTTTGACATGGGGTTTAAGTATAGTGTTACTGAAGACACCATTCACGACAAATCCAAAATCCAATTTAATATTAAATATAAGGCTCTGAATAAAAATTATATCGGCTTATATTCAATATCAAATTCTGAAACCAACACATATCATATGGGGAATAACGATATATATCTGTATTCCAAATTCCTCCACAATATCCGTATAGTCACGGAATCCACTGTCGAAATATTCCGGAGATGGTTTCTATTCAAATCCATTCCAATCCATAGATTGGAAATTTCTGGTTATATTAAAACGCTTTTTACAAATCCAATTTATTTATTTAAAAATTATAGGATTTCAAATCTAGTTAATAATTAGTTCATTTAGATAAAAATATATTTTTATCATTACAAACGTGGAATTTTTCATCCAAATTCTTTCCAAATCATTTATTTTGATTTTACACAAATTATTAATATTTTTAATAATTTTATTAAGGCCCTTTCAATCGATTTCCATAAACGGTAATCGAACTGCACTTACAACGTCCTTTTCCAAATTTGATTTGGACATAATTCCAAATCCAACCATTAGATTTCAATTCTCTTATATTCGTTGGATATCTCTTTTCGATACGAACCTAACAGTTCCGGTTTTAGGAGAATCCGAAGGTCGGATCTTTCGTAATGTCAATTCGAAGTCAATGATCGAATATCACAAACAGTCGCGGCGCGAAACTTTCTATTCAAACTATTATATATGTAACATCCCTGATTTTTAGCTGTTTTATAATGAATATTTAAATTAATTTTAAATATTTAATTGGATAACAAATGAATTTTTATTTTGAATTTATCAATTGAATAATCGGTATATGAATTAATATTGAATATATTTAATTATCGTAATATGAAACGATAACAATTGAATTCAAAGTTAGAAGTGAATCAAAACGATTTTTATCGACAAGTTTTAAATCTATTGAATTTGAACTAGGATAATAATTTATTTTCATTTAATTCTCTGAAATCGATTTATATTTAATCTTGAATCGTTTGTTTAAATTTATATCTTTTTCAGACGACCGAATTAGACTTTGAAACTGGTCCCAATGTGTTCAGAATGGTATTATAACCCTAGGGGTGCCGGTCGCTACGCTGAAAATGGAGTTCAGGATCAACAGGGATTTTACGTTAAATCAATTCATACTAATTAAAATATAAAAAAAGGGAGTAAAATAAATAAATGGCCGACCTATCGTTTAATCAAGCCACCCTACCTTGTCCATCGCACAGATCTACTCCTTCTCGAGCAAACAACGTTGTCTCCAAGTTTCACGATAAGGCAAACATGATTTTAATGGCTCTTGTACGAACTGTTTCCTTTGTATCTATAAATTAAACTTTGCCGTTGCTCTCCCCATTCCAATACACGAGAACCAAACCATTTCCTCAGTTCTCTGTCAAAATCAAACTCCACCGAAAAAAAAGAAGGAATCAAAATCAAAATCGCGACTCGACCCATCGAATCCCCTGAAGCTCAGCAACATACTAGAGTCGCGATTACAGGTTGTCGGCAGAGATTACAAAGGCGACTTCGACCTAGATGAGTTGCTCGAGAGAAGTGACCGGGTCGTCGCGATTTCAAAAAGGGTGCGATGGGATTGTGATAAGGGTTGGCATTCATCCGGAGCTGGTGTTGTCTGCGGTTGAGTTGGGGTTCTGGAAGGGGCACATCTGCTATTCGAAGAAGTCGCGTTTTGGTCTTTGAAGCTCGACAGTGGGTTAGGGCATCTCGAGGTTGAGCTCGACCTGGAAGCGACCGCGATAGGTTCTGGTATTGAAGTTGCGAGGAATGAAGGGGGTCGTAGTGCTCAGAAGCAGTTCGATGTAGAGAAGAAGGCTTGGCTATGATTTCGATTAGCGATAAGGAAAGAGATTGTCTATTAAAGGGATTAAGGTAATTTTATTTTTCAAAGTTCAAATTTTAAAAGGAAATTAGTTTATATAAAAAGTAAACCAATTTATGTAGTTAGTTTATTTAAAAGGAAATTTGTTAGTAAAGGAATAAAATTTATATACTAATCATGTTAGAAAAATCTATGGTTAAATTGGAACTTATTTACACATGGTAATTAATTAAATTAATTAGTCTAATTAAATAATTGGAATTTTATTTATATTGTTTTACAATGAAAAACAGACGGTTGGGGATATCACTGTGAAATCTATATAGTTGGCTTCATTGGATATTCAGCAAACAGAAATCTCGGTGAGTAAATCTCACTCACCTTTAAAATTATTTTTATTTCATTAAAAATAATTGTTTGTTGCTTGTGTGAATGCTTTCTGGTTGTTTTATATATATTAGTTATTTAGGCTATATATATATTGGGTTGATTGATTGGTTGGATTCCCGCAGTCTCATTAGCGGATGCCCGCGGTACCATAGCGGATGATTACCCTATACGCCCCACGCTATGATTAGTGGATGACCTTCTATACCACGATATTCTGCCACGAAGCAGAATGGGTATTATTTATGTACTAACATCTGTGGATGCAGGAAAACAGGTTGGAGGAATCCAACTGGATTCCTCAAAAATATATTATCTGTTTGTTTATTTGTTTGCATATATGTTTTTATATATGATGTGTTAGAAAAATAAATAATTCGTTGCTTTGTGTGTTTAAATATCACTGGGCCTAAGTAATGATATTTAAAAATATCGTGGAAGGATATTTGAGATTTTAAAAGGGAAAATTCTATTTTTAAATAGAATTTGAATTTTTAAATGGAATAAAAATATAAAACTTGTTTTTGAAAAATATAACAAGTAGTTCCTTTATAAACGAAGTTTATAAATAGTTCTTTTATAACGAAGTTATAAAATGAAGAGAAAAGAATTATCATTTGATAATTCAGAAATAGAAATACAAGTGTGAAATTGGAAATGAGAAATCTATCTTCAAAAGAAAAATAGAAATATCGATTTCAAAAGGAATTGAAGTCGAGACTTGTTTAAAGAAGTGGGATATAAGAGTTCAAATAGAAAACAGACTTTGAAATATAGAATTTCAAAGAAGAATTAAATAGAATTTGAAATATAGAATTTCAAAGAAGAATTCAAATGTGAAATTTGAATAGAGATTTGAATGGAATTCAAACATGAAATTTGAATAGAGATTTGAATAGAAATTCAAGTATTAAATTTGAACAGGGAATTGAATATAGAAATTCAAGTAGAAATTTGAATATAGAATTTCAAAATAGAATTTGAAATAAACTTTGAAAATAGGATTTCAAAGTAGGATTGAAATAGGATTTCAAAATAGGAAATCCAAATAGTTTTGAAATAGAATTTGAATTCGAGGGAATTGAAATAAAATTTGAATTTAAAGGAATTCAAATGGGATTGGAATAAAGGAAATTCAAAATTGGAATTTCAAATAAAAGAAAATGTAATTTGAAATATTGGGAGTTTCAAATAAGAGAAAAATGGAATTTGAAACATTTAGAATTTCAAATAGAAATTTAAATGGAGTTTGGATATTTAAATTCAAGTATGAATTTCAAATATAGAAATTCAAAAAGGAGTTGAATTAAGGTGGAAATTAAATAGAGGATTTGAAATGGAATTCGAATAAAGGATTGAAATGGAATTCGAATAAAGGATTTCAAATGGGATTTGAATACAGGATTTAAACTATGGAATTTGAAATGTAAAGATTCAAATGGGATATGGAATATATATATATATATATATATATATATATATATATTAGAAGGGAGTTGAATTCATTTAATGAAGTTTAAAAGTTTTTATATATAAATATAATTAAAACGAACTCGCCGCAGCGATGCAGTTCGTAAATTGGCGATTCGAACTTCAATTGAGTATACAGAACTCAGTTGAATTCGAAATTCTTTGAAACAAGAAACGTCAGGACCGGTTTGATAATAGTTTTCTAATGAAAGAGAAAAATATGAATTTCGTCGTATAGATTTTGAGTTGTGTCAAAATCAAATTTTCAGAAAAACAGCGCCAGAACTATTTAAAAACCATAACGGTTTATTTCATTTTATAAAAGGATTTTAAGCAAATAAAATCCGAATTTCTATTTAGAAAATTTCAGATTTGAGTTATAAAATATATGCGAACTCAAGTGAAGTGAAAGAAATGGTTTTTAAAATCAATAATCATATTTTGATTATTGAATAGAGTTGACTAAGACAAAGAGAAATTAGTTAATCGAATTTTGAAGATGAACTTTGAAAGGCGAAGGGAATTTGTAAATATATATTTGAAATCGAATATAGAACGTGAATTGAAAATGAAATTCAATTAGTATAATCAAGTTGAAATATATTTGGATAGGTTATATTCAAATATCAAAGTGATATAGGCAAAAGAGTTAATTTGCAAACTGACAAATGAATTAGTTAAAACGATTGAATCGAGAAAACTGTGAATAAGTAAATTAACTTGTGATTTCATATTCAAACCAAATATGAAACTAGAAACGGAAAAAAAGGGATTTGATTTGTATAAGCAAGTGGAATCAAATTTGAACATGTTATGTTCAACCATTTAAATAAAATGAGCAATAGGGCCAATTAACGAATTAGTTAAAGAACTGAGTTAAAAATGATCAGGGTAAGTTGTAGTGAATTGAAAATGGATAGACATATGTTAAACAGGTTTGGAATAAAGTGGAGTAAAGTATAGAAGAGATATGAATAGAGTGCTCGACAAAAAGGTACATGTTTAATTCATATATGAGATTTTATGCGCCGTATCGGCAAGCCGCTTGGCTTTTTCTTTTTCTTTTTGAAATAAGAAGGTACCGGGAAGCTATTTGAAATTTCCCGATGCTCCCGATACAGGGGAGGTTATGGCGAAATTTTCCGGAGATTTAAGGAGTTAGAATATTTTTAAGATATTTTGATAGTTAGAAATCATTGTATCGACGTATAGAATTCGATAGGTAAGTGAATATAAAAATCGAATATTGTAAACAAAAAGGGAAATCTATAAATTAGAAATAGAAAGCGAACTTTATACATGTTTTAAAGATGAACAATTGGATTGTATAGTGTGTTTATTCGAGGTAAGTGGTTTTGCCGTTTTGAAGTTGAGGATGTTTTCAGTTAAGGTCTGAGAGGTAATTTTACCCCGACTTGATTGATTTCATTTTTAATGGATAAATAGCAAGATCCAGTCTCGAAGAGAAGTGTTTGAAAAAGAGTTAGTTGAATAAAATATTTTGGGTTGTTGTAACAATGTTTTACACAACATTCATTTTAAAACCCAAGTGATGGAATTTTGGAAATATAACAAGTAAGTATTTCCTGAGTATACTTAAAATAGTCGGGATAGAGATAAGTGATCAGAATTGTTTCTAATTGCAAATAGAGATATTTTCTAATATATAGAAAATAAAAGAAGTTGACATTTGGAAACGTTTTCCAGATGGCATAAGAGGCCAAGATGATTATTGAAATATTTTGTTAACAAATATTGATAAGGAAATGGAGAAGAGATTTAATTAATGAAATACTAATTAAAGAGCCCAGTGATTTGTTTGATATGTTTTGGATGAACACTTGTTTTATTCGATAGTTAAATCACAGACTATCGAAGTTTTTGACCATCGTTGTCAATATGGAGAGACCGGTTGGATTATTATCCGAAGAACCCCTCCGTATCGGCATAAGCGTTGCGAACCAAGTATGCTGAATATATTGAAGACGGAGTAAAGTGCAAGGGCTTTTCTATTAAATAGAAATAGTGCCTTCGGTTTCGTTCAATCCCAGAACGAACGTAAATGGACGAATGTCTGACATAGTATTTCCAATGATCAAATCTGTTGGTCTGTATGAGTGTATATGGTTGCAACGGATTTATCCCTTAGCATAATATCCAGAATATTTGTGCAAACTCAACTAGTGATTAACGGATCTGACAATGTGGCATTCAAAGTGATTGTGCTATCAATGAATGGTAAGTATTCGTAGCCTCAGGTCTCAACAACCGGGAAAGGACAAAAATCGGGCAGGCAGCATGGCTATGTGGGTCGCACCCATTAGGATGTATAATCACCTATCTAGAGGTTCATTTAATTTCTTATTCTATTCGATGTTGTCCCAGTCGGGAGACGGTTGCTGATCCCAACCGTTGGTGATATACATTCGATACACTCAAGCGAAATGAGTGGTCGGTCATGTGTGGGCCGGGTTACAAGATGTTCTTGTTGAACCCAGTGTATTCCTCTCTAGAGATACACTAGCGGAAGGTGGTTCCATACCTTGTCATGTTGGAAATCCAATCTCCAATAAGCGCCATGCGGTTTTTGATTTTATACTATATATGTGGAGCGTGAGATGCAAGCGTTCTGCTATTTGGTTATTTACTTGATGTAGACATTATTATAATATCACTGGATTTCCGTATCAAAGTGTTTTGGGTTATAGTAAGGTAAAAACCGTCCATGTTTATGTGTGGGCTGGTCTTACTATTATCTTTTCTTTCGAGAAGGGTTTTGAAAGTTAAACAAGTGGTTGGAGTTTACTCACACCAGTCCCATGACTGACCCAGAGTTTATTTTGTTTTGTTTTCCCTAAACTCTTGGGTGCCCAAATTTGTACGGGCAGTCAAGTAGTCGGGATTTCACAGATCCATTTGAAGGAGCTGAAAGTAGGAGGCTTCACCGGTTAGCTATAGGCTATCATATATTCCGCTGTGGACCTTGTTTGTATCTGGAAACAGGAATTTATAACTGTTCCGAAAATGACTGTTGTGCTCTGATGATGGTATGTATATAAAGTTACTGATTTGTATTTCAAAAGTTATGTTATATAATATATTTTATTTGTTCCGCTGTGAGTTGTGATCTTCGTTTTCTTCTATTCTAATATTTCTTTCTTTCTATTTCTCATCCTCTAACTTCTTTCTATTAATGGTTCGTATTTCTGTGTTATTTGGGTTGGACGTGTGGTGTATTTAGTCAACTCAGATAGCTCAGATTTGCGGGTCGTTATAGTTGGTATCAGAGCTTAGGTTGAGCGAATACCTAGGCTTGTGTGGCATGTGCTCATTAGAGATAGGGTCAGTAGTACCCTAGGATGAGTTGAGCGTATATATACGAGAGAGCGTATTTGTAAATTTATATAAAAGTTGTTTTATATTGTGTTGGCTAGTCTGTTGTGTGGTTTATGAATTCTGGTCGAATCGTGGGACGCCACGAAGTCGATAGGAATTTCTAAACACTTGAACAGAGAAATTCGACACAGTATTGTTTTAAAATGGGTAAATGAAATCATTTACCCAAATTTCTATTTTGATATAGAAGGAATAATTTTCTGAAATTATTATAATATATGGATGTGTTGATTGATATCATTATAATCAGATAAGATTATAAAAAATTGAAATGGTTATTTATAACCAAACTGAATTTGTATATGAATGAAATATATACAAATGAGATGAATTAGAATTAAATTCAAACCAGAATTAAGAATTCAAAATCCTGGGAACTTGAAAAATATTTTTCAAAGTATATTAAAATAATATAGATTTGTTTTAGAAGGATTTGAAAGAAAATCATTTTAGATGAATTTTGAAATAATAAAGCACTGAACTCACTTCAGTGGCTGGGAAATAATTCTGATGATGATTGCAACATCATCAGTGTTCATTTTCGAGTTTCTAAGTGATGGATTGCTACCTTAGAAAAGTTCTTGGTCGAAATTTGTTTTGAAAGAGAATAAGTGGTTTGAAAATTCAAATGTTTTGAATTTGAAATAGGAATAAATAAATATGTATATATTTATGTGATTTAAAAAGGAATTTGAAATAAAAACCGGGTATTTGAATTCTAGAATTTAACTTAAGCAAGTTAAATGAATTGAATTAAAGAAATTGATTTGGGATTAAATTGAAATGGGCTTTTGGATAGTTAACGAGTTTGTAGCATTTTTATACCTTAGTAATTTCGGGGACGAAATTCTTTTAAGGGGGAAGGAATGTAACATCCCTGATTTTTAGCTGTTTTATAATGAATATTTAAATTAATTTTAAATATTTAATTGGATAACAAATGAATTTTTATTTTGAATTTATCAATTGAATAATCGGTATATGAATTAATATTGAATATATTTAATTATCGTAATATGAAACGATAACAATTGAATTCAAAGTTAGAAGTGAATCAAAACGATTTTTATCGACAAGTTTTAAATCTATTGAATTTGAACTAGGATAATAATTTATTTTCATTTAATTCTCTGAAATCGATTTATATTTAATCTTGAATCGTTTGTTTAAATTTATATCTTTTTCAGACGACCGAATTAGACTTTGAAACTGGTCCCAATGTGTTCAGAATGGTATTATAACCCTAGGGGTGCCGGTCGCTACGCAGAAAATGGAGTTCGGGATCAACAGGGATTTTACGTTAAATCAATTCATACTAATTAAAATATATAAAAAAAAGGGAGTAAAATAAATAAATGGCCGACCTATCGTTTAATCAAGCCACCCTACCTTGTCCATCGCACAGATCTACTCCTTCTCGAGCAAACAACGTTGTCTCCAAGTTTCACGATAAGGCAAACATGATTTTAATGGCTCTTGTACGAACTGTTTCCTTTGTATCTATAAATTAAACTTTGCCGTTGCTCTCCCCATTCCAATACACGAGAACCAAACCATTTCCTCAGTTCTCTGTCAAAATCAAACTCCACCGAAAAAAAAGAAGGAATCAAAATCAAAATCGCGACTCGACCCATCGAATCCCCTGAAGCTCAGCAACATACTAGAGTCGCGATTACAGGTTGTCGGCAGAGATTACAAAGGCGACTTCGACCTAGATGAGTTGCTCGAGAGAAGTGACCGGGTCGTCGCGATTTCAGAAAGGGTGCGATGGGATTGTGATAAGGGTTGGCATTCATCCGGAGCTGGTGTTGTCTGCGGTTGAGTTGGGGTTCTGGAAGGGGCACATCTGCTATTCGAAGAAGTCGCGTTTTGGTCTTTGAAGCTCGACAGTGGGTTAGGGCATCTCGAGGTCGAGCTCGAACTGGAAGCGACCGCGATAGGTTCTGGTATTGAAGTTGCGAGGAATGAAGGGGGTCGTAGTGCTCAGAAGCAGTTCGATGTAGAGAAGAAGGCTTGGCTATGATTTCGATTAGCGATAAGGAAAGAGATTGTCTATTAAAGGGATTAAGGTAATTTTAATTTTCAAAGTTCAAATTTTAAAAGGAAATTAGTTTATATAAAAAGTAAACCAATTTATGTAGTTAGTTTATTTAAAAGGAAATTTGTTAGTAAAGGAATAAAATTTATATACTAATCATGTTAGAAAAATCTATGGTTAAATTGGAACTTATTTACACATGGTAATTAATTAAATTAATTAGTCTAATTAAATAATTGGAATTTTATTTATATTGTTTTACAATGAAAAACAGACGGTTGGGGATATCACTGTGAAATCTATATAGTTGGCTTCATTGGATATTCAGCAAACAGAAATCTCGGTGAGTAAATCTCACTCACCTTTAAAATTATTTTTATTTCATTAAAAATAATTGTTTGTTGCTTGTGTGAATGCTTTCTGGTTGTTTTATATATATTAGTTATTTAGGCTATATATATATATTGGGTTGATTGATTGGTTGGATTCCCGCAGTCTCATTAGCGGATGCCCGCGGTACCATAGCGGATGATTACCCTATACGCCCCACGCTATGATTAGTGGATGACCTTCTATACCACGATATTCTGCCACGAAGCAGAATGGGTATTATTTATGTACTAACATCTGTGGATGCAGGAAAACAGGTTGGAGGAATCCAACTGGATTCCTCAAAAATATATTATCTGTTTGTTTATTTGTTTGCATATATGTTTTTATATATAATGTGTTAGAAAAATAAATAATTCGTTGCTTTGTGTGTTTAAATATCACTGGGCCTAAGTAATGATATTTAAAAATATCGTGGAAGGATATTTGAGATTTTAAAAGGGAAAATTCTATTTTTAAATAGAATTTGAATTTTTAAATGGAATAAAAATATAAAACTTGTTTTTGAAAAATATAACAAGTAGTTCCTTTATAAACGAAGTTTATAAATAGTTCTTTTATAACGAAGTTATAAAATGAAGAGAAAAGAATTATCATTTGATAATTCAGAAATAGAAATACAAGTGTGAAATTGGAAATGAGAAATCTATCTTCAAAAGAAAAATAGAAATATCGATTTCAAAAGGAATTGAAGTCGAGACTTGTTTAAAGAAGTGGGATATAAGAGTTCAAATAGAAAACAGACTTTGAAATATAGAATTTCAAAGAAGAATTAAATAGAATTTGAAATATAGAATTTCAAAGAAGAATTCAAATGTGAAATTTGAATAGAGATTTGAATGGAATTCAAACATGAAATTTGAATAGAGATTTGAATAGAAATTCAAGTATTAAATTTGAACAGGGAATTGAATATAGAAATTCAAGTAGAAATTTGAATATAGAATTTCAAAATAGAATTTGAAATAAACTTTGAAAATAGGATTTCAAAGTAGGATTGAAATAGGATTTCAAAATAGGAAATCCAAATAGTTTTGAAACAGAATTTGAATTCGAGGGAATTGAAATAAAATTTGAATTTAAAGGAATTCAAATGGGATTGGAATAAAGGAAATTCAAAAATGGAATTTCAAATAAAAGAAAATGTAATTTGAAATATTGGGAGTTTCAAATAAGAGAAAAATGGAATTTGAAACATTTAGAATTTCAAATAGAAATTTAAATGGAGTTTGGATATTTAAATTCAAGTATGAATTTCAAATATAGAAATTCAAAAAGGAGTTGAATTAAGGTGGAAATTAAATAGAGGATTTGAAATGGAATTCGAATAAAGGATTGAAATGGAATTCGAATAAAGGATTTCAAATGGGATTTGAATACAGGATTTAAACTATGGAATTTGAAATGTAAAGATTCAAATGGAATTTGGAATATATATATAAATATATATTAGAAGGGAGTTGAATTCATTTAACGAAGTTTAAAAGTTTATATATATAAATATAATTAAAACGAACTCGCCGCAGCGATGCAGTTCGTAAATTGGCGATTCGAACTTCAATTGAGTATACAGAACTCAGTTGAAGTCGAAATTCTTTGAAACAAGAAACGTCAGGACCGGTTTGATAATAGTTTTCTAATGAAAGAGAAAAATATGAATTTCGTCGTATAGATTTTGAGTTGTGTCAAAATCAAATTTTCAGAAAAACAGCGCCAGAACTATTTAAAAACCATAACGGTTTATTTCATTTTATAAAAGGATTTTAAGCAAATAAAATCCGAATTTCTATTTAGAAAATTTCAGATTTGAGTTATAAAATATATGCAAACTCAAGTGAAGTGAAAGAAATGGTTTTTAAAATCAATAATCATATTTTGATTATTGAATAGAGTTGACTAAGACAAAGAGAAATTAGTTAATCGAATTTTGAAGATGAACTTTGAAAGGTGAAGGGAATTTGTAAATATATATTTGAAATCGAATATAGAACGTGAATTGAAAATGAAATTCAATTAGTATAATCAAGTTGAAATATATTTGGATAGGTTATATTCAAATATCAAAGTGATATAGGCAAAAGAGTTAATTTGCAAACTGACAAATGAATTAGTTAAAACGATTGAATCGAGCAAACTGTGAATAAGTAAATTAACTTGTGATTTCATATTCAAACCAAATATGAAACTAGAAATGGAAAAAAAGGGATTTGATTTGTATAAGCAAGTGGAATCAAATTTGAACATGTTATGTTCAACCATTTAAATAAAATGAGCAATAGGGCCAATTAACGAATTAGTTAAAGAACTGAGTTAAAAATGATCAGGGTAAGTTGTAGTGAATTGAAAATGGATAGACATATGTTAAACAGGTTTGGAATAAAGTGGAGTAAAGTATAGAAGAGATATGAATAGAGTGCTCGACAAAAAGGTACATGTTTAATTCATATATGAGATTTTATGCGCCATATCGGCAAGCCGCTTGGCTTTTTCTTTTTCTTTTTGAAATAAGAAGGTACCGGGAAGCTATTTGAAATTTCCCGATGCTCCCGATACAGGGGAGATTATGGCGAAATTTTCCGGAGATTTAAGGAGTTAGAATATTTTTAAGATATTTTGATAGTTAGAAATCATTGTATCGAAGTATAGAATTCGATAGGTAAGTGAATATAAAAATCGAATATTGTAAACAAAAAGGGAAATCTATAAATTAGAAATAGAAAGCGAACTTTATACATGTTTTAAAGATGAACAATTGGATTGTATAGTGTGTTTATTCGAGGTAAGTGGTTTTGCCGTTTTGAAGTTGAGGATGTTTTCAGTTAAGGTCTGAGAGGTAATTTTACCCCAACTTGATTGATTTCATTTTTAATGGATAAATAGCAAGATCCAGTCTCGAAGAGAAGTGTTTGAAAAAGAGTTAGTTGAATAAAATATTTTGGGTTGTTGTAACGCTGTTTTACACAACATTCGTTTTAAAACCCAAGTGATGGAATTTTGGAAATATAACAAGTAAGTATTTCCTGAGTATACTTAAAATAGTCGGGATAGAGATAAGTGATTGGAATTGTTTCTAATTGCAAATGGAGATATTTTCTAATATATAGAAAATTAAAGAAGTTGACATTTGGAAACGTTTTCCAGATGGCATAAGAGGCCAAGATGATTATTGAAATATTTTGTTAACAAATATTGATAAGGAAATGGAGAAGAGATTTAATTAATGAAATATTAATTAAAGAGCCCAGTGATTTGTTTGATATGTTTTGGATGAACACTTGTTTTATTCGATAGTTAAATCACAGACTATCGAAGTTTTTGACCATCGTTGTCAATATGGAGAGACCGGTTGGATTATTATCCGAAGAACCACTCCGTATCGGCATAAGCGTTGCGAACCAAGTATGCTGAATATATTGAAGACGGAGTAAAGTGCAAGGGCTTTTCTATTAAATAGAAATAGTGCCTTCGGTTTCGTTCAATCCCAGAACGAACGTAAATGGACGAATGTCTGACAGAGTATTTCCAATGATCAAATGGGTTGGTCTGTATGAATGTATATGGTTGCAACGGATTTATCCCTTAGCATAATATCCAGAATATTTGTGCAAACTCAACTAGTGATTAACGGATCTGACAATGTGGCATTCAAAGTGATTGTGCTATCAATGAATGGTAAGTATTCATAGCCTCAGGCCTCAACAACCGGGAAAGGACAAAAATCGGGCAGGCAGCATGGCTATGTGGGTCGCACCCATTAGGATGTATAATCACCTATCTAGAGGTTCATTTAATTTCTTATTCTATTCGATGCTGTCCCAGTCGGGAGACGGTTGCTGATCCCAACCGTTGGTGATATACATTCGATACACTCAAGCGAAATGAGTGGTCGGTCATGTGTGGGCCGGGTTACAAGATGTTCTTGTTGAACTCAGTGTATTCCTCTCTAGAGATACACTAGCGGAAGGTGGTTCCATACCTTGTCATGTTGGAAATCCAATCTCCAATAAGCGCCATGCGGTTTTTGATTTTATACTATATATGTGGAGCGTGAGATGCAAGCGTTCTGCTATTTGGTTATTTACTTGATGTAGACATTATTATAATATCACTGGATTTCCGTATCAAAGTGTTTTGGGTTATAGTATGGTAAAAACCGTCCATGTTTATGTGTGGGCTGGTCTTACTATTATCTTTTCTTTCGAGAAGGGTTTTAAAAGTTAAACAAGTGGTTGGAGTTTACTCACACCAGTCCCATGACTGACCCAGAGTTTATTTTGTTTTGTTTTCCCTAAACTCTTGGGTGCCCAAATTTGTACAGGCGTTCAAGTAGTCGGGATTTCACAGATCCATTTGAAGGAGCTGAAAGTAGGAGGCTTCACCAGTTAGCTATAGGCTATCATATATTCCGCTGTGGACCTTGTTTGTATCTGGAAACAGGAATTTATAACTGTTCCAAAAATGACTGTTGTGCTCTGATGATGGTATGTATATAAAGTTACCGATTTGTATTTCAAAAGTTATGTTATATAATATATTTTATTTGTTCCGCTGTGAGTTGTGATCTTCGTTTTCTTCTATTCTAATATTTCTTTCTTTCTATTTCTCATCCTCTAACTTCTTTCTATTAATGGTTCGTATTTCTGTGTTATTTGGGTTGGACGTGTGGTGTATTTAGTTAACTCAGATAGCTCAGATTTGCGGGTCGTTACAATATATAAATATATATAATATAAATATATATTTCCGTTCAAAACATATTTTATAAATTCGTTTTAAAAACGATTTCCACTTCCATTTAAATTTTAAATCAAAATTGAATGCTCCTTATCATTGTAATATTTAAATGATAATATTTTCAAAATATCAGAATTTGAAATCATTTCTTTTTCGATACTCATTACAAAAAAGTGAATAAAATTGATATAAATATCGTTCACATTAAAATGGAGCAAATCTAATCAACACGGCTTCGCACATTTCAATATTTTTGTGTCCATCCAAAATCGGACATCAAATTCACATTTTAATCATTTACTGAATATTATTTTAAAATATTCGGTATTTTAAAATATTTGTTATTCCTAAATTTGAATCTGACACAATAAATTACCATAAAATGTTATTTATATGGATTTCATACATCACAGTTACACAACAATAATGATACACAGTCAACCATCATCCGGAGTGCATTACACAACTGCATAAGCATTAAATATAAATAATTAATGCTTACAACAGTCCGTCAACCAATCGATTGACATGTAACTAAACAATTGGGATTAGTATATGTCAAATATCATCCCAATACCCGTGTGGGGTTTCAACCAATGAATACTGAATATTATTTGTGCAGTTGGGCGATGTGTAAAATTTATCGTCCCGATTAATATCAGTTAAATAGGTGTACATAAACAAATCGTCCGATTTGTAAATATTTATTTTCATTTCAGAAGAATTTTATGCCTTTCATATATATGTTAAAAAATATATTTTTAATGATAAAACATTTATTCCAACGCATGAATATTTTATATAGTTCATACATTCAATAAAAATGATAATTTTGTTGTTCAACCATTTTATTCAATACATAAATATTTTATACAGTTCATACATTCGATAAAAATGATATTTTTATTGTTCTACCATTTTATTCAACATATGAATATTTTATACGGTACATATACACATTAAAAATTATATTTTTAATGAACCATATTTATTTCAGAAAATTTCGGCATTATAACGGCGCGATATTAGAACCGGAGTAATGTCTAGCATTATCCCTCTCCAAATACTGGCTCGCGCCATACATAATAATCGATCCAATCAATACACCACAGTACAATCAATTTTCAACACAACCAAATTTCCACAATACAATCCAAATACACAATCATGGTTTGTACAATAAATAGTGTCAGCGGTTCTAAACCCCATCTGCATCCTAATATATATTCAACTATAAAATAATCAGAGTGAGAAGGAGTTCTCGCATTGGGATCTACTCCGCTGTTGTTTTCTAACGCTTTGATTTGTTATTATGGTCCCAGAATTTGCAAATGAGCTCCAATCTTCACGCCGTCATTTTTTCTAGCTTAAACGCGCCATATCGGACGACTTTCGCCTAATGTCCTTTCTTCCAAAAATGCTTTATTTCGCCGGAAATCGCGAAAAGAAATAAATCAGATAGTAGATTTTGGACGCGTTTTCTGAACAACTATGCAATCCAAAATATGACTTCCATATAGCCAAATCGAAGAGAAAATCGTGCTCTTCGATTTTGGCATGGAGTTTTGGCTATAGGGGCCCGGTTTGGGAGATATTGGTTGTAGAAGCTCCAGGGTGTTATTTGCAAATACTGAAATTTATAAAAATTGGATTTTTGGCCAGAGACGGACCCACGGTCGGCGCTGGTGGTCTGGTGGCGGCGTAAGGGGTTGCTGGTGGTGGTGGGGTGGTGCACCGGTCGGGGCGGGGTGTACAGTGGCGGCACTGGGCTCATTTGGGGCTTGGGCATGTGGTTTTTGGAGGGAGAGGCGGAGGAGCAAGGGGATGGCCTGGAGGGGGGTAGGTGTAATGACTCGCATTCTACGCATCGGAGGACCATAGAATATTTATTTCTTTCACATGTGAAGTCATATGGTCATGTAACTTTGGGAAACATCCATTAGAGTCATTTCCCATATTCATGATTTTTGTCGATTTTTAAATGACCATTTTGCCCTTAGTTAGTACTGTTTCGGCCATAACTTTTGATTGGAAAGGAATTTTGACCTGAAACCACTTTCATTGGATTCGTTTGATGATTTACCTTTCCGTAGAGTGGTCATAGTAGCCAAACGGACTTACCGTTTGGGAGATATGGCTGAAATAAGGTTTGGAGGGTGAATAACTGCTTAACCGGGCCAAATCGGGTGATTAGTGAGTAGGCCCATAACCCATTTCGGGATTAGGGTTATGGGGAGGCTGAAATGAGATAGAGGATCATTCCATTTCAGTTTTCTAGCCTCCACTTATCACCAAGGAACCCTAAAAATGGCCTCCAACCTCTAATCACCTCAAAATCACCTTTTGGTCAAGGATTTGGCTTAGCAACCTCTAATCAAGGAAGATCTACACCAAAGCAACATTGGAGCTGCTGTTTGGCATTGGGATTCACATTAAATCAGAGATTTATTTCAGATCTTAGTTTATTTGTGGCTAAGGTGAGTGATTTGCATAGTTTTGCACTAATCATGGCTAATTAGAGGTGATTAGTGTTAATTAGCGAATTTAAATATGATAAAATTCGGGAAAATGTTCATAAATTCTTAAATGATGTATTAGACCTCTGATATGAATTTGGGTCAATTTGGTTAAGTTTTGCTAATCCTATCATTAGTTTCACCTAAACATACTTAAGGGGAAATGTGGGATTTTTGGGTATGTTTGATCCATTTTAACCTATCATATTGATGTTTTGGTGTTTGTGATTGATTATGCATGTTGCTATGACTGTATGAAATGCTTTGTGATTAGTTTCAATAGTTAGAATGGTCGAAAATGTCATCGAATGGCATAAACACTTGCTGGAACAGTTTCAGAAAACAGTGCAGGGTTCGGATCGGATCGGATAGGGGGCTCGGATCGGATATGTTGAACTGGGCAAAGGATTCGATCGGATCGGAACCTGGCACTTGGGAAAAGTGGCAAAAAGGAAGGCCACGCTAGCTGAACTGGGATCGGATCGGAGTAGGGAGTAGGGACCGGAGCGGATAGAGAAGGATGGATCGGATCGAAGCACGTAAAGGATGAGGAGGCGGATCGGAGCAGAAGTATGAACTGGAGGGGGAGTGGCACCCGACCCGAACCGAGAAGAAACGCCCGACCCGAACCGAACAGATGGAGGACACCGACCCGAACAGATGGAGGACACCGACCCGAACCGATGGCTTGAGGAGGAACTCGACCCGACCCAGTATTGACCAATAACCCGAGATGCAAAGGTAGTCCAATATGGGAAGTTAGATCTCAGGATCCAGTTGGGAACCGATGAGTTCACTTCATGGTTGGACTTTGCTGCGGGACGTGTGCTAAGGAGTTGTCGACGTTCATAACTTCGATTCACCACTGAAAATGGATGATGGGCTACTTATCAGTGCAGTAGGGTCATTATGACCTGAGGGGCAAAGTGATGGTAGCAAGACTACATTATCAGTGCAGTAGGGTCATTATGACCCGAGGGGCAAGGTGATGCGTAGTAAGACTATGAGCCAGTGCAGTGGGGTCATTGCGACTCCATGGGGGCAGAGTGGACATAGTAAGGATTAGTAAGGCTATGAGCCAGTGCAGTGGGGTTCTTGTGACTCCATGGGGCAAAGTGGACATAGCAAAGGATTAGTGGCTACGTTATCAGTGCAGTGAAGCCATTTATGACTTCATGGGGGCAGAGTGATCGTAGCAAGGTATGTTGGGTGATCGAAGTGGTGAATATCGTATGCTTTACGCACCGAGTGAGAGATGTGAGGATGGATGCTATGGTTGATTGTTGCCATCATTATGACATGCACACCCCCCTCCGTATCTTTACACTGTTTGGTATGGTACCTTAGAGTGTTGTACAGTATGTAGTGCTAACTCTTTGGTTGCAGGTTCAGGTATGTTTTAGTCTACCTGTTATTGTTCACTTTAGATGCTTATCGCTCATACCAGGCTTTATGTCTGACCCAGAGTTTTATGTCTCCTCTAGTTACTCTGGGTGCTCACACGAGCAGACTAGAGACAGGTTAGCTGGTGATGCGCGAGTAGCTGATTCGGAGGCGGGCAGGAGGCTTCAACGTATGATAT
Source organism: Allium sativum (assembly GCA_030737875.1). Classification (NCBI taxonomy): domain Eukaryota; kingdom Viridiplantae; phylum Streptophyta; class Magnoliopsida; order Asparagales; family Amaryllidaceae; genus Allium; species Allium sativum. The sequence goes on from CM060922.1 coordinate 301,147,203, forward strand.
ATATATACACACACACACACACACACACATTCTCCCTGTGTCGTTGGTGGTCGCTACTTGGGCATTAGTAGTGTACCTCCTTTATCTTACTTTTGCTTTGAGACAGTTTGAAAGTTGTAATAAGCTGTATTTTGGATTTCCGCTGCTATGATGTTTAGTTCTGGTTTTCGGCTTATGCACTGTCTCTCCTGTTTTATGTCAAGTTTGTTATTATTATATTTTATTCTATGCACTGTGAGACATTCTATAGGTTCGTTGTATGTTCATTTCCTTCTTCCCTTTCCTTCTCACGACCCGTTCCGTGCTAACTGGACATGTGTACATCGCACTTTTAGAGTAAATGTCGGTTGGTGCGGGGCGGGCCATCACACTTGGTATCAGAGCCAGGTTGCGTAGTTAACCTAGGGAAAGACACCAGGGAGAGATAGTACGTATATGAGAGTGCGTATTTGTGATTACTTTGGTTTTTAAAAGCTATATATATATATATATATACTATTAGTAATATAAGAATGAAGTCGCACTGCACTAGCACCACTATGGGGTCGTTAATCGTTTCCCTTTTTCAGATTGACGATGAGCCGAGACACGAGGGGTGCTGGTAGAGGGACCAACCAAGGGAATGCCGCTGACATGAGGACAATGTTTACTAACCTCATTAGAGACATGCTTAGAGAAGTTCAAGGGGCAGTTCCCAATCCCGGAGTTGGTGTTGGCCCAGTAGTGCAGGCGCCTAGGGTCGATTTCGCCAAGTTGTGCAAGGATTACACTAATCTTGGTGGAAAGCCGTTCCACGGAACGGAGTCGGCCACAGATGTTCAAGATTGGATGGATAGCTGTGATCGTATCTTTGATGACTTGGGTCTTGAGGATGCGATGAAGAGAAGGCTAGCGTCTCGTCAGCTGCAAGGGCGAGCGATGAATTGGTGGAATGCCATTAGAACAGCTACACCAGAAGATCAAGTTACTTGGGATCAGTTCAAGGCTCGCTTTAGCGAGAAGTTTATTCCAGCTGCCCAGAAGTCAGTGTTGTTTAAGAGGTTCTTGGAACTCAAGCAGAACGGAAGGGAAGTTTCTGATTATATTGTTGAGTTCGACACTTTGTCGAAGTATGGACTGTCTCTTATCGATACTCCTGAGAAGAAGAATGAGAAGTTCATTACTGGTTTGGACGGATACTTGGGGGAAAGGCTTATCAACCACATCGATGAGACTTTTGAATCGATTGTGGGGAAAGCTTTGAGATCAGGGAGTCTTTACCCTAAGTCAAAGATTGAGGCTGCATCTGCAGAAGGGACAAAGCCGCAAGCAGGCGGTGGAGGCAAGAATAACTCTCAGAATAAGAGGAAGCAGGACCAATCTAAGGATTGCCAGAAAAAGAGCAAGAAGGATGTTGAGTGCTTCAGCTGTGGAAAGAAGGGCCATTATGCTAAAGAATGTCGGGCCAAGCCAGCGGAAAGGAAGTGCTACAACTGTGGTCAAGTGGGACATCATAAGGGTAAGTGTCCACAACCTCTTAAGGAGAAGCAGATTGTGAAAGCATATGCTATTGATGCTGTTCCTTCTTCGTCGAATGCCCCAACTGCGATGGAGAAAGGAAAGAATGTTGTTATTCAAGGTATGCTTTCTATTTATGATGTACCAGTTCGAGTTTTGTTTGATACTGGGGCTTCCCGTTCCTTCATATCTAGTGACCTGGTAGATAGGTTGGGACTGGAACCCAAGATAGTTGATAGACCATTGACGAACCCGATTGGTGGTTCGACTAGCCTTAGTATGATTTGCAGAAATTTGGTCTTATCGAGTCACGGATGTATGTTTGTATGTGATTACTTTGTTTTGGGCTTTACTGGGTATGGCATTATATTGGGAGTCGATTGGCTCCAAAGATACGGGGTGGTGGTAGACTGTGAGGGCTTTTTGGTGACAGTGAGGGCGGATGATGGGCGGAGGGTAGTGTTTGGTAGTCTACCTAGTGATGGGGTTATGGCTAGTTTTGTAAATTCCATCGACATCCCGCAGGATGAGTTGTCAGATGTGCCCGTGGTTGGCCAGTATCAGGACATCTTCGAGGAGGTGACCGGGCTTCCACCACACCGAGAGATTGAGTTCCGTATTGATTTAGTGAAAGATGCCAGACCTATAGTGATGCCACTTCGTCATATGGCACCAAGGGAGCAGCGAGAGCTCGGGGTGCAAGTCAGCAATCTTTTGAAGAAGGGATTTATTAGAAGGAGTGTCTCCGAATGGGGAGCACCTGTAGTGTTTGCCACTTAGGCAGATGGTTACCTTCGTTTATGTGTGGACTATCGCGAGTTGAATAAGGTGACGAGGAAGAATAAGTATCCTCTACCACGGATAGATGATTTGTTTGATCAACTGGAAGGAGCAAGAGTGTTCTCCTAGTTGGACCTCGCGACAGGATTTCATCAGCTTCGAGTAGCGGATGAGAGTGTTCCGAAAACGGCATTTAGGAAACCGTCTGGATTCTATGAGTGGTTGGTCATCCCATTTGGGTTGACCAATGCACCAGCCTACTTTGTGGATCTTATGAATCAAGTATTCAAAGATCAGTTGAATAAGTTTGTTCTTGTGTTCTTAGACGACATCCTTGTTTACTCGAGGACAGAGGAGGAACACAAGGGACACTTGAGGATAGTGATGGAGGTGTTGAGGAAACACCAATTGAAAGAGAAATTCTCTAAGTGTCACTTTTGGAGAAGGGAAGTGAGATTCTTGGGTCATGTTGTTTCGGAGAGTGGTATTGCCGTGGACCTTGCGAAGGTGGCTACGGTACAGGATTGGCCTACGCCCAAGAATGTAACGGATGTAAGAAGTTTCTTGGGATTAGCTGGATATTATCGTAAGTTTATCCAGGACTTCTCCAAGATAGCAGCACCGTTGACTCAGTTGACAAGAAGAATCAGTCCTTCGTCTGGGACGGAGTGTGTGAGGATGCCTTCAAGAGTCTAAAGGAGAAGTTGACACGTGCGCCAGTGTTAGTCATTCCTAAAGGGAATGAAGAGATGACGGTATACACGGATGCTTGTGGTACCGGAATGGATGCTGTATTGATGCAAGGAGGTAGGGTTGTAGCTTATGCTAGTCGACAGCTAAAGCCGCATGAGAAGAAGTATCCTACCCATGATTTGGAATTGGCAGCGATTGTATTTGCGCTGAAGATGTGGAGACACTATCTCTTGGGAGAAAGATTTGAGTTGTTTACTGTAACACCCCACACCCGCTATGGTCACTCACTAAGGGAATGCCATAGCATCGGTGGAGTATTTTAGTGAATATAGAACAGAAAAATTACACCAAGACAGATATAAATAGTACTTGAAATTTAAAACATCATCTCATAACAGCGGAAATAAACATGTCTGGTTACATCATAAAACCACGATAAAAGTCAAGTACAATATCCATCAAAATAAAGAAGTACATAATCCCACTCTCTCATACAATAGCCAGAACAGAAAGAAAAGATAACTGGATAACTGGAGCTTTACATCTATCCAAGCTCCTAAAGACTGGAACAGCAATCTGATCAAGCTCCACTACTGCTAGGATCCACCGTAGGACCTGAGGGTTGGGAAAAAGATAGAAACAACGGGGTCAGACATAAGTCTGAGTGAGTCCTATAACTTTAACAATACAATCATTAAAGTAACCAGAGAAGACATAAACTTGACCTACGGTAATATCTGGGGATGAATGGCTACACTAAGCAGCTTGGTAGACTTAGGATAATCTAAGATAACCGTAAGGACGCATCTACCCACCCAAGGATAATTACTAACTGCACTACACCAGTCATTCCTACTTAAAGGTTGATCCCTTCCAAGGACTTAGAAAATTTTCCCCAGTAGTTTCATGTACTCCTAGCCCACTACATAGGTGCCGTCTGCCCCTATCTCCACTAGGTGTACTCAGTAATTCTTACCCAGTAGTTTCGTGTACCCCTACATAGGTGCCGTCTGCCCCTATCTTCATTAGGTGTACTCACTACTCCCCAAGCGATCGGCTCCCTACCGTAGATACCCGTGCTGGTCCCACAGTGGGGTGTATCACTCCCCAAGGTGGCCACCTGATAATACCAACGGTGCACGGCTTTATATCTACACGATGCAACAACGGCTTATCTACCAGCCCGGGCCCACACACGCATATGAAACCCGTTGGACTTGCGTTGCCACCGCTAACCCGTTTTGGCCTCTTATAATCAAGCCCAATATGCGTGTCCCGTCACTCGACATGGGTCGAGCCCACAAAGATACGTTTGGGATATTGGTTGAAATGGGCCCCCACAAGCTACCCACCTAAGCTTGTCATATATCTAGTGTATCCCACTTAACCCTTTAATCATGTTTAATTACATGTTTCCACTTGGTTAAGTATTCTAATCGTATTTTCTATTGCCACCCAAGGCAACCCACTAAATTCCACATGCAACCACAAAATTTCCACATGCCACCCAAGGCACCCACTTAACCCCTCATGTCCCACTACATGCTAATATGGTTAAGTGTTTCTTAATTAATTAAGACCGTGATCTCCCATAAATACCTCCCACATTAGACTGGCTGTTATGACCGCCTAGTTAAGCCGGTAGAGTCCGGGCAGTCTTACGTCATAACAGAGCCTAACCTCGTGTCTTTACTTTAATCACGTATTTAATTTATGGCTAAGACCTCTCACATTGGGCTGACATTTGTAGCAACTGGTTAAGCCGGTCGGGTCCGGGCAGTTTTACACTACAAATGAGTCCAACCTCGTGTCTTAGTCGATTAATTACACCTAATTAATCACCCCCATATTAATTATCCCTAATTAATATCAAGTTTTCCATAACATGGGTAGACCTAACTCAATAGGTAAATTCCCATGGGGTAGACCTAACTCAATAGGTAAATTCCCACTTATGGTAATTTATTTTTATGGTATGCTTAATCATACCCAATCATACATTTATTAACATATTTACCAACCCCATCGTTCCCCACGTAAATCGTTCTCATTTCATGCCAAAATAAAGGGGAAGATCCATCACAAATATCATGGGTTTAGCATATAACTTTGTCATGGGTTAAGAGGATGTCAACTTGCATATATGAGCACATATTAACCCAACTACATTTAACCCAAACTTGCATATTATCATACACATGATTTGCTTAATATGTTGCATATGAGCTTGCATATTATCATACACATATCTTGCATAACATGTTGAACTTGCATATAGGCATTCTCATAATTTGCATAACATGTTAAACATGCATTTAAGCATACACATAACTTGCATAAGCATTCACATACTTGCATAAGCATTCACATACTTGCATAAGCATGCATAACTTGCATATCATGTCATTTAAGCATATACATATCTTGCATAAGTATTCATACACTCGCATAAGTATGCATAACTTGCATATTATGTTAAACTTGCATTTAAACATATACTTAACTTGCATATGGACTTGCATAACTCACTTTGTTAAACATGCATAAATCCACTTATCAAACATGCATAAACCAACTTATTAAGCATGCATAAACCAACTTATCAAACATGCATAAAACCACTTATAAATTATGCATAAACATAGTAAAACATAAAGTAGCATATCATTACAAATGATTCAAACTCACTAATCCGCATTTAAGACCATAAGTCTCATTACACCCAATCTACTTACTTTAACAATTGATGTTAAAGTGATAGAAACTCACCAAACCCAAAATTAACCAACTTATGAAGTGGAATTAGTTGCTAAATATGAAGATGGTGATGATTAGAGAATGATTTGAGAGGGATTAGCTTGCAACTTCCTTCTTAGATTAGTGGAGACTCCTTCTAGGATTTAATTTGGCGGCATGAGGCCATCATTTCTATTTTTAGTATGGATTAGGGTAGGTTTAGGGTGTATTTATAGATTAGGAGAGTGTTTTAGGCCCTTAGATTAACCCTAGATTAGATTAGGTCCGTTAGATTTAGGAAATCTCTAGAACCCAGCCCAGCCCTAGCCAGAAAACCAGATCTGGTGCACCCAAGCACCCTGGTTCGACACGCCGTGTCGACAGGCAAGTCGACAGGCAAGTCGACACCCCTGTCGACAGGCCTGTCGACAGCCCTGTCGACATGCTTAGGGCGGGAATCTTCCCGCCTGGCCCCGCTGGTTCTAATTTAAAATCTAAATTTAAATTTCTAAATCTGTTTTTTAGCTTTAAATTTTCTGCAAACTTCTTTGGGCCATAACCGGGCCATACGGACTCCGATTCTCGAAAACTCGGACTCTATTTCGCGTATTTTTCCGAGACGAACGCAATAACGCAGCCCGTTACCCCCAATTCCCACGTCTGAGATTATTTATCCTATAATTAGTGAATTTTCGTATTAACTAAAATTCGGGGTGTTACATTCTCCCCTCCTTAAAGGATTTCGTCCCCGAAATCTCTAAGCTAAGGAGAATGCATATCCTACCATCCAAACAACCATCTACTCAAATCATCAACCACGGGCATCCATTGTCCTTAAACAGTTTCTAATGATGTATGAGCATATGCAAAAAGTGTGTGTATATGTTCCCTATCTTATGTATGAACATATGCAAACCATGATAGTGCCATGCATCCATTATGTATGCGAGAGAACCCTATCGACACATACAATATCTACATGAGTGCACAATCATTCACCAAAATGCATCATCCATGTGATAACACAACCATTATACATCCATAAATATATCTTCCTACACACAATTTTATGCAATATGCAATATGAAGTGACTGAGCCGATCTAGTGCCTAGAGTGTGTGTATATGCATCCACGAGCAACCACTAGCAAACACTTGCATCCACTTGCATCCATCAACCATAACATGTCTCAAACACATGTTTCAACCATAGGTTTACCCTATCTAAAAGTCAAAGGTACTAACGAGAGGACATACCGAAGATAAGATAAGTACTAGACAAGCGATAAAGGAGAAAGTAAAGACATACCCTCAAAAAGAAATGGGTACAATGAACGCATCTTCGCTTCCGTCTCCCAAGTTGCGTTGCTCTCATCTTCTCCCCATTGCACTTTGACTAGTTGAACCTCTCTGTTTCTCAACTTCCTAGTCTCTGACCCAAGGATGCGAGTAGGAGCTCGTCGAATCGTCGCATCATGCTCAACCTCTACAGCTCTAAGCAAGCTCGGCTCTACCACCTCTGCGGTCTCATGTAAACACTTCCTCAAATGGGACACATGGAATACATCATGTACACCACTAAGTCTGTCAGGCAACTCCACTCTATATGCCATCCATCCAATCCTTTCCTTAATAGGAAACGGCCCAACAAACCTCGGTGCTAACTTCCCAACGGATCCGAAGCGAACAACATTTCTCAACGGAGATACCTTAACAAAAACCATATCCCCAACCTCAAACTCAAGATCCGTCCTTCTCTTGTCCGCATAAGATTTTTGCCTATCTTGCGCTGCTTTCATCCTTCTTCGAATCAAATCGATCTTCTCTGAAGTCTCCCTAACCATATCAGGCCCAAGCAAGATCTTATCCGTAGATTCCCACCAACATGTAGGTGATCGACAAGGCCTTCCATAGAGAGCTTCGAAAGGAGCCATACCAATACTGGACTGAAAGCTATTATTATATGCGAACTCCACCAATGGAAGATGCTCTTCCCATGTACCTCCAAAATCTAAGATACAAAGCCTCAAAAGGTCTTCTAGAACACGATTCACCCTCTCAGTCTGGCCGTCCGTCTGAGGATGATATGCGGTGCTCAGACACAATTGAGTCCCCACTGCTTCTTGCAAACTTCTCCAAAACTCGCTAGTGAAGATAGGATCTCGATCACTCACTATGCTAGAGGGTACCCCATGCAATCGAACTATCTCTCGAAGATATACTGAAGCTAGCCATGGAGCAGTCCTCTTGCTCTTCACAGGTATGAAATGGGCGCTCTTAGTAAGTCTGTCTACCACCACCCAAATTCCTGTATTACCCTTCCTCGATCTGGGTAATCCGTCAATAAAATCCATCGAGACGCTATCCCACTTCCATTGCGGAACCTCCAATGGGTGAAGCAACCCACCAGGTTTCCTTTGCTCCGCCTTCACTTGTTGGCACACCAAACATCGAGCGACATACTCGGCCACATCTTTCTTCATACCGGCCCAGAAGAAAACCCTCTTCATGTCTTGGTACATCTTGTCCCCACCGGGATGAATGGTCATCCTAGAACGGTGTGCATCATCAAGAATAGCCTTCCTCAAACCCTCGTCTTGCGGTACACAAAGTCTACCGTCTCTACGCAAGCACCCCTTATTGTCTAGGGTGTACCTACTCAAATGGCTGGACGACTCCCCCCTTATGAGCTTTTCTACCAACTCAACTAACTGTGGGTCGTCCCTCTGTGCTTCTCCAATTCGCCCCAAAAGAGTAGGTCTAACTTCCAAAGAAGCTAGCAAACCGGGTACATAGTCAACGGAAGGTCTGAAATCAAACATCGAGATAAATTCCAAGCTTCGTCGTTCCACGAACAATGGACTCAAGGACAACCTCTTCCTGCTCAAGGCGTCTGCCACCACGTTACCCATGCCAGGGGTATACGCTATCTCGAAATCATAGGATGCTAAGAACTCCATCCACCTTTGCTGTCTTAAGTTTAAATCCTTCTGAGAGAATAAGTACTTCAATGATTTATGGTCAGTGAACAACTCGAATCTCTCACCAAGAAGATAATGGCGCCAAATCTTAAGTGCAAAAACAATAGCGGCCAGCTCTAGATCATGGGTAGGGTAATTTTTCTCATGTGCCCTCAACTGCCTTCCACCGTAGGCTATTACCCTTCCCTCTTGCATTAAGACTGCGCCAAGTCCTGTCCCACAGGCATCGGTATAGACAACAAATGGCTTGCTCCCATCTGGCAATACTAAAACTGGAGCAGTGGTTAAAGCTCTCTTTAACCGTCGGAACGCATCATCACAATCTACGTCCCATGCGAAAACAAGATTCTTCTTCGTCAAGCGGGTTAATGGGGCTGATATTTTCGCGAAGTCTTTGATAAACTTCCTATAATAACCCGCCAACCCCAAGAAACTTCTTACTTCGGTAGCATTCTTTGGAACCTTCCAATCCTGAATTGATACTACCTTCGCGGGATCCACAGCTATCCCTTCCTTGGAGACCACGTGCCCCAAGAATCGTACTTCCTTCCTCCAGAAGTGACATTTAGAGAATTTAGCCTTAAGGCTATGTGCTCGAAGAGTCTTCAACACCTCCCCAAGATGTAGGGCATGCTCTTCTTCACTCTTAGAAAATACTAAGATATCGTCCACAAAGACCACCACGAATTTATTAAGGAACTCCCTGAACACCCTACTCATCAAATCAACAAAGTATGCAGGGGCGTTCGTCAACCCAAATGGCATCACCAGCCACTCATAGAAACCATCCGGAGTTCTAAAGGCAGTCTTGTCTATGCTATCCTCAGCCACCCTCAACTGATGAAACACCGTGGCTAAGTCCAACTGAGAAAATACTGAAGCGCCAACCAACTGATCGAAAAGATCATCAATCCTCGGCAATGGGTGTCTATTCTTCTTTGTGAGCTTGTTGAGTTCTCTATAGTCTACACAAAGTCTGAGGGACCCATCTGCCTTCGTAGCAAATACTACTGGAGCACCCCACTCCGATATACTCCGTCTTATGAACCCCTTCTCAAGCAACTCCCTTACTTGCTTATGGAGTTCCCTCCTCTCACGAGGAGCCATGTGGCGCACTGGTAAAGATACCGGTTTAGCATTATCCACCAGATATATTCGGAAGTCAATCTCCCGCTTCGGAGGTAAGCCCTTCACCTCCTCAAACACATCCGGATATTCCCGGACCACTCTCATAGATTGCAAACTCTCGATCGAAGCGTCAAGCGATTCAAGATAACTTAGCATAACAGAGTCCATGGGATTACAAGAAATCTCGAGAGTGTTACCCAAGCGGGTCATGAGCCTAACAACTCTCCTTTCGCAATCAAGAACGGCACCATTACTGGATAACCAGTCCATGCCCAAAATCAACCCATAGCCCGTGAAGCACAACACGAAAGCATCACATCTAAACTCAATGCTAAGTATAGAAATCTTCAAACCCAAACATATCATGGAAAAATAAGTGGAGCCCCCAATTGGGTTTGAAACAACCAAGGGATCATCTACCAGACTGGTGTCTAAGTGCAGTAACTCAACTAATGATGATGAGATAAATGAATGCGATGCGCCTGAATCAAACAATGTACGGACATGATGATCAAATAGAAAAACCAGACTTTCAACGGAGATAGTCCTACCTCTTTCCTGAATTGGTGGAACCACGAGAGCCTGTACTTGCCCCCTAGCCTGACTCGGTGCCATAAGAGCTTGCACCTGTCCTCCTGAGGTAGACCCCGTCCTTTGCCCCTTCTTAGGGCAATCCTTCACTAAATGCCCTGCTTCGCCACAGTGGAAGCAGCCAGCCTTCTTCTTCTTGCGACAATCCTTGCTTAGGTGGCCAGGTGTCCCACAATTGAAACACTTCTTCTTCTTGCCCTTGCCACCGTTGCCTTTCCCACCTTTGCTTTGTTGTTGTTGCTGAGGTCTCTTTTGATCTCCCTTCTTTTCGGGTGCCTTATTAGCATTGGAACCCTTCTCTTCTTCATGCATGAGTGCCATGTCAACTAGCTTCTCAAAGGTGGCCCCCATAGGGATATGAGTCATAGCCAACCCATGCATCGGTTCATTCAAGCCTTTCACGAACCGCAAAGCCTTCTTCTCCTGTGTATTCACCATGTCTAGGCCAAACCTTGCCAATTGATTAAACTAGTTGACATATTCCTTCACCGAGAGATTTCCTTGCTTTAGAGTCAAGAATCTTTCCATATACAAGTTTTCCTCCGCCCTTGAGAGAAACTTTGCCACAAATCTTTGCCTAAAATCCGCCCAAGAGTCAACGGGGCGTTCTCCATTAGTGACCTCCCACCAGAATGAGGCCTCTCCCTTCATTAACCAAGCAGCCAACTTGACTTTCTTTCCTTCTTCCATCTCAAAGATATCTATCAACTCTTCCACCTCCTTAAGCCAATCTCTAGCCTCCACAAAAATTTCAGATCCTTGAAAAGGTTTCCCTCCCATAGCTTTAAATTCCTTGCAAGTCTTAGCAAAAGTATTCGTGCGAGGAGGAGGGGGAGGAGGAAGATCGGGTGCTACGGTTGGTGGAGGAACATTTGCTGGACCCGCAGTGGTGGCCCTAGCCTCCATCAATCTCCTATACCATACTGGTACCGTCACAACCTCCGAAAAATTAAGATTCTCGGCCATGCTGAAACGAAAAAGGAAAGATTCAAAACGGAGAATTCGAAGGATATAGATATGGCTATTGGGGATTATGCTTTTCTTTCAAAAACTTTTCTCTTAAAAGACATGTTTTTGAAAATATTTCTTCCAAAAATGTTTTTAGAAAAATAGTTTTCTAAAAATTTTATCTGTTTCGGTAACCTTTGCTCTGATACCACGTGTAACACCCCACACCCGCTATGGTCACTCACTAAGGGAATGCCATAGCATCGGTGGAGTATTTTAGTGAATATAGAACAGAAAAATTACACCAAGACAGATATAAATAGTACTTGAAATTTAAAACATCATCTCATAACAGCGGAAATAAACATGTCTGGTTACATCATAAAACCACGATAAAAGTCAAGTACAATATCCATCAAAATAAAGAAGTACATAATCCCACTCTCTCATACAATAGCCAGAACAGAAAGAAAAGATAACTGGATAACTGGAGCTTTACATCTATCCAAGCTCCTAAAGACTGGAACAGCAATCTGATCAAGCTCCACTACTGCTAGGATCCACCGTAGGACCTGAGGGTTGGGAAAAAGATAGAAACAACGGGGTCAGACATAAGTCTGAGTGAGTCCTATAACTTTAACAATACAATCATTAAAGTAACCAGAGAAGACATAAACTTGACCTACGGTAATATCTGGGGATGAATGGCTACACTAAGCAGCTTGGTAGACTTAGGATAATCTAAGATAACCGTAAGGACGCATCTACCCACCCAAGGATAATTACTAACTGCACTACACCAGTCATTCCTACTTAAAGGTTGATCCCTTCCAAGGACTTAGAAAATTTTCCCCAGTAGTTTCATGTACTCCTAGCCCACTACATAGGTGCCGTCTGCCCCTATCTCCACTAGGTGTACTCAGTAATTCTTACCCAGTAGTTTCGTGTACCCCTACATAGGTGCCGTCTGCCCCTATCTTCATTAGGTGTACTCACTACTCCCCAAGCAATCGGCTCCCTACCGTAGATACCCGTGCTGGTCCCACAGTGGGGTGTATCACTCCCCAAGGTGGCCACCTGATAATACCAATGGTGCACGGCTTTATATCTACACGATGCAACAACGGCTTATCTACCAGCCCGGGCCCACACACGCATATGAAACCCGTTGGACTTGCGTTGCCACCGCTAACCCGTTTTGGCCTCTTATAATCAAGCCCAATATGCGTGTCCCGTCACTCGACATGGGTCGAGCCCACAAAGATACGTTTGGGATATTGGTTGAAATGGGCCCCCACAAGCTACCCACCTAAGCTTGTCATATATCTAGTGTATCCCACTTAACCCTTTAATCATGTTTAATTACATGTTTCCACTTGGTTAAGTATTCTAATCGTATTTTCTATTGCCACCCAAGGCAACCCACTAGATTCCACATGCAACCACAAAATTTCCACATGCCACCCAAGGCACACACTTAACCCCTCATGTCCCACTACATGCTAATATGGTTAAGTGTTTCTTAATTAATTAAGACCGTGATCTCCCATAAAGACCTCCCACATTAGACTGGCTGTTATGACCGCCTGGTTAAGCCGGTAGAGTCCGGGCAGTCTTACGTCATAACAGAGCCTAACCTCGTGTCTTTACTTTAATCACGTATTTAATTTATGGCTAAGACCTCTCACATTGGGCTGACATTTGTAGCAACTGGTTAAGCCGGTCGGGTCCGGGCAGTTTTACACTACAAATGAGTCCAACCTCGTGTCTTAGTCGATTAATTACACCTAATTAATCACCCCCATATTAATTATCCCTAATTAATATCAAGTTTTCCATAACATGGGTAGACCTAACTCAATAGGTAAATTCCCATGGGGTAAACCTAACTCAATAGGTAAATTCCCACTTATGGTAATTTATTTTTATGGTATGCTTAATCATACCCAATCATACATTTATTAACATATTTACCAACCCCATCGTTCCCCACGTAAATCGTTCTCATTTCATGCCAAAATAAAGGGGAAGATCCATCACAAATATCATGGGTTTAGCATATAACTTTGTCATGGGTTAAGAGGATGTCAACTTGCATATATGAGCACATATTAACCCAACTACATTTAACCCAAACTTGCATATTATCATACACATGATTTGCATAACATGTTGCATATGAGCTTGCATATTATCATACACATATCTTGCATAACATGTTGAACTTGCATATAGGCATTCTCATAATTTGCATAACATGTTAAACATGCATTTAAGCATACACATAACTTGCATAAGCATTCACATACTTGCATAAGCATTCACATACTTGCATAAGCATTCACGTACTTGCATAAGCATGCATAACTTGCATATCATGTCATTTAAGCATATACATATCTTGCATAAGTATTCATACACTTGCATAAGTATGCATAACTTGCATATTATGTTAAACTTGCATTTAAACATATACTTAACTTGCATATGGACTTTCATAACTCACTTTGTTAAACATGCATAAATCCACTTATCAAACATGCATAAACCAACTTATTAAGCATGCATAAACCAACTTATCAAACATGCATAAAACCACTTATAAATTATGCATAAACATAGTAAAACATAAAGTAGCATACCATTACAAATGATTCAAACTCACTAATCCGCATTTAAGACCATAAGTCTCATTACACCCAATCTACTTACTTTAACAATTGATGTTAAAGTGATAGAAACTCACCAAACCCAAAATTAACCAACTTATGAAGTGGAATTAGTTGCTAAATATGAAGATGGTGATGATTAGAGAATGATTTGAGAGGGATTAGCTTGCAACTTCCTTCTTAGATTAGTGGAGACTCCTTCTAGGATTTAATTTGGCGGCATGAGGCCATCATTTCTATTTTTAGTATGGATTAGGGTAGGTTTAGGGTGTATTTATAGATTAGGAGAGTGTTTTAGGCCCTTAGATTAACCCTAGATTAGATTAGGTCCGTTAGATTTAGGAAATCTCTAGAACCCAGCCCAGCCCTAGCCAGAAAACCAGATCTGGTGCACCCAAGCACCCTGGTTCGACACGCCGTGTCGACAGGCAAGTCGACAGGCAAGTCGACACCCCTGTCGACAGGCCTGTCGACAGCCCTGTCGACATGCTTAGGGCGGGAATCTTCCCGCCTGGCCCCGCTGGTTCTAATTTAAAATCTAAATTTAAATTTCTAAATCTGTTTTTTAGCTTTAAATTTTCTGCAAACTTCTTTGGGCCATAACCGGGCCATACGGACTCCGATTCTCGAAAACTCGGACTCTATTTCGCGTATTTTTCCGAGACGAACGCAATAACGCAGCCCGTTACCCCCAATTCCCACGTCTGAGATTATTTATCCTGTAATTAGTGAATTTTAGTATTAACTAAAATTCGGGGTGTTACATTTACCGATCATAAATCGTTAAAGTATCTCTTCTCTCAGAAAGATCTGAATCTCCGTTAGCAGAGATGGTTAGAGTTCTTGGCTTCGTATGATTTCGATATCGCATATACACCTGGGAAAGGTAATGCGGTAGCCGATGCCTTAAGTAGGAGACATGCCAACTTAGGGGCAATGTTTCTTGAGTGGAAGCAAATGGAGTATATCGCGGGGTTTGATTTCAGACCAAAGTGCAAATTGGATCCAGTCATGCTAGCTAATTTGGCGATCAGACCCACTTTGATAGAGCGGATTGGTTCTAGCCAGAGGAACGATCCCAATCTATTATAAATCATCTCCAAGTTAAAGATGAACATCGATGGTGAGGAGATGAATGTGTATGGGCTTGATCGAGATGGATGGCTTAGAAGTAATGGAAGGCTAGTTGTACCCAACGTAAATGGTTTGAGAGATGAAGTGCTTAGAGAATGTCATCACTCAAAACTGACTATACATCCCGGTGGTAATAAGATGTATCGAGACATGAGACAGACTTACTACTGGGAAGGGATGAAAAGAGATGTTGGGAAGTTTATATCCAAATGCGTGAATTGCCAGCTAGTTAAAGCCGAGCAAAAGAAGCCTAGTGGGTTGTTGCAACCATTAGAAATTCCCGAACGGAAATGGGAGCAAGTCTCGATGGATTTCGTCGATGGCTTACCAAGGACTAGATCGGGATATGATAGCATTTGTGTAATTGTGGATCGATTGACTAAAAGTGCAAGATTTATACCAGTCAAATCGACCAGGACGGCAGTCAAGTTGGCAGAATTGTATATGAAGTGGGTAGTGAGATTTCATGGAGTACCCAAAAGCATTGTGAGTGACCGAGACCCGTTGTTCACTAGTGGGTTTTGGAAGAGCTTACAAGAGGCTCTAGGGTCAGGATTACATCTCAGTACCGCATATCATCCTCAGACCGACGGTCAGACGGAGAGGGTGAATCGTATATTGGAAGATCTCTTGAGAGCGTGTATATTGGATTTTGGTGGATCATGGGATGACCATTTGCATCTAGTAGAGTTTGCATATAATAATAGCTACCAATCCAGTATCGGTATGGCTCTATATGAAGCTTTGTACGGAAGACCGTGCAACTCACCATCATGTTGGATAGAGACTGGCGAGAAATTTGTGCTTGGACCAGATGTGGTGAGGGAAACTTCCGATAAGATTAAGATCATTCAACAACGAATGAAGGCTGCCCAAGATAGGCAGAAGAGCTATGCTGATAAGAGGAGAAGAGACTTGAAATTCTCCGTTGGTGACCTGGTGTTTGTCAAGATCTCTCTGTTGAAGAGCGTGATACGATTTGGCAGGAGAGGCAAGTTGGCACCAAGATTTGTTGGCCCATTCCCTGTTCTTGAACTAGTCGGGAATTTGGCATATAGAGTTGGCTTACCAGAGAAAATGGCGGGAGTTCACAATGTATTTCATGTTTCCCAACTAAGGAAGTTCGTCCACGACTTACATATAACTATTTCACCTGATCAATTAGAGGACTTCGAAGTAGAACCCGAGGCGGTTGGGAACCGCAAGCCGATCCATATTGTGAGGCACGATACGAAGCAACTTCGAAGGAAGGCGGTGAAGCTAGTCAAGGTTCAGTGGGGCGAGGACGAGAATGATTGTACTTGGGAGACAGAGGAGAGCATTAGGAAGGCATATCCAGAACTCTTTGCCTGGTAAGATTTACTTTGCGATTTAGTTATTCCGCATGCTAGGATAGACTTATTTTACTTATTTTGCATGTTTGATGGTTGTTTTATGGTTGATAGGCATGCGGGACCTTTGTGTGTGTTTGGATTAGGGAATTTCGGGGGCGAAATTTCTTAAGGGGGGGAGAGTGTAATGACTCGCATTCTACGCATCGGAGGATCGTAGAATATTTATTTCTTTCCCATGTGAAGTCGTATGGTCATGTAACTTTGGGAAACATCCATTAGAGTCATTTCCCATATTCATGATTTTTGTCGATTTTTAAATGACCATTTTGTCGTTAGTTAGTACTGTTTTGTCCATAACTTTTGATTGGAAAGGAATTTTGACCTGAAACCACTTTCATTGGATTCGTTTGATGATTTACCTTTCCGTAGAGTGGTCATAATAGCCAAACGGACTTACTGTTTGGGAGACATGGCTGAAATAAGGTTTGGAGGGTGAAAAACTGCTTAACCGGGCCAAATCGGGTGATTAGTGAGTAGGCCCATAACCCATTTCGGGATTAGGGTTATGGGGAGGCTGAAATGAGATAGAGGATCATTCCATTTCAGTTTTCTAGCCTCCACTTATCACCAAGGAACCCTAAAAATGGCCTCCAACCTCTAATCACCTCCAAATCACCTTTTGGTCAAGGATTTGGCTTAGCAACCTCTAATCAAGGAAGATCTACACCAAAGCAACATTGGAGCTGATGTTTGGCATTGGGATTCACATCAAATCAGAGATTTATTTCAGATCTTAGTTTATTTGTGGTTAAGGTGAGTGATTTGCATAGTTTTGCACTAATCATGGCTAATTAGAGGTGATTAGTGTTAATTATCGAATTTAAATATGATAAAATTCGGGAAAAATGTTCATAAAATCTTAAATGATGTATTATACCTCTGATATGAATTTAGGTCAATTTGATTAAGTTTTTTTAATCCTATCATTAGTTTCACCTAAACATGCTTAAGGGGAAATGTGGGATTTTTGGGTATGTTTGATCCATTTTAACCTATCATATTGATGTTTTGGTGTTTGTGATTGATTATGCATGTTGCTATGACTGTATGAAATGCTTTGTGATTAGTTTCAATAGTTAGAATGGTCGAAAACGTCGTCGAATGGCATAAACACTTGCTGGAACAGTTTCAGAAAACAGTGCAGGGTTCGGATCGGATCATATAAGGGGCTCGGATATGTTGAACTGGGCAAAGGATTCGATCGGATCGGAACCTGGCACTTGGGAAAAGTGGCAAAAAGGAAGGCCACGCTAGCTGGACTGGGATCGGATTGGAGTAGGGACCGGAGCGGATAGAGGAGGATGGATCGGATCGAAGCACGTAAAGGATGAGGAGGCGGATCGGAGCAGAAGTATGAACTGGAGGGGGAGTGGCACCCGACCTGAACTGAGAAGAAACGCCCGACCCGAAACGAACAGATGGAGGACACCGACCCGAACAGATGGAGGACACCGACCCGAACCGATGGCTTGAGGAGGAACCCGATCCGACCCAGTATTGATCAATAACTCGAGATGCAAAGGTAGTCCAATATGGGAAGTTAGAGCTCAGGATCCAGTTGGGAACCGATGAGTTCACTTCATGGTTGGACTTTCCTGCGGGACGTGTGCTAAGGAGTTGTCGACGTTCATAACTTCGATTCACCACTGAAAATGGATGATGGGCTACTTATCAGTGCAGTAGGGTCATTATGACCCGAGGGGCAAAGTGATGGTAGCAAGACTACGTTATCAGTGCAGTAGGGTCATTATGACCTGAGGGGCAAGGTGATGGTAGCAAGACTATGAGCCAGTGCAGTGGGGCCATTGCGATTCCATGGGGGCAGAGTGGACATAGTAAGGATTAGTAAGGCTATGAGCCAGTGCAGTGGGGTTCTTGTGACTCCATGGGGCAAAGTGGACATAGCGAAGGATTAGTGGCTACGTTACCAGTGCAGTGAAGCCATTTATGACTTCATGGGGCGGAGTGATCGTAGCAAGGTATGTTGGGTGATCGAAGTGGTGAATATCGTATGCTTTACGCACCGAGTGAGAGATGTAAGGATGGATGCTATGGTTGATTGTTGCCATCATTATGACATGCACACCCCCCTCCTCCGTATCTTTACACTGTTTGATATGGTACCTTAGAGTGTTGTACAGTATGTAGTGCTAACTCTTTGGTTGTAGGTCCAGGTTCAGGTATGTTTTAGTCTACCTATTATTGTTCACTTTAGATGCTTATCGTTCATACCAGGCTTTATGTCTGACCCAGAGTTTTATGTCTCCTCTTATTACTCTGGGTGCTCACACGAGCAGACTAGAGACAGGTTAGCTGGTGATGCGCGAGTAGCTGATTCGGAGGCGGGCAGGAGGCTTCCACATATGATATATATATACACACACACACACACACACATTCTCCCTGTGTCGTTGGTGGTCGCTACTTGGGCATTAGTAGTGTACCTCCTTTATCTTACTTTTGCTTTGAGACAGTTTGAAAGTTGTAATAAGCTGTATTTTGGATTTCCGCTGCTATGATGTTTAGTTCTAGTTTTCGGCTTATGCACTGTCTCTCCTGTTTTATGTCAAGTATGTTATTATTATATTTTATTCTATGCGCTGTGAGACATTCTACAGGTTCGTTGTATGTTCATTTCCTTCTTCCCTTTCCTTCTCATGACCCGTTCCGTGCTAACTGGACATGTGTACAGCGCACTTTTGGAGTAAATGTCGGTTGGTGCGGGGCGGGCCGTCACAGTAGGGGGCGGCCCCTGCGCGCTGGCTATAGGGAGGGCGGCGCGGTTGAGATTGGAGGGGCGACGAGGTACGGTGGATGGGTTTTTTTTTCCTCTTTTTCAAACGACGGGTCTGACGGAAGAAAGGGGGGTTGGCTATATAATATAATTATTTTAATTTTCCAAATAGTTAGTTTTACATTCGAACTCCGAATCGAACCCAACTATTGTTGCCCCTAGCTAAATACCCCATTCCGGACACAATGGGACATGCACCGTAATCAAATTCGACTGTTTCGATCAGTTTTCATCAAAATTAAAATATAAATTAATATAACATTCCAAATTGATTTCAACGTACATTTTAATTTAGCGGGGCCACATACTGACTCCAAAAATTCCAGAAAAATAAATCTAGCTATGTTTTGACGATATAGTCCTAAAAAAACTGATTTCATCAAATTTGGAGACCGTTTAGAAAATGGCCATTTTTCGGTCGATTAAATTCAAACTGAATTGACCAAACACGTTTAAATTAACCACGCCCACATATTAATTCCAAAAATTATGAAAATTGGAATCTAGAAATAATTTGACATTCTGAATCTAACAAAAGTGGTTTTGTTGAAAACAGAGGTCATTTGCAAAATGTCTATTTTTAAGGGCTATATATTATATAAAATATACATAATTCCATGGCGATTATTTTGTATTTTAAACTGGACATAACTTTCAAATTATATTATTAAATCTGAATTTTTCACAGTCGTTAGAAAGATGTAGTTAAACAGATTCAGATATTTCTGGTTTTACTGAAATGCGATTTATTTTGAATCTTGTACATTCATTTGAAATTTGAAATCGAATTTTCAAACTACCGTGCCATTTCAAGCTCGTTTTATAATTAAATAATTTTTTACATTCTAACTTCGATAAAAATAAATTTTTAGTCGTTATTATTTAAAATAAATCATTTTAAATATTCAAAATACATTAAAGTATCTAAAATAAAAATTTTGAATTGGTTCTGAAAATCCAGGTTGTCACAGAAATCCTCTCAAACACATATCACAGATCGCACAGTATAGAAAACAAAAAATGAAAGGGTGTACACGAGGTTTTTATAGTGGTTCGGCTTTAGATGTAGCCTACGTCCACTTTATAATCTTATTGTTATACTGACAGATTACAGGAATCAATTACACGCAAGCACACAATATGTATGTTAATTGAAATTACAAGAGTTTATATCATGCAATCCATGCGTTAATTGTGTAGAAAAGAGAAGAATTTGGATGTTGGAAGGTGCAAATTCCTTGCACTCAGTAGTGGTGGCGGCCATGTTGAAGAATGGCCAAAAGATCCCTTGAAAATCCTTCAAACGATGTATTTATAGGGGTGGAGAGGCTCCGGGTTGGATGCCACGTGTCATGCATCCGATCAATATCGAAATGTAGTGGAAAAGGTGGAGAAATCCTCCCTAAATTGTAGTATGCCATGTGTCATCAGATCTGAGCGGATAGGAGGCGGTTATCACTTAAGAACCGGTTAAACTCGAGTGTGCACAGAAGCAGGTCCAGTTGGTTCAGATCGGATCCGAACCAAATCGGTTTTTCCGAGCCGAATGGATGTCTGCACTTCTTTGCAGAGGTTCGTAGCGGGTCTGGTCTTCCTACCCCGGTCCAATCCTAATCAGACGCCCAAGTTTCCAATGTTGAGCTACATCGTTACATGCTACCTGGTCGGTTTTCCTTCTACCCGAACTGGGTCCTCCGATTCGAACCGCCATGCCGATCCAACCCAAAAGGGTTATGGTAATTCCAAGCTTTCCGGTACTACCCGCGTTCACAGAAACGGGCGTAACTTCCAAACCTAAGTCCGTTTTGCCTAAACCAAAGCTCCACTCGAAGCTAACTCAAAGGGCTACAAGAGTTACCGAGCTAAGCTCCATACTTGATGTTTTCAGGCCCAAAAAAGGTCATCTATTAGGAGTTTCGGGCCGTTCTTTGCTTGTGATGCGACTTCGACCAAATCGCTTTATGACTTCTGACGATGCTCTTAATGCTAGAGCAAGTTGCTAACCAGAAATTCCATGTGTGATAGTTTTGACCACAAAATGTGTCAACAGGCCCTTACAGTCGGTTTCCATCAATGGCCACCGAAATGCATCCATGGCGACCATTTCTGTTAAGTCCATGGCGTCCATTTAAATCCCTTATATACATTTGAAAGATCTTTTCAATACGATCCCAATGGTCCTGTTTTAGGAGAATCTGACGGTCGGATCTTCCGTTACGTCCATTTGAAGTCAATGGTTGAAATTCGCGAACAGTCGTTGCGCGGCGCGTTCTATTCAAACCACACACACACATACACACACACACACACACATATATATATAATATATTTTGTCGATTTCTATTTAAAACGTATTTTAACTTCGTTTTCAATTTATAATCAAAATTGAATATTTCATATCATTATAATATTAAAATGATACAATTTTCAAAATATCTGATTCTCAAATCAATTCTTTTCAATATTCATTATAAAATGAATAAAATCGACAGAAAAATCCGTTCGAATTAAAATGGAGAATATCTACTTACTCGACTTTATATATTTCAATATTTTCGTGTCCATCCAAAATCGGACATCAAAATCATAATTTAATTCTTCACTGTTCATTGTTTTAAAATATTTGTTATATAATTTAATTCTTCGCTGAATATTATTTTAAAATATTCATTCATATTCTAAATTGGAACACGACTCAATCAATCACCATATAATTTCAGTTATATGGATTTCATACATCGCATGTATTCAACAATAATGATAAATAATCATCCAACATTCAAACACCACCCAGAGTGCATTTTACAACCGTATAAGCATTAAAATAAATAAATAACGCTTATCATGCCTGTCAACCAATCGATTGACATACAACTAAATATTGGGATAAGTGTATGTCAAATATCATCCCAAAATACCTGTGTGGGGTCTTCAAACAACAACAATCAATTTATATAAATCATTGATTAATAAATTTAACCAATTCTAATTCGGTTTGAATTATTTTTCTAATTAATCAATTTTCACTATTTAAATAATAAATGATATTTATATCAAATTTCAACAACCACAAAGTGTATCTGTATGTTTGAAATACGAGTGTCGTATAATCAAACATGGCTTCTTAGGAAGATGAGTCATGAATAGTTCATGTGTTGAACTCAAGCAATGTCACATACAACAAACAAAAATCAACACTGGCAATTTCTATACATTTACAGTTATAAAATAAATTAAATAATTGTACAAATACTTTAGTGAGAGAATTCTCACAATCGTTTCCACTCAGTCAGTCTTTATTTCTGAATATCTGAATTTCTATTTTTTAAACTAAATTAAACGATCGTTTAATTTAGCTTTAAAATCCAACTTGCTCTATTTTTTCTCTAGTTAGTTCCAGGCATGGTGTTCGACTCCACGATCGCAACGCAACTGAAATCGTCGGATTTGGACCTCCTATGAAAAAGATATGATATTATTTACATTTAATTACATTAACGAATAATTAATTAAATAATTAGTTATAAATTAAACCCCTTCCCTCGTTCTTCTTCTGCTGTAATTCGAACCCAACCTTCACCGTGAAAACTCCACTGTCGCACCTCCAATTGGCGATCGTACGTTGATCAGACCTCACCCCTCCACGCGCCGGAGTGCCACCAACCGTCGGCCGCCACCACCTGCAATTCGAACCCCCCTTTTGCCTCAAAACACATGTGACTTCCGGTGAGTTGAGCAGTGATTTTAAGCGAATTACACCACGAATACAGATCCTGACCGTTGAATACGTAGAGCTAGAGGAGCTCTTCAATTTTCGTGTGGAATATTAGAGGGAAGAAGATTGGAGCACGAACGCCCTTGATTTCTAACGAAGGCGGCTTTAGGAATTTGACCATGGAAAATGAAATAGGGCTTTGACCCTTTTGACTTGCATTTTTTTAATATTATTTTAATTCCAAAAATATTTTTTTATTTGTCCGAACTCCAAATCAAACCCAAGGACTATCATTCTAAGCCAAATACCCCAATTAAGGGCACAATGAAATATGTTTTGTAAGTCAATTCGATTGTTTCGATAAATTTTCATCAAAATTTAAATATAAATCTATATATATTGAATTTAAACACACATTTTAATTTATCGGTGCCATATACTAACTCCAAAAATTATAGAAAAATTATATCTAGCTATTTTTTGACGATACGATCCTAACAAAATTAGTTTCATCAAATTTGGAGACCGTTTGAAAAATGGACTTTTTCTGGTCGATTAAATCTAAATTGAATTTAGCAAATGCATTTAAATTTACTGCGCTCACATATTAATTTAAAAAATTATGACATTTGAAATCTAACAATAATTTGACATTCTGGATCCAACAAAAGTGGTTTTGTCGAAAACGGAGGTCGTTTGCAAAATGACTATTTTTAAAGCCTATATATTATATTAAAAATATATAAATTTCATAGCGACTATTCTAAATTTTAATTAGCCATAACTTACCATTTAAAATATGAAATTTATATTTTTCACATTCATTAGAAAATTACAGTTCAAAATATTCCAATGTTCCTTATTTTACTGAAATCCGATTTATATTGAATTTTGTACATTCATTTGACGTTTAAAATCGAATTTTCAAACTACCGTGCCATTTCAAACTCCTTTTATAATTAAATTAAATATATATCCTAATTTCGATTTAAATAAAATTTTTAGTCATTATTATTTATAATAAATCATTTTAAATATTTAAAACCCATTAAAATAACTAAAATAAAAATTTTAAATTGCTTCAGAATTTCCGGGTTGTTACATATATTTAATTAGACGCATTCCAAATATAATTAAATTTGATTGCAAATTTTTGACATTAATTTTCTTTAACAATGCTATTTAAAGTGTGCATTATTTAAATCGTGGAAACTTTTCGTTGTTATCAACGATCGATTTAATTTGTTTAAATTAAAATAAACACATGCATCTCAAATTCAAACTCAAATTTAATTTTTTAAGTTTAACGTAAAACTTTTTCCGTACCATTGTAATAGTTTCTATATGATTTTTTTAGGATCAACGTTTCATTATAAATCAATTTCATGTTTTAATTTCCAAACAAATACAATAAATTAATTTTTATCATTTAATTATTATTTTCAAATCAAACATATTTTTTATATCGTTGACACTCAGCTTTGTGATAATTTCTTATTAAAAATAATATTGAACCATTCATTATTATCATAATTTTATTTTAAAACCATTTTTAATCCAATAATTAAATTAAATTCAATAACTTAAATGGTCGAAATTTACATGATGTTACAATCTCCCCACACAGAATTTTTCGTCCTCGAAAGGAACAAAATAAAGAACTAGTAATTAAACGTTATACCATTCATACGCTTATCAACTTCGATTGCTTGTTCAAACACACAAAAATTTTCTTTCAATTAGTATTGGTTACCCGATCACTCTAGTGCAGACTTCTGATTTGACTTCTTGATTGCACTACACCAGAACAACAAATTTGTCACTCCCCTATCCGCCAAATTTGATATGGTCTATTTCCGTATCATATGGCTCATAGCCATGTCTAAATATTTAGATAAGGCTTTGGAGCTAATTTAAATTTTATATGGGTATAGACCGCATCAAAATCATGCCTGTTTATGTGTAAAACTTTCCGGAACACGCACATCTTTCTCTCCTTTTTTTTATTTTCCTCACGCTCTCTCCCTCCCTTTTTTTATTTCCCTTGTAGATTGTATCCTGCGCCCTATTTTCATTTCTTAAATCGCTGCCAAGATAGTTTACAAATCCGAAAATTGTCTTCTCAAATCAAATTAAAGTCGACTTCTTCGTCTTCATCTGCAAATCGTGCATCTTAATTTTTGTAAAATTTTTATTTGATTTGATTTTCGGTAATCATTATTGTTTTCGCTCGGGAGCTATTTAGGGGTTTTTACCCAAGGACGGTTACAAAGCAAGGTTGAACGTTGAACAAAGCAAGGTTTTCATAGTTGGTCATATTTCACAATGGTTAGTGTACACATTATTTGATCTATTTCCTTGTATTAGTCATACTGGAGATGTAGAATATGAACCAGAATTTTTTTGTAAAACTGTCATACTTATTCCAGAAAATAAAACTAGTTTTAGATTAATTAATTCATGTGCTAAACCATACAAAAGAATTAACTAGTTTTATTTACTTTTCATGTACTGAACCTAAAAAATGTACTGAAACTGATTTTATTTATTGATTTCAATAAATAATTCATGTACTGAAATAATACCAGTGACAGTTTATAAACAATAAATGCCTAAAGGAAATAAACTCGCTAAGGTCTGAAAATTCCTCTGTTGTTTTAACTAGAACAATCAGTTTGTCTTTTTTTTGGGGGGCACAATGATAAACATGCATAAACAATGTTAACTTCTTGGCAATATGGATAGATAATAGCCATCGGATGTCTTCCTCCATATTAAGTCTGAAGTGTTCTTTATATCGTCGGTTAAATCCAAGCAATTTTATTACGGGCATGTGTGAAGGGGGTGGTCCCATTTGTGATCCAGTGGTAGATGGAGAAACAAAAACTAACTTGCCAGTGAAAATATATAGTTAAAGAAAGATATAGACATGTGTGAAGGGGGGTAGGCCCATTTGTTTGATGCGATTATACATATACTAATTTTATTATATAGACAGTAGTAAATTTTGAATTGTGTCTGTATTTTATAAATTATATTAATTTTTGAATTGAATAGGCATATATATATATATGATGTTCTATTATGTATGACACAGGAGGGGAAAATGTCATTCAGTATAGACAAAAAGTGGATAAATGAGTCTGATCAAAGATCTACATACTATATAGACGGGGTGATGAATTTTATTAGTTTAGTTGAAGAAAACAGTGGTAAGAAAGGAGTGTATTAATGCCCATGCACTCGATGTCAAAATATGAAGATGATTAAATTAGATGACATTCATTTTCACTTTCTTAGATGGGGTTTTATCAATCGTATAGCGTGTGGTATTTTCATAAGGAAAAAAGGGTGGAGATGGAAAAGCAATAACCAATTAGATATGCCATAAGTACTGACGAGGCTAAACATACTAGGATAGAAGATCAAGTCAGTGATGCAAATAGATTTCATGATTTACAACCTGAAAATCCGTTGTCTGATCATGCTAATGTTGGAGAGCAGTCTACAGATGATAGCAATTGGCAGGCCAATGAAAGTAAGAAGTATAAACCACTTTTTGATAGCGCAAAAGAGGCACTGCATCCTTCATGTTTAAAAGGGATAACGAAGTTGTATGCTATTGTGAAAGTGATTAGCTTGAAGACCAAATATGACTTTTTAGATAATGGTGGGACTGCACTTCTCGAACTAATAAAGGAATTACCCCCTGAAAGTAACACGCTGCCGACAAAATACTCTGATGTGAAGAAGTTCATTAAGCAAGTTGGGATGAATTACAAAACTTATGATGCATGCATCAATGATTGCATACTGTACTGGAAAGATGATCCAAACAAAGTTCTTGTACAAATTGCAATAAACCAAGATTGTAACGACCCTACGTGAAATTTGATGCTCGAATTTCGATAATAGTACATAAAACCCATATTACTTTCCAAAACCCAAGTATCGAATAACACCAAATAGTCAATAGAAAGAAATTAGAGGATGAGAAGTAGAAAGAAAGAAATATTAGAATAGAAAGAAAGAAGGAGAACATCATAATCTCACGGCGGAACAAATAAATATAATATATCAAATCCCTTTACAAAAAGAATCTGTATATACATACCAATCATCATAGTACATCATATATCTGTCACAACGGAAAATAACTTTAAATAACTAATGGTGAAGCCTCCTACTTCTAGCTCTTGGAAACTCAAAGCGAAACCTAACTAGGAAATATACTCGGTCTGACCCAAACACATTTGAAGAAAAGCAAAATTCGCCCGGATCAGTTTGGAATACTTTCAGTAATAAAAACATTTTTGATGTATCAAAATCCAGTAATATTATAATAGTGTCTAACAAACCACAAATAAATAACCATATAGCAGAACGCTTGCATCTCATGCTCGACATATTCATTATATAATCAAAAACCACAACGCTCTTATTGGAGATTGGATTTCCAACTATGAAAAGGTATGGAACCACCTTCCGATCAGTGTACTTTAGAGGGGATACACTGTGGTTCAACAAGAACATCATGCAAACTGGCAATACATAACCGGTCACTCATTTAGCTTGAGTGGACCAAATGTATTATCACCCACGGTTGACGCCAACATAACCATTCCCTAGAGGAAAAGAAGCGAAAGAAGAAACAAATAAGGATTTTCTCTGGATTGGCGATAATGCACCCTACTTGGGTGTGACCCAACTAGCCATGCTTCCTACCTGATTTTTGTCATTTTCCAGTTGTGAGCCTTGAGGTTACGATTATCTTTTTAGAACATCACGCCACCATTTACTTTGAATGCCAAATCATCAGATTCGTCAAATCATTAAGTGACGTCCACAAATATACTTTGGGTGTTAAGCAAGAGAATTTCTCTGCCACCAAACTTGGTATATTTGTAAAAATCAACGTACGTGCCTCTTAGGAAATACTCTATCAGACATTCTTCCATACAAGCCATCCAGGAACAGGATGAACCGAAGGCACTCTCCAACCGTATCCTATATGGGAGTCACCCCAAGGATTAGTAGTGAGAAGTCCTTGCAAATCCGTGGATTTCAATCATGACAGAATCACAATCCAAACAACTCTAGTAGCAATCCATAGAAATTTGTTAAGTTGTTCTTCCGTGCATGAAGATCAACGGTCTTCAATGCTCCATCTTTATAGCCTGTAAGTTAGTCATGAACGTACAATTAGTTCGGTGTGGTTTTGGGTCTAGTCCCCATCCCGGTCTCTTCAAAACAACACGTCAAAAGGTCCAATAGAATAATTCATTTGATAGTCGGTTGTTTAACTATCATATCTACATTGGCTACTCAGGTCCTTTGTATTAAAACACTTCGTTCAAACCATTTCATTGATTCTCACAAATCGATTCTAAATTCTTATCTCAACAAAACTCTTTTTTTTCATTAAAGCATAACCCTATACTTATCTTTTAGAATAACATATTTTTCAGACTCATTCCCTTATTTCCTTTTATCTTGAACTATCGCTATAAATACTCCAAATGGTTTGTATTTTATTATCAAATCTTTTATAGCCACAATAACATCATATGACACATTTCTTATAATACAAACCCCAAATGGTTTCGTTAACTTCAGACTAAATTCATTAAAGTTTACCAAACTCATTTATGAAAGTTATAATTTCTAATATCCAATTAATATAAACCTTTATTCTCATTTTCCCCGAAATTCGAATTCATTTACTTATTTCTTCGAATAAGGGTATTTACCAAATTATTATTGGCCAACAATGTCAAATAAAACATTTTTATTGAAAAATGCAATAGCTTTTATTATACTTTTGCAATTTAAAATTTCATTTCTTTCCTTAATAAATTATTCCAAAATCCTTACCATTACAAACTAATAGTATCTCTTGATAATAGCGAAGTCGTTCAAGTTAGGGTATTCTAATTACCTCTAAGACCTTGACCGACAACGTTCAGATCTTAAGATAATAAAAGTTTACACTCCAAAAATTTGATATATAATTCCCATTTCCATTTACTATGATTTTATAAATCAATTTATTTTATTTGAAAACCCACTTTATACGCTAATTTCTTTTACTTAATTAAGTAAAATCTAGTTAAAACTCCTGCATTAGCTTACAAGTCACATTTACAAACTTTCTTTGTAATTTGGATTATAAATCCTTTTATAAAACTCTTACTAGGCTTTAATCAAATCTTATTTCCATTTGATCACTTCTTAATTTAAGTTTCAATTAAAAAGTAATCGCTTTAATTATTATTAATTTAAATAATAATTTACTTAAACATTAACTACATTAAAGGTAGTTAATTTTGTTATTAACTAAAGATAGAATAATTTATCATCTTTAAAAGGTTATTAAATAATAATTAACTTTATTAATAATAAACAATTCAAAAATCACTTAAAAATGCAGTTAATCAAAGGCTAACTAACTTTTAACAACATTTGTTAAGTTGAATGGATATTCGAAAAACTATTGGTTAGATTAATTTAAATCGAATCAACCCAATCGTCAATTTCAATTTTAAAACAGTTGATTTTTGCCCACCGTAAACATCAGTTGAACCGTTAACTGATTTCCATTTATCTGTAACGACCCATATTTTTGACCGTTCAAACCGACAATAAACCACACATGTCGACCTAAACAAATCGCAAATGCAGGTAGTTATTGGGAAAAAGAAAAAAAAGAAAGAAAGAAGGAAAAACCAAATCACAGAATCTCACAGCGGAAGGACAACATATAATAAATAAATAGCAGTTAAAGCGGTTGAAATGTATACATTGGTTATAACATTCAAATGAATATCAGAGTTACACATATACAGATGTACATAATAAGCAGCGGAAATAAATGCAGTGGTTAAACCATACTCATAATAGATATATACGCCAAACTACGTCTTCGTCCTCCAAGGCAAGGAAATCTTCACTAACTGCAACATCTGCTGACCCGAGCATATTGCACAAAAGAAAACACAACAAACACTCGGATCAGCACTAAATCATCTCATATTAGTCAAATTAAAATACGAAATAACATCAGTATCATGGGTGCAGTAACTCAAGAGATGTTACGGGATTTTTCCATCTCTCAAGGATCCGTTAAACTAATACATACATAGTATAATACGCTATTATGATAATGTCTACTCAGTAAAGTATAAATACTGAAAATAGCGTAAGCGGGATTACCATATTACCCTTACGCGGTTTATAGGCATCAACGGTCTGTACAGTACCGTAAATTCACCGTACTGGTGTTATCAGAGGGCACTCCATAGAAAGCAATGCTAAATCAAAATCGTAGGTGGATCGATAAGGATAAATATGACAAGGCACTCGAGGCAATGCCCAGGGTAGGATTCTACCAATTGCACTCCCGGACCGGTGATAACGCATAGCAGCCACTACCGCCCACCTCGGAACACACTCCCAAAGTCATAAAATTAAATGGGCCCAAATCATCGTCATCATAGCCATATAAATAGCATCGAAGAAGTGTGTCCGATCAAAGGCGCTAACCTCAATTAGTCACGGTATAGCTCCTGTTTTAGTCATTTCAATTCTGACCCGAAGGTCAGGGTTATTTCGTCATCGTACATCTTCTTCGATTCAATAATCGCCTCCAAGTCATCATACTCATTCTGGATACGTCATAACGTTCACAGTTGTCAAAGTGGTATCGACACTGACAGAGAGTATGCCTTATGCCGACTCCGGTCTCTTTAACAACCAACGCTTACATTTTTCACATCGGTCGGTTCTTTTATATTTGAAAGGTTCGCTTTCATATCAAAATATCATATTTTGTTTCGAACCAATTTATATTCAAATAAAATAAAATTTCATATCAAAATATCATAAATCATCCCAAGCCGATTTTTTTTTTCTAAATTAGAATATATCCCATACCATTATATTATAATCATATAATATTTCCAAAACGAAATATTCAAATAGAATAAAATTTTACCTCAAGGGTTTCCAATTATCTCGGATTCTCATCTCAACTCCATTTGAACCAGTGGTTCAACTCAAGCATTTCCATTCGGAAGAAATTTAAAATTTGAGAAATTACTCGTAAACTAAATGTTCATATAATAATAATAATAATAATAAATTTTTATAAAATAAATATATATAGATGTATATATATAAAATATAATAGTTAAGATAAATTAGTAATTTAAATATTATATATATACTTAAAATAAGATTTACTAGAAACCTTTGAAAATGAATTATAAGTAAATTATTTAAATACAATAGTACTAAGTAAAAGTAATTAATAGTTTTAAAGCTAGAATAATTATTTAGAATCAATGCATAAATATTAAAATAAATTTCTCAAATCAAAACCTTTCTTCCTTCCAAATTTTCAAATACCTGAATTTATCCTTCGGTCTCAATGGAGTTCACTTAGTTCCCTATCTTGTTTCAACCTTGTTCAAAACAACTACTTGATTTCAAGAGTTCCGAGATATATATTCCAACTGGGTCAAAACAACTCAGATACTCTTGATTTCTAATTTCCCCAACATTTGATTTCTATAAGAATTTTTCCTTCTAATCCAACTCTTATTTTGGAAAGTTTTCAATTCATATTCAAACCCCAATTTAGATATTTCTATTTTGGTTTGGAAAAATTCCTTCAACCCTTTAATCATCATCCCAGTTCAGAATCTTTAAAGAATTTAAAAATCGAGTATCGACACATTCTTGTAAATGGAATTCTATCAAAAAAAAAAAAAAATTCAAATATTAAATCGTTTAACCAACCGATGTCTGTATATAATTATCTATCCAATGGCCAAGTGGTCTAATATTAAATTTCTCGATATTTCAGGGATGGATCTATCATTTCAATCCAAATCAGGGTCACAGAGATTTATCATTTCACTCTGTGTTATTAATTCATTTTTATCGATAAATCCCGGGTTCACTAGATGCCCGTAACATCAAGGGTAATGGGATTTTCGTCAAAACCAACATGCAATACGATATACTGAATATGGGCATAAGCAGTGTCAATATCAACAGTAATAAAATCCAACCAAACATCCATCACATCATTTCATTCAACTGATCAGCATTAACTGTTCCAGGATTAACAAGGGTTCGAATTTCAACTAGAGATTTAAATTAAATTAAATAACTAATCATTTACTTAGATTGCATGTTAACACACTTGCATGTCAAATTTAAACAACACATCAACAATCCAATGTAACCATGCAACCAAACTTATTTCATAATTTAATTCAATAAATATGGGAATAATTCAGTATTTCGTGAGCGAAGAATCACTCACCTTCGCGTCCTTAGTTGATCGTACGTTCAATTGAAGACCAAAATTTCACAGTCTCTAAACACAGCCAGGTTAGTGCCAAAACGTCCGCAATTCCACCACGATCCCAACGCAACAAACCGCGTCCAAATCCAAGTCAGTATGAGAAAGTTATTAATGTTTTATCATTTGAATTCAAATATATATATAAATTAGAAAATATTCCTCTCACCCAATTATGAGAGGCCACGTCAGCACCGGGTTCTCACTCTCGCTCACGCACAACTTCGGCTACAGCTGATCGACGTGAAGAACCCATCCACCATACCAGCTTTGACCATCGTTATCTTATACTTCCGACCACCAGGAATCAAACGACCACCGCCATCGGCAAGACCAAGCCTCGCCGCACCTCCTGGTCCTGTCGCCATCCCCTCCGGTCAACGGCGGACCCTTCTCCGACGTGATGAACGGAATTGAATTTCTGAACTAAAATGCAAATTCCCGGCAAACAACTCCACTATAAATCAAAGGAACACCACCCTTACTCTCGTATGAACGACCTCTCCAATACCCAGATCACCGATTCTTCGATTAGGGCTTAAATCAAAAATTCCTAAATTGAGGTTTAGGGTTACGAAAACAGCCACTTTGACCGTCAATTTTCGGCAACCTCAGACACTGCATGTCGAAATAAATCACACCAGTAGCTTCGTATTGTCGAGAGCTCCGATTTGATATATAATTTGTTATGGTTTGAGAAGATTTGATTTTGAAGTTAGGATTTTTACTTTGAGCTAGGTTTAGAATTTGATTTCTGCCATTGAAGAAAAAGAATAGGCAGATGGAGTTATACATGGAGTGAGAAATGGCTGATGAGGTGGATGAGGAATTCTTATTTTATTTATATAAGGCCCAAATATAAGAAACACCAAATTACCTTATTACATTGATCTCGTTCACATTCTCTCAAGTACGGTCAAACGGTAAGTCGGATTGTAACGCAAATTGGAATCCCAGCATAATTCACCGTTCCGGTTCTGATGGCGCCAGTTTCGTCGAATTCCGAGACAGTCACCAAAACAGTTAAATTTCCACAGTTAAATAAATAAATAAAATATTCAGTTATTCGATTAACTGTTTTAATTCAATCTTTAAAAAAAAAATCCCAATAAATCTAATTAACACTTAAATAAATTTTATAATTGATTTCATAAATTATAAGTTCCCAAAAATCATTTATTTGGATTAAAATTCGAATTTCAATTTAACTTAACAACCTAAATTTTATTTAAATCATTTAAATATTAAATCCCAAAATTACACGTTTTCAAATAAAGCTAAATTTGAAAATTTAATTATACTCAATTCAACAATCAACATTATTATTATCGACAAAATTTTGGTTTCTATTCCATATTATTGAATTTATTAATTTTAAATATAAATTTAAATACACTAAAATTATGGGTTGTCACATTCTTCCCCACTTAAAAATATTTTCGTCCTCGAAAAGAGAACGAAACGATATCGACCATATTCATACTTCCATATCCATACTTATAAGATAATATTTATGAAATAAGAATATAGTTGAAAAATATCATAAAATTTTCTAACTCCCGAAATCACGAAAAATTTCGGCAGCACCTCCTTTGTACGGAGGGGTCCGAAAAAATCAAAATATATATATAAATCCAATATTCATCTCATCACTCGATGAGGCATCCCAAAAAGGGGAAAATCAAAATATAAAACCGTCAAAACTTTGTAACACAATTACATACCTCTCTTTAGCATTTATTTGCATTTATATTACCTTAGCATTTAACGTTTAGCGCAAGCGAGTTCCGTAGCGCAATACCATTTCCTTACACCTATTACAACTCGCATACATATGAGAATAAATCATATATACAATATATAGCAATTTATACAACCTACACAACATATAACGACCATTTCAAATTCCAAAACCAAAAATATTCATAACAGGCCAGCGAACAAATTGGAGTTTTACACCCCTTGGATGATGGAATTGGACTAAGACACACTAGGCAAAAGTTGTAGCATTTCTTTCAGGCTTTCCGAATTGTCCGGACTCGTCGAATTCGGGTAATTCGTTCAAAAGTTATGACTATTTTAGTGAAGGCGAACATCTCAGCCCGTACACTGAAAAATGCAGATCTGAGTTGTTCAACCCAGTTTTTAACTCTTTAAACAGCAAAATTTTAATAAGCATATTAGGGAAAAGTTTTAGTTCAGATTCTGGCCTTTCCGAATTGTATTCGCACATCGAAATCCGACACTCCGTTAGGAAGTTATGGTCAAAACAATATAGGTATTCAGTTCAGATTTTAATTTCCTGCGCATACAACTACGACTAATACTTGCATTTCAGCTTAGTAATCATAGGAATTCGACAGGGCTTTATAAACGAAAGTTTTAGCTCGGTTTCTAAGGTTACCGAAACGTCCGGAATCGTCAGATTCCGATCATCCCATCAAAAGTTACGCCTATTTTATTTTCAGCTTATCGACTATTTCAGATTTTACATAAACATTGACTTATTTCATTTTAAATTCAAACTTTCCGGTTTCGAAGATTTTAGCCAAGTTTAACCATCTAAATGGATTTTCATTTCATTATGTTCGAATATGTTTCACCCTTATTGCTTAAGTATACTCATGTTTATTTCCAACTTATTTATTTGTTCATTAAATCATTTACATTTACATTTACTTCATAATCCAAGAATTAGATTTTTTCATTCAATTGTTTACTTCATCCAACACAACTTTTATTCGTTTCTTGTTTCATTTTCAAGCATTAGTTCTAATTCAAACTTGGATTTATTTTAACCTTTACTACAAACTTAATTATATTAAATCCTTAACTCTTTTTACATGAATCAATTTACCAAACTCATTTACATCAATTTCCAAGTTTCATTACTTATTCTTACTCCATCCATATTACAAGAATGTCGTTACATATAGTCAACTTCCAAATCCAAAAATCAGGGTTAAGATCCTTGATGGTTTCCTTTATATAAACCATTTCATTTCTCACTTACTAAATCCAACAACACATATAATTCCATATCGACTTATTTCATTTTCTTAAATTGGTTCCTTATATTAAATCTATTCACCACAGAATAAGTCTTAATATTTTCCTCTTTTTTTTTTTTTTTTTTTTTTTTTGATATCACTAGTTCCAAATTAAAAAATTCGCTTAACTATCACTTTATTCTGAATAGCCAAATTTATATTTGCATCTCATTATTCTTATTTCTTTCATTTATCTCAAATTACTCTCTCATTCCTTCGCTACTTTCAATTGCTCGTTCGTCTCGTTAATGTTAAATCATTATTTATTCAACCCTTTTCCTATCCTCTTATTCTATTTTCAACCTCACTTAAAGCTTATTCATTTACTCCATCCACTTATTCGACTTTCAGGTCATGAATTGGGTTGAAGACAGTCTATATTCAGATTTACATTCCTTTCATTTCATCGTCCACACTTGGATTCATGTTCGATATATCGTTCAAATGAGGGTTAACCCATTTAGATTTTCTATATATTCATTCTCACGTACTCTAACTCACCATTTATTCCTTCAATTTTATTTTATCGACCATCACATATTATCAACAAAACAAAATTTCTTCCAACTCCTTCTCGGATTAACTTAATATACTTATCAATCATTCAAGTCATGGGTTATCATTTTTATCACACCACCTAATATTTCAATTCATTTTAGATGACTTAAGTAAATTTTATTTCGCGGTAATTTTCAAACTTCTCTAACACTTGTATCGACCAACTTAATTATCGTCCATGTTATTGAGTTTTTAACAATAGTTTCCCTTCTCTTAACACTTAAGTCACTTCATGATTTCAAAGTAA
This sequence comes from Allium sativum, assembly GCA_030737875.1. Taxonomy (NCBI): domain Eukaryota; kingdom Viridiplantae; phylum Streptophyta; class Magnoliopsida; order Asparagales; family Amaryllidaceae; genus Allium; species Allium sativum. The sequence goes on from CM060922.1 coordinate 301,183,487, forward strand.
AATTCCAACAAATCAAGTTACCTTAGTACTTGAATCCATATTATTAAATAAGGTAACCTAAATTCCTTGATTCTGGGTTTATAAACCATTATATATATATATATATAATCAATAGTTTAAATTTTATAGAAAACAATTCCATAAAATATGAAGTCCAAATTCTCAATTACTTAAGAACATAAGAACCTCGATTTCCTTAAATTTAAACTCACTTCAAATACTATACCAATTCCCATATAACCATTTTACTATATGGAATTTCAATTTAAAACCCCTTTCAAACTAGTTATGAAAATACGGTGTGGTCTTCCCCACTTAGACGCTTCAGAATAATTGTCGATAATGCGTGCACTCATTACCGAAATCATTCTGATGACCAAGAGGGGAATTACACTCCTTTCTTTAAAAATCCTTAAAACCATTTCCATTTCGAACACACTTACTAAACACCATATTCCCAAAATTCCTGGCAAAACAAATTTCAAAATCCCAGAATTAATTTCATTTTAGTCGCAAATATATTATGTAACCAATTATACTTAAGAGATTCCATTTTCCAGCATTTTATCTAACCATTCAATTTCTTATTTAATTTATTATTTGATCAACCATAATAAGTAATAACCTAATATTACCACATACTAAACGAATACATACATATTTGAACCAATAATATATATTTGATATAATTTAAAATATAATCGAAAACCGTATTATGTCGATTCATTCTATTTGACTATTCAGAAATTCCTATCGATTGTATGGCGTCCCATACATCGACCAGAATTCCTAAATATTCAACAGAACGAGCCAACACAATATAAAAACCATTTATATTAAAAATACAAGTACGCTCTCTTGTATATTCCCTCAAACTCATTCTAGGGCATTACTAACCCTATCTCTAATGAGTTTATTCCCAAACAGAGCCAAGGTTATCGCTAACCGACGCTCTGATACCAACTGTAACGACCCATATTTTTGACCGTTCAAATCGACAATAAACCACACATGTCGACCTAAACAAATCGCAAATGCAGGTAGTTATTGGGAAAAAGAAGAAAAAGAAAGAAAGAAGGAAAAACCAAATCACAGAATCTCACAGCGGAAGGACAACATATAATAAATAAATAGCAGTTAAAGCGGTTGAAATGTATACATTGGTTATAACATTCAAATGAATATTAGAGTTACACATATACAGATGTACATAATAAGCAGCGGAAATAAATGCAGTGGTTAAACCATACTCATAATAGATATATACGCCAAACTACGTCTTCGTCCTCCAAGGCAAGGAAATCTTCGCTAACTGCAACATCTGCTGACCCGAGCATATTGCATAAAAGAAAACACAACAAACACTCGGATCAGCACTAAATCATCTCATATTAGTCAAATTAAAATACGAAATAACATCAGTATCATGGGTGCAGTAACTCAAGAGATGTTACGGGATTTTTCCATCTCTCAAGGATCCGTTAAACTAATACATACATAGTATAATACGCTATTATGATAATGTCTACTCAGTAAAGTATAAATACCGAAAATAGCGTAAGCGGGATTACCATATTACCCTTACGCGGTTTATAGGCATCAACGGTCTATACAGTACCGTAAATTCACCGTACTGGTGTTATCAGAGGGCACTCCATAGAAAGCAATGCTAAATCAAAATCGTAGGTGGATCGATAAGGATAAATATGACAAGGCACTCGAGGCAATGCCCAGGGTAGGATTCTACCAATTGCATTCCCGGACCGGTGGTAACGCATAGCAGCCACTACCGCCCACCTCGGAACACACTCCCAAAGTCATAAAATTAAATGGGCCCAAATCATCATCATCACAGTCATATAAATAGCATCGAAGAAGTGTGTCCGATCAAAGGCGCTAACCTCAATTAGTCACGGTATAGCTCCTGTTTTAGTCATTTCAATTCTGACCCGAAGGTCAGGGTTATTTCGTCATCGTACATCTTCTTCGATTCAATAATCGCCTCCAAGTCATCATACTCATTCTGGATACGTCATAACGTTCACAGTTGTCAAAGTGGTATCGACATTGACATAGAGTATGCCTTATGCCGACTCCGGTCTCTTTAACAACCAACGCTTACATTTTTCACATCGGTCGGTTCTTTTATATTTGAAAGGTTCGCTTTCATATCAAAATATCATATTTTGTTTCGAACCAATTTATATTCAAATAAAATAAAATTTCATATCAAAATATCATAAATCATCCCAAGCCGATTTTTTTTTTCTAAATTAGAATATATCCCATACCATTATATTATAATCATATAATATTTCCAAAACGAAATATTCAAATAGAACAAAATTTTACCTCAAGGGTTTCCAATTATCTTGGATTCTCATCTCAACTCCATTTGAACCAGTGGTTCAACTCAAGCATTTCCATTCGGAAGAAATTTAAAATTTGAGAAATTACTTGTAAACTAAATGTTCATATAATAATAATAATAATAATAATAATAAATTTTTATAAAATAAATATATATAGATGTATATATATAAAATATAATAGTTAAGATAAATTAGTAATTTAAATATTATATATATACTTAAAATAAGATTTACTAGAAACCTTTGTAAATGAATTATAAGTAAATTATTTAAATACAATAGTATTAAGTAAAAGTAATTAATAGTTTTAAAGCTAGAATAATTATTTAGAATCAATGCATAAATATTAAAATAAATTTCTCAAATCAAAACCTTTCTTCCTTCCAAATTTTCAAATACCTGAATTTATCCTCCGGTCTCAATGGAGTTCACTTAGTTCCCTATCTCGTTTCAACCTTGTTCAAAACAACTACTTGATTTCAAGAGTTCCGAGATATATATTCCAACTGGGTCAAAACAACTCAGATACTCTTGATTTCTAATTTCCCCAACATTTGATTTCTATAAGAATTTTTCCTTCTAATCCAACTCTTATTTTGGAAAGTTTTCAATTCATATTCAAACCCCAATTTAGATATTTCTATTTTGGTTTGGAAAAATTCCTTCAACCCTTTAATCATCATCCCAGTTCAGAATCTTTAAAGAATTTAAAAATCGAGTATCGACACATTCTTGTAAATGGAAATCTATCAAAAAAAAAAAAAAAAAAATTCAAATATTAAATCGTTTAACCAACCGATGTCTGTATATAATTATCTATCCAATGGCCAAGTGGTCTAATATTAAATTTCTCTATATTTCAGGGATGGATCTATCATTTCAATCCAAATCAGGGTCACAGAGATTTATCATTTCACTCTGTGTTCTTAATTCATTTTTATCGATAAATCCCGGGTTTACTAGATGCCCGTAACATCAAGGGTAATGGGATTTTCGTCAAAACCAACATGCAATACGATATACTGAATATGGGCATAAGCAGTGTCAATATCAACAGTAATAAAATCCAACCAAACATCCATCACATCATTTCATTCAACTGATCATCATTAACTGTTCCAGGATTAACAAGGGTTCGAATTTCAACTAGAGATTTAAATTAAATTAAATAACTAATCATTTACTTAGATTGCATGTTAACACACTTGCATGTCAAATTTAAACAACACATCAACAATCCAATGTAACCATGCAACCAAACTTATTTCATAATTTAATTCAATAAATATGGGAATAATTCAGTATTTCGTGAGCGAAGAATCACTCACCTTCGCGTCCTTAGTTGATCGTACGTTCAATTGAAGACCAAAATTTCACAGTCTCTAAACACAGCCAGGTTAGTGCCAAAACGTCCGCAATTCCGCCACGATCCCAACGCAACAAACCGCGTCCAAATCCAAGTCAGTATGAGAAAGTTATTAATGTTTTATCATTTGAATTCAAATATATATATAAATTAGAAAATATTCCTCTCACCCAATTATGAGAGGCCACGTCAGCACCGGGTTCTCACTCTCGCTCACGCACAACTTCGGCTACAGCTGATCGACGTGAAGAACCCATCCACCATACTAGCTTTGACCATCGTTATCTTATACTTCCGACCACCAGGAATCAAACGACCACCGCCATCGGCAAGACCAAGCCTCGCCGCACCTCCTGGTCCTATCGCCATCCCCTCCGGTCAACGGCGGACCCTTCTCCGACGTGATGAACGGAAGTGAATTTCTGAACTAAAACGCAAATTCCCGGCAAACAACTCCACTATAAATCAAAGGAACACCACCCTTACTCTCGTATGAACGACCTCTCCAATACCCAGATCACCGATTCTTCGATTAGGGCTTAAATCAAAAATTCCTAAATTGAGGTTTAGGGTTACGAAAACAGCCACTTTGACCGTCAATTTTCGGCAACCTCAGACACTCCTTGTCGAAATAAATCACACCAGTAGCTTCGTATTGTCGAGAGCTCCGATTTGATATATAATTTGTTATGGTTTGAGAAGATTTGATTTTGAAGTTAGGATTTTTACTTTGAGCTAGGTTTAGAATTTGATTTCTACCATTGAAGAAAAAGAATAGGCAGATGGAGTTATACGTGGAGTGAGAAATGGCTGATGAGGTGGATGAGGAATTCTTATTTATATTTATATAAGGCCCAAATATAAGAAACACCAAATTACCTTATTACATTGATCTCATTCACATTCTCTCTCGTACGGTCAAACGGTACGTCGGATTGTAACGCAAATTGGAATCCCAGCATAATTCACCGTTCCGGTTCTGATGGCGCCAGTTTCGTCGAATTCCGAGACAGTCACCAAAACAGTTAAATTTCCACAGTTAAATAAATAAATAAAATATTCAGTTATTCGATTAACTGTTTTAATTCAATCTTTAAAAAAAAAATCCCAATAAATCTAATTAACACTTAAATAAATTTTATAATTGATTTCATAAATTATAAGTTCCCAAAAATCATTTATTTGGATTAAAATTCGAATTTCAATTTAACTTAACAACCTAAATTTTATTTAAATCATTTAAATATTAAATCCCAAAATTACATGTTTTCAAATAAAGCTAAATTTGAAAATTTAATTATACTCAATTCAATAATCAACATTATTATTATCGACAAAATTTTGGTTTCTATTCCATATTATTGAATTTATTAATTTTAAATATAAATTTAAATACACTAAAATTATGGGTTGTCACATTATCTTTCCACCTTTAAATTAATTAATAACTTAATTAATTTAAAACATCATTTAATTGTTTTATAAAACAATTATTCGATTTTATTAACCCGTATGTTAGTTTCTAACTTCCCATTCTTAAAACTCAATAATGACATAAGAATTCGTTATATAAAATGTTTAATAATTCTTTTATAAAACACGATTATAATTATTTAAATGTATCTATAAACTTCTAATTTAATTAACTTATATAAAATAAACTTAAAACTTCGATTCAGTTATAAAATAATTTTATAACTTAAAACTTCGTCAATTTGCCTAACGGCATAACGACATCATAAAACAATAGATTTTAGGACATCACTGCCAACCACTTAATCAATACTATCAATTGATTAAATTCACAACACGATTAACATCCATTAAATCATCGTTGTCCAAATAGTTTTTAATGTCATTTGGGTTTAAATAGTTCATATATAAACAATATGAAAATAAACAATATACAATTATTGAGGAATCCGGATGGATTCCGCCAACCTGTTCTTCCCTGCATCACATATCAAAATGATATTTGATAATTATATATGAAATGATTCCATTAATATAATGCATTTAAAAGAAAAAATATAGTTAACGTAAATTATCAGCAATAAACAACCCATAACATCCAATCATCCAATGATAAGTTATAATTATGTGAATTAAGCAAATCATAGTATTCTAGAAAAGTGTAAGAGTTAACTCGCTTTTTAGTCCGATGAACGATTTCAACAACGTCTCATACATTTTTAAACAAGCATTTAGAAATATATGAAATTCCAGTTTCTTCTGTCACCAACCATTTCTGCCTGACTGCGTAGTCTTCTCCGATACGATTCCAACGATACTTGTTTCGCAAATTTATGTTAATGTATGAGAATGTTGTGATCGTTACAAGTTAAATGGAATTAATATAGTTTAAACCTTATATTATATAAACTAATATACCTAATCACGTTTTAACCTTAAACCGTCATTAGTGAAAAGATTAGTGTGCCTTAATCCACTCGTTTTCATGTGGTCTTCCTCATAAAGCCTGACATCTGAACAAAAACAAGACCGGTGTTTCTCCCAACTTTCACCAAACCCAAGCCATGATACTTTAGCTCCTGATGTCGCCACCGTTGCAGGTCCTAAGACCCTACGACATTACCTACTCCACTACCCGAACTAAACACTGCTTTGCCTAAAGCGACGACGTTCTAATGCCTCCGACCAATATGAAAACTGCTCCAACCTGAATCCATTTGAACCAAAAATTAAAGCAGCACCGATCGCCACACCAAGCCGCACCACTGCCGTTCGAACCCCCTCGCCATCCTCCTCCTCTGACCTTCACCCAAGATCGCCTAACACCTCCTCTATCGGTCGAAAATTGAGCAAAACTGCGGCCATTTTCAAAAAAACAACCCAAAACGAAGCACTCCAATCATCTTTATTTTCTGATCACTACGTCCAACTTCAGGCGTTTCGACCTAAACCAATATTGTAGGCCTACCTCTCCTCTACAACATCACTTTAGGGTACTTCAACTGAAATCGACCTAGCTTCTTCAAATCCCACAAAAATGAAACCCAGATCTCATTATTCTCCATGAAATACGGCCACCACCATACATCATTTGCTCTGAAATTTTAACTAAAGGCCGACTACACCATGTTGAACAACTTTGCTTTTGATCACTCTGGTCGATTCGCTCTAAAATTGAAAATATAAATTGTTTTATGAACAGAGGTTTTTTTGTAAAATGTGTGAACGCTAATGAACTTAAGGTTGGGTAGGCTGAACTGTTAGGGGTATATATACTTAAAAATATTATTATTTTAGTTTGAGGTGACAAGCGATATGACTAACGATTTTTATTTCGTACCTATCGCCAATTCTGAACGCTATTTATTTGTTCCTATGGCCACATACAAACTCTATTCACAACGAAAATGGACGTCATGATATAATTTGATGTTACGGTCCTAACGAAAATTGTTTCATCGAATTCTGAGTCAGTTTGCTCAAACGACGCTCGTTTGAGTCCAAATGGTCGATTTATTTACATTTAATTTTGCCACGCTCACAAAATAACTCCAATTGTTGTGAAACTTCAAATCTAGCAATAATTAGTCATCACGGTCGTAATAAAATTTGTTTCGTTGGAAATAGATTTCGTTTGAATAAAGTCCTTTTAAGGGTCCAATTTAAATTAAAACAAATCAAATTTTAAATACCTCAATATAGTAATATTAAAATATTATTATCGGACATACTCGAACATAATTTCATGTAGCTTCAAATAAAATACTTTCGATTGAAATCCAAGCCAAATCGAGATTCAATATATTTAAAATCCTTTATTTATATAAATAATTGATATGATTTATAAACGAATTCCATATCTACTATTTGAAAATTTGATTTGGACATAAAACAAAATCTACTACATGAAAACTTTAATTTTCTCTTTCATTAGAAATATATTATCCGATAGATTCAGACGTTCTTGTTTCGAGAAATTCCGACTTATTGGATCATGTACATCCAATTAAAGTTCAAAACATTATATTACGAACTACCGCACCACTGCAGCTCATTTTATAATAAAATTATAAATCAAACTTTCAAATGTCTTCATTATTATACTTCCAATATAAACAATATTACACCCTATTATCTTGCCAATTCACATTATATTGCAAATTCAACGTTTTCCGACTATTTTGAAATTAAAATTTTATTATATTATATAAATTAATAATTATTCAAAATTAATAAATTTATTTATTTAAATTCAAATCAACATTTAAACAATAAAATAAAATTCAAATAATTGACTAGAATATACGAGACGTTACAAAGATATATGACATCATTCAACGAAGAGAGAAAAGGCACCAAAGTACCTTGAAAACCATTAAGACATTTTCCTTTAATTTCTAGATTAAAGAGACTATATATTATACCATGGATAGCAGATCCCATGACTTAGCATGGTCGGGCCAAGTCTAATCCAAATGTAATGCGTCATCCATGTGACACTTCTCAATAGAAAGCCATGGATTCTTTTGACCAAACATTCACTGTCGAGCCACGAAATGTCACACTTGGAATAGCAAAAAATGGTTTCTGTCCACATGCTTCTCTAAATTACCCTTACAGTTGTTGGCCAGTAATTGTAGTACCATATAATGTTCTTTCGTCTGTGTGCATCAAACGGGATTTTTCAATGCTAACATTGTTGATTTCTTGGCCAAAACAACCGGCGAAGGATATACATGCTAATTTATAGCCGTTGACAGACGAGTTAAAGCAGTTATGGGATAATGATACATTAAATAAATCTAAGTTTACAATGAAAGCTAGGGTGTTGTGGGCAATCTAAAATGACCCAAACATCCCCATAAAGGAAAGCCCGGATTGAGTTGAGAACACAACAAATCAGAACACAAACGGTAGAACATTTCATTGCTTATTACGACAATTACATCAAAGTACAAGAATATAACAGAGTATGAATAAATAATATACATCAAAAAAATATCAGAGATTAAATTACATTACATATCAGTAGAAAAATAATACATAACACAACTGAAAGAGATACACGGATACAAAGCTTTCTGAATATAGTTCCTGCTGTAAATATAGGATCTTGGAAAAGAAATATATGCAAAAACCCAACTACTAGATGCCCATGTGGAAAAATAGGGGCACCCAGAGTTTAGGTTAAAAGAATAAACTCCAGCTCAGTCATGGGACTGGTGTGAGAACTAAAACAGTTATTAAATCATTACTTTAAAAATAATGTAAATCAAGGGACCACGCCGTATAACACGAAACGGGTTTTCTCCTAAGAATACCAGTGCATAAAACAAACAACGTAATGCTTTTTAGAGAAATGAAACTATTATAAGACTCAGGTCCCATCACACAATGCAACGCAAGCCGGAGGATAGAGTTTTCCCTTATAATAGCCAAACATGCTTGGTACATTTAAAACAAATCATTTTGATATTACTATAAGTATCTAGTGTCAAAATCACTTCAAATATAAATATATCAATCATAGACGACATAGAATCCCATGCTACTATGTCGCCATACTAGGTGTTACAATTAAAACTGAAAAGTCACGTATTGGAAATTGGATTCCATCTATGAGTTGAGGCCAGGGATTGTTCCTCACCGATTCGAGACACTCTAGCAAATGCCTCAGGATTACACACCACGGGGTAACCCTTGGTTCCTGTAGGGTCGGTCCACACATACTTGAGTGGATTAGTTATTCCTGAACACACGTTTTGCGGTCCTATCGGACTATCTATCAGCCCCGTAGTGACCGATATATCCGAGGCGCCTCACTGTCCATCATCCACATAGGTAAAAATATAAATGTCTAGGCTCCATACCATGACATCACCAATAGCTAAAAGGAAATGTCATGTCCTCCCTGTGTCCTTTATCCCGTTTTTGACTCATACCGAGGTGTGAGGCTCGCGAATTAACGCTATACACAAAGCTATGCTATTTAATGTTGAGCTTTGAATATCAACCACAAGACTCAGCTTTTCAACAAGAAGCCTTGATCATTTGCATCTCAGCATACCACACAGGCAATCCACACCATGCGACTATGTCTATCGATATATAACCTCTAAACTAGTACGTCTCAGAGAAGGGTGTTAACCAAGAAAATAAATTCTCCACCACTAAACAGATATATATATATATATATATATATATATTTAATAGAGATCAATCAACATAGAATAAAATCCAATGTCGGACACAAATCCATTTAGTAGTTTGTTCTGGGTCTGAACAAAACTGGAGGCACCTTATTCCTCGCATATCCGGTCGATCTCCAAGTACATCTAGACGATCACCACTTATTACCTTGTCTTGGGTGTACAGCCCAATCAAGACATCAGTAATCATACAAACGATGTGAAGACCTCCAGTCTTCAACACCCTTTTCATCATCGACTTATTGTCGAATCAATTATTCAGAATGGGTATAAACCCGGCCTTCTCGAATAATTCACGTATCTTATAATCAAGTGCTATAAAAACACAACATACGCCTCATTCCAATTCTGAATATTCTTTTATTCAAATATTCATGTCTTTTGGGAAAGTTTCCCATTAATTTTATCAAATATAAATTATTTTAAATTTATACTTTAATCTTCCTTTGGATATCTGTAACAACGCTGAATTTTGGAACCAATTTAAAATTTTTATTTTAGAAATTTTAATGGATTTTGAATATTTAACATAATTTATTTTAAATAATAACGATTAAAATGTTATTAAAATCGAAGTTAGAACGAATTTTTTTTAATTTAATTATAAAAGGAGCTGGAAATAGCACGATAGTTTGAAATTTTGAATTTGAACTTTAACTGAATGCACAAGATTCAAAATAAATCAAATTTTAGTAAAACCAAAAATATTTAAATCTGTTTAAAAATATCTTTCTAACAAATCTAAAAAATTGAAATTTCATGGCGGGAATAAAAATTTGTGATCAGTTGAATATTCAGAATAGTCATTATAGAATTTAATATAATATATAACCCACATAAATAGCCATTTTGCAAACAAACTCCGTTTTCGACAAAACCACTTTGGTTGTATCCGGAATGTCAAATTATTGCTAGATTCCAATTTTCATAATTTTTGGAATTAATATGTGAGTGTGGCAAAAGAAAACAAGTTTTGTTAATTTTAGCCAAATTGGATCGACCAGAAAATAGCCATTTTTCAAACGGTCTTCAAATTTGTTGAAATTAATTTTGTTAGGACCTTATCGTCAAAACATAGCTAGAATTATTTTTCTGTAGATTTTAGAGTCAGCATGTAGCCCCGGTAAATTAAAACGTACGATCAAATTTAATAATTATATGATTTATATTTTAAAATATAGAAAAGTGGCCTGAGATGATCAAACAGGATGACGGGACCTAGTCCACAATGTCCGGAATAGGGGTATTTGGCTATGGGCAACATTAGTTGTGCTGAATTTGGAGTTATTTGGAATCAACATGCCTTTTAGTAATTAAAAGAATTAAATGATAATTAAAATAATATTATAAATATAGATATTGCGAAACCCTAATTTACTAATTTAGAACCAACCACCAGTCTTCAAATCAGTGGCCTCCGTGCTCCGAATTTCTTCACTCAATATCTCTCAATCCACCAAATGGTTTGCCAAACTACCAAAACAAAATCAAAGAGATTTCCGAGGCCTTTATTTCCATATGGTTTTGATCGAGATTCGTTGTGAGAATTGGGGTAAAACGTGATACAAAGTGGCGGTCTTTGGTGGGGTTTTCTAGGCGATGCTTGGGTTCGAGCTCGATGCTGGGCTTGGCGTCGGATGGTGGCGAGCGGGGCTTCGAAGGGGTGGTCGACGATCAGCAGCGCAGGGCTTGTGGAGGTGGTGGTGGCATGCCCTATAGGTTGAAGTGGGGTTCGATTTTTATGGAGGACGACAATTAGGGAAGGAGAGATAATAAAGGGGTAAAGAGAATTGTGACGACCTAAACTTCCGTGGAACGAAAGTAAGAATAATCGTAGGAGCATAACATAATTAAAAAGCAAAAAATATGAATCATTGCAGCTGAAATGGAAATGTCATCACAAAACATCATCACAGAACATCAGAGTACGCAGTACATGATATAATTAGCAAAATAGATGTCTAAAACAGGGAAAGAAATAAAGTCTCAATCTCCCAAAATACATCAATACTCAATACTGTCTCAATGTCTCAAGAAGTAAATAAAAAGATAAAAAGAAAAGATCCTTCGTCATCTTCATCAGCAAGCTCTAGTCCAGAAAATATCCCTACCTGAAACCTGTCAATGGGCTGCCCGTGTGGAAAGAGGGCACCGGAGTTTGCAAAGTGAAACAAACTACGAGTCAGTCATGGGATTGGTATGAGAAGTCTTACTAAATTAACAATATGGCTAATCACTAGACCACGCCGCTAACGCGGAACGGGTTTACTCCATTGGATTGCCAGTGCATATGATTTATAAATTTTAAGTCAAAAATAACGCAATGCTTTTTAGAAAATGAAATCATTATAAGACTCATGTCCCATCACACAATGCAATGCAAACGGAGGATAGAGTTTTACCTTATAATGATAAAAAAAGCTTGATATGTAGAAAATAATATTTTTTAATATTATTATTAGTGTCTAGTATAAATTAAAATACTTCAAAGTAAATGTATCAATCCTAGACGACATAGCTACCATATACTATGTCGCCATATATAGGTTTACAATCAAAACCTTCATGTCGTATTGGAGATTGGATTTTCATCATGAGTCAAGGCTAGGGTCGATCTCCTAACTGATTCGAGACACTCTAACAATGCCCCAGGATTCAGACACTAGCGAACCCTTGGATCCTGCAGGGCCGGTCGACAAATACTTTAGTGGATTAGTTATGCCTGAACACACGCTCTCCGATCCTATTGGACCTATAAATTGGCCATTGGCGACCAATAAAAATATCCGAGGCACCTCATTCCATCAACCACATAAGTAAAAATTCGGGCCTTGTAAAAACCAAAATACCACTTCTAGCTAGAAAGAAACGTGTGCACTCCCTCGTTCCCTTGTCCCGTTTTTTGACCGTACCGGGGTGTGAGGCTCGCAAGGTAACGTAATACACAAAGCTATGCCTAAATAGGCTATGCTTTGACTATCATCCACAAGGCTCTGCTTTTCAACGAAAGCCTCGATCAATTGCATCTTGGCATGCCACATTTGCAGTCCATACCATGCGATCGATAACTACCAATATATAACCTTCGAGCTCATGCGTCTCAAAGAAGGGTGTTAAGCAAGAGAATAAATTCTCCGCCACCACAGATATATATTAATAGAAATCAATTTAATTACACAACATGAAATTCAATGTCGGACACACATCCATTTTCAAGTCCGTTCTGGTTCTGAAAGAAACCGGAGTCACCTTATTCCTCGTCCCGTATGTCCAATACGGAAGTGAGGTGCTCGCATATCCGGACGATCAATAAGTACGTCTGGACAACTACCACTTTAACCCTTTATTGGTAGCTAGCCAATGCCAGGCATCATTAGTTATTTTTTCGATGTGAAGATCGCCTGTCTTCAAACGCTGTCTTTGAGATCTTCAATTTAGACCGTCGTATGACCATTTGAAATGAGTTTTAACTCGGACTTTTCAAATGATCCACGCATATATATTTTTTAAAATCATTTCATATCGTTAATGGTGTTTAATAACGATTAGTCGCTATTTTACTTATATAAAAATAGCCAAATTTATTTAACGACGCTTCGGGTCGATGGGCGGCCCCGGCGCTGTTTTTACCAAAATTTGATTTACACTTATCTTGAAGTCTAACTGTTGGATTTTAACAAGATTCATACCAATGGAAAGATCTTCCTAAAGCGGTCCTAACGATTCCAGTTTTGGGAAAATCCGATGGTTGGATCTTTCTGTATAATCGTTTAAAGTTAGGATTGCCGAAACGCGAACTACCGCGCGCGATTCGTTTAATATTAATTAATACTTATATATATATAATCGTTTGGCACTTTCAACTACTTTCAAACAATCACATGCAAGCCGAATACAGTCTATATTCATGTTAGAGATTTTATATATGATATTCATAATCCTACTAACATGATAAAAATGATGATTTGAAATAAATCATGTTTTTAATGGATAATTATTTTCAGTGGTAACTAAATTACATTGAAAATATATATTCTTAATGTTCACTCTTCATGTTGAAACCTAACGACAATAAAAGCATGACTTTTAATCCTACTATTTTTTTAATCTAAATTGACGACAAAGATGTGACATTTAAATCTATTCTTTTATTGTATATATAAAATGTCAATCAAATGCAACCTTTGATCTTATTCTTTTTATTTCAACTAAAATGAAATTAAATTTTGATATTTTGATCTACTCTTTTCATTGTTTCTAAAGTGGAAAACATGTAATTTTTTATTTCTTTTTCTTTCATTTAACATGGCAATAAAAATGTAACTTTCAATTCTATTCTTTTTATTGTCTCTAAAATGACAATAAAAATGTAATGTTAAATTCTACTCTTTTATTTACAACTAACATGTCAATAAAAATGTCATTCTTGATTTATTCTTCTTATTTCTCTAATTTGACAATAACAATATGATTCTCAAAAACTATGCTTTTATTACATCTAAAATGTAGATAAAAATGCGGCTTTTAAATCCTATTCTTTTTATTTCAACTAACATGTAAATAAAAATATAACTTTTTATCTATTGTTTTTATTTTCGTCTAAAATGCAAATAAAAATATAACTTTATATTTTTTGTTTTCATTTGCATCTAAAATACAAATAAAAATGTAACATTTTATTTCATGTTTCATTTGCATCTAAAATGCAAATAAAAATGTAACTTTTTATTTCATTTTCTCATTTGCATCTGAAATGCAAATAAAAATGCAACTTTTTATTTCATGTTCTCATTTGCATCTGAAATGCAAATAAAAATGCAACTTTTTATTTCATGTTCTCATTTGCATCTGAAATGCAAATAAAAATGCAACTTTTAAATCAATGGTTTTATTTGTAATTAAAATGCAAACAAAAATGTAACTTTTAAATCAATGTTTTTATTTGCATCTAAAATGCAAACAAAAATGAAACTTTCATTTCATGTTTTTATTTGTATCTAAAATACAAATAAAAATGTAAATTTTTTAAAACATGTTTATATTTGGATCTAAAATGCAAATAAAAATGTAATCTTTCAATTTATGATTTTATTTGCAACTAAAATGCAAATAAAAAATGAAATCTTTTAATCTATGTTTTATTGAATTGACAATTCTATTTCAATTCAATAATATAAACAAAAATGATATTTTTCGTTGAATTGACAATTCCATTTCTATTTAATAATACAAACAAAAATGATATTTTTCATTGAATTGACAATTCTATTTCAATTCAGTAATACAAACAAAAATGATATTTTTCGTTGAATTGACAATTCTATTTCAATTCAATAATATAAACAAAAATGATATTTTTCATTGATTTGACAATTCTATTTAAATTCAATAATATAAACAAAAATGATATTTTTCATTGAATTGACAATTCTATTTCAACTCAATAATATAAACGAAAATGATATTTTTCATTGAATTGACAATTCTATTTCAACTCAATAATATAAACGAAAATGATACTTTTCATTGAATTGACAATTCTATTTCAATTCAATAATATAAACAAAAATGATACTTTTCATTGATTTGACAATTCTATTTCAATTCAATAATATAAACAAAAATGATATTTTTCATTGGATTGGCAATTCTATTTTAACACAATAATATAAACAAAAATGATATTTTTCGTTGAATTGACAATTCTATTTCAATTCAATAATATAAAAAAAATGATATTTTCCATTGAATTGACAATTCTATTTTAATTCAATAATATAAACAAAAATGATACTTTTCATTGAATTGACAATTCTATTTCAATGCAATAATCATGACAAACCATTTTATATACTATTCAACAAAATATTGACAAACATGATTTATTATAATTTAACCAATACATACAGATCTATAATTTAATTAACAGATCTATATTTATTCATCACCAATTAATAGATCAATCATCCAAAATTTCAGAACGTAGAAGATCTAAATCATATACATACAATCTTTAGATAACGAGAAAAATAATTAAATTGAATAATTATTTGAAATCAAAAATCTCACAATCGTGAATCTGAATTTTTTGGATCCGCAAATTTGTCCAAAATTCAAACAGCTCAGAATTGCTTCTAGTTAGAACAGCAGCGTAGATCTTTTCTCTACGATCGCATAGAATCTGAAAATCGTTCATTTTCGATATCGTATGAATTAGATAGGATTTAAATAAGATAGATAATAGTTTTAAATTAAATTATTAAAATAATTAAAAGGGAATTTACCCTTAATTCCTCAATACAGTACACGGCCGCAAGAAACCCAATTACTTCGATTCTAGGTTTCGATTTCTATCACAATCCGTTCAAGTTCGTCTCGATTAGGATACACCACGCCGGAGAGCTACGGGAGGCGCACAGGGGGCCCCTGCTTTGGTGCAGCTCGATCGAGCTTAGAGGGAGGCGGCGACTTCAAGATGTCGAGTTTGGAGCGCAGTTTCTTGAAGTCCGGGCCACTTGGGGATGATCTTACCGAATAGATATGAAGAACAAGAAAATATCTTCGGAATTGCCTAAAGGAGTTAGGTCTGATATGTGGAGGAGGGGAAGAATTTAGTGGAAGAAGGTGGAAGCAATATCGGCCATGGAAATGAGAGTGGCGGCGACTACAGTGAGGGCTAGGTTTTTGAAAATGAATTTCCTATTATTTACAAAATTTTAATGTAAATTTTACAATTATATCCATACACTCTTAACACCTCCGATTTCAGTACAACCAGAGTTGACCCCACCCAATAGCCCCCGTTCCGGATCCAATGGGCTGAGTTTCGTCAGCCTAAATGACTGTCTGTGGCCTGAAATATTTAATTTAATATTTAAATCCTTTAATAAATTAATTTGATCGTATATTTAAATCCACCGGGGCCACATACGAACTCAGAAAATTCCAGAAAAATTATTTCTGGCTTTTTTGACGATACGGTCATAACAAAATTAATTTCGTTGAATTCCGAGACCGTTTGAAAAATGGCCATTTTCAAGTCAATCAGATTTGACTGAAATTGACAAAACACATTTTCGTTTGCCACACTCACATAATAATTCCAAAAATTTTGGAAAATTAAACTTAGCAATAATTCGACATTCCGAATCCAGCAGAAGTGGTTTCGTCGAAAACGGAGGTCGTTCAAAAAATGGCCTTTTATACGGGCTATAAATTATAATATAGCGACCATTATGAATATCCAACTGGCCATAACTTTTGATTTCCGCTATGAAATTTCGATTTTTCGGATTCGTTGGAAAGATATTTTCAAATAGATTTAGATATTTTTGGTTTCACTAAAATCTGTTAAATATTGAATCCTGTACACTCAGTCAAAGTTCAGGTTTGACTTTTCGAACTACCGTACTATTTCTGATTCCTTTTAAAATCAAAATAGATATATTCGCTCTAACTTCGATTAAAATAATTTTTTAATAATTATTATTTAAAATAAATTATTTTAACTATTCAAAATTTCCTAAAATAGCCAAAATAAAATTTTTAAATTGGTTCGGATTTTATGGGTTGTTACAATCTCCCCCACTTAAAAGCTTTTCGTCCTCGAAAAGGAAACCATAGTAAAGTAGGAAACAAAATGGAAAATGTAAGGTATTGTAAATGTACCTTAACACAAGAGTCACTTGGAGATGTCCACTTGCACTTGGGATAGGCTCTTGATGCTATCCTCAGTCTCTCATCTACAGTCTCTATGATCCCCGCTCCATGCACCTTGACTAAGTGGATCCTCTTGTTCCTCAGCACTCGGGTTTCTTTGCCCACAATTTTCGTTGGTTCCCTCCTCACTGCTAGGGTCAGGGTAATCTCCAAATCTCGTTGTGTTGCTTCCTCCACAACTAAATCTGGATCATGAACATGCTTCCAGAGTTGGGACACATGAAATACATCGTGGACTCCAGGCAACCAGTCTGAAACGACCCAAACTTCCCAGTAAAAGGAAAGCCTGGATTGCTTTGAGAACAATACACATTAGAGCACAAACTGAAGAACATTTTATTGCTGATAACAACATTTACATCAGAGTACAAGAATATAACAGAGTATGAATACTTATTACAGAAATAGAAATACAATAATATCAGAGTTTTAAATTTCATTTAAATAGCAGTAGAAAAATGATACAAATATACAACTGGAAGGAATACACAGATACAGAGCTTTCCGAATACCGCTTCAGCTGTAAGCCAGGATCCTATAAATATATCTGCAAAAAGCTACTCGACTGCCCGTGTGGAAAATAAGGGCACCCGAGTTTGCCAGTGAAACAAACTACATGTCAGTCATGGGACTGGTATGATAAATCTTAACTTAACTGTCTAATAATAAGACTAATCACAGGACCATGCCGCTAACGCGGAACGGGTTTACTCCATTGGATTGCCAGTGCATAAATTAAAGTAAATCGTTAAACAACGCAATGCTTTTTAGAAAAAAAATGAAACCATTATAAGACCCAAGTCCCATCACACAATGCAACGCAAACCGGAGGATAGGGTTTTACCTTATAATGGTCAAAGGATGCTTGATACGATAAAACGAATTTAATATTAGTGTGTATATATATTTCAAAAACATTTCAATCATAATGTATCAATCATAGACGGCATAGTGCCCCATCCTACTATGTCGCCATACTAGTTCTACAATCAAAACCGAAAGGTCATATCGGAAATTGGATTTCCATCATGAGTTGAGGCTAGGGCAAGCTCCTCTCCGATTCGAGACACTCTAGCAAATGCCTCAGGATCCCCCGCAGTGAACCCTTAGATCTTCAGGGCCAGTCCTCGCCTATCGGCAGTGGATTGGTTATGCCTGAACACACGTTTCCCGGTTCCTTTGAACCTATAATATGACCACTATCGGCCTATAAAAATCCGAGGCGCCTCAAAATCCATCATCCACATAAGTAAAATGCCAGGACGTGTTAAAGCACTGACACTACCACTAGCTAGAAAGAAACGTGTGCACTCCCTGCAGTCCATATCCCATTTTTGACTCATACCGGGGTGTGAGGCTCGCGAAGTCACGATATACACAAAGCTATGCCGTAATAAGCTATGCTTTGATCATCCCACAAGGCCCTGCTTTTCAACAAAAGCCTTGATCAATCGCATCTTGGCGTGCCACATTGACAATTCACGCCATGAGATCAATCACTATTAATATATATCAGGGTGTTAAGTTGAGAATAAATCCTCCACCACCAAACAGACATACATTAACAGAAATTGATTTAATTAACATGGAACGAAATCCAATGTCAGACACGCATCCATTTACTAGCTTATGCTCTGGGTCTGAGCGAAAACCAAATCCGAACAATCAACAATAGTCCGGACGGCCACCACTGAAGCCCCTTCAAGGTAGCTACTCCCATCAAGGGTCTCTGTAGCAACACATCCATTCGATGTGAAGATCGTCGGTCTTCAAACATCGTCTTCATCTTTGACTCTTCATCATCGTAGTAATTATCCGGAATGCGTTAAACCCGGTCTTTCCGAATAACTCTCGTATTTTTATAATTAAAATCAAGTATTATTAAATACACATCCAACGCCTCATTCCAATTCAGAAAATACTTTTAAATAAAATATTCAAATTATTCTATCAAAAATACATTCTTTACATTTACTCTTAAATCTTTCTTTTAAAGATTTATTCAAAACACCATTTGGTTTTAAATCTCAAAAATCATTATTAAATGATTCTTTATATTTAAGAGATAAATCTTATTCTTAACTGGGTTAAAGGACTAATGTCATTTAAAACATAATTCACAGTAAACTCAATTCACAAATCATTTTATTCCAATTATTAAATATGATTTGAAATTCTAATAATCTTAATTTACAAGTTGTATTCTTTTCAACTGGGTTTAAGAACGGGGTTATTTAAGACACCATTCACGACAACCCAAATCCAATTTATTTATTTTAAAAACATTGGATTCTTATTCTAGCTAAAAACTAGTTCATTTGATAAAAATATATTTTTATCTTTAAAAAAAAGGATTTTTTTCACCCACGATCTTTCTAAATCATTTATTATGATTTTACAAAATTTTTGCATATTTTTAATAATTTTATTTTCGCTCGTACAGTCGGTTTCCAATAACGGCCACCGAACTGCACTTACAGCGACCTTTTCTAAAATTGATTTGGACATAATTCCAAATCCAACCGTTAGATTTTAAAGTTCTTATATCCGTTGGAAAGATCATTTCGATACGAACCCAACGGTTCTGGTTTTAGGAGGATCCGACCGTCGGATCTCACATTATGTCCATTTAAAGTTAATGGTCGTAATTCGCGAACGGTTGCTGCGCGGCGCGTTCTATTTAGGCCATTATATATATATATATATATATATATATATATTATATCGTCGATTTCCATTTAAAACATACTTTATAAAATATTTATAAATTCGCTTTAAAATGGTTTTAACTTCTTTTCTAATTTAATGTCAAAATTGAATATTCTATTTTCTTATCATATTAAAAATATTAATATTAAATTTTTAAATCAATTTTTTTTGTTCATTTATATTTTATATTGGGCCAGACCGCCCACATTAAGCCTGCGACTTATGGATGCTGGATATGCCGGTTGGTTCCGGGCAGACTTATCCCATAAGTTGGGCTTAACCTCGTGCCATGGCCCGTTTCATATTTTAACTCAACCCTTTTTGTTGCTACTACTTAACAAATAAAATAAAATCTCTTGAATTCAAAACATCAAAGCCACTATTTGATTTCATTAACTGAATATTATATTAAAATATTCTTTTAATTTAAAATTGGAATGAGGCCCAAACAATTACCATATAATTTAATTATATGGATTTCCACCACAAGAATACTATACTAATGATAAATATTATCAAAACCATCCACAACATCCAAAGTGCATCATATATTGCATAAGCATCGAATAAATAACGCGTATAACTAATCACAAGGGAGATGTGTGAATATCATCCCAAGACCCGTGTGGGGTTTTCAACCAACACATAACCATAACAAATAATTGAATAAATTACTGTGCACATGGGCGATGTGTGAAAATTATCGTCCCAATCACACAAACAAGTAAGGAAACTTGTAAATGGAAGTGTATTACACAATATATAACACGACTATAAAAAAGTCTCTTCTATTTCTATTCTTTTTATCGCATATAAAATGACGATAAAAAAATACAATCTTTATTTCTATACTTTTTATTCTAATTTACATTTTCTAACAAAAATTTCCCTTTATTCTAATTTACATTGTATGAAATGTTAATTCCTTTACAGTGTATGAAATGTTAATTCCTTTACATTGTATGAAATGTTAATTCCTTTACATTGTATGAAATGTTATCCTCTTTACATTATATAAAAAAATATAATCTCTTTTTATATTGCATAGAAAATGTACTCTTTCCTATATTAACCAGGAAATGTATTCTTTTTAGCATTACAAATAACTATGTATCTTTTCTATATTGGATAGAAAATGTATTCCTTTATCATTACATAGAAACACGTATTTTCGTTATTCATTTCTTAGATTACAATGGAAAATGTAATTTCTTTGCATTGTATAAAAATGAAATCTTTTGATGTGACATAAAAATGTAACCTTCTTACATTACAAATAAAATGTAATTCTTTTTATTTGCAAAGCAAATGTAAATCCATTTTTCATTATAAAGAAAATGTAATCTTTTTACTTAACATAAAAATAATTTTCTTTTTCATTCTTTGATTAAATTTAAAATGTAAGTTTTCATTTCAATATATGATTACATAGAAAAATGTTATTTTTCATTGCCATATATGATTACATAGAAAAATGTAATTTTTCACTGCAACATATGATTACATAGAAAAATGTAATCTTTTTAATGCATTTCTAATTACAGTGAAAATGTAATCTTTTTATTTTCCTTTCTTACATTATAAAAATGTAACTTTTCCTATCTTTATATTACATTATAAAAATGTAACTTTTCTACTTTTTAACTATATCAAATAAAAATGTAATTTTTCTTACTTTTTGATTACATTAAATAAAAATGTAATTTTTTTTCTATTCTTCCTATATTTACATGAAAAATGTAATATTTTTCTTTCATTCTTTAATTATATTATAAACGTAATATTCTTCTTTCATTCTTTATTTACATTGAAAATGTAATCTTTTTATTTCATCTTTAATTACATTAAAGAAAAAAATGTATTCTTTTTATTTCATTTCTAATTACAGTGAAAAATGTAACTTTTATGTCAACACATTTGATAACCAATGCACCTTCTCCTAAGATTCATTTACATTGAAAATGTAAATCTTAATGTTTTCTCATATACAATAAAATATGGATTTTCATTGTTACTACATTTTCACTTCAAACCAATGTGTATTTTTAATGATTCATAATATATATATATATATATATATATTTAAGTGTAACTCATTTTTATTTAACTAATGATCATTTTTAGAATTTCATTTACATTAAAAAAAATGCAAATTTCAAAGAAAACATATTTTATATACAATGAACATTTTGATGTTTCATTTACGATAAAATAATAAATTTTAAAGTAAAGACATTTTTATATCATAATGTTTATCTTTAATGTTGCATTTACATTGAAAATGTAAAATCAAATGTATAAACATTTCTATATGACATGGTTCACTTTTAATGTTCATTTACATTAACAAATGTAAATTCAAAGTATAAACATTTTTATATAACAAGGTTCACTCTTAATGTTTATTTACATTAACAAATGTAAATTCGTTGTAGGACAATTTTCGTTCTAAATAATGATCATATTTTTATATATATACAATAAAAATCTAATTTTTATTGTTCACACAATTCTATATTATAACATGAATATTTCATAACACATAAATATTTTAGAAAGATTCAATCACCAAAATCAACCAATTTCACATCACAAATAACAACACATAGCAATTAATAGTGGAGGGATAATATCACAATCATAATTACTTTATTTTAATTATTTAAAAGGAAACAGGATTCTCACATTGATTTTATTCTGAATTTTCAACGTGCTCTGTTTCAAATCTGGTCTGTTCCATCACAAAGATCTTATCAACACGAGTCCAACGCATTTTGTTTTGCTGAATACTGATTACATAGTAAAAAGATATGGCATTTTAACATTTGATTTCATAAATTATTTAACTAATTATAATTAACAATTATAATTACATGATTAAGGGTTGTTAATGCTTTCCCCTTCGTCGCTAATTGCTGAACCGTAGGAACCCAACATCGTGCCTTCCAATACCAAAACGCACAGCACCCGAGGCCTCCAGTTGACGATCAACCACCACCAATCCAACCGCCTACGTGAGTGCGCCCATCGCCTACAACAGCTCGAGATCCGCACCCCCCTGCGCTCCTAGAATCCAGTTCGAACTCAGCATGTTTGTGTGCAAAAATTGAGAAATCCAAGCCTTTGAATTCGATCCTAACCATTGATAATAATGAGCTTGTTTTCCTCTTCGATTTCGTGTTTTCTAAGTTTGAATTTTGTTGTTTGAATTCAACGAAAAAGAGGGAGGAACGAGAGAAGTTTCTGGCCATTGGTGTTGTTGAAAGTGGCGGCTACATATATTAGATTAGGGTTACGTAAATGGTAGGTATATATATATATATATATATATATAAATACTATTTTATCCTTTTATTCCAAAAGACCCATTTAATTATAATTAAATTCCTAATGAATTGTTATACTTTGATTTTACCACACCATAATTACGATATGACCAATTGATATTTATTTACACATTTTACATTCATAATTCACAGTCATCATCTTAACCATATAAGTTAATTTCAGAATGCTGCGTTCTATATATATATATATATATATATATATATATATATATATATATATATATCGTTCTGATTACTTAAATAATTTATGCTATTTTTAAAATAAATTCACATACCAAAATTCAAGTTAGTTATTACACCGATTTACAGTGTTTGGTTTCAATTGTAATTAAATTTCATTAAGTATATATATTTATTTATTTATTTAATTTCACTAAATTTGGTATGATTTAATTATGTCAATGAGTTACAAGATTAAAAAAAAATTAGCAATCCAAATATGGTTACATGTTTATTGTATATGGACAAAAACAAATGGTTGCATATGTTAATCAATCTTCTACCATTACCTTATTAATTCACTTTAATGGACTTTAATTGCAATTAATTGTAGCTTATTTCCAATATTAAATTCCATCCTTCATTGTTTACCATATAAACAAAACCACCCATTTATTTGAAATCAATACATGTCACAAATGTCAAAATATGTAAAATTAATTACTTTCACAGTTATACCATTTAAAGCTGATTTGTGAATTTCTTGACTCAATTAGATTCCAAAGATTCAATAATTTCAATACAAACCAATTTATAACTATATTTACAATCAATGCATATATTCATTTTACAAACAATGGATTATATCTTATTACTGTATTCAATACATTCAAGAATTCCATATACATGGAATTTCAAAATTATTTAATCCATTATATATTGTTAATTTAGTATTAACTTCTTACTTCAACATAATTATATTATCAAACAAGTCAAGTTCATAAATAACTATTGAAATACATTATTTAACAAGACAAGTCAAATTCCATACTTTATAAATTTACAACATAAACCATTAATTATAATATTTAAACCAACATTGTTTTAAATCAAATAGTTTGTAAAAACTAATTTTAAAGTTATTCTTACATTTTTATTTTATAAAAAAAAAAAACCAATTTGTACTCCATATTCCCCAAAATAGCTCAAATTAAAAAAAAAAATTGGTTCTGAAATTCCGGGTTGTTACAATCGCCCCCAATTAAAATCTTTTCGTCCTCGAAAAGGAACGTAGCTAAAAGTTGTTTAATTAACCAACTTAACTTTAAATTTTTATTCATTGGTTTCAATAATTTTGTTAATTAAATTAATTATCATTTCTATACTTTTATTAGTTAAACTAATAATCAAACATCACAACCAGCAATCAATTAGGTGATTAACCTTTAAAATTTACATAACTTTTATATATAGTCAAAAATCATATTCTTAGTGCAAATCACAGCAATGTGTCCTAACTAAGTGTTGATTCTCATACCAGTCAATGGAAATATATAGGAATCCCACTTTCGAGACTCGAACATAAATACTGATGATGTCCGGACATCACCAGGATTATCCCCGGGCGTCTAGAGTGTGATTCTATATCTATCTAGTATATTAAAACTTCGAATATCTGTTAATTACTCGTATATTCGAAATCTTTATATACTCGATTGTCCACATTAAAATATAATATACTCAAATACGTATTTTTAGATAAAATTTCAAAACTAAATTTGTTTTTTATTATAAAGAAAATAATACTCTTCGCACTCGTTCTAGGATACTACTGATCCTATCTCTAACGAGTTATTCTCATTGGATATTACTAATCCAATCTCTGATGAATTCTTTCGTTCGGTTCTAATGTGTTTTGTTCTCAAGCTCTGTAAACCAAAGCTCTGATACCAACTGAAACGACCCAAACTTCCCAGTAAAAGGAAAGCCTGGATTGCTTTGAGAACAATACACATTAGAGCACAAACTGAAGAACATTTTATTGCTGATAACAACAATTACATCAGAGTACAAGAATATAACAGAGTATGAATACTTATTACAGAAATAGAAATACAATAATATCAGAGTTTTAAATTTCATTTAAATAGCAGCAGAAAAATGACACAAATATACAACTGGAAGGAATACACGGATACAGAGCTTTCCGAATAACGCTTCAGCTGTAAGCCAGGATCCTGTAAATATATCTGCAAAAAGCTACTCGACTGCCCGTGTGGAAAATAAGGGCACCCGAGTTTGCCAGTGAAACAAACTACATGTCAGTCATGGGACTGGTATGAGAAATCTTAACTTAACTATCTAATAATAAGGCTAATCACAGGACCACGCCGCTAACGCGGAACGGGTTTACTCCATTGGATTGCCAGTGCATAAATTAAAGTAAATCGTTAAACAACGCAATGCTTTTTAGAAAAAAATATAAGACCCAAGTCCCATCACACAATGCAACGCAAACCGGAGGATAGGGTTTTACCTTATAATGGTCAAAGGATGCTTGATACGATAAAACGAATTTAATATTAGTGTGTATATATATATTTCAAAAACATTTCAATCATAATTTATCAATCATAGACGGCATAGTACCCCATCCTACTATGTCGCCATACTAGTTCTAGAATCAAAACCGCAAGGTCATATCGGAAATTGGATTTCCATCATGAGTTGAGGCTAGGGCAAGCTCCTCTCCGATTCGAGACACTCTAGCAAATGCCTCAGGATCCCCCGTAGTGAACCCTTGGATCTTCAGGGCCGGTCCCCGCCTATCGGCAGTGGATTGGTTATGCCTGAACACACGTTTCCCGGTTCCTTTGAACCTATAATATGACCACTATCGGCCTATAAAAATACGAGTCGCCTCAAAATCCATCATCCACATAAGTAAAATGCCAGGCCGTGTTAAAGCACTGACTCTACCACTAGCTAGAAAGAAACGTGTGCACTCCCTGCAGTCCATATCCCGTTTTTGACTCATACCGGGGTGTGAGGCTCGCAGAGTCACGATATACACAAAGCTATGCCGTAATAAGCTATGCTTTGATCATCCCACAAGGCCCTGCTTTTCAACAAAAGCCTTGATCAATCGCATCTTGGCGTGCCACATTGACAATTCACGCCATGAGATCAATCACTATTAACATATACTAGGGTGTTAAGTAGAGAATAAATTCTCCACCACCAAACAACCATACATTAACAGAAATCGATTTAATTCACATGGAACGAAATCCAATGTCAGACACGCATCCATTTACTAGCTTATGCTCTGGGTCTGAGCGAAAACCAAATCTGAACAATCAACAATAGTCCGGACGGCCACCACTGAAGCCCCTTCAAGGTAGCTACTCCCATCAAGGGTCTCTGTAGCAATACATCCATTCGATGTGAAAATCGTTGGTCTTCAAACACCGTCTTCATCTTTGACTTTTCATCGTCGTAGTAATTATCCGGAATGGGTTAAACTCGGTCTTTCCGAATAACTCTCGTATTTTTATAATTAAAATCAAGTATTATTAAAAACACATCCAACGCCTCATTCCAATTCAGAATATACTTTTAAATAAAATATTCAAATTATTCTATCAAAAATACTTTCTTTACAATTACTCTTAAATCTTTCTTTTAAATATTTATTCAAAACACCATTTGGTTTTGAATCTCAAAAATCATTATTAAATGATTCTTTATATTTAAGAGATAAATCTTATTCTTAACTGGGTTAAAGGACTAATGTCATTTAAAACATAGTTCACAGTAAACTCAATTCACAAATCATTTTATTCCAATTATTAAATATGATTTGAAATTCTAATAATCTTAATTTACAAGTTTTATTCTTTTCAACTGGGTTTAAGAATGGAGTTATTTAAGACACCATTCACGACAACCCAAATCCAATTTATTTATTTTAAAAACATTGGATTCTTATTCTAGTTAAAAACTAGTTCAATTGATAAAAATATATTTTTATCTTTAAAAAAAAAGGAATTTTTCACCCACGATCTTTCTAAATCATTTATTATGATTTTACATAATTTTTATATATTTTTAATAATTTTATTTTCGCTCGTACAGTCGGTTTCCAATACGGCCACCGAACTGCACTTACATCGACCTTTTCTAAAATTGATTTGGACATAATTCCAAATCCAACTGTTAGATTTTAAAGTTCTTATATCCGTTGGAAAGATCATTTCGATACGAACCCAACGTTTCTGGTTTTAGGAGGATCCGACCGTCGGATCTCCCGTTATGTCCATTTAAAGTTAATGGTCGTAATTCGCGAACGGTCGCTGCGCGGCGCGTTCTATTCAGGCCATTAAATATATATATATATATATGTATATATATGTATATATATTATATCGTCGATTTCCATTTAAAACATACTTTATAAAATATTTATAAATTCGCTTTAAAATGGTTTTAACTTCATTTCTAATTTAAAGTCAAAATTGAATATTCTATTTTCTTATCATATTAAAAATATTAATATTAAATTTTTAAATCACTTTTTTTTTGTTCATTTATATTTTATACTGGGCCAGACCCCCCACATTAAGCCTGCGACTTATGGATGCTGGATATGCCGGTTGGTTCCGGGCAGACTTATCCCATAAGTTGGGCTTAACCTCGTGCCATGACCCATTTCATATTTTAACTCAACCTTTTTTGTTGCTACTACTTAACAAATAAAATAAAATCTCTTGAATTCAAAACATCAAAGTCACTATTTGATTTCTTTAACTGAATATTATATTAAAATATTCTTTTAAGTTAAAATTGGAATGAGGCCCAAACAATTACCATATAATTTAATTATATGGATTTCCACCACAAGAATACTATACTAATGATAAATATTATAAAAACCATCCAGAACATCCAAAGTGCATCATATATTGCATAAGCGTCGAATAAATAACGCTTATAACTAATCATAAGGGAGATGTGAGAATATCATCCCAAGACCCGTGTGGAGTTTTCAACCAACACATAACCATAAAAAATAATTGAATAAATTATTGTGCACATGGGCGATGTGTGAAAATTATCGTCCTAATCACATAAACAAGTCAGGAAACTTGTAAATGGAAGTGTATTACACAATATATAACACGACTATAAAAATGTCTCTTCTATTTCTATTCTTTTTATCGCATATAAAATGATGATAAAAAAAATACAATCTTTATATCTATACTTTTTGTTCTAATTTACATTTTCTAACAAAAATTTCCCTTTATTCTAATTTTCATTGTATGAAATGTTAATTCCTTTATAGTGTATAAAATGTTAATTCCTTTACATTGTATGAAATGTTAATTCCTTCACATTGTATGAAATGTTAATTCTTTTACATTATATGAAATGTTATCCTCTTTATATTATATTAAAAAATATAATCTCTTTTTATATTGCATAGAAAATGTACTCTTTCCTATATTAACCAGGAAATGTATTCTTTTTAGCATTACAAATAACTATGTATCTTTTCTATATTGGATAGAAAATGTATTCCTTTATCATTACATAGAAACACATATTTTCTTTATTCATTTCTTAGATTACATTGAAAAATGTTATTTCTTTGCATTGTATAAAAATGAAATCTTTTGATGTGACATAAAAATGTAACCTTCTTACATTACAAATAAGATGTAATTCTTTTTATTTGCAAAGCAAATGTAAATCTATTTTTCATTATAAAGAAAATGTAATCTTTTTACTTAACATAAAAATATTTTTTTTTTTCATTCTTGATTAAATTTAAAATGTATTTTTTCATTTCAATATATGATTACATAGAAAAATGTTATTTTTCATTGCCATATATGATTACATAGAAAAATGTAATTTTTCATTGCAATATATGATTACATAGAAAAATGTAATCTTTTTAATTCATTTCTAATTACAGTGAAAAATGTAATCTTTTTATTCTCCTTTCTTACATTATAAAAATGTAACTTTTCCTATCTTTATATTACATTATAAAAATGTAACTTTTCTACTTTTTAACTACATCAAATAAAAATGTAATTTTTCTTACTTTTTGATTACATTAAATAAAAATGTAATTTTTTTCTATTCTTCCTATATTTACATGAAAAATGTAATATTTTTCTTTCATTCTTTAATTATATTATAAATGTAATATTCTTCTTTCATTCTTTATTTACATTGAAAATGTAATCTTTTTATTTCATCTTTAATTACATTAAAGAAAAAAATGTATTCTTTTTATTTCATTTCTAATTACAGTGAAAAATCTAACTTTTATGTCAACACATTTGATAACCAATGCACCTTCTCCTAAGATTCATTTACATTGAAAATGTAAATCTTAATGTTTTCTCATATACAATAAAATATGGATTTTTATTGTTACTACATTTTCATTTCAAACCAATGTGTATTTTTAATGATTCATAATATATATATATATATATATATATATATATATATATATATAAATTTTTGTGTAACACATTTTTATTTAACTAATGATCATTTTTAAAATTTCATTTACATTAAAAAAATGCAAATTTCAAAGAAAATATATTTTATATACAATGAACATTTTGATTTTTCATTTACGATAAAATAATAAATTTTAAAGTAAAGACATTTTTATATCATAATGTTTATCTTTAATGTTGCATTTACATTGAAAACGTAAAATCAAATGTATAAACATTTCTATATGACATGGTTCACTTTTAATGTTCATTTACATTAACAAATGTAAATTCAAAGTATAAACATTTTTATATAACAAGGTTCACTCTTAATGTTTACTTACATTAACAAATGTAAATTCATTGTAGGACAATTTTCGTTCTAAATAATGATCATATTTTTATATATATACAATAAAAATCTAATTTTTATTGTTCACACAATTCTATATTATAACATGAATATTTCATAACACATAAATATTTTAGAAAGATTCAATCACCAAAATCAACCAATTTCACATCACAAATAACAACACATAGCAATTAATAGTGGAGGGATAATATCACAATCATAATTACTTTATTTTAATTATTTAAAAGGAAATAGAATTCTCATATTGATTTTATTCTGAATTTTCAACGTGCTCTGTTTCAAATCTGGTCTGTTCCATCACGAAGATCTTATCAACACGAGTCCAACGCATTTTATTTTGCTGAATTCTGACTACGTAGTAAAAAGATATGGCATTTTAACATTTGATTTCATAAATTATTTAACTAATTATAATTAACAATTACAATTACATGATTAAGGGTTGATAATGCTTTCCCCTTCGTCGCTAATTGCTGAACCGTAGGAACCCAACATCGTGCCTTCCAATCCCAAAACGCACAGCACCCGAGGCCTCCAGTTAACGATCAACCACCACCAATCCAACCGCCTACGTGAGTGCGCCCATCGCCTACAACAGCTCAAGATCCGCACCCCCCTGCGCTCCCAGAATCCAGTTCGAACTCAGCAGGTTTGTGTGCAAAAATTGAGAAACCCAAGCCTTTGAATTCGATCATAACCGTTGATAATAATGAGCTTGTTGTCCTCTTCGATTTCGTGTTTTTGGCCATTGGTGTTGTTGAAAGTGGCGGCTACATATATTAGATTAGGGTTACGTAAAGGTAGGTATATATATATACTAATACTGTTTTATCCTTTTATTCCAAAAGACCCATTTAATTATAATTAAATTCCTAATGAATTGTTATACTTTGATTTTACCACACCATAATTACCTTATGACCAATTAATATTTATTTACACATTTTACATTCATAATTCGCAGTCATCATCTTAACCATATAAGTTAATTTCAGAATGATGCGTTCTATATATATATATATATATATATATATATCGTTTTGATTACTTAAATAATTTATGCTATTTTTAAAACAAATTCACATACCAAAATTCAAGTTAGTTATTACACCGATTTACAGTGTTTGGTTTCAATTGTAATTAAATTTTATTAAGTATATATATATTTAATTTCACTAAATTTGGTATGATTTAATTATGTCAATGAGTTACAAGATTAAAAAAAAAAATTAGCAATCCAAATATGGTTACATGTTTATTGTATATGGACAAAAACAAATGGTTGCATATGTTAATCAATCTTCTACCATTACCTTATTAATTCACTTTAATGGACTTTAATTACAATTAATTGTAGCTTATTTCCAATATTAAATTCCATCCTTCATTTTTTACCATATAAACAAAACCACCCATTTATTTGAAATCAATACATGTCACAAATGTCAAAATATGTTAATTTAATTACTTTCACAGTTATACCATTTAAAGCTGATTTGTGAATTTCTTGACTCAATTAAATTCCAAAGATTCAATAATTTCAGTACAAACCAATTTATAACTATATTTACAATCAATGCATATATTCATTTTACAAACAATGGATTATATCTTATTACTGTATTCAATACATTCAAGAATTCCATATACATGGAATTTCAAAATTATTTAATCCATTATATATTGTTAATTCAGTATTAACTTCTTACTTCAACATAATTATATTATCAAACAAGTCAAGTTCATAAATAACTATTGAAATACATTATTTAGCAAAACAAGTCAAATTCCATACTTTATAAATTTACAACCTAAACCATTAATTATAATATTTAAACCAACATTGTTTTAAATCAAATAGTTTGTAAAAACTAATTTTAAAGTTATTCTTACATTTTTATTTTATAAAAAAATAACCAATTTATACTCCATATTCCCCAAAATAGCTCAAATAAAAAAAAAATGGTTTTGAAATTTCGGGTTGTCACACAGTCGGGCAACTACACTCTATAAGAGAGATTTCCAATCCTTTCGAGAATAGGAAATAGACCAATAAATCTCGGTGCCAATTTCCCAGTCTTCCCAAATTGAATTACACCTCTCAGTGGGGAAACCTTCAAGTATACAAGATCGCCAATAGAGAATTCTAAATCCCTTCTTCGAGCGTCTGCATAGCTCTTTTGTTGGATTTGAGAAGCCAATAATCGCTTCTTAATAAAATCAACTTTATTTGATGCTTCACGAATCATGTCGGGACCCAGTACTAATTGATTGCTGGGCTCCAACCAACATGTGGGAGATCTGCATGGCCTGCCATATAATGCTTCACATGGCGACATCTGCAGGCTTGCTTGGTAGCTGTTATTATAAGAGAATTCGACCAAGTGCAAATGATCTTCCCATGACCCACCAAAATCTAGAATGCATGCTCGCAGCAAGTCTTCCAATATGCGGTTCACCCTCTCAGTCTGGCTATCTGTCTGATGGTGATAAGCAGTGCTCATATTCAGCTTAGTCTCTAGCTTTTCTTGGAAAGCTTCCCAGAATTTGCTAGCAAATATCAGATCGAGATCACTGACAATGCTACTGGGAACTCTATGCAGTCTGACAATCTCTCTGAAATAAAGCTATGCCAAACTCAGAGTTGTTCCATTGGATTTGACAGGGATGAAATGGGAAGTCTTTGTGAAGCGATCTACAATCACCCATATACTATCATTGCCTTTCCTAGACCGGGGCAGCCATCAATAAAGTCCATAGAAATTTCGTCCCATTTCCAACTTGGAACCCCTAGCGGTTGCAATAGACCTGCTAGCTTTTGCTGATCGCTTTTGACTTGCTGACAGGTGGGACATCTAGCAACATATATAGAAATGTCTCTCTTCATAGATCTCCACCAAAATGTACGCTTGAGGTCGTGGTACATCTTGCTCACACCCGGATGAATGCTGATCTTAGACTTGTAACATTCGTCCATTACTTCCTTTCTGAGCTCAGGAAGATTCAGAACACAAATTCGGCCCAATAGCCTCAGAACCCCTTTGTCATCAATCTGGAAACTTGTGGGTTTGCCTTCCGTGACTCTTTTGCTGATTCTCTGAATAAATTCATCTTTTTTCTGAAGAGAAAGAGATATTATCGATCAAGGTAGGAGTGATAATGAGATAGGCAAGAATAAGATTGGTGTTGGCTGTATTATTCCTGCTGAGAGCATCTGCCACTACAATGGCTTTCCCTGGAGTATATAAGACGTCCAAGTCATAAGGTGCAAGGAATTCAATGCAACGCTGCTGCCTCAAGTTCAAATCTCTTTGGGTGAATAGATACTTTAAGGATTTATGGTCAGTATATAGCTCAAATTTCTCGCCCAAGAGATAGTTTCTCCATATCTTTAAAGCAAATACGATGGCCATTAGCTCAAGATCATGAGTGGCGTAATTCTTTCCATGCGGTTTTAACTGGCGGCTAGCATATGCGACAACTTTGTCTCTTTACCTTAAATAGATAAAAAGATAACATGTTAAAATAAGATTTGACATTTAGAAAAATGTCATTTCTAACATGTTTATTTAGATGAAAAGGATAACCTTCTCTAGAAGCATTTGTCCAGACTTTCAGATCCTGATTGCCATCAATAATGGTCAACCCAGGAGTAGTGATCAACCTCTGTTTTAGCTCTTGGAAAGCTGCCTCACATTCGGGTGTCCAAATGAACTTTGTATGCTTCTTAGACATCTTCGTCAATGGACAAGATAATTTTGAGAGATCCTTAATGAATTTACGATAACAGCCAGCCAGACCCAAGAAACTTCTGACTTCAGTGGGCGTAATAGGCTGCTTCCAATCTTTGATGGCCGAGATCTTTCCTGGATCTACTGAGATGCCTTCCTTAGATACAACATGGCCGAGGAATTTCACCTCTTCTTGCCAAAATGTGCATTTGGAGAATTTGTCTTTTAACACATTTCTACGCAAAATCTCTAAGACTTCTTTCAGATGCTTTTCGTGTTCAGTAGTGGATTTAGAAAAGATTAGAATATCATCAATGAACAAAAGCACAAATTTATTTAGAACATCGCGGAAAACTCTATTCATCAAATCAACGAAGTATACTGGAGCATTGCATTAACCAAAGGGCATTACTAGCCATTCATAAAATAAATCTGTTCCTCTGAAGGCTGTCGAAGGCACACATTCTTCGGCAATGCGTAGTTGTGGAAACCTGTAGCTAGGTCCATCCTGGAAAATACTCGTGCTCCATTCAAGCGGTCTAGCAGATCATCAATGCGTGGCAGTGGGTATTTATTTTTCAGAGTCTGCTTATTTAGATCACGGTAGTCCATACATAGCCTGAGGGTACCGTCTGACTTTGGGACGAAAACCACTGCTGCACCCCAGCTTGAGAAGGTAGGCCTGATCAGACCCTTCCACAAAAGCTGCTTAGTTTGATTGCTCAGCTCCTCTTTTTCTTTCAGTGACATTCTCCGAATGGAGTGTACAACGGGCCTTGCATTCGAACTAAGTCAATTCTGAAATCGATTTCTCTGTGCAGAGGTAAGCTGTCTACTTCTTCAAAAACATCCGCGTAGTCTCTGACAATAGGAATATCCTCAATAGAAGCAGGAGTGACTTCTAGAGAAGACCAAAATTCTTTCCTATCTGTGGCTGAGCCGTGGCATAGAATAGCAATAATGTCTCCAAATTTGGTTTTGATTCTGACCACTCTTTCAGCACAAAGTAACTCAGCCTTATATTTTGTTAGCCAGTCCATTCCAAGTATGATATCATACCCAGAGAAATTCATGATGATTAGATTAAAAGGAAATTGGAAGTAGGAGTAAGAAACAGGCAGTCTACAATACTGGTCGAGAATAAGCGAACCTCCTATCGGGTTATGGGCTCAAATTGGTTCTTTAAGTTTTCTGGGTTTCAACTTAATCTTTTTAATCATGTCATTAGATATGAAACTTCTAGATGCACCTGTGTCAAACAAAACTGTAACAGGAATATTCTAAATGTTAAGAGTACCTCCTAAAACATCAGGCTTACCTGCTCCTTCAGAAGAAGCTGGTGCAGCCGCTGCGTCATAGACATGTGCCACTTGAGATTTCTTGAGCAGAGGGCAATCCTTGATAAGGTGTCCAGGCTTGTGGCAGTTAAAACATTCTCTTGGGCCATAGGGATTTTGTCCACTGCTCCGACTCGGTCCACACTCGTTCCTTTTTGGCCTCTTCGGAGCTCGACACTCATAGTCAAAATGCCATATCCTTTGACAATTGAAGCACTTGACCTTAGATCTGTCCCTCTTCTTTGTTTTTTTGGGGCTTGGCCGTAGAAGAGCTGCCCGCCTCAGGTTTCTTGTCTGACTCCTTTTTCTTGTTGTTGGCTTGATTCTTTTCTCGCTCTTGCTGGGAACCTTTGTGGCCAATCTCCTCATATCTGCAGGCCATCTCAATCACTTTAGCAAATGGACGCTTGATGTGTGTCGTCATCCTATTATGATACCTCCTCGCCAGACCATTGATAAACCTCTTATTTTTCTGAAGCGGGTCTTGGACTAACTCAGGGGCATATCTGGAAAGCTCATCGAATTTCTTTACATACTCAGCAATAGTCATACTCCTTTGTAGGAGGTAGGCAAACTCATCGTGAAGGTATTCCACTTCGTGGGGGTAGAATGAACTTCTCATTGAATAGCTCTTTGAATTTCTCCTAAGTTACATCAGCTTCATTACCCCCAACCATAGCTGTTTCCCACCAAATCTGGGCCTGGTCCTTCATGAACCATGTCGCCATAAATCGCTTCCTATGATCTTCGAGCTCTAGTCCTCCTAAGATTTTCTCAATTGTCTTCGGCCATGCTTGTGCTTCTGTCATCGTCTCTTAGCCTATGAAATGCATATCTCCTAAATTCTTGATTTTCTTCGCCACCTTGTCTAGATCAAAAGCACGTATGGGTGATGGTGGTAGTGTCTCAACTTCTGGAGTGGCCTGTTCCTGTTCCCAGGTCATAGGAGTCTCATCCTTGGCAGGACTTCTTGCCCCACCTCTACCATGGGCTATCGTACGTGCTCTGATACTCATTCTTTAGTTAGTTCTGTATCATCAAGGAGAGAGTCAGACTAACAGAAATGATAAATTTTTTCAAAGGAAAGATTTTAAAAATAGAGACATATGATAATATGATAATGATGTAATGACTGATTAATATGTGCTATTCTGCTGTGCTCATTCTAGGACATTACTAATCCTATCTCTAATGAGCTACTCGTCTTAGAATACTACTGATTCTATCTAGACGAATTGTTCTAAAAATGTTATACTCCGTAGCTAAGGTTAAACTTTAGCTCTGATACCAAATGTGACGACCCAAACTTCCGTGGTAAGAAAGTAAGGATAATCGTAGGAGCATAACGTAATTAAAACAATAACAGATCTCAGATAATAGCAGAACATATAAATCATTGCAGTGGAAATAGAAATGTCATCACAAAACATCATCACAGAACATCAGAGTACGCAGTACAGGATACACTTAGTAAAATAGATGTCTAAAACAGGGAAAGAAATAAAGTCTCAATCTCCCAAAATACATCAATATTCAATACTGTCTCAATGTCTCAAGAAGTAAATAAAAAGATAAAAAGAAAAGATCCTTCGTCATCTTCATCAGCAAGCTCTAGTCCAGAAAATATCCCTACCTGAAACCTATCAATTGGCTTCTCGTATGGAAAGAGGGCACCCGAGTTTGCAAAGTGAAACAAACTACGAGTCAGTCATGGGACTGATATGAGAAATCTTACTAAATTAACAATATGTGTAATCACTGGACCACGCCGCTAACGCGGAGCGGGTTTACTCCATTGGATTTCCAGTGCATATGATTTATAAATTTTAAGTCAAAAATAACGCAATGCTTTTTAGAAAATGAAATCATTATAAGACTCATGTCCTATCACAGAATGCAATGCAAACGGAGGATAGAGTTTTACCTTATAATGATAAAAAATGATTGATACATGGAAAATAATATTTTTAATTTTATTATTGTCTAGTCTAAATTAAAATACTTCAAAGTAAATGTATCAATCCTAGACGGCATAACTACCATATACTATGTCGCCTTATATAGGTTTACAATCAAAACCGTAATGTAATATTGGATTTTGGATTTCCATCATCAGTCAAGGTTAGGGACGATCTCCTAGCCGATTCAAGACACTCTGGTAATGTCCCAGGATTCGGATGCTGGCGAACCCTTGGATCCTGCAGGGCCGGTCAACAAATACTTTAGTGGATTAGTTATGCCTGAACACACGCTCCCCGATCCTATTGGACCTATAAATTGGCCATTGGCGACCAATAAAAATATCCGAGGCACTTCATTCCATCAACGACATAAGTAAAAATGTCGGGCCTTGTAAAAACCCAAACACCACTTCTAGCTAGACAAAAACGTGTGCACTCCCAGCGTTCCCTTGTCCCGTTTGACTCTACCGGGGTGTGAGGCTCGCGAGGTAACGTAATACACAAAGCTATGCCTAAATAGGCTATGCTTTGATCATCATCCACAAGGCTTTTCTTTTCAACAAAAGCCTCTATCAATTGCATCTTGGCATGCCAAATTGACAGTCCATACCATGCGATCGATAACTACCAATATATAACCTTCGAGCTCATGCATCTCAAAGAAGGGTGTTAAGCAAGAGAATAAATTCTCCGCCAACACAGATATATATTAATAGAAATCAATTTAAGTACACAGCATGAAATTCAATGTCGGACACACATCCATTTACAAGTCCGTTCTGGGTCTGAACAAAACCGGAGTCACCTTATTCCTCGTCCCGTATGTCCAATACGAAAGCGAGGTGCTCGCATATCCAGACGATCAACAAGTACGTACGGAAAACTACCACTTTAATCCTTTATTTGTAGCTAGCTAATGCCAGGCATCAGTTTTTATCCTTTCGATGTGAAGATCGTCGGTCTTCAATCGTCGTCTTTGAGATCTTCAATTTAGATTGTCGTATGACCATTTGAAATGAGTTTTAACTCGGACTTTTCAAATGATCCTCGCATATATATATATATATATATATATTTTAAAATCATTTCATATCGTTAATGGTGTTTAATAATGATTAATCGCTATTTTTATTTATATAAAAATAGCCAAATTTATTTAACGACGCTTCGGATCGATGGGCGCCCTGTCGTTGTTTTTAGCAAAATTTGATTTACACTTATCTTGAAATCTAACTGTTAGATTTTAACAAAATTCATATTAGTGGAAAGATCTTTCCCAAGCGGTCCTAACGGTTCCAGTTTTGGGAAAATCCGATGGTTGGATCTTTCGGTATAATCATTTAAAGTTACGATTGCCGAAACACCAACTATCGCGTGCGATTCGTTTAATTTTAATTAGTACTAAGATATATATATATATATATATATATATATATATATATATATATATATATATATATAATCGTTTGACGATTTCAACTACTTTCATACAATCACATGCAAGCCAAATACAGTCTATATTCATGATAGAGATTTTATATATGATTTTCATAATCCTACTAACATGATAAAAAAGATGATTTGAAATAAATCATGTTTTTAATGGCTAATTATTTTCAATGGTAACTAAATTACATTGAAAATATATATTCCTAATGTTCACTCTTCATGTTGAAACCTAACGATAATAAAAGCATGAGTTTTAATCCTACTATTTTTATTTTATCCAAAATAATGATAAAGATGTGACATTTAAATCTATTCTTTTATTGTATATAAAATGTCAATCAAATGCAACCTTTGATCTTATTCTTTTTATTTCAACTAAAATGACATTAAAATTTGACATTCTAATCTACTCTTTTCATTGTCTCTAAAGAGGAAAAAATGTAAATTTTTATTTCTTTTTCTTTCATTTAACATGAAATTAAAAATGTAACTTTCAATTCTATTCTTTTTATTGTCTCCAAAATGACAATAATAATGTAATTTTAAATTCTACTTTTTTTTTACAAATAACATGTCAATAAAAATGTCATTCTTGATTTATTATTTTTATTTTCTCTAATTTGACAATAACAATACAATTCTCAAAAACTATACTTTTATTACATCTAAAATGCAGATAAAAATGCAGCTTTTATTGCATCAAAAAAAATGCAGCTTTTAAATCCTATTCTTTTTATTTCAACTAACATGTAAATAAAAATGTAACTTTTTATCTATTGTTTTTATTTGCATCTAAAATGCAAATAAAAATATAACTTTTTATTTTATGTTTTCATTTGCATCTAAAATACAAATAAAAATGTAACTTTTTATTTCATGTTTCTCTTGCATCTAAAACGCAAATAAAAATGTAACTTTTTATTTCATGTTCTCATTTGCATCTGAAATGCAAATAAAAAATGCAAATTTAAATCAATGTTTTTATTTGCATCTAAAATGCAAACAAAAATGTAACTTTTAAATCAATGTTTTTATTTGCATCTAAAATGCAAACAAAAACGTAACTTTCATTTCATGTTTTTATTTGTATCTAAAATACAAATAAAAATGTAACTTTTTTAAAACATATTTTTATTTGCATCTAAAATGCAAATAAAAATGTAATCTTTCAATTTAAGTTTTTATTTGCAAATAAAATGAAAATAAAAGATGAAATCTTTTAATCTATGTTTTATTGAAATGACAATTCTATATCAATTCAATAATATAAACAAAAATGATATTTTTATTGAATTGACAATTCTATTTCTATTCAATAACATAAACAAAAATGATATGTTTCAATGAATTGACAATCCTATTTCAACTCAATAATATAAACAAAAATGATATTTTCCATTGAATTTACAATTCTATTTCAATTCAATAATATAAACAAAAATGATATTTTTCATTGAATTGACAATTCTATTTCAACTCAATAATATAAAAAAAATGATATTATTCATTGAATTGACAATTCTATTTCAACTCAATAATAAAAAAAATTTGATAATTTTCATTGAATTGACAATTCTATTTCAATTCAATAATATAAACAAAAATTATATTTTTCATTGAATTGACAATTCTATTTCAATTCAATAATATAAACAAAAATGATATTTTTTTGTAACGAACCGGAAAATTCGATGCTTGGATTTTCAACACAATACACCCCATGTCCAAAACTCGAGTATCGAAAATCCAGAACTGTAACGAACCATAATTTCTGTATATTTAAAATGTAAATTTTAATTAAATAAATCGTATACTATTGGTTAAATTTATATTTATTTATATTACGAGCCTGAAATGGCGCGGTAGTTTGAAAATTCGATTTCAAACTTTGGAAAAATATATAAAATTCATTTTAAATCAGAATTGAACAAAACTAGAAACGTTGTAATCAAATTAATCATATCTTTCCAGAGAATGTAAGAAATTGAAATTTCGCCGGATAAATTGCAAGTTATGAGTAAATAAAAATTTCGAAAGGTCGCTGTGGAATTTATATAATTATTTATATAGCCCTGCAGTTTGAAAAATTGATTTCAAAGTTCAATTGACTGCACAGGATTCAAAACAAATCGGATTTTAGCGAAACAAGAAATATTTAAATCTGTTTGTTAATATCTTTCCAATGAATCCGAAAAATCGAAATTCCGTAACAGAAATCAAAAGTTATGATCAAATGAATATTCAGAATAGTCGCTATAGAATTTATAATGGCCTGTAAATAGCCATTTTTCAAACGACCTCTGTTTTCGACGAAACCACTTCTGTTGGATCCGGAATGTCGAATTATTGCTAGGTTTCAATTTTCAGAATTTTTCGAATTAATATGTGAGCGTGGCGAGTGAAAACGCGTTTTACCAGTTGACAGTTAAATTGGATCGACCCGAAAAAAGCCATTTTTCCAACGGTCTCGAAATTCAATGAAATTAGTTTCGTTGGAACCGTATCGTCAAATCATAACCAAAAATAATTTTTCTGGATTTTTCGGGGTCAGTATGTGGGCCCGGTAATGTGAAATGTACGTTAAAATCAGATATGCGATAACTGTGTATGTGTTAATCAGTTTGGACCATATATTTATATATATATTGGCCCACTTAACATTATATCAGCCCATTTACCTTGGTACCTTCATTTCCACCTCCAAGCTTTATTCTTTAATGGCTGAAATCAAATTTTAAAACCCTAGAAAAACAAAATATCAACTCAAAAATAAAATCTTTCCAAACCACATCATATTATATACCGATTCGAAGCTCTCGTCGAGTAGAATCCAGATCTATAATCAGTTTCGACATGCAGTGAGTAGATTCGCCAGAAATCGCGGTCAAAGCCCTGGATTTTCGAAATTTTGCATGCAAATTTGGGCGTTTCTGATCTAGAGCCAAATTGACGAATTGGAGACATGGGTTTCGAAGAGGATGACGATACGAGTTCAACGTGGGTACCCGTTCGATTTATAGTCAAGTATATGATTGGGAATTTGGGTTTCAAATGCTGAAATCACTTGCGTTAATAGCTTCGCCGGCGGCAGAGGACATCACCGGAGGGGGCGGCTCCAGTGTCTGAAGGTGCGGCGGAGGATGCTCGTCGAGATGGAGTTGATCGGAGACCCTCCGATGGCCGGAGTCGATGGCTATCGGCAGTCAAAATTGACGTTGCGGGGGGGGGGGGGTTGTTTTGCGTGTACTGTAGCTACACGATGACGGGAATGAGCGGGAGGAAACAAATGGGAGGATGCTGACGTGGCATGAGCTGAGTGGGTGAGGGTTCCATTTTTATATTTTTATATATTTTAAAATCCGTACACTAAATCACTGATAACTCTTACATATGAACTCGAAATTGGACGCGGTTTGTTGCGTTGGGATCGTGGCGGAGTTGCGGACGATTTGGCGCTGGTTTGGTTGCGATCTAAGACTGTCAAATTTTGGGCCTTTTCTAGACGTTCAATTCAAATTGAAACCCGAAGGTGAGTGTTTATTCACTCACGAAATACTGAATCAGTCCCATATTTATCGAATTAATGTATGAAATAAATTGGTTGCCTGGTTGTGCTGATTTGGTGAATGATTGTTTGAATTTGACATGCCAGTGTGTTACATGCAATAATAATCGATAAATGAGTTGTTTAAAATTTAATTTAAATTTCTAGTTGGAAATTCCGACACTTGATAACTAGTAAAATGATTCAATTTACTGTGAATAAAATGATGTAATGGCTGCCTTGATTGATTTGATTTCTGAATGAATTTTGCCGGACTGTTCTGTTATTCATCACATAATATTGTATGCTCAATTGACGATGAATCCCATTTACCCTTGATGTTGCGGGCATCGAATAAACCCGGGATTTATCGATAAAATGAATTAAGAACACAGAGTGAAATGATAAATCTCTGTGACCCTGATTTGGATTGAAATGATAGATCCATCCCTGAATATCGAGAAATAAAAATTAAATCACTTGGCCATAGGATAGCAAAATTATATACGGACATCGGTCGGTTAAATAATTTCTAAAATTATTTGAAATATATTCGATGTGAAATTTCATTAAAGGAAATGTATCGATTTTCGATAAATTATTATTTCTTTAAAATCTGGGTTCTCGATGACATTTGAAATGATTAAGAGAAAAATTCCAAATCAATTTGGAATTTGAAATTCGG
This sequence comes from Allium sativum, assembly GCA_030737875.1. Taxonomy (NCBI): domain Eukaryota; kingdom Viridiplantae; phylum Streptophyta; class Magnoliopsida; order Asparagales; family Amaryllidaceae; genus Allium; species Allium sativum. The sequence goes on from CM060922.1 coordinate 301,226,729, forward strand.
ATTTAAATATAATTTGGGATTTATTCCAATGATTGGACTCAAGAGTAAATAATTCTTTTGAATTAAAACTTTGGGAATAAAGGAAATCGTGGATATTCGAATTGTTTAAAACTATATACGAGTATGGTTTTGAATTTCTAGAAATGTAAAAATGGTTGAAGGGGTTTGAAACAAGACTTTGAAATGGGGTAACTCCATTTGAGGTTGGGATTTGATTCGAGTGATGAATTTAGGAAGGAGAAATATCCATTTTAAATTTGTTTTATTTTATTTTATTTTATTTTAAACTATATACCTACCTTATTTCAAGTAAAGTTTTTTTTGCATTATTATTTAGAAATCATTTAGTAAAACCTTGTTTTATATATATATATAGTAATTTAATTTCTTAGTATACTCTAATAATTTATATCAGTAAGTTTTTATATATGGTTTATTTTTAAGTATTTATTTCATAAAATTTTATATAAATTTTTATTCTCCTTCCTAATGGAAAGTGTTTGGGTTTAGATCGTTGGTTCAAATGGAGTCGAAAGAATGTTATATTCTTTTTGAATATGAATTGATTTTAATCGATTTCATACGGAAAAGGTAAATTTTATTCTTTGTGAATATGAAAGGTGATTTCAAGAATTGAAATAAATAGATATGGAAATATATATATCCTATTTGAATATGAATGGGTTCAAATGTGATTCGATTTGGAATAACTGAAATCGTGTGGAATGAGGTATATTCTGTATAAATATATATATATATATATATCGATTTGAAATATGATATATGAATATAATGTAACGATATGGAAATAAATCCTGGTTTGAAATATAATCGGTTTGGGAATGATCGAAATATTTGATATGAAAATTTTATTCTTTTGAATATAAAATGAGCTCGAATCAAAATATGATATTTTGATATGAATACGAACTGTTGTGAAATGGAAAAGCACCGACCGATGTGAAAAATGTAAACGTTTGGTTGTTAAGGAGACCGGAGTCGACATAAGGCATACTCTCTGTCAGTGTCGATACCACTTTGACAACTGTGAGCGTTATGACGTATCCAGAACGAGTATGATGACGTGGAGGCAATTTATTGAGTCGAAGAAGATAAACGATGACGAAATAGCCCTGACCTTCGGGTCAGAATTGAAATGACTAAAACAGGAGCTATACCGTGACTAATTGAGGTAGCACCTTTGATCGGACACACTTCTTCGATAATATTTCTATGACTATGATGATGATGATTTGGGCCCATTTATGACTTTGGGAGTGTGTTCCGAGGTGGGCGGTAGTGGCTGCTATGCGTTACCACCGGTCCGGGAGTGCAATTGGTAGAATCCTACCCTGGGCATTGCCTCGAGTGCCTTGTCATATATATCCATATCGAGCCCCATACGATTTTGATTTAGCATTTCCTTCTATGGAGTGCCCTCTGATAACACCAGTACGGTGAATTTACGGTACTATATAGACGGTTGATGCTTGTAAACGGCGTAAGGGTAATATGGTAATCCCGCTTACGCTATTTTCAGTATTTATACTTTACTGGATAGACACTATCATAATAGCGTACTATATTATGTATGTATTAGTTTAACGGATCCTTGAGAGATGGAAAATCCCGTAACATCTCTTGAGTTACTGTACCCATGGCACTACTGTTATTTCGTATTTTGATTTGACTAATATGAGATGATTTAGTGCTGATCCGAGTGTTTGTTGTGTTTTCTTTTTATGCAATACGCTCGGGTCAGCAGAAGTCTGCAGTTAACGAAGTTCCCTTGCCTTGGAGATCGAAGACGAAGATTTGGTATATATGGATATCCATTAAGTATGTATATCCGCTGCATTTATTTCCGCTGCTTATTATGTACATCTGTATGTATATGTAACTCTGATATTCATTTGAATGTTATAACCAATGTATACATTTCAACTGCTTTAACTGCTATTTATTTATTGTATATTGTCCTTCCGCTGTGAGATTCTGTGTCTGGTTTTTCTCTTCTTTCTTTCTTTTCTTCTTTTCCCAATAACTGCCTGTATTTGCGATTTGTTTGGGTCGACATGTGTGGTTTATTGTCGATTTTAAACGGTCAAAAATTCGGGTCGTTACAGTTGGTATCAGAGCGATGGTTGGCAATAACCCTGGCTCTGTTGGGAATAAACTCATTAGAGATAGGGTTAGTAGTGCCCTAGAATGAGTTTGAGTGATATGAGAGAGCGTACTTGTATTTTTATATAAAATGGTTTTATATTGTGTTGGCTCGTTCTGTTGAGTATTTATGGATTCTGGTCGGTATATGGGACGCCATGGTATCGATAGGAAATTCCTAAATAGTCGAATAGAATGAATTGACATAATAAGGTTTCGATTATATTTTATATATATTAAGTATATTATTATTGGTTTAGTGTATAAGCTTTGGTCTTTAGTGGGTAATGATATTAAGTTATTACCTTGTAAGGTTGATTTAATAATGAATATAAAGAGGAAAATCTTAAATGGTCTTTGAAATATTTTAAAATAAAATGATATTTTTAAGTATAATTGGATGAGAGAGGTTGTGATAAAATAGAAATGAACTTGAAATTGATTCCGGGCTTTGATAATAATTTACCAAAGTTTTTAAATACTATTATTTTATAGAATAGTCTTGGAAACAGTTTTGAAAGGGTTTTAAAACGAATTGAGTGTAATCCCTTCTTAGACCTTAGGAACGACCTCGGTAATGAGTGCACGCATTATCGATGTGTATTCTGAAGAGTCTAAGTGGGGGAGACTGCTCAAATGTTATTATAATTTGTCAAGTAAAGGATTTGGATTTAAATCCCATATGATAAAAAAATTTAAGTTCATACGTTATAAATTTTGATAAAAGTATTAGAATATGTTATTTAAAGTTGAAATTTAAGTAAACATATTTTGGAAAAAAATATATGTTTGGTAATTAATGATTTGGGTTTAAAATTTTATATGTCATGTCTTCTATAAAATAGTATAAATATATAAATTATTTTGAACTTAGGTTAAAAACCGGAATCAAGCCATTTAAGTTCGTCCTGATTAACGACATCGATTCAAGGTTAATATGCGTGTTTTGTTGAAAATTTTAGACTTCGAAATTTGGAATGGACTTAAGAACTGAGGGGTCGTCACGGAACTCTTGAATTTGGATGGTAAAACATTTTTATCAGATGAAGTATGACTTATTTAAGAAGAGTGAATCGAATGAAAATAGTTTGAGAATCAAGTATGAAATTGAGTTGTGAACAGTCGTTAATTCAAACCATGATTTGTACGTCGAGTAAATAGATTTGGTTAATGGAATAAGGGTCAAGTGAATCCAGTTCGTCGAAAATTTTAAAGTGAATTCAAGTTTAATCGAAATATAACACTTGAAACGAAACCGGAAATTGAATAGAAAGAATATCGAATATAAAGTGAGCAATTGAATGTAGATCCAATTATTGAAAATGAGGTGATAACAACGTTAAGTGTTAAGGATTTACAAAGTATTGGAATCGAAAAGTTGAAATTTCACATAGAAATAAACCAACGTTATGTGAAAATCCAAAAATAGTCGATAAGCTGAAATTAAAGTGACTATAACTTTTGATGGGCCGATCGGAATCTGACAACTCCGAACTTTTTGAAAACCTTAGAAATTGAGTTAAAACTTTCGTTAATAGCGCCCGTCAAGATTTTCATGTCTACTATGTTGAATTTCAAGTTTTAGACATAGTTGTAGGTGCAGGAAATTAAAAACAGGGGTATACATCGATATTGTTTTGACCATAATTTCCTATCAGAGCGTCGGAATTTAATGTGCGAGTACAATTCGGAAAGGCCAGAATCTGAACTAAAACTTTTCTCTAACATGCTTATTGAAATTTTTCTGTTTAAAGGGTTAAAAACTGGGTTGAACAACTCAGATCTGCATTTTTCAGTGTATGGGCTGAGGTGTTCGCTTCCACTAAAACTGTCATAACTTTTGAACGATTAATCAGAATTCAACGAATCCGGACAATTTGGAAAGCCTGAAACAAATGCTAAAACTTTTTCTAGTGTGTCTTAGTCCAATTCCATTATCTAAGGGGTGTTAAACTCCAATTTGTTCGCTGGCCTGTTATGAATATCTTGGTTGGAATTGAAATGGTCGATATATGTAAGTTGTATACAATTGCTATATATCGTATATATGATTGATTCTTATGTGTATATGAGTGTGTAGTAGGTGTAAGGAAGTCGCGCTACGCCCTGGAGCTCGCTTGCGCTAAATACTAAATTGCTAAGGTAAATGAAACTTGCAAATAAAACGCTAACGGAGGTACGTACTTATGTTACATGGTTTTGGTGGTTTTATATTTTTTTTCCCCCATTTTTTGGGAAGCCTCATCGAATGATGAGATGTATATTTGAATTTTATATATGTTGTGATTTTCCGGACCTCTCTGTACAAAGGAGATGCTGCCAAAATTTTCCGTGATTTCGGGAGTTAGAAAATTTACGGATTTTACAACTATACTTGTTTTGGAAATATTATTTTAAGTATGGATTTGAAAAAGATATGCGCTTGATATCGTTTCGTTCTCTTTTCGAGGACGAAAAGATTTTAAGTGGGGGAGAATGTAACGAACCATAATTTCTGTATATTTAAAATGTAAATTTTAATTAAATAAATCGTATACTATTGGTTAAATTTATATTTATTTATATTACGAGCCTGAAATGGCGCGGTAGTTTGAAAATTCGATTTCAAACTTTGGAAAAATATATAAAATTCATTTTAAATCAGAATTGAACAAAACTGGAAACGTTGTAATCAAATTAATCATATCTTTCCAGAGAATGTAAGAAATTGAAATTTCGCCGGATAAATTGCAAGTTATGAGTAAATAAAAATTTCGAAAGGTCGCTGTGGAATTTATATAATTATTTATATAGCCCTGCAGTTTGAAAAATTGATTTCAAAGTTCAATTGACTGCACAGGATTCAAAACAAATCGGATTTTAGCGAAACAAGAAATATTTAAATCTGTTTGTTAATATCTTTCCAATGAATCTGAAAAATCGAAATTCCGTAACAGAAATCAAAAGTTATGATCAAATGAATATTCAGAATAGTCGCTATAGAATTAATAATGGCCTATAAATAGCCATTTTTCAAACGACCTCTGTTTTCAACGAAACCACTTCTGTTGGATCCGGAATGTCGAATTATTGCTAGGTTTCAATTTTCAGAATTTTTAGAATTAATATGTGAGCGTGGCGAGTGAAAACGCGTTTTACCAGTTGACAGTTAAATTGGATCGACCCGAAAAAAGCCATTTTTCCAACGGTCTCGAAATTCAACGAAATTAGTTTCGTTGGAACCGTATCGTCAAATCATAACCAAAAATAATTTTTCCGGATTTTTCGGGGTTAGTATGTGGGCCCGGTAATGTGAAATGTACGTTAAAATCAGATATGCGATAACTGTGTATGTGTTAATCAGTTTGGACCATATATTTATATATATATTGGCCCACTTAACATTATATCAGCCCATTTACCTTGGTACCTTCATTTCCACCTCCAAGCTTTATTCTTTAATGGCTGAAATCAAATTTTAAAACCCTAGAAAAACAAAATATCAACTCAAAAATAAAATCTTTCCAAACCACATCATATTATATACCGATTCGAAGCTCTCGTCGAGTAGAATCCAGATCTATAATCAGTTTCGACATGCAGTGAGTAGATTCGCCAGAAATCGCGGTCAAAGCCCTGGATTTTCGAAATTTTGCATGCAAATTTGGGCATTTCTGATCTAGAGCCAAATTGACGAATTGGAGACATGGGTTTCGAAGAGGATGACGATACGAGTTCAACGTGGGTACCCGTTCGATTTATAGTCAAGTATATGATCGGGAATTTGGGTTTCAAATGCTGAAATCACTTGCGTTAATAGCTTCGCCGGCGGTAGAGGACATCACCGGAGGGGGCGGCTCCGGTGTCTGAAGGTGCGGCGGAGGATGCTCGTCGAGATGGAGTTGATCGGAGACCCTCCGATGGCCGGAGTCGATGGCTATCGGCAGTCAAAATTGACGTTGCGGGGGGTTGTTTTGCGTGTACTGTAGCTACACGAGGTCGGGAATGAGCGGGAGAAAACAAATGGGAGGATGCTGACGTGGCAGGAGCTGAGTGGGTGAGGGTTCCATTTTTATATTTTTATATATTTTAAAATCCGTACACTAAATCACTGATAACTCTTACATATGAACTCAAAATTGGACGCGGTTTGTTGCGTTGGGATCGTGGCGGAGTTGCGGACGTTTTGGCGCTGGTTTGGTTGCGATCTGAGACTGTCAAATTTTGGGCCTTTTCTGGACGTTCAATTCAAATTGAAACCCGAAGGTGAGTGTTTATTCACTCACGAAATACTGAATCAGTCCCATATTTATCGAATTAATGTATGAAATAAATTGGTTGCCTGGTTGTGCTGATTTGGTGAATGATTGTTTGAATTTGACATGCCAGTGTGTTACATGCAATAATAATCGATAAATGAGTTGTTTAAAATTTAATTTAAATTTCTAGTTGGAAATTCCGACACTTGATAACTAGTAAAATGATTCAATTTACTGTGAATAAAATGATGTAATGGCTGCCTTGATTGATTTGATTTCTGAATGAATTTTGCCGGACTGTTCTGTTATTCATCACATAATATTGTATGCTCAATTGACGATGAATCCCATTTACCCTTGATGTTGCGGGCATCGAATAAACCCGGGATTTATCGATAAAATGAATTAAGAACACAGAGTGAAATGATAAATCTCTGTGACCCTGATTTGGATTGAAATGATAGATCCATCCCTGAATATCGAGAAATAAAAATTAAATCACTTGGCCATAGGATAGCAAAATTATATACGGACATCGGTCGGTTAAATAATTTCTAAAATTATTTGAAATATATTCGATGTGAAATTTCATTAAAGGAAATGTATCGATTTTCGATAAATTATTATTTCTTTAAAATCTGGGTTCTCGATGACATTTGAAATGATTAAGAGAAAAATTCCAAATCAATTTGGAATTTGAAATTCGGATTTAAATATAATTTGGGATTTATTCCAATGATTGGACTCAAGAGTAAATAATTCTTTTGAATTAAAACTTTGGGAATAAAGGAAATCGTGGATATTCGAATTGTTTAAAACTATATACGAGTATGGTTTTGAATTTCTAGAAATGTAAAAATGGTTGAAGGGGTTTGAAACAAGACTTTGAAATGGGGTAACTCCATTTGAGGTTGGGATTTGATTCGAGTGATGAATTTAGGAAGGAGAAATATCCATTTTAAATTTGTTTTATTTTATTTTATTTTATTTTAAACTATATACCTACCTTATTTCAAGTAAAGTTTTTTTTGCATTATTATTTAGAAATCATTTAGTAAAACCTTGTTTTATATATATATATATAGTAATTTAATTTCTTAGTATACTCTAATAATTTATATCAGTAAGTTTTTATATATGGTTTATTTTTAAGTATTTATTTCATAAAATTTTATATAAATTTTTATTCTCCTTCCTAATGGAAAGTGTTTGGGTTTAGATCGTTGGTTCAAATGGAGTCGAAAGAATGTTATATTCTTTTTGAATATGAATTGATTTTAATCGATTTCATACGGAAAAGGTAAATTTTATTCTTTGTGAATATGAAAGGTGATTTCAAGAATTGAAATAAATAGATATGGAAATATATATATCCTATTTGAATATGAATGGGTTCAAATGTGATTCGATTTGGAATAACTGAAATCGTGTGGAATGAGGTATATTCTGTATAAATATATATATATCGATTTGAAATATGATATATGAATATAATGTAACGATATGGAAATAAATCCTGGTTTGAAATATAATCGGTTTGGGAATGATCGAAATATTTGATATGAAAATTTTATTCTTTTGAATATAAAATGAGCTCGAATCAAAATATGATATTTTGATATGAATACGAACTGTTGTGAAATGGAAAAGCACCGACCGATGTGAAAAATGTAAACGTTTGGTTGTTAAGGAGACCGGAGTCGACATAAGGCATACTCTCTGTCAGTGTCGATACCACTTTGACAACTGTGAGCGTTATGACGTATCCAGAACGAGTATGATGACGTGGAGGCAATTTATTGAGTCGAAGAAGATAAACGATGACGAAATAGCCCTGACCTTCGGGTCAGAATTGAAATGACTAAAACAGGAGCTATACCGTGACTAATTGAGGTAGCACCTTTGATCAGACACACTTCTTCGATAATATTTCTATGACTATGATGATGATGATTTGGGCCCATTTATGACTTTGGGAGTGTGTTCCGAGGTGGGCGGTAGTGGCTGCTATGCGTTACCACCGGTCCGGGAGTGCAATTGGTAGAATCCTACCCTGGGCATTGCCTCGAGTGCCTTGTCATATATATCCATATCGAGCCTCATACGATTTTGATTTAGCATTTCCTTCTATGGAGTGCCCTCTGATAACACCAGTACGGTGAATTTACGGTACTGTATAGACGGTTGATGCCTGTAAACGGCGTAAGGGTAATATGGTAATCCCGCTTACGCTATTTTCAGTATTTATACTTTACTGGATAGACACTATCATAATAACGTACTATATTATGTATGTATTAGTTTAACGGATCCTTGAGAGATGGAAAATCCCGTAACATCTCTTGAGTTACTGTACCCATGGCACTACTGTTATTTCGTATTTTGATTTGACTAATATGAGATGATTTAGTGCTGATCCGAGTGTTTGTTGTGTTTTATTTTTAAGCAATACGCTCGGGTCAGCAGAAGTCTGCAGTTAACGAAGTTCCCTTGCCTTGGAGATCGAAGACGAAGATTTGGTATATATGGATATCCATTAAGTATGTATATCCGCTGCATTTATTTCCGCTGCTTATTATGTACATCTGTATGTATATGTAACTCCGATATTCATTTGAATGTTATAACCAATGTATACATTTCAACTGCTTTAACTGCTATTTATTTATTGTATATTGTCCTTCCGCTGTGAGATTCTGTGTCTGGTTTTTCTCTTCTTTCTTTCTTTTCTTCTTTTCCCATTAACTGCATGTATTTGCGATTTGTTTGGGTCGACATGTGTGGTTAATTGTCGATTTTAAACGGTCAAAAATTCGGGTCGTTACAAGAACGTTAAGGAAAGAAGTTAGAGGGTAAGAAAAAGATAAGATAGAAAGATTTGAATAGAAGAAAAAGAAGAACACAGCTAATCACAATATCAGAGTCTCACATCGCATTGGAATAAAATATAATACAGAAATAAACCTTTATTGAAAATTTGAGAACAATACTTACAGTTTATCAGAGTACAGCGGCCATTCAATTCATCTGGACAGTTATAATAGTCTATCCTCATTTAAAACACACAGCGGAATACTATATATATAATATGTCTGATCTCCTCCAGCTCGTCTCCTGGATTCTGTATCATCCTATCCTGAATATGTAAACTCGGTCAGACCCAACCTTGTCTGACCTGAGCATTACAAATGCCACAGGTCAGTCTGGTGAACCAGCATGAGAAAAACCCACTAAATTATTGGTATCATCCATCTTGATTTTAAAGTTAAAAATCATTTTCGAAAGAAAAGGATAATTGTAAGACCAATCCACACATAAACACGGACGGTTGTTGCCTTACGATAACCCAAAACATTTTTAAAATCAATATCTTTTCTGATATTATAATAGTGTCTAAATACAAATAAATAGCAATCTAGTAGAACGCTTGCATCTCACGCTCTATCTATATAGTATACAATCAAAATCGCGGGCGCTTATTGGGGATTGGATTTCCAACTATGAAAAGGTATGGGACCACCTTCAGATAGTGTATCTCTAGAGACGAATACACTGGGTTCAACAAGAACGTCTTGCAACCCATCCCACACATGACCGACCACTCAATTCTATTGAGTGTATTGAATATATTGTCACCTACGATTGCTAGCAACATAACCGTTCCCGGGAGATACAGAAGCGAAAAGAAGTAATAAATATGAATAACCTCTAGATGGTGACAATACACCTTAATGGGCGCGACCCACATAGCCATGCTGCCTGCCCAATTTTTGTCATTTCCCGGCTGTGAGGCTTGAGGTTATAATCGTATTTCTAGATCATCTGGCCACCATTACTTTGAATGCCACATCGTCAAATCCGTCAGATATCACTAATTGACATCCACAAAAATACTCTAGTTATCAGGCTAGAGAAAACCTTTTCTCCACCATCAACTATGGTACGTTTGAAGAAATCAACGTACGTGATCCTTTGGAAATATTTTGTCAGACATTCGTCCATACAAGTTGTCCTAGGATTGGACAAACCGAAGGCACTCTCCTACCGCATCCTAGGAATCACCCTATGGATCAGTAGCGAGTAGTCCTTGCCATCCGTCAATTTCAACCACGACAGGATCACTATTAGAATATCTCCGGGCGCGATTCCAGAGAATTCGACCAGTAGTCCTTTCGCTTATGAAGATCTACGGCCTTCACTGCTCCATCTTCGATTCGTATATTCTACGTTTACGTATTAGTTAGTTCGGAATGGTTTTCAAATAATTTCGATCCCGGTCTTTCCGTACTAACCATCGTATAGGCCAGATTTGATAGTCGGTTATTTAACTATCAAATAAAACAACCATTCATCCATAAAGAAAATAAAATTTACTGATTCAATATTCATTCCCATTTTAACCTCTTTTTGATCAACCATTTGTTAATTCAAAACTTCTTTATTTTTCCCATAAATGGAACTCTCGTTCTCTTCTTATATTTATATATAAGAATATTTAAAATCCCCTTTCATTTTTAAGATCCCTTTTTAAGCATATATTACTCATTTTGGTCATTAGCCTCTAACTAGTAAGAGAATAATTTCCTTAATTCCTTTCCTTATCTTCTAACGAAGAAAAATTCCAATTATCTATTATCACTTAAATCGAGATGTTCATCTCAACTTTTCATCATTTCAAATATTTTATTCACAAATATGATTTCAAAACGTTTATTATTATCAGTAACCAATATTCCATTCAAAGATATGATTTACGAACCATTTTGCTAAATATTGTTTTTATTTCCAAACAAGTACTCCTTATACGATATAATTTCCTTTACCAATTTGATTTCAATTTAGGCTTCGTAACATAAAGTCTTGATTTCAAAAACAATTGCCATAAACATATATATATATATATATATATATACACACACACACACACATAAACTACAACTCGATTCAGCTTTATTCCAATAAAACTGTATTCATCTCCAAAATATGTGTATAAAAATATCATTTGTAAATTCTTTATTTCTATATTTATTATCTACCATCTTATAAAATTCTTTACATAATTTATCTTTATTATTCGACTTAAATCAAATTAGAACTTAAGGATTTAAGAAAACTCTACCTTTTAAGATTTCCATTTGCAAACTATTTGCCTTACTCCTTTATTCATCTCAACAGTCAATACTATTCCTTAATTCATACTTGACTCATTTGGTCAATATGATTTCATACTTGCAACTTCAAGCTTCATATCTATTTATAACTTCTATAAATCTTCTTTATATTTCCTTTCCAAATGGAAAAAAATTCAATGTATTTTAAAATAACGGTTATTTTATGATTTCCATCTCTTTCCCAATTTTTCACATAATTTACCTTTTTCCTCAAATTCCTCAATAATAATTCCACTTCTCATAAAATCTCCATTTCATCTTATCTGTTTAAACAAATATTTATTTTTGACTTATTCTTATAATTCAAATTTAAAATGAACATTTCTATTGTAAAATAAATATTTTCTTTTAAGCTCGTTTTATATTAAGAAATTTATGTTTAAATTTCTATTTTCTACACCACTTACTTTATTCACTTATTTACCTAAATCGTGAATAATAATTCAATACGAGTCCTCAGTAGACTTGATTTCATAAATCAAATTCCAAGTTTCAATTCGGCTATTACTTCTAATTATAAAGCATTTTTATATAATCCAATTTATAAATTTCCATTTATCTTCATATTTAGATTGTATTTTCTAAAAAAAATTCACTTCTTCATACATGTCGCTTACAAAATTCAACCTCTTGTCTTATTTGTTAAAATAAACCTTCACTGTTCAATTCCATTATAATTCGGTTCCAAATAACATTTCTATTTGGAAAAATAAATTGTTCTTTAAATACTTTTATTTATTTAAATTCTATTTTAAGACCCATATATATATATGTATATATATATATATATATATATATATATTGACACCAAGAACATCAAAAATCAAGGTTAAATGTTATCACACACCCACACATGTCATACACTATCACAGGTGATCGATCAGCATATAAATATAGAAACAAATAAATAAATGTTGAGGAATCATGTTGGATCCCTCCAACCTGTTTTTCCTGCAGACACAGATGTTAGTCAGCATGATAATACCCATCCTACTTTGAGGCAGGATATCGCGGTATAGAAGGTCATCCACAATATATATTGTGGGGCGCATAGGGAAATCATCTGCTAATGGTACTGCGGGCATCCGCTAATGATACTGCGGGAATTATCCAATCATCAATATTATTTTTATATATTATTATTATAATATATTATCACTTTATATCAATCAATTTAGCAACCAAGCAATAAAACAAAATTTTGAACTATTAAAAACAGTTCAAATAATTAACTGAGTGAGTTTAACTCACCTCGATTTGTCATGCTGAATATCCTGTTTAAAATTTCCATGCCATCTTAGCTACTCCTCTACTTCATTGTCTTGAATAATATTTATTTGGCACCTACGATAATTTAATTTATCGATTAAATATTTATTTGAGTGAACTACTTTAAATAAATTATCTATGTATTTTAAATTTATTTAAAAGTGTATACCTAATTTTTGATGCCAACCACTCAACTAATTTCTGAAACAAATCCCGAGCCGGCTCCAATTTGCCATCATCCTTTTAGCAAATCATTGAGCTCATCACAGTCAACTATCATCCATGTATATCACCTATGATAAAAAAAATTTGTTCAATGATCAACTATTTATTCACTTAAATGATCTACTAAAGTAAATGAGTAATTTATTCTATGTAGTTTAAGTTTTTGAAATAACGTTTACCTTATTTGGCTCGCAAACTTCGATCAAATCGAAACAAATCCGCGGTCAGCTCCAAAAAATGTGAACAGCCCAAACACTTCAAAAATCCATTCCGACATTTCATCAATCATCTTGTTGGCAAGCCACCGTCTTCTTCCTCCTAGTTGTTATCACCATCCAACCAGCAAATCCTACCACCACAATCCACATTCACAACATCCCCATTCCAAAAACGCAGTCCTATACTCCCTTCTTTTCCTTTATGTCGAATTGCTGTATTGTCGCAACATCCAAATTTCATGCCTACGCTTCCCAAAAAGCCACCCGTTCATTCAAGAAAAATGGATTCAAACTCCAGAACACCACGCCCCCTTTAACAGTATCGAGCCCCTCAAAATCACCACTGTCGCACCCCTAGATTATTATGTTCATCAACTTCGAACTCCTCCACTTTATAATCTCTGCTCAACACCAATATCGCACCCCTCTTTGCAAGTGGTTCCAGATCGTAAACAAGCTTCAGGTCTTCACGGAAACTCAAGTTGCGGAAGATACACGATGGTCTTTGAATTGCGATGAAGGGAAATCGCGAACCTTTACAAGTCCTGATTCCATCGTTGCGCCCCATTCACGAACGCCTCTAGCAGTAAATTGATATTTGATGATCTCGTGATGATGTACGGAGTCGTGAGTGCTTCCAGATATCACGATCGAGCTTCAGAGCATTGTGAATTTTTGATTCCGATTTACCCCTTTTTGATTTTCGATTACCTTTTTCTTTGATTTGAATTGGCTCAATTGATTTGCGTTTGACAGAAAAGGAAAAGAGACTTGTTTGTTTCGTTGGTTGAATGAAAATTAATGCACCCGATAGTTCAATTTATAGGTGAATGAGAGCAGATAGAATCGACGTATTTCAGTAGAGTTAGGAAGTAGGCGTAGACCTGCAGTGTCTTGCCATGCTCAAGAAGAAGAGACGCAAGTCAAATTGAAATGAAAGAAAAGATAAGACACTGCAGATAGGTAGCTTTAGGCATTGACAAATGGGGAAGTAGATTTGCAGTGCTGAATCTTGTTGGGAGGAGGAAAAGATCTCGATGTGAACAGACGAGAAGGAAATAAATTCGGATTGGAAATGAAAAGAGAAGACGGGTAGAATAGCCTGTGCTATAATTTCTATGTCGTCCTATATATATATATATTATTTTATTCGGTAAAATTTACTTTAAAGGATATTACGGTTCCGAGCACCTATTTGAACGCAGCGAAAAGCATTTCCAGGGTTCTACCACCCATCTGAACACACTGGAACAATCTCCACGGTCTAATTTGACCATATACAAAAGATATTAAATTAAATTAATGATTTAACATTGAATTCAATTTAATATAAATTAACGATTAAATTCCTATCATCCTATATATAAAATTTCCAAAATAGATTAACTTGAAGTCTTAAACGTGATATTTCATTTTCATGTTAAACCAATATTCTATTGATTGAAATTCGATTTATTTTATTAATTAAATTGTTATTGTTTACAAAGGATTTCACGGCGACCATTTGAAATTTTGATTTGGCCATAACTCTCAATATAAAATACGAAATTCTGATTTTTCTCTTTCATTTCAAAATTATAGTTCGATAGATTTGAATAATTCTTGTTCTAGTGAATTCCGACATATAACGGCTCCTGTACACTCGATTGAAGTTCAAATCGTAATTTACGAACTACCACACAATTTCGAGCTCGTTTTAATTTATATATATATATTTGTTTCAAACTTCGGTTTACTTTATATAAAAATCCATTTAAATTATGATTTCAATATTTAAACTAAATTAAATATTCAAAATTAAAGTGATAAAAACACGGGTCGTTACATTCCTTCCCACTTAAAAGAATTTCGTCCCCGAAATTACTAAGTAGGAAATAGTAGTTGTGCCTTATTCACTTGCCACAACCAATTCATGCAACACGACGCTTACTCCCATTTCCTTTTTACTCAGCCAGCTCGCTAGTTTCCAATCCCACTCAAAATTCTTAAATTCGATTAACTTTAACAAAAAAATTCAAAACTGTTGAAAATTTTTCTGACTACCTAAATTTTCGAAATTTTTTGCCAGCACCTCCCTTGTACCGGTCAATAGTTCAAACCTCAACTCGCCTCTCTAGGCCCTTCTCATTCAAAAAGAAAATCAAAAAGCCAAGTGGCTTGCCGATTCGGCACATAAAAACTCATATTGAATTAAACATGTACCTTTTTGTCGGGCATCTCATATTTATTCTTCATACTTGCTTCCATCCACTAAACCTGTATAATCACATACATATCCATCCCTATTCGGTCATAATCATTTCAACATTTCACTTCCACTTTGCCAACTTATCCATTTATTGGTTCTCTTGCCTAACTTGTGATATTTGAAACACATGTTACTTACAACAAGTCGAGTTCATTTAAAATTCTAGTTCCAAGTAAATTGTTAATTCACAAGTTCTTTTAATTTTCACTTGAGTCCCAAATTTTATTTTTAATTTACGAGTCCATAAATTTTGATTTCAAATTTCAGTCTCAATCAACTTAATTTGATTTATTTCATTCAACACGAGTTTATATAATCCAGGTTTGTATTTACTATTCAATATATACACACATGTTCACTTCTATTTCAAGATTCCATTTCAAAGTCTAACTCAATTGAATAATATTTTTAGTCATATTCAATTATTCCTACTTACAATGATTTAATTTCATTCATTTCTCATTTTGATTGACACATTCAAATTATATACATCGAGCCATATTTAGATTATTAACTTTCAATTTATTTCAAACATCATGTATTTCATCTTCTGGTTATATTTAACCAGTTTTAATTTCATAATTCCATTTGAATTCCATTCGCATCAATCAAGCAACCAAATACCAAATAAATTAAAGAAAACTATTTCTTTTATATTCAAAAATAAATTTGGGTAAAATTATTTCATTTACCCGCTTTATAAATCAATACCGTATCAGTTTCCAGTCCAATGCTTTTCAACACTTGAACTGATCAACCAACACAATATAAAACATTTGTATATGAAATCTACAAATACGCTCTCATATATACACACTCAACTCAATCTAGGATATTGCTAACCCCATCTCTATCGAGTTACGCCACAGAGCCAAGGTTATTCCTAAACCATTGCTTTGATACCACTATAACGAACCGGAAAATTCGTTGCTCGGATTTTCATCACAATACCCCCCATGTCCAAAACTCAAGTATCGAAAATCCAGAACGTTAAGGAAAGAAGTTAGAGGGTGAGAAAAAGATAAGATAGAAAGATTAGAATAGAAGAAAAAGAAGAACACAGCTAACCACAATATCAGTGTGTCACATCGCAGTGGAATAAAATATAATACAGAAATAAACCTTTATTGAAAATTTGAAAACAATACTTACAACTTATCAGAGTACAGTGGCCATTTAATTCATCTGGACAGTTATAATAGTCTGTCCTCATTTAAAACACACAGCGGAATGCTATATATATATAATATGTCTGATCTCCTCCAGCTCGTCTCCTGGATTCTGTATCATCCTATCCTTGACCTGTAAACTCGGTCAGACCCAACTTGGTTTGACCTGAGCATTACAAATGCCACAGATCAGTCTGGTGAACCAGCGTGAGAAAAACCCACTAAATTATTGGTATCATCCATCTTGATTTTAAAGTTAAAAATCATTTTCGAAAGAAAAGGATAATCGTAAAACCAATCCACACATAAATACGGACGGTTGTTACCTTACGATAACCCAAAACATTTTTAAAATCAATATCTTTTCTGATATTATAATAGTGCCTAAATACAAATAAATAGCAATCTAGTAGAACGCTTGCATCTCACGCTCTATTTATATAGTATACAATCAAAACCGCGGGCGCTTATTGGGGATTGGATTTCCAACTATGACAAGGTATGGGACCACCTTCAGATAGTGTATCTCTAGAGACGAATACACTGGGTTCAACAAGAACGTCTTGCAACCCATCCCACACATGACCGACCACTCAATTCTATTGAGTGTATCGAATATATTGTCACCTACGATTGCTAGCAACATAACCGTTCCCGGGAGATACAGAAGCGAAAAAAGTAATAAATATGAATACCCTCTAGATGGTGACAATACACCCTAATGGGCACGACCCACATAGCCATGCTACCTGCCCAATTTTTGTCATTTCCCGGCTGTGAGGCTTGAGGTTATAATCGTATTTCTAGATCATCTGGCCACCATTACTTTGAATGCCACATCGTCAAATCCGTCAGATATCACTAATTGACATCCACAAAAATACTCTAGTTATCATGCTAGAGAAAACCTTTTCTCCGCCATCAAATATGGTACGTTTGAAGAAATCAATTACGTGATCCTTTGGAAATACTCTGTCAGACATTCGTCCATACAAGTTGTCCTGGGATTGGACAAGCCGAAGGCACTTTCCTACCGCATCCTAGGAATCATCGTATGGATCAGTAGTGAGTAGTCCTTGCCATCCGTCGATTTCAACCACGACAGGATCACTATTAGAATATCTCCGGGCGCGACTCCAGAGAATTTGACCAGTAGTCCTTTCGCTTATGAAGATCTACGGCCTTCACTGCTCCATCTTCGATTCGTATATTCTACGTTTACGTATTAGTTAGTTCGGAATGGTTTTCAAATAATTTCGATCTCGGTCTTTCCGTACTAACCATCGTATAGGCCAAATTTGATAGTCGGTTATTTAACTATCAAATAAAACAACCATTCATCCATAAAGAAAACAAAATTTACTGATTCAATATTCATTCCCATTTTAACCTCTTTTTGATCAACCATTTGTTAATTCAAAACTTCTTTATTTTTCCCATAAATGGAACTCTCGTTCTCTTCTTATATTTATATATAAGAATATTTAATATCCACTTTCATTTTTAAGATCCCTTTTTAAGCATGTATTACTCATTTTGGTCATTAGCCTCTAACTAGTAAGAGAATAATTTCCTTAATTCCATTCCTTATCTTCTAACGAAGAAAAATTCCAATTATTGATTATCACTTAAATCGAGATGTTCATCTCAACTTTTCATCATTTCAAATATTTTATTCACAAATATGATTTCAAAACGTTTATTATTATCTGTATCCAATATTTCATTCAAAGATATGATTTACCAACCATTTTGCTAAATATTGTTTTTATTTCCAAACAAGTACTCCTTATACGATATAAATATTATTCAAGATATGATTTCTATTTTCTACACCACTTACTTTATTCACTTATTTACCTAAAGCGTGAATAATAATTCAATACGAATCCTTACTAGACTTGATTTCATAAATCAAATTCCAAGTTTCAATTCGGCTATTACTTCTAATTATAAAGCATTTTTATATAATCAAATTTATAAATTTCCATTTATCTTCATATTTAGATTATATTTTCTAAAAAAAAATTCACTTCTTCATACATGTCGCTTACAAAATTCAACCTCTTGTCTTATTTGTTAAAATAAACCTTCGCTGTTCAATTCCATTATAATTCGGTTCCAAATAACATTTCTATTTGGAAAAATAAATCATTCTTTAAATACTTTTATTTATTTAAATTCTATTTTAAAACCCATATATATATATATATATATATATATATTGACACTCATGAACATTAAAAATCAAGGTTAAATGTTATCACACACCCACACATGTCATACACTATCAGATGATCGATCAACATATATATATATATATATATATATATATATATATATATATATAGAAACAAATAAATAAATAAATGTTGAGGAATCCTATTGGATCCCTCCAACCTGTTTTTCCTGCATACACAGATGTTAGTTAGCATAATAATACCCATCTTGCTTCGAGGTAGGATATCGCGGTATAGAAGGTCATCTACTGTATATATTGTGGGGCACACAGGGAAATCATCCGCTAATGGTACTGCGGGCATCCGCTAATGATACTGCAGGAATTATCCAATCACCAATATTATATTTATATATTATTATAATATATTATCACTTTATAGCAATCAATTTAGCAACCAAGCAATAAAACAAAGTTTTAAACTATTAAAAGCAGTTCAAATAATTAACTGAGTGAGTTTAACTCACCTCAATTTGTCGTGCTGAATATCCTGTTTAAAATTTCCACTTCGTCTTAGCTACTCCTCTACTTCATTGTCTTGAATAATATTTATTTGGCACCTACGATAATTTAATTATCGATTAAACATTTACTTAAGTGAACTACTTTAAATAATTTATCTATGTATTTTAAATTTATTTAAAAGTGTATACCTAATTTTTGATGCCAACCACTCGACTAATTTCTGAAACAAATCCCGAGCCGGCTCCAATTTGCCATCATCCTTTTAGCAAATCATTGAGCTCATCACAGTCAACTATCATCCATGTATATCACCTATGATATTTTTTTTATTGTTCAATGATGAACTATTTATTCATTTAAATGATCTGCTAAAATAAATGAGTAATTTATTCTATGTATTTTAAGTTTTTGAAATAACGTTTACCTTATTTGGCTCGCAAACTTCGATCAAATCGAAACAAATCCGCGGTCAGCTCCAAAAAATGTGAACAGCCCAAACACTTCAAAAATCCATTCCGACATTTCATCAATCATCTTGTTGGCAAGCTACCATCTTCTTCCTCCTAGTTGTTATCACCATCCAACCAGCAAATCCTACCACCACAGTCCACATTCACAACATTCCCTTTCCAAAAAAGCAGTCCTATACTCCCTTCTTTTCCCTTATGTTGAATTGTTGTATTGTCGCAGCATCCAAATTCCATGCCTACGATTCCAAAAAGCCGCCCGTTCATTCAAGAAAAATGGATTAAACTACAGAACACCACGCCCCCTTTAACAGTATCGAACCCCTCAAAATCACCACTGCCGCACCCCTAGATTATTACGTTCATCAACTTCGAACTCCTCCACTTTGTAATCTCTGCTCAACACCAGTATCGCACCCCTCTTTGCAAGTGGTTCCAGATCATAAACAAGCTTCAGGTATTCACGGAAACTCGAGTTGCGGAATATGCACGATGGTCTTTGAATTGCGATGAAGGGAAATCACGAACCTTTACAAGTCCTGATTCCATCGTTGCTCCCCATTCACGAATGCCTCCAGCAGTAAATTGATATTTGATGATCTCATGATGATGTATGGTGTCGTGAGTGCTTCCAGATCTCATGCTCGAGCTTCGGAGCATCGTGAATTTTTGATTCCGATTTACCCCTTTTTGATTTTCGATTTTCTTTTTCTTTGATTTGAATTAGCTCAATTTATTTGCGTTTGATAGAAAAGGAAAAGAGACTTGTTTGTTTCGTTGGTTGAATGAAAATTAACGCTCCCGTTAGTTCAATTTATAGGTGAATTAGAGCAGATAGAATCGACATCTTTCAGTAGAGTTAGGAAGTAGGAGTAGACCTGCAGTGTCTTGGCATGCTCAAGAAGAAGAGACGCAAGTCAAATTAAAACGAAAGAAAAGATAAGACACTGAAGATAGGTAGCTTTAGGCATTGACAAATGGGGAAGTAGATTTGCAGTGCTGAAGCTTTTTGGGAGGAGGGAAAGATCTCGATGTGAACAGACGAGAAGGAAATAAATTTGGATTGGAAATGAAAAGAGATGACGGGTAGAATAGCCTGTGCTATAATTTCTAAGTCGTCCCCTATATATATATATTATTTTATTTGGTAAAATTTACTTTATAGGATATTACGGTTCCGAGCACCTATTTGAACGCAGCGAAAAGCATTTCCAGGGTTCTACCACCCATCTGAACACACTGGAACAATCTCCACGGTCTAGTTCGACCATATACAAAAGATATTAAATTAAATTAAATTAATGATTTAACATTGAATTCAATTTAATATAAATTAACGATTAAATTCCTATCATCCTATATATAAAATTTCCAAAATAGATTAACTTGAAATCTTAAACGTGATATTTCATTTTCACATTAAACCAATATTCTATTGATTGAAAATCGATTTATTTTATTAATTAAATCGTTATTGTTTACAAAGGATTTCATAGCAACCATTTGAAATTTTGATTTGGCCATAACTCTCAATATAAAATACGAAATTCTGATTTTTCTCTTTCATTACAAAATTATAGTTCAATAGATTCGAATATTTCTTGTTCTAGTGAATTCCGACAGATAACGGCTCCTGTACGCTCGATTGAAGTTCAAATCGTAATTTACGAACTACCACGCCATTTCAAGCTCGTTTTAATTTGTATATATATTCGTTTCAAACTTCGGTTTACTTTATATAAAAATCCATTTAAATTATGATTTCAATATTTAAACTAAATTAACTATTCAAAATTAAAGTGATAAAAACATCATTCATTACATTTTCATTGAATTGACAATTTTATTTCAACTCAATAATATAAATAAAAATGATATTTTTCATTGAATTGACAATTCTATTTCAACTCAATAATATAAACAAAAATGATATTTTTCATTGAATTGACAATTCTATTTCAATTCAATAATGTAAACAAAAATGATATTTTTCATTGAATTGACAATTCTATTTTAACTCAATAATATAAACAAAAATTATATTTTTCATTGAATTGACAATTCTATTTCAGTTCAATAATATAAACAAAAATGATATTTTTCATTGAATTGACAATTCTATTTCAATTCAATAATATAAACAAAAATGGTATTTTTCGTTGAATTGACAATTCTATTTCAATTCAATAATATAAACAAAAATGATACTTTTCATTGAATTGACAATTCTATTCCAATGCAATAATCATGACAAACCATTTTTGTTTAATATATACTATTCAACAAAATATTGACAAACATGATTTATTATAATTTAACCAATACATTCAGATCTATAATTTAATTAACAGATCTATATTTATTCATCACCAATCAATAGATCAATCATCCAAAATTTCAAAACATAGAAGATATAAATCATTTACATATAATCATTACATAGCGAGAAAAATAATTAAATTGATTAATTATTTGAAAGCAGAAATTTCACAGTCGTGAATCTGAATTGTTTGGATCCGCAAATTTGTCCAAAATTCAAATAGCTGAGAATTGCTTCTAGTGAGAACAGCAGCGTAGATCACGTCTCTACGATCGCACAGGATCTGAAATCGTTTATTTTTGATATTGTATGAATTAGTTAGGATTAAAATGAGATAGATAATAGTTTTAAATTAAATTATTAAAATAATTAAAAGGGAACTTACCCTTTCTTCCTCAATACAGTGCACGGCCGTAAGAAACCCAATTACTTCGACTCTAGTTTTCGATTTCTATCACAATCCGTTCAACTTCGTCTCGATCAGGATACGCCACGCTGGAGAGCTACGAGAGGCGCACAGGGTGGCCCGCTTTTGTGCAGGTCGGTCGAGCTTAGGGGGAGGCGGCGACTTCAAGACGTCAGGTTTGGAGCGCAGTTTCTCGAAGTCCGGGCCACTTGGGGATGATCCAACCGTATAGAAATGAAGAGCAAGAAAATCTCTTCGGAATTGCCTAAAGGAGTGAGGTCTGATATGTGGAGGAGGGGGAGAATTTAGTGGAAGAAGGTGGAAGCAATATCGGCCATGGAAATCAGAGTGGCGGTGACTACAGTGAGGGCTAGGGTTTTGAAAATGAATTTCCTATTATTTATAATATTTTAATGTAAATTTTACAATTAAATCCATACACTCTTAACAACTCCGATTTCAGTACAACCAGAGTTGATCCCACCCAATAGTCCCCGTTTCGGATCCAATGGGCTAGGTCTTGTCAGCCTAAACGATTGTCCGTGGCCTGAAATCATTAATTTAATATTTAAATCCTATAATAAATTAATTCGATCGTATATTTAAATCAACCGGGGTCACATACGAACTCAGAAAATTCCAGAAAAATTATTTCTGGCTTTGTTTTGACGATACGGTCCTAACAAAATTAATTTCGTCGAACTCTGAGACCGTTTGAAAAATGGCCATTTTCAAGTCGATTAGATTTGACTAAAATTGACAAAACACATTTTCGTTTGCCACACTCACATATTAATTCCAAAAATTTTGGAAAATTAAATTTAGTAATAATTCGATATTCCGGATCCAACAAAAGTGGTTTCGTCGAAAACGGAGGTCGTTCGAAAAATGGCCTTTTATATGGGCTATAAATTATACTATAGCGACCATTCTGAATATTCAACTGGTCATAACTTTTGATTACCGTACTATTTCCGATTCCTTTTGAAATCAAAATAAATATATTTGCTCTAAGTTCGATTGAAATTAAATTTTAATTGTTATTATTTAAAATAAATTATTGTAACTATTCAAAATTTACTGAAATAGCCAAAATAAAATTTTTAAATTGGTTCGGATTTTCGATTAGGGTGGACCATCCACCATTTATGGTAGTTTACGTGGGCCGTCCACGTTTCTCCACGGGGGGAGAAGTTGACTTGTTTACATTTCATTCTACTCTAGGCAGTAAATATCCTAATACAACACTGAATGTCATATTTAAATTACATTGTTGCATTTCCATGTTCAATAACATACACTATGGAAAAAAGTAACAACAAAGTACTGACAGCTGCAACGTCTATTCCTCGAGCTCCACACCACCTAAGAAGCATGGCTTGTCCTGTAAGGCTTCAATGAGAAGTCCCATCATATGGTCAAGAAAGGTAGCTAAAGGAGTAGGAGGGAGTAGCAGTACACCATAAAATACGGTGGACACAGTAATTCCAGTACACAAACTCTCTTAACCCATACTTAACCATAAAATTTCATATCTGCCTAAAATGGCAAGAAAGTACTGATGTGAATTCAGGCAAAGATCCACCGTATAACGTCTATGGTTGGCGCGTTGAGCATCCCATGTAAGCTGACCAAACATTCGAACACCAGACAACAAGCCAATATCTGACAGAATCATAGCAAGGCAAAGCATAACCTCCAACTGCCGAAAGAAAACCCTCCTACTACAACTCCAAGATCCACAAACACACCACAAAAAATAAATTCATTTCCACTAGTCGAAGACCAAAGTCACAAAGATTCAATCTTCAAAATAGAGACCCAATACAACTAACAAAAACATATCAAGTTGCCAAACCATTACTAGAATAACTCATCAAGATAGAGGCCGTGATCCGCAAAACAAAAACCCTTATTTTGCTGAAATTCAGTCACATGCGAGGGCTTAATTTGCAACTCAGTATAGTTAGTACTATAATTTAGCAACCAGAAAGGAAAATCACCAAGAAGAAGAAAGGAAAATAAGCAACGATGGTCACACCGTGTGGAACCAAACATCCAAACAAAGCAAGTCGAACTAGATCTGGAAACCAAATAAGCCACCGCGCTAGAATTTAGAAGGTCGTTTGAGGTGAGAAAGGATAGGGAGAGGAGTAGTGGACGAAAATATAGTGAACAATTGAAGGCTAGCAGTCAAAAGGGTTTAAAATCTGAAAAATAAAAACTGAAGTGGAGATTCGCACGCATGATGAAAGCAAGGTTGGAGGAAGCAAGAAGGAGGGAAATCGCAGGAAGGGAGGTTGCGAAAAGTAGAAGCGGAGGAGATTAGAGTGCTGGGGAGGAAGTAAATTAAAGAGACCTTGTCGCCATTAACACAAAAGCTCCACACCGAAAAAACCATGCCATTAACAAGAATTTTAAATTAAAATAATTAGTTAATTATCTTAATGATATCATTAGCGATTGAAATACCATATCTTGACGAAATCAAAATAGAATTTGATGTGGTCGGAAGCAATGGATTCAAAGCGATGAGATCTACAACATGGAACATATCAGAGCTGAAATGGAGCGATCTAAAATTTTAAATAATTCAAAATCCAATGTGAGATTTCTTAATTTAAAATTTTAAAAAATTACACTTATATTTATATATATATATATATATATATATATATATATTGATGGTGATTGTAATATTAAGTATATGCACCGTATAAAATTTAGATTGATTGATTGACTGTGGTGTTGATGATTGGTCGAATTATATTTTGTAAGATTAAAATATAATCTTTAATTGTTTGAATAAAATGTCATTATGTAGAATAATGTTATGTTAGGATTATAAATATCATTTTTGTTAGTAAATGTTATGTTAGAATAAAAATATCTTTTTATTTTGTCCCTAGATTTATAAAAACATGCATGTAAACAAAATATATTTTTATTTTGTCTCTAGATTTACAAACCCATACACGTAAATAATTTCTCTTTTTATTTTGTCATTAAGAACATAGAACATGTTATGACAGTAAAAATCTTTCTTTTTATTTGTCATTAACAACTTAGAAAATGTCATGTTGTAAATAAATATTCATTTAGTTAGAAAACATATTTTGTAAATAAATATATTAATTAGTTAGATTATATTTTTGGCAAATAAAAAATGTCATTTTATTAGAAAATTTAATGTTGAAATAAAAATGTCATATTTAATTGTCATTCACTTAGAATAATATTGTGTCATATTTTTGTCATTTATTTAGAATAATGTCATGTTAGATATTGAATTAGAAATGTAAAATTGTCATTTTATTGAATTAGAAATGTCAAATATAAAAATAATATTTTTGTTGTATTTGAAATGTAAAAAAAAAAAATCATTTTTTGTTGAATTAGATTAGTGTTGAAACAAAATAAATCATTTTTGTTGAAACCAAATAGTTAAAATAAAAAGGACATTTTTGTTGTAATAATATAGTCAGATAAAGATATTCTTTTTTATTTGTCATTGTTAATATTGAAATTGTTGTCAAATGAAAATATTCATTTTTATTTGTCATTGTTAATATTGAAATTGTTGTCAAATGAAAATATTCATTTTTCTTTTTCATTGTTAATATTGAAATTGTTGTCAAATAAAAATGTTCATTTTTATTTGTCATTGTTGAAATTGTATACAAATAAAAAAAAAATCATTTTTATTTGTCATGTACATATTGAAATTGTATACAAAGAAAAACAATCATTTTTATTTGTCATGTGTACATTGAAACTGTTTACAAATAAGATTGTTTCTTTTTTATTTGTCACTAGAAAAAAATTAACACGCTATGTGAATAACACTTCTTTATATTGTCATTTAAACATTGAAAACATGTCATGTAAATAAATTATCTTTTTATTTTGTCACTAGAATTATAAACATACACATATGACAAAATTATCTTTTTATTTTGCCATTAGAACTAGAACATATGTATGTTGACAAAATTATCTTTTTATTTTGTCACTTGAATTTGAAACATGTATGTAGACAAAATTGTCTTTTTATTTTTGTCATTAGAAGAATAGAACATGTACGCAAATAAAACACATATTTATTTGACATTAGAAACGTGTAGAGAAATTAGGCGAATAAAATACATTTTTATCTGATATTAGAAATATAACAACATGTTTTATTCATTGTCATCAACATGTTAGAGGAATTAGAATTGGCTAAATTCATTAACCAAGGATTCATTTAGATGAACTGTTGTTGTTTGAAGACCCTACACGGGTATTGGGATGATATTTGACATACGCTAGTCCCAATATTTAATTAATTTTCAATCGATGGATTGACATTCTGTGATGAGCGTTATTTATTTATTTTAATGCTCACATAGTTATAAACTTCACTTTGGATGTGAATGGATTGTTTGATGATTGTTTATTATTATCGTTGAAGATATGCAATGTTTGAAATCCATATAACAGAAATTATATGGTAATTGATTGAGTCGCATTCCGATTCAAAATAAAGAACATTTTTAAAAGAATATTTTAACATAAAGAATATTTTAAAATAA
The DNA here is from genome assembly GCA_030737875.1 of Allium sativum. Taxonomy (NCBI): domain Eukaryota; kingdom Viridiplantae; phylum Streptophyta; class Magnoliopsida; order Asparagales; family Amaryllidaceae; genus Allium; species Allium sativum. The sequence continues at coordinate 301,253,901 of CM060922.1, forward strand.
AGAGTATTTTAAAATAAATTTAGTGAAGAATAAAGTTATGATTTTTATGTCCATCTTTGGATAGACACAAAAATATAAAAAGTTGAAGCTGAGTTGAATAGAAACGCCATTTTTAACACGAACGGGTTATCGATCGATTTTATTCATTTTATAATGAATATAAAAAAGTAGTGATTTCAAAATTTAATATTTTGAAAATATTAATGTTTTAATATGATATAAATATAGAATATTCAATTTTGATTTAAAATTTTTTGATAGCACAATTTTGATTTAAAATTGAAAAAGAAATTAAAAATCATTTTAGAATGAATTTATAAATATTTTATAAAATATGTTTAAAAAGGAAATCGACGATATATATATTTGTTTATTTAATGGCCTGAATATAACGCGTCGTGCAGCGACCGTTCACGAATTTCAACCATTAACTTCAAATTAATGTAACGGGAGATCTGACCGCCGGATTCTCCTAAAACCGGAACCGTTGGGTTCGTATTGAAATGAGATTTCCAATGAATATAAGAGATTTAAAATCCAACAGTTGGATTTGGAATTGTGTCCAAATCAATTTCAGAAAAGGTCGCTATAGATGCAGTTCGGTGGCCATTATTGGAAATCGACTGTACGGGCCTTAATAAAATTATTAAAAATATTAGTAAATTATGTAAAATCATAATAAATGATTTGGAAATTTTTTTAATGAAAAGTTACAATTTTGTAAAGATAAAAATATAATTTTATTGAAATAAATTAGTTATTAACTAGAATAAATCTTTAAATCAAGATTTAAGGAAGTTTTCCAATTAATTAATATTTAATTGGAATTAAATAAGATAAATTGGATTTTTGGGTTTGTCGTGAGTGGTGTCTTAAATAACACTATTCTTAAACCCCGTATGAAAATAATTAATCTTTTAATTAAGATTATTAGAGTTTCTAATTCTATTTAGTAATCGGAATAAAATGAAATGTGAATTGGGTTTATTGTGATTTGTATTTTAATGATATTCGTTCTTTAACCCAATTAACAGTGAAGATATGATTTGAAATTTATAAATCTTTTTGTTAAGATTTAATGGGAATTTTCTCAAAGTAAAGTTTTCCAATTTAATATATTAAATAGGAATTGAATGGAATTCGATTTAATAATAATCGAGATGAGTTTCCGTAAAAGAAGACAGTTATTATATATGGAATTTAAAAGGCTTTGGCATTATTCCATTTATATTAATAGTCTAATATGGAAATTTATATCGATTATATATTGATTTGATTTCTATGAAAATTCCATATTAAATGGAATATGATTTTGGGTTTATCGTGAACTGTGTTTTAAATGACATTGGTTCTTTAATCCAGTTAAAGATAAGATTAATTTCGTAAAGTTGAATAATCATAAAGTACTGATTTTGATATTAAAACCAAATTGGAGTTTTAATGAATCTTTAAAAAGAAGATTATAGACTAAATTTAAAAGAATTTATCTTTGATAAAATTAATGGGAACCTTTCCCTAACAATGTGAATATTTTACTAAAAGAATATTCTGAATTGGAATGAGGCGTATGATGTGTTTCTATAACACTTAATTATTGATTATAAAATACGCGAGTTATTCGGAAAGACCAGGTTTAACCCATTCCGAATAATTACTACGATGATTAAGAGTCGAAGATGATGACGATGGTTGAAGACCAGAGGTCTTCACATCGTTTGGATGATTACTGATGTCTTGATTGGGAGGCATCCCAAGGAAAGGTAATAAGTGGTGATCGTCCAAACGTACTTGGAGATCGACCGGATATGCAAGGACCTCTCTCCTGTATTGGACATATGGGACGAGGAATAAGGTGCCTACGGTTTCATTCAGACCCAGAACGAACTTGTAAATGAATGGTATGTCTGACGTTGTATTCCTTTATGCTGTATTCATTGATCTATGCTAAATATATATCTGTTTAGTGGTGGAGAATTTATTCTCTTGCTTAACACCCTTCTCTAATACGTACAAACTTAGAGGTTATATATTGGCAGAAATCAATGGTATGGTATGGATTGACAACGTGGCATGCTAAGATGCAAATGATCAAGGCTTTTATTGAAAAGCATAGCCTTGTGGTTGATGATCAAAGCACAACTTTATTTAGCATATCTTTGTGTAGTGATAGTTCACGAGTCTCACACCCCGGTATGAACTAGAAGCGGGAAAAGGACCCCAGGGAGAACATGCGTTTCTTTCTAGCTAGAAGTGGTGTCTGGGTTTTACAAGCCCAGATATTTTTACTTATGTGGATGATGGAAAGCGAGGTACCTCAGATTTGAGTCCCTAGTGGCTCTATTTTACGCCCCACAGGGCAGGGAGATGTATTGTTCAGGCATAACTAATCCACTAACATATTTGTGGACCGGCCCTGGCGCTCCTAGGTGCAATTGCGGCTGTATCCTGAGGCTCGGGCTAGAGAGTCTCGAATTCGGTAAGGACGATCCCTTGCCTTGGTTCATGATGGAAATCCAACTTCCAATACGACACCATATGGTTTTGATTGTATAACTAGTATGGCGACATAGTATATGGTAGCTATGCCATCTATGATTGATACATTATGATTGAAACGTTTTTGAAACATATATACCCATTAATAATATCAAATATGTTTTATCGTATCAAACATTTTTGACCATTATAAGGTAAAACTCGATACTCCGATTTGCGTTGCATTGTGTGATGGGACTTGAGTCTTATAATGGCTTCATTTTTTCTAAAAAGCATTACGTTGTTTAACGGTTTACTTTATCTCATGCACTGGTAATCCAATGGAGTATACTCGTTCCGCGTTAGCGGCTTGGTCCTGTGATTAGCCTTATTATTATTAGATAAGTTAAGTAAGATTTCTCATAACAGTCCCATGACTGACTCGTAGTTTGTTTCACTTTGCAAACTCGGGTGCCCTCTTTTCCACACGGGTAGTCGATAGTTTATTTTGTAGATATATTAAGCAGGATTCTGGATCGAAGCTTAAAGCTGTGTCCAGAGCATGATAGTCTTCCGCTTTGTTAGTTTATTGTTCCGCTGCATTTTATTACATTTATTGTAAATTATCTTCTGCTGTATTTTATTCGATGTACTCTATATATTCTATACTCTGATGTAACATTATTATAATATTTATAAAAGTCTTTTGTTGTTTGTTCTGATGTGTTGTGTGCCCAAAGTTAGTGTATCCGGCGATTTCCCACGAGGGGATTTTCGGGTCATTACATGTGGTATCAGAGTTTTGGTTAATCCAAATCTTTGGGGTACAACTCGATAGAGCTGAACAAAGACTCATCAGAGGTAGGATTAGAAATATCCTATAAAAGAATACTCATTAGAGATAGGATCTGTAGTGACCTAGAATGAGAAAACTCGTTAGAGATGGGGTTAGAAATGCTAATCAACTAATTTGAAAAGCTAATCAACTAATTGAGTGATGATTGTGTTGTGTGATTATTAGTTTAACTAATAAAATTATTGAAACCAATTAAAGAATCAAAGTTGAGTTGGTTAATTAAACAACTTTCAACTCCGTTCCTTTTCGAGGACGAAAGGATTTTAAGTGCGGGAGATTGTAACAGCCCGGAATTTTGGTACCAATTTAAAATTTTTGTTTTAGAAATTTTAATGGATTTTGAATATTTAAAATAATTTATTTCAAATAATAATGATTAAAAATTTATTTAAATCGAAGTTAGAACGGAAATTTTTAATTTAATTATAAAAGGAGTTGGAAATAGCGTGGTATTTTGAAATTTTAAATTTGAACTTTGACTGAATGTACAAGATTCAAAATAAATCGGGTTTTAGTAAAACCAAAAATATTTAAATCTGTTTAAAAATACCTTTCCAACGAATCTGAAAAATTGAATTTTCATAGTGATAATAAAAAGTTGTGGTCGGTCGTTATAGAATTTAATATAATATATAGCCTGTATAAATAGCCATTTTGCAAACGAACTCCTTTTTCGATAAAACAACTTTGGTTGGATCGGGAATGTCAAATTATTGCTAGATTCCAATTTTCATAATTTTTGGAATTAATATGTGAGTGTGGCAAAAGAAAACGTGTTTTGTTAATTTTAGTCAAATTGGATCGACCAGAAAATAGTCATTTTTCAAACGGTCTCCAAATTTGATGAAATCAATTTTGTTAGGACCGTATCGTCAAAACATAGCTAGATTTATTTTTCTGTAATTTTTAGAGTCAGTATGTGGCCCCGGTAAGTTAAAATGTACATTCAAATTAAATAATTATATGATTTATATTTTAAAATAAAGAAAAGTAGGCTGAGACGATCAAACAGGCTGACGGGACCTAGTCCATTGTGTCCGGAATAGAGATATTTGGCTTGGGGCAACATTAGTTGGGTTGAATTTGGAGTTATTTGGAATCAACAGGCCTTTTAGTAATTAATAGAATTAAATGATAATTAAAATAATATTATAAATATAGATATTGTGAAAACCTAATTCACTAATTTAGAACCAGCCGCCAGTCTTCAAATCAGTGGCCTCTGTGCTCCGATTTTCTTCACTCAATATCCCTTAATCCACCAAATGATTTTCCAAACTATCAAAACAAAATCAAAGAGATTTCTGAGGCCTTTATTTCTATATGGTTTTGATCGAGATTCGTTGGGAGAATTGGGGGAAAACGCGATACAAAGCGACGGTCTTTGGTGGGGTTTTCCAGGCAATGCTAGGGTTCGAGCTCAACGCTGGGCTCGGCGTTGGATGGTGGCGAGCGTGGCTTCGAAGGGGTGGTCGACAATCAACAGTGCAGGGCTTGTAGAGGTGGCGGTGGCGTGTCCTACTAGTTAAAGTGGGGTTCGATTTTTACAGAGGAAGATAATTGGGGAAGGAAAGATAATAAAGGGTTAAAGAGAATTTTAAATTAAAATAATTATTTAATTATCTTAACGATATCATTAGCGATTGAAATACCTTATCTTGACGAAATCAAAACAGAATTTGGTGTGGTCGGAAGCGTTGGATTCATAGCGATGAGATCTACAACATGGAACAGACCAGAGCTGAAATGGAGCAATCTAAAATTTTGAAGAATTCAAAACCCAATGTGAGATTTCTTAATTTAAAATTAAAATAAAATTACATATATATATGTATATAGAAATATATATATAAATATTGATTGTGATTGTAATATTAAGTATATGCACCGTATAAAATTTGGATTGATTGATTGACTGTGGTGTTGATGATTGGTCGAATTATACTTTGTAAGATTAAAATATAATCTTTAATTGTTTGAATAAAATGTCGTTATTTAGAATTATGTTATGTTAGGATTATAAATATCATTTTTGTTAGCAGATGTTATGTTAGAATAGAAATATCTTTTTATTTTGTCTCTAGATTTATAAACACATACATGTATACAAAATATCTTTTTATTTTGTCTCTAGATTTATAAACCATAGATGTAAATTATTTCTCTTTTTATTTTGTCATTAAGAACATAGAACATGTTATGACAGTAAAAATATTTCTTTATATTTTTCATTAACAACTTAGAAAATGTCATGTTGTAAATAAATATGTCATTTAGTTAGAAAACATATTTTGTAAATAAATATGTTAATTAGTTAGAACATATTTTTGGCAAATAAAAAATGTCATTTTATTAGAAAATGCCATGTTGAAATAAAAATTTCATATTTAATTGTCATTTACTTAGAATAATGTTGTGTCATATTTTTGTCATTTATTTAGAATAATGTCATGTTAAATAAAATTGTCATTTTATTAAATTGAAAATGTAAAATATAAAATTGTCATTTTATTGAATTAGAAATGTTAAATATAAAAATAACATTTTTGTTTAATTTGAAATGTAAAAAAAAAATCATTTTTGTTGAATTTGAAATGTAAAAAAAAAATATCATTTTTGATGAAACCAAATAGTTAAAAAAAAAAGGACATTTTTGTTGTAATAATATAGTAAAATGAAGATATTTATTTTTATTTGTCATTGTTTATATTGAAATTGTTGTCAAATGAAAATATACATTTTTATTTGTCCTTATTAATATTGAAATTGTTGTCAAATGAAAATATTCATTTTTCTTTTTCATGTTAATATTGAAATTGTTGTCAAATAAAAATGTTCATTTTTATTTGTCATTGTTGAAATTGTATACAAATATAAATATTTCATTTTTATTTGTCATGTACATATTGAAATTGTATACAAAGAAAAACGTTCATTTTTATTTATCTTATGAACATTGAAACTGTTTACAAATAAGATTGTTTCCTTTTTATTTGTCACTAGAAAAAATTTAACATGTTATGCAAATAACACTTCTTTATATTGTCATTTAAACATTGAAAACATGTCATGTAAACAAATTATCTTTTTATTTTGTCACTAGAATTATAAACATGCATATATGACAAAATTGTCTTTTTATTTTGTCATTAGAACTAGAACATATGTATATTAACAAAATTATTTTTTTATTTTGTCACTTGAATTTGAAACATGTATGTAGACAAAATTGTATTTTTATTTTTTTCATTAGAAGAATAGAACATGTATGCAAATAAAACACATATTTATTTGACATTCGAAACGTGTAGAGAAATTATGCGAATAAAATACATTTTTATCTGACGTTAGAAATATAATAACATGTTTTGTTCATTATCATCAACATGTTAACGGAATTAGAATTGGTTAAATTCATTAACCAAGGATTCATTTAAATAAACTGTTGTTGTTTGAAAACCCCACACGGGTATTGGGATGATATTTGATATACACTAGTCCCAATATTTAATTAATTGTCAATCGATGGATTGACAGTTTGCGATGAGCGTTATTTATTTATTTATTTTAATGCTCACATAGTTATAAACTTCACTTTGGATGTGAATGGATTGTTTGATGATTGTTTATCATTATCGCTGAAGATATGCAATGTATGAAATCCATTTAACTAAATTTATATCGTAAGTGATTGAGTCGCATTCCGATGCAAAATAAAGAACATTTTTAAAAGAATATTTTAACAAAAAGAATACTTTAAAATAAAGAATATTTTAAAATAAAGAGTATTTTAAAATAAATTTAGTGAAGAATAAAGTTATGATTTTTATGTCCATCTTTAGATGGACACAAAAATATAAAAATTTGAAGTCGAGTTAAATAGAAACGCCATTTTTAACCCGAACGGGTTATCGTTCGATTTTATTCATTTTATAATGAATTCGAAAAGTAGTGATTTCAAAATTTAATATTTTGAAAATATTAATATTTTAATATGATATAAATATAGAATATTCAATTTTGATTTAAAATTAAAAATTGAATTAAAAATCATTTTAATATGAATTTATAAATATATTATAAAATACGTTTTAAATGGAAATCGACGATATATATAATATATATATTTATTTATTTAATGTCCTGAATAGAACGCGCCGTGCAACGACTGTTCACGAATTTCGACCACTAACTTCAAATTGATGTAACGGGAAATCCGACCGTCAGATTCTCCTAAAACCAGAACCGTTGGGTTTGTATCAAAAAGATTTTTACAATGAATATAATAGATTTGAAATCTAATGGTTGAATTTAATTATGTCCAAATCAATTTCAGAATAGGTCGCTATGGATGCAGTTCGGTAGCCATTATTGGAAATCGACTTTACGGGCCTTAATAAAATTATTAATAAATTATGTAAAATCATAATAAATGATTTGGAAAGAATTTGAATGAAAAATTCCAATTTTTTAAAGATGAAAATATGTTTTTATCGAAATTAACTAGTTATTAACTAGAATAAATCTTTAAATCAAGATTTAAGGAAGTTTTCCAATTAATTAATATTTAATTGGAATTAAATAAGATAAATTGGATTTTTGGGTTGGTCGTGAATGGTGTCTTAAATAACACTGTTCTTAAACCCCGTATGAAAAAAAAATCTTTTAATTAAGATTATTAGAGTTTCCAATTCTATTTAGTAATCGGAATAAAATGAAATGTGAATTGGGTTTATTGTGAACTGTGTTTTAATGACATTCGTTCTTTAACCCAATTAACAGTGAAGATATGATTTGAAATTTATAAATCTTTTTATTAAGATTTAATTGGAATTTTCTCAAAGTAAAGTTTTCCAATTTAATATATTAAATTGGAATTGAATGGAATTTGATTTAATAATAATCGAGATGAGCTTCTGTAAAAGAAGACAGTTATTACATATGGAATTTAAAAGGCTTTGCCATTATTCCATTTATATTATTAGTATAATATGGAAATTTATATCGATTATATATTGATTTGATTTCTATGAAAATTCCATATTAAATGGAAGAAGATTTTGGTTGTATCGTGATCTGTGTTTTAAATGACATTGGTTCTTTAATCCAGTTAAAGACAAGATTAATTTCTTAAAGTTGAATAATCATAAAGTAATGATTTTGATATTAAAACCAAATTGGAGTTTTAATGAGTCTTTAAAAAGAAGATTATAGATTAAATTTAAAAGAATTTATCTTTGATAAAATTAATGGGAACCTTTCCCTAATAATGTGAATATTTTATTAAAAGAATAGTCTGAATTGGAATGAGGTGTATGATGTTTTCTATAACACTTAATTATTGATTATAAAATAAGCGAGTTATTCGGAAAGACCGGATTTAACCCATTCCGAATAATTACTACGACGATTAAGAGTCGAAGACGAAGACGGTGGTTGAAGACCGGAGGTCTTCACATCGTTTGGATGATTACTGATGTCTTGATTGGGAGGCAACCCAAGACAAGGTAATAAGTGGTGATCATCCAAACGTACTTGGGGATCGACCGGATATGCGAGGACCTCTCTCCTGTATTGGACATATGGGACGAGGAATAAGGTGCCTCCGGTTTTGTTCAAACCCAGAACGGACTCGTAAATGGATGGTATGTCTGACGTTGTATTCCTTTATGCTGTATTCCTTGATCTTTGCTAAATATATAGCTGTTTGGTGGCGGAGAATTTATTCTCTTGCTTAACACCAATCTCTGAGACGTATGAGCTTAGAGGTTATATATTGGCAGAAATCAATGGTACGTTATGGATTGACAATGTGGCATGCTAAGATGCAAATGATCAAGGCTTTTGTTGAAAAGCAGAGCCTTGTGGTTGATGGTCAAAGCACAGCTTTATTTAGCGTAGCTTTGTGTAGCGATACTTCGCGTGCCTCACGCCCCGGTATGAACCAGAAATGGGAGAAGGACCCCAAGGAGACATGTGTTTCTTTCTAGATAGAAGTGGTGTCTGGGTTTTACAAGCCTAGATATTTTTACTTACTGGATGATGAAAAGCAAGGTACCTCGGATTTGAGTCCCTAGTGGCTCTATTTTATGCCCCATAGGGTAGGGAGACTTATTGTTTAGGCATAACTAATCCACTAACATATTTGTGGACCGGCCCTGGCGCTCCTAGGTGCAGTTGCAGCTATATCCTGAGGCTCGGGCTAGAGAGTCTCGAATTCGGTAAGGACAATCCCTTTCCTTGGTTCATGATGGAAATCCAACTTCCAATACGACACCATATGGTTTTGATTGTATAACTAGTATGGCACATAGTATATGGTAGCTATGCTGTTTATGATTGATACATTATGATTGAAAATGTTTTTGAAACATATATACACTAATAATAATATCAAATCCGTTTTATCGTATCAAACATTTTTTACCATTATAAGTAAAACTCTATCCTCCGTTTTGCGTTGCATTGTCTGATGGGACTTGAGTCTTATAATGGTTTCATTTTTTCTAAAAGGCATTGCGTTGTTTAATGATTTACTTTATCTTATGCATTGGTAATCCAATGGAGTAAACCCGTTCCGCGTTAGCGGCGTGGTCCTGTGATTAGCCTTATTATTATTAGATAAGTTAAGTAAGATTTCTCATACCAGTCCCATTAATGATTCGCAGTTTGTTTCATTCTGCAAACTCGGGTGCCCTCTTTTCCACACGGGCAGTCGAGTAGCTTATTTTGCAGATATATTAAGCAGGATTCTGGATCGGAGCTTAAAGCTGTGTCCAGAGCATGATAGTATTCCGCGTTGTTAGTTTATTGTTCCGCTGCATTGTATTACATTTATTGTAAATTATCTTCCGCTGTATTATATTCGATGTACTCTGATATATTCTGTACTCTGATGTAACATTATTATAAGTTTATAAAAGTCATCTATTATTTGTTCTGATGTGTTATGTGCCCAAAGCTAGTGTATCTGGCGATTTCCCACGAGGGGATTTTCAAGTCATTACAATATCAATTCAAACCAAATTAAGGTTTATAAACTAGTCGAGATTGTCGAGCCATACCGAAGTAATCGTTTATTTTATTATCCCAATCTCAACCTATCCATCCCATGGAGAAAAACTGGTAATACTCCATATCTAACACCATGGTGTTATCGGTAAATTTAATTACCATTTCATGTTCAAATCTAATTAAAAATTTAACTATCGCCTGGAGTAAAAACTGGTGGTACTCCATTCTCGATCATTTCCAAAATTTGATAATTTAAATTATCACATTCTCATTTTAATCTAATTAAAGATTCATTAAAACTCCACTTAGTTTTAATCTTACCAAAAATCATTATTGATGATTATTTAACTTTGGGAAATCAAACATGCCGCATCGACAATCTACACCGTATCATTGATTTCTTCCGATATATAACCTCTAAGCTCGTATGTCTCAAAGAAGGGTGTTGAGCAAGAGAATAAATTCTCCACCACCAAACAGATATATAATTAGCAGAGATCAACATTACAGTTCGAAATACAATTTCAGACATGAAATCCTGTCTTTAACCGGGTTAAAGAACCAATGTCATTTAAAACATAGTTCATATAAACCCAAAATCTCATCCCATTAATTACGGAATCTTCACGGAAAACAGATCAATATATAGTCGATATCAATTCCATATCCGACTAATAATATAAATGGAATAACCACAAAGCCTTTTAAATTCCATATATATTAACAGTCTTCCTCCACAGAAGCACATCTCGATTATTACCAAATCGAATTCCATTTAATTCCAATTTCTTTTAATAAATTGGAAAACTTTACTTTGGAAATTTTAGTTAAATCTTAATAAAAAGATTTATAAATTCTAAATCATATCTTTATTGTTAATTGGGTTAAAGAAAGGATGTCGTTAAAAACACAGTTCACAATAAACCCAATTCACATTCCATTTCAATCTAATTAAAGATTTATTCTTTTTACATGGGGTTTAAGAACATTGTTATTGCAGACACCATTCATGACAAACCCAAAATCCACTTTGATATTAAATATAGGGCTCTGAAAAAAAATTATATCGGTTTATATTCAATATCAAATTCTGGAACTAACACATATCGTATGGGAAATAATGATATATATATATATATATATCTATCTATCTTCCAAATTCCTCCACAGTATCCGTATAGTCACGGAAACCAATATTGAAATATCCCGAAGATGATTTCTATTCAAATCCATTCCAATTCATACATTGGAAAATTCTGGTTAGATTAAAATAATTCACCAATCCAGTTTATTCATTTCAAACCATTGGATTATTCTTCTAATTAATAACTAGTTCATTTTGATAAAAATATATTTTTATCTTTACAAATGTGGAATTTTTCATCCAAATTCGTTCCAAATTATTTATGATTTTACACAAATTATTAATATTTTTAATAATTTTATCAAGGTCCATACAGTCGGTTTCCAATAACGGCTACCGAACTGCATCCATAGGGACCTTTTCCAAATTTAATTTGGACATAATTCCCAATCTAACCATTAGATTTCAAATATCTTATATTCTTGAAAGCTCTTTTTGATACAAACTCAATGGTTCAGATTTTGGAAAATCCGACTGTCGGATCTCCCTTAATATCAATTTTAAGTCGATGGTCGAAATTCGCGAACGGTCACGGCGCGACACATTATATTCACGCCATTAAATTTATATTATATATATTTCATCGATTTCCACATAAAATGTATTTTATAAATCGTTTATAAATTCGTTTTAAAATGATTCCCACTTTCATTTCAATTTTAAATCAAAATTGAATACCCCTTATCATTATAATATTTAAATTATAATATTTTCAACTCCTCGATTGACATACGACTAAACAAGTGGGATTATTGTACGCTAAATATCATCCCAATGCCCGTGTGAGGTTTCAACCAACAAACAATGAATATTATTTGTGCAGTTGGGCGATGTGTAAAATTTATCATCCTAATTAGTATCAGTTAAATGAGTGTACATAAACAAATCATCCGATTTGTAAATGAATATTTATTTTTATTCACGAGAATTTTATGCCATTCATATATACGTTAAAAATTATATTTTTAACGATAAAATTTTTATTTCAACACATGAATATTTTACATAGTTCGTACATTCAATAAAAATAATATTTTTATTGTTTAAACATTTTATTCAATACAGGAATATTTTATACAGTTCATATACACATTAAAAATTATATTTTTAATGAATAAATATTTATTTAAGAAAATTTCGGCATTATAACGCCACGATATTAAAACCGGAGTAATGTCTAGCATTACCCCTCTCCTGATACTGGCTCGCGCCATACACAATAATCACAACCAATTCAAACAATCACACAGTCAATTTTACAATCAAAATCCAAATTTCCACAATACAATCCAATCAAACAATTATGGTTTGTACAATAAATAATGTCGGGGGCATCTAAGCCCCATCTGCATCCAAGTATATATTTAACTGTAAAATAATTAGAGTGAGAAGCAGTTCTCACATTGGGATCCACTCCGCCATGCTTTTCTGATGTTCTGATTTACCGTTTTTATCCCAGACTGTGCAAACAATCTCCAATCTTCACAACGTCTTTTTGTCTAGCTTAAACGCGCCATTCTGAACGACTTGCCCCTAGTCACCTTTCTTCCAAAATTGGTCCATTTCGCCAGAAATCGCGAAAAGACAGTATTTGGATAGCAGACTTTGGACACCTTTTTTGAACAACTCCGCAATCCAAAATCTGACTTCCATATACTCAAATCGAAGAGAAAATCATGCTCTTTGATTTTGGTATTGTGGAGTTTTGGCTAGAAGTCCGGGTTGGAAGTTATGGGCTAAAACAAGTCAGCGTCCTAACTGGAAAAACTAAAATTATAAAAATTTGGGTTTTCGATTAATGGGGTCCCACGGTCGGAATTGGGTACCAAGGGGCGGCAGCGTGGGGTCTGCAGGCCAGGGGGAGGTGCGACAGTCGCCTGGTGGCAGGCTAGGGGGTAACGATGCGGTTTTCAGGTGAAGGAGGAGTTTGGAGCTCGAATTGGGGGTAGGCGGAGTTGAACGGAGAGGGGGGAAGAGGCGGCGTGTCGCTAATGGCCAGGCGGAGGGTTGCGACGGCAATGGGTGGCAACGACGCATGCTTGGAGGTGTGGCAGCTCGATTTAAGGGGATGGTTTTTTAACGACCGGAGGGGGGGTTGGGGGAAAATTAAATTAGGGTTTAAATATATATATATAATATAATATAAATTTTTCCCAAAAATAGTTGTTTATCTATACGAACTCCAAATCGGACACAATGGGATATGTCTGGTAAGCCAATTCGACTGTTTCGTTTAGTTTTCCACAAAATTAGAATATAAATTAATAAAACATTCAAAATTGATTTCAACGTACATTTTAATTTACCGGGGCCATATACCGACTCCAAAAAAAGTAATCTAGCTATGTTTTGATGATACAGTCCTAAAAAATCTAATTTCGTCGAATTTGGAGACCGTTTGAAAAATGGCCATTTTCCGGTCGATTAAATACAAACTAAAAGTATCAAACACATTTAAATTCACCACGCTCACTTATTGATTCCAATAATTATGAAAATTGGAATCCAGCAATAATTTGACATTCTGGATCCAACAAAAGTGGTTTCGTCGAAAACGGAGGTCATTTGCAAAATGGCCATTTTTAAACACTTTATACATATTTAAAATATATATAAATTCCATAGCAACTATTCTGAATTTTAAAATGGACATAACTTTCAATTCTCGTTACGAAATCTGAAATTTTTCACATTCGTTAGAAAGATATAATTAAACAGATTCAAATATTTCTTGTTTTACTGAAATCCAATTTATTTTGAATTCTATATATTCATTTGATATTTGAAATAGAATTTTCAAACTATCGCGCCATTTCAGGCTCATCTTATAATTAAAATAAATTTTTACGTTCTAAATATGTTTAAAATAAATTTTTAGTCGTTATTATTTAAAATAAATCATTTTAAATATTTAAAATCCATTAAAATAGCTAAAATAAAAAATTTAAATTGGTTCTGAAAATTCGGGTTGTTACACATTCCATTATCACCCTGCCCTTGGGACTTTATCGGGATGTATAACTCACTGTTACTTTACATGTCCCGTTTATAGGAAAAATACTTGTTCTTATCATCTTCCTGAAAGTAAGAAGATGTATTATTCGTGATATCGAATGTATCTTCCTAACAGACACAAATTTCGATGCGACAAGACAAATTTCAACAACGAACATGAACTTCATTATCCTAAAAGGCCATTGACTAGTTTTGAAGTGGAAAAGAAAGTAGCGAATATCAAAATGAAAGTCGGTAAACACAAAGAAGAAATTGGTCGAAAACGAAAAAATTTAGCCATTGAACAAGTTGACAATGTTTCTGGATGGTATATGAGGTCTATCTTTTTTGATTTACTATATTGGAAAGCAAATATGATTCGGAATAATATTGATGTTATGCATACAGAGAAAAATGTCATAGAGCATCTCATCAGCCCCATTATGGACCATAAAGATAAGTCAAAAGATGGAATCAATGCACACAAGGATTGAAAACCATGGCTATAAAACAAAAGTTGTGGGTGATGGAAGATCCCAAAACAAATAAAACAATCATACCAAAGGAATCTTTCACATTGAGCAAAGAAGAAAAGATAAAGTTTTGAATGATATTGAAAAACTTGAAAGTACCTAACAAATTCTCTTTAAACGTCCGCAACAATATGAGCATCAATCCTCCTGAACTAAGAAATATGAAGTCACATGATTACCACGTCATAATGCAACATCGCTTCCGGTATTGCTTCAACATTCTATACACAACATATGGATCTATGAAATGATGTTCATCATATTAGTCTATTCTTTAACATTTTGTGCGTAAAGGTGATCAATAGGGAACACCTTATGAAAGCAAAGGCTAGTTTGATAGAAGCAAAGTGTATTTTTGAAAAACATTTTCCACCTGCATATGCTGATACTACTATCCATGTTATGGTTCATTTAGCCGATCGAGCATTGATTTGTGGGCCTATCAGATTTAGATAGATGTATGCTTTTGAAAGATAAATAACTAATTTCAGTTATGTACATTTTTATTTGGTATAAATTTCTATCGTGTGCAATATATAATTGATCACATTCATAGGTTGATGAAAACATATAAAGGATACGTATGAAACAAAAGATACATTGAAGGGTGTATTACAGAAGGATATATCGTACAAGAAGCTAGCCTTTACTACATGGAATATATCCCAAATGGTGGTTGTGGCGACCATAAACATACACGGGAAGCTTTTTTAGACAAGGTGGCGAGTTTGCTGGTGAGATACCTTTAGATAATGGTAAAGATATAATGTTAACCAAAATGCAGTTTGAACATGTGCATAGATGGGTCCTTAACAAGTATGATGGATTGGATGAATGGAAGAAGCCAGTTCATGAATTTTTTTTGAATTTCCATTTTTTTAATTCAATTTATATATTCATTTCGATATGTGTTTTCCATAGAAGGTATAACTCCTACGCGAAAACACTAGATTTTAACCACGAGGCAGAGATACAACTGTCGAAATCATTCAAAATTTACTCTATGGTAACACAATGAGGTATTACATCATCTTAAGTAATTTATGTGTTTATAAGTTTGCAATATACCTTCATAACCATGCATTTTTTACTTATTATGTTATATGTAGTTGTTGAAGTGCAGCAATGGTGATCCAACTCTCTAGCGGCCAGTACACAGGCCGAAGTTCATGGCGCTTAGTTATACGAAGTACCAAGTGAATGAGTTTTTATTTTCCATGAAAATGTATGCAGACCGTATGGTAACACAGGATATCGGTGTATGCATGAGAGCAATTACAAAATTTAGAGAAAATTGTAAAGATAAAAATTATAAGGAAGCAAAAACAACGTATTATAGAGTCATTCAACAGATACTTGAGTTGGATTACACTGGCTTCAACAAAAAGTTTTTATTGTAATTGGGCAGAGGTCGAGGATAAGATCAATGGTTGCAAAATAGATCTTGATTCAAACTTGATCATAGTTAATTTCAGAAAATTGAAGAACAAAAACAACGTGAATGATGAGCCATTTATTCTTGCATCAGAAGCAGTCATGTCTTCTACTCAAAAGATTTAAAAAATAACGGATGGTCTGTGGTTTTGCATATACCGAAACGGTTGACTACAAATGTGGATGACATTGAGTTTCCTACCGTCTATCAATCAGATTTTGAAGACAATGAAAATTAGAAGATCTTACCAAAATCATATGTTAACTTAGAAATTGTTGAATGTTTTTTTTTGCAAGGGAATCACATGTATTTGTAATGTCATGGCTAACATTTTCTGATCACACTCCATTCTGCTTTGAAATTTATTTTAACTATTCCAACTTGATTTCTTTAAGTTTCCTTGCAACGTTTGTCTTGATTCTTGGTGTTGCTTTAAAAGAAGCCAAGTAACAATTGTGATTAATATTCTGATATCATAAAATAGTCAGTCATATTATATTTTGTAGGAACTACGTCGCAAAATCCAATATCAT
Source organism: Allium sativum (assembly GCA_030737875.1). NCBI lineage: Eukaryota > Viridiplantae > Streptophyta > Magnoliopsida > Asparagales > Amaryllidaceae > Allium > Allium sativum. The sequence goes on from CM060922.1 coordinate 301,270,885, forward strand.
CATATTCATTAAGTGCAAAAGAGCAGAAAGTTGATCAAAACCTAGTTGGTATTCCAGTATCAAAAAACGCCCCAAAATCGCTATTATGCTTGGTGAAGTAGTAAGAGCTCATGTGCCGATATCATGCATAAGTTGGGATAAAGTACCCAAACCATATAAGGACGGCATTTGAAACCAGTTGGTGGTAAGTTTTTACATGAGCAACTTGGTTGATATGTATTGTTCTCTACTATATGCTATGAGCATTTTGGATGGTTATACAGAATATTTTAAATTTGTGAAAAATAGCACTTAAATGTCTATAGTCTATTTTTAAAGTCTGGCTCTTAATTTTTGCGGAAAATGTATGCGCTTGATCCGCTTTTAAAGATATCTTTTTAAAAAGAATGGCTGAGACTTTTAGGAGACACAAGAAAAACTTAAGAGCAATTTTTTATGACACTTTCGACAATGAAGAAGAACAGTTGAAAAATTGTCCACTTACAATTTCTCAGGAAGATTGGAACGTGTTCATAAAAAATAAAGCAATGCCTGAAGCGAGCGGAAGAAGGGAGGTAGGCAAAAAAAATAGATTATTGCTCAATTATGCCCACCACACAAAACGTAAAAGTCCCGCTAGAATAGAACACGAAATGGTAATTTATATTCATTTTCTTTCAAAAATAGTAAAAAATCACAATTATGGGAGAAAATATACACGAAATGAAAATTTTTGCGGATCGTTGCAAGTCCATCTACAAATATCAACGGTCGTCAAGTATGGGAGAAGACACACACGAATAAAGGTAGTAGCATATCACATGTCGCTTCAGTGTACTTCGTAAGTTAAACAAATACTAACTTGCGTATTCTTTGAAATTTCATTATTCATACAAGTATTATCATATCTAAGGATCACATTGCAAAAATGAAGTAAAAGATCACCTATAGCGATGAAGAAAAATTGACAGTGGATGAAGATATCTTATCACAAGTATTGGATAAGGACACAAGGGATGGGAGCCACAGTATTGGGACCAACATACCAAAGACTAATGTTAAGGCTTGTGCTATTGCGTAGAAATGGTTCAAACATGTTCGTCAAGACAATGATGAGTTGAAAACGAGGGTGAGATGCTTGGAGGCTGTGGTGGGAAATTTAGAGGATACAGTAGGAATTTGTCTGGGCAAATGGAGCTTCTGATTCAAATGGTAGGAAACATCGAACAAGGAATTCGTGCACTGTTAAATTCTTCTGATGGAGGACGCAGCATACAACTCGGTGCTTTTAAAGTCGATGCTTCTTAGTCCTAGGTACGACCAATGTGGCAAACAATAAAAAATGTGAAAATCTCAACTCTGATCTAGACACAATAGCAACGGATATTTATTAGCAGCTCTTTATTCTTTGTTGATTTTGATGCAGTTATTTTGTTGGGTAGATCTAGACAACTTTATTGCAATAGATATTATATGTCGAGATTCTACATCGTCCAAAATCCATGGAAAATCTGTACAATCTACACATGAAAAATTGGTTTTGGACAATATACTACTACTAGATGAGAAAACCAGCAAAATTAATTATCAATTTGCAGATACCTTTGTTGATGTTGGTGTGGATTAGTATGTATGTCATCTGATGATTATGATTCGATATCTTTAGATGTTTGAGCAGGTATATATAATTGTACACTTGACTCTTTGTAGTATTTTACATAAGAACTGAATGGACATGTTGGCTGCAAATGTTAAATTTACATTGAACACAAATCAAATAAGACCGGTCATGAAAAACATTGCGTTATCGGAAATTTGTGTTCTTGAGTTATATTTTCCATTATGGATTTGCAACTAAATTTTCCTTTCATAATCAAAATCAAATCCGAGAAAGTGAAGTGAGTTTAGTTAAGTGAGTTTAGCTTGTTTATTGATAAAACATATCGTTTAGTAGTTAGGCTGTTCTTGCAATTCAACCTGGATATGTACATACTGCTTCATGCAATAATCTAAAATGTAATTGTAAGTTTGATTTTATCAAGTGTTAGCTTATGTCTCAACTAAAAATTCATCAACTTAAACTGTTTTTCTTTTTCTTTTTCCATCTCCACTGCTCAAGTGCTAGTCCGTTCCTGTGTTGAGGCTTAAGCACATCCTTACTCTGTTGTTTCTCTGTAGTTATATTAGTTGAGTTCTAACACGTGAAATATGAGCTGAATGTGGCTTGCTTTCCATTATCCTTTGCATTATTCCCTAACACTTGTGTTTGCTTTATATCTAAAGCATGTGAGTTTGATTAACTCTCTTTGGTGTCATATTATTTCAGCATTTTCAGTTTAGTTTGATTTATTATTAGGAGAACACAAAGCCCCTCTTTAAACATGCATACGTGCGACACGATATGCACACACAAATATAAAGCCACGATACCTACAAGTTGCGATGAACCACCATAGCTAAATGATGATCCACAGATCAAAATGAAGACAGCAAGTATGGGCTTCTACGTCGAGGCAGTTTAGGTCAACGGTGTATAGTCTGGAAGCTAAGTGGAGGTTGAGCAAGGGACACGTGTGTCTACGGAAGGGCAAGGAAGTGCAAGTCCGATGGTGAAGTGGAGAAGGTTGGGTTGGGTTCGGGTGAAGCTATGTCGCGATCTGACTAGGCTGGTGGAGGTTTTGTAGACATCGGAGAGGTGAGGCTAGCTTATGGTCAAAGCTCGGAGTGTTCAGCACAGCCTCTAGACTATACATCATTGACCTGAACCGCCTTAATGTAGCAGCTCACACTTGCTGCTCTTATTTTGATCTGCACATCATCATTGGGCCATGGGGGTTCGTCACATCTTGTAGGTATCGTAGTTTGTGTTCGTGTGTGCATATCATGTCACACGTATGCATGTTGAAAGAGGTGTTACAGTAATCAACAGTTTTTTTTTTCATTTTCAGTGTTTGTTTAGTGTGAGTTCGACATGAGAGTTGAAACAAATTGATGAAGGTAGAACTGCCATTTGGCATGATCATTTTGGTATTTTTCAACTGGTTAGGTGAAATATCATGTACATCCCGCAACTTTTACAATTCCAAAAGTTAAGTAATTAAGAATATATTAATTATTACTAGAGGATAAACCAGATGTCGTATTTATTACCAATTTCAAAGGTCTTTCCTAGACGATCAGTTTGATATATAATTTTGATATATTTGAAATTATCATTTACAAGATATTTCTTTTTTGTAGAATGAAAGATACGCGCATGAAACCATTAATTTTCAAAGTTCTAATTTTAAAAACAAGAAATGTGTTTTGGTGTAGTTGTTAAGCTAGTGGACTTTGATACATGAGGTCATGAGTTTGATTCCCGTTATTGACATATTTTTGAATTTTAAGTAAAACAAACAAAAAGATATTTGTTCCAAGTAAGAAGTACATGTGTATGGAGGCATATAAAAATGAGAGACATATAGGGTTAAAAGTTGCATATAAGTAAATATTTTATATGTAATGTGTGTGTGTATATATATATATATATATTTGTATGTATGTACGTGTGTATATAAATATATATGGTGTATGTTGTTTCCAAATTATAATACTTTAATTTCATAGGCTGTAAATTAATTCACATTAATTAACATGTTATTCAAATCCTTTTTGTTTGTGTGTGTGTATATATATATGTATATATACATATATGTATATAATTTGATCATACATAGACTTTGTAACGACCCAAAATTTCGGGGCCAATTTAAAAATTTTAGTTTAGAAATTTTAATGAATTTAGGATGTTTAAAACAACTTATTTTAAATAATAACGATGAAATATTTATTTTAAAACGAATAAATTCAATTTAATTATAAAAGGAGTTTAAAACAGCGCTGCAGATTGAAAATTTGAATTTTGACTGAATGTACAGGATTCATTTTAAATCAGAATTGAGCGAAACCAGAAATATTTTAATCTGTTTAATCATATCTTTCTAACGAATCTGAAAAACTGAAATTTTACTTTATAAATCAAAAGTTATGTCCAGTTTAAAATTTAGAAAGGTCGCTGTAGAATTTATATATATTTTAATATAATATATTGGCCTTAAAAATAGTCATTTTTCAAACGACCTCGGTTTTCGACGAAACCACTTTTGTTGGAATCGGAATGTCAAACTATTGCTAGGTTTCAATTTTCATAATTTTTCGAATTAATATGTGAGCATGGCAAAGGAAAACGTGTTTTGTCAATTATAGTCAAATTTAATCGACTTGAAAATGGCCATTTTTCAAACAGTCTCAGAATTCGACGAAATTAGTCTCGTTAGAACCGTATCGTCAAAACATAACTAGAAATAATTTTTCTGTAATTTTTAGAGTCAGTATGTGGCCCCGGTAATTTAAAATGTACATTTGAATTTAATAATTAAATGATTTATAATTTAATTTAAAGAAAAACATATCGTAACATCCGAACTGGGTTACGAAACATATTCCATTGCGTCCGGGATGGGGGTTATTAGCTAGGGGCGACACTCGTTGGATTTGAATTGGAGTTCGTATGAGTAAAAAGAGAATTATTGGATTTAAATAAATTAAATTAGATTAGAAATACACCTATATATACCGTATACAGTACAATACGTAACCCTATTTCCCTAAAGATCTTACAGCCGCCGCCATGTTCTATGAATGTCTATTCTTGCTCGAAACTAAATCCCTCAACCAAGGCTGATTCAATCAATGATTTCAAAAACTTCCAGAGCAGAATCGAAGAGATTTATCCCCTCTTTAAGACCATACGGTGATGATCAATTTTTGTTAAAAGAATTGCTCGATTTTAGCCCCTAAATCCACGCCGTTTGGAGCAGCCATGGGGACGCCAGGGGGGTGCGAGTGGAGCCGGCTTTTGGGCGATGAAGGAGGAAGCCTCGTGCTTCAGGGTGGGCGCGTCTGATCGGGGTCATGGCAACCGAAGTGGCGGCGTTCAGGAACCCTAAGCTAGGAGTTGGGTTCGGTTCCTGTATCAGTGAGTAACGAAGAGAAAAGGATTAAAACCTTAACAGTATAATTAATTTATTAATTACTATCTAAATTATTTATTCGTGAATTCAAATCTTTAAACGTACATAACTCTTGCAAACAGAGTCGAAATTGAATGATTCAAAATGCGTTGGATTCGTATTTTCGAGCTCTACAACATGAAGTTGACCAAAGCTTGAACAGAGCACTTTTGAATTTCAGATCTAAATGGTTTGGTGAGATTTCTTCTTTTAAAATAAATAAAAATTTAATTATCTATCGTTATTTCAATTCCATGTATGTATGATTATTAAATTCAGATCCGTGACATTATGTCTGTTGTTGTGACTGATTTGCGATGCTCATATGTTGTTAGATCTGTAATGTTAACATTGGAATATTATTTTTAGTGTTTTGTCGAAGTAGAATGATCAACAAAACAAGAGTATCATTTTTTGATCAATTATATTGAGAATAAAAATAACAATTTTTGATATGGATATACATTAGAAATGTTCATTTTGTTTAAAATATGTTAGTTAAATTAGAACTATCCTTTGTGTTAAACATGGTTATTGAAATCAAAAGAACAATTTTTGATTTAAATTTTGCTAGAAAAATAAAACAACAATATGTTTGAAATATGTTATGCAAATCAAATTAACATTTTTGGTCAACAGAAAGATTAGCGATCCAATTAACATTTTTGGTCAACAGAAAGATTAGCAAATCAAATTAACATTTTTGATCAAGAGAAAGATTAGCGATCAAATTAACATTTTTGGTCAAGAGAAAAATTAGCGATCAAATTATCATTTTTGGTCAAGAGAAAGGTTAGCGAAAAAAAATTACATATTTTAGCCAAAGTATGATTAGTGAAAAATAGCATTTTTGGCAAAGAATGATAATTTAAACAAAAATAGCATTTTTGTCAAAGAATGATAACTGAAACAAAAATAGCATTTTTGCCAAAGAATGACACTTGAAATAGAAGAATGGCACTTGAAACAAGAGAATACTTTTTGTCACTTGAAATAAAAAGAATACATTTTAGTCACTTGAAATCAAAAGAATACATTTTTGTCACTTGAAATAAAAAGAATACATTTTTGTCACTTTAGAAAAATGAATTAGAAAGCATTCATTTTGTCACATTAGAAAGGAATGAATTGAAAATGTATATTTTTATACATTAGAAACGAATGAATTGAAATTGTATATTTTTATACACTAAAAAGAATGAGATAAAAATGTGTATTTTTATACATTAAAAGGATTTGTTCGAATTTTGCATTTTTTTTTTACATAAAAGGATTAGACAAAATATTCCCATTTTGTTTACACGAAAAGAATTAGACAAAATTATCAGTTTTGGTCATAAATTGGAAATGTTCATTTTTGCAAATTAAATAGAATGAATTAAAAACATTCATTTTTGGTCATTTTATAGGAATGAAGTACAAACATTTGGTTTTGTCATTTAAAATGGTTAAACCAAAATATACATTTTTGGTCACTTAAAATGATTAAACCAAAATATACCTTTTTGGTCATTAAAAAGAGTTACACCAAAATATCCATTTTTGGTCATTGAAAAGAATTAGATCAAGATTAGCATTTTGTTTAGAAATGTTAAGTAGGATAAAAAGTACATTTATGTTTACATTCAGATATAAATAGAACCATGGATTAAAAAGTGATATTTTTATCGTCATTTTAGATGCGATAAAAAGATTAGATTAAAAGTTACGTTTTGATTTACATTTTAAATGTAAATAAATGAGTAGATGAAAAACTTGTATTTTTATTGTCATTTTAAAAACAAATAAAAAGAGTAGACTTAAAGCGACATTTTTACTGACATTTTATGTTCAATAAAAAGTATAAAATTAAAAGAAGCATTTTTACTGTCATTTTAGAGACAATTAAAAGAATAGTTTTAATAGTGGCATCCATAATGTTATTTATATGTAATAAGAAGAATAGAGATATATGTCTGTGATGTTGAATTGTGTGATATGTTAATTATAATATTTGAATATTCAAATTGAATATTACACTCCTATTTACAAGTTACCCGACTTGTTTATATGATTGGGACGATAATTTTCACACATCGCCCAAGTGCACAAATAATTTACTATTTGTTTGATGGATGAAACCCCACACGGGTATTAGGATGATACTGTACACACACTTATCCCAATATTTAGTTATCTGTCAATCGATGGATTGACAGTTTGTGATGAGCGTTAGTTATTTACTTTAATGCTCACACAGTTATAAATTCGACTCTGGTCGTCATTTGGATGTTAATAATTATTTATCATGATAGTTGATCACATACAATATATGGTTGTTGATTTAGTCACATTCCAATAAAGGATATTCTAGAAAAGAATATTTTTGAAAACATGTTAGAAAAAGAATATTTAGAAAAAGGAATATATTTTAGAAAAATATATTTATTTATTGAGATGAGCTAGTTATTAACTAGAATAAATCATTAAATTTAGATTTAATGAAGTTTTCCAATTGGTTAATATTTAATTGAAATTAAATTAAATAAATGTGATTTTGGGTTTGTCGTGAATAGTGTCTTAAATAACACTGTTCTTAAACCCCGTATGAAAAGAATAATCTTTTAATTTAGATTATTAAAGTTTTCAATTATATTTAGTGATTGAAATAGGATGAAATGTGAGATGGGTTTATTGTGAACTATGTTTTTAAGCGACATTTGTTCTTTAACCCAATTGACAGTGAAAATATGATTTGGGATTTATAAATCTTTTATTAAGATTTAAATGGGAATTTTCCAAAAGTAAAGTTTTCCCATTAAATATATTAGATTGGAATTGAATAGAATTCGAATTGATTATAACCGAGATAAGCTTCTGTAAAAGAAGACCGATACTACATATGGAATTTAAAAGGCTTCGCCGTTATTCCATTTATATTGTTGGTCGGATACAGAAATTTATAACGATTATACATTGATTTGATTCCTATGAAGATTCCATATTTTATGGAAGATTATTTTGGGTTTACCGTGAACTATGGTTTAAATGCAATTAGTTCTTTAACCCAGTTAAAGATAAGATTAATTTCTTAAATTTAAATAATCATTGAATAGTGATTTTTGGTATTTAAAACCAAATTGGAATTTTGATGAATCTTTAAAAGAAAGATTTAAGAATAAACTTAAAGAGTTTATCTTTGATAAAATAATGCGAATATTTTATTAAAAGAATATTCTGAATTGGAATGAGGCGTTGGATGTGTTTTTATAGTACTTGATTTTTAATTATAAAATACGTGAATTATTCGGGAAGACCGGGTTTAACCCATTCCGAATAATTACTACAACGATGAAGAGTGAAAGAAGAAGACGGTGGTTGAAGACTGACGATCTTCACATCGAATGGATGTGTTGCTACAGAGACCCTGGATGGGAGTAGCTACCTTGAAGGGGCTTCAGTGGTGGCCATCCGGACTATTGTTGATTGTTCGGATTTGGTTTTCGCTCAGACCTAGAGCATAAGCGAGTAAATGGATGCGTGTCTGACATTGGATTTCGTTCCATGTGAATTAAATCAATTTCTGTTAATGTATGTCTGTTTGGTGGTGTAGGATTTATTCTCTACTTAACACCCGGGTATATGTTAATGGTGATTGATCGCATGGCGTGGATTGTCAACGTGGCACGCCAAGATGCAAATGATCAAGGCTTTTGTTGAAAAGCAGAGCCTTGTGGGATGATCAAAGTATAGCCTATTACGACATAACATTGTGTATATCGTAACTTCGCGAGCCTCACACCCCGGTATGAGTCAAAAACGGGATTAGGACTGCAGGGAGTGCACACGTTTCTTTCTAGCTAGGAGTAGTGTTAGTGCTTAAACTGGCTGACATTTTACTTATGTGGATGATGGATTTTGAGGTGCCTCGGATTTTTATAGGCCGTTAGTGGTCATACTATAGGTCCAAAGGGACCGGGAAGCGTGTGTTCAGGCATAATTAATCCACTACCCTTAGGTAGGGACCGACCCTGAAGATCCAAGGGTTCACTGCGGGGGATCCTGAGGCATTTGCTAGAGTGTCTCGAATCGGAGAGGAGCTTGCCCCTAGCCTCGAATCATGATGGAAATCCAATTTCCAATATGACCTTGCGGTTTTGATTGTAGAACTAGTATGGCGACATAGCAGGATGGGGTACTATGCCGTCTATGATTGATACATTATGATTGAAATGTTTATTATATATATATACCCATATATATACACACTAATATTAAATCCGTTTTAGCGTATCAAACATCTTTTGACCCTTATAAGGTGAAACCCTATCCTTCGGTTTGCGTTGCATTGTGTGATGGGACTTGGGTCTTATAATGGTTTCATTTTTTTTAAAAAGCATTGCGTTGTTTAACGTTTTACTTTATTTTATGCACTGGCAATCTAATGGAGTAAACCCGTTCTGCGTTAGCGGCGTGGTCCTGTGATTAGCCTTATTATTGGATAGTTAAGTTAAGATTTCTCATACCAGTCCCATGACTGACCTGTAGTTTGTTTCACTGACAAACTCGGGTGCCCATATTTTCCACATGGGAAGTCGAGTAGCTTTTTGCAGATATTTTTACAGGATCCTGGTTTACAGCTGAAGCGGTATTCAGAAAGCTCTGTATCCGTGTATTCCTTTCAGTTGTATATTTGTAATATTTTCCGCTGCTATATAAATGTAATTTAAAACTCTGATATTATTGTATTTCTATTTCTGTAATAAGTATTTATACTCTGTTACATTCTTGTACTCTGATGTAATTGTTGTAATCAGCGATAAAATGTTCTTCTGTTTATGTTCTGATGTGTGTTGTTCTCAAAGCAATCCAGGCTTTCCTTTACTGGGAAGTTCGGGTCGTTTCATTTGGTATCAGAGCTTTGGTTTACAGAGCTCGAGAAAAAGACACATTAGAACCGAATGAAAGAATTCATCAGAGATTGGATTAGTAATATCCAATGAGAATAACTCTTTAGAGATAGGATCAGTAGTATCCTCGAACGAGTGTGATGAGTATTATTTTCTTTAAAATTACAGATGAAAACAAATTCAGTTTTGAAAATTTTATCTAAATATACGTATTTGAGTATATTATATTTTTATGTGGACAATCGATTATATAAAGATTTCGAATATACGAGTAATTAACGGATATTCGAAGTTTTAATATACTGGATAGATATAGAATCACACTCTAGTCGCCCGGAGATGATTCTGATGATGGAGCTCCATCATCAGTACTAATGTTCGAGTAGCGAAAGTCGGATTTCTATATATTTCCATTGACTGGTATGAGAACCAAAACTTAGTTAGTACACATTGCTGTGATTTGCACTAAAATATGATTTTTGACTATATATAAAAGTTATGTATATTTGGAAAATTAATCACCTAATTGATTGCTGGTTGTGCTTTTTGATAATTAGTTTCACTAATTAAAATATTAGAATAATAATTAATTGAACCAATAAATAAAAATTAAATTAAGTTAGTTAATTGAACAACTTTTAGCTACATTCCTTTTCGAGGACGAAAAGATTTTAAGTGGGGGCGATTGTAACGATCCGGAATTTTGGGGCGAATTTAAAATTTTTAGTTTAGAAATTTTATTGAATTTAGGATGTTTAAAACAACTTATTTTAAGTAATAACGATGAAAAATTTATTTTAAACGAATAAATTCAATTTAATTAAAAAAGGAGTTTAAAATAGCGCTGCAGTTTGAAAATTTGAATTTGAACTTTGACCGAATGTACATGATTCATTTTAAATCAGAATTGAGCGAAACCAGAAATATTTTAATCTGTTTAATCATATCATTCTAACGAATCTGAAAAACTGAAATTTTACTTTATAAATCAGAAGTTATGTCCAGTTTAAAATTTAGAAAAGTCGTAGAATTTATATATATTTTAATATAATATATTGGCCTTAAAAATAGTCATTTTTCAAACGACCTCGGTTTTCGACGAAACCACTTTTGTTGGAACCGGAATGTCAAACTATTGCTAGGTTTCAATTTTCATAATTTTTTGAATTAATATGTGAGCGTGGCAAAGGAAAACGTGTTTTGTCAATTACAGTCAAATTTAATCGACTTGAAAATGGCTATTTTTCAAACAGTCTCAGAATTCGACGAAATTAGTCTCGTTAGAACCGTATCGTCAAAACATAACTAAAAATAATCTTTCTGTAATTTTTAGAGTCCGTATGTGGCCCCGGTAATTTAAAATGTACGTTTGAATTTAATAATTAAATGATTTATAATTTAATTTAAAGAAAAAATATCGTAACATCCAAACTGGGTTACGAAACATATTCCATTGCGTCCGGGATGGGAGTTATTAGCTGGGGGTGACACTCGTTGGGTTTGAATTGGAGTTCGTTTGAGTAAAAAGAGAATAATTGGATTTAAATAAACTAAATCAGCTTAGAAATACACCTATATATATCGTATACAGTACAATACGTAACCCTATTTCCCTAAAGACCTTACAGCAGCCGCCATGTTCTATGAATGGCTATTCTTGCTCGAAACTAAATCCCTCAACCAAGGCTGATTCAATCAATGATTTCAAAAACTTCCAGAGCAGAATCGAAGAGATTTATCCCCTCTTTAAGACCATACGGTGATGATCAATTTTTGTTAAAAGAACTGCTCGATTTTAGCCCCTAAATCCACGCCGTTTGGAGCAGCCATGGGGACGCCAGGGGGGTGCGAGTGGAGCCAGCTTTTGGGCGATGAAGGAGGAAGCCTCGTGCTTCAGGGTGGGCGCGTCTGATCGGGGTCACGGCAACCGGAGTGGCGGCGTTCAGGAACCCTAAGCTTGGAGTTGGGTTTGGTTCCTGTATCAGAGAGTAATGAAGAGAAAAGGATTAAAAACTTAACAGTATAATTAATTTATTAATTATTATCTAAATTATTTATTCATGAATTCAAATCTTTAAACGTACATAACTCTTGCAAACAGAGTCGAAATTGAATGATTCAAAATGCGTTGGATTCATATTTTTGAGCTCTACAACATGAAGTTGACCAGAGCTTGAACAGAGCATTTTGGAATTTCATATCTAAATGGTTTGGTGAGATTTCTTCTTATAAAATAAATAAAAATTTAATTATCTGTCGTTATTTCAATTCCATGTGTGTATGATTATTAAATTCAGATCCGTGACATTATGTATGTTGTTGTGACTGATTTGCGATGCTCATATGTTGTTAGATCTGTAATGTTAACATTGGAATATTATTTTTAGTGTTTTGTCGAAGTAGAATGATCAACAAAACAAGAGTATCATTTTTTGATCAATTATATTGAGAATAAAAATAACAATTTTTGATATGGATATACATTAGAAATGTTCATTTTGTTTAAAACATGTTAGTTAAATTAGAACTATCCTTTGTGTTAAACATGGTTATTGAAATCAAAAGAACAATTTTTGATTTAAATTTTGCTAGAAAAATAAAACAACATTATGTTTGAAATATGTTATGCAAATCAAATTAACATTTTTGGTCAACATAAAGATTAGCGATCCAATTATTTTTGGTCAACAGAAAGATTAGCAAATCAAATTAACATTTTTGGTCAAGAGAAAGATCGAAAGATTAGCAAATCAAATTAACATTTTTGGTCAAGAGAAAGGTTAGCGATCAAATTAACATTTTTGGTCAAGAGAAAGATTAGCGATCAAATTATCATTTTTGGTCAAAAGAAAGGTTAGCGGAAAAAAAAACATATTTTTGCCAAAGTATGATTAGTGAAAAATAGCATTTTTGGCAAAGAATGATAATTGAAACAAAAATAGCATTTTTGCCAAAGATTGACACTTGAAATAGAAGAATGGCACTTGAAACAAAAGAATACTTTTTGTCACTTGAAATAAAAAGAATACATTTTTGTCACTTGAAATTAAAAGAATACATTTTTGTCACTTGAAATAAAAAGAATACATTTTTGTCACTTTAGAAAAATGAATTAGAAAGCATTCATTTTGTCACATTAGAAAGGAATGAATTGAAAATGTATATTTTTGTACATTAGAAAGGAATGAAATGAAATTGTATATTTTTATACATTAAAAAGAATGAGATAAAAATGTATATTTTTGTACATTAAAAGGATTTGTTCGAATTTTGCATTTTGTTTACATATTAAGGATTAGATAAAATATTCCCATTTTGTTTACACGAAAAGAATTAGATAAAATTATCAGTTTTGGTCATGAATTGGAAATGTTCATTTTTGCAAATTAAATAGAATGAATTAAAAACATTCATTTTTGGTCATTTTATAGGAATGAAGTACAAACATTTGGTTTTGTCATTTAAAATGGTTAAACCAAAATATACATTTTTGGTCACTTGAAATGATTAAACCAAAATATACCTTTTTGGTCATTAAAAAGAGTTACACCAAAATATCCATTTTTGGTCATTGAAAAGAATTAGATCAAGATTAGCATTTTGTTTAGAAATGTTAAATAGGATAAAAAGTACATTTATGTTTACATTTCAGATATAAATAGAACCATGGATTAAAAAGTGATATTTTTATCGTCATTTTAGATGCGATAAAAAGATTAGATTAAAATTTACGTTTTGATTCACATTTTAAATGTAAATAAATGAGTAGATGAAAAACTTGTATTTTTATTATCATTTTAAAAACAAATAAAAAGAGTAGATTTAAAGCGACATTTTTATTGACATTTTATATTCAATAAAAAGTATAAAATTAAAAGAAGCATTTTTACTGTCATTTTAGACACAATTAAAATAATAGTTTTAATAGTGGCATTTGTAATGTTATTTATATGTAATAAGAAGAATAGAGATATATGTCTGTGATGTTGAAATGTGTGATATGTCAATTATAATGTTTGAATATTCAAATTGAATATTACACTCTCATTTATAAGTTACCCGACTTGTTTATGTGATTGGGACGATAATTTTCACACATCGCCCAAGTGCACAAATAATTTACTATTTGTTTGATGGATGAAACCCCACACGGGTATTGGGATGATACTGTACACACACTAATCCCAATATTTAGTTATTTGTCAATCGATGGATTGACAGTCTGTGATGAGCGTTAGTTATTTACTTTAATGCTCACACAGTCATAAATTCCACTCTGTTCGTCATTTGGATGTTTAATAATTATTTATCATGATAGTTGATCACATACAATATATGGTTGTTGATTTAGTCACATTCCAATAAAGGATATTCTAGAAAAGAATATTTTTGAAAACATCTTAGGAAAAGAATATTTAGAAAAAGGAATATATTTTAGAAAAATATTTTTATTTATTGAGATGAGCTAGTTATTAACTAGAATAAATCATTGAATTTAGATTTAATGAAGTTTTCCAATTGGTTAAATTTAATTGAGATTAAATTAAATAAATGTGATTTTGGGTTTGTCGTGAATAGTGTCTTAAATAACACTGTTCTTAAACCCCGTATGAAAAGAATAATCTTTTAATTTAGATTATTAAAGTTTTCAATTATATTTAGTGATTGAAATAGGATGAAATGTGAGTTGGGTTTATTGTGAACTATGTTTTTAAGCGACATTTGTTCTTTAACCCAATTGACAGTGAAAATATGATTTGGGATTTATAAATCTTTTATTAAGATTTAAATGGGAATTTTCCAAAAGTAAAGTTTTCCCATTAAATATATTAGATTGGAATTGAATAGAATTCGAATTGATTATAACCGAGATAAGCTTCTGTAAAAGAAGACCGATACTACATATGGAATTTAAAAGGCTTCGCCGTTATTCCATTTATATTGTTGGTCGGATACAGAAATTTATAACGATTATACATTGATTTGATTCCTGTGAAGATTCCATAATTTATGGAAGATGATTTTGGGTTTACCGTGAACTATGGTTTAAATGCAATTAGTTCTTTAACCCAGTTAAAGATAAGATTAATTTCTTAAATTTAAATAATCATTGAATAGTGATTTTTGGTATTTAAAACCAAATTGGAATTTTGATGAATCTTTAAAAGAAAAATTTAAGAATAAACTTAAAGAGTTTATCTTTGATAAAATAATGCGAATATTTTATTAAAAGAATATTCTAAATTGGAATGAGGCATTGGATTTGTTTTTATAGTACTTGATTTTTAATTATAAAATACGTGAATTATTCGGGAAGACCGAGTTTAACCCATTCCGAATAATTACTACGATGATGAAGATTCGAAGAAGAAGACGGTGGTTGAAGATCGACGATCTTCACATCGAATGGATGTGTTGCTGCAGAGACCCTGGATGGGAGTAGCTACTTTGAAGGGGCTTCAGTGGTGGCCGTCCGGACTATTGTTGATTGTTCGGATTTGGTTTTCGCTTAGATCCAGAGCATAAGCTAGTAAATGGATGCGTGTCTGACATTGGATTTCGTTCCATGTGAATTAAATTGATTTCTGTTAATGTATGTCTGTTTGGTGGTGGATGATTTATTCTCTACTTAACACCTGGGTATATGTTAATGGTGATTGATCACATGGCGTGGATTGTCAACGTGGCACGCCAAGATGCAAATGATCAAGGCTTTTGTTGAAAAGCAGAGCCTTGTGGGATGATCAAAGTATAGCCTATTACGGCATAACTTTGTGTATATCGTGACTTCGCGAGCCTCACACCCCGGTATGAGTCAAAAACGGGATTAGGACTGCAGGGAGTGCACACGTTTCTTTCTGGCTAGGAGTAGTGTCAGTGCTTAAACTGGCTGACATTTTACTTATATAGATGATGGATTTTGAGGCGCCTCGGATTTTTATAGGCCGTTAGTGGTCATACTATAGGTCCAAAGGGACCGGGAAGCGTGTGTTCAGGCATAATTAATCCACTACCCTTAGGTAGGGACCGACCCTGAAGATCCGAGGGTTCACTGTGGGGGATCCCGAGGCATTTGCTAGAGTGTCGCGAATCGGAGAGGAGCTTGCCCCTAGCCTCGACTCATGATGGAAATTCAATTTCCAATACGACCTTGCGGTTTTGATTGTAGAACTAGTATGGCGACATAGTAGGATGGGGTACTATGCCGTCT
This sequence comes from Allium sativum, assembly GCA_030737875.1. Taxonomy (NCBI): domain Eukaryota; kingdom Viridiplantae; phylum Streptophyta; class Magnoliopsida; order Asparagales; family Amaryllidaceae; genus Allium; species Allium sativum. The sequence continues at coordinate 301,287,018 of CM060922.1, forward strand.
ATGATTGAGACATTATGATTGAAATGTTAATTATATATATACCCATATATATACACACTCATATTAAATCCGTTTTAGCGTATCAAACATCTTTTGACCCTTATAAGGTAAAACCCCATCCTTCGGTTTGCGTTGCATTGTGTGATGGGACTTGGGTCTTATAATGGTTTCATTTTTTTAAAAAGCATTGCGTTGTTTAACATTTTACTTTATTTTATGCACTGGCAATCCAATGGAGTAAACCCGTTCCGCGTTAGCGGCGTGGTCCTGTGATTAGCCTTATTATTAGATAGTTAAGTTAAGATTTCTCATACCCGTCCCATGACTGACCTGTAGTTTGTTTCACTGGCAAACTCGGATGCCCATATTTTCCACACGGGCAGTCGAGTAGCTTTTTGCAGATATATTTACATGATCCTGGTTTACAGCTGAAGCGGTATTCAGAAAGCTCTGTATCCGTGTATTCCTTTCAGTTGTATATTTGTAATATTTTCCGCTGCTATTTAAATGTAATTTAAAACTCTGATATTATTGTATTTCTATTTCTGTAATAAGTATTTATACTCTGTTACATTCTTGTACTCTGATGTAATTGTTGTAATCAGCGATAAAATGTTCTTCTGTTTATGTTCTGATGTGTGATGTTCACAAAGCAATCCAGGCTTTCCTTTACTGGGAAGTTCAGGTCGTTTCAGACTTTGCATGCCATGAGGAAAGTAGTGAAAAAGTGGGATGGAAAATTGTATACCTGATTTCCACTTTTGAAAATTGGTTAGCAATCAATTGTACATTAATTGTTGACATATTTTATGGATGGTTATGGGGTTTATTGCATATTCTTGCAAATGTAAGGCATTAATTGGTATAAATCTAAATTTCACTATACATGTATAAGTATGTAAATGCAGTAATTTTATATATTATGGAGCAACAACTGAATAATTGCGCATGTAAAGACTTAGTAGGCATTGATTGACATGCATTTTGTTTTATTAGAGATTTATTTCTTAAAGACTGGGAATTAATCCTTTTATGTAAAGGGTAATTTCTCAATAGATCTTAAAATATATTCATTTATTGTCATTTTAAACAGTATATTCAAATCTCTTTGTCTTATGTTGTATGAATATAATAATATACTTATGAGATGCGGCTAAAAGATATTACTTCATTATGAAGTAAATAAGAGAGCGGCTATGATTTGATTTTGGAATTACTAAGGTTAATCGAATGGACGAAATCAATCTCTATCTTCTATATAAGCAAGCTAAACCCAATTGAATTGGTATGCTGACATACATCTTTTTTTTCATCTTCCTCATAGAAAAAGGGGTAATTCAAAGTCTAAACCTAGAGGGGGAATAACTATAGTTTTAAGGAGGAAGAAAATCATTTGTATGATTGTTCCATTTCAGATCTAGAAAGATTTATTTGATTTATCATTATAGGCAAAGGTAAGTGATAACCTCATGTTTACTGATTTCTGTATATACGTAAAGATCTATTTTAGAAGTTGGTTTGATACTTGTTAAGACCTAGAAATATTTCTTTAAACTTACATGATTTAATGTCTTCGCAAACAAGTCCTGAATTCTTATTCTAGATCAAAACATGCTAGACCTGTGTAAACTGATTTGTTGGATGTATGCATTATTTCATTCAAGTTTACTTTTAGACGTAAATATCATAAACTTATGCAAGCTAATTGATTTAATATATGCATTTTTTTTGGATAAGTTATCTATGTCTATCTTAGATCTATACATTTTGAATTGATTTAAAATTGATGGATTGAATATTATATTTTTATTTTATATGTAAAATGACGGAGAACGTTATAATTGTCCTATGATTTTCGAACTGATCATTTCTCTAATTACATAAAGATTAGAATGCAGTAAATTCCAAAGGTAGACATTAAGATGAAAATTAAATAAGGCTTCCAAATGAATGGAAAGTAAAAAATAAAAATAAGTCTTAAATAGTAGGTAAAAGAAAGGAATAAGATATCAAATAAAACAAAGTATGATTGGATGATCAAAATATATGATTCACAATTGATTTGTTACGTGTCATTTTTGATGATGGATCGCAATAAGGATGTTTATGCGATGTTTTACCATTGATTACTACAAATTGATGTGTAGTTAGTTATGGTTATTTAATGATGAATGTCCAATATTGATTGGATTACTTTCGTTGGTGACCATGTTACTATTTTGGAATGATAAGTATGCATAAAATGGTTTATGTTTGTATGGATGGCGTACAATTATTGCTTGATGAATAATAATTTGTAAGTATATTAATATTGTTGCCATCTTATTTTATAAGTTGGAATTGTCATTGGATGTTGTTGGTATTTAAAGATTGCATGTATGTTTTCTTTTGTTTAGTTCATTTGCATCCATGTTGTAATAGATGTGTAAGACATATTTTCAGCTCTTAATTGACTGCATTAGTGTAGTAGTTGTATTAATTATGTTGTTTGCATCAATTTCAATGTTTGCATTGATTGTACTAAATTATGTTGATTTCAATGGTTGAATGGATGCAATGGTTGTAATGTATTAACGAGTATTTGGATGCAGGAGAAGAGCAGGAAATAGAACTAAGTGAGCTTGATCCCTCAAAGGGGTACGTAGGCAGTCTTTTCCTATGCAATAGCCACCGGAACCCTTAGATTAGGTCAGGGTTAGGCGCAATCCAAACATAACTGAAACTTTTTTTCCTCTTTCAACAGAATTTGTATAGTTGAAGATACAAGATGGCAAAAGAAAAATAATGAAGAAGAAAAGAGCCTAGCCTGCATGTTGGATCTAGAGGTTGTTTATTTAAATTCACTTCTTATTGTATCGCTGCTGTTTTTTTGTAGATGTTTAATGTAATAAAATGGATTATGATGTTTTATGATGTTTTAGTCATGTAATTATTTATTTTATTCCGTCATGAGATCTTCCATATTATTAATCGTCGCTAGTATTTTTAATCTTATATACTTAAGGTCCGCTACTTTTAATATCTAAAATTAGTTGTAAGCATGTTTGATGACATTTATAATTGGTTTTGGACCTTTAAAAATAGTGGGTCGTCACATAGAATGATTATGTAATGGTGTCATAGTGTGTCTTACTGGCCTTGTTGGTTAATTTTCCATCTAATTTTGTGAGCACTTGGCCTTACGTATTGCATTGATATAACAACTAAAAATTTGACCCATTTAAAAACTTGGCCTTGCTACTTTCAACTTGAGTACGTAAACTTTGATACTGACCCTAATCATGTGAAGAAAATTGAGAATTTATCAAATACATGGGTGTAATAACTGCAACTATAGGTTTGTGTCAGCATGGGTATATATGTATATTTATATGTATGTGTATACAAATGCTTAGATACACATGAATATGTAGTTGTATGTGATACTTACAATTGTTACTAATTGCCTCAATTCCTTTATGGCCTGAGGACAATCATGTTTCTATACATGTTGTCTTGTTTTATTAGACATTGTGGCAGCAGAAGGAACACACAATTGTATTATTTGTATACTTGACACACATGCTGTACATGGTTTTCCCTTGTTTTATTATGGCCGATGATAGTAGGGAAAAAACGATAAGAAAAAATTACTAATAAGCACTAACCTGCACTTTTTCCTTGCTGTTGTTTGTATGTTCTTTGACTTGCTACATGTGCCATCATTTTTCTTTAATTACTGTGAAGTAATGATCCGATCTTCTGAAAGTGATGGTTATTGGATAAGCTCTGACCACGGTACCTGTAATATTGCATACTTCTTGTATTTATGTCCAGTTTGTTGCATTTCGTTTGCTATCCACTTGGCATTGTGCATGTGGCCATCACATGATTCATTTTGGGGACGGCTGAATCATTTTCATGAATATGCACAAACTGTGCACATGATTCATGCACATCAACATTTAGCTTTTGCACAACCTTTTCTACATTATGTACATCATTGCTTTATGAAACATATAAATTTTGTAAGTTCTTTATTTCAGCATCTAGCTTATGCTCATCAGTGATTTGATTTACAGCAACGTGGACGTCTTCACAACATGATTTGCCAGTGTCTTTGCATGAATATCTTCAGCATTTACATCAGCTTGCATGGGCTCCACTAATACGGTTTTATCTCAGCATCAGAATCTTCCCCTACTGCAGTTTTATCAGGCTCTGTTTTTTCTTTAAGTTTGTAACTTTCATTAACTAACTCAGTTTTACCAGACTTTGTAATTTGATGTAAAATCTGTGATGTAGTTTCCATTTATTGTAAGACTTTCATTAACTGAAGTTATGCTTTTTATAAATTGTGTTATGTTTTGTGTTATGAAAAATCTACACATGCTCTGTGTATAAATTGTGTTATGCTTTGTATACATTGTGTCATGCTTTGTGTTATGAAAAATCTGCGTTGCAATTTCTAATTATTGTAAGGCTTGAATTCAATCGGTCTACGACCGTGTCTGAATTACACCATAGATACGTTCAAAAACCGTATCTAACTCATTGAAAAGAATTGCAGGAATGTACAGTAGATGCAGCTTATATTTGTATTTATTGATTATTTAGATACAGTTTATATTCATATCTAGTGATAATTTAGATATGGCTTAGAGCCGTATGTTATTCTCAGTGAGATACAGCTTACAAATGTATCTATTTCTAGTTTGTATACAGCTTAGAGCCGTATCCTATTTTGGTTTAGATATGGCTTGTGACCGTATCTAACAAATTAACACGCCATAAATTGACACGGCCCAAAATACGGCCTAATATGCATATATGGTGTAGTGTTAGAAGCTTCCATTCTCCTTGCATTGCAATAAACTATGATAAATAACTTCAGATTCTTATCAGAAACTCTTATCAGTGTTTGTCGCTGAGAATCGAGCGAAAAAATCTATTTGGAATCAAAATCGTGTACACAAACTAAATCAAAAACTGTTACCCGAGTAAAATGGTTTTCGAACACTCATGCATTATAGTTCATACATACCAATGTATTTAATTCAAGTGTCTTCGATTTATATACTAATTTTAAAGTTTATAGCAATTTTTTTGAAAAAATTCTTTTATATCAAACATACCTTATATAAAATAATAATTTTGGATAACTCGGTATTTCCACAAGTTTATCATCGTTCTTCAAGAATCTGGTAATGCGTTGATCAGGCGCAAAACTAGAAATCTCTAAGTACTAAGTAAACTTTTTTCAACATCCAGTGAAAATACTTGAAAATATTAAAATAGATAAAAGAAGTACCATCCAATAAACCAACCAGTGAAAATATTCATGAATCGCAGATACACAATGTTTACGGCTGAGTCCCCCAGGAAGCATCTGTACCCATAGAAAATCTCTTCCATGCGAATTTCATCACGAACAATCAACGGGATGAATCAATAGAAATAGAACAAATAACCTGAGATCATCATCCAACGCATCTCCTAAAGTCGCTCTATCACTAGGTCGAGAGGACAAAGTGTCGCGACTATAACGACATGCCTTTTTGACTGCCTCAAGTTGGTAATTAAACCAAATTAAAACATTCAAAACGATAGATTGTTATTTAGCTTACAGGGTTTAAACAGAAAATGCGCACAAAATCACAAACACAGAAAGATAACCATATCTCACAGCGAAAATTTTATACACAAAATATCAAAGTTCACAAAATTTTATTTTTACAACAGAAGATTTAAAGAACAAACCAAAGCAACTGCGTCTTCACGTGCTTCTAGATTCGATGGCTGGAATCTCTAAAATCTATAACACTCGTATCTGACTCGAGCGTTCCACGCAAAATCATAATACACTTGAGTCGGGATTAATCATTGTTCAAGTAACTTAACTTCAAATAAAAACTAAAATAAGGTTAGTTAATCTAAGAAATTTTATAATAATGAACAGTCGTAAGATAAATATAGATGTCATAATGCACAAGTTCAACAATAGTATGGGTGGCGGTGAAAGTGGCACAATTTAATGCACATTTTTTTTATAAAACAAACTTGAATTTTTCAAAATTTACAAAACTAAGTCCCTGTGAAGGCTAGAACTAGTGACCGCCCAATTCAAAGTCACATAACATACCACCCTTATTACATAATCCTAGTACTAATGACCTAGGAGAATTATGTATGCAATTTAGTTTCAAGTTAAGGGCACACAAAAAAATAAAGACAGCAACCCGCACAAGCACAAATGCAACTCGGATAGGGTGCAAGCCAGCAAGATCTGACTGTAAATGTTGTCAATACAAGAATAAACTGGGAAAAGTAAAAATTGCACCAATGTTCAACCCAATACTAATGTTATAGGACAATTCCTACAAAATGAAGATACACTAAATGGTTTCAGCATAAGGATTCCTATGCAACAACAACTAACCCACTATCTCAGCATTAAGCAACAAGTTCCACTTTTAACTTATTTTATATTCTTCTTTATTTCTAGACATGCTGCCACTAAGCACACACATTCCAACCCTAAGACCAAAACCAACCATCCGTTCTGTTCAGTTATTCTCTCTCATGTTCTGCAACTGGTCCAACGAGCCGAGTACCCAAAAAGGGCGAACCAGCCACGGACTGGTTTTGGGAAGGGGGTTACAACGGCAAACTCTTTGCCGTTGTAACGTTATAACGACAAACTCTTTGCCGTTATAACTTATAACGGCAAAGAGTTTGCCGTTATAAGCCAACCATCAAAACCCTCTCCCAGCCGCCTCCTGCTTCATTATCCCCTTCCTCCATTTTCCTAACCCGAAAACCATCTTCTAAACCCCATTTTTCACCTAAATTTTACCTTCGATTCACCAATCCGTCAGCTTCTAACCAAATTAAATACCGTATTTGAAATATTCGTTCGAAGATATGGCTAGATTACTAAAAAAATTCGCCAAAAAATTCATGCACGGCGACGATCGTGGCACCGGGGGAAGTGGCGCAGGCGGGAGTGGTGCGGGGGGTAGTGGCGAACAACCAGTGCTCGGAATAGAAGACTTGCTTGTAGCCGCCAAGAACATGGATAACGAAGAAATAGGGGCGCACGAGGAAGGCGCCCATCGAGGACGTGGCGGGCGTAGAGGCGAACGAACAGGCAGGGCGCGTAGGGGTGTTATATCGGTTTCCGCTAGACAGGTCGATCTCGATGGCTATGTGGATATGAACCTCAGCGCGGCGAAGATTCCTATGCTATCCAACTTTCGCATTCTTCCAGATGACGAAGTACACGTTAGCACGCAGTCGAGTTTGGCTGTAAGTATTTTTAGTAATATTTAAATAGTATTCTTTGAGTGTTAGATATTGGGTAGATAGTATAACATTTTGTTGAACCGTTAACAGTCGCGGAATATACGTCCACGTGGTTCGTTAGCGACCACACTTAGATATTATCATGCACACTTGGCGAGTAAGGAGGGGGTCGCAGGACTGTTACATGCTTTTGGATTTCAATTTTTTCTAGGTAATATTATAGACCTTTTAATGAAATAAGTGGATAATTTAGTAGTCATATTTTATCTTATTGTGCTCTTTGCTATTTTAGGAATAAATCATGTTATAAATGCCGATGTCCAATTGTGTACGGCCATTTCTCTACGGTGGTACAAAACCACCCACACATTTCACTTTCCTTGTGGTGAGTTAGGACTTACACCGCTTGATTTCTCCATGCTTACTGGTATTAGCATTGGAGTAGGTGCTTATCCTCCACTGCCTTATGATGATGGTCGATGGCGTGATCGTGCACTTGTTCATGATCTACTGCCTCATTTGGATGTTTTTGCTACGTCGTATCAGGCAGAAGGCGCTATTAGAGTGAGTGCGATCCGTGCGGCTATGGACAGGATACTCGATCACTACTCTGTTGATGACGACTTGGAGCTTGCTCGATTATTTATGTTATACCTTATGGGTAACCCTTTCTTTAGTTCTTCGAGCAGTAGCGTTCCTGTAGGGTTTTTTGCGGTCACGGCTGAGATAAATGCCGATGGGGCGATTTTATATGATTGGGGCACACCTATCCTTGCATACCTATACAGATGTCTCGACATGCAATGCACCATCACTAAATCTCAGGTTTCTTTATTTGGATTCTGGGAGTTGTTACAATGTTGGTACTTTGAGTACTCTAGGAACTTTCATTTTATCACCCGTACTGCAGACCCATCGACCTTTTTCCCCCGTATATGCTTTTGGACTGCGAACAACCGGGGGTCCAGAGATAATGAGTCACGCCATGTGTATCCCGTTGCCCATAACCAGATCGAGCCGAGGATGTATAGGGATCAGATTCTATGGCATCCATTTGAGCAGAGTACATCCATCGATCTTGAGATCATACAGATTGCTAGGATGCTTGCCGGACGGAGATTTCCACTTATATCTTCTCCCGTGGCGCTAGGTGCTTATTGGTATCTTGGTGAGAGGTGCTGGAGACAGTTGTATGACTTCGATGCTATTCCGGATGATCCACACCCACATACTTATCGGTGTATGATTTACCCGACGGAGCAGCTAGATATAGCCAGGGCAGCAGGCTGGTGGACGGCTGAGAGATTTGTTATTATCGGGGAGTGTTACCTTACCTTCTGGCGTAGATTTTTCATCGGGTCCTCAGACACGATTACGCATGCAACATCGATTGATTTAGTAGGGCCATCTGCTATACGACACGGCATACGTCCACCTGTTGTCGAGGATATTACCCAGCCCAGCTAGAGTTTTCGTGCAGTTGATCATGTGGCTTCCGCCAGTCATTTTGGATGGACCATGGCAGTGCCCACCATTGGACCGGATCGTTACGTTGACGTGTTTCATCCTCCGGCCCATCACGATTACCCGGATCCTACACAGATATCATATCATGTTCTGTATGATATGCAGATGGGGATTAGGCATATGGGCTATATAGAGCATAGACGTAGCCAAGATTACTATGATGGTGAGCTACGTCATGTTGCAGAGGAGGCACGACAGCAGCAGGCGCATTTAGAGGCCCAGCTTGAGGCAGAGCGCAAGAGACTTCAGGACTTGCAGATGTATTACCACCATAGTTCTAGTGTTGGGTCCAGTCAGCCTCCAGATGTTGGTGATGATGAGAGACGTCATCGGCGCCGCACATGTCCACGTACACATTCAGATGACTCGGACAACTGAGTTACTACCACTTTTATGTACTTTTGCAGTTGTCAGTTGTATGGTCCTACTGTTGGAGTAGACGTTCTGCATTTGTTGACTACCACTGTTATGTACTTTTGTTGTATTACCACTGTTATGTACTTTTGTTGTATTACGTTTTCCTAGTTAATAGTTGTATGTTCCTGTTGTTTGAGTATGCGTTCTGTATTTGTTGACTACCACTATTATGTACTTTCGATGTATTTTGTGTACGTTTTGATTATGTTTCTGTGTAGAGACTGCATTTGGTTATGTGGAGAGACTGTATTTCTGTGTAGAGAATGTTTTTGTGTATAGCCGGTATGTTATGTTGTTCTAGTTCCTGTAAGTGTTGTTTGAAATGTAATAACATTTGAATTTGATGTTGAACAAGGTTTCCCTCTCCTCGTGTATAAATGCAAAATTCTTAAATAGCACGCCAACATAACAAGGTTTGCAGATAACTCCATAGTCTACGCACAAACATCAAATTAAATAGACAGTAAAACAACAATAAAATCACAATACCATAAGTCTACTCAGTTCCATAGCGGGTCAACCAACTGTAGCGGAGTTTATACGCTTTGTAACCAACGAACTCCTCACCATACTCGAAAAGGTAACGAGAATCATATGTTGCTTGATTTGTTTTAAATATGTTCTCGTCTTCAACAGTTTCGATAATCTTTGTGTACCGATCACAAGCGTCTGCAAAATGACGATTAGCCATTTGGATTTCAACCGATGTTCGTGTAGTGGGCCGGGAACGATGGTTGTTGTATAGCCTCGTGATCATTGCCCATCTTTCTTCATATGTTAAACCCCCTCCACTTTGCATTAGCAACTCATCCCTCTTTTCAACCTCAATATAGGATTTAACGAGGGCCAGCAAATCCTTAGAAGAAAATTCTGAAGTTGGAGAATTCAATGTTCGAGCTCTATTACTAGGTCGTTGATTTGCTGGAGAAGGACACGGAGCTGTAACCGCTCGATGCTGAATAGCGGCAGGCACCTCTTCAACTTGTGTATCATGAACTAATCCAATTTCGTTATCGTTCACTAAGTTTCGTTCGTACTCATCAAAAATCCTTCCTATTTCTTCATCACTTATTTCTGAATCGTCCATGTAACCTGTGCATCAGTAGAACAAGTAGAGTTACTAGAAGTACAAATTTTGTTGATAATAAACGTTACTTATAAGACAACAAGAAAATAAATTTTCTCACTTTAGTCTACAACGGTGCCGCTTGAAGCTGTAGAAGGTATGAGATGGATTATCAGATATGGAGTACTTATAAGGGCAATGTACGACCAACAGTTACAATTCAACATACTAGAATACCCGTTATAGGGTTCTCGTGATATTATGGGTGATTCTGTACAATGACCGGTCACATCATTGCAGCACGAAAAATGGTGCCATCACATGAAATGTTGGCATGTACTATTAATCTTGTGATATTACGTTAGATTCCCTACAGTGACTTTTCACATCACAACAAATGTGGGCAGTTACTATTAATTTCGTATACTGTTGTCATTTAATTCGGAAGAGACTACTCAATGCAGTGAGCGAAAGATGGAGACTTTTAATGGAATCACATCTACGAATGATGGAGACGTGTCTTTAATTTTTTCTTCTCAGTGACTGGTCCAATCATGTCGTACGTGCATGTGAAAGGGTACACTCTACATACACGTGACTCGTATTAAATTCACAGTGATATTGCAGTATGTAATATTGTTGTATGACTCAGTGTCTAGTCATTTCATTGACTGTAGCAGCCTTTGGAAGCATTATTCGTAATTGTTTTGTCATGGTGGTAATTTTATGTATATGTAGGAGTTTAAAAATAGGGGTCATCCACTAGTGCTTTAACCATTTCAATTCACGAAAGAGTTACAAAAAATGGACCGTTCCCAGGTGCCTTATTTCTGCTTGCGATAGAATGAAATGCCAAACCATAATCACTGAAACAATGACAACTAGTACAACAGAAGGAAATGCCAAACCATATTCATACAAACTTCAACAACTAGTACAACTATTGAGCAATTATAACAACTATTGAGCAATTATAACAACTGAAACAATGACAACTAATACAACAGAAGGAAATGCCAAACCATAATCATACAAACTACAACAACTGAGCATACAAGCATCAAATTCAAACACGTACACCTACCATGGTCTAGGGAAAGGACCATCTCTTATCGTACCCGCCTTAGTCTTGCTCAAGCGTCTTATTTCTGCTTGCGCTTCGAGTGCATACTGACGTCCACGTTCGCAAATGGGAGGGTCAATCCACTCCTTAAAGCAACAACAATCAATGTCACCAGGATAATTTATGTGGTCGTTGAAGGCGACAACCGAAAAATCGACGACCAGCATTTGTTTCGGTCTCGTCAACAACAACGACCGACACTTGTCCACAATGGCAAATAGGGTTGTATCCAATCGTCCCTAGTAGCTCGGATACCTTCCCTTCGAGTACAATCTCTTTTCCAGATCTTTGATGAACGGAAGAGGCATCTTCGTTTGAATACGGTGAGTATCCGTATTCGTGAGTTGGGCGAAACGATTGCTGGTCTTGGACCGGACGTTGCATGGCATACGATGACGAGTGCGATTGGGCCATGGGTTTCTTGCTTGCAGATTTTTTGCCGGTATGCTTCGGTTCAGACGAAGACATTTTTCTGGTTGTCAAAAAAGAATTTGAGAAGGTGGACTGGTTGTGTGGAACAAGGAGGAGGTAGGTTGGTATATAAAGGGAGGGAATGCGACCGATTAAGTAGCCACTGTGGTGCCACGACAAAAAATATAACGGGAAACAGTTTGCCGTTATATTTTAATACAGGATATATATTTTCCTAGTGTGTAGGCCGGTCACTCTTTTTCTACAGTTTTCAGACCAGAGTGTGGTCATGTCACTCTTTTTCTAAAGTTATGAACGCATTTTCCAACGTAGCTATAGGAAACAGTGCACAGTGTACAGTATACAGCGGACAGTGTGCAGTAAATAGTGCACTGTATACAGAGCACAATCCAACGGTTGCAATTACCCGTTGTCAATTTGTTTTCACATTCCGTGTCTTTTGAAAACGGGAAGTAATTTCCTTATGCAGTGGTAACTAAATCTCCTCCTATATATAGCTAACATTGCTTAAGCAATACCCGATCCATACGGACTGGAAACTGTATCTCAAATAAGAAAAATGCCAATATCGTATCCATCTTCTTACAATTACACGGACCTTCTCTCAGGACCATCAAACCCTAATCCGTCCACACCCAGAGAACCAACAGAGTGGTATATCGAAATGGAAGAGCGACACAATGACGAGGTGCGACAATTAGAACTTGAAGCAGGAATGCATGAACTGGAAATACGACATCAGCATGACAATCGTAATCGACAATGTGAGCGTAGGTCTAACCTTGTAATTCCTCGCGTTAGAGCCACGGTAGAAGAAGGTGAGGTTCAGTCCGCAAATATCGTATGCTTTTGTGGATTCGAAGCACCGCAATTAGTGGTCCGTCATGGAAACGATGTTGGACGTCGATATTATAGTTGTCCTGTACATGGCAACGGATGCGAGTTTGGACAGTGGATAGATGACCGTTTTCCCCGTCGAGCAATTACGTATGCTTTGGAACTAGATGAAGAAATAAGAAAGCTACGAAATCAAGTAAACGACCTAAGTAATGCAAATTATCGCCTGCAACGTGGGTTAAATTAGGATTTAAATATTTTATGTTATGCGTACTATGTACTGTATCGCTACGTGTCGTATCACTTTTATCTTTTTGCTTTATTTTAGTTCAAAACCATCATTGTGGTTCGAACGAAGTATGTATCCCAAGAGCTGTGTAACGTTTAGGTTATGTAGGCTGAATTTATATATGGAACCTAGTGTTTGTCTAATCTACCGTTCATGTAATTTATCATTATTTGTAACTTATTATCACATTTTCGAGATTACGAGTTAAAAATAGGGGTCGTCCGTGGGTGCATTAACCTTTTCAATACGTGTAGGAGTTTAAAAAAAGGGTCAGCATACTTTACGTCAAACATTTTACGGAAACGGTCAAACAGTACACAGTGCAAATAGTGATACACTATACATTGATACAGTACCAGTAATTATGTTATTGAAAAAGTTGATGCATTAAATATCAAAACCATAAATTTATCACGAGTATCACCTACTTTGTGTTTCTGTTGGGAAGTTCAACATTTCTTTTTACAAATCTAGCCCTGCTTTTTGTGTAAATGCAGCAATAAATATGCACCAGGTTAATATCTCTAACAGAACAAAAATTCCATACACTTCCCATCCAATTCAATTGATTAACGATTTGTTTTGTATTGAAGCTATGGACAACTTGGAGATTGATGATGAAACAATGAATAAGTGTTATGAAGAGTTTGAACGGTCAAGGAATAGTGTACAACACAACAAGCCTATGGTGGAATTCGGTGAAGGAGCACAAGTTCATTCTAAATCAGTGAAGCCGAGAACAAAATCTTTCAACGCTCGATTGCGCGAAGTTGTAGCAAATCAAAGACCTGGTAAGCAGATCGTATACGAAGGACAAGAAATCGAGCCCCTACATCCGATCGATCCAACGCTACCTAGTGGAGCTTACCCTATTTGCTATTGCGGAGATGAATCGGTTGTTGTTGTTGCCAAAACTGAAAAAAATGCTGGACGCCGATTCTTCGGATGTCCTGCCTTCGAAGACCATAGGTATTACCCCAATGATATTCACTGTTGTAATTTTATGCAGTGGATAGACCCGCCAATGTGCCAACGTGGACTTCAATATGCACTGGATGCGCAAGCCGAAATAAGGCGGTTGAACAAGATTGTTGCGGATGCAACTAGATCTGGCTATCTCAGAAATCGTTAGGATTTAGTTTTTCTTGAATCGAAGATTTATCACTCTACTTTGAATTTGATGTTGCTATGTTCTGTTGTTCTGGTTCTTGTAAGTGTGGTTTGGAATGTATTACTGTTTCAATTTGATCGTGAACAAGATTATCGTCTTCTCATTTACAAATGCAAAATTCTTACATAACGCGCCAACATAACAAGGTTTGCAGATAACTCCATATTCTACGTAAGAACGTAATGGGTCAACCAACTGTAGCGCAATGACTGGTCAAGTCTTGCATACTTCGCATAGTGCAGTCATGTCATCTGCCAGATTCCATTTAGTGTTCCCTACAGTGTAGCTTTTGACCGTTCACACCATTGCCCATCTTCCAGCTATATATACATATGTTAATTTACTCACAACATGCAAAACTCAAACAACTTCTTCCCCATTCTTAGAGCACATCCTTTGATTCGCACTCACTGAAAATGTCTTCGTGGGCAACATCTACAGATTCCGAGGAACAAGCTTACGAAAACATGAGGCTACAAGAGCTTGAAGACGAACTTCAGTTCCTAAACCAAATGAAACCGCAAAATATACAGCCGTACGAACAAGTGAACGTTCAAACTCCACATAAACCCCAGTACCCCCTGTTCAAGTTCCTTCTCAACAAGAGGTCACTCAATCAACACAAGAAGAAGAGTTCTTTCGTGTACCACTGCATGAACATGTAGTGGATTCTTATCCAGTTCGTTGCTATTGCGGGTATGCGGTTGAAGTTGTCATTCAAGCAGAGGGCAACAATATAGGTCGGCGCGTGCAGCGATGTCCAGCCTATCCAAATGGTTGCAATTACACGGACTGGATAGACCAACCTTTGTGTCCTCGGGGAATAGCATATTGTAATGAACTCGAATGCGAGAATAGACGTGTTCGAAGTGAAAATGCCCAGTTGCGATTGAACATCCTGCGATTCCCATAAGACTAAAACGTAAAATGGGGTTTACTGAAGTTGCTAATTTTCACTTCATACTTTGACGAAGCTAGTTCGCATGTTATGTCGGCAGTTGTTGTACCTTTATAAACTATTGTATCTTTATGCTTATTGTTGTATCTTTATAAATTGTTGTATCCCCATATCCTACTCCACTGGTTGGATTTAGTGGAGATTTTAAACATATTTGGATATCACTTTATATCACATCATCTGTCCGAATTGACAACTCAACGCAGAGATATTATCCAAACCATTATAAAGGAATTTGACTACTCAACGCAGAGATATTATCCAAACCATTATTGCCTACTCAATCTGCCAACCATTAGTGCCAACCGTTCACAACACAACAACTTTCTGAATTGACTACTCAATGACAGAATCATTACTATCCCAACCTTTATGTCGGAACCATTATTGCCAACCATTAGTGCCAACCGTTCACAACACAACAACTTTCTGAATTGACTACTCAATGACAGAATCATTACTATCCCAACCTTTATGTCGGAACCATTATTGCCAAAAAATATATTTAAAATATGTTAACCATCATTGCTTATATATATCTGTCGTACGTCTACACTTAGGCAGAACACCGAAACTCAATTTATAAAAAAGCAAGCAATGGATCCAAATCTACGTCACCATTACTACCACATGAATCAAACTGAAGATTACGATCTAGAAGATGAGGAAGAGACGGAGGAGCAGCTGGAGCAACACACAATGGTTGGGTATTCCAATAATTTCGCTAAAAGCTCAATTAGCAACCATCGAGGTAGTATGCCTGGCCGGCGTGACCGGCGGTATAAGAGAGACTACAGGATTGGACATGAAAGACTAATGAGAGATTACTTCATCGACAATCCAACCTACGATATAACTTTGTTCCGCCGTCGTTATCGTATGAGTCCGACAATCTTCTCTAAAATTTATCTTAAACTTAATCAGTCAAATCCATATTTCACTTATAGACTGAACGAAGCACAAGAAATTGGCCATTCGCCCCATATCAAAATTTCAACGGCATTGAGGATGTTAAGCTATGGAACAGCTGGCGACCAAATGGATGAATATTTCAGAATTGCAGCATCAACAGCAATAGAGTGTCTGAAAGAATTCTTTAAAACAGTTGTTCAAGAGTTCGGGAACGAGTATCTACGGACACCTGGACCAAACGATATAAGCAGGATACTACGCAGGGGAGAAGCTAGAGGATTTCCAGGTATGCTTGGAAGTTTAGATTGCATGCACTGGCCTTGGAAAAACTGCCCAACGGGATGGAAAGGAATGTTCACCGGACATAAGAAAGTGCCATCAATGATCCTTGAAGCAGTAGCAACAGACGATTTATGGGTTTGGCATGCTTTTTTTGGAGTCCCAGATTCATTGAATGATATAAATGTTTTAAAACAATCATATCTTTTCACAGAGCTTGCTAACGGACTGTCAACTGATGTTTCATATAACGTTGGTAATATCGAACACAAAACTGGATACTATCTAGTGGACGGAATATACCCAAAGTGGAGAACTTTGATTCAAGGATACAGAGTACCATCAAATGACAAAGAACGTTATTTCACTGAGAAAGTAGCTAGCTACAGAAAGGACATCGAACGTACATTTGGTGTTCTACAAGCCCGGTTTCATATTTTACGCAATCCTGCTCGTTTTCATGATGCAAGAGTGCTTTCGGAAATCATGTATGCTTGTATAATAATACATAACATGATTGTGGAGTCTGAAAGAGGTGGGTATAAGAATCAAAAGTCTAATTATCCTGACATGTTTACGGGGTCAATCGCAAAACCCCATAAAGATGTAAACTCAATGGACGAGTATGTTGATATGGTTCAACATAATGAAGATCAAGCTGCACACTTCCAATTGATGACCAGTTAGTGGATCATTTGTGGGCGTATAAAGGAAGAAATAGTCGGAATCAGTAGTTGGTACTAGAACTATGTATCGGTTTGCACTCCTGCACTATGTATCAGTGTGTATGTTGGGTCAATAAATCTAGTTTCCAATCATATTGTCGATTGTATCATTGTTTCAACAACCAGTACATAAATACTAAAAACAGATCACAATCATATTACAACTCAACCCAACATATACAGCTACTACATAAACAACTACTGCATACATACTACAAATAGGACACAATCATATTACAACTAAACCCTAGCTAGTACATAAATACCCACTAGTATGTAACTACTACAAACAGTTCACAGCCATATTACAACTTAACCCAACATACATAGCTAGTCCTCAAACGAGCCACTACAGCTTCCGCCTCCGCTTCCTTTGCTTCTTCTATACTCTGCAATCTGCTCTTTTACTAGTTCTTGCTTTAAAGGGGAAAGCTTACTAAAATCACATGTAATCATTTTAACATAATTGCTCTCCCGCACCAGTGCTTCCTTCTTCTCCAGCCTTGCTTGTAACAGGGCTTGTTTCTCCGTATGTTATTGTCTGCGAAGCTCTCTATCAACACTAACTGCTTTGTGGAACTCTTTGTCACTGCGGTTTCTTTGCTTCGAAAATCGAAGTCTATGCTCTTTTGTCTCCGTAGCTGAATTCTGTACTGTTTCAATAAATCTAGAGAACTCTGCACCGCGTTGCTCCAGCTGAATTGACTTGGCTCTGCCAATAGGCCGTCCGTCACTAGTTCCAAATAAAGGGTTTCTTTCTTGCGAGCTCGGGTCACTTCATGGACTAGATTCAGAGTAGTTCATCCTTCTAGCTTTGTTCTGCTGTTCAACCATGAAGTTGCTTGGGTTCTTCCACTTAGGCAACCTAGATAGAAGCTCGAAACAGTCGTTAAATTTAAATGGAAGTCCATACTTTCGTTGGTAGGCCGTTATTGACTCTTCAATCTGTAACATAAAGTCGAAATTGTATGAGTGTATCACATTTCTAACTAATCAAGCATAGTATACTAACTTATTTTTAAAAGTAATCTACGATACTTACAACGTGATAAGGTGCAGCACCGCTTTGCTGCCTGTTCTGCAAGCCTGTCAGTATTTCCAGATAGTTCTGACATGCAGCATTCATAACTCTATAACCGCCTCTAAGTGATTCCCATGTTCTACTCCTCGTTTCCAACGAATTGTAGAAATCTGCAACTCTTTCCCAAAATTTCTGACCTTCCATATTATTCCCAACAATGCTGTCTTGTGAAATGCGTATCCATGATTTAGCAAGTGAAACGTACTGCTCGGAAGTAAACTTACATTGTTTTCTTCTTCCATCTACTGCTATTTCTTCCTCTTCAGCATGATCATCCTCAACATCTTTTATTCCGGGATCCGGCTCCGATTCAACTTCGGTTTGGTGTCGTTTACTGAAAATGCTGCTTAAAGACTTCCACTTCGTCTTTTTTTGGTTATATTCGGGACTGACAGATGCAGTGTATTCTTGACTAAATTCTTCAGAATGTGTAACATTCGCATCCTCATTCGCATCTTCGTCCTCCGGCTCCTCCGTTGAAGTTTCAACATTTTCTTCGTTACTAGGAGAGACAAACCCGTACGAAAACTGTCTTTGCAGATTTTGTGTACCTTCGCGGTCACGAACCTCGGTCTGTTGCGGAGGTAGGTGAGATTGTTGACTTTGATCGGTCTTCATCATCATTGACATATACGATGAATGATCATCGTACACGCCTGGCACGGGCGGTCGTTGGTAAAAATGTGGCGGGGCGGATGAATGGACGGGAGGAAAGTTAGGAGGAGCGAGCGGTTGGTATGATGGTCGATATGGATAATTTGAATACGGCGAGTAGCCATATTCGTGAGATGGCTACAACGATTGATGTTGTTGGACTGACCGTTGCATGGCATACGATGAAGAGGGCGGTTTGGACATGAGATTCTTGTTTCCTCATTTTTTGATGCTTCGCTTGGGTGCGGAAGAAGACATTTTTGTTGTTGAAGAAGTTGAAGAAGTTGAAGTTGAGAAGGTGGAGTGGTTGTATGGAAGAAGAAGGAGGAAGGTTGGTGTATTAGAAGGGAAAATGGGGTAGCCGTTGGAGTGTAATGGCTATGTATTATAATGGCAAAGAGAAAGCCGTTATAAGCTTATAACGTCAAACTCTTTACCGTTATAAACTTATAACGGCAAAGAGTTTGTCGTTATAAGATTATAACGGTATTCTCTTTGCCGCCATAAGCTCTAGCCTCTGTTCAGTGAACCAGCCACGAAGGAGCTCAAAACTAGCCACAAACTAGCCACAAACTAGCCACGGGTGAGTGAACAAGCCACACCTGATTGCTCCGTGGCTTGTTTAGTAACTGAACAAGCCATGGTTGGTTGTGCTCTAATGTCCTTTAAGTAATGTATATAAGAAGGGAAATAATGCTCTTAGAACTAAACAAAATTTCGCTTCACGATAGCAAGCAAGGGTAAAACCAATTAAATTCCAGTTTTGACAAGCAACAGGGAGTATATTTTTAGAATGTGTTGCAAACACTGGGAGGGGATTAATAAACATGCGATAGTCCATAAACGAGCATCTGGTGATTCCAAGTAGCAACATGTCAAAGGAGATTCCCTTCTCCCATGCCATTATACATGAAGAACCGAAATGCAACTATATGTATACCGATATAATACCCCATGCAAAATTTATATCTACATGCTTGCATCAATACAGGGGCTTGTGACAGTACAGAGGTATATAAAAACAAGCTAGTACATGTTCAGTTCATTGGACATGAATGGATATTGAAACAAACACACGTGCGCGCATATATATATATATATGCCTAAAAATAATATACATATACACATGTTTTGTACACAACATATTTCAGTCAAATTCCTAACTTAATGCGCAATTAACAAGAAAATGCAACAATTATCACAACGCACAAAACCCAAATACAACAGTCAAATACCAAATGATCAGCTAAACTATCAAACAGTGTAATAGCAACAAACAACGGAAACCTGGCTACTAAAGAAGTTAAATTTACTTAAATAACATTAACCATGAGTGGCATACTCACCTTAAATCAGTAGAAGGAGCAGGAGCTGAACGGGGAAAGGGACACTAGGGATGGTGAGCAGGGTGATAACCGGTCGAAGCTAGGTTGAAGGCTGCTATTGGAAGCGCTTATGACTGACGATGGGCCTCTGAATGGCGGCGGATTTCAGTGAAAAAGGCTTCAGCCATGAGTTGAAGACAACAGTTTTGGACCAGGAAAAAGGGTCGACTTTGATGGCGGGAAGCAGCAACTTGGATAAACCGCAGATGGTGGCGTGCGTTACTCCAATGATTAGGAGACTCTCAGGTGGAGAAGGCTCGAACGCGATTTGGGCGAAGGCTGCTGGACGTGGCGGTTTCAGTCAGTGGGGCGCAGTGGAGAACTGAAAGAAGGTGGTGATTATATCAATAGTGAGGTTGCCCTCGAAGGGCGAACTCGGCGGTGGAGGAAGGAATGATAAAGCTAAATAGGTGGTAGCCATTTTTGGATTGGGGATGAACGCAGGAGAAAGACAAATTAGTTTGATTTAGGGAAAAAGTATTTTCAATTTTGGCTGAAATAATCAAAAGAGTTTATGGGTTGTCTGGTAAACGAGGGGAAGGGTCTTTGTACGTACGGAAATTGGAAGAAATAAAAGGGACGCGTGGTGGAAAAACAAGGACACGTGTCGTGAAGGAATGTTTTAACAAGGACAAGTGTTTAAAAAAAAATCAGCACACATTAAACAAATATTTTCCCAAGGAGTATATACTATATTCTATACAACGTATACAAACACAATACTAGTATATTTAATATTTTTAAATACATATCCAAATTAGTTTTAAAAAACCAAATACAAATCTAATACTAATTATAAATACATCTCAAGTTAAATTTAAAAATCGAATTTATATTTTCTCAAATGATATATTCAATTAGTTTATAAATATTTATATTGTTTCATTTGCCAAACTAATTAGCTTCAAATATAAAAATTGAAATTCACACTTATAAAAATGAATTAAAAACTAAATTAAATAGACTAGATTTCAAAATTATAAACAAATATCAACTTCTTGAATACCAATTCCAATAAATTTCATATTTTAAAACGTTAAAAAAATCTTCGATCGTTACAGCGGCCATAGGTGGCTAGGCAATCAATGCCTTATGCATTTCGCCATAGCACTTGAAAACAATTGCATGGATCACAATCTACATCTAGTAACATTGGTTGTTACATGTCTACCACCCGTAGGCCTTAGGAAATCACTGCCCTACGAATTATGTTGTATGGATCGCAGATCAATTCCTTCATCTCGAAATTGCTTGACATCTGGAGAATCAAGTCCATCTCAGCAAAAAAATCGGCATGAGGGTCAGTTCAAGAGGAGAAACCTGAAGAGAAACTACTGGTAGATCAACTAGGTGGTGTGATATGCATGTTGAGAAAGGTCTGCATCAAGTAGAAGCGAGCCCGTAAGAGGTGGCGTTCTACTAGCTCCAAATACTTTGGAGGATGTAGTGATTTTGGAGAACCTAACGTCACATCTTGGATCGATGGATCTATGTTGGCGTGGATCTATGTAAAGTATATATGCCACAAAATGACGTTCGAGCACCAGGACGGGATGATAGGGTGAATGCACCCGCGAAGGGGTTCTATGGCTTGTAATAAATATATGTGTTTCGTCGGTTGCATCCTCGTTTTGGTCATTTATTCCGAACATGCTTTTCTTTATGCTATTAGCACGGCCACATCTCCATTCGAACAACTACGCCTTCTTGCTTGAGACACACATACTACATATAGAGGGTCAAAAGTCGTTCAGAGAGGATATTTGCTATTTATACACTTTCAAGCATTGGAGAAGACCTTCATCACTCATGTATATGGAAGCACGACTCAATAGTCGCATCAACCTTGAAGCGTATACAAGCTCGACAATTTTAATCACGACCGATTTTACATGCACTATCCACCCAGGATCGTAAGACATTGGATACTAGGATGCATGTGTTTCGAAACTCAATTGTAGTACTTCACATTAATCGAGTCGTAAACTCTAGACTAGTATGAAGCTTGAATTGTGTATACAATCCTCTGAGGTCATCAGTTCAAGAATATTTAAATAGGATTTTATCCTTAAGAGAATTAAAAGTACAGTATCGTAATGCGTAGACAATAATTTCATATTATCTCCTCTACATGCTATATTTTTTGCATGAAGGCCGTTCGATTGACCGTGGTGATGACGAGGAGATGAATGTAGAGGAAGGCAAATGAGGAGGAGGTGGAGTTGATAAGGTAGAAGGAGGAGTTTAAGGAGAGAGAGTGGGCAACGTTTCTCTGTCGTGCATTTAAACGTACTCTCAGTTGAGGATGAACTTAATGGAGATTAGAAGGGGATATTGTAGGAGAAAATATGGCCAATGAAGTAGAGCCCAAAAGAAGAGACGATGATCCCCCAAATCCGGTTCCTTCTCCAGTAACAGAGGTTAGGATTGGTAAATTTGTAAAGTCGACATCTCCTGCAACAATGACCAATACAACTATACTGACGGAGATGGGAGGAAAGTTCAAGGGCTTAGAGGATATGCCATTAGAAATGTCATCATTTGGCTTTGGTGATTTTACATTTAAAGCTTCCTTCCAAGCATGGAGTAGACTTCAGTGCCATCGTGCGCTGGGGTAGTCACTCGCTCCAGTAAGTTAAAAACTGGTCCGTTAAGGAGACACTAGGACACACACTCATAAGCATTGCACAACACAACATTTATTCATGCGCTGATTGACTGTCTCTAACGCATGTTTTTCTTTTGTGCAGGAACAATGGTTCGAGAAGGAGATAAAGATAGAGACATAGAATGAGAAAGGGAAAGAGAAATAGGTGCAGGAAGAGATACCTGAGGTTCACACCGCATAGATACTAATAGAGAAATTTTCAGTGGCGTTGAAGAGCTTGCTTCTCGGTGAAAGCGCAGATATGACTATGGAGTAACCACCTCCAAGATGATGATTATTAACCACCCTGCTCTAGATCTCGACTTATTGACATTAGTCCGGTTCCAATAAATGAGGTGATTTAAGAAGCACAGGTCAATCTACAGTGTCCTCTCTACCTACTATCAAAAGATCGGTTCTCTCTCCATTTATACCCAAGGTACAAACGAAGCTCAGTCTAGAGGAGGCTTAGATATAGTGAAAACACCACTTTAATGAGAGAAGAAAAGGGAAATGGAAAACGAGATTGAGCCTGAATGAAAGAACAAGGGAGTGAGGAAATCGCAGATTTAAAATTTGAGGCAGGAATATACTATGATAGAATGAAAGTGGAGGAGTTCGAGACTAATGGTTTGAAAAGGCAATTGAAAGAGGTCTATAAGAAGATGACTGACATAGCCGAGGCGACAGTTTAAGCTAAGGACTGGTTAAGGATGAATTAGGTGCACATTCCTTCATGCTGAATGCTATCAAGAAAGAGTGCAAACTTCTTTTAGAAGAGAACGAATAATGAAAAAGGAGCTTGAAGAGATTAGGAAGGAAAGAAAGGTTAACAATGCCAAGTTTAAGCGACACTGAAAGTAAAGGAAGAAAGCGAGGATTTGAGTAAGTTGATGATGTGAGAAATGGCTTCGATGATCAACTTAATGAACTTGGAGTTCAAGTCCATGAAGCTGATGGCAACAAAGAAAAACCCAACTCCATTATTCTAGGATTTAATGCTAAAGCCATTCGCTACTGTGATATAACATGGATAAACCAATATGAAATGGCATTCGCCTTGGCATGGGAGTGCCTCTTGGACGAGGGAGTGGTTACAAGAGATGTAGAAGAGTTAGATAAGGAAGCTTTAGTGACTGAGTATCTAAAGGGGATAAGTCGTTGATTTTATAAGAAGGACGATGCCAGTTGAGAGAGGAAGCATAAGAAAGGGATGCAGCTGCAACGGCTCTATGGAAAGGGAGGACAATCATGATTAAAAGCATTATAGTTTTTCATATTGCTGGCTCAGCAAGGCAATCGTCGAGTCAAGCATGCACTTTCCAACCCTCATTCGTTCTGCCTCCTGTTACAACTGGCCGTTCTCAATAGATTATTATCGATTTAGGGTATTACCTCGAGAGTCCCAAATTATCGTTATCGCCAATCCTAGAAGGTATAACTCCTGTAGAAAGCACAAGCATAAAGCGGAAGGTATATCCATTCTTTCTTCGATGTTCGAGAAGATGATGAAGGCTTGCGAAGAAGCTGTTTGGCTTATTACCAAGTCCCCGAGAACAAAAGAAGACTAATTATCCTTCGTATTCATGCCATAGGTACATATGGAATGCAAATTCCCTCTACTATTCCTATGATTCTGACTTTAGGACACTTTTTGCACCCATGCTTACAACGAGTTGATGAAAATGTAATTTGGGGACATAGAGTCATTAAAGGATATGGAGGAGACTTTGGATCAAAGAGATATTAACCTTAGCGAATGGGTAGCCTAAAGTAGATGCTGAAGATTTGAAAGCACCCAGAGGAGTTTAAGGCGGAGAGGAAGTAGAGAAGGTTACTTCCGATTTTATACCTATGAAAATGATTCTTCCTGAGGGTGCCACTGATCCCATTACTAAAATTGAAGATGATTCTAAAGAGTCATCTCTCCCCATAAGAAGATATTTAGGATAAAATTAAAACCAGGGCCAACCTAAGAAAAGGACAAGCTCCAGTGGTGGAAGTACTAGGAAGAAGAGTAGTAAAAAGAGCAAGTCACCAACCTTGAAGTGAAAAACCGAAGAGGAAAAGTAGTGTGACTACTCACGTAGACTTCTAGATATACGAATATGTTTTTTACATTGTTAGCCAATATTATGCGAGAACGACCCTCGATTTTGGATATACAGTAACTCTTTAATGGCTATCATAGTTTGTAAATAATTGTCTAATTTCCTTCTATTTATCTTTATGAATTTTGATTTAAGTATTTGAGCAATTTATGCACCTTTCATTAGTACGTTGCCACTTGTTGTTACAATTAAACTTAAGTTCATCATTTAGAATTCCATTCTCGATATCTCGTTTTAATTATAAACTGGAGTCGTGTAAAGTTCGATGTTATAAATCCCACTCTTGGGATCTCCTTTCGGTCATTGATCTCAAATCATATGGAATTCAAAGTTGAAATCTCCTCTTTCGGGACTTACTTCCAGTCTTTGGTCCCGAGTCGCTAGAACTTCAAGTTAGGCATCACAATTAGCCTTTTATACTCACCCTTCGTTGGTTAGGGTTAGAGCGATAGATGTCTTCGAATTATCCTTTGTATTCACCCATTGTTTCGTTCAGGTTAGAGTCATAGGCATTTTTTTATTGTCGGTTTATACTCAAATCAAAGCTTTGAGGATCATAGTTGACCAAATGAGCGGTCGTTATCACAATCAATTGGGTTGGAGTGGTTTCCCCAAGTTCGAAGACTAAGAGTTGGTGGTTGGACACTTAAATTCTAAGCGTAGTAAGTTGTTTATACTCGGTCTTATCATTTGTTCAAGTCTTAAGTTAGTTTATGGGTAATGGAATCACACCTTTGAATTTGGAACCCAGGGATGAAATCAATTGGGGAATCATGCCAAGCTCTGAGGCATCATATTCATTATTCTACCCCCGTGCATGCAAGCCGATCATATCACAACTGTCACACTACACATAAAGGAAGAACATCGAGGACATGAGGTACTAAGATCCTTTATTAAAATACTAACGAAAAGAGGGTGGCATCTGCCTTATTACGTAATTTGAAAACAAATTAATAACTAAAAACTGAAAAACATATATGCTAAATAAAGGCTAATTAAAAAAGTGACGTAAATGTTAGAGTTCGTGCTTTAGAAGCGATCTATTTGATGTGAATAATAACATTGTTGATGTTATATTTTATTTTAAATAAAAAAAATCATTATGTTATATTTACTGCGTAATATAAATATTAACATAATAGAAGTCCTTAGAATAATAATACAGAATTATATAGTTTCAAGTAAGTGACTAAATATGAGATTTTATAATAAAACAAGTATTATAATTCTTAAATGTTCGTAGTCAAATTTATTGTATATATAGGACAACAATAGAACATTGAGACAAGTATGTTGATTGACTGATGACCATATCTCATTGATCATTAATATATGTGATATTAATGTCGATACATAAATACGTATTAGAGAAAAGTGTATTAGACAGACCCAACATGAGAAAACTCTATGGTGCATGATTAGTAGTGTCATAAGTAATTCTCATAGTGACAATGATGTGATGGTCCTCTGAAATGGAATTATTATATATTTTATTCGAGGATATTTGTGTTTGATATCATCAAAAGTTACTTTTAACCGAGTAGGCAATAAAGGTGATTATCGGACACATCTCGAAACGATTAAATAATATGAATGGTCTAGATGGATTTTAACCCTATATAATAAGAAGAGATATCCATGGTCCTCTTGATTGAGTACGATTATAAAATGCATGGTCATGCTAAAATATGGATTTTTTTAATATAATCTAGTCATCAATCAAGATAAAAAGGATTAAATTATAAAGAGGATGATACTTCAACGCCTCGAGTTTAACCTTGGATATATTGGTTAAAAGGGTTAAATTACGTTAAAGCACTGGTTACAGAAAATGTTGTATCAAATCGATGATTTTACTATAACTTGGGTAACAACGATGTATTACTAGATATTGCTCATTGTTTGTAATTTAAATGTTATTTAAATTACTGCCAACGTTGTAATAACCTATGTCACACAATTAGAACGTTTTATAAAGGGGAGAACCATTCATGAGTAAAAGAAAATATCAAATGTTGACATTTTTATTCGTTTGAATTGGCATAATCATGAATTTCACTATCTCTTTTTATACTTCTCGTTTATAAAAGGGTGCTGACCCTTTTTCTTTCTCTACACATAGAAATACGAGATCAAATCAAAAGGGGAGAGAACGAAATCCATTACTTTGGCTAGTACCGATCTTTCTCTTTTCTTCGATTCTGTTTGACGACTTCGAAGCGATGTTCGTGAACACCGTAGAGGCGCCGCCATCACCAGGAGTTCTCTAATTGATTCAATTAGATCTAGATATCACACGAATTCGAGAATTCACAAATTCATAAAAGGTACACAAATGCCTGATTCTTTGCAATATCACATAAATCCGGTTTTAAGATCATTAAATTTTAAATTCACTATCGATTAGATCGTATAATCCTAAAAATGGTATTAGAGCATGGGTTTTGCATATTCAATTTGTTGGGTTGGCTCTGTATTTGATTCATTTGTACATATTCTTGTAATGGTTAATCGGTGTTTTGAACACTGTTATAAATCAGAAATGAGATGTAATATAGATTCGGTTCTAAAATAAAATAGTTTCATTATGAATAAAATTAGTTTTTGTTATCAAAATTCAATCATGAATTAATGTTTGATATTAATTCTATCATGTGTATTTAAATTGCCAGTTCTTACTTGTTAAACCTTGAAATATGGATTATATTTTTAATCTATGTGTGTGTTTTAATATAAATTTTTGGCAAACATGTTCTTTGTTAGACAGTGAATTAAAATGCTTGATTAATGAAAATAAATTTTCTTGATTCATTGATTCAGTTATCATTCCCCTGATTTTGTATTACTCCCTTGAATAAATGCAATATAACTCATAAATTAACATCTGAAATATGTATTTGATCAGTTTAGAGATACATATATAAATGTTTATTATTGTGTTGATCCATCTATATCTATTTAGTATCACCTTAAGCTATAGGGAGGAAATATATACATGAATCAGAATCTGGAAATTAGATTTAATAGGATTGTTTAATGTTTTACTATAAACTAGAAGCTATGAATTGGTGGTTAATTCTTTTGTTGATACTAGTTTTGATTATCCATAACGTTGCAAGTAGAACTGCACTACTTCATAAGTATTTGTATCAATAAGCACCTTTGATACACACACTGTATTAACACTGAAATGCAATATATATACAGCTACAGCTTATATTTCACTGGTGTGTGTGTGTGTATATATAGCAGCTAGCACATATATGTATATATATGTTTTTATATTCAATCAAATGTATTTACTTGCTATGATTTATATGCAAGTTAAACCCAAGTTTAATTTTGTTGTTTTATGAATTAATATGACTTGTTAATGTGTAGTTCAGCACATAATAGTTAAGTGCATGATTTAATGTTGATGAAGCACATCCTAAATATAAACTGGTTAAATATACCTATGATATCAAGATATTGTCTTGTTTAATGGGAATGATTCTGCTATGTTCACTTCAATGGATTTTAGAGCAAATAAGATTTCCAGTTTCTGAAACAAAGATGCATTTTCAAGTTGAATCTGAACTGTCTGAAAAATGTTATACTAAGTGTTTGTAAATATGCCTATATGTATGATTACCATGAACGAGAAACTTATGGTGTTGACGTTGATTATTACTGTAACAAGTTTTTGGGAATTAAGGACAGTATGTCATGTTTTTTTTTTACTTTTCATAGTGTTTGTGAATAAACGATTAAATCTGAACACTTTAAATGGGCTCGAAGTTTGTATTATACATAACGGGCCTGAATTTGTATACTTCTGCATGAATGGGCTAAATGCAGTTTTTTTTTTGCAAATGCTATATTGTGATACTCTAGTATGAATGATACCTTGCCCATTCATATTTGTACAAGCGATTTTATGCAACATGATTTTGTAATGTTTCAGAGACAAAGTAGGCTTGCATTTTTTTTATAACACTCAATATGTATACATGTTGTATAAATATATTTTGTTGCATATATACAGTTAAAATTACTAATGTAAAATACATGTATTTTGAAATGTATAATTGTCACTAATATAACTTTCCATCACGAGTTTTAAAGTACCTTCAGACTAATCATTTATATTAAGTCATGGTGACGTCTTCCAATAAATACACTCATCAATGCCAAAATCAATAGATGTAAGTAATGCTAAAGCATTAGTACACTATTTATTTTGGTTATATGCAATAGAGTAAAAGTGATACTCAAATCGTATAACTAGGTCAGACTTATCTAGGATGCCATAATAAGATTAAGGACTTAGGGACAAAGAGCATGAAATATTTAATATTTAAGACGAACAAAATTGTTCTGCTATCCAAGAATTATATATGATATAACTGACATAAGATGCCTACCTGAAAGATTGTGTTTTGTGGATTAGCCAAAGCTAACTAATGGCATGATTAGGTATGGATCTTGAATTACTTAAATATATGTATATATACATACATACATACATATGTATGTATAGAATTCTCATATATATTACTTTTTGATTAATGGTGGCTGCTGCCTCTAATGGGGTTCTGAACCCTAGTTCCAAAGAAGATGCTGGATGGCAAGATGTCCGAAAAAAAGAGGGAAGCAGGTGCCTGGATCTGCTAACACGACGACAGGCAATCGATTGAGACAACCAGTTGTCTCAAATAGCCAATCCCCAAAATTCGCCTAGTCCAACAATTTCGACATATGTGGATCATGCTCGTAGATTGATGCGCTAGCTGGAAATACTGTTATTGACGGAGCCGTGGAAACATTTGAAGCAACAGTGGATGATTTAGGGGAATACACGATGATGGATGATGAAGTTTTTAAGCAGGCTGGATCTATGTGGGGTAATGCAATCTATGTTTACCTAGTGGGAAAGAGACCATATTATGTTCATCTAAATGCTTATATTCGAAGAGAATGGAAGCCTACACGTAAATGAGATGTTTTTGCATGAGAAAACAGGTTTTATCTTATCAAATTTGAACATGAAGTAGACTGTAGCAAAGTTCTAGATAAAGGCCCTTGGTTTATGGATAGTAAACTAATGTTTATCAAAAAATGGGAACCTAATTTGAGGTTTGAAAGAGACATGCTAGAATCACATCCTATGTGGATTAAAATGCTTAACTTAGACTTATCCATATGGAATGTTAGAGGCATTAGTAAATTAGCTAGCCTAGTGGGAGTTTCCCTTGCTATGGATGAAAACACTAGAAATGTAAGAAGACTAAAGTATGCTCGGGTGCTAGTTGATTTGAAAGCTAGTGATGTTATCGAAAAACAAGTGCGCGCCAAGGATGGTAAAGGAAATGTGTGTGTACAAGACATTGAGCATGAATTTGTGCCTCCTATGTGTAAAAGTTGTGTGTGCTTTGGTCATACAGATGACCAGTGTGAAGTGGTAGCTAAATCAGTAAAGCATGGCAAATGAAAGACAAAGCCACAGTCAGCGAGACTTATACATAACCAAATTTACAAACCAAAATGGTGGAAGTTGCTTCCATATCGCAAACTGCAGTTGCCCAGAAAGTACCCTAGTAGATACCCATAATTTACAAATGGTCATGGATCAATGCAGCCGAATTATAGCTCAAGTGGAGGTCTAGGTGGAGTGGGCCTTTCATATGATAAGGACCAGGTGCAGAGCCAGGGTTCAGCCCGAACAAGCACAACATCACCAGGAAAGCAAGCTGCTGCATCAACTGATAAAGAAGAGGAGTTAGAGGTAAATATATCAGACAACGAGACTCCATCAAACAAGTATACTAAAGCTAATGCAAAATGCGATGCTCAATTCACGAAACAAAAGGCATAGCCACTGTGTCTAACATGCAGGAAATCCCTCCTAGGTTGTTGAGGAGTAACTCTCGATTGCCTAAATGTCTATAGTTAATTGGAACATGAGAGGTCTAAACAATGATTCTTGTAAGTTAGACCTCTATAATCTCAGAAGGAATCTATCTCCTTCTATTTTGGGCATTTTGGAAAATAATTTTAGTGATGAAAATATGAAGTATTTGATATGACCATGGGAGAGGAATGGTTGTCGATTAACAACAATGATATGGGAGAGAAAGGGAGAATTATGCTCATACGTAATAAACATGTGTGGACAGCTCAAGTAATAGATAGAGACGAGCAACAAATAACTATAAGGGCGCTCAACCATGGGTGTTTGGTGATTATTGTTACTACTATTTATGCAAGCAATCTAGCAACTCAGAGAAGTCGTTTATGGAACAAACTTAGAGATCTAAGTAAAAATGTGACTGCGCCATGGTTGGTGATGGGAGACTTCAATGTAGTACTTAAAAGTCATGAAAAAAGGAGACCATACGCTGAGGGTTTCCTAGCTTGAAGAATTCAATGAATGTGTTGTAGCGACAGGGTTGTTGGAGCCTGTCCACGAAGACCTGAAATACACATGGAGAAGCGGGGAGTGTAAGAAAATTTCATGCAAATTGGATAGAGTGTTAGTAAATGCAGACTGCATTAACATGTTTTCAGAGATTATGGTTAACATTTTTCCGAATTAAACTAGTGACCACAGTCCACTTCATATCAGTATAGCTGAGAAAAATGATGCTGCAAAAGGAAAGTCTTTTCGTTACAGTAATTCACGGCCTCAACTCCATGGGTATGATGTAGCTATTCACTTTATTGAAATAACATATGTGAATAGGACTTGCTTCTATAAACTCATTCATAGTATTAAAACAGCTAAAACAAGACTAAAGGAATGGAATCGAATACGGCCCAAAGACTAAGACAATATTACTGCATTACAGAATCAATGTGAAGAGCTCTTAACTAAATTTGACGAAGAAAACGAGGATGCTGTTTGCTGGAGAGTGTACTATAATTTGCAATGGCAATTAAAGCTGTAGAACTCAAATAAAAAGCTAAAGAAAGATGGATCACTGAAGGGGACGAATGCATTAAATTCTTTTATACTAAAATGTCCATTAGAAAGAATTTAATGTCTAACATGCAATGTTTTGAACAGGATGGGGTGCCTCGTATCAATAATCAATTGATTGAGGAAGAAGCAATTGAATACTACTCTGAGTTGTACAATGGACACACTGAGAATGAGTTACCCAGTATTAACTGCCGGAGGCTGTTGAACGCCACTGGGAACAGGAAACTCTGGCGTCTAGTCACTATTGAAGAAGTTGGAGTGCTCTGGACAGTATTTATGGGGATGCTAGCCTCGGTCGCAATGGTATGAGCTCCATGTTCTTCCGTAGACATTGGGAACACCTGAAAACATATGTCGTTAGTGCAATTCAGGAAGCATTTCGAACTGGTGGAATACTTAAAGAAATAAATCACACATTTATTTGCCTCATCCGAAAGAAAGAAACCCATCGAGAATTGAAGATTACAGGCCTATCGCGTGTTGTAACGTGGTGTATAATATTCTTTCCAAAGTAATATGCAACATAATTAATCTTATTTTGCCTGATTTCATAGCTGAGTGCCAAAGTGCATTTATTAAAGGTAGAAGTATATCAGATAACTCTTTATTGGCACATGAGTTTAAAAGTGGATTTACACAAAGAATATGACAAAATTAACCGCAAATTCATTATTCATATGCTCCAATGTATGAGATTTCCCAACACAATCACAACTCTCATAGAAGAATGCATCAATACTCCTACATTTTCTATCTTGATTAATGGCATTCCGAAGGGGCACATAAGTAGTAATAGAGGAATTAGGCAAGGCGACCCTCTCACTCCTTATCTTTTCCCAATTGCTATGGAAATTTTTACACTTTGAATGGAAATTGCATGTTTCAAAAAGGAAATTATAACTATTTATGACTTTCAGCTCCATCTCAGTCATTTTCTTTATGTTGATGATTTGGTAATATGTATTCGCTCATCTAAAGTGGCAGGCACCACTACCAATAGAATATTTGCGGAGTTGGAGAGGAATGCTGACTTAAAGGTTAATGAACTCAAAGCCAAATGCTATTTCAACAAGCTCAATAAGAAGAAAGCTGAAGTACTTGAAGTGCTAAAAATGAAAGAAGGAACTTTACCAGTCAAGTACCTTGGGGTTCCCTTATCATCTAACAAAATAACTGATGCTGAATGTGCTGAACTCATTACAAAGATAAGGGACAAACTATAGGGGTAAAGCTCAAATTTGTTATCGTTTACAGGTGGAGTAGAACTTGTACCCACAGTCATTCAATCTAAAGTGAATTTCTGGTTATAAACCTTCCAATTACCTGATGCATCTATTGAAAAAATTGAAAAAATTTGTGCGGAGTTCGTATGGAAAGGGAGTATGCATAACATCAAGTACTCAGATTTGTGCGGAACTGAAGAGGAAGGAGGGGTAGGTTTGCGCAGCCTTAGAGAAATGAGAGAAGCTTTTACAATGAATCAAGGGTGGAAAATCATTAACTCAAGTGGGTTGTGGGCTAAGTGGATGAGAAGTAGATATTAGAAGGGCAATTTCTGTCAACTACACTCTGACAACAATGCTTCATCTGCATGGATGATAATTCTTAGAATTAGAGATAAGTTGGCCAGTAACTCTATGAAAGAGATAGAGAAAGGGAAAGAGATAGACTTATGGAAGGATCCATGGATTAATGGAAGGTCAATGATTGAATTATTGGGTTGGGACACATATTCAGCCAATTGGGGCCCAAATAAAATAGCGGATGAGCTAATTCTTGACGACAATTGGAGTTGCAACAGTCTACCATATAGTGTAGACATAAAGGAACACTGTTTTACAACAGGGAAGAGGACATACGGTCGTGGAAACACAACAATGAGTTTACTACTCGAACAACATGGGATGCTATAAGGGATAAACATCAGATTAGGGAGTGGCATGACTTCATTTGGGA
Organism: Allium sativum; assembly: GCA_030737875.1. NCBI lineage: Eukaryota > Viridiplantae > Streptophyta > Magnoliopsida > Asparagales > Amaryllidaceae > Allium > Allium sativum. The sequence continues at coordinate 301,320,839 of CM060922.1, forward strand.
TAGGGCAAACTGTCCAAAGATAGCTGCTACCACTTACAAAGCTATTCTACAGAGATTGCCAACTAAAGATAGGATTTTTTAATGGGAAATGATTCAGGAAAATTTATGTGTGCTATGCAGTAAAGAAGCGGAAACACATTAACACTTGTTTTTCGAATGCGAATTTTCGAAGATGATTTGGGGGAATTGCATGAGTAAACTGAATTTCAACAACGGTTGCTACAACCTTACTACATTCATCAATTACCTAAAATTCAGCAAGCAGTTGGTAAACTACAAAGCCAAACTCTATAAGATTGTTGTCACTAACTCTGTTTGGTCGATTTGGAGGGAGAGGAACGCCATAATATTCAGGCAAACAGCACAAAACCCAAACAAAGTTAGCTACATGAATTAGGTAGACGTGAGAGATATGGCTAAAAGAATTCAATTTAGAGGATTTACTGATAGCCAGGAATCAGCAGCAGCGGCATTGCTAGCAATAGATCTGAGGGATGAAGCAGAAGGAAACCAATTCGTGGGTAGTAACTATCGGCCGACATAACCTAATCCTTAGGTTACGAAGAGAGAACCAGAAATTTTAAGGGAATAACTTTTGAAATGCTCAGTGGAAAGGTGGATTTGTTTTATGTGTGTTAGATTTGCATGTAGTCAAATGGGATTGGGGCCAGTGGTTCGGCCAATCTTGTTTTGTAAAGGCTGAATTGGCCATCATCAGATTTTGGGCTGCGAAGCCTTAAATAAGAATTTACCCATCTTTTATATATATATGTATGTATGTATGTATGTATGTATGTATGTATGTATGTATGTATATGTGTGTGTGTGTGTGTATATATATATATATATATATAGAGAGAGAGAGAGGGAGGTATGTTGATTTAAGTGGAAGCATATTTTATTTATACATTTATATTAATGTGCAATGTTTTGTATAATTTTGATTTTCAAAATTGTGTATATATATTGCAAAATTATTTATCATTATTTCGTTATTTATTATCTCCTATAGATATTAAATGTCAAGCAACACCAACAATTTGTCACTAAGGTCCGTCCTTGAAAAAGAAAAACTAAATGGAATTAATTTCTTTGATTGGCACCAAATTCGAGGATTGACCTCAAACAAGAAAGGAAGTTGTATGTACTTGATGGGAGTATTCCAGAGGCACTACCAAGTACAGAAACTCGTGTAGAGATTAATACCCATAAGAAGCATCAATATGATGCTCTTGATGTTTGCTATCTTATGCTTGCAACCATGACCCCGGGGCTTCAAAAGCAACACGAGTTAATGGATGCATATGAAATGATTAAGAACCTTAAGCAATTGTTCGAAGGTCATGCTCGAAAAGAAAGGTATGGAATAAGCAAGGCACTATATCACTGCAAAATGGAAGAAAGGGAATCCATTAGTTCACATGTGCTGAAAATGATTGTATACATCGAGTATCTTGAAAGGTTGGGGTTTCCATTAATACTTGAAGCTCAAACCAATCTTGTTTTACAATCATTGAACAAACACTATTCTCAATTCATGATGAATTATCTCATGAATGAAATTGAAAAACCCTTAACTGAGTTATTAAGCATGTTAAGAACTGCTAAAAACGATATCAAGAAAGCATAACCTGTTTCCATGATGTTGGTACAAAAAGGGGCTGCTAAAACCAAGGATAAAGGCAATAAAAAGAAACTTAAGAAGACTGTTGCCAAGACCATTTTCAAAAAGGCACTGAAGCCTAAAAGAGGGGTTCGAAAAGAGGGTGACTGTCACCACTATGGAAAGCCAGGTCATTGGAAACACAATTGTTATGCTTATTTAGAAGATCTGAAATGAAGAAGGGAAGTATGATTTCACCTGAATCAGGTATAAATGTTATAAGTGTCGATTTATCTACTTCTACATCTTGGATACTAGATACTGGATGTGGATCACATATTTGTGTTAATTTATAGGAAATGCAAAAGAGTAGAAATTTGGCAAAATGAGAAGTGGACTTACAAGTGGGAAATGGAGCAAATGTTGCTGCATTATCCATAGGAAGTTGCTTCTTATCCTTACCTACTGAATTAGTTTTAGTATTAAAAGATTGTTATTATGTGCCTTCCATTGGAATAAATATTGTTTTTGTATCTTGTTTGAGCAAGCTCGGATTTTCACTTATAATAAGAGATAGTCGGTGTTCATTTTATTTGAATGAGATATTTTATGGAAATCCCAATTAGTTAATGGTCTTTATATTCTTAACTTTGATGTGCCTATTTACAACATTAATACTAAGCGGATTAAATCTAATGATTTAAATCCAACATACCTTTGGCATTGTAGTTTGGGCCATATAAACGAGAAATGCATATTGAAACCTCATAAAGATAGGATTATGAGTTCATTTGATTTCGAATCATATAAAGAATGTGAATCTTTTTTATTAGGCAAGATGACCAGAGCTCCTTTCGCTGGACACAGTGAACGGACTAGTGATGTATTGGCCCTTATACATAGTGATGTATGTGTAATTATGTGTACATCAGCTAGAGGTAGGTTTTATTACTTCATTACATTTATTGATGATTACAGTAGATATAGTTATGTATATCTTATGAAACAGAAATCAGAATCCTTTGAAAAGTTCAAAGAATTCAAGAATGAACTTCAAAACTAACTTGGAAAGAATACAAAGACTCTTCGAATAGATTAAGGAGGAGAATATTTAAGCTAAGAATTTAATGACTATCCAAAAGAGTTTGGAATTGTATCACAACTCACTCCTCCGGGAACACTACAATGGAATGGTGTGTCCGAATGGAGAAATCACAACTTATTAGATATGGTACGATTGATGATGTCACATAGATCTTCCAATAAGTTTTTGGGGTTATGCCCTTGAAATAGCTGCTTCATACTTAAGCTTCCCACTAAAATGGATCTGAAGATACCATATAAGATATGGACTAAGAAATGTCCCATTGTGTCTTCTATGGATATTTGGAGATGTGAAGCGTTTGTTAAACGTCTTTCTTTTGATAAGATTGGACACAAATCAGATAAGTGTTATTTTGTGGGATATCCAAAAGAAACGAAAGGATATTATTTCTACAAACCTTCTGCAAATAAGTGTTTATTGTTCGAACTAGTATTTTTCTAGAAAGGGAACTAGTATGTAAAAGTACCAATGGGAATAAAGTAGAACTCGAAGAAATTCGGGAACCATTAGAAACCATTGAACCTGAAATAGAAATTGAGCAAGAACCCCAAACTGTTGTGGAAACTAAGCCTGCTCCAATTACACACGATATTCGTAGATCTGTTAGAATACGTCGTGAGCCTAATAGATATTTCGGATTTCTTATGACTAAAAATAAAGACGTAATGCTTGTAGATCAAGATGAGCCCCTTCTTACCAAGAAGCTATGAATGGACAAGAATATGAGAAATGGCTTGAAGCTATGAAATCTGAAATGGATTCCATGTACACCATCCAAGTGTGGACTTTGGTTGATCCACCCGACGGGGTAAAACCAATCGGATGTAAGTGGGTTTTCAAGAAGAAAAATGACGTGGATGGTAGAGTACAGACCTATAAAGGACGATTGGTGGAAAAAGGTTTCAAACAAGTTCAAGGAATTAACTATGATGAAACCTTCTTCCTAGTAGCAATGGTTAAGTCCATTAGAATTATGCTTGAAATTGCAGCCTTTTACGATTTCAAAATCTGGCAAATGGATGTCAAACTGCATTACTTAATGGAATCTTATAAAGGATATGTACATGACAACCTGAATGTTTTGTCGATCCTGAGGATGTTAGAAAAATATGTAAGTTGCAACGATCCATTTATGGATTAAAATAAGCATCTCGGAATTGGAATCTTCGTTTTGATGAAACAATCAAAGAGTGTGGCTTTATTAAGTATGAAGATGAACGTTGTGTACACAAGAAAATTAGTGGGAGTAACATTATATTCTTAATATTGTATCTTGGTGACATATCACTTATTGGGAATGTTGTTAATTCATTACAAGGGGTAAAGACATGGTTGGGAAAAAGTTTGTCCATGGGAAAAAGTTTGTCCATGAAATACTTGGGCGAGGCAACCTACGTCTTAGGTATCAAGATCTATATAGATAAATCAAGAAAATTGATCGGCCTAAGTCAAAGTACATACGTTGACAAAGTGATAAAAAAAAGTTTGGCATGCAAGAGGCAAAGAGAGGATACATACCCATGTCACATGGTATGACACTCTCTAAGACTCAATGTCCTATGTCACAAGATGATAAGGAACGCCTGAGATCGGTCCCTTATGCTTCGGCAATTGAATCAATCATGTATGCAATGTTATGTACTCGTCTAGATGTCTCGTACGCTTTAAGTATGACAAGTAGATTCCAATTCGATCCACGTGAAAATCATTGCGCAGCAGTCAAGAACATCCTTACGTACTTGAAAAGGACTAAAGACTCAATTTTGATATATGGAGGTGAAGAGAAATTAATGGAAAAAGGTTACACAAACAGTAGTTTCCAGACTGATAGAGATGATTATAAGTCATAGTCCGGTTATGTGTTTTTCCTAAATGTGCTGCTGTAAGATAGAAAAGTTCAAAGCAAGAAACAGTTGTGATTAGACTTTGAAGGCTGAATACATTTGCTTCTGAAGCTGCTAAAGAAGCTGTTTGGAATAAGAAGTTCATAACTAAAAATTTTGTTGTTCCATCCATGGTGACAATAGATTTTTATTGTGACAATAATGAGGCCATTTCTCAGGCTAAGGAACCTAGATCACATCATCGATCAAAACACATACTTCAGTGAATACCATCTTATCCGTGAAGTTATTGACAGAGAAGATTTATATATCTGCAAATCTCCAACAAATAACAATGTTGCAGACCCATTGACTAAAGCTTTATCGTAGAAGAATGATAATCACAATAGTTTCATGGGTAGACGATACATGAGTGATTGGCTCTAGTGCAAGTGCAAGATTGTTAGAGTTTGTTCCCTAAAGGAAATCTATTTGATGTGAATAACAACATTGTTGATGTTATATTATATTTACTGTGTAATATAAATATTAACATAATGGAAATCCTTAGAATAATAATACAGAATTATATAGTTTCAAGTAAGTGACTTGAACACGAGATTATATAATAAAATAAGTATTATAATTTTTAAATGTCCCTAGTCAAGTTTTATTGTATATATAGGACAACAATAAAACATTGAGACTAGTATGTTGATTGCCTGATGATTATATCTCATGATCATAAAATATGTGACATTAAAGTCAATACATAAATACGTATTAGAGAAAAGTGTATTGGACATTCCAAAATGAGAAAATTTCATGGAGCATGATTAATAGTGTCATAAGTAATTCTCATAGTAACAGTGATGTAATAGTCCTCTAACCTGAAATCATTATATATTTGTAACACCCCGTGATTTCGAAAAACTTTAAAGTAACGAATTAAAGAATAATTAATTCTAAATATGAGAATTAAGGGAAACGGGTTACGCCATTGCGTTCGTCTCAAAATTCTTGTTGAGAAAGAGTCCGAGTTTGCGTGAATTGAACTTCATATGAAGAACTTATGGCCTTCGAAAGTTTCAGAAATTCAAAATTTAGATTCAAACACAGAAGAGGGTAGGGCAGGAAAGATTCCTGCCTAGGCTAGGTCGACTAGGAGGTCGACCCTAGTGTCGACCTACCCTACAGGTCGACCTAGGGGTCGACCTACCCCCCTCCCCCTGGGTAGATCTTAAAGGATGACGATTTCTGACTGCCTGCTGAGTCATTAGGGCTGAGGTGTTATCCTATCTTGACTAGATGGCCTTGATTATTTCTAGGGTTAATCTAACGGCTCTAAATTAATTAAAACTCTATAAAAACAACCTAACTCTTAACCCTAAATCACAAAAATTCATACCAAAAGCCACCATGCCGTCAATGGTGAACCTAGAATAGCCGTCATCTCTTTCAACTCAAAGGCAAGATTGAAGCGACGTCAAAATTAAATCTAATCTAATTCAACTAAGAAAATTCAAAGATCTACATCAATGGAGAGCAATTCAATTTCAGAACACAGATCCCAGAACTCAAGAACTCCTTTTAGTTTATAAGTGTAGTTATCTTTCAGATGCGAATGAATTAAAGACATGGTTTGTAATGAATTGAAAAATAGAATTGTATCAAGTTGTATGTGATGCTGATTTATGTTTATTCATGTCCATTCTATCGTATATGCCTATGAATTATTGTGGTCTATCATGTTATGCCGAAATTAGTGAATAAACCTACGATGTTATGAAATTATCATATGTAAGTTTGGTGATATTATACAAGTTTTAGGCTAAGTCATATAGTTTATGCCTAATTGTTTAGATCCATTATGCATACATGTTTAGATCTACGACCTTGTGATGGCATCTATATGTTGTATGTTAATTTAGAAATTATGCCATGTTTATGCAAGTTAAGTGATGCTATCATGTTATGAATACATGCAAGTTTATAGGTTAAAAACATGACTATGTAAACCTATATGTTTAGATCTACAACTTTACATGTTGGAACCACATGCCTTTATGTTAGATTAATACTAGCATGATTCAACCTATGCAAGTTCACCAGTACATGTCTAATTAGATTTTGGTAGTTCTATGTAATACTATTATTTTATGATTCATGTTGCATAGATCTAGTTTGCAAGTTCATAATTAAAAGTATATTATGCCAAGTTCATGTGACAAATTTGTAGTTAGATCCATATTTTTGTATGATGTTGGAATGTTGCAAATTCCTCTTTTTCCCCTTTTAGTTTATTGGTTAGGCTAAAATGTCGAGCCTAACATCTTCTAAAATTTTGCGAACGTACAACGGTTGTAATGTTGGGGAAAACTTGAAATTATACATAATTAACATATTTGGCTCATAACCATATAAATGGTATAGCATCGAAATGGTATTATTTACTTACCAAAAATTATGAATTTGATTTAAAAGGAAAGTGGGCCATAAGAATAAATTGCTGACAAATTTACATATAAGTATAAAAGGATAAATATAAATTTAGAAAATACGAATATGCCTAACCCAAGATTAGATTGAGTTGTGGTGTAAAACTGCCCGGAACCGATCGACACATCCAGTGACGACAACAATACCTGTCTAATGTGGGTGGTTAGTGCATTGAGCCCAAAAAGGACCCGAGGTTAGACTGAGTTGTGGTGTAAAACTGCCCGGAACTGACGGCACATCCAGTGACCACAACAATGCCTGTCTGATGTGAGTGGTTGGTGCTCTAATAAAGCTAAGTCAAGAGTAGTAGGGTTAAGTCAATTAAGGAAACACTTAACCAATCCAACATGTTAGCTAAATCGATGGGCGGGGTTAAGGTAAATTTGGACACTTAACCAATTTAACATGTTGACTGGAAAAACCCTAGAAACGGGGACCCATTTCAGCAGTATCCCACGTAGATGTATCTTGGGACCCTGAACTAGGCAGGGTGGGGCACGATTATTGGGCTGATTATAAGCGGTCAAAAACATCGGGGGTGGTGGATCAGTGTAAGTTCCAGCGGAGTATCGAGCTTGCACGTACTCCGGAGTGGAAAAAGCAGGCACTGGGCATAGTAGTCATACACTATGCATCTTGAATCGTGTCGGGTTGCCACCATAGGATTTGATACACCCCGCGGTGGGACCAATGCAGGTATCTACTGTCAAGCGAGGGCCGAAGGACACACGTGATAAATGCATGCGAGTAGGAACCAATCGATATAAGGGAATCATTTCACCATGAACACGTGGTTCTAGTTGGACAAGTATAAGTAGGTGCAGAGAATTAAACATGGGCGCGATGTATATTTGGTTTATCCTGCCTTATATAACTTTTTGTTAGTTGATGTTCTGGTACTATCCTATTTTCAGTTTATTCCTATCATGACCATTTGCTTTATTCACACACTGAAAAGTCACTAGACTTACTCAAACTTATGTATGACCCATTTTTCTTTCGTCTTCTTTTTCTTCCATTCCCCCCCCCCCTCAGGTAGCCAGGGAGGAATAACTCAGCTTAATTTGGTTCGTCCATCTTTCCAAGGTTGAAGACTCTGTGATGTACGGCTTGGAATCTCTTATCTTTGGCTACAGCTTCGGACACACTAGACTTGTGGATTTGTGCAGTTTTATTTATGTTATATGCTTATTTATGTTTTAAGAAAGACAGAGATTATGATGAAATGTTTTGGAAGTTATGTTGAGACAATTTACTGTAATGATTTTGTATTGAACCACATAAGAAATAAATGTTTGTTTTCCGCTACTTATATTTCTGTCTTGTAATTTTCTGTGTCTTCTACCTATAATGCTCCATTGAAGTTAAGGCATTCCCTTTGTGAGTGACCTTAATGGAGGTGGGGTGTTTCACTTGGTATCAGAGCATAGGTTTACTAGATTAGATAAAAGTTTTTGAAAACTATTTTCAAAAAGAAGCATTTTTCAAGAAAAAGTGTTATTTTACTTTAAAAGGCATAATCCCCCAAAGCCATATGCACTATCTTTCTATCCTTTGTCTTGAATCATTCCTTTTTCGTTTCAGCATGTCTGGGAATCTTAACTTTCCAGAGGGCGTACCGATACCCGGCTGGTTCAGGAGGTACCTAAAGGCTAAGGCCAACGACACAAGCCAGCAGACATTCCTCCTCCCCTAGCTGCAGCGGTTCCTCCTCCTCCTCCTCGAGCGAATGCTTTCTCAAAAATATGTAGGGACTTTCGAGCCATGGGTGGAAAGAACTTCAATGGAAATGAATCCTTCGTGGAAGCAAGAAACTGGCTAGAAGAAATCAAGGATTTGTTCGAGATCTTTGAAGTGGATGATAGGCAAAAGATACAGTTGGCGGTATGATTGCTCAAAAATGAAGCTTCCTATTGGTGGGATGTCACTAATGCTGAAAGACTAATTGAAACTTTGATGGATTTTTGGATGAGGTTTGAAATGAAATTCCTCTCACAAGCTGAACGAAGCCTATAGCTAGAGAAGTTCTTAGCTCTCAGACAGGGAAGTATGTCGGTCAAGGAATACGTTAACCAATTTAATCAGCTGGCTAGGTTCGGATTGGAGTTAGTAAACACTCCACGTAAGAAGGCTCTCCGCTTCGTTAATGGATTGAATGATCCACTGCACAGCGTAGCTATGTCCTATATACATATGGGTGCAACCTATAAAAGACTGGTGGACATGGCACTGTTACAAGAAGAAGATAAGGTTGGCAAGAAGGAGACAAAAGTGGAAGCATCTCAAGATAAGAAAGGGGAAGGATCACAGAGTAAGAGGACAGATTCCAATAAAGGCGGGAAAAACAACAAAACCCATGACAAGAGGATGTGTAATTTTTGTGGCATTCCTGGACATCTGGTTAAGGACTGTAGGAAGAAGAAAAGAAAGATGGGTGGTTGTTTCCATTGCGGCGAGGCAGGACACATGGCTAGGGACTGCCCAAGAAAGCAAGGGCAAGGGCAGAGAGTTAGATCTACTTCTGGAGGACAGGTCCACGCTCTCATGGCGCCTCCACAATAACAAGTTAGAAATGTTTCTATTGAGAGTTTAGTTTATCTTTTTGATCATCCTGTTCGTACAGTCTTTGATTTTGGCGCATCGCACTCTTTTATATCTACTGCTTTATTTGAATCTCTGCACCTAGACACCAGTTTAGTAGAGGATCCCTTGATTTTTTCAAATCCAATTGGGGGCTCAACTTATTTGTCAATGATTTGTTTGGATTTGGAAATTTCTATATTAATTGTGGGATTTAGATGCAATGCTTATGTTTTGGGCTTCACGGGCTATGGGTTAATTCTAGGCATGGACTGGCTATCCAGTAATGGTGCCATCCTCGACTGTGAAAAGAGAGTGGTTAGACTCATGACTCGCCTTGGTGACACTCTCGAAATTTCTTGTAATCCCATGAACTCTGTTATGCTTAGTTATCTAGAATCTCTGTATGCGTCTATTGAGAATTTGCAGTTTAGGTAGTCCGTGAATACCCGGATGTCTTTGAAGAGGTTAAAGGGTAACCTTCGAAGCGGGAGATAGACTTTTACATATACCTCGTTGATAACACAAAACCCGTCGCTCTACCCGTTAGACACATGGCTCTAAGGGAGAGGAAAGAACTCAGCAAGCAAGTCAAAGAGCTGCTTGAGAAGGGGTTTATAAGGCGGAGTATTTCTGAATGGGGTGCTCCAGTAGTGTTTGCAACTAAAGCGGATGGTTCGCTTCGCCTATGCGTCGATTATAGGGAGCTAAACAAGCTGACCAAGAAGAATAGGCACCCACTCCCAAGAATAGACTACTTGTTCGATCAGCTAGTAGGTGCATCTATTTTCTCCCAACTAGATTTAGCTACCGGATTTCATCAGCTGAGAGTGGCTGAAGATAGCATTGACAAGAACGCATTCAGAACTCCGGATGGTTTCTTCGAGTAGCTTGTCATGCCTTTTGGCCTGACAAACGCACCCGCTTACTTCGTCGATTTGATGAGCAGGGTGTTTAGGGAGTTCCTCAATAAGTTTGTAGTGGTCTTTGTAGATGACATTTTGATTTTCTCGAAGAGTGAGGAAGAGCATGCTCAGCATCTAAAGGAAGTCATGGACACTCTTCGTACACACTAGTTAAAAGCCAAATTCTCCAAATGCCACTTCTGGAGGGAAGAAGTAAGGTTTCTTGGACATGTGGTGTCCAAAGAGGGATTAGTTGTGGACCCCGCAAAGGTAGTTGCGGTGCAAGATTGAAAGGTCCCACGGAATGCAACCGAAGTCCGATGCTTCCTCGGGCGAGCGGGCTTTTACCGAAAGTTCATTAAAGATTTTGCGAAAACATCAGCTCCACTTAAAAAGTTGACGAAGAAGAACTTAACTTTCACTTGGGATTTGGATTGCGATATTCTTTTCCAACGCTTAAAAAGAGCTCTAATGACAGCCCCAGTTCTGACATTGCCGGATGGGAGCAAGATGTTTACCGTATACACGGATGCTTATGGTACGGGATTAGGAGCTGTCTTGGTGCAAGAAGGGAAGGTAGTAGCTTATGGAGGCCGAAAACTAAAAACACATAAGAAAAACTACCCAACCCACGACCTAGAGTTGGCGCCATCGTCTTTGCGCTTAAGTCTTAGCACCATTATCTCCTAGGTGAGAATTTTGAATTATATACTGACCATAAATCATTGAAGTACATTTTCTCGCAGAAAATCTTAACTTAAGGCAACAGAGGTGGATGGAATTCTTAGCATCCTACGATTTCAAGATTTCTTATACCCCTGGCAAGGGCAATGTAGTGGCAGATGCCTTAAGTAGAAAGAAGCCGACCTTAAGCCCTCTCTTCGTTGAAAGGAAGAGCTTGGAGTACATAGCCAACTTCGATTTTAGACCCTCTGTCAATCATGTAACTGGTTTGTTAGCATCGCTAGAGATGCTGCCTACTCTTTTGGACTCAATAGGGACCACACAACGTAAAGACCCTCAGCTAGTTGAAGTGATAGATAAGCTGAGTAGGGGTGAGACTTCTAGTCACCTCAATAGATACTCCATCAATGATAAAGTTTGGTTGAGGAAGGATGGAAGGCTATGCGTCCCACAAGCAAGGGATTTGGTGAAGAAAGTTCTTGAAGAAGCACACCATTCCAAGTTGACCATACACCCCGGTGGAGAAAAAAAGTACAAAGACATCAAAAGGATTTTCTTTTGGGATGGCATGAAGAGGGATGTAGCTGAATTCGTCTCGAAGTGCTTAGTATGCCAACAAGTCAAGGCGAAACAGAAGAAGCTTGGTGGTTTGCTTCATCCTCTAGAGGTCCCGTAGTGGAAATGGGATAGCATCTCAATGGACTTTATTGATGGGCTGCCTAGGTCAAGAAGAGGCAATACCAGTATTTGGGTAATAGTGGATAGGCTCACAAAAAGCACTCACTTCATACCCGTTAAGAGTAGAAGGACTGCCTCATCTCTAGCATCCATATATCTTAAAGAGATAGTCTGACTCCATGGGATACCCTCTAGCATTGTTAGCGACCGAGATCCTATCTTTACGAGTGAGAATTGGAAGAGCTTGCAAGAGGCTGTAGGCACACAGTTATGCTTAAGCACGGCCTATCACCCCCAAACCAATGGTCAGACAGAGAGAGTGAATAGAGTATTAGAAGACCTCTTGAGATTATGCATTCTTGACTTCGGAGGAACATGGGAGGATCATCTTCCTTTGGTGGAGTTTGCTTACAACAATAGTTACCAAGCCACCATAGGTATGACACCCCTCGAAGCTTTATATGGAAGACCGTGCAGATCATCAACTTGTTGGTGGGAGTCTATAGATAAGCTCATATTTGGACCAGATATGATTAGAGAAACATCAGAGAAGGTGGACTTGATACGGAAAAGAATGAAGATTGCCCAAGATAGACAAAAGTCCTACGCAGATAAGAGAAGGACCGACCTTGAGTTTGAGGTTGGGGACAGAGTTTTCCTTAAAGTATCTCCTTTGAGGAACGTCATTCGCTTCGGATCTGCAGAAAAGTTAGCACCAAGATTTGTAGGGTCGTTTCCTATCATTGAAAGGATTGGGAAGATGGCTTACAGAGTAGAGCTGCCCGGAAGATTGGCTGGAGTTCATAATGTCTTTCACGTTTCTCACTTACGAAAGTGCTTACATGAGTCCACGGAAGTGGTGGAACCAAGCATATTGGAGGACGTAGAAGTAGAACGAGAGGTGACTATGAGAAGAGTTCCAACACGTATCTTGGGTATAGAAGTCAAGAAGCTACGCAACCACGAAGTCAAACTTGTAAAGTTCAATGGAGTGACGCTGAGGAAGACACGATTTGGGAGACTGAGCCCAAAATACGCGCAACCAACCCTTTTCTTTTTGAGGGTACATCTTTGATCTCTTTTTCTTTAAGTTTGTTCATACTCGTATCTATCTTTTAAGTAATTTCCTCAGTGTCGTTCTCGATCCTTAGGTAGAAACCAATGGATGTAAACATGTATTTGAAACATGTTATGATTGATGGTTGCAAGTGGTTACAAGTGATTGCTAGTGGTTACTCTGGATGCATATACACACACTTCAGGAATTAGATCGGCTCAGTCACTTTCATACTGCATATGCATATATGTACTTACATATGATTGAAACCTGGTGTGTTATCATATAGATGTTGCATTTGTATGAATGATTGTGCACTCATGTAGAAAATATGATTAGGGAAGATTGCATACATTATGGACGCATGACACCGACATGACTTGCATTAAGGAGGTCAACTGAATAAGTAGACCGCCTAATTTTGCATTAGATAAGGACATATACACACACTATGCATATGATCTTGAAGCATTAGAAGTCTCTTAAGGACAATGGACACCTGTGTTTGATGGTTGAGTAGATGGATAATTGGATGGTAGGATATACGTTCTTCTCGACTTAAAGATTTCGGGGACAAAAATACTTTAAGGAGGGGAGAATGTAACACCCCATGATTTCAATAAACCTTAAAGTAATGAATTAAAGAATAGTTAATTTTAAATATGAGAATTAAGGGAAACGGGTTACGCCATTGCGTTTGTCTTGGAATTCTAGTTGAGATAGAGTCCGAGTTTGTGTGAATTGAACTTCGTATGAAGAAGTTATGGCCTTCGGAAGTTTCAGAAATTCAAAATTCAGATTCAAACACAGAAGAGGGCAGGGCAGGAAACATTCCTTCCCAGGCCAGGACAACCAGGAGGTCGACCCTAATGTCGACCTACCTTACAGGTCGACCTGGGGGTCGACCTACCCCCCTCCGCCCTGGGTAGATATGAAAGGATGATGATTTCTGACTTCCTGCTAAGTCATTAGGGCTGAGGTGTTATCCTATCTTGACTGGATGGCCTTGATTATTTTTACGGTTAATCTGACGGATCTAAATTAATTAAAACTCTATAAAAACAACCTAACTATTAACCTTAAATCACAAATATTCATACCAAGAGCCGCCATGCCGTCAATGGTGAGCCTAGAATAGCCGTCATCTCTTTCAACTCAAAGGCAATATTGAAGCGATGTCAAAATTAAATCTAACCTAATTCAACTAAGAAAATTCAATGATCTACATCAATGGCGAGTAATTCAATTTCAGAATACATATCCCAGAACTCAAGAACTCCTTTTAGTTTATAAGTGTAGTTATCTTTCAAATGCGAATGAATTAAAGACATGTTTGTAATGAATTGAAAAATAGAACTGTATCAAGTTGTATGTGATGCTGATTTATGTTTATTCATGTCCATTCTATCGTATATGCCTATGAATTATTGTGGTCTATCATGTTATGTTGAAATTGGTGAATAAACCTATGATGTTATGAAATTATCATATGTAAGTTTGGTGATATTATACAAGTTTTAGGCTAAGTCATATAGTTTATGCCTAATTGTTTAGATCCATTATGCATACATGTTTAGATCTACAACCTTGTGATGACATCTATATGTTGTATGTTAATTTAGAAATTATGCCATGTGTATGCAAGTTAAGTGATGCTATCATGTTATGAATACATGCAAGTTTATAGGTTAAAAACATGACTATGTAAACCTATATGTTTAGATCTACAACTTTACATGTTGGAACCACATGCCTTTATGTTAGATTAATATTAGCATGATTCAACCTATGCAAGTTCACCAGTACATGTCTAATTAGATTTTGGTAGTTCTATGTAATACTATTATTTTATGATTCATGTTGCATAGATCTAGTTTGCAAGTTCATAATTAAAAGTATATTATGCCAAGTTCATGTGACACATCTGTAGTTAGATCCATATTTTTGTATGATGTTGGAATGTTGCAAATTCCTCTTTTTCCCCTTTTAGTTTATTAGTTAGGCTAAAATGTCGAGCCTAACATCTTCTGAAATTTTGCGAACGTACAACGGTTGTAACGTTGGGGAAAACTTGAAATTATACATAATTAACATATTTGGCTCATAACCATATAAAGGTTATAGCATCGAAATGGTATTATTTACTTACCAAAAATTATGAATTTGATTTAAAAGGAAAGTGGGCCATAATAATAAATTGCTGACAAATTTACATATAAGTATAAAAGGATAAATATAAATTTAGAAAAGACGAATATGCCTAACCCAAGATTAGATTGAGTTGTGGTGTAAAACTACCCGGAACTGACCGACACATCCAGTGAGCACAACAATACCTGTCTAATGTGGGTGGTTTGTGCATTGAGCTCAAAAAGGACCCGAGGTTAAACTGAGTTGTGGTGTAAAACTGCCCGAAACCGACCGGCACATCCAGTGACCACAACAATACCTGTCTAATGTGAGTGGTTGGTGCTCTAATAAAGCTAAGTCAAGAGTAGTAGGATTAAGTCAATTAAGGAGACACTTAACCAATCCAACATGTTAGCTAAACTGATGGGTGGTGTTAAGGTAAATTTGGACACTTAACCAATTTAACATGTTGACTGGAAAAATCCTAGCAACAGGGACCCATTTCAGCAGTAACCAACGTAGATGTATCATGGGACCTTGAACTAGGAAGGGTGGGGCACGATTACTGGGCTGATTATAAGCGGTCAAAAACATCGGTGGTGGTGGATCAGTGTAGGTTCCGATGGAGTATCGGGCGTGCACGTACTCCGGAGTGGAAAAAGCAGGCACTGGGCATTAGTAGTCATACACTGTGCATCTTGAATCGTGTCGGGTTGCCACCATAGGATTTGATACACCCCATCGTGGGACCAGCGCAGGTATCTACTGTCAAGTGGGGGCCGAAGGACACGCGTGATAAATGCATGTGAGTAGGAGCCGACTGATATAAGGGAATCATTTCACCATGAACATGTGGTGCTAGTTGGACAAGTATAAGTAGGCGCCGAGAATTAAACATGGGTGCGATGTATATTTGGTTTATCCTGTCTTATATAACTTTTTGTTAGTTGATGTTCTGGTACTGTCCTATTTTCAATTTATTCCTATCATGACCCTTTGCTTTATTCACACACTGAAAAGTCGCTAGACTTACTCAGACTTATATCTGACCCATTTTTCTTTCGTCCTCTGTTAGATCGAATATTGGCTCTAACACCCAAATTAACGATAATTGTAGTAAAATGAAATCGAAAATAAGATAGAGATGCAAGATTTATAGTGATTCAGCGTTAAAGAGCCTATGTCAACTTTATATCACTTGGATTAATGATATGAATGCAATTACAACAAGATTCTCACTCAATCAATACATACATTCACTCGATAATCTTTAAAAAATGCTCTAAGTAATGATTTGAATGGGATTAAGGTACTGAAATTCAGTTTTTTAAGAATATTTGAGTTCTGAGAATGCCCAAAAAAAGATCCTTCCAAATGCCTCTTGGTGGTGTATTTAAAGGTGAAAAATCCTCTTGGAATCGGATCGGTTCGGATCCACGTGGCATCCATCCCATCACTTTCGGGTTCAGATGGATTCTGGTGATGACAGCACATCTAGTTAGTGGAAAACATGGGTAGAACATGTATACAACCGCCCCGAATATCAAGGGAACGTGGGAGAAAGTGTTGTTGCAGTTCTGGATTCTGATCGGATAGGCTGGTAAAAAAGGGGGTCGAATCGGCCTTGTCTTTTCCGATCTGGTCCGGCATGCATCCTATCTTTCCTTGCTTTGTGTTGGTTTGCTTCTACCCAGAGAATTCCGTTCCGATCCAATTATCTGGCAGGGTGCTCTTCATTGTTTGAGTCTTTAACTTTGTGTAGCCTAGTTCACAAACTAGGCTAAAATTTTGCCCCCTCAAATGGATGCTTCTATTGAAGATGGAGCGTGCTTTAACATTGCCTGTTCATTGATATCTGAATTTGAATCGTTGGATAGTCATCTCCGTTCGTTTGTAGGGATGTATTGTTTCGTAAAGTCGTGTCTTCTGTAACCTATAAATGCACAAAAAGGTTCACAAATTTTCTCCTTCCTTTTTGACAAGCTTTAGGATCTTTGACTGATGTCCAGTGACTCTTCCAGGTAAGATTTTTCTTTATTTTTCTTCGAATTCAATTTGCATGCCAAGTTAATGTGTACAATTCCCTTCGGGTT
Source organism: Allium sativum (assembly GCA_030737875.1). Lineage (NCBI taxonomy): Eukaryota > Viridiplantae > Streptophyta > Magnoliopsida > Asparagales > Amaryllidaceae > Allium > Allium sativum. The sequence continues at coordinate 301,337,996 of CM060922.1, forward strand.
CTAACTCCGACCCGAACGACTTCCCTTTTCACCTTGCTTAACATTGGATTAACAAGCCAGAATGTATTCGTGGGCTTACACTCCGGTCCGAACGGGGTGAAAGATGGGGAATACAAAATGCCATGTTAGATCTATATAAACTTGTTACCTCTTCTCCTTCTTTCTTTCTCCTTTTTATTCTTGCCATCCTTTTAGTTTTGCACAAAAAAAAAACCCTAACTCTAAAAATCCCCAGAATTCTCGTTTTAATCATCGAATTAAACACATAGGTAGGTTTATAATCCTGATTTACTTCGTAATAGTTGTTTTTAGTTAGGATTTGTGGTCAATTTGAACAATTTGGGCATGGTGTGTGCTTAACTCTGACGCCGTGACCTCCTCCCCCTTCCGCCATCGTCGTTAATGGCGTCATCGCCATCTCGAGGCAGTATTGGAGGGAATTAGCAGCTATTGTTGAATGTTTCAACACACAAGTGCTTGGCTTCAATTGGGGTTTTTGACACGAAGTTGGGTTCTGTGTTAGTTGAGTGGGCTAGAAGATGAAGAAGAAGCAGAGGAGAGGAGGAACTGGGTTCAGTTCGGGTGGAGAAAGGTTAGAGTGAAGGGAAGGGGAAGAGGTTCCTATGACCGGATCGGGTCGGAGTAAGAAACAAAGAGGAAGAGAGGCGTGGATACTCAAGTCAATCCAGACCGCTCCGAATGCCTACCTCCGAACCGATCCGGTTTTGCTGGTTGGTTGTGGACGTTTGCTTCAGACCAAAATATGGCTCCCCTCTGATCTGATTTCAACACTTACATCCAAACCGAACCGAAGTAGTTCTACTTAATGCATAAGAATTTGTTCAATTGGCCAAATCAATACTTGACACAACCTTCAACTTAAAGAACAGTTAGGATAGCGCCTTACGAACATAAATGAACATCAAGAACTATTCTGAACATTACTACTTTATCGAACCTTTGCATCACACTCTCATGTGTTTACTTTGCATCCTATGCACACATAGCACACACTATAGTTCACACACATGCACGGGGGGATACAGGCTATCTTACTCTAACTTATGTTATTGCTTCTTCAGTAGTTTAGCGATCATGGCAGAGAGACGTTCATCTAGGTTAGCAGACAAGAGAGAAGTTGCGGAAACTTCCGAGAAATTTACTCTTGATGACATATCCTCTCCCTCAGACCCTGAATGGGACGATGAGGGCCCAGATTATGAAGTAGAAGCACACAATAGTGAAATACCTTCTGATAGTGAAGTTTCTCTTGGCGATGAAGAGGAAGGAGGGATAGGAGATAATCATGCTCCTGATGAGTTTGAGTCTGCCATTACATTGGAGTTACCCACAGATTCTGTTGAATCAACGATTGATGACGACAGACTTGTTTGAATATGTCTAAAGCATGGAATACTGAAAAGAGATACCCTGGTGCCATCGAAAACAGATCGCCCCCACAATCCTCCGGAAGGATTTATGGCAGTTACCTGATTGATGTGTATGGTTGGGGCTACTCCACCGTTTCCGCCTTTTGTTGTCGACTTTCTGAGACAGATGTGAATTGCCCCCATGCAATTACATCCCAACTCTTATGCTTATTTATACACCTTATATAGAGCATACAAAGAGGTTTTAGGTACAGAGCCTACCTTCGATGACGTCCACTTTTTTTTTATAATTTCAAGCATCGGACTTAAGAGACTCCTTCCTTCTCATCTTTTGAATCAGTCCCAAAAAGGAAAATTATTACAGCTCCATTTAACAGCAAGGCTGGCGATTCTAAGCTCGAATGGTTTTATATCAGGCAGCAGCAGGGTGCGCCAGGAGATGGACCAAATCAAGTAAAGCACCGATTTTCTAGATCTCAATTTTAAATGCTCATGCCAACAACTTAACTTGTTTTCTTTTTTATTTGTAGTTGATAACCCAAAGCAAATATCGGATCAATTGTACTTTGATCGTTTGCATCAGCTTCTCAATGGCGATCAAAAGTTCCTAACCGTCGACGAAGTTCTTAAGGATGAGTATCTCCATCATCACGGGTTACTATCTATTACCCGTAGTATAAGTCATGGGACGGGTCCATATGTATACATACCTCCGATAGACATTATTCCTGAGACGGGTGAGGGCTCGAAGGATCCGACAATACCTCTTCGGACTTCGCCTTCTCCATCTTCAACTCAGGACGATGAGTTAGCCAACATAGCTGAAAAACATGGAGAAGGATATACCGTCCCTGACGATGCTATTTCTCCTGAGAAGTCAACATCCCCAAAAGAGCTGCCAAAAGATGCTTCCCAAGGAGATGCTCCTACTACCGATGATTCCACATTTAAGGGTTTAGGAAATCTCCCCCGCCTGAAACCATCTATACTTCAGAGGACTTTGGCACAAATCCTTTAACTTTCACTTCTTCAGAGGAGACTACTCCTGTGAAGGCCAAAGAGCCCGTCGTGCTAGTCTGGTTTCAGACTCGGGTTTATTGGAGGGAACACCACTTAGGATGCACAAGACACATTAGCACCGCACGTCACAGCACTCATGTCTTATGTGTATATTGACTCTGAATTTCACTTATATTGGTGTGCAGGTACAATGTCTCTCCCTTACTGTGATGTCAGAAAAATGCGTCGTAGCATGTCTAGACTTCCTCTTGATATTGAGCACGATCGCCGTGAGAGTTTGAGAAGAGATGACAGAAGACCTCACGATTCTCATCGACCACACACCTCACGCTCTCGTTCCCCTATCCAGTCGGATCCAGACAGTTATAAGGGCTACCAGAGCCGTCAAGAAGAAGACACGTTGCAATTTAAAGATCGATCTTCTCCTCAAGACAAACACAGTCGGGAAAAAGGTCCACCGAAACATAGCGATTCGCGAGACAAACACAAAGTTTCTGAGAAGCAATTTGGAAAAGGTGATGCAGCCGTCGTCCCGGCTAAGGGAAAACACGTTGAACTAACATACTGCAAGCCTCCACCACTGGGTGCTGATTCCAAAATTAACCTGGCATATCTAGATAAGCAGTTCCCAGATCACTACTTTGAGAATCTAACTTTCTTACCCGCACTTGAGCCTATTTCTTCAAAATGGGCAGATGAGGCTAAAGCAAAGATTGACGCAGTTGAGAAGCAATACTCAGAGACGTACAAATACTCACGTAGTCTCTACAGAATCATTCGGGTTTTAATTACAGACGTTGATTAAATGAAAAAGGCTGCGGATTCGGATGAGAATGCCTTGAAAAATTTGGAGAAAGATCTGGAAGACACACAGGCTCAACTCGTCATCGCTCAACGAGATGCCAACAACTTCAAACAACAATTTGAGGAATTACAGAAGCGTTATCTTGATTTGCTAGAATCTCATAGTCAAGTGCGTTTGGAGTTGAAGAAACAAGCGGAAGACGCTAGGCCAGACAGTGTCAAAATGCAACTGGCTTACAATACTCTTGAGCAAGAAAAAGCCGAGTTAGCAATAAAAAATGCTGAACTGGAGAAATGAAATGCTGACTTGGAGTCCAAGTTAATGGAAGCCGAAAATAGGGCTGTCCTAGCTGAGGGGAATGTGGATAACACCATTTAGTCTGCTGAAGAAACCCGTAAACAACTATCAGAGGCTCAGGAAGAAGTGCAGGGTTCTGGCGAACTATTGATTGAATTCTTTGCACACATAATTTGTCGCCGAAACATCTCTTGGATTGAAGACTATCCGACTACCTTAGTTCACGTGTGTAGTCAAATCATCGAATGGGAGAAAGAGGAACATAAGGTAGACTTCGTTGATGAAGATAAACTTATGGAGAAGTATCTGAGAGATGACGAACCGGCACGCCTGGCCGAGGGGCGTCGCCTCATTGCTGCTACTATGGAGGAGGAGAAACGCCTGGCCAAACAAAAGAATATCCCTGAGATTGTTTCTTCTTCTGCTACTGCTGAAACTATTGAAGTTGAGGGATATGATCCCAAGAACCCAGGAATTCCTAAGGCGTCTCTTTTATCTCATATACCCGAATCAGCGTCAGAGACGGTAGCCACCCCAATTGAGAAACCATCAGAAGGTATTTCTACCTTTTCACCTCAATTTGTCAAGGCCGTCTCCACCTTTCATCACATAATTGGGTAATCAATCGAGGATCCTGTATTTTCTCCTAAGTTGATAACTGTTGCTTCTCATTCTATAGGTGCTGGATCAGCCGAGAAGATTGATGAGCCTTAGGAAGCCTCTATTAGAGAGGAATCCGTGAAAAAGGCTTAGGGAGGACAGGATAAGGCTACCACTGTTGAATCCGGAGGGGGCACTGAACTATCTAAGGCCGACACTTCTCGTGATGACGAGATGATAGATGCCTTAAAAGACGATGGTAGTAATGAGGGGCATGAAGAAGATCCTGATGTGGCTATAATTGGGGATTCAAAAAGTGCTGATGACATTACTTTGGCTGAAATGAAAGCCGAACAAGACAAACGCATGCAGCTAAAAGTTGAAGACTTGAACCCCGAAAGCCTTAAGCCCCTTGCAGTGGTGGATCCTAGGTCTAGGTTAGTTGTTAAGCTTTCAACTAGGTCTATTACAGAAGAGCTTGCTAAAAAATCTTCTCTTGATTCCAGTGTTCCGACCCCTGGGAAGAAATCCACTGATTCTGGTACTTCAACTACAGAGAAGAAAAGGCTAAAGCGTCTTATGACTGATGCTGAAAAAGAGGCTAGAAATACTCATAAGGTTGCCAAAAAATCCAAGTCTGCTCCTAAGCCCAAGTGATGATGTGCTTTGTTTTATTTTGATATCCAATTGGCCCGCAATTATTGCAGCGAGTGCGGCCCTCGCATCTTTTGCTTGATTTCCATGTACAAACTCACGTGTTTGTAAATAAAATAGTTTATTTCCTGCAATGTCCGATAGTTGTTAGTTTAGCACTTAAGTAAAAACACAAATGGACAGCATGTCATACTACAGTTATATAATAAAGTCATTGTTGAGGGGAATATGTGTGCACATATATGCCCCCAATCAATCTTGGATAACTGAGTAAGAATTATTCAAGATTGATTAAATTCAAAATCCAATTGCCCCCGATTCTCCAACGGTGCCATATTCCTTTTGTCATTGATGCCCATTCTTTTTAGCATCTTTATACTCTTCTGTCTCATAACCAAGTTAGAGTATTATTGAGGCGGTCTCTTATCGGGGTGCACCTTCACGCCTCAAGGGACGTCGTCTTCCCATCCTTTATACTCTCTCTTGATTCATGAGAGTTAGAGTTAAGAATATCATCTTCCCATTCTTTTGCATTTTATAATACAAGCAGTCATTTTTTTTCACTTCTGCAGATAGGTTATCTCCAATTTTCTAGATTTAATTTAATGTTTCAAGTTTCATGATCATGATAGAATAATTGTCGAAGATATAAATAATGTAGGAAAGTAAATAACACATGATATTTTTATAGTGGTTCAGCTAAGTCGTAGCCTACATCCACTTCATAATCCTTTGTTCATATAAACAGAATTTTTAAGGCAAGTCGTGCCTTTTTACACAGCTCATAGAAACAAAAAGGAAGACATTTCATATTTAGCTCAAATATCGTCGTAAGTGCTGAGCATTCCAAGCTCTGGGAATCTCTTCACCGTCCACGGTCATTAGCTTGAATGCTCCTGTATCAAGCTTTCGTTGGATGGTGTATGGCCCTTCCCATTCCAATTGGGTCGAAAGCGGGAAGACTCGTTTCAGTATTAGGTCTTCTGGTTCAAAGGTTTTGAAGCGAACTTTCCGGTCATAATAACGTGCTACTTGATGTCGATGTCTCGAGGCACGCAAGTCTGCTTCGTCTCTTTTTTCTTCAATCATATCAAGAGACTCTAGGAGGAGTGTTCTATTTGTCATTGGGTCATAATACGCGACTCGATGAGAAGGGACTTCCAATTCTACCGAGATTACTGCTTTTGACCCAAAGGAAAGTGAATAGGGTGTATGGCCGGTGGCCGTCTTAAAGGTTGTCCTGTAGGCCCACAAAGCTAGTGGTAGCTCATCTACCCATCTGGCTTTGGCCCTCTCTAACCTCTTCTTAAGAATAGATTTAATGATCTTGTTTATTTCTTCGACCTGGCCATTTGACTGCGGGTGAGCTACAGCAGTGTACCGTTTATCAATCTTGTACTTCTGGCAGAAGTTTCTGAATTTGATGATGTCAAACTGTGTCCCATTATCAGTTATGATGGTTTTCGGTATCCCAAATCGATAGATGATGTTTCCGACCACAAAACTGATCACATTTCTTTCCGTGGTCATTGTTAAAGGTTCAGCTTCCACCCATTTCGTGAAATGGTCCACGACGATGATCGCGTACTTACCTTCTCCTTCGGAAATAGGTAACACACCAATAATGTCAATCCCCCACATGGCAAACGGCCATGGGCTTACTATCGACTTGAGCTGAGTCGGAGGTGCTCTGGGAATTTTGGAAAATTTTTGACATCTGTCGCAGCATCGTGAATAATCAGCCGCGTCTTTATTAACGGTAGGACATAATTATCCATACCGTAATACTTTTTTTGCTAGGGTTTGGCCCCAAGTGTCGTCTGCACACTCACCTTCATGTACTTCTTGCAGTACACGTTTAATGTCCTCGTGTGTGATACACCGTAATAGGGGCATTGAAAACCCTTAGCGATAAAGGACGTCGTCCTGTAAAACGTATCTTGCAGCCTTGCATCTTACAGCTCGTCTTTCGCTCTTTTTCAACGGGAGGATTCCATTCTTGAGAAAATTCTTGATCGATGTCATCCATGATTCTCTCTCTGGGTCGACTTCCAAGGCTAGTTCCGCTTCCATTAGGTCGAAACTCGGTGATTCCAAAACCTCTATTGGAACCATTTCAGTTTCTTTGGGATTATCAGAACTTGCTAGCTTCGCCAGTCAATCTGCTTTCTGATTTTCCATTCTTGGAATGTGCGTTATGCTGTAATGCTCCAAACTTCCCAACAACTCCTTTACCTTTTTGAGATAAGTAACGAGTCGAGGTCCTTTAGCAGTAAATTCTTCCCGAACCTGGCATACAACTACCTTGGAATCGCAATATATATCCAGTGTCTTCACTCCCAATTCTTTGGCGAGTTTCAGCCTGGCAATCAGGGCTTCATACTCGGAATCGTTATTAGTAGCAGCAGACTCTAATCGTAATACATAGTAAATAGATCGTCCTTCAGGAGTTATTAAACAACCCAGCACCGGACCTTCGATCATTTTTGGCTCCGTCCGTATATAGCTTCCACGAACTAAGATCTAACTCTTGGTCCAAAGTAACTACGTTGTCACCCACCGTTTCCTCTTCGGGAATTGTGAATTCAGCTATAAAGTCAGCCAATGCCTGCCCCCTTATTGATTTGCGTGGCTGAAAATTCAAATCAAATTGAGTCAGCTCGACGTTCCATTTAAGTAACCGCCCCGATGCTTTGGGTTTTTGCAACATCTATCTCAAAGGTTGATCGGTATATACAACTATTGGGTGAGCCTGAAAATAATGGCGAAGCTTGCGGGAAGCAATCAGGAAGCTATAAGCAAGCTTTTCTATCTTTGGATAATTACATTCCGCAGCAGCTAGCTTTTTGCTCACGTAGTATACAGGCTTCTGGACTTTATCCTCTTCACGTACTAATGCCGTACTAACGGCGTGAAATGATACCGCTAAGTAGACAAACCAATCCTCATGTTCCATGGGTTTTGATAATACTGGAGGCTTTTCTAATAAGTCTAATAGATTCTGGAACGCCTCTACACAATCAGGGGTCCACTCAAAATTTCGCTTTCCCTGTTTTATTAGATCGAAGAAAGGCACACACCTATCTGTAGCTTTGGAGATAAACCTGCTAATGCAGCAACTTTTCCGGCCAAGCTTTGAACGTCTTTGATCTTTCGTGGTTCTTCAATATCCCTTATTGCTGCTATTTGGCTAGGATTTATCTCAATTCCTCGAGAACTCACGATAAACCCAAGGAATTTTCCAGATGCGACCCCAAACGAGCATTTTAGGGGATTTAACTTCATTCCATACCTTCGAAGAATATCAAACATTTCAGCTAAGTCCCTTGTATGGTCGGAAGATTGTTTAGACTTCACAAGCATGTCATCCACGTAAACCTCCATGGTTTTCCCGATTTGATTATAAAACATGTGGTTGACCAAGCGCTTGTATGTGTTCTTTAACCAAAATGGCATTACCACATAACAATATAACCCCGAGTCTGTGATGAAACTTGTATGCTCCTGATCTGGTATGTGCATGGGAATTTGATTGCACCCAGAATAGGCGTCCATAAAGGATAAAAGCTCATGCCCAGCCGTCGAATCTACTAGCTGATCAATTCTGGGGAGAGGAAAGCTATCCTTCGGGTAGGCCTTGTTCAAATCAGAAAAGTCGATATATGTACGCCACTTCCCGTTTGACTTTTTGACCAGGATAGGATTCGATATCCAGTCGGGATATTTCGAATCCTTAATGAATACATTATCTTTTAATTTCTCTACCTCTTCTTTCAAAGCTGCTGACCGCTCTGGGCCTAACATCCGTCTTTTCTGTTTGACTGGTGGGTGCTTTGGATTAATACACAAAGAGTGGCTCATATTGGCAGGCGAAATCCCATACATGTCAACGTGAGTCCAGGCAAATACATCCAGATTTGCCCTTAAAAAATCAGCCAACTCTTTCACTCGAACCGGATCTAGTTGCGAGTCGATCTTTAGTACTTTTGTCGAATCTGTCTCATCAATAGGTATATTTACTGTTATCTCGTTGGGAGTCGCCATCCTATCCTCGGGTTCTCTATCTTCTCTGGGATTTATATCCTCGAGCACATCTGAGGGCGACTCTCTTGGGGCTGGACCCCTTAATTGCTATGCTGAGTTCTCCTTCGGAGGGGCAGAATTGTCCTTAGTTTCTATATTCAACCCCTTCATTAGCATCTTCAACTCCATCATGTAACAAGCTCGTCCCATAGCTTGGTCGCCCCTCATCACCCCAATTCCTGCGTCAGTCGGGAATTTAAGCAGCAAGCACCAAGGTGCAATACATGCCCTAAACTCGGCAAGCGTCGGTCGGCCTAAGAAAGCATTGTAGGGTGACTCCGCATCCAAAACTACAAACGGCAGGATCCTCACTCTCTGGTGATCTCCCTGGCCTAATGTCACTGCTAATTCTAAGTAGCCCGTCGGAGCCATCGACGCTCCGTTGAAGCCACGTATCTATCCTTCGCATGACTTTAGATCTTTTGCTTCAAGTCTCATTTGTTCGAAAGCTTTCTTGAAGAGGATACTGACCGAGCTCCCATTGTCCACTAACACTTTATGGTCTAAAGCAGGGCCAATTGTCGTGGTAATTACTAGTGGATCTTATGTTGGGGATTGAACTCTGGAATCATCTCTACTGCGGAATATGACATTGTCTGACATCATCTTTTGTTGTTTTACTGGAGTAATGTCTTCGAGGCTACTGCATTCTCCTACCTCAAAATGCTTGACGACATTGACGTACTGATCCATCGCTTTGAAACTATGACCAACTAGGTGGGGTCCTCCTACAATGGTATTAATAACGATCCCCTTACCTTTCTGCTAGGCTGTGGGTTTTGAAGTAGACTGGTTTTGGTCCGGGGCTTATTCCCCTTTCCCCCCCGTCCCTTGGGGAAACCTTGTACTCGTCTAACTTCCCTTCCTACAACAATTTTTCGACTATATCTCTCAAATGACGACATTCGTTGGTGGAATGACCGTGGGTTCCATGGAACAAACAAAACTTTCCCATTGCAATCTCTTTCTCAGTGCAGTCTCTGGGTGGTGGTTTTTGTACTGCAATATGCTATATGTATCCAAGTAAATATTCTCCAACGTATCGTTTAACGGTGTATAATTTTCAAAAGTCTGGAATATGGGTCTTTTACTAGAGCTATTCCCTCGGTTTCTCTTCCTTCTATTGTCGTTCCCATTCCTGTTGCTATTACTCCCGCTCTGGTTGCCAACGTTTACTTTAACCTTCCCTGAACTGTCACCAGATTGTTTCGCAGCAACATTACTCTGGACACCTTCCCTCGAGGCCCCTTCGGGCTTTCTTTTCCTATTTCCACGAGCTTCTTCTTGCCTTAAGTGGATATTAGCTTTTTCATAGAACAATTCTCTAGTAGGAGGCGGTTTCACAGATAAGTAATCCCCGAATTTTGTGTCAGGATCTACCCCTTCTATCAAGGCCATCTGGATAGTAGGCTCATGAGGATCACTAACTTCAGTGACAGCCAGGTTAAAGCGGTCTAAATACGACTTCAAAGATTCTCCTGGGGCCTGTTTAATCCGTGACAACTCTATGACGCTCTTGGACTTTCGGCCATGAAGTCGAAACTGATTCATGAAGCGTTCACTCAATTCTGTGAAATTTGATATTGACTGAGGAGGGAGTCGGGTGAACCACACTAACGCCACATCTTCAAGATAAATTGGAAAGGCTTTGCATTTTACAGCAGTTGGAGCTGTTGCAGCATTCATGAACCATGCATACCTCATCAGATGCTTCCAGGGGTCTGTTCTTCCTGAATACCGATCCATCTGAGGCAAGTTGAACCGCCGAGGGAACTGGAAATCCAATATATCATCTGTGAAGGGGGTATGACTTCTCTCAATACCCCAATCCTCATTAGTGTATAGTCGAATTTCATACATAATCTGACGCACCATCTCCCATACATCGGCATTTGTTAATGTCTGCACCGGTTCTCTAGGTAATGTTAGATCCAAAATTGGCTCTAACACCCAAATTAACAATAATTGTAATAAAATGAAATCGAAAATAAGATAGAGACGCAAGATTTATAGTGGTTCGGCGTTAAAGAGCCTGCGTCCACTTTATATCACTTGGATTAATGATATGAATGCAATTACAACAAGATTCTCACTCAATCAATACATACATTGACTCCATAATCTTTGAGAAATGCTCTAAGTAATGATTTGAATGGGATTAAGGTACTGAAATTCAGTTTTGTAAGAATATTTGAGTTTTGAGAGTGCCCAAAAAAAGATCCTTCCAAACGCCTCTTGGTGGTATATTTATAGATGAAAAATCCTCTTGGAATCGGATCGGTTCGGATCCACGTGGAATCCATCCCATCACTTTCGGGTTCAGATGGATTATGGTGATGACAACACATCTGGTTAGTGGAAAACATGGGTAGAACGTGTGTATAACCACCCTGAATATCAAGGGAACGTGGGAGCGAGTGTTGTTGCAGTTTTGGATTCGAATCGGATAGGCTGGTAAAAAAGGGGGGTCGGATCGGCCTTGTCTCTTCCGATACGGTCCGGCATGCATCCTGTCTTTCCTTGCTTTGTGTTGGTTTGCTTCTACCCAAAGAATTCTGTTCCGATCCGGTTATCTGGTAGGGTGCTCTTCATTGTTTGAGTCTTTAACTTTGTGTAGCCTAGTTCACAAAGTAGGCTAACACCTTCTTTTTCTTCCGTTCCCCCCACCTCAGGTAGTCAGGGAGGGAATAACTCAGCCTTAATTTGGACCGTCCATCTTTCCAAGCTTGAAGACTCCGTGATGTACGGCTTGGAATCTCTTATCTTTGGCTATGGCTTTGTACACACTAGACTTGGGGATTTACGCAGTTTTATTTATGTTATATGCTTCTTTATGTTTTAAACAAGACAAAGATTATGATGAAATGTTTTGGAACTTATGTTGAGACAATTTACTGTAATGGTTTTTGTATTGAACCACGTAAAAAATAAATGTTTGTTTTCCGCTGCTTATATTTCTATCTTGTAATATTCTGTATCTTTTACCTATAATGCTCCATCGAAGTTAAGGCATTCCCTTTGTGAGTGACCTTAATGGAGGTGGGGTGTTTCAATATTTTATTTGAGGATATTTGTGTTTTGATATCATGAAAAGTTACTTTTAACCGAATAGACGATAAAGGTGATTATCAGATACATCTTGAATCAATTAAATAATATCAATAATATAGATGGAATTTAACCCAATAATATAAGTAGAGATATCCATCGTCTTCGTGATTGAGTATGATTATAAAATGCATGGTCGTGCTCAAATATTATTTTTTAAATAATCTTCTCATCAATCAAGATAAAAAGGATTATAAAGAGGATGAAATGTTCCATGCCTCGAGTTTAATCTTAGATATATTGGTTAAAAGGATTAAGTTACGTTGAAGCACCGGTTATAGAAAAGGTTGTATCTTATCGATGATTTTATTATAACTTGGGTAACAATGATATATTACTAGATGTCACTCACTGTTTATAACTTAAATATTATTTAATTATTGCCAATATTATAATAACATGTTGGTTCACACAAGTAGAATGTTTTATAAATGGGAGAACCGTCCATGAGAAAAAGAAAATATCAAACTTTGATACTTTTATTCGTTTGTATTGGTATAACCGTGAATTTTTTATCTCTTTTGTACTTCTCGTTTATAAAAGAGTGCCAATCCTTTTTCTTTCTTTACATATATAAATACGATATCAAATCTAAAAGGGAGAAAATGAAATCCATTACTTCTGCTAGTATCAATCTTTCTCTCTTTTATTCGATTTTGTTTGACAACTTTGAAGCGACATTCATGGACACCATACATGCACTGCCATCACCAAGAGCGCTCAAATCGATTCCATAAGATCTAAATGTCAAACAAATTCGAGAATTCAAAGATTCATTAAAGGTGCACAGATGCACTATTCTTTGTAATATCTCATAGGTCTGTTTATTAGGATTGTTAAATTTTAAATTCACTACTGATTTGATCGTATAATCCTAATAGTAAATGATCGGTGTTCCATGCTTTTTGTAGTATGTTTCAATCAACAACTGTTAGCTTGAAGGCTCTATCTGTAAGCCTCCATTCAATGACATAAGGACCTTCCCATCGAGGGATAAGATCGACATGTATGGAAAAATCCTCTTTAAGATGAGGTCTCCAATATTAAAGTGATTTAGATGGACTGTGGCATTAAGGTACTGAGAAACTCATCAGCGATGTGCAGATGATTTGAGTTCAACTTCTTCTCATATCTCATTTAACTTGTCGAGAGATTCTAAAAGGAGATCTGTAATTGTCTTTAGATCGTAGCATGAAACTCGATGAGAATGAACTTCTAGTTCAATAGGAATGATGGCTTCAGAGTTGTAAGAGAGCGCGAATTGAGTATGGCCAATCATTGAATTATTAGTAGGTCAATATTCCTAAAGAGAAATTGGAACTTTATATACCCACTTCACTTTGGCCTTTTACAAATGCTTCTGGAATATGAACTTGATATTTTGTTAATTGCTTCAAGTTGTCCATTTATTTAAGGGAGAACGGTTGTTGAAGATCACTTCTCCATTCGATGAAGTTGGCAAAATTATTTTAACTCAAAGCTATTGAATTGTGTCTCGTTATTAGAAATGATAATTTTGGTAACACCAAAGTGAAAAATGATGTTATGTACAACAAAGTTGATTACTTTCTTAGTAATGATTATGGTGAGAGACCTAGCTTCAGGCCATTGGGTAAAGTAATCAACTCGACGATGGCATATCGGGCACAGCTTTTAGACATTAACAAGGTGCCAATGATGTTAATTCCCAAAATTGCGAAGGTCCATAGATTGACCATTTGCGTAAATTGTGTAGGTTGGGCTCGTGGAATCTTAAAGAATCTGTAGTAATTTTCGCATTTTACGATGTAATCAGATGCATCGCGATTAACAATTGGCTAAAAGTAGATGCAATGGAGAATTTTCTTGGTTAAATTTAGCCCTCTGATGTGGTCGCCGCACTTGCCTTCATGTACATCATGTAACATTCATTTGGCGCCGTTGTGGGCCACATACTGGAGTAATGAAATAGGGGAAACCTCTTTGTTATAGCACTCTATCTTGGACGATATAATGAAATACTTTGCAAAGAAGTGAATGCTTTCCATTTTGGTTTTCAAGAAGAAATCCCCATTACAAGTAATTCACAATTGGAGTCATCTACAACTCTGGTTCAAGTTCGAGATCCATCATTAATATCAGGTCAGTCCCCGTTGGATCGATACTCGAACATTCAAGTATTTTGGCTAAGACAATTCCCATAACTATGCATCCATGAAACTAGAAACTTTTTCTAATGAATCTTCTTCTTCGTTTGATCCCGAGGATTGTGAGTGATAGTATAATGCTAAAAGTCACTAAATAGTTCTTGAATTTGAGCAAGATAAGGAGCTATCTGCACTCCTTTAGCTTGAAACTCTCCATGCACTTGATTTACAATGAGTTGAGAGTCCTGTAGCTTTGATGTTCAACTCTTTGGCAATTTTTAGTCGAATAATTATGGCTTCATATTTTGTATCATTATTAGTTGCAAGGAAGATGGGTTTCAAGGTATAACGAGTTGAGTATTCCTTGGAAGTAACCAATATAACTCCAGCACCAGAATATTGGTTATTAAATGACCTATCCATGTATAGTTTCCACTAGATGTCAAGTTGTTCACTGCTTTCCAATGGATCGTCAATAGTAGTCAAGTCGACAATGAAGTATACTAATGTTTGCCTTTCGGTAGCTCTCCGAGAACAAATGTGAGATCGAAGTGTCTAAGCTCGATATCTATTTCAAGAGCCTCTTAGATGGCCCAAGTCAGTGAGAGAGTTGTCATAGCGGCTAGTCAGTATAGACTTTGATTGGATGAGGATGAAAATATAGGCAGAGCTTCCGAGAAGATATCAACACACAGTATGCGAGATTTTCGAGTTTCGATAATTTCTTTAACTTGCTGCTAATCTCTTGTTGATGTAATATACATGCCTATGGATTCGATCCTTCTTATGCATGAGCATGAAATTGATAGCATGAACAGAAACAGCTAGATAGATGAATAAATCCTAGTGACCACTGGCTTTAACTAGACTAGAGGTATTTTTAACTGATCCATCAAGTCCTTGAAGGTGGCAACACATTCCGATGTCCAAGAAAAAATACATTTCCCCCTTTTGATCAAGGAAGGGAATGCATTTATCAGTTGTTATGGAAATGAATCAACTTAGAGGGGCGAACACCCTTTAGACTCTAAATGTCTTTGATATTCTCTCGAACTTTGATCTTTCAGATTAGTTCATGCCATACTTACGAAGAACATCGAACATATCCGCGAGGAATCAATCTTGTCATTCGACTATCGTGACTTTACGTGTATGTCATCCATATAAACCTTCATGGATCACCAAATTTGATCTTTGCACATTCGGTTGATGGGCTATTGATAGGTTGCCCCAGCATTTTTGAGTTCGAAGGGCATGAAAACATAGCAATATAATGGGTAATAAAGGTTGTGTGACACCTCACGTTCGTTATTTAACCCATAAGAGAATGCATTAAGTTTCGTGAAGCATAATAGGTAAACAATACAGAAATTCACAAGACAGATATAAAATAAGCAGTGGAAAATTTCAACTTCATTACTAAAAATAAAACGTAGTCTCAAACAGGTTACATTAAAGCCAATTACATCAACACCAAGTATCTCAAATCTGTCTCTCAAAACATCTCATAGAAAAAATATCAGTGTGCAGTAACATAAAATTATATCCCTCATAGTAGCCATAATAGAATAGAGAGAAAGTCAAAATGGTACATCTCAGAAAGTCCAGATCCAAGCTGAAAGAGAAAGTCCTAATCACTGAGGAGTGCTACCACTCCGAGGACCTGAGGGGGAAAGGAATAAAGAAGCGAAAACAAAAGGGTCAGACATAAAGTTTGGCGAGTTCTAGTAATTTTCAACTATGCATAAAATAGGCATACCAAGACAGGTAAACAAGATTGGAAAAGAAACACAGTATCATATATGGTAACAGACAAACTAAATAGAATAGTAGGATAAACAGGAACGACATGAATAAACTATGATGCGTAATGCTTCACATTTATATCACTAAAAACAGGTTGTGTCAGCACCAATACTAGTATAACAGTTTAAGGTATTTAACCTAATTACATAACGGCGGGATTAACAGCATAATTAATAGTAGGATTAGGCGTACCCTAATTACATAACACGATTTGGTGTTACCCTAATTACATAACAGCAGGATTAGGTGTACCCTAATTACTACCCATGTGACCAGCTTCCTATTACGTAAATACCCTGTGTCAACCCCGACAAAAGGGTGTATCACTCACTAACCCAACAACTTATATAACACAGACCTTTTTACTAGTGTTACAGTGGTTTAGTTTCCCTAATTAGACACATGTATGCTCATGACTCTGCCGGAATGCGCCCATACCCACCTTTCCCATGTGAACCTCTTGCTATCCAGTTCTGTAAAGCGTGCCTTGGTCCCCATTAAGTGTGAGGACCCCTAACAAAATATTAGCAGGGATATTGATTAGTATGGATTTCAAACAGCAGATTGACATAAGCTAAACTACATAAGATTATGCCCCAAAATAACTAGGATTTAAAAGTCCCCAAACCCGATATAGCAGCAGAATGAGGGAGTTCTTAGCTTATTAATATTCATGTTTAACATAGAAGGTTTACGTTTACTAATAAGCATGGTTGAAATATTACATGTCATTATGTGTGTACAGCTCTTCATCAAACACCTGCCCAGATGTATGTATAATTACTATAACAATTCAGTTTATTAGCCTACATCCGGTGCTTACAATATTCTAACATGTCATTTACTTAATGTCTGTATTAAGTCAAATCTAACATATTTATACATATGCATGTTATTCATCCAATTATGTTCCCAAATTACAACATGTAAAGGTTTATGCATATTATCCATTTTTATCAGTTTACAGCAAGTATATACACATTATCCCTTTTTACCAAATTTACAACAAGTATAAACATATGCATATTATCTCTTTCCAAAATTATAGTTAAACAGTCCTCAATTTAACAATACGCCTAAATTTTCCTTTTTATGCCATTTCTTATTATCCAAATTATATCATACGCAAACATTTAATCAGATAGGGCCTAGGCTTAGCGTAAATAAAAAGGGAAAACAGAGGATGGAGAATAGAATCAAATCTCGTAGGCATATAGGTAAGACTGGAAATAAACTAAAATAGTTGAAATAGGGATAAGGAAGATAGATACATACAACTTATTAATTATCCAGCAACAAAGGCATGTGTTTTACTTATAACAACGACATAGGTGATTAACAGTGAAAAACATGTATGGCAACTATCTTATAAACACAGTATATTCTAACCCAATTTTATTTAACTGTCATGTTATAGTTTAAGAAATCAGATCTGAATTTGATAGGGAAATTGAAACACCCCACCTCCGTTAAGGTCACTCACAAAGGGATTGCCTTAACTTTGGTGGAGCATTTTAGGTAAAAGATGCAGATAAATTACAAGACAGACAAATAAAGCAGCGGAAAATAAAGTCATTTTATAAACAATGTGGTTCAGTCAAGCGTTTACAACAATTGTCTGAATTACTTAAAAGTAATGCATAGAACTTATGTCTTGATTCAAAAACGTCCAAATATAAAAGAAGCATAAAAATAACAATGGTATTTCCCAATAAAGCATGAACCAGCCATAGCAGTGGAAGAGAGAGTCCAAAACAATACATCGACTATCTCCGTGATTGGAAAGAAAACCGAGCTAAGTGGAAACATTTCCTCCTTGTGAACCTTGGGGGGGGGGGGAATGGAAGAAAAGAGGCGAAACAAAGTAGGTCAGATGTAAGTCTGGTAAGTCCAGTGACTTTCAGCATGTAAATAGGCAAAAGCATCATGACATGAATAAACTGAATATAAGATAATACCGTGAGAACAAGGATAACAAGATAACATACGATTAGTATAGATATGATATGGCAAGATAAACTAAATGCGCTTCTGCTCTTTCTCTGCTTCGCTACTACCTTGTTATTCTGATTGTTATACCTCTACACCGCCTAACTAGTGTCCCAACTAGTAATCTGTGTAAAATGATAATATTACAACGTGATCCCAATCCTCGCAATTATGGTAGCCTTCAGGTGCACATCTAGTATGAGGATCTTACCCTAATCAGCCTAATTGTCATGAAGATGTTAGATGTACCCTTACTACCCTGTCGATCGGCTCCCTACTTGTATTAATGTTCCATGTGTCTGTGTCAATCGGCCCTCCCTTGCTTGTAGATACCCTATGCCGGTCCCACCATAAGGTGTATCAATCCCTATGATAGCATCCCGACACAATTCAAGATGCACAGTGTATAACTACTGGTACCCAGTGCCTGCATTTTCCCACTCCGGAGTACGTGCACGCCCGTAATCTGTCGGAACCTACACCGACGTACCCCCGCCGTTATTTTGACCACTTATAATCAGCCCAGTAATCGTGCCCCATCCTACCTAGTTTCAGGGTACCTTGATACATCTATGTGGGTTACTGCTGAAATGGGTCCCCGTTACTAGGGTTTCTTACTAGTTAAGTTTGTAGGCCTATATTTTCTAGTATTACCCACTAACCCGATATGTACTTAACCCTCCCACAAAATCAAACATGTTTACTTAATGGTTAAGTTTGTGGGACTATATTTACTAATATTACCCACCAACCTGATATGTACTTAACCCTCCCACACATTATGTCATATTGGTTAAGTGTTGCCCATTCATGTTAACTTAACCCACCCACTCATCATGTCTTGTTGGTTAAGTGTTTCTGATTAACCCTTCTCACTCGTCATGTCGGATCGGTTAAGTGTTTCTTATTAACTTAACCCCCGTTCATTCATCATGTAATATTGGTTAAGTATTTCCCATTACTTAACCCCACTCGTTCATCAAGTTACATTGGTTAAGTGTTTCTTATTAACTTAACCCCACGCGTTCATCATGCTATATTGGTTAAGTGTCATCAATCAATTCAAGTTAACATAACCCACCCACTTGTCAAGTTACATTGGTTAAGTGTTGCCTTCTTGTGTTAACTTAACCCTCCCCATTCATCATGTTGTATTGTTAAGTGTTGCTCCCTTGTTTTAACTTAGCCCTTCCACGCGTCCTGTTATATTGGTTAAGTGTTGCACTCTTGTTTTAACTTAACCTTACCCATTCATCATGTCATATTGGTTAAGTGTTTCTTATTAACTTAACCCTTCTCATTCATCATGTTGTACTGGTTAACTTAACCCTGCTCACTTGCCTAATTAAAATGTTATAACAATTAAGTGTTCTAAATTTACTTAACCTTACCATTCTTAGCATGTCTATTTATTGGCATTAATTAATTTATTAATGCCCCAACCTCTCACATTAGAACTGTTGTTTGCGGTTGCTGGATGTGTCGGGCGGTTCCGGGCAGACTTCTACCGAAAACTCATTCTAACCTCGGGTTTTGGGCTAAATGCGCTAACCTCTCATATTAGATCTGTGTTGTTGTGATTACTGGATGTGCTGGGTGGTTCCGGGCAGTTTTACACTGCAACTCAATCTAACCTCGGGTTAGGCATGTTTATCTTAGCCAATTGGTTCATTTACAGATTATTCCAACTTCTGGCTAGTTATGTCAGTTTTTTCAACTACATCATAGGCTTTCCAATTACAGTATTCACTTTCAACATATTTCAGCATATTGGTCAGTTTAACAAATTAAACATCACTTAAAGTTCCATTAACATATCTCGCCTAACCATATACTAAGCCTATAAACTTACATGCCAAAATCATGGTCATAATTCATAATATAACACATGCCCTAAGGTTTAGTCATATTGCACCGTACACAATATTCTCTAAAAACCCCCAAGCATGATTCACTGTATAAACTATGCCAAATTATAGCCTTTAATTACAGTGCATGCCAAGTACCCAAAATCCCAATTTAGGCATGTTCACATTTAACAATTATCCCTATCTTACTATAGGTTTTCATGCCTAAGCCATACATCACTATACACAATAATTTCCATCTTCCAAGTCATAAACTATCATATATATATATATATATATATATATATATATATATATATATATATGCCCCAATTTTAGGTCTTAAACCACAACATGTACTATGCCTTACATGTTCATAGTTCAATTTACGCCCCAAATCCCAAGTCATATGTCCAATATACTTTATGCCTCAAATCTTAAGTCATATGTTCGATAAACTTTATGTTTTAAATACAACATGTGTTATGTCCTCAAATCAGTTACAAATCCGTTATGCCTAATTATACATAATTTAATACCTTTCCCATTTTAGCGTTGGCCATGTCCAAATCATATATTATGCCCAACTTTTCCCAACGTACATTCATCTCTTATGAGATTTTGGCTCAGGCTCGCAGTAACCTGGCTATAAAAACAAAAGGGAAGAAGGAAAGAAGAGACAAAGAATGGACATAATAATATCAATGAGATAGATCCAATGGATATAGAAAGACAGATAGAAATAGGCATAATCTCATATTCAGATTTATTAGAATGTCAGAATCATAATTAAATTTTATTTTTGAAAGTAACATGAACTTACAAATTACAGAACGGTCTTGAATTCTGGGATCTGATTTCTGAATTTGATTAGCTATTCCTTTGATGTAGACTTTGATTGCTAACTTGAAAAATCTAATTTGATTGATTAAGGTGGAGGCTAGGTCACTTCAGGTTTTAGCAGCATATAAACGCCTATGAATTTGTGTGGAGAAAACAATAGGTTTAGGGGCCTTTTTATAGGTGTATAGGGAGATTTAGAGCCTTCATACCAGTCTAGAAGTCATCAGAATCGTCTAGAGCAGAATACCACATCACACAACAAATTAGAAAGCGACACGTGGCGAAACACGTCATCGTCCAGATCTAGGCCAACAGGGGTCAACTCCCCTATAGGGGGGTTGACACCTATGTCGACTCCCCTTTGGGGGGGGTCGACAACTCTGAGCGGGAAATTTCCCGCTCAGTCTGCTTTGACTCCAATTCGAGATTTGAACCCCCTTTTGACTTCTGGAATTATTTTATATGTATATATATACTTCTTTAGGCATATACAACCTTCTAAGGCTTATAACTTCTTCATACGGTGTCCGATTTACGCAAACTCGGACTCTATCTCAAGCAGAATTCCGAGATGAACGCAATGGCATAACCCGTTTCCCTTAATTCCTACTTTTAAAATTAAGTATTCTTTAATTTGTTAATTTAATATTCTTAGCAAATACGGGGTGTTACAGAACTCACAGCGGGTCTTGGTGAAGAAGGGATTAAATATCTTATATATATCTATATGTCATGCAAAAGTCCAATCCTATACTGTGTTATGTAAGTAAATCTTGAATGTTTTCTCTATAGATCTAGGCTTCAGAAACATTCCCTCGTTATATATATATATATATATATATATATATATATACATATCTCAGAATAGATTCAGGGAGGCATAAGTTATGAAGAATGTGTGTGTTGGAATGGGAGAGAGATGCCTATTTATAGTTTCATAGAGTTAACCTTAGCCTTTAGACTGTAGGGTTTTAATCCAAACCGTACATGTAGCATTGTGTCACCACGAACGTAGCCACAAAACTATCCAGATTAGTAATTCAGAATCTTCCCCGTGTCTGGGTGGGTCGACTGAGCATGACTTGGGTCGACCCAGGACGATTATGGTTCATCCTGTGATGACTGCCCATAACGCCTGCACTAAAATGATGAACAATGCGCTGAAAGACGTGCTAGGCAGCTATGGACGATCATCAGAGTAGGTAAACACAAGTGGAACCTGTTGTAAATCTCACAATGCAAGGATAAAATATAAAAGAACATACACAACAGGTCATAATAGTGAAGCATATTCTAACAAGAATTTCAAATTTTCAAAATAACTAGAAAGTATATCCGTACACTAGGACTGCAACATATGACTATACAAATTTTTCCACACTACAGCACTCATAGTAGAATAACATATAATGGAAACCCAAATACTATATAGTAAGAGAGATAGCAGGCCAGCCTCTTGCTTGCCTCCGAGCTGCTGCATTGTCCTTACTAAGTTATCACCTGCCACCTAGTCTGCCCATCCAAAATCGGATGAAGAGACCAAGGTAATAAGAGGGAAACATAAAACGATGAGTCGGACAACAGACTTAGTGAGCGATAAAACAGCTAACAAACTTCATTAGTAATGTATATGGGAATGGATAAATAAACGAGCTAATCTACCCAGGACACTAGAGAAGAACACAACTCCCATCTTCCCTACATCGGACAGTGATAGCCATTACAACAATCATTTCAACCATACGACCAAGGTAATCCAAGAAACCATTTGATCATGGCAACCGGAAGTAATACATAATAACACTTATAACATCCAAATTATATATCTCACGTAAACCATCTTAATCGAATTCAACATCTCTCAAGCACAAGCCCCAAAGGCCTAAACCAATATTAGACAGGAATTCAAGAAACATGTCTTTCGATGTCGGACTACGTAAGACTGTACAAGCAAAACAAAAAATTATACAAGACAGACTCTGGCTATCACTACTAATCCTGCTCGAAACCATTGTTAATTGTATGACTGGCCATATCGTACTTCCATCCGTCAAGGGCTAATGGTAACTCCGGCTCTAGCAAAAAACTCATACGCCTTTCAATGATACGTAGCCAGGCCTTTCAACGATACCCGGGGTACTTGACCTGCAACCGACCTTTTACCTTGAGTTATCAGCACATTCATTGAATTTCAATGGTCAACGAATGCATCACATCCTTTTGAACATTCCTACCCGAACTAACTTCGAAGTCCCATCCGACTAATCCTCACGTTCGACCGATCCTCCCTAACCAACCGATCCTCCTTAACTGATCTGTCCTTCCTTTTGGCCGATCCTCCCAGACCGATCGGTTCTTCGTTCTAGTTGATCCTCCCTGACCGGTCCTCCCTAATCAATCCTCCCTGACCGGGCGGTTCTTCCTTCTTGGCGGTCCTCCCTGACTGATCCTCCCTGACCGATCGTGTGACGACAACCCACAGCCCCCGCACTATACAAGAGGAATAATGCGCTAAAAGGTGTGCCAGGAAACTATGGACGATCATCAAGGTATGGTAGATAAACAAAACCTGTCGTAAAATCACAGCGCAAGGATAAAATATAATAGAATATATACAACAGGTAATGATAGTGAAGCAAAAAACACTAAACTTTCATGACAACTAGAAAGTATTTCCCTTACACGTGGATTGCAACAACAGTGTTTGAACAATTTACCCCACTGCAACACTCATAGAAATAGCACACAGCGGAAAAAAAATACAAGATAGTAGTTAAGATAGCATGCAAGCCTCCTGCTCGCCTTCGAACAGCAACACCGTCCTCACTTAAGCTATCACCTATCACCTGCTACTTAGTCTGCCCATCCAACAATCTGATGAACAGCCCAAGGTAATAAGAGGAAACATAAAACCTTGAGTCAGACAACAGCCTTAGTGAGTGATAAAACAGCTAACAAAATTCATCAATAAAGTATATGAGAATGGGTAAATAATCAACTAATTTACCCAGCTTCAGTGAAGAAATCTTAATTTACTTCTCTGTTACATGACAGTGACAGCCTTTACAATCCATAACCCAAAGGAATAATAATTCAGTCATGGCAATTAAAGCATCCATTCATATTGGGCAAAGCAACTCAATCATGATCACAACATGCAATCAAACGTCCATGACTGACTCTGGCTATCACCGCCAACCTTGCTTTGGAAACATCGTTATCGTATGACTAACTAAAAATTTGCGGTAAATTGTCAAGGACCACACATGATGCCCCGGTTCTAGCAAAACTCCACATGCTATACTCATCACATGCTATATGCTATGCTCAACACGTGTCTAGGCTATACACGACTCCCAAGGCACTTAACCTATAATAGGTCTTCAATTGTACCTTTTCTTTGAGTCCGCTAAAACCTACGACAACGATAATTCCTTGGCCTTCTCCTCTCTAGTCGTTATCAATTAGGACTATTAATTAGCTCAGAATACCCTAGAGCTGTCACTTCACCTGAACTCAATACATTCTTGAGTTGTCTCTCCATTTGTTGCATACAATAAACAACAAACACTTTTCGATACTTCCAAACTTCCCAATCGAATTCACTTTGAAGTCACATCATCACCGGAAGTGTCCGACCAGAAATAGCTACCCAGAAACGGAAAAAATGGCTGACTAGAAATGGCTAACCAGAATAGGCCGATCCACTTCGGTCCGACCCAACTTCCATCTGACCCATCTTCGGTCCGACCCATCTTCGGTTCGACCCTACTTCGGTCCGACCCAACTTCGGTTCGACCCAACTTTTGTCCAACCCAAAACCGGCTTCTTACAATTCAACTCCGATTTCGACCAAAACTTCACCAAACGATAAATCCGGCGAAACTAACTTATCCAGTTCATCCAAAAGGATTTCAAGCATGTTATGAAATCAACAATATCATCAATATGACAATTCTATCCATGATAATGTCAAATTCACCAAAATCACCACAAATATGCATATGAACAAAAACCATGGATCTAACTTGCACATTCGTATGAAATATCATAGAAATTACCTATCTAAACTTGCTAAATCAGATCCTAGGGTGATCTATATGAAAATGAACTTACCAATGCATGGATCTAAGGAAAAACACTTGAATTTGATGAAAAACATGATATACTACCCATACACTTTATTGAATCCACGTGAGAGATGTAATCCACTCACCGATTCTCCAAAACAAGCTAAAATGACATAATTATGAATCGCACAGCGAGCAATTCAAAGCAAACTCCTCGATCCGACGAATTTGCCCTTGAAATGATGTAGATCTAGTCTTCAATGGTGTAGATCTATGATTTCCCTTCTTAGATTTCGATTTTTAATGGTGGAAAGGTGTTAAAGGAAGATGTAGCACAAGGCCTCAAATGAGAGAATAGGAGAAGTAACCTATTCTCCATACCCCTCACCCCCTATATATAGTTTCCACCAACCCACTAATAGGCCTCCCCAATTTAACCCATTTTGCTCTCCAAACCTGAACAGCCAACTGAAAAACCTTAAAACAGTGATTTCTCTCAAACCGCTAAACCAAATCTTTAATGTAACCACTCTACTGAAAGGCAATCATCAATCCCTTTCCAATGGCACAGGTCGCACCCTCTGATTCGACCTTAGTCAAAAGTTATGCCCTATACAAGACTTATAGGGGCAAAACTATCATAAACAAAATCGGTAAAAATTATGGACATGTCTCACATCCCCATAAGCAACATATCAAAAGATAAGAATGATCCAACCCTCAGTGAATAAAATAAAAATATTTTACGATCTTTTGATACATAAAATGCTGGCTGTTACAGATCGGTTCTTCCTTCTTGCCGATCATCCCTAATCGATCCTCCCTGACCGATCCTCCATGACTGATTGGTCATGACCGATGGTCCTTCCTTCTGGCTGATCCTCCTTGACCGATCCTCCATAACCTGTCCTCCCTGACCATTCCTCCATGACCGTTCAGTCCTGATCGATTGGTCTTTCCTTTTGGCCAATCTGCCCTGACCGATCCTCCATGATAGATTGGTCCTGACCAATCGGTCCTTCCTTCTGGCCGATCCTTCCTAACCGATCCTCCCTGACCAATTCTCCCTAACTGATCCTCTCTGACCAGTCGGTCCTTTCTTCTGGCCGATCCTTCTTGACCGATCGGAAACCTGCACAAGTCCAATTTCGACTAAAAATTCGCCAATCGATTATCTCGATGAAATCTATTCATCCAATTCACCAATTACAACCATAAACATGTTATGAAACCACTAACCACATGAATATGACGATTTTCACCAAACTTTGTAATAACATACGGGCATAATTATGGATCTAACTTGTATAAACATATGAAATAGCATAGAAATTACCGGTTTTAAGTTGCTAAATTAGATCCTATGGCGATTTATATGAAAATAGACTTACCATGATGTAGATCTAAGAGAAAACACTTGAATTTGATGAAAAACAAGATGAAACACTTGTATAATTGATTGAATCCGTGTGAGAGATGCTTATCACTCATCAATTCTCCAAATCAAAGAAAAAATGGTGAAACTAGGTTCAGGCAGTGAAGAACTTAATCCAAATCCTTCGATTCGATGAACTCTCACTTCAAATGATGTAGATCTAGCTTCAAATGGGGTAGATCTTGGATTCCCTTCCTTAGATCTCGATTTTAATGGTGGAAAGGTGTTAGAGGAAGGAGGAACACAAAGCCACCAAATGAGAGAATGGACAAAGTAAACTATTCTCCATACCTCTCACTTCCTATTTATAGCTTTCCACCAGCCCACTAATGGGCCTCTACAAATCAGCCCATTAAAGCTCCTTGGTTAGCATGAAAACCTTAAAACAACGATTCCTTCCAAACCGTTGATCCAAATCTTTAATGTGACCACTCTATGGAAAGAGAAACATCATTTCATTTCCAATGGCACATGTCTCAACACCTAATTCGACCTGAGTCAAAAGTTATTCCCTGTACAAACTGATAGGGAAAAAAGGTCACAAACAAAATTGGTAAAAATTATGGACATGTCTCACATCCCCTTAAACAACGTATTAAAATATGAGAATGATCCGACCCTCAGGGAATAAAATAAAAATATTTTACGATCCTCCGATACGTAAAATGCGGGCAATTACATTCTCCCCCCTTTAGGAATTTCGCCCCGAAATCCCAACAAATATAAGCAACCAAAACAATTATGCACGCCTATCATCCATTTGCAGCCAATTCTATCATCCAAACTAGCAGCCATCAAGTCATGCATCCATATCCCTATCCTGGCATGCGGAATTCTAACAATAAAAACAATAACCACAAGTAATAATGATGTAATGATGGCGTGATATCAATGGGTCATACAAACGAAGAGTTTTGGATGGGTCGTCTTTATGCTCTCCTCCTTCTCCCACGTATCATCGTCACCATCCTCGCTCTATTGTACCTGGACTTGCTTAACCATCTTCCTCCTAAGTTGTTTCCATCATTCCTTAAGTCCCATAAGGTTTGGTGATCCCTAAAATCTGACACATTTTCTCGTCGAGCGTGTCATTTGCCACAACACAAAGTGGCATACGAGGTATCATATCTGCGACCTCGACTTCTAAATTTCTGTATTGTTCCGGAGATATTACCACATCAGGATCATGCACATATTTTGTAGAAACGATTCAAGGAAAGATTTATGCGCATATGACATCTTCTCAAGTAACTCTAATCTATATACGAGCTTTCCAACTCGCTCGAATATCGAAAACAGTCCAACAAATTTTGGAGCTAACTTTCCGTTATTTCCGAATCGAACAACATGCTTTATCGGCAAAACCTTTACAAAAACCATGTCGCCAATGTCGAACTCCAATTCTTTTCGATGCTTATTTGCATAACTCTGTTGATGATCTTGGGCTGTGTTCATTCGTTGTCAAACGATCTCGATACAATCTGATGTCTCTCTAATCACCTCAGGCCCAAGTATTAGCTTTTCCTCGGTTTCTAACAAACAAGCCGGAGAGTTATACGGTTTTCCATACAATGCCTCGTATGGTGTCATCCCAATGGTTCTTCCAACCTTTTACAAAATCCACTTGTAAACAATGGATCTCGATGACTTACTATACTCTTTAGGATACCATAGGATCGAACTATCCATTTCACATAAAGCTCAGCTAACTTCGACGCCATTCTTGTCAACTTGACAGGAATGAACCTTGCAATTTTGGTCAAGCGATCCACAATGACTCAAATTCCTTTGTTTCCTTCCCTAGTTCTAGGTAGTCCATCAATACTTGCTCCCACTTCCACATGTGAACTTCCAATGGCTGAAGCAAACCACTCGGCTTCTTCTGTTCAGCTTTCACCAATTAACAGTTCATGCACTTGGAAATGATCTTTCAAATATCTCGCTTCATTCCCTCCCAGTAGTAGACTCGCTTCATGTCCTGATACATCTGATTACCACCAGGATGAATCATCAACTTTGAGTGACGACATTCCCTCAGACTCTCATCTCTCAATCCGTTGATATCAGGAACAACCAGTCATACTTGCTTTCGAAGCCAACATTCTTGATCAACCTCGAACTTTTTATCCTATGTTTCTAGCTTTTGGATAAATTTGACAAGCTTTATATATTGCTTTTGGCTCTTGCTAACCCTTCTGATAAGAGTAGGTCTTATCGATAATCTTGCTAACATTTTAGGTTCCAATTCACATCTTGGCCTGAAATCAAACCTTGTTAAATACTCAAGGCTCTTCCATTCTGAAAACATGGCTCCCAAACTTGCGTGTCTTTGACTCAACGCATCTGCTACTGCGTTGCTTTTGTCAGGAGTATAGGCTAACCAAAATCATACGACATCAGAAACTCTAGCCACCATTGCTGCCGAAGATCCAAATCCTTTTGGGAGAAATGATGCTTTAATGGCTTATGATCCATAAACAACTCGAATCAAACTCCCAACAAGTAATGTCTCCACATCTTTAGTGCAAACACAATTGTCGCTAAATCTAAGTCATGAGTTGGGTAATTCTCTCATGTGGCTTTGGATGCCGACTTGCGTAGGCCACAACCTCATCCTCTACCACTCTCAACTACTGAAATCTCGTTGCCAAATCCATCCTGAGAAAACACTTTGGCCTTGTGAAGACAATTGTACAAGTCATCGATCCTTAGAAACAGATACTTATTCTTCCCAGTCACCTTATTCAGTTAACTAAATTTTACACACAATCTCTAAGAGCCATCAACCTTGGTTGAAAACACAACTGGTGCACCCCACTCCTTTTTCCCAAAAGGTCGCTAACTTGCACCTCTAACTCTCACTGTCCTTAGGCGCCATCCACGTAAGAGACATAAGGATAAGTCTAGCACGCTCGACCAAATCGATTCTGAGCTCAATCTCACAATGCGGCGACACCCTTTGACTTCTACAAAGACATCTTCGAACTCACTTACGATCAGCAGGGATGACATGTCTTCTAGTAAAACTGCAACCGAATGTAAATAACTTGCGAAGACACTATCTTCGACCTTCATTGAGTCACAACCATACACTCTTCCACATTCTCGACTGCCACCTACAGCTTTTCGCAATCCGCTTTCGTCGCATACCCCTTGATCCAATCCATATTCCAAAACAATCCCCAACCCAGTGAAAGTCACAACAAAATGATCATTCAAAAAATCAACCATGACTGAGTGAACTAGACCACAACAAGTTTACAATCAAAGTTCTATTACAACTTCAATTTCCGAACCCATTCAGCATACAATTTTATAATAGGTAAAAGAAGACGATTCCCAAGTATCGAATAGAACTCAAACAAACTCCACTAGCAGAAAGCATGTCTAAACTAACAACAACTTCTACTAATTCTCATCAGGAATGCAATAGGAAATTGGAATAGCTTCTAGAACACATGCTTCCTCCGGTTTCTTATCCTTCCGAAAATCTGGGCAGTCTTTCTTCTTTTGCCCAGGCTTGCCGCATTTAAAGCAATTCCTTTTGGGTCTTACAATCATTGGCATAATGCCCTTGATAGTTAAAGAAAATGTCATTGTTCTTGGGTTTCTTCCTTTTCTTATTCAGCTTTCATGTTCTACTAGGGCCAGTAAAAGTTTCTTCGCGAGGCTCATGCCTTCCTCTAAAAGCCTCATCCCAAGCAGTACTGATTCTTTCTTCTTGCTCCTTAAGTTGGCGTTGAAGTTGCTCCATAGCCTTACTTCTTTTTAACTCGTCTTCTTCATATGTAGGAGTATAATGCCTTTTTCGCTTAGTAGAATCATCCCTAGGTCCATGCACGGGAATACCACGCTTTACTGCCGCTTCTAGAATGGCATTCTTAGTAGGACTTGGACTATTGTCATCATGGCTTCGAACATAACCGAACATTCTGGCATAACAGCTGAAGCTCCTAGTTGGTTACCATCGCCTACCCTTCCAGTCACAGGCTCAACCGCAGAAGTATTTCCTGAAATTTGACAACTCATTCTAAATCTAAAAATAGAATGATTAGTCCACATATGAAATAACTGTAATAAAGTTCAACCGCTATTATGCTATACACTACTATATAGTATACATCCAACTAAAATCTAAAAGTACGTCTCTCTTATGTAGTTACGTCTTAGAACTTTAGCTAAAATCGATAACCAGAGCTCTGATACTAAATGTGACGACTACCCATAAACCCTGCACTAAACAAGAAGAACAATGCACTGAAAGACGTGCCTTGCAGCTATGCATGATCATTAGAGTAGGTAAACACAAGCGGAACCTGTCATAAATCTCACAGCGTAAGGATAAAATATAATAGAACATATACAACATGTCATAATAGTGAAGCATATTCTAACGGGAATTTCAAACTTTCAAAATAACTAAAAAGTATATCCATACACTAAAACTGAAATATATGCCTATACAAATTTTTCCTCACTGCAGCCTTAGAGTAAAATAACAAACAACAGAAACCCAGATACTATATAGTAAGAGAGATAGTATGCCAGCCTCCTGCTCGCCTCCGAACTGCTACGTCGTCCTTACTAAGCTATCCCCTATCACCTGCCACCTAGTCTGCCCATCCAAAATCGGATGAACAGCCCAAGGTAATAAGAGGGAAACATAAAACCTTGAGTCAGACGATAGTCTTAGTGAGCGATAATACAGCTAACGAACTTCATCAATAAAGTATATGGGAATGGGTAAATAAATGAACTAATCTACCCATAACACCAGAGAGGTACACAACTCCAATTTTCCCCACATCGGACAGTGATAGCCTTTACAACAAGCATTTCAACCATAAGACCAATGTAATCCAAGCAACCATTCAATCAATGCAACCAGAAGTAATACATAATAACAATCATAATATCCAAATTATATATCTCACGTAAACCATCTTAATCGAATTCAACATCTCTCAATCACAAGCCTAAGCCCTAAAGGCCTAAACCAATATAAGACAGGCACCCAAGAAACATCTCCTCCGATGCTAGATATCTATGTGAGACGGTACAAGCAAAACCAACAATAATACAAGACAGACTCTAGCTATCACCGCCAATCTTGCTTCGAAACCATTGTTAATTGTATGACCGACCATATCATACTGCCATCCGTTTAATGGTAACCCTGGGTCTAGCAAAAACCCCATACGCCTTTCAACGATATGTACCTAGGCCTTTCAACGATACCCAGGGTACTCAACCTACAACCAGCCTTTAAACGTACCCCTTTGAGCCCGCTAGAACCTACGACAATGATAATTCCTCGGCCTTCGGTATCTCTAGTCGTCATCAACGGCGACTATACAACCATTATCAACCAACTCAAAACACCTTGAGTTATCATCACATCTGTTGCATTTCAACGATCAACGAATGCATCACATCCCTTTGAAAATTCCTACCTGAGCTACCTTCGAAGTCATGTCCGACCTATCCTCCCGTCCGATAGATCCTCCCTAACCAACTGATCCTCTAACTGATCGGTCCTTTCTTCCGGTCGATCCTCCCTGGCCGATCCTCTGTAACCGATCCTCCCTGACCGAACGGTCCTTCCTTCTGGTCGATCCACCCTGACCGATCCTCCCTGACTGATCGGTCCTTCTTTCTGGCCGATCCTCCATGACTGATCCTCCCTAACCGATCCTCCCTAATCGATCCTCATTGACCGATCCTCCCTGACTGATCGGTCCTTCCATCTGGCCGATCCTCCATGACCGATCCTCCCAGACTGATCGGAAACCTGCAAAGGTCCAATCCAAGTCCAATTTTGACCAAAACTTTGCCAATCGACTATCTCGACGAAATCTATTCATTTAATACATCAATTACAACCATAAACATGTTATGAAACCACTAACCACATGAATATGACGATTTTCACCAAAATTTTGCAAATTTCACTAAAACCATGATAAATGAACATATAGACATAATTATGGATCTAATTTGCATAAACATATGAAATAACATAGAAATTACCGGTTTTTAGTTGCTAAATTAGATCCTATGGCGATTCATATGAAAATGGAGTTACCATGACGTATATCTAAAAGAAAACACTTAAATTTGATGAAAAACATTATCAAACACTCATATACTTGATTGAATCCATGTGAGAGATGCATGTCACTCACCAATTCTCCAAATCAAAGCAAAAATGGTGAAATTAGATTCCGGACAGTGATTAACTTGATCCAAATCCTTCGATTCGATGAACTATCACTTCAAATGATGTATATCTAGCTTCAAATGGTGTAGTTCTTGGATTCCCTTCCTTATATCTCGATTTTAATGGTGGAAATCTATTAGAGGAAGGAGGAACACAAGGCCACCAAATAAAAGAATGGAGAAAGTAGACTATTTTCCATACCTCTCACCCTCTATTTATAGCTTTCCACCGGCCCACTAATGGGCCTCTACAAATCAATCCGTTAAAGCTCCTAAAACCTGGACAACAAACTGAAAAACCTTAAAACAACAATTCCTTCCAAACCGCTAAGCCAAATCATTAATGTGACCACTCTATGGAAAGGGAAACATCATTTCCTTTCCAATGGCACATGTCTCAACACCTGATTCGACCTGAGTTAAAATTTATTCCCTGTACAAGACTGATAGGGGTAAAATGGTCACAAACAAAATTGGTAAAAATTATGGACATGTCTCACATCCCCATAAATCACATATTAAAATATTAGAACTTTCCATTCCCCAGGGAATAAAATAAAAATATTTTATGATCCTCTGATACGTAAAATGCGGGCTGTTACACGTCCCATCCCCCGCAATTCATGCATTGTTTTTTGCGCAAGTTTCTGATTTGAATTAGTTTGAATTATATTTATTTATCAGCCCCTTATATGTATACAAATTTCTAATGCCCATAACTTCTTCACACGTTGTCCATTTTACGCAAACTTGGGGTCTATTTGAACCAGAATTTCGAAATGAACGCAGCGGTAAACTAATTTTACTTAATTCTTAATACATTATTAAGTAATGCCCAATTTATTATCTTTAAAGTATGGTTGTAGTGTATTAAATTTGGGGAGTTACATTCTCCCCTACTTAAAGGATTTCGTCCCGAAATATTCAAGTTAAGAAGAATGTTCTTATCTTAACAACCACCTACAACAATCTACTCATATGTCATCCACATGCATCTATTGTGCTTAAGAATTTCTAATGATTGTATGAATATATTCAAAGGTGTTGTGTGTATATGTTCCTATACTAGTGCGAAAATCAGGCGGTCGACTTATTAAGTTGACCACCTTAATGCAATAAATGTTTGTGCCATATATCCACAATGTATGCAAATAATCCTAGTATAACATATAAAATCTATATGTGTGCACAATCATTCATCAAAATGCGACATCCATATGATGATTCGCCCATTTCCATCCATAGAAAATTAAAATGCACACACATGCATATGCAATATGTAAGTTATTGAGCCGATATAGTGCCTAGTGTGTGTATATGCATCCACGAGCAACCACTAGCAAAAACTTGCATCCACTTGCAACCATCAACCATAACATGTTTCAAACACATGTTTCCAACCATTGGATTCTACCTAAGGATCGAAGGTTCGAACGATA
Source organism: Allium sativum (assembly GCA_030737875.1). Classification (NCBI taxonomy): domain Eukaryota; kingdom Viridiplantae; phylum Streptophyta; class Magnoliopsida; order Asparagales; family Amaryllidaceae; genus Allium; species Allium sativum. The sequence goes on from CM060922.1 coordinate 301,371,728, forward strand.
GGATAAACATACTTGGATGATAGAAGCAAGTGCAAATTAAAAGCTTGGAAAAGAAGTCAAGAATGTACTTTCAAAAAGAAAAGGATAAGAAGAGTGAATCCTATCTTTGGGTTCCCGTGTCACATCTTCGCGGTGTTCTCTACATTATACTTTCACCAATTTGATTTCCTTGTTATGTAGCTTCTTAATTTCTAATCCAAGTTTGTGATTAGGAACTCTCCTCACTGATGCTTCATTCTCAACTTCCACACCTTAAAGTGTGCTCGACTCCACTATCTTTGCCGTATCATGTCGACTCTTCCTCAAATAGGAAACGTGAAACACATCGTGTACGCCAACTAGTGTATCCGATAGCTTGATCCTATAGGCCATCTGACCTATCCTCTCCACTATAGGGAATGGCCCTACAAATCTCGGTGCCAACTAACCTACCGAGCCCAAGCGAACTACATTTCTTAGCTGTGATACTTTAATGAAGACCATATCTCCAAATTTGAATTCCAAACCGGTCCTCCTTTTGTCAGCATACGATTTCTGTGTGTCTTGAGCGACTTTCATTCTTCGGCAGATAAAATCAATCTTCTCGAAAGTGTAGACTCCCACCAACAAGTCGCCGATCTACAAGGTCGTCCATATAATTCTTCGAAGGGTTCCATGCCTATGTTCGAATGGTAATTGTCGTTGTAGGCAAACTCAATCAATGGGAGATTCTCCCCCCAAGTCCCTCCAAACTATAGGATACATAGTCTTAAAAAATCCTCAAGGACTTTATTCACTCTCTCGGTCTGTCCATTTGTTTGAGGGTAGTATGATATGCTCAAACGTAGCTGTATACCTAATGCCTCTTGCAAACTCTTCCAAAACTCAGTAGTAAAGATGGGTCCGCGGTCGCTTACTATACTGGAAAGTATCCCATGCAGTCAGACTATCTCTCGAATATATACTGATGAAAGCCAAGTCGTCATCCTTTTACTCTTAATAGGAATAAAGTGAGCACTCTTCGTTGGTCTATTCACTATCACCCAAATGCTCGTATTTCCTTTCCTCAATCTGGGCAATCCATCAATGAAATCCATAGAGATCTCTTCCATTTCCATTGTGGGACATTAAAGCGCTGAAGCAATCTGCTAGGTTTCTTTGTTCAACCTTTACTTGCTAGCAAGCCAAGAATCAAGCTACAAATTCTGCCACATTCTTCTTCATGCCCGTCCAAAAGAAAACCCTCTTCATGTCTCGATAAATTTTATCGCCACGCGGATGTATAGCCATCCGAGAATTATGGGCTTCCTCAAGCACTACCTTTAGCAATTCCCAAATCCTAGGGACACATAGTCTTCCATCTCATCTTAGCTACCCTTTCTTGTCCACGATATAACTAACAAGGTGACTAGAAGTCTCTCCTCTGCCAAGCATGTCCATGATGTCTGATATCTGCATGTCCTCCCTCTACATAGATCCAATACGCTCCAATATAGTAGGTCGCACCTCCAATGATGCGAACAATCCCAATATGAAATCCGTAGATGGCTTAAAATCAAAGGTCGAGATGTACTCCAAGCTCTTCCTTTTTATGAATACAGGACTCAAAGTTATCCTCTGCCTACGCAATGCGTCCGACACTACATTACATTTTCCTGAGGTATAAGCTATCTCAAACTTGTAAGGCATTAGGAACTCCTTCCACCATTGTTGCCTTAGGTTGAGATCCTTCTGTGAGAACAAGTATATAAGCAACTAATGATCCTTGTATAACTCAAATCTTTCTTTAAGTAGATAGTGTCGCCAAGAATTCAATGCGAACACTATTGTAGCCAACTCTAGATCATGGGTAGGGTAGTTCTTCTCATGAACACTCAACTGTTTGCCACCATATCATACTACCCTCCCCTCTTGCATCAGAACAACATCAAGCCCTATGCCACAAACGTCTTTGTAGACCGTGAACATCTTGCTTCCAACTGCGAGAGTAGGAACTGAGGATGTTGTCAGAGCCCTTTTCAATCTCTGAAAGGCATCCACACAATCAATGCTCCATGAAAAAGCCATGTTCTACATTGTCAATCAAGTAAGCAGGGATAATACCCTTGCAAAGTCTTTGACAAACTTCCTATAATAGCCCGCCAACCCTAGAAAACTTCTCACCTCCGTCGCATTCTTTGGAGCCTTCCAATCTTGAACTGCAACGACTTTAGCAGGGTCCACTAATATCCCATCCTTGGAGACCATATGCCCTAGGAACGTTACTTCCTTTTTCCAAAAGTGACACTTAGAAAAAAATTCCTTGAGCTGATGTGATCTGAGATTGTGTAGAGCCTCTCCTAAATGTTGGGAATGCTCCTCCTTATTCTTTGAGAAGAATAGATTGTCATCCATAAAGTGCAGCACAAACTTGTTCAGAAACTCCCTAAACACCCTACTCGTCAAGTCCACGAAATAGGCAGGTGCATTGTTAGCCTAAAAGGCATAACCAACCACTCAAAGAAACCATCTGGAGTTCTGAATGCAGTCTTAATAATTTATCCTCTACCACCCTCAGCTGATGAAATCCCATGGCCAAATTCATCTACGAGAAAATTGATGCACCTACTAGTGGATCAAACAGGTCGTCAGTTCTCGGTAGTGGGTGTCTATTCTTCTTGGTGAGCTTGTTCGGCTCCCTATAATCCACACATAGACGAAGTGAGCCATCATCCTTTGTTGCAAAGACGACTGGAGCTCCCTACTCTGATATGCTTCGCCTAATAAAACCTTTATCGAATAGCTACCTTACTTGCTTGCTAAGCTCCCTTCTCTCTCTAGGAGCCATGAGGTGCATTGGAAGAGCAATTGGCTTTGTATTCTCTACCAAGTAAATCTGGAAGTATATCTCACACCTTGGAGGTAGTCCCTTAACTTCCTCAAACAAGTCTGGATAATCTCTGACTATGGGAACAGATCACAAATCGTCAACAGAAGCATCAAGTGATTCTAGAAAACTGAGCATCACTGACCCCTATGGGTCACAGGAATTTTCGGGAGCTCTACCATGATAAGTAAGATGTCTAATTACTCTCTTTTTCACAATCAAGAATAACACCATACATGGCTAGCCAATCCATTCCTAGAATCAAATCATAGCTCATAAAGCCCAGCCCGTATGCATCACATTCAAACTCGATGCCCAAGATAGAAATTCTCAAAACCCTACATCATGGATAAATGAGCCGATCCTCCTATGGGGTTTGAGACTACTACAGGATCATAAATTATACTAGTACTAAGGTGATGAATGTCTACTACAGAACTTGATATAAATTAATATGATGCGCCAGAATCAAACAAGGTTCTAATTGGATAGTCAAAAAGGGAAATCAAACCTTCAATCATGACTTTTCTACCCCGATCAGGTCCGCTAGCCTCTAAAGCATGTAATTGTCAAGAAGTTCCGACCCCTTATCCTTGCTTGTTAGGGCATTGCTTACAGAATTGTCCCACTTGTCCACAAATAAAGCAAGCCTTCTTTGCCTTTACGTAGTCCTTCACAAAATGACCGATAGCTCCACTTCCTCGACACTTGATATCTTTCTTGATCTAAGAAATGTCAGGTTTTCCTCCTTTCTTTTGCTTTCCTTTCTTGGGAAACCATTTCTATTTCCCGCCCTTAGCCTGTGTCTTTTCAGTCTTACTACCTTTCTTCCCATCCTTGCCATCTTCATGCATAAGAGCCATGTCAACCAACCTTTCAAACGTCGCCCCATTGGTATATAAGAAAATGCAAGTCCTTGGAGAGGTTGATTCAGGCCTCTCGCAAACCTAAGTGCCTTCTTATGGGGTGTATTCACCAAGTCCAGATCAATTCTTGCTAGTTGATTGAATTTATTCATGTAATCCTTAACAAACATATTCCCTTGTTTCAAATCTAAGAATCTCTCCATTTGTAATTCCTCTTCTGCCTGAGAAATCATCCTAAGTAGCTCTTGGTTTCCTTGCCTGTGTTACTTCCCACCAGTAAGAAGCTTCATCCTTCAGTTGACATGCGACCAACTATATCTTCCTTTTGTCATCGATCTCGAAAAGACCAAACAAGTTCTCTGTTTCTCTTATCCAATTTTGTGCCTTAACAAAGCTCTCATACAACGGAACGGTTTCCTCCCATAGCGCAAAAGTCTTTACATAACTTAAAAAAATTTCTACTCGTGCAGGTGGAACAACTGCGACTACAACTGGGGGTGAGGCATCCCCTTGACCTCCGGTAGGTGACGTAGCCACAAGACACCTATAGAACAATGTCGGTAGTGGAATGCTTTCAGGTAGATTGGGTGCCCCATACATGCTGAAAAGAAAAAGGATTCAACAAGAGAACGAGAAAATATTGAATATGGCTTGAGGGGATATTTTTTTCAAAAATAGATTCTTATTTGAAAATACTTTTCTTTTGTAAACAAATTTGAAAACTTTTTCTTCGATCTTGTAACCTTAAGCTCTGATACCAAATGTGACACCTCACATCCGTTAATGTCAATCATAAGAGAATACATTAAGTTTAGTGAAGAGCAATAGATAAACAGTACAAATTCAGAAGACAGATATAAAATAAGTAGCGAAAAATTTCAACTTCATTATTAAAAATAAAACGTAGTCTCATACAAGTTACATTAAAGCTAGTTAAATCAAAACCAAGTATATCAAATCTGTCTCTCAAACATCTCATAAAAGAAAATACCAAAGTGTAGTAACATAAAATCATGTCCCTCATAGCAAGCCATAATAGAGCAGAGAGCAAGTCAAAATGGTACATCTAAGAAATTCCAGATCCAGACTGACACAGAAAGTCCTAATCACTAAGGCGTATTACCACTTTGAGGACCTAGGGGGAGGGGCAGGAGGGAAGAAGCGAAAACGAAAGGGTCAGGCAAAAAGTCCAGTGAGTTCCAATGATTTTCAAATATGCATAAAATTGGCATACCAAGAGTGATAAACAAGACTGGAAGAAAAATACGGTATCATATAAGGTAACAGATAAACTAAACAGAATAGTAGGATAGACATGAATAACAGGAATAAAATATGATCGGGTAATGCTTCACATTTACATACCTAAAAACAAGTTGTGTTTGCACCAAAACCAGTATAACAGGATTAGGTATTTAACCTAATTACATAACTCAGGATTGCAAAATCAACAGAAGGATTTGGCATACCATAATTACATAATAGGAATAGGTGTTACCCTAATTACATAATCACAGGATTAGGTGTACCCTAATTACTACCCATGTGATCGTCTTCCTATTACGTAAATACCCTGTGCCAGCCCCGACAATAGGGAGTATCACTCCCTAAGCCAACTACTTATATAACACAAATCTATTTACTGGTGTTACAGCGGCTTAGTTTCCCTAACCGGACTTATGCATGCTCATGACTTTGCCGGAACGCGACCGTACCCACCTTCCACATACGGACCCCTTACTATCTAGTTCAGTAAAGCGTTCCCTAGCGCCTACCTAGTGCGAGAACCCCTAACAAAAGACCAACAGGGATACTGACTGATATAGGTTCCAAACAGCAGATTGACACAAGCCAAACCCCCTAAGCTTATGCCCCCAAATAACTAGGATTAAAGAGTCTCCAAAACCTGATACAACAGCAGAACAAGGGACCACTTAGCTTATTAATTAATAATCATGTTTAACCTAGCAGGTATATGTTTGCTAATAAGTTTGGTTGTAATATTACATGTCGTTATGTGTGTAAAACTCTTCCCCAAAACACCTGCCCAGATGTATGTATAATTACTATAACAATTCAGTTTATTAGCTTACGTCTGGTACTTTCAATATTCTAACATGTCATTTACTTAATGTCTGTATTAAGTCAAATCTAACATGTTTACACATATGCATATTATTCATCCAATTATGACCCAAATTACAGCATGTACAGGCTTATGCATATTACCTATTTTTATCAATTTATAGCAAGTATATGCACATTATCCCTTTTTATCAAATTTACAGCATGTATAAACATGTACATATTATCCCTTTTGCAAATTATAGTTAAATTGTCCTCAATTTAACAATATGCCTAAATTCCCCTTTTTATGCCATTTCTTTTTATTCAAATTATATTATACGCAAACTTTTAATCGGACAAGGACTAGGCTTCTGAAGGCCTAGGCTTAGCTTATACAAAAAGGGAAAACAGAGGAAAGAGAAAAGAATCAAATCTCATAGGAATACAAGCAAGACTGGAAATAAACTAAAATAGTAGAAATAGAGAAAATGAATATGAAACATGTAACTTATTAATTATCCAATAGTAAAGGCATGTGTTTTACATATAACAACGGCATAGGTGATTAACAATGAAAAACGTGTAGAGCAACTATTGTATATAAGGTAACAGACAAATTAAAAAGAATAACATGATAGAAAGGAATAACAGGAATACATATGATCGGGTAATGCTTCATATTTATATCCCAAAAAACAGGTTGTGTCTGCACCAATACTAGTATACAGGATTAGCAGGATCAGGTATTTAACGTAATTACATAACAATCGGATTAACAGTAGGATCAGGCATACCCTAATTACATAATAGGATTAGGTGTTACCCTAATTACATAACACCACGATTATGTGTACCCTAACTACTACCCGTGTGACCAGCTTCCTATTATGTAAATACCTTATGTCATCCCCGACAGTAGGGTGTATCACTCCCTAACCCAACAACTTATATAACATAGACCTATATACTGGTGCTACAACGGCTTAATTTCCCTAATCGGACTCATGCACGCTCATGACTCCGCTAGAACGCGACCATACCCACCTTCCCCATGTGAACCTCTCGCTATCCAGTTCATTAAAGCATGCCTTGGCCCCTATTTAGTGCGATGACCCCTAACAAAATACCAACAGGGATATTGACTGATATGATTTCAAACAGCAGTTTGATACAAGCCAAACCCCCTAATCTTGTTCCCCCAAATAACATGGATTTAAGAGTCCCCAAAACCCAATACAACAGCCTAACGAGGGACCTCTTAGCTTATTAATAATCGTGTTTAACCTAAAAGGTTTAAATTTACTAAAAATCATGGTTGTAATACTACATATCATTATGTGTGTATAACCCATCCCTAAAACATCTGCCCACAATTCAGTTTATTAGCTTACATCTGGTACATACAATATTCTAACATGTCATTTACTTAATGTCTATATTATGTCAAATCTAACATGTTTATACATATGCATATTATTCATCCAATTATGTCCACAAACTACAAAATATACAGGTTCATGAATATTATCCATATTTATCAATTACAGCAAGTCCATGCACATTATCCCTTTTTATCAAATTTACAGCAAGTGTAAACATTTGCATATTATCCCTTTCCCACATTATAGTTAAACAGTCCACAATTTAACAATATGCCTAAATTACCCTTTTTATGGCATTTCTTATTGTCCAAATTACATTATATGGAAACTTTTAATTGAATAGGGCCTAGGCTTCTAAAGGCCCAGGCTTAGCGTAAACAAAAAGGGAAAATAGAGAAAGGGGGATAAAATTAAATCTCATAGGCATATAGGCAAGACTGGAAATAAACTAGAATGCTAGAAATAATGAAAAGGAAGATAAATACATATAACTTATTAATTATCCAACAATAAAGGCATGTATTTTACTTATAACAATGACACAGGTGATTAAAAGAGAAAAACATGTATAGCAACTATCTTATAAACATGGTATATTCTAACCCAATTTAATTTAACATGGTATATTCTAACCCAATTTAATTTAACTATCATGTTATAGTCTAACAAATCAGATTTGAAAATGACAGGGAACTCATAGCGAGTCTTGGTGAAGAAGAGATTAAACCTCTTATATATATATATATATATATATATATATATAATGCCATAGAAAAGTCCATTCCGATCCCTTTTATTGTGTATGTAAATTTTGAATGTTTTCTCTATAGATCTAGGCTTCGGCAACATTCCCCCATTATATATGCATATTTTTATTTCAAACTAGATTTGGGGAGGCAAAAGGTATGAAGAATGTGTGTATTGGAATGGGAGAGAGCTGCCTATTTATAGATTCACAGACTTAACATCAGCCTTTAGATTCTAGGTTTTTATTCTAAATCTTACATGTAGCGCTGAGTTAACATGAACCTAGCCACAAAAACTATCCAGATTCGTAATTCAGAATCTTCCTTGGATCTGGGTGGGTCGACCCACCGACCCTATGAGTCGACCCATCATGACTTAGGTCGAACTATGGGTCGACCAAGGACCATTGTGTGTCATCCCATCCCCCGTAATGCCTGCATTGATTTTTGTGTTCGTTTGTAATTTGAATTAGTTTGAATTATATTTATATATAAGCCCCTTTTATGTATACAAACTTCTAATGCCCATAACTCCTTACGTTGTCCGTTTTATGCAAACTTAGGGTCTTTCTGAACCAGAATTCTGAGACGAACGCAACGGTAAAATCGGTTTTACTTAATTCTGAATAATTAATTAAGTAATACCCAATTTATTATCTTTAAAGTATGGTTATAGTGTATTAAATTTTGGGGTGTTACATGTTGTGTGTTCTTAAACGGGGACATGCATCAGGATTTGGTTATAGCTCAAATATGCATCCATAAAGTATAAGAGCTGATAGCCTACGATAGACGAATTGGTCATTCTTTGAAAGTGGGAAGTTGTCTTTCGAGTATGATTTATTAAAGTCAAAATAATCGATGCATGTCCTCCATTTACTATTCGATTTCTATACAAGCACAAGATTAGAGATCCATTCAGGATAAAGGGAATCCCAGATAAAACCATTGTTAAGTAGATCATCCACTCCTCTTTAAGGGTTGCTGATCTCTTTTACCCTAAGATTCGACATTTTTGTTTCATGGCAAGGAACTTCGGATCAATGTTTAGGATGTGACTTGCAATACCTAGTGCAATGCGGCACATGCAAGAGTGGGTCCAACCGAAGACATCAACGTTGGCCCATAAAAAATATAGTTCCTTCCTTATTATGGAATCACGTTGTGATCAAATATTCAAGACATAAGTTGTATCGTTATGGCTGATTTGAACATCAGTAGTTTTCTCAATTGAAGTTTCTCTTTCATATTATGGATCTTCATCCTTACATGGGCCAATTTCTTGGTAAAGACGACTGTGTTGTTAGAGTCATGCCTCAAATGTTGGTTGCTAGGTGTAAAGGTTCTTGACATAGAGTGAAGTCACCATACCCTTTCCCTTTTCATGGCGGTAACATCTCTCCATTCCATTAAATATTGTGCTCTCCTTATTATTTGGTCTTCACGAAGAACTCCGGCTCTATTACCAATTGGAAATATCAGCAGAAGGCACTACGACGCTATGCAGATATGGAATTCGGATAGAACGAGATGCCTCTAAGGAGGTTTTGTAGGGAGTGTATATGTTAATGATGATGAAGGAAAGGCTGCCACATTCTCCTTCTCCAAGTTGCGCTGATAGGTCAAAAAACTCTATTTGTTCATAACCTATGCCATTTAAACTATGGATCTTATTTGTATATGGGTTTGAGTCTTTAGCTTTGAACTTCATGTGACCATAAGCCTTTTTGAAAATGTTGTTGATGGAACTCCCCAGGTTAATGAAGACTCTCTGAACATAAGTAGGAGCAGAATAGGTCGAGATGATGAAGTGGTCGATGGTTAGAGCTTCCACTCCCATGGACTCACTTCCACGGAAGACAATGTCATCATCCGTTATCTTCTGGAGTTTTTCTGGGACCCCTTTGTCCGTAGCCAAGCACTATTCATATTTGGCATGCTTGATTGTGTAGATGTATTCTTCCATATGACTAAAGTTTTTATCTTTGGAGTGATGTCCACCGTAGTGGTGTTAATGACAAAACCTTGCTGAGGAGGTCTGGAGCTACATGGCTTTAGAGTTGTTCGAGATTGTGTGTGGGTGTTGGGTACCCTAAGCTCCATCCTTTGGAGCTTGGACGTACTGCTCAATACACTATTTATGTATGAGCTTCTCAATAGAATCTCTGGGATAAAGGCAATCATTAGTGTTGTGATCGTATATCTCTTGGAACCCTCGGTATTTGCCTCATTGCTTCCCCTTTTTTAGGGAACCCCTTGGAATGGGTTTCTTTTACTGAATAGTACAGCAGGTTTCTAGGTAAATAATCTACTATTGAGATTTCAAAGGAATGAAATTCTTTTATGAAGGAAATCTAGATCGCTTCTTCAATACCTTTTTTAGAAGTTGTTGATGCCATGTTTGGGCATATCTTGAACATTTGGCTTTCTCCAGTTTATTTAATGGCGACATTACTCTACACATGTCTTGATGAAGTTTATGAGGATAGCCCTCTTCATCTTGGTCCCTATATTATTATTCGTGATGTTGTGTTAATGATCTTTTTATAGAATCACTAAATACTCCTTGAAGGCTTTCGATCAAATCGTTCCCTAAAGTCGGTATTATGGTGAATACCCTTTAAAAGCACCATGAGTACAACGGTCGGTTGAGGATCATCGTCCTCAGTGAAAGTGTTGCTGAATCTTACCAGGTAGCTTAATAATGACTCTTTAACTCTCTAGAATATGTGGATATAGTTAGATATTATTTGGCATGTTGGTATGCATCCTAAATTGCTCCACCAATTTTCTAGCAAGTTTATCGAATGATAATATGGTTCTCGGCGGGAGTCAAGCCCAGAACCATAGCAGAGTCATGCCTTTAAGGAATATTGGAAAGCCTTTAAACTTCACCACGTCAGTGGTGTAAGATGAATCTATATGCCACTTGCATCGGTTGAGGAATTGCCACGGACTGGTTTTTCCTAAGTATGCCTCGAGCCGTGGCATGTCAAATCATCAAGGCCATTCGGTATTAAACAAACTTCAGTAAAGGAGTTACTCCTTATATCGACTTCCCAATTGTCATCAATGTATTTTGTGGCTCTCTAATGAGCTTTCAAATTATGAAAATGAGATTAGAAGTTTGGATCTTCATTAGAATTCGGCAATCGATATCCAACTCCAGAGTAAATTGCCTGCGATGCCTGTTTGGTGAGAGATCATCATCAAGTTCAACAACATAATTAGGCTGATTCCGAGGAGGCTGAGCATAGGCTGCTTGGTTTTGGTTAGCAATATGATGTCCATATACCAAGTTCGAATAGCAATAGTGTAGGCTGCATGTAAGGGGGTTCGATCCTGATCAAATGGTTAAGAACGTCGGCTCTGAACTGGTTATGTCCAGCCTGGTTTTTTCCCTTTGCAGTGGCAGCTCCCGTGCCACCTTTAGATAATATTCTCTTTTGTATTCGATCACCGGAAAAGGAGTCGAATGAAGAAATTTTAAAGATGGTTGTTAGGAGCTCGAGCACTCCTATTCCACTCAAATTGAGTGATGTTTCATCGAGTGGGTCATTGTAACTGAGTTATCAAGTGCATATTCTTCTTGATATGGTTGTTGAGCCATACCTGTATTTCCTTTAGTTTCTTTATCATAGCTCCAGCTAGCCTTGGGTAATCGGAGTGTCAGCAGTAGAAGTAGTGGCCACATTGGTTATGGAAAGAGCTCTGGCATTATCAAAAGGTTCTTGCTCGATCGATGCTGCATCATGGTTAACAATAGAATGTCCAACAGCACCAGAATAGTGACACTAAAAATTGTGCAACATCCAATGAGTTCAATGAACAATAAAAATAAAACAAATGGAAAATGAGGAAATAATAATAGAAATGCAATAGAAAGAGAGATAGATATTTATAGTGGTTCAGTATTGTTACGCTAACGTCCACTTGAAAGACTTGTTCAATTTATTGTTGAATTACAAGGTTACAAGTTTCAAATTGGTAAGACTTCTAATTGAATATGATAAAGTAAAAAAGGCCAAAAGATCCTCTTTCCGTGTATGTATAGTGTACTTATAGGTGTAGGTTTGGTAGATAAGTCGGATGATTGTTGAAGAAGTTTCAAAAGAGGCCAAGGCCCATATTAGGCTAAGTGAGGGACTGGACCCGATCCCTATAAAGGGATCAATACTACAGACGATTATGCATTTGTGATCTCGTGTGTAGGTCCCACCTCGTGTCTTGAGCTTCTTTGTCAAGTTTCACGTGGGTTGGATCTCTGGTTTGTGAGTGATTTTCATTTGGTTGTTGAAATTGTGTTATTTATCGATTCGTCTCAGTTATACTAATCTCTCTATATTGATTATTATGATCCCTCACTTAAAGAATCCTCGGGCATTGTTCTAGTGTGTTAAAGTGACTGTCGTGGTATGACACTATCCAAACTTGATCTTTAGGTCTTGAGGTGATGTTTCTGAGCCGTTAGTCTTGGAAATCGCGAGTTGTGTCAATCTGAATAGCTTTCGACGACCGGAAAGGCCGGATAACAAAGGGAAAGTAAGCAACTGAAACTCAAGCGTAATCTCAACTTTTGGGATTTGAACTGTCGTGAGTAAAGAAATAAAGATACCACTTGGAAAATTTTGATAGTTAGTTAAAGAATTTATTTCATATTTTCACTATGATTTAACAAAAACAACTAGCCAAACTAGGGTCCAACTGTGATGGAAACCTAATATATTTTGCTTGTTTTGACAAGTAAATGATTGATAGCTCAAGATGATGTATAAATTTTTATATTAGTATTTAGTTTCATTTTACATGTAAATTCCCCATTTTGAAAAAAAGACATGCACTCATATTTTTGTAAATAATCTTGCATTAAAACCTTGCATCTTGCATATGAAATTTGTAGGTAGTATCCACTCAAAACCCTCTTGAGACAACACTTTTTCTACTAAGGATACCAGAGGTTTAACAACTTATTGCATGCACTCAAATAAAAATTATATGGTTGTATCAAATAAAAATCCTAAATTACATGGTATTAGATTTGTAATGCAATCACTACCATAGAATTTACAATAGTGCAGCCCTTCTTCTTCTTCTTCTTCTTCTTCTTCTTATTCTTCTTCTTTTGGTAACCTATGGCCTAACCCAATGATAGCAAAAAATGGCAAACGATATTAGATTATTTATGATTATTAAATGTACTTGAATTTTAATATGTTAATAAATAACAAATCTACACTCTAACCTAGTAAAATGGATAGCTTACAAAAATAATTAAATCCATTTGCTTCTAATAAAAAGAGCAGTGATGAAAGTTAAAGCCCCATTTTATGAATTAAGACTATTTTAGAAGTTGTAAAAGTTCTGATGTAATACTTTTATAAACATGAAATGGAATGACAAGCTATTACTAATTCCATTAAAGTACGAATAAGCTGCATGATCACATGTTTGTTGAAGCTATATGTTATCTTGATAATTTATTCATTCGTTGTTTATCAAGATAATTTTTTTAACTTATAACTACATATTCTTTAGTTCTGATTCCATGATTATTTTATTCTCTACTTGTTTAATTACAATTGGTTGAATCTGGACTTTCATATTGTTTTTATATGTTCTTCAACGATTGGCAACATAAATTTGAACTATAAAGTTAGTCATTTTTATTTTTGTTTTCATTTTTGTTAATAGGAATGGATCTACATATTCTTGAATAGTTATTATATTACCTATGGGTATTGCTTCAGTAATTCCAATCTTTATTCCCCTTTGTACCCTTTTTGTCTTTGAGAGAAGAGACAAATATATTTTAAGAAGTAGATTATATGATTGTATCTTTCTGTGCATGCTACTTTGATGAGACTGGAAGTTTGATAGATTTATTTAATGGAATGATGTATAATAATATAATTTCATCTTTAGTAAAAAAAAAATGTTAAAAATGTAGACTAATTTTATTGGATGTTTTATATTAATAAAACTAGAAAAGAATTAAATTGAACAGAAAGTCCAAATTCATATGTTTAGCTATGAAATTATGATCAACTAAAAATCATTGACTTTCAAATAGCTTGCTACATCTACAGTCATAAATATAGCCTAAAATAAAAAAATACTGGTTTTAAGCACCTACTTGCTTCATTTGTTGGTAACTATCAGCTCAAATGCCAACATACTATTCATCTTTAAGGGCACAGAAAGCTTTTGCGATTTACTGATCAATTATGACTACAAAGGTACACGTTATATTAATGGTAGTTTTGATTAATTATAAACACTAATGTTCAAGCGTCCACTATCATATTTTGGATAGCAATAGAGAGCAGACATTATTTTAGAAGTTCTCTGCTTATACCAAGTTGATTAACCCATTAAACTAGATATAGCAGTATATGCTTATATAAATACTTTTGCATTTACAAAATAAATCAAATTCAGCTAAAAAAAATTAAATTATGAGTTGCTACAAGTCAACCCTTCGACACAAGCACATCTGCATATACACAATAAAATCGTTAATTTTATGGGGTTTTAACTATGCTAGCCTTGTTTGTAAATTGTACAACATTTACAACCTTGTTTGAAAAGTAATTACACGAATAGACCTGTTTTGAAATAACGAAAGCGAGTTTTCAAAAAACGCTTGAAGGCGAGTTTTCAAAGTTCGCCTGTATACATTGGTATTAAATTCATAGCGACTTTCTTGAAATTTGATTTGGACATAACTCAATATCTATAATATAAAATCTCCATTTTTCTGTTCCATTATTAAAATATAGTTCTACAAATTCGATTGTTTTATGTTTCAATGAAATCTGACATACAACGATTCCTATACATTCGAATGAAGTTCAAAACATTAAACTTGAACTACCACGACATCTAAATAGTATATACAGCTTAACCAAACAACTTAAAACAAATACCAAAATCTAATATTCAAATATAAGAGATATACAAAGTCCGAGTAAGGACAGTTAAGTTCAAAACATAAGAAATACAGATACACCAAATACAACACATTGACATCCCATCAACAAACATAAGTCTCCATTTTAGGCTACTAAAGTACACCGCTTTCGGTTATGGCCCTGCAATCCACATTTGTTGCACCTGTTTCTTTTGGGTGTTTGATGCTCATCCATAGCATTTTTGAATATCGTTGATTTTTGTCGTCCGACTTGTCTTCTTACAGGTGGAGCCAATATTCATGGACCATTGTACGGGTCCTAGTATTTATTATCGCGTATAGGATGAAACTCTGGCTTGTAGGTAGCTCTATAACTTTGGACAGAGTACCATTCAGAAGCAAAATCGTGATGTGCTCTATTACTACCAAAATCCTGTGCTGAACAAGCCGCCATCACATAAGCACATAGTATCTTCTGTAGAAGTGGGATGTTGCATGTACAGGTGCAATGAGAACCTTCGATTACAACATCATATTCATCTCCGTAATAGTGAATCACTACCATTTATATTGGCCAAATCGAACAAGCCTACAACATTGTGCTTCAATAGCAGGAGCTTCAATTCTAGCTTTCCATTTTGGAGTTAGTTTTGAATTCAGACCCTCCCCTTTTTCCAACCTCTTATAGAAATACTCAACTGATCTAAAGAACGTTCTTGCAACTAATGCCTTTATAGGCAAGGATTTGGCGCCTTATAATACACAATTAAAAATTTCAGATGCGTTGGTTGTCATAATATGGAAGCAGCCATCGTCATCTCTGCAAAGAGCCCAGTTTATTTTTTCTAAATTCCCTAGGCTTCGTTCAATCAAGTTATGCGCCTCCGACTTAGTTGTATTGATTTCTTCTCTAAGTTTAGCGTACTCAACCACTTTTGAAGCACATGTAGCAGCATAAAACAAACCTATAAGTCGCTTGTCTCGAAGACCTGCAGCTTGGAATTTTTCTTTAAGATGCCTTGTGCATACTTATGTTTGTGCGGTTCTTTCCATCTATCATGCAAAGCACTCGGAATCCCTTTCATTCTGTCAGATATAAATGTAATGTGTCGATTTCATACACTATAAATGAACTCACGCATGCATGAAAAGAACTAGGACCAGGTATCATATGATTTAGATTCAACCACCCCATAAGCTAATGGGAAAAGACAGGCATCGATATCTATAGCGGTAGCAACTAGCAGTGTTCCTTTGTAATTACCGTACAAATGTGTTTCATCAATAGAGGGCACTGGATGGCAATGTACAAAACCTACAATGGAAGGACCAAATGCCCAAAAAGCACTCTCAAATACCTCAATATCATTGTGTGTTATATGTCCCACATAACCTGGATTGCTTCTTTTTATTTCCGCAAAATACTGAGGCAAATACAAATACGATTTGGCCCAGTCACTATATATTTTTTCCGATGCTTTATTCAACGTTCGCCAAGCTTTCATGTAACTGATTTTGATGAAGAGTTGTTGGTCGACAAGCACTTGCACCATCCCATCTGAGATATCCAAATTAGCCTTCACAAAAGACATGATTTTGGATATAAGAAACCTAGAAGGTGGCTTGCTTGTGTTTGGAATTAATCGTAGAGTTGACATAGTTAGGTTCATGAGGCAATTTTCTAATTCCCCACTGTCCAGTTTGTGATGTCTTCGACACAACATGTATTTGCCATGGACAAGTATCATCTACATTACATACAACCGTATATATTGTTTTATTCGACTTGATTAGCTTGTACGAAACACCGTGCAGAATAGACCATTCTCTAAGTTGATGGAGAAACTGTTCTTTGCTTTGGAATACCACCCCTACATCAAAACCATTTTGTACGCACGCAGCCGAGAATTTTTTACAAGAAAACTCTAGATTAGCCACAACGGATCTGGCCATCATTTGCACTGTGCAGAGATCATCGTCCATTGGTACTTCAATTTGAACCTCATCACCATCTTCTTTGGGATCTTCTGTGTTTGGAAAGTCATAGTTTAGTGGTTCATTATTGACTTCCGTCCAGCATGTATCATCAACAGTTGTTGCGGCAACCACCATGCTATCAATATGTTTGGCCATTTTAAAATTTACTGGCATGATCATGATCGAAGGTTTTCGGTTTAGTCGATCCATCTCGTACCTTTGCGAGGATGAATTTTTGTTTTTATTCCCCTACTTGAGAGGTCTTTTGAGAGGTATTGTATTTATCATGATCAACCATGTTTCTCGCTAACCTGGAAGTTCAGGCCCTTCAGAGATCAGATTTGAACCTTGAAATAGCTAAGGCAAACCCGAAAAATTTGATATTATGATAAGAACAAAGGTGATTATTCACAGAAAATAAGTCTCAAAAATTGCCCTAGTCAGAATTAAGGAAATTCGGTAAAATTGGTAAAATAAATCCAGCTTATAATGTTTCGTGGCTACAACTAAAAACCCAATTTACAAAAATGTGCCACGAGGTCATTATAATGCCAAACATTGTAATAACAAATGACTTGTGATGTAAAATAACTTGTGTTGTGAATATGAAAAGTCAATAAGTGTGGAATGCAAAGCAACAAAGTACGACAAACCTAAAAGTAAAAGCTTAAGTACAGTAAGCAGAACACAGTTTCATTTCAGCTACATAGAACCAGATAGTGGAATCACAAGTCAAGTCACAAAGTCATGAATCTAACACAAAAGTTTCATACATAGAGTAACATAGAGCAGTAAGCGGGGACCGACACCCGCATATACAACCGATCTGAATACAACATATAAAAGAAAATAGTTGAGAAGAAAAATACACTTGTTCTGAGCACTACTTCTTCTTATCACTTGACCTTAGAAACGGTTTGTTGAGAGGAGGAGGAGTCTCTGCCACATCAATTGGATTTTCATGAGAAGACAGAGTAATAGCTTCCGTATTCTGAGCAGCACGCTTCTTTCCCTTGCACTTCGTAGATGATAAGGACTTAACAGCTTTCTTTCCCTTACCCTTAGCAGCATTTTTCGGGCTTTCATCTATTTCCGTGGCCTCGGGATCATCGCCAAGAGTATAATCGACATAATCCTCCAAGTCAGAAAGCGCACCGATTTTGGCATATTGCAATCCGGGAGCTATAATGACAAGAAAAGATGTGTCACTTGAGGAGGAGGAGTGATAACGGAAGCAAGGGGAATTGTCATCAAAGTGAGTCAATTATAGCGGCTTCAATTGTAGTTGCTTTGTCTATAGCAAGAGAAGATAGGTGTGAAATTAAGCCTATTTTATAGAGGGCATAAGAGGCAAGAGACCTAGATGAATAAAAAATGGACTCTAAGTGTGACATGGTAAAGCCAGTTTCGATTTACCTGCATCTAGAAGGTTTTCCTGGACATCTCTATGCTCAATCCTCCTGTTGTCTATGTTTTCATCATCACCTTCATCATCTTCACCACCTTCCTCGACAACATTCTCTATAACAATGCGCTCTTTAGTGCCTAGCTCTTTTTCTGTTAAAGTAACAGGAGCACTCACATGAATCTATGAACTAGAAGCTTCTATAGTCGCAGGAAAGACGGGAGGACCAATGTTAGTTGGGCTCTGAACCTTCTCTCCGGAAGCACCAAAACTATCATTCGCTGAATCGGCTTTTCCCTCAACTAGATACTTCTTGGACTTGTCATCTAAAAGTTCATTGATGAGATCATCTTCGCTACGATCGCCATCATTAATTTCAAGTACTTGTTCCCATACGAGTGCCAAGGTAGTTGGAAAGGTGTCCCCTAAGTAGTGTAAACTACCATGGCTCATGACACTGAAAACATAAAACCAAAATATGTCGGCATCAGCCTCGTCCGTAGCCTTTTTGAGAGTTTCCTCAGCAGTCCTATTATCTATCTCAAGAGATTCAACCATAGCCGTCAACATATGATTGGAAGTTTTCAAAGAATTGATGGTTTCTCTAAGTTGGGCAGCTTCATCCCGATATTGTTTAAAAAAATCCTTTTCCACAATCAAAGTAACTTCAGCATTGCATTTGGCAGTTAGGGCTTCCTTTTGTTTAGCAACTACAAGTTCTTCCTTGAGTCTCTTATTCTCGGCATCTAATCCTTCCAGTTCTGCATTTCTTTTAGTAAGAGAGGCAATGGTAGCCTCACAAGAATCTAAGACTTCCTTCCACTTGGCCCTATCACTTTCCAATTCCACAATATTAGCAAGATCAATGTCATTACGCCTCTGGAGATCGTCACCAAATTTGTTCCATCTACGCAAATGTCTCTTAGAATTATCCTTGACAATACTTAGCTTCATGTCGAGTTGGCTCTTAGCAATATCGAGCTGGGTATGCGTTTTCCTTATTACGGCATCTACTTTATCAGCTATGTCGTCAGCATCCGCTGGATTAGCACCACGATCAAAAAGTAACCCTTTCAGATTCCAACCCTTGAATCGTTCGGAGAGAGGAACGTTGTTGGTTCAGGTTCATAATGAGGCTTATGAATGATTAAGTGGATTTCAGCAGAAGGACCAGAGGGACCAGAGGATGGAACCAATTAGGGGATACTATGAAGCTTCTCCAATTGAGGGCACTTATGTGAGCCATCCTTCCCTTGATTGTCTTTCCCTTGCTTCTCCCCGCGACCCTCTTCATCAGGAGTATCATCCCTGAGCCAAGCACGTCTTCTTCTTTCCTCATCTTCTTCCTCACATATCTTTTGCCTTTGCTCCTCAGTCAATTCCAATTCTGATACATGTAAAGACTAGTGAGAAGATTTGGAGGAGAGGAGGGTAAGGCTACTTGGAATGATGCGGCGGTCACAGAGGATCAGATTGTAACAAATGCTTCAGGTTGTATGCTTTACTTTTCTTCCTAAAATTTGACAAACGTTCCCCCTGCATATCTAAACCTAAAATAAGATAAAGAGGATTTTCAGTACTTAAACTACAAAGTATTGGGGCAAATTGTGAAAGCTATGAAGGAATTTTAAAATATATGCATATTAGACATGTTTTCTAAAGCGCTGCTATTGACGAACCAGTTCTTCTAGTTGGTTCTAGGGAGATTCCTAGAGATGCGAGATATTTTCCTGGCCGAGTGGTGGAAGCATCCATTATTTCGGTTCCTATGGTTTGAGGTTCAAATAGTAGGGAAACTATATCGCCTTGGCTAAGATACTTAGCTGAGTTAAGATCGCCCAAGTTATCAAAGGTACCTATGGAACCTACCTCTATTACATTTTGAATGAGAGGATCACTAGCCATTGTTTCAGTGTCTGGGTCAACCTCTAATGCGGTGTCACCTTTCCCAGCATGTTCAATTTCATGTGTAGAATCTAGAACATTGCCCTATCTGTCATCTCTTTCAGTCTGCTCAAACTTTGTTTCTGATACGTGTTCGGGGAGGTACCTTCTTTCTCAACTAGTTCAGTTGGGGTCAGAAGACCATTGCCTTCCTGTTGGTTAAATGTTTCGTCTTCATTATAAGCCATTCTTGATGGCGATGTATTGCTACCAACAGCCTTTGAACACTTTTTCAGGGTAGGGCCGACAGTTTGGTCCTGAGTCTCATTATCGCCACCAGAGTACCAGTATCCGGTTCAGCTGATTAGGTTTGGAAGTTGGAGGCCCACCTTTAGAGGGGAACTTCCTCAAAAGATGGAGAAGTTCATATTGACGAAGAATTATTTCTGTAACTAAGACCTTCCTACTTTTCTTAGTCTCATCAACAACTTTTAGGGTTTCAAATACAGCTTTAAGTGGGCAGATGCCTTGTTGTTCTTGATTGGTGCTGGAACAACTGGAGTTAAAAAGATAAGTTATGAGAAGCTGTTATCTAAAGAAAGAAAGATAAATCGCCCACAGAATTTTCTTACCTCCTTTTGTCTAGTTCCCACGAAAGGTTTCAGGACAGTGAACGAAGAAAAACCGAGTTAAAAACCCTGAAACGCTTTTAGGAAGACTGGTTATAAGCCTATGATTTCTTGCACCCTCAACATGTACAATGTATGAGGTGTCCTTCCTCTTTCTAAATGAACAAATGTAGCAGATCTCTGGAAAGTCAGTTCATGCTCCTTAACTTGCATAAAAAGAATATAAAGTCCTAATAAGAATGTATAACCATTCAGATGGAGTTGAAAAGGAGCGATGGCTAGATGGTTTAGGATTGTTTCTATGAAAGGGTTAAAAGGAGGAACACCACCGCCTGGCAGCTTATAATGATTCACGGTTACAAATCCTGCTGGGGTTTGATCCGCGAAAATGCCCTCATCGGGCAGGATTGCATTTGTAATAGGGATGCCAAATTGGCTACATAGCTATTCAAAATGTTCCTTTTCAAGCATGGTAGAATGTCTTTCTGTAGGCATGCTACTAAGTGGAACATGATTTTGAAAAGGCTGGGGGACTGCAACTGCCGTAGAAGTATCCATTGGAGCAGACGATGTCCCTTCAGTATGAACACGTGTTTTCTGCCTAGTGGTCATTCTACGAAAACGACCTTGTCTATAAATGAATCATAGGAAAGCAGGATCGAAGAATTATATTCCTAGAGATTTGAAGCATAAAACTGTGTGAAGTACTCAAATCAACAAGCTTCAAAATTAAGGAATCAAACATTAAAGACTTAGGTCGTTCAGAATTTTTGAAAACTTAGGTCGTAAAAACAAGTCAACACCTTAGGTCGATTCACTTCTCAGATGGTTTGGAGTCATTTCCCGGTATAAAAGCTTAGGTCGTCCCATGGTCCAAAAGCTTGGTTCATTTCGTAGACCAAGAATTAGAGTCACCTAAACAACCTAGGCATTTAGATCATTCATATGACCTAAATCTTTAGTCCGTGGTAACGATCTAAAGTAGAATCTAGGTCATTTCAACGAGCTAAGGCTTTAGGTTGTTTTGACAATCTAAAACCTTAGTTCACTATGACGACCTAAAGCCTAGAAACGATGTAACAACCTAAAACATTAGTTCACTTTAATGACCTAAGGCCTAAGGTCATAATAACGACCTAAGGCCCTCAGTTGTTTTAGCGACCCAAAGTTTGAATTCGCAATACCGACCTAAGGACTTCACTTGCTATAACGACCTAAATATGGATTGCTCCAAGACCTGATGGCAAGGGTCATTCATCAAGTAAATCATTCCTGTCCTCTACAACTTTCAAAATGAAGCACTAATACAAAGTGGGTACATGCATATCAAAGCTCAAGACGTACTGATTATATATCGATTGATGGCCAAACCCAAAAATTTCACAAATTCAAAGCAACATGTATAGTTTACACATCAATTCCAGTCTTAAGGCATTAGATAGCCGATTCAAGCAAACCCTAGAATCTTAAAGGGTATATCCATTTCAAAGAATAAGAAAATTAAAACATAAAAAGTAAACCCAATTCCAATCTAAGAATGTTTGTGATGATTTTTTGATTAGTCGATAGCAGCCGTGAAGTTCGGATTTGAGCAGATTGATATTTGAATAAGTTGAATTAGTTTCGATTAAGCCGTTGTTTGAGTATATTGGTTTCAAGATCGCTAAATGAAGAGAAATCGAGTAGTGTTGTTCCTCGATTCAAGCACAATTTGGCCACCATTAACGAGATTTTGAGTTTTCCATGGAAGAAGTGTGAGGCTTCAGTGGCCTAAAATAGTATATAAAGAAGACAGTGAAATGGACCAAACTTGAAAGGCCCAGGACGACCTAATTGCAGCGTGAAGATCTACAAGTGAACTCATATGAGTAAGATTCGGACTAAAAGCTCGCGAACGACCTAAAATATAAAGACCCATAATGACCTAAAACTTGGCACGACCTTAGGTTTAACGTGACCCAAACGTTGCATGTGAGGATTTACAACCTAACATTGTTATGTTTGTCTAAGTCGAAGCTTATATGATCTTTGATACATACAGGCTTCAAGGAGAAAATGTTAATCCATGAAATATGGCTCAAAAAGGATAAAAATGGTTAGGTCGTTCCCATGAGAGCAACAATATGTCGTAAGGCTTTAGATCGTGGAGTTATCACAACATTCGATTCCTCCTCCAATTTCGCTTGTTTCGGTGCTTTAGGTCGTTCTAGCCATTTGGGTCGTTATAACAATTTAGGTCGTTTGAGGATTAGAGTCGTTAAACCCTTCTAGGTCACATTATGCCCCTTAGCTCGCTAAAGGTCTTTAGCACATTAGGACTTCTTAGCTCGCCAAGTCTGTAGCCCGCAAAGCTCTTAGGTCGCCCGCTCTTTAAGTCTTTAGCCCGCTAAAGACTTTAGCTCGCTCCACCATAGCTCGTGGAGGTCCGCTCTGTCTTAGGTCATTCCACCCTGCTTTAGGTCGCCCCACTTTGCCTTAAGTCGTTCCGCCTTATGCTTGAGGCCTTCGGGTCGTGAAACACGGACATGGAGCTATAGGTCACCCGACGACCTAAAAGAAGTACAAGATAATTATAGAATTGCCACCTGGCCTGAAAATTACCTTTAAATACCCCCCTCATTCCATCATTAGGAGGGACCGAATTTTACGACCTAGAAGGGTTGTCCAACCATTTTCTCAATAATTCCCAGTAATTTCTACATCTCCAATCATCTGCAATCCAAGATCAAACATAGAATTCTTCATTAAATCATGACAGTCTACTCAAGAGCTTGGTGAATCATGTATCTACTTCTTAAGTTGCTATACTTAGAAGATTTCTCCACTTCCATTGGCTTTTTGGATTAAATCAAGAGAAGAGTGTGTGAGGGTGAAAATCTATGTAATGAGAGAGTATATAAACCTTATAAATTTGCTTGTGATAACGAAAGTTTCTCTCAAAGTGGATGTAGATCTTTTCTAAGATCGAACCACTATAAAAATCCATGTTCTTCATTTTTTGCTTTCTATTTGGTGATTGTGGTCTCGCTCTAACCGTTAGGTGAAGTGTTTGTATAACTCCTTTGGTGTTGGAATCAAATTTTGGTTTTAACATTTGGTGCCCACCGTGGGGTCCACTCTTACTTCCTTCTGTCACGCTCTCTCACAAGGTTGAAGGCCTTGCATTGAAGTTCTAAGCCTAATTCAACCATAGATTTTACAAGTCTACGATCTAGGCCAATCGACGAACTTTCTCTCAAATTCAAGTCCTTGTCCAAAATCATGGGTAAACCATCAAGGAATATTTCTAGTAAAACTGTCGAAGAGATCGACAATGCCGCTAACAACGAAACTACTCCACTCACTATCAAGGAAGATTGCTAGTAAAACTGTCGAAGAGGCCCACCTTTAGAGGGGAATTTCAGATTCTTATCAAAAACTCTTATCAGTATTCGTCATCGAGAATCGAGTAAGCAACTCTATTTAGAATCAAAATCGTGTACACAAAATAAATCAAAATTGTTATGTGAATAAAATGGTTTTCGCATACTGACGCGTTATAGTTCATTAATTATTTTTAGTTATATCAATGTACTTAATTTAACTGTCTTCGATTTATATACAAATAAGAAAATTCTTTGAAAAAATTCTTTTATATCAAAAAAACTTTATATGAAAAATAGTTTTTGATAACTCGATATTTCCACAAGTTTATTATCGTTCTTCAAGAATCTGGTAATGCGATGATTAGGTGCAAAACTAGAAATCTCGAAGTACTAAGTAAACTCATTTCAACATCCAGTGAAAATACTTGAAATAACATTAAAATAGATAAAAGAAGTACCATCCAATAAACCAACTGATGAAACTTATTCGTGAATCGCATATACGCAATGGTTATGCTTGGGTCCCTAGGAAGCATCCGTACCCATAGGAAATCTCTTCCCTGCAAATTTCGTCATGAACAATCAATGAGACGAGTCAATAGAATAGAAAATCCTGAGATCATCTTGGAATGCAATCCGTAACGTCGCTCTACCACCAGGTGGAGAGGACAAAGTGCCACAAACATAGGTGGCTAGGCAATCACTGCCTTACGTATTTCTCCATAACACCTCAAAACAATCGCTTGGATTGTAGTTTACATCTAGTAACACTGGTGGTTACATCTCTATCACCTGTAAAGCTAATGCAATCACTACCCTACGAATTACGCCATGTGGGCTGCAGATACGCAATGGTTATGCTTGGATCCCCCAGGAAACATCTGTACCCAAAGGCTTTCGCACCCTGCGGATTTCGCCATCGTAAAACGACCATAGATCGCGGTAGACACAATTGTTATGCCTGGTTCCCCTAGGAAGCATCCATCTCTGTAGGCCTTCGCGGCCCTGCGAATTTTGCTATGCAGCCGAATTCAAAGGAAAAATCATGTGTGTTACATCCGAACAACAACAATCTAAGAAATATCAACAAGAGTTCCTACCAAGCAGGACCTTGATTTCCAATGGAATGTACTTTCCACATCTTTGATTTGAAATCATATGATACTGTACATAATATTCATTTCACTTCGCATATGTCGTACTTATATAAAATTTCACTTACATAAGATTTCGACATCTCATATCAATTAACTTTCGAATTAATAATTTTGAATACAATGCATTGTTATATAAAATTTTCATATATATAATTATCGAAAATTTTCATATCAATATCCAAAAATTGAAGATTCTCGAAATTCCATTTCAATACCAAATTCAGTTCGATTTCAGATATTTTATATCACTTTTAAATTTTATATCCACAAATCAGTTCATTATCAAAACTTTACATTCGATTTAGGTTACACGTCACAAATATCATTATTCAACTGAATCTTTACATTCAATTATTTCAGACTTAAATTGCTCGGATCGGAAATATAATTTTAACTTCAAACTAGTTAAGTTAAATTTAAAATAGTTTCAGTAATATAATACGCTTGATATAAAATAGGTTTGAAATAAAATAAATAAATTTTCTATCGAATATTTGAGTAAGATAGCTAAGTTTATATTCAAAATAGTTTAAGTAAAGTTATAAGATAAATTTTATATTTTAGGAAAATAGTATAAATTCATATATTAACGATAAAGCAAAAATACTAACTTCAAGAGATAATCCAATCCGAATAAATTTTGTTTGAAATTCCAATGCTAATTCAGCTTTGATTTCATAGTATGGTTTCCATAATCATTTCTCAAATTTAACATTATTCACAAAAGATAAACTCTTTCAAAAGCTTCCAAAATTAGCGTATAATTCATACATTTGAATTTGTACAAATAACCTTCTCAAAATATTTCCTAGTCAAAATATTTCTAACACATTTCATATAAGTTAGATTCAATATATCTCAAAACAATTTAAAAAAAATAAATTCAATCCATTTTAATTATCCCTTACATCTCATTTTCAATGCTTCCATTAACATAGTACAAAAATAATACTTTGAAAATTCAATTGTCAATTATTGTCATAATTCAATGTTCAAATATTTGTTTCAAATCCAAACTATATCATTAATCCAACTTTATTTTAGATTCCGATACACAATAAACAAAAGGGTACAAGGACATGAATTGAGTAGTAACGAGAGCTCAAACATGAATAAAACAAGGTGGGAAGGTAAAACAAATACAAGTAAAGCTAAGTGAACGAATCAAAATGAACAAAATAAATATGTATTCTCAAGGCCAAGGGGGTAAACGACGCAGCAATGAAATTTCTTTAATTAACTTACTTTAGTTCAAATTTCAAAATATTCATATTTGTCTTGGTAAAATTTTAAGATCGTTTCATTTTGTTCAATTTTCTTCAAGTTCCCTTCTTTTTAAATTTTCAATTTAATTCTAACATTCACTTGTCGTTCTAAATTTTGAAAGTTCACAAATTTTTTCAATTTCATCATTCACTATTCACCTAACAGTTTAATTTTAAAACATTCAATTGTAAATTCTACTTATATTTCGTATAACACAACTTTATTTAAATTTTCATCATTTACCCAAGTAAACGTTAATTTTACAAAAGCATTTTCATTAAAATTTATCTAAATCATTTTCGAACATTTATCAAAATAACAAGTCTAAGTATTTTTCGATGTTTCTATCATAATCATATAGTCGTCCCACTTTTGAAACTTGAAAATAAATACTGATGATGTCGCGATAATCACCAAAATCATCTCAAAGCGACTAGAGTGTGATTACATATCTATCTAGTGCAGACAAGACTATGTATATACATTAGTTAGGCGTATATTCAAAATCTTACATACTCAATAGTCCAACCTTGATGTTGAATAAATACTAAAAATTCTTTTTATAGGAATACACCATCTCCAAATATAAGACAAAATGGTATATTTTAAAATAATCCATCAATTTCAAAATTAATTTGTTTCAAATTTTATTAATTTCAAAACGCTTCCGCTACGCTACTCTTTCAAAGTATTAGTTTCATGACCATTTATATTTCAAATTACTCTCCCTCTAGTGTAATTTCTAGCAAATGAATCTTATTAAACTCCATAAGCTAAGCTTTGTGTAAACCAAAGCTCTGATACCAAATGTAATGACCTGCCTTCTTAACCGCATCAAGCTAGTAGTTAAACCAACTTAAACCGCTCGAAACGACAGATTGTTATTTAGCTTACGGGTTTAAACAAAATTAGACACATAAATCACAGAATAAACAAACTACAATATCTCACAACGAATTCATTTTATACAAAATATCATAGTTGTACATTATTTTACACAGCGGAAGCTCAAATAAATATACTTTAAATAAAAAATATACAGAAATTACAGATTTGTAAATGTGTGCACACACTTCTTCATGTATCTCCAACATCAATAGCTGAGATCATTAAATCTGCAGCACTCGGGTCTGACCCGAGCATTTCATGCAAAAACATTAAACACTCAAGTCAGGATTAATCTTTGTTCAAGTAAATTAACTTCAATAAAAACTAAATATAACAGTTAATTCTAATCATCCAATATATCATATGCAAAACGTCAAGTATACACATGTGTAGTATTTGTTCAGTATCAACTTAAAATTTTAGATAGTGTCCGTTCAAATCAATTTAAGCTAGAAATAGATCTAATGTAGTATCGGTTTAAAATCAAGTATAATATCTGTACATATCATTTCTTTAAAGACAAATGTTCCGGAAAGCCTGCATGTAGACACATGTACATATACACAGCCTTAGCATACCACAAGCAAGAAATAACAAGTGTGATTGAAAGTCATAAAGTGTGCATAAATATGCAATCAAAGTAGGGCAACAAGAATGAAATTTAAAGTGAGAATAAACAGGGGTAAAAAAATCAAAATTGCTAGACAAACAGCTCCAAATTTAAAACCGTACTGGTGAGCAAGACAGCTTTTCTTTTTAGATTTTCCACAGCCACACAATATTCATATTATTAGTACGTGGGACAGTTCAGTTCAGCTCTGGTCATGAATGCATCAAATCTAATGCAATAGTGTGAGTGTGTGTAAAAACAGGTGCATGAATCAAATTTAACATACATATAATGGGTATGTAAATCGAAGTAGCATGCAACAGATGTTGAATCAAGTAAACAATGGGTATACATGTTTATTAAAGTGTGTACCAAATGTCGTGAAATATATGCCCAAATCTACAGGTTTAAGGCAAGATAAGTGAATAAAATCGGGTGAGTAGCTTTGTGGACAGAAATTTCGATAATAGCAATGGCAAACTATCAAATCGCAGCCAATATATGAACAAAGCACATATTTGTAAAAATAAGGACATACATGGCAAACATTTGCATACTCAAATACGTTAACTTTGATGATTTTGATAGTTTAACTGTAGTTAGTACAAAACTGGTTCCAGGTTTGTTTTCCATTATTCTATTTATATTACAGACGTCTTTGTAAATGTGACGAAGAATCAGTTGCCCTTTTTCTAAATTATAACCATGAAACCCAAGATTAGTTAGTACAGTGCAGTAGTGAAATAAAAAAATTAACATTTTTTTTCTTCACTTATACGTCCTTCACTGTTTTGCAATATGCAATTGCAGCGCAATAAATCATCATTGTAAAATGAGTATGTTAATACTGTCATACCTGAAAAATCATATTTCTTTTTCAAACAATGTGTCTTTTTTTTATATCTCAATTTTTTTTCCAAAATCACATCAATTTGTTGTCTATTGTGCAACTAATCTGCTCATCAACTCAATTTATAAACTGGTTTTGTACAACACATTGGTGCTTTAACATTTACCATTGTTTATTTTGCATAACCAAATCATGCTTACATATTTTCTCAACATATTGCGGTTAAGTTTGTTACCATTCAAAACATCAAGGAAACACATAGAAAATCAAGGTTGTGAACACTCACAAATGGAAAAGGTAATAAGGTAAATGTCGCAACCCAACATCATGAATAAAATCAAATGACAATCAACAGGACAATAAGGTAACAGTTTTATACCAAGACCTTAAACCATCATAATTTTTTAGTTTAAACTGAAATTAGATTACTTAAAAAGAAATAATCGTGAGGGGGAACTCACAATAGA
This sequence comes from Allium sativum, assembly GCA_030737875.1. Taxonomy (NCBI): domain Eukaryota; kingdom Viridiplantae; phylum Streptophyta; class Magnoliopsida; order Asparagales; family Amaryllidaceae; genus Allium; species Allium sativum. The sequence continues at coordinate 301,401,042 of CM060922.1, forward strand.
CAGCGATTGATTCACGAGGGGAAAAGAAGAAGCTTCGATTTCCTGGTGTGATCTTGGTGGTGGCGAACAACTACAAGCTCGGGTTTCAAGGGTTCTTCAATGGTGGCGGATATAGGTGGGGAATGATTTGATAGGCTCGCTTGTATTTAGGAGGACGACATAGTAGCAATCTTTCTTCTTCTTTTTTGTGGAGGCATTCTCCTTTCTTTTTAAGAAATGAGGAGTCGTGGGAATGTTTCAGAGAAAATGGATCGAGAAGAAACTCGGATTTAAAGAAGGGTGGATTAAGCATTCAAGAAGAAAACTGTGACGACCCAACTTCCAATCACCGAGTGTCGATGTTTAAAACAACTCCAGATGTTTGAAAATCGGATTCGCCGGGGTAGTACACATTAGAAAAGAACAAAATAAACCTTTATTATGCAACATTTGATTACAATAGAGTTTACATTACCAGAGTTACAGAAAAATACACGGCGGAAAAGAAAACAATACGACAGCGGAATAACTCCAACTCTAGCTCAAAGGTCCAACCCAAAAGCGCCTTGAATCTTGCTCTAAGGATCTATAACTATAAAACTAAACCAGTAGCTGCCGTGTGAAAATTTTGGGCACCGAGAGTTTAGGAAGGAACAATAAACTCTAGGTCAGTTATGGGACTGGTATGAGAACATAAAACATTTTACTTTACATTAAGGTAAATCACAGGACCACGCCGTATAATATGGAATGGGTTTACTCCTATGATTACAAGTGCATAAGTCGTACATGAGTTTTTAAAAATGAGACAATTATAAGGCTCGTCCTGAACACACCAAACAAAATGCAAATGCAAGCGCATACATGGACGAGTTTTATCCTTATAATGCCAAATCCATGATATATGTCGATGGTGTGTATTATTACTACTAATAACACTTTAAACCATTTTGCAAATAAATTTACAAATCTAGCAAGCATAGTAACTATGCTTACATATATAGTTTACAAACAAAATATTCGATTGGCTCGTATTGGTTATTGGATTTCCAACAAGATGGTTCCTGGCACGAAAGATCAATCGAGGACACGAAGCTAAGTATCTCCCGGATAACATCCATACAACGGACTTCGAATACATAGCGCAAAGTATATATCCCGGTTTTCATCCAAACATCAGACACCATATATACTTTATTCCCTCAGGTTTAACATGTGGATCCACCACCGAAGCTTTCTAGTTCAGTAGATAATATGTATAGGTATACAATCTAACCGCCAGTTTCCCATCATTTCGAGTTGTGTGGTTCGCAAGATTTCGTACCGCAAAGCTACGCTCTTACACTAAGCCATGTTTTGATCATTTCTTCAATTGCAGCACTTCACATGCCACACTGTCATTTCATAATCTACAACTGATAATCACTGGCCAAATAACTTTTAGCCAAGGGAATAAATTCCCATTACCAAACAGAAATATGTTTAGTAATAATCAGTCACTACATTATAAGATACAGTGTAAGACACACATCTACACAAGTTCGTTTCGGTTTGAACGAAACCAAAGGCGCCTTATTTCACGACTCAGGTTTGAGTGCGAAGGCCCTTACAATCTGCAAGTTTTCCAAATACGACTAGACTTTCTGCCACGCCGGTAATAGGGACGTCTCTCTACTGTAGCTATTCAATAAAGAAATAAATCAGCAGGCGGCCCATTCGATATGAAGAACCACGGTCTTCAATCGCTGTTTATATGTCTTCATTTATTTGGAATGATTTTCGAAAAGTAAATTCCGATCTCGATCTTTCCAAATAACCGGCGCTTCATATGAAAAACATATTTTGAATTAAGTTATTTTTATCATATATATACTTAACTAAATTCATTCTAAATTTAGAATGATCACTAATATATACTTACATTCATCACTTATAAATAAAAGATCAATATTATCGTTGTTTCATTAATACAGCTCGTTGTGTTCATTCAAACAAGGGTTAATTATATTCGAATCAAAGGTTTTCAAGACAGGGACAATCCCAAGTTAATTAAATAAAAAAAGTAATAAATTTGTTATAAACTAATATATACATATATATATTGAAAAAAGATTTAAATTAGAAATATTACCATATTTAAAGTTTAAAGAAGCATACAAATAGAATAATTTAAACATATACATATCCCTTTTTAAATCAAATAATTCCTATTTATGTATCTTTAAAATCAACATACTATGGTTTAAAATGGTTGAAACCTATATAAATATACAATGCATTAAACTGGAATTTGTTCCTGCTTCATTGTCGATGACTTGAATCTATATTCATGATCAAACGAGTAAAATTGACTTCAATATCTCAAGTTGATTCAAATCAATTTCAAAGACATTCAACATATTTTCTTTTGCTCACTTAGTTCGACAATAATTTCCATAATTAACCAAAGCTTTACTCGGTAAAACAAAGTTATTATCATATCGTTCAAAGTTAACTCCAGCAATTTATACTAGGTATACGATTTGGTTAGAAATCGCAAAATTCTTATATCTAATATAGATATCCAAAGATCACTTTCATCATATTCAACCAATTCATAAATTGGAAAAATTATTTATTTTAGTTACCGTTTACAGTGTATGATTTTTCTTTTTTTTTCAGTTTGCTCATTTACTAGCCTAGATAAGTAAACATAGGCCAGTAAGATCAGCGCACTGGTTGCTGCATCCCTTACTTAGTTACACAGCCCATTTACTGTTCTAGAACTAGTAACGGAATAAACTTACTTGTTAATCCGTAACTTAATTACATTCTTTATTTAAACTTCAAATTCTTATTATTATTCGAGCATTTATAATATATGATTGTAAATATTTATCTAATCTTATCACATTTCATAACAAATAGTCCAAGTGTAAATCTCTTTTCAACAATTTTATTATATTCTTTCAATTTGTTCTTTACAACCTTACTGGAATTTCAAACCCAAGTAATTCAAATTTTAAAGTATATCGAAGCAAAACTTTAAGTATATTGCTATTTAAAATTTTGATTAGATTCAAAATCTAATGATACAAATTCAAAGCAACTTTCAAAATAATTGATAATGCTACATCAAATTATAATTTATATTTCAAATTTACATTACATAAAATGCTTAATTCACAAAATAATATTTAATTCACAAAGTGATTATCATTAACTTGCTATTTAAATTTACAAATGGATATTGCATTTACAAAATATTATATCCTTCCCATTAACAATCAAATAAAGTATCATCTAATATCTACTTAATTTACATATTAAACATTTCAATAATATTAAGCCAATAGCATTTTAAGATAACAAAATGTTATGTCATCAAATTTTTATATTTACACATATCATCATATAGTGTTCTTAATATATCTTAGTTAATAAACCATTTTAAATAACACAACATTATTAATCTGAACTATTGAGTTTATAAATATCATTTTATAAATCCTTTCTTTAGAGATATATTATATTAGATAACCATATATTATTTGGTCATTAAAGTATCTTTAATTTCGTCGATGGAATAAATTTAATCATCATAGATATTTCATAATAGCAAGATGAGTCTGCAAACATATTAGCACACTAAACATTCATTCATACATCCATTCAATGTATCCACATTCATATACCAATAATTTCGCGTTATAAAATAATGCGTGTCCATGTGCAGTATTTAATTAAAAATGAGCATCCATTCAACAATCACACACAATGCAATTGATTACCGCACACGATATCACATTCACCAGATTAACCATATAATCCGAGATTTATCATACTAATTTAATTAAATTAAATTTAGATGTTCTCACCTTATTTTCTTTCCAATAAAGGACCTGCTTTTCCGTGCAGAGGCGTACAAACCCCGCGTCTTCTCCTAATCTTGCGCTCTCCCACTTTTATCTTTCACACTTCCTCTATCTCTAATTTTCTTGCATTATGTCCCCTCTCCTTCTCTTCTTTATTTTGAATATTCCTCTCTTTTTTTCAAACTAAACTTTCAATCAGTAAAGAAATTGCGCATGCCACTGGTGCCGTTAACTATGCTTTTAACTGAGAACTACATGCATGCAAGTGCATGCAAGACACACACTCAACAGGTTCGATTAGGAAGCAAATGCGGAGGAAGGATGCATGCAAGCTTGGGGATTATTGCTACGAGGTGGGGTGCATGCACAGGAAGCTCCGCTGGTTTCTCTTTTTGAAGTATGGGTCGGCGGTGACAACTGCTAAGATTGGTGCAGACGGCTAGCGGTGGTGCGATAGGTGAGCGATTGGGAAGTTGCGGTGGAAGTTTGCAAGCAAGGAGAAGGATCTTTGGTGCATGGGAGAAAACATGCAGGTGGAAGGATGATCTAGCTGCTTTTAAATGGAAATGAAAGGAGACGTGAATATTGAATGGAAGAAAGAGGAGGGATGGTCACGATGGAATGGAGAGGTCGCAGGTTCTGATGGTCTGGAGGTGGCGGCGGCGGCATCAGCGCAGGGTAGTGGAGATTGGAGCTCATCGGATGGCAAAAGGTGAGTGAATGGCGGAGACCAGGCGGAGAGGTTACATGAGGGAAGGCCAGGGTATGCGAGACAGTAACAGGAAGGAGGAGTTTGTAGGCTTTTCATGCTTTGAGTTTCTTTTTTCTTTTTCTTTTTTTTATAAAATGAGCGTAAGTTTTAGGATGAAGTTGGAGAGGAGGAAAGAAAAACGTGCGGATGGGTTTAATATAAGAAGGATATGGTTCGAAATACTATAACAAGGAGAGCTGCGTGTCTCTTCATGAGGGAAAGGAGGTTAACACGTGGAGGAATGGTTCATTTATAATTTACAAGTGTCTCACTATACCCTTGTTTGTCGGCCACGTTTAATTACATTTTTAAAAGAATTTCGCATGTATCAATTTATGAGATGGGCTTACGTTTTATCTGATTGCACATAAATCATGTTCATTTTTGTTTTATCTTGCAAACGGTGTGCTCTTCTACCTTTTCTTGTTTGTGTTTCCAAGTCTTGTTTTTTTTTATAATTGTACATAAGGAATAAACACAACCAGCAATAAAATCGTGTACAACAATGTACCACAATCCCAAAGCAATAATAAAATAGACTGGTTATTCAGTTCTGTAAAGTGTCAAAAGAGACCATAATTACCCTAAAATACGTTAGAAAACATTTGTTTGTTTTCCAAAATAAAAATTACAGTAAAATTCTATAAAATATTTTAAGACTACGCGAACAAAACTAAACAAAAATTTGAAACAAATATTTAATTATAATTAAATTTCAAAATCTGATCGTTTTAGTAGCTGAATTAAAATTCGTTTTGATAGTTCAACTAACGACGAACTATATTTCCCTACGAACATTGTTTTTAACTAATTTAACAAATGAAATTTTAATTCCAATCATTTAAAATAATATCATAGCCTTAAAAAATTTATTCGAAGATCACTTAATCTTACAAAAAATTAATTAAAAATAATATTAAGTTTAAATTAAATTGCAAAAATCTTGGATAGTTACATCCTCTCTCCCCGTAAGGCAATTTCGTCCTCAAAATTGGAACGAATCTTAGAGAAAAACATAAGTTACCATTATTAATATTATCGCTTCTTCAATTTTTCCCAAAATCCTTTTCAAATTTGAATCCAGGTTTAATTCTAAATTCTAATATCTCATTTAACAATTTAAATTATAGAGAAAATAAACCCACAACAATATTATAAAATTTCGATGGACAAAAAATCCATATATTCATTATTGGCTCATATACATTAGTTTCTTCATCCTATATGCATTTACAAAATTTATTTAACTAGCCTATTTATATTTAAAAATTTTAATCCCAAATATAATCTAAATATTTTATAATCAAATTGCACCATTTATTTACTAACCATATTCAGGGTTTATGAGTTTAAGGTCATTCGAACTCTAAAATAGTTTAATATATTTAATTTCGCCCTTTTCCATCGCATATCTCCTAGTTTTGTTCATCTTCCAAATTATTTTCACTCTATTTTTATCGAATCTATCGACTGCGCAAAATCAACGATAAATTCTGACTCTATCCCCTAAATTAAGTTCATCTTAATTTAAGTCTATCAAATTTCTAAGTCTATACTATTCCCAACTCATCTTAATTCATTTACTAATTCCGTTTATACTCTACAAAATGAAAACATAACTTATTAAATTACGCTTATTTATTATAATTCGATTAATTTATCAAAACATTTTATTTGAATACGTCCAAAAAATTCAAACACTTATGTAAACGATTTAAAGTATTTCTTGACGTTTAAATCGGAATCATATAGCCATCCCATTTTTGAAACTCGGAAATAATACTGATGATGTCCGGATCGTCAACAGAATTATCCTCCAGTGTCTAGAATGTGATTCTATATCTCTTTGGTAAATATTAGACTTCGTATATACGTTGATCAGGCGTATATTCAAAATCTGCACATACTTGACAGTCCAACCTTAACGTCAACAAATATTCACAACTCTTGTTGTAAACTATATTCCAAAACAATTACATTTCTCAAAATGGTTTATTAAAATTCAAAATAATTTATATTTTCAAATACGCCTAACTAATTTCGAAATCATCCCTTATATCATTATATCTCTCACTAAATTCTTTATGATCCAGCTTAATCCTTTCATCTAAATTCTTAAATCTTCACTTGTTCCTGTTTGGACTATTTAACTATTCTTCGGATTATTTATCCTATTCTTATCATCCATAATCAAGCGATCCAATTCAACCATTTTCGGGGTATTTTCTTTATATTTAAAGTATAGCCTTTTTTGTTTATTTTAATTTTTAAAACCGTCCTCACATAAAGAAACACTCATAAACTCATTCTAGGGTATTAGTTATCCTATCTCTAATGAGTTTCTTACTCCATTATTCTGATACTAATGAGTATACCCCTTGAGTTGGGTTCAACCACAGCTCTTACACCACGTGTGACGACCCAACTTCCAATTACCTAGAGTCGATGTTTAAACCAACTCCAAATGTTTGAAAATCGGATTCGCTGGGGTAGTACACATTAGAATAGAACAAAATAAACCTTTATTACCCAACATTTGATTACAATAGAGTTTACATTACCAGAGTTACAACAAGATACACGGCGGAAAAGAAAACAATACGACAGTGGAAAAACTCCAACTCTAGCTCGAACCTCCAATCCAAAAGCGCTTCGAATCTTGCTCCAAGGATCTGTAAGTGTCAAACTAAACCACTAGCTGCCCATTTGAAAATTTTGGGCACCTAGAGTTGAGGATGGAACAATAAACTCTAGGTCAGTCATGGGACTAGTATGAGAACATAAAACATTTTACTTTATATTAAGGTAAATCGTAGAAACACGCTGTATAATACAGAATGGGTTTACTCCTATGATTACAAGTGCATAAGTCATACATAAGTTTTGAAAATGAGACTATTATAAGGCTCGCCCCGAACACACCAAACAAAAATGAAAATGCAAGCGCACACATGGACGAGTTTTATCCTTATAATACCAAATCCATGAAATATGTCGATGGTGTGTATTATTACTAATAATAACACTTTAAACCATTTTGCAAATAAATTTACAAATCTAGCAAGCATAGTAACTATGGTTTACAAACAAAGAATTCAAATGGATTGTATCGGTTATTGGATTTCTATCAAGATGGTTCCTGGCATGAAAGATCAATTGAGGACACGAAGCTAAGTATCTCTCGGATAACATCCAGACAACGGACTCCAAATACATAGCACAAAGTATATATCTCGTTTTTCATCGAGACAACAGACTCCAAATACATAGCGCGAAGTATATATCTCGGTTTTCATCCATACATCGGACACTGTATATACTTCATTCCCTCAGGTTTCACAGGTGAATCCACCACCGAAGCTTTCTAGTTCAATAGATAATATGTATAGGTATACAATCTAACCACCAGTTTCCCATCATTTCGGGTTGTGAGGTTCGCGAGGTTTCGTACCACAAAGCTACGCTCTTACACTAAGCTATGCTTTGATCATTTCTTCAATTGCAGCACTTCGCATGCCACACTGTCATTTCATAATCAACAACTAATAACCACTGACCAAATAACTTTTAGCCAAGGGAATAAATTCCCATTACCAAATAGAAATATGTTCAGTAATAATCAGTTATTACATTATAAGATACAGTGTCAGACACACATCCACACAAGTTCATTTCGGGTTTAAACGAAACCGAAGGCGCCTTATTTCACGACTCAGGTTTGAGTGCGAAGGCCCTTGCAATCCGCAAGTTTTCCAAATACGATCAGACTTTCTTCCACTATGGTAATAGGGACATCTCTCGACTGTAGCTATTCAGTAAAGAAATAAATTAGCAGGCGGCCCGTTCGATGTGAAGAACCACGGTCTTCAATCGCCGTTTATATGTCTTAATTTATTTCATTGTACGATTATTTGGAATGATTTTTGGAAAGTAAATTCTTATCCCGGTCTTTCCAAATAACTAGCGCTTATATGAAAAACATATTTCGAATTAAGTTATTTTTATCATATATATACTTAACTACATTCATTTTAAATTTAAAATGATCGCGTATATACATTTGAATAGTTCTCTTTTACTTACAATCATCATTTATAAATCAAAGATCTAGATTATCGCTATTTCATTAATATAGCTCATTGGGTTCATTCAAGTAAGGGTTAATTATATTCGAATCAAAGGTTTTCAGGATAGGGACAATCCCAATTTAATTAAATAAAAAAGTAATAAATTTGTTATAACCTAATATATATATATAAATTTTGAAAAAAGATTTAAATTAGAAATAGTTGAAATAATTACTTACCATATTTAAAGTTTAAAGAAGCATACGAATAGAATAATCTAAACATATACATATCCCCTTTTAAATCAAATAATTCCTATTTAAATATCTTTAAAATCAACATACTATGGTTTAAAATGGTTGAAACCTATATAAATATACAATGCATTAAACTGGAATGTGTCCCAGCTTCATTGTCGATGACTTGAATCTATATTCATGATCAAACGAGTAAAATTGAATTCAATATCTCAATTTGATTCAAATCAATTTCAAGGACATTCAACATATTTTCTTTCGCTCACTTAGTTCGGCAAAAGTTTCCATAATTAACCAAAGCTTTACTCGGTAAAACAAAGTTATAATCATATCAATCAAAGTTAAATCCAGTAATTTATACTTGATATACGATTTGGTTAGAAATCGCAAAATTCTTACATCCAATATAAATTCCATATTAAACCAATACTATAAGCGGAATTTCGATATTTCACTATTTAATTCCTCAAATAGTATTTGTCATAATTTACAGAACTTATATTAGATATCCGAAGATCACTTTCATCAAATTCAACCAATTCATAAATTGGAAAAATTATTTATTTTAGTTACCGTTTACGGTGTACGATTTTTCTTTTTTTCAGTTTTCTCATTTACTAGCCTAGATAAGTAAACATAGGCCAGTAAGATCAGCACACTGGTTGCTGCATCCCTTTCCTTAGTTACACACCCCGTTTACTGTTCTAGAACTAGTAACGAAACAAACTTACTTGTTAACCCATAACTTAATTACATTCTTTATTTAAACTTCAAATTCTAATTATTATTCGAGCATTTATAATATATGATTATAAATATTTATCTAAACTTATCACATTTCATAACAAAATAGTTCAAGTGTAAATCTCTTTTCAATAATGTTATTATATTCTATCAATTAGTTCTTTACAACCTTACTGGAATTTCAAACCCAAGTAATTCAAATTTTAAAGTATATCGAAGCAAAACTTTAAGTATATTTTTATTTAAAATTTTGATTAGATTCAAAATCTAATGATACAAATTCAAAGCAACTTTCAAAATAATTGATAACGCTACATCAAATTATAATTTGAATTATAATTTATGTTTCAAATTTATATTATACAAAATGCTTAATTCACAAATAATATTTAATTCACAAAGTGATTATCATTAACTTACTATTTAAATTTACAAACTGATATTGCATTTACAAAATATTATATCCTTCCCATCAACAATCAAATAAAATATCATCCAGTATCTACTTAATTTATAGTATTAAACATTTCAATAATATTAAGTTAATAGCATTTAAAAGTAACAAAATGTTATACCATCAAAATTTTATTTTTGCACATATCATTTGTAACGACCCTGATTTTTGACCATTCAAACCGACAATAAACCACACATGTCAATCCAAACAAATCGTAAATGCCGGTAGTTATTGGAAAAAGAACGAAAAGAAGAAGGAAGAGAAAAACAATCATAGAATCTCATAGCTGAAGGACATCATATAATAGACAAATAGCAGTTTAAAACAATTGAAATGTATACATTGGTTATAACATTCAATGATTATCAGAGTTACATATACAAATAGATGTACACAATAAGCAGCAGAAATAAATGCAGCGGAAATACATACTTATAATATATATATACCAAATCCTCATCTTCATCCACCAAGCTATTGAAATCTTCGCTGACTGCAACTTCTGCTGACTCGAGCGTATTGCATAAAAAGAAAACATAACAAACACTCGGATCAGCCCTAAATCATTCTCATATTAGTCAAATTAAAATACGAAATAACTTGAGTGTCATGGGTGCACTAACTCAAGAGATGTTACGGGATTTTTCCATCTCTCAAGGATCCGTTAAACTAATACATACATAGTATAATTCACTATTATTGTAATGTCTATTCAGTAAAGTAAACGTAATGAAAATAGCGTAAGCGGGATTACATTTTTACCCTTACACCATTTATAATACCGTAGTCTATACAGTACCGTAAACCCAACCTAACACGGATGGCATTAGAGGGCACTCCATAGGTACGATACAAATCAAAATCATACGGGGCTTGATAAGGATAATATGACAAGGCACTCGAGGCAATGCTTAGGGTAGGATTCTACAAATTGCACTCCCGTACCGGTGGTAACGCATAGCAGCCACTACCGCGTACCTCGGAACACACTCCCAAATCAAAAAGAGCTCTAATTCATCATCATATTCATAGAAACAGTATCGGAGGAGTGCATCCGATTAGAAGTGCTACCTCAATTAGTCACGATATAGCTCCTGTTTTAGTCATTTCAATTATGACCCAAAGGTCAAGGCTATTCCATCATCGTTCTCTTCCTTCAAATCCAATAATCGCCTCCAAGTCATCATATTTAATTCTAGATATTTCGTGACGTTCATAGTTGTTAAAGTGGTATCGACACTGACAGAAAGTATGCCACTTGTCGACTCCAGCCTCTTTAACGACCAACATTTACATTTTTCCACATAGGTCGGTTCTTTTACTTTTCACAAAGGTTTGCTTTCATATCAAAATATCATATTTTGTTTGAACCCAGTTTTTATCCAAAAGAATATAGTTTTCAAATCAACATATCATAATCAATTCCAAACCGATTTATATTTCAACTAGAATATTATTTCTAGATCCACACATCGTAATTCAATAATATCCCAAACTCAATTTGTATTCAAATATAATACACTTCATATCAAAGATCATAATTATTTCAAAAATCGATTTATGTTCGGAATCCATTCATATTTAAATAAAATATATATTTTCATTCCAACTCATTTCGATCCCTTAGGAGATTCATTTATATTCAAGTAGAATATACTTTATATTTCCATATTAAAAATTGGTTTCAAAATCGATTCCTATTCAAATAGAATATATAACTTTATCTTAACTCCATTTGAACCGATGATTTAAGTCCAACACTTTCCATTTGGAAGAAATTTACAATTTATAAAGTTTACTTTAAGAAAATATGTGCTAAGAAAGAAACTTTATATAATATATATATATATATATATAGAATATAATAGTTAGAAAAAACTAAGATATACTATGTATATATATAATTTAAAAGTTTTACAGATTAGTTTAAGTACTAAAATATAAGGAAAAAATTAGTTATAACTAAATAGTTTTATATGTAAAAGTTTTAATAGATAAATTTTAAGAAAGGCATAGTTAATTGAAATCAAACAGTGTAAATATATATAATAAAATTCTTTAACTATAATCATTCCTTTCTTCCGAACTTCAAATACTTGAATCTAACTCCAGTCTCAATGGAGTTTACATAGCTCAACATCTTGTTTCAAACAACATTTCAGACCCATCTTTCAATTTAGAGAATTCAACCCATATTCAACTTTAAGTTTAAAACAACTCCGAGTATCCTCGATTATCTTTATTTCAAATTAAATTCGATAAGAATTTATTTCATTTAAATCCACACCCTAAATTTGAAAATCTCAAATTTTATTCAAAACCCAATTTAAGAATTTCCACTTCGTTTGGGAGAAATTCTCTTAACCATTTCAAATAAACATTCGAAATCTAGACCTTTAAAGGAACCAAGTTTATCGAGTATCGGGTCATTCTTTTAAATGAAATTTCTACCAAATAAAATTCCAAATATTAGAAAATCATTTAACCAACCGATGTCCGTATATAATTTTATATCCTACGACCAAGTGGTATAACTTCCTAATATTTCAGGGATGGATCTATCATTTCAATCCAAATCAGGATCACAGAGATTTATCATTTCACTCTATGTTCTTAATTTATTTAAATCGATTAATCCCGAGTTTATTCGATGCCCGTAACATCAAGGGTAAATGGGATTAATTGTCATAATGAACAAGCAAATACACTATACTGAATTCAGAGCATTAGTAGTGTCAATCTCAATTCAGTAATAAATTCCAACTAAACATCCAGCATAACCATTCCATTCAACTGATCAGTATTAAACTGTTTTCAGGATTTACAAGAATTAGAATTTCCGACTAGCAATTTAAATTTAATTAAATGACTAATCATCGACCTAGATTTGCGTGTTAACACACATGCATGTTAATTTTTAAGCAACACATCATCAAGCAAACACAACCATGCAACCAAACTTATTTCACAATTTAATTTAATAAACATGCAAATAATTTAGTTATTCGTGAGTGAGAAAATCACTCACCTTTGCATCCTTAATGGACCGGACGTCCAACCAAAGCCCAAAATTTAACAGTCCCCAAACGTAGCCAAACTAGTCCCAGATCGACCGTAATTTCGTCACGATCATAACGCACCCAACCGCGTCCAAATCCGAGTTAAAACGAAAAAGTTTTTAGCATTTTTCTCATTTGAATTTTAAATATATAAAATAAATAAAATAAATCCTCACCAAATCAGGTGCTGCCATATCATAATCTCCTAATTCCCGCTTCCCTTTTACTCCGCTATAGCATACCGTGGATAAAACCCATTCAGTGGCCAACTTTGACCATCTATTGCCGTTGACTCCGGCCACGAGAAGCAACGAGACCACCTCCATTGCGACCCTCCTAAAAACCCGCGTCCACCTACGTCAGCCTCGCCACCTCCAGTCTTCCCTTTCGCCGCCACCGAAACTATGAACCCAATGGGTTTCAAACCCTAAAACGGAAATTTCCATCAATCTACTTGACGATAGAACCTCTGAAACACCCCACCTCCATTAATGTCATTCACAAAGGGAATGCATTAACTTCAGTGAAGCGTTATATGTAAAAAATGCAGATAAATTATAAGACAGACAAATAAAGCAGCGGAAAACAAGGTCATTATATAAGAAACGCAGTTCGGTCAAGCTTTTACAACAATTGACTAAATCATATTTAAAAGTACTACATAAAACTTATGTCTTGATTCGAAAACTTCCAAGTATATAAGAAGCATAAAACATAGCAAAGTAGCATAAGTCCCCAAATTAAAGTGCAAACACAGCCATAGCCAAGGATGAGAGGATCAAAGCAATACATCAAAGAATCTGCAAGCTAGGAAAGAGAAATGGTCCAAACTAAGCTGAGTTATTCCCTCCCTGACTACCTGGGGGGAAAAACGGAAGAAAAGAAGACAAATGAAAATGGGACAGACATAAAGCCTTGTAAGTCCAGTGAATTTCAGTATGTAAACAGGTAGAAGTAACATGACATAAATAAACTGAATATAAGACAATACCGTGATAACAAGGAGAGCAAGATAAGATTAGCATAAGACATGATAAGGCAAGATAAACTGAATGTGCTTCTACTTTCTCTCTGCTTCGCTACTAACCTGTTATTCTGGTTTCTATATCTCTACACCGCCTAACTAGTGTCCTAACTAGTAATCTGTATAAAATGATAATGTGATCCCAATCACCGCAATTGTGGTAGCCAACGGGTGTACATCTATTATAAGGATCCCACCTCAATCTGCCAAATTGCCATGGATATGTTAGATGTACCCTTACTACCCTATCGATCGACTCCCTAACTCACATGTATTTATTACTTATGTCGTTCGACATCGCTTGTATGTATTCATTACTGGTGTCATTCAGCCCCGCTTGTATGTAGATACCTGTGATGGCCCCATCATGGGGTGTATCAATTCTCATGATGACAACCCGACACGATTCAAGATGCACAGTGTATACTACTAATGCCCGGTGCCTGCTTTTCCACTTCGGAGCACGTGCACGCCCATACCCCGTCGGAACTACACTGCTGCACCACCCGCCGCTATTTTGACCGCTTATAATCAGCCTAATAATCGTGCCCCACCCTGCCTAGCTCAGGGTACCATGATACATCTATGTGGGATACTGCTAAAATGGGTCCCCGTTACTAAGGTTTCCTAATCAAGATGTTATAATGGTTAAGTTTTCTCAATTTAACTTAACCCTACCCACTTGCTTAATTAACATGTTGTACTGGTTAAGTGTTACCTATTCATGTGTTACTTAACCTTCTCACTAATTCACGCATGTTTATTTAACAGTTAAGTTTGTAGGCCTATATATACTAATATTACCAACTTACCCAAGATTTACTTAACCCTTCCCCTTATCAAGTCCATATGTACTATTGGTTAAGCTTGCCTTAACCCTATCCACTTTGTTCATATAATATTGGTTAAATTGTCTTCTTGTCCAAGTTATCTTAAACCACCCAACTAACATGTCATATTGGTTAAGTGTTTCTTATTAACTTAACCCTTCTCATTCATCATGCTGTATTGGTTAAGTGTTTCCTATTAACTTAACCTTGTTCATTCATCAGGTTATATTGGTTAAGTATTTCCCCTTTTGTGTTAACTTAACCCTACCACTTGTCATGTTACATTGGTTAAGTGTTGCCCTCTTATGTTACTTAACCCTACCATCCTTAGCATGTCCGTTCATTGGCATTAATTCATTTATTAATGCCACAACCTCTCACATTAGAACTGTTGTTTGCGGTTGCTGGATATGCTGGGCGGTTCCGGGCAGACTTCTACCGCAAACTCATTCTAACCTCGGGTTTTGGGCTTAATGCGCTAACCTCTCACATTAAATCTATATCGTTGCAGTCGCTTAATGTGCCGGGCAGTTCCGGGCAGTCTAACACCGCAACTCAATCTAACCTCGGGTTAGGCACGTTCATCTTTAGCCAATCTACATATTTACTATACATGTCCAAGTCTAGATTTTATATAATAATTATCCCAAATTTTACAAACTAGCCATGTTCCAATTTTCAAGTTATGCACAACCAAGCCAATTGCAAGTTATGCCCTACAAATTAAATTTCAAGTTATTGCTCAAAATAAGTTACACCTAATCTTCCCAAATTTGCAATAATAGTCCTGCCCTAAAATCACAATGTACATTATGCTTGGCGTCCCAATCAATAGTCATGCCTATTCTAGATTTAATATTAAAATTTATAGTTTACGCCCGATCTAGATTTAATATTTCAGTTTACCTCAAGTTCGCAACACTAACATTTATACCCCAAATCACAAGTTACAAATTATGTCCAACAATTTCACCGAATATGTTATGCCAAATTATTTCACCAAATATATTATGCCCAATATTTACCTATAATATTCCCCGTATTCCAATCGTTCGTATTTTGCGATTTCAGCCTTGGTTCGAAGGTAACCCAGGTTCATAAAAGAAAAAGGAAATAGGGGAAGAGAGAAAAGGAGCATAAAATAAGAGTAGGCATAAAAATAGGCTTGTAACAACAGACCTAATACAAGAAATTTAGATCCAACAAAGATAGATTCTTGAATAAGCTAATATAATCATTATCGCAGGCATAAGAATAACATCACGAACCAAAAAGGATTATATATTCGATGTTCAACTAAGATAGGCATGATTGAATCGATATAATAACTTCTTAGGCATGTAAAATCATAGATTCAATAGAAAGATAGGGATAATCTGAAAAGATTGTCTCGTCATCAAGCATAGACTTAGATTCATTTTATTACATGCCAAGATTACTATTAGGTGTTTAAATCTGAAAATAACATGAACTTACATTGCTAGGATTAAGAAAAGATAATTGAATTGTTGTTGCGGCAGAGACTCTAATTTGATGTTGATTAATCTTCAATGTTGATTTGAGGTTCTCTAATTTGATTTCTAGTTTGGAGAAGATGGCGGTGGCTAGGCTAGATTGAGGATGAACAACATGACGACATCATAGCTTTGGATCAATAGAATTAGGGTCGGGTTATGAGTGTATATATAGATGTCTAGGATTATTTCTAGCCTTTAGATTAGTCTAGGAGTGATTAGAGCCATCCTAACCAAGGAGATGTGTCATCCATCCAACCATAGCACGACACGTAAGCCCTAATACCTCAGAATTGGTCATCAGGCAAATCAGAGAAGGCTACATCAGCTCAGGGCTATAAAAATTCATCACTAGATCTAGATCGAAAAGGGGTCGACTCCCTATAGGGGGCGTCGACACCTATGTCGACACCCCTATAGAGGGGTCGACACCAATGTCGACTCCTTCTGGGGGGGTCGACACCTCTGAGCGGGAAATCTCCCGCTCAGCCTACTTTGAATGAATTTCGAATTGTTTTGATTTTTAAATACTATTTTAATTCAATTTCTGTTTAAACTTGAAATCTTCTGAACTCCATAACTTCTTCATATGGAGTCCGATTCACGCAAACTCGGACTCTATCTCAAGCAGAATTCCGTGACGAACGCAATGGCGTAACCTGTTTCACCCAATTCGTCTCTTAAAAATTAAGTGTTCTTAAATTTGTTAATTTAAAATTCATAGAAAATACGGGGTGTTACAACCTCTAACCACCACCAATACGCTCCAGTCGTCGATCTCTCCAATACCCAAGTCGTCGATTCTCCGATTAAGCCCTAAATCGAAAAACCCCAAATTTAAACCTAGGGTTTCAAAAACTATTGGATTTGATTGCGAATTCCGGCAAAACCACTCACTGCATGTCAAAAATGATAGGTCCCGTAGCTTCGTATCATCGAGCTCTTCATTTTGATATGTAATTTGCCATGGTTTGGAGAGATTTGATTTTGAAGTTGTATTTTTTTTATTTAAGCTAGGGTTTTGATAATTTTATTTCAGCCATTGAAGATAAGAAATAGATGGAAAAAGTATACAATTGAGAATGGGCTAGTTAGTGATAAAAGGAATATATATATATATATATATATATATATATATATATATATATATATAAAGGAACCAAATATGAGAAACAACCATTAACATATTACAATGATCTCTTTCACACTTTCTCCCATACAATCAAACGATAAGTCGGATTGTAACGCAAGTTGAAATCCAATCATAATTCACTGTTCCGGTTCCGATGAGACTGGTTTCGTTGGATTCCGAGACAGTTGCCAGAACAGTTAAATTTCACAGTTAATTAAATAAATAAAATATTCATTCAACTGTTTTAATTCAATTTAAATATTTACTAAATTCCTTTTTAATTCAATTATAACTTAAACAATCTTATAAATTGATTTCACAAATTTTAAATTCTCGAATTTGATTATTTCAATTTAGATTTGAATTTCAGTAATAAGTTAACAACTCAGAATTTAACCACTTACCATATCAAATTTGAATTCCCATTTTAACTTAGACAACCCAAATTTATCTGTTATTAGAATATAAAATTTCACATTACAACATTTACATTTATAAGCTAAATTAACATTATATATATATATATGCTCAATTCAATAATTATTATCATCAAAATCAACAAGATTTGATTTTTATCTAATACTATTCCATTTATTCATATTAAATCTAAATTTAAAAATATATAAAAATTGTGAGTTGTTACATTCTCCCCCACTTAGGTCTTTTCGTCCTCGAAAAGAGAACGAACTAGAATATAGAGAACATACATGCTTTCAAATCCATACTTATACATAGCATTTGTAAAATAAGTTATGTAGTGGTAAAATCTCATAAATTTTCTAACTCCTGAAATCACAAAAAATTTCGGCAGCATCTCCTTTGTACGGAGAGGTCC
The DNA here is from genome assembly GCA_030737875.1 of Allium sativum. Taxonomy (NCBI): domain Eukaryota; kingdom Viridiplantae; phylum Streptophyta; class Magnoliopsida; order Asparagales; family Amaryllidaceae; genus Allium; species Allium sativum. The sequence continues at coordinate 301,419,545 of CM060922.1, forward strand.
GGTAAATTGCAATACATATATAAATCCAAATATTCATCTCATCACACGATGAGGCATCCCAAAATGAGGAAACAAATATATATGTAACCACCAAACCATATAACCCAAATGCATACCTTCTTCAGTGTTTTATTTGCAATTTATTTACCTCAGCACCTTAGTTTTTTTAGCGCAAGCGAGCTCCAAACGTAGTGCGACTTCCTTACACCTGCTAAATACTCACATATGCATGTGTATTAAACATATATATAACACACATCAAAAGTATATAACTTGCATAATATATAATAAATATTTCAACTACAAAACAAGATATTCATAACAGGCCAGTGAACAAAATAAGATTTATCACCCTTTAAATGTTGGAATTTTACCAAAACACATAGGCAAAAATTGTAGCATTTGTTTCAGGCTTTCCGAATTGTTCGAATTCGTCGAATTCAGATAATTCGTTCAAAAGTTATGACCATTTTAGTGAAGGCGAATGCTTCAGCCCACAAAATGAAAATTGCAGGTCTAAGTTGTTCAACCCAGCTTTTAACCCTTTAAACATCAAATTTTTACCTAGCACATTAACGAAAAGTTTTAGTTCAGATCTTGGGCTTTCCGAATTGTACTCGCACATTAAAATCCGATGCTCCTTAGGAAGCTATAGTCAAAACAATATAGACATACGCTTCAATTTTTAATTTTCTGCGCGATGAACTACAACTAACACTTGAATTTCAACCTAATAAAAATAAAATTTAGACAGTGCCCCATTAACAAAAGTTTTAGTTCAGTTTCCAAGGTTTCCAAAAAGTATGGATTCGTCGAATTTCGATTAGCCATTCAAAAGTTATGGCTATTTTACTTCAGCTTATCGAATATTTCAGGTTTTTGCACAATTACTGATTTATTTATTTAGAGTTTCAAACTTTTCACTTCCAAAGCTTTGCAAATCCTTAACACTTCAATTTGTTATCACATCGTTCCAGAAACGGATTCACTTTCGATTGCTTACTTTATTCGATATTCTTTCTATTTAATTTCCGGTTCCATTTCAAGTGTTAAATTCCGATTAAAACTTGAATTCATTTCAAAATTTTCAACGAATTTGATTACACTAGACCTTTGACTCCTTAACATGAATCCATTTTCAAAACTCATTTACATCAATTTCCATTACCAATGGTTTCATTTGCAAAAGAGGTTTTAAAATTCACCTTCATGTCTATTTAGTCCAACCAAATTTTCCCTTAAATGTTGATTCATCTGAGTTGGGGTTTCAAACCTTCGAATTTTCAAACCTTAGCAAACCTCGACCACTAGATTTGGTTATCACTTATTAATGCCATGGTTTACCCGTTACTTGTTTGTATGAATCAATTTGTACTTACTCAATCCAACTATCTATAAAAATTCTATATCGACTTATTTAATTTCCCTAAGTCGATTTGTTTTATCAATCCATTTAACTCTAGTTAAGATTTATTTTTATCTCATTCCAATATTTCCATTTCTAAATAAAAATTTGGTTAACTCCATTATCTTATTCCAAATAAGCTAAATTTTAAATTTGCATCACATTTCACTTGTTTTGGCATTTCTATTCATTCACCTAACCATTTTCTTATTCATTTATTTTCATTTTCATTTTAAATCAAATCTTATTCCATTAACTCAACTAATTTACTTGACTCACAAATCATGAATTGAGGACAAGACTATTCATAACTCAAGTATTATTTTTCAAATCGTTATTATTCGATTTCCTAAATTAAACTTCATTTAACTCGATTCCTCTACTCAAGTTAGGTTATACTGCATTCGACCAAAGCACTTACATTCTATACATTTCATTTTCCATGCCCATATTTACCTTTCATATTGTCCTTATTAGGTTTACCCTATTAAGATTTTCTACGCCTTCATCTCACATGTACACTAATTTTCCATTTTCATTCCTTTATTTTTATTTTATCAACCAACATAAGTTCTTTTATTTCTTCTCGAACTAGTTTAAATCTACTTGTTAATTATTCCAACCAAAACTATTGCTAATTTATTTACGCAACAAACCTTCAAATTTATTTTGGTTGACTTCAATTTAATTTTGTTTCATACCTAATATGGTTGATTTCCTCCAGCACTCTTATCGACCAAACTAGAACTTGTTGAAGCTTATTATCGCCTTGCTTATGAGTCTTAAATGACTATTTCCCTTTCTCTTAATGCTTAAGCCCATTTTCGTGTTTCGAAATCTAATATTCTAATGAACCGAGTAATCTTAGCCCTTTAATCAATATTATCAGTTAATATGAACTTAAATACTTGATTCTGGGTTCATAAACTAAGTCTTAAAAAATATATGTACTTATACTATTTTATAGAAAGCCATACCATATACAATTTTAAATCCAAACCTTTAATCAACAAAACATAGAAATATTCAACTCTAGTTTAGTTTAAATTCAACTTTAAATAACCTCTATTAATATTTTTATATAAAATTTATACCGTATGGAAGTAAATCCAAAGGAAAGTCTTAAAAAAAATATGTTCTTATACTATTTTATAGAAAGCCATACCATATAAAATTTTAAATCCAAACCATTAATCAACAAAACATAGAAATTTTCAACTCTAGTTTAGTTTAAATTCAACTTTAAATAACATATATTAATATTTTTATATAAAATTTATACCGTATGGAAGTAAATCCAAAATCCTTTGCTATACAAATTAAAATAATCATTGAGTGATCTCCTCCACTTAAACTCTTCAGAATAAACAACGATAATGTGTGCACTCATTACCGAATTCGTTTCTAATGTTTAAGTAGAGATTACACACTTATTTCATTTAAAACTATTTAAAACCATTTCCTTTTCAATCATACTTATAATACGATATTATTTTCAAAACTTTGATAAAGCTATCTCAAAAGCACCAAAATCAAATCCTCAAGTCCATTTCATTTAAATCGCCAATCGTTTTGCACCCAATTGTATTTAATAGATTTTACTTTCAAATATTTTCTAATTTCATTAAAATTTCCTTAGTATTTTTGTTATCTAATCAACCATATTAGGTAATAACTTAATATTACCACCTACTAAAATGAATACATATATACTTGAACCAATAATACATTTTTGATATATTTTAAAATATAATCGCAAACCATATTATGTCGATAATTCTGATCTATTATTTAGAAATTCCTATCGATTCTGTGGCGTCTCATATATCGACTAGAATCCACAAATATTCAACAGAACAAGTCAACAAAATATAAAACCATTTTATATCCAATATACAAGTACGCTTTCTCATATATAACTCAAACTCATTCTAGGATATTACTAATCCTATCTCTAATGAGTTAAGTCCCCAAACAGAGCCAAGGTTATCGCTAACCATCGTTAGGATACGAATAGTAACGACCCTGATTTTTGACCATTCAAACCGACAATAAACCACATATGTCGACACAAACAAATCGCAAATGCAGGTAGTTATTGGGAAAAAGAAGGAAAAGAAGAAGGAAGAGAAAAACAATCACAGAATCTCACAGCGGAAGGACATCCCAAAATAGACAAATAGCAGTTTAAAACAATTGAAATGTATACATCGGTTATAACTGTTGTATATAACGGTGTTGTATACACAATTATATGATTTTTGTTTGATGATAACAACCAAATATATTTTATTATTGAATGTGTTTGTAAATGCACCGATATACTACACAACAGATAGGAATATAATATTTCTATAAAATATAACTGTGCAGAAATTTAAACAATCACACGGTATTTTTAGATAAAAATATTTTATTTCAATCAAAAAGTACATCTTTTACAACTCCACTATTTGACATACTATATTTCATTCATACAAATCTGTCACTCTATACAACTATATTTGCAGACATTGTTATACATTGACACCGATATTTTTCCACTGACTTTTGTCTTCTATCTTCAGTCTTTACAGCCTTCAGTCCAGTCACCATCTTCTCACCTGTCACATACAGAAGAAAACACACAGTAGACTGCAACAAAAAAAAAATTCAATACAAACAAATAAAAATTTATCTTTAAATTTTATTTGCCTCAGAATTACGGTGTGTTTCTCATCATTTTTCTAGACTTTGTCTGATATGCAAGGACAGAAAAACTCGTCTGGATGGCTGCATATACACACGTGTATACACGTGTGCACTGCCATGCCAGTCCAGTGTCACGACTGAGGAGTAGCCACTTGGACCATCTCAACTCAGCTCAATATACTCATGAGCATGAACAAAGTCAAAAGCAAATGGCCGAGGACATAGTCAAAGTAAAATGGTCGACAAGTCAACACATAAGAGAGTCATAGGCAAGTCAAACATGAATGAAACATAGTGCAAATAAAAAGTAGCAATGAAGATTGAAAAAGTAGCATGAATACAAATATCAAAGAAGAAGCACCAAGTTCACACAACAATTTCAAGTGTTCACAAGAAACAGGGTTGGAACAATGACGTAGGGCTGTAAGCATCAAAGTGTATTAAAAAAGGAATGAAATCATGGCATCATGAAGCAGCATGTTCAGGTCGAACACAATGGCGCAGCAAGTAAAGGAGCAGCCCAAGTAAAAAAGGATCATGGACATGAACGGAAAAAACAGTGAAAGTGAAAATAATTAAAGTACCAAAAATTATGGGCACAACATGAAGTGGGCACCATGAAATGGTTCTAACATAAACGTGGTCATGACAGAATACATGAATAGTAATACATGGTCAAGGCAGTATATGTTTAAGTGACAATAATGTACAGGTCATGTCCAAACAGCAAGACAGTATGGTGCACAAACAAACATGAAGGGCAACATGTACTAGAGAACATGGGTGTGCAAACTGCATGGCACATATACATACAAGTGGATAGTAGAACATGAATGGTAGTATCTGTTTTTATTTAATCATATAGAAACAGTTCAAAAGCAGGAAAGTATGATCAAGAATTATATCAGCTTTTATTCAAGGTGCAGAACAGTTCAAATTACAATGACAAGGTCGATACAACTCAAATGGATTCAAGTATCTGTTCAAAAGATGATCAAGTATAGTTATTGATCTTATCAAATTTATATCAGTTTATTTTTGTACCAGAAAAATTACGAGAAAGGAATCCAAGTAATGTGGCAAACAAAGTATAATATATGTTCAAGTTTGTCAGCTACAAAGCCAAAATCAAAATTAATGATTCCGATCAAATTTGTTGGAAAATATTAAAAGTCCAGAACTATCACAAGTGCTAGAAATACAAGATTGCATAAAGACCAATTCAAATTCAAAATCACACGCAAATAAAGGTTGAAGATTTCAAATCTATTCTCAGGGAGGACCAACTCAAAAATCAGTTAGTCAAATATGGCAAGCAAATATTCTCGCTTTAAAAACCGACGAAAATTACCACAAATCCATCCACGAAGACTCCAGAATCAGAAGATTTCAAAGCCCCAAAATTCAAGGGAAAATTCTCGTATATATCATGACGATAACAAAGCAAAATATCATCTAGAATCGAGCCCAAAATCCACGAATATATTCAAGACCAAGTCTACACTGAAATCAGAGATTTATTCTTCTTCTAGAGTGTTCATAATACCCTATATAATTACCAATTCATCATAGGCGAAGGGCATCGAAAACCAACCATATTAACAGAGCAACCAGAGAATTAAAATCAGAAATCTTACCAAGTTTCGATAATTCGGAAATCAAATCGACGACGAGAAGAGCAACAGCGTACAGAGCATCACGAATTCACCTCAAGTAGTAAGAACAAAGTCACGGTTTGAAAAGAGGAAGAAAACCCTAGCAAAACCGCCAGCCGCCATTTTTCAGAGAAGAAAGATAAAGGTCGCGATTTGGAAAAAAAGGGAATTGAAACCCTAATTTTAGCGCCGCCATTATTTTTCCAGAGAGACAAAGGAGATCGGGCTTAAAGGGTTGAACTAAATTACAAAGGAGGCCGGTTTACTCTTATGTTAAAAAGGGGATAACCCTTAATCTTTAACTCCTAGGGTTTTATTATCTATTGTTTGTTTTAAATTTCAAATTTCCTTTCTTAGGGTCAATAACTACTAGTGTCTGTAGTTGGAAAAATCACAACTTAACGGATAGAGTTGTGTCAAGGTCTTGAGCGTAGGGTTTAAACAGTCGGGAGAGAAAGTCGCAAGTTTACAAGAGTCTGTAAGCGAAGAGATTGTTTAAAATTCCTAGTAGAAACCTTGAATGCAGCAGTAGGCATAGTTTTGCCGAAGCTGGGTATTTTCTGTGTGTGATTTTTCTTTCTGCAATTTTTCTGTGACATTTTATTTTATTTTAAATTTACCTAATTTGCAATAAACCCTATTCACCCCCCCTCTAGGGTTAATTTAGATCCTATTGGAAAGCTAGGATGAAAATTTACTTAAGTTCAGTTGATTATGATGTATGGGATACCGTTGAAACAGGCTACAAACCTCCTGTTACGATTATCAATGATATTGAAATTTCTAAACCAAAAGATAAGTGGGATGCTAATGATAAAAAATTATTCTCAACTGATGCCAAAGCAATGAATGCTTTAATTTGTGCTCTCGATAAAACTGAATTTAACCGCATATCTCACTGTTCAACTACGCAGGAAATTTGGCATACTTTGGAAGTTACACATGAAGGAACATCTCAAGTCAAAGAATCTCGTCTCGCACTACTCTGCAACGAATATGAAAATTTCACGATGCGGAAAGACGAAGATATAAAAGAGATGTATGGTCGATTTTCCACACTGATTTATAATGCAAGGGCTCTTGGTAAAGTCTACACTGAAGTAGAATTAATACGCAAGATACTGAGAGTACTGCCAATGAATTTCGAAGCCAAAGTAACTGCCATTCAAGAATCAAAAGATCTAAATAAGTTGAAAATATAAGAATTGATTGGAAACTTGATTGCTTATGAAATGGAGTTAAAAGCCAAAGAAGGACGCGATGATTCAGAATCAAAGAAAAAGACAATTGCTCTAAGCAACACTGTTGAAAGTAATGATGAAGCCGAGAATCCTATCGAAGAATTGGCCATGGTTCTTAAAAAGTGGTCTAACAAAAAATACAAGTCACGAAAGAAGAGTTCAAAATCCAACAAATCCAAGAATTCAGACAATTCAGACGATGAAGTCATATGCTACAACTGCAATAAACCAGGCCATATCAAACCAAATTGTCCATTACTTCAGAAAGACAGAAAGAAGAAGAAGAAAAAGAAAGCTTTTGCAGCTACATGGGACGATGAAGAAGGAGAAGAAGAAGACTCTGACAGTAATAAAGAGGAAGCCAATTTGTGTCTTATGGCACAGTCAGATTCAGAAAGTAGCGAAGATGATTCCACTGAGGTATCAAATTACTCTTATAAAGATTTAATTTTAATGTGTCATGATCTTACCAAAACCGTTGATTCTCTTGAACTAAAAATCAAGAAATTAAAATCTGATAGGTTAAAATTGGTCCACGAAAACAATGGGTTAGAAACTGAGCTTGAAAAAGTGACAAACCTTGATTGTGAAAACTGCAAGTTATTAAAACAAGAGCAAACAGAATTTAAGGCAAATTTTGAAAAATTGAAACAAGAACACTTGGCTTTAAAAGAAAGAACTTCATTAACAGATGCACTTCTCTTGTAAATGAAAATGAAGCACTTAAAACCAAAGTAAAAAATCTTGAAATAACATTGAGTAAGTTTTCAAAAGGGGAAAAGTCATTTAGGATGCTGCTTGGAAATCAATTATATGCTAATAATAAGAAAGGATTAGGATTTGGGAAAACACATATTAATATGAATGATAATGCAAAAAGTGGAAGTGTTTTTCCTAAATGTATAAAATGTGGAAAAATTGGACATAGCTATGAAAAATGTCAAAATAGGAACAATAATAAAAAAATTCATACAAATTTGGGTTCCAAAAGGGTCGACAAGTAATTGTAATAGATTTAGATTTGATAAGAACAAACAAATTTGGATTCCAAAAGGATCTGTTGTTCAAAATCAAAAAATTTCAGTTATTAATTTTATTAGACCTATGAGTTTCTATAGGTCATTCTTTTCTTCTTGTGTGTAGGAATGTTGGCGGGCTAAGGAACAATAAGAATGGTACTTGGATTCAGGTTGTTCCAAACATATGACAAGAGATAAATCAAAGTTCCTTAGCCTTGAAAAATATAAAGGAGGAAGTGTGATAATGGGCGATAACAGAAAATGTAAAATTATCGGTAAAGGTAAAGTAGGTAATAGTACTTTCTCCTTAACTGATGTTTTATATGTTGAAAACTTGCATCATAATCTCATTTCCATAAGCCAACTATGTGATAAAGGAATGAGTGTGATATTTGATAATGAATCTTGCAAAATTATTGAAAAATCCACAAACAGTATTGTGTTCACGAGAAAAAGAAAAGGAAATGTTTATACGATTTCTTTTGATGATTTGACTCTCTCATGATGTTTAGTAGCTACGGATGAGGAAGTTTTCTTATGGCATAGGAGATTGGGTCACGCTAGTATGAGTCTCTTAGAAAAACTTGAATCAAAAGAGTTGGTAAGAGGACTACTACATCAGAAATATAAAAATAATAAAGTGTGTAAATCATGTGCCATGGGAAAATTCAGTCGTTCATCATTTCGTCCCAAAAATGTTGTTAGTACTAATAGGGTACTTGAATTGATTCACATGGATTTATTTGGACCAAATGAAATCGCTAGCTTGAATGGAAAATGATATTGTTATGTGCTGGTTGATGATTATTCTAGATTTACATGGGTTCATTTTCTAGCCAAAAAATCCGAAACTTTTGATTATTTCTCAAAGTTTGCAAAACTCGTTCAAAATGAAAAAGGTGTTTCAATAAAAACTTTAAGAAGTGATCATGGTGGTGAATTTGAAAATTTGGATTTTGGAAATTTTTGTGAAGAAAATGGTTTTAAACACGAATTTTCTGCTCCTCGAACACCCCAACAAAATGGGGTAGTCGAAAGGAAAAATCGTACATTACAGGAATTGGCTAGATCTATGTTAAGTGAATATAATTTGCCTTTGACTTTTTGGGCAGAGGCAGTTAATACATCCTGCCATGTAATGAACAGAGTAATGATTAGACCAATACTTAACAAAACATCCTATGAATTGTGGTTTGACAGAAAGCCTAACATTTCATATTTTAGAGTTTTTGGATGCCCTTGTTATTTTCTTAATACAGGTGATCATCTTGGTAAGTTTGAATCAAAGGCCGACGAGGGAATTTTCATGGGTTACTCTTCAAGAAGCAAGGCTTACCGAATCTTCAACAAACGATCAAAAACTATTGTTGAAACCATAAATGTGAAATTTAATGAATCAGATCCGGATACGGTGGACAAAGAGAAAAACGATGAGGGAATTACATATGAAGGTGAAAAAGAAAATAGCAAAGAGAAGACTGGCAGTGATGATCCAACAAAACAAACATTTGAAGTTGAGAAGTTGAAATTCAAAGCCAATCATCCTCCGGAATTGGTAATAGGAAATCCAACGGCAGGTATACGAACTCGTTCATCATTTAATAAAGATATCTGTACTTTTTGTATTCACAGTTGTTTTATCTCTGAAATCGAACCTAAAAATGTTGAAATTGCACTTAATGATGAAAGTTGGATTTTAGCAATGCAAGAAGAACTTAATCAATTTGAGCGAAATAAAGTTTGGAAATTAGTTCCTAGACCAAATGACTATCCAGTAGTTGGAACTAAATGGGTGTTCAAAAATAAACTTGATGAATCCGGAAATGTAATTAGAAACAAAGCTAGGTTGGTTGCAAAAGGATATAATCAAATTGAAGGCATTGATTTTGATGAGACATTTGCACCAGTAGCTAGGTTAGAAGCCATTAGAATTTTGCTCAGTTTTGCATGTTATAAAGGTTTCAAACTTAAACAAATGGACGTAAAAAGTGCGTTTTTAAATGGAGAATTAAAAGAAGAAGTTTTTGTGGAACAACCCCCCGGTTTTGAAAATCAAGAATTTCCAAATCATGTATTTAAACTTGAAAAAGCATTATATGGTCTTAAACAATCTCCTAGAGCTTGGTACGATTGTTTAAGTGCATATCTTTTGGAAAACGGTTTTAAAAAGGGCAGTGCTGACACTACATTGTTTCTATTACATGAAGGTGATGATTTTTTAATAGTCCAAATTTATGTTGATGATATTATATATGGTGCTACTAATGATTGTTTGTGTGAGAAATTTGAAAAAGTCATGCAGGATAAATTCGAAATGAGCTTAGTAGGTGAATTAAAGTACTTTCTTGGATTTCAAATCAAACAAAGCATCAAGGGTATTTTCATATCACAAACAAAATACATTACTGAATTGCTGAAAAGATTTGGACTAGAAAATGCAAAACCACTCAGAACGCCGATGAGTCCTTCAACCAAGCTTGACAAAGACGAGAAAGGAGTTGCAATTGATCAGAAAAAATATCGTGGAATAATTGGTTCACTTCTTTATCTCACTGCATCTAAGCCTGATATTATGTTTGTTGTTTGTTTATGTGCACGCTTTCAATCTAATCCAAAAGAATCTCATTTAAAAGCCACAAAAAGAATATTAAGATATCTCTTGCACACACACAAATTTGGTTTATGGTACCCCGCATGCAATAATTTTGAATTAATTGGATATTCTGATGCTGATTATGCTGGATCCCTTGTTGATAGAAAAAGCACTAGTGGGACTTGTTTTATGCTAGGACATTCGCTAGTCTCATGGTCAAGTCGAAAACAAAATTCTGTTGCTTTATCCACAACTGAGGCTGAATACATTGCTTTAGGAAGTTGTTGTGCACAAATACTATGGATGATGCAAACTCTTTCAGACTTTGGTCTAAATTATAAAAAAGTACCACTAAAATGTGACAGTAAAAGTGCTATAGACTTGTCTAATAATCCTGTTCACCATTCACGCACTAAACACATAGATGTGAGACACCATTTTATTAGAAACCACATTTCACGAGAAGATATTTGTATTGAGTTTATTTCAACTGACTGTCAACTTGCTGATATTTTTACAAAACCACTTCTCGAAGATAGATTTTCACGATTATGCTTAGATTTGGGAATTATAGAAATTGATTGATCATTATCCATTTTTTTTAAAAAAATTCTTAAATGATTATTCAAAAGTTAAATGATTGATCATTTGAACTATTTTGGAACTCGTTGAAATTATGTCAGATCTTGGAATTGTGATGAGTATTGACTATAATATTTTTTTATCATGAGGAAATATTTTTAAATCTCATGATGATTGGACAGATTTTATAATATTTTTGAATTAGAGCTTATTTTACGACCATCTTCTATATCTACCATACTTCTGTCATTCACCATGGTTTTATTTAATTTGGGGAGTTCTAATTATTCTTGAAATTTAAAAATAAATAAATAAATAAATAAATAAATAAATAAATAATAATTTATCCTTGGTACTCACTCCCATTTAAAAGTCCTCGCGGTCATGCTTGGGTGAATTACCTTAATCTCTATGTGCTTCCATTCTCACTTAAAAGACCTTTGGGCTGTGCATGGATGGAACTCATTAGAGAGGATAAAGTTAAGTTACTACTAACCCCATTTAAAAGACCTTTGGGCTATGCGTGGTTAGGAAGTGCTTAACACATTTTTAAGCATATTTAAAATCTTTAAAATTTATATTCAAATATTCAATTTTTATTGAACTCTCCTAATTCTATAAAATCCATAGTAAATCCATTCATTCTGAAAGTGAAATCTGTCTCTGATTCCAAGAATATTATGATTTTTGTTTGATTCAATGAGATTTACGATATATTATCCTCTTGATCTGAATTTATATTTCTAGTTTATATTCATCACTGTTTTAATTTCTGCTATTCTTTTGATGATAACAAAAGGGGGAGAATGGTCAAGATTTTGATGGATGGGTAAACAATTATAGAATATTTTGAAATTTGGGATTGATTAATTCATTTCAAAATTTTCAAATCTATGCATCAATAAGGGAAGCTTAGTTGTAGGGGGAGCATACAAATAGGGGGAGTAACATACTTCACGTTTCAAACACATTCACATATTCAAAATCTTTTATTTGTTTGTCATCATCAAAAGGGGGAGATTGTTGTATATAACAGTGTTGTATACACAATTATATGATTTTTGTTTGATGATAACAACCAAATATATTTTATTATTGAATGTGTTTGTAAATGCACTGATATACTACACAACAGATAGGAATATAATATTTCTATAAAATATAACTGTGTAGAAATTTAAACAATCACACGGTATTTTTAGATAAAAATATTTCATTTCAATCAAAAAGTACATCTTTTACAACTCCACTATTTGACATACTATATTTCATTCATACAAATCTGTCACTCTATACAACTATATTTGCAGACATTGTTATACATTGACACCGATATTTTTCCACTGACTTTTGTCTTCTATCTTCAGTCTTTACAGCCTTCAGTCCAGTCACCATCTTCTCACCTGTCACATACAGAAGAAAACACACAGTAGACTACAACAAAAACAAAATTCAATACAAACAAATAAAATTTTATCTTTAAATTTTATTTGCCTCAGAATTACGGTGTGTTTCTCATCATTTTTCTAGACTTTGTCTGATATGCAGGGACAGAAAAACTCGTCTGGATGGCTGCATATACACACGTGTATACACGTGTGCACTGCCACGCCAATCCAGTGTCACGACTGAGGAGAAGCCACTTGGACCATCTCGACTCAGCGCAATATACTCATGAGCATGAACAAAGTCAAAAGCAAATGGCCGAGGACATAGTCAAAGTAAAATGGTCGACAAGTCAACACACAAGAGAGTCATAGGCAAGTCAAACATGAATGAAACATAGTGCAAATAAAAAGTAGCAATGAAGATTGAAAAAGTAGCATGAATACAAATATCAAAGAAGAAGCACCAAGTTCACACAACAATTTCAAGTGTTCACAAGAAATAGGGCTGGAACAATGACGTAGGGCTGTAAGCATCAAAGTGTATTCAAAAAGGAATGAAATCATGGCATCATAAAGCAGCATGTTCAGGTCGAACACAATGGCGCAGCAAGTAAAGGAGCAGCCCAAGTAAAACAAGATCATGGACATGAACGGAAAAAACAGTGAAAGTAATTAAAGTACCAAAAATTATGGGCACCATGAAATGGTTCTAACATAAACGTGGTCATGACAGAATACATGAATAGTAATACATGGTCAAGGCAGTACATGTTTAAGTGACAATAATGTACTGGTCATGTCCAAACAGCAATACAGTATGGTGCACAAACAAACATGAAGGGCAACATGTACTAGAGAACATGGGTGTGCAAACTGCATGGCACATATACATACAAGTTGATAGTAGAACATGAATGGTAGTATCTGTTTTTATCTAATCATATAGAAACAGTTCAAAAGCAGGAAAAGTATGATCAAGAATTATATCAGCTTTTATTCAAGGTGCAGAACAGTTCAAATTGCAATGACAAGGTCGATACAACTCAAATGGATTCAAGTATCTGTTCAAAAGATGATCAAGTATAGTAACTGGTCTTATCAGATTTATATCAGTTTATTTTTGTACCAGAAAAATTACGAGAAAGGAATCCAAGTAATGTGGCAAACAAAGTATAATATATGTTCAAGTTTGTCAGCTACAAAGCCAAAATGAAATTAATGATTCCGATCAAATTTGTTGGAAAATATTAAAAGTCCAGAACTATCACAAGTGCTAGAAATACAAGATTGCATAAAGACCAATTCAAATTCAAAATCACATGCAAATAAAGGTTGAAGATTTCAAATCTATTCTCAGGGAGGACCAACTCAAAAATCAGTTAGTCAAATATGGCAAGCAAATATTCTCGCTTTAAAAATCGACGAAAATTACCACAAATCCATCCACGAAGACTCCAGAATCAGAAGATTTCAAAGCCCCAAAATTCAAGGGAAAATTCTCGTATATATCATGACGATAACAAAGCAAAATATCATCTAGAATCGAGCCCAAAATCCCCGAATATATTCAAGACCAAGTCTACACTGAAATCAGAGATTTATTCTTCTTCTAGAGTGTTCATAATACCCTATATAATTACCAATTCATCATAAGCGAAGGGCATCGAAAACCAAGCATATTAACAGAGCAACCAGAGAATTAAAATCAGAAATCTTACCAAGTTTCGATAATTCAGAAATCAAATCGGCAACGAGAAGAGCAACAGCGTACAGAGCATCACGAATTCACCTCAAGTAGTAAGAACAAAGTCACGGTTTGAAAAGAGGAAGAAAACCCTAGCAAAACCGCCAGCCGCCATTTTTCAGAGAAGAAAGATAAAGGTCGCGATTTGGAAAAAAAGGGAATTGAAACCCTAATTTTAGCGCCGCCATTATTTTTCCAGAGAGACAAAGGAGATCGGGCTTAAAGGGTTGAACTAAATTACAAAGGAGGCCGGTTTACTCTTATGTTAAAAAGGGGATAACCCTTAATCTTTAACTCCTAGGGTTTTATTATCTATTGTTTGTTTTAAATTTCAAATTTCCTTTCTTAGGGTCAATAACTACTAGTGTCTGTAGTTGGAAAAATCACAACTTAACGGATAGAGTTGTGTCAAGGTCTTGAGCGTAGGGTTTAAACAGTCGGGAGCGAAGGTCGCAAGTTTACAAGAGTCTGTAAGCGAAGAGATTGTTTAAAATTCCTAGTAGAAACCTTGAATGCAGCAGTAGGCATAGTTTTGCCGAAGCTGGGTATTTTCTGTGTGTGATTTTTCTTTCTGCAATTTTTCTGTGACATTTTATTTTATTTTAAATTTACCTAATTTGCAATAAACCCTATTCACCCCCCCTCTAGGGTTAATTTAGATCCTATAATAACATTCAATAATTATTAGAGTTACATATACAAACAGATGTACACAATAAGCAGCGGAAATAAATGCAGCGGAAATAAATGTAGCGAAAACACATACTTATAATATATATACCAAATCCTCGTCTTCATCCTCCAAGATATTGAAATCTTCACTAACTGCAACTTCTGCTGACCCGAGCGTATTGAATAAAAAGAAAACACAACAAACACTCGGATCAACACTAAATTGTGACGACCCCAAACCCTGTACTGACGGTGACAAGGGTAATCTTGGGAATATAACACATAAACAGGTAATAGCAGAACAGAAATAAACAAATATACCAGATAATGCACAATAGAATATACTGGATAAACGTAATCATCAGAGTTACACAGTATACAGGATCATACTTAGTACAAATACAGTTCAGCTATACATAAATGTCTATAGTGGAAAACAAAACATAATGTACAATAGGAGCTGAACAGAATAAAAAGAGATAAATGATAGAATCGGTCTTCAGCTCCAGCTATCCAGAAAGAGCCTGCTAAAACCTGAAGACAAGGCTGCCCGTGTATAAAGAGGGGCAGCCGAGTTTGAAATTGAAACAAACTACGAGTCAGTCATGGGACTGGTATGAGAAATCTACTTAACACATTAATAATATGGCTAATCTCAGGACCACGCCACGTTCGTGGAATGGGTTTACTCCATCGGATTGCCAGTGCTTTAAAACAAACAATTCTTTTAAACATCGCAATGCTTTTTATAAAAATGAAGCCATTATAAGACTCAGTTCCCATCACACAATGCAACGCAAACCGGAGGATAGAGTTTTTACCTTATAACGGCCAAAATATGCTTGATAAGAATAAATCAAAAGCATTTGATATTATTACTAGTGTTTATATGTTTCAAAAACAATTTCAATCATAATTATCAATCATAGACGACATTAATGCCCCATACCACTATGTCGCCATATATAGGTATACAATCAAAACCGCACAATCACGTATTTGGAAATTGGATTTTCGTCATGAACCAAGGCAAAAGATAGTCCTTACCGAATTCGAGACTGTCTAGACCGAGCCTCAGGCAAGTACTCAGTCAAGCCTTTGGAGCGATATGGTCGGTCCACCGATGTGGACTAAAACTCCTGAACATTGCGTTTCCCCGCCCTTTGGGGCGTAAGTGAGCCAACGAATGACTCCATCGGTCCCGGATCGACCGGTATATCTGAGGCGCCTCGCAACAGCAACAACAACATAGGTGAAAATAATATAAATGTCATCCAGTTTAAGCACCGACACCACCTCTAGCTAGAAATAAACGCATGTCCTCCCTGAGGTCCTTCTCCCGTTTCTGGTCCATACCGGGGTGTGAGGCTCGCGAATTCCCGTTATACACAAAGCTAAGCCACACAGGCGATGCATTGATCATCAATTACAAGACTTTGCTTTTCAATAGAAGCCCTGATCACTGCATCTTTGCATTCCACAACGGCAATTCACACCGTGCAACTGATGGCTATCAATCACACAGAATGAATTCCAATGTCAGACACACATTCCATTTGCAAGTCCATTCTGGGTCTGAACGAAACCGGAGGCACTATATGCCTCGCATATCCATCGATCTCCATATACGTCTGGACGATCACCACTCATTATCCATATTTCGGGATGCCTCCCAATCAGGACATCAGTTACCATACAAACGAGGTGAAGATCTCTGGTCTTCGACCGCCGTCTACATCTTCGATTTCTTATCGTCGATTCAGTTATTCAGAATGGGATAAACCCGGTCTTTCTGAGCAACTCGCATATATAATGAACAAGTGCTACACAAACACTACATGCACATCATTTCAATTCATTAGTCACTAACCGTCAATTAGTAAGAGAACGATTTCCCAAATATTAACCCCGAAGGCCGAAACCAACATCAGATCAAAATCCAGGAAACCATTCGACTTAGCTAACCTTCAGTTAATTTCTAAATTTCACATCCATATTGTTTATAATATTTTATAATGATTTATTGCTATTTTTATTTATTTTAAAATAGCCAATTTATTCAAACGACGCTTCGGGCCATAACGCGGCCGTGGCGCTGTTTTTCTTCATATTTGATAACATATCTGAAAATCTAACTGTTGGATCTTCACAAAATTTATATCATTAGAAAGAACTTTTCAAAATGAATCCAACAGTTCTAGTTTTGGGAAAATCCGACGGGCGGATCTCCCGGTACAATTGTTTGAAGTTTCTATTTCAAAATACGAACTGCAGCGTCGTTATTCGATTTAATGTTATTATATATATATATATAATCGATTCTGGTGCTGTTTTTCTTCAGATTTGAATTAAACATTCCAGACAATCCAACCGTTGGATCTTTACAAAGTTGGTGTCGTTGGAAAGGTATTTCCAAAGCGAACCCAACCGTTTCGGTTTCGGGAAAATCCGATGGTCGGATCTCCAGCACTAATCGTTTGAAATCACAGTTTCAAAATAAAAACTGCAGCTTCGCTATTCGATATATTTTAATTGTATTTATATATATGAATATAAATATAATCGATTCTTCGATTTCAAAACTATTTTCTTTTAATACTTTTGATAAAAATGATATTTTTATCCAACCAACATTCACTTCGACACTTCACTATTTTTCACAATTCATGTTTATAGAAAAAAGGTGATTTTTATTGTAAAACGATTTATTTCAAAACACGACTATTTTATAAAGTTCATATATATGATAAAAATATGATTTTTATTATAAAACAATTTATTTCAAAACACGAATACCAATCAAGACATGAATTTCTATTCAACGAATGAATTTTTATTCAACACATGAAGGTTTTCTATTCAACACACGAATATATTTCCAACACTTGAAAATAATTCTAACTCATGAATATTATTCAAAATTTCGGCAGCATAACGGCAGGGTAGTTAAAACCGGGGCTGTCCCTAGTACGGCTCCTCGCTCTACCTTAAAGCCTCGTAGCTTTTGACAATGGGGAATCATGCATCTAGTTCGCATGCGGGCGGCATGTATATTTTTTTCATTTCCACAAACTAATCCTATGTGGTTTCAACAAATAATTCTCAGCCACAAACGGGTATCTTTCAACCAAAATCAATCAATTTCAACCACAAACAATTATAATCAACCATTCGCTATCAACCGATTTTCACACCAATCACAATCAATAAATATCGTCCATGGTTTGTGGACGCGGGGCATATATATATATATTATAAACATTTCACTTCTATTTCAACGCATATATAATTTTTACAACGCATATATAACTTATACATCGAACGTACAACTTATACAACGCTTATACAAGAGGTGTACAACGCTTGTATAACTCATACATCGACTATATAATTTATACATCGTCGTTTTCCATATCGTTTATAATTTAGAAATCTCACATTGGGTTCCACTCCACCAAAAATAGCAGAAGGCTCAGAAAAATATGCGGTCTCTTCTTGAATGTAGAAGACGTCCACACGAGTCCACTGTCACTTATTTCACTGAATTTCGTCAAGAAACGAAAAAGATATGATTTTTACAGTGAAATTAAAAACCGTAGCGCTTTAAACTGCTATAATATAGTTTCAGCCGTTACCTCACACGTTCGTTCAAAACTAGGTTTGCACTTTTCTCGAAATCCGCGCAACTATATGACGATCGGCCTACGCCACTTTGAAGGGCTAGGAGAGGCGCGCCTGGGGTGCTGACGGCGTCGAACTCGGAGGTCTGAGGGAGGAGCAATCGGCCTGCGAACGACGAAACTTTGGCGAGCTCAAACTGGAGAAATACACAACGATTTGAGATGGGGTTTGTTTTGATTTGAAAAGGGGGGAAAGATCTTCAGAAAACGTCGAAGTGGCAGGGGGTTTTGGTGCGTGATTTCGCGGAAAACGATCGGGAAGATCTGAGCTTGTTTCCGTCGTTCGCTGCGAGGTAACGAGGAAGAAAGAAGGAGTGGCTAACCAATAGGATTTTTTTATTAATATATATATATTTAAATTTTGAAAATACCCCCTTTCACACACGAACCCCAATCCAAACCCAACGACTGTCGTCCCTAGCGTTTTACCCCCATTCCGATCACAATGGGATATGTTTCATAGGCCCATTCTACTGTTTCAGTCAGTTCTCCTTCAAATTAAAATATAAAACATCCAATATTTGATTTGAACGTACATTTAAATTTTCCAGGGCCACAAACTGATTCGAAAAATTCCAGAAAAATAAATCTAGCTATGTTTTGACGATATGGTCCCAACAAAACTAGTTTCATCGGATTCTGAGACCGTTTATAAAATGGCCCCTTTCTGGTCGATCCAATTTAACTGTAATTGACCAAAACACATTTTCCTCTGCCATGCTCATTATGAAATTTGAAACCTAGCAATAACTTCACATCCCGGATCCAACAAAAGTGGTTTCGTCGAATTCCGAGGTCGTTTGCAAAATGGCCATTTTCACGGGTTATATAAATTCCATAGCGACCTTTCTGAAAATTCATTTGGCCATAACTTTTGCTTTCCGCTATGAAACTTTCATTTTTCAGATTCGTTAGAAAGGTATTCACTAACAGATTTAAATATTTTTAGTTTCACTCAAATCCGTTTTGTTTTGCACCCGGTACAGTCAGTCAAAGTTTGAAATGAAAATTTGAAACTGCAGCGCCATTTCAAGCCTTGTTTATAATTCAAAGTAATTATATTTATTTTCAAACTTCAATTCAAACTTACTTTTCATCATTATTATTCAAAATATTTATTTTAAATATTTAAAATCCACTAAAATAGCCAATTTATAAAATTTAAATTGGTTCAGATTTTTCGGGTCGTTACAATCTCCCCCACTTAAAACTTTTCGTCCCCGAAAAGGAACAAAGTCGAAAGTGATTTGATTAATCAACTCTACGTTCAGTCTGGCTTCCATTCTCCAACTTTTCAGTTTCTGAGAATTTTCGAATTCTTCAAAAATTTGGCTAACACCCGGAATTTTCGAAAAATTTCGGCATTACCTCCTTTGTACGGGGAGAGGTTTGGAAATTTATTGGGCCGTATTAGGTACCCAATAAATCTTATAAAGCATACACATATTTATAGTGATATATTCTGGTGTTTACAAGGGAGTGTGTATAGATAATAACTCCAGAGAATAAATTCTCGTCACCCTGTCAAAGCCCGAGGGAGTGTGTATATTAATTGCTCCAAAGAATAAATTCTCGTCACCTCGTCCCTTGTGGGAAATAAATAATCCATGTGTCGTATCTAATAACTAGAGAGACATAATTATTGTCAACTCTAGACCCGTGTGGGGTTTTTTATTAATCTGGCAATTTATCGTTACATTTTTATATGGTCATATCAGTCATCAGTTCAACCTATAAAATATAGTCATTGCCATACAAGCCTCTCGCTTGTATGGTAAATATTCAACCTCGTCACACAAGCTCCAAATGCTTATGTGGTATATGATGAAGTATGCCTATCTTCGAGAAGTATGCCATGTAGTGTAGTTCAAAATTAATTGTTACTATCCTATGGCGATGTTTATTATTACACACAGAATAACCAGCACTCCGCATCTAATGGCATTCACAGGAGTTGATATAATAATATTTCGCATCCAACTTATTAAGGTTTACCTATTTGTTGGGCACGCAAATAATTTCTTTACTCAATAGCTAATCCATTTACCTGTTCAAACATATATGATGCACATGTATATATTTCTATCA
Organism: Allium sativum; assembly: GCA_030737875.1. Taxonomy (NCBI): domain Eukaryota; kingdom Viridiplantae; phylum Streptophyta; class Magnoliopsida; order Asparagales; family Amaryllidaceae; genus Allium; species Allium sativum. The sequence continues at coordinate 301,440,303 of CM060922.1, forward strand.
ATTTTCATATCAGTTCAATGTGTGATATAATCGAATAAATTCTACCATTATTCTCTTTTTGATTAAATTAACTATCGTTTTAATAATTTAATTAATCAAATCTACTATCACACAACACAAACAACAATCAAATTGTTTTTAACTTTTCTAAATCATACAAATTAATTCATACACTCTTTTTAAATCCATCAGATTATAGAATTGAAAGTGCACATCCATGGAAAGAAAATAACAACTGAGTAGAGAACTAAATGGAAATTTCAAAATATGGTAAATGTACCTTGCCCCAGAGTCAATCAGAGATATCCACTCGACACTTAGGATAGGCTTTCTGAATGCTCTCCTCAGTTTCCCAAGTACAATCTCGTGGATCTCCACTCCATTGCACTTTGACTAAGTGAACCTTCTTGTCCCTCAGTTCTTTGGTTTCTTTGCCGATAATCTTTAGCGGCTCTCTTCTCACAGCCAATTCGGGAGTAATTTCAATATCCTGTTGCGCTGCTTCTTCCACGATCAAGTCTAGATCATGAACGTGCTTTCGAAGTTGAGATATGTGAAATACATCATGAACTCCAGGCAACCAATCAGGAAATTTAATTCTATAGGCCAGAGTTCCAATCCACTCAAGAATAGGGAATGGACCAATAAATCTGGGCGCCAACTGCCCAGTTTTGCCAAATCGAATCACTCCTCTCATCGGAGAAACCTTTATATACACATAATCACCAACAGAAAAAGCCAAATCCCTTCTTCTCGAATCCGCATAGCTCTTCTGTCGGTTTTGAGCGGCGAGTAATCGTTTCTTAACGAAATCGACTTTGTCGGCAGCCTCGCGGATCATATCTGGTCCCAATACTAGCCTATTACCGGGTTCGACCCAACAAGCAGGGGATCGACACGGTCTACCATATAATGCTTCGAATGGCGACATTGTCAGGCTCGCCTGGTAGCTGTTGTTATATGAGAATTCAGCCAAATGCAGATGGTCTTCCCATGATCCACCGAAATCAAGAACACAAGCCCGCAATAGATCTTCTAGTATACGATCCACCCTCTCAGTCTAACCATCTGTCTGAGGATGATAAGTGGTGCTCAAGTTCAACTTCGTTCCCAGCTCTACTTGAAATGCCTCCCAGAATTTGCTAGTGAATATTGGATCTCTATCACTAACTATACTGATCGGCACTCCATGTAGGCTAACAATTTCCTTGAAGTATATCTGCGCCACGCTCTGAGCAGTTCTGTTTGATCTGACATGTATGAAATAGGCGGTCTTCGTGAAGCGATCTACGATCACCCAAATACTGTCATTTCCTTTTCTGGTTCTGGGCAAACCATCTATGAAGTCCATGGAAATATGTTCCCACTTCCAACCTAGGACGTCCAGCGGTTGCAACAATCCAGCTAGTTTCTGTTGGTCGCTTTTGACTAGCTGGCAAGTAGGGCATCGGCTAAAATATATTGAAACGTCCCTTTTCATAGTCTTCCACCAGAATGTTCGCTTGAGATCGTTATACATTTTGGCCATATCAGGATGGATACTCAGCTTGGACTTGTGACACTCGTCTAACACTTCCCTTTATAACTCGGGGATGTCGGGAACACAAATCCTTCCTTTCAATCTCAGAGTCCCATCGTTATCTATTTGATAACACGAGGGTTCGCCTTTCTAGATCCTTTTGATCATATCCTTAATAAAATTATCCTCTTTCTGAAGAATAGATATTTTGTCAATCAAGGAAGTCGTAATAATAAAGCTGGCGATCATTACATTTTTTTGACTCAGCGCATCTGCCACGACATTGGCTTTCCCTGGAGTGTATAGAATCTCAAAATCGTATGCTGCAAGGAATTCTAGCCAAAGTTTCTGCCTTAGATTCAAGTCTTTCTGGGTGAACAGATACTTTAGCGACTGGTGATCGGTAAACAGTTCGAATCTCTCACCCAGAAGATAGTGTCTCCGTATTTTCAAAGCAAATACTATAGCCAACAACTCAAGAACATGAGTGACATAGTTTTTCTCGTGCGGCTTCAGCTGACGGATAGCATAAGCGATCACTTGACCTCTTCGCATTAGTACTGCACCCAGGCGTTCTCTAGAGGCATCTGTCCAGACTTTTAAATCCTGATTGCCATCGATAATGGTTAACACTGGAGCAGTCGTTAATCTCAACTTTAGCTCTTCAAAAGCCTCCTCACATTATGGAGTCCATTTGAATTTAGAGTGCTTCTTTGTAAGCTTCATTAAGTGACCAGATATATTCGAAAAGTTTTTAACGAACTTCCGGTAATAACTAGCCAATCCAAGAAAACTGCGAACCTCTGTAGGAGTACTAGGCTGTTTCCAGTTTTGAATAGCTGTTATTTTACTTGGATCCACAGCAATTCCTTCTTTCGATACGACGTGGCCAAGAAACTTCACTTCATCTTGCCAGAATATACACTTGGATAGTTTAGCTATTAATACATTCCTTCTCAGAATTTCTAGAACCTGTTCCAAAAGCTTTTCATGTTCGGCTTTTGATTTAGAGAAGATTAGAATATCATCGATAAAAACCAAAACAAACTTATTCAGGACTCCTCTGAACACTCAATTCATCAAATCGACGAAGTAAGCTGGAGCGTTACATAAGCCGAAGGACATTACTAACCACTCATAGAATAAGTCTGGACCTCTGAATGTTGTCATAGGAACATACTCTTCGGCAATTCGAAGTTGATGGAAGCCTGTAGCTAGGTCCATCCTTGAAAATACTTGTGCTCCATTCAGACGATCCAATAAATCATCGATTCACGGCAATGGATATTTATTCTTTATTGTCTGCTTGTTCAAATCACGATAATCCACACATAGCCGTAGAGTACCGTCAGATTTTGGGACAAACAACACTGCTGCATCCCAATCAGAGAAAGTAGGCCTGATCAAACCCTTCCATACAAGCTATCTTGTTTGATTGTCTAATTCCTCTTTCTCTTTCAAGGACATTCTTCGAATAGCGTGAACTACTGGCCATGCATTCGGGACTAAAGCGATCTTGAAATCAATTTCCCTTTGGGGAGGTAGACTAACGACTTCCTCGAACACATCAACATAATTCTTTACGACAGGAATATCTTTGATGAGGTCGGGAACATTCTCTGTGACTACAGGGATATTTTCTATTTGAGCAGGAGAAACATCTAGAGCTGACCAAAAGTCTTTTCTATTGGAATTCGGACCTTTGCATGGTATGGTTATATAATTCCCTGATTGGGCCTTCGCCTTAACAACTCTCTCGGTGCATCTAACCTCTGTTTCATATTTGGTTAACCAATCCAATCCCAAAATAAGATCGAATTCAGTAAAATTCATGACGATAGAGATAGTAGGGAATTTATAGCAGGAAAAAGGGACAGGTACTGCACAAACCCAACTGAGATCGAGGGAACCCCGAACCGGATTATGGACAGTCATTGGTTCTTTGAGCTTTTTCAAATTCAAATCCAGTTTCTTGACCGTATTCTTTGCAATAAAGCTTCGCGATGCGCCTGTATCAAACAGTACTTTAACTGGAATGTTTTTGACATTAAGCGTGCCTTCTAAAACATCAGGCCTTCCCTGACTAGCTGAGGGCTCAGAAGTTTCTGCTACTTCATTTATATGTACTGTTTCAGATTTCTTTGAGAGTTGGCACTCCCGTGCAATATGACCTGCTTTGTGGCACTTATGGCACCTCCTTTCCCCATGTGGGTTATTTTGCTTCTTAGTGGGTTTAGATCCACTCTTGCTTCGTTTGTTTAAAGATTTACATTTTCTGGACAAATGCCCCTTCTGATTGCAGTTCTTGCATATGGCAGTCGTTGCTGGTTCTTTTTCAGATCTGGCCCTTTTCCTCTTGGCACTGGGCTTCTTACTGACCTTAGGACTATCAGTCACAGACTCCACTTTGTTACTCGAGCTGACTTCCTCTTTGTTGCGCAACATACCTTTCTTATGGAGATCTTCATACTGATAAGCCATGTATATCATTTCTGAAAACGGAAGCTTCACATTATTCATTACACTATTCTGGTATTTTTTTGCAGGCCATGAATAAATCTCAGATTCTTCCTCTTTGGATCTTGAATTAGATGAGGAGCAAAGTGAGAAAGTTCGTTGAATCTCTTATGATATTCTGGAATGGTCATATCTCCTTGTATCAAATAAAAGAATTCATCACATAATCGATCCGTCACTTCAGGAAGAGTAAATATTTCTAGGAAAATCTCTTTGAATCTATCCCAGGTGATAACAGCTTCTGGATTATCCTTGATGATTGTTTCCCACCAGATTAAAGCTTCTTCTTTGAGCGCCCAAGATGCTACTAATCATTTCTGATCATCTCTCAACTGGATACGTTCAAATATTCTTTCAACAGAACTCATCCAAGCTTGAGTTTGAATTATAGATTCATTGCCGAGAATTGTGCTCCGCCCAGATTTCGATATCTTTTTAATAGAGCCTCTAGATCGGGTTCTACATTCCTCCTGTTTCTAACACTCATTTTCTAGTACTTCTGCAAATAGCAGATCAAGTGTCAGGTCACAGCAGAGGTATTTTAAAACATAGAAACATATACTTCAAATGTAAATGTGTCTAGTGGGGTGTATTTTATTCTGATTTACTCATACAAGGATATTACTGATCCTATCTGTAATGAGTTACCCATCCTAGAACACTACTGGTTCTATTTCTGACGAGTTCGTTAATATGTTATATTCCAGCACTAAGCTTAACCAAAGCTCTGATACCACGTTGTGACGACCCCAAACCCCGTACTTACGGTGACAAGGGTAATCTTTGGGATATAACCCATAAACAGATAATAGCAGAACAGAAATAAACAAATATACCAGATAATGCATAATAGAATATACTGGATAAACGTAATCGTCAGAGTTATGCAGTATACAGGATCATACTTAGTACAAATACAGTTAAGCCATACATAAATGTCTATAGCGGAAAACAAAACATAATGTACAATAGGAGATGAACAACATAAAAAGAGATATATGATAGAATCCATCTTCAGCTCCAGCTATCCAGAAAGAGCCTGCTAAAACCTGAAGACAAGGCTGCCCGTGTAGAAAGAGGGGCACCCGAGTTTGAAAGTGAAACAAACTACGAGTCAGTCATGGGACTAGTATGAGAAATCTACTTAACACATTAATAATATGGCTAATCTCAAGACCACGCCACTTTCGTGGAACGGGTTTACTCCATCGGATTGCTAGTGCTTTAAAACAAACAGTTCTTTTAAACATCACAATGCTTTTTATAAAAAATGAAGCCATTATAAGACTCAGTTCCTATCACACAATGCAACGCAAACTGGAGGATAGAGTTTTTACCTTATAACGGCCAAAATATGCTTGATACGAATAAATCAAAAGCATTTGATATTATTACTAGTGTTTATATGTTTCAAAAACAATTTCAATCATAACTATCAATCATAGACGACATTAATGCCCCATACCACTATGTCGACATATATATGTATACAATCAAAACCACACAGTCACGTATTTGGAAATTGGATTTCCGTCATGAACCAAGGCAAAAGATAGTCCTTACCGAATTCGAGACTGTCTAGCCCAAGCCTCAGGCAAGTACTCAGTCAAGCCTTTGGAGCGACTGGGCCGATCCACCGATGTGGATTAAAATTCCTGAACACTGCGTTTCCCCGCCCTTTGGGGCGTAAGTGAGCCAACGAATGACTCCTTCGGTCCTGGATCGACCGATATATCTGAGGCGCCTCGCAACAGCAACAACCACATAGGTGAAAATAATATAAATGTCAGCCAGTTTAAGCACCGACACCACCTCTAGCTAGAAAGAAACGCATGTCTTCCCTGAGGTCCTTCTCCCGTTTCTGGTCCATACCGGGGTGTGAGGCTTGCGAATTCCCGTTATACACAAAGCTACGCCACAAAGGCGATGCTTTGATCATCAATTACAATACTTTGCTTTTCAACAGAAGCCCTGATCACTGCATCTTAGCATGCCATAAAGGCAATTCACACCGTGCAACTGATGGCTATCAATCACACAGAATGAATTCCAATGTCAGACACACATTCCATTTGCAAGTCCGTTCTGGGTCTGAACGAAACCGGAGGCACTATATACCTTGCATATCCATCGATCTCCACGTATGTCTGGACGATCACCACTAATTATCCATATTTCGGGATGCTTCCCAATCAGGACATCAGTTACCATCCAAACGAGGTGAAGATCTCCGGTCTTCGACCGCCGTCTTCATCTTCGATTTCTTATCGTCGATTCAGTTATTCAGAATGGGATAAACCCGGTCTTTCTGAGCAACTCGCATATATAATGAACAAGTGCTACGCAAACACTACATACGCATCATTTCAATTCATTAGTCACTAACCGTCAATCAGTAAGAGAACGATTTCCCAAATATTAACCCCGAAGGCCGAAACCAACATCAGATCAAAATCCAGGAAACCATTCGACTTAGCTAACCTTCAGTTAATTTCTAAATTTCACATCCATATCGTTTATAATATTTTATAACGATTTATCGCTATTTTTATTTATTTTAAAATAGCCAATTTATTCAAACGACGCTTCGGGCCATAACGCGGTCGTGGCGCTGTTTTTCTTCATATTTGATTTACACATATCTGAAAATCTGACCGTTGGATCTTCCCAAAATTTACATCATTAGAAAGATCTTTTCAAAATGAATCCAACGGTTCCAGTTTTGGGAAAATCCGACGGTCGGATCTCTCGGTACAATCGTTTGAAGTTTCGATTTCAAAATACGAACTACAACATCGTTGTTCGATTTAATATTATATATATATATATATATAATCGATTCTTGCGCTGTTTTTCTTCAAATTTGATTTAAACATTTCAGACAATCCAACCGTTGGATCTTTACAAAGTTGGCGTCATTGGAAAGGTATTTCCAAAGCGAACCCAACCGTTTCGGTTTCGGGAAAATTCGATGGTCGGATCTCCTGCACTAATCGTTTGAAATCACGGTTTCAAAATACGAACTACAGCTTCGCTATTCGATATATTTTAATTGTATTTATATATATGAATATAAATATAATCGATTCTTCGATTTCAAAACTATTTTCTTTTCATACTTTTGATAAAAATGATATTTTTATCCAACCAACATTCACTTCGACACTTCACTATTTTTCACAATTCATGTTTATAGAAAAAAGGTGATTTTTATTGTAAAACGATTTATTTCAAAACACGACTATTTTATATAGTTCATATATATGATAAAAATATGATTTTTATTATAAAACAATTTATTTCAAAACACGAATACCATTTAACACATGAATTTCTATTCAACAAATGAATTTCTATTCAACACATGAAGGTTTTCTATTCAACACACGAATATAGTTTCAACACATGAAAATAATTCTAACACATGAATATTATTCAAAATTTCGGTAGCATAACGGCAGGGTAGTTAAAACCGGGGCCGTCCCTAGTACGACTCCTCGCTCTACCTTAAAGCCTCGCAGCTTTTGACAATGGGGAATCATGCATCTAGTTCGCATGCAGGCGGCATGTATATTTTTTTCATTTCCACAAACTAATCCTATGTGGTTTCAACCAAATAATTCTCAGCCACAAACGGGTATCTTTCAACCACAATCAATCAATTTCAACCACAAACAATTATAATCAACCATTCGCTATCAACCAATTTTCACACCAATCACAATCAATAAATATCGTCCATGGTTTGTGGATGAGGGGCGTATATATATATATATATATATATATATATATATATATATATATATATATATATATATTTATATATATATATTATGAACATTTCACTTCTATTTCAACACATATATAATTTTTACAACGCATATATAACTTATACATCGAACGTACAACTTATACAACGCTTATACAAGAGGTGTACAATGGTTATATAACTCATACATCGACTATATAATTTATACATCGTCGTTTTCCATATCGTTTGTAATTTAGAAATCTCACATTGGGTTCCACTCAACCAAAAATAGCAAAAGGCTCTGAAAAATATGCGGTCTCTTCTAGAATGTAGAAGATGTCCACACGAGTCCACTATCTCTTATTTCACTGAATTTCATCAAGAAACGAAAAAGATATGATTTTTACAGTGAAATTAAAAACCGTAGTGCTTTAAACTGCTATAATATAGTTTCAGCTGTTACCTCACACGTTCGTTCGAAACTAGGTTTGCACTTTTCTCGAAATCCGCGCAACTATATAACGATCGGCCTGTGCCACCTTGAAGGGCTAGGAGAGGCGCGCCTAGGGTGCTGACGGCGTCGAACACGGAGGTCTAAGGGAGGAGCAATCGGCCTGCGAACGGCGAAACTTTGGAGAGCTCAAACTCGAGAAATACACAACGATTTGAGGTTGGGTTTGTTTTGATTTGAAGAGGGGGGAAAGATCTTCATAAAACGTCGAAGTGGCAGGGGGTTATGGTGCGTGATTTCGCCAGAAAATGATCGGGAAGATATGAGCTTGTTTCCGTCGTTCGCTGCGAGGTAACGGGGAAGAAAGAAGGAGTGGCTAGCCGATAGGATTTTTTTATTAATACATATATTTTTAAATTTCGAAAATACCCCCTTTCACACACGATCCCCAATCCAAACACAACGACTGTCGTCCCTAGCATTTTACTCCCATTCCGAACACAATGGGATATGTTTCGTAGGCCCATTCGACTGTTTCAGTCAGTTCTCCTTCGAATTAAAATATAAAACATTCAATATTTGATTTGAACGTACATTTCAATTTGCCAGGGCCACAAACTGATTCAAAGAATTCCAGAAAAATAAATCTAGCTATGTTTTGACGATACGGTTCCAACAAAACTAGTTTCGTCAGATTCTGAGACCGTTTGTAAAATGGCCCCTTTCTGGTCGATCAAATTTAACTGTAATTGACCAAAACACATTTTCCTTTGCTATACTCACATACTAGCTTCAAAAATTATGAAATTTGAAACCTAGTAATAACTTCACAACCCGGATCCAACAAAAGTGGTTTCATCGAATTCCGATGTCGTTTGCAAAATGGCCATTTTCACGGGCTATATAAATTCCATTGCGACCTTTCTGAAAATTCATTTGGCCACAACTTTTGCTTTCCGCTAAACTTCAATTTTTCAGATTCATTAGAAAGGTATTCACTAACAGATTTAAATATTTTTAGTTTCACTCAAATCCGTTATGTTTTGCACCCGATACAGTCAGTCAAAGTTTGAAATGAAAATTTGAAACTGTCGCGCCATTTCAAGCCTTGTTTATAATTCAAAGTAATTATATTTATTTTCAAACGTCGATTCAAACTTACTTTTCGTCGTTATTATTTAAAATATTCATTTAAAATATTTAAAATCCACTAAAATAGCCAATTTGAAAATTTTAAATTGGTTCAGATTTTCCGGGTCATTACATAAATCATTCTCATATTAGTCAAATTAAAATGCGAAATTACTTGAGTGTCATGAGTGCAGTAACTCAAGAGATGTTACAGGATTTTTCCATCTCTCAAAGATCCATTAAACTAATACATTCATAGTATAATACACTATTATTGTAATGTCTATTCAGTAAAGTAAACATAATGAAAATAACGTAAGCGGGATTACATTTTTACCCTTACATCGTTTATAATACCGTATTCTATACAGTACCGTATACCCAACCTAACACGGATGGCATCAGAGGGCACTCCATAGATACGATGCAAATCAGAATCGTACGGGGCTTGATAAGGATAATATGACAAGGCACTCGAGGCAATGCCCAGGGTAGGATTCTACCAATTGCACTCCCGGACCGGTGGTAATGCATAACAGCCACTACCGCCTACCTCGGAACACACTCCCAAATCAAAAAGGGCTCGAATTCGTCATCATCATAGTAATAGAAATAGTATTGGAGGAGTTCGTCTGAACAGAGGTGCTACCTCAATTAGTCATGATATATCTCCTGTTTTAGTCATTTCAATTATGACCCAACGATCAAGGCTATTCCATCATCGTTCTCTTTCTTCAAATCCAGTAATCGCCTCCAAGTCATCATATTTCATTCTGGATACATCATAACGTTCACAGTTATTAAAGTGGTATCGACACTGACAGAGAGTATGCCACTTGTCGACTCCGGCCTCTTTAACAAACAAAGTTTACATTTTTCCACATCGGAGGGTTCTTTTACTTTTCACAAAGGTTCGCTTTCATATAAAAATATCATATTTTGTTTGAACCCAATTTATATTCAAAAGAATATAATTTTCATATCAACATATCGTAATCAATTCCAAACCGATTTATATTTCAACTAGAATATTATTTCTAGATCCACACATCGTAATTCCATAATATCCCAATCTCGATTTGTATTCAAATAGAATACACTTCATATCAAAGATCATAATTATAACACCCCGAATTTTAGTTAATACTAAAATTCACTAATTGCAGAATAAATAATCTCAGATGTGGGAATTGGGGGTAACGGGCTACGTCATTGCGTTCGTCTCGGAAAAATACGCGAAATAGAGTCCGAGTTTTTGAGAATCGGAGTCCGTATGGCCCGGTTATGGCCCAATGAAGTTTACAGAAAATTCAAAGTTCAAAACAGATTTAAAAATTCAGGTTCAAATTTCGAAACATGCAGAAATGGGGCCAGGCGGGAAAACTCCCGCCCAGCCTGGTCGACATGGCTGTCGACAGGGCTGTCGACTTGCCTGTCGACATGCCTGTCGACTTGGCTGTCGACAGGGCTGTCGACTTGCCCTGTCAGCTGATGCTGGCCTGGTGCACCTAGTTGAGTTTGGGTTAGGCTTTGGGGCTGGTTTCTGGAAACTTCCTAAAATCTGACGGACCTAATCTAACCTAGGGTTAATCCTATGGTCTAAAACACACCCTAATCCTATAAATACACCTTAATGCAAGCCTAATCCCTACTAAAAATAGAAATGATGCCATCATGCCGCCAAAATCAAACTTGAGAGTAGCCTCCACTAATTTGTGAAGAAAGTTGCAAGCTAATCAACCTCTAATCATCATCTCCTTCAAATATTGCAACTAGTTCTACTTCATAAGTTTGCTAATCTTGGTTTTGGTGAGTTCCTATGCCTTTAGCAAGTAATTGCTAAACTAATTAGGATAGGATATTAGGAGGCTATGGATGTAAATGTGGATTATGCAAGTTGTGGTTGTCATATGTTATAAGTTCATATGTAAACTTGCCTCTTTTTATGATATGATGTGTTATGTAAGATCATATGAAGTTTTATGCAAATTCTTATGCAAGATCATATGCAAGTTAGTCTCTTTTTATGATATGCATAACATATGCAAGTTTGCCTTTGTGATATGACATGATATATGCAAGTTCATGTGCAAGTTAGTCTCTTTTTATGATATGCATAACATATGCAAGTTGCCTTTGTGATATGACATGGTATGCAAGTTTATATGCAAGTTTTATGCAAGTTTATATGCAAGTTCATATGCAAGTTTTATGCAAGTTCATATGCAAGTTTATATGCAAGTTCATATGCAAGTATATATGCAAGTTCATATGCAAGTTTTATGCAAGTTCATATGCAAGTTTTATGCAAGTTCATATGCAAGTTCTATGCAAGTTTATATGCAAGTTCATATGCAAGTTTGTCTCTTTTTATGACGTGCATAACATATGCAAGGTTGCCTCTATGTATGACATGTTATGTAAACGAATTACGTGGGAAACGATGGGGTTGATATGCATGTTAATAGAAATGTATAAAGTTGTTATGATTAAGCATAACATAAAATGAATGGACATAATTGGGAATTTACCTATTAAGTTAGGTCTACCCATATTATGGAGTTGGGAATTTACCTATTAAGTTAGGTCTACCCATACTATGGAATTGGGAATTTACCTATTGAGTTAGGTCTACCCATATTCTTAAAAATGTGTAATTAATTAGGGATAATTAATACAAATTATGGGGGTGATTAATTAGGTGTAATTAATCAACTAAGACACGAGGTTGGACCCTTTTGTAGCGGAAGTCTGCCCGGAACCGACCGGCCATCCAGCAGCTACAAATGATTGGCCCAATGTGAGAGGTCTTAGTCATAAATTAAATACGTGATTAAAGTAAAGACACGAGGTTAGACCCTTTTTATGATGGAAGTCTGCCCGGACCCAACCGGCATATCCAGCAGTCATAAAAGATGGTCTAATGTGAGGGGTCTTTATGAGGTCATGATCTTAATTAATTAATTAAGAAACACTTAACCACATTAGCATGTAGAGGGACACGCATATTGGGCTTGACTATAAGAGGCCAAAACGGGGTAGCGGTGGCAACGCGAGTCCAACGGGTTTCATCCGCGTGTGTGAACCCGGGATGGTAGGTAAGACGTTGTTGCATCGTGTAGATATAACCCGTGCACCATTTGTTGTATCGGGTTGCCACTTTGGGGAGTGATACACCCCATTGTGGGGCCAGCACGGATATCTACAGTAGGGAGCTGATCGCTTGGGAGTAGTGGGTACACCTAGTGAAGATAGGGGCAGACGGCACCTAGGTAGTCAGCTAGGGGTACACGAAACTACTGGGTAAATTTTCTAAGTCCTTGGGAGGGATCAACCTTTAAGTAGGAATGACTTGTGTGGTGCAGTGTAGTAATTATCCTTGGGTGGGTAAATGCGTCTTTATCGTTATCTTAGTTCATTCTAAGTCTGATTGGCTACTGAGTGTAGTCATTTATCCCCAGTCACACCGTACCAAGTTATATCATACCCTAATTACTTTAATGATTGCATTGTTAAAGTTATAGAACTCGCTCAGACTTATGTCTGACCCCGTTGTTTTTATATTTTTCCAACCCTCAGGTTCTCAGAGTGGGCCCAGCACAAGTGGGCTTTGATCAGGCTACTTCTATTACTCTCTTGGAGCTTGGACCCTAGATGTAGAGCTCAGCTTACCCTTTTTCTTTTACGGCTATCAGTTCATGTACTGGGATTATGTCTTTTTATTTATCAGGATGGATATTTTGTACTTGACTCTTATTATGGTTTTGTGATGTAACCAAACATGTTTTGCTTTCCGCTGAAATGAAATGATGTTTTAAATTCTCAAGTATTATTTATATCTGTCTTATTGTAATTTTTCTGTTCTATATTCACTTAAAATACTCCACCGATGTTATGGCATTCCCTTAGTGAGTGACCGTAGCGGGCGTGGGGTGTTACACGTGGTATCAGAGCAAAGGTTACCGGAACAGATAAAATTTTTAGAAAACTATTTTTCTAAAAACATTTTTAGAAGAGATATTTTCAAAAACATGTCTTTAAAGAGAAAAGTTTTTGAAAGAAAAGCATAATCCCCAATAGCCATATCTTTATCCTTCGAATTCTCCGTTTTGAATCTTCCCTTTTTCGTTTCAGCATGGCCGAGGATCTTAACTTTCCGGAGGGTGTGACGATACCAGTATGGTATAGGAGATTGATGGAGGCTAGGGCCACCACTGCGGGTCCAGCAAATGTTCCTCCACCAACCGTAGCACCCGATCTTCCTCCTCCCCCTCCTCCTCGCACGGATACTTTTGCTAAGACCTGCAAGGAATTCAAAGCTATGGGAGGAAAACCTTTTCAAGGATCTGAAACTTTTGTGGAGGCTAGAGATTGGCTTAAGGAGGTGGAAGAGTTGATAGATATCTTTGAGATGGAAGAAGGAAAGAAAGTCAAGTTAGCTGCTTGGTTAATGAAGGGAGAGGCCTCATTCTGGTGGGAGGTCACTAATGGAGAACGCCCCGTTGACTCTTGGGCGGATTTTAGGCAAAGATTTGTGGCAAAGTTTCTCTCAAGGGCGGAGGAAAACTTGTATATGGAAAGATTCTTGACTCTAAAGCAAGGAAATCTCTCAGTGAAGGAATATGTCAACAAGTTTAATCAATTGGCAAGGTTTGGCCTAGACATGGTGAATACACCGGAGAAGAAGGCTTTGAGGTACGTAAAAGGCTTGAATGAACCGATGCATGGGTTGGCTATGACTCATATCCCTATGGGGGCCACCTTCGAGAAGCTAGTTGACATGGCACTCATGCATGAAGAAGAGAAGGGTCCCAATACTAATAAGGCACTCGAGAAGAAGGGAGATCAAAAGAGACCTCAGCAACAACAGCAAAAAAAGGTTTGAAAGGCAACGGTAGCCAGAGCAAGAAGAAGTGTTTCAATTGTGGGATACCAGGCCACATAAGTAAAGATTGTAGGAAGAAGAAGAAGACTGGTTGCTTTCACTGTGGCGAAGCAGGGCATATAGAGAAGATTTGCCCTAAGAAGGGGCAAAGGACGGGATCTACCTCAGGAGGACAGGTGCAAGCTCTTATGGCACCGGGTCAGACTAGGGGGCAAGTACAGGCTCTCGCGGTTCCACCGATTCAGGAAAGAGGTAGAACTATTTCCGTTGAAAGTCTGGTTTTTCTATTTGATCATCCTGTCCGTACATTGTTTGATTCAGGCGCATCGCATTCGTTTATCTCATCATCATTAGTTGAGTCACTGCACTTAGACACCAGTCTTGTAGATGATCCCTTGGTTGTTTCAAACCCAATTGGGGGCTCCACTTATTTGTCCATGATATGTTTGGGTTTGAAGATTTCTATACTTAGCATTGAGTTTAGATGTGATGCTTTTGTTTTGGGCTTCACGGGCTATGGGTTGATTTTGGGCATGGACTGGTTATCCAGTAATGGTGCTGTTCTTGATTGCGAAAGGAGAGTTGTTAGGCTCATGACCCGCTTGGGTAACACTCTCAAGATCTCTTGTAATCCCATGGATTATGTTATGCTAAGTTATCTTGAATCGCTTGACGCTTCGGTTGAGAGTTTGCAATCTGTTAGAGTGGTCCGGGAATACTCGGATGTGTTTGAGGAGGTGAAGGGCTTACCTCCGAAGCGGGAGATTGACTTCCGTATATATCTGGTGGATAATGCTAAACCTGTATCATTACCAGTGCGCCACATGGCTCCTCGTGAGAGGAGGGAACTCCATAAGCAAGTAGGGGAGTTGCTTGAGAAGGGGTTCATAAGACGAAGTATATCGGAGTGGGGTGCTCTAGTAGTTTTTGCTACGAAGGCGGATGGGTCCCTCAGACTTTGTGTAGATTATAGAGAACTCAACAAGCTCACAAAGAAGAATAGACACCCATTGCCGAGGATTGATGATCTTTTTGATCAGTTGGTTGGCGCTTCAGTATTTTCTCAGTTGGACTTAGCCACGGGGTTTCATCAGTTGAGGGTGGCTGAGGATAGCATAGACAAGACTGCCTTTAGGACTCCGGATGGTTTCTATGAGTGGCTGGTGATGCCATTTGGGTTGACAAACGCCCCTGCATACTTTGTTGATTTGATGAGTAGGGTGTTCAGGGAGTTCCTTAATAAGTTCGTGGTGGTCTTTGTGGATGATATCTTAGTATTTTCTAAGAGTGAAGAAGAGCATGCCCTACATCTTGGGGAGATGTTGAAGACTCTTCGAGCACATAGCCTTAAGGCTAAATTCTCTAAATGTCACTTCTGGAGGAAGGAAGTGCGGTTCTTGGGTCACGTGGTCTCCAAGGAAGGGATAGTTGTGGATCCCGCGAAGGTAGTATCAATTCAGGATTGGAAGGTTCCGAAGAATGCTACCGAAGTAAGAAGTTTCTTAGGGTTGGCGGGTTACTATAGGAAGTTTATCAAAGACTTCGCGAAGATATCAGCCCCATTAACCCGCTTAACGAAGAAGAATCTTGTTTTCACATGGGACGTAGATTGTGATGATGCGTTCCGACGGTTAAAGAGAGCTTTAACCACTGCTCCAGTTTTAGTGTTGCCAAATGGGAGCAAGCCATTTGTTGTCTATACCGATGCTTGTGGGACAGGACTGGGCGCAGTCTTAATGCAAGAGGGAAGGTTAATAGCCTATGGTGGAAGGCAGTTGAGAGTGCATGAGAAAAATTACCCTACCCATGATTTAGAGTTGGCCGCTATTGTTTTTGCGCTTAAGATTTGGCGCCATTATCTTCTTGGTGAGAGGTTCGAATTGTTCACTGACCACAAATCATTGAAGTACTTGTTTTCTCAGAAGGATTTGAATTTGAGACAGCAAAGGTGGATGGAGTTCTTAGCATCTTATGATTTTGAGATAGCGTATACCCCTGGCAAGGGTAACGTGGTGGCGGACGCCTTGAGCAGAAAAAGGTTGTCCTTGAGTCCATTATTCGTGGAACAACGAAGCTTGGAATTTATCTCGATGTTTGACTTCAGACCTTCCATTGATTATGTACCCGGTTTGCTAGCATCCTTGGAGGTCAGACCTACTCTTTTGGGGAGGGTTGGGGAAGCACAGAGGGACGACCCACAGTTGGTTGAGTTGGTAGAGAAGCTCATAAGGGGGGAGTCGTCCAGCCATTTGAGTAGGTACACCCTAGACGATAGGGGGTGCATGCGTAGAGACGGTAGACTTTGTGTACCGCAAGATGAGGGTTTGAGGAAGGTTATTCTTGATGATGCACACCGTTCTAGGATGACCGTTCATCCCGGTGGGGACAAAATGTACCAGGACATGAAGCGGGTTTTCTTCTGGGCCGGTATGAAGAAAGATGTGGCCGAGTATGTCGCTCGATGCTTGGTATGCCAACAAGTGAAGGCGGAGCAAAAGAAACCTGGTGGGTTGCTTCACCCATTGGAAGTTCCGCAATGGAAGTGGGATAGCGTCTCGATGGATTTTATTGACGGATTACCTAGATCAAGAAAGGGTAATACGGGAATTTGGGTTGTGGTAGACAGGCTTACTAAAAGCGCCCATTTCATACCTGTAAAGAGCAAGAGGACAGCTCCATGACTAGCTTCAGTATATCTTCGAGAGATAGTTCGATTGCATGGGGTACCCTCCAGCATAGTGAGTGATCGAGACCCTATCTTCACTAGCGAGTTCTGGAAAAGTTTGCAAGAAGCAGTGGGGACTCAATTATGTCTGAGCACCGCATATCACCCTCAGACGGATGGCCAGACTGAGAGGGTGAATCGTGTCCTAGAAGACCTTTTGAGGCTTTGTATCTTAAATTTTGGAGGTACATGGGAAGAGCATCTTCCATTGGTGGAGTTCGCATATAATAACAGCTTTCATCCAGTATTGGTATGGCTCCTTTCGAAGCTCTCTATGGAAGGCCTTGTCGATCACCTACATGTTGGTGGGAATCTACGGATAAGATCTTGCTTGGGCCTGATATGGTTAGGGAGACTTCTGAGAAGATTGACTTGATTCGAAGAAGGATGAAAGCAGCGCAGGATAGGCAAAAATCTTATGCGGACAAGAGGAGGACGGACCTTGAGTTTGAAGTTGGGGACATGGTCTTTGTCAAAGTGTCGCCGTTACGAAATGTGGTTCGCTTTGGATCTGTTGGGAAGTTAGCACCAAGGTTCGTAGGGTCGTTTCCTATTAAGGAAAGGATCGGACGGATGGCATATAGAGTGGAGTTGCCTGACAGACTTAGTGGTGTACATGATGTATTCCATGTGTCACATTTGAGGAAGTGCTTACATGAGACCGCAGAGGTTGTAGAGCCGAGCTTGCTTAGGGAAGTGGAAGTAGAGCGTGATGCGACTATTCGACGAGCTCCTACTCGCGTCCTTGGGTCAGAGACTAAGAAATTGAGGAATCGAGAGGTTCAACTAGTCAAAGTACAATGGGGAGAAGACGAGGGCAACGCTACTTGGGAAACGGAAGCAAAAATGCGTTCATTGTACCCATTCCTTTTTGAGGGTATGTATTTTAACTTCTCCTTTATCGTTTGTCTAGTACTTATCTTATCTTTAGTATGTCCTCTCATTAGTACCTTTGGCCTTTAGATAGGGTAAACCTATGGTTGAAACATGTGTTTGAGACATGTTATGTTTGATGGATGCATGTGGATGCAAGTGGTTGCTAGTGGTTGCCCATGGATGCATATATACACACTTTAGGCACTAGATCGGCTCAATCACTTCATATTGCATATTGCATAAAATTGTGTGTAGGAAGCTATATTTATGGATGTATAATGATTGTGTTATCATATGGATGATGCATTTTGGTGAATGATTGTGCACTCATATAGATATTGTATGTGTCGATAGGGTTCTCTCGCATACATAATGGATGCATGGCACTATCATGGTTTGCATATGTTCATACATTAGATAGGGAACATATACACACACTCTTTGCATATGCTCATACATCATTAGAAATTGTGTTAAGGACAATGGATGCCTGTGTTTGATGGATTGAGTAGATGGTTGTTTGGCTGGTAGGATATGCATTCTCCTTAGCTTAGAGATTTCGGGGACGAAATCCTTTAAGGAGGGGAGAATGTAACACCCCGAATTTTAGTTAATACTAAAATTCACTAATTGCAGAATAAATAATCTCAGATGTGGGAATTGGGGGTAACGGGCTGCGTCATTGCGTTCGTCTCGGAAAAATACGCGAAATAGAGTCCGAGTTTTCGAGAATCGGAGTCCGTATGGCCCGGTTATGGCCCAATGAAGTTTACAGAAAATTCAAAGTTCAAAACAGATTTAAAAATTCAGGTTCAAATTTCGAAACATGCAGAAATGGGGCCAGGCGGGAAAACTCCCGCCCAGCCTGGTCGACATGGCTGTCGACAGGGCTGTCGACTTGCCTGTCGACATGCCTGTCGACTTGGCTGTCGATAGGGCTGTCGACTTGCCCTGTCGGCTGATGCTGGCCTGGTGCACCTAGTTGAGTTTGGGTTAGGCTTTGGGGCTGGTTTCTGGAAACTTCCTAAAATCTGACGGACCTAATCTAACCTAGGGTTAATCCTATGGTCTAAAACACACCCTAATCCTATAAATACACCCTAATGCAAGCCTAATCCCTACTAAAAATAGAAATGATGCCATCATGCCGCCAAAATCAAACTTGAGAGGAGCCTCCACTAATTTGTGAAGAAAGTTGCAAGCTAATCAACCTCTAATCATCATCTCCTTCAAATATTGCAACTAGTTCTACTTCATAAGTTTGCTAATCTTGGTTTTGGTGAGTTCCTATGCCTTTAGCAAGTAATTGCTAAACTAATTAGGATAGGATATTAGGAGGCTATGGATGTAAATGTGGATTATGCAAGTTGTGGTTGTCATATGTTATAAGTTCATATGTAAACTTGCCTCTTTTTATGATATGATGTGTTATGTAAGATCATATGAAGTTTTATGCAAATTCTTATGCAAGATCATATGCAAGTTAGTCTCTTTTTATGATATGCATAACATATGCAAGTTTGCCTTTGTGATATGACATGATATATGCAAGTTCATGTGCAAGTTAGTCTCTTTTTATGATATGCATAACATATGCAAGTTGCCTTTGTGATATGACATGGTATGCAAGTTTATATGCAAGTTTTATGCAAGTTTATATGCAAGTTCATATGCAAGTTTTATGCAAGTTCATATGCAAGTTTATATGCAAGTTCATATGCAAGTATATATGCAAGTTCATATGCAAGTTTTATGCAAGTTCATATGCAAGTTTTATGCAAGTTCATATGCAAGTTCTATGCAAGTTTATATGCAAGTTCATATGCAAGTTTGTCTCTTTTTATGACGTGCATAACATATGCAAGGTTGCCTCTATGTATGACATGTTATGTAAACGAATTACGTGGGAAACGATGGGGTTGATATGCATGTTAATAGAAATGTATAAAGTTGTTATGATTAAGCATAACATAAAATGAATGGACATAATTGGGAATTTACCTATTAAGTTAGGTCTACCCATATTATGGAGTTGGGAATTTACCTATTAAGTTAGGTCTACCCATACTATGGAATTGGGAATTTACCTATTGAGTTAGGTCTACCCATATTCTTAAAAATGTGTAATTAATTAGGGATAATTAATACAAATTATGGGGGTGATTAATTAGGTGTAATTAATCAACTAAGACACGAGGTTGGACCCTTTTGTAGCGGAAGTCTGCCCGGAACCGACCGGCCATCCAGCAGCTACAAATGATTGGCCCAATGTGAGAGGTCTTAGTCATAAATTAAATACGTGATTAAAGTAAAGACACGAGGTTAGACCCTTTTTATGATGGAAGTCTGCCCGGACCCAACCGGCATATCCAGCAGTCATAAAAGATGGTCTAATGTGAGGGGTCTTTATGAGGTCATGATCTTAATTAATTAATTAAGAAACACTTAACCACATTAGCATGTAGAGGGACATGAGGGGTTAAGTGGGTGCCTTGGGTGGCATGTGGAAATCTAGTGGTTGCCTTGGGTGGCAATAGAAAATACGATTAGAATACTTAACCAAAGTGGAACATGTAATTAAAACATGATTAAAGGGTTAAGTGGTATACACTAGAAATAACAAGCTTAGGTGGTAGCTTGTGGGGGCCCATTTCAACCAATATCCCAAACGTATCTTAGTGGGCTCGACTCTAGTCGAGTGAAGGGACACGCATATTGGGCTTGACTATAAGAGGCCAAAACGGGGTAGCGGTGGCAACGCGAGTCCAACGGGTTTCATCCGCGTGTGTGAACCCGGGATGGTAGGTAAGACGTTGTTGCATCGTGTAGATATAACTCGTGCACCATTTGTTGTATCGGGTTGCCACTTTGGGGAGTGATACACCCCATTGTGGGGCCAGCACGGATATCTACAGTAGGGAGCCGATCGCTTGGGAGTAGTGGGTACACCTAGTGAAGATAGGGGCAGACGGCACCTAGGTAGTCAGCTAGGGGTACACGAAACTACTGGGTAAATTTTCTAAGTCCTTGGGAGGGATCAACCTTTAAGTAGGAATGACTGGTGTGGTGCAGTGTAGTAATTATCCTTGGGTGGGTAAATGCGTCTTTATCGTTATCTTAGTTCATTCTAAGTCTGATTGGCTACTGAGTGTAGTCATTTATCCCCAGTCACACCGTACCAAGTTATATCATACCCTAATTACTTTAATGATTGCATTGTTAAAGTTATAGGACTCGCTCAGACTTATGTCTGACCCCGTTGTTTTTATCTTTTTCCAACCCTCAGGTTCTCAGAGTGGGCCCAGCACGAGTGGGCTTTGATCAGGCTACTTCTATTACTCTCTTGGAGCTTGGACCCTAGATGTAGAGCTCAGCTTACCCTTTTTCTTTTATGGCTATCAGTTCATGTACTGGGATTATGTCTTTTTATTTATCAGGATGGATATTTTGTACTTGACTCTTATTATGGTTTTGTGATGTAACCAAACATGTTTTGCTTTCCGCTGAAATGAAATGATGTTTTAAATTCTCAAGTATTATTTATATCTGTCTTGTTGTAATTTTTCTGTTCTATATTCACTTAAAATACTCCACCGATGTTATGGCATTCCCTTAGTGAGTGACCGTAGCGGGTGTGGGGTGTTACAATAATTATTTCAAAAATCAATTTATGTTCGAAATCCATTCATATTCAAATAGAATATATATTTTCATTTCAATTCGTTTCAATCTCGATTCATATTCAAGTAGAATATACTTTATATTTCCATATTAAAAATTGGTTTAAAAATCGATTCCTATTCAAATAGAATATATAACTTTATCTCAACTCCATTTGAACCGATGATTTAAATCCAGCACTTTCCATTCGAAAGAAATTTACAATTTATAAAGTTTACTTTAAGAAAATAGGTGCTTAGAAAGTAACTTTATATAATATATATATAGAATATACTAGTTAGAAAAAAATAAGATAATTTAAAATACTATGTATATACATAATTTAAAAGTTTTACAAATTAGTTTAAGTAATAAAATATAAGGAAAATTTTAGTTATAACTAAATAGTTTTATATGTAAAGTTTTAATAGATAAATTTTAAGAAAGGCATAGTTAATTGAAATCAAACAGTGTAAATATATATATATAATAAAATTCTTTAACTATAATCGTTCCTTTCTTCCGAACTTCAAATACTTGAATCTAATTCTAGTCTCAATGGAGTTTACATAGCTCAACATCTTGTTTCAAACACCATTTCAGACCCATCTTTCAATTTAGAGAATTCAACCCATATTCAACTTTAAGTTTTAAACAACTCCGAGTATCCTAGATTATCTTTATTCCAAATTAAATTCAATAAGGATTTATTTCATTCAAATCCACACCCTAAATTTGAAAATCTCAAATTTTATTCAAAACCCAATTTAAGAATTTCCATTTCATTTGGGAAAAATTCTCTTAACCATTTCAAATAAACATTCGAAATCGAGATCTTTAAAGGAACCAAGTTTATCGAGTATCGGCTCATTCTTTTAAATGAAATTTCTACCAAATAAAATTCCCAAATATTTGAAAATCATTTAACTAACCGGTGCCCGTATATAATTTTCTATCCTACGGCCAAGTGGTATTAAATTTAATTTCCCAATATTTCAGGGATGGATCTATCATTTCAATCCAAATCAGGGTCATAGAGATTTATCATTTCACTCTGTGCTCTTAATTTATTTAAATCGATTAATCCCGAGTTTATTCGATGCCCGTAACATCAAGGGTAAATGGGATTAATCGTCATAATGAACATGCAAATACACTATACTGAATATGGAGCATTAGCAGTATCAATCTCAATTCAGTAATAAATTCCAACCAAACATCCATCACAACCATTCCATTCAAATGATCAGCATTAAACTGTTTTCAGGATTTACAAGAATTAGAATTTCCAACTAGCAATTTAAATTTAATTAAATGACTAATCATCGACCTAGATTTGCATGTTAACACACTTGCATGTTAATTTTTATGCAACACATCATCAAGCAAACGCAACCATGCAATCAAACTTATTTCATAATTTAATTTAATAAACATACGAATAATTTAGTCATTCGTGAGTGAGAAAATCACTCACCATTGCGTCCTTAATGGATCGGACGTCCAACCAAAGCCCAAAATTTCATAGTCCCCAAACACAGCCAAACCAGTCTCAAATCGACCGCAATTTCATCACGATCCCACCGCACCCAACCGTGTCTAAATCCGAGTTAAAACGAGAAAGTTATTAGCGTTTTTCTCATTTGAATTTTAAATATATAAAATAAATAAAAATAAATCCTCGCCAAATCAGGTGCTTCCACATCATCATCTCCTAACTCCCACTTCCCTTTTACTCCGCTTCAATAAACCATGGATAAAACCCATTCGGCGGCCAACTTTGACCGTCTACTGCCATTGTTTCCGACCACGAGAAGCATCGAGACCACCTCCATTGCGATCCTCCTCAAAACCAGCGTCTACCTATGTCAGCCTCGCCACCTCTAGTCTTCCCTATCGCCGTCGCCGAAACCATGAACCTAATGGGTTTCGAACCCTAAAACGGAAATTGCCATTAATCAACTTGACGATAGAACCTCTAATCACCACCAATACGCTCCAGTCGTCGATCTCTCAAATACCCTGGTCGTCGATTCTCCAATTAAGCCCTAATTCGAAAAACCCCAAATTTAAACCTAGGGTTTCGAAAATTGCTGGCTTTGACTGCGAATTCCCGCCAAACCACTCACTGCATGTCGAAATTAAGAGGTCTCGTAGGTTCGTATCATCGAGCTCTTCGTTTTGATATTTAATTTTCCATGGTTTGGAGAGATTTAATTTTGAAGTTGTAATTTTCATTTAAGCTAGGGTTTTGAGAATTTTATTTCATCCATTGAAGATAAGAAATAGATGGAAAAAGTATACGTACAAATGAGAATGGACTGGTTAGTGATAAAAGGAATTTATATATATATATATAAAGAAACCAAATGTGAGAAACAACCATTATCATATTACAATGATCTCTTTTACACTTTCTCCTATACGATCAAATGATAAGTCGGATTGTAACGCGAGTTGAAATCCTATCATAATTTACTGTTTCGGTTCCGATGAGACTGGTTTCGTCGGATTCCAAGACAGTTGCAAGAAGAGTTAAATTTCACAGTTAATTAAATAAATAAAATATTCAAATATTCATTTAACTGTTTTAATTCAATTTAAATATTTTCTAAATTCCATTTTAATTCAGTTATAACTTAAACAATCTTTTAAATTGATTTCACAAATTTTAAATTCTCGAATTTGATTATTTAAATTTAGATTTTAATTTCAGTTATAAGTTAACAACTCAAAATTTCACCATTTACCATATCAAATTTGAATTCCCATTTTGACTTAGGCAACCCAAATTATCTGTTATTAGAATATTAAATTTCACAATACAACATTTACAAATATAAGCTAAATTAACATTATATATATATGTGCTAAATTCAATAATTATTATCATCAAAATCAATAAGATATGATTTTTATCTAATACTATTCCATTTATTCATATTAAATCTAAATTTAAAAATACATAAAAATTATGGGTTGCTACATCATCATATAGTATTCTTAACATAACTTAGTTAATAAACCATTTTAAATAACACAATATTATTAATCCACACTATCTAGTTTATAAATATCATTTTATAAATCCTTTCTTTAGAGATATATTATATTAGATAACCACATATTATTCGGTCATTAAAGTATCTTTAATTTCATCGATGGAATAAATTTAATCATCACAGATATTTCATAATAGCAAGATGAGTATGCAAACATATTAGCACACTAAACAATCATTCGTACATCCATTCAACATATCCACATTCATATACCAATAATTTCGTGTTATAAAATAACGCGTATCCATATGTAGTATTTAATTAAAAATGAGCATCCATTCAACCATCACACAAATGCAATTAATTACGGCACATGATATCACATCCGCCAGTTTAACCATATAATCTGAGATTTATCATACTAATTTAATTAAAAATAAATTTAGATGTTCTCACCTTATTTGCTTTCCAGTAAAGGACCTGCTTTTCCACGCAGAGGCGTTCAAACCCCGCGGCTTCTCTTACTCTTGTGCACTCCCACTTTCCTCTTTCACACTTCCTCTCTCTCTCTCACTCCTTTTCTTGCATTTTGTCCCCTCTCCTTCTCTTCTTTGTTTGTAATATTCCTATTTTTTTCAAAGTAAACTTTCAATCAGCAAAGAAATTGCGCATGCCACTGGTGCCGTGAACTATGCTTTTAACTAAGAACTATATGCATGCAAGCGCATGCAAGACACACGCTTAACATGTTCAATCAGGAAGCAAATGTGGAGGAAGGATGCATGCAAGCTTGGGGAGTATTGCTACGAGGTGGGGTGCATGCACAGGAAGCTCCGCTGGTTTCTTTTTTTGAAGTATGGGGCGGTAGTGACAGCTGCTAAGAGTGGTGCAAACGGCTAGCGGTGGTGCGGTAGGTGAGCGATTGGGAAGTTGCGGTGGAAGTTTGCATGCAAGGAAAAGGATCTTTGGAGCTTAGGAGATAACATCCAGGTGGAAGGATGGTCTAGCTGGTTTTAAATGGAAATTGAAGGAGACGTGAATATTGAATGGAAGAAATATAAGGGATGGTCAAGGTGGAATGGAGAGGCCGCGGGTTCTGATGGTCAGGAGGCAGCGACAGTGGCATTAGCGCAGGGTAGTGGGGACTGGAGCTCGTCGGATGGCAAAAGGTGAGTTGTAATGACCCAAACTTTTTACACATCACTAACACAGGTAATACTTGATCGTAAGTACGTAATTAAATACGAGTTAAAATTCATGTACAATAGCATGTAATGTATAGCGTTTGTTTAAAAATTCAATTTTCTTTTGTATGGATAATAACACATGTGTATAGCATTATAAAAAGCCGCTTTTCCTTTTTATGTATTTTGTTCATTCATTTTTAAAAGGATTTTGAAGCCTTATATTTTTCTTAAGTAAATTTCTTGTTTTTTTTACAATAAAGCATTCTTGACCAAACCATGTTTTGTTGGCAAGAGCAAGATCAAATGAACATGCTTGTTTCACTTACGCATCATAATAAAATAAAAAAATCCCATCATCTCTTCGCTTACATATTTCCTTTCTTTACTTACATTTTCATGAATATGCACATAAAGATGCACCTACACAAGATGCACCTACACTAGAATAGGAATTTGAAAGCATATGCACTTGCACATGGCAAATCATTCTTGTCTATACATTTTCAGATTTTCTGAATTTTTCCTCTCTTTTATTTTTCCCAAAACATATTCATTTTGTCACAAAACATGTGCTAAAAGATTGCCAAATCTTGTGTATATACCATAGATATTTCCTACACTAGTTAAGCACTTAAGAATTGTTTTTTTTAAAGATTTTTCCTTGTTTAAAACTCACATGGCCGAGATCATGCTTGTACCAAAACTTTCAGATTTTGTTTTGCCTTAAAAGGCAAGTAAAAATATTTATATGGTTATGGTTAAATCATGTTGACATATGAGAATTTTGATTTAAAAACCCAAGGCAAACTGATTTTAAATGGTACAAAAGTGATGTTTTAATTTGTTTGAAAACCAAGAATGATTTGTGAAGATCATTTGCATATATGGTGTGACAATTCACAAGAACCAATAGGTAAAAAGTTGTGGTTATTCACAAGATCATTTCCTTTCTTTACTTATAGAGTGAAGATTGGCTGAGCTAAGCCATGTGAACTTGGGAGTGGTGTTATGATTTGGCAAGAGAAAAGAGATTTTCTATTTTGTCCATCAATTGTCACTTTTCAAAATCTTAAAACTGATTTTTTTTCAACATATTTTAAGGACTCCCTACCACTATATAAAGACATGAGCACACACACTTACTCACGCCATACCAGCACTTATATTTGATTAATAAAAGAGGATAAGCTAAGGATTTTAGCACATTTCCAGGTAAGTAAACCTGTATTTTATTTTCTGTTTTGATTTTACTATAGTTTTGTGGTTAAACTATGAATGAACTTGGTTTTCTTTTGTACCCTTGCTCAAGTATTATATCATGAATGGTTGGCTTGTTAGATATGATGTAGGAATCCTTGATTGTTATTGAAAATCTTAAGTATCTTATGTTGAGAATTTATTTGCCAGGTAATATGCTCAGACCATGTATTTTTTGGTGAAACCTTACAAATTCAAATGGATCAGCAAAACCTAGGATTAGTGGATTAAAGTATGGTGTTCTGCTATGTTGAAAACTCTTACATAGTCATTTAAGTGTTCAAAATGAAACAAACACTTGCTAAAACCATTACTGTTATCTAAGAACAAACCATCAGGATGCTCTCTGTTTCATCAAATCAAATTGGATTTTCAAACTTCGTAAAACTTTGGTTTGAGTTTACAAATGCAATAAAGGATCCATGATTTATAAAAAGTAAGATCAAGATTTTTAATTACCTAAACTATGAGAAATCCGAGATGATCAGAAATGGGTACTTAGGGCAATTTCCGATCATCTAGTTGATCGGAGATAATATGGCTGAGGGTGAAGCTCCATTAAGGTCCTAGTATGCTAGGAAAAATACAAGTTAATTATTCAAATGCATAGATTTGGAGAATTAAATAGAAATAGGGTTTAAAACTTGGTTTTGGGTTCTGTTTTTCACCGCCGAACTGCTCTCCGACGACGGGCCTAGGGAAGTGCGGTCATGTGCGTTGGGAGGTGGCGATGACATGGCAGGGAGGTGGCGGTGGTGCAGTGGCTAGGCAAGGCGTGGTAGGTGTTTCCTGCGGGGTCCTGTTTACTGTGTAAATGATGGCATGAGATTTTTGGACTAATGAGGTGATGGTGGCTGATGGGCATGGCGTCGACATCAGGGAAGGAGGAGAGACTTGTCTGGGTGGTCATCGGTGGTGGGTGGTGGCGGGATCAACTGTGCACGTGCACAGGCCTGGAGGAAAGAGGAAGAAGAGGAGGACGTGTGGCCACCGTGGTTTTTGAGTGATCGGGCCAAGGATCACGAGGTCCAGGAGGGCGTGGTACTTGGAAAGTGGTACTACCACTGGCAGTGGTTGGCGCATGGGGACTAGGGCGATCGGGCAGGAGAAATTACATGGAATTGTAATGTGGTATTTTGGGCAAAGTGGCAAGGTGATCAGGCAAGCTAAAACAATGGGGTTTTGGGTGATTTGGCAAGTGAAACATGGGGTTTTTAGACCTGGTACTTTCCAGAAAGTGGTACTTTACCATTTAAACTTTAAAATGAAAATATTTGAATGTAATTCAAATTTAAATTGGTTTAAAATTAAATTATGGTTTAAATAAAAAGGAAAAATAAATATTTAAATAAAAATACTATTTTTATTTAATTTGCAAGAGAAATAGAATAAGTGAATCTGGATTTTTAATAAAGTTTTTGTCAAGACTAAAATTTAAATACTGAAACTATAATTTTAAGTTAAATTTAATTTAATTTAAAAGGAGAATTAGAAATGATTTTCTAACGAAATATTCAAACTGTAAAGTCAATGAAAAGAGAGTCGATTAAGTGGAAAGGATCGGGTTTAGTTGTGACAGAAGTCGAGAAGTCAGCACAGAAGATATAATTATATTAAATTTGAATTTAATTTCAAATAAAATGTTTAAAGTTTAAACAAGGTAAAAGATATACCGTATGTAACACCTACGCTAGAATTTGTCAGTTTTATCTAAAATCTAAAACATCAAATATAAGAAGTTGATCATGAACAGTCTTGTACTTTCTAAACAAGGACTGTGAATAATGTTTTTAATCATGGTTAGACTGATAAATTAAAAGGAGGAACTTTATCAGTATAGAAAGAGGAATAAGTAATTCAAGAATGAAGGATCAAAGGGAAAATTTAACGAGGAAAAATACCAAGTGTAAAAGTTGTAAAATAAATGATTTAATCTTAATTTAAGTCAATTATGAATATACAGACTTGAGGGATAATGATTAATATTTTTTTTCTAAAGAATAATAATATAACTATTTATTTTTAGAAGTGACAAGTAAAACGAAAAGAAAGACCATGTGCGACGCACACACTAAAATTGGCCGTTTTGAAAAGATGATCAAAATAACCAGATAGAGACCAGATGATTTTATACTGTTTAATTTGACTGGAATTATATATGCAGATTTAGATTATAATCATGTTAGATTTATAATTTAAAAGGGAAAAATATTCGTTAATCATTTCAAAGAGGCCGAAATAAATATTTCACTTTGATTTGATTATACGCCGCGCGTTAGAGATTTTTAAATTGAAGACGACGAGATACAAGGACTATTTTTGAATAGTGCCTTCGATTTGTCCAGTCCCAGGACAACTTGTATGGACGAATGTCTGACAAAGTATACCTAACAGATCGCGTAAGTCGGTCCCTTCAAAACTTTGTTTGGTGGCGGAGGAATTCGTTTCTCTTAGCTTTGTACCCGTGGTTTTGGAGAGATCAATTTGTGATTTGACGGGTTTGACGATGTGGCATTCAGAGAAATTAAAACAGTGATGATGAAAAGGTAAGTCTAGCTTCACGCCTCATACCCAGGAAATGACAAAAATCGGGCAGGCAGCATGGCTATGTGGGTCGCTCCCATTAGGGTGTAGCATCACCTATTTAAAGAAATTCCTTTTGTTTCTTAATCTATCGATTTTGCCCATTCGGGAATGGTTGCCATACACAACCATTGGTGATATACACTCGATACACTCAAGAGAAATGAGTGGTCGGTCATATGAGGGCCGGGTTGCAAGAGGTTCTTATTGAACCCAGATATATTTGCCTCTAGAGATACATCATCGGAAGGTGGTCCCAACCTTGTCAAAGTTGGAAATCCAATTTTCCTAAGCGCCAATTGGTTTTTATTTGTATACTATATAGGAGAATGTGAAATGCAAGCATTCTTCTAGATTCTAAATTATTTGTGAAAACACCCAGATACTATGATAATATATGATTTCAAGTATACAAAGTGTTTTGATCTCATAAGGTAAAAACCAGTTCCTTATTCACGGCGTGGTCTTATGAGATATTTTTATTTGTTTTAAAATGTTTACTCATACCAGTCCCCTGACTGACCCGGAGTTTATTTTTATGTGTTTTCCTTAAACTCTTGGGTATTCATAACACTTGTTATGAATAGACAAGTGAATCAGGATTTGGAAAAACTTGAGAAGCTGGATGGAGATTTTCTATGTGCTGATCTACTGACCTTATCTACTGTATAATTATAAGTCTGCAAGTTAGTCATCTATGATATGTATAATTACAGATGTATTATGAATGGCTTGTATCACTAGATTCAGTATGCTCTGATGTAATATATTCCGCTTTGTAATAATATGAAGTATTATTTTTTGTAAAAAAAATTCCGCTGTGAGATTCTGATATTTTTGTCATTTTATCTTTTATCTATTCTTATTAATGGCATGACTTCCGATGTGTTCGAAAGTTGGGTCGTTAAAGTTGGTATCAGAGCTTAGGTTATTGATTACCTAGGCATTGGGTGAGTGTGAGAGAGCGTATTTTTATAAAAATTAAAATAAATTTAAAATAAATCAACTTGGATAGTATACCTAAGTTAGTTATATCCAATCAAGTCGAGATTGACGACCTGTTACATTCAGGTGATTAAGATGAGTAACTAAGGACGAAGGGATCGATCTAGAGGATCATCCACTATTACTGGTCGTAATACTGGATCCCAGAATCAAAGAGAAACCGTAGAGGAAGTTGCACCAGTCCGGCAGGATAAAAGGAGTTAATTAATCAGGGGCAGCCTGGATATAAATTAAATATAGTTGGATTGAATTAAAATAATATCCTCTCATATTGGTACCAGGAAATCAAGTTAGAATTTTAAATTGAAGTAAAATTTGGATTTCTGAAATTAAGGCTGGACTTAAGTATTCATTGGATATGGACTCAGGGAATGTAAACCGATCGATTTGTGAATCAGTGATTCCCGAAATGGAGATCGTTAAGTAAGTGAATGAAGATTTTGGATAATACTTAATGGAGTTAATTGACTGATGAGTTAAAAAGGGAATTTAGGCAGATATTTTTGGTTTTGAATAGGATATTTCTGGTGTGTGTTAATTATTTGTATATAAGTCGATAACGCTGATCTACTGTTTACAAATTTCGGGGATGAAATTTTTATAAGGGGGTAGAATGTAATGACCCAGACTTTTTATACATCACTGACAAAGTTAATACTTGATCGTAAGTACATAATTAAATACGAGTTAAAATTAATGTATAATAGCATGTAATGTATAGCGTTTGTTTAAAAATTCATTTTTCTTATGTATGGATAATAACACATGTGTATAGCATTATAAAAAACCACTTTTCCTTTTTATGTATTTTGTTCATTCATTTTTAAAAGGATTTTAAAGCCTTATATTTTTCTTAAGTAAATTTCTTTGTTTTTTTTACAACAAAGCATTCTTGACCAAACCATGTTTTGTTGGCAAGAGCAAGATCAAATGAACATGCTTGTTTCATTTATGCATCATAATAAAACATAAAAAATGCCATCATCTCTTTGCTTACATATTTCCTTTCTTTACTTACATTTCCATGAATATGCACATAAAGATGCACCTACACAAGATGCACCTACACTAGAAAACACTAGAATAGGAATTTGAAAGCATATGCATTTGCACATGGCAAATCATTCTTGTTTATACATTTTCAGGTTTTCGGAATTTTTCCTCTCTTTTATTTTTCCCAAAACATATTCATTTGTCACAAAACATGTGCTAAAAGACGGCCAAATCTTGTATATATACCATAAATCCTTCCTACACTAGTTAAGCACTTAAGAAATGATTTTTCTTTTTAAGATTTTTCCTTTCTTAAACTCACATGGTCGAGATCATGCTTGTACCAAAACTTTTAGATTTTGTTTTGCCTTGAAAGGCAAGTAAAAATATTTATATGGTTGTGGTTAAATCATGTTGACATATGAGAATTTTGATTTAAGGCAAACTGATTTTAAATGGTACAAAAATGATGTTTTAATTTGTTTGAAAACCAAGAATGATTTGTTAAAGATCATTTGCGTATATGGTGTGACAATTCACAAGAACCAATAGGTAAAAAGTGGTGGTTGGCATAGGGGGAAAGAGGCCATGTGCATAGGATTTTTATAGTGAAGATTGGCTAAGCTAAGCCATGTGAACTTGGGAGTGGTGTTGTGATTTGGCAAGAGAAAAGATATTTTCTGTTTTGTCCATCAATTGTCACTTTTCAAAATCTTAAAACCGATTTTTTCCAACATATTTTAAGGACTCCCTACCACTA
The DNA here is from genome assembly GCA_030737875.1 of Allium sativum. Lineage (NCBI taxonomy): Eukaryota > Viridiplantae > Streptophyta > Magnoliopsida > Asparagales > Amaryllidaceae > Allium > Allium sativum. The sequence continues at coordinate 301,472,605 of CM060922.1, forward strand.
TATAAAGACCTGAGCGCACACATACTTACTCACACCATTCCAGCACTTATATTTGATTAGTAAAAGAGGATAAGCTAAGGATTTTAGCACATTTCCAGGTGAGTAAACCTGTATTTTATTTTCTATTTTGATTTTACTGCAGTTTTGTGGTTAAACTATGAATGGACTTGGTTTTCTTTTGTACCTTGCTCAAGTAATATATCATGAATGGTTGGCTTGTTAGATATGATGTAGGAATCCTTGATTGTTATTGAAAATCTTAAGTATCTTATGTTGAGAATTTATTTGCCTGGTAATATGCTCAGACCATGTATTTTTGGGTTAAACCTTACAAATTCAAATGGATCAACAAAACCTAGGATTAGTGGATTAAAGTATGGTGTTCTACTATGTTGAAAACTCTTACATAGTCATTTAATTGTTTAAAATGAAACAAACACTTGCTAAAACCATTACTGTTATCTAAGAAAAACCATCAAGATGCTCTCTGTTTCATCAAATCAAATTGGATTTTCAAACTTCGTAAAACTTTGATTTGAGTTTACAAATGCAATGAAGGATCGAAATCATGATTTTTAAAAAGTAAAATCAAGATTTTTAATTACCTAAACTATGAGAAATCCGAGATGATCAGAAATGGGTACTTAGGGCAATTTCCGATCATCTAGTTGATTGGAGATGATATGGCCGAGGGTGAAGCTCCATTAAAGTCCTAGTATGCTAGGAAAAATGTAAATTAATTTTTCAAATGCATAGATTTGGAGAATTAAATCGAAATAGGGTTTAAAACTTGGTTCTGGTTTCTGTTTTTCACCGTCGAACTGCTCTCCGACGACGGGCCTAGGGAAGTGCGGTCAAGGGGGAAAGGGGCGTTAGGAGGTGGCGATGACATGGCAGGGAGGTGGCGGCGGTGCAGTGGCTAGGCAAGGCGTGGTAGGTGTTTTCCTGCGGGGTCCTGTTTACTGTGTAAATGATGGCACGAGATTTTTGGACTGACGAGGTGATGGTGGCTGTCAGGGCGTGGCGTCGACTTCAGGGAAGGAGGAGAGACTTGTCTGGGTGGTCATCGGCGGTGGATGGTGGCGGGATCAACTGTGCACGTGTACAGGCCTGGAGGAAAGAGGAAGAAGAAAAGGACGTGCGACCACCGTGGTTTTTGAGTGATCGGGCCAAGGATCACGAGGTCCAGGAGGGAGTGGTACTTGGAAAGTGGTACTACCACCTGGCAGTGGTTGGCGCATGGGAACTAGGGTGATCGGGCAGGGGAAATTACATGGAATTGTAATGTGGTATTTTGGGCAAAGTGGCAAGGTGATCGGGCAAGCTAAAACAATGGGGTTTTGGGTGATATGGCGAGTGAAACGTGGGGTTTTTAGACCTGGTACTTTCCTGAAAGTGGTACTTTGCCATTTAAACTTTAAAATGAAAATATTTGAACGTAATTCAAATTTAAACTGGTTTAAAATTAAATTATGGTTTAAATAAAAAGGAAAAATAAATATTTAAATAAAAATAGTATTTTTATTTAATTTGCAAGAGAAATAGAATAAGTGAATCAGGATTTTTAATACAGTTTTTGTCAAGACTAAAATTTAAATACTGAAAGTGTAATTTTAAATTAAATTTAAATTAATTAAAAAGGAGAATTAGAAATGATTTTCTAACAAAATATTCAAACTGTAAAGTCAATGGAAAGAGAGTCGATCAAGTGGAAAGGATCGGGTTTGGTTGTGATAGAAGTTGAGAAGTCAGCACAGGAGATATAATTATATTAAATTTGAATTTAATTTCAAATGAAATGTTTAAAGTTTAAACAAGGTAAAAGATAAACCGTATGTAACACCTACGCTAGAATTTGTCAGTTTTATCTGAAATCTAAAACATCAGATATAAGAAGTTGATCATGAACAGTCCTGTACTTTCTAAACAAGGAACGTGAATAATGTTTTTAATAATGGTTAGACTGATAAATTAAAAGGAGGAACTTTATCAGTATAGAAAGAGGAATAAGTAATTCAAGAATGAAGGATCAAAGGGAAAATTTAACAAGGAAAAATACCAAATGTAAAAGTTGTAAAATAAATGATTTAATGTTAATTTAAGTCAATTATGGATAATCAGATTTGAGGGATAATGAAGAGTAATATTTTTTTCTAAAGAAGAATAATGTAAGTATTTATTTTTAGAAGTGACGAGCAAAACGAAAAGAAAGACCGTGTGCGACGCACACACGAAAAATGCCCGTTTTGAAAAGATGATCAAAATAACCAGATAGAGACCAGATGATTTTATACTGTTTACTTTGACTGGAATTATATATGCAGATTAGATTATAATCATGTTAGATTTATAATTTAAAAGGGAAAAATGTTCGTTAATCATTTAAAAGAGGCCGAAATAAATATTTCACTTTGATTTGATTATACGCCGCGCGTCAGAGATTTTTAAATTGAAGACGGCGAGATACACGAACTATTTTTGAATAGTGCCTTCGGTTTGTCCAGTCCCAGGACAAATTGTATGGACGAATGTCTGACAAAGTATACCTAACAGATCGCGTAAGTTGGTCCCTTCAAAACTTTGTTTGGTGGCGGAGGAATTCGTTTCTCTTAGCTTTATACCCGTGGTTTTGGCGAGATCAATTTATGATTTGACGGGTTTGACGTTGTGACATTCATAGAAATTAAAACAGTGATGATGAAAAGGTAAGTCTATCTTCAAGCCTCACACCCAGGAAATGACAAAAATAGGGCAGGCAGCATGGCTATATGGTTCGCTCCCATTAGGGTGTAGCATCACCTATCTAGAGAAATTCTTTTTGTTTCTTAATCTATCGATTCTGCCCATTCGGGAATGGTTGTCGTACACAACCATTGGTGGTATACACTCGATACACTCAAGGGAAATGAGTGGTCGGTCATGTGAGGGTCGGGTTGCAAGATGTTCTTGTTGAACCCAAGTGTATTTGCCTCTAGAGATACATCATCGTAAGGTGGTCCCATACCTTGTCATAGTTGGAAATCCAATTTCCCTAAGCGCCAATCATTTTTTATTTGTATAATATATAGGAGAATGTGAGATGCAAGCATTCTTCTAGATTCTAAATTACTTGTGAAAACACCCAGATACTATGATAATAACTGATTTCAAGTACACAAAGTGTTTTGATCTCATAAGGTAAAAACCTGTTCCGTATTCACGGCGTGGTCTTATGAGATATTTTTGTTTGTTTTAAACTGTTTACTCATACCAGTCCCCTGACTGACCCGGAGTTTATTTTTCTGTGTTTTCCTTAAACTCTAGGGTATTCATAACACTTGTTATGAATAGACAAGTGAATCAGGATTTGGAAAAACTTGAGAAGCTGGATGGAGATTTTCTATGTGTTGATCTACTGACCTTATTTGTTGTATAATTATAAGTCTGCAAGTTAGTCATCTATGATATGTATAATTACAGATGTACTATGAATGGCTTGTATCACTAGATTCAGTATGCTCTGATGTAATATATTCCGCTATGCAATAGTATGAAGTATTATCTTTTGTAAAAAAAATCTGCTGTGAGATTCTGATATTTATGTGATTTTATCTTCTATCTGTTCTTATTCTTATTAATGGCACGACTTCCAATGTGTTCGAAAGTTGGGTCATTACATGAGTGAATGGCGGAGACCAGGCGGAGAGGCTATACAAGGGAAGGCTAGGGTATCCAAGACAGCAACAGGAAGGAGGAGTTTGCAGGCTTTTTATGCTTTGGGTATTTTTTTATAAAATGAATGGAAGTTTTAAGATGAAGTTGGAGAGGAGGAAAGAAAAATGTGCGGATGGGTTTAAGACAAGAAGGATATGGTTTGAAATATTACAGCAAAGAGAGCGACACATCTCTTCATGAGGGAAAGGAGGTTAACACGTGGGGGAATGGTTCATTTATAATTTACAAATGTCTCACCATACCCTTGTTTGTCGGCCATGTTTAATTACATTTTCAAAAGAATTTCGCATGTATCAATTTATGAGATGGACTTATGTTTTATCCGATTGCACATAAATCGTACATTCATTTTTGTTTTATCTGGCTAACGGTATGCTCTTCTACCTATTTTTGATTATGTTTCCAAGTCTTGTTTTTTTTCTAATATTTTATAATTATAGATAGGGAATAAACATAACCAACAATAAAATCGTGTACAACAATGTACCACAATCCCAAAATAGTAATAAAATAGACCGGTTGTTCAGTTCTGTACAAGTGTCAAAAGGGACCATAATTACCCTAAAATACGTTAGAAAAAAATATTTGCTTGTTTTCCAAAATAAAAATTACAGTAAAATTCTATAAAATATTTTTAGACTATGCGAACAAAACTAAACAAAAATTCGAAACGAATATTTGATTATAATTAAATTTCAAAATCTGATCATTTTAGCAACTAAATTACAATTCGTTTTGACAGTTCGACTAACGACGAACTATATTTCCCTACGAACATTGTGTTTGACTAAATTTAACAAATGAAATTTTAATTTCAATCATTTAAAATAATATCATAACCATAAAAAATTTATGAAGATCACTTAATCTTACAAAAGTTTATTTAAAAATAATATTAAGTTCAAATTAAATTGCAAAAATCTTGGAGCATTATGAAAACACGGAGGGAGAACGAACGGTTCAAAGGAAATGTGGGAAGCGTTTCAAAGCTTTATGAAGCTCAAACTTTTTTATATACAAATAAATAAATGATGTGTAACGACCCGCATTCTACGCAACAGAGGATCGTAGAATATTTATTTCTTTCTCATAAGGAATCGTACGGTCGTGTGACAATGGGGGACGACTACTGGGGTCATTTCCCATGTTCACGATTTTTGCCGATTTTTGAATCACCGTTCTACCCCTAGCTGATCTTGTTTTGGCCATAACTTTTGATTGGCAAGGAATTTTGACTTAAAATCACTTCCATTAGATCCGGATGATGGTTAACCTTTCCGTAGAGTGGTCATATGTGAAAAACAGATTTACCGTTTGGGAGATATGGCTAAAATAAGGTTTAGAAGGTGAAAAACTGCTTAACCGGGCCAAATAAGGTGATTAGTGAATGGGCCCATAACCCATTTCAGGATTAGGGTTATGGGGAGGCTGAAATGAGTTATGTTTTCATTCTATTTCAGTTTCCTAGCCATCATTTACCTCTTAGAAACCCTAACAATGGCCTCCACCTTCTAATTTCATCCCAAATCGCTCTCTAATCAAGTTTTAGCCTAATCTGCGTCAAATCAAGGAGAAATAGCACCAAATCAGAGTTGGAGCTGTTGTGTTGCATAGAAATTCAACTCAAATTAGAGATAGTTTGAGATCTAAAATTAATTTGTGGCTAACGTAAGTGATTTGCATTGTTTTACACTAATTATGGTTAAGTAAGGGTAATTAATGTTAATTAGCGAATTTAAACATGATTAAATTCTGGAAAAATATTTATAAATTTCGAAATATTGTTTTAGACCTCTGTTAGAAATTTGGCTTGATTTGGTTAAGTTTTGCTAATCCTATCATTAGATTTGCTTAAACATGCTTAAGGGGAAAACATAGGTTTTTGGGTTTGTTTGATCTGTTTTGACATATGAAATTGTTGTTTTGGTGTTTATGGTTGATTCTCTTTGTTGCTATGACTGTATGGTATGCTTTGAGATTGATTAGAAAAGTTAGAATGATCGAAAATGTCGTCATATTGCGTAAAAAAGTCGCTGGAAAAGTTGCAGGAAATGTGCAGGGTTTCAGATCGGATCGGATTATAGGGCTCAGATTGGATCGGTGGATCGGGCAAGGGGAATACGAACCGAATCGGAACTTGGCACTAGCGGATCCTTGGCAACAAGGAAGGCCACTTGCAAAGAGTTGGAGTTGGATAGGGATCAGATCGGAGCTGGGCATGGGATCAGATCGGAGGAGTGCAACTGGAGCAACGGATGGAGTTGACCAAACCGACCCGGATGGAGTGCCACAACCGAACCGACCTGGAGGATGTTGACCAAACCGACCCGGATGGAGTGCCACAACCGAACCGACCTGCGGGGTGTTGACCGAACCGAACCGAATGGATGACCAGGAGATGAAGCATGTCGAACCGAACCAAGGGAAAGCCACCAAACCGAATTGGATGTATGCTACTATTTCTACGCGATGACTCTTCTGAAGACCAACTCCAATTCGACCAAAACTCGAGATGAAAAGGAGGTCTAGATGGGAGGTTATTATTTAGGGTCCAAATGAGATCAACGAGTTGACTTCATGATTAAACTTTGCTACGGGACTTGTGCAAAGGGGTTATCGACATCTACAGCTTTGATTCACCACCGAGACAGATGTTAGGCAACGTATCAGTGCAGTGTGGTAGTTATTACTCCATGGGGCAGAGTGATCGTAGCACGGCTGTGTGTCAGTGCAGTGGAGTCATCATAACTTCATGGGGGCAGAGTGGACACAGCAAGGATTAGTGGCTATGGATCAGTGTAGTGGAGTCGTTATGACTCTATGGGGGCAGAGTGATCATAGCAAGGATTTGGGTGATCAAAGCGGTGGATATCGTATGCTTTACGCACTGAGTGAGAGATGTGAGGATGGTTGCTATGCTTGATTGTTTGCCATCATTATGACATGCACACCCTCTCCCCCGTATCTTTACACCATATGTTAGTGTCACCTTAGAGTATTGTACATCTTGTTGTGCTAACTCTTTGGTTGCAGGTCCAGGTTCAGGTATGGTTTAGTATACCTGTTATTGTTCTGTTTTGCTGCTTATCTCTCATACTAGACTTTTGTCTGACCCAGAGTTTTATGTCTCTTCTTATTACTCTGGGTGCTCTTAAACGGGAAGACTAGAGACAGGTTAGCTGGTTGTGCACGAGTAGCTGTCCGGAGATGAGCAGGAGGCTTACACGTACTATTATATATATATATATGCTCCCTGTGTCGCTGTTGGTCACTACTTTGGGCATTAGTAGTGTACCTTTTCTTTAATTTTCTTTAGAGACAGTTTTAAAAGTTGTAATAAAGATGATGTGGAACATATGTTGTATTTGTATTTTCCGTTGCTATGATGGTTTAGTTTTCAACTTATGCACTGTCTCGCCTGTTTTATGTCAAGTATGTTATTATTATATTTTATTCCATGCGCTGTGAGACATTCTACAGGTTCCTTCCTAGTTCAAATTCCCTTCTTTTCCTTTCTTCGGCGACCATCCCATGCTAGTTGAACAGCGGCACAACGCACTTTCATTGGAAATGTCGGTTGGTGCGGGGCGGGTCGTCACATTTGGTATCAGAGCACTAGGTTGCGTAGTTAACCTAGGGAAGACACCAGAGAGAGATAGTACGTGTATGAGAGCGTGCATTTGTGATATTTTGGTTTTCAAAAGCTATATATATACACACACACTATTAGTATATTTAAGGATGAAGTCACATTGCACTGGCACCACTGAAGAAATGATTAATCGTTCTCCTTACAGATTGAACGATGAGCCGATACACAAGGGGTACTGGCAGAGGAGCTAATAATGGGAATGCTCCTGATATGAGGACGATATTCACTGACTTCATAAGAGAGATGATTAGGAATGTGCAAGGAACAGTTCCCAATGCTGCAAATGGTGATGGTGCAGCGGTGCAGGCGCCTAGAGCCGATTTCGCCAAGCTTTGCAAGAATTACACTAGTCTTGGTGGGAAGCCGTTCCATGGAACGGAATCGGCTACAGAAGTTCAGGATTGGCTTGATAGCTGTGAGCGCATCTTCGAAGATTTGGGTATTGAGGATGCGATGAAGAGAAAGCTAGCATCCCGTCAGCTACAAGGATGGGCAATGAATTGGTGGAATGCAATAAAGGCAGCTACCCCTGAGGATCAAGTTGCTTGGGATCAGTTCAAGACCCGCTTTAGTGATAAGTTCATTCCAACTACCCAGAAGTCAGAATTGTTTAGAAAATTTCTGGATCTTAAGCAGATGGTAGGGCAGTCTCGGAGTATATTGATGAGTTTGATACTTTATCTAAATATGGATTATCTCATATTGACACTCCCGAGAAGAAGAATGAAAAGTTCATAACAGGCTTAGACCAGTACTTGGGGGAAAGGCTTATAAACTATATCGATGAGACTTTTGAATTGATTGTTGGGAAAGCATCGAGGTCAGAGAGCCTTTATCATAAACCCAAGACTGAAGTCGTTGTCGCATCTGCAGAAGAGCCAAAGCCGCAAGCAAGCAGTGGAGGCAAGAATAATTATAAGAATAAAAGGAGGAAGAGTCAGAACCAAGCTAAGGATGGTCAAAAAAAGGGCAAGAAAGATGTTGAGTGCTTTAGCTGTGGCAAGAAGGGCCATTATGCTAAAGAATGTCGAGCGAAGCCAGCGGACAGGAAGTGCTTCAACTGTGGCCAGTGGGACATCACAAGGATAAATGTCCGCAACCCCATAAAGAGAAGTAGACTGTGAAAGCATATGCTCTTAATGTTGTTCCTTCTTCGTCGAATGCCCTAACCGTGGCGGAGAAAGGAAAGAATGTCATCATTCAAGGTATGCTTTCTATTTATGATGATCCTATTCGAGTATTGTTTGATATCGAAGCTTCCCGTTCCTTCATATCTAGTGACCTGGTAGATAGGTTGGGATTAGAACCCGAGATAGTCGATAGACCTTTAGCGGTGACGAACCCGATTGGTGGTTCAACTAGCCTTAGCATGATTTGTCATAATGTGATCTTATCGAGTCATGGATGCATGTTTGTTTGTGATTGCTTTGTTTTGGGCTGTACTGGGTTTGGCATTATTTTGGGAGTCGATTGGCTCCAAAGGTACGGGATGGTGATAGACTGTAAGGGCTTTTTGGTGACAGTTAGAGAGGATGATGGGCGGAGGGTAGTGTTTGGTGGTCTACCTAGTGATGGGGTGATAGCTAGTTTTCTAAATTCCCTCGACATCCCGCATGATGAGTTGTCAGATGTGCTTGTGGTTGGCTAGTATCCGAATGTCTTCGAGGGAGTGACCAGACTTCCACCACACCGAGAGATTGAGTTTCGGATTGATTTAGTGAAAGATGTCAGACCTATAGTGATGCCACTTCGTCGTATGGCACCAAGGGAGCTGCGAGAGCTCGGGGTGCAAGTAAGCGATCTGTTGAAGAAGGGATCTATCAAAAGAAGTGTTTCTGAGTGGGGAGAACCAGCTGTGTTTGCTACCAAGGAAGATGGTTCCCTTCGATTGTGTATGGACAACCCCGAGTTGAATAAGGTGACGAGGAAGAATAAGTATCCTCTACCGCGGATAGATGATTTGTTTGATCAGTTGAGTGACGCGGGAGTGTTCTCCCAATTGGATCTCGCGATAGGTTTTCATCAACTTAGGGTGGAAACTGAGAGTATAACTAAAACAGCCTTTCGGACGCCGTCCGGATTCTATGAGTGGTTGGTCATGCCATTTGGGTTGACCAACGCACCAGCATATTTTGTGGATCTTATGAATAGGGTATTCAGGGATCAATTGAATAAGTTTGTTCTTGCGTTCATAGACGATATCTTGGTTTATTCGAGGACAGAGGAAGAACACAAGGAACATCTGAGGATAGTGATGGAGGTGTTGAGAAAACACCAATTGAAAGCAAAGTTTTCTAAGTGTCACTTCTGGAGGAGGGAAGTGAGATTCTTGGGCCATGTTGTTTCAGAGAATGGTATTGCTGTGGATCCTGCGAAGGTGGCTACGGTACAAGATTGGTCTATGCCCGAGAATGCAATAGACGTAAGAAGTTTCTTGGGATTGGCTGGATATTATCGTAAGTTTATCCAAGACTTCTCCAAGATAGCAGCACCGTTGACTCAGTTGACCAAGAAGAATCAAGCTTTTGTCTGGGACGAAAAGTGAGAGGATGCATTCAAGAGTCTAAAGGAAAAGTTGACATGTGCACCAGAATTAGTTATTCCTAAAGGGAATGAAGAGATGACGGTATACACAGATGCCTGTGGTACCGGACTAGGTGATGTATTGATGTAAGGAGGTAGGGTTGTAGCTTATGCTAGTCGGCAATTGAAACTGCATGAGAAAAGGTATCCTACCCATGATTTGGAATTGGCAGCGATCGTGTTCGCATTGAAGATGTGGAGACATTATCTCTTGGTAGAAAGATTCGAGTTGTTTACCGATCATAAATCATTAAAGTATCTTTTCTCTCAGAAGGATCTAAATCTCCAACAACAAAGATGGTTAGAATTCTTTGCTTCTTACGATTTCGATATCGCATATACACGATGCATTGAGTAGAAGACATGCCAGTTTAGAGGCTATGTTTCTAGAATAGAAGCAACTGGCGTACATCGCTGGGTATGATTTCAGACCAAATTGCGAATTGGATCCAGAAGTATTAGCAAGTTTAACGATCAGACCCACTTTGTTTGAGCGGATTGGTTCCAGTCACAGAGACGACCCTAACCTATTAGAAATCATCTCCAAGTTAGAGATGGGTATCGACGAGGAGATGAACAAGTATGGGCTTGATCGAGATAAATGGCTTAGAAAGAATGGAAGACTAGTTGTGCCCAATGTCAATGGATTGAGAGATGAAGTGCTTAGAGAATGTCATCACACAAAACTGACCATACATTCCGGTGGTAACAAAATGTATCGAGACATGAAGCAGACCTACTAGTGGGAAGGAATGAAAAGAGACGTTGGGAAGTTTATATCCAAATACATGAACTTCCAATTGGTTAAAGCTGAACAAAAGAAACCTAGTAGTTTGTTGCAACCATTAGAAGTTCCAGAATGGAAATGGGAACAAGTCTCAATGGATTACGTTGATGGATTACCAAGAACTAGATCAGGCCATGATAGCATTTGGGTGATTGTGGACCGATTAACCAAGAGTGCAAGGTTTATACCCGTCAAGTCGAATAGAACAGCTGCTAAGTTAGTAGAACTATATATAAAGTGGGTAGTGAGATTTCATGGAATACCCGAAGGCATTGTGAGTGACCAAGATCCGTTGTTCACTAGTGGATTTTGGAAGAGCTTACATGAGGCGTTAGGATAAGAATTGCATCTCAGTACCGCGTATCATCCTCATACCGACGGTCCGACAGAGAGGGTGAATCGAGTATTAGAAGATCTCTTGAGAGCTTGCATATTTTATTTTGGTGGATCATGGGTTGACCATTTGCATCAAGTAGAGTTGGCATATAATAATAGTTACCAGTCTAGTATTGGTATGGCTCCATTTGAAGCTTTGTACGGAAGACCGTGCAACTCACCGTCTTGTTGGTTAGAAACCGGTGAGAAGTTTGAGCTTGGACCAGATGTGATAAGAGAAACCTCAGACAAGATTAAGATCATCCAACAACAAATGAACGCTGCCCAAGATAGGCAGAAGAGTTATGCTGATAAGAGGAGAAGAGATTTAAAATTCTCCATTGGTGACTTGGTTTTTTTTCAAGATTTCTCCATTAAGAAGTGTGATACGGTTTGGTAGGAGAGGCAAGTTAACACCAAGATTTGTTAGTCCATTCCCAGTTCTCGAGCAAGTAGGGAATTTGGCATATAAAGTTGAATTACCAGAGAAGATGGCAGGAGTTCATAATGTATTTCATGTTTCCCAGTTAAGGAAATTCATGCACGACCCTAGTGTGACTATTTCACCTGATCAGTTAGACGATATCGAGGTTAAACCGAGGCGGTTGGGAACCGCATGCCTATGCATATTGTTGGGAACGATACGAAGCAGCTTCGAAAGAAGGCGGTGAAACTAGTCAAAGTTCTGTGGGGCGAGGATGAGAATGGCTGTATTTGGGAGACAGAGGAGAGCATTAAGAAGACGTATCCAGAACTCTTTGCCTGGTAAGATTTTAATTGCAACTAAGTTTTCTGCATGCTAGGATAGACTTGTTTGTTTGTTTTTGTATGTTTGATTGTTGTGAATGATTGGTAGGCATGCGGGACCCTTTGTATGTTTTGGGTTAAGGAATTTCGAGGGCGAAATTTCTTAAGGGGGGAGTATGTAACGACCCGCATTCTACACATCGGAGGATCGTAGAATATTTATTTCTTTCTCATAAGGAATCGTATGGTCGTGTGACAATGGGGGTTGGGGTCATTTCCCATGTTCATGATTTTTACCGATTTTTGAATGACCGTTCTACCCCTAGCTAATCTTGTTTTGGCCATAATTTTTGATTGGTAAGGAATGTTGACCTAAAACCACTTCCGTTAGATTCGGATGAGGGTTTACCTTTCTGTAGAGTGGTCATACATGAAAAACGGACATACCGTTTAGGTGATATGGCTGAAATAAGGTTTAGAAGGTGAAAAACTGCTTAATCGGGCCAAATAAGGTAATTAGTGAATGAGCCCATATCCCATTTCGGGATTCGGGTTACGGGGAGGTTGAAATGAGTTAGGTTTTCATTCTATTTCAGTTTTCTAGCTGTCATTTACTTCTTAGAAACTGTAACAATGGCCTCCACCTTCTAATTTCATCCCAAATCGCTCTCTAATCATGTTTTAGCCTAATCTGCGTCAAATCAAGGAGAAATAGCGCTAAATCAGAGTTGGAGCTGCTGTGTTGCATATAAATTCAACTCAAATCACAGATATTTTCAGATCTAAAGTTAATTTGTGGCTAAGGTGAGTGATTTGCATTGTTTTACACTAATAATGGTTAACTAAGGGTAATTAGTGTTAATTAGTGAATTTAAACATGATTAAATCCTGGAAAAATATTTATAAATTTTGAAATATTGTTTTAGACATCTTTTATAAATTTGGCTTGATATGGTTAAGTTTTCTAATCCTATCATTAGATTTGCTTAAACATGCTTAAGGGGAAAACATAGGTTTCTGGGTTTGTTTAATCCGTTTTGACATATCAAATTGTTGTTTTGGTGTTTATGGTTGATTCTCTATGTTTCTATGACTGTATTGTATGCTTTGAGATTGATTAGAAAAGTTAGAATGGTCGAAAACGCCGTCGTATGGTGTAAAACAGTCGTTGGAAAAGTTGCAGGAAATGTGCAGGGTTTCGGATCGGATCGGATTATAGGGCTCGGATCGGATTGGTGGATCGAGCGAGTGGAATACGAACTGGATCGGAACTTGGCACTAGTGGAGCCTTGGAAATAAGGGAGGCCACTTGCAAAGAGTTGGAGTTGGATAGGGATCGGATCGGAGCTGAGCATGGGATCAGATCAGAGGAGAGCAACTGGAGCAACGAACGGAGTTGACTAAACCGACCCAGATGGAGTGCCACAATAGAACCGACCTGGAGGACGTTGACCAAACCGACCCAGATGGAGTGTCACAACCGAACCGACCTGGGGGATGTTGACCGAACCGAACCGAATGGATGACCAGAGCTGAAGCATGTTGAACCGAACCAAGGGAAAGCCACCAAACCGAACCGGATGTATGCTACTACTTCTACGCGATGACTCTTCTGAAGACTAACTCCAATTAGACCAAAACCTGAGATGCAAAGGAGGTCCAGATGGGAGGTTATTACTTAGGATCAACGAGTTGACTTCATGATTGGACTTTGCTGCGGGACGTGTGCAAAGGGGTTATCGACGTCTACAGCATTGATTCACCACCGAGACGGATGTTAGGCTGCGTATCAGTGCAGTGGGGTAGTTATTACTCCATGGGGCAGAGTGATCGTAGCATGGCTATGAGCCAATGCAGTGGAGTCATCATGACTTCATGTAGTAGAGTGGACATAAAAAGGATTAGTGGCTATGGATCTGTGTAGTGGAGTCGTCATGACTCCATTGGGTAAAGTGATCATAGCAAGGATTTGGGTGATCAAAGAGGTTGATATCGTATGCTTTACGCACTGAGTGAGAGATGTGAGGATGGTTGCTATGCTTGATTGTTTGCCATAAATAAGACATGCAAACCCCCTCCCCCGTATCTTTACACCATTTGTTAGTGTCACCTTAGATTATTTTACATCTTGTTGTGCTAACTCTTTGGTTGCAGGTCCATGTTTAGGTATGGTTTAGTATACCTGTTATTGTTCTGTTTTGCTGCTTAGTGCTCATACCAGACTTTTGTCTAACCTAGAGTATTATGTCTCTTCTTATTACTCTGAGTGCTCTTAAACGGGCACACTAGAGGCAGGTTAGCTGGTTGTGCACGAGTAGCTGTCTGGAGACGAGCAAAAGGCTTACACATACTATTCTATATATATGCTCCCTGTGTCGCTGCTAGTCACTACTTTGGGCATTAGTAGTGTACATTTCCTTTACTTTTCTTTAGAGACAGTTTTAAAATTTGTAATAAAGATGATGTCTATTTGGATTTTCCGCTGCCATGATGGTTTAGTTTTCAGCTTATGCACTGTCTCGCCTGTTTTATGTCAAGTATGTTATAATTATATTTTATTCCATGCACTGTGAGACATTCTACAGGTTCCTTGCTAGTTCAAATTTCCTTCTTTTCATTTCTTCGGCGACCGTCCCGTGCTGGTTGGACAGCGGCACAGCGCACTTTCATTGGAAATGTTGGCTAGTGCGAGGCTGGTCGTCACATGATGTGTGTTTCCAGATTTAAAAAGGCAAAAGTTTCACATAAATGGAAGAATATGAAACGCGGGTTGCATTGGTTTTGGACATGGACCGCATGCATGTATGCATGCATGCATGCATGCATTATAAATGATACAATAAATGGTATATGTCTATATGCTTCCCATTAAACAATTGAAAAAATCATTTTGCTTTCTCTTTGTAAACGTGGCCAAGTAATTTGCTCATTAATGCCTGTATAAATAGTTTAGATGGATACTAAACAATATAATTGAAACATTTACTTATTTAAATGTTGTTACATACCATATCCTCTTATTATTTTATTCAATGATAGCAATATAAATTTTTCATAATTGAAGTTGTAATTTAACGATTGACCGGATTTATTTAAATTAAACTAAACATACGCAATTCAAAATCTAATTCGAAGTTAAAGTATTTATATCTCATGTCGAAAACATTCCTATGTCCTTTACAACAATTATTCAATGACCGTAAAATGTTATTTTAAAATTTTGGATTTATTACCTTTGTACAATTATACTTATATTTAAATTTGGGAATGTATAATTTATTATTATAAATGTTAACATTAATTTTCATTAACTACAATAACTAAAACGTACATTATATATCATTGACACTCTGTTTTGCTACAATTCTTCTTACAAAATTAAACTGGAAACATTCATAGGCTTATTTTCAATTATCGAACCTTTAAAATAAAATCAAAGATTCAACTGCAATAATAGCTCAAAATTAGCTAGTCCAAATGCCTAAACATAAACAATTTAATAATTTTCATTATTATCAATTACAGTTCATCTCAATGTAATTTATTGTTTATTATCAATTACAGTTCATCTCAATGTAATTTATTTTTTATCAAAAATAAAATTTGGAGTCATAAATTAATGAATCATAATTTATGTTTTAATGCCATTTTTAATTCAATAATTAAATTAAGTTCTATATTTGAAGGGTCGAAATTTATGAGATGTTACATGATACAACTATTATATCTTACAATATACTAAAGCAAAAGCCATTTACGCCATGTGTTATCACCATGTTAGTTGTTTTCCCCCCAAAACCTATTTAATAATAAAAAAACCAATAATTATTACTGGGTATAATTTCTAAGGCTATAAAATATAAAACACTACCTGCTTTAATTACTAAATAACTATAACTAAGTTAGATTTCCAAGGGAGGTGTACATACCTCCGCGTGTACATCTAACCCATTATGCGACGCGGTTAATTAATTTATTACTTCAAAAAGAAGATTCGAGGCACATCCGTTTTAATTTTTAATTATCCATTTTATTCTATTCGCACGTACTCTGTTCATTCCGTAAAAATCTTCTTTTCCTCACAAAATAATGGCTAATCCATGTCATCCTCTTCCTCTTGATTTCTTCACCCTGGATAAGAAAGATGCAATTCTCTTTCTCTGATCTCATTCACCTTTGACGCGAGACACTAACCTGACTTATTACCGAGTATATATTACCGGACTTCGATTCAGATGTAGACTTTAAGGTTTGATTCAAGCTTCGATTTCAAATGCGGATGACTAACTTTAATTATCTGTTATTTTTAAAATTTAAGGTTTCATGGCCATCATTTTCTTCCAGATCTACCTCTAAACCCATTTCTTTGTCTTCCGCCAACAAGCAACTCTACCACCACGAATGGTAAGTCTTCTCCACGAAGCCCTGTTATTTTCAATTTGATTGTTCTGATAATTCAAATTTGATGTTATTTTAAATTTGGATCATAAAATCCTATTTGTTTAGTTTTTGTCTGTCCACCGAGTTATCCATTAGGAACCGCTGTCGATAGCTTAGCATTTTCGGATTAACCTTCACTGTTGACTGCTCTCACATCGTAAGTATTTTATATTCTCCTTATAACCACCATGTGTGCTTCCCATTGCGGTTATTTTAGATTGGTCTTCAAATTCATTTGATAGGTTTGCTATACTACGTTTCAAATTGTCTAATTGATCAAAAATGGGTTGTTTATTGTATATATTATTGGTTGTGAACATTATTTACTGTGCAACTTGTTCTGGGTGCAATTTTTACTTCACATTTTATGATAATGAATGGTAAGGTTAAATTTAATTTTCAGAATGGAAGGACCATTTTCCTCTTTTTAGGAAATTTGATATTTATAAAATCAGGTATAGTGAGTATATATGATTATTCATTTTATTTATTATTTGAAATGTGAAATTAATAACAAAGTCCATCTTATGATATTCGATACAATTTTAATAAGCATTTAATGTTTTATTTATGCAATTCAAGTGTTGATTTCATGCGGTAATTTTTTGTTTTTTGCTATTTTATCCAAGTTTGGTTTTCGAAGCTTTTTTGAAACATTGTTGACATTCTGTCAAATAATTTGCGCCTACTGCAAACTTTCCTCTATTATATATTCATGCTAAGCACTTTGTTGTACTACGTTGCTTTGTCACATTATTTTCAAAGCTGCAGATACTCTATTTTCTTTAGCATTGCAATAATCCACTACATAGATAATCAATATAATATATCCAGTAGAAAAATATGGTATATTAACAACATATGGGTATTGCATTTTGAAGGTAAATAGGCATAAAGTTTAATGTCGAAAAGAACTGGGGATGTTGTAAGGGATATATTATTAAAAAAATTGGATGTGAAAATGTTGATGTTGGTGATTCGGGTTTACATGGAGATGTTAAGGGAAGAATGAGAAGAACCAGCTCATTTGGAGGTATTGACTTTAGGTGCATTGTTTATTTGTTCCAGTAGCATATACTATTATAAGTTTTATTTGTGATTCTTTTATCATATTTCATAAATATTACGTAAATTTTGATATTTACAGCCCCATACAATATTTCCACTAAATGGTTTTCGGTCCTCTTACAAATGTAATATTTGTATTTACAGTAAATATATTACAATAAAACAGGACTTGCAATTCACGAGCATTGGAAACTAGGCATCATAAGTATTAAAAAGGGTTAAACCGGTTGAATCCTTTAGTTGTTAAATCATTTCCAAAATCTAAGCTGTAGTTTATTTTATAAAGCTTATAATTGAATTGTCCTATCATATTATAAATTTTTGATGAAGTTCATAATTTCGTTGGCACCTTCTTGAACATGACTGGAATGCTTTTTTAGTATCTATTTGTCGATGGAACACTCTGTCCCAATTTTTTCCCTTGTGAATGCACAATATGGCTACAATCATTAATTTACTTTGTTACTACAAAAAAATAATTTTGTTGTTCATTAAATTCAACCTTTAATTGTCGATCAATTCAGATTATAGCTTTTGTGAAACTCCATTAGTCTAAAGTCTTATTGAATTTTTATATAATACACTATGCTATTTATGATCTCATGTTTACATATATTTATACTTATTGCTTGGTAAAACACGTGTTTAATCTTGCTTTCTCTCAAAATTGGCAACTCCATCACTTCTCTAAAATAATAGATTCTCACTGTATAAAAATAATTGGCTTAAAGGATATCATCATTAACCTTTCAAACCATACGATTTGTTGATTTATCTTTAGCAATGATTGAGTTGTGTATGATGAACATGCTACGTCATGCGTTTGTTGTAGTAGAGTCAGGTAAAAAGCATATATTTTAAGTTATTGTTTGCTCAGCCTCTAATTCTACGCTTGGCTATATGGATCTTTTAGCAGTTAAATGATATGTATTACATTGACAAATATTACTTCATTATTTTGTATGCTTACAAAGCAGAGCTAGCGGAGCAAGAAAAAAGCCAAGTAGCAGCAACGACATTCAATGAGAAGATCACTCGGACAAAACCAAAGTTGATGGAGAAGTCCCAAAATTACAGAGGTTAACAATGAAAAAGGTTTGATTTCATCCTAATCTAAATGCATGATTGTTATTTTGTGCGAATAAAGAAAAGGTACTTTTTTCGGTATTTCCTAACGGTTTGGTTCTGAAGAAGAAATGATGGATCCCCCATATTATCAAAAAACCAATTGGCAATGTGAAGGGGGAACTCCTCGTATATTAAGGAAGATTAGGTAGACAAATTCCCGATGCAGGAAAATTCCAACACGCCGCCGCACGTGTGGCGTATCTTTAGCCTAACACGTGGATCTTTTTGGGTGACGTGGGGCAGATCGTGAAGAAGAGTTTTTGGATCAGTGCTCTGATACCATGAAGAAGAAATGATGGATCCCCCATATTATCACAAAACCAATTGACAATGTGAAGGGGGAACTCCTCGTATATTAAGGAAGATTAGGTAGACAAATTCCCGATGCGGGACAATTCCAACAGGTTCCAAGAATAATATAAGACTCGATAATACAATACACTGCGAACTTTTTTGGTATCATATTCTTAAGAATTTTCTAATTGAAAAAAAGCATCTTTGCATGTTCATTGCTTGTTTACATGTAAATTGAACTATGCACAGCTAAAATTAGCTACAGCTAAAGTCATCAAGTTTTTTCGTTGCTAATATCATATTAAGCATTCCTTTAAGTTTAAATAAAATCTTCTTTATGCACATTAACATTATTTTACCATTGGATTAGTTAATTATTTTGCTTCATCGGTTAATTTGTTAGATATTAACTTAAATGTGGTAGTGAACAGATTAGACAAATAGTGCTACAGTCCCAATTCCAGAAATTCTTGAATCTTGACTATCCATTACAGTCTATAATTTAAATGCTAGTTTGTTGTATAATAGGCTTTTTATTCAATCCAGTGCTTGAATTATTTGAATAATTATGTTGAAATTACTCGGTATAGTTTGTTTAGTGAGTGACTATCTTTTGCAAAATGAGCAAGTTGGTTTCTCCCTACTATTATTATATTAGAAATTTGAATAAACAATATTCTTGAGGCGTTCAAGTTAAACTTAACTACACATAAGAAAAATATATTAAACATACCAATCAAGTCAAACTTTTGAGTGATTTCATCAATGAAAATCTCTCCTCTATTCAGGTGATTATAGCATTGTTGGTCCATTTAGCAGTTTGCACATATTGATTCTAAATTCCCTAATATGTCAGGTGTACTTAGACCACAATTTAACAATTTATTAACTATT
This sequence comes from Allium sativum, assembly GCA_030737875.1. NCBI lineage: Eukaryota > Viridiplantae > Streptophyta > Magnoliopsida > Asparagales > Amaryllidaceae > Allium > Allium sativum. The sequence goes on from CM060922.1 coordinate 301,492,287, forward strand.
CTGAGTTTTTAATTATTTTTAGTTTTTAACTGATTAATCGTAAGAATGGATTTTTTATTTCTTTGTTGCCGATAAAAGGAGATTTAGTAGTTTTCGAGGCGTCGGTTCCATTGACATGAACGTATTAAGGTACTTGTTATATTTCCTTATATACTGTTATAGCTTAATCAGCCCGTTAAAATGAGGTATGCTACTGATATTTCGTTTAAATTTTGTGTGACTTTGAAAGTGATTAATATTTATGGATTTTAATTTGATTTGTTTACAACGTGCATATCATATGTTCGTTGTTTGATAAAAAGAATAAAATTCACTCTTTGATTATGTATTTAAAGTTAGAATCTTTTAAACTGTTGATATAATTACCTGTATTTGTTTAGAAAGATAAAATTACAAAAGTAATTATTAACATAACATTTCCAGTTGTAGCAGTATTTTTTTTGTTAGGTATGTTTCTTGTGCAAGAGGATCTTTGGGTGAGTGGGTTTTTTCTCTTGCATAACAAAATGAAATAAAAGAGTTCAAATGTTATCCAGATCATTTTATAATTTATTCGTTTTCTTTAATGAATTTTCTCTGGCTTTCCTTGCATTGTTGATGATTCTTATTTTAATACTATTTCTAATAGTTCTTCATTTTTACGACAAAAATTTGGATGTAAATTCTGAAATATATTTTTATTACCAGAGTCTGGTAAAGCCTTTTTAAATACGCTACATGTGAATTTTTTTGGACATTCGAAGTAATAGATTTTTTTCTAAAAAAATATTATAAGATTTTTGTTTTTTCTTATCTATGAAATAATTTTTTTTACAGGAAAACTAGATTTGGTAGTTTTCGTATAAGTTTGTTATTATTCTTAAATGAAAATATAAATTTTAATATTTCCCCTAAGAAAATGCTTTAGAATTCAAGCAAAAAGGATTTTTACATTATGTTCTTTCTTATTCTTACCATTTTTGTCTATATTTTACCTGCAATCTGGAGAAATTAGGGCATTTTTCCCCTCCAACCTTTGTATTGCTTTTTTTAAAGTCAACTGTAAAAATTCTATATATGTACGTAATTATTTTTCTTTTTGGTGCTACTATGCTATTATTTTAAGCATTTCACAATCTTTAACTAAAAATTTGAATCATCCTTAATTTCTGTTTTTTGAGTAGTTATTTTCATTCTTAAGTTTTCTTTGGTCATTGTATAATATTTTAAAACTAATTGATTTTTCGCCCTGGCTTAACGTTTTGAGCGGTTTCTACAATAGTCATTTGGTCATCTATTTATTTTCAGACTTATGGTATATCTGACATAAGTAGACTAATGACGTTTACTCGTGGTTGAATATGGGAAAAAAATCATTGATTTTATGATTTTTTTTTTGATGCAATTAATACTAATATTTAGTGCACCAAGTTATGTTATGCTCCAGTTTTATTTTTATATATGATATACAATGTAGAAAGTTCTGTTCTCCACTTTATTCATCTTTAAAGTTCTGCTATGATATTATTTGATCCACAAAGATTATAAATTTACTATCATGGAAAATTACATGCTTTTATAAAGTGAGAGAAACAAACTTTTCTTAAAAAACTATCGCTGAAAATTGTATATATTGTCATGAAATAATATGTGTTGACATTGTGTTGCTAGTACTAGAAATTTGTTTGCTATATGACAAGATGATGATGCAAGTGAAACAGTGGTATCAGTCAGTACTATTTTATCAATAGTATAATTTTTTGTTACTATCACCTTACAATTTCTCAATATAATATGGCAAGACATCAATTCAACGCGGAGGCAATGTATTAGAATTCATTCATATGACAAGTCACATGAACTTTATCAAAAAAAATTCACCTAATACTCGTTCATCGATGTTGAATATATGGGAGGGCATATTAATATGTAAACCATCTTACATACAATCATCTACCCAACCACATACAGAAGTAGTTTTGTAGTTATAAATATAGCCAGTTAGACCATGCAGGATAAAACAAAAATATAATTGATATAGATGTTATGCCAAAAGTATATGGGACAATTTTATGTTTTTGCATGCAGGGAAAATAAACAGTGATTTTTCAATAGAGGAGACATTTTACAGCTTCAGAATAACTAATCTTTTTTGATGTGGGGAGGACGCTTACCTCCGTGTTCTTTCCCATCTACAATTTACATTAGTTTGCAAAAAATCTTCTAGAAGCTGGATACTTCAATCCACCATGGTTGAAATTTTAATAAATTTGTTAATTTTCTTGAGTTTTCCACATAAGTTTTTTTTTTACGTATGTTTGTTTAGTGCAAATGACTATAGAAATTGTTTTCTCTGGAATTATACCTGATTCTTTGCTGTTAAAATGATAGTTTGATATAAATTTTTCCCCAGCATAATTGCATACATGTTTAATTTATAAATTTTAAAAAATATTTCACAACTTCAACTTTATATGTTTGAACTTTTTAAGTAAACAATTATCCTAGGACGGATAATATATTCTACACTTTTTCCATGTGCTTCATCTCATGTAAAAATCAAATTACTAAAAATCATAGACATAATAATTTGATGTTACAGTTGTGTGCAGGTTTGAAATTAAGTTTCCTATATAAATGGCATGGTAAATTTCAATTTACTAAATTTCTTTTGGTAATGCTAATTCTTTTTCCTCTATTGTTTATATTACTTTTAGAAACTAAGTATTTCTGATGCAACTCCAAACTAAGTGACTAGATAACATTCTTTCCAGATGCGGATATGTTACTACTTTAAGAATGTGAATTTTACTCAAGGCCTTCATTAATAAGAGAAGCACGATTTTGATTATATATGTGTAGGGTTGATTATATTGTTACCTTATTCGTCGACAACTACATATTTTGGTTTTCAAACAATCATGGGATTTTTATTGTAGGATACATACAATGCCAATAGGCTTCGAATAACTGCAACTATTTTGATGATATAAATGTTTCTTTATTTCTGTTTCTATTATGAACATTTCACTCCTAAGTTAATTTCTTTCTTTAATTATGTTCCTTTACACTTCTAAACGTATTCTATTTTCAATGCATTCATTAAACAAAGTGAGTTTTTGACTTTGTTTAACATATATGAGATATTTAACTGTAATCTTTGAAAAAAATCAATTTAAACTTTTTCGATAGCAGTAAGTTCCCAAAAATTATGACATAACGTATCCCAAAAATTTGTTACTTTATGAAAAAACTAATTTTTTTGATCAAGGTCCAGCCAAAAACATTTAGCTTCGCCATTTTTACAACTCTGTCAGTTTTGTCTTTGTTTTGAATGTTTTGGAATGCTTCTGTTAGCATGTAACGAGATTAAGTTAGAAAACTATAATTCTAAAATACTTGCCTTATAATTTGGTGCAAATTTGTAAAATATTTATTGCTGAGGTTTTTCATGGATATGGCACCCAATGCATTAAAGTTAGTGAATAAATTAAAATGTCATCTGCCAGTATTTTCCTTATTTAGTTTTAAGAGTGTTCATCTTAGGCTGAGAGTATTGTTTTATTTAAATGATATATTGTTAAAGCTTTTCTATTTTTCTTGGGTTGGGAATGGGCATATTTGTGACTTCATTCAATATTTTATAGATCATCAACATATGTACCCTATGAATTTGATTTTAGGGTTTATGCCTTGTTATTGTTTATTAGGTTAAAAAGCAATGTGCAATGTGCAAGTTATTTGGCACGGTACAGTAAGGATGTTCGATTGAAGGTAGTCGTGCTAGTACACGGTATTGCATGGATGTTCATTTAAAGGTAGTCGTGCATCTACACGGGGACTAATCTAGGTTTCTTACATTACAAATTACAGTTTTATGTCCCTTTGCATCATTCACTCACCAAACTTAACACTGCGCAAGCAACTCTCTACACCAACATCTTACCAAACTACACTTAAAAGCATATTCATTGCCTCCTTCAAGACCCATCAATTCAAATGAAAGAATTACCTTCAACTTCAACGCCTACTGCCATTGATAATTCATTACCTTAATCCAGGGTCGGCCTTAAAGTATTGGTGGCCCAAGGCAAAAACAATTGAGGCCCTACCTTAGTTCAAAAATTAAAAAAAACCATGGTCAAAGCTTAACCGGCTGTGTAGTCTCGCGCTACACATCTGTTCTACTAAAAAAACCATGTTCAAAGCAAAGTAACATTGTTAAACATAAGTAAAACATGTTCAAAGCATAGTAACATTGTTAATCATAAGTAAAAACATGTTCAAACGCATAAGAATAATTGCATAAGTTGTGATTACATAGATACAAAGTGATATGATTATGATTACATAGATAAGATACAAAATACTTTCACATTATAGTTGACCTCCTAACATTTTGAGTGGTAAAATTACTAAGCAAAACACTTAAATCAAGTGATTCTAAAATCTTTGTCTCAATAGAAATGGTGGCCAGTTCATTCAATCTTTCTTGTGGTATGGTTGTCTGTAGAAAAGATTTGATTAGTTTAAATTTCGAAAAGCTTCTTTAAGTCGAGGCAACTATCACTGGAATAGTTAATAATATTCTATAAGCAACTCCTTGATATGATTTATAACATCAATGGCCCTTTTAGCATATGTCGGTAACATCTCTTTAAGGATTTGCAACTCCACAGATAACTCTACTCCATTATTATCGGAAATTGTCTCATGTTTCAAATAATTCTCAAGATTAACACATGAAGATTTCAAGCTATCATAAGAAGCATGCTTCAATCTCTCTACATCATATAGAAATCCAAATATTTCATCATGCTTTTTAATTTGTTCTAATCTACTCTCAAGAGATGGCAATCCTTGATCCACAATGTACAAAAGTAATTGTCTCTATAACTTTCTTCTGATGATTGCATTGTTTCTTCACTATTGTTTCATCAAATTGTCTCTTTCTACATTTTATGTGCTTTTCATTGAATAAAGGTTCGATTTCCATTTCGTTCGCAATTTTTTTGGCTTCAACCAAAGATGTTTCAAACCCATTTTCTCTAAATTGTTTGAAAAAACAAAATAGACCCTTTAGATGATCTATAGCAACATCAATATGCATATCTTCTACGTGTAACTCTTTGCTTACTCTATTGATGTTATTCAATAAAGTGTACCATATAACCATACCAAGTGTAGATTCTCTGGAAATGCAGTATTGCTTTTCCTTTTCTATGGTATCACTCAAAATCAAATGAATCATTTACCAAATCATAAAATAATAAGACCTAATTAACAAACATGAAACATCAATTAACTATTTAACTCAATCAAATCAGCTTTTACTAATTTCGAACTGATTATATAAGCCTTTTATAGACTAAACCTAATTTAATTAACCTATCAATCAATTTGTTCGAATTAGTTAGAAGGTTAATAAATCATACCTGGTAAATGGTAATACAGTGATTTGGGGAAGAAGAGAAGAATTCGATTGGCTGGAGGAGGGATTCGTGAATCGCTATTTGAAGCAGGGGCTCGATATTATTTTGCATTAAAGGCTTGAAGCAGTAAAATAGTTTCTGGAGCGGAAGTGAGAAATCATTCTTCTCCGAAGCGGAAGTGAGAAATCGTTTTCTTTTATGTGGCAGTGGGTTGGTTCGTTCTTTCATGAGCTACAGTGTTTTTTTTCCTGAAATTGAGGCCCCAATAATTTCGATGCCCTAGGCGGTGGCCTGGTGTGCCTAGGTACAAGTCTGGCCTGCCTCATCAAGCATCACTCAGATCACAACAATCACAAAATGACACCCGAATAGCTTTAGCAAAAGCCACACAAACACAAAGCAACCATAAAGTAATTCTCGCATTCTAATTCCCAATCGTGGAAACCTACCCTCAGCCCTACAACTTCATAACTTGCATAATCTGAAACCATAATCATCTCTACCACTGAAACACCCCACCTCCATTAAGGTCACTCACAAAGGGAATGCCTTAAGTTTGGTGGAGGACTATTGGTACAAGACACAGAAAATTTTACAAGACAGATAAGTATAAGCAGCGGAATTCAAATCATTTATTGAATACGTGGTTCAATACAAAAGCATTACATCAATTTGACTCAAAATAACTTACAAAAGATTACACCATAATTTCTGTCTTGATTTTTAAATAAAGAAGCATAAAACATAGATAAAACTTCATAAATCCCCAAGTGTCGTATCCAAAAGCCATAGCCAATGAAAGAGAGTCCCAATCATACATCTACTTTCTTGAAGCTTGCAAAGAGTCTGATTAAGTTGGAGTATTCCCTCCCTGTGGACCGTGGGGGAACGGAAGAAAATAAGACGAAAGAAAAGGGGCAGACAATAAGTCTAGTAAGTTCAATGATTACTGGTATTTAAATAATGAAAGGGATCATGACAGTGATAACATAACATAGGACAATACCCTGATATAAGATAAGAGGAACATGTGATCGCACCCATTACTTTAGTCTCTGCACCTTTTTAACCATTGGTTCAACCAGCCCCACGTGTTTATAACAAACGATCCCCTTAATGATCGGCTCTTACTCGCATGCATTCATATCCTGTGTCATTCGGCCCCGCTTGACTGTAGCTACCTGTGCTGGTCCCACCATGGCATGTATCGGACCCTCTGGTGGAAACCCGACACGATTCAAGATGCACAGTGTACATTACTGATGCCCAGTGCCTAATTTTTCCACTCCGGAGTACGTGCATGCCCATACTCCGTCAGAACCTACACTGGCCCACCAACCGCCGACGTTTTGACCGCTTATAATTCAGCCCAATAATCGTGCCCCACCCTGCCTAGTTTCAGGGTTCCATGATACATCTATGTGGGTTGCTACTGAAATGGGTCCCCGTTACTAGGGTTTTCTAATCAACATGTTTATTTGGTTAAGTGTCCAAGTTTTCCTAACACCGCCCATTCGTTTAGTTAACATGTTGAATCGGTTAAGTGTTTTCCTAATTTACTTAACCCTACCAATCCTGACTTAGCTTTAATTTATTAAAGCACCAACCACTCACATTAGACAGGTCTTGTTTTGGTCACTGGATGTGCCGGTCGGTTCTGGGCAGATTTACACCACAACTCAGTCTAACCTCGGGTTCTTTTTGGGCTTGATGCACTAACCACCTATATTAGACAGGTCTTGTTGTGGTCACTGGACATGTCGGTCGGTTCCTAGCAGATTTACACCATAACTCGGTCTAACCTCGGGTTAGGCATATTCGTCTTTTCTAAATTCATATTTTTCTATATATATGCCAAATTTCTTTATATGGATTGAATTTAATTTAATCACGCCATATTTATCCTTTCAAACATTGCTCATAATAAATGGTATATCAAATATACCATTTTATGAACAAACCTATACCATGAATTTTCATGTTTCCCATCGCTACCCCCGTGGAATGTACGCATGAATCACATAAAATGTTGGGCTAGTAAGTTAGCCCAACCCATAAACAAGAAAAGGGGTAATAAACAAGAGACATGAAATAAACATAAAATAACATACATTTCAACTTGTCATGTGTAACTTGGCATAGAGGCATCATTAACTTTAATTAAATGGGTAAAGGTGAACTTGTGACTAAGTTGGGTCTAATGGTCATGTAAACTTGACAAAGGTCTAGCATGGAAGTTTAACATATAATCACAGTTTCAACCCACAACTTAGCATATAATCTTATGTAAGTCAAAACATAAGAAAGCTATTATAATCATTCTTAATCACAATTTAGCATGATGTTAAAAACATAAGAGGACTACAATTCCACTTTTACAACATAATTAGATTCACCCTAACATGAATATACATGAGTGTTGATCTAACATATAAGCATGTGTTTTAGATCACAAACTTGCAAATAACCACCAAATTATAGCATGACATGTTTTACCATTTAGTTGGCAGAATAAATCCATTACCCAAATCATAATAGATTTTAATAACATACAATATGTTCATCACCACAAGCATATAGACATGATTAATATACAACATGTTCATCGCCACAAACATATAGACATGAAATATACAACATTTCATCTCCATAAGCATATTGACATAATTAATTACAACGATACTTTAAGATAAACGAGAATCCAATCACCCATCTACTCAACCATCAAACACTGACGTCCATTGTCCTTAAAAGATTTCTAATGCTTCATGATCATATGCATTGTGTGTGTATATGTCCTTATCTAATGCAAAATCAGGCGGTCCACTGATTCAATTGACCTCCTTAATGCAAATTATGTCAGTGCCATGAGTCCATTATGTATGCAATTTTTCTTACTTAAAATTTCCTACATGAGTGCACAATTATTCATACAAATGCAACGTCCATATGCTAACACATCAAGTTTCAATTCATATACAAATACATATATGCATATGCAATATGAAAGTGACTGAGTCGATCTAATACCTAATGTGTGCGTATATGCATCCACGAGCAACCACTTGCAACCATCAACCTTAACATGTTTAAGTTACATGTTTACATCCAAAAAGGTTTCTACCTAAGGATAAAGGATAGGAGATACACCGAAAAAGATAGATACGAGCATAAACTTAAGGAAAGAGAGATCAAAGATGTACCCTCAAAAAGAAAAGGGTAGGCTGCACGTATTCTGTCCTTAGTTTCCCAAGTCACGTCTTCCTCGGTGTCGCTCCATTGAACTTTGACAAGCTTAACTTCACGGTTGCGTAGATTTTTTACCTTTGTTCCCAAGACACGGGTTGGAACCCTCCTCACAGTTGTTTCTCGTTCAACTTCAACTTCTTCTAGCATACTTGGTTCTACCACTTCCGCAAACTCGTGTAAGCACTTTCGTAGGTGAGAGACATGAAAGACATTATGAACCCCGGCCAATCTTTCGGGCAGCTGTACCCTATAAGCCATCTTCCCAATCTTCTCGATGATAGGGAAACCCTACAAATCTTGGTGCTAACTTTCCTGCGGATCCAAAGCGAACGACGTTCCTCAAAGGAGATACTTTAAGGAACACCTTGTCTCCAACTTCGAACTTAATGTCAGTTCTTCTTTTGTCTGTCTATCTTGGGCAGTCTTCATTCTTCTTCGTATCAAGTCTACTTTCTCTGAAGTCTGCCTAATCATGTCTGGTCCAAGTATGAGCTTGTCTATGGACTCCCACCAGCAAGTTGGTGACCTGCAAGGTTTTCCATATAGTGCTTCGAAAGGCGCCATGCCTATGGTAGCTTGGTAGCTGTTGTTGTAAGCAAATTCCACCAAAGGTAGATGATCCTCCCATGTACCTCCGAAGTCAAGAATGATAGTCTCAAGAGGTCTTCTAATACTCTGTTGACCCTTTCCGTCTGGCCATCAGTTTGAGGGTTATAGGTCGTGCTTAAGCATAATTGTGTGCCTACAGCTTCTTGTAAACTCTTCCAAAACTCGCTCGTGAAGATAGGGTCTCGATCACTCACTATGCTAGAGGGCATCCCATGGAGTCGAACTATCTCTTTAAGATATATGGATGCTAGAGATGAGGCAGTCCTCCTACTCTTGACGGGTATAAAGTGGGCGCTTTTGTCAGCCTATCCACTATTACCCAAATGCTGGTATTGCCCCTTCTTGACCTAGGCAACCCATCTATAAAGTCCATCGAGATGCTTTCCCATTTCCACTGTGGGACTTCTAGAGGATGGAGCAGACCACCAGGCTTCTTCTGCTCCGCCTTGACCTGTTGGCATATTAAACACTTAGAAACAAATTCGGCTACGTCTTGCTTCATGCCATTCTAAAAGAAAAATCTTTTGATGTCTTTATACATTTTGTCTCCGCCTAGGTGTATGGTCAGTTTGGAATGGTGTGCCTCTTCTAGAACCACCTTTACCAAGCCCCTTGCTTGTGGGACACATAATCTTCCATCTCGTCTCAACCAGCCCTTAGCATCAATGGAGTATCTATTAAGGTGACTAGAAGTCTCACCCCTAATTAACTTGTCCACCACATCGGCTAGCTGAGTGTCTTCTCCTTGCGCGGCTCCGATTGAGTCTAATAGAGTTGGCTGCACTTCTAACGTTGCTAGCAAGCCAGGTACAAAGTCAGTGGAGGGTCTGAAGTTAAAGCTTGCTATGAACTCCAAGCTTTACCTTTCCACAAAGAGAGGGCTTAAGGTCAGTTTCTTTCTACTCAAGGAGTCTGCTACTGCATTGCCCTTGCCAGGAGTGTTGGAAATCTCAAAATCATACGAGGCAAGAAACTCCATCCATCTTTGTTGCCTCAAGTTGAGATCTTTCTGCGAGAATAATTATTTCAACGATGTATGGTCAGTATACAGTTCAAATTTCTCACCTAGGAGATAATGGCGTCAAGACTTAAGTGCAAAAACGATGGCTGCCAACTCTAGGTCGTGGGTTGGGTAGTTTTTCTCATGTAATTTCAACTGTCTTCCACCATATGCCACTACCTTCCCTTCTTGCATCAGAACAGCGCCTAGTCCTGTTCCGCAAGCATCTGTGTAAACTGTAAACATCTAGCTTCCATCAGACAATGTCAGAACTGGGGCTGTTGTTAGAGCCCTTTTCAAACATTGGAAAGTAATATCGCAATCCAAATCCCAATTGAAAGCTAGGTTCTTCTTTGTCAATCTTGTTAGTGGAGATGATATTTTTGCAAAATCTTTGATGAACTTTCTATAAAAGCTTGCTAGCCCGAGAAAGCTTCGGACTTCGGTTGCGTTTCGAGGAACCTTCCAATCTTGCACAGCAACCAATTTTGCGCGATGCATAGCTATCCCCTCTTTAGACACCATGTTTCCAAGGAACCTGACTTCTTCTCTCCAGAAATGGCATTTGGAGAATTTAGCTTTCAACTGATGTGCACGGAGAGTATCCATGACTTACTTTAGATGCTGAGCTTGCTCTTCCTCATTCTTTGAGAAGATCAAAATATCGTCTACGAAGACCACCACAAACTTATTGAGGAATTCTCGGAACACTCTGCTCATTAAATCAACGAAGTAAGCGGGTTCATTTGTCAAGCCGAAAGGCATGACAAGACACTCGAAGAAACCATCGGCAGTTCTGAATGCTGTCTTATCAATGTTGTCCTCAGCCACTCTTAGCTGGTGAAACCCGGTAGCTAAATCTAATTGGGAGAAAACCGATTCACCTACAAGCTGATCGAACAAATCATCTATTCTCAGGAGTGGGCACCTATTCCTTTTGGTCAGCTTGTTTAGCTCCTTATAATCAACACACAGGCGAAGCGAACCATCAGCTTTGGTTGCGAACACTACCGGAGCACCCCATTTAGAAATACTCCGTCTTATGAACCCATTTGCACTCTTTGATTTGCTTGTTGAGCTCCTTCCTCTCCCTTGGGGCCATGTGCCTAACGGGTAAAGCAACGGGATTTGCATTATCAATGAGGTATATGCGGAAGTCTATCTCCCACTTTAGAGGTAAGCCCTTCACCTCTTCAAACACATCTGAGTATTCACGGACTACTCTAACGGACTGCAAATTCTCAACAGACGCATCAAGTGATTCAAGATAACTAAGCATGATAGAGTTCATGGGATTACAAGATATTTCGAGAGTGTTACCAAGGCGAGTCATAAGTCTAACCACTCTCTTTTCACAATCAAGGACGACACCATTACTGGATAGCCAATCCATGCCTAGAATCAACCCATAGCCCGTGAAGCCCAAAACAAAGGCATTACATCTAAACTCAACGCTTAGAATAGATATTTTCAAATCCAAACAAATCATTGACAAGTAGGCTGAGCCCCCAATTGGATTTGAAACAACCAAGGGATCCTCTACTATACTGGTGTCTAGGTGCAGAGATTCCTCTAAAGCAGTAGATATAAAAGAGTGCGATGCGCCAGAATCAAATAGTGTACGAATAGGATGATCAAAAAGATAGACTAAACTTTCGACAGAAATATTTCTACCTCGTTCTTGCGGAGGTGCCGTAAGAGCGTGAACTTATCCTCCAGAAGAAGGTCCAACTCCCGGCCCTTGCTTCCTCGGGCAAGCCCTAGCCATGTGTCCTGACTCCCCACAGTGAAAACAGCCACCATCTTCCTTTTCTTCTTCTTGCAGTCTTTGATCAGATGTCCAGGAATGCCACAGAAATTACACTTTCTTTTTTCATGAGGTTTGTTGTTCTTCCCGCCTTTCCTTGAATAGCCTTCTTGTTCTGCGACCCTTCCCCTTTCTTATCCTGAGGCACTTCCGCTTTTGCCTCATTCTTGCTCTTGTCTTCCTCATGTAAGAGTGCCATGTCCACTAACCCATCGTAAGTAGCACCATAGGTATATGGGTCATAGCCAAGCTGTGAAGTGGCTCATTCAATCCCTTGACAAAACGGAGAGCCTTCTTATGAGGAGTATTCACTAAGCCCAGTCCAAATCGGGCCACCTGATTGAATTGATTGACGTACTCCTTGACCGTCATACTTCCTTGCTTAAGAGATAAGAACTTTTCCAGCTGTAAACTTCATTCAACTTGTGAGAGGATTTTCATCTCAAACCTTATCCTGAAATCCATCCACGTGTCAACTGGTCTTTCAGCATTAGTGAATTCCAACCAATAGGAAGCTTTGTCTTTGAGCAACCTTACAGCTAATTATATCTTTTGTCAATCGTCCACCTCGAAGATAACGAACAGATCCTCAGTTTATTTGAGCCAGTTCCTTGCTTCCACGACTGATTCAGTTCCCTTGAAATCCTCTCCACCCATGGCCCTAAAGTCCCTACAAATCTTTGAGAAAGCATTTGCACGAGGAGGAGGAGGAGCTGCTACAGCTAGAGGAGGAGGAATATCTGCTGGGCTCGCGTCATTGGCCCTAGCCTCTAAGTACCTCCTGAACAAGCCGGGTATCAGTACACCCTCTGGAAGGTTAAGATTCCCCGACATGCTGAAATGAAAAAGAAAAGATTCAAAATGAAGGATCGAAAGATAGTGCATATGGCTTTGGGGATTATGCCTTTTTAAATTTAAAACAACACACTTTCTGGTAAAATGCTTCTTTATATTTCTCTTGAAAATAGTTTTTCAAAGATTCTTATCTGATCTGGTAAACCTTTGCTCAGATACCAAGTGAAACACCACACCTCCGTTAAGGTCACTCACAAAGGGAATGCCTTAAGTTTGGTGGAGGGTTATAGGTACAAGACACCGAAAATTTTACAAGACAGATAAGTATAAGCAGTGGAATTCATATCATTTATTGAATACATGGTTCAATACAAAGGCATTACATCAAATTAACTCAAAATAACTTCGAAAACATTACACCATAATTTCTGTCTTGATTTTTAAATAAAGAAGCATAAAACATAGATAAAACTGCATAAATCCCCAAGTGTCGTATCCAAAAGCCATAGCTAATGAAAGAGAGTCCCAATCATACATCTACTTTCTTGAAGCTTGCAAAGAGTCTGATTAAGCTGGAGTATTCCCTCCCTGTGGACCTGGGGGGAAACGGAAGAAAAAAAGACGAAAGAAAACGGGTCAGACAATAAGTCTGGTAAATTCAGTGATTACTAGTATTTAAACAAGGAAAGGGATCAAGACAGTGATAACAGAAAAAAAGACAATACCCTGATATAAGATAAGAGGAACATGTGATCACACCCATTACTATAGTCTCTGCACCTATTTAACCATTGGTTCAACCAGCCCCACGTGTTCATAACAAACGATCCCCTTAATGATCGGCTCCTACTCACAGGCATTCATATCCTGTGTCATTCGGCCCCGCTTGACTGTAGCTACCTGTGCTGGTCCCACCATGGGTATATCAGTCCCTCCGCAGGCAACCCGACACGATTCAAGATGCACAGCGTACACTACTGAAGCCCAGTGCCTGATTTTTCCACTCCGGAGTACGTGCACACCCATACTCCATCGGAACCTACACTAGCCCACCAACCGCCGACGTTTTGACTGCTTATAATTCAGCCCAGTAATCGTGCCCCACCCTGCCTAGTTTCAGGGTTCCATGATACATCTATGTGGGTTACTGCTGAAATGGGTCCCCGTTACTAGGGTTTTCTAATCAACATGTTTATTTGGTTAAGTGTCCAAGTTTTCCTAACCCCGCCCATTCGTTTAGTTAACATGTTGAATCGATTAAATGTTTTCCTAATTTACTTAACCCTACCAATCCTGACTTAGCTTTAATTTATTAAAGCACCAACCACTCACATTAGATAGGTCTTGTTGTGGTCACTGGATGTGCCGGTCGGTTCCGGGTAGATTTACACCAAAACTCAGTTTAACCTCGGGTTCTTTTTGGGCTTGATGCACTAACCACCCACATTAGACAGGTCTTGTTGTGGTCACTAGATATGCCGGTCGGTTCTGGGCAGATTTACACCACAACTCAGTCTAATCTCGGGTTAGGCATATTCGTCTTTTCTAAATTCATATTTTTCTATATATATGCCAAATTTCTTTATATGGATTGAATTTAATTTAATCATGCCATAATTATCCTTTCAAACATTACTCACAATAAATGATATATCAAATATACCATTTTATGAACAAACCTATGCCATGAATTTTCATGTTTCCCATCACTACCCCCGTGGAACGTACGCATGAATCACATAAAATGTTGGGCTAGTAAGTTAGCCCAACCCATAAACAAGAAAAGGGGTAATAAACAAGAGACATGAAATAAACATAAAATAACATACATTTCAACTTGTCATGTGTAACTTGGCATAGAGGTATCATTAACTTTAATTAAATGGGTAAAGGTGAACTTGTGACTAAGTTGGGTCTAATGGTCATGTAAACTTGACAAAGGTCTAGCATGGAAGTTTAACATATAATCACAGTTTCAACCTACAACTTAGCATATAATCTAATGTATGTCAAAACATAAGAAAGCTATTATAATCATTCTTAATCACAATTTAGCATGATGTTAAAACATAATAGGACTACAATTCCACTTTTACAACATAATTAGATTCACCCTAACATGAATATACATGAGTGTTGATCTAACATATAAGCATGTGTTTTAGATCACAAACTTGCAAATAACCACCAAATTATAGCATGACATGTTTTACCATTTAATTGGCAGAATAAATCCATTACCCAAATCATAATAGATTTTAATAACATACAATATGTTCATCACCACAAGCATATAGACATGATTAATATACAACATGTTCATCGCCACAAACATATAGACATGAAATATACAACATGTTCATCACCATAAGCATATAGACATGATTAATTACAACGATACTTTAAGATAAACGAGAATCAAATCTTGTACATAAGAATCAATTCTATATCCCAATTAAAACATGTCATGATTCAATCCAAGGAATGTTTAAATCTATGTAATAACCAATTTACAAACTAAAAGGAATTCTTGTGTTCTGAATTCTGAAATTGGAGATGCGCGCCTTTGATGAAGATCGTTGAATTAGACTAGTTTAATTTGATTTTAGATCTAAGCTTTTAACTCGTCTTTGAATTGAAAATGGTGACGGCTACTCCAAGTTCTCTACTGACGGCATTTCAGTTCTAAGATTTTTTTTTTTTAGGTTGAGCATTGAGTTGTTTATATAGAATTTCAGTTTAATTATAACCGTTAGATGAATCTAGGGTTAATCACAGCCACTCAGACCAGATCAGGACCATCTAGAAACCCTAGTGGTTCAGCAGCAAGTCATCGGTCGTTCAAAATTCAGATCTGGCCGGGGGCCAGGTCGACCTCTAGGGGGAGGTCGACACTAGGGTCGACCCCCTAGTCGACCTGCCTGGGCGGGAATTTTCCCGCCCAACCCGCTTCTGACTTCTAATTTGAATTTTAACTTGTTTTTCGAGCTGTTTGAATTTATTTGTATTTCTGAAACTTCTGGAGGCCATAACTTCTTCATACAAAGTCCAATTTACACAAACTCGGACTCTATCTCAACCAGAATTCCGAGACGGACACAATGGCGTAACCCATTTCCCTTAATTCTCACATTTTAAATTAAGTATTGTTTAATTCGTTACTATAACATTAAAAGAAAGTATGGGGTATTACAGCCACCCAAATTGAAACCAAGCAAACATCTTCAACCTACCGCCGACAACTATTGGGCCTTCTAACACGAACCACGACCGACAGCCGTGACCTCCATGTTTTTAATTTTACGATTATTTTAAGCTACTAATTTCAAAGTTTATTCAAATTGTTAGGTTTAATAGATTATTTAGGTATTTTGGTTGGAGCTTGGGTTGTTACTTGTGGAGTTTTTATGTTGAGTCGGATATATAACTTTCTAATTTTATGTTAAGTTTTTTTTTTGTTTCGTTCTTAAAAAACAAAGCAAAAGAACATAATTTCCTACTGTCTTATTTGGCTACGAAAGATTGCTTTTGGAAAAAATGGTTTATCTTAAAAAATGTCTTCAAGTCATTTATGGATTGGAGAAAATCAAAAGGAAGAAATTGCTTGCTTAGCGCTTAACATAAAAAATAATCACCACTTCAAAATAAATAAGCTTGCATGCATGATTGTTATTTTTTCAACCATTGTTTTTATTTTTCCTTGTGTTGTTGGTTACATGCGTTATCTTGTTTTTGTTTTCTAAAGGCAACACCAAAATTCACGTAAGGCAGGAAGTTCATTACTCTTCCATAACCTAAAGAATTGCATTTTATTTTATAAAGTTGGCTAATCAATAAAGTTTAGATGTTGGACCTAAGGGTGTCGCAGACTCATTTAGAGAAATTTTTTTTTTAGTAACATGACTTGCTTTAGAAAAATTCTCTCTTAGTATTTAAGAAAACGATAGAGCATCGATTATTTATAATTTTCACGGTGATTCGTCTATATTATAGTGATTATTTTTTCAAAGGTAATTAAACTTTCAGTTGCATCGCTAAAACAACCCGAACTTCCCCGGTCTCCGAAGAGAAGAGAAAGAATGGATTGTTTGAGAACACGACAAATCAGAACACAAACAGAAGAACATTTCATTGCCATTACAACAATTTACATCAGAGTATAAGAATATATAGAGTATGAAACAAATAATATACATTTGAAAAATGACAGAGATTTACATATTACAATGCAGCGGAAAATAATACAAAAACACAACTGAAAGAGATTAACGGATATACAGCTTTCCGAATATCATTCCAGCTGTAAATCGGGATCCTGTGAATATAAATCTACAAAGCCAAAACTGCTAGTTGCCCGTGTGGAAAATAAGGGCACCCAGAGTTTAGGTTAAAACAATAAACTCCAGGTCAGTCATGTGACTTGTGTAGGAACTAAAACAGTTATCTAAAATTTACTTTAGGAATAAGGTAAATCAAAGGACTACGTCATACAACACGGAGCGGGTTCTCTCAAGAATGCTAGTGCATAGAATAAACAGCGCAATGCTTTTTGGAAAAATGAAGCTATTACAAGACCTAGGTCCCATCACACAATGCAACGCAAGCCAGAGGATAAGGTTTTCCCTTATAATAGCCAAACATTCTTCGTACGTTTAAAACAAATCATTTGATACTATTATAAGTGCGTAGTGTATAAAACAACTTCAAATATAAATATATCAATCATAGGCAACATGGGTACCATCTATCATGTCGCCAATACTAGGCTCTACAATCAAAACTGAAAGGTCACGTATTGGAAATTGGATTTCTGTCATGAGTCTAGGGAAGGGATGTACTCTTAACCGCTTCGAGACACTCTAGCAAATGCCTTAGGACTACACACTCTGGGCAACCCCTGGATCCTCCAAGGACGGTCCTCTCTTACGTTTTAGGATTGGAAATTCGTGAACACACGTTTCCCCGCCCTATAAAGCTTAATTGAGCCAAATGACTCAATATCCATCAGCTCCGTAGTAACTGATATATCCAAGGAGCCTCGCATTCCAACAACCACATAGGTAAAAATATAAAAATGTCCGGGCTTGCAAAACCCTGATACCACCCATAGCTAAAAAGAAACGTCATGTCCTCCTGGGGTCCCTTATCTCGTTTTTGACTCATACTGAGGTATGAGGCTCGCGAATTAACGCTTTACACAAAGCTATGCTATATTAAAGCTGTGCTTTGATCATCAACCACAAGACTCTGCTTATCAATAGAAATCTTGATCCTTCGCATCTCAGCATGCCACACAGGTAATTCATGCCATGCGACTGATGTCTATCGATATATAACCTCTGAGCTCGTATGTCTCAGAGAAGGGCGTTAAGCAAGAGAATAAATTCTCCACCATCAAACAAATATATATTTAATAGAGATCAATCAACACAGAATAAAATCCAATGTCAGACACATATCCATATCCTAGTTCGTTCTGGGTCTGAACAAAACCGGAGGCACCTTATTCCTCGTCTCATATCCAATACAGGAGAGAGATCCTCGCATATCCGATCGATCTCCAAGTACGTCTGGATGATCACTACTTATTACTTTGTCTTGGGTGTACCACCTAATCAAGACATCAGTAATCATCCAAACTATGTGAAGACTTCCGGTCTTCAACCACCGTCTTCATCGTCGAATCAGTTATTCAAAATGGGTATAAATCCGGCCTTTTCGAATAACTCGCGTATATAATAAACAAGGGCTATAAAAACACAACATTTGCCTCATTCCAATCCTGAATATTTTTTTATTTAAATATTCATATCCTTTGGGATAGGTTCCCGTTAATTTTATCAAAGATAAATTCTTTAAAAGTTATTCTTTAATCTTCCTTTGGATATCATTCAAACCATATTAAGGTTTTCCAAACTAGTCGGTATAAACGCACGTTACTGAAGTAATCATTTATTTAATTTTCCAATACCAACCTATTCATCCCATGAAGCAAAACTGGTATTACTCCATAACTAACACCCTGGTGTTATCGGTAAAATTAATTACCATATCACGTTCAAATATAACTAAGGATTTAACTATCGCTTGGAGCAAAAATGGTGATACTCCATTCTCGATCTTTTCCCAAATTTGGTAATTTAAATTATCAATTCCCATTTCAATCTATTTAAAGATTCGTTAAAACTCAACTTAGTTTTAATCTTATCAAAAATCAATATTAATGATTTTTTAACTTTAGAAACACAAATATGTCGCATCGACAATCTACACCGTACTATTGATTTCTGCCGATATATAACCTCTAAGCTCGTACGTCTTAAAGATGGGTGTTAAGCAAGAAAATAAATTATCCGCCACCAAACATATATATATATATTTAGCAGAGATCAACCATACAGTGCGAAATACAATGTTAGACATGTAATCCTCTTTTTAACTGGGTTAAAGAACCAATGTCATTTAAAATACAGTTCACAATAAACCCAAATCCTCTTCCATAAAAATGGAATCTTCACGGAAAACAAATCAATGTATAATCGATATTAATTTCCATATCCGACTAATAATATAAATGGAATGACGACAAAGCTTTTTAAATTCCATGTATGTTAATAGTCTTCCTCCATAGAAGCTCATTTTGATTACTATCAAATCGAATTCCAATCAATTCCAATTTACTATATTAAATTGGAAAACTTTACTTTGGAATATTCCCGTTAAATCTTAATAAAAAGAATTATAAATTCCAAATCACATTTCACTGTAAATCGGGTTAAACAACGAATGTCGTTAAAAACACAGTTCACAAAAAACCCAATTCACATTCGATTTTCAATTCCAATTAAATGTTAATTAATTGATAATTCTTCTTTAAATCTTAATTAAAAGACTTATTCTTTTCATATTGGGTTTAAGAACATTGTTAATAAAGACACCATTCACGACAAACACAAAATCCAGTTCTATTCAATTCCAATTAAATATTAATTAATTGGTAAGCTCTTCTAAATCTTACTTAAAAGATTTAATCTTTCCTCAGTTGGGTTAAAGAACATTGTCATTTAAAACAAAGTTCACGACAAACCCAAAATCCAGTTCAGTATTAAATACAAAGCTCTGAATAGAAATTATATCGGCTTATATTCAATATCAAATTCTGAAATCAAAAAATATCGTATTGGGAATAACGATATATATATCTTCCAAATTCCTCCATAATATCCGTACAATCATGAAATCCAAAATCGAAATATTCCGAAAATAATTTCGATTAAAATCCATTCCAATTCATATATTGGAAATTCTGGTTATTTTTAAAACCATTTCAAATCCAATTTATTTATTTTAAAAATATTGGATTATAATTCTAGTTCATAACTAGTTCATTCTGATAAAAATATATTTTTATCTTTATAAACGTGGAATTTTTCATTCGAATTCTTTTCTAATCAATTATTATGATTTTACACAAATTATTAATATTTTTAATAATTTTATCAAGGTCCGTACAGTCGATTTCATAAAAGGCATCGAACTTCACTTACAACGACCTTTTCCAATTTTGATTTGGACATAATTCCAAATCCAACAATTGGATTTCAAATTTCTTGTATTCGTTGGAAAGCTCTTTTCGATACAAAACCAACGGTTCTGGTTTTAGGAGAGTGACGGTCGGATCTCCCATAATGTCAATTCGAAGTCAATGGTCAAAATTCGCGAACTACCGTGGCGCGGCGTGTTCTATTTAGGCCATTATATATATATAATATATATTATATATTTCATCGATTTCCATTTAAAACTATTTTATAAATCGTTTTAAATCCGTTTTCAACTTCATATTCAATTTTAAATCAAAATTGAATATTCCGTATCATTAATATGTAAATAATAATATTTTCACGGTGCAACACTATTTACAATAACAAGATAACATAGAAGCAGCGGAAACAACTAATAAAGGTGAATCCAAAACCAAAATTCATCTTCACCTGGATAGCTGCAAATCGCTGATGCCCACAAAAACCAAACCCTCTACAGAAACAACTAAAGATGCTCCATGGCAATAGCAACTTCACCAAAGCAAAGACACACTAGAAAAAGCTCCAAGATGTAGGCTCCAAACACAGCTACTAAACCTAACACTAGGCTGCCCGTGTGGAAAATTATGGGCACCCAGACTTTTGTGGGAAAACAAATAAATTCCAGGTCAAACATGGGACTGGTGTGAGAATACAATATATATTTGTTATGTGCAATAAAATTTGCAATGCTTTTTAGAAAATGAAACAAACATAAGGTATCGCGGCACACACACAAGGTAAACGCACACATGGGCGAGGTTTCTTCTTATGATAGTCAAACATGCTTGATACGCGGAAACCATTTTCCATACTATTATTAGTGCATAATGTGAAAAAAAATTCGCAAATAAATTTATCAATCTTAGCCAACATAATGCCCCATCCCACTACGCTAACATATTCCTACTGGTAATCAGTAGGCTATACAAATGAAATCGTAAAATCTCGTAGTGGATAATGAATTTCCAACAAATGACCAGGTAAAGGAACTTCCTTACCGAACCGATGGGTACGCCTCTAGAGGGACGCCCCGAGAACCAAATCGGGCTCTCTTCCAACACGAGGTCGGGTTACCCCTTAACTGGGTAACATGGAGCACGCCTGAGTATATCACTTCTCGGTCGTTACCAACCTTTAAACCGAGGCCTCGCTACATCAACATCCATATAAATAGAAGTTATCCACATAGGTTAATACCTGGGCTCCATACCATAGTACACCTTTTATCCAGAAGGAAATGACTACCCTTAACCTCGCTGCATCCTTCCTGTTTTAGCCATTTACTGGGTTGTGAGGCTTGTTGAGGTCATGATATCCACAAAGCTACGCTTAAACAAGCCATGCTTTGATCATCCATAGCTCATCACATAACTTAAGTATGCCACATTGTCCATTCACTACGCATCAATGATTTCTATCAATATATAACCTCTAAGCTCATACGTCTTAGATTAGGGTGTTAAGCAAAAGAATAAATTCTCCGCCACCAAGCAGATATTTATTTAACAGAGATCAGTGCTACGCAGTCAATTACAATGTCAGACACACAATCCATACAAGTCTGTTCTGGGTCTGAGCGAAACCACAATCCAGAATTCCTTCACATACGTTCGGGCTTCTTGCCACTTAGCTGATATAAAATCCATCTGCAAACGGGAGCTACCCATTTGAGACATTCAGCAAGTCGTCCTTACGATATGCAGGGTCCTGATCTTCAATATTGTCTTCAATGCCTTCAATCTCTCCACAACGCCGTATTATTACTTGGATTGGTTTTCAGACATAAATCCAATCCCGGTCTTTCCAAATAATAGACGTAACTTTAAAACCATGTGGGTATATAGGACAAAATCAAATCTCAATTCATACTTCATGTTTGCAATTCAAATTATAGTTCAAAATATTTTATTACTTGTTAGAAATCATTTACTAAGGTTCGGAAAAGATTTATAAAGCTAGATGACTTAAAACTAAATACTTAACAAACTACGTTACAAAGGCATTTCAAAGTGTCTCAAAATACTAATATTGGTTAGTTTAAGTAAAATGACTTATGTTATCCAAAACTTCATGATTTTACCATAAATCATTTTTAAATAATTAATTATGATTTAACAATTTTGTCTATATTTTTAAATAATTTATAGCAGCCATTTTATAATTGTAGTTAACTAACTCCATTTATAGCGACCTTTTCTAAATTATTTTAAACATAACTTGAAAATTATAAGTCGAAATTAAAATCTGCTTTCACTCATTTGGAAACTCTTGTTGATGAAAATCAAACGTTTTTTCGTTTTGTGGAAATCTGATTTAAGTTGCAAAAGTTATAAGCGTTTAAAGTTTTTAATAAAAGTATGCTAAATTCTACTATAAATTCAAATAGTTTCAAATTAAATTTTGAATTAACCATCTGTCCGTCGGATCAGTTAGGGATAGCCGGGGAGAGCAGCAAACTATGTTTTCTAAACTCAAGTCTAGACACTATCCTCTCTGTCATCTAGAACGTTCTGGTATTTATTTTGACAAACTCTATTTTTGACCATAATATAAATTCCTTCAAAACAATTTAGAAAACCATTCTCCACTTCAAATTGAATAAAGTATTCATTTGGTTCGAGACTTAGTTGATATCCATATAAATCCACATACGTGTGTATAACAAGTATAATGCACATATTATCACTAACAACAACCACGAAGTATCCATTCACCCATCACACAAGCATATACGGGTGTGTGTGTGTGTGTATATATATATATATATTAGTGTATGTACAAGCGTTCTCCACTTTATATTGTAATAATTAATAATTAACCATATCATCAATAACAATTCACATAACATAGAAAGTGAACAAATACAAGTGTCGAGTTCTCACCTTGGGGTTCCACTCTACCAATCTTTATTGTAGGACCACTAAACCGACTATGGCTATCCCGGAATAACAGAATTTCTTTGGCGACTCTTTATAAACTAAAATAATTATTAAGCTTCCTTTTCTTTTCATTTTTAAGAGGAGGAAAGGTCAGAATTTTGTAGGAGGAGGAGATGGCTTAGCCAAATTTAGGGAGAAAGAGGGAGGAGATCAAGGAGAGGAATAAGGAAGAAAGGCTTAGGAAGCCATGGATTTAAGGTAAAGGAGGAGAAATGGAAGAGAAGAGTGGAATGGTGTTTGAGGGAGGAAAGGAGGTATATTTGTACATGGAATGGAAGAGTATGGTAATGACACCTCTTAGGACATGTGTAATCATGCATGGAACGTGGCATGCAAAATTACAAGTGTCCGAACACTTGTAATAAGGAGAAGGTAGGTGTTTTTAGTAGCATTTACCTTAAAATGTTATGGAAACTAAGAGCAACGCTTAATTCTAGTGTTACTAATTCATGTTATCGTTGACAAATCCGATCGAACAACAACTAGTATTAGCAAATCACAAGCTTAATAGTCATTGCCATATATAAAATATATCATTTAACTTGTCAAAATTTCTGGACCGTCACATTCACCCCCGCCCCCCTCTCTTAAGAGTTTCGTCCTCGAAACTGCGTATGAAGGGAATAATCAAGGGAAATGAATAAAGAAACAGGCTTACCTAAGGGTCGAATTCATCTTGAATATCGACCGTACAGTTCGAGTAGAATTTCTGCATAACCTCTTCCGTTTCCCAAGTACAGTCTTTGGGATCACAGCTCCATTGCACTTAACTAGCTTAACCGTCTTATTCCTTAGCCTCTTTTCATCTTGGTTGATGATCTTTATGGTGTCTCTTTTAACGGCTAGATTAGGTGTAATTTCTAGATCTTGTTGAGCGTCTGCTTCCACAATCTGATCAAGGTCATGAACATACATTCTCAGATTTGATATGTGAAAAACATTATGCACACCTGAGAGCCATTCGGGTAACTGAACCTTATATGCCAGTGGTCCAACTTTTTCAAGAATAGGAAATGGTCCAATATAGCGGGGTGCTAATTTTCCTTTTCTTCCAAATCTTATAACTCCGCGCATTACTTTAAGGAATACTGAATCCCCAACTTCGAATTCTAATGCCTGCCTTCTATGGTCTGCATAACACTTCTGTCAATCCTGGGCCGTTTTCATCCTCTTTCTAATCAGATCCACCTTCTCTGTCGCCTCTCTAATCATAACAGGTCCTAGAACAATTTTATCTCCACACTCAATCCGACAAACTGGTGACTTACATGGCCGTCCATACAATGCTTTGAAAGGTGCCATCTTAATACTTGCCTGACAACTGTTATTTTAGGAGAACTCGACAAATGGTAAATAATTTTCCCATGAACCTCCGAAATCGAGAACGCATGATCGCAATAAGTCTTCCAAAATTCTATTAACTCTTTGTGTTTATCCATCTGATTGTGGATGATAAGCAGTACTAAAGTTTAACTTGGTTCCCAAAGCAGCTTGAAAAGCTTCCCAAAAACAACTGGTGAAAAGACGGTCGCGATCACTCACGATGTTGCTTGGTATCCCATGCAATTAAACGATTTCCTTGATATACAATTTTGCCACACTTGCAGCAGTTCTAGATGACCTTACTGGGATAAAATGGGCACTTTTAGTTAGACGATCCGCAATAACCTAGATTCCCTCATTCCCTTTGTGAGTGTGAGGTAAACCATCAATGAAATCCATTAAAACTTGATCCCACTTCCATTTTGGTATTTCCAAAGGCTGAAGTAATCCTAGAGTATTTTGCTGATCACTCTTTATTTGCTGAAACGTAGCACAATGGCTAACATAGATAGATATGTCCCTTTTAATCGACTTCCACCAAAATGTACGTTTAACATCATGATACATCTTATTAACTCCTGGATAGATGCCGAATTTGGACTTACGGCACTAATCCAACACCTCCTGCTTAAGTTCTTTAATATTGGGCACACATATTCTTCCTTTTAATCTTATGATGCCTTTATCATCGATTTCAAAACTTAAATTTTCACCTTCCTGAATTCTTTTAGAAATTTCTTGTAGAAATTTGTCCTTATTTTCCTTGCGAGCAATCTTCTCTAGAAGAGTCGGAGTGATAACAAGGTAGGCAAGAACGACATACTTTCGACTCAGAGCATCTGCAACAACATTGGCCTTCCCAGGGGTATACTGAATATCTAGATCGTAAGATGCTAGAAATTCCAACCATCGTTGCTGCCTTAAACTCAAGTCTTTCTGAGTAAACAGATACTTGAAGGACTTGTCATCGGTGAATAATTCAAATTTTTCTCCAAGCATATAATGTCTCCAAATTTTTAAAGCGAATATTAATGCAAGTAGCTCAAGTTCATGAGTTGGGTAATTCTTTTCATGCGGTTTCAACTGTCTACTTGCATAAGCAATTACTCTTCCTTCTTGCATTAAAACGGCGCCAACTCCTTCTTGACAAGCATTTGTATAAACAGATAATCCTTTATTGCCATTGATAATAGCCAGAACCGGGGCAGTGGTCAATCTCTTCTTTAACTTATTAAAAGCTTCTTCACAGTTAGCAGACCAAACAAATTTGGCATTCTTCATGGTCAACTTTGTGAAGGGAGAGGCTATCTTTGAGAAATCTTGGACGAATCTATGGTGATATCCTGCTAATCCTAAGAATCTTCTAACTTCCTTTGGAGTCGTTGGTTGCTTCCAATACAAAATGGCAGAAATCTTTCCGGGATCTACTGAGATTCCTTCTTCAGATACGATATGCCCAAGAAATTTTACTTCTTTTTTTTAAATTGACATTCAGAAATTTTAGCTTTAAACACATTTTTCCTTAATATCTCTAGGGCAATCCTTAAATGCTCAGCATGTTCTTCCTCGGTTTTTGAATAGATCAGGATGTCATCAATGAAGACTAATACAAATTTATTCAACACCTCACGGAATACTCGGGTCATCAAGTCCACAAAATAGGCGTGGGCGTTTGTCAATCCGAATGGCATTACTAACCGTTCATAAAAAGGGCCGGGTCCACGAAAAGAAGTGAAATGAATACAATCCTCAACAGTTCTAAGTTGGTGAAAACCAAAGGCTAAATCCATTTTTGAAAAAAATCGGGCACCACTTAACTAGTCAAATAAGTCATCTATTCGTGGAAATGGGTACTTATTCTTGAGGGTTTGTTTATTAAGGTCTCTATAGTCTACGCACAATCGCAAAGACCTGTCAGACTTTGCTATAAATACTACAGCTGACCCCCAATTTGAAAGGCTAGGTCGAATAAATCCTTTTCTTAAGAGATCTTCGATTTGCTTATTCAGTTCTTCTCTATCTTTCGGAGCCATTCTTCGACTTGGATGGACAACAGGTCGGGCATTGGGTACTAGGTCAATTCTAAACTCAATTTCTTGGTGTAGAGGAAGGCTATTAACTTCTTCAAATACATCATGAAAATCTCTAACGACAGGTATAGTTTTTATGACGGTATCAGGGTAACCTAAAGTATACATCAAGCTATCTCTTTTTGGGCTAGGGTCAACACAAGATATTTCAATAAAATTTCTAAGACTTATCTTTACCAGAGCTTTCCTATATACGCAATCTAGTTTAGCCTCATATTTATTTAACCAATCCATTCCAAGTATAATTTCAAATTCATCAAAGTCAAGAATGAATAAGTTAAACGGGAATTCATAGTGTGAATAGGTGATAGGAACATTTTTGCAATACAAACACAAGCTAGTATGACCTCCTACTGGATTACTTACACATAAGGGTTCATCAAAAAATTTAGGTTTAAGTTTCAATTTTTGTACGAGTGGTTTTGAGATAAAACTACGTGAAGCACCAGTGTCAAACAGAACTCAGACTAATTTATCAGAAATAAAAATATTACCTTCCAAAACATCCTTCCCTTTATCATTCTTCGAAGTCGAAGGCTCATCCTTGATTGCATAAACCTTTGCCACATTTGCTTTCTTCATTGCTGGACAATCTTTAATCATATGACCGGGTTTATGCAGTGATAACATTTTGAGAGCCCTTGGTTTGGCTTCCTTGACTTCTTTGGCTTCTTACAGTCGAAGGAATAATGACCTTTCTCTTGGAAATTATAGCAGAGAACATCCTTTGGATGATCTTCCTTCGTTCCTTTCTTCTCAGCCTTCTGTTCAGGTTTCTTCCCCTGGAACTTTCTCTTCTTCCAATTGTTATTACCATTACCTTCCTTAACTTCAGTACCCTTTTGCTTATCAATAGTAGCATATCTATACCTCATGTCCACCATGTCAATGAAGGATTGTTTGATATGTGCAGTCATCCTCTCATGGTACTTCAATGCCATCCCCTTAATAAATATTTCATTTTTCTTTAACGGGGTGTCTATCAGCTCAGGTCCAAAGCGAGAAAGCTCGTTAAACTTATTTAAATACTCCTCGAAAGACATATCGCCTTGCTTGAGATTCATAAATTCCTCGTACATCCTGAAAATTCCTGCCGAAGGCATATAACGTTCTTCGAAAATTTCTTTGAATTTCTTCCATGAAAAGTCGTCTTCTGATTTCCCTTGGACAATAGTCTCCCACCATGCAGCAGCTCCTTCCTGTAATTTCCATGTAGCTAACAACCTTTTTTGGTTATCTTCTAGGTTAAGCCCTCTGAAAATCTTCTCGCATGCGTTAATCCAGGCTTGAGCTTCCATGACATCATCAAATCACTTAAACGGTTTCTCGCCCAATTTTGCATAATTCTTATTCAGAACTGGAAGAATGGTTTGGGTAGAGGCTTGAATCGTAGTCTCATTAACTGCGGTAACATTACGACCGTTGGTGGTGGTACTGCTTTCTCCTCGACGTCTGCCTCTATAGCTCATTTTTTACTATCTGGATATAGTATGAAAATGTTGTTAGACATACAGACGAATTACCTTAGGATTTATGAAACAGTTAAACTCTTTGCATTTCATTGGATTCTACTCATTCTACGGTATTATTACCCCATCTCTAATGAGTTATCTAATGAGTTATACCCTAAAGCTTTGTATAAACCAAAGCTCGAATACCAACTATGTCGAATTCCTAGTTGTCTCGGCATATAACACATTAGAACAATCACAATGAAACAAAACAACTTCTCATTTATATAACATGAGATTATATCAAAGTTTACAATGGATACCATATCAAGGTGCAACACTGTTTACAATAACAAGATAACACAGAAGCAGCGGAAACAACTAATCAAGGTGAACCCAAAATCAAACTTCATCTTCACCTGCATAGCTCCAAATCGTTGATGCCCACAAAAACCAAACCCTCCACAGAAACAACTAAAGATGCTCCACGGCAATAGCAACTTCACCAAAGCAAAGACACACTAGAAAAAGCTCCAAGATGTAGGCTCCAAACACAGCTACTAAATCTGACACTAGGCAACCCGTGTGGAAAATTATGGGCACCCAGAGTTTTGTGGGAAAACAAATAAATTCCAGGTCAGTCATGGGACTGGTGTGAGAACTCAATATATATTTGTTATGTGCAATAAAATTCTCAATGCTTTATAGAAAATGAAATTAACATAAGGTCTCGCAGCACACACACAAGGTAAACGCACACATGGGCGAGGCTTCTCCTTATGATAGTCAAACATGCTTGATACGCGAAAACCATCTTCCATATTATTATTAGTGCATAGTGTGAAAACAATTTCGCAAATAAATTTATCAATCTTAGCCAACATAATGCCCCATCCCACTATGCTAACATATTCCTACTGGTAACCAGTAGGCTATACAAATGAAATCGTAAAAAACTCGTAGTGGATAATGAATTTCCAACAAATGACCAGGCAAAGGAACTTCCTTACCGAACCGATGGGTACGCCTCTAGAGGGACGCCCCGAGAACCAAATCGGGTTCTCTGCCAACACGAGGCCGGGTTACCCCTTAACTGGGTAACTTAGAGCACGCCTGAGTATATCACTTCTCGATCGTTACCAACCTTTAAACCGACGCCTCGCAACATCAACATCCATATAAATAGAAGTTATCCACATAGGTTAATATCAGGGCTCCATACCATAGTACAACTTTTATCTAGAAGGAAATGACTACCTTTAACCTCGCTGCATCTTTCCTGTTTTAGCCATTTACCGGGTTGTGAGGCTTGCTGAGGTTACGATATCCACAAAGCTATGCTTAAACAAGCCATGCTTTGATCATCCTTAACTCACCATATAACTTAAGTATGCCACATTGTCCATTCACTACGCATCACTGATTTCTATCAACATATAACCTCTAAGCTCATACGTCTTAGAGAAGGGTGTTAAGCAAGAGAATAAATACTCTACCACCAAGCAGATATATATTTAACAGAGATCAGTGCTACGCAGTCAATTACAATGTCAGACACACAATCCGTACAAGTTCGTTTTGGGTCTGAGCGAAACCACAATTCGGAATTCCTTCACATTTGTTCAGGGTTCTTGCCACTTAGCTGATATAAAATCCATCTTCAAACGGGAGCTACCCATTTGATACATTCAACTAGTCGTCCTTACGATATGAAGGGTTCCGGTCTTCAATATTTTCTTCAATGCCTTCAATCCCTCCACAACTCGTATTATTACTTGGAATGGTTTTCAGACATAAATCCAATCCCGGTCTTTCCAAATAATAAACGTAACTTTAAAACCATGTGGGTATACAGGACCAAATCAAGTCTCAAATCATACTTCATGTTTGCAAACTCAAATTATAGTTCAGAATACTTTATTACTTGTTAGAAATCATTTACAATGGTTCGAAAAAGATTTATAAAGCTAGATCAATATTTAACAAACTACGTTACAATGGCGTTTCAAAGTGTTTCAAAATACTAATATTGGCTAGTTTAAGTAAAATGACTTTTGTGTTATCCAAAACTTCATGATTTTACCATAAATCATTTTTAAATAATTAATTATGATTTAACAATTTTTTTCAGATTTTTAAATTATTTGTAGCAACCATTTTATAATTGTAGTTAACTAACTCCATTTATAGCGACCTTTTCTAAATAATTTTAAACATAACCTGAAAATTATAAGTCGAAATTAAAATCTGTGTTCACTCATTTGGAAGCTCTTGTTAATGAAAATCAAATTTTTTTCGTTTTGTGGAAATCTGATTTAAGTTGCAAAAGTTATAAGCGTTTAAAGTTTTTAATAAAAGTACGCTAAATTCTACTATAAATTCAAATAGTTTCAAATTAAATTTCAAATTAAATTTTGAATGAACCATCCGTCCGCCGGATCAGTTAGGGATAGCCAAGGAGAGCAGAAAACTATATTTTCCAAACTCAAGCCTAGACACTATCCTCTCTGTCATCTAGAACGTTCCGGTATTTATTTTGACAAACTCTGTTTTTGACCATAATATAAATTCCTTCAAAACAATTTAGAAAGCCATTCTCAACTTCAAATTGAATAAAGTATTCATTTGGTTCGAGACTTATTTGATATCCATATAAATTCATATATGTGTTTATAACAAGTATAATGCACATATTATCACTAATAACAAATACGAAGCATCCATTCATCCATCACACGAGCATATATGGGTATATCAGTGTATGTACAAGCGTTCTCCACTAAAAATTTATATTGCAATAATTACTAATTAACCATATCATCAATAACAATTCACATAGCATAGAAAGTGAACAAATACAAGTGTCGAGTTCTCACCTTGGGGTCCACTCCACCAATCTTTATTGTAGGACCACTAGACCGACTATAGCTACCCCGGACTAACAGAATTTCCATGCCAACTCTTTATAAACTAAAATAATTATTAATCTTCTTTTTCTTTTCCTTCTTAAGAGGAGGAAAGGTCAGAATTTTGGAGGAGGAGGAGATGGTTTTAGCCGAATTTAGGGAGAAAGAGGAAGGAGATCGAGGAGAGGAATAAGGAAGAAAGGCATAGAAAGCCATGGATTTAAGGTAAAGAAGGAGGAGAAATGGAAGAGAAGAGTGGAATGGTGTTTAAGGGAGGAAAGTAGGTATATTTATACATGGAATGGAAGAATATGGTAATAACACCTCTTAGGACATGTGTAAATCATGCATGGAATGTGGCATGAAAAATTACAAGTGTCTTAACACTTGTAATAAGGAGAAGGTAGGCATTTTTAGTAGCATTAACTTAAAATGTTATGGAAACTAAGATCAATGCTTAATTCTACTGTTACTAATTCATGTTATCGTTGGCAAATCCGATCGAGCAACAAATAGTATTAACAAATCACAAGCTTAATAATCATTGCCATATATAAAATCTATCATTTAACATGTCAAAATTTCTAGACCGTCACATGCTTTATATATAATAAAAATCATATTCTTATCTCGCTTTATATATAATAAAAATCATATTTTTATTCAATGAAAAATCTTATTTTTCTAAACTAAGAAATCATATTTTCTATTTACAAAGAAATCATATATTTCAATTCAATGAAATTGTATTTTCCATTTCAATTAAATCATATTTTTCATTAATTTAAAAATCAAATCTTTTTATTTGAAATATCTATCCTTTTTCTATTTAAAAATCAAATCTTTTCTAGTAATGAAAATCATATTTTCTATAACTAAAAATCCTATCATTCTAAAACTAAAAAATCATATTAAAAATCACAACTTTTATCATATTAAAATTCACAACTTTTATCATATAAAAAAACACAACTTTATTGTATTAAAAAAATCACAATAAAAACTTACATTTCAGGTTTCGATTAAAGGAGAGCCGAGAGAGGGAGGGGCCTATCTCACGTCAGTCTTAGGGGGGAAGGTGGCTCGCATCTGCGGTGCGTCGGAGGAGGGAGGGGGTTCACTTAGGCGGCAATGAAGCTGTTTTAGGGTTGAGGGGCGATTTGAAATAGAAGAGAGAGAGAGAGAGAGAGAGAGAGAGAGAGAGAACGGGTTTGGGGGGGGTCGAGGGTGAAGGCGTCGTGGCCTGGAGATGGGGGGTGCGGTCGTCGCCTGTCGCGATGAGGATGATGGCGACGCAGTCGCCATTGTCTTTTTTTTCCTTTAATTTTAGCGATCAGTTTATTAAAGGGGGAGACAGAAAACAAGGGGGTTAAGGGCAATTTTTTATATTATATTATATTATATTATTATTTTTTCCAAAAAGGGTGATTTTTATTCGAACTCCAATTCAAGGCCAACGACTTTCGCCACTAGCTAATTACCCTCATTCCGAACGCAATGGGATATGTCCGGTAAGCCAATTCGACTGTTTCGATCAGTTTTCGCTAAATTTAAAATATAAATCATTATATTTTAAATTCAAAAGCAAATTTCAATTTACCAAGGTCACATATAGACTCCAAAAATTCCAGAAAAATAAATCTGGCTATGTTTTGACGATACAGTCCTAACAAAACTAATTTCGTCAAATTTGAAGACCATTTGAAAGCGGTCATTTTCCAGTTGATTAAATTCAAACTAAATTAACCAAACACGTTTAAATTCACCACGCTCACATATTGATTCTAAAAATTATGAAAATTGGAATCTAGCAATAATTTGACATTCCGGATCCAACAAAAGTGGTCTCGTCGAAAATGGAGCTCGTTTGCAAAATCTTTATTTTTAAGGGCTAAATTCCATAGCGACTATTCTAAATTTTCAATTGGACATAACTTTTTATTCCCGTTATGAAATCTGGATTTTTCACATTTGTTGGAAAGATATTTTTCAAACAAATTCAAATATTTCTGGTTTTACTAAAATCCAGTTTATTTTGAATCCTGTACATTCATTCGAAATTTGAAATCAAAATTTCAAACTACCGCGCCATTTTCATTTCCTTTTATAATTAAAATAAATATTTATATTCTAACTTCGATTTAAATAAATTTATACGTTCTAATTCTATTCAAAATAAATTTCTAGTCGTTATTATTTAAAATATATCATTTTAAATATTCAAAATTCATTAAAATTGCCAAAATAAAAATTTTAAATTGGTTCGGATTTTTCGGGTTGTTACAACCGATGTCATGTTACATGGTGCACTGATAACGTGTGTTCGTTATGTGCCTAGGTAAATATTGTCTTGTTACAATTTTGGGCTAAGAATTGCTGAGGACTGAGAATTTTTAGTTAAGTCCTTGCACTCATTTAGTTGTACAAGTTTCATCCATACATAAAATAAAATAAATCTTAAAAAAAATCATTTTCTTTTACACATTTTTTAAACAACTAATCCAAAACAAATTACCTGCAAAAAAAATCACTTCATTTCAACTCTCTTCTCATTATTTTTCACTTCTTAATCTATTCTCCTGCACATGAGTGTTTGGATTCATTACACTTTTACAAGCTGCTTAATTCAAACAAATAATCCTTACACGACAGTTAATGATAACCCTTCTCAAACACTTATGAGTAGAATCCTCCCCAACCAAACTCCGATCCATTCTAATGGGTACTCATTTTAAATCCATTCAAATCACATCAGCTTACTTTCAAATTTCGGCAAATTTGAAATTGATGACCCTTACATTTTTTTATCGAAATTCAAATAAATTTGCAATAATGAATCTCAAACAATTATGTGATGGTGGAATCAAATTTAAGTCAATCCATTCATACTTATAGACTACGCTGGAAAATGGTTATACAAATTTCCTTCAAACTTGATTAGAATTTGGGATGAATTTGTAAAAGTTTTCTTATAGAAATTATCCCCTTGAAATATAAAAAAAAAATCGAAAATGAAATTAAAATTTTCATTGGTTTATTGGTGAATCTTTTGGAAAATACTTTGAAAATTGTAAGGAAACTTTAATTAAATGCTTATATACAATTTCTAAAAATGTACTCTTTGCCAATATTTATAGATGGTCTTGAAAATAGCTCCGGGAAAATGATTGAATCTATATGCCAACGAAATTTCATGGCACAACATTGTGACGCCACATGGAAATATCTCGAGAACTTAGTCAAAAATAGACCCAATGAACGATCTAATGAGAAATTGAATCATTCACGATTGAGGGTCAACTCGGTAGGAACATATCTAGCTTTAGAAGTGGAAATTGATGTCATGATAAACAAATTTGATAATATTCTTCGGTCTAATCAAATGAACCAAGCTTCTCACCCCTTTGTGCTACAAATGTAATGATCCAAATCATATCGATATTCAATGCCCTCTCTGATTAGAACAAATAAATGCTTTTAGCAAAGTTATGAATGATTCATTAATGCAGATTGAAGAAATCATTCAAATTTTGGTTGGAATCAAAATTGCCTAAATGCGAATTTGTCTCTCCCAACTTTTCAAGCATTACCGAACAATGATTCGAATCCTCCTTTTCAATTGAATCAATTCAACCAAATTTAGAGTTTCCTTCTTAAAACAAAGCAAAAAACATCTCGTTCCTCAAAACAACAAACAAATAACGTCGCTATATTTTTTTGGAAACATTGGCTAAAGTGACTACTCAGTATCTTCATTCAAACAATATTTACAAAACTTTTTAATTTCTTACATCCAATATATTGGTCGATCGATTACCAAGCTCGAATCACAAATAAGCTAGCTTGCTACTTCTTTAACTGAAAGTGAAAGAGACACTTTTCCAAGTCAGCCAATTCCAAACCCAGCAAACCAAAATGCTAAACCGAACCAAGGTCATGTTTCTCAAGATGGAAACTTGAACCAAATAAGCAAAATCATCACATTCAACGTAGTAAGAAAATCAATAATCAAGTTGTTAGTCCTAATAAATTACCGGAAATTTATTCCAACATTCCATTTCCTCTCGACACTTCAAAAATTACAAACCATTTGGCTCCAAACATTGAGTCAAATATCGAATTCACTTCTAAATCTCTCCCTTCGCCAACTTACGTAAACTGAGCTATGAGTTGCAAGCTCCATTTCCCTATAGACTGCGTGCTAAGAAATATTTGAAACAAATAGACACTACACCAAAAAAGGTGATTCCCAACGAGTATAACCATCGCAAACAATTTCAGCAACGCTTATTAGTGTTACTATGAGGGCTTGGCAATATATTTCCAACGCATATAAGCGTTGGCATATTTTCTCTCCCAACGCTTATAAGCGTTGGAACATTTTCGTTTCTAACTCTTATAAGCGTTGGAAGATTTTTTGTTTGTAACGCTCATAAACATTGGAAGACTTTGGTTTGCAACGCTTATACATGTTGCACTGTTTTGGCTTGCAATGCTTATACATGTTACAAAATTTTAATTTACAACAAATATGTATTAGTAACTCACATATACTAACATTATTAGTTAATTAATAACCAATATGATGATAATATAGACAATATTTAATATGAGTCCGAAACTAATATTATTCTCAATTTAAAAAGTATAACTCAATGCATACCAATAGACAACATTCATAATTACATAACGACATAGAATATCACTTATCAACAAACAAGTACAATACATATTTAAGTTGCCAAATTCAACACATAATTAAGTTGTTAAATTCAATATATAATTAGGTTGCTAGATTCAATATATAAATGTAATTCAACAAACACCAAATACGAAACTCCGGCCATATAACGAAGCCTCCATCTGAGAATTCATATAACTTGTACATTCCATATTGTGGACCATCATAAATTGGTGCATCTGGTTCAAGAACATCAAACACTCAAAGTACTTTCTTTACATCCGGTTCCACATTGAAAGTACGTGTTATTTTCTGCATGAATGCCTTTTTGAGAAATAAGAAAATAGCACAAATCAAATTTCTAATTTTAATTAGTGCATTTTCTGAATTGCTCTAACTAAATTTATAACCTATTGGAAACCAAACATGTTTCGGAAAATATGTATTCTTCTGGGCTTATATCAAATTTTGTCTTACAAAACAAGTAACAGTAATAATGCACAATCAATTTAAGAAACGAACCATATTCTTAACTATTGATACCATGTTTTTCTCATGTTCTGACTTAATCGCAGAATTAACACAGTCAGTTGTGTTCTAGAAAAAGCGCAACTGTTCATATGAAGTAAAAAAAAAATTCTAACACTTCTTACCTTATAATATAGTGTGATACTGAATTCAAGGCTTACCTTTTGAAGAAGGCTTGAAAATTCAGGTACTTCTTCATGCAATGGCACATTCTTCATACCTGAGTGGCAATACTAAGAGAAACTCACCTCCTTCTTACAAAAAACTCACCTCCTTCTTCCAAAAAGAGCATATCATGCTTGCAGTAACATTGTCGTTTTCTTTCACTACATCTTGGCATGGACGCCCAAGAGGTGATCTTTTCTCACCACTACATTTCTGATGGTAGTCAATAATTTTCAAAACTTTCTTAAAGCTAGCTGCCAAATATCCAGTAGGGCAGATTTTGTTCGATGGCAAAGATAAATGAAGACTACTTGATGGTTAAAATCCATTGTCTGTATTAGACCCTGAACTTTAGGTGGATTGGACGCTTGCACAACTACAATTTTTTTAACAAATGTGAAAATAGTGTCAGTAGTGCATGCTTGAGATAGAAATATAAAACATAATAAACATTCTGAATCTTTGACGGTTTCAATAAAGAAAATGAAAGGTTCGATTTCATCGATAGGTGACTGCATCTCTTCGTCGTCACTGTAGTCTTCGTCTTGGTCGAAATCTTCATTTGGCCGAAATGACTGTGCCAAAAGGTAAAATATTCAAATAGTTCCAACAGATGGTTTTTTTTTTAAAAAAATGAACATGATTAACCTCTACATATATTTATCCGAATATATGCGACAAACCTACGTTGCCATTTTTTACAATTGCAGACTAACGGCCTCATCACCCTCTTCGTCGTCATCTCCCATTTCTTTATCATCATCATCCTCATTATCCAAATCTGATTGGAAGTTGTTCATGTCATCTTCCTCTTCATCGTATTCTTTTTGAGACTTTGCTATGCGAAACATGGTTATGAAAAGAAAAGAACATTGGGAAGAAAAGGGAAAAAGCAAACTTGAATTGAGAACATCATGAATCAATCAATTAAAATATAAGTAATAAAGTCAAAACAAGATGAAATCACCTTCAACATGTTCTTTGTAGCAACAAAAAGCTCGAGTATGGCATTAAAGACACGTCCAAAAGCTTCACATGGCAACAGCTCTACGGGCAGAGCAAGGAGTGATGTTAACCCCAAGAAGCACACTTTCTCATCACGCTCCCTATAAAGGCAACAATACACGACAAATAAGAAGTTTAAATTAGTGGACCAATAAATTGTAAAGTTAAACTATAACCTTTTGGAATTTGCACGCACGCCACTTTTCTTAACTTGCTGTAGCATTTAAAACCACAAATTAAAGAATTCTGCTGCTACACCAAGTTTGTGAAGAATTCCAAGCATCAATGAAGGATTGTAGTAGAACGCATTAGCAATCTGAAACTTTGGAATGTGTGTCATGGATATGTTTTAATAGAATATGAAACCACAAACCTACTGACACTCAGATTTAACTTCAAAAAATAATTGGATATGTTTTAATAAAATATTTGCAACAGTTGAGTGAGACGGTGACAATTATAGTTAACATTAAACAACATAAATACTTGCATAATATGGAACAGAAAGAAGAGTACTGTAACTCCTATGCCTTGAGTGAAATTTATGGCACATGTTTTCCATTATTCTAGCACCTAACTTGACCAAATAAATGTAGCGATCACCTACCTTTAATACAAAGCAACCGCATACCCGTTAAATTACCACTAGTAAGCAAATTACCACCAGTATGCATTCTCATACATTTGATAAAAGAGGTTCCATGGTGAGAAAATTACCACCGGTAAGCAAATTTTAAAAGGCCACTATATAAAGATAGTTATTATGTTGTGAGAAACATTTTAAGTGACTTATTCATTGTCATGAAATCATTAAATTGCTTTAATCAGCATAAAGATGAATAATAAAGCAAAAGTGAATCAACAACATGCTGACGCAATCATATGCAGTTGCAAATCTCTAGATTAATTGTTTTTTATGGAAAGCGTTTGAATGTGATAAAACATATTTTTCTTGGTGGTTATTAAAACCAAAGTAAATGGTGGATGTATGAGGAAGCATATCAAAATTTTACGAGCATTGCTACAGAGCCCGAAAGAATTTTAGTCATTTTGTGCGGATCAAAGTTTCTACGGTTGTCATTTAATTCACGTGGGAGTAAATATAGCAGACATGACAAATCCAAACGCAAGTATTTGTTTCGCAAAAAATGACAAACACAAATTCGGACCAAATAGCATTTTCGAAATTTTACAATGTCAGCGCTAAATCCTATGGGTTCAACTATAGACAGCAAAAGTAATGATATTTGAGAAAGCTATTCTTAAAATTTCAGTAGTTACATGATAACTATATAATTTTTAATCAAGGATCGATCATCAAAAGTGAAAAGTTTTTGATACCTCATTCACTGCCACTTCAGACCACCCAAAAAAAGAATTTTGGCAACATAAATTAAAATTTGGTCACAGAAAGCTAGAGATCTAGGCAAGTAATAAATGTCCAATAAACATAGTAACATAATATATATTTTTATGTCCAAAACTGGGATAAAAAATTCATTCTTTAGGGAACAAAAAATGTGAGCACATGTTTGAACTTCATTATTTGAACAAATAATGGGTAAATACCCAAAACCGTATTGTGTAAAAATGAATGAGGCAATGGCTGAAATAGAACGCATAGCCGAAATAATTAGTGCAACCTGACCTTTTTTACGCATCTTATACCAACATATAAGAGTTAAACTATTAGCATGGATGATGTATCTTATAACCAATGTAGGAGAAGGAGGTGGATTTCATTTTAACAGTTCATCGTGTATTTGGGTATAAAATACAAAACATAAAGCTTGATATTTTAGGTACCAAGCAGCAAAAAATAACTTAGATGTTTCATTAATAACAAAAATATGGAATGTGGAAAATACTAAGTAGTAAGGTATAATATACTCAAGTAATGTTATGTGCAGAAAGTAAATTTTGTGATACAGTCTTACATGGAGACAAACACAAAAGCAGAATATGCATTAATATAATGAGAAATAAATTATCCAATAATATCAATATTTACACAAAGAGATGAGCATTACAGTACCACGGTTACCTTAGAGCTTTATGATAATGCTTTGACCACTAGCACTGACATAATGGTAGTCTTTCCGTTCAAGGAAGACATCAACGTTGAACAAAAAGTAGGAGAAAA
The DNA here is from genome assembly GCA_030737875.1 of Allium sativum. Taxonomy (NCBI): domain Eukaryota; kingdom Viridiplantae; phylum Streptophyta; class Magnoliopsida; order Asparagales; family Amaryllidaceae; genus Allium; species Allium sativum. The sequence continues at coordinate 301,531,975 of CM060922.1, forward strand.
CATGAAATCAAACAATTGCACCAAACCAGTGGAATCTATTGAGAAATTGCAGAGCAGAACAATAGTAAGAATGGAGTAAAATGAAAGAAGAACAGGGAAAAACCGAAAACTTACTAACTTACCAATCTGCATGAATCATTTTGTTCAATCAAGACATGTATTGGTGCATTTAGAAGTAATTCCACGCGAGTGTATGTGGCGTTAACTACACACCTATCATTCATAGAAATGGAGCATATAATTGTAGTCTTGGAGTTACCACCGAGAGCATCTTGCAATAATAATGTCAACTGACAATCAGAATAGGAGATTCTCTTCTCCATTTTGGAATATGAAGGCTAGAAGATTGATGAAAATCAGGGAGACCCATATGGACCCCCTGATTTCTACCAACGGGGACCGAGTGTTTTGTTCAGTCGCTTAAAAGATGTGAACAAAATCGCACTCGAATATTGACTACCTTCCTGTAACCATGTTAAGATTTGCTTAGAAATATAATTTACTATGTGTACATTAAGCAGCTGCATGCTTACCCTTTCAAAGAAGTTCATGAGGCATGAGTAGACATAAATGTCACATCTATAGACGGTAATTAGGGGTGTCAAATGGGTCATTTAGGGTCGTATAAGGGTCAAGTAAATTTTGACCCTATCTTTTTGCAACCCTTTTATTTTGACCTTTTTACCATAACGTTTTACCTGACCCAACCCACATATTATGTGGGTTACCCATTTAACCCACATATTATGTGGGTTAACCATTTAACCCACATATTAAAAAATATTACTTTAAAATAACGATTTTTAAAGCTAAACATACCAAAATTACGAAAATACCCTTTATTTTGAAAAATATGAAAAAATTTCATAAAATCCAGAAAATTATGAAATGAAAAGCAATAAAAGAATTATTCAAAAATAATGATTTTTAAAGCTAAAAGGACCAAAATTACGAAAATACCCTTCATATTGGAAAAATGAAAAAATTTCAAAAAATCTAGAAAATTATGAAATGGAAAGTAATAAAAGAATTATTTGAAAATAATGGTTTTTAAAGCTAAAAGGACCAAAATTACAAAAATGCCCTTCATATTTGAAAAAGTGAAAAAAACGAAAAAATTTCAGAAAATCCAGAAAATTACCGAATGAAAAGTTAAAAAAGAATTATTTTAAAATAACGATTTTTAAAGCTAAAAATGGTAAAATTACGAAAATGCCCTTCATATTTGAAAAAGTGAAAAAAATGAAAAAATTTCAGAAAATCCAGAAAATTACAAAATGAAAAGTAAAAAAAAGAATTATTTCAAAATAAGGATTTTTAAAGCTAAAAATGCTAAAATTACGAAAATACCCTTTATTTTGGAAAAAGTAGAAAAAAGTGAAAAAAATTCAGAAAATTACGAAATGAAAAGTATAAAAAATTATTATTTTTTCATAATTTTCCGGATTTTTTTAATTTTAATATTGTTTCCACTTTTTTTAACATGAAGGGCATTTTCGTAATTTTGACATATTTAGTTTTAAAAATCGTAATTTTCGAATAATTCTTGTTTTACTTTTCATTTCGTAATTTTTTGGATGTTTTAAAATTTATTTATTTTTTTCACTTTTTCAACGTTAAGGGCATTTTCGTAATTTTGACCTTATTTTACTTTTATAATTAATATTTTCGAATAATTCTTTTATTACTTTTCATTTCATAATTTTCTGGATTTTTTGAAATTTTTTCATTTTTTTTCATTTTTCCAATATGAAGGGTATTTTCGTAATTTTTACATTTTTAGCTTTAGAAATCGTAATTTTTGAATAATTCTTTTTTTTACCTTTCATTTCGTAATTTTTTGGATTATTTGGATTTTTTTTATTTTTTTCACTTTTTTCAAAATGAAGGGTATTTTCGTAATTTTGGCCTTTTAAACTTTAGAAATAATTATTTTCGAATAATTCTTTTATTACTTTTCATTTCAAAATTTTCTGGATTTTTTGAAAATTTTTCATTATTTTTTCATTTTTCCAATATGAAGGGTATTTTCGTAATTTTTACATTTTTAGATTTAGAAATCGTAATTTTCGAATAATTCTTTTTTTACTTTTCATTTCGTAATTTTCTGGATTTTTTGAAATTTTTTCATTTTTTTTCATTTTTCCAATATAAAGGGTATTTTCGTAATTTTTTCATTTTTAGCTTTAGAAATCGTAATTTTCGAATAATTCTTTTTTTACTTTTCATTTCGTAATTTTCTGGATATTTTGAAATTTTTTCATTTTTTTCAAAATGGAGGGTATTTTCGTAATTTTGGTCCTTTTAGCTATAAAAATCATTATTTTCGAATACTTCATTTTTTTTAATTCTCATTTCATAATTTTCTGGATTTTTTGAATTTTCTCACTTTTTCCAAAATAAAGTGTATTTTTGTAATTTTGACCTTTTTACATTTAAAAATCGTTATTTTAAAGTATTACTTTTTTACTATTTGGGTAAGTGGGTTACCCATTTGTAACCCTTATAAAAAAGGGTCAACCCTTTTATGATTTATTTAATAAAAAATTATAAAAGGTTTGACCCGATAGGGTTGTAATTAGGGTAAAATGGGTTGGGTAAAAGGGTGGGTCATATTTTGACAGGTCTAACGGTAATAATATGGACTGTAATAATTTCGCATTTGATAGTGAGTCGAGCATATTCATTCATCGGAAATTTGTACATTTGATAATAGTACAAGCTGTTATCAATTGACTATTGTGTTCATTTGACGGGTAATAACAGGACTAAGAATAATAGTGTGCAAGTCTTTATCATTGTATGCATTTGACGCTAATAAGAGGACTAAACATTACGTTTGAGTTCTAACTTAAGGTTATAAACATGTTGAGCCCCCATAACATTATCATTTTGCCTTTCATTCCTATTTTGTAGAAACTACAAGAGGTGCACATATTATTTCAGAAGCACACATCACATGTTCATTAACAATAGCTAAACAATTACACTACAACCAAAACACCATATTACAACTTTAATTTTACAATAGTGCGTAAAGCACAGTTGTAATAAATGTTTTTTTACAACTGTGCAAAACGCACTGTTGTAATAAATGATTTTTTACAACTGTGCAAAGCGCACTGTTGTAATAAGTATTTTTTGCAACTGTGAAAAAATAACTGTTGTAATAAACATATCACAACTTTTCAATTTGTTGTAATAGAGCTGCCTAGTACAAACTTCATGTTTATAATATTTATATTTAATAACTAATTATATTGATAATTAACAATAATAATTAATAATAAACTTGGGAATCAATAATATTTATCAATTATATAATAATAACAATTAACATTTTATAATTAGTAATTGGGATAATAATAATAATTTCTATTAAATAATCAATAATCAATAATTGGGATAATCTTGACTATCGTATGGATCATCATCCAGATATAATCATAACATCATTGTCTTTCAAACATCAGATATTTTTACATATCTTTTTAAGGATACTTTTCAGTATTTGTGGGTTGTATTATATTTAATCATTTATGAAGAATTTTATATGTTAAAGCATACAAATATTTGGGCTTTAGAACCAGATTTCGCTATTTCGCTTCGTTTCCGAAACAAAATTTTTGGCTCCAAAACGAAACATTTGGGTTCCAAGATTTTTTTATTTTTGCATATAATCACCGCTTTCTCTCCCCTCTCACCTGATAGCTACAACCGCAATCCAATGTTCTTGCTCCAAACCCTAACAAAATTTCAATAAGAAACCTGCTAGCATCCTCCAATCCCGAACCGATAGCACAGATCTATCTTTTATCATGAATATATTTAGTGGAGATGTTGCTTTCTATTGAGATTCCGAGGTGAACCCTTATCGGGTCCAGAGTCTAACTTTAGTTTGATGTATCCGGATTTCGGCTGCTTGCTTGGCTTCAGATGATGAACTCGGCATCCCTCTTGTGGATTGCGATTAAACCCAGAACTAAGCCCTTCATCTGCTCTTGGTGGAAACTAAGATGAACACCAAATGGGGGTCCAGTCATTCGTTTCCCTTGCAAATCATATGCGGTATGACTTTTGTGCTTTGATACGTGCTACTGATACACTATATTTATGATTTTTGTTGCAATCATAATTTATGATTCTGTGGCCAGCCAATAATTTAACATTCCATGGCCAAATAAGGCTAACTGTGGATTGGTTAATACTTAGGTTAGCAAAAATGCTTTAGAAGTTAGATTGAAACACGTTTTAGGTTTACCTTTCAGATTTGGGATATAGGGATTCAGCTATGGATGGACTAATGTTTGCTGAACCATTGAAGAAATTCAGTCGCTAGCTAGAAGTTATTGCAGCTGAATTCATCAGGTGTGATTTTATAACTCCTTTGGGGATTCACCCATCAATGTGTGACCTTGTGTTTATCAATTACAAACTATTTCAGCTCATTCATTAGAGTCAAGGATCTTAATTCAGTTGATGCACAATGAAAAAATATTTTAAAACACAAGTTTCACCATAACCGATTCCGAATATCAAACATTGGGCTCAAAACCTGTGCAAATAATGTATGTTTTCAGTCCCACGCCAAGAAACTAATGGAAGCTGATGGCTCCCACGCTCTGCAGAACACATACTCTTATCTTCACGTGGTAGATTCAATATCCTTCGGCTGTCAGGTAATGATGTGATTTTCTTGGTGATATTATTATGTGTGCAGAAAAATGAAAGCTGAAAATTAATACTAACAGTAGGGGTTTCTAAGTTTACAACCTAAGTCCAATATGATTTTTCCATAAAATCCAAGTATAACCTAAGTGTCTACCGCTTTCACCTTAAAGTCTATATACTACTCCTTAACGACAATGCACCATTAGCTAAGCAAAAAAGTTGACACATCCATCAGTTGAAGCACGCTGTTATCAAATTCAGTGTGATAATTTCATGGCTGAAGTATTAGACTAATACACAAGAAAAAAATGAACGTAGACATATAAAATAAAAGTATAGCATAAGTAATAGTTACCATCAGTGATCACTATAGTAATTCTGGACTTTATGTCAAATCTATGAGGTTCATTTCACAACTGTAACTTGCCGTATGCCTCAGCTAGTTTGTTTCTGTCCTAATCCCATGACCAACCCCCACTCGACTAATTCATAACTAAATTGCCCCATATGAGATGATATCAGTTACTTGCATTTTGGTTTGACCCCGGCCAGTGAATGATCTGAACACGATTGCGTCAAACTAGAATGAATGTGTGAGGATGGTGGAATAGGCATACCATATGTAGGTGGATGAAATGCTAACAAATTATGTGTACTTGAGGAAACAACTGGATAATGTGCTAGTTTTATGGTAGCGTAAGGGAAGCAACTGAGCTTATGTGTATTTCTGGTCTTTTATGTTGCAAGATCTCTACCTACAATACATTAATGTACCTTTTGTTCTTTTTTCTAACAACAAACATATTCTTATGCAATAGGTTTGATCGCTGCAGTGAACTTGCACCAAAAAGATAAATGGCACAAAGCTTTCCTTGTCTTCGACTAGTGTACTCCCGTAGGATATGCAATTTTTTGTGGATAATTTGTGCTTGTATTAAGTTGCTTTGTAACGGTCAAGCATGTAATAATGTACGAAATGTTGTCTAAATCTTATTGTTTGTAATACTGAATATTTGAGTATTTCAATAAATTAGTTTGCAAATAACTGTAATATCGGATTTGCTTATGAAGTATTGATATATTTAGTATATTGTTCTTTCCAGTTGCAAAAGTTGTTTATTTTTTTAAAACCCAAATGTCAATCACAACGGTGCATTACAATTGTCATAGATTTTATTACAACGGTGCATAATTGTTGTAATAAAGTTTATTATAATGGTGGAAAAAAGTTGTAAAATATACAAATTACAACGGTGTTGCAACAGTGCAAAAAAGTTGTAAAAGATATTAGTCCATTACAACTTCTTAATACACGTTGGTTTGTCCACCGTTGTAAAATGTATGTTACAACGGTGTTCCACCGTTGTAATAGGGTCATTTTGTTGTAGTGTTATAAACATACTGCCATGAGCAAATTAGTCAGTGCTTTTGCTCTGGCTAAATAAGTATAAACTTAACGCCATGAGACAAGTGCATAGTATGTAACAACCCAGAAAATCAGAACCAATTTAAAATTTGTATTTTCGCTATTTTAATGGATTTTGAATATTTAAAATGATTTATTTTAAATAATAACGACTAAAAATTTATTTAAATTGAAGTTGGAACGAATAAATTTATTTTAATTATAAAACGAGCTTGAAATGGCGCGACAGTTTGAAAATTCGATTTCAAATTTCAATTGAATGTACAGGATTCAAAATAAATCGGATTTTTGTAAAACCAGAAATATTTGAATCAGTTGAATTACATCTTTCTAATAAATGTGAAAAATCCAGATTTCATAATGGGCGTAAAAAGTTATGTTCAGTTTAAAATTTAAAATAGTCGCTATGGAATTTATTATATTTTATATAATATATAGCCCTTGAAATAGCCATTTTGCAAACGAACTCCATTTTCGATGAAACCACTTTTGATGGATTCAGAATGTCAAATTATTGCTAGATTCCAATTTTATTAATTTTAGGAATTAATATGTGAGCATGGTGAATTTAAACATGTTTGGTAATTTCAGTTTGAATTTAATCGACTGGAAAATGACCGTTTTTCAAATGGTCTCCAAATTCGACGAAATTATTTTTGTTAGGACTGTATCGTCAAATCATAGCTAGATTTATTTTTTGGTGATTTTTGGAGTCAGTAAATCGCCCCGGTAAATTAAAATGTACGTTGAATTCAATTTTGAACGTTATATTAATTTATATTTTAATTTTGATGAAAACTGATTGAAACAGTCGAATTAGCTTACGAAAAGTATCCCAATGTGTCTGGAATGAGGGTATTTAGCTAGGGGCGACAGTCGTTGGTTCAATTTGGAGTTCAAAAGAAAAGGTTACTTGTTGGAATTAAATAAATAATTAAATATAAAATTATAAAACCTTAGTCAACTCCCTCTCTTCTCTCCTCTTACTCATTCAGATCGAAACTAAGAAATAAAAAAAACCCGTCGCCTTCAATTTCCTCCCACCGTCGCACCCTATCACCGCCGCCTTCAGGCCGCCGTCAGCCTCCACAGCTCCCCCCTCCGATCTTCCTCCCTTCTCTACGAAGCTCCAAGCCCCAAAATCCCTCAAAACCCTCTGTCAGAAAACCCTAGCTGCTGCCGCCGCCGGTCAGGCACAACCCCTCCGGACCACTAGCAACCAGCGACGCCGCCTCCCCCTTCTCCGGCGATGGAAAACCCTAAAATGTTGTGAGTCTATTTCTTTCTTCTTTATGATTTTATATACATAAAGCTGTGATTTTTATATATAAAGCTATGATTTTTATATACATAAAGCTGTGATTTTTATATACATAAAGCTATGATTTTTATATACATATAACTGTGATTTTTATATAGATAAAGCTATGATTTTTATATATAAAGCTATGATTTTTATATATAAAGCTATGATTTTATATACATAAAGCTGTGATTTTTATATACATAAAGCTATGATTTTTATATACATATAACTATGATTTTTATATATAAAGCTATGATTTTTATATATAAAGCTATGATTTTTATATACATAAAGCTATTATTTTTATATACATAAAGCTATGATTTTTATAGATAATGCTATGATTTTTATATACATAAAGCTATGATTTTCAATGTATACATCGCACCGTAAAGCTATGATTTTCAATGTATACATCGCGCTGTAAAATGTGATTTTTTTTATTATGTATACATTTAAAAAAAGTGATTTTTTTTATGTATATACATAAATAAAAAAGTGATTTTTTTTCTTATGTATACATGTAAATAAAAAAGTGATTTTTTTTTTATATGTACGACATGAAAATAAAATGTGAACTTTTTTTTGTATACATGTAAATAAAAAAGTGATATTTTTTATATGTACAACTTGTAAATAAAAATGTGATTTTTATCGATATAAAAACGTGATTTATATATATATATATATATAGCGTCGTTATAAAAATATGATTTTTATGTAGACAACATAGAAATAAAAATATGATTTTTACGCATATGGCATTGAAATAAAAATATAATTTTTATATAGACAACATAGAAATAAAAATATGATTTTCATTATATGAAGAGCATTATGAAAATATGATTTTTATTATATGGATAGCGTTATAAAAATGGGATTTTTAAATAAATAAATAAATAAATATATATATATATATAGCGTTGTTAAAAAAATGATTTCTGATACAAACCGCGTGAAACAGATTGAGATGGAACTGACTAGAAGCGTAATGAAATCCAGACCGTCCAATAAAAAATGACGGAGTGGAAACCAAAGGTGAGAACTTCTCACTTTAATTTTGCTTACAGTTAAATATATTTTAGGATGCAGACGGTGCTTACGCGACACCTTTGATTGAAATCATGGATGTTTGATTGTTTGTTTGATTGATTTAATTGGTTGAATTTGGTTTGGGACGCGAATGGAATTGATTCAATTTGGTTTGTGTATGGCGCGAGCCAATATTAGGTGAGGGATAAGGCTAGACCTTATTCCGGTTCTAGTATCGCGCCATTATGCTGCCAAAATATTCTAAAAATGTTAGAACAATAAAAATATAATTTTTATTGAATGAATGAATTATATAAAATAATCATGTGTTGAATAAAATATTTTATCGTTAAAATATAATTTTTAATGCATATATGAATGACACAAAATTCGCATGAAATGAAAATAAATATTCATTTACAAATCGAATGATTTTTTTATGTACACTTATTTGACTGACATAGATTGGGACGGTATATTTTACACGTCGCCCAACTGCACAAATAATATTCAGTATTTGTTGGTTGAAACCCCACATGGGTATTGGGATGATATTTGACATACATTAATTCCAATTGTTTAATTGTATGTCAATCGATTGGTTGACAGACTGTTGTAAGTGTTAATTATTTATATTTAATGCTTATGCAGTGTAGAATGCACTCTAGATGATGGATGATCGTTTATCATTGTTGTTATATACATGTGTTGTATGGAATCCATATAAATAATATTATATGGTAATTGATTGGGTCTTTTTCCAATCTGGAAAATAACGAATATTTTAAAATAATATTCATTAAAAGATCAAATTATGATTTTGATGTCCGATTTTGGATGGACACGAACGTATTGAAATATATGAAGTCGAGTTGATTAGATTTGCGCCATTTTAACGCGAATGATATTTATATCAATTTTATTCATTTTTATAATGAATATCGAAAAGGAAGTGATTTCAAAATTTAACGTTTTGAAAATATTATCATTTATATATTAATGATATGGAATATTCAATTTTGATTTAAAATTGAATATGAAGTTGAAATCGTTTTTTAAACGAATTTAAAACAATTTATAAAATACATTTTAAATGGAAGTCGACGAAATATTTTATATATATATATATATATATATATATATATTAAATGGCCTGAATAAAACGCGCTGCGCCACGGCCGTTCGCGAATTTCGACCATTGACTTCGAGTGGACATTACAGGAGATCCGACCATCGGATTCTCCTAAAACCGGAACTTTTGGGTTTGTATCGAAAAGAGCTTTCCCACGAATATAAGAGATTTGAAATCTAACGGTTGGATTTGAAATTATATCCAAATCAAATTTGGAAAAGGTCGTCGTAAGTGCAGTTCGATGACCGTTTATAGAAATCGAATGAAAGGGCCTTAATAAAATTAATAAAATATTAATAATTTATGTAAAATCATAATAAAGGATTTGGAAAGAATTTGGGTGAAAAATTCCATGTTTGTAAAGATAAAAATATATTTTTATCTAAATGAACTAGTTAATAACTAGATTTGAAATCCAATAATTTTTAAATAAATAAACTGGTTTTGAAAAATGGTTTTAAAATAACCAGAAATTTTCCAATAAATAAATTGGAATGGAAATAATCTTTGGAATATTTCGGTATTGGATTTCGTGATTATATGGATATTGTTATTGGAATTTGGAAGATATAGATATCGTTATTCTCAATACGATATCTATTGGTTTCAGAATTTGGTACTGAATATAAGCCGATATAATTTCTATTCAGAGCCTTGTATTTAATATCAAATTGGATTTTGGGTTTGTCATGAATGTTGTCTTCATTAACACTGTTCTTAAACCCAGTTGAGAAAAGAATAAATCTTTTAATTAAGATTTAGAGAAATTAACCAATTAATACATATTTAATTGTAATTGAACTAAGAATTGGATTGTTGGGTTTACCGTGAACGGTGTTTTAAATAACACTTGTTCTTTAACCCAATTAATAGTTGAAGTTAAGGTTTGGAATTTATAAATCTTTATTCTAAGATTTAATGGAATTTTCCAAAGTAAAGTTTTCCAATTTAACAAAATAAATTGGGATAAAATGGAATTCGATTTGGTAGTAATCGAAGTGAGCTTCTGTGGAGGAAGACTATTAATATATATGGAATTTAAAAGGCTTAGTCGTTATTCCATTTATATTATTAGTCGGACACGGAAATTGATATCTATTATATATTGATCTGTTTTCCGTGAAGATTCCATAATTAATGGAATGTGATTTTGGAGTTTTTGGAGTTTATCATGAACTGTATTTTAAATGATATTAGTTCTTTAACCCAGTTAAAGACAGGATTACATGTCTAATATTGTATTTCGAACTGTATTTGTTGATCTCTACTAAATATATATTTGTTTGATGGCGGAGAATTTATTCTCTTGCTTAACACCCTTCTCTGAGACGTATGAGCTCAGAGGTTATATATTGCCAAAGATCAATGGTACAGTGTAGATTGTTGATGCGACATGTTAGAATTCCCAAAGTTAAAAAATAATTAATATTGATTTTTGGGAAGATTAAAATTAAGTGGAGTTTTAATGAATCCTTAATTAGATTGAAATGAGGATATGATATTTTAAATTATCAAATTTGGATAATGGTCGAGAATGGAGTATCACCAGTTTTGCTCTAAACGATAGTTAAATCTTTAATTAGATTTGAATAGGAAATGGTAGATAATTTTTATCGACAACACAGTGGTGATAGATATGGAGTATCACCATTTTTGCTCCGTGGGATAAATATGTCGTGATTGGGAAATAAAACAAATGATTACTTCGGTAAGGTGCGCTAATCCCGGCTAGTTTGGATAAACCTTAATTCGGTTTGAATTGATATCCAAAGGAAAATTAAATAATAAATTTAAAGAATTTATCTTTGATAAAATTAATGGGAACCTTTCCCTAATGATGTGAATATTTTAATAAAAGAATATTATGAATTGGAATGAGGCGTATGTTGTGTTTGTGTAGCACTTGTTTATTATATACGCGAGTTATTCGGAAATTCCGGGTTTATACCCATTCTGAATAACTGATTCGACGATAAGTCGACGTTAAAGATGGTGGTTGAAGACCGGAGCTCTTAACATCATTTATATGATTACTGATGTCTTGATTGGGCGGAACACCCTAGACAAGGTAATAAGTGGTGATCGTCCAGACGTACCTTGAGATCGACCAGATATGCGAGGACCTCTCTCCTGTATTGGACATATGGTACGAGGAATAAGGTGCCTCCAGTTTCGTTCAGACATAGAACGAACTTATAAATGGATATGTGTCTGACATTGGATTTCATTTTATTTTGATTGATTTCTATTAAATATATATTTGTTTGGTGGCGGAGAATTTATTCTCTTGCTTAACGCCCTTCACTGAGACGTAGGAGCTCAGAGGTTATATATCGATAGACATCAGTTGCATGGTGTGGTTTTCCTATGTGGCATGCAAAGATACAATGATCAAGGCTTATGTTGAAAAGCAGAATCTTGTGGTTGATGATCAAAGCATGGCCTTAAGGGGAATAGTTTTGTGTATAGCATTAATTTGCGAGCCTCACACCTCGGTATGAGTCAAAAACAGGATAAGGGACGCAGTGAGAACATGACGTTTCTTTCTAAATATGGGTGGTGTCATGGTATGGAGCCCAGACATTTATATTTTTTACCTATGTGGATGATGGATAGCGAGGCGCCTCGGATATATCTGTTACTACGGAGCCGATGGATAGGTCCGATAGGATCGGGAAACGTGTGTTCAGGAATAACCAATCTCAAATGTAAGAGAGGACCGGCACTGCAAGATCCAAGGGTTTCCCAGAGTGTGTAGTCCTAAGACATTTGCAAGAGTGTCTCGAAGCGGTTAGGAGTACATCCCTTACCTTGAGTCATAGATGGAATCCAATTTCCAATACGTGACATTTCAGTTTTGATTGTAAACCTATATGGCGACAGAGTAGCATGGGATACTATGCCATCTTTGATTGTTACATTTATATTTGAAGCTGTTTGATACACTATGCACTTATTGTAATATCAAAATGATTTGTTTTAAAACGTACCAAGCATGTTTGGCTATTATAAGGTAAAACTCTATCCTTCGGCTTGCGTTGTATTGTGTGATGGGACCTGAGTCTTATAATAGCTTCATTTTTTCAAAAAGCATTGCGATGTTTATTCAGTGCACTAATATTCTTGGTAGGAAACCCATTCCATGTTATAAGGCGTCGTCCCTTGATTTACTTTATTTTAAATTAAAATTTCAAATAACTGTTTTAGTTTTCACACCAGTCATATGACTAACCTAGAGTTTATTGTTTTAACCTAAACTTTGGATGCCCCTATTTTCCACATGGATAGCTAGTAGTTTTGGTTTTGCAGATTTATTTTTACAGGATCTTGGTTTACAGCTGGACTGTATCCGTGTATTTCTTTAAGCTGTGTTATGTATTGATTTTCCGCTGCTTTGTATTTGAATCTCTGATATTTGTCAAATGTATATTATTTATTCATACTAGGTTATGTTCTTGTACTCTAATGAAATTGTTGTAATAAGCAATGAAACGTTCTTTTGTTTGTATTCTAATTTGTCGTGTTCTCAACTCAATCTGGGCTTTCCCATAAGGGCGAGTTTGGGTCGTTTCATCGTATATCAGAACCACTTGGAAACAACATAATTTGTAAATGAAAGGTATTTCAAATACAATAGATAAGGAATAGAAGACCGAACGAGGGAAGAAGTTTACGTTCTAGCCTTGTGTCAAGTTATGTCCAAGCTTGCACGGATCCTGAAGTTTCATATCGATTTCATCTCCTTGCGTTTATATACACCGATGCAGAGTAAACAATGCATTCAAATACTACGTTTTCACCTTCCTGCATTTGCACGGATCCCCAAGTTTCAGATTCAAATGATGTTATTCTAACCTAAAATCGAAATCCAACTCAGATATCTGAAATCTACAAAGCACAAACCTTACAAACAATAGCGGAATCAATTCTCTGATGTCAAATTGATTGTGAGTTATTCCCTGAAGCCAAATCGAAGAGAGGAATAAATTACTTTAAGCTTTGTGATTATGGGATTCGTTAAAAAAAACTACTAAAATCGTGCAATTCTCTAATTTAGCAGCCGTTCTTTGTGAAAGCGTTGGACAAAGAAATTGAGAAATTGAAATAGGGTTACAGATGTTAGTTTCCCTTTTTGCGCTTAGAAACCAACCTTACCAACACAAATAAGCGTTGGCAATAAAAAAATTACAACTATGTATTTTTGGTTACACTTTTTTAACATAGTAACGCATATTATTGTTACTACCCTACAACACAAATAAGTGTTGGTAATTGAGAAAAAAGGGTTACCAAATGGCCATTATGGTGTAGTAAGAAAAGGTTCTTGAAATTTTTAAACAAGTGAAAGTTAACATTCCACTCTTAGACATTGTTCAATAAGTTCCAAATTACGCTAAGTTTATAAAATGCTTGTGTACCCAAAAGAAACACATCAATTATCGGAATAAGTATTCTTGGCAGTCAGTTTAGGTGAATTCTTGTGTCAACCTGTTTTCATCAAATGCAATGATCTGGGTCATCCCACAGTCTCATGTATAACAGGAGACCAGACAATCAGTAAAAGCTTGATAGAATTTTCTACCAATGTAAATTTTGATGTCATACTCGGCGTACGATAATTAGGTTTACGTGAGCTCAAACTAATGAAAGTCGCGTTTCACTTTGTTGATCTTTCATCTAGGAAGACCTTACGAGAAATTGAGGTCATACTCACTAAATCGGGTTATTCGTATTCATAATTAATTTTGTCATCCTTGAAACTCAACCCATAAACAATCATACGAGTAAAAATTCCATTGATTTAGCATGACTTTTCTTAGCTATCTCAAACATCTTGATCAATTGTTCGAATGGTTTGTTAAAAAAAAAATATTTTCATACATGACTTTAGAGATTAACATTTTCAACTTAGAATATCAATTGAAAGAACCAATAGACCACACATTGGAAGTTAGTACTATTCACGATAACTTTAAAGTGGAAATAATCGACCTTAATGATAAGCACAAGGTCGAATATGAGCAATCTTTTCATGATATGCCTAATGAGATTGAACACAAGATTCCATATGAATCTTTCACGATTAAGCTTGAAACTCAATTTCATTGATTGAGCAACCTCTTGGATTGCATTTCAAGCCTCTTCTTTCTCATCTTAAGCACACATACATAAGAAATGACGCAATTTTTCCAAGCATAATTTTTATTGGGCTTTCTCTTTACTAAGAAGCATTTCTTCTTCTCATTTTTTAGAAAAATAAGGATGTGGCTAGGTAAACACATAAACTATTAAATGGCTACAAATCCAATCAAGTTGTTAACAAGCCCATATATATATATATATATATATATATATATATATATATATATATTATATGCTCATTATATTATGCATTGACTATAGGGACATGGTCAAAATCAAGTGTGTAAGGTATTCTTATGTTTATTTTGATTTTCCATAGTATGATTTTTTTACAATTTTTTCCACTCGTCCATTGATTTTTTCTATCTCAAAAAACCAAAAAAAGTTAGCGTAATAATCTACTTTGAATTGGAACCACTGTCAGCATATGATTTTAGTTGTTGAATTGAAATTTTGTGAGAAATTACTTGTTTTAACGAAGAATGAAAAGAAAAGTTTAAATTGCATGCAACTTTAGTGCAATAGGTATATAGGGAGATTTATAGGAGATAGTTATGAAATGTTTTCTACACTACAATCAGTGTTTAAAGGAGTAGTTGATTTGAAGTCAATGTGTTAACATTTCAAATATTTATTTTTTAAGTTGTGCTAAGATGTTTTTGCATGACACTCTCTTTAAAAAATAATAAGTTTTCATATATATATATATATATATATATATATATATATATATATATATATATATAATTAATACCTATAGTCATGTGTACACATTTATGAGTGTACATTCGCCACACAATATACTTCCCTCATATAGTCCGCAAAACAGTTCATAGCTGATATATTCATCCTCTGTTTACCTCAGTTTGGTGTATGTATACGATTTTTTTTAATAATAAAAGCCTAAATTCATGTGTACACACTTGTGTGCACACTCACAACGTTATGTACCCTTCTCATGTAAACCCAAAAGCAGTGCATGAGCGGTATATTTGGCATCAGTTTACCTGAGTTAGGTGTATGTATATAATGTAAATATCAATAATTTTTAAATGTAATAAAAAGAGAGAGTAAGCAATTAAAAGTCACACATCGTCTTAACATTACAAATCTGACATGTTACTAGAAAAGAATTCAAGATACTATTTTAAAAACTCTGACCATCAGCTAAAAAATATATTTCATATTTAATAAAGGAAAGAGAGAATAGTGGGAATGCAACGGTCACATTCTCATTATAACATAGCAACGGTCACATGCATATTATACTAATGCAACGGTCACATTCGCATTATAATATAGCAACGGTCACATGCCTATTATAACAAAGCAACAGTCACATGCCTATTATTCAAGCCTGTTTACATTTATTTCTTGTATTATAAATAAAGAACTCCTATATACAATTTGTATTATCTACAATATATTTCATCAATAATAAAACTTCTCTTCAATCTTGTTTCTTCTATTTTATTTTCTAATATGGTATCAGAGCTTCATTAAGGCTTAACAACCATTGATCCATATTTTCTTCAACTCGAAAGAGTTTTGAATATTCTTTCTTCTCAGTTAATTTTCATTGTATGTTCATCATGGCTAATGATACTACTTTATCAGCTTCTAACAATGCTGCTGGAAGGATTGGAAGCCTCATTGCTTTTGATGAACTCACTAAAACTGTAATTAGTCCTTAATCACAACTAATTACAGTACAATTGGATGAAAACAATTAATTACTCTGGAAACATTAGATCGAGACTGCAATCCAAGGTTATGGCCTTGAAAGTTTCATCATGGGGACTTTATCAATTCCACCAAAGTTCATTACCGAGAAAGAGAATAAAATAGTCAGTAATGAAGAATACATGAAATTCCACTGGCAAGATCGTTTAATCAGTTCATGACTACTATCTTTTATCATTCAAGGCTTATTACCACAAGTGATTGGTTGCAAAAGTGCTAACGAGATATGGACAACAAGAGAAAAAGACTTCAACAATCAGTCTATAGACAAAGTTATGTTCTATAAAAGGAAATTACAAAAAATAAGGAAAGATAATATTACCATGAGAGAATACTTGAGAAAAATCAAATTTGTTTGTGACATGTTAGAGGTAGCTGGCCATAAAATGCAATATTCAGAACAGATACTAACAATTCTTAATGGTTTGAGTGACGAGTATGAGGCTGTCAAAGCCACTCTTTCTTCACAAAAGGAGTTTTCTTCCTCAGATGAAGTTCATTCAATTCTGTTAGCACATGAAGCCAGTCTTGAAAGCAAGAAATCTCAAGAATGTGACTTCACTGTCAACTATGATGTCAACAAAAACAATTTAACAGCAAAACATAGGCAAGTAATAATTATAGAACTGAATAAACCTTTCAAAGAGGCAACTTCAACACCAGAGGCAGAGGTAACAGAGAAAGAGGACGCTGGAGCAACAACAACAATCGACCAAAGTGCCATATTTGTGAGAAAATTGGCCACACTGCCATCAAGTGCTATTTCCGATCCAATTCAAACTACTCAGCAAACCAAGGCAACAACAACAGCTAAAAAAACTCCAACTATACTACCAATGTTGCACAAACACAAGGTGGACCATCTAATCATGCGGATCATATTCATGATGAATCATGATACCTAGATTCTGGAGCAAGCAATCGTATTACCAACAATATAGACAACCTGAACCTTGGGAACAAAGAATACAAAGGTAATCAAACCGTAAGTATGGGCAATGGTAAGTGTATTAAAATTTCACATATTGGTACTAGTAGTATAAATGGTAATAGGGAATTATTTTTACATAACTTATTAAGAGTCCCCACAATCAAGAAAAACCTAATTAGTGTGTTTCAATTCACTAGGGATAACAACGTATATTTTGAATTCTTCCCTAAACATTGTGTAGTTAGAGACATACCAACTAGAAAAATTCTTCTACAGGGTAATGCTGTAAAGGGACTTTATGAATTCAATTTCATCAATCGCAATACTGCCATTAATGATCACCCACATTGTAATCTAATTGATATAACTGATGAAGTTCAAACTAGAAGTACTTTTGACTTATGGCATTATAAGTTAGGGGATCCTAGTGCTGGCATTGTAACAAAAATTCTTAATGATAATAAATTAAAATTTATTCCTATAAAATTACCTTATATATGTACTTATCGCCAGATGGGAAAAAGCCTCAAATTACCATTTCTGATTCATTGACTGTGTATTCCAAACCTGGTCAATTAATTACCATTGATATTTGGGGTCCATCTCCTACATTTTCTGATTATGGGTATAAATACTACATATCATATGTTGATGCTTATACTAGATCTACTTGGATATATTTCTTAAAAGCTAAATATGATACTAAAAGTGATGTTATCAGTTTCATCAATATGTTTGAAAACCAAATAAACTATCAAATAAAAGTCATGCAATCTGATGGAGGATTAGAATACAAACCTCTTATATATTATTTTATAAGTAAAGGTATTATACATAGAGTAACATGTCCCTATACTTCTGAACAGAATGGTATAGTTGAGAGGAAGCATAGGCACATAGTTGAGTCAGGCTTAACTTTGTTAGCTCAAGCATCTTTGTCACTTAAATTTTGGCCTGACGCTTTCAATACTATTGTGTATCTAATAAATAGAATGCTAATTAAAGTACTAAAAGACATAACACCCCTAGAAAACCTATTCAATGTGAAACCTGATTTACAATAATCTAAAAACATTTGGTTATATATGTTTCCCTTACCTAAGACCTTAAAATAATCATAAACTTGATTATAGATCTAAACCTTGCACATTTATAGGCTATTACAATAATCAAAAAGGGTTTAGATGTACAGACAAGTCTGGTAGAATTTTTACAAGCAGACATGTTATTTTTGAAGAAAGTATTTTTCCTTATAACAGATCAGGTATACAAACCACAACCAAAATATATAATCCAAAGGTTAGTGTACCTGATCTACATAGTATTACTGACACGTGGCATCAAGAGAATGGAGACAAGGTTGCTAGTTGTAACTCTGAAGGCCATCATAGTGATAGTGAAAATAGTGATGATTAACCAGAGCATACTAGCCACGCCATTCAATCACCTACAAAATCAAGTTGTAGGTAATCGAAAGCAATAAGAGAAGAAACTAGCAATGTGAGAAATCAAAATACTAGCAGTAGACAAAATAACTCACCAACCCAATCACCAAATCATCAAACTGGACATCCAATGATAACCAGATCAAAAAGGGGAATATTCAAACCAAAGACTTATACTGCAGTCATTACTGAAGAAGAGCCAAATAGTTATCAACAAGCAGTGAAACACAAAGACTGGAGTAAGGCAATGGATGAAGAATATCAAGCACTGATGAACATATGTACATGGGAACTAGTAAATTCACCAAGTAGCAAGAATATAATTGGGTGCAAGTGGATATATAGACTGAAAAAGAATCCAGATGAGTCTATCAACAGATATAAAGCAAGACTTGTTGCAAAGGGTTTCACACAAGAATTTGGCTTTGATTATAATGGAACTTTCTCAGCAGTGGTAAAACCCTCAACAATTAGACTTATATTGACTATAGCATTAAGAAATAATTAGAAAATCAAGTAGCTAGATGTCAACAATGCATTCTTAAATGGAAATCTACATGAAAAAATATTCATGCAACAACCACAAGGCTATACACAAGATCCAACATTGGTATGCAAACTGAATAAAGCAATCTATGGCCTGAAACAAGCACCCAAGTATGGTTTGAAACTCTAAAAGCAAGTTTAACAACACTAGGCTATTCACCTACCAGATCTGATACATCATTATTCACAAAAATCAGTGAACCATCTACCACTTATATATTGATATATGTGGTTGATTTAATTACTATAGGCAGTAGTGAAACTAAAATCAGAAAATTGGCAGATTATTTGAACAATCAGTTTTCAATAAAAGATTTGGGTGACTTATCTTATTTTCTTGGAATAGAAGTCAGAAGAAAATCCTCACAAGATAACACTCATCTACCGGTGAAATCTAAAAATTTAATATTTTTGCATGTGCTCAATGCAATCTTTCTTCCACAAAAGTGAATTGCTCTTAGCTTTAGTTTATTCGTGGAAAAATAAAAAATAAGGATGAGGCTTGACGTACACATAGAAATGCTTACCTTTAGTCGCATGCTTATTCTAATTCCTTTAGTTAAATACATGCCATAATACGGTGATTTTACATGTTCTAACCCAAAATACAAAAATATTTTCAAGTAATCATTCACCAAGGGTAAAACGATCAATTTTTATATGAATTAATCCAAAAATAACTTACTTGTATATTTCTATTTTTTTGAAGGAAAATGAGTGCAAATGGAAGGTGCTTCATGGATATATGCATATACAAATGTTCAAGGCCAAACTACAAAAGAAATAAAAGAATTCATACAATGTAGATGAGTATGTCCGCGCAATAACTAATGAAAAATAAATCAAAGGCAAAAGTACAAGTATGTGTATGATTAATTAAAAGTTAATGATGGCTTGAAAGCTACTCAATGAAGAGGTTATTTTTTGTAGCAACCTTAAAATGTATTATGGTTTTAGGCATGTATAACTAACTCTATCATATTCATATAGAAGAACTCTCTCTTTTATTTATGGAAGCCGTAATTAAAGTGAGAAATAAAGTGAGCTTTTTCTTTAATGGCTTACTAAGCCTTTTCTTTACATTCATGTATTTTATTTTGTTTGCTTCTTTTTAATCTTTTATGCATATTTTTTTATGTTCGTACTGGATGTTTTTTAATGTTCACTTTTCTTTTCTTTTCATGCAAGTAGCTTAGTTTTGTTAGCTTTTGTTTCTCAAGCATTTCCTTTATATTTATATAGACATATTTTTATGTTAATATGAGTATCAAAATCCCTTCAATTTAGGTGTGACGAGGCTTTCATGAATCATATAGAATTAACAAAATGATTTCTTTATGATCTTCTCTTTTTTTGCTTAATGAAAAATTGAATGTTGGTGCAAGTTAATTGTTCCATAGTGAATTTTATACACTTCATTGTTCATGGCAATAGGCTATGCTTAATCATATATAATTACTAGTTTCATTTTCATCTAAATATGATACTACTAAACAAACATTGTAAACCAACGAATATGAGCAACGACTACCAATGACAAGATAGCAACAACTATCAACAGCAAGTACATTCTCGAATTTTTTACGAACTTAAAAACCATCCATTAGTAACCGTTGAAAACCGTTGAAGGCATGCTATTTGCGGTCATTGGTAGCTGTTGATAAATCGTGAACAAACAACTGAGATATGCTTCTTCTTTCTCATTCCATTTCTGTAATATACTGTCTTTCGTCCACTACAAGCTGGTAATTAAACCAACTCAAACCGTTCGAAATGGCAGAATGTTATTAGCTTCTAAGGTAAATAGAATAAATCACAAAATCACAGACACAGAAAATAGAATATCTCACAGCAGAATAAATAAATTATGCAATATTAGTTCATGAAGCTACTAAATAAAAATCAAAATTTATACATGATATCAGAGTTACAAAATTAAATCAGCGGAAGTCTAAATACATGAATTTCTAATACAAAGGAGAAATAGCCAGAATCAACAGGTAGAGGTGATATCTTCAATAGTCTCCAACTTCAAAAGGTGAAATCTCAACACTGCAATACTCGATCTGACCCGAGCAATAATGCAAAACAAAACAACTCGGATCAAGACTAACATTCTCATGGAAGTAAATCAACTTAAATGAAATATTCAATGAAATGCATCAGTAACTTAAAGGATGTTTGGGATACCATCCTCAAAGGATCTGTTAAACTAATATCATATAATATAATATGCTATTATAATAGTGTAAGCGGGATTACCATTATTACCCTTACACCGCTTATACCGTTATCATGCGGTTTGCATATAACACACTAGTACGTCGGCGGATAGGGATGCGCCGTGATACGACGACGCTAAATCAAAATCGTAGGAAGCTCGATCAGGATAGTATGACAAGGCACACGAGGAATACCCATGGTAGGATTCTACCAATGCACGCCCGGACCGGTGGTAACGCATAGCCGCAACTACCGCCCACCTCGAACAACACTCCCATAATCAAGGGTGGCCACCAATCAAATCACAAAGTAATAGGTATAGTTCGAAGAAGTGTGTCCGATGGAGGTGCAACCTCACTTAATCACGGTATAACACCTATTTTAGTCATTTTAATTATGACCTGAAGGTCAAGGCTATCCATCAACGTTCTCTTTCTTCAATCCAGTAATCGACACCAAACCATCCTACTTCATTCTGGAACTCCACCGCGTACACAGTTATTAAAGTGGTTTTTGATATTGGCAGAGAGCATGACAGTATCCAATCCCGGTCTCTTTAACAACCAAACATTTACATTTTTCACACCATGGCCATTTTAATAAAATCATATCTTGAATTAAATTGATTTAAGAAATTTCTTTAATTCAAACCAAACAGTTCATGAATCAATTCCATATATATAAATTATTTCAATTCATACTTAGTCAATTTATACTCGAATTCATATATTCATATCAATTATAAATCAATTATAAATTCAAATTTCAATTAATTACGTAGTTCACGTTCATTTTCTATAATTCAAAATGCATTTAGTTAATTTAAAATCAAATTCATTGAATCAAGTATCGTTATATAAATTTAAATCTTTAAACCTCGAATTTAAATCGTGAAATCAAAACTTATCCACCTATTGAGTTTATTATTAAAGTTCATAAAATATATAAAACAAGCATTGAAAATATTATTTATAAGTTATAAATTTATATAGAAAATAGCTTTACAAACATATATAGGTTTAAATTAATTTAGAAATAGTTTTAAAAAGAATAATTTGTTATAATATATTAATTTAAAGTTAAAAATACATATATAATTAAATTATATAGTTTAAAATAAATATATTATAAGTAAAATCTTAAATAAGCATTTAATATATTTTTACTCATAAAATCATTTTAAAACATATAATTTATAATTTACAAAATTTAAGTATAAATCTTTAAAATATAAATATAAAATATAAGATCTTAAATTAATATTATTAAAATCAAAATTTACAAATTATTTTAGTTCGAAAACATGACCAACGGTGTCTGTATATAGTTTTCTGCCCTATGGTCATGTGATACAGATATTTATCATTTCAACCCGCAATTTATAAAATTTCTACAGGTTTATCATTTCAACTCGCAACCCCCAATTATGTAAAAATCGTTCAGGTCTATCATTTCAACCCATAATGATTTTTCCCTAATCTAATGTTCTTTCGGGTATGTATCATTTCATCCCTTAGTGACTTTTCCTAAACTAAAGGTATCTGCAACATAACAAATCATCACATATCATCAATCACATCATAGTCATATAAAATCAATGTACATACATGTCATATGAATATTGTGTCACATATGAAAGTGTATATTTTAAACAAACAACTTCTATTGACAATCCTATACATTTCATAATAGTTCATTTAGTTAATCTAACATCTATGAAGTAATGTGAGTCAGGTGTGAGATAAACTAACCTTTCATGGCACCGTTGAAGACAAACATATGAATGCAGAATTGCAATGACGGTATCCAGTCACGACATAATGGTTTAAGCTCATTGATCACTTAATATTATTATTTTTATTTTCATAAGGAGGCTAGGGAATGTCTCAAAGGATCGGTAAGGCTACTGGGTTTCAGAGCGGTCTTTAAACTCAACACAAAACCGACTTAAAATATAAACACAACATTTACTTTTACAAAATATTATATATATACAGATACGAATGGTAAAATCATAACATATATATATAATTCAAATTCAACACACTCCAAAATATTTTATAAATTTATATATTATACAACACACCCAAAACTATATATATATATATATAAAATAAATATACAATGCAAACTCACACACAAAATACAGTAAAACCATTG
Organism: Allium sativum; assembly: GCA_030737875.1. Taxonomy (NCBI): domain Eukaryota; kingdom Viridiplantae; phylum Streptophyta; class Magnoliopsida; order Asparagales; family Amaryllidaceae; genus Allium; species Allium sativum. The sequence goes on from CM060922.1 coordinate 301,555,735, forward strand.
TATGCATATATAAACACTGAAAGAAATATATATATATATATATATATATATACTTTTTTTAACAAATAAATTTTCAAAACAAACTCAACACAAATACACACACACACACAATGCTGTACCCACACCATTTCACACGCAAGAAACACACTTAAAGCTTGTATATTATAGATTATATATAACATATATACATACATATAAATTTTCTTTCAAAACAATACATTTATTATTATAAAATATAAATTTTTATTACATACACATAAATACAAACGCAGTTTCGCACAGTATTATAAAATACACACTCACTACAATAACAACACGCATACAGTATGACTCACGCACCACACACTGGGAAAAAAAGTACTACACAGAACCCACACATGCCCACAAACAGGAATGCACATACATAATACACTACGCCACACGCACAAAACAATACACAAAATCAATTAAATATATATACACCTTCGCAAACTATATATTATATATATAGACAATCGTTAAAAATATATATACATGCATATTAATTATAAAATTAAAATTCAAACAAATATATATATATATATATTCATATATATATATACACACACTGAATATATATATGTATTTAAAAATCAACACACATGCACCACCATTTCAAAGTCCAATATATACATATATATATATATATATATATCAACACACACAAAACTATTATATATATTATAAAGTTTAAAATACACATACAAACATCACCCAAGACACCACATAATCAATATATGCACACGCATGGAACATGCATTACACACACAACACACGCAAACACAATTACATATATAAATACATATTATAAAACACACACTTAACACACATAGTCAACAACTCCAAAACAAAATATCATACCCAAAAATTAAGACACACCCAAAATATTTAAAAACAGGAACTCACACCTTAGGGGAGAAGAGGGGCTTGGCTAGGTTCAGGTTTGTGCTGAGGAGTTGGCTCACGGAAAGGTTTCAGTCGGGGATTGCTCGGACCATCGTGGCACTGGGGATGGTGCGGAAAAGGGGCTTCAGGTGATTGCGAACTAGACAGGAGGGAGGGCAATGGTTTGGTGAAGGCCTCTGCGAGAAGGGATGGATGCAGAAGAAAGCGATAGGAGAGAGAGAAAAAAAGAGCAGATCGATAAAGAAAAAAGGGAAGGCATTTTATATGAGGGGAGCGGTTTTTTTCTTGCTTTGGGATGGATGACATGAATACAAAAGGAATTGTAACAACCCGTATTTTCAATAACCTGTAATAACATAAATCGAGGCAGAATTTAATTCTAAAATGGGAATCAAGGGAAACGGGCTATGCCATTGTGTTCGTCTCGGAAAAATACGCGAAATAGAGTCCGAGTTTTCGAAAATCGGAGTCCGTATGACCAAGATATGGCCTCGCGAAGTTTCACGAAAATTCCCAAATTAAAGTATACTTAATTAAGTGAAATGGGTTGTGTAGATATATATATATATATATATTGATATATATATATATATATATAATTGAAAATTTAATAAATAAATATGCAAAAATGCTCAAAACAGCGAATTGGGAGAGGGGAATAACCGAACCGGCCGATTTTTGAAGTCGACCCGAGCCCGTTGGGTCGACTAGGGGTTAATCCAGGGTGTTTGGCTGTCAACCCGTGGGCCGATTCGCTCAAGTGCAGATTTTGCATTTGAATGGTTCTCATGGTCCATCTTTAATCTAAAGGCCCTAGATGGTTCCTACACTTGACTTCTTCCCCAAGACATGCTTTGATGGCTTGGATTGAATCTAGGGTTAATCCTATGGCCTAAAACACTTGCCTAATCTATAAATAAGACCCTAACCTACCCTAATTCATTCATAATTAAACCTAGTGACTAAACTATGGCAAAATTCTAGCTCTCATGGCCTCCACTAATTTTATGAAGAGGGTTGCATACTAATCACTCTCTAATCAACTTCTAATCCCTTCTTAGCATCTTAATCTTCTTCATTTGGTGTTCAAAGTTGCTAGTAGTGAGTTTCTATCACTTTGATGATCTTTTGGTAAACTAATTAGATGAGATGTGATGAGATTTATGGTTTTGTATGTGGGTTAATGAGCTTTGAATCATATGATATGATGTTAGCATTAATCTTATGTTTATGCATGTTGAGTATGTAAGCTTATGCAAGTTTAATATGATGTATGTTATGTTTGCATGATGCTAAATATGCAAGTTGTGGGCTATGTAATCATATGCATGTTATGCAAGTTCATGGTAATATGCTATGCAAGTTACATGTTTGTTAATATGCAAGTTACATGTTTGTTAATATGCAAGTTACATGTATGTAAATATGCAAGTTACATGTTTGTTAATATGCAAGTTACATGTTTGTTAATATGCAAGTTACATGTATGTAAATATGCAAGTTACATGTTTCTTTATATGCAAGTTACATGTTTGTTAATATGCGAGTTACATGTATGTAAATATGCAAGTTACATGTTTATTAATATGCAAGTTCATGATGACACATTATGCAAGTCTATAAGCTAATATGCAAGTTTGTTATGCAAAATGAATATGTAAGTTATGTGACATATTATATGCAAGTTATGTGACATGTTATGCAAGTTCATATGCAAGTTATGTGTTTGTTAATATGCAAGATGGCACCTTTGAAACATGTTCATTCATATGCAAGTTGACACCTTTTATATGTGTTATATCATGAACGAAATTACGTGGGAACGATGGGGTAATTAAATGCATAAGTTAATAAGATTGTGTGAAATTAATATAATTATGCATAACACAAAATAAATAAACATAGTATGGGAATTTGCCTATTTGGTTAGGTGTACCCATACTATGTGTTGGGAATTTACCTATTGAGTTAGGTCTACCCCATGGGAATTTACCTATTAAGTTAGGTCTACCCATGTTAAGAAAACTTGATTAATTAGGGATAATTAATATAAAATTATGAGGGTGATTAATTAGGTGTAATTAATTGACTAAGACACGAGGTTGGACTCAGTTGTAGCGTAAAACTGCCCGGACCCAACCGGCTTAACCAGTTGCTACAAATGTTAGCCCAATGTGAGAGGTCTTAGGCACAAACTAAATACGTAATTAATGTAAAGACACGAGGTTAGACTCTGTTATGACATAAGGCTGCCCGGACCCAACCGGCTTAACCAGCGGTCATAAAAGACAGTCTAATGTGAGAGGTCTTTACAAAGGTTACGTTCTTAATTAATTAATTAAGAAACACTTAACCACATTAGCATGTAGAGGGACATGAGGGGTTAAGTGGGTGCCTCGGGTGGCATGAGAAAATCTAGTGGTTGCCTTGGGTGGCAATAGAAAATACGATTAGAATACTTAACCAAAATAGAACATGTAATTAAAACATGATTAAAGGGTTAAGTGGGATATACTAGAAAAAGGGACAAGCTTAGGTGGGTAGCTTGTGGAGGCCCATTTCAACCAGTAACCCATACGTATCTTTGTGGGCTCGACCCATGTCGAGGACGGGACACGCATACTGGGCTTGACTGTAAGAGGCAAACGGGTTAGCGGTGGCAACGCAAGTCCAACGGGCTTCATATGCGTGAGTGGGCCCGGGCTGGTAGGTAAGCCGTTGTTGCATCGAGTAGATATAAGCCGTGCACCTTTAGTTTCATCAGGTTGCCACATTGGGGAATGATACATCCCACGGTGGGGCCAGCACGGGTATCTACGTTAGGGAGCCGATCGAATGGGAAGTAGTGTGTACACCTAGTGGATTGTAGGGCCCCGTGGCGCCTACTTGGTCACCTAGGGGTACGCAGGTACTAATTAGTAAATTTTATAAGTCCTTGGGTGGGATCAACCTTTAAGTTAGGAACGACTGGTGTGGTGCAGTTTAGTAATTTACCTTAGGAAGGGTAGATGCGTCTTTATCCTTTATCTTAGTTTAGTTAACTGCTTAGTATAGCCGTTCATCCCTATATGTTACCGTATATCAAGTTATGTCTTCTCTGGTTACTTTAACGATTGTATTGTTAAAGTTATAGGACTCACTCAGACTTATGTCTGACCCCGTTGTCTTTATCTTTTTCCCAACCCTCAGGTCCTGTGGTGGATCCTAGCAGTAGTGGAGCTTGATCGGATTGCTGTTCCAGTCTTTAGGAGCTTGGGTAGATGTAAAGCTCCAGTTATCCAGTTATCTTTCCTTTTGTTTTGGCTATTGTATGAGAGTGGGATTATGTACTTCTTTATCTTGATGGATATTGTACTTGACTTTTATTGTGAGTTTATGATGTAACCAGACATGTTTTACTTCCGCTGTTATGAAATGATGTTTTAAAATTTCAAGTACTATTTATATCTGTCTAGTTGTAATTTTTCTGTTCTATATTCACTAAAATACTCCACCGATGTTATGGCATTCCCATTGTGAGTGATCATAGCGGGAGTGGGGTGTTACACGTGGTATCAGAGCTTAAGGTTACCAGAACAGATAAAATTTTTGAGAAAAACTACTTTCTAAGAGTATTTTCGAAGAAAGTATTTTTAAAAGCATGTCTTCTAAGAGAAAAAGTTTTTGAAAAAGAAAAGCATAATCCCCAATAGCCATATCTTTATCTTTCGGAATCTCCTTTTTGAATCTTTCCTCTTTCGTTTCAGCATGGCTGAAGATCTTAACATCCCGGAGGGTTTAGTTATACCACTATGGTATAGGAGGTTGCAAGAGGCTAGGGCCGCGGCTGCGGGTCCGGCCAATGCTACTACACCAGAGACAACCGCTCCTCCTCCTCAGCCTAGAGTGGATAATTTTGCTAAGGTTTGCAAGGAGTTCAAGGCTATAGGAGGAAAACCTTTTCTTGGTTCAGAGACTTTCGTAAAGGCTAGAGATTGGCTTAAGGAAGTGGAAGAGTTGCTAGATATCTTTGAAGTGGAAGAGGGAAAGAAAGTCAAGTTGGCGGCTTGGTTAATGAAGGGAGAGGCCTCATTCTGGTGGGAGGTCACTAATGGAGAACGCCCTGTTGACTCTTGGGCAGATTTTAAGCAAAGGTTTGGGGCTAAGTTTCTCTCAAGGGCGGAAGAGAATCTGTTTATGGAGAAGTTCTTGAATTTGAAGCAAGGGAATCTCACGGTGAAAGAATATGTCAACAAATTCAATCAATTAGCAAGGTTTGGCATAGAGTTGGTGAATACACCGGAGAAGAAGGCTTTGAGGTTCGTTAGAGGCTTGAACGAACCATTGCAAGGAATAGCTATGACTCACATTCCTATGGGGGCCACTTTTGAGAAGCTTGTCTACATGGCACTTATGCATGAGGATGATAAGAATTCTAAGGCACCAGAGAAAAAGGGGGATCAGAAGAAACCGCAACAGCAACAACAAGGCAAGGGCGGAAAAGGCAATGGTGACAAAAAGAAGACGAAGAAGAAGTGCTTCAATTGTGGAACACCAGGACACCTCAGTAAGGATTGTCGCAAAAAGAAAAAGACCGGTTGCTTTCATTGTGGTGAAGCAGGGCATCTTGTGAAAAACTGCCCAAAGAAGGGGCAGAAGACGGGGTCTACCTCAGGAGGCCAGGTGCAAGCTCTTATAGCACCACCTCAGTCAGGGGGGCAAGTTCAGGTTCTCTCAGTTCCACCGATTCAGCAGAGAGGTAGAACTATTTCCGTTGAAAGTCTGGTTTTTCTGTTTGATCATCCAGTTCGTACTTTGTTTGACTCTGGCGCATCGCATTCTTTTATCTCATCATCGTTAGTTGAGTCACTGCACTTAGACACCAGTCTAGTTGATGATCCCTTGGTTGTCTCAAACCCAATTGGGGGCTCCATATATCTGTCTATGATATGTTTGGGTTTGAAGATTTCTATACTTAGCGTTGAGTTTAGATGTGATGCTTTTGTATTGGGCTTCACGGGCTATGGGTTGATCTTGGGCATGGACTGGTTATCCAGTAATGGTGCCGTTCTTGATTGCGAAAGGAGAGTTGTCAGGCTCATGACCCGCTTGGGTAACACTCTCGAGATCTCTTGCAATCCCATGGAATCTGTTTTGCTAAGTTATCTTGAATCGCTCGATGCTTCGGTCGAAAGTTTGTGTTCTGTCAGAGTAGTCCGGGAATATCCGGATGTGTTTGAAGAAGTAAAGGGTTTGCCTCCGAAGCGGGAGATAGATTTCCGAATTTATTTGGTGGATAATGCCAAACCAGTGTCTTTGCCAGTACGCCACATGGCTCCTCGTGAGAGAAGAGAACTTCATAAGCAAGTAGGGGAGTTGCTTGAGAAGGGGTTCATAAGGGGAAGTATATCGGAGTGGGGAGCTCCAGTAGTGTTTGCCACGAAGGCGGATGGGTCCCTCAGACTTTGTGTGGATTATAGGGAACTTAATAAGCTCACGAAGAAGAATAGACACCCATTACCGAGGATAGATGATCTCTTTGATCAGTTGGTTGGCGCGTCAGTATTTTCGCAGATGGACTTAGCTACAGGGTTTCATCAGTTAAGAGTGGCGGAGGACAGTATAGAGAAGACTGCTTTCCGGACTCCGGATGGTTTTTATGAGTGGCTAGTGATGCCATTTGGGTTGACAAACGCCCCCGCATACTTTGTTGATCTCATGAGTAGAGTGTTCAGAGAGTATCTGAATAAGTTTGTAGTAGTTTTTGTGGATGACATCTTGGTCTTTTCCAAGAATGAAGAAGAGCATGCCTTACATCTCAAGGAAGTGTTGGAGACTCTTCGAGCGCATAGTCTTAAAGCTAAATTCTCTAAATGCCATTTTTGGAGAAGAGAAGTGCGATTCTTAGGGCATGTGGTCTCTAAGGAAGGGATAGCTGTGGATCCCGCAAAGATAGTATCTATCCAGGATTGGAAAGTTCCTAGAAATGCTACCGAGGTAAGAAGTTTCTTGGGGTTGGCAGGATATTATAGGAAGTTCATCAAAGACTTCGCGAAGATATCAGCCCCATTAACCCGCTTGACGAAGAAGAATCTGGTTTTCTCATGGGATGTAGATTGTGATGATGCTTTCCGACGGTTAAAGAGAGCTTTGACCACCGCTCCAGTTTTAGTGCTTCCAGATGGGAGTAAGCCGTTTGTTGTTTATACCGATGCTTGTGGAACAGGATTAGGCGCAGTCTTGATGCAGGAGGGAAGGGTAATAGCCTATGGAGGGAGACAATTGAGAGTGCATGAGAAGAATTACCCTACCCATGATCTAGAGTTGGCCGCGATTGTTTTCGCACTTAAGTCTTGGCGCCATTATCTTCTTGGTGAGAGATTCGAGTTGTTCACCGACCATAAATCATTGAAGTACTTATTCTCTCAGAAGGATTTAAACTTAAGACAGCAAAGGTGGATGGAGTTCTTAGCATCCTATGATTTCGAGATAGCGTATACCCCTGGTAAGGGTAACGTGGTGGCAGACGCCTTAAGTAGAAAAAGGCTATCTTTGAGTCCATTGTTCGTGGAACGACGAAGCTTGGAGTTTCTTTCTTTGTTTGACTTCAGACCTTCTGTTGATTTTGTACCTGGTTTGTTGGCATCCTTGGAGGTTAGACCTACTCTTTTGAGACGGATTGGCGAGGCTCAGCGAGACGACCCACAGTTGGTTGTGTTGGTAGAGAAGCTTATAAGAGGGGAGTCGTCCAGCCATTTGGGTAGATACACCATAGATGATAAGGGATGGTTGCATAGAGACGGTAGACTTTGTGTACCGCAAGATGAGGGTTTGAAGAAGGCTATTTTGGATGATGCACATCGTTCAAGAATGACTATTCATCCCGGTGGAGACAAAATGTACCAAGACATGAAGAGAGTTTTCTTCTGGGCCGGTATGAAGAAAGATGTGGCCGAGTATGTGGCTAGATGCTTAGTGTGCCAACAAGTTAAAGTGGAGCAAAGGAAACCCGGTGGGTTGCTACACCCATTGGAAGTTCCACAGTGGAAGTGGGATAGTGTCTCGATGGATTTCATCGACGGGTTACCGAGATCGAGGAAGGGCAATACGGGAATTTGGGTTGTGGTAGACAGACTTACCAAGAGTGCCCATTTTATACCCGTGAAGAGTAAGAGGACCGCTCCATGGCTTGCTTCAGTCTATGTTAGAGAGATTGTTAGATTGCATGGCGTACCATCCAGCATTGTGAGTGATCGAGATCCTATTTTCACTAGTGAGTTTTGGAGAAGTTTGCAAGAGGCGGTAGGGACTCAGTTGTGTTTGAGCACCGCATATCATCCTCAAACGGACGGTCAGACCGAGAGGGTGAACCGTATCTTAGAAGATCTTTTGAGGCTTTGTATCTTGGATTTTGGAGGTACATGGGAAGAACATCTTCCTTTGGTGGAGTTCGCATATAATAACAGCTTTCAGTCCAGTATTGGTATGGCTCCTTTCGAAGCTCTTTATGGAAGGCCTTGTCGATCTCCTACATGTTGGTGGGAATCTACGGATAAGATCTTGCTTGGGCCGGATATGGTTAGAGAGACTTCAGAGAAGATTGATTTAATTCGAAAAAGGATGAAAGCAGCGCAAGATAGACAGAAATCTTATGCGGATCGGAGAAGGACGGATCTTGAGTTTGAGGTTGGGGACATGGTTTTTGTCAAAGTATCTCCATTGAGAAATGTTGTTCGCTTTGGGTCCGTAGGGAAGTTAGCACCGAGATTTGTTGGGCCGTTTCCTATTAAGGAAAGGATTGGACGGATGGCATATAGGGTGGAGTTGCCCGACAGACTTAGTGGTGTTCATGATGTATTCCATGTATCACATTTGAGGAAGTGCTTACATGAGACCGCGGAGGTGGTAGAGCCGAGCTTGCTTAGAGATGTAGAGGTAGAGCGTGATGCGACGATTCGACGAGCTCCTACTCGCATCCTTGGGTCAGAAACTAGGAAGTTGAGGAACAGAGAAGTTCAGCTAGTTAAAGTGCAATGGGGAGATGACGAAAGCAATGCTACTTGGGAGACGGAAGCAAAGATGCGTTCTTTGTATCCATTTCTTTTTGAGAGTATGTCTTTTAACTTCTCCTTTATTGCTTGTCTAGTACTTATCTTATCTTTAGTATATCCTCTCGCTAATACCTATGACCTTTAGATAGGGTAAAACCTATGGTTGAAACATGTGTTTGAAACATGTTATGGTTGATGGATGCATATGGATGCAATTGTTTGCTAGTGGTTGCTCGTGGATGCATATACACACACATTAGGCACTAGATCGGCTCAGTCACTTCATGTTGCATATTGCATAAATGGATGTGGTAGTTAGATTGATGGATGTATCATGGCGGTGTTATCATATGGATGATGCATTTTTGTGTATGGTTGTGCACGCATGTAGAAATTTGTATGTGTCAATAGGGTTTCGCATACATATTGGATGCATGGCACTATCATGGTTTGCATTAAGGAGGTTTACTGTATCAGTAACCGCCTGATTTTCGCATTAGGTAAGTACATATACACACACTTTTGCATATATCCATCCAGCATTTAGAATCTTGTAAGGACAATGATTGCTCGTGGATGATGCTTTGAGTAGATGGATGATTGGATGGTAGGATACGTTCTTCCTAACTTGAAGATTTCGGGGACGAAATCCTTTAAGGAGGGGAGAATGTAACAACCCGTATTTTCAATAACCTGTAATAACATAAATCGAGGCAGAATTTAATTCTAAAATGGGAATCAAGGGAAACGGGCTATGCCATTGTGTTCGTCTCGGAAAAATACGCGAAATAGAGTCCGAGTTTTCGAAAATCGGAGTCCGTATGACCAAGATATGGCCTCGCGAAGTTTCACGAAAATTCCCAAATTAAAGTATACTTAATTAAGTGAAATGGGTTGTGTAGATATATATATATATATATATTGATATATATATATATATATAATTGAAAATTTAATAAATAAATATGCAAAAATGCTCAAAACAGCGAATTGGGAGAGGGGAATAACCGAACCGGCCGATTTTTGAAGTCGACCCGAGCCCGCTGGGTCGACTAGGGGTTAATCCAGGGTGTTTGGCTGTCAACCCGTGGGCCGATTCGCTCAAGTGCAGATTTTGCATTTGAATGGTTCTCATGGTCCATCTTTAATCTAAAGGCCCTAGATGGTTCCTACACTTGACTTCTTCCCCAAGACATGCTTTGATGGCTTGGATTGAATCTAGGGTTAATCCTATGGCCTAAAACACTTGCCTAATCTATAAATAAGACCCTAACCTATCCTAATTCATTCATAATTAAACCTAGTGACTAAACTATGGCAAAATGCTAGCTCTCATGGCCTCCACTAATTTTATGAAGAGGGTTGCATACTAATCACTCTCTAATCAACTTCTAATCCCTTCTTAGCATCTTAATCTTCTTCATTTGGTGTTCAAAGTTGCTAGTAGTGAGTTTCTATCACTTTGATGATCTTTTGGTAAACTAATTAGATGAGATGTGATGAGATTTATGGTTTTGTATGTGGGTTAATGAGCTTTGAATCATATGATATGATGTTAGCATTAATCTTATGTTTATGCATGTTGAGTATGTAAGCTTATGCAAGTTTAATATGATGTATGTTATGTTTGCATGATGCTAAATATGCAAGTTGTGGGCTATGTAATCATATGCATGTTATGCAAGTTCATGGTAATATGCTATGCAAGTTACATGTTTGTTAATATGCAAGTTACATGTTTGTTAATATGCAAGTTACATGTATGTAAATATGCAAGTTACATGTTTGTTAATATGCAAGTTACATGTTTGTTAATATGCAAGTTACATGTATGTAAATATGCAAGTTACATGTTTCTTTATATGCAAGTTACATGTTTGTTAATATGCGAGTTACATGTATGTAAATATGCAAGTTACATGTTTATTAATATGCAAGTTCATGATGACACATTATGCAAGTCTATAAGCTAATATGCAAGTTTGTTATGCAAAATGAATATGTAAGTTATGTGACATATTATATGCAAGTTATGTGACATGTTATGCAAGTTCATATGCAAGTTATGTGTTTGTTAATATGCAAGATGGCACCTTTGAAACATGTTCATTCATATGCAAGTTGACACCTTTTATATGTGTTATATCATGAACGAAATTACGTGGGAACGATGGGGTAATTAAATGCATAAGTTAATAAGATTGTGTGAAATTAATATAATTATGCATAACACAAAATAAATAAACATAGTATGGGAATTTGCCTATTTGGTTAGGTGTACCCATACTATGTGTTGGGAATTTACCTATTGAGTTAGGTCTACCCCATGGGAATTTACCTATTAAGTTAGGTCTACCCATGTTAAGAAAACTTGATTAATTAGGGATAATTAATATAAAATTATGAGGGTGATTAATTAGGTGTAATTAATTGACTAAGACACGAGGTTGGACTCAGTTGTAGCGTAAAACTGCCCGGACCCAACCGGCTTAACCAGTTGCTACAAATGTTAGCCCAATGTGAGAGGTCTTAGGCACAAACTAAATACGTAATTAATGTAAAGACACGAGGTTAGACTCTGTTATGACATAAGGCTGCCCGGACCCAACCGGCTTAACCAGCGGTCATAAAAGACAGTCTAATGTGAGAGGTCTTTACAAAGGTTACGTTCTTAATTAATTAATTAAGAAACACTTAACCACATTAGCATGTAGAGGGACATGAGGGGTTAAGTGGGTGCCTCGGGTGGCATGAGAAAATCTAGTGGTTGCCTTGGGTGGCAATAGAAAATACGATTAGAATACTTAACCAAAATAGAACATGTAATTAAAACATGATTAAAGGGTTAAGTGGGATATACTAGAAAAAGGGACAAGCTTAGGTGGGTAGCTTGTGGAGGCCCATTTCAACCAGTAACCCATACGTATCTTTGTGGGCTCGACCCATGTCGAGGACGGGACACGCATACTGGGCTTGACTGTAAGAGGCAAACGGGTTAGCGGTGGCAACGCAAGTCCAACGGGCTTCATATGCGTGAGTGGGCCCGGGCTGGTAGGTAAGCCGTTGTTGCATCGAGTAGATATAAGCCGTGCACCTTTAGTTTCATCAGGTTGCCACATTGGGGAATGATACATCCCACGGTGGGGCCAGCACGGGTATCTACGTTAGGGAGCCGATCGAATGGGAAGTAGTGTGTACACCTAGTGGATTGTAGGGCCCCGTGGCGCCTACTTGGTCACCTAGGGGTACGCAGGTACTAATTAGTAAATTTTATAAGTCCTTGGGTGGGATCAACCTTTAAGTCAGGAACGACTGGTGTGGTGCAGTTTAGTAATTTACCTTAGGAAGGGTAGATGCGTCTTTATCCTTTATCTTAGTTTAGTTAACTGCTTAGTATAGCCGTTCATCCCTATATGTTACCGTATATCAAGTTATGTCTTCTCTGGTTACTTTAACGATTGTATTGTTAAAGTTATAGGACTCACTCAGACTTATGTCTGACCCCGTTGTCTTTATCTTTTTCCCAACCCTCAGGTCCTGTGGTGGATCCTAGCAGTAGTGGAGCTTGATCGGATTGCTGTTCCAGTCTTTAGGAGCTTGGGTAGATGTAAAGCTCCAGTTATCCAGTTATCTTTCCTTTTGTTTTGGCTATTGTATGAGAGTGGGATTATGTACTTCTTTATCTTGATGGATATTGTACTTGACTTTTATTGTGAGTTTATGATGTAACCAGACATGTTTTACTTCCGCTGTTATGAAATGATGTTTTAAAATTTCAAGTACTATTTATATCTGTCTAGTTGTAATTTTTCTGTTCTATATTCACTAAAATACTCCACCGATGTTATGGCATTCCCATTGTGAGTGATCATAGCGGGAGTGGGGTGTTACAGGAATGGCTAAAAGGAAAAGGAACAGAGTAGGTTATAAGGAAATGGGAATGGAAAGTTTTAAATTGCTGTATTAATTTAATTGAACAAATGCATGGAAAGTGACAACAGCTTTGGAAAAAAAAATAGGAACCTTAGGAGTTATTGGGAAGTAATCAATGTTTAAGAACAAATAGATTTTAAAAAGGGAATTAAATAAGTGTTTCACAAAATTGGAGGAACAAAAGGAAATAATTAAAGAAAATGGGACCGTGTAAATTTCAAAAACAAATAGTTAAGAATGGCAACCAAAAGAATTAGAAGTAAAAAAATGATAACGAATTATTTCACAAGGAATTTATATATATATATACACACTAAATAAATCAAAGGAGATGAATAGATAAATTTTGAAAATAATGAACATGTAAGGAAAACATTAATTCTAAGAAATGTACGTTAAACATTAAAATGTAATCAACGTTTGCACCAACAAAATCAATACGCAAAATTAAATTAAAGATATAATTACATATTGAAAACGAAGGGTATAATTATACAAATTAAATATTTATATAAAAATTCAAGAATGGATGCAAACAAATAAAATAAATAAACCAAAAATTTAAATTAAATCATTAATTAAAAAACTCTTAAAATTGAGGTTGTTACAATCACCCCTACTCAAATCTTTTCGTCCCCGAAAAGGAACGAAGTAGGGAAATAGTTATTAAATAATTAATATATTTAAACCAAAGGTTCATATTTATATTCATACCTATATATATATATATATATATATATATATATATATATCACAAATTAAAATCTTTATAATCCATTTAAATTTATAAATTCCGATATATCCATAACTTTATAAACTATATCATTATAGATTTCAACTAAGATAATATCATTTTCTTATAAAATCTACACCTTTACCTCTTTTTCAAAATGTACAATTTATAAAATATAAAGTCTTAAAGTATAAACATCAAATCGTTTAAAAATATTGGTATTACCAAAACATAATATTAATTACGAATATATATATATATATATATATATATATATATATATATATATATATATATATATATATATATATATCGAAATTTCAAATCCATATTAAATAAGAATCCTCTTCTTCTACTTCTTACCTTGTTATAGACAAGGATAAGTTGTAGAGTTCGAGGTAAAAGCTGAACGAATGAAAGAACCTAATCAAAGAAGATCTATGAAGGAAGATAGATTCAGTGGAAAGGAAATTTCAGAAAAGAATTTAAATATATAAATAAAAAATTATATCCGAAAATATTTGTTTAACATATTTAAAACCATTTTAAAAACCATTTATACTTTAAAAATACGCTCTCTCGCAAGAAGGATTCGGCGGCTGATTCCACTCATTCTAGGGTATCTCTACCTTATCTCTAATGAGCTTTTACCCCATAGGCTAAAGCTTTGATAAACCAAAGCTTTGATACCAAATGTAACATATTGTTGTTCATCCACTTCAAGCTGGTAATTAAACCAACTCAAACCGTTCGAACTGACAGAATGTTATTAGCTTCTGAGGTAAATAGAATAAATCACAGAATCACAGACACAGAAAAACAAAATATCTCGCAGCGGAATAAATAAATTATACAATATTAATTCATGAAGCTACTAAATAAAAATCAAAATTTATACATGATATCAGAGTTACAAAATTAAATACAACTAAAGTCTAAATACATGAATTTCTAATACAAAGGAGAAATAGCCAGAATCAATAGGTAGAGATGATATCTTCAATAGTCTCCGGCTTCAAAAGGTGAAATCTCAACACTGCAATACTCGATTTGACCCGAGCAATAATGCAAAACAAAACAACTCGGATCAGGACTAACATTCTCATGGAAGTAAATCAACATAAATGACATATTCAATGAAATGCATTAGTAACTTAAAGGATGTTTGGGATCACCATCCTCTAAGGATCCGTTAAACTAATATCATATAATATAATACGCTATTATAATAGTGTTTATGTTTAAATATACTATTGAAAATATGTAAGCAGGATTACCATTATTACCCTTACACTGTTTATACCGTTATCGTAGAGTTTGCATATAACACACTAGTACGTCAGTGGATAGGGATGCGCTGTGATATGTCAACGCTAAATCAAAATCGTAGGGAGCTCGATCAGGATAATATGACAAGGCACACGAGGAATACCCATGGTAGGATTCTACCAGTGCACGCCCGGACCGGTGGTAACGCATAGCTGCAACTGCCGCCCACCTCGAACAACACTCCCATAATTAACGGTGTCCACCAATCAAATCACAAAGTAATAGATATAGTTCGAAGAAGTGTGTCTGATGGAGGTGCGACCTCACTTAATCACGGTATAGCACCTGTTTTAGTCATTTTAATTATGACCTGAAGGTCAAGGCTATCCATCAATGTTCTCTTTCTTCAATCCAGTAATCGCCACCAAACCATTCTACTTCATTCTGGAACTCCACCGCATACACAGTTGTTAAAGTGGTTTTTGGTATTGGCAGAGAGTATGACAATATCCAATCCCGATCTCTTTAACAACTAAACGTTTACATTTTTCACACCATGGCCATTTTAATAAAATCATATCTTGAAATAAATTGATTTAAGAAATTTCTTTAATTCAAACCAAACAGTTTATGAATCAATTCCATATATAAAATTATTTCAATTCATACTCAATCAATTTATACTTGAATTCATATATTCATATCACTTATAAATTCCAATTAGTTACGCAGTTCATGTTCATTTCCTATACAATTCAATATTTAAGTCAATTCAAAATCGCATTTAGTTGATTTAAAATTCATTGAATCGAGTATCGTTATATAAATATAAATCTTTAAACCTCGAATTTAAATCGCGAAATCAAAACTTATCCACCTATTGAGTTTATTATTAAAGTTTATAAAATATATAAAACAAGCATTGAAAATATTATTTATAAGTTATAAATTTATATAGAAAATAGCTTTATAAACATATATAGGTTTAAATTAATTTAGAAATAGTTTTAAAAAGAATAATTTATTATACTATATTAATTTAAAGTTAAAAATACATATATGATTAAATATATAGTTTAAAATAAATAAATTATAAGTAAAATCTTAAATAAGCATTTAAATACATTTTTACTCATAAAATCATTTTAAAACATATAATTTATAATTTACAAAATTTAAGTATAAATCTTTAAAATATAAATATAAAATATAAGATCTTAAATTAATGTTATTAAAATTTAATTCGAAAACATAACCAACAGTGTCCGTATATAGTTTTCTACCCTATGGTCAAGTGATACGGATATTTATCATTTCAACCCGCAATTTATAAAATTTCTATGGGTTTATCATTTCAACCCGCAATCCCAAATTCGGTAAAAATCGTTCAGGTCTATCATTTCAACCCATAACGATTTTTCCCTAATCTAATGTCCATTCGGGTATGTATCATTTCAGCCCTTAGTGATTTTTCTTAAACCAGGGGTATCTGCAACATAACAAATCATCACATATCATCAATCAAGTCATAGTCATATAAAATCAGTGTACATACATGTTGTAATAACCCGGAAATCTGAGCCAATTTAAAAATTTTATTTTGGCAATTTTGATGAAATTTGGATATTTAAAATGATTTATTTCAAATAATAACGACGAGAAGTTTATTTTGAATAGAATTAGAATGTATATATTTATATACGTCGTCGTTAGAATATAAAAAATTATTTTTAATTATATAATGAGCCTGAAATGGCGTGGTAGTTCGAAAATTCGATTTCAAATTTCAAATGATATACATGATTCAAAATAAACTGGATTTTGGCAAAACCAAAAGCATTAGAATCTAATTGAGAATATATTTCCATTGAATACGAAAATTGAAATTTCATAGTGGGGATAAAAAGTTATGCCCAGATGAAAATTCAAAATAGTCGCTATGGAATTCTGGCCCTTAAAAATGGAAATTTTGCAAATGACCTCGGTTTTGACGAAACTACTTTTGTTGGATTCATGATGTTAGGTTATTGCTAGGTTTCAAAATTCATAATTTTCTGATTCAATATGTGAGTGTGGCAAAGGAAAACGCGTTTGACCAATTTTAGTTGATTTTAATCGACCAGAAAATGGCCATTTTTCAAACGGTCTCAGAATTCAACGAAATTAGTTTTGTTAGGACCGTATCGTCAATACGAAGGTAGAAATAATTTTTCTGGAATTTTTAGAGTCAGTAGGTGGCCCCTGTAATTTGAAATGTACGTTTAAAATAGAATATATAGATTTAAATTTTGGTTTGAGCGAAGACTGAATGAAACAGCCGAAATGGCTTACGATACATATCTCATCGTGTTCGGAATGGGGGTAATTATCTAGGGGCAATAGTCGGTGGGTCTCGTTTGGAGGTCGAAATAAAAAGTACCTTTAGGGATAATTAAATAATTAAATATATTTTTATATAAAAGCCCTTGCTCCTTTTTTTCTCTCTCTCAGATCTAAGTCAACGCTCAAAGTAAATAAAAAGAAAAAAAAAAGAAAATCGATTGCCTTCCCCCGTCGCTCCCCTCCCCCTCCGCAAGCGCCGCCGCAATTCCTTCCCCCACCTCCATCGATCGTCCACCGCTTGCCCCCCTTCCCCCGGATCCTCCTACCCCACTTCGATCGCGAGGCCAAAACCCCCTCTTGTGCCCTAGCCAAATGAGACGCATTACCCCTTGCTATTGCCGCCCACCGGAGCAGCCACCGCCCTCCCTCACCCGCGACGCAACACCCCCGCCACCCCCGCCACCCCCGACGCCTCTCCCTACCCCCTTAATCCCATTTCCGACCTCATGAGCCACCCCTCCAACCAAATTGAATTTCTACAAAAAGGAAGGTGCGTTCTTTTTGTTTGATTAGCATTGTTTTTAATTATATCATGATGAATAAAAATTGTATTTTTATACATTATTTTGCAAAGATTCGATTTTTAATATAGAAAAGGGTTGGTTTTTAAAAGAATAAAGATTTTATTTTTAACTTAGAAAGGATTTGGTTTTTAAATAGAAAGATAAGATTTTGAACCGTATAAAGATACAGTTTTTAAAAATAAAAAGATTGGATTTTTAGCGCTATAAAGATATAATTTTTATATATGTAGAGAAATAAAAATATAATTTTTATATAGTGAGAAGAATAAAAATGTGATCTTCATAATATGTGTAGCGTATAAAAAATATAATTTTTACCTATATAGTAGCAGTATAAAAATGTGATTTTTATATACATGACAACAATATAAAAATGCGATTTTTATATATGTAGTGGATACAGTCAACGAAAGTGACAAAAGGCGAGCATGGCGAAGATTTTCTACATAAGAAGAGTCGCGGTGTTTGGTCAAGCGTATATGTGAGAACTCCTCACTTTTATTTTAATTTCTAGTTTAAATATATACTAGGATGCAGACGGTGCTTAGCAGCACCCGATACCCATCGTCCACAGACCATGGACGACTTGTTTGATTTTGTGTGTTGTGAAAATTGATTGTGATCTGTGTTGAAATAAAATATATATTCATGTGTTGAAATAAAATATATATTCATGTGTTGAAATAAAATATATTCATGTGTTGAAATAAAATATATATTCATGTGTTGAAATAAAATATATATTCATGTGTTGAAATAAAAATATATATTCATGTGTTGAAATAAAATATATATTCATGTGTTGAAATAAAATAAATATTCATTTACAAATCGAACGATTTTTTTATGTACACCGATTTGACTGATATTGATTAGGACGATAAATTTTACACATCGCCCAACTGCACAAATAAAAATCTGTGTTTGTTGATGTGAAACCCCACACGGGTATTGGGATGATATTTGACGTACACTAATCCCGATTGTTTAGTCGTATGTCAATCGATGGGTTAACAGACTGTGTAAGAGTTAATTATTTATATTTAATGCTTATGCAGTTGTGTGGTGCACTCTGGATGATGGTTGATGATTTATCGTTGCTATTATATACATGTGTTGTAGAAAATCCAAATAATTAACCTTATATGGTAATTGATTGGGCCTCATTCCGATTTGGAAAATAAGGAATAATATAAAAATAAATTTATGTGTTGAATAAAATAAATTCATGTGTTGAATAGAAATAAATTCATGTATTTAATAAAATAAATTCATATGTTGAATAGAAATAAATTCATGTGTTGAATAGAAATAAATTCATGTGTTGAATAAAATAAATTCATGTGTTGGATAGAAATAAATTCATGTGTTGAATAGAATAAAAATTCATGTGTTGAATAAAATAAATTCATGTGTTGAATAGAATAAAAATTCATGTGTTGAATAGAATAAATATTCTTGTGTTGAATAGAATAAATATTCATGTGTGGAATAGAATAAACATTCATGTGTCGAATAAAAGCCATGTTGATTAGATTGACGCCATTTTGACATGAACGATATTTATATCGATTTTATTCATTTTTATAATGAATATAAGAAAGAAAGTGATTTCAAAATATAACGTTTTGAAATATTATTGTTAGACCAAAAAGTGGTTCTAACACCCAAATTGATTAAAAGCAGAATGAAATGAGATAAAAATAAAAATGAACACACAGGATTTATAGTGGTTCGGCGAAGAAATGCCTACGTCCACTTGTCTTTCACTATTTTCACTGATTTTGTTGCAAGTACAATGAAATATTCACTTGATTTCTCTCACAACTCACTTACAATCACTCAATTATCTAAAAACAAATAATCAAAGAAGGTTTGGATTTTCTGGGAGTGCTAGAATTCGGGTTATGAAGGTGGTTGAACTCTCAAAGTGATAGCCAAAAGATCCTTTTCTTGGTCTCCCGACGGGGTATTTATAGGTGAGAATTTGCTCAGAATCCGATCCGGATCGGAGCCACGCGTCATCCATCCCATCAGCTTCGGGTTCGGATGAATTACTATGTTGACAACGCATCAGAGTAGTGGACGTTGAGGGTAGGAACTAGTCACTGCCGATCCGGATTACCAGGCGCTCATGCAGGAGAGTGACGTGGAAGACAAGCTCGGGTCGGAGGGGTATGTATAAGGGGTTCGGATCGGGGTACCCGATCCGACCCGGATTGACTTGGAACCAATTCTCTCTTCTCTTTATTCTGCTCCGCTCCGCTCCGATCTATCTCCGTAGCAATCAAGTGGCTTTCCGATCCGAACGGCTGTGCCTTTCCGATTTCCACAGCAATAGTTCACCGATCCGAACAGAAAACTTTATCCGATCCGAACCGATGCGCTGCTCCGATCCGACCTGCTTCAGTACTTCCCAAGTTTTTCAAGTTCTTCAACATTTTACATCTTGGCTTTGTGTTGCCCAGTTTACAAAGTGGGCTAACACTTTGCCCCCTCAAAGGTTGCTTCTGTTGGAGAGGAGCATGCTTTGACTATCAATGCATAGCGCTCTTCGAGGTAATTTCTCTTTTGATTTTCCTTGTGTTTTCCTCTTTTTCTTCAAATTTCAATTTAGTTCGTTGCTGAGCTAAAGGACTCGGTTCGGTTCGGTTTCCGATCCGAACAGACCCCTTTTCCTTTCTATTTTCCACTGGACTATTGGGCCAAGCTTCGCTTCAGGGCTGTCCATCCGATCCGAACGGGGGTTCTTCTATTGGGCTGCCGATCCGAATGGGGAGACGAATGGACACCCTACTCCTCTATATAAACTGATTCTTCATCCCTCTCTCATTCTTACTGTTTTACTCCCGAGTTCTGCAAAGCGAGAAAGAAAAATCTAACTCCTGAAGCATCAAAATTTCTTTTAATTCTCAACGTAATTTCATTGGTAGGTTATAAAACTTTGAACAATCCCTTTTTTAATTATTCCCGATTCGAATTCGTAGACGATTAGGATGACTTTAGCATGAAATTCTGATGAACTTGCCGTCGTGACCCTCCCTCGTCATCATCACCAATAAACTCGTCGTTGTCTCGAGATTGGAATGGAGGAGATTATAATCCGTTGTTAAGTGCACCAGCGTAGAATTGCTTGGCTTCGATTTGGGTAAATGGCACGAAATTGGCCTCGGAACTGGATAGGAAAGAAAGAGGGTGAAGGAGAAGAAGAAGATGATGGAGAATCGGTTCGGTTCAGAGGGATATGGAAGGTGAAAAAACAAAGGAAGAAGGAAGGAAATCCAGGAGGTCGGATCGGGTCGGGGCGAGCAAAGAAAGAAAAAAGAAAAGAAATCCAGGAGATCGGATCGGGTCGGAGCAAATATTTGAAGAAGGGGAAAAGGAGCTTACCTAATCGGATCGGGTCGGACCGTAAGATGATGGAGGAGAAGTATAACTACGTGATCCGATCCGAACCGTTAGGGGACTTTGCCTCCGATACGATCCGTCTTTGATTTCTGAGTTTCAATGTAATATTCAAGCCTAAGGCCACGCCCCCGATCTGATCCCAATGAATGGATCCGAACCGAACCGAAGCACAGTCTACCTTAACACATAAAAACTCGTCTAACTGGCCCGATCAACTTTTGGCATGATCTTCAATTTAATGGACAGTTAGGATAGTGCCTTGTGAACGTAACCGGACATCAAAAATTACTTCAACTCATTATATCTTGCCAAACTTTTTCGTCGCACTTTTAAACATTTACTTTGCACTTTCCGTATACACTGTTTACACTTTAGTTTGCACACACGCACGGGGGATACGGGCTAATTTGCTCTAATGTGTGCTATTGCTTCTTCAATAGTTTTATGACCATGAGACCCAGACTCTCTTCCAGATTAGCCAAGAGGAAAGAAGCCCCGGAAACCTCTAACAAGATTACTCTCGAGGACATATCTTCTCCGTCGAATCCAGAATGGGATAATGAGGGTTCGGACTACGACGTCAGAAATCGTAAAAGTGACGAAGCGTCTTCAGAGAATGAAGTTTCTTTAGGGTTTGAAGAAGAAGGAGGGGTTGGCGATGACCGGGCTCCTGATGAGTTTGAATCGGCTATCATATTGGAATCGCCCCAAGATTCTGTTGAATCAACAATTGATAACGACCGACTTACCCGAATTTGCTTGAAATACGGGATAATGAAAAGAGACACTCTAGTGCCCTCAAGCTCTGACCGACCCCACAACCCTCCAGAAGGATATATGGCGGTCACTCGGTTGATGTGTATGGTCGGCGCTATCCCTCCATTTTCTCCCTTCATTGTTGACTTTCTAAGACTAATGCGGATTGCCCCCATGCAGCTGCATCCCAATTCTTATGCCTACTTGCACACTTTGTACATAGCATACCGTTAGATCTTAGGAATAGAGCTCACGTTCGATGACGTTCATTTCTTCTATAACTTCAAGCATCGGACTCGAGAGACTCCATCTTTCTGCTATTTTGAGTCAGTTCCAAAAAGGAAGATAATCTCGGCACCATTCAGCAGTAAAGCTGGAGATTCCAGACTGGAATGGTTCTACGTGAAGCGACAGCCTGGATGTGCCAGGAGGTGGACAAAATCAAGTAAAGCACTGATTTTCTAAATCCGGGCTCTATACACATGAATCATCACTTTAACTTGTTTTCCTTTTTGTTTGCAGTCGACAATCCCAAACAAATATCAGATCAGGTGTTCTTTGACCGGATGCACCAACTTCTTAATGGCGATCAGAAATTCTTGACTATCGATGAAGTCCTTAAAGACGAATATCTTCACTTTCATGGGCTGTTATCCGTTTTTCGTAGTATTGGTCATGGGACGGCTCCATACGTATATATTCCTCCAGTGGAGGTAGTCCCAGAGACAGGAGAAGGCTCAGGAGTTCCTACAGTGCCTCTTCAAACTTCACCTTCTCCATCTTCTACTTAGGATGACGAATTGGCTAACCTGGCCGAAAAGCATCGTGAAGGATATATTGCCCCCGAGGAGGCTACTTCTCTGGAAAAGTCAACGTCCTCCCAAGAGTCGCCACTTAATGCTTCCGAGGGAGATGTCCCTAGTACCGATGATCCAATATTTCAGGGTTTGGGGGATCTCCCCTTACCTGAAACTATATACACTTCAGAGGATTTTAGGAAGGATCCTTTAGTCTTCACCTCTTCTGAAGAGACCACTCCTGCTAAGGCCAAAGAGCCTGCCCGTACTAGTCTAGGTTCAGACTCGGGTTGGTTGGGGGGAAACACACCACTTAGGACACACTTTATACAACAGCATTAGCATTCATTGCACCTCTTTCTCCGTGAATCCATTGATTCTAAACTTCGTTTGTCTTATTGTGCAGGTACGATGTCTCGATCCTACTATGATATCAGGAAGCTTCGCCGCAGCATGTCTAATCCACCTCAGGATATCGAGTATGATCGCCGTGATGATCGCGGTAGGGAGGAGAGAAGGCCTTATGATCCCTATCGTTGTCGACCCTCACGTTCTCGCTCTCCCGTTCGGTCAGATCAAGAGAAGTACAAAGGTTATCAAAGCCGTAGGGAAGAGGACAGGCCACAATCGAAAGACTCCACCTCTTCCCACGAAAAGCGCAGCAGGGAGAGAAGTCCTTCAAAGGATACTGAGTCTCGAAGTAAGCGCAAGGTCCCTGCTACTAAACGACCTAGGACAGACAAAGAAACTACTGAATCCTCCACACACAGGGACACTAAATTGACGATTCCCGCTCCTCCCCCACTAGATGCGGAAACTGCAATAAAGCGAGCGTATTTGGAGGAGCAGTTTCCCGAACACTACTTCGAGAATCTGACTTTTTTACCGGCCCTTGAACCTGTTTCTTCTAAGTGGGCAGATGAGGCCAAAGCGAGGATAGATGCGGTTGAAAAGCAGTATTCTGAGATGTTTAAATATTCACGCAATCTTTCCAGAATTATCCGTACTATAATCACGAATGCTGATTCAATGCAAAAAAACCGCGAAAGAAGATGCTAAGGCCTTAAAGAACCTTGGTAAAGACTTGGAGGACACACAGGCCCAGCTTGCTATTGCTCAGAGGGACGCTACCAACTTCAAACAACAATTTGAGGACATGCGAAAACGTTATCATGACTTGCTTGAATCTCACACTCAAGAGCGTTCTGAGTTAAAAAAGCAAGTTGATGAGGCTAAGTCAGAAGCTGCTAAGACACGCCTTGCTTATACTGACCTCGAACGGAAAAATGCCGAGTTAGCAAAGAGGAGTGCTGAGCTAGAAAAGAAAAATGCTGACTTGGCTTCAAAGCTATTGGAGGCAGAGAACAGAGCTACCCTGGCTGAGGGCAATGTGGAGTGTGCTATCAAATCTGCGGAGGAAGCCCGCAAACAACTGTCAGAGGCGGAGGCTGATATTCAGGTTTTCGGCGAATTAATGATTGAATTCTTCGCACATATCATCCGTCGCCGAAACATTTCTTGGATCGAGGATTATACATCCACTCTAGTTCAATTATGGAATCAGATCGTCAAGTGGGAAAAAGAGGAACTTAAGGTCGATTCCATCGATGAAGATAAGCTAATGGAGAAATACTTGAGGGATGATGAGCCGGAGCGCCTAGCTGAAGGGCGCCGCCTCATTGCTGAGGCCATGGAAGAAGAGAGACGGAAGTCTAAACAGAAGAATGTTCTCGAAGCTGGTTCCTCTTCTTCTGCCCCTGCGACTTCTGAAGTAGAGGGGTATGATCCTGAAAATCCGGGAATCCCCCGAACAACTCTGCTATCCCCTATTCCTGAAACAGCATCAGAGGTAGTAGTCAACCCTGCCGAGAAGTCTTCGGAAGGTATCCCTACCTTTTCTCCTCAATTTGTCAAGGCTATTTCTACCTTTCGCCACGTGATTGAGCAATCGATGAAAAACCCATTGTTTTCGCCTCAGTTGATAACTGTTGCTTCCCATTCTGTTGGTATTGAGTCATCCGAAAAGACAGATGTGACTCAGGGAGCCACCGCCGGGGCAGAGCCTATGGAAAAGGCCAAAAGAGGGGAGGACAAGGCTGCTCCTATAGACTTGGGAGAAGGAAGTGAGCCGACTAAGGTCGCCACTCCCCATGATGAAGAAATGATAGCAGCTTTAAAGGATGATGGCGGTGACAGAGGTCATGAAGAGGAACCAGAAGTTGCAATAGTCGAGGAGTCAAAAAATGCTGATGATGTTACTTTGGTTGCAATGAAAGCTGATCAAGACAAACGCTTGCAATTAAAAGCCGAAGAACTAGACCCTGAAGCCCTCAAGCCCCTCGCAGTTGTGGATGCGGGATCAAGGTTAGTTGTTAAGCTCTCAACTAGATCTATTACAGAGGTACTCGCTAAAAAATCTTCTCTTGATTCCAGCGCTCCGCCCTCCGGGAAGAAGTCTACCGGCTCCAGCACCGCATCTTCAGGAAAGAAGAAATCAAAACGAATCTTGACAGAGGCTGAGAAAGAAGCAAAGGATGCGGAGAAAGCCGCCAAGAAGTCCAAGGCTCACTCGAAATCTAAATAGTGGATTGCCTTGTGTTGTTTTAGCATTTAGTGAACCAACAATTGCTGCTACAAGAGCGGCTCTTGCACCTTCTTTTTTAGCTACTTTCCTGTACAAATTCATTCATTCGTTAATAAAGAATAATTTATTTTCTGCAATGTCTGTTTGTCAATAGTTCTGCATTTATGTAAAAATGCATGTCTTACTATAGTTATGAAATGAAGTTACGGAGGGAGGATATATGCGTAAACATATATGCCCCCAGTCAATCTTCACAAATTATTTAATGCTTAATCAAGAAATCTGAACGCTCCCGATTTTCTGACGGGATAGCATTTCCTGTGTCATCAGTGCCTGTCGTTTTTTCTGGCATTTCTTTTATACTCTCCTGTCTTATACCCAGGTTAGAGTTCTTACTGAGGCGGTCCCTTGTCTGGGTGCACCTTCATGCCTCAGAGGAAGTCATTTTCCCATCCTTTTATACTCCCTCTCTCTCTGGAGAGTTAGAGTTCGAGCTCAGCAATCTATTCATTCCTCGGTCTTTCGGCGGGGAAAGATCTCTTTCTCAGCGCTCAGTCGGAGACGCTTTTATACTCTCTCTCTCTCTCGGGAGAGTTAGAGTTAGGGGAAGGATTCCTTTTTCAGCGCTCAGTCGGAGACACTTTTATACTCTCTCTCTCTCTCTGGAGAGTTAGAGTTAAGAATGTCGTTTTCTCATTCTTTTATGTCTTGTCGCACAAATAGTCGTTGTGCTTTTTCTTATGTTTAAACTGTCTTCAACCTTTTCAGGTTTTGAATCATCCTGTATTCTATAATCACAACAGAATAATCGATGAATGTATATATGTAATGCATAAAAGTAAATAACACACAATATTTTTAAGTGGTTCGGCTAAGTCGTAGCCTACATCCACTTTATAGTCCTTTATTCATATCATCAGATTTTCCCAAGGCAAGTCGTGCCTTATTACAGAGTTCATAAGAAAAATAACAAAGAGTACAACATTTCTAATCCAAATATCGCATTAAGTGTTGGGCATTCCATGCTCTAGGGACTTCTTCGCCATCTACGGTCGTTAACTTGAAGGTTCCTTTTTCAAGTTTCCGTTGGATGACAAAGGGTCCTTCCCACTTTGGACCGAGGTGAGGAAGGGACGGAAAGACTCTCTTTAGCACCAAATCTCCTGGTTCAAAAGTCCTGAGGCGAACTTTTTTATCGTAATAGCGTGCCATCTGACGTCGATGTCTTGCCGCACGCAAATCTGCTTCGTCCCTTTTTTCTTCGACTTCATCAAGAGACTCAAGTAAGAGTGCCCGATTCGTCATCGGGTCATAATATGTCACCCTGTGGGAAGGAACTTCCAGTTCAACTGGAATTACTGCTTCTGAGCCAAAGGAGAGAGAGAAAGGGGTGTGACCGGTGGTCGTCTTAAATGTTGTTCGATATGCCCACAAAGCTAGGGGCAATTCGTCAACCCATTTTGCCTTTGCGCGCTCTAATCGTTTCTTGAGGATGGATTTTATTACTTTGTTTATTGCCTCAACTTGCCCATTTGACTGCGGATAAGCCACGGCAGTGTATCGCTTGTCAATCTTATACTTCTGGCAGAAATTTCTGAATTCAGTGCCATCAAACTGGGTTCCGTTGTCAGTTATAATCGTTCTTGGGATCCCGAATCGGCATATAATATTTCTGACCACGAAACTTATCACCTTTCTTGCCGTGATTTTGGTCAAAGGTTCAGCCTCCACCCACTTCGTAAAATAGTCCACGGCCACTATTGCATATTTCGCTCCTCCTTTAGCAATCGGTAGAACTCCAATGATATCAATTCCCCATGTGGCAAATGGCCAAGGACTCACCATTGATTTAAGTTGGGTCGACGGTGCTCTGGGGATTTTGGCGAATCTCTGGCACTTATCGCAGCGTCGTGAATAATCAGCTGCATCTTTATTAATTGTGGGCCAGAAGTATCCGTATCGCAATATCTTTTTTGCTAAAGTCTGACCTCCTGTATGATCTCCACACTCACCTTCGTGCACTTCTCTCAGTACACGTTTGATGTCGTCGTGTGCTATACATCGTAACAAGGGCATAGAAAATCCTTGCCTATAAAGAGTATCATCTTGCATGACATATCTGGTAGCCTTGCGAACTACGGCCCTTCTCTCACTCTTCTTTGATGGGAGTGTCCCATTCTTAAGGAAGTCCTTAATTGGGGTCATCCATGACTCTTTTTCCGGTTCTGCTTCGAAAGCGAACTCAACTTCCATTGACTCAAAGCTTGGCGATTCCAACGTTTCAATTGGAATTATTTCAATCTCTTCTAGATTGTCGGAACTAGCCAGCTTTGCCAGCCTATCCGCCTTCTGGTTTTCGGCTCTTGGGATGTGTGTTATATTATACCGCTCCAAGCTACTCAATAGCTCTCTCACTTTCCTGAGGTAGACGATAAGTCGAGGTCCCCGAGCCACAAATTCCTCTCGCACTTGGCAAACAATGATTTTAGAGTCATAGAATATGTCCAACGTTTTTATTCCGAGGTCTTTAGCAAGCTTCAGCCCGACAATCAGGGCTTCATATTCAGAGTCATTATTAGTCGCCGAAAATTCTAATCGTAGAGCGTAATATAACGACCGTCCTTCAGGAGTGACTAAGACGATTCCAGCTCCGGACCTTCGGTCGTTCTTGGCTCCATCTGTGTATAGTTTCCACGGATCTATCTTTAACTCATCCTCGGACTTAACCACTCTGTCATCGATTACTTCCTCCTCTGGGATGGTGAACTCCGCAATAAAGTCTGCTAGAGCTTGCCCCCTGATCGACTTTCGTGGTTGAAAATTCAAATCAAACTGACTTAATTCTATATTCCATTTGATCAACCTTCCCGATGCTTCGGGTCTCTGCAACACCTGCCTCAAGGGCTGGTCGGTGTATATGGTTATTGGATGAGCTTGGAAATAGTGATGAAGTTTTCGGGATGCGATTAGGAGGCTGTAAGCGAGCTTCTCAATCTTTGGGTAGTTGCGCTCTGCTGCTGCTAATTTCTTGCTTACATAATACACTGGCCTTTGTACTTTGTCTTCTTCTCGAACCAGGGCTGTGATAACGACGTGAGCCGAGACTGCCAAGTAAACAAACAATTCTTCGTGATCTACGGGCTTTGACAAAATCGGCGGTTTCTCTAGCAGTTCCAATAAATTTCGAAAGGCCTCAACACAGTCCGGAGTCCGCTCAAAGTTTTTCTTTCCCCTTTTAATTAAATCAAAAAATGGAATGCACTTGTCTGTAGCTTTGGAGATGAATCTACTCAACGCGGCTACTTTCCCCGCAAGACTTTGGACATCTTTAATTCTTCTTGGTTCTTCAATGTTTCTAATCACTGCTATTTGGCTAGGATTGATTTCAATTCCTCGGAAGCTCACAATGAAGCCTAGGAATTTTCCCGACGCCACTCCAAATGAGCATTTCAGAGGATTCAACTTCATCCGATACTTTCGCAGGATACCAAACATTTCCGCCAAGTCTTGTGTATGGCTGGAGGACTGTTTCGATTTGACAAGCATATCATCCACGTAAACTTCCATAGTCTTCCCTATTTGATTATAAAACATTCTGTTCACCAAGCGCTGATAAGTGGCTCCGGCATTTTTCAATCCGAACGGCATTACGACATAACAATATAATCCCAAATTCGTATTGAAGCTCGTATGCTCTTGATCTGGCACGTGCATAGGAATTTGATTATATCCGGAATATGCGTCCATGAAAGAGAGAAGTTCATAACCTGTTGTCGAATCTACAAGCTGGTCAATTCTGGGAAGTGGGAAGCTATCTTTTGGACAGGCTTTGTTCAAATCTGAAAAATCAATGCAAGTCCGCCACTTTCCATTCGGCTTTTTTTACCAAGACGGTATTCGATA
Organism: Allium sativum; assembly: GCA_030737875.1. NCBI lineage: Eukaryota > Viridiplantae > Streptophyta > Magnoliopsida > Asparagales > Amaryllidaceae > Allium > Allium sativum. Next base: position 301,584,978 of record CM060922.1, read on the forward strand.
TCCAGTCAGGATATGTCGAATCTCGAATAAATCCGTTCTGCTTCAGCTTCTCCACTTCCTCTTTGAGAGCAGCCGACCTCTCTGGGCCCAGCATACGTCTCTTCTGCTTCACAGGCGGGTGTTTCGGGTTTACATTTAGTTTGTGACTTATAATGGATGGCGATATCCCACACATGTCAGCGTGGGTCCAGGCAAACACGTCCAAGTTTGCCTTCAAGAAGTCCGTTAGTTCTTTGGCTCGACATGGATCCAATTGAGAACCAACCTTCAAAACTTTTGTCGGATCAGTTTCATCAATGGAAATTTCCACTGTCGCTTCATTAGAAGTTGCATTTCTAGCCTCTGGTTCCTCGTCTTTTCTGGGATCCAGGTCCTCAGGCGTTCCTTTGGGCAACTCCTTCGGGGTCAATTTCTCTAATTGCTATGCCGAGCCCCCCTTTGGGGGAGGCGAGGCATCTTTACTCTCAATGTTAAGTCCTTTCATCAACATCTTTAATTCGGCAACATAAGGCTCGTCCGGAAACTTGATCCCCTCTCATCACCCCAGTTCCGGCTTCGGTTGGGAACTTAAGCAATAAACACCAAGGGGCGATACAAGCTCTGAACTCAGCAAGGGCAGGTCTCCCCAAAAATGCATTATAAGGCGAATCCACGTCCAATACTACGAACTGAAGTATCCGCACTCTTCGCCGTTCTCCTTGCCCCAAGGTCACGGGCAATTCTATGTATCCCATGGGAGCTGTTGACGCCCCATTGAAGCCTCTGATCCATCCTTCACATGGCTTCAAATCTTCAGATTCAAGCTTCATCTGATCGAATGACTTTTTAAATAAAATATTGACAGAACTTCCGTTGTCTACTAATACCTTATGGACCAAGGCCGGCCCAATAGTGGTAGTAATAACCAACGGATCATCAGTGGGTGATTGGATCCCCGTATTATCTCTGCTGCGGAATACCACATCGTCAAACATGGTCTTCTGTTGTTTTATGGGGATGATATCTTCCAAATCATCACCTTCATTCACATCTATGTGCTTGGCAGCATTTACATATTGATCCATTGATCTGAAACTACGGATTGCCGGGTGAGGTCCACCCACTATGGAGTTGATAACAATTCCTTTACCTTTCTGCTGCGCTGTAGGCTTGGGAGTAGGTAGAATCTGTTTTGGAGCCTGCTCTCCTTGCCCCCTGTCCCTCGGGGCAACCTTGTATTCATCCAACTTCCCTTTACGCAGCAGCTTCTCAATCACATCTCTCAAATGCCGACATTCATTGGTTGAATGCCCATGAGTTCCATGAAACAAACAAAACTTCCCTGTTGCCATCTCTTTCTCGGTCGAATCACGAGGTGGCGGTCTTTTGTACTGCAAAACGTTGCACGTATCCAGGTAAATATTCTCCAGGGTGTCGTTCAATGGTGTATAATTCTCATAGGTCTGGAATCGGGGTCTTTTGTTAGGATCACTTCCCCTATTTCTATTTCTTCTGTTTCCGTTCGCATTACGGTTATTGTTGTTGCCCCCCGTTTCCAGCATTGTTGTTTCCACCCTTGTTACCCACATTTACTTCAACTTTTCCGCAACTTTCCCCAGACTGCTTCACGGCGATGTTACTCTGAACATTTTCTTTTGATGCCGCTTCAGACTTTCTCTTCCGATTTGCCCTGGCTTCCTCTCGTCTTAAATAAATATCGGCCTTTTCATATAATATTTCTCTCGTGGAGGGCGTCTTTCCAGAAAGGTATTCCCCGAACTCGGATTCAGGATCGACTCCTTCTTTCAATGCCATCAGGATGGTGGGCTCATGAGGATCACTGACTTCAGTCACAGCTAAGTTAAAGCGGTCAAGATACGACCTCAAAGACTCTCCTGGCGCCTGCTTAATTCTTGATAATTCAATAACACTTTTGGACTTTCGGGTATGGAGTCGGAACTGATTCATAAAACGTTCGCTCAGTTCCCTGTAATTCGAAACCGAACGAGGGGGAAGTCGGGTAAACCAGAACAGCGCCACATCTTCTAAGTAGTTCGGGAATGCTTTACACTTTACTTCATCTGGGGCAGCAGCAACATTCATGAGCCACGAGTACCGCATTAAATGCTGTCCCGGATCAGTTCTCCCGTTGTACTTATCCATCTGTGGCAGGTTAAAACGCCGGGGAAACTGGAAGTCGAGGATATCGTCGGTGAAAGGAGTATGGCTTCGCTCGATGCCATAATCTTCATTCGTATAGCTCCGGCTCTCGGACATGATCTGGCGCACCATTGCCTGTACATCAACATTATTTAGGGGCCGTTCAGGTTCCCTGGCCCTAGTATCCGGGTTCCTTCTGGGCTCTTGTTCAGGAGATGCCCTTCTTCTTCGAGCTGCTTCTGCTCTACTCCATTCCCTACGCTCCCGGTCGATCTCGGGAGGAGGGGACTGGAGCCTTTGCCCCCGAGTGGGGTCATTGTTTCCTAGTGCTCGTGCAATATCCTCATGAGACCCCAAAGATCCGAATGTCAGCTGCTCCACATTCTGAGGTCGTTCGAGCGGCCTTCGTTCACGGGGCCGCTCTTCCTCGGAAGATGAAGACTGATCCACTGGTGTGTGACGAACCGGTGATGGAGTTCTCTGTCGACGGAGTTCGCTAATCTCCCTGCTCATGAGCCTCATATTTTCCTGCATCATGAGATTAGTGCGCTCGTGGACTTTCATAGCCTCCCTTGTACTCTCAAGCATGTCAAGTAAGCGCGAGAAATCTCCTTGAGTAATGGGCGCAGAAGGGTTGACCTGATCACTGACCCTGGTAGCTGGAATCGGAGCATTTGTAGGGACTCGAGTAGAGGTTCCAACATCACCAAGAATCGGATCGGATCGGAGATGGGAGATCGGGTCGGTTCGGAGCTGGGGAGTCTGATCGGGTCGGTACATAGCAAGCTGCTCGGGTCGGTTCAGATTGGGGGAATGCACTGCTTCAAAATCTCCTACGCGGATCGGATCGGAGCTCTCCCCCTGGAGGCGGTTCGGATTTCCTGCATCGGTTCGTCCTGCTGCTGAACTCTGCCCACGAGACCTTGTCACAACCGCATTTTGCTGATCTTCGCCAGCTCCATTTCCTCGACCAGATTGAACTTCTTTGCCTTTTCCTTTGGCCATGATTCTTCAACAATCACTTCAACAAATATCCAAGGACGTTGAAACTTGAGGATTAACTTCTTTGAACTCAGCGGCCCAAAAAGTAGAATGATAATCCCGAAAAACAAAGAATTCAGACGAGTTCTCAGTGAAAGCACCAAAATGTTAGACCAAAAAGTGGTTCTAACACCCAAATTGATTAAAAGCAGAATGAAATGAAATAAAAATGAACACACAGGATTTATAGTGGTTCGGCGAAGAAATGCCTACATCCACTTGTCTTTCACTATTTTCACTGATTTTGTTGCAAGTACAATGAAATATTCACTTGATTTCTCTCACAACTCACTTACAATCACTCAACTATCTAAAAACAAATAATGAAAGAAGGTTTGGATTTTCTGGGAGTGCTAGAATTCGGGTTATGAAGGTGGTTGAACTCTCAAAGTGCTAGCCAAAAGATCCTTTTCTTTGTCTCCCGATGGGGTATTTATAGGTGAGAATTTGCTCAGAATCCGATCCGGATCGGAGCCACGCGTCATCCATCCCATCAGCTTCGGGTTCGGATGAATTACTATGTTGACAACGCATCAGAGTAGTGGACGTTGAGGGTAGGAACTGGTCACTGCCGATCCGGATTACCAGGCGCTCATGCAGGAGAGTGACGTGGAAGACAAGCTCGGGTCGGAGGGGTATGTATAAGGGGTTCGGATCGGGGTACCCGATCCGACCCGGATTGACTTGGAACCAATTCTCTCTTCTCTTTATTCTGCTCCGCTCCGCTCCGATCTATCTCCGTAGCAATCAAGTGGCTTTCCGATCCGAACGGCTGTGCATTTCCGATTTCCACAGCAATAGTTCACCGATCCGAACAGAAAACTTTATCCGATCCGAACCGATGCGCTGCTCCGATCCGACCTGCTTCAGTACTTCCAAAGTTTTTCAAGTTCTTCAACATTTTACATCTTGACTTTGTGTTGCCCAGTTCACAAAGTGGGCTAACAATTATCATTTGTATATCGATGATGTGGAATATTCAATTTTGATTCGAAATTGAATATGAAGTTGAAATCGTTTCGAAAACGAATTTAAAACGATTTGTAAAATAAATTTTAAAAGGAAATCGATGAAATATAATATATATATATATATATATATATATATATTATATATTATATGGCCTAAATAGAACGTGCCGCGCTGCGGCAGTTTGCGAATTTCGACCATTGGCTTCGAATGGATATTACGGGAAATCCGACCGTCGGATTCTCCTAAAACCGGAACCGTTGGGTTCGTATCAAAAAGTGCTTTCTAATAATATTAGAATTAGAAATCTAACGGTTGGATTTAGAATTATGTCCAAATCAAATTTGGAAAAGGTCGTTGTAAGTGCAGTTCGATGGCCGTTGATGGAATTCGACTGTACGGGCCTTGATAAAATTATTACAAATAGTAATAATTTATGTAAAATCATAAGAAATGATTTGTGAAGAATTGAGATGAAAAATTCCAAATTTGAAAAGATAAAAATAGATTTTATCGAAATGAACTAGTTTTGAATTAGAATAATAATTTATTTATTTTTAAAATAAAAAATTGGATTTGAAAGGGTTTTAAAAGTCACCAGAAATTTCAATAATTGAATTGGACTGGAATGTGATTTTGGCTTTATAGTGAACCATGTTTTAAATGACATTGGTTCTTTAACCCAGTTAAAGACATGATATTGATTTTTGGGAAGATTAAAACTAAGTGGAGTTTTAATGAATCTTCAATTAGATTGAAGTGATCGAGAATGGGGTATCACCAGTTTTGCTCCAGGCGATAGTTAAATCTTTAATTAGATTTGAACGTAAAATGGTAATTGAATTTACCGATAACACCATGGCATTAGATATGAATTATGACCAGTTTTACTTCATGGGATGAATAGGTTGGGATTGGGAAATAAAATAAATGATTACTTCGGTATGGTTCGCTAATCCCGACTAGTTTGAATTGATATTCACAAGAAGATTAAAGAATAAATTTAAAGAATTTATCTTTGATAAAATTAATGGGAACCTTTCCCAAAGTATAAGAATATTTGAGTAAAAGAATATTCTGAATTGGAATGAGGCGTATTTTGTGTTTGTGTAACAATTGTTTATTATATACGCGAGTTATTCAGAAAGTCCGGCTTTGTCCCATTCTGAATAACTGATTCGACGTGGTGTCGAGGATGAAGACGGTGGTCGAATACCGGAGGTCTTCACATCGTTTGGGTGATTACTGATGATCTTGATTGGGCTGTACACCCAAGAGGTGGGAATCAGTTGGTGATCGTCCAGACGTACTTGGAGATCGATGGATATGCGAGGTACGAGGTGACTCAGGTTTCGTTCATACGCAGAACGAACTTGTATGGACTGTGTGTCTGACATTAGATTTTGCACTGTGTTGATTGATCTCTATTAAATATACATCTGCCTGGTGAAGGGGAATTCATTCCCTTACTTCACCCTTCTCTGAGACGTACGGGATCATAGGTTGTATATCGATAGACATCAGTCGCATGGTGTGAATTGCCTGTGTGGCATGCCTAAGTGGCAATTGATCAAGGCTTTTGTTGAAAAGCAGAGTCTTGTGGTTGATGATCAAAGCACCGCCCGTGCGGAATAGCTTTTTGTAACGTTGATTCGCGAGCCTCACACCCCGGTTGTGAACTAGAAACGGGAGAGGATATCAGGGAGGGCATGCGTTTCCTTCTAGCTAGGGTGGTTTCAGTGACCTACCAGCCCTGACATTTATATTACTTTCACCTGAGTGGTTGTTGCTGTCGCGAGGCGCCTCGGATATATCGTTGACTGTGTGGAGCCGATGGAGTCATTTGGCTCTTTTGCGCCCCAAAGAGAGGGGAAACGTTGTGTTCAGGCATAATAATCCACATCGGTGGACCAGGCCTGACGATCCAAGGCTTGTCTGCATGCTTGCCTAGGACATGGGCTAGATTATCTCGAATTCGATGGAGGATGATCCCTGGCCTCGATTCATAGAAGGGAATCCAATTTCCAAATACGTGACATTTGCGGTTTTGATTGTAGAGCCTAGTATTGGCGAAATGATATATGGTACCCATGTCGTCTATGATTGATACTTATGATTGAAATTGTTTCGACACTATACACTTATAGTAATAATAAAAAATGATTTAGCGTATCAAGCATTCTTTGGCTATTATAAGGTAAAACCCTATCCTCCGGCTTATGTTGCATTGTGTGATGGGACCTGGGTCTTATAATAGCTTCATTGTTCTTTATTTAGCATTGCGCTATTGTTTTATGCACTGGTATTCTTGGAAGGAAACCCGTTCTGTGTTATACGGTGTGGTCCCTTGATTTACCTAACTTTAAAATAAAGATTAATAACTGTATTAGTTCTCACACCAGTCACATGATTGACCTGTAGTTTATTGTTTTAACCTAAACTCTGGGTGCCCCTATTTTCCGCATGGGCAGCTAGTAGGTTGGTTTTGCAGATTTACATTCACAGGATCCTGATTTACAGCTGGAACGATATCCGGAAAGCTCTGTATCCGCATATCTCTTTCAGTTGTGTTTTGTATTATTTTTCCGCTGCTATGTAATGTATTGTAATCTCTGATATTTTCTGTGTAATATTTATTCATACTCTGTAATATTCTTGTATTCTGATGCAATTGTTGTAATAAACAATGAAATGTTCTTTTGTTTGTGTTATGTTTGGTCTTGTCCTCAAAGTAATTTGTTCTTTCTCTTCTCTTCGAAGACCGGGGAAGTTCGGGTCGCTTCATTTGGTATCAGAGCTTTGGTTTATAGAGCTCGGAGAACAAGGCACATTAGAACCAAACGAAAGAATTCATCAGAAATCGGATTAGTAATATCCATGAGAATGACTCGTTAGAGATGGGATCAGTAGCATCCTAGAACGAGTGTGAAGAGTGATGTTTTTAAAATAAAAATGATAACAATTTTTGTTTTGAAAATTTAAGTCAATTATTCGTATTTGATTATTTATTTTATATTGAATTTGGACAATGCAGTATATAAAGATTTTGCGTATACGTCTAATCCGCGTGTATTTGAAGTTTTAATATACTGGATAGATATAGAATCACACTCTAGTCGCCCGTGGGTGTTCTGATGGTGGTTCGAAACATCATCAGAATTTATGTTCGAGTGACGAAAGTGAGATTTCTATATGATTCCAATTGACTGGTGTGAGAACCAAAATTAGATAGGGCTTATTGTTGTGATTTGGCATCAAAAATCTGATTTTTGGACTATGTATCAAAGTTATGTGATTGAAATGATAACCAACTAATTGATTGCTGGTTGTGTTGTTTGATTATTGTTTGATTAATTAAATGTTGGACCTTTAGCCAAATTGAACCAAAAATTGAATTGTATTGAAAATTTGTCGCATTTTCATACATATACATGTACTTACATTGAACAGGTCATAGCAAGGATGCTAGAGCAGAAGAATAAAATTGTTTGACCGACAAATAGGTACATATTTACAAATTTATTGGGTTTGAATGATTTTATGAGCCGATTGCATAGCCGCTTAGTTGTTTCTTTTTCTTTTTGGATTGATGAGAGCCATAGGAGGCTATTTGAAATACCCCGAAGTCCCTGGTGCAAGGGAGGTTATGGAGAAATTTTTCGAAAATTTAGGGTGTTAGCCAAATTTTTTGAAAAATTAGAAAAGTTCTTAGAAACTGAAAAGTTGAAGAACTTAAGCCATAATGAAAATAATGAAAGTTGAGTTGATATGTTAAACAACTTTCAGCTTCGTTCCTTTTCGGGGATGAAAAGTTTTAAGTGGGGGAGATTGTAATAACCTGGAAATATGAGCCAATTTAAAATTTTTATTTTGGCAATTTTAATGAATTTTGAATATTTAAAATGATTTATATCAAATAATAATGACGAGAAGTTTATTTTGAATAGAATTAGAACGTATATATTTATATACGTCATCGTTAGAATATAAATAATTATTTTTAATTATATAACGAGCCTGAAATGGCGCGGTAGTTCGAAAATTCGATTTCAAATTTCAAGTGAATGTACAGGATTCAAAATAAACCGGATTTTGGCGAAACCAAAAGCATTAGAATCTATTTGAGAATATCTTTCCAACGAATCCGAAAAATTGAAATTTCATAGCGGGGATAAAAAGTTATGCCCAGATGAAAATTCAGAATAGTCGCTATGGAATTCTGGCCCTTAAAAATGGAAATTTTGCAAACGAGCTCGGTTTTCGATGAAACCTCTTTTGTTGGATCCGTGATGTCAAGTTATTGCTAGGTTTCAAAATTCATAATTTTCTGATTCAATATGTGAGCGGGGCAAAGGAAAACGCGTTTGACCAGTTTCAGTTGATTTTAATCGATCAGAAAATGGCCATTTTTCAAACGGTCTCGGAATTCGACGAAATTAGTTTGGTTAGGACCGTATCGTCAATATGAAGGTAGAAATAATTTTTTTTGGAATTTTTAGAGTCAGTATGTGGCCGCGGTAATTTGAAATGTATGTTTAAAATAGAATATATATATTTAAATTTTGATTTGAGCGAAGACTGTATGAAACAACCGAACTGGCTTACGATACATATCCCATCGTGTTCGGAATGGGGGTAATTATCTAAGGGCGACAGTCGGTGGGTCTCGTTTGGAGGTCGAAATAAAAAGTACCTTTAGGGATAATTAAATAATTAAATATATTTTTATATAAAAGCCCTTGCTCCTTTTTTTCCTCTCTCAGATCTAAGTCAACGCTCAAAGTAAGTAAAAAAAGAAAAAAAAAAGAGAAAATTGATTGCCTTCCCCCGTCGCTCCCCCCACCCTCCGCCAGCGCCGCCGCGATTTCTTCCCCCACCTCCATCGATCGTCCACCGCTTGCCCCCCCCCCCCTCCCCCGGTTCCTCCTACCCCACATCGATCGCGAGGCCAAACCCCCTCTGTGCCCTAGCCAAATGAGACGCGATGCCCCTTGCTACTGCCACCCACCGGAGCAGCCACCGCCCTCCCTCACCCGCGACGCAGCACCCCCTGCCACCCCCGATGCCTCTCCCCGTCCCCTTAGTCCCATTTCCGACCTCATGAGCCACCCCTCCAACCAAATTGAATTTCTACAAAAAGGAAGGTGCGTTCTTTTTGTTTGATTAGCATTGTTTTTAATTATATCATGATGAATAAAAATTGTATTTTTATACATTATTTAGCAAAGATCCGATTTTTAATATAGAAAAGGGTTGGTTTTTAAAAGAGAAAAGCTTTGATTTTTAACTTAGAAATGATTTGATTTTTAAATAGAAAGATACGATTTTGAACCGTATAAAGATACGGTTTTTAAAAATAAAAAGATAGGATTTTTAGCGCTATAAAGATATAATTTTTATATATGTAGAGAAATAAAGATATAATTTTTATATAGTGAGAAGAATAAAAATGTGATCTTTATAACATGTGTAGCGTAAAAAAAATAGAATTTTTACCTATGTAGTTACAGTATAAAAATGTGATTTTTATATACGTGACAACAATATAAAAATGCAATTTTTATATATGTAGTGGATACGGTCAACGAAAGTGAAAAAAGGCAAGCACGGCGAAGATTTTCTACATAAGAAGAGTCGCGGTGTTTGGTTAAGCTTATAGGTGAGAACTCCTCACTTTTATTTTAATTTCTAGATGAAATATATACTAGGATGCGTACGGTGCTTAGCAGCACCCGACACCGTTCGTCCACAGACCATGGACGACTTGTTTGATTTTGTGTGTTGTGAAAATTGATTGTGATGTGTGTTGAAATAAAATATATATTCATGTGTTGAAATAAAATATATATTCATGTGTTGAAATAAAATATATATTCATGTGTTGAAATAAAAATATATATTCATGTGTTGAAATAAAATATATATTCATTTATTGAAATAAAATAAATATTCATTTACAAATCGAACGATTTGTTTATGTACACCGATTTGACTTATATTGATTGGGACGATAAATTTACACATCGCCCAACTGCACAAATAAAAATATGTGTTTGTTGATGTGAAACCCCACACGGGTATTGGGATGATATTTGACGTACACTAATCCCGATTGTTTAGTTGTATGTCAATCGATGGGTTGACAGACTGTGTAAGCGTTAATTATTTATATTTAATGTTTATGCAGTTGTGTGGTGCACTCTGGATGATGGTTGATGATTTATCGTTGCTATTATATACATGTGTTGTATAAAATCCATATAATTAACGTTATATGGTAATTGATTGGGCCTCATTCCGATTTGGAAAATAAGGAATATTATAAAAATAAATTCATGTGTTGAATACAATAAATTCATGTGTTGAATAGAAATAAATTCATGTGTTGAATAGAAATGAATTCATGTGTTGAATAGAAATAAATTCATGTGTTGAATAAAATAAATTCATATGTTGAATAGAAATAAATTCATGTGTTGAATAGAATAAAATTTCATGTGTTGAGTAAAATAAATTTATGTGTTGAATAAAATAAAAATTCATGTGTTGAATAGAATAAATATTCATGTGTTGAATAGAATAAATATTCATGTGTTGAATAGAATAAACATTCATGTGTTGTTGAATAAAAGACGTGTTGATTAGATTGACGCCATTTTGACGTGAATGATATTTATATCGATTTTATTCATTTTTATAACGAATATAAGAAAGAAAGTGATTTCAAAATATAACGTTTTGAAAATATTATCAATTGTATATCGATGATGTGGAATATTCAATTTTGATTCGAAATTGAATATGAAGTTGAAATCGTTTCGGAAAGAATTTAAAACAATTTATAAAATACATTTCAAAAGGAAATCGTTGAAATATATATATATTATATTATATATATATATATATATATATATATATATTAAATGGCCTGAATAGAATGCACCGCGCCGCGGCAGTTCACGAATTTCGACCATTGCCTTTGAATGGATATTACGGGAGATCCGACCGTCGGATTCTCCTAAAACCGGAACCGTTGGGTTCATATCGAAAAGAGCTTTCTAACCAATATTAGAAATTAGAAATCTAACAATTTGATTTGGAATTATGTCCAAATCAAATTTGGAAAAGGTCATTGTAAGTGCAGTTCTATGGCCGTTGATGGAATTCGACTGTACGGGCCTTGATAAAATTATTAAAAATAGTAATAATTTGTGTAAAATAATAAGAAATGATTGTGAAGAATTGAGATGAAAACTTCCAAATTTGAAAAGATAAAAATAGATTTTATCGAAATGAACTAGTTTTGAACTAGAATAATAATTTATTTATTTTAAAATAAATAAATTGGATTTGAAAGGGTTTTAAAAGTAACCAGAAGTTTCAATAATTGAATTGGAATGGAATGTGATTTTGGGTTTATAGTGAATCGTGTTTTAAATGACATTGGTTCTTTAACCCAGTTAAAGATAGGATATTGATTTTTTGGGAAGATTAAAACTAAGTGGAGTTTTAATGAATCTTCAATTAGATTGAAGTGATCGAGAATGGGGTATCACCAGTTTTGCTCCAGGCGATAGTTAAATCTTTAATTAGATTTGAACGTGAAATGGTAATTGAATTTACCGATAACACCATGGCGTTAGATATGAAGTATGACCAGTTTTACTTCATGGGATGAATAGGTTGGGACTGGGAAATAAAATAAATGATTACTTCGGTGTGGTTCGCTAATCCCGACTAGTTTGAATTGATATTCAAAAGAAGATTAAAGAATAAATTTAAAGAATTTATCTTTGATAAAATTAATGGGAACCTTTACCAAAGTATAAGAATATTTGAATAAAAGAATATTCTGAATTGGAATGAGGCGTATGTTGTGTTTGTGTAAACTTGTTTATTATATATGCGAGTTATTCAGAAAGACCGTGTTTATCCCATTCTGAATAACTGATTCGACGTGGCATCAAGGATAAAGACGGTGGTCGAAGATCGGAGGTCTTCACATCGTTTGGGTGGTTACTAATGATCTTGATTGGGCTGTACACCCAAGAGTAGGGAATCAGTTGGTGATCGTCCAGACGTGCTTGGAGATTGATGGATATGCGAGGTACAAGGTGCCTCCGGTTTCGTTCAGACCCAGAACGAACTTGTATGGACTGTGTGTCTGACATTGGATTTTGCTCGGTGTTGATTGGTCTCTATTAAATATACATCTTCCTGGTGAAGGGGAATTCATTCCCTTACTTCACCCTTCTCTGAGATGTACAGGATCAAAGATTGTATATCGATAGACATCAGTCGCATGGTGTGAATTGCCTATATGGCATGCCTAAGTGGCAAATGATCAAGGCTTTTGTTGAAAAGCAGAGTCTTGTGGTTGCTGATCAAAGCATTGCCTGTGTGGCATAGCTTTGTGTAACGTTGATTCGCGAGCCTCACACCCCGGTTGTGAACCAGAAATGGGAGAGGACATCAGGGAGGGCATGCGTTTTCTTCTAGCTAGGGTGGTGTCAGTAACCTACCTGCCCTGACATTTATATTACTTTCACCTGAGTGGTTGTTGCTGTTGCGAGGCACCTCGGATATATCGGTGACTGTGTGGAGTCGATGGAGTCATTTGGCTCATTTACGCCTCAAAGGGCAGGGAAACATAGTGTTCAGGCATAATAATCAACATCGGTGGACCGGCCCTGACGATCCAAGGCTTGTCTGCTCGCTTGCCTGAGACATGGGCTAGATTGTCTCGAATTCGGTGGAGGACGATCCCTAGCCTCGGTTCATAGATGGGAATCCAATTTCCAAATACGTGACATTTGCGGTTTTGATTGTAGAGCCTAGTATTGGCGACATGATATATGGTACCCATGCCGTCTATGATTGATACTTATGATTGAAATTGTTTTGACACAATACACTTATAGTAATAATAAAAGATGATTTAGCGTATCAAGCATTCTTGGGCTATTATAAGGTAAAACCCTATCCTCCGCTTGTGTTGCATTGTGTGATGGGACCTGGGTCTTATAATAGCTTCATTGTTCTTTATTTAGCATTGCGCTGTTGTTTTAGGCACTGGTATTCTTGGGAGGAAACCCGTTCCATGTTATACAGCGTGGTCCCTTGATTTACCTAACTTTAAAATAAAGATTAATAACTGTTTTAGTTCTCACACCAGTCACATGACTAACCTGGAGTTTATTAATTTAACCTAAAATTTGGGTGCCCCTATTTTCCGCACGGGCAGCTAGTAGTTTTGGTTTTGCAGATTTATATTCACAGGATCCTGATTTACAGCTGGAACGATATCCGGAAAGCTCTGTATCTGTATATCTCTTTCAGTTGTGTTTTGTATTATTTTTCCGCTGCTATGTAATGTATTGTAATCTATGATATTTTCTGTGTAATATTTATTCATACTCTGTAATATTCTTGTTTTCTGATGGAATTGTTGTAATAAACAATGAAATGTTCTTCTGTTTGTGTTCTGTTTGGTCTTGTCCTCAAAGTAATTCGTTCTTTCTCTTCTCTTCGGTGACCGGGGAAGTTCGGGTCGCTTCACATGTCATATGAATATCGTGTCACATCTGAAAGTGTATATTTTAAACAAACAATTTCTATTGACAACCCTATACATTTCATAAGAGTTCATTTAGTTGATCCAACATCTATCAAGTAATGTGAGTCAGGTATGAGATAAACTCACCTTTCGTGGCATAATTAAAGACAAACATATGAATGCAGAATTGCAATGATGGTATCCAGGCAGACAGAATGGTTTCAGCTCATTGATCACTTAATATTATTATTTTTATTTTCATAAGGAGGCTAGGGAATGTCTCAAAGGATCGGTAAGGCTACTGGGTTTCAGAACGGTCTTTAAACTCAACACCAAACCGACTTAAAATATAGACACAACATTTACTTTTACAAAATATTATATATATTTATATATATACAGATACGAATGGTAAAATCATAACATATATATATATATATAATTCAAATTCAACACACACCAAAATATTTTATAAATTTACAGATTATACAACATACCCAAAATTATATATATATAAATAAAATAAATATACAATGCAAACTCACACACAAAATACATTAAAACCATTGTATGCATATATAAACATTGAAAGAAATATATATGTACACACTTTTTTTTAACAAATAAATTTTCAAAACAAACTCAACACAAATACACACACACACAATGTTGTACCCACACCATTTCACACGCAAGAAACACACTTAAAGCTTGTATATTATAGATTATATATAACATATATACATACATATAAATTTTCCTTCAAAACAATACATTTATTATTATAAAATATAATTATTTTATTACATACACATAAATACAAACGCAGTTTCGCACAGTATTATAAAATACACACTCACTACAATAACTACACGCATACAATATGACTCACGCACCACACACTAGGAAAAAAAAGTACTACACAGAATCCACACATGCCCACAAACAGGAATGCACATACATAATAAACTACGCCATGCGCACAAAACAATACACAAATTCAATTGAATATATATACACCTTCGCAGACTATATTACATATATATATATATACAATCGTTAAAAATATATATACATGCATATTAATAATAAAATAAAAATACAAACATGAATGTATATATATATCATATATATATACATACACTGAAAATATTTATTTATTTATTTATTTAAAAATCAACACACATGCACCACCATTTCAAAGTCCAATATATATATATATAAATCAACACACACAAAACTATTATATATTATAAAATTTAAAATACACATACAAACATCACCTAAGACACCACACAATCAATATATGCACACGCATGGAACATGCATTACACACATAGTACACACAAACACAATTACATATATAAATACATATTATAAAACACACACTTAACACACAGAGTCAACAACTCCAAAACAAAATATCATACCCAAAAATTAATACACACCCAAAATATTTAAAAACAGGAACTCACGCCTTAGGGGAGAAGAGGAGCTGGCTAGGTTCAGGTCTGTGCTGAGCAATTGGCTCGCGGAAAGGTTTCAGTCGAGAATTGCTCGGACCATCGTGGCACTGGGGATGGTGCGGAAAAAGGGACTTCAGGTGATTGCGAACTAGACAAGAGGGAGGGCAATGGTTTAGTGAAGGCCTCTGCGAGAAGGGATGGATGAAGAAGAAAGCGATAGGAGAGAGAGAAGAAAAAAGAGCAGATCGGTAAAGAAAAAAGGGAAGGCATTTTATATGAGGGGAGTGGTTTTTTTCTTGTGAAGAAGATTGGGATGGATGACATGAATAAAAAAGGAACGGCTAAAAGGCAAAGGAACAGAGTAGGTTATAAGGAAATTGGAATGGATAGTTTTAAATTGCTGTATTTTTTCAATGAACTAATGCTTGGAAAGTGACAACAGCTTTGGAAAAAAATTAGGAACCGTAGGAGTTATTGGAAAGTAATCAATGTTTAAGAACAAATAGGTTTTAAAAAGGGAATTAAATAATTGTTTCACAAAATCAGAGGAACAAAAGGAAATAATTAAAGAAAATGGGACCGTGTAAATTTCAAAAACAAATAGTTAAGAATAGAAACCAAAAGAATTAGAAGTCAAAAAAAATGACAACGAATTATTTCACAAAGAATTTAAATATATATATATATATATATATATACACTAAATAAATCAAAGGAGATGAACAGATAAATTTTGAAAATAATGAACATGCAAGGAAAGAAATTATACTACTAAATGGAGGTTGACTTTAAACAGATAAACATTGTTTGCAAATAAAAGGAAACACTATAAATTTTTAATTTAAAGGAACGTGCATGCATTAATGCCAAGAAAGTTTTTTTTAAATAAATAAAGGAAATGCATGGGATGGAATAATGAATGCATGCATGAATCTGCAAGAAATAAGTGATGGGAAAGAAATAAATGGTTGCTAATGAAAATAAATAAATAAAGGAATATGGTAAATATAAATGAAGAGTCATATATGGAGAAACACTAATGGCTTGAATGAATATTTGGGAAAAGAAAAGAATGGTTTAAATTTTGAAAATAATGAACATGTTAGAAAAACATGAATACTAAGAAACATACGTTGAACATTAAAAGGTAATCAATGTTTGCACCAACAAAATCCATACGCATTAAAATTAAATTAAAGATAATAATTACATATAGAAAACGAAGGGTATAATCATACAAATTAAATATTTATATAAAGATTCAAGAATGGATGCAAACAAATAAAAAATATAAACCAAAAATATAAATTAAATCATTAATTAAAATACTCTTAAAATTGAGGTTGTTACAATTTCCCTCTCCTATTTTCAGTCAAATCCCTTCCTCCTCCCTAAATTTCTCCACCCGCTACCTTCCACCCCTTCACTAGCTTCTCGAACTTCTAGAAAGCTGCCTCTCTTCCTCTCTAACCTCTTAGTCTCCTCTAGAATAGGTATTAAACTTGAGCCTTATTTAAGTAAATTTGTTGATTTAGAGTCTCTTTATTAATTTACATGTTTGTATTGATATATTGTACGTGTAGTGTAGTTTATTGAAGCCTAATTATTTCTATTAACCTAAGTGCTACAAGTTTATAGTTTGTGTGATAATAGAATAGTGTGTATATGAGTTGAATATTTCAGTGCTTTTAGGCTTGTTTGGGTTATTTAGTGTATATGAGCATAATTTAGTTTATGTATTTTAGAAAATGTCAAAAATGATATTTAAGTATATATATTTTACGGTTAGTTAATTAACTTTTAAACATGTGTGTATTTGTGATCAACTTCGTATATGTATAATTAGATTGGAATTAAGCTGTTTAAAACTTATTTAGTTTAAAAAATATCACTTAACGAAGACAATTGATAACAAGAGCGACAGTTGTATTAGTTGATTTTTAGTATCCACATCCATAGTATTAAACTACTGGAAACTGTAGAAGGGGAAATTTCTATGTTTTTTATTTATATTTCTATAAAGAAACCCATGTTAGTTTAGCGAAATTTCCATTATTTCATATAAATCGAAAACCCTTTTTTTAATAAGTATAAAATATTATATTCATAAAACCCTTAGGGTGTATTTTAGCCCCGTTTAAAAAGTATTTTGTATAACTATTATGTGAGTATTCGTTTTTATAACAGAATGGTCATCTACATTCATTGTATACAATATTTGTTGGATGTGTCCCTTTATTGACAATTTATGAACATAGAAATGTATAAATCATTTCGTTTTAAAGGGTTCACAAAATTTCGACAACACTTTCTTTGTGTTCCCTGTGTACATGCAATTGTGTACTGATCAAGAAACTAAAGCGAAGTACCACCAAAATTTTGTTGAATCGTCTAAATTAAAAATATTTACGCCATTTAATTACATTATTGTATTTGTAAACATGGATAGATAGAGGTGTAAATCGGTTGGACACCTAACGAAGGTGTCTTCAGTTTTTGTCCTAAAAAAATCGTACCGAACATGATATAAATGAAATTTTTTGTCGGACAATTTTTTTTTCATAATTCATGTTTTAAATAAAATCGATCAGACATGAACATATGTTCTTCAGACACGGACGGACCCAATCAGACATGGCTATTTATATAACATTTTATGCACTTCTATATACCGAATTACAAGGAATTTAGAAGAATTCGAATGAATACGGACTGAACATGATTTTTTCTCAAACAAATTTTGTTGTCATAACTCGTGCCCTAAATGAAAATCGTACAGACTCGAACGGACATATTTTGGTCACGGACACGAATGGACTTCAGACATTACTACAAAATTTACAGCCCTATGGGTAGAATGACACATAAGCAAAGTGTCAATGATCAATTAATATAACATTACCCTGTAATAATGTTTTAATAAATTATTAATGCAATTTTAATTTGTATCATACTTTTTAATTAGTACGTAAGGTAAATGAATAATTATTTTACTGAACAAAGCTGGATGTATCAACAACGAAGGGAAATAGGAGGCCTAATAAGTGAATATTTTAATAATAATATTCGCATATATATTAATTTAACTTTAATTAATAATGGAAATGATGAATAAATATGTTGTCCATGTAGTAGATGCAAACTGTTAAAGCATTTGATAGCAGAAATGGTTAAAGTTCATTTGCGTCGGTACGGTTTCGTGCCTAACTATTTGGGTGGGATCGTCATAGAGAATTGTTAACATCTAATCCTGTACTAGTTGCGGACGCAGTGAGTAACGAAATTGCTACAAAGAATCTCGTAGAACATATGATTGAAGATGATGTACGTTCATTGTTCCCGACTGCTCATTTTGTTAATGACAATGGTAATACTAAAGAAGAACCAAATATTAGGACAAAAAATATATGGTTTATTTGATGTTGCAAGAAACTCCTTTAGGAAGGTTGTACAAAAGGAATCCAATTTTCAGTAATTGCTGAATACATTGCGATGAAATCTAAATAAACCTCCTAGAAGCTGGTTTTACAACTGTTGTACAAGCTATGAAGCGACACATGCCTCCCAATGATATAATGTGATAAAATCGTTATGAGGTGAAAAAACCGATGTTGGCTTTTGATTTACCATATCAAAAAATAGATACATGTCTTAATGATTGTGTGTTGTCTTGGAAAGAAGATATTAAACATAGAAATTGTAAATATTAACTAGGAAAGGTATAAACTAAAAAGGAAAAAGAGAAAGGAAGTCCCATATAAACATATGCATTATTTACCTATTACTCCTCGACAACAATGGTTATAAGCATCTTCAGTGACGTGCATCACATGAGATGATACAGTATGAGAACACGAGAAGAAGGTACTTTAACAACCCAACTGATGGGGAAACATGAAAGCATTTTGACTACAAATATCTCCATTTTGCATTTGAGAGCCGTAATGTTAGGCTTCATTTACGTATGGATGAATTTTGACCATTTTCTCAAATTGGTTCTAAATATTCGTCCTGGCCTATAATTGTCACACCTTATAATTTACCTCCATGGATGTGTATGAAAACTCCATATATGTTTATCACTATTTTCATCCCTGGGCCTGATGATCTGACATAAGGAATCGATGTTTATTTACAATGTTTGATTGAAGAATTAAAAACACTAAGATAAGGGTGGACATAAATCGCACCGCAATGCGGAAACCACCCAGACCGAACCGCATAAACGATGCGGAAAACCGCACTGGATTCTCTCTCTAAAGCGAACAACCCAAACTGAACTGACTCGCAACGGTACGGTTCGGTTTGAACTTTTAGGAAATCATATTAAACCGAACCGAACCGCATAGCTACACCGACAATGTTATGATAAAAAAATTAACAAATTCCTATCTAACTTTTAATTTAATGATATATTCTATTTTCAACGTATGTTGTAGTTATATTAATTAAAGATAACACTAAGTGTTTTAACCTTTAGGTGACACAGTGTCATACAATCGTAAATTGATTGTTGATGAAAGTAATTTTCTTGTTTCATATTTAATACGGGTTTAAACCGGACCATATTACACCGAAACCGAACCATTTGAACGGTTAGTATAATGGTTTGTATTTTTGATCAACTGTTTGATGCGATAAGGAAGCGGTTTGAGCTTCAAACCGCACCGAAACGAATCACGCCCACCCCTACATTAAGGTACGAAGAAATATAAACATATGATATTTTCAAAAAAGGTCTTTCGCATGTTTGCTTATTTGTTGTAGACAATTAGCAATTTTCTTGCGTAAGTAATACTTTCAGGTTAGAGTACAGTCGATCTTCTAGCTTGTTCTTATTGCATGGAAGAAACAAGAGCATTTTCTTTACCTTATGGAAAGAAAATTTTGTGGTTTGACTATAATCAATGTTTTCTTCATATTAATCATCCAAAGATAAGAAAACTTTACAGCTACTAGACATGTGACTTTGCGACCCCCTTCTGTTTGGTCAAGCGAAGATATTTATAAACTTGTAACGGACTATCCAAGGATACATGAAACAGGAGAAAACTTGAAATTCAAGGTAAATCATCGATTCCTAATTGGTGCAAACAAAATATACTTTGCGAATTACCTTACTGGAAAAATCTCCTCATTCGTCATAATATTAACATGATGTACACCGACAAAAACATGTTTGATAATGTGTTTAATACAATTTTGAAAGTTAACGGGAGGACGAAGGATGATATGAAATCAAGATGTGATATAGAAGTAATATGTAATCGTCCTGAACTTTATATGAAGCCAAATACATAGAAAAAACAAAAGTGTGCTATGAGCTAGACAATAATCAAGTTAAAATACTTTTAAAATGGGTGGATGGATTAAAATTCCTAGATGGTATATCTTCTAATCTTTTTAGATGTGTCGACTATAAGAACAATAAACTTAGTAGGATGAAAAGTCATGATTGTCAAGTTATGATGGAAATTTTGTTACTCGTCAATTTCAAAGTACTATTGCTCGTAAAAGTTTGAATGTTTGTAACAAAACTTAGTCTAATTTATAAAAATCTTTGTTCTATAACATTGAAAGTTGATCGTCTATGTAAACTTAAGGAATAAATCCCTATTTTTCTCTGAAATTAGAGAAAATATTTCCTTTAGATTTTTTCAATGTTATAGAGCATTTACCTGTTCATCTTCCATTTGAAGCACGTCTTCGAGGGCCTGTGCAATATGGATTGATGTTTCTGTTTGAAAGATATTAATATTCAGTTAACTAAATATTACTTAAATTAAATGCATGAAAAAAAATTCATTTTGAAATAATTCTTAATAAGTACTTAAATCATCTATAAAAAAGTGAGATAGAAAGCTCGAGTTGAAGGTTTAATTTGAAAATCATACATAAGTAGCTTTGTTTTTTCTCTAGTTATTTCAGTGACCATGTGAACTTATCATTTGGAAGTGCTACGCGTAATGATGAAGGCATTGACTAAGATGATTGTTAAGCGACTTTATCTATTTTTTTTAAAACATGGTCGCCCCACTAGTAAATTTGTAGAAGTATGGTTGGATGATAGAGATTACCATGTAGCACACACATATATTCTTCTCAGTTATGCTGAACTTTTACTTTTTGTTAGTAATATACTTATATTTGTCGTAATGCAGTATGCCATCTACATATGCGTAATATAATTATAATGCAATAATTTTTCTATAATTGCAGCATTTACATATTACAACATCCAAATGGTGACATTGGCAAAGATTTCGCTATTTGATTTACATATGATGAATAGAATATTCCCAATGAACAAGATTACCAAGCAGATAACGAGAAAAATAGAGGAAAAATAATAACCGACGATCAGACCGACTTTGTACGTCTAAACGATGGATTAAATGTATTAATTGAAGCATTTTAGACTACAGAATAATAAAATATAATGTTTAAATGGAGTTTGATTCCCAAAGTAAGGACGACAAATTAATATTCTACATTTTGAGAAGGTAATTTTTATACCTTTTTTATGTTATACAGTTCTTATTAAAAATGATATGTTATGCTAATGATATATCTCACATAGTCCATTTATGTTATGCCATAATGTATGTTTCACGTAATCCTTCTATGTTCTGCCATAGTATATGTTTCATAAAGTTAAATGATATGTTTCCCATATATGATATATATATATATATATAGAAGATGCTATATATGTCATCCTGTAGATGTATCTCTTCTCATTTTGGTTCCCCTGCCTCTTCCTATAATAGAGGGACTGCTCCTCCTTCAGTAGATGTGATGGCAGTGGCCCATCACAGGAGCTAGCGCGTCCTGTGGTGTGATTGCATCCAAAGCCAACAAAGGCTAAGTATTAAGTTTCAAAGTTAAATTTCATTTCCATGCAATCTATTATATATTGAATATTCATGAAATATTGAATATTTTTTCTTTTTAATACAGTAGTTTTGAGCTTAAGCCGTCTGGTATAGTTCTTGGTATCTCCAGATGGGCATATATGAGCTGCATAGCTGCTTGTTGGCCGGAGTGGTCGAAAATTTCAGATAATGTGAGAGAGACCATTTGATAGGACTACTTAGTAAGTGTGAATTTACATTGTTAAGTTACTACTTATATTTTAATGGGCATGCATGCTACTTACAACATATGAAAATAATTATACTTTAAATTGTTATATATCATTTATTGCAATATATAGGCATAAAGCTGATTTGTTGTATATCCAACTTTGGTTTAAATACTGGTTAATGTTTATAACGAACACTTTATACATTACCATTGTATTTATATAACACTTTATATATTTCTATGTTATTTATAGGACACCGTAAACTACTTATAAAATTGTATAACTTTTATTTTATCAAATATGCAAGGTGTATTGGACCATTAAGAGCTTGATCTTACCCTTGTACAGTGCCACTGGAATAACAAAATGGCAAAGGATTATGGAGAAACGCAGGCCCGACCCAGAGGCAAGGCGGGCGAGACCTTCGCCTAGGGCAGCGGTGCCGGTGGTGGCAAAGTGGGGCAACAAGATTGCCCAGCTGCCTTTATAAATAATCTGATAAGTAAATTAAGAGGGGAAGAAAGAAATGGTGCAGTGGTTAACTCGTGCCTACCACTTTTGAGGCTAGAGTTCAATCCTTGCATTTTGTTTTCCAAAGTTTTCTACTTCCCTTTTTACTTAAAGTTTTCCTAGGGCAGCAGTACTGTCAGGGCCGACACTGGAGAAATGATAGCTGACATCAAAAAAGCGAAGAAGAATCCAAATTGGATGGGCGCTGTTGTGTTGGATGACTGGGTTAAATGGTGGGGGAAATGAGGATTTTAAACAAATTTACCTCGTATTTAATTTAATTTTTTTATTCATTTAGTATATGAATTTGATATGTAAAACGTTATTTCCAATTTAAATTTGCAAAGAGAGTAAGATAGGAACTCGGAGAACATAAGCAAGAACCTCGTCACACATCGTAGTGGTTTCAGGTCATTCCAACATCACCGCGAGGACCTGATAAATTTATTAATTAAGACAACATATAATTATAACATTTTTATATTTTAAGTTCTAAGTTTTTTAAAGATTGATAATATAACATTATACAATATATACTAATATGTTCATATTTCTAGAAAGCAAGCACCGTGCTCATGTGTCTTATTGAGATGTTTTCAACCATAGTCATGTGATGTGTCAGACCGGCGATTCAATGATATTTTCATACTTGGGTAACCTATGTTATGAAAAGAGCGCTTAAGCAATGATTAAGCATTGCTTAAGCGATTTTTGCACCGACAACGCTTAATTTTCCGGAAAGCGGAAGGCATTAAGCGATTAATGCTTAAGTGCGCCTTTTCAGTGCTTAATAATGTCTCGCTTAAATTTAAGCATTTGTATAGAAGTATTAAGCGATGATTTATTTGTGTAATAGTTAAGCACTGCTTAAGCATTGCGCTTAAGCGCCTTTAGGCATAGTTTGGCTGTGCATGGATCTAGTGCTTCGGCAACTCTTCCATTAAGCGAAGTGATCCCTGCATTGCCTCGCCTCGCTTAACGCTTAATATAACATAGCTTGGGTTCATGATGATAAAGCAAAAGCTTCATCTGTAAGTATAACATAATTAACTTAAAAGTTATAAGTTGATTAAAATAATGTTGTGTAAACTTCAATTGTCTTTTGCATTACAGCAAAAGTTCCAACAAGTACAGGCATAAATACACGAGGACGCTAGACAAGCTATTTGACTCCTAACGAGAAGGATGCCATTTTTGAGGCTGTCATGGATCCACTGACCCAGATTTTGAAACCAAACGGTAAATTTAAATTAAATTTATGTGAATTACATTTATAATTTTGGAAGCACTAAGACAATTTTTATTTGACTGTAGGCAAAAACAACTTAGAAGGCATATCAAAAGGATCAACACAAAGCCGAGATTGCACATCTACGAGCCTAAGTCGCCGAGCTTGAGGAGTGTGATCATTGTCATGATGTGCAGGTAGAGTAGCTGAACCAGGGTTTGGTGGAGTTCATATAGCAGTGTGGAAGATTCCCTTCCTCTGCTGGTTTTAGAGGAGATGATGTGTGATTTGAGGTAAGTTTTGTTATATTTTGTTGTACGTATACGTACGCTTCGAGTGGGTGGGGATTTGGTTGGCATATTGTGATAGATTGTATACATAGTTGTTGGTTTATGTAACAACCCGGGAACTCTGAACCGATTTAAAATTTTTATTTTAGAAATTTTAATGGATTTTAAAATTTTAAAATAATTTATTTTAAATAATAACGATTAAAAATTTATTTAAATCGAAGTTAGAACGAAGATATTTAATTTAATTATAAAAGGAGTTAGAAATAGAGGGTAGTTTGAAAATTTAAATTTGAACTTTGACTAAATGTATAGGATTCAAAATAAATCGGATTTTGGTAAAACCAGAAATATTTGAATCTATTTAATAATATCTTTCCAAGGAATCTGAAAAATTGAAATTTCATAGCGGGAATAAAAAGTTATGGCCAGTTAAATATTCAAAATAGTCGATATGGAATATATATATATATATATATATATATTTTAATATTAAAATATCCATTTTGCAAATGACCACCGTTTTCGACGAAACTACTTTGGTTGGATCCGGAATGCCAAATTATTGTTAGATTCCAATTTTCATAATTATTGGAATTAATATGTGAGCGTGGCAAAAGAAAAAGTGTTTTGTCAATTTCAGTCAAATTAGATCGATCAGAAAATGGCCATTTTTCAAACGGTTTCCAAATTCGACGAAGTTAATTTTGTTAGGACCGTATCGTCAAAACATAACTAGAAATAATTTTTCTGTAACTTTTAGAATTAGTATGCGGCCCCGGTAAATTAAAATAAACGATCAAATTAAATAATTAAATGTTTTATATTTTAAATTAAATAAAAGTGGGCAGAACGATCAAACGGGCTGACGGGACCTAGTCTATTGCATCTGAAGGGGGATATTTGGCTGGGGGCAACTCTCGTTGGGCTGAATTTAGGGATATTAGCGGTTAATGGGCTTTATCTAAAAATTAAGACATTTAATAATAATATTATATTATAAATAGCATAGGTTAACAAACCCTAATCCCCTAAAAACAACAGCCGCCGTCTTTTCTAATGGATGACCAATATTATCCGATTTTGTCTCTGATTTTTCTCTTCATCTTCTCAACAAATTCAAAGGTGTTCAACGTGAATATGGTAGAGCTTATCAAGCTCTACAATGCCAACGTACATGATTGAAAATAGTGTTTCGGTTCTATCGATTTCTGGGCTTGAGCGGGATGACTTTGCACGCAGATTGAGGCATCGAGGGGGACTGGACTTCGCCAGGTTCGAGGCGATGGGAGGAGGTGTTGGCAGCTCTGAGGTGGTACGACTAAATCGACAGACGGCAGCTCCGTTTGGCGCGCCCAGTGATGGATTCACGGTGACGATGGGTTTTGTGATCGCCTGAAGAAACGTACGGGAAGAAAGATTTAGGGAGTAATTAGAAAATTAATTAATAAGTAACTATTTAAATAATGTAATTAAAGTTCAAATGTTTGTATCTTATCCAAACAGACACAGAATCAGACAAAACAAAAGGCGTTGGAACCGTAAAATTGAGATCTTCGTCATGGAACTGACGGAAAACTGATTTGGAGCTCGTCTAAATTTTGGCAGAGTGGAAAGCATTCGGTGAGATTTCTGAATTAAAAATAAAATTTATTATTGATTGTTGTGTGAATTTCATATATGCGTTGTATAAAATTGAGATTGACTGATTGATTGTGGTTGTGATGATTTGGTGAATTATTTTCATGTAAAGTAAAAATAACATTTTGATTAAAAAATGTCAAGTGGAACAAAAAATTCATTTTTGTTAAATAGAAAAGTGTTGAAACAAAATATTCATTTTTGTTAAATAGAAAAGTGTTGAAACAAAATATTCATTTTTGTTAAATTGAAAAGTGTTGAAACAAAATATTTATTTTCGTTAAGTAGAAAAGTGTTAAAACAAAAATTATATTTTTGTCAGATAGATTTGTGTTAAAACAAAATTAAACAATTTTATTAAATTAGATTATTGTTAACAAAATAAACATATAATTTTAAATTGTTTTGTTGTAATAGATTTGCTGACAAAATAAATTATCTTTTTATATTGTCATGTAAATAAATTATCTTTTTATTTTGTCTCTAGAATTATAAACATGTTCATATGACAAAGTTGTCTTTTATTTTGCCATTAGAAATGTAGACAATGTTATGACAAATAAACGTTCTTTTTATTTGAAACTAGAAATGTAGACAAGATTATAATAAAACCGTCTTTTTATTTGTCATATAAGAACACTGAAATTATTGAAAATAAAATTCCCTTTTTTATTTGTCATATATGAGCATAGGAATTGTGGAAAATTGTTTAACAATAAAAATTTACATTTTTATTGTATATTAGAAATGATTAAAAACATGCATTGTTATACATAGAAAAAAATGTTCATTTGGATATATATGTTTTGTTAGTTAAGACATTATCGCCCATATGCTAGTAACATAGAAAAATGTTCATTTGATCATATATGTCTGTTAGTTAAAACATTATCATTCATATGTTAGAAACATAGTAAAATGTTCATTTGATTATTTATATTTTGTTAATTAAAACATTATCAGTTATATGTTAGTAAAATAGAAGAATGTTCATTTATGAAACATATGTTGATTCATTAAAAATAGTGTCAAACATTGTTAGCATTACAAAAATAGCATTTAGTTAGGACATTTTTTGTGAAATAAAAATACATTAGTTAGAATAATGCTTTGTGAAAACAAAAATATCACTTTTGTCGTGTTAAACAAGAATAAAAACATTTCAGGTACATATATGTCTCGTTAGACAAAGATGTCAATTTTATCATGTTAAGATAGAATAAAGAGAATTAGGTGAAAAAAATGTATTGTCATTAAAAATGACATTTTTATCATGAGAAATTAAAATAAATAATCATTTGTTAAAATGTTTTATTAGATAAAAACATAGTCTGTATCATGTTAATGAAATGTAATAAATAATCATGTCTTGAAATATATGCTGTGATGTTGAAATGTTTAACGTATTAAAAATAATGTTAACATTAATGCGATAGTAAAATTAAATTATAAATATCCATTTATAATTTTAAATAGTGTAAATTAATTAAATAGAAAATAATTCAAACCGAATTAGAATTGGTTAAAGTATTAACCAATAATTTATTTAAATAAATAAACTGTTGTTGTTTGAAAACCCCACACGGGTATTGGGATGATATCTGACATACACTAGTCCCAATATTTAATTATTGTCAACCGATGAATTGACGGTTTGTGATGAGCGTTATTTATTTATTTTAATACTCACATAGTTATAAATTTCAATCTGGATGTGAATGGATTGTTTAATGATTGTTTATCATTATCGTTGAATATATGCAATGTATGAAATCCGTATAATTGAATCTATATGGTAACTGATTGAGTCGCATTCCGATTCAGAATAAAGAACATTTTTAAAAGAATATTTTAACATAAAGAATATTTTAATATAAAGCATATTTTAAAATAAAGAATCTTTTAAAATAAAGAATATTTTAAAATAATGAATACTTTAAAATAATAATCAATGTAGAATTAAATTATGATTTTGATGTCCAATTTTAGATGGACACAAAAATATAAAAATATGAAGTCGAGTTAAGTAGCAAACGCCATTTTTAACTTGAACGGTTTACTGATCGATTTCATTCACTTTATAATGAACATCGAAAAGAAGTGATTTCAAAATTTAACAACTTGGAAATATTATCATTATAATATGATAAAGATATAGAATTTTCACTTTTGATTTAAAATTGAAAATGAATTTGGAATTGTTTTAAAATGAATTTATAAATATTATATGAAATACGTTTTAAATAGAAATCGATGAAATATATAATATATATATATTATATAGTGGCCTAAACAAAACGTGCCGCGTAGCGACCATTCGCGAATTTTGACCATTAACTTCAAATTGATGTAACGGGAGATCCGACTGTCGGATTCTCCTTAAATCGGAACCATTGGGTTCGTATCGAAAAGAGCTTTCCAACAAATATAAGAGTTTTGAAATCTAATGGTTGGATTTGGAATTGTGTCCAAATCAAATTTGGAAAAGGTCGTTGTAAGTGCAGTTCGATGACCGTTTATGGAAATCGACTGTACGGGGCTTGGTAAAATTATTAAAAATATTAATAAATTATGAAAAATCAAAATAAACGATTTAAAAATATTTTGGATGAAAATTCCATATTTGAAAAGATAAAAACATATTTTTATCAAAATGAACTAGTTATTAACTAGAATAAATCTTTAAATTAATATTTAATGAAGTTTTCCAATTAGTTAATATTTAATTGGAATTTAATAAAATAAATTGGATTTTTGGGTTTGTCATGAATGTTGTCTTAAATAACACTGTTCTTAAACCCATTTGAGAAAAGAATAAATCTTTTAACTAAGATTATTAGAGTTTCCAACTATATTTAGTAAATGGAATAAAGTGAAATGTGAATTGGGTTTATCGTGAACTGTGTTTTTGACGACATTCCTTCTTTAACCCAATTAACCGTAAAGATATGATTTGAAATTTACAAATATTTTTATTAAGATTTAATGGAAATTTCCAAAGTAAAGTTTTCCAATTTAATAGAAGAAATTGGAATTGAATTGAATTTGATTTAATAATAATCAAGATAAGCTTCCGTAAAGGAAAACCGTTATTATATATGGAATTTAAAGGGCTTTGCTGTTATTCCATTTATATTATTAGTCTACTATGGAAATTTATATCGATTATATATTGATTTGATTTCTGTGAAAATTCCATATGTAATGGAATGTGATTTTAGGTTTATCGTGAACTGTGTTTTAAATGACATTGGTTCTTTAACCCAGTTAAAGACAAGATAAATTCCTCAAAGTTGAATAATCATAAAGTAATGATTTTATATATTAAAACCAAATTGGAGTTTTAGTGAATCTTTAAAAAGAAGATTAAAGAATAAATTTAAAAAAAATTATCTTTGATAAAATTAATGGGAACCTTTCCCTAATAATGTGAATATTTATTCAAAGGAATATTCTAAATTGGAATGAGGCGTATAATGTGTTTTTATAACACTTGATTATTGATTATAAAATACACGAGTTATTCGGAAAGACAGGGTTTAACCCATTCTGAATAATTACTACGACGATTAAGAGCCAAAGATGAAGACGATGGTTGAAGATTGGAGGTCTTCACTTCGTTTGGATGATTACTGATGTCTTGATTGGGGGAATCCTAAGACAAGGTAATGAGTGGTGACCGTCCAGATGTACTTGGAGATCGACGGATATGCGAGAACCTCTCTCCTGTATTGGACATATGGGACGAGGAATAAGGTGTCTCCGATTCCGTTTAGACCCAGAACGGACTTGTAAATGGATGTATGTCTGACATTGAATTTTATTCTGTTTTGATTGATCTCTATTTAATATATATATATATATATATATATATATATATATATATATATATATGCTTGGTGGTGGAGAATTTATTCTCTTGCTTAACATCCTTCTCTGAGACGTATGAGCTCAGAGGTTATATATTGGTAGACATTAGTAACATGGCGTGAATTGTCAATGCAGCATGCCAAGATGCAAATGATCAAGGCTTACTGTTGAAAAGCAAAACCTTGTGGTTGATGATCAAAGCACAGGTTTATTTAGCATTTTGTGTTGCGATACTTCGCGACCCTCACATCCCGGTATGAACCAGAAACGGGAGAAGGACCCTAGGGAGAACATGCGTTTCTTTCTAGCTAGAAATGGTGTCATGGTATAGAGCCCAGACATTTTTAACTTATGTGGATGATGGAAAGTGAGGTACCTCGGATTTGAGTCCCTAGTGGCTCTATTTACGCCGCATAAGGCAGGGAGACGTATTGTTCAGGTATTACTAATCCACTAACATATGTGTGGACCAGCCCTGGCGATTCTAAGGGCTTGACTGAGTACTTTTCCTGAGGCTCGGGATAGAGAGCCTCAAATTCAGTAAGGATGATCCCTTGCCTTGGTTCATGATGGAAATCCAACTTCCAATATGACACCATACGGATTCGATTGTGTAACTAGTATGGTGACATAGTATATAGTAGCTATGCCGTCTATGATTGATACATTATGATTGAAATGTTTTTGAAACATATATATAGTAATAATAATATCAAATCTGTTTTATCGTATCAAGCATTTTTTACCATTATAAGGTAAAACTCTATCCTTCGGTTTGCGTTGCATTGTGTGATGGTACTTGAGTCTTATAATGGTTTCATTTTTCTAAAAAGCACTACATTGTTTAACGATTTACTTTATTTATTGCACTAGCAATCCAATGGAGTAAACCTGTTCCGCGTTAGCGGTGTGGTTCTATGATTAGCCTTATTATTATTAGATAAGTTAAGTAAGATTTCTCATACCAGTTCCATGACTGACTCGTAGTTTGTTTCACTTTGCAAACTCAGGTGCCCTCTACACGGGCAGTCGAGTAGCTTATTTTGCAGATATATTAAGCAGGATTCTGGATTGAAGCTTAAACCTATGTCCAGAGCATTGATAGTCTTCCGCTGTGTTAGTTAAATTGTTCCGCTCCACTATATAAAGTTTATTGTAAATTATCTTCCACTGTATTATATTCGATGTACTCTGATATTTTGTACTCTGATGTAACATTATTATGATGTTTATAAAAGTCTTTTGTTATTTGTTCTGATGTGTTGTATGCCCAAAGTTAGTGTATCAGTTGATTTCCTGCTAGGGGAAATCCGACTTAGACATTGGTTTGGATGATGGGTTGGATGACATTGATTTGTTATATTTGGTTGGATGTTGTATATATTGGATTATGTTGTGTATATTGGATTGTATATGTATGATTTGGATTGAATATTGTATTTGGGATATATGTGATTATTCTTGTTGTATATATTAGATTATGTTGTGTATATTGGATTTTATGTATATGATTTGGATTGAATATTGTGTTCGGGTATATATGTGATTATTGTTGTTGTATATGCGCTCGAAATAGAATCATTATGGTATATATGTGATTGTGGGTGGCTAATATGTGTATGATTTGGATTGTATTGTGTTTGGTATATATGTGATTATTGTTGTTGTATATACGCTCGAAATAGAGCCGTTATGATATATATGTGATTGTGGGTGACTAGAAGCAAGTAAGCAGGTCTAGATTCTAGAAATAAAAATATATATGCCTAGATTTTCAATAGCTTGTAATGTCGTAACGGCTATCAATGGATTACAGGTCATTGGTTTCCAAAAGCATTTTCCTATAGTTTCTAACGATTTCCAATGGTTATTTGGTCAATAAGATTTGCCATGTGTCCAAATTTGCCATTGGAGTACTTATACTAATGGTGTTTCTAGCAACTACCAATGGCTTTCCAATGGCTGATAATCATTAGAAACCACTGTTCTTCTTGTAAAGTGATTATGGTAATAAAAGTGTATTTTGAATCAGAATTCGATGTTGGATAGTACTATTTTTTACGCTACCAAAAAACAGTGTATACCAACGGATGCTTCCAACGACCGCCAATGGCAAGTTGGCATTGACTTCCAACGAAAGTTTTTTTTTGGATTTTTCTTACAATTAAAAAATAATTTCGTTGATAGTTGTTGGTTTCTTCTTGTACTGTGATTATGGTAATGAAAGTGTAATTTGAATCAGAATTCGATGTTGTATATTACTGATTTTAATAGTACAAAACAAACAGTATATCCTAACGGATGCTTCCAACGGCAAGTTGACATCGGGTTCTAACGACAACGAAAGGATGCTTCCAAGGACAAGTTGACATCGGGTTATAACTGCTACCAACGGAAGCTTATTCTGCATTTTATTATGAATTAAAAGATATTTTCGTTGATAGCTATTGATTTTTACCCTGTTGGCAGTCATTGCTAAGTCACAAGCAAATAGCCAGTAGCATCTTCTTCTTCCTCATTTCATTTTCTAACCCAAATTTTCCAAAATCCTCCCCTTCCTCCTCCAGAAACGTCACTTACTGCCATTCCACCATTACCTAGCCTCTCAAACACCTGGAAACCTCCCTCTCTTCCTCTCTAGCCTTCTATTTTTCTCCAATCAAGGTATAAAACCTAATCTCTTTTTAATTACATATGTTAATTTAGGTTTAGTTTGTTAATTTAGAAGTTTGCATTTCCTTATTACATGTATAGTATAGTTTATTGATGCTTGTTTCTTGTTATTAATCTATGTATTGCAAGTTTATGTAGTTTGTATCACAATAAAATTATGTGCATATAGGTTGAATGCTTAAGCGATTTTAGGCTTGTTTGGGGATAACGCCAATGGGCATAATCAAGTTTATGTTTTCTAGAAATTTATCAAAAATGATATTTAGTTTTATAACGTATGGTTAGATTGATTGAGTTTTCAAAATGTGCGTATATGTAATAAACTTTTTCTACATACGGTTAGATTGGAATTAATATGTTTAAGGCTTATTTGGTTTAAATTTAGCTTCTTCACATAGATGATTGATAATATGAAATTTTCCATGGTTTCATATTGGTCAAATGCTAATTTATTAATAAGCATAAAATATGTAATGTATTGTATTCAAAAACCCTTAGAATGTTTTCAGGCCCCGTCTAATAAGTATTATATAAGATCGTTATGTGTATATTCGTTTTGTTAACAGAACAAACAACTATGTTCATCATTTACAATATTTATTGGATTTGTCTCTATATTGGACAAGTCACGAACACAATAAGAAAATTAAATCATGTAAAGCATTTCATTTTAAGTGGTCCTCAAAATTTCGAAAGTGCTTCCTTTCTGTTCCCTGTGTACGCAATTATGTACTATTCAGGGTACTAAAGCGATGTGCTACCAAAATTTTGTTAAATCGTTTAAAGTGAAAAGATTTACGCGATTTAATTACATTATTGTATTAGTATTGGGAGGTAGGATGACCCATCAACAAAGAGTAAATGATCAGTTAGCATAACATTCACTTATAAAAATGTTTTAATAAAATATCAATGCAAGTTTATATCATATTTTTTAATTATCTACTTTGGGTCAATGGACAATTGTTTTACTGATCGGAGCTGGATGTTCAAACAGCAAAGGGAAATCAGAGGCTCAATAAGTGAATATTTTAATCATAGTGTTCGCGTGTTTATTGTTTTCTCTTTAAGTAATAACGGAAGCAATGAAGAAATCCATTGTCCATGTAGTAGATGCAAATTGTTAAATAATTTGATATAAGAAATGATTAGAGTTCATTTGCATCAGTATGGTTTCATGCCAAATTATTTAGTTTGGGATCGTCATGGAGAACTATTAGCATCTACTCTTGTATAAGTTAATGAGGTAGTGAGTAATGAAATTGTTATGACGAATCTCGTAGAATGTATAGTTGAGGATGTTGGACATTCAATGTTCCACAATTTACCGATGATGATGGTAATGCTAAAGAAGAACCAAATATTGGAGTAAAAAAATGATTTATTAGATGCCGCAGAAAAACCTCTTTGGGAAGGCGGTACAAGCGGAACCCAATTATCAGTAATTATTGAATACATTGCGAAGAAATCTAAATACAACCTCACAGAAGGTAGATTTGCAGCTATAGTACAGTTTGTGAATCTGCATATGTCTCCCAATAATTTAATAAGCAAAAATCATTAAGAAGTAAAAAAACGATTTCGGTTTTTAGTTTACCATATGCAAAAATATATACATATCTAAATGGTTGCATGCTATTTTGAAAGAAAAATACCAACCTTAAGAATTATAAAATACGTAATCAAGAAAGGTACAAACTTAGAATGAAAAGAAGGAAGAAAGTCCAGTGTAAACATACGCATTATTTACCTATTACTCCTAGATTTCCAAGGTTATATGCATCTTATGTAACCTCGTAACATATGAGATGGCACGGTGAGAACACAGGAAAAAGATACATTAACACATCCAGCTAATTGGGAAGCACTAAAGCATTTTGACCAGAAATATCTTGATTTTGCATCTGAGAGTCATAATATTAAACTTGGTTTATGTACGGATGGATTTTCACTATTTTCTCAATTTGTGCTAAATATTCGTCCTGGCCTATAATTGTCAAACCTTATAATTTATCTCCATTGATGTATATGAAAACTCCTTACATATTTCTCATTGTTGTCATTCCTGGTCTTGATGATCCGATATAAGTGATCTATGTTTATTTACACTCTTTTTGAAGAATTAAAAACATTGTGGTACGAAGGAGTACAAACATATGATATTTCTAAAAAAAGAATTTTTCCATGTATGCTTTTTTATTGTCACAATCAGCGATTTCCCTACGTATGCAATGCTTTTAGGTTGGAGTACGGCTGATCGTCTAGCTTGTCGTTATTACATGGAATAAACTGAGTATTTTCTCTATCTCATGGAAAGAAAATTTCCTGGTTTTATTGTCATCAATATTTTCTTCATATTAACCATCCTTTTAGAAGAGATAAGAAAAAATTTATAGCTAATGGACATGAAACTTTGAGACCACCTACGGCTTGGTCAAGCGAAGATATTTAAGAACAAGTAAAGGATTATCCAAAGGTGCATGAAACCGGAGAAAAAATTGAAATAAAAGGTAAATCATCGATTCATAATTGGTGCAAACAAGGCATATTTTGGGAGTTGCCTTATTGGGAAAATCTATTGATTCATCGTAATATTAACGTGATGCATAATGAGAAAAATGTGTTTGACAATGTATTTAATACAATTTTGAATATCATGGGAAAGAGAAAAGATGATTTGAAATCAAGAAATGATATCGAAGTAATATGTAATCATTCCGTACTTCATATAAAGCCAAGTGACAAAAAAAAAAAACCAAAAGCGTGCTATGAGCTAGACATTAATCAAGTTAAAATACTTTTAAAATCGGTGGAAAGATTGAGATTTCCGTATGGTATATCTTCTAATCTTTATAGATTCGTCGACTATAAGAACAATAAACTTAACGGGATGAAAAACCATGATTGCCATGTTTTGATGAAAAATTTGTTGTCCGTCGCGATCAAAGAAATGTTGTTCGTACTTGTTTGGACTGTTGTACCAAAATTTAGTCTGTTTTATAAAGAGCTTTGTTCTACTACACTAAAAGTTGATCATCAACATAAATTTGAGAAAGAAATCCTTACATTTCTCTGCAAAATGGAAAAAATATATTTCTTCTAGGTTTTTTTAATGTTATGGAGCATTTACTTATTCATCTTCCACTAAAAGCACATCTTCGATTGTTTGTGCAATATGGATGGATATATCCATTTGAAAGGTATATTAATATTAAGTTAATTAAATATTGGTTGATTATATATATAAAAAAATTAATTTAAAATAATGCTTAATAGGTACTTAAATAATATAAAGAAAAAAATGAGATATAAAGCTCGAGTTGAAAGTTCAATTTGCAAATCATACATCGAAGAAGAAGCTTCGTTTTCTCTCATTGTTTTAGCGACCATGTGAACATATCATTTAAAAGTGCTATGTGTAATGATGAAGGCATTGATCAAGGTGATTGTCAAGCGTCTTTATCTATTTTTTTAAAACATGGTCGGCCTGTAGGTAAATGTATGGAAGTATGGTTGGATGATAAAGATTATCATGCAACACACACACACATTCTTCTCAACTGCTTTAAAGTTGCACCGTTTGTTAGATAATATACTTATATTCTCCGTAGTACATTTATACCATCTATATGTGTGTATGTACAAATATGCATATTTGTATCTTAATCATAATGTAACATTTGTTTTATAATCGCAGTATTACGAATCACAACATCCAAATGACGATGTCGGTAAAGAACTCTCAACTTGATTTTCTACTTATGTTTTTGATACAACGAATTGTGTTGTAGTCTAAGGATTGAAAACATTTAATCATGGGACCAAAATGGTAAGTCAAGACCTGTCCAATATTCTTTGTCAATGGATATAAATTTGATACCAGAGAATACGGTACTGAAAAATTAACTAACAATACTTGTATATTTGTTAAAGGTAGTGATGATCCAAATGACCATATAAATGATTTTTGAGGCGTGCTAACCCAGATTTTGCAATTGACATATTTCACATAACCCGCGGAAGAAGTATTTTTGTTTAATGCAACTGGTTCAGCAATGTTCCAAGTTCTAGAATAAACATGCATCCAAAATATAATCTTATAGAAATAAAACACACTTCATGTTCTTATAAGTGTAATCCTTTTGTAATTACCAAACAAGCTATTCAAGTTTATTATGCACTTATCCATCTCGAAGTAGAGATAAAATTAATTGGTTGACTGTTTTTAAAACAAATGCAATGTTTACAATTGATGGACAGAATAATCCCGATGAACAAGCTTATTATGCAGATGTCGAGGAAAATAGAGGAATAGTAATAACTATTGATCAAATAGATTTTGGACTTCTAAACGATGAAATAAATGCATTAAATGAAGCATTTGAGACTACAGAGGAACAAACTATAAATTACGAAACAAAGTCAGAATCTGAAAGTGACGAGGATTGATTAATAGTTCTCATTTTAAGAAGGTAAATTTATATTTTATTAACATTATACTGTTTTCATTAGAATGGTATGTTATGCTAACATGAAATGTATTGCATAGTCTTCTTACATTATGCCATAATGTTTGTTTTACATAGTCCTTTTATGTTATGCTATAATGTATTTCTGTAGCATGTACAATAAATATACCGTCACGTCGACGTACGTCTTCACATTCTAGGTCTCCTTCTACTTCTCAGGGAGGGCATGTCCTACAACAGGTGGTAATGACGGTAGTACATCACAGGAGTTATCGCGCCCTATTGTGTGGCTTCAGCCTAAAGCAAATGGAGAGTAAGTATTAAGCTATAAAAAATATATTTCATTATATAGAAATATCGTAAATATTTATAGTGGTCATGAAATATTAAAAAAAAATCTGTTTAACACAGAGGATTTGAGTTAGAGCCTTCCACCATAGTCTTGAGGATATTGCGTCAAACTTACATGAGTCATATAACGTCATGATTACCTGAGTGGACCTTGATTCTAGATAATGGTAAGGAGACTATTTGATAGGATTTTTTGGTACGTGTGATACATCAATTACTATATTAAGTAGTCATGTATACTGATTTATTGTATATCTTACTTCTTAGGTTTAAATATCAATTCATCTTTATAAGAATATGATCAATTCATGGTTATACTATTTCTCAAACGTGCAGGGTTCAATGGACCTTCAGTAATCTTATATTCCTCTCGTACAGCGTCATTGGAATAGTAAAGTTGCAAATAATTGTAGAGAAAGGTTATAACATTAAAATCATCTAGAAAAAAGCTTAGTTGGATGAGCGCTAATTTGTGGGATGATTTTGTCACTTGGTGGAGCAACGAGGAGTTTTAGGTAAATTTAATACATATGTAATTTAAATTGATCTACTCAATTAATATATAAATTAGAACGGTAAAGCACATTTTTTTCAACTTGAATTTACATAGGGAGTCTTAGATAAATTATGCAAATAGAAGCAAGAACCCCGTTACACATCACGATGGTTCCAAGTCATTCCGACATCATCGCGATTACTTGGTATATTTATTAATTAAAGTGTTAAAAAATTTAAATTATAAGTTGTTAAAAGATATACAATATAACAATATATAATATATACTTATGTATATGTGCATATTTCAGGAAAGACAATGAGTTGTTCCTATGTTGTATTGGGATGTTTTCGCGCATACTCATGTGGTGAGTTAGATGATGATTCAGGCTTAGTTTCCTACTCCTGGAACCACAATGACAAAGCACATACTGCATATGTAAGTATAACATAGTAAACTTAAAGTTATAATTTAATTAAAATAATGTTATCTAAATTCAATTGTATTTTGCATAACAACAACAATTCCACCAACAACCGGCACAAATGCTCGAGGAAACTTAATGGGTCGACTTGACTGCTGATGAGGATACGATTTTTGAGGCTGTCATGAATCCACCAACCCGCAACCGATGCTATGGATTTAGGAACTAGGCGGTAATTTAATAGAAATTGAAATTTACATGAATTGTGATAATGAAACACTGAAAACCTAAAATTGTTTACAGGTTAAAACATTTCAGAAGGCGTACCAGAGGGCTCAGGACAAAGATGAGATTGCAGAGCTACGAACCCAGATCGTCACGCTTGAGGAACATGATCGCCATCATGAAGAGCAGATGAAGCAACTAAACCAACGTTTGGCAGAGTTCATATCCCTGTATGGACAGTTTCCTTCATCATTCGGTGGTTTCGGAGGAGAGTAACTTGCGGTATGATGTGTTACGTTTTGATGTTATATGTACATATACGCTTTGAGTGGGTGATGATTTGGTTGATATATTATGATGGTTTGTATATATTGTTGTTGTGGTGGTGACGTTGGTTTAGACATTTTATTGGATGATGGTTTATGTTGATTTGGTTACGTTGGTTTGTTGGATGTTTATATATATTGGTTTACATTGTGTATGCTAGACTGTATGTGTATGATTTGAGTTTAATATTATGTTTGGATATATATGTGAGTGTGATTGTAATGTATATGCTCGAAACGAAGCTGTTATGATATATTTGAGATGTTGGGTGGAAGGAAGGAATCAATCTAAAATCTGAAAAGAAATACCCAGATTTCCAATGGTTTATAGGTCATCCAAATTCATTGGCTTGCAATGGCTTCCACTGGAATATTCCAACATTTTTCCATAACCATCTAGTCAACCATCACTCTTACATGTCCATATTAATCATTGGAGGCCGTTGGATATTAGCTATTGATGGCGTAAGATGCCGTCGGTAGCCATTGAAGTGTATACCAAAGGCTTTCCAACGACCGCCAACGACCTCTGCCCTTTGGAGATCACTGTTGTTCTTGTAGTGTTAGTAAATAGATCATACTTAAAATAGATTTTAGTTTTAATTTCATATCATTTCCATAAAGTAGATTAGAGATTTTATTAGAGTTTGATGGTTAAAGCTGAATTAATTAATAACATAATCAGCTCATACTTATAATAAATACATCCACTAATTATGCAAATGATTAAAAAAAGAGATCATAAATAAATATTATGTTGATTTATATGATCATAAGATTGATTTGCCTCTAAATTGTCTTTTAATCTCATAAATTTAACTCCAACTTTAGTTTAAAACAGTTGAGAATTTTTGGTTTAATTTGACCAAGTATTATTGAAATTTACAATTACCTTGTGAGTTATGATCGACCGTACTTGCATAAGTACTACGATTGTACACATGCACTTTTTTTTTGTAATGATATAATTCGGTAGTATTCTAATCGATAGAAATGGCCGATTTGAATCACTTATCAATTCACAAAATTAAATGCATGTTTCGATTATAAATATTAGTTTTTATTGTTTTATTTTCTTTTTGTGGCGAGTATTAGTTACTATTTTAATTGTGTTACTTTAAATTAAAATTGAGGTATGAGACAATAGACTAAAAATAATTTTTGTATATAATTAGGATGACAAATTGATTTATAATGTTTTAAGTTTTACTTCCACTTAATATTATTTTAGTAGTCAAGTAAATATATTGTTTATCACTATAAAAATATCATATACTTATTTTTGATAAATATGTGTGGTAAGAAAGTTGATTCATTAGTAATACCCTTCCATTATTAGGTATTTATGTTGTTCTCTTAAGTATTTGAAATTTAATTTATACATTTATTTATTGTTTAATCAAATCAATCAAAAGTTAAATGTTAACTTAAAAATTGTTGAGAACAAGATTTTGAGCGATGCCAACATATAAAGTTGCAATGAATATCATTTCATAGAGATAAGGTTTTATATATATGTATACTTTGAGTCATGTTAGAAATATGTTAAAATCTATCCTCAAAGTATAACACGAATGCACAAAACAATTTATAAAGTTATGTCATATATTCGTTGCTGAAATCTGTATATTTGAGAAATTGAAAAGTCACAAAAAAAGCCCAAATGATCCAGGCTCCGACCAGGAAAGAGCACAGAGCGATCTAGACAATGGACTGAGGTCCTCTGGTCCACAGCCATAAATCGGTCGACTGGTCCAAAATGGGCGGTCGACCGGTCAATGTGTTTTCGCACATAAACGACTATTTTTCTGGAAATTTTAATTTTAATTAAATTCAACCAGTCGACCGGTGATTTTCAACTAGTCGACCGATTTGAAACAGAAAACTTTTTCTGAAAGGTGGCTTCTATTTGTGAAGAGATTTCTATTCAATAATCAAAGGAAATGGACATAACTATAGAAACTCTTCATGAAGAATTACTACCTTTCTACTATTATATAAACAACTTCAAACTTGTTTTAAAATTACCGAATCATTCTATATTCTCTTTAATTTCTGAATTGCATTTTCATACATTTTGCAAAACAAAAGCTCTCCAAATTTAAATACTTGTTGAATCCTTGAATCAATTTAATATCATTTGATTCAACAAGCATTCTACTTCCTTAAAATCTACGCATTCAAAGTATATACTCGAGGATCAGATTATAGGAAGATTGTACTCAAACTATTGACTATCCGTGTTGAATCAAGAACACAAAGCAGAAGTCAAAACCATTGTATTAGTTGAAGTCATGTGTGTGATCAGGCAAGTATTAAAGTCCTCGTGTTGTTAGAGACGTGAAATCTTGTTCGACTGCTCGGGTGTTGTATACCTGTTCCTCCGGGTGAAGTGAGATGGTTGTTAGTAAAAATCCAGAAGGAAGTCTGGGACTGGACGTAGGACGGTGCTTCGAACCAGTATAAAAATCCCTAGTGTGATTTTTCCTTTTTACTGCATTTACTATTTTATATCTAAGATTAGCTATTATTTTATACTTGAATATTGTTCGTCATATTACACGATCCTTGTGTGTATTATACTTGGCAAGTACACGTACAAACACACTTTCATTTAATATCAGAGTACAGTCATCATATAACCATAACACGGTATTTGATATATTCTAGTAATATGGAAAATAACGCAAGCACTAGCACTAACACTTACACGGAAGGTCAATCGGCACAAAGACCTTCATTCTTCAATGGTCTCAATTATAACTATTGGGCAACGCGTATGGCATTCTTTATGCAATCAAATAGCTATGATACCTGGAATGCTACCCAAAAGGAAATAGTGAATCCTACAACTGATTATTCAGAATGGACACCAACTGAGAAAACGACAGCAGTCATAAATGCAACAGCAATAAACATGTTGTTTTGTGCATTAGACCAAAATGAATATAACTATGTTAGTATCTGTACCACCGCATATCAAATTTGGCAAACACTGAAAACCACTCATGAAGGTATTAACAAGGTTAAATAAGCCAAAATAACCATGCTGAAAAGTCAGTTTCAAAATTTCAAAATGAAGCCAAATGAGACAATCAATGATATGTATTCATGGTTTCAAACTATTCATCATGCACTTATTGGATTAGGACAAAAACATTCCGATTTTGATGTTGTTTCAACACTCCTGCATTCTCTGACTAGTGAATGGGAAGGAAAAGTATCGGCAATTGAAGAAGCTAATGACCTTTCCGTCATGAAGGCGGATGAATTGATAGGTAATATAATGTCCTATGAAGCAAACTTGCAGGCTAGAAAAGAACAGGAAGAAGAAAAGAAAATTGTAGCATTTCATGTTGAAAAAGATAAAGATGAATCAGATCCTGAAGATAAAGACTTAACATTTATTGCTAGAGGTTTCAAAAAATTCCTAAAGCAATGAAAAGCTAGTCATTATAGCAAAAAGAAATCTGGATCAAATAAACTATCATCATCAGCTGTAGAATGTTACAACTGCCACAAAAAGGGGCACATACACAACGATTGTCCAGAAAAGAAGAAGTCAGAAAATGATAAATTCAAATACAAGAAGGACGGATCAAAGAAACTAGCATTCTCAGTAACATGGAATGATTCAGACTCATCTTCATCAGAAAGTGAAAGTGATTTAGAGAATAAACAAGCAAATGTCTGTTTCAGAGCAACAGAAGATGAGGTACAAATTCCTACATTTGATGAAGTACTTGATATTAACGTTGAATTGATAGTTAAATCTAAAGACATGAAACGACAATACAAAGAAGCCAAAGTTGATTTAAGTAGAGCAAAGTTTGAATGAGATATGTTAAAAGACAAGAAGAAAATATTAGAAGAAGAACTTGAAAAACTTCAAGAATCATCATCTAATATTGATTCTCAATTATCTCTTTTGAGTCAAAAAATTGAAACTCAAAAAGAGAAAAATGATGCTCTTACTACTGAAAATCATGAGCTTAAGGCACAACTCAAAATTCTAGACCTAGAAAAAACTAGTTTACAAACTAAGTTAGATGATATTACGCAAAATGTTTCTAACTTCAACAAAGATCGAGAACATTTGACAAAAATCATTGAAAGTTCACAACCTGCTTCAAATAAACATGGTTTGGGATATAAGAAACAAGAAACCAATCACAGAAATAGTACTAAATATGCTTTTATATACAATAAGAATATCACTGCTAGTACTAATGCACATCCAAGACCCAATTATTATAGAAATTCGAACACTTCTATGACTAGCGGTATTTATAATAAATATAGAAGTACGAAAAGGAATATCACTAGAGATTACTTAAGTATTTGGGTTCCTGTAAGTTGGAAAAATAGAGAAAAATATATTGTTGATTATTTTGGTTCAGTAGTTAATAATGAAAATTTTATCTTTAAAGGTTCCATTAAACCCTCTTGGGTATGATTACCTTCCATCTAACCCATGGACCCAAACAAAGCAAGTGGGTACCAAAACTATATATGTCATATTTTTTGCAGGTACACCACAACAAAGAGGAGGTTATTCGATATCTCTAAATATCTTTGAAAACTCAGCTCATCAAAAAAATACATGATTCAATATCTCCTAAAGGTGCTATAATTATTTGTGTTCTTTACTACTCTCGATTATTGTGTTTATTATGGTATTTATTCTTTTTAATCGATGACAAAGGGGGAGAAATATTTTCTCTCATGATTCATGATTCATGTTACATATACTATCATTTAAAATTATGTCCTTAACATGGTAATAGTATCTATGGACTAACATTTCTTAACGCAGGAATCAAAAGGTTAGATTATTTAGGAGCTAACAAATGTTGCAGAAATTCAGGGGGAGCGTTATATTCAGAGGGAGAAAATCCAAGGTGTTGTCATCAATCAAAAAGGGGAAGAATGTTGAGAACAAGATTTTGATCGATGCCAACATATAAAGTTGCAAAGAATATCATTTCATAGAGATAAGGTTATATATATATACACATATATATATATATATATATATATATATATTGAGTCATGTTAGAAGTATGTTAAAATCTATCCTCAAAGTATAACACGAATGCACAAAAAAATTTATAAAGTTATATCATATCTTCGTTGCTGAAATCTGTAGATTTGAGAAATTGAAAAGTCACAGAAAAAGCCCAAATGGTCCAGGCTCCGACCGGGAAAGAGTGCAGAGCGATCTAGACTGTGGACCGAGGTCCTCTGGTCCACTGCCATAAACCGGTCGACTGGTCTAAAATGGGCGGTCGACCGGTCAGTGTGTTTTCACACATAAACGACTATTTTTCTGGAAATTTTAATTTTAATTAAATTCAACCAGCCGACCGGTGATTTTCAACCAGTCGACCGATTTGAAACAGCAAGCTTTTTCTGAAAGGTTGCTTCTATTTGTGAAGAGATTTATATTCAATAATCAAAGGAAATGGACAAAGCTTTTTATTGAAACTCTTCATGAAGAATTACTACCTTTCTAGTATTATATAAACAATTTCAAGCTTGTTTTACAATCACCGAATCATTCTATATTCTTTCTAATTTCTGAATTGCATTTTCATACTCTTTGCAAAACAAAAGCTCTTCAAATTTAAATACTTGTTGAATCCTCAAATCAATTTAATATCATTTGATTCAACAAGCATTCTACTTCCTTAAAATCTACGCATTCAAAGTATATACGCGAGGATCAGATTATAGGAAGATTGTACTCAAACTAATGACTATCCGTGTTGAATCAAGAACACAAAGCAGAAGTCAAAACCATTGCATTTGTTGAAGTCTTGTATGTGATCAGGCAAGTGTTGAAGTCCCCAGTGTT
The DNA here is from genome assembly GCA_030737875.1 of Allium sativum. Taxonomy (NCBI): domain Eukaryota; kingdom Viridiplantae; phylum Streptophyta; class Magnoliopsida; order Asparagales; family Amaryllidaceae; genus Allium; species Allium sativum. The sequence continues at coordinate 301,629,596 of CM060922.1, forward strand.
GTAAGAGGCAAGTGTTGAAGACCTCGTGTTGTTAGAGGCGTGAAATCCCGTTCGGTTGCTCGGGTGTTGTAAACCTGTTCCTCCGGGTGAAGTGAGGTGGTTGTTAGTAAAAATCCAGAAGGAAGTCTGAGAATGGACGTAGGACGGTGCTCCGAACCAGTATAAAAATCCCTGGTGTGATTTTTCCTTTTTACTGCATTTACTATTTTATATCTGTGATTAGCTATTATTTTATACTTGAATATTGTTCGTCATATTACACGATCCTTGTGTGTATTATACTTGGAAAATACACGTACGTACACACTTTCAAAAATCTATATAAATGAATATTTTTCTATAAATTTTATTAAAAAATAGCTTCAAATTAATCAAAAGTACGAATCTTCATTCATTCTTCCTAACATATATCGAACCCTAAAAATAATGAATCAGCATAGAACCATCTTTATCACAAATAATAAATTAATTATATTTAAATATAATTATGCATAAATCTCATAAAATAAGTTAAACATTCAAAAGTATAGTAAATTCAGTTTATTAGGGTTAGAAAAATTTGATAGAACTAGATTAAGCGACCAAACCTATTCATTTTGGTTGGTTCAATTATAAAATTATACCATATATAATTCAGTTTGTAAAATAATTTTATTTCGGTTATCAATTTAATCAAATCAACACCAAATTTTATTATATTGTTCAAATTTATAGTATTGTAATACTTTATTAATTAGTTCAATAATAAGAATATGTTTATTGATTGAAAATCAGTTAACTTTTCCTACAAACTAATTGAAACATTTTTTCCAAACATAAATTTATGTTCTTGTACGAGTATGTTAATCATTTTAATTATAATGTATGTTAATTTTGCTTAGTTACCTTTTTAGCTTGCTTAAATCGATTATCAATCAAACTAATTGCAAATAATTCTATCTAGTTCAGTGTTTTATGTTTGTAAGGAAATTATGTTTGGTTTGACATTGACCCAAACACTCTCTCATACAATTTATAATTCAGTTTTATTATGCATTCTATAATAAATTCTAGCTTTTTGAAATATCTATCATATTATTATTTTTACGGCATATTGTGTCCAACGTACATGTTATACCGTTTGTTTTGGGTTGAGCTTCTTAGCTTATGTTTGCCAACTAAATTGTGCAAAACATTAAAAAATGGGTATTGTTATTCGCAATCCAAATTTGGTTAAGAGATAGTCAATTTTAAGGATATTCCAGTCATATTTATAATTTTTTTTGGGAGTACTGAACACTAAAATTAGTATACCAAAATACCCCTATTTTACTTCTCTGAATTTCTTTTTCCTAGAGGATTGTTACTGACGCACCTAATGGTTAAGAGGGAAAATAGCCGAAAACAAAATTCGATATACACCCATTTTTTTTGTTTTTGTTTTTTCCATTTTCAACAACCTTTTACCTGTTAGATCTAGAATAACCCTAGAGGGGGGGGGGGGGTGAATAGGGTTTTTCACAGTTTTTAACTGAAATAAACTTAACGAGATATATAATAATAAACTAATCACAGAAAATAGCAGAAACTGAAATGCAGAAAATAAATCACACACAGATATACCCAGCTTCGGCAAAACCCTGCCTACTGCTGCATTTCTAAGGTTTCTACTAGGTGATAGAACAGATCCCGCATACAAGACCATGTACACTCGCAAACCCTACTCCTATTCTAACCCTACGCTCAAAACCATAGACTGATCGATATCCCCTCGATCATATTCCCCTGTTTACGACCCCGTAACCAGTAAACCAGATTTTACAGACTCTGTCAACTGTCAGTCACACCCCAACTGATTTCCTAGTATTTTACAGATGCTAGAAACTGTTCGTTTGATTACGAAAGAAATTGAAAAATTACAACAAAAATAAAATCAAAAGAAACCCTTAATAAAATAAATAGAGGAGTTTTAAATATAAGGGGTCATTCCCTTTAAAGAAATCCAAAGCCCCTTTTTATTCTGGCCGGCCCATTTGTTTATTTGCCCAATCACTTTTGCTTTTGCTCTGGAGATAAAGAAATGGTGGCGGTGGAATCAAAAACTAGGGTTTCAGCTTTCTCCCTAAATCGATCGGTTGCTTGATGAAGTTGCGTGTCCCTTTAATCTTGAGTAGCTTGAATCTTCGACTGAATATTCTCTGATTTGGTGGACGGATTTGGGATTCTCTTTCTCTCAATCGAAACGCTTCAGGAAACTGTGAGTGAATTTGAATATTTTGATTCTCTGTTCCTTGAATTTAATCGTGTTTTTTTTTCTTTCGAATGCCTGTGATGAATCTGTGTGTAGAAAATATATAGGGTAATCGAAACCCTAACTCTGATTTCGTGAAGTATGACTTGCTGATTTTGTGGTTTCCTCTTTTGGTTATTTGTGTGATAAAATCGGTTTGAATGAAATTGTGGTAATTCTGGAAATACTAGTCCTTGATTGATTTGGTACTCGCGTGAATTCGAATTGATGAAACCGGACATGATTTTGGCCTCCGAGCAGATTTTCCCTTGCGTGAATAATGTTGCCTTGATTTAAATGGCTTTGATTTGATTGAGAGAAATCTGGAAATTGTGGCTTTGGTCTTTCAATGAATCTTCAGATTTAAATTTCCCTTTTGAATTCGAAATAGAATTTGACTCAAAACTGGAAGCACTTGTATTTCAGAAAAGAATTGATTTTTCTTGCTCAATATGATTTCAGGAATGTTTTTTAAAAACTTTGTCAAAGATGGATTCTTTGATTTCATTAAAACATATGTCAAAGAATCTTTAAATTGTTCATTTTAAAAAACACTTGCTAGTTTTATTCATTTCCAAAAATGATTGTTGTGAATAAATTTGTTGTCCTGAATATCCTTACTTGATTCTCGCCATAAAACAGATTGTCCATCCATTCTTGTATGCTGGTTTAAAAAAAACTTGCCTTGAGTCATTTCTGGATATTTTCTTAGCTGAGAGTAAATGATTCATTTTTTTCTTTGGAAATAAACTGTGGTCCTTTGCTTGTTTTCAGGAAAAAACATGTTGAGCTTGCCATATATGTTTTCTATCCCACTGAAGCAAAAGATTTGTTTAATGCCACAATTACTCAAATTGTTTAATGCTTCACTTTCTTTCCTGAACCTAGACTTTGTATATTTACTTCTCACATTACTTTGCCGATTTCTTTTGCTAAGGTCATGCTTTGTTTGATGCACCTTTGGTTCCTTGCTGTTTTGATGATCATTGACCTGTGATGTGCTCGACTTATTTGTTTGCCTCATTCACTTGGTCTTGCTGTGTTCACTTTCCACTTTGGCTTGTTCATGAATTTTGATACACCTTATGCTACTGTAAACATCTTGCACCATTCATGAATTGTATTACATGCTGCTACTATGATATGTTGCTTGACCAATTTCCTTGCCAAAGTACACTTCACTTGCTGTTTTGTTGTTGCTGTTGATACACGCTCTTGACGGTTTTGTATATTGATAACTTGCACACATGTTTATCCATATGTCCATGCTGCTCCACCTCCATGCTTGCTTGATGTATCACCATGATCATGCTGTGTAACACCACCATGTACATTGTTTTGAGTTTGCTGAAGTTTCTTTGCTGATTTGAACTTCATGTGATATTTTGGACTTCCATGTTGCTTGACCATGTTGACTTGGCATGCACTTGTACTGGATTGACCTGCCATGTTAGCTCTTGTTTTGCTGTTACTTATTTGTTCCACTGACTTGCATGTTGACTCACTTGCTCGACCATTCTATGCTGTGTTGACATTGCATGAGCACACACTTGTGCTTGCTGACTTGTTTATTGTTTTCATTCATGTTTGCTCGACTACTTTGACTTTGTTGACTATGTTGCACTGAGTTGAGAAGGTCCTCGTGGCTACTCCTCAGCTGCACATTGGATTGGCGAGGTAGTGCACACGTGTATATTTATACACGTGTGTATATGCAGCCATCCAGACGAGTTTCCTTGTCCCTGCATTGTATATACATACTGTCTACCTTGTGGTATTTACAGTGTATCATTGTGAATATCACAAGCTGTCTAGACACAGATTGATGGTTTTTATAAAACAGATCAAGTCATGAAAAATGATGAGAAACACACCAGAAATCTGAGGCAAATAAAATTTTAAAAATAAAACTTATATTTGCATATATTCAGTATTATTTCTATTGCAGTATACTGTGTGTTTCTGTTTCATGTGTGACAGGTAAGCGGGGATGACTGGACTGACTGTGATGACTGGACTGAAAGCTGAGGATAAGAAGATAGTGTGTGGTGTCAGTCAGTGAATGTATGAGTCTGTATATACAAGTGAAAATGGATATATATGAAATGTAAACTGAATGAATGTATGAGTGTTGCAGTAAGGAGCTGTGTATATATGAAATGTACTGATGTCTGTAATAAACAAGTTTGATTGAAATAAAATATCATTTTATTATTGTCAAACGAACTTGTCTATTTTATTCTGTTTATATACAAGTACAAATATTCTGTGAATGTATAAATAGTGGAGTTACAAATAGTTGTACTGTTTGAATATTGAAATAAAATATTCTATTTAAATAAAATATTGTGTTAATATTTGAATTTCTGTACAGTCGTATTTTATTTAAATATAAATATTATATTCATTGCTGTGATGTATATATATAACAGTACAGTACCAAACACATTTACAATAGAAATATATTTGGTTGTTATCATCAAACAAAAATCATATAATTGTGTATACAACACCGTTATATACAACAATCTCCCCCTTTTGATGATGACAAACAAATAAAGGATTTTGAATATAATAAATGTGTTTGTTCGTGGATATTTGAACTCCCCCTATTTAAATGCTCCCCCTACAACAGAAACTCCCCCTATAACTATGCATGAGTGAAATGTATGAATGATTAAATTTTCAAAATTAAAAATATTTATAAAATATTCACTCATAAATCAAAATCTAATCCATTCTCCCCCTTTTGTTATCATCAAAAGGATACAGATTTTAAAATACAGATGAAAATTGACTAAAAATATAGTTTCAGCTTAAGAGGAAGAATGATCATCGTAAACCTCAATCAGTCAAACAAAAATCATAATAAACTGAGAACTAGTGGCATATTTCAAATTGCAGAAAATGACCGATTTACGACGAAATTTATATAAAATGGGGAGAGTAAAAAAAAATGTATTCCAATTATTTTCAAAAGAATTTTATAAAATTAAAGCACCAAAAACGGTGATGGATTTGGATTATAATTAAAAATTCAATTTAAGTGAGAAAATCGAATAATCTCAAATTTCAATATCTATCAATCAACAAATCATAATACGTCATAATATTTTCAACACATTTCACAGATTAGAGAGATGGATTGATAGGTTGATTTTTACACACCAAGGAGAATTTCAATTTTATTTCAGTTTTTAGCACATTTTTTTTTTATTTATTTAAGAGCACACTGACCATGCATAACCAGAGCTTGGATTTTTAAATGAGGTCAGTCGCAGCTTAAATTATAAGTTGTCTCTTAACCATGCATGACCAGAGCTTGGATTTTTAAACGAGGTTAGAGACACACTTATATATTTATTATATATATTTATCATTTCAGCTTTTAAAAAAGAAAAACTCCTTGGTATAAAACCAATATATGGATGATAGAAAATGTGGTAGGTACAGAAATGGACTGTGAAATAAATTTCTAAATTAATTATATTATGAGATATGACCAACTGTACCTGGATTATTGAAAATTTTCAATTATCACTAATTCTGAATAATAATATAACCACAATTCCATCACAAATATTTTCACTGTTTATTTAAAAAAAATTAAACTCTCCACATTTATATAAAATCATAACGGATGGCAGAAGGATGATAAGTAATGAAGATTGCCGTGAAATAATTGCCAGTTCAAAGATATTATAATAAATATTTAACCATCATGAAAATCTAAATAAAATTCTCCTCTTGTTGTGAAATATACTGCAGTCACAATTCATCACAATTTCTAAATCTGATTATAATTTTGATGAATTATAAATACAGTTTAATTTGGATATTGATTTCAATTTCTGAAAGAATAATCAATAAATAATTTTAAAATTGAAAATCAATTACAAGAGTAATATGCTGATCTATACATGACAAGAGGGAAAAAAATATATATATATATACAGCAAAAAAAAATATGCAGCACTTTTAAACTGATACCACATGGTGTCTCTACAAAGTGAAAAATCAGAACAGATGGATGAGACAAATATAAGGCTCTTCTGATACCAAATGTTCTCGCTTTCTCGAGGATTTTAATGACACCCCGGTGGCAAACAAATGGTACCTCAGTCAACAGAAAATACTTAATTACAAAGCAAGCAACTCATGCACACAAATTTTATTTATCAAAGCACGATAAACCTTTGATACCAAATCAAGCAGTCCTCAAAAAAAAATATTTACAAATCAATTTCTTATAATCAGAGCAGCATGATTCCAAAACAAACATTTTTCAAAAACAGTATCAGAGCAGCACAGAGAAATCAGTATCACAACAGACTTGTCAAGATGTTGGTCACATAAGGTGGTTCATGATCCAAGATTTGCAAATATACTCTATTTTAAATCATTTGAAGAAATGTAAAAGTATTAGGATTTAATGAATCAATCACACCAGGTTATATTTCGGATTCAAGATATGTGTGAGATCCAATAAATCAATAATTTCAAATGATTTTAAACAAACATATATTCAAATCAAATAATCATGAAATAACAATGATTTTCAAAGACCATTTAAAAAAAAACATTTTCAAGAATTTCTCAAAACTATTTCCGACAAGCCCAAGAGAAATTTCAGGTCATTTACATCAAATTTGAAAATATTCATGATCGGGATAATTTATTTGAAATCACATGAATCAATGTAAAGTTTTGGGATATAATGAATCAGTCACACGAGATTGACAATTTCAACAATAAGAGGTGTGTGATATTCAAAATATCTAGAATTTCAGATGATTTCAAACAAACATATTTCAATATAATGATCATGAATAAAGATGAATTCCAAGATGTATCACTGATACAAGCCAATCTGAAAATCAATGAAATTACCACAACTGATAAATAACAGAGTGTTGTAATGAGTATAATATTTTGAGCTTTTCTAAAATGAATTAGAATAAACTCAGAACAACAAAGATGTGTGACATTTCATTAAATATTCAGATCTTCAAAAAAAATTTAGAATTCAAATTAACAGTGTTCAAGATATGATAAGAATACATCAACACTATTATGAATTCAGAAATAAAAAAAAATCTCAAAAACAATTGCAGATATTTACAAGATTAAATTCAGGATATGGAAATGATTAACACCTCAGAATTCTATTCAAATAAAGAAAGTTTCCAGAAGATCATGATTACTGTAATTAGAAGTTAAGGAAGCCCAAGAAGTTAAAATGATATGACAGTGACAAATCAAACAGAAAAAGAAAATAAACAGAAGAGAGATAGAAGAAGAAATAAACAAGAGATTAAAAAAAACGAGAATATTTACAAGGACAAGTTCAGAGATCATACCTGAAATCAGTGTAAACCAGAATCTCTGACTCATCAGTCTTGGCTGAGGTACTGTAAAGAATACAGAAATATAGAGCAACTTGAAATCAATCTCTTTTCAGCATAGCAGTTCCTCAGCCTCCTTTGGTACCTAACAGTTTAAAGGATCGAGTGGTCTAACAAAATTTGTAAAACCACTCTGATATGTGTTTACCACTTTTGGTACCCAAACCTGTCTATATAACAAACCATCTAAATTTACCTTTGTACCTTTTGGAACCCAAATCTGTTTGAATTTAGTTGAAGTCGTTTTATTTTTATTTGGGATCCAAGATTGTTTAATTGGTTTGTTATAAAACAAATTCACATCATGTTTTCGATTCAAAAATCCTTTGGGAATGTTAGAGTTCAAATTTTCAAAACAACCATTTCCAAAATGATTTGAAGGATTTTTAAAAACAATTGAATTCCGTTTCTCAAATTCATTTGTTTTTCCAAGAACATCATTTTTTCCGAAGCCAAGACCCGATTTATTTCCAATAGAAACTTGGTTTTGTAACAACATATTCAATGATTTTTCCCCATTGGAAAATTTATCCAAAGTGGATTCTAATCGTTGAATTTTAGATTTTAGATCGCCATTTTCTTTTAATAAATTTGAGCAATTATTTATAGCGATCATCTGTTCAGCATTGGTCTGTTGTAAAACCAGATTCTCATTTTCAAGCAATCTAATTTTGGCTTGAGATTCCGAGATTTCAAATTCAAATCGTTTTTGTTTTTCAGACTCAAAAATCTTGGATTTTTCAATTTCATTTTCAAGTTCTTTCAAAATCAAATCACTTCTCACCAAATTTTCATTTTCAGCAATCTCAAATTTGGAACTTATATCAGTCTTAAAAACTTCAAATTCCTTTTGTAGAAGATTGTTCAAATTTGATAACTCAATCTTGTTTTCTTTTAAGATCAAAATTTCCTTTTCAAACTTTTGAATATTTTTATTGAGATGAACAAGATTGGTTTTCAATTTTAAACAATTTTTGCAATTAGAATTTGAAGAATTCTTAACGTTTTTGAGTTTTGATTCCAAAACATTATTTTTGCAGATCAACTCAAGCTTCTCAGATTTCAGAAGTTTATTTTTAGATTTTAACTTCTCAACAAATTCAGTTAAACCATTTAAACGGTGAATCAAAGAAATATTTCCTGTTGAGTCTCCATCTGGATTTCCATCTGTACAACCTGTCAAGCACAAATCTGAAGCCGAGTTATCTTTCTGGGATTTTGAGCATTTGTCAATTTTTCCATATAGCGTGTTGAGAGTCTGCCAGATCTCCTGCGCAGTCAAACAATGGGAAATAAGGCTATATTGAATATCATCAATATGAGAATATAAAATATGAGTAGCATGTAAATTAAATTCAATATCAACCCTACTTACAATATCATACCCATTTTTAATACTATTCCAACATTTAATATCAACAGATTTTAAATAAGATTTCATTTCTGATTTCCAATTTAAAAAATCTGTACCATTGAAAATAGATGGAATATGACTGGACTGACTCTCTATGGACTGACAACTAGGATTCACCATTTCTCTAGAGTTAAGGAAATTACCAGGCTCTGATACCACTTATTGGATCTAGAATAACCCTAGAGGGGGGGGGGTGAATAGGGTTTTTCACAGTTTTTAACTGAAATAAAAACTTAACGAGATATATAATAATAAACTAATCACAGAAAATAGCAGAAACTGAAATGCAGAAAATAAATCACACACAGATATACCCAGCTTCGGCAAAACCCTGCCTACTGCTGCATTTCTAAGGTTTCTACTAGGTGATAGAACAGATCCCGCATACAAGACCATGTACACTCGCAAACCCTGCTCCTATTCTAACCCTACGCTCAAAACCATAGACTGATCGATATCCCCTCGATCATATTCCCCTGTTTACGACCCCGTAACCAGTAAACCAGATTTTACAGACTCTGTCAACTGTCAGTCACACCCCAACTGATTTCCTAGTATTTTACAGATGCTAGAAACTGTTCGTTTGATTACGAAAGAAATTGAAAAATTACAACAAAAATAAAATCAAAAGAAACCCTTAATAAAATAAATAGAGGAGTTTTAAATATAAGGGGTCATTCCCTTTAAAGAAATCCAAAGCCCCTTTTTATTCTGGCCGGCCCATTTGTTTATTTGCCCAATCACTTTTGCTTTTGCTCTGGAGATAAAGAAATGGCGGCGGTGGAATCAAAAACTAGGGTTTCAGCTTTCTCCCTAAATCGATCGGTTGCTTGATGAAGTTGCGTGTCCCTTTAATCTTGAGTAGCTTGAATCTTCGACTGAATATTCTCTGATTTGGTGGACGGATTTGGGATTCTCTTTCTCTCAATCGAAACGATTCAGGAAACTGTGAGTGAATTTGAATATTTTGATTCTCTGTTCCTTGAATTTAATCATGTTTTTTTTTTCTTTCGAATGCCTATGATGAATCTGTGTGTAGAAAATATATAGGGTAATCGAAACCCTAACTCTGATTTCGTGAAGTATGACTTGCTGATTTTGTGGTTTCCTCTTTGGGTTATTTGTGTGATAAAATCGATTTGAATGAAATTGTGGTAATTCTGGAAATACTAGTCCTTGATTGATTTGGTACTCGCGTGAATTCGAATTGATGAAACCGGACATGATTTTGGCCTCCGAGCAGATTTTCCCTTGCGTGAATAATGTTGCCTTGATTTAAATGGCTTTGATTTGATTGAGAGAAATCTGGAAATTGTGGCTTTGGTCTTTCAATGAATCTTCAGATTTAAATTTCCCTTTTGAATTCGAAATAGAATTTGACTCAAAACTGGAAGCACTTGTATTCCAGAAAAGAATTGATTTTTCTTGCTCAATATGATTTCAGGAATGTTTTTTAAAAACTTTGTCAAAGATGGATTCTTTGATTTCATTAAAACATATGTCAAAGAATCTTTAAATTGTTCATTTTAAAAAACACTTGCTAGTTTTATTCATTTCCAAAAATGATTGTTGTGAATAAATTTGTTGTCCTGAATATCCTTACTTGATTCTCGCCATAAAACAGATTGTCCATCCATTCTTGTATGCTGGTTAAAAAAAACTTGCCTTGAGTCAATTCTGGATATTTTCTTAGCCGAGAGTAAATGATTCATTTTTTTCTTTGGAAATAAACTGTGGTCCTTTGCTTGTTTTCAGGAAAAAACATGTTGAGCTTGCCATATATGTTTTCTATCCCACTGAAGCAAAAGATTTGTTTAATGCCACAATTACTCAAATTGTTTAATGCTTCACTTTCTTTCCTGAACCTAGACTTTGTATATTTACTTCTCACATTACTTTGCCGATTTCTTTTGCTAAGGTCATGCTTTGTTTGATGCACCTTTGGTTCCTTGCTGTTTTGATGATCATTGACCTGTGATGTGCTCGACTTATTTGTTTGCCTCATTCACTTGGTCTTGCTGTGTTCACTTTCCACTTTGGCTTGTTCATGAATTTTGATACACCTTATGCTACTGTAAACATCTTGCACCATTCATGAATTGTATTACATGCTGCTACTATGATATGTTGCTTGACCAATTTCCTTGCCAAAGTACACTTCACTTGCTGTTTTGTTGTTGCTGTTGATACACGCTCTTGACGGTTTTGTATATTGATAACTTGCACACATGTTTATCCATATGTCCATGCTGCTCCACCTCCATGCTTGCTTGATGTATCACCATGATCATGCTGTGTAACACCACCATGTACATTGTTTTGAGTTTGCTGAAGTTTCTTTGCTGATTTGAACTTCATGTGATATTTTGGACTTCCATGTTGCTTGACCATGTTGACTTGGCATGCACTTGTACTGGATTGACCTGCCATGTTAGCTCTTGTTTTGCTGTTACTTATTTGTTCCACTGACTTGCATGTTGACTCACTTGCTCGACCATTCTATGCTGTGTTGACATTGCATGAGCACACACTTGTGCTTGCTGACTTGTTTATTGTTTTCATTCATGTTTGCTCGACTACTTTGACTTTGTTGACTATGTTGCACTGAGTTGAGCAGGTCCTCGTGGCTACTCCTCAGCTGCACATTGGATTGGCGAGGTAGTGCACACGTGTATATTTATACACGTGTGTATATGCAGCCATCCAGACGAGTTTCCTTGTCCCTGCATTGTATATACATACTGTCTACCTTGTGGTATTTACAGTGTATCATTGTGAATATCACAAGCTGTCTAGACACAGATTGATGGTTTTTATAAAACAGATCAAGTCATGAAAAATGATGAGAAACACACCAGAAATCTGAGGCAAATAAAATTTTAAAAATAAAACTTATATTTGCATATATTCAGTATTATTTCTATTGCAGTATACTGTGTGTTTCTGTTTCATGTGTGACAGGTAAGCGGGGATGACTGGACTGACTGTGATGACTGGACTGAAAGCTGAGGATAAGAAGATAGTGTGTGGTGTCAGTCAGTGAATGTATGAGTCTGTATATACAAGTGAAAATGGATATATATGAAATGTAAACTGAATGAATGTATGAGTGTTGCAGTAAGGAGCTGTGTATATATGAAATGTACTGATGTCTGTAATAAACAAGTTTGATTGAAATAAAATATCATTTTATTATTGTCAAACGAACTTGTCTATTTTATTCTGTTTATATACAAGTACAAATATTCTGTGAATGTATAAATAGTGGAGTTACAAATAGTTGTACTGTTTGAATATTGAAATAAAATATTCTATTTAAATAAAATACTGTGTTAATATTTGAATTTCTGTACAGTCGTATTTTATTTAAATATAAATATTATATTCATTGCTGTGATGTATATATATAACAGTACAGTACCAAACACATTTATAATAGAAATATATTTGGTTGTTATCATCAAACAAAAATCATATAATTGTGTATACAACACCGTTATATACAACATTACCGAATATAAGGGTGAAACTCAACCATACCCCGCTGAATTCCATGAATAAATGTGTTGAAGCCTTGCCGAATTCCATCTATATTCCTCCCGTAACCAATTTTGAAGTGTCAACAACAATGCTTTAAGGGTAGTTTCGTTATATTATAACTTAGTTTTAAGGGGGTTACATTCTAATGTCCCTTCCCTTAGTAAATTTTGAAAAGATGAAAAAGGAGTCGCCAATTAACCAAACTTGGAGTGCGAATCACAATGCCCTAAAAAAATATTTAACCATGTCTACAAGGCATTGTTATTCACGCTCCAAATTTGGTTAATGGATGACTTTTTTTTTTATTGTTTTAAAATTTACTTAGGGGAGGACATTAGAAAGTAACCCCTCTTAAAACTAAATTATAATATGAGCAAACTACGCTTACTTTGGTAATTAGCCTAATTAAATTGAGTTTTATTATTGACACTCCAAAGGTGGTAAAGAGGGAAACAAACGAAATTCGATAAGACTTTGCCATATTTATTCACGGAATTCGATGGGGATGTGGTTGTGTTTCACCCCTAAATTTGGCAAAGGGTTGTCGAAAATGGAAAAAAAAATGGTGGGTGTATACGGAATTTTGTTTTCGAGCGTGTCCCCTCTTACCCATTTCTGGAGTGTTAGCAACAATCCCTTCGATTTGGAGAAGTCTAGTAGTGGTATTTTCGTATATTGATTTTTGTGTTCGGTACGTCCAGTAACAATTTTAGATATGTCTGAAGTGCCATTAAAATTGACCACCTCTTTATCAAACTTGGGGTGCGAATAACAATGTCCCTATAATATGTCTCATTAAATCTATCTAACTTAATTTACTTATCTTCACTATTAATTACATAGATCTCTTGATTTTCGATTTTCTTTTTCTATCATATTATTATTTGTTGTTCGACTAAAATTAATAATTTTTTTTTTTAAATTATGTAATCGAACAATCAATTTTTCATCATTATGTGTGTATTGCTTCATTAAATGTTAGTGTTGGATTAATTAACCTGAAAAAGTTGCACTCACTGGCTTAGGAAAAATAACTCACAATTACTAACATCAGCCAGTGTAAAATGATGTAAGAACGGAGATTCAACTAGGTAATGCCACCTGCGGAAGAATTAAAAAGTCAATTGCCACCAAGTTCTCACATGCAACGAAGGAATATAACATAGAAATACAGAGAATGCAAAAAGCGTTCCAATCAAACTTTAATCATGAAACCTACTTCACGTCACGCGCCGACAGTAAACCAGCCTGTCCCATGCCAGTAGGTTAGCCTTTATATAACGTCCCCTCTTATATCATTATACGATTGCCCCCCTCTCATATACAGATCTACCTCTCACCAAAACAAAAACGAAAGAAAAAGTTCAAGAAAAAAAATGGGTTCTTTGATCCAAACAATCCAAAAGAAAAGGTTCCTTCCAACAAGGCCGTACAAAGACGACCTACCCATTTCTCAATCCATGAACCAAAAGGAAACGCTCAACATTGCAGGTTTAAGACGAAGGATCTCCTCCTTCTCCATGAACGTTCGACCTCTTTCAAATGCGTCGTCTTCATGGGCATTCAGGAAGTCCAAATCAATGTCTTCGCTGGGCGAGTACGCCAGTGGCCCATTCAGAAGATGGTGGAACTGGATCATATCGAGAAAGCTTGCATTCGCTAAAGACATCGAGATGAACGAAGAAGAAAGCGCATTTCTTGGTTTTCAAAGCAAGGGCAGCTTGAAGCATGTGTTTTACAAAGTCCGTTCCGAGATCAAGAAGCTTGTTAGATCTGAAACTTTGCCTACTACTTCTAATGAGAAGTTCAAGTATGATTCTTTCTAGGCATGCGACTAGTCGATTGAGATTTTGTGATGGTTGATGTCTGTATATGTGTTTGATTAATTGTTTGTGTTATATGATATGGTGTTATTTGCACATAAAGAATCTCTTTATGAGAGACATGGTGAATGTAAGATTGATCACTGAGATCCTGTTGAATGTATGCATGAATAGCCAGTTTGGCATTACCATCTTGGATATGCTGGTTATTTGCAACCTTTTGTTCTATGGTCAATGTATATAATGGGTATGAAATTGAAGAAATTTTGTTGAGGTAATCTTGGATTAGTTGTTGATGCATATCAGAAAGTATGACCATGATGAACTGAATGAATCATAACAAATATAATTTGAATAGAGTTTGAATTTTGGATTTTGAAAGGCATCTCTAGTTGTACAAATGATTTTTTACAGTTGGTTTACAATCCAAGGCAGTTTTAGCAGTTTAAGTGGTTTTCTAGATGGAAAAAATAGAGCAAGGAAGAAATGTTTAATTGGTGAGTAGAAGGTGTCGGTGTGTTGTAATAGTCAAAAGATGGTGAATCACTGTCGGTGTGGCTAGCAAATAGCAGTGTCACCTGCTCCTAAACATGGCCGTGGTGTTCATAGCTCACCAAACCTCACAGCTAAAATGTTGCTGTCACTGTAAATTTATAAATAGTGTTTATTCAAATGATATGTTTTCTGTTTTACGCTTGAATGAGAAATAAGAAATGTGAGTAAACGATAACCGTTTAATGTCTTTTGTGGATTTAACTGCCACCTAAAAAAGGGAAAATGATCACAAAGACAATTAGCCTGGGTTTTTAATCATAAGAACAACCCATTAAAATTTTAATTATAAAAACAAACATGTTAATAATTTAATCAGAAGAACATTACACTATTTTTTGAATTTACCCTAAATCACACGCCTTGTTTCTTCTTCGTCATTTCTATCTCGTGCACATCTCGTTCAATTTTTCTCCAACGTGATTTTTTTTTTTTTACAATGTTTTAATCTTCAAACATCTGTATTGCTCGCAAATTTCATATTGCAAAATCGATCTCGCGTATATTAAGGAACTCGCGCATTTCAGATCTTGTCATTAAATTTTGCGATCGATTTAGCAATTTGAAATGCAAACGATTTTATTTTTGTTAATTGTTATCTGTTTGCATCGATTTAAATTTTTTTTTTTACTGTTATAATCATTTTAATTTAGTGTTATAATCATTTTAATGTTCGGCTATACAGCAGTTTTTAGGTATTAGTTTTATATTTTTTTGGTATCAGTTTTACAGTTTTAAATGCGTTAAAACAGCAGCAGTTTTTAGGTAGCAGTTTTATATTTTTTTAGATATCAGTTTTACAGTTTTAAATGTGTTAAAAAGGCAGTAGTTTTTTATTTTTTTTAGATATTAGTTTTACAGTTTTAAATGTATTATGTTTTAGTTTTTTTGATTTTTTGTTTTAGCATTATAGCAGTTTTTTGGTATGATTTTTATTTATTTAGTTATCATTTTAATTCCTGTGGGTATCTACAGTGTTATGTTGCTATTAGTTTTGTTTTATTTGTTTTGCTAGTTGAATTTACATAATAATGTTGGTATCAGTTTTGATTGTGTGTGAAATACTTGTAGATACTGCATGCTGTTGGAATTTACTTGAATTCAAGATTGGATTGTGTAGGAAAACAATGTTTTTATGTAAGTTTAATGTGTAAACAATTCTATATTTTTTTTGCGTATCAGTTTTGACTGAATTGATGTATACAATTTTAATGTTGCTCATATATATGTTGATGGATAAAATATTCATAATATTGCTGTTTTGCATGACAATATATTGAAGTGATACCAATTTTAATGCAGTAGTGATACTGTAACATTCATATATGACTGAATTTTCAAAAAAAGATTCCTAAATACTGTAAAACTGATGCACATAAACTGTAGACAACAAAAAAAATAGAATGCTGATACCTACCAAAGCATAAAACTGATACCTAAACACTGTGATGAAATAAAATAATTGAAACTGATACCTAGAACGATTAAAAACTGATACCCAGTTCCTGCATGCTACAATAAAATTAACAACAAAACTGATACCTACAATGGTAAAAAACTGATACCCAGCACCTGAAACCAAAAAATAATGCAGAATACTGGTACCTACAGGAGAGTAAAACTGATACCCACTGAATGTTCAAAGAGCATCATAAAAAATATATTAAAACACTGATACAAACTGCTACCTGTGATCTTAAAAAACAATCGATCTGATTATATCAGTTATGTATCATTGTAGGAATCATATGATACAAGTGATTAGATCATAGCAACATTATATACAACTGTTGAATTAATATCAGTGGGTATTATTGAGAATAAATCTCATTTTTGTGAGAATTGAATTGAATTGATTGCTATTATTTTTTTAATCAGTATGTATTATGGAAAATAACTATTATTTTTGTGATAATTGAATTGAGTTGATTTGTATTATATTATTTTTTTAATTAGTGGTTATCAGTTCGAATTAATGTTGGCTATGAAAAAAATCATTTACCGAAGAAAACAACTCAAAACTGCAATTCCTTGACACAGTTCTGATACACAAAGTCACAAACTGATACCAAAAAAATATAAAACTGATACCTAAAAACTGCTATAATATTTTAAAGAAAAACTAATGCGAAAAATGTTTACATCACAGTTTGATTGATTAAAATTAAATAAGTTCGACTGACTTACAAAGCTAATGCAAAAGTGCAACTACAAAATTATCACAGCGACAAAATCACATGAAAAAAAAATTGAACACAGTTAATACTGTTGAACTGATACCTAAAAAAATATAAATCTGCTACCTAAAAACTGATGCAATGTTTTAAAGAAAAACTAATGTAAAAAATTGTTTACACCACAGTTTGATTGATTAAAATGAAATAAGTTCGACTGAGTTACAAAGTTGCTGTAAAAATACAACTACAAAATTAACACTAAAACAAAAATCATATGAAAAAAACACATAACACAGTTAAAAAAAGGAAAACCGATACCTTAAAAATAGCAAACTGATACAAAAAATGCTATAATGTTAAGAAAAAAAACATTTGGGTGCCGATTTTTGCTATTTCGTATGATTTTTGGGTGTTGTTCGGTTGTCTGAAATGATGAGGAATTTGAATCGGTTGCTACTCAAGATGATTTCATGTTTTTGTTACTTTTGATTTTTGAATCGATTGTCTGAAATTGAGCGAAATTGATAAACGACGTATAATTGAGCGAGATTGATAAATTGTTGTTTCGCATGATAATTGAGGAGATCGAAAATTCTGAAGATGACGATGAAATCGCTGGAGAGATGCCAACGCGATGGAAGATTTTATGTATATTGTCCTTCTGAATAAAAAATGAAGCGGAGCTATCCTTCTGATTATAAAATGGAGCAGCTGTCCTTATGGTTAAATTTTTAATGCTAATTGTCCTTGTAAATCAATTACCCTTTTAAAAATTCTATTGTATTATTCTGGACACTGGATGTACCAAACTTGCATATATATATATATATATATATATATATATATATATATATATATATATATGGGGTTAAGATTTAGATGTTTTCTGTCACTATTTGCGTTTAATTTTGTGCTTAAATAGCCATCTTTTTTTTTTGCTATCCCATAAGAGTAAAAAAAAATCAATTACTGTAGACATTTAGAGCCAGTGGCGTACGCAAGGATTTGAATCAGTGGGACAGAACTTTAAAAATCTATAATTCATAATAAAAATCAACACAATTTGGATCCACACATTACTGTTCAATGTGAGTGTAACGAAGTGTAACAATGTATGGAACAACTCAACATATTATTTTTAATAACTTTTTTATTTAAAAAAAATTCTAAAACCAATCAAAAGACAAACAGTGAGTTATAATTTGCTTGGAAAATGGAATAAAGTATCAAATTTAACTGTTGAATCATATGTAGGATAAACATTTGGCTTATGCTAACATAATCAATCACGACATCAATTTGTAATCAATGCAAATATGAAAGCATCATTGAAATTTGATTTCATATTAGCCTTTTTTTTTGGCAAGGTCAGCTGGTTTTTATAGTGATCCGTAACACTTTTTATTATAACTAATAATAAAAATATAGAATAGTACAGGTGATTGTGGTTACAATCAGCTAATTCAATTTTTAAGGTGGACCGTCCACCGCCTATGGTGTTTATAGTGTTCCGTCCACTCTATCTAACAGACTTACAACACTGGAGCTAGTTAAATTACTAGAATACAATTATACATTCTTTACTCCACGCAGGGAGATTAACATTGCATACTTCAAGAAAGAAGTGAGATTACATTTCAATTGAAACACAACATACAACAGATAGACAAAAAATAGGCACTATACTAGTACACCATCCTTTGCACATACTGCAGCAGCATTGTGAAGGCACAGTTTTCATAAAGATTGACATGAAAGGGCGCAGCAGGCATCCCATACCCAAAGGGTTAATTTCATTGTACATTAACCTACTAACTAGCTCAGCGAGCAATAACCAAGGTAGCTAGTACAATATCTAGTAAAAGTTACATTTTGAATAACCTGGAGTCAAACAAGTAAGAAAAGGATCTTCAGCAAAGAGATACTCTTCCATGGACAAGCCATCGCCGAGAGAGCCGAGCTATCGTCGAAAGATAATCAAACAGGGACAAGTACTTGACTGAAACAAGTTCCAAGGCTGCTACAACAAGGAACAACAAACTTCTATCCCAAATAAAACATCTACAAACTAAAAAACCAAGTCAATACACCCAACAACAACTATCAACACTCGTACTTACAAGACGATCTCAGACAGTCAGAACAAAAAATGAAAGCCCAACTAAAACCAACGCCCAGACCCGAGATGCCCAGATGCTCTAATGGCTCATCAAGTAAGAGACTACGATCAAATCCAAATTGCATACTAGATAGATGAGTAAACGCATATGAGGCAAAAGTCAGTAAAGTCGTGAAACTGCCAAGGCTGTAAAACCATTCTGAGAACTCCGCGCAAGATTCAAGCCAATACCCACCATAGCAAGTCGAAACCAAGCTTCTCCTGTTGAATCCCGCCCACGAAAGTGGGGTTGCCAGTAGTAGCAAGGTACACTGCACTAAGGAAAGGTGGCGTTGACTGGAGTTAGAAGGGTATTAACTGAAGGAAATTCGAAGGGAATAAGAAAGAGGGGATTTGGAGGAAATCGGTCAGATTTGAAGAAAAGTAGGGCTTGTGTAACAACCCGTATTTTCAATAATCTGTTATAACATAAATTGAGGCAGAATTAAATTATAAAATCTGAATCAAGGGAAACGGGCTATGCCATTGCGTTCGTCTCGGAAAAATACGCGAAATAGAGTCCGAGTTTTCGAAAATCGGAGTCCGTATGACCCAGTTAAGGCCCATTGAAGGTTGCAGAAAATTTCTAAGTAAAAACAGATTTAAATTTGAAATTAAAAACATGGGCTAGGGCAAACTGGGCAGGCGGGAAAAATTCCCGCCCAGGACCCTATGTCGACAGGCCTGTCGACAGGGATCTAGTCATGTCGACTGCCCTGTCGACAGCCCTGTCGACAGGGGGTGGCCGGGCTACTTGGCCTGGTGCACCATTTCTGATTTGGGCTTGATAGGAGGGCTTGGTTCTAGAGAGTTCCGGGATCTGATGGACCTAATTGAATCTAGGGTTAATCCTATGGTTCAAATCACTAACCTAATCTATAAATAAGACCCTAACCTACCCTAAATCATTCATTATTCATCCTAGTAACTAAACTATGCCAAAATCCAAACTCTCATGGCCTCCACCCTCTTCATACAATTCCTAATTTAATTCCTAAGTAATTTTCCATGCATACAAGCATATTTAGGCTTGTATGATCCTCCTTAGCTTGCATTAAAGGCTTGTTTTTCAATTGGCATCATAAAGGAGGAGTCTTGATCAAGTTTGCTTGCATTTGGGGGTTTTAATTAGTTGCATAAGGGGTTTCTTGCATTTGTTGTACTCATTTGAGCCCGCATAAGCATTGTAAGCCCTCTTACCCTCATTTTAGAAACTATAAAGTTAATGTATGATGAAAGTTGGGGTTTATGTATGTTTATTGAGTTGTGCATGTTAGGCAAGGGTACTAAGCCATGATTTGCAAATCTATTAAGTTATGCATGTATACTAAGCCATGATTTGCAAGATTTATAAGTTATGCATGTTTATGCAAGTTTAAAATGACAAGTTGTGCATGTTTTGACAAGTTGGGCATGTTTTGGCAAGTTGTGCATGTTTATGCAAGTTTAAAATGACAAGTTGTGCATGTTTTGGCAAGTTGTGCATGTTTATGCAAGTTTAAAATAACAAGTTGTGCATGTTTTGACAAGTTGTGCATGTTTATGCAAGTTTAAAATGACAAGTTGTGCATGTTTGACAAGTTATGCATGATTATGGTAATATGCAAGTTCATTATGCTAAGTTATGCAAATTTAACATGTTGAGCATGTTTTATGGTAATATGCAAGTTCACTACGCTAAGTTGTGCAAGTCTAACATGTTATGCATGACGGTGGTGCAAGTTTATCTTGTGCCAAATTCCCTCTTCCTATCCTTTATGCGTTACTACGAGTATGTAAGCGATAGAATGACGTTGGGGGTTTTGGGGTAAACTTAAAATACATAAAAATATAAGATTGGGAATTTACCTATTAAGTTAGGTCTACCCCTTGGGAATTTACCTATTAAGTTAGGTCTACCCAAGCATTTGTTAACTTGTAATTATGTGTTTGAAATAAAGTGGACATGACACTTAGAAAACAAAAGTGTGGCCAACTCGAGGTTGGGTTGAGTTTGTAGCGTAATTCTACCCGGAACCGACCGGCTTAACTAGTGGCTACAAACAATAGGACCCAATGTGAGAAGTTGGTCATGTGGTGCCAAGACCCGAGGTTAGACCAAGTTGTGGTGTAAAGCTACCCGGACCCGCCCGGCTTAACTAGTAACCGCAACAAAGTCTAATGTGAGAGGTTAAGGTGCCTTAAATTAATTAATGCCTCATGATTAGGGTTAAGTCAGGGTCCACTAATACTTAACCAATTTGGGGATTCAAGGGATGAAAATGGGGTTAAGTTACACTTAACCAATTTAATCAATTTGGGAATACAAGGGATTGGATGGGGTTAAGTGGTGAACCGTAGATTACACTTAACTAATTTAATCCATGATTAGTGAAGGGTTAAATCATACTTAACCTTCTTAGGAAACCCTAGCAGCATGGTCTGTTCCAGCAGTAATCCCAGTTTGGTATCATCCACAACCCTAGGGGCTAGGCTAGGGCGGGGCACGATTACTGGACTGACGTAAGCGACCAAAGGGCGATGGCCGAGTGGTACAGCGGTGCGGGTCCGGCGGGCTACGGACGTGCACGTAGTCCGATGTTGGACAAACTCGAGGCACGGGTACCAGTAGATTAGGGCTGTGCATTATTGCTTAAGTGTCTGGGGTTGACATCCGAGGGCTTGATACACCCAAAGGGGGGACCCAGCACAGTCTAACTACAACCATACGTGGGCCATATGGACACCAACACTTGATGTGTTAGGTTTATAGGGAGCCGATCGATTAGACCGTTGGGCTGGACCTTGTATTAAGGTCACCTCATGTTATTGGGCCAAAGCTTGGGCCAAGGGATCAATATCTGTTATGTTGGGTTGCTAGTACACCGTGGTGCAAAACTTAGCCATGTTTTATGCGATGACACCTCTATTTATCTTGTAGTTAATTTACCATGCCAGTATGTTGTTATCTATGATCATCTCAGTTCCCATCATGATGTTAACTTTATTAGTTTATAGACTGATCGTAGCAGGGCTTACTCAGTCTTTTTGACTGACCCGTTTTGTTTCGCCTCTTTTCTTCCGTTCCCCCCCCCCCAGGTTCTCAGGGAGGGAATACAGGAGCCTAGCTTGGATCTTAGCTGCTTTCTTGGATAGCTCATGTATGCTTTGGACTTGAGCTCGCTATGGTTTTTCTTCCACTTTGGGGATAGCTACTTTTATGCTTTCTTTTTCAGTTCAGATGATGTTATTTCATGTACTAGACTTATTTATTTGGGAAATTGACATTACGATGTAGCAGACTTGTTTTTGAAATAGTTTAAAAGTCTTCCGCTGTTTTATTTACTTACTCTGTTTATTTACATGTATATATATATGTCATGTCCTGCCTTGCTATATCATTATGCATGTTTACCAATAATGCCCCTCCAAAGCTAGTGCATTCCTTTGCGAGTGACCCTGGCGGAGGTGGGGTGTTACATTTGGTATCAGAGCATATGGTTTACGAGAAGGGATAAAAAGGTTTTAAAAACTTTTGAAACACTATTTTCAAAACCAAGTATAAAGTATTTTCCAAAGAAAAGTCTAGTTGTTTTAAAAAGGCTATTCCCCAAAAGCCATCAGCACTATCCTTTGACTCCTCGTTTAAACTCTTTTCTTTTCGTTTCCAGCATGTCTGATAATCTCATCTTGCCCGAAGGAGTAACGATACCCGATTGGTTTCGTCGATACTTGGAAGTCACGGCACCGGTCCCGGGTGACCCTAATGTTGTCCCCCCAGTCGAGGCCGCTGTTCCCCCTCCTCCTCCCGTAGCTGATGTTCCTCTTTCCCCTCAGCCTCCACAAGCGGATTTCGCGGAAACTTGCAAGAACTTTAAGAGGATGGGTGGCAAGAATTTTAATGGGACAGAGACTTTTGTAGAAGCAGGGAATTGGTTGAAAGAGACCGAAGATCTTTTATCCACCTTTGATATAGGTGACCGCAAGAAGGTTTTATTAGCAGTATGGTCGCTAAAGGAAGAAGCTGCACGTTGGTGGGTAGTCACCACCTACTAGGCCAATTGAGACTTGGGATGACTTTAGAGGAAGGTTTGGACTGAGATTCTTATCACTGAAGCAAGGGGACATGACTATTAGGGAATACATAGATAAGTTTAATCAACTGGCTCGTGTCGATTTAGACTTGGTTAATACAGCTCAGAAGAAGGCCCTACACTTTGCTCTAGGATTAGACGAGCCATTACATGATTTGGCCCTGTCTCATATACCCTTGGGGGCGACTTTCGAGAGTTTAGTGAATTTGGCCCTACTTCAAGAAGAAGGTAGCAATGACAAGAAAGAGGTCAAGGCGAATGAGTCTCAAGGCAAGAGAGTAAATTCCGGGAAACGGGGCAAGAATATGAAATGTAACTTCTGTGGTAAAGTTGGACATATAGCCAGGGAATGTAGGAAGAAGGAGAAGAGAAAGCGGGGCGAATGCTTTGATTGTGGTGAGTTTGGACATTTCAGCAAGGATTGCCCGAGGAAACAAGGGCAAGGTCAGACTCAGTGTGCAGGACTATCTGGAGGGCGAATTCATCCCCTCAACCCCGTTCTTCCAGCTCATGATAGAGGTAGTGTTGAAAATCTTGTTTACATTTTCTGATTTTCCCTGTTCAAACTTTGTTTGATTCTGGCACATCGCATAGTTTTATTTCATCTAATCCAGTTGAAAGTTTTGCACCTAAGTACTAGTGTAGTTGATGATCCCTTATGTGTTTCAAATCCAATTGGGGGTTCTGCCCGTTTGTCTGTGGTATGAGTGGATTTGAAAATTTCTATCTTGAGTATAGAATTCTTGTGGGATGTATATATTCTCGGTTTCGGGGGATATGGGTTGGTTTTGGGCATGGAATGGTTGTCCGGTTTTGGAGCCATTCTGGGTTTTTGTATATAGGGGTGTGAGGCTCATGACTCGCCTCGGTAATACCCTAGAAATTTCTAGCAACCCTATGGGTCCCGTCATGATTGTTATCTTGAGTCCCTCAACTCGTCTATCGATAGTTTGCAATCTGTGAGGGTGGTCCGAGAACATCCTGATATCTTGGGGAAAGTGAAGGGGTTACCCTTAGACGTGGGATAGATTTCCGCATTATCTGGTTGGTAATACCAAGCCCGTTTCGTGGCCGGTTAGGCACCTGACCTCACGAGGTGAGAGTTAAGAAAGCAAGTCAAGGAGTTGCTTGAGAAGAACTTCCTGAGACGAGGCATTTTCGAGTAGGGTGCTCCAGTAGTATTCGTTACTGATGTGGACAGTTTGCTTCGCTTATGTGTTGATTATCGTGAGAGGAATAGATAACCATTACCAAGGATCGATGATTTGTTCGATCAGCTTGTGGGAGCATCTGTTTTCTTTTGATCCAGTTACCAGATTCCATCAGCTTAGAAGGGCTGAGGATGGAATTGACAAGACTGCGTTTAGGAATCTAGATGGATTTTTAGAATGGCTAGTCATACTATTTGGTTTGACTAATGCACCCGCGTATTACGTAAACTTGATGGGTAGGGTGTTTAGGGAGTCCTTGAACAAGTTTGTCATGGTCGTCATAGACGATATTTAGATCTCCTCAAAAGAACGAGTAAGAACATGCTATACATCTCAAGGAGGAGATGGATACGCTTAGAGCCACCAGTGGAAGGTCAAGTTCTCCAAATGTCACTTTGGAGGAAAGAAGTTGGATTTCTTGGGCACATAGTTCCTAAGTAAGGCTTAGCGGTAGATTCCGCTAAAGTGGTTGCGGGTTAAGACCGGAAAACTCTGAGGAGAGCAATTGAAGTAAGAAGCTTCCTCCGTTTGGCTAGTTAGTTAGCATTACCTGAGCTTAGACTTACTCTTCTGGATCAAGAAGGGAGTTTCACGGGAAGAAGACCCGCAGTTGGTCAAAAACATGGACCAGTCGACTCGAGGCGAGATGTTAAGTCACCTCGCTAGATATATTATAGACGACAAGGGAAGACTGCGGCGCGATGAGAGATTATGTGTTCCTCGAGTGAAAGACTTGGTAAAGAAGGTTCTTGAAGACGCGCATCACTCGAGGAAGTGGCCGAGTTGGTTTCAGGATACATGTTGTGCTACCAGGGTGAGGCCAAGTCATAGAAGCCCAGTGGGCCATTACCTCCATTAGAAGTTCCGCAAGGGAAGTGTGAAAACATCTCGATAGATTATGTGGATAGACTACCTAGATCAAAGAAAGGGAATACGGGTAGGTGGGTCATAATAGGTAGACTCACGAAGAGTGCTCATTTCAGAGCGAGAGAACTGCATCATGGTTAACAGCGGTTTACCCTCAAGAGGTTGGCCAGTTTTAAATAGCTTACAGGAAGCCATGGGTAGGCAACTGAATCTAGGTATGGCCTATCACTCATAGGCGGATGGTTCATTTCGATTTAAGCATGAGTTATAGAAAAATCACGTTTATAAGGGCAATTGGCAACGTGGATTGGTATTTTCAAGGAAAGTTCTGCTGCGTGAAATACTCTATAGTAAGTAGGCGAGATCCAGGATTCACTAGTGAATTTTGGAGAGCTTGCATAAAATCATGAGGTTATAGTATGTTTAAGCCAAGTATACAGAAAGAAGAATAAGTAGAAAAGAAAGACGAGAGGCGATAATGAAATGAGTTCCAACTCGAATTTGGGAAATAGGAGTTAGGAAGCCAAGAAAGCATGAAGTAAAAGGCAGTCAAAGCACAGTGGAGTTAAGCTCAAGGAAACGTGACTAAGAAGAGTAGATACACGCATCATATCTTTGTAGGAGTGCATCCTTGATCCTTGTTTTCCTGTGGAGCTTGCTTGCAAGTTATCTTTTGTATATATCCTCTCGGTCCCATTCTCGATCTTATTTCTGTTGTGAACTCCATAAGGGGGTTAAGAC
The DNA here is from genome assembly GCA_030737875.1 of Allium sativum. NCBI lineage: Eukaryota > Viridiplantae > Streptophyta > Magnoliopsida > Asparagales > Amaryllidaceae > Allium > Allium sativum. Next base: position 301,655,826 of record CM060922.1, read on the forward strand.
TCATCGGTTAGTACTATATGTCAAAGTTTGAATGGATTTCTTGTAATCCAAAAAGGAGTTTATCTAGTTTATCGTGTCTATCTAGTTTATCGTGTCTATCTTGTCATGAGAACCTTAGGTAGAAACCCTTTGGATGAAACATGTATTTGAAACATGTTATGCTTGATGATTGCAAGTGGTTGCAAGTGTTTGCAAGTGGTTGCTCGTGGATGCATTATACACGATTAGGCACTAGATCGGCTCGCACACTCCTCATATTGCATATGCATGAGTGTTTATGCTTATTCATGGGTGGAAATTGTGTGTCATCACATGGATGTTGCATATGGATGAATGTTATATGCACTCATATAGATACTATGAATTTAGGAATTTGCATACATATGGATTCATTTCACTGACATACATATGCATTAAGGAGGTTTACTGTATCAGTAACCGCCTGATTTTCACTGACATACATATGCATTAAGGAGGTTTACTGTATCAGTAACCGCCTTATCTTTGCATTAGATAAGTACATATACACACACTTTTGCATATGTTCATACCACATTTAGAATCTTTTAAGGACAATGATTGCTCGTGGATGATGCTTTGAGTAGATGGATGATTGGATGGTAGGATACGTTCTTCCTAACTTGAAGATTTCGGGGACGAAATCCTTTAAGGAGGGGAGAATGTAACAACCCGTATTTTCAATAATCTGTTATAACATAAATTGAGGCAGAATTAAATTATAAAATCTGAATCAAGGGAAACGGGCTATGCCATTGCGTTCGTCTCGGAAAAATACGCGAAATAGAGTCCGAGTTTTCGAAAATCGGAGTCCGTATGACCCAGTTAAGGCCCATTGAAGGTTGCAGAAAATTTCTAAGTAAAAACAGATTTAAATTTGAAATTAAAAACATGGGCTAGGGCAAACTGGGCAGGCGGGAAAAATTCCCGCCCAGGACCCCATGTCGACAGGCCTGTCGACAGGGATCTAGGCATGTCGACTGCCCTGTCGACAGCCCTGTCGACAGGGGGTGGCCGGGCTACTTGGCCTGGTGCACCATTTCTGATTTGGGCTTGATAGGAGGGCTTGGTTCTAGAGAGTTCCGGGATCTGATGGACCTAATTGAATCTAGGGTTAATCCTATGGTTCAAATCACTAACCTAATCTATAAATAAGACCCTAACCTACCCTAAATCATTCATTATTCATCCTAGTAACTAAACTATGCCAAAATCCAAACTCTCATGGCCTCCACCCTCTTCATACAATTCCTAATTTAATTCCTAAGTAATTTTCCATGCATACAAGCATATTTAGGCTTGTATGATCCTCCTTAGCTTGCATTAAAGGCTTGTTTTTCAATTGGCATCATAAAGGAGGAGTCTTGATCAAGTTTGCTTGCATTTGGGGGTTTTAATTAGTTGCATAAGGGGTTTCTTGCATTTGTTGTACTCATTTGAGCCCGCATAAGCATTGTAAGCCCTCTTACCCTCATTTTAGAAACTATAAAGTTAATGTATGATGAAAGTTGGGGTTTATGTATGTTTATTGAGTTGTGCATGTTAGGCAAGGGTACTAAGCCATGATTTACAAATCTATTAAGTTATGCATGTATACTAAGCCATGATTTGCAAGATTTATAAGTTATGCATGTTTATGCAAGTTTAAAATGACAAGTTGTGCATGTTTTGACAAGTTGGGCATGTTTTGGCAAGTTGTGCATGTTTATGCAAGTTTAAAATGACAAGTTGTGCATGTTTTGGCAAGTTGTGCATGTTTATGCAAGTTTAAAATAACAAGTTGTGCATGTTTTGACAAGTTGTGCATGTTTTGGCAAGTTGTGCATGTTTATGCAAGTTTAAAATGACAAGTTGTGCATGTTTGACAAGTTATGCATGATTATGGTAATATGCAAGTTCATTATGCTAAGTTATGCAAATTTAACATGTTGAGCATGTTTTATGGTAATATGCAAGTTCACTACGCTAAGTTGTGCAAGTCTAACATGTTATGCATGACGGTGTTGCAAGTTTATGTTGTGCCAAGTTCCCTCTTCCTATCCTTTATGCGTTACTACGAGTATGTAAGCGATAGAATGACGTTGGGGGTTTTGGGGTAAACTTAAAATACATAAAAATATAAGATTGGGAATTTACCTATTAAGTTAGGTCTACCCCTTGGGAATTTACCTATTAAGTTAGGTCTACCCAAGCATTTGTTAACTTGTAATTATGTGTTTGAAATAAAGTGGACATGACACTTAGAAAACAAAAGTGTGGCCAACTCGAGGTTGGGTTGAGTTTGTAGCGTAATTCTACCCGGAACCGACCGGCTTAACTAGTGGCTACAAACAATAGGACCCAATGTGAGAAGTTGGTCATGTGGTGCCAAGACCCGAGGTTAGACCAAGTTGTGGTGTAAAGCTACCCGGACCCGCCCGGCTTAACTAGTAACCGCAACAAAGTCTAATGTGAGAGGTTAAGGTGCCTTAAATTAATTAATGCCTCATGATTAGGGTTAAGTCAGGGTCCACTAATACTTAACCAATTTGGGGATTCAAGGGATGAAAATGGGGTTAAGTTACACTTAACCAATTTAATCAATTTGGGAATACAAGGGATTGGATGGGGTTAAGTGGTGAACCGTAGATTACACTTAACTAATTTAATCCATGATTAGTGAAGGGTTAAATCATACTTAACCTTCTTAGGAAACCCTAGCAGCGTGGTCTGTTCCAGCAGTAATCCCAGTTTGGTATCATCCACAACCCTAGGGGCTAGGCTAGGGCGGGGCACGATTACTGGACTGACGTAAGCGACCAAAGGGCGATGGCCGAGTGGTACAGCGGTGCGGATCCGGCGGGCTACGGACGTGCACGTAGTCCGATGTTGGACAAACTCGAGGCACGGGTACCAGTAGATTAGGGCTGTGCATTATTGCTTAAGTGTCTGGGGTTGACATCCGAGGGCTTGATACACCCAAAGGGGGGACCCAGCACAGTCTAACTACAACCATACGTGGGCCATATGGACACCAACACTTGACGTGTTAGGTTTATAGGGAGCCGATCGATTAGACCGTTGGGCTGGACCTTGTATTAAGGTCACCTCATGTTATTGGGCCAAAGCTTGGGCCAAGGGATCAATATCTGTTATGTTGGGTTGCTAGTACACCGTGGTGCAAAACTTAGCCATGTTTTATGCGATGACACCTCTATTTATCTTGTAGTTAATTTACCATGCCAGTATGTTGTTATCTATGATCATCTCAGTTCCCATCATGATGTTAACTTTATTAGTTTATAGACTGATCGTAGCAGGGCTTACTCAGTCTTTTTGACTGACCCGTTTTGTTTCGCCTCTTTTCTTCCGTTCCCCCCCCCCAGGTTCTCAGGGAGGGAATACAGGAGCCTAGCTTGGATCTTAGCTGCTTTCTTGGATAGCTCATGTATGCTTTGGACTTGAGCTCGCTATGGTTTTTCTTCCACTTTGGGGATAGCTACTTTTATGCTTTCTTTTTCAGTTCAGATGATGTTATTTCATGTACTAGACTTATTTATTTGGGAAATTGACATTACGATGTAGCAGACTTGTTTTTGAAATAGTTTAAAAGTCTTCCGCTGTTTTATTTACTTACTCTGTTTATTTACATGTATATATATATGTCATGTCCTGCCTTGCTATATCATTATGCATGTTTACCAATAATGCCCCTCCAAAGCTAGTGCATTCCTTTGCGAGTGACCCTGGCGGAGGTGGGGTGTTACATTTGGTATCAGAGCATATGGTTTACGAGAAGGGATAAAAAGGTTTTAAAAACTTTTGAAACACTATTTTCAAAACCAAGTATAAAGTATTTTCCAAAGAAAAGTCTAGTTGTTTTAAAAAGGCTATTCCCCAAAAGCCATCAGCACTATCCTTTGACTCCTCGTTTAAACTCTTTTCTTTTCGTTTCCAGCATGACTGATAATCTCATCTTGCCCGAAGGAGTAACGATACCCGATTGGTTTCGTCGATACTTGGAAGTCACGGCACCGGTCCCGGGTGTCCCTAATGTTGTCCCCCCAGTCGAGGCCGCTGTTCCCCCTCCTCCTCCCGTAGCTGATGTTCCTCTTTCCCCTCAGCCTCCACAAGCGGATTTCGCGGAAACTTGCAAGAACTTTAAGAGGATGGGTGGCAAGAATTTTAATGGGACAGAGACTTTTGTAGAAGCAGGGAATTGGTTGAAAGAGACCGAAGATCTTTTAGCCACCTTTGATATAGGTGACCGCAAGAAGGTTTTATTAGCAGTATGGTCGCTAAAGGAAGAAGCTGCACGTTGGTGGGTAGTCACCACCGCTACTAGGCCAATTGAGACTTGGGATGACTTTAGAGGAAGGTTTGGACTGAGATTCTTATCACTGAAGCAAGGGGACATGACTATTAGGGAATACATAGATAAGTTTAATCAACTGGCTCGTGTCGATTTAGACTTGGTTAATACAGCTCAGAAGAAGGCCCTACACTTTGCTCTAGGATTAGACGAGCCATTACATGATTTGGCCCTGTCTCATATACCCTTGGGGGCGACTTTCGAGAGTTTAGTGAATTTGGCCCTACTTCAAGAAGAAGGTAGCAATGACAAGAAAGAGGTCAAGGCGAATGAGTCTCAAGGCAAGAGAGTAAATTCCGGGAAACGGGGCAAGAATATGAAATGTAACTTCTGTGGTAAAGTTGGACATATAGCCAGGGAATGTAGGAAGAAGGAGAAGAGAAAGCGGGGCGAATGCTTTGATTGTGGTGAGTTTGGACATTTCAGCAAGGATTGCCCGAGGAAACAAGGGCAAGGTCAGACTCAGTGTGCAGGACTATCTGGAGGGCGAATTCATCCCCTCAACCCCGTTCTTCCAGCTCATGATAGAGGTAGTGTTGAAAATCTTGTTTACATTTTCTGATTTTCCCTGTTCAAACTTTGTTTGATTCTGGCACATCGCATAGTTTTATTTCATCTAATCCAGTTGAAAGTTTTGCACCTAAGTACTAGTGTAGTTGATGATCCCGTATGTGTTTCAAATCCAATTGGGGGTTCTGCCCGTTTGTCTGTGGTATGAGTGGATTTGAAAATTTCTATCTTGAGTATAGAATTCTTGTGGGATGTATATATTCTCGGTTTCGGGGGATATGGGTTGGTTTTGGGCATGGAATGGTTGTCCGGTTTTGGAGCCATTCTGGGTTTTTGTATATAGGGGTGTGAGGCTCATGACTCGCCTCGGTAATACCCTAGAAATTTCTAGCAACCCTATGGGTCCCGTCATGATTGTTATCTTGAGTCCCTCAACTCGTCTATCGATAGTTTGCAATCTGTGAGGGTGGTCCGAGAACATCCTGATATCTTGGGGAAAGTGAAGGGGTTACCCTTAGACGTGGGATAGATTTCCGCATTATCTGGTTGGTAATACCAAGCCCGTTTCGTGGCCGGTTAGGCACCTGACCTCACGAGGTGAGAGTTAAGAAAGCAAGTCAAGGAGTTGCTTGAGAAGAACTTCCTGAGACGAGGCATTTTCGAGTAGGGTGCTCCAGTAGTATTCGTTACTGATGTGGACAGTTTGCTTCGCTTATGTGTTGATTATCGTGAGAGGAATAGATAACCATTACCAAGGATCGATGATTTGTTCGATCAGCTTGTGGGAGCATCTGTTTTCTTTTGATCCAGTTACCAGATTCCATCAGCTTAGAAGGGCTGAGGATGGAATTGACAAGACTGCGTTTAGGAATCTAGATGGATTTTTAGAATGGCTAGTCATACTATTTGGTTTGACTAATGCACCCGCGTATTACGTAAACTTGATGGGTAGGGTGTTTAGGGAGTCCTTGAACAAGTTTGTCATGGTCGTCATAGACGATATTTAGATCTCCTCAAAAGAACGAGTAAGAACATGCTATACATCTCAAGGAGGAGATGGATACGCTTAGAGCCACCAGTGGAAGGTCAAGTTCTCCAAATGTCACTTTGGAGGAAAGAAGTTGGATTTCTTGGGCACATAGTTCCTAAGTAAGGCTTAGCGGTAGATTCCGCTAAAGTGGTTGCGGGTTAAGACCGGAAAACTCTGAGGAGAGCAATTGAAGTAAGAAGCTTCCTCCGTTTGGCTAGTTAGTTAGCATTACCTGAGCTTAGACTTACTCTTCTGGATCAAGAAGGGAGTTTCACGGGAAGAAGACCCGCAGTTGGTCAAAAACATGGACCAGTCGACTCGAGGCGAGATGTTAAGTCACCTCGCTAGATATATTATAGACGACAAGGGAAGACTGAGGCGCGATGAGAGATTATGTGTTCCTCGAGTGAAAGACTTGGTAAAGAAGGTTCTTGAAGACGCGCATCACTCGAGGAAGTGGCCGAGTTGGTTTCAGGATACATGTTGTGCCACCAGGGTGAGGCCAAGTCATAGAAGCCCAGTGGGCCATTACCTCCATTAGAAGTTCCGCAAGGGAAGTGTGAAAACATCTCGATAGATTATGTGGATAGACTACCTAGATCAAAGAAAGGGAATACGGGTAGGTGGGTCATAATAGGTAGACTCACGAAGAGTGCTCATTTCAGAGCGAGAGAACTGCATCATGGTTAACAGCGGTTTACCCTCAAGAGGTTGGCCAGTTTTAAATAGCTTACAGGAAGCCATGGGTAGGCAACTGAATCTAGGTATGGCCTATCACTCATAGGCGGATGGTTCATTTCGATTTAAGCATGAGTTATAGAAAAATCACGTTTATAAGGGCAATTGGCAACGTGGATTGGTATTTTCAAGGAAAGTTCTGCTGCGTGAAATACTCTATAGTAAGTAGGCGAGATCCAGGATTCACTAGTGAATTTTGGAGAGCTTGCATAAAATCATGAGGTTATAGTATGTTTAAGCCAAGTATACAGAAAGAAGAATAAGTAGAAAAGAAAGACGAGAGGCGATAATGAAATGAGTTCCAACTCGAATTTGGGAAATAGGAGTTAGGAAGCCAAGAAAGCATGAAGTAAAAGGCAGTCAAAGCACAGTGGAGTTAAGCTCAAGGAAACGTGACTAAGAAGAGTAGATACACGCATCATATCTTTGTAGGAGTGCATCCTTGATCCTTGTTTTCCTGTGGAGCTTGCTTGCAAGTTATCTTTTGTATATATCCTCTCGGTCCCATTCTCGATCTTATTTCTGTTGTGAACTCCATAAGGGGGTTAAGACTCATCGGTTAGTACTATATGTCAAAGTTTGAATGGATTTCTTGTAATCCAAAAAGGAGTTTATCTAGTTTATCGTGTCTATCTAGTTTATCGTGTCTATCTTGTCATGAGAACCTTAGGTAGAAACCCTTTGGATGAAACATGTATTTGAAACATGTTATGCTTGATGATTGCAAGTGGTTGCAAGTGTTTGCAAGTGGTTGCTCGTGGATGCATTATACACGATTAGGCACTAGATCGGCTCGCACACTCCTCATATTGCATATGCATGAGTGTTTATGCTTATTCATGGGTGGAAATTGTGTGTCATCACATGGATGTTGCATATGGATGAATGTTATGTGCACTCATATAGATACTATGAATTTAGGAATTTGCATACATATGGATTCATTTCACTGACATACATATGCATTAAGGAGGTTTACTGTATCAGTAACCGCCTGATTTTCACTGACATACATATGCATTAAGGAGGTTTACTGTATCAGTAACCGCCTTATCTTTGCATTAGATAAGTACATATACACACACTTTTGCATATGTTCATACCACATTTAGAATCTTTTAAGGACAATGATTGCTCGTGGATGATGCTTTGAGTAGATGGATGATTGGATGGTAGGATACGTTCTTCCTAACTTGAAGATTTCGGGGACGAAATCCTTTAAGGAGGGGAGAATGTAACAACCCGTATTTTCAATAATCTGTTATAACATAAATTGAGGCAGAATTAAATTATAAAATCTGAATCAAGGGAAACGGGCTATGCCATTGCGTTCGTCTCGGAAAAATACGCGAAATAGAGTCCGAGTTTTCGAAAATCGGAGTCCGTATGACCCAGTTAAGGCCCATTGAAGGTTGCAGAAAATTTCTAAGTAAAAACAGATTTAAATTTGAAATTAAAAACATGGGCTAGGGCAAACTGGGCAGGCGGGAAAAATTCCCGCCCAGGACCCCATGTCGACAGGCCTGTCGACAGGGATCTAGGCATGTCGACTGCCCTGTCGACAGGGGGTGGCCGGGCTACTTGGCCTGGTGCACCATTTCTGATTTGGGCTTGATAGGAGGGCTTGGTTCTAGAGAGTTCCGGGATCTGATGGACCTAATTGAATCTAGGGTTAATCCTATGGTTCAAATCACTAACCTAATCTATAAATAAGACCCTAACCTACCCTAAATCATTCATTATTCATCCTAGTAACTAAACTATGCCAAAATCCAAACTCTCATGGCCTCCACCCTCTTCATACAATTCCTAATTTAATTCCTAAGTAATTTTCCATGCATACAAGCATATTTAGGCTTGTATGATCCTCCTTAGCTTGCATTAAAGGCTTGTTTTTCAATTGGCATCATAAAGGAGGAGTCTTGATCAAGTTTGCTTGCATTTGGGGGTTTTAATTAGTTGCATAAGGGGTTTCTTGCATTTGTTGTACTCATTTGAGCCCGCATAAGCATTGTAAGCCCTCTTACCCTCATTTTAGAAACTATAAAGTTAATGTATGATGAAAGTTGGGGTTTATGTATGTTTATTGAGTTGTGCATGTTAGGCAAGGGTACTAAGCCATGATTTACAAATCTATTAAGTTATGCATGTATACTAAGCCATGATTTGCAAGATTTATAAGTTATGCATGTTTATGCAAGTTTAAAATGACAAGTTGTGCATGTTTTGACAAGTTGGGCATGTTTTGGCAAGTTGTGCATGTTTATGCAAGTTTAAAATGACAAGTTGTGCATGTTTTGGCAAGTTGTGCATGTTTATGCAAGTTTAAAATAACAAGTTGTGCATGTTTTGACAAGTTGTGCATGTTTTGGCAAGTTGTGCATGTTTATGCAAGTTTAAAATGACAAGTTGTGCATGTTTGACAAGTTATGCATGATTATGGTAATATGCAAGTTCATTATGCTAAGTTATGCAAATTTAACATGTTGAGCATGTTTTATGGTAATATGCAAGTTCACTACGCTAAGTTGTGCAAGTCTAACATGTTATGCATGACGGTGGTGCAAGTTTATGTTGTGCCAAGTTCCCTCTTCCTATCCTTTATGCGTTACTACGAGTATGTAAGCGATAGAATGACGTTGGGGGTTTTGGGGTAAACTTAAAATACATAAAAATATAAGATTGGGAATTTACCTATTAAGTTAGGTCTACCCCTTGGGAATTTACCTATTAAGTTAGGTCTACCCAAGCATTTGTTAACTTGTAATTATGTGTTTGAAATAAAGTGGACATGACACTTAGAAAACAAAAGTGTGGCCAACTCGAGGTTGGGTTGAGTTTGTAGCGTAATTCTACCCGGAACCGACCGGCTTAACTAGTGGCTACAAACAATAGGACCCAATGTGAGAAGTTGGTCATGTGGTGCCAAGACCCGAGGTTAGACCAAGTTGTGGTGTAAAGCTACCCAGACCCGCCCGGCTTAACTAGTAACCGCAACAAAGTCTAATGTGAGAGGTTAAGGTGCCTTAAATTAATTAATGCCTCATGATTAGGGTTAAGTCAGGGTCCACTAATACTTAACCAATTTGGGGATTCAAGGGATGAAAATGGGGTTAAGTTACACTTAACCAATTTAATCAATTTGGGAATACAAGGGATTGGATGGGGTTAAGTGGTGAACCGTAGATTACACTTAACTAATTTAATCCATGATTAGTGAAGGGTTAAATCATACTTAACCTTCTTAGGAAACCCTAGCAGCGTGGTCTGTTCCAGCAGTAATCCCAGTTTGGTATCATCCACAACCCTAGGGGCTAGGCTAGGGCGGGGCACGATTACTGGACTGATGTAAGCGACCAAAGGGCGATGGCCGAGTGGTACAGCGGTGCGGGTCCGGCGGGCTACGGACGTGCACGTAGTCCGATGTTGGACAAACTCGAGGCACGGGTACCAGTAGATTAGGGCTGTGCATTATTGCTTAAGTGTCTGGGGTTGACATCCGAGGGCTTGATACACCCAAAGGGGGGACCCAACACAGTCTAACTACAACCATACGTGGGCCATATGGACACCAACACTTGATGTGTTAGGTTTATAGGGAGCCGATCGATTAGACCGTTGGGCTGGACCTTGTATTAAGGTCACCTCATGTTATTGGGCCAAAGCTTGGGCCAAGGGATCAATATCTGTTATGTTGGGTTGCTAGTACACCGTGGTGCAAAACTTAGCCATGTTTTATGCGATGACACCTCTATTTATCTTGTAGTTAATTTACCATGCCAGTATGTTGTTATCTATGATCATCTCAGTTCCCATCATGATGTTAACTTTATTAGTTTATAGACTGATCGTAGCAGGGCTTACTCAGTCTTTTTGACTGACCCGTTTTGTTTCGCCTCTTTTCTTCCGTTTCCCCCCCCCCCCCCCCCAGGTTCTCAGGGAGGGAATACAGGAGCCTAGCTTGGATCTTAGCTGCTTTCTTGGATAGCTCATGTATGCTTTGGACTTGAGCTCGCTATGGTTTTTCTTCCACTTTGGGGATAGCTACTTTTATGCTTTCTTTTTCAGTTCAGATGATGTTATTTCATGTACTAGACTTATTTATTTGGGAAATTGACATTATGATGTAGCAGACTTGTTTTTGAAATAGTTTAAAAGTCTTCCGCTGTTTTATTTACTTACTCTGTTTATTTACATGTATATATATATATGTCATGTCCTGCCTTGCTATATCATTATGCATGTTTACCAATAATGCCCCTCCAAAGCTAGTGCATTCCTTTGCGAGTGACCCTGGCGGAGGTGGGGTGTTACAGCTTGTGATTCTAACACGCAGGCAAAAACATGAGACGGGAAAAAGATGTGGTATGGATCTAAAGAAGGAATGAAAGGAGAAAGAGGAAGATTAGAAGCAGTAACGAAAAATGGTGGAAGAAAGAGAGTCTCATGTCGCCATTAACATTAGAGTCTCATATTGCAGGCCAAAATTATCACATTTTACTATTTTACATTTTTCAATTTCAAAAGAAATTAATTGCCTCTTTGTTTGGTCGAGCTGCGGAGAGTCGGAAATTATTGTTTTTAATTTCCAAATTTGAAGGGACATCTTTTCTTCTTAGAATTGAAAGCATTCTAATTGTTCTTTCTTCATAAGCAAGATTGATGAATTCTTTCTCCAATGGTTTTACTGTGTTACCATGAAGCTAATTATAGGTTATAGTTACATTTGTCTTATAGGTCATAAAGAAACTGTAAAATAACAACAAAATCCAGTGGGGGCGGCGGCCCCCCGGGCCTGATGCAGGTATGCCTCTGCTTAGAGCATATCCAACTATTTTGCAATCCAAAATTACATTCTCACCAATTACAAAACGTAATCCAAGTTTTCCCCAATAGTTTATTTTCGGACGCCTATTGAACGAGCTCCTAAAGCTCAGGCGCCTGTTCAACAGGCACTTACAAATAAAAGGCCCCACAGCAAATTATTTTTTTGCCTTATTTTCTATTCTACTCAACAATCCAGGCGCATGTTCAATATGCGCCTGGTTCGAGGCGTTGTTTGAACAGGCACCCCATCTTCAGGCTTCTGTTCAAATGTTGCCTTTGCCAACTACGTTTTTATAATCAAATCTGCTGAATTTTGAACCGATAACAAAATACATACTCTATTTGGGATGAAAATGGGTGTATATATTACTTTTTTATTTTAAATTGGATATGCTCTTAGGTGCGACTCGCAGCAGAAAACATCAAAAAAGTCACGCTTTCGTTTCTAACACACCCGACATATTGTACACCGTGATAGTTAATATTATAAAAATAGACCATTTGATCGAATGGTGGATACTGATATTTGACAATTGATGGGTTGACGCTTAGTGTCGTTTTCACCAAACTTTTGCTTCTTTTGAGTCCTTCTCCCTATATAACAAGTCACCATCCAATCTCCATTCCACACCAGTCAATACAACCCTTAAAACATCTTTTTGAATTTTTCTAGGATTCGTTCGAACTTTTATTTAGATAATGTTCATCACTACTCGACTTATTTTTCCATATCTACCTTCTTTTTTCTAATTTTTCCTTTTACAATTTGATTTTTTTTTATTTTTCAGTGTTGTAGCACTCTATCTTTGATTTCGCTACTACTTTCGCTTCCATACAACACAACTTTATGGACATAAAAATGAGTGGAATTATTCATTTATTTATGCATAGATTTCCTTTCTGCCAAACAAAGGCAAATTAGTCAATGAGTTTTACGCGACTAGCTGCGAAATTTAACAAGCAACTAAATCTTGGTTGATCTCATACACCAATGAAGAAAAAATGATACTAAGCGAACCTGAGACGTTTGGACAAATTACTACATGTAGAAGTTGAAATCTAGGATGTAGAGAACGATCAACTTAACGACTTGGCTGAGTGATGGAATGGTCCTATGAGCAAATATGTAACACCCCGTATTTTTGGGAAATACGTTAAGTAACAAATCAGAAAATAATTAAATTGTAACAAAATAATTAAGCGAAATGGGTTACGCCATTGCGTTCATCTTGAAATTTTTCTTGGAATAGAGTCCAAGTTTGCGTAAATCGGACTCCGTATGAAGAAGACATGGCCTTCGAAAGTTTCAATAAAAAAACCAGCCCAAAATTCAAAAGTTCAGATTTCGAAATTCAAAACAGACACCCGGGCTAGGCGGGAAAATTCCCGCCCAAGACCCAGGTCGACACTAGAGTCGACCTGGCGATCGACCTGGGTAAACAGGTCGACACTAGGGTCGACCTCCCCCCCCCCCCCTTCTAGATCTGGAGACAGATCCATTTTTTTGCACCTGGACGCCTTTTTGATCGGATTCATGAGCTCTAACCTATTTAAACACCCCAAACCTAGCTTTCTCTCCACACAATTTCATTCTGCTTATACTTTGCCTCTATTCTAATTAAAAATAAGAATGGCGTCGCTACTCTGCTGAAATCTAAGCTAGAACTAGTGCATCTTCTTCCAATCTGAATAGAATTAAAAGAACGACTAATCTACATCAAAGGAAAGTTGTTCAGCTTCAGAAAACAGATTTCAGAAAAACAAGACTTGCCTATATTTTGTAAGTACAGTTATATTTCCGATTTAAACATTAATTGGAAGTCATGGCTCGTAAGAAACTGATATTAGAACGGTGCCTATTAGTTTATCTATGTGGATTCATGTTTATTCATGCGATTTTCCTATGTTATATTCTTGTGATGAAACTATTGCCTATGACAATGACTATGAGACCTTTGCCTAAGGCTATGACCATGAAACTGTGCCTATGAAATTATTGCCTATGACTATGATTCGTGACTATGAGACTGTTGCCCACGACTATGATTCATAACCATGAGACTATTGCCTATGATATTGATTAAGAAATTATTGTGATTAGTCGCCCATGACTATTGTGGTTAATTGCCTATAACTATTGTAGTTAGTTGCTTATGCCTATTCCCATTGTTACAATTAACCAATCATGTTGTACCTTGAACTGGCATTATGTTGGACCAAATCACCTATGCATATTCCCTTGATTATGTTGGATCTCATATTTAGTGTGTAACTTGGCTAGTTTATTCCTATTCACTATTATGAACATCGAACCTGTTGGAGCCATTATTTTTACATGTCTATTCTTTTATATAATTTCTTGTGCTTATCCCCTATTCCTTTTGTTAGTTCCATTTCATGAGTACTTAGAAAACTTGGGAAATCATGTTATACGTACGATTATGATGCGGGGATTGGGCGTAGCTTAATTAAGTTAATTTGACATAATATGTTGGCATAATCTAAATTGGCTATAATAGTGAATGATTTACATGCATATTAGACTTGGGCATAAATTGATAAATTTTAATTGGCGACAAAGTATGTAATTGGCATGTAAACCAAGTTTTGGACATAAACGGTAAACTAGAATATTAAATCTAGTTTTGACATGAACTGTAAATTGGAATATTAATCTAGATTGGGCATGAACTGAAAAAGGGGAATATTAAATCTAAATTGGTATAAACTACAAGTTGGGCAAATTGATAGGTAAATCAAGTTTTGGGCATAGAATATAAGTATGTTAATTGGCATGACAAATGAATATGATCTAGGCTAAATTGATTTACGGAAATTTTACATAAATAGTAAATAAATTAGAGAAGAGGAAAATGCCTAACTCGAGGTTAGATTGAGTTGTGGTGTAAAACTGCCCGGAACCTCCCGGCACATCCAGTAACCACAACATTACCTGTCTAATGTGAGAGGTTAGTGCATCAAGCCCAGAAAGACCTGAGATTAGACTGAGTTATGGTGTAAAACTGCCCGGAACCGACCGACATATCTAGTAACCACAACAATACTTGTCTAATGTGAGTGGTTGGTGCTTTAATTAATTAATTAAAGCTCATGAACAATCAAGCTAGAAATGGTGAGGTTAAGTAATTAAGGAAACACTTAACCAACTTAACATGTTAACAAGACAAGAAGGGTGGGGTTAAGTAATTGAGAAAACACTTAGCCAATTCAACATGTTAACTAGACAAGATTGATAGGGGTTAAGTTAATTTGGACACTTAACCAACTTAACATGTTAACAAGGCAAGATTTGTGGGGGTTAAGTAACTAAGGGAACACTTAACCATTATAACATGTAAACTAGACAAGTGGGTAAGGTTAAGTAAATGTTTAACCATTATAACATGCTAACTAGACTAGATGGTGGGGTTATGTAAACTTAGAACACTTAGCCGTTATAGCATGATAAATAAACATCGTTAAGTTAATGAGAGACACTTAACTAGTATAACTTGACAAACTAGTAAGGTTAAGGAACACTTAACCAATTTGACATGATGTAGGGGTGGGTTAAGTCAACATGAACCACTAGATAACACTTAACCAATTTGACATGATATATTAGTAGGTTAAGTCAACGTAAACTGCTGGATAACACTTAGCCAATCCAACATGACGAGGAAGAGAACTAAGTAGCAAACCTTAGTTAAAAGGACTAAGTTATAAACCTTAGTTAAGAAAACGAATGATTTAAGAGAACTAAGTAGTAAACCTTAGTCAAGAAAACCAAGTAGAATACGAGGAGGAGCGAACGTCCATCTGATCATGAAGAAGGCTCCAACGAACTGAGTTACGAAGCACCGGCTTTGAGGGGACGTGAGGGTACTCTTCGTATCCCTCTGTGAGGCTACAGATGATCCTCCTGGGCTCACAGAGGTTAAGCTCTGCATAAGAAGAGCCAAGGGTATGCCTTGGTTGCAATAATAAGGCAATCTAAAGACTAGGATGGACCAGCGTGATTCAGTGAGACCAGTTTTGCCTTGTGATAGCAACTCGTCGTCTACCTACAATCTTGAGTCAGTCGAGATACGTGAAGCGAAAAGGCGGAGAACTCCAACAGACCATATACTTGCTATCTAGTTATGGGTGAGGTTGGCCCATAGGTTTGTGGAGGCATAGAGGGGCCTGCTTACAGTTCTCATTCTTGATTTTGTTGGGTGCCTTTCATTTGTTAGTTGAGGGAGGGGTCTAGTGGGACCATAGCCACTGTAAAAGCAAACCTTAGCATCTGCAATCGGTAGATATCTGAAAGCTCCCGACCGAGTTCCGTGTTTCTTGATTAGCCCTGCCACGGGACTCGGGTCGCACATATAGAGGACATGTGCATCTAGACATCGATAACGATTCACGACACATACGTGGGGAAAGTCTAGGAACATATACCGCTCTGGGTAGTATGTCCTAGACTAGGGGCATCGTTCGATAGGTAGCATAATCCCTAGTTGGACCTAGGTCGCGTAAACCCTGAATCCGAGAAGCATTCAATAGGTAGCGTAAACCCCAATGGCCCTGGGTAGCGTAAACCCTGGTTGAATCTAGGAAGCATTCGATAAGTAAACCCCTAGTTGGATCTAGGTAACACTCGATGGATAAGGGACTGCATACACAATAAAAAGGGGATCATTTTATCATGAACACACGATGATAGTTGAAACAGTCCTTAGTGGGTGCAGAGAAATAAAAGTGGATGCGATAGCCAATTCCGTTAATCTTACCTTGTTTTGTTTTAGGATTATCTTATCACTATGGTATGGTTCTAAGTTCAGTTTGTTCATGTCATAGTCCTTTTCTTGTTTACATGCTGAAGTATAACTGGACTTACCAGACTTATGTCTGACCTAGTTTGTTTTCGCCTCTTTTCTTCCATTCCCCCTCCCCTCAGGTAGTCAGGGAGGGAATAGATCAGCTCATTTTGGGCCGTTACTCTTTCCGAGCTTGAAGATTCTTTGACGCATTGCTTTGAACTCCATTTTCTACTGCTATGGTTGGCTCATGCTTTATTGGGGAATATCATTGTTAGTTTATGCTTCTTTATTTTAAAGAAGACAGATGCTTTGTTGTAATAAGTATTGGTGTTGTAAAATAATCTTTGTACATGCTGTGTTTTAATCAATAAAGGTTATTTATTTTCTGCTGCTTTATTTGTCTGTCTTGTAATTTTTCTGCAATTTGTACCAAAAACGCTCCACCGAAGTTAAGGCATTCCCTTTGTGAGTGACCTTAACGGAGGTGGGGTGTTACAAAATACATGGAATATAGGACAAATGCCTATAAGAAATCCAAGAAACTAGATCAGTTATTTAAAGTTTGCACATATGGAAAGGCATATACAAGTATCAGATATCACCAACTCAACCTTTCACCGTTCTTGATAATGTTTTACACAGAAATTGGACAGTTGTAGATGCCACACACATCTGATCCAGATGAAGTAGACCGAACAAGAAAGACAGCTCAAGCAGGCAAGTGTTTGTATGGTCCTATATCCAGAGTGACTATTTCACCAATGTTGTACAATGTTGCATTATATTTTATTTGTTTTCAATAATGTTCGGGGTGGGGGGATTATAGTGGTTTTGTGCGGCGATCCAAACATGAATGTTGTGGAGATTTTGCCTGACGATGAGCTATTATCTTTTACGATTTATCAATTTGTTTTTTAAATTCATAGTTTGCTTTATTTGATGGTATTTGAATTTAAAAGTAATTGACACATTTTAATGGGAAATCAAATAATTTAACTTTTATTATTTGAAATTATTAAACACATACTACACAACAACAAAAAAGTGTAAATCAATTAAATAAAAAATTATAAATTAAGTATCCTGCTTAATTATTTTGCTGGTAGCCGTAAACTTGCATCACATTCAATAATCTACCCCGTTCAAATGCGTCACTTTCATTCGTCTTAAATGCATCTTTAGTTTTATCTACACTCAAAACAAAGCCCAAAAAAAGGCAACATATTACTTGTCATGTTTAGTTTTGTGTTTTCATTTAAATAGTGAGTCATGTGTATCCTTGAAAAAAAATTTGCTGAAAAAAGAAATTTAACATGTAAAATGAAAAAAAAATGTTTTGAAAGGTAACAAAGGATTGGACAACAATCCAACATCTCCGTTGACGTTACAATGACTAAGAATTATGTATTTTCTTGCTTTTTTGATACTTCACAAAATTTAAAATTCAAAATGAAACCAAATGAGTTATGCTTTGGTGTGTTCTGAGCATATGGTGTGTGTTCGACGGTGTTCTTCTGTTCCAAGGAGCACCAAGAACATCAATGCAAAAGAGAGAGAGAGAGAGCTACTTTATCCCTAGGACGAAATGCTTAGAATATATTGTATAATTTGAAAATTGTTAACCAATGACTCGTTCCAGGAAATTCATACGGTAAGTATGTTTGAGTTTTTATTACGTAGAAACAATTTAAAGTGTATTCTTATGACAATGGACTATGATTTTTTTAAAAGAAGATAATATATATAACAAAATGGATAATCTATCCATTTTCCAACTGCTCAGAAAAACAAATCTACAGAAATGTCTACAAGATTTGTGCACAAAACAGACCATACAGTACGACATACAAAATAATCCAAATAGAACAACAAACACAAAATAAGATAAAAGATATAGACAAAGACCAAAATGAAGCAAATGACCAGCAAGGCCAACTCCGCAACAGGAGGTATGGCGTCTTGCTATTAAAGTAAGCCATCCTAGCGACACTGCCCGTAAGACAAGCCTATGAACCTAAAAAAGGTCGATCAATTCTAAGAACGGATGATGTAAGTACCTAGTCCGTCTGAAAGCTCCAAAAGAAAAATAACTACTCCAGACCCATGAGATCCATAGTTCAACGATCCAATAGAACCTGTAAATCCAGGCCCTGTTGCAATAACAAGCCATATCAGAACTTAAGGGGGGTGATGAAAGGATAGTGGACAGATCCCACTACCTAAAAGAAGAAAGTTCAACCAACCCCCGCTCATGGGGTAGTTGGAACCGATGTAACATCAAAGGTTCCAGCCAACCATCTCAATCAGAAACCAAAAGAACCTCTAAAAGGCCTTCCACAAATCGCAAGGAACATACTATTCCTTACCATTCGGTTAATGGAAGTTAGGTCCATAGGCAACTCCTCAAAAATTGCCTTGTTCCTCGAGCTCCAAATATGCCAGTAGATAAGATAAGGGATCAACGGAAAAAGGATCGAATGAATAGATTTAACTGTGTTTCCATCCCATCAGAATCTCACTAAATCAGCCAGAGAAGACGCATTACCTCGAAGACCAACCAAGTTTTCGAAGTACTTCTAAACAATTTTGGCAGAGAAGCCAAAGAAGAACAAGTGAGTTATGGATTCCATGTCACCAGACCTGCAATATCTGCAATGGGACACAATTGGGATGCCAATCCTTTAGAGGTTCTCGTCTATCAGAATCCCATCATTTAGGCTCCTCCACACAAAAAGAGAAACCTTCGGGGGAATATAGACATTCAAGATGAAAGAGAAAAGTAGGAGATGCGGAGTTGGTGTCCTCATCGAGCTCTACGCCACCCAAATCGAAAAGGGGCTGCCGTCCCATCTAGATCCACCACCATGTGAATCTCAAAAGGCATTCATGGATTGCATTCGTTTCCACGTCTCACTAGCGTAGGACGGGACACCGAAGAAATTCGAAGCCTGAAGTCAGCGGTGCTTAGCGTGGAGGAACGTCTCCCGTAAGGAGTCATTCATGTCAAACCTAGCTCATAGCTTGCAATCAAATGAATTACAAGTATCCTTTGGATTTCTAAGGCCCAATCCCCCTTCACTTTTGGGACGACAAATGATGTCCCATGAAATCCAATGGTGTCGATTATCATTGTCCTTTTTACCCCAGAAAAAGGACGAAGCCAAGGACCGGTAAGATCGGAAGAAAGAAGCGGTAGGAGTCATAGCAGCAGAGACGTGTGATTCTATCGAGTCAAGCACACACTTTATGGGAACTAGCCTTCCTGCCTAAGAGAGAAGCGCTGCATTTCACCAAATGATCTTCCCTCTGTCTCTATCCGTCAGGGGGTCGATAATGGCGTTGAACTTACGACCAGTGTAAAGTACAATACTAATGGAAAGGAGACAATTTGAAACCAGTGAAGGTTTCAATCCAAGAAAATCTAACCGTAGACAAGTCACTTGTCGGGACTAAGCAACTTTTAGCAATATTAGCGAGTTGGCCTAAATACCTCTCATACTGCTGAATGAGGAAAACAAGGCGACTGACTGAGTGACAGCTACCATTCGTGAAAATAATAATGTCGTCAAAAGGATATGGAAGAAATGAGAGGGCAGCTCGATGGGATGCCAAACCGGTGTATCTGATTTGCTATCATAAGTGAATGTAAGCCATGCATAAAAGCCTCAACAGCGATAACGAACAGAGATGAGGAGAGAGGATCTTCTTGACGAAGTCCCCTTCCCACTTTGAAATACCTATTGGCTGATCCGTTGATGAGAACGGAAAACAACTGTTGGAAATAAGCCTCCAAGTAAGACTGATAGGAGGTCACGGAAACCCGAAAATCCTTAGAACCTTGATGATGAAAAACTAGGACATGCGAATGTAAGCTTTAGCCATGTCCAGCTTCACGACCACACTAGAACCCCTGACCTTCCGATCAATCCGAGGCACCAATTCCTAGGCTAAAAGGATGTTATCCATAATCAATGGTCCTTTTGTGAACCCAGTTCAGAAGAGGATATGATGCGCTAAAGAAACGGAGTCATCCTAATGGCTAGGATCTTAGATATAACCTTGTTAGAAAAGTTACACAAGTTGACCAGACAAAAATCCGCACATGTGCGAGGATTTTTGCACTTAGGGATATGGACCAAGTTGGTGGAAGTCCATCCCTGAGGAAGATCTCCACCTGAGAATAAAAACCGAATTGCTAGGCAGAAATCGGATTAGATGATCGGCCAGACACTTCGGAAGAAGACCCCGTTGAAGACATTAGGCCTACTTGCACTATCCTTGCTAAGAGCGAAGACACAAGCTCGTGTGACTTTCGGGGAAGGAGGTACTGCAAGGTCAGCGCTCTCCGTAGGAAGAACCAACCTAGGAATGAAGGCTAGCAAGGTCGAATCAGAATCCGAAACTAAGGGAGAGCTAAGAAAGGTTTGGAAGTGAGACAGGATGGTCTCCTTGACTTCCTCTGGAGTGGAAGCCAAGATCAGGATGCTGTATTTCAAGAATAGTAAGAAGTCTGTTCTTCTTACGACTGGAAGAGTGGAAGAACTTGGAGTTCGAGTCCCTGTCGATAACCCACTTGATCCTCGCTTTCTGGGGAAGATAATCGTTCTTGACACAGAGCTCCGACAAAAAGGCTAATTGGGCAAGAACCCATGCCTCCTTGTTAGCAGAATAAGGATCTTCATCGAAATATGCTTTTGCTAGAATAAGACTCTCTTCGGTCGCTTTGACACGGTAGAAAATATTCTTGAACATTAGCATATTCCAAGACTTGAAGCAAGTCTTGAGACGCTTAAGCATACAAGAAAACACAATAGCAGGCGAGCCTACTGCTGGGAGATCCATGAGTCTTCCACAACCCGATGGAATAAGTGATGTGATCTTTACATACTCTAGAACCTACATGAGGAAGGACCAGACAGAGTATGGGGAGTACAACTGAGAAGCATAGGAGCATGATCGGAGAATGTCCTATGGAGATGAGAAACAAAGAAGTAAAAGGGTAGGTTGAACCAATCTTATGATCTGAATACTCTGTTAAGTCTAGAGAGAATCTAGTTTGGACCTTCTTGGTTGTTACACCAAGTAAAAGCCAAGCCAATGGAAGGGATCTCCGACAGGCCCGAACCAACGATGAAAGCATTAAAATCCGCTACCGCTGTATGGTTAGCAGCAATGCCTCCCCATTTCTTCGATTAGCAGGCGACTATATTGAAGTCGCCTCCCAAAACCGAAATGCCAAAACCCAAGTCAAAGAGAGAGAGAATGTCAGACCAAAGGGTCAATCTCTCAGACCGATCGCATCTTGCGTAAACCGCCGAGAAAAGAAAACAGGAGGAGAAGGTTGGAAAAGAGCAAGCAACCGACAGAACCTGAGTCGAAATCAAAAACTGAATGAACCAAGACTTCTTTGGATCAGAAGATCCAGATCTTCTCAGACATATTGGCTGAAGCACCACCAAAACCAAGAGACAAAATAGAACCAGATGCCTCTTTCGGACCCATAAAAGGCTCCAGAAGTGATACCAAATGTTGATGTCAAAAGTTGGTCCAGTGACAGTCAACCCCCAGAATGTGTTAGGCACCCACAATTATAATCACAAAGTGCAAGAAAAAGAAAACGAACACAGGAGATATGTGGTTTGAGTGGAGCGTGACGTGGTGTGCATCTTATCCGGGGTCGGCTATGTGTAACTTAATCCCAAAAAGTAGTTATAGGAGGAGGGACCCGTTCTCCTACTGAAGAACAGTTCTCCTCGAGAGTTGTGGCATACATGGAGCTCGAAATTTGGAGCATAAAAACTAGTGCAGGTCAAGGCTGACTGATTATGTAGCCTTGGGAATAGGACTTTGTCTTGTAGCATATAATTTGGCCTGATATTTTGATCTAGTATTCCAGTCTTGATCCGGTCTTTTAGGGTTGACTCGATCGATCGGTTGGCTTTGACTTCGGAAGTGTACGCCAATTGTAACACCCCCGAATTTTTAACGACATTAAATAGAATAAATTAAATTATAATTAATTTAATGTTCAGGATTAGAGGAAACGGACTGCACCATTGCGTCCGTTCCGAAATTCTGGTCAAGATAGGCATTTGATTTGCGTAAAATGGACACCTATGAAGAAGTTATGAGAGTTTTAAGTTTGTATACGCACAGAAATATTTTATATATACGCATGAGTCAGAGATGAGTCCAGAGGGTTCAAATTCAAAAAGTTCCTCTGAGCGGCAAAATTCCCGCTCTAGGGGGTCGACCCCCCTAGAGGGGTGTCGACCTAGGGGTCGACCCCCTGAAGGGGTGTCGACACCCCTAGGGCTGAGGTGGCACTCGGTTTCAAGGGGTCTGGAAACTATATATGTGTCATATTTCTCATACTCTCTTCATTGGGAACCATGGAGTCCATATGTTGCTGGAGTGCGAATTTAACCGTTCCTACAACAACATACTCTACAAATCCAATTCAAAAATTGTAGATCCGTCCTTCCTAAATTCTCTAAACCTAATGCTATGAATTTCTAGATTACTTTTAGGTTTAGATAAATAAAAGTATGCTTTGATAGACAATGAATTGGATATGTTGTAAAGAATGATTATGTGTTAACATGAAATTCTATCCTATGTCATGACAGATCTAATTTCCTAGATCTAATATAATTGGGGTGATTCGATTATGATGTTCAAATATGGATCTTGACTTGTAACCATGTTATGATGGAAGTACATCTATTAATTTGGATAATTGTGACATTGCTTGGATCTAAACCTTTATTTTAATCACCTTTCACCTGTCATATTGTGATACATTGATATATGTTGTAAACTTGACATGTGAATCTACCTTTTGATCTAAACATGTTGCTATGTCACCCTAACCATGCTAGATCTAGGTAATTAGACACCTAATGTTAAATCTAGATCTTATTAAACATCATAGTGATTGCCACAAGTTACTAGTTTGATGTCCACTTTATTATGATGTTAATCATATGTCCATTCACTTTGTTATTATGCCAGTTTATGTTCATGTTTATGCCAAGACATGTTGAAACTATCACCCTTGACATATTCCCTTTCTATTATTATAGCTAGGCTACTTTATAGCCTAGATGCCGCCAAAATATGTACGAATATGCTAGAGAGAAAACAGGGGAAAAGGGATTATAATTGGCATGATTTATGTAATGTTTAATAGGAAATGGGACATGTAATTCAAATAGGGAAAACATAGAAATAGTTACCTATAATGACATTGGTAGACTTGGATTATTTGGAACGTTTAGTAATTTACAAATAGGAATTGTAAATTGTACTTATGACACGAGGTTAGGTTACATTAGTGGTGGAAGTCTGCCCGGAAATGACCGGCATATCCAGCAGCCACTAATGTTGAACCTAATGTGGGAGGTCTAAGTACGCAAATACGAATCGGGCAAAGACACGAGGTTAGGCCCAATTGTGGAATAAGACTGCCTGGAACCGACCGGCATATCCAGCATCCACACGTTGTAGGCCTAATGTGGGAGGTCTAGCCCATTATAACCATAATTGGACATGGTAATAAAATAAACTACTTAACCTAATTTAATATGACTATGGACTTAAGTTAGAGTTAAGTAAAATTGGATGGGTAATGGTGGGTAAATTAATTTAGAGAGGGTGGGTAATATGTATGTATAGGCCCACAAACATAACCCAATAAGGTTATGTAATTAAACACACCTAGTGGTATACATAACCAGTAGATAATCTAATAGGGTTAAGTAATTAAAGACACCTAGTGGTATACATAACCGATAGATAATGTAATGAAGTTATGTAATTAAATACACCATTTAGGGTAAGCATAACTAGTATAGGACTATGTAATTAAAGACACCTAAGGGTATACATAGCCAATGGAAAATCTAGTGGGTGATACAAGATAAGGGGGAGAGCTTGTATCATATTGTGTGGGACCAATTTCAGTCAGTAACCCGGAGTTGGTATCAAGTAAATACCTCCGTACTAGGAGGAGAAGGGCCATGCTTAGTGATTGATTGTAAGAGACCCAAACGAGGCGGATGGTGTGGGTGGCGCAAACCGGTCGGGGACGTGTGCATGCATGGGCCGGGCAGAGGGGGCTAAGACGATTGTGACACCAGTAGATATGGTTGTGCATGCCATGGGTTGCCACTTTAGGAAGTGATACCTCCTACTGTGGGGCCAACACATGATATCTACAGGGTAAGGAGCCTATCGATTAGGGTAGGGGTTAGGGTATACTTGGACATATGACCTAAGCCTACCAACTTATAGTGGAAAGGGATCATCACATTCCGGTTATACTAGTAATAGTGCAGAGTAATCATTAGTAGGCACATACACCTTACCTTGCTTACCTTGTCACACCTGCCATTTATGTAGTGATCTCTCTCGTATCCACTTTATATGCCCATCATGTTGCTTTTAATTATCTACTGGATAAAAGTAACTAGACTCTCTAGACTTTATGTCTGACCCTGTTGTTTCTCCTTCTTTCTTCCGTTTCTCCCCAGGTTCTCAAGGAGGAAACACTCAGACTTAATCAGGAATCAGATATCATCTTGCTAGGAGCTACTTCTGAAGTATGGCTCAAGTTCTTGTCTCTACTATGGCTTAACTCTTTTTATTTGGGGAATGATTCTTTTTATTTACATATGTACACTAATGGTGAAAGACAGAAGTTATTTTGTTGTAATGGTTTTTGTGACTTATGAAACTGTGGACCACGGTATTATGACTTATGTTTGAAATAAAAGTTTAAATTTTCTGCTGCTGCCTTTTATATCTGTCTTGTAATTATTCTATGTATGTTTACCTATAGTGCTTCACGAAACTTAATGCATTCCCCCCTTAGTGAGTGACATTAACGGACGTGGCATTTCACACCAATTCTGGAGGAGGATATCTTTGTCTGCTAACAGATTGGTCGTGGTCGAACCATAGTTGATCGATCCATAAGAGAGGTCGGTATTCGAGAACGAGTCTCGATCTTGAGTTGTGATGACATTTGCCAAAAAGATGGTCAACACTTTACCTCTAGAACATATCCTTTTTGGAAAAAGAAGATGTGTTCTGGATCTTCCATGGAATGTCAAATCCGATGTATTACAATCCAGAAAGCCATGGCTACACCGAAATGCATTATGAAGAAGGCCAGAAAACCAACGATCATTAATGGTTGTATTAAGGCTAGAAAACCGACGATAATTTAGGATCATATTAAGGCCATAAAACCAACATTCTCCATTGATTGTATTAAGGTTAAAGATCCAAGAATGCCAGAAAACGAATCGACCATACTAGATCGACTTTGGAGGAAAGTAGGAGGACTGGGATCTTGCCAAGGTAATCCATACCAGCAAAGAGCTTAGGGGAGGGTCGTCAAATCCTGATGATATCATTCGATGTTTTCAAACATAAGCCACACTTGGGTGTTCGTTGGGAGCATAAACCATACTCAAATTGTGATTGGGGTTTCTTGTCAAAACATGACAAGATAGCTCGGTTTGTCAGGTATGAGCCATACTTAGAAGTCCAAAGAGGGGTATTATCCATACCAAAAAGTTTAAAGCGGGGTACAAACCATACCGAATAACCCAAGGACAGATATAATTTATACCCAGTAGTTTTCAAAGTTGGGCATAAGCCATACCCTGGAGCCCGGGCATAATCCATACCTAAGGGTCGAGTATAAACCATACCAGAAATCCTGGACTCGAGCATCAACCATGCTCATGTATGATTTTTTCCAAGGAAACTGAGTATAAACATACACGAGACTTAGTGGTATTTACTTGTCAAGTCTTGACAAGATTTAGTTTGAGTATCATCCATAATGCTATTGGAGAAGAATGAAGTTTGCCATATCCTGACAAGTTGACATGACCCGAACTTCCCCAGTCTTTGAAGAGAAGAGAAAGAATAGATTGCTTTGAGAACAAGACGAATCAGTACACAAACAGAAGAACATTTCATTGCTTATTACACAAGTAGTGTAACAGCCCACATTTTACGTATTGGAGGATCGTAGAGTATTTTTATTTTATTCTCTGAGGGTTGGATCATTCTCATATTTTAATATGTGGTTTATAGGGGTATGAGACTTACCAATTTTGTTTGTGACCATTCTGCCCCTGTCAGTCTTGTATATGGCATAACTTTTGACTTGGATCGAATTAGGTGTTGATACCTATGCTAATGGAAATGATGATTCCCTTTCTGTAGAGTGGTCACATTAAAGATTTGGATCAGCGGTTTGGGAGGAATTGCTGTTTTAAGGTTTCAAAGTTGGCTATCTAGGTTTTGAGAGCCATAATGGGATGATTTGGAGAGGTCCATTAGTGGGCTGGTGGAAGGCTATGAAATAAAATAAAGAACAATTCAGAACTTCGAGTTGGTTAATTCTTTGGCTTTAGTTAAATATAATCGTCTGTTATTTTACTCCAAAACATACATACCAGGGTATACCTCAATTTTTGAAATCTCTTAGATTTGAACATCTGATGTGAATTAATGAATAAAAGTTTAAACTCACAATTTAAAAAGAAGACATATAACACTGAAGTAATGGTAGGATAGTGCTTTAAAATTATATTACCAAATGGGAAAAACATATTGCAAATGTCGTTGGGAATAATAAGGACTAGTCTAAACCATAGGTAGGTATACAAAACGTAAGTCTGTTTCTTCTAGTGTCACCCTACTGTAGGAAATTTTCTTGATCCCTAAGCTGTTTCCACGAAATCCATGCATCATGCAGACTTAAGGACCAAGAAAAATAGCTATTCTAGAAAATTTTCACATGCCTATATGCCAGTCTATTACTTCATGCGCAAGGATCAAACTCTATAAAGGCACCACGTTTGTCTTCGTTCATTTCCCTTTGCTTCAGACTCAAGCACAAAACGTTTTCAAAGCTTCTTAAAATCTAAATTAAATTAAATCCACCTCTAACAATCACAAAAACCATATCACTAAACTCCTAGATCGACGAGGTTCATGCTCATATATATATATATATATATATATATATATATATATATATATATTGGAGGGTTCGACATTATTATAAGTAGCACGATATTTAAACAGTGGGCCTAGGTTTGATGTTATTCGAAGATTGAAGAACTTATTAACGTTTTGGTCTTTGATTTTGGACTCGTGATAATGAATGGGGTTTGC
Organism: Allium sativum; assembly: GCA_030737875.1. Taxonomy (NCBI): domain Eukaryota; kingdom Viridiplantae; phylum Streptophyta; class Magnoliopsida; order Asparagales; family Amaryllidaceae; genus Allium; species Allium sativum. Next base: position 301,683,307 of record CM060922.1, read on the forward strand.
GCGCAAGTTTTTGGAGAGAATGGGGAAAATTGATGTTGATATGTTATTGTAGGAAGCAGCATGAAGGGTTTAGGGTTGCGAGGCATTAAGGAAACCAAGTTGTGTATATTGGTTTGGGAGGGATGAGGAGGCAAAGAGAAAAAGAATGGTGAAGAGTATGGAGATCTTTGTGATAAGAAAGTGGAGACATGGGGTTTTTAATTATCGGAAATAGCCGTTGGTGTAAGAGGAGAATATGGGTTTATTTGGAGTTGGTGAAGAAAGGGGAATCGGGTTTATAGATGCGGGTCTGGGCTGGGCTTAATATGGTGAGGCCTTATAATAAACAAAGTTTAATTTTAAATTTAAGTTGTGTATTGTTTTAATATATATATATATATATATGTTTGTGTGTGTGTGTGTGTATTAAAAGGGGGATAAGCACGGTAATAAGGGGCATTTGAACTGATTGGGAAGAGCGGAAGATATTGCAGTGGCCTCGTCGGTTTTAAAGAATGTGGTTGGGACGAATTTGAAATAGTGAATTCCATTTATCCTTAAATACAAATTTTATAGGAATTTAATCTATGTTATAACTTATTAATATAATGTCTCCTATACACGGTGTAACACCCCGCCTCCGCAAGGGTCACTCGCAAAGGAATGCAGTAGCTTTAGAGGGGCATTATTGGTAAACATGCACAGAAATATCACAAGACAGAACATATAAAATAGCGGAAGTAAAATCAAACTTTCATAACATGAATAAATAAGGTCTAAAGCCTTTTACATCAGAGTACATCAAAACCTGTCTTGCAATAATAAAGAAGCATAATGACTTTTTTTTCCATAAATTATTCCCCAAGTGAAAACAGTAAAGTAGCCATAGCCAAGAAAAGTCCAAGCCATCCATGATGACCTTCAAGCAGAAGAAGTCCGGACTAAACAACAGTATTTCCTCCCTGTAACCTGGGGGGGAAACGGAAGAAAAGAGGCGAAACAAAACGGGTCAGTCAAAAAGACTGAGTAAGCCCTATCTACTATTAGCATAAAAACTAGTAAAGTTAACTGACATGAGAAACTGAGATGAACATAAGCATGATAACAAGATAGATAAGCTAAATCGAAATAACAGGATGAACTACTGAACTCAGATAAACTAAGGTGTCATGATAAATTACGATGTCAAGATAAAACAAGGTATCACATCGTCAGGTTTCTATCAAGTATAACATCCCCAAGATATCTATCACGTATAACGTCCCATGATATCTATCCTGTATTTCAGCTCTGCACCTACCGTACTAGTATCCCCACCGTGTCATGTGTTAACCAAGAATGACCCTCACTCAAAAGTCGTGTAATGGTCCATGTCAACCTAATATATCGCATATATAGGTTACTCAACTCGTATGTTTTATTCCATGCAAATGTTCAGTCCCTTGCCGTAGACCATACGGGCTTTCCCATGAGATTCTATATTACTTTAACATAGTTCCATGATCCTTAAGATCGGTTTGGACTGTTACCCTAAACCTAGCTAGGGTCTTCCAACATGAATTATCGTTTGTACAACTAGGACTTATGCTACCTAGGGCTACTAGGGATTATGCTTACCTATTGCACGTTTTCGTATTTCAACCACCTAGGGCCACTAGGGATTACGCTAACCGTCAACCGCGCCCTTTTTCCCACGCATATATCGTGAATCGTTTTTCCATGACTGTATGCACATGTATCACATCGTGCCATCCGAGTCCTGTCACAGGGAAAATCAAGAAGTACAAGACTCGGTCGGGAGCTTTAGATTTATCTGCCGAAGCAGATGCTAAGGTCTGTTTTTTCCTATACGTGGCTATGTCCCACGAGACCACTCCCTCAACTAGTGAAAGACAAGACAGGATAAATCCTGTATGAGAACACAACACTGGCCAACCCACATCCTAGCCTTACCGCAACCATAATTAGATAGCAATTATGGTCTTTTGGGTGTTCTCTGCCTTTCCGTACGTACACGCTTGACCAAAGATGGTAGGTAGCCTGACGAAATGCTATCTAGGGTACGACCGTGTATCGTCGACTATCCCCTATCCATCCCCGTCTTAAGGTCGCTCGTATAGCAACCAAGGCATACTCTTGGTTCTTCTAACGCAGACCTTAACCTCTCATGAGCCTAGTATGATCACCTGGCAGCTCATAGAGGGATACCAAGAATACCCTCACGTTCCCCGAGGCCGCTGCTTCGTTACCCAGTTCGCTGGAGCCTTTATCCAAATCAGATACTTGCTCCTACTCGTATACTTAAACGATGACCTACCGTATTAGGTTACTCATCTATCTATGAACTGGTCTAAACTTCCTTGACTAAGAATCATTACTTAGTTATTCTTCAACTAAGGTTTACCACTTAGCCTTATTCCCGCTATCCTTGTTAACTACGGTTATCCAACTAATCCTCAGAACTAGGGTTTACATAATGGATTAAGTGTCACTTAAGTTCATGACTTAACCCGTCTACAAATCATGTCAAAATTGGCTAAGTATCCAAGTTCAAGACTTAACCCTACAAACCATGCTCAAGTTGGTTAAGTATATTAAGCAATTCACGACTTAACCTCGTCCAATTATCATTCTAGATTGGTTAAGTATATATTAACTTGACCCTATCAATTTACTTAGTCAAATCGGTCAAGTGTATTCAAGCGATTCGTGACTTAGCCTTATCATGTTTTCACGTTATATTGGTTAAGTATTGGTTAACTTAACCACAATAAATTAACGAGTTAGATTGGTTAAGTATAGATCACTTAACCACATCAATTCATCATGTTTAGATTAGTTAAGTGTTTAACTTAACCCCATTAAACTACCAAGTGGGATTAATTAAGTCTAGGCTAACTTAATCCCATCCGATTTCCATGTTTAGACTAGTTGAGTCTAATCTTAACCCCATCCGTTAACCGTATTTTTCGGTTAAGCATCATTAAGAAAACTTACTTAACCTTACCAAGTTATCGCGTTGGATTGATTAAGTGTTGGTTAACTTAACCCCGTCCACTAGTCATATAAAAATGGTTAAGTGTCATTAGGCAAATCAAGTTACTTAACCTACCCAACCTGGTCATGTTTTGTTAAGTATCATTAGCCTAATCAAATTACTTAACCCATTTGTCCATGTCATATTTGGTTAAGAATCATTAATCAAATTAACTTAACCCTATCATGTGGCATTAATTACTTAATGCACCTTCACCTCTCACATTAGACTTTGTTGTGGTTACTAGTTAAGCCGGTCGGTTCCGGGTAGCTTTACACCACAACTTGGTCTAACCTCGGGTTCAAGCACAACATGACCAACTTCTCACATTGGGTCCTATTGTTTGCAACTACTAGTTAGGTCGGTCGGTTCCGGGTAGTTTTACGTTGCAAACTCAACCCAACCTCGAGTTGGCCACACTTATATTATCTAAGTGTCATGTCCATTATGTTTCCAACACATATTACAAATTTTCAAGCAATTGGGTAGAACTAACTTAATAGGTAAATTCCCAATGGTTAGACCTAACTTAATAGGTAAATTCCCAATTCCATATTTTCAAACATACTCACATGTCAACTTCCATGTTATATTTCAAGTCATGTTTTCAAGTTGTATTTTCATGTCATTAGAAATTACCCATAACATAACCCAACGCTTTTAAACTCGCATATACGTTCGCAACAACGTAATGGATTAAAAGAAGAGACTTGGCAAAGGCATGACAAAAATTGGATATTAAGCCACAAGTTAATCATGGTGGCAAATGAGGCACAAATGTGTTCAGTAACTTGCATGTTACATTCTTAAGCCTCAAAAACATGCATAAACCCAAACTTGGCACATAAGTGAATCATGGTGACAAAAGACATGGAATGATGACTAGTAACTCGCATATATCATCATATAAGGGTTATGACTTCATATGCAAGTTGACATAAAGGTTATGAGGGTTCTCATGTTGCATAATGCAACATTTCAACATAAAGGTTGTAGCTTTTAGCCCACAAGATCAAGATAATGACTTCATAAACTTGCATGACATGATAGCATGTATCATACTTAATGATCAAACCCAAACTTTCAACATGAACATTTAACTTCATAGTTAATATCTAAGAGTAGGGAAAGGGCGTACATTGCTATGAAGGCACAAATCGATTAAATTAAAGATTGAGACAAAGCCTATGCATGCCATCATCCAAAAACCCAAAGATGAAAGCTCCAAATCAATAAAAACCCCATCTTGATGAACAAAGATCAAAGCTTTAGCCTTGAAATCAACTTGAGAAGCTCTCATACTAACATAGAGACTCTCTAACACTCACATGATCATGAAACCTCTCATAGAAATGAAGATAGAATTTATGACAAGAGGATGGAGGCTAGGGTTTTGAGTGGAGGCCATGATCAAGAATCATTTTGGCATAGTTTAGTTGTAGGAATGAATAATGAGGGTTTTAGGAGAGGGTTAGGGGTCTTTTTATAGAAGACTAGGATAGTTTTAGCCATAGGATAAACCCTAGAACCAAACCTAGCCTTTAAAGCATGTCTTGGGGAAGAAGTCACATGTAGGAACCATTTAGGGCCTTAAAATCAACCCTAGAGTCAACCCGGGCCATCAAAACCCATCCCGGGTCTCAAAAATGGGTTCTGGGCCGCCCCAGGACGAAAAAGTTGACCTGTACAGGGGGGGAGTCGATAGGCAAGTCGACACCAAGGGGTGCAAGTCGACAGCCAAGTCGACAGGGTTGTCGACACCAGGCCAGTCTGCCCGAAAACTGCTGAAAACTTGTTCTGGCCATATCTTGGTCATACGGACTCCGATTTTCGAAAACTCGGACTCTATTTCGCGTATTTTTCCGAGACGAACACAATGGTGAAGTCCATTTTACCTGATTCCAATTTTAAAATTTAATTCTGCCTTGATTTCTTGTTTTAACGTGTTATCGAAATATGGGTTGTTACATTCTCCCCTCCTTTAAGGATTTCGTCCCCGAAATCTCCAAGTTAGGAAGAACATATCCTACCATCCATCATCCATCTACTCAAAGCATCATCCACAAGCAGCCATTGTCCTTAGACGATTTCTAATGCTGTATGAATACATGCAGAAGGTGTGTGTGTATGTACTTATCTAATGCGAATGATCAGGCCTGAATGATCTTTCTAATGCAAAATATGTTTAGTGCCATGAATCCAACATGTATGCAAATAGTCCTAGTCATATAAAAACTATATGTGTGCACAATCATTCATTCATATGCAACATCCGCATGGTAACACATTCGATTTCATCCATAAACAAGCATAAATATGCATATGCAATATGAAATGTGACTAAACCGTTCTAATGCCTAATGCACATTCAAGCATCCACGAGCAACCACTTGCAACCACTGGCAACCATATCAATCATAACATGTTTCAAATACATGTTTACATCCATAGGGTTCTACCTAAGATCCTCAAAATAGGATCGAGAGGATAAACAAGATAAACTCCTTATGGGGTTTATAATCGAAACAGGGCCGAGAGGATGTCCACAAAAGATAGCCTACAAGTAAGCTCTACAGAAAACAGGGATCAAGGATATACCCCCAAAAAGAGATATCATGCGCGTATCTAGTCGTTGACCTTCAAAGTCGTATTTCCTTGAGCTTAATTCCTTTGTGCTTTGACCATCCTTCAACTTCATGGTTTCGTAGCTCCTTATTTTTCCTGTTTCCATAACATGAGTTGGAACTCATTTCTTCGTCGCCTCTCGTTCCACTAACACCCCGCCTCCGCTAGGGTCACTCGCAAAGGAATGCACTAGCTTTAGAGGGGCATTATTGGTAAACATGCACAGAAATATCACAAGACAGAACATATAAAATAGCGGAAGTAAAATCAAACTTTCATAATATGAATAAATAAGGTCTAAAGCCTTTTACATCAGAGTACATCAAAACCTGTCTTGCAATAATAAAGAAGCATAAAGACTTTTTTTTCCATAAATTATTCCCCAAGTGAAAACAGTAAAGTAGCCATAGCCAAGAAAAGTCCAAGCCATCCATGATGACCTTCAAGCAGAAGAAGTCCGGACTAAACAACAGTATTTCCTCCCTGTAACCTGGGGGGGAAACGGAAGAAAAGAGGCGAAACAAAACGGGTCAGTCAAAAAGACCGAGTAAGCCCTATCTACTATTAGCATAAAAACTAGTAAAATTAACTGACATGAGAAACTGAGATGAACATAAGCATGATAACAAGATAGATAAGCTAAATCGAAATAACAGGATGAACTACTGAACTCAGATAAACTAAGGTGTCATGATAAATTACGATGTCAAGATAAAACAAGGTATCACATCGTCAGGTTTCTATCAAGTATAACATCCCCAAGATATCTATCACGTATAACGTCCCATGATATCTATCCTGTATTTCAGCTCTGCACCTACCGTACTAGTATCCCCACCGTGTCATGTGTTAACCAAGAATGACCCTCACTCAAAAGTCGTGTAATGGTCCATGTCAACCTAATATATCGCATATATAGGTTACTCAACTCATATGTTTTATTCCATGCAAATGTTCAGTCCCTTGCCGTAGACCATACGGGCTTTCCCATGAGATTCTATATTACTTTAACATAGTTCCATGATCCTTAAGATCGGTTTGGACTGTTACCCTAAACCTAGCTAGGGTCTTCCAACATGAATTATCGTTTGTACAACTAGGACTTATGCTACCTAGGGCTACTAGGGATTATGCTTACCTATTGCACGTTTTCGTTTCTCGGTTTGGGTTCAACCACCTAGGGCCACTAGGGATTACGCTAACCGTCAACCGCGCCCTTTTTCCCACGCATATATCGTGAATCGTTTTTCCATGACTGTATGCACATGTATCACATCGTGCCATCCGAGTCCTGTCACAGGGCAAATCAAGAAGTACAGGACTCGGTCGGGAGCTTTAGATTTATCTGCCGATGCAGATGCTAAGGTCTGTTTTTTCCTATACGTGGCTATGGTCCCACGAGACCACTCCCTCAACTAGTGAAAGACAAGACAGGATAAATCCTGTATGAGAACACAACACTGGCCAACCCACATCCTAGCCTTACCGCAACCATAATTAGATAGCAATTATGGTCTTTTGGGTGTTCTCTGCCTTTCCGTACGTACACGCTTGACCAAAGATGGTAGGTAGCCTGACGAAATGCTATCTAGGGTACGACCGTGTATCATCGACTATCCCCTATCCATCCCCGTCTTTAGGTCGCTCGTATAGCAACCAAGGCATACTCTTGGTTCTTCTAACGCAGACCTTAACCTCTCATGAGCCTAGTATGATCACCTGGAAGCTCATAGAAGGATACCAAGAATACCCTCACGTTCCCCGAAGCCGCTGCTTCGTTACCCAGTTCGCTGGAGCCTTTATCCAAATCAGATACTTGCTCCTACTCGTATACTTAAACGATGACCTACCGTATTAGGTTACTCATCTATCTATGAACTGGTCTAAACTTCCTTGACTAAGAATCATTACTTAGTTATTCTTCAACTAAGGTTTACCACTTAGCCTTATTCCCGCTATCCTTGTTAACTACGGTTATCCACCTAATCCTCAGAACTAGGGTTTACATAATGGATTAAGTGTCACTTAAGTTCATGACTTAACCCGTCTACAAATCATGTCAAAATTGGCTAAGTATCCAAGTTCAAGACTTAACCCTACAAACCATGCTCAAGTTGGTTAAGTATATTAAGCAATTCACGACTTAACCTCGTCCAATTATCATTCTAGATTGGTTAAGTATATATTAACTTGACCCTATCAATTTACTTAGTCAAATCGGTCAAGTGTATTCAAGCGATTCGTGACTTAGCCTTATCATGTTTTCACGTTATATTGGTTAAGTATTGGTTAACTTAACCGCAATAAATTAACGAGTTAGATTGGTTAAGTATAGGTCACTTAACCACATCAATTCATCATGTTTAGATTAGTTAAGTGTTTAACTTAACCCCATTAAACTACCAAGTGGGATTAATTAAGTCTAGGCTAACTTAACCCCATCCGATTTCCATGTTTAGACTAGTTGAGTCTAATCTTAACCCCATCCGTTAACCGTATTTTTCGGTTAAGCGTCATTAAGAAACCTTACTTAACCTTACCAAGTTATCGCGTTGGATTGATTAAGTGTTGGTTAACTTAACCCCGTCCACTAGTCATATAAAAATGGTTAAGTGTCACTAGGCAAATCAAGTTACTTAACCTACCCAACCTGGTCATGTTTTGTTAAGTATCATTAGCCTAATCAAATTACTTAACCCATTTGTCCATGTCATATTTGGTTAAGAATCATTAATCAAATTAACTTAACCCTATCATGTGGCATTAATTACTTAATGCACCTTCACCTCTCACATTAGACTTTGTTGTGGTTACTAGTTAAGCCGGTCGGTTCCGGGTAGCTTTACACCACAACTTGGTCTAATCTCGGGTTCAAGCACAACATGACCAACTTCTCACATTGGGTCCTATTGTTTGCAACTACTAGTTAGGCCGGTCGGTTCCGGGTAGTTTTACGTTGCAAACTCAACCCAACCTCGAGTTGGCCACACTTATATTATCTAAGTGTCATGTCCATTATGTTTCCAACACATATTACAAATTTTCAAGCAATTGGGTAGACCTAACTTAATAGGTAAATTCCCAATGGGTAGACCTAACTTAATAGGTAAATTCCCAATTCCATATTTTCAAACATACTCACATGTCAACTTCCATGTTATATTTCAAGTCATGTTTTCAAGTTGTATTTTCATGTCATTAGAAATTACCCATAACATAACCCAACGCTTTTAAACTCGCATATACGTTCGCAACAACGTAATGGATTAAAAGAAGAGACTTGGCAAAGGCATAACAAAAATTGGATATTAAGCCACAAGTTAATCATGGTGGCAAATGAGGAACAAATGTGTTCATTAACTTGCATGTTACATTCTTAAGCCTAAAAAACATGCATAAACCCAAACTTGGCACATAAGCGAATCATGGTGACAAAAGACATGGAATGATGACTAGTAACTCGCATATATCATCATATAAGGGTTATGACTTCATATGCAAGTTGACATAAAGGTTATGAGGGTTCTCATGTTGCATAATGCAACATTTCAACATAAAGGTTGTAGCTTTTAGCCCACAAGATCAAGATAATGACTTCATAAACTTGCATGACATGATAGCATGTATCATACTTAATGATCAAACCCAAACTTGTAACATGAACATTTTACTTCATAGATAATATCTAAGAGTAGGGAAAGGGCTTACATTGCTATGAAGGCACAAATCGATTAAATTAAAGATTGAGACAAAGCCTATGCATGCCATCATCCAAAAACCCAAAGATGAAAGCTCCAAATCAATAAAAACCCCATCTTGATGAACAAAGATCAAAGCTTTAGCCTTGAAATCAACTTGAGAAGCTCTCATACTAACATAGAGACTCTCTAACACTCACATGATCATGAAACCTCTCATAGAAATGAATATAGAATTTATGACAAGAGGATGGAGGCTAGGGTTTTGAGTGGAGGCCATGATCAAGAATCATTTTGGCATAGTTTAGTTGTAGGAATGAATAATGAGGATTTTAGGAGAGGGTTAGGGGTCTTTTTATAGAAGACCAGGATAGTTTTAGCCATAGGATAAACCCTAGAACCAATCCTAGTCTTTAAAGCATGTCTTGGGGAAGAAGTCACATGTAGGAACCATTTAGGGCCTTAAAATCAACCCTAGAGTCAACCTGGGCCATCAAAACCCATCCCGGGCCTCAAAAATGGGTTCTGGGCCGCCCCAGGACGAAAAAGTTGACCTGGACAGGGGGGGAGTCGACAGGCAAGTCGACACCAAGGGGTGCAAGTCGACAGCCAAGTTGACAGGGCTGTCGACACCAGGCCAGTCTGCCCGAAAACTGCTGAAAACTTGTTCTGGCCATATCTTGGTCATACGGACTCCGATTTTCGAAAACTCGGACTCTATTTCGCGTATTTTTCCGAGACGAACACAATGGTGAAGTCCATTTTACCTGATTCCAATTATAAAATTTAATTCTGCCTTGATTTCTTGTTTTAACGTGTTATCGAAATACGGGTTGTTACACACGGACTCAGATCGACGAGAATCATAGGATCCTAGGCTTTATGTTGGAACTGGTTTGGAACCATTTGGAGATCATTTCAAATTTAGACGAATAAAAATTCCTGATATAATCAACAGACGTTAACTGTTATTCAACGATTAACGATGAAGGTGAATAAACTCACTAACTCTGTCCGGTTATATTATAAACGTTATTTAATATTGATAATAAATGATTGAATGTTGTGTGTGAGGGTTGTTTGATGATTTGCTAATTAATTGGTTGAATAATATATATCATTATAGATATAAATTTTTCATTGAATACTGATTCTGTTTATTAAAATATTTCATATTGATATGAAATTAACGATATTTATGTTGATTAACATCTGTGGATAGGGAAACAGGCTGGAAGGATCCAACTGGATTCCTCAACAATTATATTATTGTTTTCATATATTGCATTATATGATGTGACAAATAATCGGTGATTGATTATTGTGTGTGTGTGTTGGAATGTTTGAATAACATTGACCTGAAATAGTTGGTATTTAAATACCGTAAAATATATTTGAATATATTACAAAAAAAAATTTGGGTTTTAAAAAGAGAAAAATCTATTTTTAATTAAAATCAATTTTCGATTTAGATTGGAAAGTAATAACTTGTTTTAGTCATAATAAAACAAGTAGTTTGATTTTTAATAATATTTATAAATGGAATAAAATAATTATTGTTAAATAATTATTATTAAATAATATGTGAATGTTAATTCAAAAATGAGTAATGGAAAGGGAAATCGTTGAATTTATTTCAAGGTTCAAAATGTGAATATGAATTGAATAAAACTATAAGGATTTGTAATTATAATTTGACGATGTCGAATGTTATTAAAGTAATTCATTTTTAGAAATATATATTATACAATTTGGAAATTTACAAGATAATTAATATTAGTTTGTAACCAATGATTTATAATCGAATATTTAATCGAGATGAAGTTATAAACTTGATATATAATTAACAAGAAATTGACTTGTATAAAAAAGTTTATGGAGTGGGGTATCAAGTATGAATTTATAAAATAACTCGGAAAAAAGGATTTGAATCTGTAATGGTAATTATAAATAAAAATAAAGAATTATTGGATAAAACGTGTCTAGTTTCCGTAAAGAAATAATAGTCACATATAAAGTGAATAATGATTTAAAAGCAAACGTTTTGGAAATTTGAATGGTGATAAAAGGAAATTTGTAAATGTGCAAGTGATAAATTTAAAAGTGGATTTAGAATTTGAGTTGACCTGAAATGGTAAGTTTATTCCAACGTTCGAAATGTTATTCTAATAAAGATTTAAGTGAACATTGTTTATTTTAAAAAAAGAATAAAAGTAAGGTAGTGTTTGGTCTATTTTGAGTTTTCCGGGTTAATAATGAAAGTTGAGAAGATTTGAAGTATAACGGACGTAACAGATCAAAGGCGGAGAGAGTGACGGAGGGGACCGCGGGATGGTGGATAGATGAATTTGTTATCATCCTTCTGTTGTTTCTTAGAAAATTGAAAATAATAAAAAATTGTTTTTGGTTTTGTTTGTTAACTTCGTCTTGTAAAAAGATCATTTTTCATGACATGTGTGCGTCACCGGTACGTTTGTATGTGCGAAAACTCAAAACTAAAAAAATGTAAACCAACGCACCCTTATATTTTAATTATTTTGGAAGCAGGTATTATAACATTATCGTTATAATATATGTTTATACAACGTCGTTTAAATCTATATAAATGGATCTTGAAAATGTGTTCCAAATATAACCAGTGATAGTTTCTAAGTATAGAGAATGAAATGATTTTGGGGTTAATAATAGAGTTAAGGAAATTAGAAACTGACTGGAAATTAGTTAAGTTAAATAGCTTTCTGGGTATCGATCTGATGTTGGTTTCGGCCTTTGGGGTTGTTCTCTTACTAGTTTACAATTAGGGATTGATGGACATAGAAAAATAGTGATGCATGAATAAGATATGGAAATGTTTTCCAATGTTAATAACGTATATTTTCGAAATACAGGAGATAAAAAGTTGTGAATATATGGAAACATTTTCCAAGTAATCTTGAGAGGCTAAGCGAGTTGGAAAAATATTTGGGGAAAGATATTAAAGGGAAATTGGTGAATGAAATGATTATTGAAAAATCTATTAAAAAAGGGTCAGTGTTGGTTAATGATTGATTGGTAAGATTTCCATTTGGAAATATGACTGTTGTTTGTACGTATGTTTTCCTTTGATAGTTAAATAACCGACTATCAAAGTTTTTGACCATTTTTCCATTGTCAATACGGAGTGAACGAGATCAGATTTATTATCTGATAACCACTTTGTATGGGCATTAGTGTTGCAAATCAAATATATTAAAGATAATTAAAAACAGAGTTTATGCCAGGGTTGTTTCGGTGATCCTAGGTAGAAATTGCCTAACATAGATTTATAGAATAGTGTTTTTGTTTGTCCAGTCCCAGGACAACGTGTATGGACGAATGTTTGACAAAGTATATCTAATAGATCTTGTAAGTTGATCTCTTTAAACATATTTACATTGGTGGCAGAGGAATTCATATCTCTTAGCTTTATACCCATGGTATCTTTGGAGAAATCATTTTCTGATTTGGCGGGTATGATGATGTGGCATTCAAAGTAAATAAAGATGTGATATTTATAATGGTACGTTATAACCTCAAGCCTCATCAACTGGAAAATGACAAACATCGGGCTGGCAGCATGGCTAAGTGGGGTGCTCCCAATTAGGATTATTGTTACCATCTAGAAAATGTTCATATTTGTTACTTCTTTTCATTTATGTATCTCCCGGGAACAGTTATGTTGGTATACCAACTATAAGGTAACAATATATTCGGAACATTCAAGTGAAATGAATTGTCGATCATGTGCGGCTGAGTTGCAAGATGTTCTTATTGAACTCCGGTGTATCCCCTCTAGAGTACACTGAACGGAAGGTGGTTCCACACCTTGTCATAGTTGGAAATTCATTCACCAATAAGAGCCTGTAGTTTTGATTGTATATTATATATGGATCGTGAGATGCAAGCGTTTCGCTAGATTGCTATTTACTTGTATTATACACTATTTAATATCAGAATAATATTGTTTTAAAAGAATTTTTTGGGTTATCATAAGAAAAAAACCATCCATGTTTATGTGTGGATTGGTCTTACTATTATCTTTTCTTTTGAAAAGAATTTGTGAAAGTTGAACCAAGTAATTGGAGTTTACTCACACCAGTCCTATGACTGACCCAGAGTCTATTTTGTTTCATTTTACCATAAATTCTTGGGTGCCCAAATTTTTATGGGTGTTCAAGTATTCGGGATTTTACAGATATATTTGGAGGAGCTTGGAGCAGGAGGCATCAACATTTGATATACATATATTTTATTTCTGCCATGTTGTTATGTGTTGTACTCTGAGATGGTATGTATATCTACAGTGTAACAACCCGGAAAATCAGAACCAATATAAAATTTTAATTTTGGCTATTTCAACGAATTTTGAATAGTTAAAATAATTTATTTTAAATAATAACAATTTAAAATTTATTTAAATCGAAGTTAGAACGAATATATTTATTTTAATTTTAAAAGGAATTAGAAATAGCATGGTAGTTTGAAAAGTCGAATCTGAATTTTGACTGAATGTACATGATTCAAAATTAAACGAATTTTAGTGAATATCTGAATCTATTTAAAAATATATTTCCAACGAATCCGGCAAATCAAATTTTCATAGAGGAATAAAAGGTTATGGCTAGTTGAATATTCAGAATAGTCGATGTGGAATATAGTATAATTTATACACCGTTAAAAAGACCATTTTACAAACGGTCTCCAAATTTGACGAAATTAATTTTGTTAAGACCGTATCATCAAAACATAGCTAGATTTATTTTACGGGAATTTTCGGAGTCTGTATGTAGCCCCGGTGAATTAAAATATACGATCAAATTAATTTAATAAAAGATTTAAATTTTAAATTAAAGAAATCAGGCCAAAAAAATCGTTTGGGCTGACGGGACCTAGTCCATTGGTTCCGGAACGTGGGCAATTGGGTAGGAACGACACTTGTTGGACTGAAATTGGTGCTACGGAGACTTAACAGATTTATTTGCAAAAACAAGTAATAAATTAAAATTTTATTATAAATATCTCAATCCAAAGAAACCCTAATACCCTATAGCCACCATCTCTTCTGTTCATGGCTGAAAATGCTCAAAAATTCAACCACTAATTTCTTCCAATCCGACCAATAAAACCTCCTGCCCCTTTTGAGTTTATTGTAGAAATTTCTCCCACCTTCTCATCCATACGTTTAATACACCCTGAAACCGCACATAGCTCGAGAACCAGCGCTCCAAACCCGTCGAGTTTCGACCGTCGGCCACCCCTCCAGGTGCCATCGCACGCGACGACGTGGGTCCCCCTGCGTGTGCCTCTTGTTCCTCTCTGGCGTGGTGATCCCTGATCGTGACGAAGCTTCTCTATTTGGATCGAAGCCTCGGACCTAGTTTCGAACAAAACCAGAAAACCCACGGCCGAGTTCTGTTCAAAGTAGAAGAAGGTGGAAATTCTTTTATCTATTTTATTAATTTATTTTTAAAATATTATCAATCTAAAACAAATCATATCTTATTCACATGAACTCAGAATTGAACGATTTCTGAAGTGTTACGATCGTGAGTCCGAGATCTACATCCAGGACTGACTAGAACCAATTCTGAGCAGATCGAATTTTGGCCAAATTTTTAGATCTGAACCATTCAGATTTAAGCGAATGTGAGAAATCTACTTTTTTTATATAATTAGAAATAAACTCTGATTTTATTATCACCAATCTATAGTTAGTTCCTATTTGTTATAATTCATGATTTGTTCTGTGATGGTTGTAGTATGTAGATATGGTTGTTTGGTGATGTTGATGGTGATATAATTGTTAAAACATATAGGTTTGTAGTGATAAAATTTGTTAGAAACATATAGATCAATTTGTAGTGATAAATTGAGTAAAACAAAAATATATAATTTTTGTTTAGATAAGATGATCAAATTAGAATCATTGGACCAGATCTATCATTTTATTAGTTAAAATAGTGAAATTAAGAATTATCTTTTTTGGGTTTATTATAATAGTTGATTAAAATAATTATCACCTTGTTATTTGGAATAATTGGACAAACTTGTCATTTTTGTCAGATTGGAACTATTTGACAAAATCATCATTGTTGTCAAGATTAGAATAGTTGCATTGGAATTGTCATTTTTGTTTAAATTAAATTAGCCAAAACAAAAATGAATATTTTTGGTTTAAATCAAATTGTTATGAATTTTTTTTATGAAATATCAATTTTTGTCTATTTGTCGAATTAGAATTTTCAACAAATATGAAAACATCAATTTTTTTAATCTATTTGTTGAATTAGAATTTTCAACAAATATGAAAACATCAACTTTTATCTATTTATTGAATTAGAATTTTCAACAAATAGAAAACATCAATTTTTGTAATTTTGTTGAACTAAGAGTTTTCAACAAAAAAGTGTGTGTTGATCAAGAAGATTCACAAAAAAATGAAGTATTTCCTTTTATACATTTTGTTGAATCAAGATTTTTAACAAAAAAGAACCATACATTTTTACCATTTTGATTGAGTTAGAATTTTCAATCAAAATGAAATATCACTTTTTCCATTTTGATTGAATTAGAACTTTCAACAAAAATGAAATATAAATTTCTATCATTTTATGGAATTAATATAAAAATAGAAATGTTCGTGTTTTTAAAATAAGAACATGATTACGTTAAAAAGTTTACATTTTTAATTTAATGTTAGAACATAGAAAATGTACATGTTTGAAAATGAAAACAAGTTTTACATTAAAAATTTACTTTTTAATGTAATAATAGAAACATAGAAAAAGATTCATGTTTTAAAATGAATACATGTTTTACATTGAAAATTCACTTTTTAATGTAATAATAGAAATATAGAAAAAGATTCATGTTTTAAAATGAAAACATGTTTTAGATTAAAAAATTACTTTTTAATGTAATAATAGAAATATAGAAAAAGATTCATGTTTAAAATGAAAACATGTTTTACATTAAAAATTTACTTTTTAATGTAATAATAGAAATATAGAAAAAGATTCATGTTTTAAAATGAAAACTTGTTTTACATTAAAAATTTACTTTTTAATGTAATAATAGAAATATAGAAAAAGATTCATGTTTTAAAATGAAAATATGTTTTACATTAAAAATTTACTTTTTAATGTAATAATATAAATATAGAAAAAATTCATGTTTTAAAATGAAAACATGTTTTACATTAAAAAAATTTACTTTTTAATGTAATAATAGAAATATAGAAAAAGATTCATGTTTTAAAATGAAAACATGTTTTACATTAAAAATTTACTTTTTAATGTAATAATAGAAATATAGAGAAAGATTCATGTTTTAAAATGAAAACAAATTTTACATTAAAAATTCACTTTTAATGTAATAATAGAAGTTGGACAAACATGCATGTTTCAAAATAAAACTTGTTTGCATTAAAAACTTTGTTTTTTATGAAATGAATGAACCACGGGAAAATGTTCATTTTTAAAACAAAGGCATGTTGACATTAAATTTATCATTTTTATAAAAGAATGATTTATATAAAAATTGTTCATAGTGGAAGAAAAGTGTTGAAACATTAAAATCATAATTTTTAATGTAAAGTTTGATTTATTGGAAATATTAACTGTTTGAATAAAAATGTTGCGACATTAAAAGTTTCATTTATATTTACATTGCATATATTAGAATTTATATGCATTGTTAGAGTTACATTTATATTTACATTGCATATATTAGAATTTATATGCAGTATTAAAGTTACATTTATATTTACGTTGCATATATTAGAATTTATATGCATTGTTAAAAATTACATCTATATTTACATTGCATATATTAGAGTTTATATGCATAGTAAAATGACATTCTTTATTATGCATAGTAAAGTTAAAAATTCAAATACAAATAAAAAGTAGTTTTTTATTTTTCATTGACTCAGATGTCATGTAAACGTAATATATTTTGTTTGACATGATATAGATATGATATGCCAATAAAAACATTCTTTTATTTGGCATGATAAGCGCATTAGTGGAATCGTCGAACGTTTTATATTTATATATAATTATATATAAATATAAATTAAAATTAAAACGAATCGCGCGCGGTAGTTCGCGTTTCGGAATCGTAACTTTAAACGATTATATCGAAAGATCCGGCCATCGATATAAATGTTGTTAAAATCCAACAGTTAGATTTCGGGATACGTGTAAAACAAATTTTGATAAAAACAGCGCCAGGGCCGCCTATTGACCCAAAGCGTCGTTAAATTAATTTAGCTACTTTTTATATATAAAAATAGCGATAAATCGTTATTAAATACTATTAATGATATGAAATTTTTTAAACTATATATATGCGAGAATCATTTGAAAAGACTGAGTTCAATCTCATTTCAAATGATTATACGACGATTCAAATCGAAGATATTAAAGACGGCGATTGAAGACCGGCGATCTTCACATCGAATGGATAACTACTGATGCCCTACATTGGTTAGCTCCCAGTAAAGGGTTAAAGTGGTAGTTGTTCGGACGTACTTGTTGATTGTCCAGATATGTGAGCACCTCTCTTCCGTATTGGACATACGGGACGAGGAATAAGGTGACTCCGGATTCGTTCAGACCCAGAATGGACTTGTAAATGGATGTGTGTGCGACATTGGATTTCATTCCATGTAAATTGATTTCTATTTAATATTTATCTGTTGGTAGCGGAGAATTTATTCTCTTTCTTAACACCCTTCTCTGAGACGTATGAGCTCAGAGGTTATATATCGGTAGTTATCGATCACGTGGCGTGAATTGTCAATGTGACATGCCAAAATGCAATTGATCGAGGCTTTTGTTGAAAAGCAGAGCCTTGTGGTTGATGATCAAGGCATAGCCTATGTAACATCCCGAATTTTCTAAGAATATTAAAATTAACAAATTCAAGAACACTTGATTTTTAGAAGAAGAATTAAGTGAAATGGGTTGCGCTATTATGTTCGTCTCAAAATTTTGGTCAAGACAGACATTTAGTTTGCATAAAACGAATACCTTATGAAGAAGTTATTAAGCCTTGAAGTTTGCATGCATATGAGAAAAAAAATATAGATATATATAAAAATTAAATAAATAAATATGCAAAAAAGTTCAAAACAGCGAATCAAGAGGGGGAATAACCGAACCGGCCCATGTTTGATGTCGACCCAAGCCTTGCTGGGTCGACTAGGGGTTGATTCAGGGTGTTTGGTTGTCAACCCGTGGGCCGATTCGCTCGAAGGTAGATGTGGCATCTGATTGGTTCTGATGGACTCCTTGCTGAGTCATTAGGGCTGATGTGGCTATTCTGTCTTGTCTGAATGGCTTTGATTTGCTCTAGGTTAATCTGACGGTTCCTATTAAATCAAACTTCTATATAAGCAACTTAAATCTAAACCCTAAGCCACACAAAAATATTTCTAGAGCCGTCATGCCGTCATCTCTTTCAACTCAAAGGCAAGATAGAAGCTACATCAAAATCAAATCAAAACTAATCTAATTCAACTAAGAGAATTCAACGATCTACATCAAAGGCGAGCAATTCAGTTTCAGAATACAGATCCCTGAAATCAAGTTTTTCCTTTTGATTGTAAGTGTATTTATCTTTCAGATGTGAATAAATTAAAGACATGATTTGTTATGAATTGTAAAATAGAATTGTATCCAGTTGTATGTGATGTTGATTCATGTCTATTCTATCATATATGCCTATGAACTATTGTGGTCTATCGAACCTATTTTGTTATGTGGAAATTGGTGAGTAAACCTATGATGTTTAATAGGAATTTGGGAATGAAATTATCATATGTAAGTTTGGTGATATTATGATACATACAAGTTTTAGTCTAAGTCATGTCGTTTATGCCAATTTGTTTAGAGCCATTATGCATACATGTTTAGATCTACGACCTTATATGTTTAGATCTACAACTTTATATGTTAGATCCATATGCCTTTATGATAGATCTAATATGCAAGTTCACCACTACATGCCAACTTTAATTTGTATAGTTTTATGTAAATTCATATGCTTGTGGTTCATGTTGCATAGATCAAATTTGCAAGTTCATAGTTAAAAGTATATTTTTCTATGCCAAATCCATGTGACATATGTGTAGTTAGATCCATACTTTTGTATGATGTTGGAATGTTGCAAAGATCCTCTTTTCTCCTTTTTGTTTTATAAATTAGGCTAAAATATCAAGCCTAATATTCTATGTAATTTTGCGAACGTACAACGGAGGTACCGTTGGGGAAAACATGAAATTACTTGTAATTGACATGTTTGACACATAAGCATGATAAGTGGCATGAAAATGGTATAATCTATATACCTAAAATTTTGAACGTGATTTAGAAGGAAAGTGGGCCATGACAATAATTGATTTATAATTTACATGTAAATATGTAGGATAAACATAAAAAATTACGTGGCATAGATTGGTTCATGAAATGGTATATTTAGTATACCATTAATTGTGAGCATAATTAAAAGGATAATTATGGCATAATTAAATTGTGAATAATTTACATATGGAATTTTTTATAAATAAGAAATATATAAATTTAGAAAAGACGAATATGCCTAACCCGAGGTTAGACTGAGTTGTGGTGTAAAACTGCCCGGAACCGACCGGCACATCCAGTGACCACAACAATACCTGTCTAATGTGGGTGGTTAGTGCATTGAGCCCAATAGGACCCGAGGTTAGACTGAGTTATGGTGTAAAACTGCCTGGCAGATCCAGTGACCACAACAATACCTGTCTAATGTGAGTGGTTGGTGCTTTAATAAAGCTAAGTCAAGATTGGTAGGGTTAAGTCAATTAAGGAAACACTTAACCAATTCAACATGTTAACTAAACTGATGGGTGAGGTTAAGTAAATTTAGAACACTTAACCTTTATAACATGTTAATTAGACAAGTGGTGAGGTTAAGTAAATTTAGAACACTTAACAATTTAACATGTTAACTAGACTATAAGGTGGGGTTAATTAAACTTAGAACACTTAGCCGTTATAACAAGATGAATGACTAGGGTTAAGTTAATATGAAACATTTAACCAGTATAGCATGATGAATGGGTAGGGTTAAGTAATAAGAAACAATTAACCTTGTTTTGTGGTAAGGTTAAGTAAAAACAAGAGGATAACACTTAACAAATATAACTTGATTTGTGGTAAGGTTAAGTAAAAACAAGAGGGCAACACTTAACCAATATAACTTGATTTGTGGTAGGGTTAAGTTAACACAAGAAGGCAACACTTAACCAAAGTAATATGACATGTAGGTGGGTTAAGTTACCTTAAATTGATTGATGACACTTAACCAATACAACAAGATGAATATGTGGGGTTAAGTTAACAAGAAACACTTGACCAATATAACTTGATGAACGAATGGGGTTAAGTTAATAGGAAACACTTAACCGATCCAACATGATAAGGAGGGTCAAGTTCATAAGGAACACTTAACCAACATGACACGATGAATGGGTGGGTTATGTTAACATGGACGGACAACACCTAACCAATATGACATAATGTGCGGGAGTGTTAAGTACATATCGGGTTGGTGGGTAATATTAGTACATATAGGCCCACAAAACTTAACCGTTAAATAAACATACTTGAATCGATGGGAGGGTTAAGTACATCTCGTGTAGGTGGGTAATATTAGTACATATAGGCCCACAAACTTAACTGTTAAGTAAACATGCAAGAACCGGTAGGAGGGTTAATTACATTTCGTGTAGGTGGGTAATATTTGTATATATAGGCCCACAAACTTAAGCAATAAGGAAACCCTAGTAACGAGGACCCATTTCAGCAGTAACCCACATAGATGTATCACGGTACCCTGAACTAGGCAGGGTGGAGCACAATTACTGGGCTGATTATAAGCGGTCAAAGCAACGGCAAGGGGTACGTCAGTCTAGGTTCCGATGGTTTACGGGCGTGCACCTACTCCGGAGTGGGAAAAAGCAGGCACCGGGTACCAGTAGTTATACACTGTGCATCTTGAATCGTGTCGGGTCGCTATCATAAGGATTGATACACCTTATGGTGGGACAAACACAGGGTATCTACACGCAAGAGAGGGCCAATTGACACAGACACATAGAACATGAATACAAGTAGGGAGCCGATCGATAGGGTAGTAAGTGTACATTTAACATGTTCATGTCAATTAGGCTGATTGAGGTGGAATACTCACGATAGATGTACACCTGAAGGCTACCACAATTACGGGTGTTGGGATCATGATTATCATTTTATATAGATTACTAGTTGGGACACTAGTTAGGTGGTGCAAAAATAAATATAAAAATCAGATTAACAGAGTAGTAGCGAAGCAGAGAAAAAGTAGAAGCGTATTCAATTCACCTTGCACTTACCTTGTCTTTAGTTACCTTGTTTTTATAGTATTGTCCTATTTTCGGTTTATTCATGTCATGATTCTTTATCTTGTTTGCATGTTGAAAGATCACTGGACTTACCAGACTTATGTCTGACCTAGTTTGTTTTTCGCCTCCTTTCTTCCATCCTCCCCGGTAGTCAGGGAGGGAATAGCTCAGCCTAGCTTGGACCTCTTCTCTTTCCAAGCTTGAAGATTAGTTGGTGTATTGCTTTGGACTCTCTCTTCCACTGCTATGGCTGGTTCATGCTTTATTTGGGGAATACCATTGTTATCTTTGTGCTTCTTTTGCACTTGGAAGTTAAGGAATCAAGACAGAAGTTCTATGTACTACTTTTAAGTATGATTTGAGAAAATTGTTGTAAAAGCTTGACTGAATCACATTGTTAATAAAATGACTTTATTTTTCGCTGTTTTATTTGTCTCTCTTATAATTTATCTACATCTTTTACCTAAAGCGCTTCACCGAAATTAAGGCATTCCCTTTGTGAGTCACCTTAATAGAGGTGGGGTGTTTCACTTGGTATCAGAACTGAAGGTTACTGGATTAGATAAAAGATTTGCAAAATTATTTTCAAAATGAATTAAAAGAAGCATTTTCAAAAGAAAAGTTTTGTTTCGAAGGCATATTCCCAAAAGCCATATGCACTATCTTTTTGATCCTCTGTTTGAATCCTTGTTTCCTTCTTTCCTGAGTCTCCGGGGCTCCTAGCTTTCTGGGAGGTAACCTCATCGCAGCATGGTTCCGTAGGGTCGACGAGACTACGACGCTTGTCAAAGGGCAAATAAGTGCCCAACTTCCATCTATAGCCGCAGTAGTTTCACCTATGGCTAATTTTCTTTCGAGCTTTGTAGGATTTTCCGTGCGATGGAGGCAGCTTTCAAGAGACCTGTCAACAAGTTACTCAAGGATGGCAAAGATGAGCATGAGGGAGTTTGGCTAAGGAGCACAACCCAAGGACGAGGAACTCATGGATATAGACTTGGTTCACAAAGGAGGGGATGAAAGAATAGTAAAACCTAAAACAAGAGAAAGTATCTTTATTTTGGTATAACGGGTCGTATAATTAAGGCAAGAACAAAAGACGGGATTTTCCGGATGGCAAGTGCATGCTCTCACCGCCAGCGTACCTGAGAGAGAGGTAGAGAAGCTTCAGTTGAAAAGTTTAGTTTTTTTTGTTGACCAGCCTGTTAGTACTCTTCTAATTTTAGCGCTTCACGTTCGTATATATCTGCTTCCATAGGTTCTATGCACCTTAGTACTTGTATAATAGAGGATCCCATTATTTTCTCAAATCCAATTTGTGGTTCGGCTCATTTATCTTTGGTTTGTAAGGATTTGAGATGCTTATGTTTCTGGGTTCCATGGGCTATGGGTTGATTCTAGGCATGGATTGGTTAGCTAGTAATTGTGAAAGGAGGATAGTTAGACTTTCGACTTGCCTCGGGAATACCCTCGAGATTTCGTGCGATCCTAAGGGATCAGTTTGTCTTAGCTACCTAGAATCACTTTATGTATTAACGATGATTTTCGATCCGTTAGAGTAGTCCATGAGCACGCGGATGTTTTGATTAGGTTAGGGGTTTCCCCCTAAAACTCGAGATAGAATTCCGCATATATCTAGTTGAATGCAAAGCCAGTTATGCGATCAACGATAGTTTTGGAGCAAGATTGGCGAAGATAGCCAGAGTCAGTTAAGTGCTCAATTGTTTGGTTGTTTTGCTAGTATCATCTCACATAAATCGTCCAAATTTGAAGGAGATATTCCTTGGGTGCTTGTATGATATTGGTTTAGTCCTTTGGTGCTTGTACTTGAGGGATGTCGAGTTCAACTAGGATGGTTTGCGTGAGAAATAAATGGTTGTGGCAGGCGCCCTAAAGTAAGACCGACCTTAAGAGAGATAAAAACTACATAGCAACCTTTAGCTTTAAACCCTCATATTTGTGACATGATGGATAAGCTAAGTAGAGGAGAGACCTCTAATCATCTTAGTATATACATTTGGTATCATGGTTAACTTCTGTTTATCTTGAAAAGATAGTTCGACAACATTGGATACCCTCTAGCATAGTAAATGATCGAGGTCCTATCTTTACTAGTGGGTTTTGGAAATGGAGGTCAAGAAGCTTCACAATGAAGTTAACTTAGTTAAGGTATAGTAGTGTGAAGCTCAAAGAAGATGCGACTTAGAAGACTGAAGACTAGATACGCGCATCATACCCTTTTTGAGGGCATATCCTTAATTCCTCCTTTTTCTGTAATATTTATTTGCATGCTACTCTTTATCTTTTAAGTATATCCTCTCGGTCCTATCCTCGATCCTTAGGTAGAAGCCAATGGATGAAAACATGTGTTTGAGACATGTTATGATTGATGGTTGCAAGTGGTTGCAAGTGTTTGCTAGTGGTTGCTCGTGGATGCATATACACACATTAGGCACTAGATCGGCTCAGTCACTTTCATATTGCATATGCATATGAATGTATTTGTATATGGATTGAAACTTGATGTGTTATCACATGGATGTTGCATATGGATGAGTGAATATGCACACATATAGTATTTACATGATTAGGGATATCTGCATACATATTGGACGCAGATACTCTCATGATTCGCATTAAGGAGGTCAACTGGATCAGTAGACCGCTTGACTTGCACTAGATAAGAGACATATACACACACTCTGCATATGTTCATATGGCATTAGAAGTCTTTTAAGGATAATGGATGCGTGTGAATGATGGATGAGTAGATGGATGATTGGATGTTAGGATGCATTCTTCTTAACTTGAAGATTTCGGGGACGAAATCCTTTAAGGAGGGGAGAATGTAACACCCCAAATTTTCTGAGAATATTAAAATTAACAAATTCAAGAACTCTTAATTTTTAGAAGAAGAATTAAGTGAAATGATTTGCTCTATTTTGTTCATCTCAAAATTTTGGTCAAGATAGACATTCGGTTTGCATAAAACGGATACCTTATGAAGAAGTTATTAAGCCTTGAAGTTTGTATGCATATGAGAAAAAATATATAGATGTATATAAAAATTAAATAAATATGCAAAAAAGTTCAAAACAGCAAATCGAGAGGGGGAATAACCGAACCGGCCCATTTTTGAGGTCGACCCGATCCCCACTGGGTCAACTAGGGGTTGATTCGGGGTGTTTGGCTGTCAACCCATGGGCCGATTCGCTCGAAGGAAGATGTGGCATCTGATTGGTTCTGATGGACTTCTTGCTGAGTCATTAGGGCCGATGTGGCTATTCTATCTTGTCTGAATGGCTTTGATTTGCTCTAGGTTAATCTGACGGTTCCTATTAAATCAAACTTCAATATAAGCAACCTAAATCTAAACCCTAAGCAACACAAAAATATTCCTAGAGCCATCATGCCGTCATCTCTTTCAACTCAAAGGCAAGATATAAGCTACATCAAAATCAAATCAAAACTAATCTAATTCAACTAAGAGAATTCAACGATCTACATCAAAGGTGAGCAATTCAGTTTCAGAATACAGATCCCTGAAATCAAGTTTTTCCTTTTGATTGTAAGTGTAGTTATCTTTCAGATGTGAATAAATTAAAGACATGATTTGTAATGAATTGTAAAATAGAATTGTATCAAGTTGTATGTGATGCTGATTCATGTTTATTCATGTCTATTCTATCATATATGCCTATGAACTATTGTGGTCTATCAAACCTATCATGTTATGTGGAAATTGGTGAGTAAACCTATGATGTTGTATAGGAATTTGGGAATGAAATTATCATATGTAAGTTTGGTGATATTATGATACATACAAGTTTTAGGCTAAGTCATGCCGTTTATGCCAATTTGTTTAGAGCCATTATGCATACATGTTTAGATCTACGACCTTATATGTTTAGATCTACAACTTTATATGTTAGATCCATATGCCTTTATGATAGATCTAATTTGCAAGTTCACCACTACATGCCAATTTTAACTTGTATAGTATTATGTAAATTCATATGCTTGTGGTTCATGTTGCATAGATCAAATTTGCAAGTTCATAGTTAAAAGTATATTGTTCTATGCCAAATCCATGTGACATATGTGTAGTTAGATCCATACTTTCGTATGATGTTGGAATGTTGCAAAGTTCCTCTTTTCCCCTTTTTGTTTTATAAGTCAGGTTAAAATATCGAGCCTAACATTCTATGTAATTTTGCGAACGTACAACGGGGGAAACGTTGGGGAAAACATGAAATTACGTGGTATTGGCGTGTTTGATACATAAGCATGATAAGTGGCATGAAAATGGTATAATCTATATGCCTAAAATTTGAACGTGATTTAGAAGGAAAGTGGGCCACGACAATAATTTATTTATAATTTACATGTAAATAAGTAGGATAAACATGAAAAATTGCATGGCATAGATTGGTTCATGAAATGGTATATTTAGTATACCATTAATTGTGAGCTTAATTAAAAGGATAATTATGGCATAATTAAATTGGGAATAATTTACATATGGAATTTGTCATAAATAAGAAATATGTAAATTTAGAAAAGACGAATATGCCTAACCCGAGGTTAGACTGAGTTGCGGTGTAAAACTGCCCGGAACCGACCGGCACATCTAGTGACCACAACAATACCTGTCTAATGTGGGTGGTTAGTGCATTGAGCCCAAAAAGGACCTGAGGTTAGACTGAGTTGTGGTGTAAAACTGCCCGGAACCGACCGACACATCTAGTGACCACAACAATACCTTTCTAATGTGAGTGGTTGGTGCTTTAATAAAGCTAAGTCAAGATTGGTAGGGTTCCGTCAATTAAGGAAACACTTAACCAATTCAACATGTTAACTAAACTGATGGGTGAGGTTAAGTAAATTTAGAACACTTAACCGTTATAACATGTTAATTAGACAAGTGGTGAGGTTAAGTAAATTTAGAACACTTAGCCGTTATAACATGTTAATTAGACAAGAGGTGAGGTTAAGTAAATTTAGAACACTTAAACCGTTATAACATGTTAATTAGACAAGTGGTGAGGTTAAGAAAATTTGGAACACTTAACCGTTATAACATGTTAATTAGAGAAGTGGTGAGGTTAAGTAAATTTAGAACACTTAACCAATTTAACATGTTAACTAGACTAGAAGGTGGGGTTAGGTAAACTTAGAACACTTAGCCGTTATAACAAGATGAATGACTAGGGTTAAGTTAATAGGAAACACTTAATTAGTATAGCATGATGAATAGGTAGGGTTAAGTAATAAGAAACACTTAACCAATATAACTTTATTTGTGGTAAGGTTAAGTAAAAATAAGAGGACAACACTTAACCAATATAACTTGATTTGTAGTAAGGTTAAGTAAAAACAAGAGGGCAACACTTAACCAATATAACTTGATTTGTGGTAGGGTTAAGTTAACACAAGAAGGCAACACTTAACCAAAGTAATATGACTCGTAGGTGAGTTAAGTTAACTTATATTGATTGATGACACTTAACCAATACAACAAGATGAATATGTGGGGTTAAGTTAACAAGAAACACTTGACCAATATAACTTGATGAACGAACGGGGTTAAGTTAATAGGAAACACTTAATCGATCCAACATGATAAGTAAGGAGGGTCGAGTTCATAAGGAACACTTAACCAACATGACACGATGAATGGGTGGGCTAAGTTAATATGGATGGACAACACTTAACCAATATGACATAATGTGCGGGAGGGTTAAGTACATATCGGGTTGGTGGATAATATTAGTATGTATAGGCCCACAAAACTTAACCGTTAAGTAAACATACTTGAATCGATAGGAGGGTTGAGTACATCTCGTGTAGGTGGGTAATATTAGTACATATAGGCCCACAAACTTAACCGTTAAGTAAACATGCTAGAACCGGTGGGAGGGTTAAGTACATTTCGTGTAGGTGGGTAACATTTGTATATATAGGCCCACAAACTTAACCAATAAGGAAACCCTAGTAACGGGACCCATTTCAGCAGTAACCCACATAGATGTATCACGGTACCTTGAACTAGGCAGGGTGGGGCACGATTACTAGGCTGATTATAAGCGGTCAAAGCAGCGATAGGGGGTACGTCAGTGTAGGTTCCGACGGTTTATGGGCGTGCACGTACTCCGTAGTGGAAAAAAGCCGACACTGGGTACCAGTAGTTATACACTGTGCATCTTGAATCGTGTTGGGTCGCTATCATAAGGATTGATACACCTTATGGTGGGACTAGCATAGGGTATCTACACGCAAAAGAGGGCCGACTGACACAGACACATGGAACATGAATACAAGTAGGGAGCCGATCGATAGGGTAGTAAGGGTACATCTAACATGTTCATGGCAATTAGGCTGATTGAGGTGGAATCCTCACGATAGATGTACACCTGAAGGCTACCACAATTACGGGGGTTGGGATCACGATTATCATTTTATAAAGATTACTAGTTAGGACACTAGTTAGGTGGTGCAGAGATAAATATAGAAATCAGATTAACAGAGTAGTGGCAAAGCAGTGAAAAAGTAGAAGCGCATTCAATTCACCTTGCACTTATCATATCTTTAGTTACCTTGTTTTTATGGTATTGTCCTATTTTCGGTTTATTCATGTCATGATCCTTTATCTTGTTTGCATGCTGAAAGATCACTGGACTTACCAGACTTATGTCTGACCTAGTTTGTTTTTCGCCTCTTTTCTTCCGTTCCCCTCCCCCAAGTATTCAGGGAGGGAATAGCTCAGCCTAGCTTGGACTTCTTCTCTTTCCAAGCTTGAAGATTAGTTGGTGTATTGCTTTGGACTCTCTCTTCCACTGCTATGGCCGGTTCATGCTTTATTTGGGGAATATCATTGTTATCTTTGTGCTTCTTTTACACTTGGAACTTAAGAAATCAAGACAGAAGTTCCATGTATTACTTTTAAGTATGATTTGAGAAAATTGTTGTAAAAGCTTGACTGAATCACATTGTTAATAAAATGACTTTATTTTCCGCTGTTTTATTTATCTGTCTTGTAATTTATCTACATCTTTTACCTAAAGCGCTTCACTGAAGTTAAGGCATTCTCTTTGTGAGTGCCCTTAACAGAGGTGGGGTGTTTCAGACTATTTCGGCATAGCTTTGTGTATAACGTTACCTCGCGAGCCTCACACCCCGGTAAGAGTCATAAATGGGACAAGGGAACGCAGGGATTGCACACGTTTCTTTCTAACTAGAAGTGGTATCAGGGTTTTGCAAGCCCTGACATTTTACTTATGTGGTTGATGGAATGAGGCACCTTGGATTTATTGGTTGATTGTGACCATTTTATAGGTTCAATAGGACTGGGAAGCGTCTTTTCAGGAAATGCCAATCCATTAAAGTATTTGTGGATCGGCCCCGCAGGATCCAAGGGTTCTCCAGCGTCCGAATCCTGAGACATTGCTAGAGTGTCTCGAATCGGTAAGGTGATCATCCCTAGCCTTGACTCATGATGGAAACCCAATTTCCAATACGACATTATGGTTTTGATTATAAACCTATCTATGGCGACATAGTAGGATGGGGTACTATGCCGTCCAAGATTGATACATTTACTTTAAAGTATTTTAAAACTGATTAGACACTAATAATAATATTAAAAATATTATTTTTTACGTATCAGGCATTTTTGATCATTATAAGGTAAGACTGTATCCTCTGGTTTGCGTTGCATTGTGTGATGGGACTTGAGTCTTATAATGATTTCATTTTTCTAAAAAGCATTGCGTTGTTTTGAAATAAAATTTGTTAAACATATGCACTGACAATCCAATGGAGTAAACCTGTTCCGTGTTAGCGGTGTGGTCCTGTGATTAGCCATATTGTTAGTTAAGGAAGATTTTTCATACCAGTCCCATGACTGACTCGTAATTTGTTTCACTTTGCAAACTCGGGTGCCCTTTTTTCACATGGGCAGCCAAGTGACAAGTTTAGGTATGGATACATTCTGGATTGGAGCTTGCTTAGGAAGAAGATGAAGGACATTTTCCTTTTTATCTTTTTATTACTACTTGATACATTTAGTCATTATTGATCTTTGATGTATTTGATGGAGATTGAGACTTATTTCTTTCTTTGTTGAGACTTCTATTTGCTAAGTGTATCCTGTAACTGCGTACTTTGATGTCTTTAATGTTATGTTGTGATGACGTTCTTATTTCCGCTGCAATGATTTATGTGTTATGCTATTATCTGAAATCTGCTATTGTTATAATTATGTTATACTCCTATGATTATCATTGCTTTCGAACTACGAAAGTTTGGAGTCGTCACTGTTGGTATCAGAGCCATAGGTTAACCTTAGCTTCAGAGTATAACATTTTTAGAACAATTCATCTAGGTAGAATCAGTAGTATTCTAAGACAAGTAGCTCGTTAGAGATAGGATTAGTAATGTCCTAGAATGAGCATAGCAGAATAGCACATATTAATCAATCATTACATCATTATCATCTTATCATATGTCTCTACTTTTAACCTTTCCTTTAAAATTATCATTTCTGTTAGTCTGACTCTTTCCTTGAGGGTACAGAACTAACTAGAAAATGATCACTAGAGCGAAAGCTAAAGCCCGAGGCAGAGGTGGGGCTAGAGGACCAGCTAGAGATGAGACTCCCACTTCTCAGGGGCAGCCCACTCCAGAGGCTGTAACACCACCTCCACCCCCGCAGCTGTTTGATTTGGAGAAAATGTCTAAGAAGTTTAGAAATTTAGAGCGTGTATCCTTTACCGGGCAAGAGACTGTGATTGTGGCACATGCATGAATAAAGAACTGCGAGAAAATATTTGAAGGCCTGAAATTGGAAGATCATCGCAAGCGCTTTTTGGCAACATGGCTATTGAAAGACGAAGCTGAAAATTGGCGGGATACAGTCAAAATTGGCAATAATGTAGCCGACATGTCTTGGGCCAGATTCAAAGAACTCTTCAACGATAAGTTTGTCCCTCCGCAGGAATTAAAGTGGCTCCATGATCAATTTGCCAATCTGCAGCATGGAGATATGAGTATTTCAGAATATGTACGGAAGTTCGAGGAACTCTCATGCTACGCTCCAGAGTTAGTTCAGGAACCAATGCAGAAAAACAAAAGATTCATAAATGGCCTCTCCAAGAAATATCTGAACAGAGTCACAGCTTACATCAAGCTCCCCTTTAATGAAGTGATCGAGATGGCTTGCCACTATGAGGATAATGACAGAAATGCACATAGGAGCGTGAAAAGAATCGGAATAATAAGAAAAGAAAACAAGCTGACAGGAAATCAAAGACGTGAAAATTTTCAACCGCCAAGCCCCAAGGGAAAAAGAAGAGGGACAAATCCAAGGTGAAATGATTCAATTGCCAAAAGATGGGGCACTTCGACTACGAATGTCGAGCCCTGAAGAGACTAAGAAGGAATGAATCTGGACCCGACCAGAATAGAGGATAGAATTTTCGTGGCCCTAGGGAATGCTTTAGTTGCCACAAGCCAGGGCATCTGATCAAAAATTGTCCATTGCTAAAGAAAACTGAGGTGGCGTACATCTATGATGGAGCGGTTGCACCAGCTTCTTCCGAAGGAGCAGGTTAACCTGATGTTTTAGGAGGTACTCTTAATATTAAGAACATTCCTATTACAGTATTGTTTGACACTAGTGCATCAAGAAGTTTCATATCTAGTGACACAATAAAAAAGTTAAAATTGAAACCAAGAAAATTAAAGAATCGATAAGGGCCCATAGACCGATAGGAGGTTCACTTATGCTCGATTGGTATTGTAGAGTGCCTGTTTCTTATTCTTACTTCCAGTTCCCTTTTGACTTGATCATTACGAGTTTTTCTTGATATGTTATCATACTTGGACTAGATTGGCTAGCAAAGTATGAGGCTGAGTTACTATGCACTGAAAGAGTAGTCAGAATTAAAACCAAATTCATAGATATTATTGCTGTTCCATGCCACGGCTCAGCCGCAGATAGGAAAGAATTCTGGTCTTCTCTAGAAGTCACTCTTTCTTCTATTGAGGATATTCCTGTCATTAGAGATTATGAGAATGTGTTTGAAGAAGTTGACAGCTTACCTCCGCGCAGAGAAATCGACTTTAGGATTGACTTAGTTCCGAATGCAAGGCCCGTTGTGCATCCTATTCGGAGAATGACACTGAAGGAAAAAAGAGGAGTTGAGCCATCAAACTAAGCAACTGTTGTGGAAGGGTCTGATCAGACCTAGCTTCTCAAACTGGGGTGCAGCAATGGTGTTTGTCCCAAAGTCAGACTGTACCCTCAGATTATGTGTGGACTACCGTGACCTAAATAAGTAAACATTGAAAAATAAATATCCACTTCCATGTATTGATGATCTGTTAGACCGCTTGAATGGAGCACAAGTATTCTCTAGGATGGACCTAGCTACAGGTTTCCATCAACTGCGTATTGCCGAAGAATGTGTTCCTTTGATAGCTTTCAGAGGGCCAGACTTATTTTATGAATGGCTAGTGATGCCCTTCGGTTTATGTAACGCTCCAGCATATTTTGTCGATCTGATGAACAGAGTATTCCGAGATGTTTTAAATAAATTTGTGATAGTTTTCATCGATGACATCCTATTTTTTTCTAAATCCACTGTTGAGCATGAAAAGCATCTGAAAGAAGTCTTGGAGATTTTGCAAAGAAATGTGTTGAAAGCCAAATTCTCTAAATGCATATTCTGGCGAGAAGAGGTGAAATTCCTTGGCCATGTTATATCAAACAAAGGCATTTCAGTAGACTTAGGGAAGATCTTAGCCATCCAAGATTGGAAGCACCCTAGCACTCCTACAGAAGTCAGAAGTTTCTTAGGATTGGATAGCTATTATCAGAAATTCGTTAAGGATTTCTCGAAATTATCTTGTCCATTGACGAAGCTGACTAAGACGCATATAAAGTTCATTTGGACACCCGAATGTGAGGCAGCTTTCCAAGAGCTAAAACGGAGGTTGACCACTGCTCCTATGTTGACCATTATTGATGGAAATCAGGATTTGAAAGTCTGGATAGATGCTTCCATTGAAGGTTATTCCTTTTATCTAAACAAACATGTCAGAGATGACATTTTTAATGACAAATCTCATTTTAACATGTTATCCTTTTTATCTATTTAAGGTATTGGTGCGGTGCTAATGCAAAGGGACAAAGTAGTTGCATATGCTAGCCATCGGTTGAAACCACATGAGAAGAAATACCCTACTCATGATCTTGAGTTGATGGCCATCGTATTTGATCTAACGATATGGAGGCACTATCTCTTGGGTGAGAAGTTCGAACTGTATAATGATCACAAATCCTTGAAGTATTTGATCACCCAAAGAGATTTGAACTTAAGGCAGCAATGTTGGGTTGAATTTCTTACGGCCTATGACTTGTACATCTTATATACTCCAGGAAAAGCCATTGTTGTAGCCGATGCACTCAGCAAGAAGAATGCAGACAGCGCCAATCTTATCATTACGCCTACATTAATGGATAAGATCTCTCCTCTTCAGAAGGAAGATAAATTTATTCAGATGATTAGCGAGCGAGTTCGAAAGGGCAAAGCGTCAAGCTTCCAAATAGATAGCAAAGGGACCCTTAGACTGCAAGGGCAAATATGTGTACCAGATATTCCTGAGCTAAAAAGAGAAGTTATGGATGAATGTCAAAAATCTAAGCTTAGCATCCATCCAGGAATAAGCAAGATGTGTCATGATCTTAAGCGCACCTTTTGGTGAAAGGTGATGAAGAGGGACATTTCCATACATGTTGCTGGATGTCCCACCTGCTAGCAAGTCAAAAGTGATCAACAGAAGCTTGCAGGATTGTTGCAACCGCTAGAGGTTCCACGTTGGAAGTGGGACCAAATTTCTATGGACTTTATTGATGGATTGCTCCGAACTAGAAAAGGCAATGATAGTATATGGGCGATTGTAAACCTCTCATAAAGACTGCCCATTTTATCCCTGTCAAATCTAATAGAACAGCTCGAAGTCTGGCGCAACTTTATTTCAGAGAGATCGTCATACTACATGGAGTTCCCAGTAGCATCGTTAGTGATCGCGATCCGATATTTGCTAGCAAATTCTGGGAAGCATTCCAAGAAGAGCTTGGGACCAAATTGAATATGAGCACCGCTTATCATTCTCAGACAGATAGCCAGACTGAGAGGGTGAACCGCATATTAGAAGACTTGTTACAAGCATGCATCCTTGATTTTGGCGGGTCATGGGAAGATCATTTACACTTGGTTGAACTCTCTTATAATAACAGTTACCAAGCAAGCTTGCATATGTCGCCATTTGAAGCATTATATGGCAGGCATGCAGATCTCCCACAACTGAAAAATAATAAAGCAGCGGAAAAATAATACATAACACAACTGAAAGAGATACAAGGATACAAAGCTTTCCGAATATA
The DNA here is from genome assembly GCA_030737875.1 of Allium sativum. Lineage (NCBI taxonomy): Eukaryota > Viridiplantae > Streptophyta > Magnoliopsida > Asparagales > Amaryllidaceae > Allium > Allium sativum. The sequence goes on from CM060922.1 coordinate 301,717,536, forward strand.
GCTCTAGTTGTAGATCCAGGACCTGGGAAAATAATATATGTAAAACCAAAACTACCAGCTTCCCGTGTGTAAAATAGGGGCACACATAATTTAGGTTAAACAATAAACTCCAGGTCAGTCATGGGACTGGTGTGAGAACTAAAATGGTTATTTATAATTTTACACTAAAATTTGGTAAATCAATGGATCACGCCGTATAACAAGGAACGATTCTTCTCCCAAGAATACATGTGCACAAAACAAACAACGCAATGCTTTTTTGGAAAAATGAAGCTAATATAAGACTCAGGTCCTATCACACAAAACAAACAGCCCAACATGCTTGGTACGTTTTAAAACGAATCATTTGATATTATCACTAGTGCATATATGTTTCAAAAAAAATTCAAATATAAATGTGACGATCATAGACGACATGAGCGTCCCATGTCACTAAGCCGCCATATTGGTTTTGCAATTAAAATCGCACTATGTCATATTGGAAATTGGATTTCTACCATGAACCCAGGCAAGGGATCGTCCTTACCGAATTCGAGACTCTCTAGCCTAAGCCTCAGGATACAGCCGCAACTACAGCTTGGAAAATGCAGGGTCGGCCCTCTTTTACTTTTGAGGATTGGCAATTCCTGAACAATACGTTTCCTTGCCCTATGGGGCGTAAATCAAGAGCCATTAGGGATTCAAATCCAAGGTACCTCGCTAACCATCATCCACATAAGTAAAAATGTCTAGGCTCTATACCATGACACCACTCCTAGCTAGAAAGAAATGCATGTCCTCCCCGCCGTCCTTCATCCCATTTCAAGTTCATACCGGGGCTGAAGCTCACGACTTAACGCTATACACAAAGCTACGGTATTTAAAGACGTGCTTTGATCATCAACCACAAGGCTCTGGTTTTCAATAAAAGCCTTGATCACATGCCACTCAGCATGCCACAATGTCAATCCATACCGTACCACTGATTTCTGCAATTATATAACCTCTAAGCTCATACATCTCATAGAAGGGTGTTATATAAGAGAATAAATTCTCTGCCACGAAACAGATATATATTTAGCAGAGATCAACGAATACAGTATAAATGAATACAATGTCAGACATACCATCCATTTGCAAGTCCGTTCTGGGTCTAAACGAAACCGGAGGCATCATATTCCTCATTCTATATGTCCAATACAGGAGAAAGGCCCTCACATATCACATCAATCTCCTAGTACGTCTGGAGATCACCACTTATTACCTTGTCTCGGATGTACAGCCCAATCAAGACATCAGTAATCATCCAAACGATGTGAAGATCTCCGGTCTTCAACCACCGTCTTCATCGTCTACATTTAGTCGTCGTATCAATTATTTAGAATGAGATAAACCTAGTCTTTCCGAGTAACTCGTGTATTGTATAAACGAGTGCTATAAAAACACAACATACGCCTTATAATGATCCGAAATCCCCCAATCTCCGAAGAGACAGAAAAGGCCGGATTGAGTTGAGAACAGGACAAATCAAAACATAAACAATAGAACACATCATTGTTGTTACAACAATTTACATCAGATTACAAGAATATAACAGAGTTTGAATAAATAATATGCATCAAAAAAATATCAAAGATTAAAATTACATTAGTAGTGGAAAAATAATACATAACACGACTGAAAGAAATACACATATACAAAGCTTTCCGAATATAGCTCCAGCTGTTAATCTAGGTTCCTGTGAATATAATATCTGCAAAACCAAAACTACTAGCTGCCCATTTGGAAAATATGGACACCCAAAGTTTAGGTTAAAACAATAAACTCCAGATCAGTCATGAGATTGGTGTGAGAACTAAAACAATTATTTAAAACTTTACTTTAAAAATAAAGTAAATCAAGGGGCCATGCCGTATAACACGGAACGGGTATTCTCCCAAGAATACTGGTGCATAAAATAAACAGTGTAATGCTTTTTGGAAAAATGAAGCTATTGAAAGACTCAAGTCCCATCACACAATGCAACGCATAGAGTTTTCCCTTATAATAGCCAAGCATGCTTGGTACATTTAAAAAAAATCATTTTGATACTATTATAAGTGTAAAGTGTATAAAACAACGTCAAATATAAATGTATCAATCATGGATGGCAAAATACCCCATCCTACTATATCTCCATACTAGTTTTGCAATTAAAACCGAAAGGTCGTTTTAGAAATTGGATTTCCGTCATGAGTCGAGGCCAGGGATGGCTACTCACCGATTTGAGACACTATAGCAAATGCCTCGGGAACACACCTATGGGCAACCCTTGATTCCTGCAGGGTCGGTCCTCCCTTACTTTTGAGGATTAATTATTCATGAACACACATTTCCCGGTCCTATCGGACCTATCCATCATTCCCGTAGTGACCGATATAACCGAGGTGCCTCGCAATCCATCATCCACATAGGTAAAAATAAATAAATTTCTGGGCTCCATATCATGACACCACCTATAGCTAGAAGGAAACATCATGTCCTCTCTACGTCCCTTATCCTGTTTTTGACTCATACCGAGGTGTGAGGCTTGCGAGTTAACGCTATACATAAAGCTATGTTATTTAAAGCCGTGCTTGGATCATCAACCACACGACTCTGCTTTTCAACATAAGCCTTGATCATTGCATCTCAGCATGCCGCACTGACAATTCATGCCATGCAACTGATGTCTATCAATATATAATCTCTAAGCCCGTACATCTCAGAGAAGGGTGTTAAGCAAGAGGATAAATTCTTCGCCACCAAACAGATATATATTTAATAGATATATATAATCTCCAAGTACGTCTGGACGATCACCACTTATTACCTTGTCTTTGGTATACAACCCAATCAAGACATCAGTAATCATCCAAGTGATGTGAAGAACTCCAGTCTTTAACCACCGTCTTCGTCATCAACTTATCGTCAAATCAGTTATTCAGAATGGGTATAAACCCTGACTTTCCGAATAACTCGCGTATCTCATAAACAAGTGCTATTAAAACACAACATATGCCTCATTCCAATTCAGAATATTCTTTTATTCAAATATTCACATCATTAGGGAAAGGTTCCCATTAATTTATCAAAGATAAATTCTTTAAATTTATTCTTTAATCTTCCTTTCGATGTCAATTCAAACCAAATTAAGGTTTATCAAAACTTGTCGGGATTAGCGCACCTTACTGAAGTAATCATTTGTTTATTTCCCAATCCCAACCTATTCATCCCATAGAGAAAAACAGGTCGCACTCCGTATCTAACACCACGGTGTTATCGGTAAAATTAATTACCATTTCACGTTAAAATCTAATTAAAGATTTAACTATTAAAACTGGTGGTACTCCACTCTCGATCATTTCCCAAATTTGATAATTTAAATTATCACATTCACATTTCAATCTAATTAAAGATTCATTAAAACTCCACTTAGTTTTGATCTTCCAACAATCATTATTTATGATTATTTTACTTTAGGAAATCAAACATGTCGCATCGACAATCTACACCGTACCATTGATTTCTGCCAATATATAACCTCTAAGCTCGTACGTCTCAGAGAAGGGTGTTAAGTAAGAGAATAAACTCTCCGCCCCCAAACTGATATATATTTAGTAGAGATCAACAATACAGTTCGAAATACAAGGTTCGACATGTAATCCCATCTTTAACTGGGTTAAATAACCAATGTCGTTTAAAACATAGTTCACAATAAAACCAAAATACAATTCCATTAACCATGGAATTTTTATGGAAAACAGGTCAATATATAATCAATATCAATTTCCATATCTGACTAATAATATAAATGAAATAACGACAAAGCCTTTAAAATTCCATATATATTAACATTCTTCCTCCACAGAAGCTTACTTCGATTATTACAAAATCGAATTCCATTCAATTCCAATTTAATACATTAAATTGGAAAAACAATGCTTTGGAAAATTTCCATTAAATCTTAATAAAAAGATTTATAAATTCCAAACATATTTCATTGTTAATCGGGTTAAAGATCGAATGTCGTTAAAAACACAGTTCATAATAAACCCAATTCGCATTCCATTTTATTCCAACTACTAAATATAGTTGGACACTCTAATAATCTTAATTAAAAGATTTACTCTTTTCACACAAGGTTTAAGAACGCTGTTACTTAAGACACCATTCACGACAAACCCAAAATCCAATTTGACACTAAATACAAGGCTCTAAACAGAAATTATATCGGATTATATTCAATATCAAATTCTGAAATAACCCATATCGTATGGGGAATAACGATATATATCTATCTTCCAAATTCCTCCACAATATCCGTATTGTCACGGATCTAATATCAAAATATCATGAAGATGATTTCTATTCAAATTGATTTCAATTCATATATTAGAAAATTCTGGTTAGATTAAAACCATTCACAAATCCAATTTATTTATTTAAAAACGTTGGATTATATTTCTAGTTAATAACTAGTTCGTTTTGATAAAAATATACTTTTATCTTTAGAGAATTGGAATTTTCCATCCAAATTCTTTTCAAATCATTTATTATGATTTTACACAAATTATTAACATTTTTAATGATTTTATCAAGGCCCGTACAGTCGGTTTCCAATAACGGCCACCGAACTGCACCCATAACAACCTTTTCCAAATTTGATATGGACGTAATTCCAAATCCAACTATTAGATTTCAAATCTCTTATTTTCTTTGGAAAGCTCTTTTCGATACGAACCCAACGGTTCCGGTTTTGGGAGAATCCGATGGTCGGATCTCTCGTAATGTCAATTCGAAGTCAATGGTCGAAATTCGTGAACTGTCGCGGCACGGCGCGTTTTATTCATGTCATTAATATATATATATATATAATATTTATTTTGTTCAAAACGTATTTTATAAATTCGTTTTAAAAACGATTTCCAACTTTCATTTCAATTTCAAATCAAAATTGAATATTCCTTATCATTATAATATTTAAATGATAATATTTTCAAAATATCATATTTTGAAATCATTTCCTTTTCGGTATTCATTAAAAAAATGAATAAAATCGATATATATATCGTTCACGTTGAAATGGTGCATACTTAATCGACATGGCTTTACACATGTCCATATTTGTCATGTCCATCCAAAATCGGACATCAAATTCATATTTCAATCCTTTACTGAATATTATTTTAAAATATTTGTTATTCTAAAATAGTGAAAATTAGGCTCACGTCCTTAAAACTAAACTTAATTAGGCTCACATCCTCCCCTTTAGAAACATATAAATTTCATCCCTATTTTCAAATAGCCGCTCTTTGTTTTACAGAACTGCCCTTTCTCACTTAATTCACGCCATAATTTATTTAATACGAAGCGCGTATTAGGGTTTTATTTTTTCCATAATCAAATAGTTCTGTGTCATGGCAGCGCCGCCATCATTCTCAATTTTTTCATTCCATCGATCTAAAATTTAGGCGCTCGGAATTCTTTCAGTAATTTAATTAGATCCACGGCGGCGCAGGCCTCTATCTAATTTTTTCACTTTGAAATTTTTCTGTCGTGTACTCAATTTACTCGCAATTTGTTCAGAGATTAAATTAATGAAGATGACGACAGTAAGTATTCGTAAAAATTCTGTAATTTATGCTTGTTTTTGAAAAAATTCCGTATATCGCTATCAATTTATTATTACATTTTTTTGTTTAATGATCATTCTGATGTTCAACTTGTTCTTGAGTTTTTCCATGTTAAATAGTTATTGTATAAATTTTTATTGTTACTACAACATCATATAGCCGTATTTAATTTTTTCCGATGATAATTGTTCTTCGACTTTGAAAACATGCATAAAATTACGCAAATAATGTGAATATAAGCATATAAATATGCCACTATTGTTAAAATACGTTCATACTGGTTTGCATATATTCTGCATGGTTGCGTATATATATGCAAATATTTTTCATAATTGCATACATATATGCAACTATCCAGAATATTTTGTTTATATCCGTGTATGATGAAAATTGCATAAAAATATGCATTCATTCATAATATATGAATACTCGTATGCATCTCTTCTGAATATTAGTATATGCAATTATTCTTTATAGTTTCATTTAAGTACGCAGCTATTACTGATATATGCCTGGTCGTCCATCATCTTCTAAAAGGTTGAAATCTGCAGGTGAATTTACAAAGACTACTAGATGTGGTTTGTGCAAGAAGCTGGGTCATAGTAAGAGGACTTGTTCTTCAAAAGAATATTAGATATGTTTTTTTAAGACACTTGGTTTTATTGTTTACTGTTACTATTTGTTTGAAACATTTCTGTATTGCAAATAAATCAGTTGAGAATTTTAATGTGAATTTGTGTGCAGCTTATAGTTATTTATTTCAACTTATATTTATGAAAAAATTCATAATAGTTGCATAAATGTATTCGATTATTCTGCATATTTGTATACCTCACGTATTCAAGTTTATGGTATTGGTGTATACAGCAATGAAACAATTCATATTACATGCAAACAGAGGTACTCCAGTATTACGTAAAAATACAACTATTGCTCATTTTTGCACAAAATGGTGCAACTATTCATATTATTTGCATGCAAATATTAAACTGTTCTGTATATCTGCATACATTCTTTTAAATTTGAATAAATTTTTCTTGTTTAATGTTGCATTCTTTTATTTAATCTGACTATTCATCAGTTTTGATTTTCCAATCTACTACTTAAATCTTTCATAGTTCTGATCGTGCATTAAGTATTTGTAAAAAATAAGGCAGCTTATTTTTCTGGAATTTTGCAAATAAATGTAGTTGTGTAGGCAATTTACCCAAATAAATGCATTAATGTATGCAAGTATTCAAAATTAATTCACAAAGAAAAAATTTATATCATTTGCATATAAATAAGCTATTACCAACAATACTTTCGTACAAGTCTTAAATTATTCTGAATATTTTAGCAATTCAAACTATCAAATTTCATAAAATTTTCAGAATAGCAGGCAACTATTATGAATAACTCAACACAAGTACGCAATATTACATCATAACATTTAAAATCAAAATTTCTAAATTACAAACATAAAATTCTATAGTAAACATTTTAGAAACTAAGTAATCATGTACTAGTAGTCTGAAAAAAAAACGTCTAAAAATATTTACAACAATTGTGAACATCATCTATCCCAATATTAATTAGTCAAGCTTGCATCTGATATAAGGTAGTTTTGTGTCATGTTTTCTGCTGGAGTCCAACTATGTGGTTTGCAGTTGACAAGTTCATATTCAAGCACAGCCCTTTGTAGATTAACTTCCCCAGTAGTGCAGATATCATCGTTTTTACTGAGTTCTTTGTATTAGCTTCGTTCTTTCATTATGTTCATAACATACATTTCACAGTCCACCCTGAAATAATTTTAAAAAATCAACAATTTTAGGTTGCATAATTGGTATTGGTATGAAATTGTATACACTATATGCATACAAAGATGGAACAATTTTGAAAATTGCATACGAGAATGCAAATATTCTTAATTTATTTACTTACGTATGTCCTATTAAATTCAACAATATTACATGCATACAATACTGCAACATTCAGCTGATAAATTCACACAACCATGCTACATTTCCTATTAAATGCATATAATATTGTATCAATCAGGTGAAAAAATTCTCACTTAAATCATGCAACATATCTTTTTAAATGCATAGAATACTGAAATAACCAGCTGTTGGTTGCACACTTGCAATGAAACAATTCTTTTTTACATGCATACAATAATGCAACAATTGTGAAAAAATGAATACCATAGTGCAAAAATTCTCATTAAATTCATTACTGTATTCAAATGTTCTGCATAATTTCTTGGATTTATTCAACTCTATTAATTAAGTGAATCCATGCATGCAAATGTTGTGAATATATGCAATGCCTGTGTTCAAATGTACTGAATATATGCATATTACTATGAATTTATTATGAATTCATGCATACTTACATACAATATTTCTTATAAAATTTATTTATTTAACTGACAAATGTTTTTATTTCAATGATAAACGCAAAAATATTCTAAATACACAAACACAACAATCAGTTGATAACTGCATGTACTAATGCAACATTTCGCAACATAATCATAGGTTTATGCAACAGTTGTCAATATAATCATACAATCGCACATGCAATAATTCTTAATAACAGGAAACAAGCACACAAAATATATTTTTTAGTCCTATTACTGTATATTGTACGCAGAGATTATGAATGGTCGGAGATGAAATAAAAAATTATACCTTCGTTCTTGCTATTTATTTTAACTTGATGAAGACGACGGCAACGATTTTGACAAAAATTGTACAATCGAGATTAAATTGATGACGATAGGTTGTTGATTGTAAACCGCAATTTATCGATTTAGGTTTTGAAGAATCGTTGATTTAGGTTTTTGATAGATATTGAAAGAGATATTTGACGACTGAACAAATGACGAATCGTGGTTTGAGGGTTTTGGAATTGCGGAAGGGTAAAGCTGGAAATTTTTTAGCCGTGTTTCAAAAATAGGGATGTAATCTACAATATTTTTATGACCGGATGTGAGCTTAATTTTGAAACTTAATAGGGACCTGTAAAAAACGCACACTTTAAAATATTTGTTATTTAAAAATATTCGTTCTTTCTAAATTGGAATCAGACCCAATCAATTACCATATAATGTTAGTTATTTGTATTTCATACATCACACGTACATCACAATAATGGTAAACAATAATCCATCATCCAGAGTGAATTCTACACTGTATAAGCATCAAATATAATTAATTAATGCTTACAATAGTCAGTCAACCAATCGAATGACATACAACAAAATAATTGGGATTAGTGTATGTCAAATATCATCCCAATACCCATGTGGTGTTTCAAACAACAAACACTGGTAATTATTTGTGCAGTTGGGCGATGTGTAAAATTACCATCCCACCTAATGTCAGTTAAATGGGTGTACATAAACAAATCGTTCGATTTGTAGATGAATATTCATTTTCATTTCAGGAGAATTTCATGCCATTCACATATACGTTAAAAATTATATTTTTAATGATAGAATATTTATTTCAACACTTGACTATTTTTACTAGTTCATACATTCAATAAAAATAATATTTTTATTGTTCAAACATTTTATTCAACACATGAATATTTTATATAGTTCATATACACAATAAAAATTATATTTTCAATGAATAAATATTTATTTCAGAAAATTTCGGCATTATAACGGTGCGATATTAGAACCGGAGTAATGTCTAGCATTACCCCTCTCCTGATACTGGCTCGCGCCATACACAATAATCAACCAAACCACAAAAACCACAATACAATCCATTCAACACAATACAACCAATTACACCACAATTCAATTCAAACAAACATCCATGGTTTGTACAATAAATAGTATCGGGGGCTATTTAGCCCATCTGCAACCTAGTATATATTTAACTGTAAAATAATTAGGGTGAGAAGGAGTTCTCACATTGGGATCCACTCCGCTGTTATTTTCTAACGCTCTGATTTGCTGTTCTGGCTCCATAATTTGCAAACAAGCTTCAATCTTCATGCCGTCTTTTTTTTCTAGCCTAAACGTGCCATTCTGGACAACTTTCGCCTAGTGAGCTTTCTTCCGAATTCGGTTCATTTTGCCAGAAATCACGAAAAGACAGTATTTGGACAGCAGACTTTGGACACGTTTTCCGGCGGCTCCACAATCCAAAATATAACTTCCATGTACCGAAGAGAAAATCGTGCTCTTCGATTTTGGCACTGTGGAGTTTTGGCCAGAAGCGCACGATTTGGGAGATACGGGCTCGGGAAGGTCTAGGCTGTGGTGTACGCGCAGGAAATAATAAAAATTGGATTTTTATTTGTAGGGGGGTCCACAGGCGACTGAGGTAGTTGGTGGAAGTGGCGGTGGGGTTGCTGAGGATCGGGGGAAGGCTTAGGCAGTGGCCGGGGATGGCGCTTTTGGGTGTGGGGCGTTGGGTTTTCAAATTAGGGAGAGGAGAGAGGAGGAGGGAAGAGGAGGGGTGCGACGGCTAGGGGAGGCCAGCTGGAAGCGGCGACGCTGGCGATGAAGCGGGCGGCGAGGCGTGGGGGTCGTGGATGCTGGGAAAAGGAGGAGCGGGTTTGAGGGAACCGGGTTTTCTGATTTTTTTTATATAATAACTAGGGTTGAAATTTATATATATACATATTTCCATAAAAAGAAACTTCTTCACTCGAACTCCAAATTAAACCCATCAACTGTCGCCCTTAGCTAATCACCCCCATTCTGAACACAATGGGACATGTCTCGTAAGCCAATTCGATTGTTTTGATCATTTTTTCTTTAAATTAAAATATAAATCAACATATATTGAATTTGAATGCAGATTTTAATTTATCGAGACCACATAGTGACTCCAAAAATTCGAGAAAAATAAGTCTAGTTATGTTTTGACGATACGGTCCTAACAAAATTAATTTCATCGAATATGGAGGCCGTTTGAAAAATGACCAATTTCCAGTCGATTGAATTCAAACTAAAAGTACCAAACTCGTTAAATTCACTGCGCTCACATATTAATTCCAAAAATTATAAAAATTGGAACCTAGCAATAATTTGACATACCGGATCCAACAAAAGTTGTTTCGTCGAAAACGGAGGTCGTTTGCAAAATGGCTATTTTTAAGGGCTATATGTTATTAAAATATATATAAATTCCATAACGACAATTTTGAAATTTAAACTGGACGCAACTTTTAATTTATATTATGGAATCTTAGTTTTTCACATTCGTTATAAAGATATAGTTAAACAGATTCAAATATTTTTGTTTTTACTAAAATCCGATTTATTTTGAATCCTGTACATGAAATTTGAAAACGAATTTTCAAACTACCACGGCATTTCAGGCTCGTTTTATAACTAAAATAAATTTATTCATTCTAACTTTGACTTAAATAAATTTTAAATCGTTATTATTTAAAATAAACCATTTTAAATATTCAAAATCGAATAAAATAGCTAAAATAAAATTTTTAAATTTGTTCTGAAATTCCGGGTTGTTACAATCTCCCCCACTTAAAATCTTTTCGTCCTCGAAAAGGAATGGAGCTGAAAGTTGTTTAACTAACCAACTTAACTTTCATTCTGGATTTCATTCTTCAACTTTTCAGTTTCAAAGAATTTTCTAATTTCTCAAAAATTTGGCTAGCACCCTAAATTTTTGAAAAATTTCGCCATAAACTCCTTTGTACAGGTAGACCTTTAAAACCGCAACTTGCCTCACAGGGCCCTCATTTATCCAAGAGAAAAAGAAAAAGCCAATCGGCTCATAAAATCATCAAAACCCAAGAAATATAGTAAACATGTACCTATTTGTCGGGCATACAATTTTATTCCTCTTCTTTTATAGAAAAGAAAAGAAAACATGCCAACTAAGAAGAAATACATTGCATTCAAAGCAACAATAAATGATTCTGACTCGAGTTGTGAAGATGATGAAGAAACAACCCTTATGACAAGATATTTTAGACAATTTCTAAAGTATAGAAGGAAAAATTATTTTCAAAATGACAACCAAGGAAAGTCAAGAAAAAATGATGGTCGATGATATAACTGCAACAACTAATCCATATAAGGAAAATGTGTCCATAGCCAGATAAATCGACTCAACAAATAGACAACATCATTTCGTCAAGGAAGAGAAAGAAAGCATAAGCAGGAACATTAGGTGATTCAGATTCAACATCAAGTGATGAAGAGCCAGAAACCAGAAATTCAAATATGTGCTTCACGGCAATTTAGAATTCAAATTTTTTTGAAGAAAAGGATTTAAAACCTGGTGCGCCTTAATTAATTTTTAAATTTTCTTTGACTGAATGGTTGCTTTGTTTGTTTGCCTTGATTTAGAATTTAAAAATTAAAACTTTAAAATTAAAACTTGAAACTTGAAATTCAAATTTAAAATTTGAATTTTGAAATTCAAAATAAAAATATAATAACAAACAATAAATAAAATAATAAAATAATTTTTTTGGATGTTTGTTAGGATTAGAATTATTTCAGGAAATCGTTAAACCTGAAATATAAATCGATAATTTAAATTACATTTCACAAAAATCAAAATTCCTTTGAAAATAGGTATATATGTTGACATACATATGTCTATATGTCGACATATATGACCAGAAATTTGAAATTTGAAATTTAAATTTCAAAGGTTTAAACTTTCAAACTTCTCTCCAACTTGTCACCAATTCCCAAGATATGAAAAGGTGTCATTGACTTCTGAAAATTTGTGCCTATTTTAATCATATCCATTCAATTTCTATATATGAACTTATTCTCTCTATCTTTCACTCACAATCCAAAACAATATTCTTCATATCTATTCTCTTCAAACTATCAAATCAATGGCTTCCTCAAGTTCATCTCAGAAATTGGTGTTAACCAAAACCATCAATGGTTATCTTCATAATGACAAAGAAGCTATCAAAAACTATGTTAACTATATAGCAAATGCTAAAGTTAATACGGGTGCCTTCGCCGTCTTCAGCGATTTTCCTTCTTATGATATCATCTCTCTCTTTCAACAAATGAAGTCTTGAGTCTAATTGACTCACAGGATAATGACGAAGTTTGTTATCCTAAGCTTGTCAAGATGTTCTATACAAATCTTAATCGCGTTTTTTACGAAGGCAACGAAGACCAAATTTGGAGTAGCGTCAAAGACACGTAAATTGTTCTCGATGTGAAGTCTTTGGCAATATCTTAAATTATAGAAGCATAGGCTCTGATTTGTCGGATTTCGTTATCGAATGAAACCGATTTAGGGACCTATCACGACATATTTGAAAACGATGCTCAAATGGATTTCAAAAATCGTTTTTTCCGTCCAAAAACAAGAATTGTCACTTAAAAGTCCTCGTTGCTATTATGTGTGGCTATAAGATTAATTGGGTCGATATGATTTTAAAAGAGATCAAACCATAGAATTGTCATCAAGAGAAAACACTCTCTACTATAGTGTTTATGTCACCCGCATTTTCAGATACTTCGGAGTTGATCTTCACGGAGAAGAATTTGTGCCTAGAAAAGTGTTTGACTCATCAAACATACATCTCACGCAAATTCCTCTCACTTTCCAATCATATGAGACATTCGAAGCCAAACAAGATCGAATAAAACAAGAACAGCGCCAATGGAAGTTGAACAAGAAGAAGAAAATTCTTTGAAAGTGTTGAGTGTCAAGCCAACAATAAACAAATTTCCAAAGAAACGATTGATCAAAATCAAGTAAAAATTGTCAACAATCAAAAGAAGCTTAAGAAGAACTTTTCCAAAATGACCAAGTTCATGGTCAAAATTGGAAGAAAGCTTGGAATCTCACCTTCCTCGTCATCGTATAAAAATTAGTCAATCTAGTTTAATTTATCTTTATGTATTCGCTTATATTTGTTTTCGAATCTCGTATGTAGTGAGTATTAAATAGTTGGATGCATTTTCTTTCTATGAAGTAATGAATGGAGTTTTATTTATGTCAAAATCATCCTTAAGTTACTGTAAAAATCTTATACTTAATTATAATATAATATAAGTTCAAAAGATTCAAAATTTGAAAATTTTCAGAAAAATTAATGGATACATTGACATACATAATTGTATATGTTGACATATAACTGCCAGTGTTGGCTAGCTTTCCGACCAAGCCACAAAAGAATTAAGCAGTGGCAATTAGATAGGAAGAGGCTCATATGTTCACAAGTTAAAGAACAAATATTCTAGTCCAAAAGATGACTCACTGTTTGGGCAACGTAACCGGTTCGTGATCTATCCCTCGCTCATCATCGGCACGTGACACATAGGACCCAACTCGTGAAGGTGACTTATGATGCTCAGGATGTGGCTCATGGTCCCGCTACACGACCCGTTCATGATATTGCAACGCGACCCGCTCGTGGAACCACTACACGACCCGACTCGGCCCCCTGCTTCACGAACCAGTCTCACCTTCAGGAAAGAGGAGCCAAGACTTGGCCACCCACGACTCGAAAGTTCAGGATCTGATGACACATGTCCATAACCGCCATGTTGACCATTTCTCCACCCACCCACATACAGCTCCGAGATCCTCGGGATTGGTACCATGTGTCTTCATGAACCGCCTATAGAAATCAGCTATAAATAGTCCAATACTTGGCATTTTTCAGGATCTTTTGGCAATTTAGAGCTATAATTCCACCATTATCAAACCTCTATCATTTCTAATTAGAAGTATCTTTAATTTATTGAGTGAATCATCATTATAAAAGTGAGATTGAAAGAAAATAGTGATTTTACTTGCATTATAACGTATAATCAGAATCATATAAAGTGGACGTAGGCTCTTTAACATGAACCACTATAAATTTGGTGTTTTGCTACATTTTCTTCCATTTCTAGCTTTAATTCTCTACAAATCAAGATAATTTGTGTGTTAGGACCACTTTTTGGTCTAACATTTTGGTGCTTTCACTGAGAATTGAATTCTCATCCTATCGTATTATTGCTCTACTATTTGGATTTTCAAGTCCGAAGAAGATAGTCCGCATTCCCAGTGTTCCGTTTTTGAAGATTTCAGCAAAGTCAAGACATTATGGCCGCAAAGAAATCCAAGGATTCACGAGCCTCTCGAGCAAATGAAGCTAACGAACAGAACGCTCAGGATCAGACTGAGGTGGTCTCCCCGGCTCACGGCTCTCAATGGGCGATCCCACCCAGGAGGGGGTCACGACCCGGTCCCAGTAGGAGATCACGAGATGCCTCCAAGGAGGGACCACAAGCCGCCCCCAAAGAGGGACCACGAGCCGAACAGAAGAGGGGGTCACGAGCCACCCTCAGCATAAGACTTCGACTTGACCCGGAAAGGAGATTATGACCCATTCAACCAATGCTAATGCTTCTGCTCGACCTAGCTCAAGCACTCAACATCCAACTGCAAATGTCAGCGATCGATTACCTGCCTCTACTCCAACAATAGAAGGAAAATTTTCCCATGTTCTTGACATGATGGAAAGTATGAACGACGCTTTGGAGGCCCAAAGAGGTGAGAGTACCTTGACGCGGGAAAATATGGCTGCGATGAGGAGGCAGATAGACAAACTTCAAAGGCAAAGAGCACCCTTACCAATTCATCGTTTAACTCCAGATTATTCGTCTTCATCTGGGGAGTCTCCAAGAACCTAACAACGACAACTAGAGAGGCCTGAGAACATGGAACAGCTTCGGTTTGGGTCCCTCCCTTCTTGAGAAGAAACAACATTCAATCTAGGACCAAACAATCGCAATCTGAATGATCTAGCTGTGTTTCAAGGGGAAGGATCCCGAGCATTATCTAGGGATAGGAACGTTGATGATCCTATCTACAATAAACCCCCACGTCGCGTGACTGACCAATGTCATTGAGGGCAAGGAAGCTCTGCTCAAACCTTGGACCGGGCAACGATACGCCGAAGAGATATTGGAGATTTCCGAGGAGCAAGAAGTGCAGACCCTGAGTCCACTTTGACTAATGCCGACATTAAAGTAATGGTTAGGCAGATCATGGATGATAGTAGAGGACAAAGAAATGAAGATTGGGTCATAGACTGCAATCATACACCATTCGTTGACGACATATTAGACGTTCGATTCCCAAGACAATTCAATTTACCGACTATGAACCGATATGCAGGTAGGACAAATCTAGTTCAGCACTTGATGAGATACTCATAGTATATGAATCCCGTTGCCGCTCCAAATGCGGTCAAGTGCAAGGCATTTCCTATCTTTTTAAAAGATGAAGCGTTAATGTGGTTCACCCGATTACCGCCACGGTTAATCGCGAGCTTCAAAGAATTGAGCAAAATATTTATAATCCAGTTCCAACTTCATGCTCAGAGGTCCAAGAACGTCATTGAATTGTCACTCATTAAGCGACGCCCTGATGAAACTTTGAGGTCTTACTTAGATCGCTTTATTTTGGCATTCACAAAGGTAAGGGACCCTCATGAGTAGTCTGTCCTAATGGCGTTGATTGATGGGGTAGACAAAGATACTGAATTTGGCAAATATCTAGCTGGAAAACCACCACTAACTAGAGATATATTCTACGAGAAAGCCAATATCCACCTATGTCAAGAAGAGATATACGTTAATCGTAAGAGGAAGGCTGCTGATAAGGAAGAGATACAAAGTCACGTGGCCATTAAGCAGTCTAGCAACAGCTCTGGAAAGGTAGAAGTTAATGTTGGGAATAAAAACCAGGGCAACGGTCACCAGACTAGAAATGATGACAAGAAAAGGAACTGAAGGAACAGAAGAGACCTCGATACAAAACATTTAAGAACCTCACACCTCTGGATGACACGTTAGAGAATATCTACCTGGATACTTACAGTGTTCTGCAATATAAGAAGCCTCCACCTAGGGAGTCAACGGAGAAAGAGCATGAAACGGTAAAGTTCTGTCTTTTCCACGAGAGTTATGGGCACTCGACCAATGAATGCTGACATTTAAGGGACTTGGTAGGAAAACTTCTTAGAGAAGGAAAGTTGGATGAATATAAGGCAGCCCCGAGAAATCGGGGGCAAGGTAGTCCGGAGCAGAATAAAGGGCAACCGCCTCAAAAGGCCACTGCGCAGCAGAAAGTTAAAGACAATGTCATCAACACTACAGTTGGAGGGGCCCATCCAACTGGACATAGTTATAGGGTAATGGATCAGTATTTGAATGCAGCCAAGCGCCCCGAAGTGGGAGAGTGCAGCAATCCTGAAGATACCGCCCCATTAAAATAGTAGAAAACAATGTCAGATGATGTCGTATTTCGTGACAGAAATAGCATTAGAGTTCAATCCCTACCGAGGACCCCTTAGTGATCACTACCTCCATTGGTCCTGCTCTAGTCCACAAGGTCTTGGTAGACAACAGGAGTTCAGTTAACATTATATTCAAGAAAGCGATGGATCATATGAAGCTTGAAGCGTAGGACTTGAAGCCTTGCGGTGGATGGATACGCGGCTTCAATGGAGCCTCAACATCCCCAATAGGATTTGTAGAATTGTAGGTAACTTTGGGAACCGGTGGATGGATATGGCTGCCATGTGGCCTACCCGCTCCATGACTTCCGTGTCCCAATCATTGGGAACCGGTTCAAGATCTGGAACAAAGTGCATCTTTCCGAAGTAAATATCAGGGAACTACTTCAGCATACACTATGGCTTTGCCTGATTCTCTGTAGTAAGGACTACCAACTGTGTAGTAGTATTGTCAATGTTGCGTTGTATAGAAGGACAAGAGCTTCTTCCCCTTTTCCAAACCTTTGCTTGGATCTTTATGCTTATCCTTGGGCTCATATTGCTTCTTGGAGGACTTATCCTGGGGAGGGATATCCTTCGGGGGAATCAGAGCTTTGGGAAGTTGTTTACCTCCCACATGTGGCACCTAACGACTATGGTGCTTCTCGATATCTTGCCTTGAAGGAGAACGGGAGCGCAAAGGATGAGGTTGGTAGGAATCCTGGTGTTTCTTGGATTCTCTCCCACGACTGTCACCGCAGTCATGCTCGGTAACAGGGTTGAGTCTGGGCATGTACTTGCGAGATCACGATGAGAATAGCGGCGGTGAGTCCATTTTTCCTGCGTAAAACAACAAACAAGTGTAAGGATCATGAGCCAACACGTTGTAAAATTGTAGTGGTGCATGTGGTGTGTGTGAGTTGTGTGTGGTCCCCCCAACAGACCAGGGCCCGAAGTTAGGCTTGTCTGTGCAGAATCTTTATCCTTGACAAGAGTGAGCTCCCCTTTTGAGATAGGAAAGAATGCATCTGTTCCAAAATCCTTGGAAGTGTAAATGTCATTTGGCAAGAGAAGCTTTGCCAGATCCCCATATATTTGTTCTTTTATTAATGAATCATGAGTCGAAGGATTGATCGGTGGCGCAGTCTATGGAGATGGTTGCCCTTCGGGAATGGAAATGCTCATTGGTTTGTCAGCCCGAGCCTCGCCTCCAGTATGTACATTCATCTCTTCATCATCTTGAATAGCCGTCGGCGAAGGACTTTTAGGAAGCTCAATCGTTGTTGTAGTTTCCATGGTTACCTACCCCTTGGCCGGGGGCATGCTTCTAGATTCCCTAATCACTTGAGTAGGGGGCTTATACTTGTAGGGCGTGCCACCCTAACCAAGCCCAAGACTTATATCGAGAAGATGATGATTATTAAGGTTCTCATTGGTTATACACTTCTTGATTTTTCATAAATCAGAGTTGCTTTTTATAAGGCGGGAGAAGCGATCTTCGTACACTTCACCTTCTTGCTTCTGGGGATTAGGAACTGCACAGAAAAAGAAGATATTAGTGCTTTAATCATGCAGTTGAGGCAGACATTAAAGGATCTAAACCTACTTGATTTCAACCACTTCCCAGCACACCCAGCTTGATGCTTTATATAGAACCATTCAGATATAGCATCGCCTAAGTTGTTGTGTCCATCAGTTGAGACTTTCCTAGCAGGGATCGATTCAAAGAAAACGAAGTTCGGGGTCCCACGGAACGATGTTTAAAATAGTAATAGAATTTCAAATCCTAGTAAACAAGCTCGGTCTCCGTAATTTTTGCGTATGCGATATACAAGGTATATAGAGTAGCGTAGGCATTGGGATGAAGTTGCATGGGGGCAATGCATAGTCGTCTTAGGAAATCGATGACGATCGGAGGAAAAGGAGGAATAGCGCATATCGAGCACATGACCTTGCTGATAGCTATATACCCTTCCGGAGAAGAATGGGGCCTGTCCTTTTTCCCCGGGGTTTTTACATCATCCCATGGGATCCTATGCTTCAAACATATTTTTTTCAGCTTTATGTCATAAAGTGTGGAAGTTATGGAATCACTTGAATTAGTTAACACCGCGACACCCTCGAGTTCGTGGGGAGCCCGATCAGCTTCTTCTTTAAGTGACGTTCTTTCAGAAGATATTGACTCCGCACCAATGTCTGTCTCATAATCAGATCTAGAATTACTCCAATCTGGGTCCGGGGGAAGTATGTCAGGATTGTAATAGCTCTATGGTTCTGGTGCTGCATATTTCTCTGATAACCTTGCTGAACATCTATCAGACATGTCTGTTATGTTGATAAACAATTATAGGAAAGAATTAGAGCATAAATACTCGTGAACCCTATGTGTGCAAGTGCTATTGTGTGCCAGTGTATGCTTTGCTGAAAATAAAAACATGAAGTAAAGCAGATGGGAGAGTAGTCGATCATTGCATGTATTTAATTCAAGTTCTCATCCAATCCAAAGTACTTGGTTCGAAGGCTCTATCCTAACTGTTCGTCTATTTATTCAAATTACAGTTGAATTTCAGCTATATGTCGATGTATTTTGATTATTTGTTGTTGCATAGTCAAGTATAGTCGTAAAAGGAAGGGTCGGCTCGGTGATAAGTCAATTCACAAAGCTCGGTGATGCTGCTCATGACAATGGATCGACTCGTAGGGAGGATCTCGGCTCATAGCTATGGTATGTCTCTTGGTCAAGCATTCTCGTGGGAACCATAATGGTTCGCCCTATGCCGCTCGTGAAGGGGAGACTAGGTCGCGAGTTGGAACTGGTTTAAAGACGAATGTGTAAGGCTCATCGGCTCGTGTCTAAGTGGCTAGCGAGCTACTACCACGACAGCATCTCCTTTCACGAACCGACACCTAGCTCCTCGCCATGACCCGATATGCAGGGACGCACCTCCCATCCAAACCTCCCTTCAACTACTACCACGAACTTATCCCCAGCAGTGAAATCGTCTCCAGGTTCCTCAACCCTTCTTCCTCAGTCCACTACCACTTAGTATATCACTCCTCTCAATCCCTAGCTCCACGAACTCCTCATAACATCGCCATCCTTCCATAAGGCCATTTAGTTAGTGCAAATTCCAACCACCATTGCTACCAATGCGGGCAACAACGCGTGAGCTGACGACAAAAGGCGATGGAAATTGGCGTGGGGTTTTCATTGAGCTTTCTCACAACTAGACAATGAAAAATAACATCTGAAAGGGTATAATTTCTATTACCTACTGATTTGTAGGACATATCTATTTGGATCAAAGAGATTTCAGATCTAGGGTTTTGGGTGGAATTAATTTCACAGTAGTAAGAAAATAAATGAAAGGGAAAAAGTAAAATATATCTTAAGTAAGTTAAAGAGTAGGCCATTAGTATACCCAGACTTGGCTCACAATCATGAAAATGGATCGATGGGCTCTTGGGACTCGGCCCGATGGTGCAACAGTTAGCACAGGGGAAAACCTCACCAACCGCTCGCTAAGGATTACAGATCAATTCGATGAAATATAGAAGAAGCCCAATGGCCCAATAACGCGATCCGATTTGGAGATTTCAAGCCTAATGGACCCTCCGCCTTGGATTAACATAGACCGGCTTGAATGGGTTGGGTCACGACCCAATTTGACAGCCAAATCACTAAGACAATCACGGTGCCAAAAATCAAAAGTTTAAGTTAAATGGTACAATGATCAATGCAAAAACCTCCAAGAGCAATACAAGAAATCAAGAGGTTTACTTGTTAAACTTCTCACCATATGCAGTTCGCCGTAAAGTTTGAAATTAACTAATGAGTAGCAAAATAATTGGAGACTCAAAGATATATTTATACCCATCAAAGGATACGGTCTTTTGAAGCATCGGGACCTTACAAACAGATACAGTGTTGGTGTTCACCGTTATGGAAATAGACACATGTACAATTTCGAAGCACATTCCATCTCTGATAAAACATACTTCAAGGGGGAAAAATATTGTCTAGCTTTCTAACCAAGCCACAAAA
Organism: Allium sativum; assembly: GCA_030737875.1. NCBI lineage: Eukaryota > Viridiplantae > Streptophyta > Magnoliopsida > Asparagales > Amaryllidaceae > Allium > Allium sativum. The sequence goes on from CM060922.1 coordinate 301,738,452, forward strand.
GAATTAAGCAGTGGCAATCAGATAGGAAGAGGCTCATACGTTCACAAGTTAAAGATCAAATATTCTAGTCCACAAAGATGACTCACTGTTTGGGCAACATAACTGGTTCGTGATCTATCCCTCGCTCACCATCGGCTCGTGACACATAGGACCCAACTCGTGAAGGTGACTTGTGATGCTCAGGACGCAGTTCGTGGTCTCGCTACACGACCGTTCGTGATATTGCTACGCGACCCGCTCGTGGAACCACTACACGACCAGACACTCCCCCTTGCTTCACGAACTGGTCTCACCTTCAAGAAAGAGGAACCAAGAGTTAGCCACCCACGACCTGAAAGTTCAGGATCTGATGACACATGTCCATAATCGCCGTATTAACCATTTCTTCACCCACTCACGAACAACTCCGAGATCCTCGGGATTGCTGCCACGTGTCTTCACGAACCGCCTGCAGAAATCACCTAAAAAAAGTCCAATACTTGGCTTTTTAGGGTCTTTTGGCAATTCAGAGCTCTAATTCCACCATTATCAAACTTGTATCATTTCTAATCATAAGTATCTCGAATTTATTGAGTGAATCATCATTGTAAAAGTGAGATTGAGAGAAAACAGTGATTATAATTACATTCTAATGTATAAGCAGAAATAAAGTGGACGTCAGCTCTTTAACGCCAAACTACTATAAATTTGGTGTGATTGCTGCATTTTCTTCCATTTCTAGCTTTAATTCTCTACAAATCAAGATAATTTGGGTGTTAGGACCACTTTTTGGTCTAACAGCCAGATTTTCAAAACTTTTCAAATTTTAAAACTAAATAACTGAACTAAAGTCTATTCAAAATCCAATGAATTCCAAACCCTATTTAAGCCTATTTCCTCTAGAAAATTCATTATTCCATTTCTCCTTATCTCTATTCATTTCTTCTAAAATCCTTGGCAAATCCAATCCATAACTTTAGCGAAAATCTTGTAGAAATATTGAATTCCTTCAAGAACATTCTCACTATAATTCTATGAAACCTGCGTCATCTCAAATTAAGCCAAATAAAGATGTTTGAATAGTAAGAGAAGCATTTTGATGCAATTTGGTGGCTAATCTCTTCTCTTTTCAGAGATGAAGATAACAATTTTGCTAAGGCACCACTAACTAAAGAAGATGAAGATTGGGAAGCCATCAGGGAGGATCCAATCTTTGGAGAAGACGGTTGGGTAGAAGTCCCAAGAAACATTTACTTTTTTGGTATGGTTGATTTGATTTGATTGATTTGAGTTTGTTTAATTTGGATCAAAAACTTGTATATATTAAACATATGGTATGATGTGCCTTGATTTGTTTGATTTGGCTTGTACATATGACATCAAACATATGTAATTATTGGATTGATTTGTATTGATGATTGATAATCATGAATTTAGGAAGCACTATAGGATTATATAGATATATTTATGATTAAGGGGAGTATTTTACTTTGGAATAGGAATTATTTAGATAGTTACAGGATTTATAGGGAGTAGTTTTAAAATTTCATTTTGATAGTGCCAAAGGTGGAGAGATTATAACATATAGAATTAGTTTATAGGATTCATATAGACAGGGGGAGTAATAAAAGGATCATCATCAACAGGTATGTATAGGTATGATATTTTATAAACTCAGGTTGTTATCAACAAAAAGAGGGATATTGTTGGAGAATGGATTTTGATGACAACAACCTTATTTCAATATTAATTGATTATAAAATATATGCTAACACATTTATCTAGAATATATATGTATATACATATGCAGGATTTATATACAGAAACTACTGAAGACTGTACGGTTCAAAGATATTAGAGATTAGAACTACGAGATGATTCAAGACTCATGAGTAATCAAGATTTCAAGAGTTCAACAAATATAGTAATAGAGTCTAGTTTATGTAAGACTCTGAATAACACTCCAGGTTCAAATTCAAATTCTGTTTTTTCAATTTTTGATTTCAAATTTTATTTTCAAATTCTATCTTCAATCTCTATCTTCTCTATTTTATTTCTTTAATTTTGTTTTAAAACTCAAATTTTATAGTTTATAAGTTTTATATATTATATACTTTATATTTTATAGTTTTAAATTCTATAATTTTATAAATATGCTCATATATCTTATTTATATTTTTATATGTTTTCCACTTTATAATACTTATTTATAACACTATGTTTTAATTCAAGAATTTCCAGAATTATATATATATATCAAAACACTTGAAAATTGCACAAAAATCAAATTTACATAGTGATATTTCAACATACATATATGTCTATGCCGACATATAACTGTCACTATTTTGATTTTATATGGAAGTGTCTTTTCACTGTTTGTAACATTCCAGAACATCGCAACCCTTCATAGCTTATAAATAGGGGTTGATTTTGAATTTTTTTATTATTATTCTTCTCCATCTTCATCTCCTTTCTTTACACTATTATATTTTCTTATTTTTTTGATTTCTACACTTATACTCTACCAAGTTCAATTCTATTTACAAAAAACTTCTTCTCTTCTTACTCTCTACGCATTACTCTCTAAATTGAAGTGCTATTGAAGAGTTATAAGGCTATTGTAATCATTTGGGAAATGTTTGGGTAATCGGTGTTTTCCTTGTAGCCTGAAATTAAGGAATGGGAGTGGTGTTACCCTTGTAGCTATGAAATCAAGGAGAATATACATGGTCAAGTGTGTGGAATCGGTGTTACCCTTGTAGCCGTGAAATCAAGGAGGTTGTACTTGGATATTGATATAGTAATAAAACACTATGCAATCCAGTGTTGCGTGGGACTGGACATAGGAGTAATTCTGAACTAGTATAAAATCCGGTGTGTTCTTTCCTTTTCTACATTTTATTTTTGTTTATCTTCGTCTTTTTGTTTGATTTTGTGTCAGTGATTGTTTCTGTGGTGTTAGATTCATATAATATATCATATAAGTTTTAAATTTTGTTTAATTTCTCAAAAACAATATTCATCCCCCTCCCTCTAATGTTAGTTTTGCCTTAACGATCCATTCTACAATCCCTAACAGGACTCGTATGGAGTGGATCAAGCTTCACAAGTGACGTGCATTATAGTGGTCACGTATTCTTCCATTTTTTCAAAGCTTTCATGTGTTGGGTATGGCCCACCACACATAGTGTGGATTACAGTACCTGGTTAAAAGGACCTAGGGCTGCCTCGGCAGGTGCTGGTGTAGGAGGACCTAAGTTTGCTTTAGGAGGAAAAAGTTCTTGGACATATTGCTCAAGGCATTTTCACGGATAAGCTTTTTGATTATGTCCTTGAGTTGGCAACAATCATTGGTATTGTGCCCATACATGTCGTGGTATCGGTAGTACTTTCTGGTGTTCTCTGGATAGCGGACTCCCTAGTATGTGGCTTCTTGTACTGAAGCATATTACACGTTTCCAGATAGATTTTTTCCAAGTCTTCATTCAATGGAGTGTATGTCTCGTAGGTTTGGTGGCACACGGGCCTCTTGTGATCCGCTGGGACCTGGTTGGTGTTGCGGCCACCCTGCCTGTTGTTACATGGCTTTGATTTGTAGGGACCTACCCCTTGTTCTTGTCAAAAGGTTCCCCAATCAGTTTCCCTTTGGTGTTGTCGTCGATGGTATTGGCATGCGGGTTGTTGGTGGAGTTGTTCCAAGAGATTCGGTTGTGCCTCGCTTCTTCTTGACATAAGAATTGTCTGGCCTTTTTGTAAAAACATCGAGAATCTTGGGTTGCTTTCCGTCAATCCAGGCTCTAAACTTGGACGTGGGAAGGACTCCTTTTGCAAATTGGAAAAGCATGGTATGAGGCTCTGTGTCATCTACCTCGGCAAGGGCGGTATTAAACCGCGATAGGTAGCTCTTGAGTGACTCGGTAGGTCCTTGGTACAAGTTCGACAAAGTGAGAGCATTCTTCGGAGTTAGAACATGCATTCTGAATGGCTTAACCAATTTTGTGGCCAATTGGCCAAAGTCGTTGACTGAATGTAGGGGAAGGCGTGAAAACCATAGTAAAAAAGTGCCTGGAAGGAAGACCAGGAAACACTTGCATTTGACCGGGTCGGTGGCCTGGCTAGAATCCATTTGCCATTCGTAGCGATTTAAAAAGGTACATGGGTCGATTGTGGCATCGTAAAGTGGCATTTGCGGCATGCTGAAGCGTTGAGGCCACTCGGCTTCATGCATGATTCTTGTAAAGGGATTACACCTAAAGTGGGTTTCCCATGAGTCATTGGCGTTCCCTCACATTTCTCTCATGATCCTTCAGACCATGTCGGGGAGATACGTCAGATGCAGATCCACCGACAGGATCCATGGGTTTTATTAGACCTGGGGAGTTCTGTTCTGCGGTCTCCTTCTATGATGCACATCTGGGTCATCTTCTTCCATGTCAACAACATCTATAATCGGACTTTGGTATGGACGATGAGGTTGAGCTAGTTGATGCACATCTTGATCTAGAAAAGCATTGGCGGCTAGGAGAGTAGGTCCCTGATCCTAGATGGCGGCCGTCAGTTTCTGTTGAGGAGGGGGTCGATTGCTCGGGCCCGCTTCATCATTGATTATCAACCGGGAACGGTCTCAATACTGTACCCCCTCGCTACAAGTGACTATAGTTCAGTCGCCATTTCCATTGCCATTGGCGTAGCCGTTGCCATTGTCATTGGCTAGGGCGTTGGAGTGGACGGCGACATTGTTGATGAGGCTAAACCTCCTTCTCTGATGTGGGCCCCTAGACTCGAAAGAGGAAGTTTCCAAGATAGTGCGTCGAGGTCGGGCATTGTTCTGAGCGAGATGAAGTCGAGCGACGATGCATTGACTTTCTTGAAGTTGGCACATAAGGTCGATGTTATCTCTCAACGACTGATTGAGTTCGATAGCTGTGTTTTCATACTTCTTGTTAAGCGCGTGGATCTGCGCTTGTGTCACGGGAGCTTCGGGGTTCACATGAGGAAGGGTTTTAGTTGTGACCGGCATATCTGCCGGCTGTGTTTTCTGGGAAGCTCAAGCTTAGGCTGCGGCAGAAGTGCCGATCATTGTCCTCTTTGGCCGCTTTACCATCATAAGCGAACTTGGTGGCAGGTTAGTGAAGGAACCTAAAGCACGTCGGAGTCGAGACGGTAATGTGCGACAAAGAAACAAATTCGAGTTTTCTATGTGAAAGCACCAAAATGTTAATGGAAAAATATGTCGTAAACACCCAAGATTTTTATTACTTAAGAATTATAGTTTCGCATGGAAAAGTAAGTTCCAAAAGCAAGAAATGACACAAGAGATTTATAGTGGTTCGGTCTCATAAGAAGCCTATGTCCACTTTAGAAGATTCGTTGGAATATTATTAATAACAAAGAGTTACAAGGTTGAGACAATCTTATAACATCCATTTACATACATCTCTAAGTTACATGAGGTCACAATGGTCATATGCAAAATATTAGGAAAAAGACAATTTTTCCCTTCTTCTTCCTCAAAGTATGGATGCCATTAAAGAGGCTACTTGGAGCTCTCAAGAGAAGTCAAATCACCAAATTCCAACCCCTTTGATGTGTGAGCTTGAGGGGTATTTATAATGGAGCGGTTAGGTGGGAGTAGGTAGAAGTAGGGAACCACACTAGAATCTCGTATCACATGTAGCCAACCAACAGAACCTCATGTCCCTTAATGCTCATGCCCAGAAACTCGTACCCCTTGTGACACCCCACGTGCGTTAATGTCACTCACAAAGGGAATGCATTAAGTTTCGTGAAGCGTTATAGGTAAACATACACGAAATATTATAAGACAGATATAACTGAGATAGAAGTGGGAATTCAAATTCTTATTTAAAACACAAATCATACATCGTGGTCCAAAATACCATAAGTCACAAAAACCATTACAACAATATAACTTCTGTCTTTTACCATCAGAGTACATAAATACTTAAAAGAAAACATAATTCTCCAAATAAAAGAGACAAAGCCATAGTAGAGATAAGAACTTAAGCCATACTTCGAAAGCAGCTCTAGCAGGATGATATCTGAGTCTTGACTAAGCCTGAGTGTTTACTCCCTGAGAACCGAGGGGGGGGGGGGGGGGACGGAAGAAAGAAGAGGAAACAAAAAAGTCAGACATAAAGTCTGGTGACTCTAGTTACTTTTAGCAAGTAAATAAATAAAAGTAGCACGACAGGCATATAAAGTGGATAAGAGAGATCACTACATAAATGGCAGGTGTGACAAGGTAGACAGGATAAGGTGTATATGTTTCTCTAATGATTACTCTGCACTATACTAGTATAACCAGAATGAGATGATCCCTTCCACTATAAGGTGGTAGACTTGGGCATACGTCCAAATGTACCCTATCTACTACCCTAGTCGATTGACTCCCTACTCCGTAGATACTCTGTGCCGGCCCCGCAGTAGGATTTATCACGTCCTAAAGTGGAAACCCCTCGCTGATATGCACAGCCCCATATCTACAGGTGTCATGGTCATCTTATCCCCTTCTGCCCGGCTCATGCACGCACGTGGCCCGTTCAGTTTGCACTTCCCACACTGTCCTCCACATTTGGATCTCTTACAGTCAGTCTAGCAAGCATTCCCCTTCTCCAACCTAGTACGAAGTACATGTTTTGATACCTACTTCAAGGTCACTGGATGAAACGGGTCCTACACAATATGGTACAAGCTCTCCCCTTTGTCTTGTATTCCCCACTAGGTTTTCATTGGCTATGTATACCACTAGGTGTCTTTAATTACATAACCCTATCATTTCCACTAGTTATGTTTACCCTTAAAGGTGTCTTTAATAACATAACTTTATTATTCCAACCGGTCATGTATACGACTAGGAGTCTTTAATTACATAACCTTATCGGGTTAAGTTCGTGGGCCTATATGTAAATATTACCTACCCCCTCTAGATTTGCTTAACCCATCCATTATCCAATCAATTTTACTTAACCCTAACTTTAGTTCACAATCATAAAATCCCTATGGGTTAGATTTGGTTAAGTAGTCCAATTTATTACCATGTCCATTTATGGTTTATAATGGGCTAGACCTCCCACATTAGGACTACAACTTGTGGATGCTGGATATGCCGAATGGGTCCGGGAAGTCTTATTCCACAAGTTAGGCTTAACCTCATGTCACGGCCCGTCTCGTATTTGTGCACTTAGACCTCTCACATTAGGTTCAACATTTGTGGTTGCTGGATATGCCGGTCGGGCCCGAGCAGACTTCCACCACTAAGGCAACCTAGCCTCGTGTCATAAGCGTAATTACAATTAATTTTAATTACTAGACATTCCATTCTTATCCAATTCTTACCTATGTCTTTATAGGCGATTTTGTCCCCACTTCCCCAATTTGAAGTATATGCCCAATTCATATAAATATTATTTAACTTATGCTAATTCTAATCCTTTTTCCCCTGTTCCCTAACTAACGCATTCGCATATATTTGGTAGTATCTAGGCTAGAAAGTAGCCTAGTCATAAGCAATAAAAAGAGAAAAGCTATGGAATATGATAAAGGTGATTGTTTTGGCATAAACATAAACTAGCATGGTGATAAGTTGGACATATAAGAATAAATCTGATGAACTTGTTGCAGTTAATTGAATTTAACATAACTATGATGTCATAACAGGCATAATAAGATCTAAATTAACAATTTAGATGTCCAACTGGTTTAGATCTGGTATGTTAAGCACAAGGTGATAAACTAGATCTGATTAGCAATATAGATGTCCACATGATTAAGATCCAATGGTTAAAACTAAATCTAACACAAATAAGGTCAAGATCCATAGTATAGAATGTCATAATGGATCCAACAAGATAGAGATTTAGATCAACAATTAAATTAGATCTAGCACAAATAAGGTCAAGATCCACATCGTGGAATGCCGCAAAAGTTATAACAGATCCAACAAGATAGAGATTTAGATCCAAGTTATACTCAATTTAGGATGTCATATGTTCGCAATTCACAATGGATTCGGTATATATATGGGCACGTGAACAAATCCAAACTATTGTCATATCACATTTACTTTTATATATATAAATCTAAAAGCAACTAGGAACTCACAGAGTTTAGATTAGAAAATAGAGAAAGAATGGATCTTGAATCTCTAACTGATTTTATTAGGTTGATAGTTGTAGGAGAATAACGGATCCAATTCAGTTCAGACACCGGCAGAGTTTAGACCCCATGGATTCTCAATGAAGAAAATAGGAGAAATGGACACGTATTTATAGCTGTCTGCCACACTGAAACTGACTGCCACGTCAGCCCTAGGGGGTGTCGACCACCTATAGGTAGGTCAACTCAAGCGTCGAAACCCCTTAAGGGGGGTCGACCCCGATGTCGACACCCCTCTAGGGGGTCGACCCCCTAGAGCGGGAATTTCGCCGCCATACGAAATTTTGAGTTTTGAATGCTTTCTGGATAGGTGCTGACTCATATCTGACTCATATGTGTATCATATGTGTATATATATTTCTTCTACGTGTATACAAACTAAAAACCCTCATAACTTCTTCATATGTTGTCCGTTTTACGCAAAGCAAATGTCTATCTTGACCAGAATTTCGAGAAGGGCGCAATGGCGTGGTCCGTTCTCCTTAATTCCAATTATTAAATTAATTATAATTTAATTTATCCTCTTTTAATGTTGTTAAAAATTACATTCTCCCCTACTCAAAGGATTTCGTCGCCGAAATCTCTAAGTTGAGAAGAATGCATATCCTACCATCCATCATCCATCTAATAATCCATCAATCACTGGCACCCGTTGTCCTTAAAGACTTCTAATGCTTATATGAATATATACAAGGGTGTGTGTATATGTCCCAACACTAATGCGAAAATTAGGCGGTCTACTGATTCAGTTGACCTCCCTAATGTAATGTATGTTAGTGCCATAAATCCAATATGTATGCAAATAATCCTATTATAACATGCGAGTTCTATATGTGTGCACACTCATTCATCCAATTGCAACATACATATGCTAATACATTCATTTTCATCCATAAAAGGAAAGAAAATGCACACACATCCGTATGTAGTATGATAGTGATTGAGCCGATCTAGTGCCTAATGTATGTGTATATGCATCCACAGGCGTCCACTAGCAAACACTTGCATCCATTAAACATAACATGTCTCAAACACATGTTTACATCCATAGGATTCCTATCTAAAGGTCGAAAATACTATGGATATGATATATTCAATTAATAGAAACAAGCACAGATAAATTTTAGGAAAAGGAGTTAAGGACATACCCTCGAAAACAAAAGGGTATAAAGCACGAATCTTGGCTTCGGTCTCCCAAGTCGCATACTCTGGGTTATCTCCCCATTGAACCTTTATCAATTTGACCTCTTTATTGCTTAGCTTCTTAACTTCTGATCTAAGAATACGGGAAGAAACTCGTTTGACAGTCGCCTCCCGTTCCACTTCTACCTCTTCTAATACATTCGGATCGACAACTTCTGCGGTGTCATGCAGGCACTTCCGCAGATAAGAAGCATGGAAAACATCATGAACGCCGGATAGATTTTCTGGGAGCTTTACTTTATAGGCTATTTGGCCAATCCTCTCGGTTATGGAATTGGTCCCACAAACCTAAGTGCCAACTTCCCTACCGATCCGAAGCGAACCACATTCCTCAGAGATGATACTTTGATAAAAACTAAGTCTCCCACTTCAAACTCGACGTCGTTCCTTCTCTTGTCTGCATAAGACTTCTGCCTATCTTGAGTTGTCTTCATCCGCCCTCGAATAAGGTCAATCTTTTTGGATGTTTCTCTAACCATATCTAATCCAAGTAATAATCTTTCTGTAGATCCCCACCAAAAAGTTGGTGATCTACGGGGTCGTCCATACAATGCTAAGAAGGGTGCCATGCCAATGCTGGATTGATTGCTGTTGTTGTAGGAAAACTCTACTAAGGAAGGTGCTCTTCCTAAGTTCCTCGAAAATCTAGGATACACAGCCTCAAAAGATCCTCTAGAATTCTGTTCACCCTCTCAGTCTGCCCATCGGTCTGAGGATGATAAGCGTGCTCAGGCACAATTGTGTACCTAACGCTTCTTGCAAGCTCCTCCAAAATTCACTGGTGAAGATGGGGTCACGATCGCTCATGATGCTGCAAGGTACTCCATGAAGACGAACTACCTCACGAACATAAATTTCTGCCAACCATGATGTCGTCCTCTTACTCTTCACTGGAATGAAATGAGCGCACTTAGTCAATCTGTCCACTACTACCCAAATACTGGTGTTGCCTTTCTTTGATCTAGGCAAACCATCTATGAAATCCATAGAGACGCTCTGAGGAACCTCCAAAGGATGAAGTAAACCACCGAGCTTCTTTTGCTCAAATTTAACTTACTGGCAAACTAGACATTGGGAAACAAATTCGGCCACATCTTTCTTCATCCCAGCCCAAAAGAAAACCCTTTTCATGTCTCTGTACATATTATCACCGCCTGGATGAATAGTCATCTTAGAATGGTGGGCTTCTTCTGGGAATTCCTTTATCAAGCTTCCAGTTTGAGGAACACAAAGTCTTCCATCTCGTCACAACCACCCCTTTTCATCTATGGCATATCTGCTAGGGTGACTAGAAGTCTCCCCTTTTTTGAGCATTTCCATGATGTCTAAAATATGTGGGTCACCTTGTTGCGAAGCTCCTATCTGATCTATAAGAATTGGTCGTATCTCCAAGGATGTAAACAAATCAGGAAAAATCTCGATGGAGGGTCTAAAATCAAAAGCTGATATGAACTCCAAGCTCTTCCTCTCCACAAACAAAGGACTCAAGGCCATCCTCTGCCTACTTAGTGCGTCTGCCACCACATTACCCTTACCAGGGGTATAAGCAATCACAAAATCATAAGAAGCTAGGAACTCCATCCACTGTGTTGCCTTAAATTGAGATCCTTTTGCTAGAACAGATACTTGAGAGATTTATGATCAGTGTATAACTCGAACTTCTCTCCAAGTAAATAATGGCGCCATGTCTTAACCGTGAATACTATGGTAGCTAGCTCTAGATCATGGGTGGGGTAGTTCTTCTCATGAACTCTCAACTGTCTACCCCCATAACACACCAGTTTCCCTTCTTGCATCAGAACCGCACCAAGCCCTGTACCACACGCATCAGTGTATACGGTAAACACTTTACTCCCATCAGGCAAGGTCAAGACTGAGGCTGTTGTTAGAGCCCTCTTCAGTCGTTGGAAAGCAACATCACAATATATATCCCATGAAAATGCCAAGTTCTTCTTCGTCGGCCTGGTGAGTGGGGCTGATATCTTTGTGAAATCCTTAATGAACTTCCTATAATAACCTGCTAACACAAGAAACCTTCTCACCTCGATTGCATTTTTAGGAATCTGCCAATCTTGTACTGCAACCACCTTTGCGGAATTTACAACTATCCCTTCTTTGGAGACCACATGCCCTAAGAATCTCATCTCTTTTCTCTGAAAATGGCATTTGGAAAACTTTGCCTAAAACTGATGCGCACAGAGAGGTTTCAAAACTTCTCCTAAATGTTGGGCATGCTTTTCTTTGCTCTTGGAGAAGATCAAAATATCTTCAACAAAGACTATGACAAATTTATTTAGGTACTCCCGAAACACCCTACTCATCAGATCAACAAAATAGGCGGGTGCATTCGTCAACCCAAAAGGCATAACTAGCCATTCAAAGAAACCATCTAGAGTCCTAAAAGCAGTCTTATATATGCAGTCCTCAGCCACCCTCAACTGATGAAACCCCGTGGCCAAGTCTAACTGGGAAAATACCGAGGCACCAACAAGCTGATCAAATAAATCATCCATCCTCGGGAGCGGGTGCTTATTCTTCTTAATTAGTTTATTCAACTCTCTATAGTCAACACACAAACGAAGCAAACCATCCACCTTAGTTGTGAATAAAACTAGAGCACCCCATTCAGATATATTTCGTCTGATAAATCCTTTCTCAAGTAGCTCCCCTACTAGCTTACTCAGCTCTCTTCTTTCTCTTGGAGCCGTATGGCACACCGTAAATGCAACTGGCTTTGCATTGTCCACCAGATATATACGAAAATCGATCTCGCGCCTCGGAGGTAAACCCCGTACCTCATCAAAAACATCGGAATAATCTTGGACTACTAGAACGGATTGCAAGTCATTGATACATGCATCAAGAAACTCTAGGAAACTAAGCATAACCGACCCTTGTGGGTCACAAGAAATCTCGAGGGTCCTCCCATGACAAGTCAGAAGCCTAACACTCACAATCCAGGATGGCACCATACATGGTAAGCCAATCCATTCCTAGAATCAACCCATAGACTATAAACCCGAGCACATACGCGTCGCATTCAAACTCGACGCCTAACACAGATTTCCTCAAACCCCGACAAATTATAGATAAATGAGCCAAACCACCAATGGGGTTTGAGACAACTACAGGATCCACTACCATACTAGTAATTAAGTGCAGAAATTCAACCATAGAACTAGATATAAATGAATGTGAAGCGCCAGTATCAAAAAGTGTTCTAATAGGATGGTTTGAAAGAAAAATAAAACCTTCCATAGAAATTTTTCTACCTCTATCAGGAGCACTGATCGTGAGAGCATGCACCTGCTCTCCAGAAGTTCCTGCCCTTTGAATTTGTCCCTGCGATCCCTATTTCTTCAGACACTCCCTAGCAAAGTGTCCGACCTCTCCACAATGGTAGCAACAGTTCTTCCTTCACTTACAGTCTTTGACCTAGTCACCCTCTTTCCCACAATTGTGACATTTTCTCTTATCCTTGCCCTTGTCATTCTTTCTACCTTTCTTTTGTTGCTGATGTTGTTGCCCTTCTTGGGCTACACCTTTTTATTTTGCAATGTTTCCTCAGCCTTTACTTCCTTCTTTTCTCCCATGTCTTTCTCATGCATTAGGGCCATATCGACAAGCTTTTCAAAAGTGGCTCCTATTGGAATATGGGACATGGCTAACCCATGAAGAGGTTCATTTAGCCCTTTAGCAAACCGCAATGCCTTCTTATGAGGAGTATCCGCCAATTCTAACCCGAACCTTGCTAGTTGGTTGAATTAGTTCACATATTCTTTCACCGTCAAGTTCCATTGTCTGAGTGCCAAGAACCTGTCTATCTGTATGCTTTTCTCGACTTGGGAAAGAAACTTTATTTCAAGTCTTTGTCTAAAATCTTCCCAAGTTTCCACCAGACGTCCAATTTGGGTAACTTCCCACCAAAATGAGGCTTCATCTTTCAGTAGCCAGGTGGCTAACTGAACCGTCCTTCTGTCCTCTACTTCAAAGATTATGAACAAGTCCTCGGTCTCCTTGAGCCAATTCCACGGTTCTACGAATGTCTCGTTCCCATGGAATGGCTTCCTTCCCATAGCACGGAAGTCTTTGCAGATCTTAACGAAATTTTCTGCTCTTGGAGGAAGAAGATGAGGAATGACTGGTGCAGCTAGGGGAGGAACGTTTGCTTGGCCCAAGGCAGGTGTCGTGGCTTCCAGATACCTATGGAACCATCCGGGTATTGTAACGCCCTCCGGGATATTAGGAATGTTTGGTTCCCCAGAAATGCTGAAAAGAAAAAGGGAAGAGATTTAGAAAAAGGACCGAAGGATATTACATATGGCTTCTTGGGGAATGTCTTTCAATAAAGACTTTTCTTTTTGAAAAGGCTTTCTTTTTAAACCTTTTTGAAAATAATTTTCAAAAACTTTATCCAATCTGGTAAACTTCAGCTTTATTACCAAGTGTGACACCCCAAGTCCGTTAATGTCACTCACAAAGGGAATACATTTAGTTTCGTGAAGCGTTATAGGTAAACAGACACGGAATATTATAAGACAGATATAACTGAGATAGAAGTGGAAATTCAAATTCTTATTTAAAACACAAATCATACATCATGGTCCAAAATACCATAAGTCACAAAAACCATTACAACAATATAACTTCTGTCTTTTACCATCAGAGTACATAAATACTTAAAAGAAAACATAATTCTCCAAATAAAAGAGACAAAGCCATAGTAGAGATAAGAACTTAAGCCATACTTCGAAAGCAGCTCTAGCAGGATGATATCTGAGTCTTGACTAAGCCTGAGTGTTTACTCCCTGAGAACCGGGGGGGGGGGGAACGGAAGAAAGAAGAGGAAACAAAAGGGTCAGATATAAAGTCTAGTGAGTCTAGTTACTTTTAGCAAGTAAATAAATAAAAGTAGCATGGCAGGCATATAAAGTGGATAAGAGAGATCATTACATAAACGGTAGGTGTGACAAGGTAGACAGGATAAGGTGTAAACGCTTCTCTATTGATTACTCTGCACTATTACTAGTATGACCAGAATGAGATGATCCCTTCCACTATAAGGTGGTAGACTTAGGCATACGTCCAAATGTACCCTGTCTACTACCCTAATCGATCGGCTCCCTACTCCGTAGATACTCTATGCCAGCCCCACATTAGGATATATCACGTCCTAAAGTGGCAACCCCTCGCTGATATGCACAGCCCCATATCTTTAGGTGTCATGGTCGTCTTATCCCCTTCTTCCCGGCTCATGCACGCACATGGCCCGGTCAGTTTGCACCGCCCACACCATCCTCCACGTTTGGATCTCTTACAATCAGTCCAGCAAGCATGCCCCTTCTCCGACCTAGTACGGAGTACATGTTTTGATACCTACTCCGGGTTACTGGATGAAACAGGTCCCACACAATATGATCCAAGCTCTCCCCTTTGTCTTGTATCCCCCACTAGGTTTTCATTGGCTATGTATACCACTAGATGTCTTTAATTACATAACCCTATCATTTCCACCAGTTATGTTTACCTTAAAAATGTGTCTTTAATAACATAACCTTATAATTCCAACCGGTCATGTATACGACTAGGAATCTTTAATTACATAACCTTATCGGGTTAAGTTTGTGGGCCTATATGTAAATATTACCCACCCCCTCTAGATTTGCTTAACCCATCCATTATCCAACCAATTTTACTTAACCCTAACTTTGGTTCACAATCATACAGTCCCTACGGATTAGATTTGGTTAAGTAGTCCAATTTATTACCATGTCCATTTATGGTTTATAATGGGCTAGACCTCCCACATTAGGCCTACAACTTGTGGACGCAGGATATGTAGGTCGAGTCCGGGCATTCTTATTCCACAAGTTAGGCCTAACCTCGTGTCATAGTCCATCTCATATTTGCGTACCTAGACCTCTCACATTAAGTTCAACATTAGTGGTTGTTGGATATGCCGGTTAGGTCCAAGCAGACTTCCACCACTGAGGAAACCTAACCTCGTGTCATAAGTGCAATTACAATTAATTGTAATTACTAGACATTCCATTCTTATCCAATTCTTACCTATGTCTTTTTAGGTGATTATGTCCCCACTTCCCCAATTTGAATTATAAGCCCAATTCATATAGATATTATTTAATTTATGCCAATTCTAACCCTTTCCCCCCGTTCCCTAACTAATGCATTCGCATATATTTGGTGGCATCTAGGCTAGAAAGTAGCCTAGTCATACACAATAAAAAGGGAAAAGTGGTGGGAATATGATAAAGGTGATTGTTTTGGCATAGACATAAACTAACATGGTGAGAAGGTGGACATATAAGCATAAATCTGATGAACTTGCGGTAGTTAATTGATTCAAACATAACTATGATGTCATAATAAGCATAATAAAATCTAATTAACAATTTAGATGTCCAACTGGTTTAGATCTAATATGATAAGTACAAGGTGATAAACTAGATCTAATTAGCAATTTAGATGTCCACATGATTCAGATCCAATGGTTAAAACTGCCTAACACAAATAAGGTGAAGATCCACATTATAGAATGTCATAATGGATCCAACAAGATAGAGACTTAGATCAATAATTAAAATTAGATCTAGCACAAATAAGGTAAAGTTCCACATCATAGAATGCCACAAAAGTTACAACAGATCCAGCAAGATAGAGATTTAGATCCAAGTTATACTTAATTTAGAATTTCATATGTTCGCAATTCACAATGGATCCAGTATATACACAGGCACATGAATAAATCCAAACTATTGTCATATCATGTTTACTTTATATATTTAAATCTAAAAGAAACTAGGAACTCATAGAGTTTAGATTAGAAAATAGAGAAAGAATGGATCTTGAATCTCTAACTGATTTGCTTAGGTTAATAGTTGTAGGAGAATAACGGATCCAATTCAGTTCATACACTGGCAGAGTTTAGCCCCCATGGATTCTCAAAGAAGAAAATAGGAGAAATAAACACGTAATTATAGCTGCCAGCCACCCTGAAACCAACTGCCACGTCATCTCTAGGGGGTGTCGACACCCCTATAGGTAGGTCGACCCTGGTGTCGACACCCCTTAAGGGGGTCGACCCCGGTGTCGACACCCCTCTAGGGAGTTGACCCCCTAGAGCTGGAATTTTGCCGCCATACGAAATTTCGAGTTTTGAATGCTTTCTGGATAGGTGCTGACTCATATGTGTATCATATGTGTATATATATTTCTACTACGCGTATACAAACTAAAAACCCTCATAACTTCTTTATACGGTGTCTGTTTTACGCAAACCAAATGTGTATCTTGACCAGAATTTCGAGACAGACGAAGTGGTGCAGTCCGTTTCCCATAATTCCAAATATTAAGTTTATTATAATTTAATTTATCCTTTTTTAGTGTCGTTAAAAATACGGGATGTTACACCCCTCCCTAGGGTATGAATTTCGTGCCCCGAGAGGTACGAAGAATATTTAAATAGGCAAGGGGAGTCGAGGTTGGGACTTGTGACTTCCTAGGGTTCGAGGTATTGGTTTGGCGATGTTTGGAGGAGCAGTGTGGTTCCTGTCTGCATGATTCCTTCTTGGCTCATTCCCTTTACTCCTTGGCGACACTCTTGACTTTAACTTCACGCGATACGTTGAGACGAGCATGCATTGTGTACTTTTGGGAACCGGACCAAAAGGCCAGTTAATATATTAACATCCATATTTGTTTTTCAAATATCGTATAATTCATCATATTTCATATACATATACAAATGGATTTCGAATATTTTGAGTACTTATTGACAACCTTATATATAACTAGTTTTATTCTATATTTATATAAATTTCCGTTTTCTCTTTTACTTTTTACAAAATTTTTAAATAAAGAAAATTTTGTAAAAAGTTATTGGATAAACTACGTTATAAATGAACTGTAAGAATAAATACTTTCAATTTTTCACATTCATTCATGATATAAAAAAATTTGATGTTTTAAGAGGAAAAACAATTATGGCCATGATGACAAATTTATAGGATTGTAATGATCATGGAAAAAATGAGATGTAAACCAATAAAGGGGAATTTATGGGGATGCAAGGCTAGAAGACTTGGATCATCTCATGTTTAATATGTTTTAATATCTTTTGCTCACAACATATACCTACCATCAAATAATTATTATACTAATTATACAATCATTACCATTTTAAATCTACACACTAATCATCCTAACAAGATTATAAAATATTTTCTTTTCCGGTAGATTAAATAAAATTTATATTTCACATAACAATTATTTTTTCTTTATTGCTATAAGTATCCGACAACTTTTCATATTCTGAATCAAATCCCTCAAAATTACAGCAATAAAATCAGATGGATTCGTTACAATACATAAGAAGAAATCATGATTTCTAAAACTGCAATGCATAATAAAGCAGAAAAAACTGAAAAAACATGATTTTGAAAACTTAATAATTTATCTTCAAATATCATTTACCAACATATCTCTATTTTAAAATGCTAACAATTCATGGCAACAAGTTTTTGCATTTAAGGGTTCGATTAGGTTGATTGTAAGAATGCAAAAATAAAGCATTTGCTATACATGCTAACAATTCCTCAATTAGGGAGTAATATGATGTAATATATGTATACAAACAGCTAGCAATCAAGCAAACTTCAAATTAAACCTGAAATCAATGATAAACAAAAAAATTAGGTTTAGGAAAATTACCTAATTCGGGGAGCAAGAAGCGTGGAGACGGGTTGGAGAAGCTTGTAGACGATGTCGAAGGTGCTCAGCGTGGTTGTTGGGGTAGAGGAACTGAAATTGAAGGTTATGAAATGGTGGAGGGAGGAAATCGAATTGGGGATAGTGAAAAGGAATAATGAGCAGCAGGTCGGACGTTATGGAAATTATGCTGGAAAATTTCCAATGGCTTCCAACGGCCGCCGACGGTCTTTATTCTATCGGCTTCCAACAGTCGCTTAATAGCCGTTGGCGACCGTCGGAAATGGCGCATTGGAATAGATTGTTTATCTAGTGATACATACATACATACATACATACACACACACACACACACACATATATATATATATATATATATATATATATATATATATATATGAGAGTTCAGTTGCACCACAAATAGTGCAACACTCTTTTAGCCTCCTGATTTCCACCACCCATTCTCGTTTCTCTCCTTGTAACTCTTTCTCCCCCCGCTCAAGGTGCAAATGGGAAGCTACTAAAAAGGGGTGCCCTATATATGGGAAAGTCTATTTAGACACAAAATTTAAACACAACCGGTAACATAATTGATTTACACCATTGGATTTCCCCCTGAATTCAACCTCTCTATATAAGGACAAAAAGATCCAACGGTCGAGGGTTTATGCCTCATGGTTAGTGTCTAATTTTATGTTCAAATAGCTGCCCTATACATACATACATACATACATGCATATATATATATATATATACATATATATATGTGTGTGTGTGTGTGTGTGTGTGTATGTATGTATGTATGTATATAGGAGCGTTCCGGAGCACCCTTGCTTTGTAGCACCCTTTTAGCACCCCTACCCAACCTTGAGCTACACTAATCCAAATCCAACAAGATTTTGTATATGTTCAATCCACATATATATTGTCATATATCCAAAATTTGAGCTCATTCCGACATTCGTAGAATAATATATTTGATGCTTAAATTTAACGGTTCAAATAAATGTTTAAACGATAAATAATTGGGCTAAGATTTTGAAAATGTTACAAATGTTGGAACGAGCTCAAATTTTGGATAGATGATAATATATATGTGGATTGAACATCTACATGATTTTGTTGGATTTGGTTTAGTGTAGCTCACGGCAGGGTAGGGGTGTTGCAAAATAGGGGTGCCCCGGAACACTATATATATACAAACACACACACATACACTCACAAATATATATATATATAGCGGTATCTCTTCGGAGGAAAAAAAATAGGTGACATTCTTGCCTGTAATCGTTTACCTTTCACAAAAATTAAATTAAATTCATACTCCAAACTGTATTCTACCGTAGATCGAGATTCCACTATAAGAGAAACGACTGATTTCTGACATAGAGTAGTGATGCCATAGTGACCATGTGTCGGTGCGGAATCACTAAATTTACTTGTGCCACTAAGGCATCATAACAGAGTCAATATTTACTATACCTTAGGGACGCCATGATTATTATTGATGTTTTTAGATTATAATCGCAAAGGCGATGGGAAGTTCATTTGCCTTAGTATCGTCAATTATTTTTTAGCAATCGCCAATATCCATCCTAACTAATCTACACCGCTAACTTAAACTAATCTAATGTTTGCTATCAGCAATCCAATGTTGGTCTATATGGAAAATCTAGACCATTCATTAATATATCTAATATGTCATCGGAATTTGTGGCTTAACCCTGAAATCTTGTAACAACCCGCATTCTACGCATCGGAGGATTGTAAAATATTTATTTCTTTACCATATGAAGTTGTATGGTCATGTAACTTTGGGAGACATCCATTTGACTCATTTCCCATGCTCATGATTTTTGTCGATTTTTAAATGACCATTTTGCCCCCTAGCTGATCTTGTTTCGGCCATAACTTTTGATTGAAAAGGAATTTTGACCTGAAACCACTTCCATTAGATTCGTTTGATGGTTTACATTTCCGTAGAGTGGTCATAATAGCCAAACGGACTTACCGTTTGGGAGATATGGCTGAAATAAGGTTTGGGAGGTGAAAAACTGCTTAACCGGGCCAAATAGGGTGGTTAGTGGATAGGCCCATAACCCATTTCGGGATTAGGGTTATGGGGAGGCTGAAATGAAGTAGAGAATCATTCCATTTCAGTTTTCTAGCCTCCACTTATCACCAAGGAACCCTAAAAATGGCCTCCAATCTCTAAATCACCTCCAAATCATCTTTTGACCAAGGATTAAGCTTAGCAACATCTAATCAAGGGAGATCTACACCAAATCAATATAGGAGCTGCTGTTTAGCATTGGAATTCACATCAAATCGGAGATTTATTTCAGATCTTAGTTTATTTGTGGCTAAGGTGAGTGATTTGCATAGTTTTGCACTAATTATGGCTAATTAGGGGTGATTAGTGTTAATTAGCGAATTTAAACATGATAAAAATTCGGGAAAAATATATATAAAATCCGAAATGGTGTTTTAGACCTCTGATATGAATTTGGGTTAATTTGGTTAAGTTTTGTTAATCCTATCATTAGTTTCACCTAAACATGCTTAAGGGGAAATATGGGGTTTTGGGTATGTTTGATCCATTTTAACCTATCATGTTGATGTTTTGATGTTTGTGGTTGATTATGCATGTTGCTATGACTGTATGATATGCTTTATGATTGATTTCAATAGTAAGAATGGTCGAAAACGTCGTCGAATGGCGTAAACACTTGCTGGAAAAGCTTCAGGAAACAGTGCAGGATCGGATCAGATCGGATATGGAGGGCTCGAATCGGATATGTTGAACTGGGCAAGGGATTCGATCAGATCGGAACCTGACACTTGAGAAAATTGGCAAAAAGGAAGGCCACACTAACTGAACTGGGATCGGCTCGGATAAAGGATAAGCGATCGGATCGGATAAAGAAGGAGGGATCGGATCGGAGCATGTGAAGAATGAGGAAGCGGATCGGAGCGGAAGCCCGAACTGGAGGGGAGATGGCACCCGACCCGACCCGAGGTAGGACACTCGACTCGACCTGAAGAAAGACACCCCGACCCGAACCGACGCGATGGAGTGGACCCGACCCGAACCGCTACAGAGGAAGACCCGAACTGACGCAACACAGGGGACCCAACACGAACCGATAACTTGAAGAGAATCCGACCCGACCCAGTATTGACCAATAACCCGAGATGCAAAGGTAGTCCAATATGGGAAGTTAGAGCTCAGGATCCAGTTGGGAACCGATGAGTCCACTTCATGGTTGGGCTTTGCTGCGAGACGTGTGCTAAGGAGTTATCGACGTTCATAAATTCGATTCCCCACTAAAAATGGATGATGGGCTACTTATCAGTGCAGTAGAGTCATTATGGCTCGAGGGGCAAGGTGATGGTAGCAAGACTACGTTATCAGTGCAGTAGAGTCATTTTGATTTGAGGGGCAAGGTGATGCGTAGTAAGACTATGAGCCAGCGCAGAT
Organism: Allium sativum; assembly: GCA_030737875.1. Lineage (NCBI taxonomy): Eukaryota > Viridiplantae > Streptophyta > Magnoliopsida > Asparagales > Amaryllidaceae > Allium > Allium sativum. The sequence continues at coordinate 301,760,023 of CM060922.1, forward strand.
GGGGTGAATAACTCCACGGGGCAAGTGGACATAGTAAGGATTGGTAAGGCTATGAGCCAGCGCAGATGGGGTGAATAACTCCATGGGGCAAGTGGACATAGCGAAGGATTAGTAGCTATGTTATCAGTGCTGTGAAGCCATTTATGACTTCATGGGGCAAAGTGATCGTAGCAAGGTATGTTGGGTGATCGAAGTGGTGAATATCGTATGCTTTATGCACTGAGTGAGAGATGTGAGGACTGTTGCTATGTTTGATTGTTTGCCATCACTATGACATGTACACCCCCACCTTCGTATCTTTACACCATTTGATATGGCACCTTAGAGTGTTGTACAGTATGTAGTGCTAACTCTTTGGTTGCGGGTCCAGGTTCAGGTATGTATGTTTTAGTCTACCTATTATTATTCGCTTTAGATGCTTATCGCTCATACCAGGCTTTATGTCTGACCCAGAGTTTTATGTCTCCTCTTATTACTCTGGGTGCTCACACGAGCAGACTAGAGACAGGTTAGATGGTGATGCGCGAGTAGCTGATTCGGAGGCGGGCAGGAGGCTTCCACGTATGATATATATATATTCTCCCTGTGTCGTTGGTGGTCGCTACTTGGGCATTAGTAGTGTACCTCCTTTATCTTGTTTTTGCTTTGAGACAATTTGAAAAGTTGTAATAAGCTGTATTTTGGATTTCCGTTGCTATGATGTTTAGTTTTGGTTTTCAGCTTATGCATTGTCTCTACTGTTTTATGTCAAGTATGTTATTATTATATTTTGTCCTATGCGCTGTGAGACATTCTACAGGTTCTTTGTATGTTCATTTCCTTCCTCCTTTTCCTTCTGACGACCCATTCCGTGCTAACTGGACATGTGTATAGCGCATCCTTGGCTAAATGTCGGTTGGTGCGAGGCGGGCCGTCACACTTGGTATCAGAGCTCTAGGTTGCGTAGTTAACCTAGGGAGAGACACTAGGGAGAGATAGTACGTATATGAGAGTGCGTATTTGTGATTACTTTGGTTTTCAAAAGCTATATATGTATATATTATCTTTATTATAAGAATGAAGTCGAACTGCACTAGCACCACTATGGGATCGTTAATCATTTCCCTTTTACAGATTGACGATGAGCCGATATGCTAGAGGTGCTGGTGGAGGAGCCAATAATGGGAATGCCGCTGACATGAGGGCGATGTTTACTAACCTCATGAGGGACATACTTAGAGAATTGCATGGGGCAGTTCCCAATCCCGGAGTTGGTGTTGGTCCAGTAGTGCAGGCGCCTAGGGCCGATTTCGCCAAGTTGTGCAAGGATTACACTAACCTTGGTGGGAAGCCGTTCCACGGGACGGAGTCGGCCACAGATGTTCAAGACTGGATGGATAGTTGTGATCGTATCTTCGATGACTTTGGTCTTGAGGATGCAATGAAGAGAAGGCTAGCGTCTCGTCAGCTGCAAGGGCGAGCTATGAATTGGTGGAATGCTATTAGAACAACTACTCCAGAAGATCAGGTTACTTGGGATCAGTTCAAGGCTCGCTTTAGCAAGAAGTTCATTCCAGCTGCCCAGAAGTTAGTGTTGTTCAAGAGGTTCTTGGAACTCAAGCAGAATGGAAGGGCAGTTTCTGACTATATTGCTGAGTTCGACACCTTGTCGAAGTATGGACTATCTCTTATTGACACTCCTGAGAAGAAGAATGAGAAGTTCATTACTGGTTTGGATGGATACTTGGGGGAAAGGCTTATCAATCACATCGATGAGACTTTTGAATCGATTGTGGGGAAATCTTTGAGATCTGAGAGTCTTTACCCTAAGTCAAAGACTGAGGTTGCATCTGCAGAAGGGCCAAAGCCGCAAGCAGGCGGTGGAGGCAAGAATAACTCTCAGAATAAGAGGAAGTGGGACCAATCTAAAGGTGGCCAGAAAAAGAGCAAGAAAGATGTTGAGTGCTTCAGCTGTGGTAAGAAGGGCCATTTTGCTAAAGAATGTCGGGCCAAGCCAGCGGAAAGGAAGTGCTACAACTGTGGTCAAATGGGACATCATAAGGATAAGTGCCCGCAACCTCTTAAGGAGAAGCAGATTGTGAAAGCATATGCTATTGATGTTGTTCCTTCTTCGTCGAATGCCCCAACTGCGGCGGAGAAAGGAAAGAATGTTGTTATTCAAGGTATGCTTTCTATTTATGATGTACTAGTTCGAGTTTTGTTTGATACTGGGGCTTCTCGTTCCGTCATATCTAGTGACCTGGTAGATAGGTTGGGACTGGAACCCGAGATAGTCGATAGACCATTGGTTGTGACGAACCCAATTGGTGGTTCGACTAGCCTTAGTATGATTTGCAGGGATTTGGTCTTATCGAGTCATGGATGTATATTTGTATGTGATTGCTTTGTTTTGGGCTTTACTGGGTATGGCAGTATATTGGGAGTCGATTGGCTCCAAAGATACGGGGTGGTGGTAGACTATGAGGGCTTTTTGGTGACAGTGAGGGCGGATGATGGGCGGAGGGTAGTGTTTGGTAGTCTACCTAGTGATGGGGTTATGACTAGTTTTGTAAATTCCCTCGACATCCCGCAGGATGAGTTGTCAGATGTGCCCGTGGTTGGCCAGTATCCGGACGTCTTTGAGGAGGTGACCGGGCTTCCACCACACCGAGAGATTGAGTTCCGTATTGATTTGGTGAAAGATGCCAGACCTATAGTGATGCCACTTCATCGTATGGCACCAAGGGAGCAGCGAGAGCTCGGGGTGCAAGTCAGTAATCTTTTGAAGAAGGGATTTATTAGAAGAAGTGTCTTCGAGTGGGGAGCACCAGTTGTGTTTACCACTAAGGCAGATGGTTCCCTTCGTTTGTGTGTGGACAATCGCGAGTTGAATAAGGTAACGAGGAAGAATAAGTATCCTCTACCGCGGATAGATGATTTGTTTGATCAATTGGAAGGAGCAAGAGTGTTCTCCCAATTGGACCTCGCGACAGGATTTCATCAGCTTCGAGTAGCAGATGAGAGTGTTCTGAAAACGGCATTTAGGACGCCGTCTGGATTTTATGAGTGGTTGGTCATGCCATTTGGATTGACCAATGCACCAGCCTACTTTGTGGATCTTATGAATCGAGTATTCAGAGATCAGTTGAATAAGTTTGTTCTTGTGTTCGTAGATGATATCCTTGTTTATTCAAGGACAGAGGAACACAAGGGACACTTGAGGATAGTGATGGAGGTGTTGAGGAAACACCAATTGAAAGAGAAATTCTCTAAGTGTCATTTTTGGAGAAGGGAAGTGAGATTCTTGGGCCATGTTGTTTCAGAAAGTGGTATTGTCGTGGACCCTGCGAAGGTGGCTACGGTACAGGATTGGCCTACGCCCAAGAGTGCAATAGATGTAAGAAGTTTCTTGGGATTAGCTGGATATTATCGTAAGTTTATCCAGGACTTCTCCAAGATAGCGGCACCGTTGACTCAGTTGACTAAGAAGAATCAGTCCTTTGTCTGGGACGGAGTGTGTGAGAATGCATTCAAGAGTCTAAAAGAAAAGTTGACGCGTGCGCCAGTGTTAGTCATTCCTAAAGGGAATGAAGAGATGTGCTTGTGGTACTAGACTAGGTGCTGTATTGATGCAAGGAGGTAGGGTTGTAGCTTATGCTAGTCGACTGCTAAAGCCGCATGAGAAGAAGTATCCTACCCATGATTTGGAATTGGCAGCGATTGTGTTCGCATTGAAGATGTGGAGACACTATCTCTTGGGAGAAATATTTGAGCTATTTACCGATCATAAATCGTTAAAGTGTCTCTTCTCCCAGAAGGATCCGAATCTCCGTCAGCAGAGATGGTTAGAGTTCTTGGCTTCGTATGATTTTGATATCGCATATACACCCGGGAAAGGTAATGCGGTAGCCGATGCCTTGAGTAGGAGACATGCCAGTTTAGGGGCAATGTTTCTTGAGTGGAAGCAACTGGAGTATATCGCGGGGTTTGATTTCAGACCAAGGTGCGAATTGGATCCAGTCATGCTAGCTAGTTTAGCGATCAGACCCACTTTGATAGAGCGGATTGGTTCCTGCCAGAGGGACGATCCTAATCTATTGGAAATCATCTCCAAGTTAGAGATGGACATCGACGGTGAGGAGATGAATGTGTATGGGCTTGATCGAGATGGATGGCTTCGAAAGAATGGAAGACTAGTTGTGCCCAACGTAAATGGTTTGAGAGATGAAGTGCTTAGAGAATGTCATCACTCAAAACTGACTATACATCCTGGTGGTAATAAGATGTATCGAGACATGAAGCAGACTTACTACTGGGAAGGAATGAAAAGAAACGTTGGGAAGTTTATATCCAAATGCATTAATTGCCAGCTAGTTAAAGCCGAGCAAAAGAAGCCCAGTGGGTTGTTGCAACCATTAGAAGTTCCCGAATGGAAATGGGAGCAAGTCTCGATGGATTTCATTGATGGATTACCAAGGACTAGGTCGGGATATGATAGCATTTGGGTAATTGTGGATCGATTGATAAGAGTGCAAGATTTATACCAGTCAAATCGACCAGAACGGCAGTCAAATTAGCAGAATTGTATATGAAGTGGGTAGTGAGATTTCATGGAGTACCTAAAAGCATTGTGAGTGACCGAGACCCGTTGTTCACTAGTGGGTTTTGGAAGAGCTTACAAGAGGCTCTAGGGTCAGAACTACATCTCAGTACCGCATATCATCCTCAGACCGACGGTCAGACGGAGAGGGTGAATCGTATATTGGAAGATCTCTTGAGAGCTTGTATATTGGATTTTGGTGGATCATGGGATGACCATTTGCATCTAGTAGAGTTTGCATATAATAATAGCTACCAATCCAGTATCGGTATGGCTCCATATGAAGTCTTGTGCGGAAGACCGTGCAACTCACCATCATGTTGGATAGAGACTGGCGAGAAGTTTGTGCTTGGACCAGATGTGGTGAGGGAAACTTCAGATAAGATTATGGTTATTCAACAACGAATGAAAGCTGCCCAAGATAGGCAGAAGAGTTATGCTGATAAGAGGAGAAGAGACTTAAAATTCTCCGTTGGTGACTTGGTGTTTGTTAAGATTTCTCCGTTGAAAAGCGTGATACGATTTGGCAGGAGAGGCAAGTTAGCACCAAGATTTGTTGGCCCATTCCCTGTTCTTGAACTAGTCGGGAATTTGGCATATAGAGTTGGCTTACCAGAGAAGATGGCGGGAGTTCACAATGTATTTCATGTTTCGCAACTGAGCAAGTTCGTTCACGACACAGATATGACTATTTCACCTGATCAGTTAGAAGACTTCGAAGTAGAACCCGAGGCGGTTAGGAACCGCAAGCCGATTCGTATTGTGGGGCACGATACGAAGCAACTTCGAAGGAAGGCGGTGAAGCTAGTCAAGGTTCAGTGGGCCGAGAACGAGAATGATTGTACTTGGGAGACAGAGGAGAGCATGAGAAAGACGTATCCAGAACTCTTTGCCTGGTAAGATTTACTTCGTAATTTAGTTATTCTGCATGCTAGGATAGACTTGTTTTACTTGTTTTGCATGTTTGATTGTTGTTTTATGATTGATAGGCATGCGGGACCCTTTTGTGTGTTTTGGTTAGGGAATTTCGGGGGCGAAATTTCTTAAGGGGGGGAGAATGTAACAACCCGCATTCTATGCATCGGAGGATCGTAGAATATTTATTTCTTTTCCATATGAAGTCGTATGGTCATGTAACTTTGGGAGACATCCATTTGACTCATTTCCCATGCTCATGATTTTTGTCGATTTTTAAATGACCATTTTGCCCCCTAGCTGATCTTGTTTCGGCCATAACTTTTGATTGGAAAGGAATTTTGACCTGAAACCACTTCCATTAGATTCGTTTGATGGTTTACCTTTCCGTAGAGTGGTCATAATAGCCAAACGGACTTACCGTTTGGGAGATATGGCTGAAATAAGGTTTGGAAGGTGAAAAACTGCTTAACCGGGCCAAATAGGGTGATTAGTGGATAGGCCCATAACCCATTTCGGGATTAGGGTTATGGGGAGGCTGAAATGAAGTAGAGAATCATTCCATTTCAGTTTTCTAGCCTCCACTTATCACCAAGGAACCCTAAAAATGGCCTCCAATCTCTAAATCACCTCCAAATCATCTTTTGACCAAGGATTAAGCTTAGCAACATCTAATCAAGGGAGATCTACACCAAATCAATATAGGAGTTGCTGTTTAGCATTGGAATTCACATCAAATCGGAGATTTATTTCAGATCTTAGTTTATTTGTGGCTAAGGTGAGTGATTTGCATAGTTTTGCACTAATTATGGCTAATTAGGGGTGATTAGTGTTAATTAGCGAATTTAAACATGATAAAAATTCGGGAAAAATATTTATAAAATCCGAAATGGTGTTTTAGACCTCTGATATGAATTTGGGTTAATTTGGTTAAGTTTTGCTAATCCTATCATTAGTTTCACCTAAACATGCTTAAGGGGAAATATGGGGTTTTGGGTATGTTTGATCCATTTTAACCTATCATGTTGATGTTTTGATGTTTGTGGTTGATTATGCATGTTGCTATGACTGTATGATATGCTTTGTGATTGATTTCAATAGTTAGAATGGTCGAAAACGTCGTCGAATGGCGTAAACACTTGCTGGAAAAGCTTCAGGAAACAGTGCAGGATCGGATCGGATCGGATATGGGGGCTCGGATCGGATATGTTGAACTTGGCAAGGGATTCGATCGGATCGGAACCTGACACTTGAGAAAATTGGCAAAAAGGAAGGCCACACTAACTGAACTGGGATCGGATCGGATAAAGGAGAAGCGATCGGATCGGATAAAGAAGGAGGGATCGGATCGGAGCGTGTGAAAAATGAGGAAGCGGATCGGAGTGGAAGCCCGAACTGGAGGGGAGATGGCACCCGACCCGACCCGAGGTACGACACTCGACCCGACCTGAAGAAAGACACCCCGACCCGAACCGACGCGATGGAGTGGACCCGACCCGAACCGCTACAGAGGAAGACCTGAACTGACGCAACACAGGGGACCCGACCCGAACCGATAACTTGAAGAGAATCCGACCCGACCCAGTATTGACCAATAACCCGAGATGCAAAGGTAGTCCGATATGGGAAGTTAGAGCTCAGGATCCAGTTGGGAACCGATGAGTTCACTTCATGGTTGGGCTTTGCTACGGGACGTGTGCTAAGGAGTTGTCGACGTTCATAACTTCGATTCACCACTAAAAATGGATGATGGGCTACTTATCAGTGCAGTAGAGTCATTATGGCTCGAGGGGCAAGGTGATGGTAGCAAGACTACGTTATCAGTGCAGTAGAGTCATTTTGACTTGAGGGGAAAGGTGATGCGTAGTAAGACTATGAGCCAGCGCAGATGGGGTGAATAACTCCATGGGGCAAGTGGACATAGTAAGGATTGGTAAGGCTATGAGCTAGCGCAGATGGGGTGAATAACTCCATGGGGCAAGTGGACATAGCGAAGGATTAGTAGCTACGTTATCAGTGCAGTGAAGCCATTTATGACTTCATGGGGCAAAGTGATCGTAGCAAGGTATGTTGGGTGATTGAAGTGGTGAATATTGTATGCTTTATGCACTGAGTGAGAGATGTGAGGATGGTTGCTATGTTTGATTGTTTTCCATCACTATGACATGTACACCCCCACCTCCGTATCTTTACACCATTTGATATGGCACCTTACAGTGTTGTATAGTATGTAGTGTTAACTCTTTGGTTGCAGGTCCAGGTTCAGGTATGTTTTAGTCTACCTATTATTATTCGCTTTAGATGCTTATCGCTCATACCCGGATTTATGTCTGACCCAGAGTTTTATGTCTCCTCTTATTACTCTGGGTGCTCACACGAGCAGACTAGAGACAAGTTAGATGGTGATGCGTGAGTAGCTGATTCGGAGGCGGGCAGGAGGTTTCCACGTATGATATATATATATTCTCCCTGTGTCGTTGGTGGTCGCTACTTGGGCATTAGTAGTGTACCTCCTTTATCTTGTTTTTGCTTTGAGACAGTTTGAAAAGTTGTAATAAGTTGTATTTTGGATTTCCGCTGCTATGATGTTTAGTTTTGGTTTTCAGCTTATGTATTGTCTCTCCTGTTTTATGTCAAGAATGTTATTATTATATTTTGTCCTATGCGCTGTGAGACATTATACAGGTTCTTTGTATGTTCATTTCCTTCCTCCTTTTCCTTCTGACGACCCGTTCCGTGATAACTGGACATGTGTACAGCGCATCCTTGGGTAAATGTCGGTTGGTGCGGGGCGGGCCGTCACAAATCTCCTACCTCGTTCCAAATCACATATTTCTCTCGTTATTTCAACATCAACTTCTCATTTTCCCCAGTTTACAAACCCTACTTTTAAAACTCCTCTTAATATCCATAAAAGGCAATTTGCTCGTCAAATCCGCCTTCTCCATTCCAAATCCAACATATCCCTTTCATCATCTGGGTGATAGAGTTAGTTGTTTAGGTGGAGGCAAATGTCTGTCACGTCACCAGTTGGGATGCCAAGGTGACGAAAAGGCATATAGAGTTTGTTATGATCCGGTTCAGGTCGAAAGATATCGGTTTGGGTTGGGTTTTGAACGGGAGAATGGCGCCGATCTGAAGATGAATAAAAATATGTTATAAACTCATGGTTGCTCTTCAGTAGGTAATTTTATTATTTATATGTTTTATCCTCCTTTGTTGCAATAATATAATAAAAAAATTAGGTTGCTTCGTTTGCAACTGATACTGTATAAGGTCCATCAATTAAATATTTATCCTCGTTTGATATGATCTATCTGAATCATATATACATAGATCGTGACACCCCACGTCCGTTAATGTCACTCGCTAAGGGAAGCATTAAGTTTCATGAAGCGTTATAGGTAAACAGAAATAGAAATATTACAAGATAGATATAAAAGCAACAGCGGAATTTAAAACTTTATTTATAATAAAGCATCGTGGTTCAAAAACAGCACATGTCTGAAATACAAATAAACCATTACATCATAAAAACTATTGTCTTTTACTTTAAAACATCAGAGTACATAAAAGGCATAATTTCCCAAATAAAGCATAGCCATAGTAGCATGGATAAAAGCTTAAGTCATACATCAAAGCAGCTCCAACAAAAGTAAGCAGAATCACGATCAAGCCTGAGTATTCCCGCCCTGAGAACCTAGGGGGAAACGGAAGAAAGAAGAGGAAACAAAAAGGGTTTGACATAAAGTCTGGCAAGTCCAGTTACTTTTATCAAGTAAATAAATAAAAGTAGCATGACAGGCATATAAAGTGGATAAGAGAGATAATTACAAAAAAGGCAGGTATGACTAGGTAAATAGGATAGGGTGTACATGCTTCCTTAATGATTACTCTACACTACTACTAGTATATCCCGAATGAGAGGATCCCCAACATGTAGGAAATGGTAGACTTAGGCGTACTTTTAGTGAGAGGCTTTAACCCCATACAATTTATAGGCATCCCCAATAATGGACTCCTAAACTTACCAGAGTCTAGATGTACCCAAACTACTACCCTAATCGATCGGCTCCCTACTCCGTGGATACCCTGTCATGGCCCCATAGTAGGATGTATCATTTCCTAAAGTGGTAACCCTTCATTCTCAAGATGTGCACAACCATATCTACAGATGTCACAGCGTCTTAATTCCCATGGCAAGCCGGACCCATGCACGCATATGACTCCGATGGTTTTCTGCGCTATTGACACTGCCCTATTGTTTTGGATCTCTTACAATCAGCCCAGTAAGCGTGCCCCTACTTCGACCTAGTTCGGAGTACTTGTTTGATACCTAGATGTGTTATTGACTGAAACGGGTCCTATACACAAGATGATATAAGCTCCCCCTAGGCTTGCATCCCCACTACTAGGATTTCAAATGGTCATTCCTAACAGTCCAACATGTAAAACATGTTAAGTTGTTGGGCCTATATATATGTAAATATTACACCACCGACACAAGATTTACTTAACCCTCATTGATCCAAGCAAGTTTACTTAACAAAGTTGCATAACCTCAAAGTATAAAATAGGTTAAGTTTGTGGGCCTATGTATATAAATATTACCCATCGCCACCAGATTTACTTAACCCACCCGCTGTTTAAACCAAGTTTACTTAATCCCTATTCAAGTTAACATGTTCATACAATCCCTATGGATTCATCTAGGTTAAGTATTCCAATTCGTTACCAAGTCCATTTATGGTTACAATGGGCTAGACCACCCACATTAGGCCTACAACTTGTGGATGATGGATATGCCGGTCAGGTCCGGGCATACTTCTTCCACAAGTTGAGCCCAACCTCGTGTCTTAGCCCGTCTCGTATTTGTGCACTTAGACCCCTCGCATTAGATTCAACATTTGCAGTTGCTGGATATATCGGTCGGGTCCGAGCAGACTTCCACCACAAATGCAATCTAACCTTATGTCATAAGTGCCATTACATTTTTCTAATTACCGTAATCCTAGGCATTTTAATTATTAACCAATTAATTATACCTATGTCTTTATAGGTGTTCATGCCCATTTACACCATTATATTCATAATATATTATATGTCCAAATTCATACTTGTCATTCAAGTTATGCCAATTCTAATGTTTCGCTCGTTCCCTAACTAACGCATTCGCATATATTTGGTGTCATGCCTAGGCTAGAAAGTAGCCTAGCCATAAACAATAAAAGGGAAAGATGACAACAGTGATTATTTTAACAAAATTGACATAAACATGTAATTGGCATAGTGATAAGGTGGACATATAAAAATAAATCTAGGGAGCATGTGATAATAAAACTAGATCTAACATACCCAGGATGTCATAATAGGCATGAATAAATAAGGATTCATATTTCCAATTAATGATAGATCTAAATTAATCACCACATGATAGGTAAAGTTTAAGATCCACAAATGTGACATGATAAATTAACCACAAGAGAATTAGATCTATAAAGGTAGATCTAGCATGACATGGCAAACTAACCACAAGAGAGTTAGATCTAGAATGATCTAGCATGACATGATAAACTAACCACAAGCGAGTTAGATCTAGAATGATCTAGCATTACATGATAAATTAACCACAAGTGAATTTGATCTATAAAGGTAGATCTAGTATGACATGATAAATTAACCATAAGCGAATTGGATCTAAAAAGGCAGATCTAGCATGATAATAATTTAAGATCCACAATTGTGACATGACAAATTAACCACAAATGAATTAGATCTAAAAAGATCTAGCATGATAATATTTAAGATCCACATCATAGTTAAGTCATAGATTCAAAAGTCCCAATAGATTGGATATGATGAAGATTTAGATCCAAGTCGTATAATATTATAAATTCACAAATTATGATAGATCCAATATGATTCAATCACAGGCATATATCCAAATCATAGTCACATCGTGTTTACTTTTAGTCATTTAAATCTAAAAGTAACTAACCCACCGTATTTGGACTTTAGAAGATAGAAAAGAAATTGTTGGTGTTGAATCTCAGATCTATTGCTGAAAAGCTTGAATCTTTTTTTAAACTTGATTTTGGAGAAGAAAAGGCTATTTAATTGAAGTTGCGGCAGAGTTTCGCTATCACCATTATTTTTCCAATGAATAAAACCTAGGTTTGGATTCCTTTATATAGCAGTTGCTCCCTGAATCTGGACACTGCGTGCATCTAGAAACATTCAGCTAATTCAACCTAGGGGTCGACCCATACTCCCTGAGTCAACCCCGGTGTCGACCCAACGGGTCTCGGGTCGACACCCCAAATGGGTCGGTTCAGCGTTTTGGCTTCCCGCTTTGTCATTTTGATTTTTTTTTTGAATATTTATTCATTTAATATATATATATATATGTATATGTATATTTTTCTCATATGCATACAAACTTCAAGGCTTAATAACTTTTTCATACGTTGTCCGATTTACACAAACCAAATACATATCTTGACCAAAATTTCGAGATAAACACTACTGTACAGTCTGTTTTACCTAATTCGCAGTATTTAATTAAGTTATCACATTATATTCATTATATAATGTAGTTAAAATGTCTAAAATTTTCGGGGTGTTACATAGATATGTAGGCCTTCTTTTTTTATTTTCCACATTCCACAGTTATCTTTTTTTTTTATTATTATTTTGACTGACATTAAAAGCATTTCTGCCTTACACTTTGATGCACTCATTATCAGGATAATCAAATGTATACATATGTCTAGTTCCATTTGTGAATGGATATGCACCTACCTATTATCATATTCATAGGACAATTCTTCATTATATACAAATAATATAAAGAATACTAGTAATTTATAGAAGAGGCTTTTTTGATGTCTCGTAAAAAATATATAAGCATGTTTAGTTATATACATTGCTTCTTTCATAAATAATACAATTTAGCATGCATATCGTTAGCTATTGCAGAGTTGATATAAAATATATGTAACATACATATTATGAGAGTCAATATACATGTTCTGGAATTAAGGTAAAATTGAATTTCTAATCCGTATGTTTAAAGCAGAGCACATAACCACATACACATCTACAAAGGCAATTACGTATATCCTATTTGGTATGTCCATGCATAAATATTGCACAATAATTTAACAATAATCCAAATATTTTGTGTCTAAAGTAACATCTCGTGTGATTGGTTAGGGGAACTCCCAGCCAAAGTTTCCCTTTCCAAAAAAACACAAGTTAAGTGCTATTTCCTTTTTTCTTAGGATTTAGAATCCAAGCATAATAATTACTACTTCTTTAGTCACCTTGAAACGCTTCATGGAAAAAAAATTGGTTACTTGTGTGGATTAAATAACTATACAAAACATTCATAATCTTAATAGTAATCATGTTTATAGATAAATTATGATCATCACTTGATATAAACTCATAGACTGGTGTTGTTTAAAATCTAATATGAGTTCTTTTATACTTTTCTTTAAAGAAGGTTTTATCCCTTTATATGATTTCCAAGACCTTATTAAAAAAGTCAAAATATATTGCTTTATCTCTATGTTTGTGCTCATTTGAATATCCTGCTAAAGTTTTGCTCTGAAATAAATCAAATATGTTTCCTGGTGCATTTTATGGTATTATAAACACAATTTTGAATCGAAACTTTGCAAGATTCGTACTTTATATTTTGAATAATGAAAACATAAAATATTGATCATCTCAAGAGTGTGTCTTAAGAGATGGATTCAGACATCCAGACATAAAAGTTGGATGAGTTGGTGGATTTAACATTGTTGGAGACAACATGACATTCCATTATCGTATGCCGTTCACTACGATGATTCTTTTAACATGGTAGACTCAATAATGGTTCCATGATAAAATTTCATTCTACTACAAGCGCTATTAATGAAGTGATATCAATGTAATTATTATAATTCTAAGTCAGTTAAATATTTTATTTTGATCAATTCTAGGTTAACCAAGTTTAAGTTTACATAAATTTACAATGTAGTGGATATGAATTGGTTGAAGTCTCCTAATGTAGGAACTATGGTTTAATCAGACCTGAGTATGGTAGGTATCTCTGAGGAGCATAACTTACTCTGATTATTTTCTAAGCTTTAACTTTTTATGCATCAACAATACTTACTCGGTTAATTGCATGATAATATAGCAGATTTTGATGTGCTTCTTGCTTATGTGCTTGACTATTGAGTGCAAATAAAGTAATATTGATGTTAGGAAAACCAATTAAAAAAATGTTTAATAGTTAATTATCAATTTTACGATAATAGATAATTCAAGCTAACGTAGTTTCTCTTTAGTTGGTGTTTTACACATGATAAGCAATATGCTTTGCACATGTGTTCAACTGGATTTACTAAATTTACGTGCATGAATTCTAAGTTCTAACATAAACTATTTGTGAGTGTTCATATACAGTATTCGTTTCTCAAGAGACTGAAGACCATCCAATGTTGATAAATAATACTTTTCAGCAAGCGGGCTACATTATCATCATATAACAGTAGAGTGCATAACACTTTTATCACTATAGTAATATCTAGCCCACACTATATCATAGCGACACCACTCTTCTAAAAGTTTCAACGACGCCATGCAATTTTGGTGACGCTCATTATTCTGACGCACTTTTGGCGTAACTAACGCATCGCTAAAATTATTAGCAATGCCATGCTGACACAAATAATGCGTCAGAAAAACGCAGATTTTTAGTAGTGTCTGTAACAAGGAAGCAGTGATCTCATCTCTTCATTTGAACCTTTGGGTTTGGTGTTTTTTCTCTAATCTCCAAGGTTCAAGCCATCAGAGAAGGGTGACTCATCGATACCAATTTCACTTCAACACATCCTATGCTGAAGATCTCGTATCTCCTTATTCAAGCCTTTGAGATAGCACATCTGAAACGTTGACGCTGCTGGACGATTTACTATTGGTAAGAAACTTATCTAGATCTCAAGGAATGCAATTTGGAGTGCTTAATTCATTCTGTCAACCCTTAGAATTCGGTTATATATTTTCTTTAATTCATTCTGCATGTTTTTTAATTATATGTCCCGATCAGTATGCTAACCGTATCACTACAAGATACAAGTGAATTCCTTGGTAAGCCATTGGAATCCATTGGTATACACATCAACACACTACACCATAGATGGCCTATCGCAATGAAAATCCATGGTGTTGCTAGCTACAATGTTGTCATTTCTATGTTGTTTTTTGTCTATTGCAATACATACTTCAATCTGTTAGTATATATATCAACATTTGTTGCTGTAGCTATAGATATATTTATATTAAAGAAAATGACAACTCAACTATCCACAACACCATTTAAAATATAATCTAAACCATCAATACCCTTCATCAATCCACGCCTCAGCTGTTTCTATTTTCCACCTTTATTTACATTCACCCACCTAAATTTCAGATCCTTAATTTTCTATTCACCCGACCAAATTTCAGATCCCTAATTTTCTTCCGCTACCTCATCTACGACTTTATCTACATTTCCAATATGTTTTGCTTCGAAATCTCGACTTCATCTAGGTTTTCAATATGTTTTCTTCCAAGTCCAGTTCCAAATCTTATCGCTTCAACTCTGGATGAATTTCTTTTGACTTCAGAATTTAATTCCAATTTCGTATGGAAGATACCAGCTTATGAAAAACAGTAAAGGGTTTAATTTTTGTTGTCTATTTGTGTCTTTACGGATGGGTCTAATTTCATTATACATAGATACTTTTTTCTAAATTGACTGTAAAAGGGATGAACAAGGATTAATTCGAATGTACACAGAATTGAGATTATTACGCAACATTTACGTTGGAAAAGAAGATGGACAAGGATTAATTCAAATGGATATTTTAGCTTTTAAAAAGCACCGAATATTGTAAGTTTTGTATAGTTTTCATTATTATTTATTTTGTGATTGTGATTGCTTACATGCATTTCTGCAGTCCAACCGTTTGATGAAATGGCTGATAGTTCTAAATTCAAAACTGAAATTATGACTAATAGTTCTTTTGTATAGTTCTCATCTATTTGGTGATTCATGGATTAAGAGAGCCGATTTGACCTTGCATGATAGGAGAGTAATTAGTAATGGTGTCTGGCTGTTAATAATATACAAAACATATGCATGTAAATTTTCCATACTTTTCTTTCTTTGGATTTTTCATTTGCACTACACATATATAAATATAACCAAGACCCAAATGTATGGATGTTTTTGGGAAAACGAAGCTTCATTATCTTTGATACTGACATTAACAATAATAACGCAGAGAATATCGAATGTTGAAAACCCAAAATAGTCCCTGTCGTAGCTTCTTGATTCTCGTAGATTTATCAGCAATTAATAAAGCAAGTGTTTAATCACAAAAATATAAGCAAAAAGTGATTCCAGCAAGGAGCAGGAGAATAATGCAAATTGGAAGTAAAAGCATCAAAGAGTAACCGAAGCTCTACATTTTAGGTGAGTTATCCAATGCCAATATGTATTACTGCTTCTTTTCGACATAGCAGTGTTATGACATAAATGGATAACGTTATTTTTTAAAATTGAATGAGAAATGTGTGTTTGATGCACTGGATACAGTACCACCAGCTTCCCTATGGCTTGACTTGTTGGTTGATGAAACAACACCACATGGAACTATTAATAAAAGTTCAGTTGAAGGAGAATCTGGCTTTGATTTTGCTTCATTCTCGACCTTCACTTTCATTGCATAAGACACTTGTTGTTAACATAAAAGAGCTTAACATTATAGTCGACTCTCTAGCCAATTCTTCAACAAAAGCTGAAAAATGTGTCACAGATAAAATGTTAACGATACTTAGCTAACTCACATCTTTTCATGCTTGTTGCTTGTTCATCATTTTTATATCATACAATGCATGATTTTGGCTTTACATATGGATCTTGTATTCATAGAAAATACAACATATATATATATATATATATATATATATATATATATGTGTGTGTGTGTGTGTGTCTGTGTTTGTGTGTGTGTTTTGTTCATGTTACTTGAGTTTGGAATTACTGTCATTTTTTGTGGAATAATGGATATGTCAGATTGCTGGCTGTTTTGCACTTAGGGTGTAAAACGAGACATTTGCTTATGATCCATAAATTCTTGCATCTTCTTATCACAATGCTGGCATCACTACTGGGTGTAAATTGAAGCCACATCTTTCAAAGTTACACAGTTTCAAGGGATGTCTTACTGCATGTTCAGTTTTCACACTAACTAATGTTATGGAAATTTTTGGAAGATAATCTGTCATGGTTGTTTTCATATGTATAATTATCTCCAGTTGATAGCCCTTCTTTTGTTCGAGATCATGTGTACCCGCTTTTTAATCATGAGTGAAAGCTTTCGGTTATGGACTTATCAATTTCACTACCAAATAGAAGTGGCAATTTACCTACACATTTGAATATAATTTTGAATTTTGGGTGTTCTTCAGTTCTACTTCCCATCTAATAATTTTAGATGACAGATGACCCACGTTTGGTGCTCAAATGGGCTGAATTGCCACAATTGTTAGAATGTGGGTATTATCTGCTGAAAGTGAAGAAGTGGGGAGTAGTTTTAACTACCTCGAGCAGTTAATGTGTTTTCGGCACACGTGGGATTCAATGTTGATCTGCTACATGTTTCAGAGATGAAATCAATCGAAGGCTATCTGTTCAGGAAGCAACAAGGACTGGGTATGGATTGCGATAGTGGTAGTGCTTTAACAGAAAGGGGAAAGAAATCGTATGCAAAGAAGTTTGCAGCAGTTTATGTTAGGATTGCCTCGCATGTTGTTAACGAGGAATGACGGGTTGGAATCAGTAGTCCCACATCATGGAATAAATTGAAGGAGTTGAGTACAAATATGAGCTAGTAGGCACGTAACATCAGGGAATCCTTTTGTTATATGAGAGTTGTGTGTCAGCTCATATGCATGCAGGGAAGGGGGCTTTTTTCCGACCGTCGTTACATAATAGTGGTATCGGAGCCGAAGGTTACAGACTGGTTCATGCGGGCATGGCAATGCTCTCAAAAGATACTCATAGGATGCGAGTCAAGGGGGAGACTATTAGGATTGCATCGCATGTTGTTAACGAGGAATGACGGGTTGGAATTAGTAGTCCCATATCATGGAATAAATTGAAGGAGTTGAGAACAAATATGAGCTGGTAGGCATGTAACATCAGGGATTCCTTTTGTTATATGGGAGTTGTGTGCCAGCTTATATGCGTGCAAGGAATGGGGCTTTGTTCTGACCGTCATTACATAACAGTTTACTATCTGGAACCTTTATTTGGATGTGGCTGGGTTTTTAATTCGGCATTTCATAAGTTTACATCAGTGATATGTTCAAGCAGAAGAAGAATCTTGGAAGTGCAACACCTGTTTTCAAATTGTTCACCCCAGATGTGCTTAACAATAGCATTTCAGATTTTATTTGAAGCTGGTGGATCAGTTTAGTGCTACCTGGTTTCATGGATTCAGTATCATGATTTTACCAAATGACATGATTAAATACTTCATTTTCTTATGTGTTTTATAGCTGATCCATATAGAAAACTTCTTATGTAATAAGTGTGTGTACTTTTATTCACATATATAATGAATTTAGTAATTTTCTGTAATGAAATTGGTGTAAACTTGATTTTTTTTTGTTAATGTGAGTAATTATGTTTGTTGTTAGCGAAATAGCGGTTACAATTATAATATTATGAAAATTTTGATTAATAGCAGTTGAGGTATAATTAATTTTAACAATCGTAGAACAAATTTTAACAACTGCTACAAACAATTGTAAAAAAGATTGACTTTATTACGATTGCAGATATAACTAACATATTACAACTCTTTTTGGCAGTTGTGAAAGGATATTTTTTGTTGTAGTGATACTTGTGCCAACACCTGTACCGATGTTGCCTTAGGATCGCAAAGATGTTGCCTATAACTCTAAGGCAACGCAATCCCAAGAAAGTGTTGCCACAAATCATTTTTGGACTATAGCATCACTTTTTGTTACTTACTGCATCACTTCTCTAGGGTCGCCGTATGCAATCTGTGGCGTAGTGATGGTTTCCAACTGTTTCCAATGCCTCCAATGATAGTTTTCCAACGGTTTCCAAATTTATAACTTGGTCACGTGAATTTCATGTTGGGCCAATAAGCCGTTGGAAACCCTTGAAGGCCGATGAAAACTAGCCGTTAGGAACTGTTCATAGCCGATGAAATATATGGACCCGTAAGCCATTGGAAATTAGGGTAATTTTTTTATAGATTTCAAATTACTCACTTCCAGCCACCCAATATCTCATATTTATCAACACAGTTCCATTTCAAGCATATACATCATAGTCACAATCACATATATACCAAAACATAATAGTATACCAAAATTGAACATAAAACATGCAAAACACATAAAATAAACCAATATTTACAAAATACATCAACCCAACGTCATCAACAAAGCATATACGTGCATATATCCCAATGTCATCAACCCAACGTCAAAATAAACAATCATCCAACACCATGTCCAAACCATCATCACCAATACAACACCAACACATACAGACTATCATAATGCATTAAGCATAATCCTCACCTACTCTCAGAGTGAATATTTACATTTATATATAACATCAAAACAAACTAACATCAACTCAATCTCCTTTGGAACCACCAAAATGATGAAAGAACGTACCATACTGGGCAATGAACTCCTCCCAACGTTGGTTAAGTTGCTCCATCTGCTCTTCGCGGCGGCGATCATGATCATTAAGCGCTGTGATCTGGGCTCGTTGTTGTGCGATCTTCTCCTTGTCCTGAGCCCTATGGTACGACTACTAAGATGTCCTAACCTGTAAATAATTTTAGATTTTCAGTATTTCATAATAGCAATTTGCAACACCCCATATTTTAATACATGGTAATTATATAATAAAGATAATAAAATGAATATTAATTAATAAAATATTCAGAATTAGGTAAAAAAGACTTTACCACTGCGTCCATTATGAAATTTTGGTTCATATAGACTCTTAGTTTTCATAAATTAGATTTAGTATGAAGAAGTTTTGGACTTAAGATGATTACATGAAAATGTATATAGATTATATATTAAATAAAATAATACACCATTCTGAAAGCAAAGGTCACTAGGAGACCCAGCCTGACTGGGTCAACCCAAGGGTCGACCCATGTCTAAGGTAGGTCGACCCAAGGGTCGACACAGGGGTCGACCCACTTGCATGCAGGAAGGGTTCTTGGCTCTATATTTGGACTGATTTGTTAACTATATGCGTTTGCTGACTCGGCATTGGGAATACAGTTGGATTTATAAACCTGAAATCTAAAGGCATGGAATTATCCTAGGTTATCTATATAAAAGCTAGCAGCCTCATTGTTTTCTACACACAAACTATTCTTTATTTCTTCTTCCCCTAAGCCTTATTCTAAAATAAAAATATGAAGATGCTTAGGTGCCGCCTAAACATAGATTAGACAGGACAAATGAAATATTTTTTCGAACTTCAATCCAACCACTATGAGTTCGGTTATTTTCAGATTTGATTATTAAATAGTATTATGACAGTAAATAAATCTGAATCTGAGATTCTACATGTTATTATTTTATTGTCACATACCTATTCGGTTTCAGTTGTTTTACTATTACATGTATATCATATTATCCTTTTTTTTAGATTTACTTTCAGTCTTATACCTATTTTATTCAGTTTCCAATTCCTTTTGTTTTGCATTATACCTAGGCTATTAAATGCCTAGGCTATTCACATTAGAATTATGTAAATTAGATGGAAATTGGAATAACTTAAAATGACAATAAAAAGGAGAATTAGGCAAATCGAACATGTAATCTAACGATTGTAAAATTTGGGATAATATACAAAACATGTTAGGTCAAGCTTAATTTAATAATTAAGTAGAACATGTTGGTGGTAACAAATGTAATTAAGTAAAATATGAAACTTAATGCATACATACATATGGGGATGTACTTATTTAGGGAAGGGGTTGTACACAGAATAACATTTATTGGAAATGTTATTTACAACTATGCTTATTAATAAACTTAAACCTGCTAAAATATTATTTGTTGTTTAATAAGCTAAGAGGTCCTACGGTCTTGTTGTTGGTATCCGGTTTTGGGATGCTTAAAATCCTAGGGTAGGGGCACAAGCCTAGGGGGTCGCTTGTGTCAATCTGTTGTGTAGGAGTATCCTTGTCAGTATCTTAGAGAGGGGCCTTGCACTAGGTAGGGGCAGGGCACGCTTTACTGATCTGGATTGTAATAGGTTCAAGTTGAAAGGTGGGTATGGGCGCGTCCGGCAAAGTCATGAGTGTGCGTGGTCCTATTAGGGGAAACTAAGACTCTGTAACACCCACAAATAGGTCTATGTTCTATCAGTCATCGGGTTAGGGACTGATACACCCTACTGCCGAGGCTGGCACAAGATATTTGTGTAGTAGCAGGCCGATCGCATGGGTAGTAAATAGGGTAATGCCTAATCTTGTTAATTCTAGTAATTGGTATAGTAACTTTATTCTTGGGATATGAATGAGAAGCGTATATTGTCTTTACCTTGTTATCTTATTATCTCATTACCGTTTTATCTCGTACTTATCTATTTTAGAGTAGTTTCATGTTCAACATTATTTATCTATCTTGGTACTCTCTATCTTATCCTATTGCTGAAAATCACTAGAACTCACCATACTTTATGTCTAACCTATTTGGTTTCCTTTCTCTCTCTTCCTTTCCCCTCTCAGGTTCTCAGAGTGGGAGTGGATAGTAGTTGTGACCATGATTTCATTCTTGGACTTGGACTTCTTCTGACTCTGTGTGTTACTTTGTCTTTTATTCTATTTTGTTATGGCTTTTGAGGAGGGATATGATTTACAGTTTTGTACTCTGATGTTTTGTGTTATGAGACAGATGGTTATTTCTATAGTTTTTGGTATTTGAAGTTGTGAACAATGAAATGGTGATTTTAATAATAAAAGATTTTCTACAGCATATTTACATTTTGTCTTTTGAATTTTAGTTATTGTTTACTTATTGTGCTTCATGAAACTTAATGCATTCTCATATGAGTTTCAATAACGGACATGGGGTGTCACACAGTTCAAGTAAATTTCAGTTTCTATTACCGCTTGGTTCCCAAAACCATAGAGTCTGTTCCGGGTTAGTGGATCCATGACAGCCTCAAAAATTAAATCCTCTTCCTTGGAAGTCAACTCGGTTTTCCCAGCCTCCTCAAGTATCTGTAACACCCCACTCCCGCTATGATCACTCACTAAGGGAATGCCATAGCATCGGTGGAGTATTTTAGTGAATATAGAACAGAAAAATTACAACAAGACAGATATAAATAGTACTTGAAATTTTAAAACATCATCTCATAACAGCGGAAGTAAAACATGTCTGGTTACATCATAAAACCACAATAAAGGTCAAGTACAATATCCATCAAAATAAAGAAGTACATAATCCCACTCTCATACAATAGCCAAACAAAAGAAAAGATAACTGGATAACTGGAGCTTTACATCTATCCAAGCTCCTAAAGACTGGAACAACAATCCGATCAAGCTCCACTACTGCTAGGATCCACCGTAGGACCTGAGGGTTGGGAAAAAGATAAAAACAACAGGGTCAGACATAAGTCTGAGCGAGTCCTATAACTTTAACAATACAATCGTTAAAGTAACCAGAGAAGACATAAACTGATATACGGTAACATATAGGGATGAATGGCTACCCTAAGCAGTCAACTAAACGAAGATAAAGGATAAAGACGCATCTACCCTCCCTAAGGTAAATTACTAAACTGCACCACACCAGTCGTTCCTAACTTAAAGGTTGATCCCACCCAAGGACTTATAAAATTTACTAATTAGTACCTGCGTACCCCTAGGTGACCAAGTAGGCGCCACGGGGCCCTACAATCCACTAGGTGTACACACTACTTCCCATTCGATCGGCTCCCTAACGTAGATACCCGTGCTGGCCCCACCGTGGGATGTATCATTCCCCAATGTGGCAACCTGATGAAACTAAAGGTGCACGGCTTATATCTACTCGATGCAACAACGGCTTACCTACCAGCCCGGGCCCACTCACGCATATGAAGCCCGTTGGACTTGCGTTGCCACCGCTAACCCGTTTGCCTCTTACAGTCAAGCCCAGTATGCGTGTCCCGTCCTCGACATGGGTCGAGCCCACAAAGATACGTATGGGTTACTGGTTGAAATGGGCCTCCACAAGCTACCCACCTAAGCTTGTCCCTTTTTCTAGTATATCCCACTTAACCCTTTAATCATGTTTTAATTACATGTTCTATTTTGGTTAAGTATTCTAATCGTATTTTCTATTGCCACCCAAGGCAACCACTAGATTTTCTCATGCCACCCGAGGCACCCACTTAACCCCTCATGTCCCTCTACATGCTAATGTGGTTAAGTGTTTCTTAATTAATTAATTAAGAACGTAACCTTTGTAAAGACCTCTCACATTAGACTGTCTTTTATGACCGCTGGTTAAGCCGGTTGGGTCCGGGCAGCCTTATGTCATAACAGAGTCTAACCTCGTGTCTTTACATTAATTACGTATTTAGTTTGTGCCTAAGACCTCTCACATTGGGCTAACATTTGTAGCAACTGGTTAAGCCGGTTGGGTCCGGGCAGTTTTACGCTACAACTGAGTCCAACCTCGTGTCTTAGTCAATTAATTACACCTAATTAATCACCCTCATAATTTTAT
Organism: Allium sativum; assembly: GCA_030737875.1. NCBI lineage: Eukaryota > Viridiplantae > Streptophyta > Magnoliopsida > Asparagales > Amaryllidaceae > Allium > Allium sativum. Next base: position 301,783,361 of record CM060922.1, read on the forward strand.
ATTAATTATCCCTAATTAATCAAGTTTTCTTAACATGGGTAGACCTAACTTAATAGGTAAATTCCCATGGGGTAGACCTAACTCAATAGGTAAATTCCCAACACATAGTATGGGTACACCTAACCAAATAGGCAAATTCCCATACTATGTTTATTTATTTTGTGTTATGCATAATTATATTAATTTCACACAATCTTATTAACTTATGCATTTAATTACCCCATCGTTCCCACGTAATTTCGTTCATGATATAACACATATAAAAGGTGTCAACTTGCATATGAATGAACATGTTTCAAAGGTGCCATCTTGCATATTAACAAACACATAACTTGCATATGAACTTGCATAACATGTCACATAACTTGCATATAATATGTCACATAACTTACATATTCATTTTGCATAACAAACTTGCATATTAGCTTATAGACTTGCATAATGTGTCATCATGAACTTGCATATTAATAAACATGTAACTTGCATATTTACATACATGTAACTCGCATATTAACAAACATGTAACTTGCATATAAAGAAACATGTAACTTGCATATTTACATACATGTAACTTGCATATTAACAAACATGTAACTTGCATATTAACAAACATGTAACTTGCATATTTACATACATGTAACTTGCATATTAACAAACATGTAACTTGCATATTAACAAACATGTAACTTGCATAGCATATTACCATGAACTTGCATAACATGCATATGATTACATAGCCCACAACTTGCATATTTAGCATCATGCAAACATAACATACATCATATTAAACTTGCATAAGCTTACATACTCAACATGCATAAACATAAGATTAATGCTAACATCATATCATATGATTCAAAGCTCATTAACCCACATACAAAACCATAAATCTCATCACATCTCATCTAATTAGTTTACCAAAAGATCATCAAAGTGATAGAAACTCACTACTAGCAACTTTGAACACCAAATGAAGAAGATTAAGATGCTAAGAAGGGATTAGAAGTTGATTAGAGAGTGATTAGTATGCAACCCTCTTCATAAAATTAGTGGAGGCCATGAGAGCTAGCATTTTGCCATAGTTTAGTCACTAGGTTTAATTATGAATGAATTAGGGTAGGTTAGGGTCTTATTTATAGATTAGGCAAGTGTTTTAGGCCATAGGATTAACCCTAGATTCAATCCAAGCCATCAAAGCATGTCTTGGGGAAGAAGTCAAGTGTAGGAACCATCTAGGGCCTTTAGATTAAAGATGGACCATGAGAACCATTCAAATGCAAAATCTGCACTTGAGCGAATCGGCCCACGGGTTGACAGCCAAACACCCTGGATTAACCCCTAGTCGACCCAGCGGGCTCGGGTCGACTTCAAAAATCGGCCGGTTCGGTTATTCCCCTCTCCCAATTCGCTGTTTTGAGCATTTTTGCATATTTATTTATTAAATTTTCAATTATATATATATATATATATATCAATATATATATATATATATATCTACACAACCCATTTCACTTAATTAAGTATACTTTAATTTGGGAATTTTCGTGAAACTTCGCGAGGCCATATCTTGGTCATACGGACTCCGATTTTCGAAAACTCGGACTCTATTTCGCGTATTTTTCCGAGACGAACACAATGGCATAGCCCGTTTCCCTTGATTCCCATTTTAGAATTAAATTCTGCCTCGATTTATGTTATTACAGGTTATTGAAAATACGGGTTGTTACATTCTCCCCTCCTTAAAGGATTTCGTCCCCGAAATCTTCAAGTTAGGAAGAACGTATCCTACCATCCAATCATCCATCTACTCAAAGCATCATCCACGAGCAATCATTGTCCTTACAAGATTCTAAATGCTGGATGGATATATGCAAAAGTGTGTGTATATGTACTTACCTAATGCGAAAATCAGGCGGTTACTGATACAGTAAACCTCCTTAATGCAAACCATGATAGTGCCATGCATCCAATATGTATGCGAAACCCTATTGACACATACAAATTTCTACATGCGTGCACAACCATACACAAAAATGCATCATCCATATGATAACACAGCCATGATACATCCATCAATCTAACTACCACATCCATTTATGCAATATGCAACATGAAGTGACTGAGCCGATCTAGTGCCTAATGTGTGTGTATATGCATCCACGAGCAACCACTAGCAAACAATTGCATCCATATGCATCCATCAACCATAACATGTTTCAAACACATGTTTCAACCATAGGTTTTACCCTATCTAAAGGTCATAGGTATTAGCGAGAGGATATACTAAAGATAAGATAAGTACTAGACAAGCAATAAAGGAGAAGTTAAAAGACATACTCTCAAAAAGAAATGGATACAAAGAACGCATCTTTGCTTCCGTCTCCCAAGTAGCATTGCTTTCGTCATCTCCCCATTGCACTTTAACTAGCTGAACTTCTCTGTTCCTCAACTTCCTAGTTTCTGACCCAAGGATGCGAGTAGGAGCTCGTCGAATCGTCGCATCACGCTTTACCTCTACATCTCTAAGCAAGCTCGGCTCTACCACCTCCGCGGTCTCATGTAAGCACTTCCTCAAATGTGATACATGGAATACATCATGAACACCACTAAGTCTGTCGGGCAACTCCACCCTATATGCCATCCGTCCAATCCTTTCCTTAATAGGAAACGGCCCAACAAATCTCGGTGCTAACTTCCCTACGGACCCAAAGCGAACAACATTTCTCAATGGAGATACTTTGACAAAAACCATGTCCCCAATCTCAAACTCAAGATCCGTCCTTCTCCGATCCGCATAAGATTTCTGTCTATCTTGCGCTGCTTTCATCCTTTTTCGAATTAAATCAATCTTCTCTGAAGTCTCTCTAACCATATCCGGCCCAAGCAAGATCTTATCCGTAGATTCCCACCAACATGTAGGAGATCGACAAGGCCTTCCATAAAGAGCTTCGAAAGGAGCCATACCAATACTGGACTGAAAGCTGTTATTATATGCGAACTCCACCAAAGGAAGATGTTCTTCCCATGTACCTCCAAAATCCAAGATACAAAGCCTCAAAAGATCTTCTAAGATACGGTTCACCCTCTCGGTCTGACCGTCCGTCTGAGGATGATATGCGGTGCTCAAACACAACTGAGTCCCTACCGCCTCTTGCAAACTTCTCCAAAACTCACTAGTGAAAATAGGATCTCGATCACTCACAATGCTGGATGGTACGCCATGCAATCTAACAATCTCTCTAACATAGACTGAAGCAAGCCATAGAGCGGTCCTCTTACTCTTCACGGGTATAAAATGGGCACTCTTGGTAAGTCTGTCTACCACAACCCAAATTCCCGTATTGCCCTTCCTCGATCTCGGTAACCCGTCGATGAAATCCATCGAGACACTATCCCACTTCCACTGTGGAACTTCCAATGGGTGTAGCAACCCACCGGGTTTCCTTTGCTCCACTTTAACTTGTTGGCACACTAAGCATCTAGCCACATACTCGGCCACATCTTTCTTCATACCGGCCCAGAAGAAAACTCTCTTCATGTCTTGGTACATTTTGTCTCCACCGGGATGAATAGTCATTCTTGAACGATGTGCATCATCCAAAATAGCCTTCTTCAAACCCTCATCTTGCGGTACACAAAGTCTACCGTCTCTATGCAACCATCCCTTATCATCTATGGTGTATCTACCCAAATGGCTGGACGACTCCCCTCTTATAAGCTTCTCTACCAACACAACCAACTGTGGGTCGTCTCGCTGAGCCTCGCCAATCCGTCTCAAAAGAGTAGGTCTAACCTCCAAGGATGCCAACAAACCAGGTACAAAATCAACAGAAGGTCTGAAGTCAAACAAAGAAAGAAACTCCAAGCTTCGTCGTTCCACGAACAATGGACTCAAAGATAGCCTTTTTCTACTTAAGGCGTCTGCCACCACGTTACCCTTACCAGGGGTATACGCTATCTCGAAATCATAGGATGCTAAGAACTCCATCCACCTTTGCTGTCTTAAGTTTAAATCCTTCTGAGAGAATAAGTACTTCAATGATTTATGGTCGGTGAACAACTCGAATCTCTCACCAAGAAGATAATGGCGCCAAGACTTAAGTGCGAAAACAATCGCGGCCAACTCTAGATCATGGGTAGGGTAATTCTTCTCATGCACTCTCAATTGTCTCCCTCCATAGGCTATTACCCTTCCCTCCTGCATCAAGACTGCGCCTAATCCTGTTCCACAAGCATCGGTATAAACAACAAACGGCTTACTCCCATCTGGAAGCACTAAAACTGGAGCGGTGGTCAAAGCTCTCTTTAACCGTCGGAAAGCATCATCACAATCTACATCCCATGAGAAAACCAGATTCTTCTTCGTCAAGCGGGTTAATGGGGCTGATATCTTCGCGAAGTCTTTGATGAACTTCCTATAATATCCTGCCAACCCCAAGAAACTTCTTACCTCGGTAGCATTTCTAGGAACTTTCCAATCCTGGATAGATACTATCTTTGCGGGATCCACAGCTATCCCTTCCTTAGAGACCACATGCCCTAAGAATCGCACTTCTCTTCTCCAAAAATGGCATTTAGAGAATTTAGCTTTAAGACTATGCGCTCGAAGAGTCTCCAACACTTCCTTGAGATGTAAGGCATGCTCTTCTTCATTCTTGGAAAAGACCAAGATGTCATCCACAAAAACTACTACAAACTTATTCAGATACTCTCTGAACACTCTACTCATGAGATCAACAAAGTATGCGGGGGCGTTTGTCAACCCAAATGGCATCACTAGCCACTCATAAAAACCATCCGGAGTCCGGAAAGCAGTCTTCTCTATACTGTCCTCCGCCACTCTTAACTGATGAAACCCTGTAGCTAAGTCCATCTGCGAAAATACTGACGCGCCAACCAACTGATCAAAGAGATCATCTATCCTCGGTAATGGGTGTCTATTCTTCTTCGTGAGCTTATTAAGTTCCCTATAATCCACACAAAGTCTGAGGGACCCATCCGCCTTCGTGGCAAACACTACTGGAGCTCCCCACTCCGATATACTTCGCCTTATGAACCCCTTCTCAAGCAACTCCCCTACTTGCTTATGAAGTTCTCTTCTCTCACGAGGAGCCATGTGGCGTACTGGCAAAGACACTGGTTTGGCATTATCCACCAAATAAATTCGGAAATCTATCTCCCGCTTCGGAGGCAAACCCTTCACTTCTTCAAACACATCCGGATATTCCCGGACCACTTTGACAGAACGCAAACTCTCGACCGAAGCATCAAGCGATTCAAGATAACTTAGCAAAACAGATTCCATGGGATTGCAAGAGATCTCGAGAGTGTTACCCAAGCGGGTCATGAGCCTGACAACTCTCCTTTCGCAATCAAGAACGGCACCATTACTGGATAACCAGTCCATGCCCAAAATCAACCCATAGCCCGTGAAGCCCAATACAAAAGCATCACATCTAAACTCAACGCTAAGTATAGAAATCTTCAAACCCAGACATATCATAGACAGATATATGGAGCCCCCAATTGGGTTTGAAACAACCAAGGGATCATCAACTAGACTGGTGTCTAAGTGCAGTGACTCAACTAACGATGATGAGATAAAAGAATGCGATGCGCCAGAGTCAAACAAAGTACGTACTGGATGATCAAACAGAAAAACCAGACTTTCAACGGAAATAGTTCTACCTCTCTGCTGAATCGGTGGAACTGAGAGAGCCTGAACTTGCCCCCCTGACTGAGGTGGTGCTATAAGAGCTTGCACCTGACCTCCTGAGGTAGACCCCGTCTTCTGCCCCTTCTTTGGGCAGTTTTTCACAAGATGCCCCGCTTCACCACAATGAAAGCAACCGGTCTTCTTCTTTTTGCGACAATCCTTACTGAGGTGCCCTGGTGTACCACAATTAAAGCACTTCTTCTTTGTCTTCTTCTTGTCACCATTGCCTTTTCCACCCTTGCCTTGTTGTTGTTGTTGTTGCGGTTTCTTCTGATCCCCCTTTTTCTCTGGTGCCTTAGAATTCTTATCATCCTCATGCATAAGTGCCATGTAGACAAGCTTCTCAAAAGTGGCCCCCATAGGAATGTGAGTCATAGCTATTCCTTGCAATGGTTCGTTCAAGCCTCTAACGAACCTCAAAGCCTTCTTCTCCGGTGTATTCACCAACTCTATGCCAAACCTTGCTAATTGATTGAATTTGTTGACATATTCTTTCACCGTGAGATTCCCTTGCTTCAAATTCAAGAACTTCTCCATAAACAGATTCTCTTCCGCCCTTGAGAGAAACTTAGCCCCAAACCTTTGCTTAAAATCTGCCCAAGAGTCAACAGGGCGTTCTCCATTAGTGACCTCCCACCAGAATGAGGCCTCTCCCTTCATTAACCAAGCCGCCAACTTGACTTTCTTTCCCTCTTCCACTTCAAAGATATCTAGCAACTCTTCCACTTCCTTAAGCCAATCTCTAGCCTCTACGAAAGTCTCTGAACCAAGAAAAGGTTTTCCTCCTATAGCCTTGAACTCCTTGCAAACCTTAGCAAAATTATCCACTCTAGGCTGAGGAGGAGGAGCGGTTGTCTCTGGTGTAGTAGCATTGGCCGGACCCGCAGCCGCGGCCCTAGCCTCTTGCAACCTCCTATACCATAGTGGTATAACTAAACCCTCCGGGATGTTAAGATCTTCAGCCATGCTGAAACGAAAGAGGAAAGATTCAAAAAGGAGATTCCGAAAGATAAAGATATGGCTATTGGGGATTATGCTTTTCTTTTTCAAAAACTTTTTCTCTTAGAAGACATGCTTTTAAAAATACTTTCTTCGAAAATACTCTTAGAAAGTAGTTTTTCTCAAAAATTTTATCTGTTCTGGTAACCTTAAGCTCTGATACCACGTGTAACACCCCACTCCCGCTATGATCACTCACTAAGGGAATGCCATAGCATCGGTGGAGTATTTTAGTGAATATAGAACAGAAAAATTACAACAAGACAGATATAAATAGTACTTGAAATTTTAAAACATCATCTCATAACAGCGGAAGTAAAACATGTCTGGTTACATCATAAAACCACAATAAAGGTCAAGTACAATATCCATCAAAATAAAGAAGTACATAATCCCACTCTCATACAATAGCCAAACAAAAGAAAAGATAACTGGATAACTGGAGCTTTACATCTATCCAAGCTCCTAAAGACTGGAACAGCAATCCGATCAAGCTCCACTACTGCTAGGATCCACCGTAGGACCTGAGGGTTGGGAAAAAGATAAAAACAACAGGGTCAGACATAAGTCTGAGCGAGTCCTATAACTTTAACAATACAATCGTTAAAGTAACCAGAGAAGACATAAACTGATATACGGTAACATATAGGGATGAATGGCTACCCTAAGCAGTCAACTAAACGAAGATAAAGGATAAAGACGCATCTACCCTCCCTAAGGTAAATTACTAAACTGCACCACACCAGTCGTTCCTAACTTAAAGGTTGATCCCACCCAAGGACTTATAAAATTTACTAATTAGTACCTGCGTACCCCTAGGTGACCAAGTAGGCGCCACGGGGCCCTACAATCCACTAGGTGTACACACTACTTCCCATTCGATCGGCTCCCTAACGTAGATACCCGTGCTGGCCCCACCGTGGGATGTATCATTCCCCAATGTGGCAACCTGATGAAACTAAAGGTGCACGGCTTATATCTACTCGATGCAACAACGGCTTACCTACCAGCCCGGGCCCACTCACGCATATGAAGCCCGTTGGACTTGCGTTGCCACCGCTAACCCGTTTGCCTCTTACAGTCAAGCCCAGTATGCGTGTCCCGTCCTCGACATGGGTCGAGCCCACAAAGATACGTATGGGTTACTGGTTGAAATGGGCCTCCACAAGCTACCCACCTAAGCTTGTCCCTTTTTCTAGTATATCCCACTTAACCCTTTAATCATGTTTTAATTACATGTTCTATTTTGGTTAAGTATTCTAATCGTATTTTCTATTGCCACCCAAGGCAACCACTAGATTTTCTCATGCCACCCGAGGCACCCACTTAACCCCTCATGTCCCTCTACATGCTAATGTGGTTAAGTGTTTCTTAATTAATTAATTAAGAACGTAACCTTTGTAAAGACCTCTCACATTAGACTGTCTTTTATGACCGCTGGTTAAGCCGGTTGGGTCCGGGCAGCCTTATGTCATAACAGAGTCTAACCTCGTGTCTTTACATTAATTACGTATTTAGTTTGTGCCTAAGACCTCTCACATTGGGCTAACATTTGTAGCAACTGGTTAAGCCGGTTGGGTCCGGGCAGTTTTACGCTACAACTGAGTCCAACCTCGTGTCTTAGTCAATTAATTACACCTAATTAATCACCCTCATAATTTTATATTAATTATCCCTAATTAATCAAGTTTTCTTAACATGGGTAGACCTAACTTAATAGGTAAATTCCCATGGGGTAGACCTAACTCAATAGGTAAATTCCCAACACATAGTATGGGTACACCTAACCAAATAGGCAAATTCCCATACTATGTTTATTTATTTTGTGTTATGCATAATTATATTAATTTCACACAATCTTATTAACTTATGCATTTAATTACCCCATCGTTCCCACGTAATTTCGTTCATGATATAACACATATAAAAGGTGTCAACTTGCATATGAATGAACATGTTTCAAAGGTGCCATCTTGCATATTAACAAACACATAACTTGCATATGAACTTGCATAACATGTCACATAACTTGCATATAATATGTCACATAACTTACATATTCATTTTGCATAACAAACTTGCATATTAGCTTATAGACTTGCATAATGTGTCATCATGAACTTGCATATTAATAAACATGTAACTTGCATATTTACATACATGTAACTCGCATATTAACAAACATGTAACTTGCATATAAAGAAACATGTAACTTGCATATTTACATACATGTAACTTGCATATTAACAAACATGTAACTTGCATATTAACAAACATGTAACTTGCATATTTACATACATGTAACTTGCATATTAACAAACATGTAACTTGCATATTAACAAACATGTAACTTGCATAGCATATTACCATGAACTTGCATAACATGCATATGATTACATAGCCCACAACTTGCATATTTAGCATCATGCAAACATAACATACATCATATTAAACTTGCATAAGCTTACATACTCAACATGCATAAACATAAGATTAATGCTAACATCATATCATATGATTCAAAGCTCATTAACCCACATACAAAACCATAAATCTCATCACATCTCATCTAATTAGTTTACCAAAAGATCATCAAAGTGATAGAAACTCACTACTAGCAACTTTGAACACCAAATGAAGAAGATTAAGATGCTAAGAAGGGATTAGAAGTTGATTAGAGAGTGATTAGTATGCAACCCTCTTCATAAAATTAGTGGAGGCCATGAGAGCTAGCATTTTGCCATAGTTTAGTCACTAGGTTTAATTATGAATGAATTAGGGTAGGTTAGGGTCTTATTTATAGATTAGGCAAGTGTTTTAGGCCATAGGATTAACCCTAGATTCAATCCAAGCCATCAAAGCATGTCTTGGGGAAGAAGTCAAGTGTAGGAACCATCTAGGGCCTTTAGATTAAAGATGGACCATGAGAACCATTCAAATGCAAAATCTGCACTTGAGCGAATCGGCCCACGGGTTGACAGCCAAACACCCTGGATTAACCCCTAGTCGACCCAGCGGGCTCGGGTCGACTTCAAAAATCGGCCGGTTCGGTTATTCCCCTCTCCCAATTCGCTGTTTTGAGCATTTTTGCATATTTATTTATTAAATTTTCAATTATATATATATATATATATATCAATATATATATATATATATATATCTACACAACCCATTTCACTTAATTAAGTATACTTTAATTTGGGAATTTTCGTGAAACTTCGCGAGGCCATATCTTGGTCATACGGACTCCGATTTTCGAAAACTCGGACTCTATTTCGCGTATTTTTCCGAGACGAACACAATGGCATAGCCCGTTTCCCTTGATTCCCATTTTAGAATTAAATTCTGCCTCGATTTATGTTATTACAGGTTATTGAAAATACGGGTTGTTACAGTATCCGTGCCCTTTGTTGCTAAAATTTATTCTGTTAAACAAAATACAAATGAATTTAGATAACATTATTTTAATTAAATTATATCTTTAAGTTAACTATATTATACTTACATATGCATCACGTGCTTTGGCCTTGTGGTCCTAAGAGTTGGAAACTGAGCCTGTGTCGTCGATCTAACTCGCTACATGTGTGTGTGTATGCAATTACATCCTAGTACGACATAGGAATACCACATTGTCTCTCCCAAAATATGTATATATGTAAATCAGAACTTAAAGTTAAATCAACTAACCAATTTTAACAACTTAGAATTTAAAATCTTTAACCGTGTAACTAATAAATATACCAGGTCCTTGCGCGATGGTGTTGGAACGACTTGGAACCACCACGATGTGTAACAGGGTTCTTACTCCTATTTGCCTAACTTCTCATAGACTTGGCTTATAAATTTAAATTGAAAAAATGTTTGATTCTAATTTTTATATTAATTGAGTAGAGCATTTTAAATTGAATATGCAATAAATTTTCCTGAAACTACTCATTATTCCACCAAGTATGAAGATCATCCCACAACTTAGCGCTCATCCAACTCGGTTTTTTTTCAATTGATTTTATGGCATTTAATGTTTCCTTGTAATTTTTAGCAACTATATTGTTCCAATGGCGTCGAACAAGGGAAATATCTATTTCCTCAAGGTCCACTGAACCTTGCGTATTTTTTTAAAATAACATAAATATGAACTGATCAAATAAGAGCATGACTACTTAATGTAATAAATGCACGATATATCACACGAACTAAAAAATCTTGCTATATAGTCTCTATCACATTGTCTGGTACCAATGTCCACTTAAGCCAACATGATGTCATGTGACTCATCATTCATGTTAGCCTGTTTTGATATCCCCAAGACTATATTGAGGGCTCTAAATCAAAACCACTATGTTGAAAGGAAAAACATTTAAATATTCCATGGCAACTACATGTATATTTGTAATACATTGTATAGAAATGAAATTTATACTTGAAACTTATTACTTAACCTCTATTGGCTTTTGGCTTAAGCCACACCGCATGACGTGATAGCTTCTGTGATGGACCACTACATCACCACCTACTGGAGATGAGAATCAGAAGGAGATTCAGAAGCAGTATGTCTATGTGACGTCATATCAGCAGAACCTGTTATAAACAAACATGACATAACATAAAATGACTATGTAAAACAAACAGTATGTCATAACATAAGAAGACTATGAGATACTTATCATATTAGCATACCATATCGTTTTAATGAAAATAGCATAATATTAAAAAAAAAATACTTTTTTAAAATGAGGACTATTAATTAGTCCTCGTTACTTTCAGATTTTGACACTATTTCCTCCTCTATATTTGGTTCATCTGTAGTCTTAAATGCTTCAGTTAATGCACTCGATTCATCGTTTGGAGGGCCAAAATATGTTTGATCGTCGGCTATTACTATTCCTCGACATCTGCTTGATAAGCTTGTTCATCGAGAATATTTCGTCGATCATATGTAAATCTTTCCTTTGTTTTAAAAACAGCCGACTAATGTATTTTGTCTATTCTTTGAGATGGATAAGGAGCGTAATATACTTGAAGAGCTTATTTGGGAAGTACAAAAGGACCGTACTTATAATAACAAATGGTATTTTTTATTTCTATAAGATTATATTTAGGTGTACGTTGATACTAGAACCTGTAACGTTACTGCACCAGTTGCATTTAAGCAAAAATACTTCTTCCGTGGGTCATGTGAAATATGTCAATTGCTGAATCTAGTTTAGTACACCATAAAAATCGTTTATATGGTCATATGGATCATCACTACCTTTAACAAATACACCAGTATTGTTAGTTAATTTTTCAGAACTGTATTCCTTAGTATTAAATTTATATTCATTGACAAAGAATATTGGATATGTCTTGACTTTCCTTTTTGGTCCGATGGCTAAATGTTTCAATCATTCATCTACAACACATTTGTTGTATCAAAAACGTAATTAGAAAATTATGTAGCGAATTCTTTGCCGATATCGCCGTTTGGATGTTGTGCATGGTAAATGTTGCAGTTATAGGACAAATATTACATTATGATTAAAGATACACATGTATGGATGATATAAATGTATTACGGCGAATATAAGTTTATTACCTAACGAACGATGCAACGTTAATGCAGTTGAGAAGAATATGTGTGTGCTGCATAATAATATGTATCATCCTGCCATGCTTCCACACATTTATCAAATGGTCGACCATGTTTTTCACAAATAGATAAAGTCGCTTGACAATCATCTCGATTAATGCCTTCATCATTACGAGTAGTACTTTTAAATGATATGTTCACATGGTCACTAAAATAATAAGAGAAAAAAATGAAGCTTCTTCTTCGATGTATGACTTGCAAATTGAACCTTCAACTTGAGCTTTCTGTCTCACTTTTTTGTTTAGATGATTTAAATACCTATTTAGAATTATTTTAAATTCACTTTCTATACATTTAAATATTTAATTAATCAATATTTAATGAACTAAATATTAATATACCATTCAACTGGATAAATCCTATCATATTGTACAGGTCCTTAAAGATGTGCTTCTAATGGAAAATGAATAGGTAAATACTCCATAACATTGGGAAAACATAAATGAAATATTTTTTCCAGTTTGCAGAGCAATATAGGGATTTCTTCTTCTAGTTTACATAGACAATCAATTTTTAATGTAGTAGAACAAAGCTCTTTATAAAACAGACTAAGTTATGTTACAACAATCCAAACTTTTATGGGCAACAGTTCTTTGAAAGCGACGAGCAACTAATTTTCCATCATAACATGACAGTCGTGGCTTTTCATCCCGCTAAGTTTATTGTTTTTATAGTCCAAACATCTACAAAGATTAGAAGATATACCATCCAGGAATCTTAATCCTTCCACCCATTTTAAAAGTATTTTAACTTGATTATCGTCTAGTTCATAACACAGTTTTTGTTTTTTTGTGTTATTTGGGTTTATATGAAGCTCGGAATGATTACATATTACTCTGATATCACGACTTGATCTCAAATCATCTTTAGTCTTCCCTTTTACATTCAAAGTTGTGTTAAACACGTTGTCAAACACATATTTCTCATTATGCTAATATTATGACAAATCAAGAGATTTTTCCAACAAGGCAACTCCCAAAATATGCTTTGTTTGCACCAATTATGAATTGATGATTTACCTTAAATTTCAGTATGTTCTCCGCTTTCATGTTTCTTTGGATAATCCTTTACAAGTTCATAAATATCTTCACTTGACCCGTAGGCGGTCTCATAGTTTCATGCCAATTATCTGTAAAAAAAATTTTTATCTCTTCTAAAAGAATAATTAATATGAATAAAACATCGATGACAGTCAAATCATGAAATTTTCTTTACATGAGGTAAAAAAATGCTCTTGTTTCTTCCATGCAGTAAGGACAAGCCATACAACCAGCCGTACTCCAATCTGAAAGCATTACACAGGTAGGAAAATCGCTGATTGTCCACAATAAAGAAGCATATATGCGATTTTTTTTTTGCAAAATATCATATGCTCCTACTCCTTCATACCACAACTGTTTTAATTCTTCAATCAAAGGTTGTAAAAAAACATCGATTCCTTGTGTCGGATCATCAAGACCACGGACGACAACTATGAGAAACGTATAAGAAGTTTTCATACAAATCCATGGAGATAGATTATAAGGTGTGGAAATTATAGGCCAGGACAAATATTTAGCACTGAATTGAGAAAATGGTGAAAATCCACCGTACATAAACCAAATCTATCATTATGATGATTGGATGCAAAATCAGGATACTTCTGCTCAATATTCTTCCATGTTTCCCCATCAGCTGGGTGTGTTAGCATACCTTCTTTCTGTGTTCTAACATTGTGTCATCTCATATGTTATGCGGTTACAAAAGATGCATATAACCATTGAAGTCTAGGAGTAATAAGTAAATAATGCATACGTTTATACGGGACTTCCTTTCCATTTTTCTTTCTTGGTTTGTATTTTTCCTGATTGCATATTTTACAATTATTTAGTTTGATATCTTCCTTCCAAAATAGCCTGCAACCGTTTAGACATGTATCTATTTTTCATATGGTAAACCAAAAGGCAACATCATTTTTTTACTTCATAATGATTTTCGCACATTAAATTATTAGGAGGCATATCCCGCTTCGCAGCTTGTACAACAGCTGTAAATCCAGCTTCATTGAGGTTGTATTCATATTTCATTGCAATGTATTCAGCAGTAACTGATAATTGAGTTTCACTTTCACATCCTTCACAAAGGGGTTTCCTCGTGGCATCTAATAAATCATAATATTTTTTTTGGCTCCAATATTTGGTACTTCTCTAGCATTACCATCGTCATCAGTAAATTGTTGAACCGGAAGCAATGAATGTCCAATATCTTCAATCATATGTTCTATGATATTTGTCATAGCAATTTCATTATTCGTTACCTCCTCAACTTGTACAGAAGTAGATGCTAACGGTTCTCCATGATGATCCAAAATCAAATAGTTTGGCACAAAGTCGTTGTAACACCCCGAATTACGGTTAATGCTAAAATTCACTAATTGCAGAATAAATACTCTCAGATGTGAGAATTGGGGGAAACGGGCTGCGTCATTGCGTTCGTCTCGGAAAAATACGTAGAATAGAGTCCGAAATTTTGTAAATCGGAGTCCGTATGACCCAGTTAAGGCCCAAAGAAGTTTTCAGAAAATCCAAAGTTAAAAACAGATTTAAAATTCAGTTCTAAAACAGGGTTGGAGCCAAAAGCGGAGGTGGCGGGAAAGTTCCCGCCTAGCCCCGTGTCGACAAGCATGTCGACAGGGGTGTCGACAGCCCTGTCGACAGGGGTGTCGACATAGGGTGTCAGCCCTGTTGATCTGGGTACACCAGATCTGGTTTTTGGTTGAGTCTTGGGCTGTGTTCTAGAGATTTCCGAAATCTAAGGGTCCTAATCTAATCTAGGGTTAATCTAAGGGCCTAAAACACTCACCTAATCTATAAATACACCCTAAACCTACCCTAATCCATACTAAAAATAGAATTGAGGGCTACATGCCGCCAAATTAAATCTTAGAAGGAGCCTCCACTAATTTATGAAGAGGGTTGCAAGCTAATAACTCTCTAATCAACCTCTAATCCATTCTAAGCATCTTAATCTTCTTCATTTGGAGTGCAAATTTGCTAGTTGTGAGTTTCTATCACTTTAATGATCAATTGCTAAACTAAGTAGATGAGATATGATGAGATCATATGGTTTTGTTTGGGGATTAATGGGTTTTAAGTCATATGACATGATGTTAGTTTGCTAATGTATGTGGGTTATGCAAGTTTTGTGCTTTGTGATCATATGTCAATATGCAAGTTACATGTATGATAACTATGCAAGTTGTATGTTTCTTCATATGCAAGTTTATGAGTTCATATGCAAGTATGTTATGCAAGTTCATATGCAAGTTTATGAGTTCATATGCAAGTATGTTATGCAAGTTCATATGCAAGTTTATGAGTTCATATGCAAGTATGTTATGCAAGTTCATATGCAAGTTTATGAGTTTATATGCAAGTATGTTATGCAAGTTCATATGCAAGTTTATGAGTTTATATGCAAGTATGTTATGCAAGTTCATATGCAAGTATGTTATGCAAGTTCATATGCAAGTTTATGAGTTCATATGCAAGTATGTTATGCAAGTTCATATGCAAGTTTATGAGTTTATATGCAAGTATGTTATGCAAGTTCATATGCAAGTTATGTGACATATTATATGCAAGTCATGTATTTGTTAATATGCAAGTTATGTGACATGTTATACAAGATTATATGCAAGTTATGTGACATGTTGTGCAAGTTCATATGCAAGTTATGTGTTTGTTAATATGCAAGATGGCACCCTTGAAACATGTTCATACATATGCAAGTTGACACCTTTTATATGTGTTATGTCATGAGAACGAAATTACGTGGGAACGATGGGGTTAATTAAATGCATATGTTAATAAGATTGTGTGAAATTAATATAATTATGCATAACATAAAATAAATGAATATAGTATGGGAATTTGCCTATTAAGTTAGGTGTACCCATACTATGTGTTGGGAATTTGCCTATTAAGTTAGGTGTACCCACACTTTGGAGTTAGGAATTTGCCTATTAAGTTAGGTGTACCCATATTCCTAAAATAAACATGATAATTAATACAAATTATGGGGGTGATTAATTAGGAGTAATTAATCGATTAAGACACGAGGTTGGACCCGTTTGTAGTGTAAGACTGCCCGGAGTTTACCGGCTTAACCAGGCATCTACAAATGACGGTCCAATGTGAGGGGTCTTAATCATAAATTAAATACGTAACAAGGGTAAATGACACGAGGTTGGACCCGTTTGTAGTGTAAGACTGCCCGGAACTTACCGGCTTAACCAGGCATCTACAAATAACGGTCCAATGTGAGGGGTCCTTTTCACGGTTACAGTGTTAATCAATTAAGAAACACTTAACCAGATAATCATGTAGTGGGGCATGGGGGTTAAGTGGGTACCTTGGGTGGTATGTGGAAATTGCTAGTGGTTGCCAATAGAAAATATGATTAAATACTTAACCAAGATGAAACATGTAATTAAACATGATTAAAGGGTTAAGTGGGAAACACTAGTGTGTGGGCCAAGCTTAGGGGGATGGCTTGCGCTGGGGGCCCATTTCAACCAATATCCCAAACGTATCTTAGTGGGCTCGACCCTAGTCGAGTGACGGGATACACATATTGGGCTTGACTATAAGAGGCCAAAATGGGTTAGCGGTGGCAACGCATGACCAACGGGTTTCATATGCGTGTGTGGACCCGGGCTGGTAAATAAGACGTTGTTGCATCGTGTAGATATAAGTCGTGCACCGTTAATTTTATCAGGTTGCCACGATGGGGAATGGTACACCCCACGGTGGGGCCAGCACGGGTATCTACGTTAGGGAGCCGATCGAATGGGGAGTAGTGTGTACACCTAGTGGATGGTAGGGCCCTGTGGCGTCTACTCAGTCACCTAGGGGTATGCGAGAACTATTAAGTTAATTTTATAAGTCCATGGGTGGGATCAACCTTTAAGTTAGGAACGACTGGTGTGGTGCAGTTTAGTAATTTACCTTTGGAAGGGTAGATGCATCTTTATCTTTTATCTTAGTTTAGTTGACTGCTTAGTGTAGCCATTCATCCCCAATAGTTACCGTATATCAGTTTATGTCTTCTCTGGTTACTTTAACGATTGTATTGTTAAAGTTATAGGACTCGCTCAGACTTATGTCTGACCCCGTTGTTTTTATCTTTTTCCCAACCCTCAGGTCCTACGGTGGATCCTAGCAGTAGTGGAGCTTGATCGGATTGCTGTTCCAGTCTTTAGGAGCTTGGATAGATGTAAAGCTCCAGTTACCCAGTTATCTTTTCTTTTGTCCTGGCTATTGTATGAGAGAGTGGGATTATGTACTTCTTTATTTTGATGGATATTGTACTTGACTTTTATTGTGGTTTTATGATGTAACCAGACATGTTTACTTCCGCTGTTATGAGATGATGTTTTAAATTTCAAGTACTATTTATATCTGTCTTGTTGTAATTTTTCTGTTCTATATTCACTAAAATACTCCACCGATGCTATGACATTCCCTTAGTGAGTGATCATAGCGGGAGTGGGGTGTTACACGTGGTATCAGAGCTTAAGGTTACCGGAACAGATAAATTTTTGAGAAAAATACATTTTTAGAAAATAGTAAAGGTATTATTTTTGAAAAAAAGTATTTTCAAAAACATGTCTTTTAAGAGAAAAGTTTTTGAAAAAGAAAAGCATAATCCCCAATAGCCATATCTTTATCTTTCGAAATCTCCTTTTTGAATCTTTCCTCTTTCATTTCAGCATGGCTGAAGATCTTAACATCCCGGAGGGCTTAGTTATACCACTATGGTATAGGAGGTTACAAGAGGCTAGGGCCGCGGCTGCGGGTCCAGCCAATGCTACTACACCAGATGCAACCGCTCCTCCTCTTCATCCTAGAGTGGATAATTTTGCTAAGATTTGCACGGAGTTCAAGGCTATAGGAGGAAAACCTTTTCTAGGTTCAGAGACTTTCGTAGAGGCTAGAGATTGGCTTAAGGAAGTGGAAGAGTTGCTAGATATCTTTGAAGTGGAAGAGGGAAAGAAAGTCAAGCTGGCGGCTTGGTTAATGAAGGGAGAGGCCTCATTCTGGTGGGAGGTCACTAATGGAGAATGCCCTGTTGACTCTTGGGCAGATTTCAAGCAAAGGTTTGGGGCTAAGTTTCTCTCAAGGGCGGAAGAGAATCTGTTTATGGAGAAGTTCTTGAATTTGAAGAAAGGGAATCTCACGGTGAAAGAATATGTCAACAAATTCAATCAATTAGCAAGGTTTGGCATAGAGTTGGTGAATACACCGGAGAAGAAGGCTTTGAGGTTCGTTAGAGGCTTGAACGAACCATTGCAAGGAATAGCTATGACTCACATTCCTATGGGGGCCACCTTTGAGAAGCTTGTCTACATGGCACTTATGCATGAGGATGATAAGAGTTCTAAGGCACCAGAGAAGAAGGGGGATCAGAAGAAACCGCAACAACAACAACAAGGCAAGGGTGGAAAAGGCAATGGAGACGAGGGGAAGAAGAAGAAGAAGTGCTTCAATTGTGGGACCCCAGGCCACTTCAGCAAGGATTGTCGCAAAAAGAAGAAGACCGGTTGCTTTCATTGTGGTGAAGCAGGACATCTTGTGAAGGACTGCCCAAAGAAGGGGCAGAAGACGAGGTCTACCTCAGGAGGACAGGTGCAAGCTCTTATGGCACCACCTCAGGCAGGGGGGCAAGTTCAGGCTCTCTCAGTTCCACCGATTCAGCAGAGAGGTAGAACTATTTCCGTTGAAAGTCTGGTTTTTCTGTTTGACCATCCAGTTCGTACTTTGTTTGACTCTGGCGCATCGCATTCTTTTATCTCATCATCGTTAGTTGAGTCACTGCACTTAGACACCAGTCTAGTTGATGATCCCTTGGTTGTTTCAAACCCAATTGGGGGCTCCACTTATTTGTCCATGATATGTTCGGGTTTGAAGATTTCTATACTTAGCATTGAGTTTAGATGTGATGCTTTTGTTTTGGGCTTCACGGGCTATGGGTTGATTTTGGGCATGGACTGGTTATCCAGTAATGGTGCCGTTCTTGTTTGTGAATGGAGAGTTGTTAGGCTTATGACCCGCTTGGGTAACACTCTCGAGATCTCTTGTAATCCCATGGAATCTGTTTTGCTAAGTTATCTTGAATCGCTCGATGCTTCGGTCGAGAGTTTGCGTTCTGTCAGAGTGGTCCGGGAATATCCGGATGTGTTTGAAGAGGTGAAGGGTTTGCCTCCGAAGCGGGAGATAGATTTCCGAATTTATTTGGTGGATAATGCCAAACCAGTGTCTTTGCCAGTGCGCCACATGGCTCCTCGTGAGAGAAGAGAACTTCATAAGCAAGTAGGGGAGTTGCTTGAGAAGGGGTTCATAAGGCGAAGTATATCGGAGTGGGGAGCTCCAGTAGTGTTTGCCACGAAGGCGGATGGGTCCCTCAGACTTTGTGTGGATTATAGAGAACTTAATAAGCTCACGAAGAAGAATAGACACCCATTACCGAGGATAGATGATCTCTTTGATCAGTTGGTTGGCGCCTCAGTGTTTTCGCAGATGGACTTAGCTACAGGGTTTCATCAGTTAAGAGTGGCGGAGGACAGTATAGAGAAGACTGCTTTCCGGACTCCGGATGGTTTTTATGAGTGGCTTGTGATGCCATTTGGGTTGACAAACGCCCCTGCATACTTTGTTGATCTGATGAGTAGAGTGTTCAGAGAGTATCTGAATAAGTTTGTAGTAGTCTTTGTGGATGACATCTTGGTCTTTTCCAAGAGTGAAGAAGAGCATGCCTTACATCTCAGAGAAGTGTTGGAGACTCTTCGAGCACATAGTCTTAAAGCTAAATTCTCTAAATGTCATTTTTGGAGAAGAGAAGTGCGATTCTTAGGGCATGTGGTCTCTAAGGAAGGGATAGCTGTGGATCCCGCAAAGATAGTATCTATTCAGGATTGGAAAGTTCCTAGAAATGCTACCGAAGTAAGAAGTTTCTTGGGGTTGGCAGGATATTATAGGAAGTTCATCAAAGACTTCGCGAAGATATCAGCCCCATTAACCCGCTTGACGAAGAAGAATCTGGTTTTCTCATGGGACGTAGATTGTGATGATGCTTTCCGACGGTTAAAGAGAGCTTTGACCACCGCTCCAGTTTTAGTGCTTCCAGATGGGAGTAAGCCGTTTGTTGTTTATACCGATGCTTGTGGGACAGGATTAGGCGCAGTCTTGATGCAGGAGGGAAGGGTAATAGCCTATGGAGGGAGGCAATTGAGAGTGCATGAGAAGAATTACCCTACCCATGATCTAGAGTTGGCCGCGATTGTTTTCGCACTTAAGTCTTGGTGCCATTATCTTCTTGGTGAGAGATTCGAGTTGTTCACTGACCATAAATCATTGAAGTACTTATTCTCTCAGAAGGATTTAAACTTAAGACAGCAAAGGTGGATGGAGTTCTTAGCATCCTATGATTTCGAGATAGCGTATACCCCTGGCAAGGGTAACGTGGTGGCGGACGCCTTGAGTAGAAAAAGGCTATCTTTGAGTCCATTGTTCGTGGAACGGCGAAGCTTGGAGTTTCTTTCTTTGTTCGACTTCAGACCTTCTGTTGACTTTGTACCTGGTTTGTTGGCATCCTTGGAGGTTAGACCTACTCTTTTGGGACGGATTGGCGAGGCTCAGCGAGACGACCCACAGTTGGTTGAGTTGGTAGAGAAGCTTATAAGGGGGGAGTCGTCCAGCCATTTGGGTAGATACACCATAGATGATAGGGGATGGTTGCATAGAGACGGTAGACTTTGTGTACCGCAAGATGAGGGTTTGAAGAAGGCTATTTTAGATGATGCACATCGTTCAAGAATGACTATTCATCCCGGTGGAGACAAAATGTACCAAGATATGAAGAGAACTTTCTTCTGGGCCGGTATGAAGAAAGATGTGGCCGAGTATGTGGCTAGATGCTTAGTGTGCCAACAAGTTAAAGCGGAGCAAAGGAAACCCGGTGGGTTGCTACACCCATTGGAAGTTCCGCAATGGTAGTGGGATAGTGTCTCGATGGATTTCATCGATGGGTTACCGAGATCGAGGAAGGGCAATACGGGAATTTGGGTTGTGGTAGACAGACTTACCAAGAGTGCCCATTTTATACCCGTGAAGAGTAAGAGGACCGCTCCATGGCTTGCTTCAGTCTATGTTAGAGAGATTGTTAGATTGCATGGCGTACCATCCAGCATTGTGAGTGATCGAGATCCTATCTTCACTAGTCAGTTTTGGAGAAGTTTGCAAGAGGCGGTAGGGACTCAGTTGTGTTTGAGCACCGCATATCATCCTCAGACGGACGGTCAGACCGAGAGGGTGAACCGTATCTTAGAAGATCTCTTGAGGCTTTGTATCTTGGATTTTGGAGGTACATGGGAAGAACATCTTCCTTTGGTGGAGTTCGCATACAATAACAGCTTTCAGTCTAGTATTGGCATGGCACCTTTCGAAGCTCTTTATGGAAGGCCTTGTCGATCTCCCACATGTTGGTGGGAATCTACGGATAAGATCCTGCTTGGGCCAGATATGGTTAGAGAGACTTCAGAGAAGATTGATTTGATTCGAAGAAGGATGAAAGCAGCGCAAGATAGGCAGAAATCTTATGCGGATCGGAGAAGGACGGATCTTGAGTTTGAGGTTGGGGACATGGTTTTTGTCAAAGTATCTC
This sequence comes from Allium sativum, assembly GCA_030737875.1. Classification (NCBI taxonomy): domain Eukaryota; kingdom Viridiplantae; phylum Streptophyta; class Magnoliopsida; order Asparagales; family Amaryllidaceae; genus Allium; species Allium sativum. Next base: position 301,805,407 of record CM060922.1, read on the forward strand.
CGTTGAGAAATGTTGTTCGCTTTGGGTCCGTTGGGAAGTTAGCACCGAGGTTTGTTGGGCCGTTTCCTATTAAGGAAAGGATTGGACGGATGGCATATAGGGTGGAGTTGCCCGACAGACTTAGTGGTGTTCATGATGTATTCCATGTATCACATTTGAGGAAGTGCTTACATGAGACCGCCGAGGTGGTAGAGCCGAGCTTGCTTAGAGATGTAGAGGTAGAGCGTGATGCGACGATTCGACGAGCTCCTACTCGCATCCTTGGGTCAGAAACTAGGAAGTTGAGGAACAGAGAAGTTCAGCTAGTTAAAGTGCAATGGGGAGATGACGAAAGCAATACTACTTGGGAGACGGAAGCGAAGATGCGTTCTTTGTACCCATTTCTTTTTGAGAGTATATCTTTTAACTTCTCCTTTATCGCTTGTCTAGTACTTATCTTATCTTTAGTATATCCTCTCGCTAGTACCTATGACCTTTAGATAGGGTAAAACCTATGGTTGAAACATGTGTTTGAAACATGTTATGGTTGATGGATGCATGTGGATGCAATTGTTTGCTAGTGGTTTCTCGTGGATGCATATACACACACATTAGGCACTAGATCGGCTCAGTCACTTCATGTTGCATATCGCATAAATGGATGTGGTAGTTAGATTGATGGATGTATCATGGCTGTGTTATCATGTGGATGATGCATTCTTGTGTATGGTTGTGCACGCATATAGAAATTGTATGTGTCAATAGGGTTTCGATAACATATTGGATGCATGGCACTATCATGGTTTGCATTAAGGAGGTCGACTGAATCAGTAGACCGCCTGATTTTGCATTAGTATACAGACATATACACACACTTTCTGCATATGTTCATACATCATTAGAAAATTGTTTTAAGGACAATGGATGCCCGTGTTTGATGGATTGAGTAGATGGTTGTTTGGATGGTAGGATATGCATTCTCCTTAGCTTAGAGATTTCGGGGACGAAATCCTTTAAGGAGGGGAGAATGTAACACCCCGAATTTCGGTTAATGCTAAAATTCACTAATTGCAGAATAAATAATCTCAGATGTGAGAATTGGGGGAAACGGGCTACATCATTGCGTTCATCTCGGAAAAATACGCAGAATAGAGTCCGAAATTTTGTAAATCGGAGTCCGTATGACCCAGTTAAGGCCCAAAGAAGTTTTCAGAAAATTCAAAGTCAAAAACAGATTTAAAATTCAGTTCTAAAACAGGGTTGGAGCCAAAAGCGGAGGTGGCGGGAAAGTTCCCGCCTAGCCCCGTGTCGACAGGCATGTCGACAGGGGTGTCGACAGCCCTGTCGACAGGGGTGTCGACACAGGGTGTCGGCCCTGTTGATCTGGGTGCACCAGATCTGGTTTTTGGTTGAGTCTTGGGCTGTGTTCTAGAGATTTCCGAAATCTAAGGGTCCTAATCTAATCTAGGGTTAATCTAAGGGCCTAAAACACTCACCTAATCTATAAATACACCCTAAACCTACCCTAATCCATACTAAAAATAGAATTGAGGGCTACATGCCGCCAAATTAAATCTTAGAAGGAGCCTCCACTAATTTATGAAGAGGGTTGCAAGCTAATCACTCTCTAATCAACCTCTAATCCATTCTAAGCATCTTAATCTTCTTCATTTGGAGTGCAAATTTGCTAGTTGTGAGTTTCTATCACTTTAATGATCAATTGCTAAACTAAGTAGATGAGATATGATGAGATCATATGGTTTTGTTTGGGGATTAATGGGTTTTAAGTCATATGACATGATGTTAGTTTGCTAATGTATGTGGGTTATGCAAGTTTTGTGCTTTGTGATCATATGTCAATATGCAAGTTACATGTATGTTAATATGCAAGTTACATGTATGTTAATATGCAAGTTACATGTATGATAACTATGCAAGTTGTATGTTTCTTCATATGCAAGTTTATGAGTTCATATGCAAGTATGTTATGCAAGTTCATATGCAAGTTTATGAGTTCATATGCAAGTATGTTATGCAAGTTCATATGCAAGTTTATGAGTTCATATGCAAGTATGTTATGCAAGTTCATATGCAAGTTTATGAGTTTATATGCAAGTATGTTATGCAAGTTCATATGCAAGTTTATGAGTTTATATGCAAGTATGTTATGCAAGTTCATATGCAAGTATGTTATGCAAGTTCATATGCAAGTTTATGAGTTCATATGCAAGTATGTTATGCAAGTTCATATGCAAGTTTATGAGTTTATATGCAAGTATGTTATGCAAGTTCATATGCAAGTTATGTGACATATTATATGCAAGTCATGTATTTGTTAATATGCAAGTTATGTGACATGTTATACAAGATTATATGCAAGTTATGTGACATGTTGTGCAAGTTCATATGCAAGTTATGTGTTTGTTAATATGCAAGATGGCACCCTTGAAACATGTTCATACATATGCAAGTTGACACCTTTTATATGTGTTATGTCATGAGAACGAAATTACGTGGGAACGATGGGGTTAATTAAATGCATATGTTAATAAGATTGTGTGAAATTAATATAATTATGCATAACATAAAATAAATGAACATAGTATGGGAATTTGCCTATTAAGTTAGGTGTACCCATACTATGTGTTGGGAATTTGCCTATTAAGTTAGGTGTACCCACACTTTGGAGTTGGGAATTTTCCTATTAAGTTAGGTGTACCCATATTCCTAAAATAAACATGATAATTAATACAAATTATGGGGGTGATTAATTAGGAGTAATTAATCGATTAAGACACGAGGTTGGACCCGTTTGTAGTGTAAGACTGCCCGGAGTTTACCGGCTTAACCAGGCATCTACAAATGACGGTCCAATGTGAGGGGTCTTAATCATAAATTACATACGTAACAAGGGTAAATGACACGAGGTTGGACCCGTTTGTAGTGTAAGACTGCCCGGAACTTACCGGCTTAACCAGGCATCTACAAATAACGGTCCAATGTGAGGGGTCCTTTACACGATTACGGTGTTAATCAATTAAGAAACACTTAACCAGATAATCATGTAGTGGGGCATGGGGGTTAAGTGGGTACCTTGGGTGGTATGTGGAAATTGCTAGTGGTTGCCAATAGAAAATATGATTAAATACTTAACCAAGACGAAACATGTAATTAAACATGATTAAAGGGTTAAGTGGGAAACACTAGTGTGTGGGCCAAGCTTAGGGGGATGGATTGTGCTGGGGGCCCATTTCAACCAATATCCCAAACGTATCTTAGTGGGCTCGACCCTAGTCGAGTGACGGGACACGCATATTGGGCTTGACTATAAAAGGCCAAAATGGCTTAGCGGTGGCAACGCATGACCAACGGGTTTCATATGCGTGTGTGGACCCGGGCTGGTAAATAAGACGTTGTTGCATCGTGTAGATATAAGCCGTGCACCGTTAATTTTATCAGGTTGCCACGTTGGGGAATGGTACACCCCACGGTGGGGCCAGCACGGGTATCTACGTTAGGGAGCCGATCGAATGGGGAGTAGTGTGTACACCTAGTGGATGGTAGGGCCCTGTGGCGTCTACTCAGTCACCTAGGGGTACGCGAGAACTATTAAGTTAATTTTATAAGTCCATGGGTGGGATCAACCTTTAAGTTAGGAACGACTGGTGTGGTGCAGTTTAGTAATTTACCTTTGGAAGGGTAGATGCATCTTTATCTTTTATCTTAGTTTAGTTGACTGCTTAGTGTAGCCATTCATCCCCAATAGTTACCATATATCAGTTTATGTCTTCTCTGGTTACTTTAACGATTGTATTGTTAAAGTTATAGGACTCGCTCAGACTTATGTCTGACCCCGTTGTTTTTATCTTTTTCCCAACCCTCAGGTCCTACGGTGGATCCTAGCAGTAGTGGAGCTTGATCGGATTGCTGTTCCAGTCTTTAGGAGCTTGGATAGATGTAAAGCTCCAGTTACCCAGTTATCTTTTCTTTTGTCCTGGCTATTGTATGAGAGAGTGGGATTATGTACTTCTTTATTTTGATGGATATTGTACTTGACTTTTATTGTGGTTTTATGATGTAACCAGACATGTTTACTTCCGCTGTTATGAGATGATGTTTTAAATTTCAAGTACTATTTATATCTGTCTTGTTGTAATTTTTCTGTTCTATATTCACTAAAATACTCCACCGATGCTATGGCATTCCCTTAGTGAGTGATCATAGCGGGAGTGGGGTGTTACAGTCGTACTAATGCAAATGAACTCTAACCATTTGCGGTATCAAATGCTTTAATAATTTGCATCTACTGCATGGACAATGGATTTCGTCGTCGTTTTCGTTGTTACTTAAAGCAAAATCAATTAACACGCCAACACTATTAATAAGTTGTGTTAATCCCTCAAAAAATCCATATGCAGATGGAGCAAAGGATGCGGAATGGATATCATCAGGGTCGGTCATGCATGATGTTATCCAGGGTACTTAAATGACTCACAATGGATAGGACGCAACCATACAGAGCAAGACCCAGGTATCAAACCCAAGAAAATCAAGTCAACAAGTATGACCGAAGAAGATTGCACGATATGTTATGAGAAATGCAGCTCAATAGAGATAAGGATCAGACATTCTGTAAAGCCACCCACAACAACAGAGCACGCTTGATCTAATATCAAAGTTCGGTCGCATGCATCGAGATAGGAGTCAAGATCGCATGTATACGTAACAACTGCTCATGAATTGCAACTCCTATCGCTCGACACTCGAATCAGAAACCCATTTGTAGGTCGTATACCAACTCCTAGAAAGAGCACATTCACATCTCAGAGTTGCAAGTCTCAGTCAGTCGCCTCTAGACTAATGAAGATCGCCGCTCGCTCACTCAAATCAGACACAACCACATTAAGGAACTATAATCGGTCGTTCTTTCATCTAGCCATCAAGCAAATTAGATATCTACTCATTGAATGCTAGAAATAGACGTGACCGAAGTTACTCGCTTAACTACTCAAGACACTTGCTCCATTGAGTCGCTCGCGCATGATAACTGAGTACAGCTACGGACAGCTGGCTACAGCTAGTCAGTGGCATGACTGTAATTAACAAAATGAGCGATCCGTAGCTTGCATAAACGGATTTCAAGTCATTTCCCGAAGGAGGCTGACCTATAAATACACCACTGATGCCAAACATAAAGGGGATCCAATCTTTAAAATCATGAAGTGCTGCTAAATTCTATTCGACCATGGCGTCAAGTACAATCTTGTGATCAAGGAAAAAGAAGGCGTCCTCCTTCTCAATCATTCATTCATCCTTCTTCTCCTCAAATTCTACCATTCTCTTGTACAATTCCAAGATCGAATTATATAAACGAGGGTATATTGAGTGAATATAGAGATGTATGAAAAGAGAGAATTGATGTATTTTGTAATCCTCATTATAAGATTGGAAACCACCTTCACAGTGGACGTAGGCCTAATTAACAACTGAACCACTCTAAATCTCGTCTCTACTTTACCTATCTCGCATTTTTCATTTTCAGTTGCTGATTGAACACGGTTGCACTTATTTCTTACCGTATTGGTGAAGTACAATTTTAGTACCTTGAGTGTTTAGACCAATTTTGTTGTAAACATTTTGGCGCCCATCGTGGGGCTGAGTTCATAATTCCCTTTCGTAGTTCAGCAATCTAAAAAAATATCCAAAAATGCTTTCTCCTTTGAAACCATGGTCGGATCGAAGAAAAGTGTCAAATCTACTCAAGTTACTACGATCAATGAGGATGATAATGCTAACAAAACTACACCTCAAATCTTGAATCAAGGGGCAGGGGACACCCCTATGCCATCTATAACGCGAGATGAATTGAATGTGGTGGTAACCGGCCTGAACGGAAAAATGGATGATACAACGAAGATGATAATGGAAAGGTTTGATGTCCTGACTAATGTTCAAGCCAATTTGTTACCACCAAAGATTGTGGTCAATCCTGGCGAGAAAGAGGACTCATCAGCCTCAGACCCTGGACGACCTCATAACCTAGTGGGAGAAGGGAGAGGCCGACGTTGAGGATCCTAAGGCCAGATCTCTACAGCACAAAGAAGAACGTGCGACTCGGGCTGTCGCAAGTCCCACCAACGTAACATTCCTCAAAAGGAATGCAAGGCGTCGAAGCTCAAACCGTGGTTACGCTGATAAAGATATCAGTGCCAATCCCGATGAGCAAACAGGTGATGAGAGGCGCATCATGGACATGATCCAGCGAATAATGAAGGAGAAGGCGACCCGAGAAGATGAGGAGAAAGAATGGGGGTTTTCCCGCAGCAAAAATCCGTTCATAGAGGAAATCCGTCAAGTGAAATTCCCGAAGAAATTTATACCCCCAACAATAGCACCTTATAGCGGAGTTGGAGATCCAACCATTTTTCTGTTCAAATACGACCATCACATGAATGGAGCTAGGGCCACTGATGAAATCAAGTGCTTATACTTTCGCGTGTGCCTGGACGGTGTGGCCTCACTATGATTCACCAGACTTCCACCTAGATGTATCGACCAGTTTGCTGATCTGGCAAGGAGATTTCAAGATCAATTCTGATTACAAACCACCAAGGCAAGGGATGTAATGTCATTATGTGAAATAGAACAGATGCATGGGGAAACCATCAGAGCTTTCCTTACACGCTTCCATGCTGCAGCAGCGGAGGTCATAGAACCAGAACCTTGGTACTTATTAGCAGCCCTGAAAGGAGCTATCGATAAGAAGTCAGAATTTGGAAAGCGGCTCAAGATGAAGAAGCCAAAAACTTTGAAGAAATTTTACAAAAAAGCTGAGGAATACATGAGTGTGTTGGATGAAGGTCCGAGTATCTAGAAGACTATAGAAAGTAACGCCACCAGAGAAGGAAAGAGCAATGAGTCCAGGGTCGAGCAGAAGAGAGATGCAGGACAAAAGAGGGGAAACGATGAGAGGGATAGTAAAGCTTATAAGAAGACGCGGTTGTACAAACCATCCGAGCTACCCCTCCTAAATGAAACCCCAGAAAGAATTTACTAAGCCGCAAAGGACTCAGGCATTTTTCCTTTGATGAAGCCGCAGAAGGTAACTGAGCAACAGGCAAATTCTGGAAAATTCTGCCGGTTTCATAGCCAACCAAGGCACAGCACCAACGAATGCCGACACATGAAGAGTTTAATTGAAGAACTCATCAGGAAGAACTGACTCCAGCAGTATATGAAAAATCCCCAAAGTACTCCAGTTGTGCAAGGACATAGCAATGCGGCTAGCCAGCCCAACTCGAGCGAAGAAGCCCAAGTACCATTCAACTCGAGGCCAATAATCAATATGATATTTGGAGGTCCCCACCCAGCTGGGAACAGTTGGGGAGATATGGAAAGATACCTTAATGAATTGAAGGATGCCACGGAAGAGGAAGGATGCATGATCTTGAACAACGAGCTTCCGATGAAAATGCTCAAAACCTTGACCGAGGATGTGATATTCAGAGATAAAGATGCGGAAGGCTTAATTACACCAACTATCGATGCAATGGTAATCACAATTGGTCTCGGACCTGCTGTGGTAAAAAGGGTTCTAGTTGACACGGGGACATCAGTTAATGTGATTTTTATAAACACTTTCTAAAAGATGAATCTCCCTATGGCAAAGGTGCATGCATACCCAAATAAGATCCACAGTTTTATAGGTCAACCTACACAACCCATCGAAACGATAAATTTACCTGTGGAATTGGCAGATGGGGAACGCAGGGTTTTTATGGTACAAACCTTTGTCCTGATAGATGAGTTTTCATCTTACAATGCATTCCTTGGGAGGCCGACTCTTTCGGGTTTCAAGGTTGCATTAGCTCCATGGTGCTTAACCATGTTTCTAACTGAAACGGGAATTGGTGTAATATGGGCGACCAAATCGCTGCAAGGGACTACTATGTGACAGAACTAAGAGAGGCTAAGAAAAAAGAATCGAGAATGGATGTGGAGGCTCTTCCCCGCACCTAAAACTCCCCTTTGTAGCAATTAAAGAAGGGTCCATGCACTGGCGAGCATAGTGGAGTGCAAAAAGTGATCGATCCTAGGGAAGCCAGTGCAGAGGACGAGAGGGTGACATCGGCCGAAGACACAATTCCTGTAGCTGTAAATCCGAAGGACCCAAACCGTGTGTTGAATATAGGATCTCGATTAAGCCCCGAATTAAAAAATCAATTGGTTGCCTTCCTAAGAGCTAACTTAGATGTGTTCGCATGGAACCATTCTGACATGTGCAACATATCTCCAGACACTGCGATCCATAAGCTAAACATTGACCCGTGCATTCCGGCTATCAAACAAAAAAGGAGAACCTAGGGGCCAGAGAGGTCGCGTGCCTTAAAAGAAGAAATCGATAGATTAATGGAGAATGGTTTTATTAGAGAATCTACCTATCCTAAATGGGTATCCAACGCGGTGCTCGTGAAGAAATCAAACGGTAAATGGTGGGCCTGCACAGATTATTCAGACCTGAATAAAGCTTGTCCGAAAGATAGTTTCCCCCTTCCCAGAATCGACCAATTGGTGGATTCTACTGTCGGTCATGAGTTGCTATCTTTCATGGATGCATATTCCGGCTATAATCAAATCATAATGTATGGTCCAAGAAGACACAAGTTTCATTACTGATTTCGGTCTATACTGCTATAAGGTGATGCCACTTGGTCTAAAAAACGCAGGGGCAACTTATCAGTGACTAGTAAATGCTATGTTCAAAAAGCAAATCGGTTGGACGATGGAAGTCTATGTCGATGACATGTTGGTTAAGTCAAAGAGAGCAATAGACCATTTGGAAGACTTAGCCCCAATGTTCGATATCTTACGCCAATATGGCGTGAAGTTAAATCCCTTGAAATGTTCTTTTGGAGTCGGTTCAGGCAAGTTCCTTAGGTACATGGTCAACGCTAGAGGTATAGAAGCTAATCCAGCCAAAATATCAGCTTTGAGAGAAATGTGTGCCCCAGTAACCAAGAAGGAACTTTAGTGTTTGAATGGGAAGATCGCAGCCTTAAATCGCTTTATATCTAAGGTGACAAACAGATGTCTTCCATTCTTCGATGCCCTTAGAAAAGGAAATAAAGAGATACAGTGGACCCTGAATGTCAAAAAGCCTTCGAGGGATTGATCCAACACCGGGCAACACCACCTATGCTGCCAAAGCCTAGTGACGGAGAGAACTTGTTTCTGTACCTGGCGGTTTCTGCCCATGCCTTAAGTGCAGTATTGATCAGAGAAGATTTGAAGGTACAAAAACCGGTCTATTACATCAGTAAGAGGCTACCCAGAGCAAAGCTTAATTACCCAAAACTTGAAAAACTTGCTTATTGTTTGCTCATTGCATTAAAGAAACTTCGGCCCTACTTTCAGGTTCATCCCATCAGGGTTCTCATAGACCAGCCTCTGAGGCAAGTTCTGTCCCAATTGGAAACCTCCAAAAGATTATGAAAATGGAATATAGAGCTCAATCAATATGACATTATGTATCATCCTCGGAAAGCAATCAACGGACAAGCACTTGCTGACTTTATCTCAGAGTTTACCGACTAAGGGGAGGTAAAGAAGGAAGATGATATTGAAACGAATATCCAGTGGAAATTATTCGTAGATGGGGCGTCGAACGATCGCTGTTCTGGGGCAGGGGTAGTTCTTGAAACCCCTGAGGGAAGATCCTTATGCTATGCATTAAGGTTATAATTTCCGTCAACCAACAACGAAGCTAAGTATGAAGCCCTTATCGCGGGAATGAAGCTAGCAAAAGAATTGCAAATAAAAACTGTACAAATCTTCGGCGACTCTCAGCTCGTAGTATGCCAGATTCTGGCAGAATTCCAAGCCAAAATGGGTAACTTGCCAGATTATCTTTCCAAAGCCTTGGAATTATTGGAAGCTTTCGAGCATCACACCATATCTCGTATTCCTAGAAAGGAAAATACTAAAGCTGATTCATTAGCCAAATACGCAAGCACAGGAGATGCACAGCTAATGGGGTTAGTTCTAATGGAAGTCCTTTCCAGCCTGAGCACAAAGCAAACTGAAATGGATTGGATCATGGAAACAACTGATTAGTCAAATTCATGGATGTCACAAATTAAAGAATACCTCGTAACCGGGGCACTCCTGGCTAAAGTCAAATTCCGAAGAAAGATTTTGCAAAAAGCTCCCTTATACCTTATTCAGGATGGACGACTGTATAGACAGGGATTTTCTACACCTTTACTTCGTTGTGTTATAGAAAAGGAGTCTAAGGCAATCATGGAGAAATTACACGAAGGGGAATGCGGAGGACATACCGGTGGACAAACGTTGGCCAAGAAAATCCTATGATATGGTTACTTCTGGCCAGATATCAATAAAGATTCCACGACCTACACTAAAAATTGTGACAGGTGCGAAAGATTTGCCAAGATCCCAAGGATGCTATCCACAACCATAACCCACATGGTCAGCTCATGGCCATTTGCTATCTGGGGCATTGACCTTACAGGAGCCCTTCCCACTGCAAATCCAGTTTTAAATACGCAATTGTTGCTGTTGATTACTTTACAAAATGGGCTGAAGCAGAACCGTTGGCCACTATAACTTTAAAGAAAGTTATTAACTTTGTCTTTAAAAATATCATATGCAGGTTTGGGATACCACAAAAGATAATCACAGAAAACGGGACCCAATTTGAAAGTGAAGAGTTCCAAAGCTTTTGCGCTAAGTACAAAATCCAGAAAAGCTTTTCAGCAATCTCTCATCCACAAGCAAACGGGCAGGTGAAAGCAGTAAATAAAATCATCAAGGCTACCATTAAGAAACGACTAGGAAGGCTAAAGGTGGATGGGTAGATGAACTCCCGCTGGCATTATGGGCATATCGCACCACGCAAAAAACTGTAACAGGGAATACTCCCTTTTCTTTATCTTATGGCTCTGAAGCTATGATACCAATGGAGTTAGAAGTCACTAACCATAGAAGGATAAACTTTGACCTCAAAGAAAACGAGAAGCTACAGCTCGAACCCCTCGACCAACTTATGGAAAGAATAAAAGAAGTGGAACTCAGAGTAGCCGCACACCAAAGAAGGGTAGCCAAGCACTTCAGTTCAAAAGTCAAACATAGAACTTTTGAAATTGGAGACCTCGTTCTAAAAAAGATAATGACTGGTACTGGAGTCTTCGAACCAATTGGGAAGGACCTTATGTTATAAGTTAGAAACTCCAGGACGGAACTTTCAAATTGGCCACCATAGATGGGAACCAGATTCCACGAGCATGGAAATGCGAGCATATTCGTTGTTATTTCTTATAGCATGTTATTCAAATACATAGAAAATGTTGTAAAGATTTATGAAATTTTCGCATTTTGAATGATGTGCATAAAATGAATGATTATGGAGTTCTAATTACATGTACAAGTCAATTATTCACAGGCTCCTACTAAAAGTTAACTTCCTTGTGTAGGCAAATGAGCGACCAGAAGGCGCCAACTCAAGGAGTTTCGACTTTCATCAGGAAACACTGGATCTCTCAATACAGGACCAACAAAAAACTTGGTACCAGATTAAAAGAGTCAATGCTATAGTAAAAGCAACTCAAAAAGTCCCACAGTTAAAGTACTACGGTTAAAGTCCCACGGATAAAATCGTTGAGCCTACTGTAACAACCCGTATTTTGAATAACATGTTATAACATTAATCAAGGCAGAATTAATTAATAAAATCTGAATCAAGGGAAATGGGCTGTGCCATTGCGTTCGTCTCGGAAAAATACGCGAAATAGAGTCCGAGTTTTCGAGAATCGGAGTCCGAATGACCCAGTTATGGCCCGTCAAAGCTTTCAGAAAATTTCAAGTTCAAAAACAGTTCAAATTTCGAATCTGGAGCAAAAAAAAAAAGACTGGGCGGGAAAATTTTCCGCCCAGCCCCCAAGTCGACTGGGGAGTCGACTTGGGAGTCGACACACCCCAGGTGGTGTCGACTACCCAGTCGACACCCCTGTCGACTTGGGTGGTCGGCCAGTCTTGCCTGATGCACCTGTTTTGGCTCTTGGGTCATGTTTTGTTGGCTTGTGACGTCATTAGATGGCTCAGATCTAAACTAGGGTTAATCCTATGGTCTAAACTAACCTAAACTTCTATAAAAAGACCCTAAGACCTAGCCTAAACCCACACAAATCAATCCTACAACTAAATTATGCCAAAATGCTTCCTAATCATGGCCTCCACTTTCATATCATGGCCTCCATCTTCTTGTTCATGAGAGCTTGAGTGTTCTAAGCTAGTTCTAAAGTAAAAGAGCCATCTTTCTTCATCAAAGCAAGGATCTTCTCTTATTTCTCAAGGGTTGTTGAGTGGAGCTTATTCATTTGGGGATTTCTAGTGTGGCTTCGTCTCAATCTTGTTTTATTTTGTTCTAGTCTTCATAGCCAAGCTTTGTAAGCCCTATTCTACTCTTAGATTTAAACTATGAAGTTAATATGATCATGTAGCAAGTTGAAATGTGACTTTTGGGTATAATACTTGTCTTTCGGCTACATTTGTATGCATAGATCCATCTTTTGATCTATGATTGTGGCACTATCATGAACCTAGTATCATTTACCTTGATTTTTGGGTAGAAAGCTATGAGCTTTATTTGGTGGTTATGCATAATGCAACATAGGACTTGGTAGTTATGCATACATGCAACATAGAATCCCCCATGATCTTTATGTTAACTTGCCCATGATGTTATGAACCATATGCTAATCACAAGTTATCACCTTATGTTAACTATGACCATGTTATCACCTATTTTGATGTCATACATGTTTTGAGGCCAATAATGCCATATGCTAGTTGGGATGAACACCTTTGCCTCATATATCACCATGTTAAACTTGTGGTAGACTTTGCCACATTATGCCCAACTTGTCATATCATTATGTTCCCCTTTTTGATCTATGCGTGTTGATGCGAACTTACATGCGATGGGGTTACTTTATAGGTAAACTTAAATGACATGAAACATGATTTGAAAATATGACATGTGATTATGCTTGAAAACATGAATGTGGACATGACATGTAGAAAACATGAAAGTGGCCAACTCGAGGTTGGGTTGAGTTTGTAGCATAAATCTACCCAGAACCGACCGGCTTAACTAGTAGCTACAAACAATAGGACCCAATGTGAGAAGTTGGTCATGTTGCACTTAAAAACCCGAGGTTAGACTAAGTTGTGGTGTAAAGCTACCCGGACCCTCCCGGCTTAACTAGTAACCACAACAAGGTCTAATGTGAGAGGTTGGGTACATTAAGTTAATGCCACATGGTAGGGTTAAGTCATGGACCACTTGAATACTTAACCAATTAAACACGATGGGTTGGTAGGGTTAAGTCATGGACTACTTGAATACTTAACCAATTGAACACGATGTATTGATAGGGTTAAGTCATGAATTTCTTGGACACACTTACCCAACTCAATACATGGTTAGGATGGGGTTAACCACACTTAACCCATTTGAAATCCTAGTTGCGTGGCCCTTTTCAGCAGTAACCCATAAGGAAGTATCATGGATACCCTGGGACTAGGCTAGGGTGGGGCACGATTACTGACTGATTGTAAGAGACCAAAAAGAGACGGCTGATAGGGTGCGCCAGTTAAGTTCAGGCGGACCATGGTCATGCACATGAGTTCCGGAGTTGAACATGGACACCAGTGGGTAGACTGTGCGTGCTTGTTTTGTGTCAGTGGTTTACACCCTAGGGCTGGATACACCCTAGGATGGACCTTGCACAGTTAACTACATTTCATGATTAACCCGTATGACACCGATACACGACGAGCTAGGCTTATAGGGAGCCGATCAACTAGACCATGTAGTTGGACCTGGACTTAGGTCATCTCATGATATTAGGACAATATTGGGCTAAGGGATCATTTCTTGTTTATACTTGACATGGATTGGAATACTAGTACACCTGGTGCAACTTAACCTTGTATATGTGATGCCACTCTTGTTAACTTTTCACCATGCCAGTTATCATCCTATGTTTCATCTCTGCTTTACATGTCCAGTTAACTTTATTAGTTTTTATACTAATAGTAGGTAGGACTTACCAGTCTTTTTGACTGACCTGTTTTCTTTTCGCCTCTTTTCTTCCGTTCCCCCCCCCCTCAGGTTCTCAGGGTGGGAACACTAGCACCTAGCTTGGTTCTTTAGCTTGCTTACTGGATAGCTCATGTAAGGTTTGGACTTGAGCTCGCTATGGCTTTACCACTTCTACTTTGGGGATAGTTTACTTTATGTTATTTCCAGTTTTCAGTTTATGTTTCTAGACTTGTAGTAGTGGGAAAATAACGACTCAGTACTTTTGATGTAAGTTGACTATGGTTTTGAAATAGTAGTTTTATCCGCTGCTTTACTTACTCTGTTTTACTTATATGTTCTGTCTTGTGATATCTTTATGCATGTTTACCTTGACCAACACCCCTCCAAAGCCAGTGTACTTGCAAGAGTGACCCTGGCGGAGGTGGGGTGTTACATTTGGTATCAGAGCATAAGGTTTACAAGATTTGAGCAAAAGGGTTTTTAAAACTTATTTTTGAAAAACTATTTTCAAAACCAATTAAGTATTTTCCAAGAAAAGTCTAGTTTATTTTAAAAGGCTATTCCCCAAAAGCCATTAGCACTATCCTTCGTTTCCTCGTTCTAAATCTATCTTTTCCTTTTTTTCAGCATGGCCGATCTTAACCTTCCCGAGGGAGTACCCATTCCAGGATGGTTCCGAAGGTACTTGGAAGCTAGGCCCAACGATGCGGGCCCAGCAAACACTCCCACCGTACCTGTGGTTCCTCCTTCTCCTCCTCAGCGTCCACAAGCAGATTTCGCAAAGATTTGCAAAGACTTTAAGGCGATGGGTGGCAAGGATTTTGTTGGGACAGAGACTTATGTGGAGGCAAGAAACTGGCTAAAAGAAACTGAAGACCTCTTTGCCATCTTTGATGTGGAAGACCGTAGAAAAGTTCTATTGGCATTATGGCTATTGAAAGAGGAAGCTGTGTATTGGTGGGAGGTCACCAACGCTACTAGGCCTATAGAGACTTGGGCCGACTTTCGGTTGAGGTTTGGGCTTAAGTTTCTATCATCTACTGAGGAGAATCTACAAATGGAGAAGTTTATATCTTTGAAGTAAGGGGACATGACAGTGAGGGAGTATGTGAATAAGTTTAACCAGCTTGCTTGATTCGGTTTGGACATGGTTAACACACCCCAGAAGAAGTCTCTACACTTTGCACGAGGATTGAATGAGCCATTACAAGGTTTAGCCATGTCTCATATACCCATGGGGGCCACTTTTGAGAGCTTAGTGGATATGGCCTTGCTCCAGGGAGATGATAAGAATGGCAAGAAAGAAGTCAAGCCTAATGAGACTCAAACCAAGAAGACGGACTCCAAGTGGGGAGGAAATCAGAGCAACTAGAGCAATCAGAACAACAAGAACAACAAGGGTAACAAGGCCAACAACAACAAGGCAAGGGAGACAAGGAAGTGCAACTTCTGTGGGATCATTGGACACATAGCTAAAGACTGTAGGAAGAAGAAGAGGAAGTTGGGAGAATGCTTTCATTGTGGAGAGTCTGGACACTACAGCAAGGATTGCCCAAAGAAGCAAGGACAGGGGCAAGGACAGACTCAGCGAGCAGGACCTTCTGGAGGGCAAGTGCATGCTCTCAACACCGCTCCAGTTCTTGATTGAGGTAGTATTTCTGTAGAAAGCCTTGTTTACATTTCTGATTTTCCTGTTCGTACCTTATTCGATTCTGGCGCATTGCATAGTTTTATTTCTTCTGACATTGTTGAAAGTTTGCACCTAAGTACTAGTCTAGTTGAGGGTCCCGTTAGTGTTTCAAATCCAATTGGGGGTTCCGCCCATCTATCTATGATTTGTATGGATTTGAGGATTTCTATCTTGACCGTAGAATTCACATGTAATGCTTATGTTCTCGGGTTCATGGGATACGGGTTGATTTTGGGCATGGATTGGTTGTCCAGTTATGGAGCCATTCTCGATTGTGAGCATAGGGTAGTGAGGCTTATGACTCGCCTTGGCAATACCCTAGAGATTTCTTGTAACCCTCTGGATCCCGTCATGTTATGTTATCTTGAATCCCTCGACTCGTCTATTGACAATCTTCAGTCTGTGAGGGTGGTCCGAGAATATCCTGATGTTTTTGAGGAGGTGAAGGGGTTACCCCCTAAACGCGAGATAGACTTCCGTATTTATCTGGTTGATAATGCCAAGCCAGTTTCATTGCCTGTTAGGCACATGGCCCCGCGAGAAAGAAGAGAGCTTAGCAAGCAAATCAAGGAGTTGCTTGAGAAAAATTTCATTAGGCGAAGCATTTCAGAATGGGGTGCTCCGGTGGTATTCGCTACTAAGGCGGATGGTTCGCTTCGTCTATGCGTTGATTATCGTGAGTTGAACAAGCTGACAAAGAAGAATAGACACCCGTTACCGAGGATTGATGATCTCTTTGACCAGCTTGTTGGTGCTTCTGTTTTCTCTCAGCTCGATCTAGCCACCGGATTCCATCAGCTTAGAGTAGCTGAGGATAGTATTGACAAGACTGCGTTTAGGACTCCAGATGGATCCTTTGAATGGCTAGTCATGTCGTTCGGTTTGACTAATGCACCCGCATACTTTGTTGATTTGATGAGTAGGGTGTTCAGGGAGTTACTTAACAAGTTTGTGGTTGTCTTCGTGGATGATATTATGGTCTTCTCTAAGGACGAGGAAGAGCATGCTACACACCTCAAGGAGGTTATGGATACGCTTAGAGCTCATCAGTTGAAAGCCAAGTTCTCTAAATGTCGTTTCTGGAGAAAGGAAGTCCGGTTCCTTGGGCATATAGTTTCTAAGCAGGGCTTAGCTGTGGATCCCGCTAAAGTGGCGGTGGTGCAAGACTGGAAAGTTCCGAAGAATGCAACTGAAGTAAGAAGCTTTCTCGGTCTGGCAGGCTATTATAGGAAGTTCATTAAGGACTTCGCTAGGATTTCATCCCCTCTTACTAAGTTAACGAAGAAGAACTTAGTTTTGCATGGGGCTTAGAGTGTGAGCTTGCTTTTCAAAGGCTCAAGAGAGCCCTCACCACAGCTCCAGTTCTAGCATTACCCGATGGAGGGAAGATGTTTACCGTGTACACTGATGCATGTGGCACGGGATTAGGCGCTGTCCTAATGCAAGAAGGGAGAGTGATATGCTTTGGGGGTAGGCAACTCAAAGTTCATGAGAAGAACTATCCCACTCATGATTTGGAGTTGGCGGCGATCGTCTTTGCACTCAAATCCTGGCGCCACTATCTTCTAGGCGAAAGGTTTGAGTTATATACTGATCACAAGTCGCTCAAGTATCTCTTCTCGCAAAAAGATTTGAATCTAAGGCAGCAGAGGTGGATGGAATTCTTGGCATCATATGACTTCGAGATAGCTTATACCCCTGGCAAGGGTAATGTTGTGGCAGATGCGCTAAGTAAAAGAAGGTTGACTTTGAGTCCCTTGTTTGTTGAAATGAAGAGCCTAGAGTTCTTGGCAACCTTTGATTTTACACCTGTTGTTGGGTCGATCACTGGTTCATTAGTATCACTTGAGCTTAGACCTATACTTCTTGATCAAGTTGGGGCTTCACAGAGGGAAGACCCGCAGATAGTCGAGATCATGGACAAGTTGATTTGGGGTGAGACGTCAAGTCACCTCGCTAGATATACTATTGATGACAAGGGATGGCTAAGGTGTGATGGAAGACTATGTGTCCCACGAGTGGGAGACTTAGTAAATAAAGTTCTTGAGGAGGCGCATCACTCGAGGATGACCATACATCCCGGAGGGGATAAGATGTACCGGGATATGAAGCACATTTTCTTTTGGGATGGGATGAAAAAGGATGTGGCAGAGTTTGTTTCTAGATGCATTGTTTGCCAACAAGTGAAGGCCGAGCCGAAGAAGCCCGGTGGGCTACTGCATCCATTGGAGGTCCTGTAATGGAAGTGGGAAAGTATCTCGATGGATTTCGTGGATGGATTGCCTAGGTCAAGGAAGGGAAATACGAGCATATGGGTCATAGTTGATAGACTTACGAAGAGTGCCCATTTTATTCCAGTGAAGAGCAAGAGGACCGCATCATGGCTAGCATCTGTTTATCTTCGTGAGATAGTGCGATTGCATGGAGTTCCTTCTAGCATAGTTAGCGATCGTGACCCAATCTTCACTAGCTAGTTCTGGAATGGTTTGCAAGAAGCGATGGGCACGCGATTGAATCTAAGTACGGCCTATCACCCACAGACGGATGGCCAGACCGAAAGGGTGAATAGGGTACTAGAAGATCTGTTGAGGCTATGCATTCTTGACTTTGGTGGTACTTGGGAAGACCACCTTCCTCTAGTGGAGTTTGCTTATAATAACAGCTACCAAGCAAGCATAGGGATGACACCATTCGAAGCTTTATATGGGAGGCCGTGCAAGTCACCAACATGTTGGTGGGAGACGACGGATGAGCTTATACTTGGGCCCGACATGATAAGGGACACATCCGAGAAGGTTGAGTTGATTCGAAGGCGGATGAAAACGACCCAAGACAGACAGAAGTCCTATGCTTACAAGCGAAGGACAGACTTAGAGTTTGAAGTTGGAGATATGGTTTTTGTGAAGGTTTCTCCTTTGCGAAATGTGGTTCGTTTTGGAGCAGTTGGGAAGCTGGCACCAAGGTTCGTAGGACCCTTCCCTATCATCGAGAGGATTGGGCGAATGGTTTATAGAGTGGAATTGCCCGAGAAGCTGGCCGGAGTGCACAATGTTTTTCATGTCTCGCATCTCCGAAAGTGCCTACATGAGTCAGCCGAGGTAGTTGAGCCTAGCATTCTTGAAGACGTGGAGGTAGAGAAAGAGGCAACCCTGAGGCGAGCTCCAATTCATATCTTGGGAACGGAGATCAAGAAGCTGAGGAACCGAGAAGTCAAGTTGGTAAAGGTTCAGTGGAGTGAAGCCGATGAAGATGCAACTTGGGAAACCGAGGAGAAGATGCATGGGCTTTATCCATTCCTTTTTGAGGGTACATTCTCAATCTCTTTTCCTAGTCAGCATATCTTCCTTTTACTATCCATGTTTATCTTGTTATCTCGTCAACCTTGTCATGAGAACCTTAGGTAGAAACCCTTTGGATGAAACATGTATTTGAAACATGTTATGCTTGATGTTTGCAAGTGGTTGCAAGTGTTTGCAAGTGGATACTCGTGGATGCATGATACACATTAGGCACTAAGATCAACTCACACACTTTCATATTGCATATGCATGAGTGCTTGTACTTATTCATGGCTGAAACTTGTTATGCTATCACGTGGATGTTGCATATGGATGAATGTTATGTGCACTCATGTAGAGGTTATGAACTATGTTAGGGATTTGCACACATATGGACTCATCTCACTAACATACTTTGCATTAAGGAGGTTTACTGAATCAGTAACCGCCTGATTTTCACATTAGATAAGTACATATACACACACCTTTCGCATATGATCATACAGCATTTAGAATCTTTTAAGGACAATGACTGCTCGTGCATGATGTTTTGAGTAGATGGATGATGGATGGTAGAATACGTTCTTCCTAACTTGAAGATTTCGGGGACGAAATCCTTTAAGGTGGGGAGAATGTAACAAACCGTATTTTGAATAACATGTTATAACATTAATCAAGGCAGAATTAATTAATAAAATCTGAATCAAGGGAAACGGGTTGTGCCATTGCGTTCGTCTCGGAAAAATACGCGAAATAGAGTCCGAGTTTTCGAGAATCGAAGTCCGTATGACCCAGTTATGGCCCGTCAAAGCTTTCAGAAAATTTCAAGTTCAAAAACAGTTCAAATTTCGAATCTGGAGCAAAAAAAAAGACTGGGCTGGAAAGTTTCCCGCCCAGCCCCCAAGTCGACTGGGGAGTCGACTTGGGAGTCGACACACCCCAGGTGGTGTCGACTGCCCAGTCGACACCCCTGTCGACTTGGGTGGTCGGCCAGTCTTGCCTGATGCACCTGTTTTGGCTCTTAGGTCATGTTTTGTTGGCTTGTGACGTGATTAGATGGCTCAAACCTAAACTAGGGTTAATCCTATGGTCTAAACTAACCTAAACTTCTATAAAAAGACCCTAAGACCTAGCCTAAACCCACACAAATCAATCCTACAACTAAATTATGCCAAAATGCTTCCTAATCATGGCCTCCACTTTCATATCGTGGCCTCTATCTTCTTGTTCATGAGAGCTTGAGTGTTCTAAGCTAGTTCTAAAGTAAAAGAGCCATCTTTCTTCATCAAAGCAAGGATCTTCTCTTATTTCTCAAGGGTTGTTGAGTAGAGCTTATTCATTTGGGGATTTCTAGTGTGGCTTCGTCTCAATCTTGTTTTATTTTGTTCTAGTCTTCATAGCCAAGCTTTGTAAGCCCTATTCTACTCTTAGATTTAAACTATGAAGTTAATATGATCATGTAGCATGTTGAAATGTGACTTTTGGGTATAATACTTGTCTTTCGGCTACATTTGTATGCATAGATCCATCTTTTGATCTATGATTGTGGCACTATCACGAACCTAGTATCATTTACCTTGATTTTTGGGTAGAAAGCTATGAGCTTTATTTGGTGGTTATGCATAATGCAACATAGGACTTGGTAGTTATGCATACATGCAACATAGAATCCCCCATGATCTTTATGTTAACTTGCCTATGATGTTATGAACCATATGCTAATCACAAGTTATCACCCTATGTTAACTATGACCATGTTATCACCTATTTTGATGTCACACATGTTTTGAGGCCAATAATGCCATATGCTAGTTGGGATGAACACCTTTGCTTCATATATCACCATGTTAAACTTGTGGTTGACTTTGCCACATTATGCCCAACTTGTCATATCATTATGTTCCCCTTTTTGATCTATGCGTGTTGATGCGAACTTACATGCGATGGGGTTACGTTATGGGTAAACTTAAATGACTTGAAACATGATTTGAAAATGTGACATGTGATTATGCTTGAAAACATGAATGTGGACATGACATGTAGAAAACATGAAAGTGGCCAACTCGAGGTTGGGTTGAGTTTGTAGCATAAATCTACCCAGAACCGACCGGCTTAACTAGTAGCTACAAACAATAGGACCCAATGTGAGAAGTTGTTCATGTTGCACTTAAAAACCCGAGGTTAGACTAAGTTGTGGTGTAAAGCTACCCGGACCCGCCCGGCTTAACTAGTAACCACAAGAAGGTCTAATGTGAGAGGTTGGGTACATTAAGTTAATGCCACATGGTAGGGTTAAGTCATGGACCACTTGAATACTTAACCAATTAAACACGATGGGTTGGTAGGGTTAAGTCATGGACTACTTGAATACTTAACCAATTGAACACGATGTATTGATAGGGTTAAGTCATGAATTTCTTGGACACACTTAACCAACTCAATACATGGTTAGGATGGGGTTAACCACACTTAACCCATTTGAAATCCTAGTTGCGTGGCCCTTTTCAGCAGTAACCCACAAGGGAGTATCATGGATACCCTGGGACTAGGCTAGGGTGGGGCACGATTACTGACTGATTGTAAGAGACCAAAAAGAGACGGCTGATAGGGTGCTCCAGTTAAGTTCAGGCGGACCATGGTCGTGCACATGAGTTCCGGAGTTGAACATGGACACCAGTAGGTAGACTGTGCGTGCTTGTTTTGTGTCAGTGGTTTACACCCTAGGGTTGGATACGCCCTAGGATGGACCTTGCACAGTTAACTACATTTCATGATTAACCCGTATGACACCGATACACGACGAGCTAGGCTTATAGGGAGCCGATCGACTAGACCATGTAGTTGGACCTGGACTTAGGTCATCTCATGATATTGGGCCATTATTGGGCTAAGGGATCATTTCTTGTTTATACTTTACATGGATTGGAATACTAGTACACCTGGTGCAACTTAACCTTGTATATGCGATGCCACTCTTGTTAACTTTTCACCATGCCAGTTATCATCCTATGTTTCATCTCTATTTTACATGTCCAGTTAACTTTATTAGTTTTTATACTAATAGTAGGTAGGACTTACCAGTCTTTTTGACTGACCTGTTTTCCTTTCGCCTCTTTTCTTCCGTTCCCCCCCCCCCCAGGTTCTCAGGGTGGGAACACTAGCACCTAGCTTGGATCTTTAGCTTGTTTACTGGATAGCTCATGTACGGTTTGGACTTGAGCTCGCTATGGCTTTACCACTTCTACTTTGGGGATAGTTTACTTTATGTTATTTCCAGTTTTCAGTTTATGTTTCTAGACTTGTAGTAGTGGGAAAATAATGACTTAGTACTTTTGATGTAAGTTGAGTATGGTTTTGAAATAGTAGTTTTATCCGTTGCTTTACTTACTCTGTTTTACTTATATGTTATGTCTTGTGATATCTTTATGCATGTTTACCTTGACCAACACCCCTCCAAAGCCAGTGTACTTGCAAGAGTGACCCTGGCGGAGGTGGGGTGTTACACCTACCAAAGAAACACCTTCTTAGGTGCTGGACATGGGTTGTCCAACTTGAAAAAAAAAACTCTATGAGGCGAACCAATGTCTGTTTCCTAGGGCAAGGCACAAAGTCGGAAAAACCGACATATCCCGAAACGGAAAAATTGCCAATCCAAAAAACGAGGGGCATCTTGTTAGGTGGAGGACACGAATTTTATCCCTTCTAAGTCAAAGCTCGATGAGATGAATTAGTGACCGCTCCTCGGGATGAAGCATAAAATGGAGAAGGATTAAACATGCTGGAAGGACCAGCGCAAAGCAGAAATTCTAGCCGAAAGGGGGTATCCATTCTTGTTCTTTGTTGTCAACCAAGTCAAACAAAGCCAAGATTGGATTACAGCATTGGAACCAAAGTTCTCCCATGGAGGCATGCATAAAAATGCATCACAAAAATACCCGAAACAAATAAACAGGATATTTAATAAAAAATCTAAATGGCTAAATTGCCAAAGTAAAAACAACGAAAAGCTTACCAGTCAAGACAAATACTAAAAACTGGATGATCCCAGCCTAATAAGAACGTTGTAAGACTATTTGTAATGCGATATTAACGTACAAACGCCCTATAATATGATATCAACATACGAATGCCCCACAATACGATACTAACGCACGATCGCCGCGATTTTTTTTTTAAATGTGTGTATTGTTCAGCACGGCAAAGATACATGGCGTGACAAAGACACGAAGAGCATCGTAAAACTAGCCAAACAACTATTCATCAGGATCGCAGAAGTATCACGGATCAAACACAAGTCACAACAAGCATAATATCATGGGCGAGGACCGGCACCCGCTTACACAACTGGTCTTAAAAGTAGAAAAATAACCAAGGAGAAGGAAATTACAGATCTCTAACCTTCCTTGGCCTACCTACTTTCCTCTTAGTCGGAGCAGAACAAGATGGAGGTCCATCAGCATGTGCAGAAACCACCGACTCAACATCCCCAGGGGCGAAAGAAGCAAGCACGCTATTTTTGGACCTGAGAGCTCAGATCAGCTTAGCCTTATAATTTTCTAGAACATAGATATGCTCGAGATTGTCCTTGTGAAGTCTTTAGAGATCGTATGCCAATGTATGTCAGCCATTTATCTGCTTCGCAGAATGATTTTTCAACAAGTCCATTTGTTTTCCATATTGATGCGCAACAGCCTCGAGGCGGGCCAACATCTGACCTTTTGCGGCAGTCATGTCGTAAGAAAAGTTATGAGAGTCAGTCGGAGATATATCCACATTTGAAGGAACTCCCTACAAACTCCACCCCCGAAACTGCTTAGCAAACCTAGGACTGCAAGGCCCAGGAGCATGGCGCAGCCTATTGATGATAGCTTGAAGCTCATCTATTGAGACACCCAAATCGAGGAAGGTTTCCTTTCGACGTCGTTCTGGAGATGGAACCATCCTGCAAACGGATCAGGGAATAACCGTAAGGTTCAAAGGAAGAATGAACATGAGTAAGAATCAAAAAACTAGAGTAGCAATAGAGAGAAATACGGAATTTCTTTTTCCTTTCCAGGTTGAGAAACCCTATTGAAGAAAAATGAGAGCAAAGTTGAATGAGAAATAAGAAAATAAGGGGAGATTAAAAGACACACAAAGCATTTCTCGCCACATCGGCCCAATACTCGAGTACTGAAATAGGTTTCCCATCAGAGTCCAATTGGCGTGTTCACTTCCTCATGATTCAGCTATTTGCAATAATGAAAAAATAGTTCAAGCGTCTCACCCAAAGGCGAAGACGCCAATAATTTGCAATGAAGCAATACTAATCCTTGCACGAACGACCCTTCAACAAGTCAGGACAAGCCTGCCAAACAATGTTGCGATCAGACGTGTCGAAGCCGGTAATTCCTAACTAAAATAAATCATGGACTTTGAGGGGCAAGTGTTAATCCCTCAAAAAATCCATATGCACATGGAGCAAAGGATGCGGAATGGATATCATCAGGGTCGGTCATGCATGATGTTATCCAAGGCACTTAAATGACTCACAATGGATAGGACGCAACCACACAGAACAAGACCCAAGTATCAAACCCAAGGCGAATCAAGTCGACCGGTACGACCGAAGAAGATGGAACGATATGTTATGAGAAATTCGGCTCAATAGAGATAAGGATCGTCCATTCTGTAAAACCGCCCACAACAACAAAGCACACTTGATCTAATATCAAAGTTCGGTCACATGCATCGAGACAGGAGTTAAGATCGCATGTATATTTAACAACTGCTCATGAATTGCAACTCCTATCGCTCAACACTCGAATCAGAAACCCATTGGTAGGTCGTATACCAACTCCTAGAAAGAGCACATTCATATCTCAAAGTCACAAGTCTCAGTCGGTCGCCTCTAGACTAATGAAGATCGTCGCTCGCTCACTCAAATCAGACATAACCACATTAAGGAACTATGATCGGTCGTTCTTTCATCTCGCCATCAAGCAAATCATATATCTACTCATTGAATGCTAGAAATAGACGCGACCGAAGTCACTTGCTTAACTACTCAAGACACTCGCTCCATTGAGTCGCTCGCGCATGATAACTGAATACAACCACGGACAGCTGGCTACAGCTAGCCAGTGGCATGACTGTAATTAACAGAATGAGCGATCCATAGCCTACATAAAAGGATTTCAAGTCATTTCCCGAAGAACGCTGACCTATAAATACACCATAGCTGCCAACATAAAGGGGATCCAATCGTTGAAACCATGAAGTGCTGCTAAATTCTATTCGGCCATGTCGTCAAGTACAATCTTGTGATGAAGGAAAATGAAGGCGTTCTCCTTCTCAATCATTCATCCATCCTTCCTCTCCTCAAATTCTACCATTCTCTTGTATAATTCCAAGACTGAAATATATAAACGAGGGTATATTGAGCGAATATAGAGATGTATGAAAAGAAAGAATTGATGTATTTTGTAATCCTCATTATAAGATTGGAAATCACCTTCACAGTGGATGTAGGCCTAATTAACGGCTGAACCACTCTAAATCTCGTCTTTACTTTATCTTTCTCGCATTTTTCATTTTCAATTACTGATTGAACACGGTTCCACTTATTTCTTACCGTATTGGTGAAGTACAGTTTTAGTACCTTGGGTGTTCAGCCCAATTTTGTTGTAAACAAATTGCTCACTTATTGTGTCTCCCACTTCCCTTCATTTCTACATCCAACTTCAATCAATAAAATAATTTTCCATTTTTTCCTAAGTAGATAACTAAAAAATATGATAAAATTTCCTTTGACATTTTATTAAAACAATTTATTGTTGAATGTTATGTTAATTGATCATTTACACTTTGCCAATGGGTCATCCTAGCTCCCATTACAAATACAATAATGTAATTAAATCACGTAAATCATTTCAATTTAAATAATTCAACAAAATTTTGGTAGCACTTCACCTTAGTTCACTGAACAATACACAATTTCATGTACATAGGTAATATAAAGGAAGTGCTTTTGAAATTTTGAGAACTATTTAAAATGAAATTCTTTACGAGATTTAATTTCGTTATTGTTTCGTAACTTATCCAATACAAAGACAAATCCAACAAATATTGTATACAATGAATATAGATGTTCATTCTGTTAACAAAACGAAAATTCACATAACGACCATATACAATATTTATCAGACGTGACTGATAAAAACTCTAAGACTTTATGAATATAATATATTACGATTGGTGCTCAAAATTATCAATCGCCTATGTAAAGAGCGAATTTTAAACCAAATAAGCTTTCAACGACTTAATTTCAATCTCTACTTGTATGTATACAAACTTTATCATATATGCATATATTTTAAACATTCAATCGAACTAACCGTACGTTATAAAATTAAATATCATTTTCAATAAATTTTTGTAAAACATAAACTTAATTATTTCCATTTCCACTAAACGTCTCTTAACATGTCTAAAATCTCTTATATATTAATTCAACATGTATACATGCACATAATTCTATTGTGATACAAACAGCAATAAACTTACAATACATAAACTAATAACAATGATTGGGACTCAATTAATTCAACCTATAAATAGATTAATTAACAACATTATACATACAACACTATATATGCATATATACATACAACATAAACTAATTAACTCTGTATTAGCAAGACTATGCATAGATTAATAACACGATTAATTCAACTTATATATACACATATTAACAACACTATACATACAAACGTATAATCTAACAAACTAATTAACCCTAAATTAGCAAATCTAGAATATTAAAAAAATTAGGGCTTATACTTGAAAATTGGAGATGAATTGGAGCTGGAGAGGAGGAGAAAGAAAGATCCTTTTAGATGTTGGAGAGAGTAAGGGCGACAAAGGAGGCGGTGGCGGCGAATTTCAGAATTAGGAAGGAAGGATTTGGAAAGTTTTTTTTTGTTGAAAATCGAAATGGTGAAGAAAGAAGCAGGTCATTCAAATTTTGCTCGACTAAGCAACGGCTAACAACGGTCGCCAACGAATTTAAAACCAATGGTTTCTAACTTTTTTTAATATGTAAAGAAAAATCCAGAATTAAGCTTTCGTTGGAAACTGTTTCCAACAGCCATTGGCTACCATTGCCTTCTTCCGTTGCTATATATTGTGTGTCTTGTAGTGTATTTATGTACTGAATTTCATTAGTTAATAAAAGTGTATCGATTTTCAACAAATATATATATATACACACACATGCATACACGAAAACTATTATTGAGTATTATAAGTAAATTTATCTAATTATTAGTTAAATCTACGTATGAATAGGTTAAGCTAGATGAATAGGTATATACAATATCGGATGCGAGTATATGTGTGTGTCTATGTTTTGCAAAAACATATGTGTGTGTGTATATATATATATATATATATGTGTGTGTGTGTGTGTGTGTTTGTGTGCACGCGCACGTGTGTACGTGTCTTGGGGGGTGTTTGCGTGCGTGAGTTTGAAAGCTAACAGAAATTAGCCTAGGGTTATCTACCCATTACAACTCCATTTTTCGGTATGTGGAATTAATTATATATATATATAAGGAGCGTTCAATGGCACCCTAAAAGCCCCTCTTCAGAAACCAAGCATATATATTAGTTTAAGTTAGTGGGAGGTGAGACAATGAGTGGATGGTGGGAGAAACGGGATATGTGACGGAAATCAGGGGGCAATTTTGGGTGCTGCACTGTTTCGGATTCCAACTGTTTGGAGTATGAAAGTTATATAATCCATACATGCATAATGTTAGTGGCAGTACTCGCAACGAGAGGGACGAGGCGGTCACTCGTGTTAAGGGTGTGGATGCGCTTGTCAAAGCGGAAGTGATGGTCACTAAATAGAAGGTTAAGAAGAAATCTGATTCCATCTTCGTAAATTACAAAACTAATATCATTAAGTTTTGGAACTTTGAGTGGATCGCCAGAGATTACTCCATAACTAAACCTTAGCATAGGAGAAAAGTGTAAAAGAAGAAAGAGAGTACTCGGAAGGAGCTGAAGTAGATCTAGAGGAGCCAAAGCATAAGCTCTTATGAAGGATGAACCCATTGCGCTCAAGACGTGTGAGCTTGAAACACCCCACCTCCGTTAAGGTCACTCGCAAAGGGAATGCCTTAACTTTGGTGGAGCGTTTTAGTAGACTAACAAAAATTTACAAGATAGATAAACAATACTTGAGAAATTATAACTTTATTACAGTGGGAAAATAGAAATCAGTTTGGTTACATCTTTACCAAAAACTCAAGTACATAAATATCAGTCTTGTTCAGAAAATCATTAGAGTACAAAACTTTAAAATCATAATCCCCACAAAAGCTGCCATAAGGAGTCGAGCCATTCTTTAAGCACTCTAAGTACTTCAAGCAGAAGAAATCCGGATCAAGCTAAAGTATTCCCTCCTTGGAAAACCTGGGGGGAAACGGAAGAAATGGGGCGAAAACAAGCAAGGTCGGACATAAAGTCTGGCAAGTCCAGTGACTTTCAGTATATGAACATATAATAATAATAATGACATGAGAATAAAACTGGATGCGAGATAACAGTAACAGGAGTAGCAAATATACTTAGGTTAAACAGAAAAAGAACAGAACGATGTAAACTTTTGCTTTTCACTTCTCTGCACTAATACTAGTGTTTGCGAACAAATTATACAATTGTAAACAACTGTAAAATCCGTTCGGTTTTCCTAAACAACAAGGATTGTTGTAGAGGGTGTCGAACTCTGGGACCAAAAACATTTTAATTAATAAATCCAATCAAGTTATTCCAGAATTTTGATTGATTGAAAACACAGAAAATAACAGCAAATAAATAAAAAAAAAAGAGATTTATCTAATAAGAGAAAGCAATTAGGGGATAATGACATAGATCAGATTCATAATCATCAATAACCAAAAGATTAACCAGATCTAATACATGTTTCTGTCACAAACATGAATCAACGATAATAAGTTTTTAGAAACAAATATGTAAATAATGACAAGCATAGCCTATGCAGGAGCTCAGCTCTACAACCATAGACTATCAGGACAGATTCACTAATTAATTTCTAAAACCCTAAAATCAGATCTAGATCTGATAAACATTAGATCGAACACGAATATATCCTGTGAAGGAGCATAGCTCTTAAACGACACAAAATATGAAGGTTCAGATCTAACCCTTAATTCAGATCCAGATATACATGTATACAGTCCTCATCTTTTGGCTATGTGATTCATATTGAATCATACTATCAGCGTCATCACCCCCTAATCAAAGGGGATTAGCTAGACATAGCTAAAGAAGAAGAAAACAGAAATTAAATAACAAGAACATAAATAAAACTAAAATTAAATAGAAAAGAGGAAGAAGAATGATTTTATTCCAAGAAGAGAATTACATAATAAAACCCAATGTGTTTTTACATGACTAAGATACAATGTATTTATAGCTGATATGACAAAGGCTAGCTAGCTAATTACATAATGTGGGACTAAAGAAATAACCCAAACAACACTTAAGCCAGTGTGAACGCAGCTTTAGAGTGAGTGGTCTAGCAAATAGGCTAGTGTGAACGCAACATGAGTAAGAGGCCTTCCAAATGAGCTAATGTGAATGCAGTTTGAGTCTTTATTGAGCCAAATCTTCTTAACTGAAATATAATTGCAACCGTTCTTCAAGCTTTAGACTCTTCAAGCTTTAGCAATTTTAAACTTCACTCTTTTTAAGCAAATTCTTCATGCTTTATCCATCAAATGCTCTAAACCATGCTTCTTGTCAACAATCTGAAAATACAGCTATAAATACAAAGTATCAATTATTTTAAAGGGAAAATAAGATAAATAAGCGGATAAAATATACACATTTACGTGTATATCAAATACCCCCACACTTATCTTTTTATTCGTCCTCGAATAAACTAAACTAAGAAATGTCACACTTTCGTAGGAAACACGATTGCATTTAGCGTATGCAACAAGCCGTTAAACCTTTGGGTGTCCCCAGTAGGACGAGTGTTGTCTCGTGAGGATTTTCAGTGGATACTACCCACAAAATCCAAAGCGTCTTATGTACATGGATTAATCAAACAATATATTTAAGGTCTTTCACATTCCAAGGATTTTACCTAACTTCAATAATAACGGTTTAGTTCCAATTGTCCATCCCATTATTGGTGCAAAAATGAATAAGATTTTTCAAGCTGAATCGTAATTCCTTGATAGCACTGTAATTGTCTTGAAGGTTAAGAGCGTGGTGTCAACCAAAGTTCTACACATCGACAATGTGCACCCAATCATTTATTCAACCTTTTTTATTTTTTGAATAATTTT
Source organism: Allium sativum (assembly GCA_030737875.1). Classification (NCBI taxonomy): domain Eukaryota; kingdom Viridiplantae; phylum Streptophyta; class Magnoliopsida; order Asparagales; family Amaryllidaceae; genus Allium; species Allium sativum. The sequence goes on from CM060922.1 coordinate 301,835,842, forward strand.
GCACCACCGTAACTGTAATGTATTGGATGTGAGTTATGCATAGATGAAGGAAAATTTTGTAAGTTCTAAAAAAATATTATAGATGAGAGGGCAAGTGTATTAGTTGAACTTCAAGCTACAAAAGATAAAGTAATACTAAGGCACATATAGAAATTTTGTTTCCTTTCATCTCCTCTACTACAATCCTCGCTTCCAAGTACAGTGTGGTGGATATGGATGGAATGGAAATGAATGCTTTATAGTCAAGAATGATGAATGACTATTTTATTCTGAGAGACTCTCTCTTTATTTCATTTTTTTCTTCTTTTTCTTTCTTTCTCTCTTTTTTTTTTCTTTTTCACATATTTTTTTTTCTTCATATTTGCATGATGAATGATGAGTGGAAATGGAATGGAATGACACCATATTTTATTTCATTTGATTCCTCCACTACTAAACCAACACTTCATGAAAGGAAAGTTTTGTGCCCTAGTTACTCTACTTCTATAACCTTAATTCAACACACAAGTCTGGATTGTTGTTATACAAAAAGCTGAAAGGAATGATAAGCAAGGTTTCGTAAGATAGATAACCCATATAAAATAAGATGTGGTATATGGTTATCCTACCTTAAAACAAGTACGGAGTGGGTGGTGTAATATTGGTATAAAAAGTGACGTTTTTGACCTTTAACCAAAGGTTCTTGAGTATACCAATATAAGATAAACTTGTCGAAACATGGATGTAAATCGACTAAAACTTGGGTTTGAATAATGTGGGGGTATCGAAGAAGAACGCTACAATGAGTCATTTCTCCTTAATTGGGCCAAGTGGATTTTAGAACTTACGATTTTGAAAATTTGAGTGGAAAAGAAAATATTATGCATGAAAACTAACTCAGAAAATCCAACAAATGTAGGTGCAAAATCCTTTTATTTCATAATTTTTTTTTTTTGATTATTTTTACTTGCACATTCTAACATGTATAACAAAGGTTGACACGCTTACTCCAGAACACGACTAACGTCTACACAGTCTCAAGCTAGCATCTTAAAAAGACACATTACGATTCAATGAATAAATAATGTTCATTCCCATCACCCAACAATTCAACTTATCAAACAAGAACCAAGGTGTCATTTATGAATTTAAGTTAATCCTTGTTCAATGAATGACCTACTTCATAAAATTTGATTGCTGATGTAATGTAAATTCCCCCCACACTTGAGTGTGACTGTGTCCTCACAGTCTTAATCAGACATATCTTAGTGAAAGGGAAAAACAAATAAGAGAATATTTACATATGTACAAAAGAGGGTTAGTGCGTCTTACCGAATGTAATGTGGATCGTGGAGGACCATGAGCTCTTCCTCTTGGTTGGGTATTGGTTCCAAGTAAGGTTTAAGGCGTTGACCATTGACCTTAAAGGATGATCCATCAGTTGGATTCTCAATTTCTACCGCACCATACGGAAAAACGGTCCGTACAGTGTAAGGTCCTTTCCATCTAGATTTTAGCTTACCCGGAAATAGATGCAGTTTTGAGTCATACAAGAGAACTTTTTGTCTTGGCATGACAGTTTTACAAAAAATCGATTTATCATGAAAAACTTTTGTTCTGTCCTTGTAAATTCGTTCATTTTCATAGGCATCATTTCTAATTTCATCAAGTTCATTAAGTTGAAGCTTCCTATGTTCACCTGCTTGCTCTAAATCAAGATTCAAAGTTTTTATTGCCCATAACGCCCTATGTTCTAGTTCAACTGGCAAGTGACATGGTTTACCAAAAATCAACCGATAAGGGGACATACCCAAGTTTGTTTTGAAAGCGGTGCGGTAAGCCCAAAGAGCGTCAGTTAACTTTTGAGACCAATCTTTACGATTTCGATTCACGGTTTTCTCAAGGATTTGTTTAATCTGCCTATTCGATACTTCAACTTGCCCACAAGTTTGAGGGTGATAAGGAGTGGATAACTTGTGGGTTATCGAATACTTTTCATGAGAGCTTCAAAAGAACTATTACAGAAGTGTGTACCATTATCACTTATTATTGTGCGAGGTGTGCCAAACCAAGAAAAGATGTTTTCTTTCAAGAAGTGCACAACAACCTTGTTATCGTTTGTTTTGCATGGTACAGCTTCGACCCATTTGGAAACATAATCAACAGCTAAGAGAATGTAAAGGTTCCCAAAAGAATTAGGGAAGGGTCCCATGAAGTCTATACCCCACACATCAAAAATTTCGACCTCTAGAATGGGGTTTAGGGGCATCATATTTCGTTTAGAAATTTTCCCTAAGAATTGACATCGATCACAAGTTTTGCAAAATTCGTACGCATCTTTGAAAAGGGTGGGCCAGTAGAAACCCGATTGGAGAACCTTTTTGGCTGTCTTTTTGGGACCGAAGTGACCACCGCATGCTTGGTCATGACAGAAAGAGAGGACACTGTGAATTTCAGTGTCAGGAACACATCTTCGAATGATTTGGTCGGGACAATACTTGAAAAGATAGGGGTCGTCCCAATAAAAATGTTTCACTTGAGAAAAGAATTTGTGTTTATCCTGCTTAGACCAAAAAGAAGGGGTCTACTTGGTGACTAAATAGTTGACAATGTCAGCAAACCATGGATCAGTGGATAGAGAAAACAGCTATTCATCGGGGAAATTCTCGTTGATCGGAAGAGAACAAGACGGGGCATTTGGAAGACGAGACAAGTGGTCTGCAATAACATTGTCAGATCCTTTTTTATCCTTAATGGTAAGGTCAAATTCTTGAAGTAGAAGGATCCAACGAATGAGACGGGCCTTAGCATCCTTTTTAGAGAATAGATACCTAAGTGCGGAATGATCGGTATAAACCGTGATGTGTGAGCCAACTAGATAAGGCCTGAATTTTTCTAGAGCAAAAACAACCGCCAAGAGTTCTTTTTCAGTGGTCGTATAATTAATTTGGGCATCGTTCAAAGTCTTACTCGCATAGTAAATGACATGAAGAATCTTATCGATGCGTTGTCCTAAAACAGCGCCAACAGCGAAATTCGAGGCATCACACATGATTTCAAAAGGCAGCTTCCAATTAGGAGAGCACATGATCGGGGCAGAGACAAGTTCATTTTTAAGACGCTCAAAAGATGAAATGCAATCAGAATTGAAGTCGAAAGGAACATCCTTACCAAGAAGGTTAGTCAGAGGTCGAGTGATTTTGCTGAAATCCTTTATGAAGCGACGATAGAAGCCAGCATGACCTAAAAAGGATCGGATGTCCTTAACAGATTTGGGAATGGGAAGATTAGAGATAACTTCGATTTTGGCTTTGTCTACTTCAATTCCTTTGTTAGAGATGACATGTCCCAAAACAATGCCATGTTTAACCATGAAGTGACACTTTTCCCAATTAAGCGTTAAGTGTTTCTCTTTACAGCGATCAAGAACAAGATTGAGATGATGTAAACACTCAGAGTAAGAATCACCAAATATGGAAAAATCATCCATGAACACTTCCAAAAATCGCTCGATCATATCAGAAAAAATGCTAATCATGCACCTCTGAAAGGTTGCAGGTGCATTACAGAGACCAAAAGGCATACGTCGGTACACAAATGTACCAAACGGACAAGTGAAAGTGGTTTTCTCTTGGTCCTCAGGAGCGATAGGGATTTGATTATAGCCCGAGTACCCATCAAGGAAACAGTAGTACTCATGACCCGCTAGTCGTTCTAACATTTGATCAATAAATGGCAGAGGGAAATGATCCTTACGTGTTGCAGCGTTAAGTTTCCTATAGTCAATGCAAACACGCCAACCAGTCTGGGTGCGGGTTGGGATAAGCTCGTTAGCTTCATTTTGGATCACGGTAATCCCTGATTTCTTAGGTACGACATGAATCGGACTAACCCATTGACTATCAGAAATCGGGTAGATGATTCCATTGTCAAGGCATTTAAGGATTTCAGCACGAACTGCTTCTTTCATGATAGGTTTTAGTCGACGTTGGGGCTCACGAGTGGGTTTGGCATCATCTATAAGGTGGATTCGATGTTGGACTATCGAAGGACTAATCCCCTTAATATCATCCATGGACCAACCAATTGCCTCCTTATTTTTCTTAAGAATGGGAAGGAGCAATTGTTCCTGATCTAAAGTGAGGTCAGAAGCGATGATGATAGGAAAAGTTTCATTGTCTCCTAAGTAAGCGTACTTAAGATGACTGGGCAACACTTTGAGTTCAGATTTTGGGGACAACTCAACCGAAGAAATTGGTTGAGGGATAGACTCAATTGTGAGTGGCTCGACAGGAATCGAATCAGAGACATTTTCGGGAATATCTTGAAACAATGTTTCATAATTTGATTCAATTTCGTTGCTCAGATGGTCAAGCTCAGATTCATTATCGTGGACAGCATGGATTTCAGAAAACTGGTCCACATAAGAGTTAGAAGAGTTTTCAGTTCTGAAGATATTTAGCTCGACAGTCATGTTACCGAAAGAAAGTTTCATAGACCCATTTCTATAGTTGATGAGAGCATTAGAGGTTGCTAAGAAGGGTTGTCCTAGAATCAAAGGGATCTGTTTTGCGGGATTGCTAACCTGTTGAGTTTCTAAGACAATGAAATCAACTGGAAAGATGAATTCGCCAATTTTGATCAACACATACTCGATTTCTCCCACAGATTTCTTAATTGATCGGTCAGCAAGCTGTAGGGTAACCTTGGTGGGTTTCAATTCTCCTAGCCCTAATTGGCGATAGACGGAATATGGAAGCAAGTTAACACTAGCACCTAAGTCTAGCAGGCATCTATCGATTTTCTTGTCCCCAATAGTACATGATATTGTGGGGGCAGCCAGGATCTTTGTATTTCACTGGCATCGATTGGGACAAGACTTTGCTTAGAGTTGCCGCTAGAAACACTTTCTTAGGTACATGTGTATGATGTTTTTGAGTGCACATATCTTTTAGAAATTTTGCGTATTGTGGAACTTGTTGTATAATATCTAAAAGAGGAATGTTCACTTTAACTTGCTTAAATATTTCAAGGATTTTTTTCTAGCTAATCCGTCTTTTTCCTAGGTCGGAGTCTATGAGGAAATGGAGCAGACAACTCAGTAGGTTGGGCTACTTGAGTTTGAGGATGGTCCTTGTCAGAAATTGGCTCAATGTTTTGATCTGAGTTGGTCGAATTTTCGGTTGGGTTAGGAAGATCGTCCGGTAAAGCATTTGGGTTAACCACATGGTTGTCAATCTTTTTTCCAGATCTAAGAGTCGTGACTGCATTCAAGTGACTAACGTTTGAATCTTGAATGATGTGAATTTGGTTGGAGTTAGGATTTTGACGGTTGGGGTTTGGAATGGGTTGACTCGGGAAAGTGCCTCTTTCCCGTTCGCTTATGGACGTGGCTAACTGACTCATTTGCATTTCAAGTTTAGCAATCGATTGACTCGTGTTTTGCATGTGCGAAGTCAATAAATTTTGAAGATTGGTATTCGAGTGGAGATTTTGGGTCATCGCTTTAGTCAATTCTTCGAGAGTTTTCTCAAGTGATGTCAATCGTTTATCATCTTGGGGAACAAAAGATTGTTGCGCTTGATTTTGAGATGGTGGCGCAGGGTTTTGGAATTGAGTTTGTTGAAAGGGAGGTTTCGAAGGATTATTCGAAAATGATTGAAAAGGAGGTCGAACCACATTCGAATTTGCATTGTTTTGGGTCCAAGAGAAGTTAGGATGGTTTCTCCAACCTGGATTATATGTTAGGGAGAATGGGTCGTTCCTAACTTTGTTAAATGCGTTGAGTTGTTCCAATGAATGTGGGCATTGATCAGCTATGTGGTTAGGATCGTTACATTTGTAACATGAGATCTGAGACGCTTGAGCTTGATTTATTTGCATTGATGAGAGGACATTATCGAATTTGGATATCATCGCGTCTATTTTTGCTTCTAAGGCTACTGATGATCCTACCGAATGAGCATTAGATCGGGAATAAATCGATTTCTCGTTAGATCTTTCCCATTGAGCTGATTTTTCGGCCAAATTTTCGAGAAACTGCCAAGCGGCATTGTGATCTTGGGCTAGAAAATTTCCTTGGCACATTGATTCGAGCATGGTTCGAGAGTTATTTTCAAGTCCATCGTATAAAATTTGACAAAGAGTCCATTTTTCGAAATTGTGATGTGGACATTTGACTAGAAGCTCTTTAAATCTTTCAAAATATTTTGCAAAGGATTCACCCCCAAATTGACGAAAATTGACGATTTCGTTTCGAATTTTGGATGTTTTTTCCAGAGGGTAAAATTTCTTTAGAAAAATGTTTACAAATTCACCCCAAGTTCCAATCATATTTGAAGGCAAGCTATACAACCATTTCTCAGCATAATCGGTAAGTGCAAATGGAATTAACCTAAGTTTGATTCCATCGTCACTTAATTGTTGAAATTTCATTGTTGCACAAACTTGTTCAAATTTGGTCAGGAAAATATAAGGATCATCACATTCTAGATTGCCGAACTTTGGAAGAGTATTTATGTGATTCGAATGAATTTCAAAGTGGTTACCGGTTGGGGCGGGCAATATGATGCAAGAAGGAATAGAAACCCGATCGGGGAAGTATCTATCCATAAGAGATCGAGGGGGATTTTCTTCGGCCATGGTTAAAGAAATGTTTGTTCGAACTAAATGATTGTCTAAAGGATCACGAGTCCAATGACGCATGCACTAGCGAGAAGAATATGGGAAGACGAGAAAAAACAAATTTGAGCGAGTTTTTTTTTTAGTGAAAAAGAATTAGACACTAAAGATTTTTTTATTTATTAAATGAACCTAATGCAATTTACAATTTCTAGAATTATATAATGACGGTTTGATTTATTTCAACAAAAGACTTCTCAGCCAGTTAACGGACAGGAGTTATCGGTGCACCAGGAATCACCCTAGCAATGCAGCCGAAGGTTTAAGTACCTTCAGAGGAACAACCGATATAATATTTACGAATCACCGTAATATTTAAAAACAGTTATTACTCTGCCGTAGTCTAGACACCGAGAAATAATCCGTTAGAACTAAACCAAATTGTCAAAATATAATGAAGTCCTTAGAAAATAAAAACAAAACTAAGATGAATGCAATATTTTTTTTTCAGTCACAGAATGAACAGTCTCAGAACAGTCACAGAACAGTCAATTGCAGCAATAAACAAAAAAAAATTACAAGCAAGCCGATGCCCTGCAGAAGATTTTTACAAGCAATGTCTATATATATATTTTTATTTGCAGCAGCGGTTCCTGTAGAGATAGAAAATACTCACCTTGATCGGCAATCCGTCCAGTGCAGTTGAGTCGCGCTAGCGCGTTCACACCCCACTTGGTGTGCAACCGCTTCAACACTGAATAGTCCGCTACTTTTTATTGTTGTCGCCTCCTATTATTTGCTTGACTGCGCTGTGGCACGGGTTCGATTTTTTTTTTTTTTTTTTGTGGAAGAGAAGAGCTCTTTTTTTTTATTCAAATAAAAAATATAAAAAATGGCCTTAAAAGGAGAAAATGCAAAGATTAAAAATTAAAATAAAAGAATTGAATCACTAACTCAGGCCCACCAACCCAAACGAATTCGGTTCATCCAAATATCAAAGAAACAAATTCGGTCCTCTTTCCAGAAACAACCGAACACCTTTTTTTTTGTTTTGTTTTTTTTTCGCTCATGAAACGGAGTTCTTAGATCGGCTCATCCAAATATCAATCAAAACTCGTACTCAGAAGTCGGTCCACCACAATTCATACAACACGCAAACCAGAACTCAAGATTCCAAGAAAAAAGAATCAAATTTGTTCGAAAATTGGACAGCTAATTTATTTTTGATCCTTCCTTCTTTGAGGGCAGCTAATTTGGGGTCGTTAGCTTCTTGGATTTCGGTTCTCAGAACACAATCACCAAACTTTTTGGTTCTTGGTTTGCGCGAAGAGGGTTTCTGGCGTTCGCAGGGTTGTTCGAGTGTAGAAATGGTTGTGCTGAGGCTGAAGTTGTGGTTGTGCAGTTCGGATTTGTAGGGGTTTGCGGTAGGTGATTTTGGGAAGGATACTGCTTATTTGGGTTACTGACTTGTGAAACTGTGTTTGTTGGAGGTGGGTTCGGATTGTTTGAAGAGGATTGCGGTATGTTACTGTTAACAGGGGATGATGAGGGCTACGGGAGTAGTGGGGTGTGTTGATTTTTGGTGAAGTTTTTAATGTATCGTGATGAAGGCAGTTCAGGAGTTTTGTTAGAGGAGGCTGTTGATGGTGCTAGAGGGTGATCGGGAACAGGTTCAGGCAGAGAAGAGAAAGAGTAAAAGAAAAATTTGTAGTGTTTTTTTTATAAGAATCTTGTAAAAAGAAGAAAAGATGTAAAAATGAAAAGAAATAATAGAAAGGAAAGGAAATAAATAAAGGAAAATTGGCCAAAGAAAAAGGAAAGATAGAAGACAGAGAAGAAAATACGCAAACAAGGAAGAAAATAAAGCAAAATGAAATGTTTTTTTTTAATTTATAGGACTAAGGAAAGAAATATTTAAAAGGGAAAAAATGTAAAGGTGAAAGAAATAAATAACAAAAAGGGAAAGAAACTGAAACAATAAATTGGCAAGAATTTTTTTTTTCTTTCTTGATTTACAGATTGTAGTATCAACTGTGTTAACACCGAATAAGCTATCAAGATTTTTTTTTTGTAGACAAAGAAATGTAAAGACGGGAATAAGAAAGGAAACAAATCAAACAAAAATTGCAATTCTTTTTTTTTTCTCTTGGTAGGAAGATTACAGTATTATTGACTAACACCAAATCAAACCAATCAAGATTTTTTTTTTATCTATACTAGAAAACAAAAAGAAACAAAATAAAATGAAAATATTTTTTTGGTGTTTTTTTTTTATATGAAGAAAAATAAAAATAAAAAATAAAAATTATAACTCGAAGGATTAAAAATAAAAATTATTTTGGTCCCCGGGAACGGCGCCAAAATTTGTTTGCGAACAAATTATACAATTGTAAACAACTGTAAAATCCGTTCGGTTTTCCTAAACAACAAGGATTGTTGTAGAGGGTGTCGAACTCTGGGACCAAAAATATTTTAATTAATAAATCCAATCAAGTTATTCCAGAATTTTGATTGATTGAAAACACAGAAAATAACAGCAAATAAATAAAAAAAAGATTTATCTAATAAGAGAAAGCAATTAGGGGATAATGACATAGATCAGATTCATAATCATCAATAGCCAAAAGATTAACCAGATCTAATACATGTTTCTGTCACAAACATGAATCAACGATAATAGGTTTTTAGAAACAAATATGTAAATAACGACAAGCATAGCCTATGCAGGAGCTCAGCTCTACAACCATAGACTATCAGGACAGATTCACTAATTAATTTCTAAAACCCTAAAATTAGATCTAGATCTGATAAACATTAGATCGAACACGAATATATCCTGTGAAGGAGCATAGCTCTTAAACGACACAAAATATGAAGGTTCAGATCTAACTCTTAATTCAAATCCAGATATACATGTATACAGTCCTCATCTTTTGGCTATGCGATTCATATTGAATCATACTATCAGCGTCATCACCCCCTAATCAAAGGGGATTAGCTAGACATAGCTAAAGAATAAGAAAAACAGAAATTAAATAACAAGAACATAAATAAAACTAAAACTAAATAGAAAAGAGGAAGAAGAATGATTTTATTCCAAGAAGAGAATTACATAATAAAACCCAATGTGTTTTTACATGACTAAGATACAATGTATTTATAGTTGATATGACAAAGGCTAGCTAGCTAATTACATAATGTGGGACTAAAGAAATAACCCAAACAACACATAAGCCAGTGTGAACACAGCTATAGAGTGAGTGGTCCAGCAAATAGGCTAGTGTGAACGCAACATGAGTAAGAGGCCTTCCAAATGAGCTAATGTGAATGCAATTTGAGTCTTTATTGAGCCAAATCTTCTTAACTGAAATATAATTGCAACCGTTCTTCAAGCTTTAGACTCTTCAAGCTTTAGCAATTTTAAACTTCACTCTTTTTAAGCAAATTCTTCATGCTTTATCCATCAAATGCTCTAAACCATGCTTCTTGTCAACAATCTGAAAATACAGCTATAAATACAAAGTATCAATTATTTTAAAGGGAAAATAAGATAAATAAGCGGATAAAATATACACATTTACGTGTATATCAACTAGTATAACAGGATTAGGTGTCACCCTAATGTCTAAAATGAAGCAGAAACAAGAACAAAATAATTTCCACAGAAACAGAAAGCTAATAATGGGCCTTACCACTCGAATAGAAACAGACAGAAGAAGAATGCTGATAATGGGCCTTTACCACCCGAACAGAAACAGATTAATCCCTACGGAAACAGAATGTAGAATTAGGTGTACACTAGTAAATGGGCCTTTACCACCCGAACAGACGGTACCACGCAGACAGGTGCTGCCACCCAACAGAAACAGACGGTACCAACAGAAACAGACAGAACGAAGTGTACCCTAAAACCCTACCCCAAGCGATCGGCTCCCTAATACATAAATACCCTGTGTCGGCTCAACGATATGGTGTATCACTCCCTAAAGTGACAACCAATTGGCACAGGCCTATTTATAGATGTCACGGCGTCTTACATCCTCAAAGGCAGACCAGGATCCATGTACGCACATGACCCGGTTGGAACGCACCATAAGAATGAACCACTTATAATTAGTTCAGTAAGCATGCCCGGACCCTACCTACGATTGGGTCAAAGTTTGATACCAGAAAGGGTTACTAACTAATATGGGTCCCAAACAACAGATGACACAAGTAATTTCCCTCCTAACCTTGTGTCCCCAGACTAACAGATTTCAGATTAACTTGTTTACAAGTTCAGACATACAGAGTTCAGATCAACTAGTTCACAGATCAGACAAGTTTTCAGACCAACGGATCAGATATACGAATTTAACAGACTTACAGACTAACCGGTTACAGATTAACAGACTTACAGATTGTCTAACCTTGTATTTGGCCTACAGATTCATGAAATGGGTTTATTAATTTCATCAGTCTAGTTGGTTTAACCCTATCCACCCAACACGTTTTAGACATCATATTTATCCAGATTTTCATTAATTTAATATTAATGCCCAGACCTCTCACATTAGACTGACCGTTTGTGGCTACTGGTTAGGCCGGTTGGTTCCGGGCAGGTTTCTGCCACAAACTGAGTCTAACCTCGGGTTTCAAGCACGTTATGACTAACTTTTCACATTAGAACCTATTGTTTGCGGCCACTGGATATGTCGGGCGGTTCCGGGCAGAATTACCCCGCAAACTCATTCTAACCTCGAGTTAGCCATGTTTATCTTTGCGGCCAATTAATTAGTAATTTCCCATTTATTCCTACGCCTAATATACATGTCAATTACTCATAACTATAGCCAATTAGATTATGTCAATAACAGACTAAATATATCTACTCAACAGATATAACAGATAACAGATTTCACAGATTAGGCGACTTAACGGATTTAGCAGATTAAGCAATTTAGCAAATTTTATATTTAACAGATTAGGCATTTTCAGCAGACTTAGCAGATGACAGATTTAGCAGATGAACAGATCTAGCAGATTAGGCAATATAGCAGAACTAGCAAATTAGGCAATATAATAGAACTATCAGATTAGGCAATATAACAGATTTAATCATTCCTTAAAGTTTCATCAACATATCTTGCTTAATTGTAAATTTGGCCTAAGTTTGCATGCCTAAATAGTTGTCATGATTCCCAATATGATCATATACCCCGCGTTTGCATTGAATTTACGTGGCACAGATTATGGTCATAATTTACCATATAACACATGTCCCAAATTTAGTTAAACTTGCCTAGTACAAAATATTCACATATAAATTATACCAAATATAGCCATCGATTTCAATGTACGTCATATATTCAAAAATCTCCCACTTAGGTGTTATTCACATTTAATAGTTATCAAATCTTAATATAAACCTTCACACCTAAGTCATATTCTCTTTTTATCCCAAATCATGAATTGTTATATAAACAATATGCCCAACAATCTAGAACTTTAAATTATAACAGATCTTAATTCAAAATATGCGTTATGTCAAAGTCTCAAGTCATATGTTAACACACAATGATTCCTCTTCTTCCAATTCACAGAATATGCATACATCTAAATCTAGTTTACAACCTATGTCCTTTTTTCTTAAATCAGTCACAGATTAGCCATATCCCATTTATGCCATCATTCATTATTTGTCCCAAAGTTTAACGTTCGTGCGTTAATCTCTTATGAGATTTGGCGCAGGCTCGTGGTAGCCTGGCTATAGAACAGAAAGAAGAAAGAGATGCAGAATAAAATAGATCAGAACAGAACAGACATAACCTCAAATTCAGATTTACAGTTCATGTCACAATCATAATTAACGTTTATAGCGGAAAATAACTGTACTTGCCTTGATTGGATTAAAAAAGAAGAAGAGTTGCAGTTGTTCTCTTTTAATTTTAATCAGTTTGGAAGAAGATGCTTTAGTCCTAGTTCCAGTTCATATTTCAGCAGAGTAGCGACGCCATTTTTATTTTAATTAGAACAGAGGCAGAGCATAGGTAGAATGAAATGGTGTGGAGAGAAAGTGAGGTCTGGGGGTGTTTAAATAGGATTAGGCGGACGAATCTAGACAGAAAACGAGTCTAAATACATCAGAATGCATTAGGTTCAGAAAGTGGGTTTCGGGAGGCAGGTCGACCCCCAGGTCGACCTGGTCTGGGGGAGGTCGATTACCTAGTCGACCTGGTCAGGGGTAGGTCGACTACCCAGTCGACCACCCAGTCGACCTGGGTCCTGGGCGGGAAATTTCCCGCCTAGCCCGCTTCTGGGTTTGAATTCGAATTTGAATTCGAATTTTCGAGCTGTTTTTGATTCTGAAATTTTCCGAAACTTCGGAGGGCCATGTCTCCCTCATACGGACTCCATTTCTCGAAAACTCGAACTCGTTTCCAAGCAAAATTTTGAGACGAACGCAATGGCGCAACCCGTTTCCCTTGATTCTTATTTAAAATTTAATTATTCTCTGATTTTTTACTTATATGATCACAGAAAATACGGGGTGTTACATTTTACCCTCCTTAAAGGATTTCATCCCCGAAATCTTCAAGTTGAGAAGAATGTGTCCTACCATCCAGTCATCCATCTACTCAACCATCCACAAGCATCCATTGTCCTTAGAAAACTTCTAATGTTGTATGAACATATGCAAAAGTGTGTGTATATGTTCCTTATCTAATGCAAAGGTCAGGCGATCCACTGATTCAGTTGACCTCCTTAATGCGAATTATGTTAGTGCCATGAGTCCAACATGTATGCAACTTTCCTATTTGATACATATCATTCTTATATGAGTGACAACCATTCATTCATATGCAACATCCATGTGATGAGTCAATCATTTTGCATCCACAGAAATTGAAAATGCTCACACATCCATATGCAGTATGAGAGTGTTTTTGAGCCGATCTAGTGCTTAGTGTGTGTATATGCATCCACGAGCAACCACTAGCAATCACTTGCATCCACTAGCAACCACTTGCATCCACTTACAACCATCAAACATAACATGTCTCAAACACATGTTTACATCCATAGGATTCCTATCTATAGGTCGAAGACTCGATTGATAGGATACAGTCGAGTGATGGAAGCGAGTACAGATAAAACAAAAACTTGGTTTCCCTTAAACCTTGGTTGAGAGACAAACTCCCCTAAGTATCAACCCCGAAGACCGAAATCAACATCAGATTGACACCCAGAGGATTACCCTCTTTAGACAATGTCAAAACTGGAAATCTCAACCTTATCAGAAATATTCAGATATTTACAGATTACCGGTACAAATCAGATTACTAAATGATTCTTAGGAAACTAAGCATGATAAAAACCCAGAATGTATGCGTCAATAGTCAACTTAATGCTCAACACAGATACCCAATTTACCAAGCTTAGATGAGGCATAACCCTTATGGGTCTGAGTCTACAGCGGAATCAGAAACAATACTAGTATTCAAGTGCAGAGTATCGATTACAGAATCAAAATACCAGAATCAGAAAAGAGTTTTAACTCAGAAAACAGATAAAGAAATTAAACCTCCTACAGAAAGTTTTCCTATTTCTATCCTATCCACTAGCCTCGAGAGTGTTCGCCTGCTTCCAGAAGTTGGTCCTGCCCTCTGCTCTTGCCCTCGTTTCTTCGGGCAGTCCCTAGTGAAATGTCCCATCTCACCACAGTTAAAGCAAGTGCCCTTTCTTTTTCTGCAATCCTTGTTCAGATGAGTCGAGCTTCCACAAGTAAAGCACTTTTTCTCCTTCTTATCTTCAGACTTTTCACCCTTCTTTTGTGTTTCCATTTTGGGTCATGCTTTCTTGTTCTGTGGTTCTTCCTTCTTTGCATTCTTCTTGTCATTGTCTTCCTCGTGCAGTAGTGCCATATCCACCAAACTCTCGTAAGTAGCTCCCATGGGTACATGGGTCATGGCTAGGCTGTGCAGTGGTTCGTTCAATCCCTTAACAAAGCGGAGAGCCTTTTTATGCTGGGTGTTGACTAAATCTAGCCCGAACCTGGCCAGTTGGTTGAACTGATTGATGTATTCCCTGACCGTCATACTTCCTTGCTTAAGAGATAAGAACTTTTCCAGTTGTAGACTTCGTTCAGCTTGCGAGAGGAATTTCGTCTCAAACCTTGTTCTGAAATCCATCCATGTTTTAACCGGCCTCTCGGCGTTAGTGATTTCCCACCAGTAGGAAGCTTCGTCCTTGAGCAACCATACCGCCAATCGAACCTTCTGCCTATCATCCACCTCGAAGATAACGAACAGATCCTCAGTTTCCTTGAGCCAGTTCCTTGCTTCTACGAATGATTCAGTTCCCTTGAAATCCTTTCCACCCGTGGCCCTAAAATCTTTACAGATCTTTGAAAAAGCAATTGCACGAGGAGGGGACGGAGGAGGAGGAATCGCAGCAACTGGAGGGGGAATATCCGCTGGGCCTGCATCGTTGGCCCTAGCCTCTAAGTACCTCCTGAACCAGCCAGGTACTGGCACGCCCTCTGGAAAGTTAAGATTCCCATACATGCTGGAATGAAAGAAAAATGATTTAAAACGGAGAACGGAACAGATAGATATATGGCTTTTTGGGGATTATGTTTTTCAAAATAAACTTTATTTTTGAAAATACTTCCTTTTAAAACCTTTTTGAAAATAGTTTTCAAAAACTTTACCCAATCTGGTAACCTTCAGCTCTGATACCAAGTGTAACACCCAACCTCCGTTAAGGTCACTCGCAAAGGGAATACCTTAACTTTGGTGGAGCATTTTAGTAGACAGAACAGAAATTTACAAGACAGATAAACAATACTTGAGAAAAAATAACTTTATTACAGTGGGAAAACAGAAATCAGTTTGGTTACATCTTTACCAAAAACTCAAGTACATAAATATCAGTCTTGTTCAGAAAATCATCAGAGTACAAAACTTTAAAATCATAATCCCCACAAAAGCTGCCATAAGGAGTCGAGCCATACTTTAAGCACTCTAAGTACTTCAACCAGAAGAAATCCGGATCAAGCTAAAGTATTCCCTCCTTGGAAAACCTGGGGGGGCAAACGGAAGAAAAGGGGAGAAACAAGCAAGGTCAGACATAAAGTCTGCCAAGTCTAATGACTTTCAGCATATGAACATATAATAATAATAATAATGACATGAGAATAAAACTGGATGCGAGATAACAGTAACATGAGTAGCAGATATACTTAGGTTAAACAGAAAAAGAACAGAACGATGTAAGCTTTTGCTTTTCACTTCTCTGCACTAATACTAGTATAACATGATTATGTGTCACCCTAATGTCTAAACTAAAGCAGAAACAGGAACAAAATAATTTCCACAGAAACAGAAAGCTAATAATGGGCCTTACCACCCGAACAGAAATAGACAGAAGCAGAATGCTGATAATGGGCCTTTACCACCCGAACAGAAACAGATTAATCCCTACGGAAACAGAATGTAGAATTAGGTGTACACTAGTAAATGGGCCTTTACCACCCGAACAGATGGTACCACGCAGACAGGTGCTGCCACCCAACAGAAACAGACGGTACCAACAGAAACAGACAGAACTAAGTGTACCCTAAAACCTTACCCCAAGCGATCGGCTCCCTAATACATAAATACCCTGTGTCGGCTCCACGATAGGGTGTATCACTCCCTAAAGTGACAACCAATTGGCACAGGCCTATTTACAGATGTCACGGCGTCTTACATCCTCAGAGGCAGACCGGGATCCATGCACGCACATGACCCGGTTGGAACGCACCATCAACACCCCTCGCCATTATCAGAATGAACCACTTATAATAAGTTCAGTAAGCGTGCCCGGACCCTACCTACGGTTGGGTCAAAGTTTGATACCAGAAAGGGTTACTGACTAATCTGGGTCCCAAACAACAGATGACACAAGTAATTTCCCTCCTAACCTTGTGTGCCCATACTAACAGATTTCAGATTAACTTGTTTACAAGTTCAGACATACAGAGTTCAGATCAACTAGTTCACAGATCAGACAAGTTTTCAGACCAACGGATCAGATATACGGATTTAATAGACTTACAGACTAACCGGTTACAGATTAACAGACTTACAGATTGTCTAACCTTGTATTGGGCCTACAGATTCATGAAATCGGTTTATTAATTTCATCAGTATAGTTGGTTTAACCCTATCCACCCAACACGTTTTAGACATCATACTTATCCAGATTTTCATTAATTTAATATTAATGCCCAGACCTCTCACATTAGACTGGCTGTTTGCGGCTACTGGTTAGGCCGGTTGGTTCCGGGCAGGTTTCTGCCAAAACTGAGTCTAACCTCGGGTTTTAAGCACGTTATGACTAACTTCTCCCATTAGAACCTATTGTTTGCGGCCACTGGATGTGCCGGGCGGTTCCGGGCAGAATTACGCCGCAAACTCATTCTAACCTCGAGTTAGCCATGTTTATCTTTGCGGCCAATTAATTAGTAATTTCCCATTTATGCCCACACCTAATATACATGTCAATTATTCATAACTATAGCCAATTCAGATTATGTCAATAACAGACTAAATATATATACTCAACAGATAACAGATTTCACAGATTTGGCGACTTAACGGATTTAGCAGATTAAGCAATTTAGCAGATTTTATATATAACAGATTAGGCATTTTCAGGAAACTTAGCAGATGACAGATTTAGCAGATGAACAGATCTAGCAGATTAGGCAATATAGCAGAACTAGCAAATTAGGCAATATAACAGAACTAGCAGATTATGCAATATAACAGATTTAATCATTCCTTAAAGTTTCATCAACATATCTTGCCTAATTGTAAATTTGGCCTAAGTTTGCATGCCTAAATAGTTGTCATGATTCCCAATATGATCATATACCCCGCGTTTGCATTGAATTTACATGGCACAGATTATGGTCATAATTTACCATATAACACATGTCCCAAATTTAGTTAAACTTGCCTAGTACAAAATATTCACATATAAATTATACCAAATATAGCCATCGATTTCAATGTACGTCATATATTCAAAAATCTCCCACTTAGGTGTTATTCACATTTAATAATTATCAAATCTTAATATAAACCTTCACACCTAAGTCATATTCTCTTTTTATCCCAAATCATGAATTGTTATATAAACAATATGCCTAACAATCTAGAACTTTAAATTATAACAGATCTTAATTCAAAATATGCGTTATGTCAAAGTCTCAAGTCATATGTTAACACACAATGATTCCTCTTCTTCCAATTCACAGAATATGCATAGATCTAAATCTAGTTTACAACCTATGTCCTTTTTTCTTAAATCAGTCACAGATTAGCCATATCCCATTTATGCCATCATTCATTATTTGTCCCAAAGTTTGACATTCGTGCGTTAATCTCTTATGAGATTTGGCGCAGGCTCGTGGTAGCCTGGCTATAGAACAGAAAGAAGAAAGAGATGCAGAATAAAATAGATCAGAACAGAACAGAACAGACATAACCTCAAATTCAGATTTACAGTTCATGTCACAATCATAATTAACGTTTATAGCGGAAAATAACTGTACTTGCCTTGATTGGATTAAAGAAGAAGAAGAGTTGCAGTTGTTCTCTTTTAATTTTAATCAGTTTGGAAGAAGATGCTTTAGTCCTAGTTCCAGTTCATATTTCAACAGAGTAGCGACGCCATTTTATTTTAATTAGAACAGAGTCAGAGCATAGGTAGAATGAAATGGTGTGGAGAGAAACTGAGGTCTGGGGGTGTTTAAATAGGATTAGGCGGACGAATCTAGACAGAAAACGAGTCTAAAAACATCAGAATACATCAGGTTCAGAAAGTGGGTTTCGGGAGGCAGGTCGACCCCCAGGTTGACACTATGGTCGACCTGGTCTGGGGGAGGTCGACTACCCAGTCGACCTGGTCAGGGGTAGGTCGACCACACAGTCGACCTGGGTCCTGGGCGGGAAATTTCCTGCCCAGCCCGCTTCTGGGTTTGAATTCGAATTTGAATTCGAATTTTCGAGCTGTTTTTTATTCTGAAATTTTCCGAAACTTCAGAGGGCCATATCTCCCTCATACGGACTCCGTTTCTCGAAAACTCGGACTCGTTTCCAAGCAGAATTTCGAGATGAACGCAATGACGCAACCCGTTTCCCTTTATTCTTATGTTAAAATTTAATTATTCTCTGATTTGTTACTTATACGATCACAGAAAATACGGGGTGTTACAGAGCTTATATTGCATTCGAAGCTGGCTACCACGGTTCATAGAAGCTAAGACAAAAGTTCTAGGTCAACGGTGCTCTTGTGCCTCTATAGAGAAGAAGAAGAAATGG
Source organism: Allium sativum (assembly GCA_030737875.1). Lineage (NCBI taxonomy): Eukaryota > Viridiplantae > Streptophyta > Magnoliopsida > Asparagales > Amaryllidaceae > Allium > Allium sativum. The sequence continues at coordinate 301,854,795 of CM060922.1, forward strand.
AAACTTAATTACCAGAAGTGAAGGTTTTCTTATTTCTGTAAGGAAAAAGGGATCATCTTTTTGTTTAGGCTGACTTTGTTTGGGTTCAGCCCTTTCTTTTTATTTTCTAGTCTAGTGTCAACAAAACAAGTATCACTCTTCAAGTTTTAATTTGGATATGAATAACTTTTTCTATATTTACGTCTTATGTGAATTTTTATATATTTCGAGAAATGTATTTATTATCTCATTCATATGTTTGTGATACATTACTTTGCATTATCATTAGACTAAGTTTGTGTCCCATCTTGTTTTTACCAGCCTACTTTCATCTAATTAGAAATGAAAATTAGCATTGTGTCATTTTTTATTATCAAGAAACGATCACGACTCCGCTTATATCTAAAGCATGAATATTATCACGTATAGATTTCTGTATTCGATCGAATTCGGATCACCAAGAATGGTGATATAGATAACCTTTTCAAGGATATTTGTGTCCAGTCATGCCTAACTCTGGGAAATCAATCAAGTAATTTGTCCTGAATAGTAATTCAGCATCCTTCTCTAGGATGTTTCATCTTCGACCAAACTTAACTCTAGGGACTGGTCAGAGCTGACCACCTAGAATGGTGGTTAAGACATCCTGATTAATGATTTTTATCTTTAACCATGCCAAACTCGAGATGTCGATCAAATTTCGTGTAAGATCCCACTTATCTTTAGGTGTTAATCATTTGTATTTCCATTCTTTGATAAAGTTATTGATGAGCTTCTATATTCTAGGCATGAACTGTAAGGGTAAACTGTCTCATTCTTTCCCTGAATGTTAATACTCCTACCCTAAGTCATCGGTCAGAGGAGTTGGCTAGCATCAGTCTCTAGATAGCTAAAATATTAATCCTTTTTAGGTCCGATCATGGACCATGGAAGTTCGATTGGTACCTTGCTCTTGATACTTAGGATCTTATACTTATGGGCCTCATCATAGATTGTGAGATTTCAAGTGGCCTCATCATGGTCAGGATAAACATATTTTTTACGTAAAACGGACATCGTAAGAAGAAGTTATGATGGTTTTAAGTTTGTATACGCGTAGAAAGATTATATATACACGCATGGGTTAGAGATGAGTCAAAATTTTACCCAGAATAGTTTGAATTTGAAAAATTCGATAAGGCAGCAAAAATCCCACTCTGGGGGATCGACCCCTCGAGAGGGGGTTAACCCCCTTAAAGGGGTGTCGACCTATGGGTCGATCCACCCACAGAGGTGTCGACACCCCTAAGGATGACGGGGAACTCGGTTTCAGGGGGTCTGGCAGCTATATATATATATATATGTCCTATTCTCCTATTTTCTTTATTGGAAATCATGGAGGCCATATGCTGCCGGGATACGAACTGAGACGGAAGTGTTTTCTACAATAACGTACTTTGCAAATCAAATTCAAAAATTCAAGATCCATTCTTTCTCAATTCTCTAAACCTAACGATGTGATTCTGCATTTAGGTTTATATAAATAAAAGTAAATTGTGAAAGACTGTGAATTGAATATGTTGTAAACTGTGGATCTAAGCTATTGTTAATTCTTATACTGTGTCATAATAGATCTACACTTTTAGATCTAATGCAACTGTGATTATTCTATCATGTTACCTATGTGGATCTTGACTTGTAACTATATTGTGGTGAATGTAAATCTATTAATTTGGACAGTTGCAACATTGGTTAGATTCAATTCTTTATGTAAATCACCTTTCACCTTTCATATTATGATCAACTTAGATAAGTTGTAAATTGGACATGAGAACCCATATTTAGATCTAAACATGTTATTATGTCAATATAATGGTGTTAGATCTACTTTAACCTCTAGATCTGAATTATGTGATCTAATTTACCACCTTGTGTTATCATGTTAGATCTAATCCAATTGGGCATCTAAATTGCTAATTTAGATCTTACTATGCTTATTGTGACATTATAGTTATGTTAGAATCAATTGACCGCCACCAGTTCATTAGTTTTATGTCCACCTTGTTATGATGTTAATTACATGTCAATCCACCTTATTATCATGCTAGTTTATGTTTATGCCAAGATGATCACTTTAGTTATATTCCCATCATTTCCCCTATTATCGTTTATGACTACGTTATTGTCTAGCCTAGGCATGCCACCAGTTTATGAGTACCCTAGTTAGGGAACCGGGGAAAAGGGTTAATATTGGCATAATTTGAATATGAGCATTATTGGACATATAATTCAAATGGGGATAAAAAGAGAAATAATAACCTATAATCACATAGGTAGATTTCGAAAAAATCAAATGTCTAGTGATTACAATTAGGAATTATAATTGCACTTATGACACGAGGTTGGGTTGCATTAGTGGTGGAAGTCTAGCCGGACCCGACCGGCATATCCAGCAGCCACTAATGTTGAACCTAATGTGAGAGGTCAAAGTGTGCAAATATGAATCGGGCTAAGATGCAAGGTTAGAGCCAACTGTGGAATAATAATGTCCGGACCCGACCGGCATATCCAGCATCCACACATTGTAGGCCTAATATGGGAGCTCTAGCCCATTATAACCATAAATGGACATGGTAATGAATTGGACTGCTTAACCTAATTTAATCCAAAAGGATTATATGATTATGTACTTAAGTTAGGGTTAAGTAAAATAAGATGGGTAGTGGGCGGGTTAAGTAAATTAGAGGGGGCGGGTAATATTTACATATAGGCCCACGAGCTTAACCCATTAAGGTTATGTAATTAAAGACACCCTTAGAGTAAGCATAACTGACATAGAGCTATGTAATTAAAGACACCTAGAGGTATACATAGTCAGTGAAACACCTAACGGGGTTACAAGACAAAGGGGAGAGCTTGTATCATATTGTGTGAGACCCATTTCAGTCAGTAACTCGGAGTAGGTATCAAATAAAGTACTCCATACTTAACAGGGAAGGGACATGCTTACTGATTGATTATAAGAGATCCAAATGAGATGGACGGTGTGGGCGGCGTAAATCGACCGGGCCATGTGCATGCATGAGCCGGGCAGAGGGGGATAAAACAACCGTGACATAAGTAGATATGGTATTGCACATCTTGGGAAATAACGGGTTGCCACTTTAGGAAGTGATACCTCCTACTGTGGGGCCAGCACATGATATCTACGGAATAGGGAACCGATCGATTAGGGTAGTGGTTATGGTACACTCGGACGTATGCCCTAACTCTACCAACTTATAGTGGAAGGGATCATTTCATTTAGTTATACTAGTAATAGTGTAGAGTAATCATTAGAGAAGTGTATACACCTTACCCTGTCTACCTTGTCACACCTTCCATTTATGCAGTGATCTCTCTTATCCACCTTATATGCCTATCATGTTACTTTTATTTATTTACTGGCTAAAAGTAACTAGACTCGCCAGACTTTATGTCTGACCATTTTGTTTCTCCTTCTTTCTTCTGTTACCCCTTCCCCCTCCAAAGGTTCTCAGGGAGGAGACACTCAGGCTTAGTCAGGACTCAGATATCATCTTGTTAGGAGCTATTTCTGAAGTATGGCTCATGTTTTTGTCTCTAATATGGCTTAACTCTTTAAATTGGGGAATTATGCTTTTTATATACTTATGTACTCTGATGATGCAAGATAGAAGTTATTTTATTATAATGGTTTTTGTGACTTATGGTATTGTGGACCATGGTATTATGATTTATATTTGAAATAAAAATTTAAATTTCCACTGTTATCTTATTTATATCTCCTGTAATTATTTTGTATCTGTTTACTTGTAACGCTTCACGAAACTTAATGCATTCCCTTAGTGAGTGACAATAACGGACGTGGGGTGTCACACTTGGTATCAGAGATGAAGGCTACCAGATTAAATGAAAATTTTTGAAATTTTATTTTTCTAAAAGGTTTTAAAAGAAAGTATTTTCAAAAAGAAAAGTTGCTTTGAAAATATTCCCCAAGAAGCCATATGTAATATCCTTCATTCCTTTATCTAAATTTCTTCCTTTTTTCTTTTCCAGCATGTATGGGGAACAAAACATTCCTAATATCCCAAAGGGCGTCACAATACCCAGATGGTTCCGTTGGTATTTGGAGGCCACGGTGCCTGCCGAAGGCCAAAGAGACGTTCCCCCCCTAGCTGCACCAGTCATTCCTCCTTCTCCCCCTCCAAGAGCAGATAACTTCACCAAGATCTGCAAGGACTTCCATGCTACGAGAGGGAAGCCATTCCATAGGAACAAGACATTCGTAGAAGCTAGAAACTGGCTTAAGGAGACCGAGGACTTGTTCATAATCTTTGAAGTAGAGGATCGAAGAAAGATTCAGTTAGCTGCTTTGCTACTAAAGGACGAAGCTACATTTTGGTGGGAAGTCACCCAAGCTGGACATCTGATGGAAAATTGGGAAGATTTTAGACAAAGGTTCGAAATGAATTTCCTTTCCCAAGCTGAGAGAAGCATACGGATGGAGACATTCTTAGAACTCAAACAAGGACACTTGACGGTGAAGGAGTATGTGGACAAGTTCAACCACTGGCAAGGTTCGGGTTAGAGTTGGTGGATACACCACACAAAAGGGCTTTGCGGTTTGCTAAAGGGCTGAATGAGCCTCTACATGGGTTAGCCATGTCCCTATTCCAATGGGGGCCACTTTTGAAAAGCTTGTTGATATGGCCCTAATGCATGAGGAGGAAAAGGGAGAAAATAAGGAAGCAAAGGCTGAGGGGACATTGCAGAATAAGAAGGTGTGGCCAAGAAATGGCAGCAACAATAGCAAAAGAAAGGAGGGAAATATGACAAAGGCAGGGATAAGATAAAATGTCACAATTATGGAAAGGAGGGTCACCTGATCAAAGACTGTAAGAGAAGGAAGGGCAATTGCTTCAATTGTGGAGAGGTCGGACACTTCTCTAAAGAGTGCCCAAAGAAATAGGGATCACATGGACAAGGTCAAAGAGCTGGAACTTCTGTAGGGCAGGTGCATGCTCTCGCGATCAGTGCTCCTGAAAGAGGTAGAAAAAATTCCGTAGAAAGTTTAGTTTCTCTTTCAAACCTTCCAGTTGGAACACTTTTTGATTCTGGCGCTTCACACTCATTTATATCTAGTTCTGTGGTTGAATCTCTGCACTTAATTACTAGTATGGTAGTAGATCCCATAGTTGTTTCAAACCCCATTGGTGGTTCGGCTCATTTATCGATGATTTGTCGGGGTTTGAAAATATCTATGTTAGGCGTCGAGTTTGAGTGCGACGCATATGTGCTCGGGTTTACGGTCTATGGTTTGATTCAAGGAATGGATTGGCTTACAACGTATAGGGCCATTCTAGAGTATGAAAGGAGGGTTGTTAGACTCCTGACTTGTCATGGGAAGACCCTCGAAGTTTCTTGTGACCCCAAGGGTTTGTTATGCTTAGCTTTCCAGAGTCTCTAGATGCATCCATAGATGATTTGCAATCTGTTCCCGTGGTTCGAGATTATTTCGATGTTTTTGATGACGTATGGGGTTTACCTCCAAGGTGCGAGATTGACTTCCACATAAATCTAGTGGACAATGCAAAGCCAGTTGCATTACCAGTGCGCCACATGGCTCTAAGGGAAAGGAGAGAGAGCTGAGTAAGCAAGTAGGGGAGCTACTTGAGAAATGGTTTATCAGATGAAGCATATCTAAATGGGGTGCTCCAGTAGTATTCGCAACTAAGACGGATGGTTCACTTCGCTTGTGCGTTGACTATAGAGAGTTGAATAAGCTTACCAAGAAAAATAGGCACCCGCTTCCGAGGATTGATGATTTTGATCAGCTTGTTGTTGCCTCGGTATTTTCTTAGTTGGACTTGGCTACGGGTTTCCATCAGTTGAGGGTGGCTGAGGACAGCATAGATAAGACTGCTTTTAGAACTCCGGACGGTTTCTTTAAATGGCTAATGATGCCTTTTGGGCTGACGAATGCACACGCCTATTTTTTCGATTTGATGAGTAGGGTGTTTCGGGAGTTCCTAAAAAAATTTGTCGTAGTCTTTGTTGATGATATTTTGATCTTCTCCAAAAGCGAAGAAGAGCATTCCCAACATTTGAGAGAAGTTTTGAAAACTCTCTGTGACCATCAGCTTAAGGAGAAGTTCTCCAAATGCCATTTTTGGAGAAAAGAGGTGAGATTCTTATGGCATGTAGTCTCCAAAGAAGGGATAGCCGTAGATCCCACCGAGGTGGTTGCAATGCAAGATTGGCAGATTCCTAAAAATGCAACCAAGGTGAGAAGCTTTCTTGGGTTGGCAGGTTATTATAGGAAGTTCATTAAGGACTTCACAAAGATATCAACCCCTCTCACCAGGCTAACAAAGAAGAATTTGGTATTTTCATGGGATATAGACTGTGACGTTGCTTTCCAACGACTGAAGAGGGCTCTATCAATAGCCCTAGTCTTGACCATGCCTGATGGAAGTAAAATGTTTATTGTTTACACTGATGAATGCAGTATAGGATTTGGCGCGGTTCTGATGCAAGAAGGGAAAGTAGTATGTTATGGGGGTAGACAGTTGAGAGTTCATGAGAAGAACTACCCCACCCATGATCTATAGCTAGTTGCCATAGTATTCGCGTTAAAGACGTTTCGTCATTAATTACTTGGAGAAAGGTTTGAGTTATACACCGATCATAAATCTCTTATATATCTATTCTCACAGAAGGATCTCAACTTAAGGCAACAACGGTGGATGGAGTTCTTAGCTTCTTATGATTTTGAAATTTCTTATACCCCTGGCAAGGGTAATGTGGTGGCATACGTAATAAGTAGGAAGAGGATGGCCCTGAGTCCTCTGTTTGTGGAAAGAAAGAACTTGGAGTTTGTATCAGCTTTTGATTTTAGACCCTCTATCGAGGTTTTGCTGATTTGTTTGCATCCTTGGAGATACGACCAAATCTTATGGACCAAATAGGAGCTTCGCAACAAGGTAACCCATGGATTTTAGACATCATGGAAAAGCTCAAAAGAGGGGAGACTTCTAGTCACCTCGGTAGATATGTCATAGATGAAAAGGCATGGTTGCGATGAGATGGAAGGCTTTGTGTTCCTCAAACTGGAAGCTTGATAAAGGCAGTCATAGAAGAAGCCCACCATTCTAAGACGACTATTCATCCAGGTGGTGACAAGATGTATAGAGACATGAAGAGGGTTTTCTTTTGGGCTGGGATGAAGAAAGATGCATCCGAATTAGTTTCTCAGTGTTTAGTTTGCCAACAGGTCAAAGCTGAGCAAAAGAAGCCCGGTGGATTACTTCATCCATTGGAGGTTCCGCAGTGGAAATAGGAGAGTGTCTCTATGGATTTCACAGATGGTATGCCTAAGTCAAAGAAAGGCAATACTAGTATTTGGGTGGTGGTAGATAGACTCACTAAGAGTGCTCACTTTTTTCCAGTTAAGAGTAAGCGTACGACATCATGGTTAGCAACAATTTATGTTTCGTGAGATAGTTCATCTTCGTGGAGTACCTTCCAACATCGTAAGCAATCGTGACCCCAGCTTTACTAGCGAATTTTGGAGGAGTTTGCAAGAAGCATTAGGTACACAGTTGTGTTTGAGAACCGCTTATCATCCTCAGACCGATGGGTAGACGGAAAGGGTGAGCAGAATTCTTGAAGATCTTTTAAGACTGTGTATCCTAGACTTCGGAGGGACTTGGGAAGAGCATCTTTCTTTAGTAGAGTTTGCCTATAATAATAGTTATCAAGCTAGCATCGGCATGGAACCCATCGAAACATTGTACGGACGACCCTGTAGATCATCAACTTGTTGGTGGGAATCTACAGAGAGATTATTACTTAGACCAGGTATGGTCAGGGAAACATCCGAAAACATTGATCTTATTCGACGGCGGATGAAGATAGCTCAAGATAAGCAGCAATCCTATGCAGACAAGAGAAGGAACGACATCGAATTCAAAGTAGGAGACTTAGTTTTTATCAAAGTATCACCTCTGAGGAATGTGGATCGCTTAAGGGCAGTAGGGAAGTTGGCACCAAGGTTTGTGGGACCATTTCCCATAACCAAGAGAATTGGCCAAATGGCCTATAAAGTGAAACTCCCATAAAATCTATCCGGTGTTCATGACGTTTTCCACGTCTCTCGTCTGCGGAAGTGTCTGCGTGACACCACAGAAGTTGTTGAACCAAGTATGTTAGAAGAAGTAAAAGTGGAATGGGAGGCGACAGTTAGACGAGTCCCTATACGTATTCTGGAATCAGAAGTTAAGAAGCTACTTAATAAGGAGATCAAGTTGCTAAAGGTTCAATGCGGAGATAGCCCAGAGGATGTGACTTGGGAGACCAAAGACAAGATTCGTGCTTCGTACCCTTTTCTTTTCGAGGGTATGTTCTTAACTCTTTTTCAAAGTTTGTTCAGTACTTGTTTCTGTCAATGGAATATATCTTATCCGTAGTATTTTTTGGCCTTTATATAGGAATCCTATGGATGTAAACATGTGTTTGAAACATGTTATGTTTGATGGATGCAAGTGTTTGCTAGTGGTTGCCTGTGGACGCATATACACACATTAGGCACTAGATCAGCTCAATCACTCTCATAGTGGATATGGATGTGTGTGCATTTTCTTTTCTTTTATGGATGGAAATGGATGAGTTAGCATATGGATGTTTCATTTAGACGAATGAATGTGCACACATATAGAACTCACATGATATAATATGATTATTTGCATATGTATTGGATTCATGGCACTAACATACATTGCATTAAGGAGGCCAACTAAATCAGTAGACTGCCTGATTTTCGCATTAGTGTAGGGACATATACAAACACCTTTGCATATATTCATATAAGCATTAGAAATCTTTAAGGACAATGGATGCCAGTGATTGGTGGATAAGTGACGGATGATGAATGGTAGGATATGCATTTTTCTCAACTTAGAGATTTCAGGACGAAATCCTTTGAGTAGGGGAGAATATAACACCCCGAATTTTTTGTAACAACATTAAAGAGGATAAATTAAATAATAATTAATTTAATAATCAGAATTAGAGGAAATAGACTGCACCATTGCGTTCGTCTCGAAATTTTGGTTAGGATAGACATTTGGTTTATGTAAAACGGACACCGTATAAATAAGTTATGAGGGTTTTAAGTTTGTATACGCGCAGAAAGATTATATATACACGCATGAGTCAGAGATGAGTCAGAATTTTATCCAGAACAGTTCGAATTTGGAAAATTAGATAAGATGGCAAAAATCCCGCTCTAGGGGGTCGACCCCCCTTAAGGGATGTCAACCTACGGGTCGACCCACCCACAGTGGTGTCGACACCCCCAGGGCTGACGTGGCACTCGATTTCAGGGGGTCTGACAGCTATATATATATGTCCTATTATCCTATTTTCTTCATTGGAAATCATGGAGGCCATATGCTACCGGGATACGAACTAAGACAAAACCATTTTCTATAACAACGTACTTCGCAAATCAAATTCAGAAATTCAAGATCCGTTCCTTTTCCATTCTCTAAACCTAGCGCTGTGAGTCTCTAATTGCTTTTTGGTTTATATAAATAAAAGTAAATTGTGAAAGACTGTGAATTGGATATGTTGTAAACTGTGGATCTATGCTATTGTTAAATCTTATACTATGCCATAATAGATCTACACTTTTAGATCTAATGCAATCGTGATTATCTATTATGTTATCTATGTGGATCTTGACTTGTAACTATATTGTGGTGAATGTAAATCTGTTAATTTGGATAGTTGCAGCATTGGTTAGATCCAATTATTTATGTAAACCACCCTTCACCTATCATATTGCGATCAACTTAGATAAGTTATTGGACGTGAGAACCCCTATTTAGATCTAAACATGCTATTATGTCATTCTAATGGTGTTAGATCTATTTTAACCTCTAGATCTGAATTATGTAATCAAATTTATCGCCTTGTGAATCTAATCCAATTGGACAACTAAATTGCTAATTTAGATCTTACTATACTTATTATGACATCATAGTTATGTTAGAATCAATTGACCGCCACCAGTTCATTAGTTTTATGCCTACCTTGTTATGATGTTAATTACATGTCCATCCACCTTATTATCATGCTAGTTAATGTTTATGCCAAGATGATCACTTTAGTTATATTCCCATTATTTTCCCTATTATCGTTTATGACTAAGCTATTATTTAGCCTAGGCATGCCGCCAGTTTATGAGTATGCTAGTTAGGGAATGGGTGAGAAGGGTTAATATTGGCATAATTTAAATATAAACATTATTGGACATATAATTCAAATGGGGATAAAAAGAGAAATAATCACTGATAAGACATAGGTAGATTTGGATAAAAATTGAATGTCTAGTAATTACAATTTGGAATTGTAATTGCACTTATAGCACGAGGTTAGGTTGCATTAGTGGTGGAAGTCTGCCCGGACCCGACCGGCATATCCAGCAGCCACTAATGTTGAACCTAATGTGAGAGGTCTAAGTATGCAAATATGAATCGGGCTAAGACACGAGGTTAAACCCAACTGTGGAATAAGACTGCTCGGACCCGACCGGCATATGCAACATCCACATGTTGTAGGCCTAATGTGGGAGGTCTAGCCCATTATAACCATAATTGGACATGGTAATGAATTGGACTGCTTAACCTAATTTAATCCAAAGGATTGTATGATTATGAACTTAAGTTAGGGTTAAGTAAAATTGGATGGGCAGTGGGTGGGTTAAGTAAATTAGAGGGGGTGGGTAATATTTACATATAGGCCCACAAACTTAACACAATAAGGTTATGTAATTAAAGACACCCTTTAGTGTAAGCATAACTGACATAGGGCTATGTAATTAAATACACCTAGAGGTATACGTAGTCAATGAAAAACCTAGCGGGGATACAAGACAAAGGGGAGAGCTTGTATCATATTATGTGGGACCCATTTCAGGCAGTAACCTGGAGTAGGTGTCAAATAAAGTACTCCGTGCTAGGCGGAGAAGGGACACGCTTACTAACTGATTATAAAAGATCCAAATGAGATGGATGGTGTGGGCGGCGCAAACCGACCGGGCCATGTGCGTGCATGAGCCGGGCAGAGGGGTATAAGACGACCGTGACACCAGTAGATATGGTTGTGCACATCTTGGGAAATGAAGGTTTGCCACTTTAGGAAGTGATACCTCCTACTGTAGGGTCAGCACAGGATATCTACGGAGTAGGGAGCCGATCGATTAGGGTAGTGGTTAGGGTACGCTCAGACGTATGCTCTAAGTCTACCAACTTATAGTGGAAGGGATCATCTCATTTTAGTTATACTAGTAATAGTGCAGAGTAATCATTAGAGAAGTGTATACACCTTACCCTCTCTACCTTGTCACACCAGCCATTTATGTAGCGATCTCTCTTATCCACTTTATATGGCTATCATGTTACTTTTATTTATTTATTGGCTAAAAGTTACTAGACTCTCCAGACTTTATGTATGACCCTTTTGTTCCTCCTTCTTTCTTCCATTCCCCCCTAGGTTCTCAGGGAGGAAACACTCAGGCTTAGTCAGGACTCATATATCATCTTGCTAGGAGATACTTCTCAAGTATGGCTTAAGTTTTTGTCTCTACTATGGCTTAACTCTTTCAATTGGGGAATTATGCTTTTTATATACTTATGTACTCTGATGGTGCAGGAAAGAAGTTATTTTATTGTAATGTTTTTTGTGACTTATGGTATTGTGGACCATGGTATTATGATTTATGTTTGAAATAAAAATTTAAATTTCCGCTGCTATCTTATTTATATCTGTCTTGTAATTATTCTGTGTCTATTTACCTATAACGCTTCACGAAACTTAATGCATTCCCTTAGTGAGTGACATTAACGGACGTGGGGTGTCATAAGATCCATTTAAGAAAAAGATCATCCATTTTGAAAAAATTACGCTTAAGATTTGTGTTGTATTGTCGAGTGATCCGCTTCCAGATGCAGCTACTCTTAGGTTAGCTTAATCAAGCTTTCCATCGGTCATGTCAAGACACCTCAATAGGGGTTCCTCATTTGTTCAGAGGTCCCTCCGAGTCACTTGATGAGAAGGCACTTTGAGTTCAACGGGTGTCATAACATCTGATCTATATGCTACATAAAATGAAGAGTGGCTTATCGTAGACTTGAGGGTCGTTTTATAAGGCCATAGTGCAAATGATAATTCACCAAATCATTTTCCCTTATCCTTCTTCAATCGGTTGTTGATAGTAAGATTAATTAACTTGCTCATGGCCTTGACTTATCCATTCGCTTGTGCATGTGTTAACGTTGAAAATCTCTTCTCAATGTGATTTTAATGATAGAAATCTTTGAACTTGGCACCATCGAACTTGGTTCCGTTGTACAAAATAATAGTTTGCAAGACCTCAAAGCAACAAATGATTCTGATGAGGTAGTTGATCACCTTCATAGTGATGATTGTGGCTAATTGCTTGACCTCATCCCGCTTCATGATTAAGTTAACAACAATGGTGATGTTTTTTGTGACACCATTGGACGTTGGAAGCACAACAATGATATCGATTTCCCTATTTGTAAATATTAGATACTGACCATCTTCGTAATCTCCACTGTCGGGCCTTAGGAATTTTGATGAACCTCTAGCAGTTATCACACTTTTTTGTGTAATAAACTGCATCTTGTTTGGCAGTAGGCAATAAATACGCATAATAAAAAAATCTTCACTAAAGTCCCCAAATCCTCCCTCACACTGTTGCCATTTCAAGCTCTCTCATGGACTTCCATCAAGACCCACTTGGCTTTATCATTAGTATCAAACTAGAGCATAGAAAGCGGGAATTCCTTCCTTTAAATCACTTCTTCTAGCACATGAATCTTAGGAGATTTCCAAAGAAGTTGTCATTGCTTTCTCATTAGTACCAATAACTCCATCTCACCTTCGTCTTCTAAGATTCAGTCAACATACATCTGGCTGACGCTTAGAGCTGATAATATCTTCGCTAGGACTAGGTCCATGAGTTGTACATCTCCATAACTAGCCAGCTTTACCAATGAATCGGCCTTTGCATTTTCCTCTCTAGGATATGCATTATCTGGTAATATTTGATATCAGCAAGCAACTCAGTGTCCCTGCTAAGATAAGAAGCTAGTCTCACTCCTCTGCCTTGAAACTCTTTCCTCACTTGGCACACTACTAGTTGAAAATCGTTGAAGATGTATACAGTTTGACTTCCAACGCTCTCTCAATTTTAAGTTCTACAATCAAGGCTTCACACTTCGATTTTTTAGTAGGAAAGTTGAGTTTCAAGGCAGAACAGATTGAACAATCCTCGAGGATCACCAGCATGACACCTTACTTAAAATAATGCTCATTGGATGCACCATTAGTGCACATCTCCCATCTAACATTTCACTCTCCTCTACTCTTAGGAGTGTCTTCTTTCTTGGTGTATTCAGCTATAAAGTCCACCAAGTATGGCCTTTGATTGCTCTTCCAGGATGGTATGTTTTTTAAATTGGCTCAATTTAATGTTCCATTTCAATAGCCTATCAAAAGTCTTAGGTAGCTACAAGGCTTGTCTCAAAGGCTAATCGACCATAGCTTAAATCAAATGAAATTGGAAGTACAGTGAGAGCTTCCTCAAAATGATCAACATGCAATATGCTAACTTTTCCGTCATTGGGTAATAACCCTCTACTCTTGCCAATTATTTTCTAATGTAGTAGACCAGCATCTAGACTTGGAATCCTTACTAATAAGCATGCCACTAAAAGCATGCATCGAGACTGTTAGGTAAATAAACAAGCTCATGACTTTCAGTGGCTTCGACATGATGCGAGGCATCTCAAGTGATCCACTAAAACTTTCAAAGTATTTTTATACTTTTTTGTTTATTCCTTTTCTTCAAGATGTGAAATAAAGGGATGCATTTACCGGTAGCTTTGGAAATGAACTTGCCCAAAGCGGTAACCTTCCTATTGAAGCTTTGAACCTCCTCGATCATTTCTATGATTTTGATATTTTTAAGTGCTGGGATATTCTCAGGATTGGCTTAAATCGCAAAGAGGACATAATGAAGCCTAAAAATTTCCATGAAGCAATGATGAATTAGCATTCCAGTGGATTGAGGTTCATCTCATAGTTTAGGAGAATGACAAACATCTTTGTTAATGGATTGAGCTTCATCTCATGCTTTAGGAGAATGACAAACATCTTTGTTAACTCATCAATTTATTCTGTCGATCTCTATGACATCACAAGTATACCGTTCATGTAAAATTTCTTTAAATGAACAATATGATCCTTGAATATCGAGTTATCCAAACTTTGTTAGGTTGCTCATGTAATCTTTATCCCAAATAGCGTAACAAGATAGCAGTACAGTCATAAGTCAATTATAAAATTGGCATGCTCCTAATCTGGGTCGTGCGTTGAATCTAATTATATCCTAAATAAGCAAACAAGAATGATAACAGTTCATGCCTGGTGTTTGATTCTATTAGTTGGTCATTATTTGGGAGTAGAAAGTTACCCTTTGGGAATATCTTATTTAGATCAGTACAGTCGATGTATATTTTCTTCTTTCCATTGATCATTTTTACTAGAGTTGGACTGCGAACCTACTCTGACTACAAGCCATTGCGGATGAAACCATAATTCTTCGGTTTATCAACTTCTTTTTATGTAGTGGATATCTCCAAACATAGGTCGTAGCTTTCCCGTTTCACTAGAACACTTAAGGGTTTATGTTCAATGCATGCCAATGCTATCTCCGATGATATTCCATACATGTTAGCATGTGTCTAGGTAAACATATCTAGGTTCATCAAGAGAAAACCAGTCAACTCCTTCATCATTCTCATACCAAGCCGAGATCTGATCTTTAAGCCCGGTATAGGATCATAATGACTAACCATGGTGTTGATCATCATCTATACTAGAGTTGCCCTTCCATTCTCTGGCTCTTTCCTCGGATTCATATCTGTATGAAATTGACAGTGCTACCTGAACAAGGGCCTATAAAATGGTAGTTATGCTTTTAAAGACTTGATGTAGCGAGTCATCTCCATTCCTTTCACTTATCTCGCTTCCTTTCTCTTTCAACTCAGTGATATAATATGGATATTGAAGTCCTGGGTGTATAATTTCCGCATTGTTCTATGTTGAGAATTCATTGTCAAGCACTGTGGGGTAATCGCTACTCAAAAATCATTGAAGGAAAATCGACCAAAAATGCATTATAAATGGAATAAACATCGAATACAACAAAAGAATGCCATTCACATTCTACTGGGTCTCTTTTTCCTAGCACAAGAAGCAAATCCCATATCTAATCGATTTAGTTGTAGGGTCATTGAATCCCTAAATACGAGATCTACAAGATTTCAAAGTTATTACCCTCCAAAAGCATTTGGTCGTATGATCTTTTAAATAAAATATTGAGCAAACTTCCATGACCAACCGACACTTTCCCCACAAGTTTAGAGCCATTTATAGACGATATCACCGAGGAATCTATGTTCATTCTTTTAACTCCATTAGCACCCCAATTTGTAAAATCAATATCATATGTCATTGTTTTGAAATGTTTTTCGAGAATATCATTTTTAATCGTGAAGAAACTCTCAATCACAACATGTTTCAAAGCAATTGCATATCTTTCCATTTCATTCCATCTCTTCTTAACTAGATGCAGTCCACCAGTAATCTTGTTTACTATAGGTCTTTTCTCAAGCATCCTGCAGTCATTAACACTAGGCCCTGCTTACCACTTTGGGGCGTGAAGTACCTTGCCATCCATCTTGCGGGACTTTCACAAGCTATAGAATCTTCATCTTCCGTATCAAATCTCAGACCACATTACATAAGTGTCTACATTTGTTTTATTGTGACCATATTCGTTATGAAATCAATAGTGTTTCCTAAATTTCTTATTCTTCTTAGTCGACTCCCCAGAGTCAAATTCTTGTATATACAAGTACCTTGAGTACGCAGATATATATTTTCAACTAAATTTCACAATTGGGTGAATTCATTAACTTTATAATTCTAGGACGCCTCCTGGAATGTGACATATAATCTCTAGTCCTATTGTTATTCCGGGTCTATCCACTGCTCTTGTTCTCGACATTAATATCAACAATCCTGGAATTCCCTTCAGATAGCCTTATCATGGCATTACTATGTATCGCCTATGTCGACCGTCCAACACTGATTTTTATGGCGATGATGTTTGCCTCCTCTAACCTCAAGAACTATACCTTCTTTCTATAAAATACATCCAACATTGGTGAAGATTTCAATTTCAACCTACTTTCGAACTCGAAATTGAGAATAATCCTTCTTTTTAGGACCATCAAGACGATATCCTCCGGAGAATTGCTCATTTCAGTTGTAATTATGGTAAATATATTCAAGAAATAATTATATGACTCTTCCAACTCCTGGAATGACAACATCCTTGGGACGGGTGGTATGTAAATGAATTTTTTGATAAATTCTTGCGCCAACTGTTTAAAATAGGACATGGATCTTGGTGGAAGGAGGGAGAACCACATCGTCACAACCTCTTCAATAAAAATTGGAAAACTACGACATCTCCTAACATCAGTTGCCCTCGCTGAGTCCATATGCCAATCATAATTCAGTAGATGCCTTGGATTTGTATTTCCACCATACGATAGCATCATCAGCATTGCAAATCTTTCGGGATATTCCTCACACATTGTATCCTCATAAATAGGTTTAGTCTAGAGGAAAAGCTCCATTTATCATTGTTCCAATGCTGATTTCCACTAACTAATCTCTCTACCAAATTATTTGTGTTTGCAAGGTCCATTAAACGGCGGTAATTGTGATCTTCACTGAGTTGTTTAGCCCAACAACTAGTCTCAAATAGGGTCACAATACCCTAGTTCTCCTGACTTTGGGAGAACCATTCGCTCAACAGTCTTGTGTGTTCAATTTTTATGTTGCGAATTAACAACAATCGCATGATTTTCGAAAATATGGTTATTCACAAATGGGGCCATTGTTCAAAATAATTTGTTGTTGACTTCTTGGAAATCAAAGTGATCTAAATGTAAAAATGAAGAAAGCGATCCCCCATATTAAAGCAAACCACAGTAGATGATTGATCCAAATTTCTTGAGAATAACTATCTCAATGAAAGCATCAAAATATCCATGTCAAAATGTGGCACAAACCGCTAAGAAATTGCATTAGAGAAGTAAAGCAAGGAACAAATAAAAACTTGGTAAAAACAAAGCATATAAAGTTTATAGTGATCCGACTATTTAATGCCTACGTCCACTTAGCTTTGTTGAAAATTATATTACTGTTTACAACTTCTATTCTTATGGACTAGTATGGATCCTTGGGATTGCCATGGAATCACATAATATTGGTAAATAAGTGGAAAAACCTTCAAAATGACCCAACGCCCCTCTAGTTATAGCAGAAGGTCACTGGGAAGCCCTCATTCACGATTACAGTCATGTTCTCCATGTCTAGCAACAGTTGTGCTTGAAAAGATCGTGGTCACGTCATTGATAAGCATGGATTGGTATCGATAAATTAGAATGGATTGATATCAAAATGATCGACTTACAGACCTCTTTCATTGCCTTGTTTTGGTGTGACTTGCTAGTTTCGTATTCTCTAACTCGATTGCCTTTTCATCAGTCAAAGACACTTTAGAAGATGAGGATGGTGGAATAGCACTGCAAGACAATAAAACTAGCGTCGCTACAACCTAACAATGGCTACGGGATTTTGGCTTAGGCTGGCATAATCCTTAACGGTCTAACAATGGCTACAAGATTTCAAAGTCATTACCCTCCAAAAGCATTTTGACTGATAAACCTATTTTGCCTAATGTATTTATTGCAGTTGTTTATTTCGCATTAGAATTTTTACTAGTAGAGATCACTGCCTATCAGCATGGAACTTTTGTGTTTCAACTTTTATTTGAATTTTTCGTTTAACTCGAGCTAGGTAGGATAATCATCTAACGCTTTGCTGAATTTTTTGATTATTTATCAAAATTATACTTATCATTTACAATTAAAGAAATCTGAATTTTTAATTTTGAGAAACGATAATTAACTTGCAACTTTTATTGACTGATATGCATTTTTTTTTTAATTGAAAAATTAAGGATATAATTTAAGTGTTAATTTATATATGAAAATTTCTTATAACACATCATAAATATGGATAGAAAAGCGGTTTAAAATATTCCTATATTAAAATGTGACGGTGAAGGCCTTGTCAAAACAATGCTTGTTGTCATACTGGGAGAACTATAGTTTGTTTAAGCTAACGTTGAAGCTTGAACTGTGAAAGGAATAAAATATTGAAAACGACAATATGCTCCACGACGCACACGTTGAATAGTAACCAAAAGAAATGGCAAGGCTAGTTGAAAGGTATCCATCTCCCTTATGGCACCTAAAAACGATACTAGAAAAGGTTGATGGAACGCTTCAAGTATGCAACCGTTATTAGTGCAAAAGATTTAAATTTTTAAATGGTAAATTTTATTCTAATCCACAATATCACTAAGTTAATCCATCATATTTCATAGGATCGTTGAATTTTACTAAAACTTTAATTTTAATCAGTATATCCAAAAAAAAAAAATCTCATATATTTTCTCTTCTTCTCAATGCGTTTTTCATCGCCTTCTTGTTTCTGGAATCCTAGCATCTAAATTCAAGCTTAAGCGGAGTAATTCAACGTAATAACAGTATGTATGTGTGTGTGTGTATATATATATATATATATATATATATATATATATATATATATATATATATATATATATATTGAAGTTGATTAATTGCATACAAAATTGTATTTTTTTAATATCACTTATGAAGCAAATTCTTTTGTAAATATAATATACAATAATGTATTTTTTTTTTTTATTTTTTTTTTTTTAAATATCACTTCTGGGGCCAAATTCTCTTATAAGTATAATATACAGTTGCCTTTCATATCTGAGCTTATGATTGTAGTGCACCTCATGAATAATGCGTATGCATGTTTTTGTTGAGGTACTTTATCATATGTATATGAGAGTATGTCAGTTAACCGACACTATTGGCGCCGATCCTAAAATTTGTTTGATGACTTTTCTATGTTGATTGTTCATCAAAAAACCGCACAATTAACATAAAAGATGAATTGTTATGTTGATCTATCATATGTGATTATTTAAAGAAACTAGAAAACAGTTGGGAAGTACCAAATCACACTCCATTAGTCAACAACTACAACATGGACAGCATGGTCGAGCTTGAGCCTAATCCACCATCAAACTTTTCAGACATGGATAACAATCAATCGTATTTTCCTTATGATCCTGAACATCATAATAGGTCCTTTACTAGTATGGATGATAACATATATCAAATCAGCCTCAACAATTCTCTGTCGTCCTCAGACACACCAGATTCCTATTCATTCAGTAATTATTTGATCAAATCGACAATGGATCCTAAAAAACATAGGCCGAGTATCAAGAAGCTAGGATATGAGAATTGTGAAATAACGCAAAATTGTGAAATAAGAAGCACAAAATCGATTGTTAGCTATATAATAGGGTGAAATCTTTAAGTTAATCCACTCGTGGATTAACTTATAAAATAGTCGTGGATAAACTTATTAAAATGGTGGATTAACTTATTAAAACCGTGGATTAAAATAAAAATTACCTTTTTAAATACGTTGTACAGAATCTCACTTCCAGTTTTTTATAAACTTCTGCCTTTTTTCTTCTCATATTGTCCTTGTCCTTGTCCTAATCAGTTCTTCATTTTTAATCGATTGGAGAAATATTTGAAATGAAATTGCCTATGATTATTATGAGTTAAGGTTTGAAAATTGTAAATTTTTCTTTGATTCTCGAAAAAAACTTGAATTGATACAAATCTATGAAATAAGAATTAGTCTTAGTGAGATCAAACTCAATGATTTTTATCTACTGCTTTATTGTGGGAATAATGAGGGGAGATTACTTCTTTCCTTTGAAAAGCAGAGGAAATAAGAGTTGGGGGAAGGGTGAGAAAAGCATGTTGATGGTCGTAAAAGGTGCACGTTAAAGAATCACAAAAGTGTCTATGTATGTATACATGTGTGTGTATGTATGTATGTATGTATGTATGTATATGTATGTATGTGTATATATAGAAAAATTTATATGAACACAAAAAATAGACATAATTGGTGTGCGTATGTGTGTGTGTATATATATGAAATTTTATATGAACACAAAAAATAAATGTGATTAGTGACAGATGAATCTACATCATTGAATTGCCTTTGAATTCCACCTTTTAGATAACTAGTAACAAAGCAAACGTGGACAGACGAATAGGACGCGCAATGATTACACGCACCTACCAAGCTCTCTTGGCATAAAAGCAACAACGAAAACAAACACATTAACCCAATTAACCAAAATTTCCAAATTAGGGCATACTTCATGGGGGACGAAATCAGTAGGCTTCCAACATGCACACTTCCTTTTGGCCACTTATGGTGAGGATTTTCTTCTTGATCTCTATATTATGATGTTAACACACCATGGATCAGTTTATAGACAAAGGCTATGTCTCTGTTCTTCTTTCCAAACATGCGGTGATTGCGCTCCTTCCATAAAAGGTAGACCGTGGTTGTCAATTCTACTTGGTGTATGTGCAAACTTAGTGCCGAGACTAGATTCGATTTCAGTTAAAACAACTCCTCTTCAAGAATGCCAGTATTTTGAGCTTGGTTTTTCTTTTTGATAGGGTTTTCTTTCAAGTTTCATTCATGATGTCTTTGCTGAAGTCACACTCAAAAATAAGTGTGCGTGAGATTCAGGTTGACAGTTACATAAGTTGCAAGTTAGGTTGATGTTTAAACCCAATTTGCGACTCTATCAATCGTTCGAAGTCTATAATTCACTGCTTTATAAGTCGTAAAGGCCATTTTAGGTTTTTTAACTTTGTTTCATATGTTGTCAGCCCATTTCTTGATAGCATGTTTCTATTTAAAGTTATTCCAGGCAGATGTGGCCGAGAATAGGCCATCAGGGGTGTCGGTTCAAACCCAAATGTTAGTGGTAAGGTTAGGGAGAATTTATATCTGGTTGATGTCAGGTTGAACAGCCTGCATGCAACAAAGATTTGGGTAGCCCATCAGTAATAATTTTATCCACTGTGAGGGAATAGCCACCGTTAGCAGTAAGAACATCTCAGCCAAGAGCGCTGATTAGGTTTTGGTTATTGAACCAGGGATCCTTTCAAAGGCTAGTGGATTTGCCTTTAGCATATTTATGATGTGTGAACTGTTTAACGGAGTTTTTGTTGACCAAAATATGCTCCTAGATAGATGAGGAGTTATTGTCATATATATAATCCAAAAAATTCATTTTGATGTATTTGATTTTCATCCATTGATCCCATAGGGTATTAACTTGAATGATTTTCCAAGCTTGTTTTATCACATAGGCTTCTTTAGATCTTTAAGGTTAATTAAACCCACACCCATTCACTTTTTGGTCTACAAGTGTATCATAACTGACTTTATGTAGCCTCCATCTCCACATGAAATTAGCACATACGGAATTAATCTTTTCAATGGTGCGGTCTGGGATTTGAAGAGTTCATAACCAGGACCTGACTTTGGCTGTAATAATTGTATTGATGAGTTCCCCTCTACTAGAAATAACAACAGTTTGGAATTCCAGCCATTGATCCTATCCTTAATGCCGGCGATTAGCTCGCAATATTCCCCATCAATAATGATGTTAGCCAAGAGGGGAACCCCAATATATTTAACAGGGACCGGACTTTCACACATATTGATAATGTGTAGATGCTATGCTTTTCATGATTTTTTTCATAGAAGTAGCATTTATATTTATGATTGTTGAGCTTGAGACCAACATACCTGTCCAACTGGTTGAAAATGTATTTTATTGTTTGGGCCACTTGTAAACTCGATTTCATGACAATAATTAAGTAATCGACATAGAGAAAGTAGTGAACAATAGCCTATCGCATATAAATAAGTTGAAAAAGGCCATTGTGGGAAGCCAGCTCCATTTGGAGGGAGAAAATTTCCAGGCTAAGGCAACGAGGTATGGGGATAGAGGGTCTCCCAGTCGAATGCCCCCTTGGAGTAGATGTAGCCTTTAGGGAATACATTAATTATGATCGATAAACTAGGAGGGGAGATGCATTCCTCGATAAGTCTGAATATTTGTTATAGGAATCTCATACATGCCGACATGTGAATAATGAAATGTCAGTTTAGCGTATTATATGTCTTGTGCTGGTCAATTTTGAGACGGAGCTTATTTGCCTCCTTTTATTGAATTGACGCTCCAATTCATGAGCTCGGAGAGAGTTTTTAGATGTCTGTCTCCCTTTAATGAAGGAAGACTGACAATCAGATATAAGATCAGATAGGAATTGAATGATTCGATTTCATATAACTTTGCTAAGAGATTTATAGATCATATCGCAACGAACAATTGGTCTGTATTCCTCAATTTTGCTAGGCGGTTAATCTTAGGAATAAGCGTGATGATTGTGTGATCAATTTCTTGAATAAATTTCACACTTATAAATGTTTCTTGAATGACTAATAATAATAATTTTTTGATGTGTTGCCAATGCAGTTTGAAGAATTCAGCATTCCAACTTTCAGTCTCTGGACTAGAGTCGTCATTAGCCGAGAAGACAACCTCCCTGACCTCTTATTTAGTCGCTGGGTGCAGCAGCAGAGAAACACCACCGTCGTTGTAACAACTCACCCAGAATAGGCTTAAATTCTGACCCAGAAAGTCTCATAGGAACTTAAAGCCATTCTAAACAGGTACTTGATTCCTATAAGGATTAAATTCATATAGAAAAACAAATAACGATATCAGAATCTCACAACGTAAGGGATTAAATATAATGACAAAAAGTAGATGTACCATTAATTATAACTCATAAATGTTGATTACATAAAAATCTCAACTATCAAAAGGGGGATATCAATAATAATAGCAATATCCCAAGGGTACAACAACAATCATGATAACAATGATAATAACTAAAGATCCTTCTTCGTCAGGCTCCAACATCCATGAGTGCATCAATCAAACTTTCCCACCTACTAACCTGTTTATTTGTTAAGAGGATAGAAGACAAAACAAAAGTTCTAATGAGTGAAAATCACATAAATTTCAGGAATGTCTATTTCCTATATATGGCAGTATACATTTATCAAATTATGTCTACTCAAGCTCAACACACAAATTCATGTATAAATTGGACAGACTATCCCAAAGTCACTTAAGGCCAACGTGCACATTTATAAGGGCGGATTCTATTATCACTTAATACCCTATGAGGATGACCATCATTTGGTCACTTAAGACCAATAAATAAATACTTATTTATGGATGGATCCCTTTAGTAACTTAAGACCCTATGGCGGACCCTAATCACTTAAGACCTCGTTTTATAATTGTAAATGCTATTAAATATTTTCTCTTTTGTAATATGAGAAATAGTAAGATGTCAAATGCCAGTGTAGGTAGACAGTCATTGTTATTTAAGACCTTCCGACGGACCCCATTGTTACTATTTAACTGGTGTTACAGGTGAACTCCTAGCCACATAATACTTCCCTTAGGCAGGAAATCCATTAGAAAGCTTTCAATTCCTCTTCGTTAAATTTATGCCATCTATCCCTCAATGTACGCCCTTAAACAGCCCCTGGAGAGGAAGCAGACAAATTCCGAAGAACTACCACACTCAAATGTATATCGGTATTTAAGACCGTTAATATCCTTTTAAGAAAAAGGCAAACCTCATAACCACTTAATACCTTTGTAATGGCGAGTCCCATGACTTGGAACTTAAACCAAGGAGTGACCCTTTGGAATGGACCTAGTACTAACTATTTAATACTAAAACAAGGTAGGTCAGCCACTTAATATTTTCTCGAGGCAGGCCTTCTTCACACAAATACACACACACATATACAGAGGACATCTCACATTAAACGGACTACATGTAAATGCTAGATTTGACAGGCGGTTCCGGGCAGGCTTCTACTAAAAGTTGGGATTAACCTCGTGTCTTTGTGTAATTATTATAGTGGCTCATGACATTTGCACCTCTCACGTTAATCTGACTAACTTGTATATGCTAGATATGTTGGTTAGTTCTGGGAAGGCTTCTACTACAAGTAGCGATTAACCTCATGTCTATGTGTCATTAATATTAATAAATGCCATTAAAACTCACACACACAAAAACTTCCTGTGGGGACATTTATAATTCTAATTTCCTATTTTAACGCATTTAATACGCTCTTAATACAAATTCAATAAGCATTAATAATATGTTAATTGCTCTAATAAATAATAGTAAATGAAAGTAAATTAAGCGCACGTGAATAAACTTCCTAATTCATTTGAAATGTCAATCTTAACATCAAAATAATGTTTACAAGTTTGTTTCCCTAACTTTCTCAACGTGCATAAACATGTATATCATGATCACTATCAGGGAAATAAAAACTTGTAACCATGGTTTAAATGATTATTTCAGTTACAACAGAAAGACAAGGTGTGATAATTCAAATATATATGTAAAACCTCCTTTTTTGTACTGCTTTACTTTTCATAAGATTAACATATATATACAAAAGCTTAAGACTTTAGCGATTAGTATATAATACGTTTGAACTATCTATTTTAGAAATTGATGCTTAGACCTGTTAGATTTACATTACTCAAGTATTATGCATTTGTGTCTATATATATATATATATATATATATATATATATATATATATATATATATATATATATATATGTGTGTGTGTGTGTATATATGAAATTTACAATATTAAAAAAATTTGGTCATACCATTATCAAAAACTATACAACACCTAAAAGTCCATCTTTTATTACATAAATAATCAAAACCCAAATATAAAACAATCGGTTGACCATTTCTGCAGGTCATAAGAGATTTAGAGGATTTATTAATGTTCTGTTTTCGCATAAATACATACCTTTTTAGGCATAACAATCCAAATCTACACTAACAACATATAGAAAATAGAAAATTGATGTAATTTCCACTCATAGTGAAAGGAAGAAAAGAATAATGCAAAATCAAACAATTGGGTTGAACCTTCGAATCAGCGTACTCCAAATTCTCCTTATATATATAAGAGTCGGATAATATATATATTATACTTAATTTTAGAATCTATGTAAGAATTCAGATTAGAAGAGATAAAATACAGGTTAAAAGAAGAGAAGAAACCTAACTTGTTTCTGGAATTAAGAAAATGACAGAGAGACAGAATGAAGGCATATAGGAAGATGAAGGTAGGGTTTTACGAAAGAGCCTATGGGTCTTTTTATAGTTTCTAGAGTGTATATGGACGGTAGGATTAGTTAGATTTAATCCGGACAGTCCAATGAAGCTAAGATATAGAAAAACCCTTAAAAATAGTGTCACTCTCACACCGTCGACTAGGAGGGTGGTCGACCCATCTCTTGTAGGTGCGGTTGACCCCATACTGGTGTCGACGTTGGGAGATTGATTTTTCTTAACATTACTTTTTATATTAGTTACTATTACTTCCTTCCATTTATTATTCATTCTTGTCCCGTCTTGCATATGTATACACACAATTTCAAATCTTTAGGGAATATTCTATTATGCCAACCAATATATATTTATATTTATTTAGTTTGAATTCAAATCTTTTGTATATAATTATTATATAAATTATTTTATTAATAACTTCTTCATACAGACTCCGTTTTCGATAAATAAAATTTGAAAATAGATTAGGATCTCCCGATGAATACAATAGTAATTTCTCATAGTTAGATTCTCAATAGTCCATAATTCTATTTTCAACTTATTAATATTTATTAATTTATTATTGTTTATACTCAGTTTAATTATTTATGTCTGTTTATGGTATAATTTTCGGGGTTTTACATTCTTTCCACCTAAAAGAGATTTTGCCCTGAAATCTTTTCGAATGTACGAAAACACAACTCGTTCTAATAAACATGTAATACACCCAAGTTATTTATAAACATCCATTACTCAATGTGATTATGCATTGCAGACTTGCTAAAGTGAGCTCAGTCCAAGCGTGGAAGTGTAACATGTGATGTTGTATGTATGCAAAAAATCCTAGCATGCATATAATATCTACATTGTGCTCGGTGCATTTCTATTGCAAACAATTCCTACATTCCAATCTAGCAATGCACAATGCAATCATATAATCCTAAGATTTTGAGAAAAGCTAAAAAAAATTAAACTTTACATGTCTTTTATCAAAATTTCTCCCCTGTGTACTCAAACCAATTTAACTAAGCGTTGCAGAGCCTTGTGATCCCGTGCTCCATAACATCTATTGTGGCATGAGACACCCAGAGTTCCGTCTTTGTCCACATTTCTTGATTAGACCCTACCAAAATTGTCGTAGTGTGGAGGTATTCCATCGTATATAAAAGTATAAAAACGTCATGGGCTTCTGTTAACAAGAATATCTTTCATTCCCCTAATATTGAGAAAGCCCATAATATAATGTCGACTTTCTAACCTCCACAAGCTGCCTAACCAAATTAGAGTTTTTTCCAAAGTCTAATCACAAAATCTATTCAAGTAAAATTTATTGTTGGTTTTGCACAAACACTTTGGTGATTAACATAGCCTCCTTGAAATACATTAAGAGTGGTATTTAACCATTAAAAGTACTATACTAATCCTAAAGATATATATATATATATATATATTATTCCTATTGTCTAAGAGACTCAAGTGGAAAACTTTTCCTTTTGTCCTTCAACATCTACCTAACTCTTCAGTTAGCCCTCTGGTCTTGAAATGAGGTGTGACTCGAAAATTCAAAAATTCCTAAACTAAATTTTCTTGATCTAACAAACAAATGTCCTTAGTTTTTACTAATAACTATTAATTTTCCTATGCTCTAATGTTTTGGAATTTAAATTCTAATAAAAGGTCGCTTGTTATAACTTCTGTAAATCTGCCCAAACAATAATGTTGACATATTCAAAATTACAAGAATTGGGTATTTTTTATTTTGAATGGATAGTGTAATATAGATGCAAACACGTAGAATTACACATCACACCCTTTACATTTAATGTATATTCCTTAAAATTTCAAATATAGTCTTTTTATGAAAAATGACGAAAGGGCTAAGTTATAAAAATTAAACAATTATCCATAAGCACACCAAAATATGGTTATATCCAAACTAAAATGGCCAATAAATGCAAACCCAATATTAAATCCTATTCCTTGATTTTATGCTTTAAGTACTTATTCTTGAGGATTACATTCTTTAAAATTAAACTTCTTCACTCAATCTTCCAAAACCTTGAGTTTAATATATTTCCTCATCATAGGCTGCAATTTTGATTCCTTTATTAACTTCAAAATTCCAATTGTAATTAACCGTTAGTCAGGTGTCCCCACAATATTCCCTTACGCACAATAAATTCCCCACAAAATTCCCTTATAAATTCCAATTTTGGCTTGATTTGGAGTTGTTTTGAGTGTAGTTTGAGAAAGTTAGTAAGGAAGAGAGTAAGAAGATGATGCTAATGATTTTTATTCCTAAAGCTTACTATTATTTGTAAATGAAAAAGGAGGTATGCCTCTTCTTTTATAGGAAAAGAAAGGTGAATAGGGAAGACAAAAAGCCCCTAAAACCCTTATCTTATAAGTGAAGTATTGCCTTTTTTCCTCACTTTCTTTATTTTCTCATCTACTAACCTCCTTTGATTATGTCATGCATGACATCATCAAAATTTAGTTAACCATAAATACTAAAAATATTTTTAGTTTCTAATTGCCTTCCTAATTATTTTTGGAGGAAGACGTATGTGTAGCATGCAACTACACAGCCGGTTACGCGTAGATGCATATAAAGCTAATAATAATACCAGGTTGATAGGCCCAACCAGTAGCAAGCATAGCTTAGACCAAGGAGGTCATAATAGGCAGTCTAAAGAGTACTGATAATATATACATTAATCAGCTACTTCACATATTAATGAATAATACACAACCAAAATGAAACAACTTGCTAAGCACCGCAAACCTCATCAGTATGGGAACAGCGAACTGCTACCTTGAGTACCTGGAGAATGCGGCATGGGGAGGGAGAGTCTGAATCTAGCATGCCTGACGGTGCCTGTCCAAAGTTCGAATAGATGCAAGATTTGGTAACATGTTCCCATCAAAAGCTTTTTGGGTTTGCCGAAGACATAAGCGTTACGCTCTAACCAAATACACCAAGAAAAGATTGCCACCAAGGAATCCATCGATGGGTCAGGGGGGTTATGCTACCAATAATCAAAGAAAGATCAAAATAAAGGGATAAAACCAAGAATGAACGAACTTATAGCAGCCCAGACAACGACGGAAAAATCACATTCGAAGAAGAGATGGGTTAGTGATTCGTTATTAGGGTTGTAGAGAACACAAGCTGGATCAACGTTAATATTGAAACGACGGAGTCTGTCTTTTGTGTTGATGCGGTTGTGGATGAGAAGCCATTGGAAGAAGATTATGCGTAGAGGGAGATGACATTTCCAGATATGAGAGAAATAATAGCAACGACCAGGATGGATAAGGTGATTATAGCAAGCTCAAACAGAAAATTTATTTGAAGGGCCCAAAGCCCAATAAAAGGAATCTGGTCCATTTGAAGGTTGGAAAGTATTCATGGTTTCTCCGATTGAAATGAGTTCTTGTAAAATGCTAATCTCAAGCAGCGAATGAGGGAAAAGGCCCAATAGGCCCAAACTAAAGACTTCTGCAACTGTTAGGGGGCTATAAATGTTAAGAGAACCAAGATTAGGAAATAAGAGGAGAGAGGAATCTGCCCACTCCAAATGTCTTGCCAAAATAAACACGATTCTCCACTGTTAACTCTTACATGAAAAAGAGGTTTAACCCTAGCGAGCGAGGCTAGAACGCCCATCCAGAATGGCAATGGTCTTGAGGATGGAGTGAAGTGAAGGATAAAGAATGGATTTGCATTATAAAGTCACAACAAGATCCAATCCTTCCAAATGAAGTGATGCGGCGAGAGAGTACACTACATCCATTTAGCTAAAAGAGCGAGGTTGAAAAAGGCAAGCTGAGGGACATTCAGAGCCCCATGAGAGTAAGGTAGATATATTGTTTGCCAATTGACAAGTCTTTTCAGTTTATCACCATTCCAAAGAAAAGAACGCCTAATAGAGTCAATTTTATCGATAACCCAGGTAGGTAGTTTATGAAAAGACATCCAGTAGGTTGGCATTGCTAAGAGGACATTTCTGACGAGAACAAGGCGGCCAGTAGAGGATAAGGAGTTTGCCTTCCAATTATCAAGTCTAGATTCAATTTTTGAGATAAGGGGTAACCAATCTGATTTATGGAGATTGGTGAGGCGCAATGGTATGCCAAGGTAGGTGATGGGGAATGCTCCTAGCCTGGAAATAATACATTCAGCAATTGAGGGACCAAGGTTAGAATAATTACCCAACATTATAATGGAACTTTTATTGAAGTTGATAGAGAGACCCGATATGAGTTCGAAGGTGTATAAAAGGACTTTGAGACAGTGGATATTCGGAGGGGTGGGGGCAGTGAAGAGAATTATGTCATCAGAAAATTGAAGGTTGGCGGTGCTTAGGTTGGAATTTGGTAGAGATATGCCTAAGAGAATGTTGTGAGCTAGAGACAATTTCACCATCTGATTAAAAACGTTTTCTATCAGGACAAATATTAAAGGTGAAAGGGGATCTCCTTTCCTTAAGCCTCTTTTAGATTTTATTTTACCACAAACTTCCCCATCAATACAAACAATTGAATAGCTAGTGATCAGAATTTGTTTAATCCAATTACACCATTTCAAAGGGAATCCTCGGTGAGACATGAGCTCCAAAATGAAATTCCAATTGACCAAATCAAACGCTTTTGAAAAGTCCATTTAAATTTTGAATAACTTTTGCTGAGAAAATAACTATATATTAATAAAATGGTTTTCGGTCACATTTTTCCAAAAAATATATTTTTGAAGACATTTTTCCAAAATGAGTCTAGGATCATTAATTATTTGTTAAATGATGTATAACAAGGTTATAAAATTATATTTATAACATTTAATAATATTTCGAATAGTTACGATGTTCAAAGATTAATCGTTCGATTTTTCTGAGTTTTTACAAATTTGGTTTAGTGTTAGTTAGAACCTCAACCGGACACTTAAAATCAAGTAATTTTATGGGAAGTATACTAATGAGATGCACTACTGTGGTAAAAGCATCCGACCAAAATTTTATTAGCAAAGATGCTTGTGCAAGCAGTGTTAACCCAGTTTCAACAATATGTCGTGCTTCCTCTCTATAAGTCCATTTTGTTCGGATGTGTGGACAGGTTAGTCTGTGTGTGATACTCTTTTTATTGAAAAGTTCTTTCAGAGCTAGAAAATCCTTACCTCCTTCAAATTATTGCACCTTTACTTGATAGTTTAGCTGATTTTCAGGATTTTTAATGGACTTTATCACTGCATATAAGTCTTAGATTTTGATTTTATAAAATAAATCCAAACATGTCTAGAAAAAGCATCAATAAAGGAGATATAACAGATACAGTTGTAATCAGTGTTCACTGTTGTCCCTACAGATCCACTGCAACTAGTTCAAGTGGTTTATTGTAGGATGTTTCGGAATTCTAAAACATTAGTTTATGACTTTTTCATAGTTGACAGTATGAACAAAAATTGTGTTCATGAATATTGATCACAATATTATTATTATTCAGAACTTGCTTTACAATTTTCATAATTTGATGGACAAGTTTACAGTGCCATATATCAGAAGTCTTACTAATTTCAACCTTTTTCAATTCAGACATGTTACAGTCATAATATTATTTTAGGTTAGTGGTATTTCTTGAAATTCCAACATCAAATTTTTATAATCCATTTTGTTCATTACCCTACAAAAGAAATTCCTTAGTTAGGACTCTACTTAGGCAATGATTAAGGTAAAATTCGAATGAGGCATTATTGTCTCTAGTACACTATGACACACTTATGAGATTTTTTTTTTCTGATATTGGGCACTCTTAAAAGATTGTTAAGAAATAAATGCATAGTACCCTTAATGCTAGTGTGACTAGTGTGTGTGATTTGAGCAGTGTTGTCATTACCCATGGACCGAGATTGTTTACCTCTATATTCCCTGTTGCCAATATTGAGATTGCGTAGGTTGTTTGTCACATAATATTTGGCTCCAGAGTCAAGATACCATGCTTCATCTTGAGCATCAGTAATGCTGGAAGATTAATTTGCATTTTCTTGTGAGCTTTACTGTCATTTTGATTACTAATCATATTAGTTGTTGGATTGTTTCTGTTATTGTTTGCAGCTTGATTAGTATTGAAATTGTTGTCGGATCTAAAATTCGTTGTATGACCAAGTTTGTCGCATGTTTAACAACATTTTATATTTACCAACTTCCGACACATATAAGTTTTATAAGCTATCAACACCAAAGAAGTGTTAGGATACCCAAAAAGTGTTAGTATAAATGAAATAGTAATTTTGCACTACACTGATTATTACTTGCAACCTAAGTAAGCGCCACAATGAATTGCTAGATATCCAAAAAGTTAGTGCCACAACGAGATCCCTATCTTACACATATCTTCCTGCTTATTAAATTTTGGCCGCATAACTTCATATCTAATTTGGGATTTTTCTCTTGCTCACCGAATCGATGCCAATTTCATCCACTTCTAAATCGATGTTGATTTCATCTAATTTAGGTTTCCACTCATTCACCAAATCGATGCCAATTCCATCCACTTCAAAATTGATTTTAATTTAATTTATTCCAAAATCGATGATGATTTCATTCACTAACATTGAAACACCCCACCTCCGTTAGGGTCACTCTCAAAGGGAATGCCCTAATTTTGGTGGAGGTTTATAAGTATAAGTCACAGATATACAAGACAGATATAAGAACACATATTTTTGAACAGCGGAAAACAACAACTTTTATTTCATTAAAATACGTGTTACACCAGCCATACCATAATTGTCTTACAATACTTCCAAAAACATAACATCTTCATAACTGTCTTGATTACATTATTTAAAGAAGCATAAAGAAAACATAAATAAACTGCAAAAGTCCCATAGTTGCTGTCCAAAGCCATAGTCCAAAACGAACAGATCCAAGCAATACATTCTTTCTCTTCAAGCTGGATATGAAGGCTGGTCAAGCTGCGGTATTCCCTCCCTGTGGACCTGGGGGGGGGGGGGGAACGGAAGAAAAGAAGACGAAAGAAAAGTAGAGTCAGACATAAAGCCTGAGTAAGTCTAGGACTATTCAGTCTATGAATAAAGAATTGGGTATGATAAGTATAAACTAGAAATGGGAAAGCACCATAAACTTAGTTAAGTTGTCTAGGGTCGAATATACTATCGTACCCCATATTAATCTCTATACCCATATAAACTAGTTCCCAACGGGCACCCCATAATCAGGGTGAAGTGATCCATTTTATGATGATCGGCTCCTACTCGCATAGTTACATGTGTCTTACGGCCCCCGATGTTGTAGTTACCTATGCTGGTCCCACCATGGGGTGTATCAAGTCCCATGGTGGCGGCCCGACACAATCCTAAAATGCACAGGTATGCTACTGGTGCCCAGTGCCTTATTTTTCTGCGCCGGAGTGTGTGCACGCCCGCACCCCGTTAGAACCTACACAGCTGCACCACCGCCGTCGATTTGACCTCTTACAATCAGCCCAGTAATCGTGCCCCACCCTGCCTAGTTTCAGGGTATCATGATACCTTGTAGGGTTACTGCGAAAAGGGTCCCCCGCTACTAGGTTTTCTATTTCTAGCCAACATGCTAAGTTGGTTAAGTGTTTTATAAACCTAACCCCCAATCAGTCTGTTTAGTTTAGCATGTTCCATTTTGATTAAGAATTAATATAATTTACTTAATCCTATCAATCCTGACTCAGCCTTAATTGTCTTATTAAAGCCTTGACCTCTCACATTAGACAGGTATTGTTGTGGCTGCCTGTTGCCGGTTGGGTCCGGGCAGTCTTACGCCACAACTCAGTCTAACCTCGGGTCCTTATTGGGCTCCGTGTTTAACCACCCACATTGGATAGGTATTGTTGTGACTACTGGACAGCCGGGCGGTTCCGGGCAGGTTTACATCACAACTCAATCCAACCTCGGGTTAAACACATCGTATTTTCTACAAATTTTGTCTCTTTTCTTTTTATATGTAAATATTTGCGGCCCATTAGTCAAATTCATATTTATTGGTTAAATTTCATTTATGCCACTTAATTGTTCTTTCAAGGTTGTTGGCATGCGTTAAACATGCCAACACATATGTTCTATATTTTAGCCCAAACGTCATTACCCCCGTATTATACGTTCGCTCCAATGTAAGGTGTGTTGGGTTTAATACTTAAACCCAATTTAGCCAAATGAAAAGGGGAGGCTTATAACATGGTGTTTATAAGGTAACATGAAAAAGGGGAGTGTGAACGCATGAACTTGCAACGAACGATTCAATTAACATAAAATAGGCACATGTGAACTTGCAATTGTAACATCATATAATCATGGCATAACATGAATCATTTTATCCATATAATCATAGCATAAACAATACTTAAACATAAATCATTCTATTCATATGGTTAATGCATAGACAATACTTAAACATGAATTATTTTATTCATATGATTATGGCATAAGCAGTACTTAAACATGAATTATTCTAGTCATATGATAATGGCATAAACTTAAACATGAATCATAGGTTCAACTAACCATGTAAACTTGAAATTAAGAATCTAACTAAATTAGATATCATTATTATTGGCATAGGGTCTTGACTAGAAATATAAGCCTATACTTTTATTTAGGCATAAACTAATCGTGTTCATAAAATCACTACATGTTAACAAAAGGGTACTTACTTTTGTCACTAATACAAAAGTATGGTTCAACTAGAATTATCCCAACCTAATTCTCATATGAATCATGGTTTTCATTCTATTCATAGAATTATAGCATAAACATATCTAAACTTACATCATGGTTTTTATTTTATCTATGTAAACTTGCAAGAGGAATGTAATTCTAATGTAATTCTAATGTAACTTATGATAACAACATGAGCCTAAAAACATGTTTTTCAATTGGGCATAATAACGAACATAGTTTAGTCATGTTCATAAAATTAATACAAATTTACAAAGATGCGTGCTTTTGTCACTATCACAAAAATATGATTTTTATACTTGAACTATGATGCCAATTCCAACATAACTTCATATGAATCATAATACTCAAATGGATCAAATTACACTAAAGATGACCATAGAATTATATCTCATTTTGGCATAACAGTAAATCATATACTTGCATGAATCTCAAATAAACTATTACACATATAGTTGTTATTTTCAATATGAATCATATGCTTGCATGAATCCTAATTAAAATTCCACAACATGTGGTTGTCAACGTAAATCATATACTTGTATGAATCCAATCGTATACCATAGTATTGCCAAATCGTTTAGAATCAAAATAACATACAAATATAGATTATTATCGCCACAATTCCAGTTCGCAAATCACGTACTTGCAAATATCCAATCGTATACCACAATATTCCCAAATCGTTTAGCATCAAAGCAACATACAAATATAGATTATTATCGCCACAATTCCATTTCTTTCTTTACACAAATCAACACAATTATTTAACTCATATCGGAATAGCACTCTACTTACAACGTATGACGAATCTTCAATTCAGGAATCTGAATTCTGAATTTGGAGATGCTATCCTTTGTTGTAGGCATTGCTTTGATTGATTTGATGTTGCTTTAAGCTTTTGATTTATCTCCTAATTGTCTCTCTATTTCCGACGGCTATCTTTAGTCTCTCCTCAGCAACATGACGGTCTCAGCTCCATTTTAGTTTATGTGAATTAGGGTTAGACTTAGGTCCTTTTTATAGAGTTTGTGAGTTGATTTAGACCGTCGATGAAGCTTGGTTCAATAATAGCCGTTCGTTTGAAGGAGAGACCAACCAGGAGCTGACACCTAGCCCTAGTGACAAGGCAAGGCTCAGAAAATCGACCAAACACAGACTAGGCCAGCCAGGACTTGACCAGACCTGACCAGCAGGTCATTCTTGACCTGGGCGCACTTGGCAGGTGCGCCAGGTCAAAAATGTACTGGCGCACTTCCCAAGTGCACCAGTTCATTTTTGTTCTGGCGCACTTCCCAAGTGCACCAGTGCATTCTGACCCGTTTACTGGTTTTTCGCCCAACTTCGTTCGTCCATATCTTCTTCATACGATATCCATTTTACACAAACTCAGACTCTATCTCAAGCAGAATTTCGAGACGAACGCAATGGCGTAACCCATTTCCCTTGATTCTTTGATTTGAAATTAGTTATACTTTAATTTGTGAGTTTCACGGTTATAGAATACACGGGGTGTTACATTCTCCCCCACTTAAAAAGGATTTCGTCCCCGAAATCTTCAAGTTCAGGAAGAATGTACATCCTAACATCCATCTACTCATCCATCAAACACGAGCATCCATTGTCCTTAAAAGACTTCTAATGCTTCATGATCATATGCGAAGTGTGTGTGTACATGTACTTATCTAATGCAAAATCAGGCGGTCTACTGATTTAGTTGACCTCCTTAATGCAAATTATGTAAGTGCCATGAATCCATTATGTATGCAAATTTTCCTATTTATGATTCTATATGAGTGCACAATCATTCATACAAATGCAACATCCATATGACAACACATTAAAATTCAACCATATACAAATGCAAACATATATGCATATGCAATATGAAGTGACTGAGCCGATCTAAAACCTAGATTGTGTGTGTATATGCAACCACGAGCAACCACTAGCAATCACTTGCAACCACTTGCAACCATCATCAATAACATGTTCCAATTACATGTTTTCATCCAAAGGGTTTCTACCTAAAAGATAAGGTCGAGGAGATATTCCTAAAAAGATAGATAAAAGCGCAACTTAAGGAAAAAGGAAAGTTCAAAGATGTACCCTCGAAAGAAAAGGGTAGGCTGCGCGTATTTTAGCTTCAGTTTCCCAAGTTGCATCTTCTTCGGCGTCGCTCCACTGAACTTTGACAAGCTTGACTTCGCTGTTGCGTAGCTTCTTCACTTCCGTTTCTAATATGCGGGTTGGAACTTTCCTTACGGTTGCTTCGCGTTCCACTTCATCTTTTCCTAGGATATTTGGCTCTACCACTTCAGCAGACTCATGTAGTCATTTTCGGAGATGTGAAACATGAAAAACGTTGTGAACTCCGACCAATCTTTCGGGTAGCTCTAATCTATAGGCCATTTTCCCAATTGTTCCTATCTAAAGGTATAGTCGATTGATAGAAGCAAGTAAAAACTTTGTGCCCATTAGGCAATGTCAAAACTAGAAATCTATGCCACACATATATTGATTAGGAGAAGAACTCTCTAAGCATCAGCCCCGAAGACCGAAATCAACATCAGACTGACACCCAAAGAATTACTCAACCCAACCACTATATATGATTCTAGGAAACTAAGCATGATGGACTCCTTTTAGGTCACAAGGGAGTCCCTTCCTAAGACCAACCCGTATCCTATAAAACCCAAAAAGTTTGGTCAATCCAACGAACACCCTCAAGCCCCAACATGTGTTACTAACAGATGAGTCATACTCCCTATGGGGTTTGCAACAGAAATTGAATTGAGAATGGGACCGAGAGGATATACACAAAAGATAGCATGCAAGTAAGCTCTACAGGAAGAGAGGGATCAAGGATATACTCTTAAGAGATATGATGCACGAATCTAGTCTTTAATCTTCTAAGTCGCATTTCCTTGAGTTTAACTCCATTATGCTTTGTCCGTCTTTAACTTCACAATTTCGTAGCTTCTTAATTCTTGTTTCCAAAATATGAGTTGGAACCTATTTCACTGTTGCCTCTCATTCCTCTTTTACTTACTCTACTTCTAGTATACTCAGCTCAAACATAACGGCGTACTCATGGTTTCATGCAAGCTCTCCAAAATTCACTAGTGAATTTTAGATCTCGTCCACTTACTATCAGGTATTCCACGTAGCAGAACTATCTCTTGGAAATAAATGCTAGCCATGTTGCCAAATGTACTTACTAAGGTGATTCTCCACTACTCATGCATAAGCGAAATGAACCTTCTGCCTTAGTGGCGAACACTACTGGAGCGCCCCATTCTGAAATGCTCCTTCTAATGAACCTCTTCTCTAGAAGCTCTTTAATCTGTTTACTGAGATCTTTCATTTTCCGTGGAGCCATGTGTCTAACGGGCAACGCAATGGGCTTTGCATTATCTACCAGATATATACGGAAGTCTATCTCCCGCTTCGGAGGCAAGCCCTTCACCTCTTCGAAGACATCCGGATATTCCCGGACCACTCTAATCGATTGCAAATTTTCAACGGAGACATCTAGCGATTAAAGATAACTAAGCATAACCGCATACGAGGGATTACAAGAAATTTCCAAAGTGTTACCGAGCTGGGTTAGGAGCCTGACAACCCTTTTCTCACAATCAAGGATGGCCCCATTACTGGGTAGCCAATCCATGCCCAAAATCAAACCATATCCCGAA
This sequence comes from Allium sativum, assembly GCA_030737875.1. Classification (NCBI taxonomy): domain Eukaryota; kingdom Viridiplantae; phylum Streptophyta; class Magnoliopsida; order Asparagales; family Amaryllidaceae; genus Allium; species Allium sativum. The sequence goes on from CM060922.1 coordinate 301,892,603, forward strand.
AAGCCCAAAACAAAGGCACTACATTGAAATTCTACGCTTAGAATAGAAATTTTCAATCCCAAACAGATCATAGACAAATGAGCTGGGCCCCCAATTGGGTTTGAAACAATTAAGGGTTCCTCTACCATACTTGTTTTTAGGTGCAGAGATTCTACTAAAGCAGACGAGATAAAGGAGTGTGATGCGCCGGAATCAAATAAAGTGCGAACGGGGTGATCATAAAGATAAACTACACTTTCTACAGATGTATTTATACCTCGCTGTTGCAGAGGTGGCGCCTCTAGCACATGAACCTGCGCCCCTGTAGTGGATCCAGCCCTCTGCCCCTGTCCTCGTTTCTTTGGGCGGTCCTTAGCCATGTGGCCTATCTCACCGCAAGAAAAGAACCCGCCCTTCATCTTGGCCTTCTTTTTCAGGCAATCTTTCACTAAGTGCCCCACTTTGTCACAGAATTCACACTTCCTCTTCTCTTGGGACTTGCTGTCTTTCCCGTCCTTCTTAGAGTCTGTCTTCTCAGGGCAGTCTTTGCTGATGTGTCCAGTCTCCGCACAATGAAAACATTCTCCCTGCTTTCTTTTCCTCTTTCTACAATCCTTGGCCATGTGCCCTTCTGTACCACAAAAATTGCATTTCCTTTTTTCTCGTTTCTTGTTATTACTGTTATGATCCTTTCTTGTTTGACTATTATTCGTCTTCCTACTCTGGGACTCTTCCGCTTGCTGGTTCATGTGGAGGAGGAGGAGTGAAAGCGTCAGCAGCTGGGGAGTAAGGTCTCCAGACATGCTGAAACAGAAAGGATAGATTCAAAACGAAGGATAAGAGATAGTTCCTATGGCTTTGGGGGGGACTTTGCCTTTTTAAAAATAAAATAATATTTTTCTTTTAAAAATGCTTCTTTAAATTTCCTTTTTGAAAATAAATTTTCAAAACTTTTTATCTCATCTGGTAAACCTATGCTCTGATACCAAGTGAAACACCCCACCTCCGTTAGGGTCACTCTCAAAGGGAATGCCCTAATTTTGGTGGAGGTTTATAAGTATAAGTCACAGATATACAAGACAGATATAAGAACACATATTTTTGAACAGCGGAAAACAACAACTTTATTTCATTAAAATACGTGTTACACCAGCCATACCATAATTGTCTTACAATACTTCCAAAAACATAACATCTTCATAACTGTCTTGATTACATTATTTAAAGAAGCATAAAGAAAACATAAATAAACTGCAAAAGTCCCATAGTTGCTGTCCAAAGCCATAGTCCAAAACGAACAGATCCAAGCAATACATTCTTTCTCTTCAAGCTGGATATGAAGGCTGGTCAAGCTGCGGTATTCCCTCCCTGTGGACCTGGGGGGGGGGGGAACGGAAGAAAAGAAGACGAAAGAAAAGTAGAGTCAGACATAAAGCCTGAGTAAGTCTAGGACTATTCAGTCTATGAATAAAGAATTGGGTATGATAAGTATAAACTCGAAATGGGAAAGCACCATAAACTTAGTTAAGTTGTCTAGGGTCGAATATACTATCGTACCCCATATTAATCTCTGTACCCATATAAACTAGTTCCCAACGAGCACCCCATAATCAGGGTGAAGTGATCCATTTTATGATGATCGACTCCTTCTCGCATAGTTACATGTGTCTTACGGCCCCCGATGTTGTAGTTACCTATGCTGGTCCCACCATGGGGTGTATCAAGTCCCATGGTGGCGGCCCGACACAATCCTAAAATGCACAGGTATGCTACTGGTGCCCAGTGCCTTATTTTTCTGCGCCGGAGTGTGTGCACGCCCGCACCCCGTTAGAACCTACACTGCTGCACCACCGCCGTCGATTTGACCTCTTACAATCAGCCCAGTAATCGTGCTCCACCCTGCCTAGTTTCAGGGTATCATGATACCTTGTAGGGTTACTGCGAAAAGGGTCCCCCGCTACTAGGTTTTCTATTTCTAGCCAACATGCTAAGTTGGTTAAGTGTTTTATAAACCTAACCCCTAATCAGTCTGTTTAGTTTAGCATGTTCCATTTTGATTAAGTATTAATATAATTTACTTAATCCTATCAATCCTGACTCAGCCTTAATTGTCTTATTAAAGCCTTGACCTCTCACATTAGACAGGTATTGTTGTGGCTGCCTGTTGCCGGTTGGGTCCGGGCAGTCTTACGCCACAACTCAGTCTAACCTCGGGTCCTTATTGGGCTCCGTTTTTAACCACCCACATTGGATAGGTATTGTTGTGACTACTGCACAGCCGGGCGGTTCCGGGCAGGTTTACATCACAACTCAATCCAACCTTGGGTTAAACACATCGTATTTTCTACATATTTTGTCTCTTTTCTTTTTATATGTAAATATTTGCGGCCCATTAGTCAAATCCATCTTTATTGGTTAAATTTCATTTATGCCACTTAATTGTTCTTTCAAGGTTGTTGGCATGCGTTAAACATGCCAACACATATGTTCTATATTTTAGCCCAAACGTCATTACCCCCGTATTATACGTTCGCTCCAACGTAAGGTGTGTTGGGTTTAATACTTAAACCCAATTTAGCCAAATGAAAAGGGGAGGCTTATAACATGGTGTTTATAAGGTAACATGAAAAAGGGGAGTGTGAACGCATGAACTTGCAACGAACGATTCAATTAACATAAAATAGGCACATGTGAACTTGCAATTGTAACATCATATAATCATGGCATAACATGAATCATTTTATCCATATAATCATAGCATAAACAATACTTAAACATAAATCATTCTATTCATATGGTTAATGCATAGACAATACTTAAACATGAATTATTTTATTCATATGATTATGGCATAAGCAGTACTTAAACATGAATTATTCTAGTCATATGATAATGGCATAAACTTAAACATGAATCATAGGTTCAACTAACCATGTAAACTTGAAATTAAGAATCTAACTAAATTAGATATCATTATTATTGGCACAGGGTCTTGACTAGAAATATAAGCCTATACTTTTATTTAGGCATAAACTAATCGTGTTCATAAAATCACTACATGTTAACAAAAGGGTACTTACTTTTGTCACTAATACAAAAGTATGGTTCAACTAGAATTATCCCAACCTAATTCTTATATGAATCATGGTTTTCATTCTATTCATAGAATTATAGCATAAACATATCTAAACTTACATCATGGTTTTTATTTTATCTATGTAAACTTGCAAGAGGAATGCAATTCTAATGTAATTCTAATGTAACTTATGATAACAACATGAGCCTAAAAACATGTTTTTCAATTGGGCATAATAACGAACATAGTTTAGTCATGTTCATAAAATTAATACAAATTTACAAAGATGCGTGCTTTTGTCACTATCACAAAAATATGATTTTTATACTTGAACTATGATGCCAATTCCAACATAACTTCATATGAATCATAATACTCAAATGGATCAAATTACACTAAAGATGACCATAGAATTATACCTCATTTTGGCATAACAGTAAATAATATACTTGCATGAATCTCAAATAAACTATTACACATATAGTTGTTATTTTCAATATGAATCATATGCTTGCATGAATCCCAATTAAAATTCCACAACATGTGGTTGTCAACATAAATCATATACTTGTATGAATCCAATCGTATACCATAGTATTGCCAAATCGTTTAGAATCAAAATAACATACAAATATAGATTATTATCGCCACAATTCCATTTCGCAAATCACGTACTTGCAAATATCCAATCGTATACCACAATATTCCCAAATCGTTTAGCATCAAAGCAACATACAAATATAGATTATTATCGCCACAATTCCATTTCTTTCTTTACACAAATCAACACAATTATTTAACTCATATCGGAATAGCACTCTACTTACAACGTATGACGAATCTTCAATTCAGGAATCTTAATTCTGAATTTGGAGATGCTATCCTTTGTTGTAGGCGTTGCTTTGATTGATTTGATGTTGCTTTAAGCTTTTGATTTATCTCCTAATTGTCTCTCTATTTCCGACGGCTATCTTTAGTCTCTCCTCAGCAACATGACGGTCTCAGCTCCATTTTAGTTTATGTGAATTAGGGTTAGACTTAGGTCCTTTTTATAGAGTTTGTGAGTTGATTTAGACCGTCGATGAAGCTTGGTTCAACAATAGCCGTTCGTTTGAAGGAGAGACCAACCAGGAGCTGACACCTAGCCCTAGTGACAAGGCAAAGCTCAGAAAATCGACCAAACACAGACTTGGCCAGCCAGGACTTGACCAGACCTGACCAGCAGGTCATTTTTGACCTGGGCGCACTTGGCAGGTGCGCCAGGTCAAAAATGTACTGGCGCACTTCCCAAGTGCGCCAGTTCATTTTTGTTCTGGCGCACTTCCCAAGTGCGACAGTGCATTCTGACCCGTTTTTTGGTTTTTCGCCCAACTTCGTTCGTCCATATCTTCTTCATACGATATCCGTTTTACGCAAACTTAGACTCTATCTCAAGCAGAATTTCGAGACGAACGCAATGGCGTAACCCATTTCCCTTGATTCTTTGATTTGAAATTAGTTATACTTTAATTTGTGAGTTTCACGGTTATAGAATACACGGGGTGTTACAAAAATCACCGTTGACTCTAACAACTTCGATGCCATTTTGATTTCGAAGTCTGAAATATTGTTTCAACATTTCAGCAGTGTTTGGTGAAATCAGGGTTGCTGCTTGAATGATGATTTTTCTCCATTTCTACCTTCGTTAAAAATCTTGAGGTCTACAATATTTTTGACAAAGGTAATTTTTTTCCATTAATTCATTCTTATTTTTTCCAATCTTCAATCGTTCGTTCTCTACGTTTAGGTTTTCTTCTTCTGTAAGACAAAAATAAACATATGATGTAAAAAAGCTTTGTGATGATCCAAGCGAACCCTTGTGCTATGTGTTACATTTTCAACAAACCAGAATTTTTGTTTTCAAGGTGATTTTTTCCATTAATTGTATATATTATAATATTTTTGTATGTATGTTATATAACTTTCTATACTAAAAATTTGATGCTTCAATTGATACATCAAAAAGTCTCCATAGATGGAATAACTCTCTGTACCGAAGTACTCCTACAATCATTTTTGACAATATTATTTACTAACTTGTTTTGCTGATTAAATATTTGTTCTCGCAAATAATGCATTAACATATATAAATTAGATTAATGGTTTTAGTGAAACTTGACAATTTTTTAGATACGGTAAGAGTTTATTAAAGTATATACAGTTTGGTACTAAATTAATTATCATATAGCAAGGGCAGGCTCAGAATATTTTAGGTTTATCTATATAAATCATTAGTGTGAATTGTTATTTGTATATGCAGACCAGGTTCAAGCCCTAGACTAGCCGTACGGTCGCCTAAGATAACCCCCAGGATGGGGGCAATAAGACAAAGATGTTGGACATAAAGGAAGAAGATCAAAAGAAAATAGAAATTATTGTTACTTCATAGTCCTTTATTAACATGTAGTTTTCTCAACGGAAGTACATATGCCCTGCAGTCACGCTCGGCCCAAGGGATAGGCGGGTAAGGTCACCGCCTAGGGTAGCACCATTGGAGGCGATGGAGGTGGATGCAAAATGGGTTGTAAGCTTTTAATAATATTGAGTTATAAATGTTATAGGGCAAAATATTCCGAAAGATGTGAGTGGTAGGTTGGTATGGTGCTTACCTGATTGGATGGCAACCAAGGATCGATTCTTAGCATATGCATGTTTTTACCTTCCAATATTTCCTTCAACACTGATTTTTTTTAACTACGCCTAAGGCAACGCTGGGTATTGGGTCGGCCTTGCCTGTAGTTATGAGGTTATAAGCTCAATCATGCGGAGCAATATTGTTTTATTCTTTTCTAGCATCTACATTTTAAGTTGACTAAGGCAACTGACTTTTAGTTGTTATTACTATATTTTAGTTTTATTTTTCCGATGTTGGCCGTTGAAATACCCTCATATGGCAGAGACCTGTGCTATGACAACAGTCTAATTTATTTTTTAAGTTTTAAAACAAAAATGCATTAAATTGAATCTTATTTTCAGTTTCTACATACATATACCAACCCACCTACACATGCACACTGCCTGCACACACACAATAGACAATACGAGCCATGTATGGTGCTAAAAAACAGGTATGTACGTGCTCCATTTTTTTAAACTTAATTCCATATATTTTTTGTTCTCTTTTGTTTTTTGGGTTTGGATTATGGTGATTGTACTGGGCATTGGGTGAAAATTATGCAATGAGCCATGAGGTTCTTATAACCAGGTAAACTACAGGTTGGATATTACATATTATAGACTGTGCTGCGTGTTTGCGACTTAATTTTCAACTGGGTTACGACTCAGTTTTCAAATGAGTTGCAACTCAATTTTCGAAACTGAGTTGCAAATCATGCAAACTCAGTTTGCAATTGAGTTTGCAACTTAGTTTCGAAAGCTGAGTTGTAAACTCAATTTTACAAACTGAGTTTCCAGCTCAGTTTTTGAAATTGAGTTTGCATCTCAGTTTTCGAAACTGAGTTTGCAGCTCAGTTCTTGAAACCGAGTCTGCAGCTCAGCAAAACCTAAAGCAAATATTGATAGTGAATCCTACTCTTTAAATTTGCATTTTTAGATCTAATTATGACATAAGATGTTACGCGTGATTCAAAGGTAGCTTGATTGTTATTTTAGGTAATTGTTGATATTCAAATGAAATTATACTATTTTTTCAGGTAAAAAGAAGATTTTATAATGGTTATTTGGGACAGAAACATATTATAGCACCATAAAGAAGGCATAATTATTGATGTAAAATTACTTACTATTTAGACTATATCATGTTTTTTGAATATTCTGTTAACTTTTATTTTCTGAAAATAACAGAACTTTGTAGGCATGCATGATGGCTACTCTGGCTTGAGAGTGCTCAATACTTATCTTCTTTGACTTTGGGCAATGCAATCAAAGGAATTTTCACATGATTTTTCTTCACCAAGCGAAAAGGTTAAGTAAGTGGATTCATTCTGTAACGTCTCATATCTTTGGTAGTCAGATGATTGAATTATTTTAAATATTTATTCGGAATTTTAAATGGATTTATAATATTTATTTCGTTATTTAAAACGAATTTGAACATTTAATTTATATATAATTATAAATCGAACTCGTAACATCGCGGTAGTTCGTAATATTGAGTTTTGAACTTCAATTGAATATACATAATTCATTTTAAGTCGGAATTCTTTGAAACAAGAAACGTAAGAATCCACTTGATTATATTTTTTAGTGGAAGAGAAAATTTGAGATTTCAAATTATAGATTGTGAGTTATGCCCAATTTAAATTTTCAAATAGTTGCAATGGAATTCAGTAATAAAAAATAATGTTTATTTAATAAAATATAAAAGATTGTTAAATATTTAGAATATAGTTTAGCCCAGAATTTGTAAATATTGAGTTTAAAATATTTATTGGTTTATTCTGAAGCTGTGTAATATTTCATTTAGAGAGAAATTATTATAATAATTATTTATTTTTATAATTGTTTTGATTTAATTATATTTTATCGATATTATAAAGGCCTTAGGAATAGTTATTTTTCTAATGACCTCTGTTTCCGATGAAACGAATTTTATTGGAATATGTATGGCTAGTTATTGCTAGATTTCCAGTTTGGAGCCAATCAGAGTTATTTTATCTGTACGTGCAATTTAAAGGTAAACCGATAAATTAAAATAACAACATTATGCAAACAGAGTCCGATTTCAATGAAACAAATTTCATTGGGACAGGAACGTCAAGACGTAGTGGTGTATCAATTTTCATTTGTGATTGGAGTTCGCATGTGTCAGTCCAAATATATCGATTAACTGTTATTAACGGTAAAGTTCAGTACCATATAAAAATATATTTAATTAAATATAAAATTTTAATTCCTAAGTAACACCTAACTTGAGACACAAATGTTGCATACCTACACTACTCGTGACTTCATACGCAAGGAAAAGGGATGAGCTACCCTAACATGTTCGGCTATCTATATCTGTGAAAAGAAAACACACGCACGTGCTCTCCTAAATATATATATATATATATATATATATATATATATATATACACACACACACACACACATACATATATAAGTCGTGCAGACCTAAGACAACACAAGTAGCCTTCCATCTGCGTGCATACCCATAGGTTTCCAGCTGAAATTGCACATCCACGCTGTGTTTTCAAAACACACCAGCTACTCGATCTACCCATTTTTGGCTACTCTACCCTTCGCACAATGGTTGGTATATTTAAGCTGCTCTCCCTGCTGAAAGGAAATTCCATGCAGCTACTCTTTAAATACTGATGGAACATTATTCCTATCCAATTGCTTGACCTATATATATACACTATTCTCTTCGCTCCTTTCCTTTGTTTTTTCCTTATCATATGTGTTCCCCATTCATGAAATGGAAACCGTAACCTCGACCGAAAGCGAATTTTAACCAGTGGGTTTTCGTTCTTGCCGACAAAGCATGGAGTAAGGAGGCTATTAGAGACATTGAGTTCAGCATGGCGTTAGGCGTAGTACGAGGGAGGATGAGCAGTCATGATGGTGTTGTTGAAGGCACGAGAGCAGGTGTCAGTGATCTCAGATGAATGTTCGGCACCTCGTTATTGAAGCAGCATGTGGTTGGATATGCAGTCGCTGGGGTCTCAGGTGGTTAGGCACTGAAGCAGTGGTGATATGGAAGTGTGGCGGCGTGTAAGTAAGAAGGGTGGGCGTGCTTATGTCATGCGTTTGTCTGTGCAAAACGAAGGACAAAGTATATGAAGAAGAGAATGGATACGGTGAGCGTTCGAATGGAGCAGTATTCGTGGAAATATATATATATATATATATATATATATATAATATATATAGTTGGGCATAATTTTACAAAGGAAATGAGGGGGTTGTTTCAACATGACGTGTAGCAGTAAATAGGTAAACAGAACAAACCAGAAGTTGCATGGGTCCATGATGCGGAAAAGGAAGCTCGAAGGAAATAATACATAAGCAAGGGAGTGGGAAAATTTGAAGGACGTGTTGGAAGGGAGAATAACCTGATGTGGTGAAGAAGCATAAGTAACTGAAGGGGATAGAGAAGTTCATAAGGGGACGCGGGCTGGTATGAAAGTGTGGGTTGTCGGCCCTTATATACATATATATATATATATATATATATATAATGTAAATTTAAAACGATAAAGTAGAAATAGGGTACTGGAAGTCACACGGAAAAGGGGAGGTGTAACATCCCATATTTTCTATATATTTAAATTTTGATTTAAAATAAATAAACGCAATTTAATATCTTAATTAAATTTAGGTTATTTGAGATAAAAAGGGGACTCAAATTTGATTGGTAAAATGGTAAAATTTAAATTATTTAAGTTAAATTTGAAATTCAAATCTAAATTTGAATAATCAAATTTGTGAATTCGAAATGTATGGAATCAATCTACTGGATTTATTTAAATGGTACTTGGATTCAAATGGGATTTATTAAATATTTAAATTGAATTAAAACATTTAAAGCAATAATTGGATATTTTATCGATTAATTAACTGCGGAATTTAACTGTTTTGGCGATTGTCTCAGAATTCGACGAAACCGATTTCACTGGATCCGGAATGGTAAATTATTACAGATTTTCAAATTTCATTACAATTCGACTTGTAATTTGATCATACAAGAGAAAATGTGAAAGAGATCAATGTAAATGGATAATTGGGTGTTTTTTTACATTTGGGCTTTCTATAATTATATATAAATAAATCCCTTTAACTCCATCAGCCAATTTTTCACTCCACATACATTTCCTCCATCAAAACTTGATCTCCAGTGGCTGAAAACAAATCTCCAACCCTAGAAATAAAAATTTCAAACTTGAAAATAAAATCTCTCCAAAACCTAGCATATTATATATCAAAACGAAGAGCTCGATGATACGAAGCTGCGGGTGTGATTATTTTTGACATGCAGTGAGCGGTTGTGCCGGAATTTCTGGTCAAAGTTTCGAAATCTTGAAACCCTAAGTGTAAAATTGGGTGTTTCTGATTTGGAGCTCAATCGGGGAATCAGGCATATGGGTATTGTAGAGATCGTCGATGGGAGTCGATAGGTGGTGTTCGTTCGATCTGGAAGTCGTCGAGGTGGCAGGAATTTGGGTTTAGCGCAGAAAACCAGTTCTGTTTAGGGTTGCGTCACAGCCAACGAGGAGAGCCAGAGGTGATGGCGTCAGGATAGGGAGGTGCGGACTTTGACGTGGATGACAATGGTGGTGGTCTCGGGTTCGAAAGTGGCCAAAGTTGGTCGTGAGTGTTGGTCAAAGTTTCGGTGGATGGGTGTTCTATGCGTCGGGTTACTGTAGTAAAGAAGAAGGGCACGAGCGGGAAGGAAGCTGTTAGGCACTGCTGACATGGCGAGAGCTGATTTGGTGAGAGAATATATTTTATTTTATTTATAATTTAAAATTCAAATGGTAAAATGCTAATAACTTTCACATATGAACTCGGATTTGGACGTGATTGGGTGCGTTGGGATCATGGCGGAATTGCAAACGATCTGAGACTGGTTTGGCTGCGTTTGGAGACTATCAAATTTTGGGCTCTGGTCGGATGTTCGACCGATTTAAAGACCTGAAGGTGAGTGATTTTCTCACTCACGAGTAACTAAATTACTCCCATATTTATTAAATTAAATTATGAAATAAGTTTGGTTGCGTGGTTGTGTTTCAATGGCAATTGGTTGCTTAAAAATGACATGTAGGTATGTAAATCTAAAAATTTAGGTTGGTAATTAGTTATTTAAATTTATTAAAGTACTAGTTGGAAATTCCGATCCTTGCAAACCCGTGGAACAGATTTATACTGATTAATTAGATGAATGGTTGTGATGGATACTTTGGATTGATTTCTGAATGGATATTGCTGTGTTATGGTATCCAGTATATGCATATGTGTGTTGTTTGGCGATTAATCCCATTTCAACCTAGATGTTACATGAATCGAATAAACCCGAGATTGATCGATTAAAATCAATTAAGAACACAGATTGAAATGATAAATATCTGTGACCCTGATTTTGATTGAAATGATAGATCCATCCCTGAATAGCAAGAAATTAAATTTCAAATCACTTGGCCATAGGGTAGCAAATTATATATGGACATCGGTTGGTTAAATGATTTTAAATTCTATTTATGAGGAATTTACTTAAAGGGAAATGTGTCGATATTGATAAGATTTTTGTTTCCTTTAAACATGAATTTGAATGTTAAGGAATTTGTCAAAGTAAATTATTCAAATAAATCAAGATTTGTAAGTGGAATTTTTAATATACCTTGGAGTTATAAATTTTAAGGTAAGATTTGTAATTGAAAATTTTCCATAAATTTAATTAAATGTACATCATTTGAGGATATTCTAAATCACTGTAATTTTTGATATGAATATGGGTTTGATTCCTCTAAATTGAAAGAAATGGGTTGAATGGCATTTGAAACAAGATATTGAATTATGTAAACTCCATTGAGACTGGAGCACAGATTCAAGCATTTGAAATTCGGAAGGAAGGAACGATTATGGTTTAAGAATTTTATTATATATAAACTGCTGATTTCAAATAAACCATTTTTTTAAAAGTTTACTTATAAACTATTATGTTATAACTAAATTCTTCCTTATAATTTATTCTTAAACTAATTAGTAAAACTTTTATTTATTTTATGTATATTCATAGTGATCTAAATTATCTTGTCTTATTCTAACTATTATACTCTATATATATGTATATTTTTATATAAAGATTTTTCACAAGCATCTATTTTTCAAATTTATACTTTATAAATTGTAAATTTCTTCCAAATGGAAAGTGTTTGGATTTAAACTGTTGGTTCAATGGAGTGGAGATAAAATATATTCTATTTGAATATGTATCGTTTTTTTTGGGATATTATAAAATTATGATGTATGGATCTAGAAATAATATTCTAGTGAAATATAAATCGGTTTGGAATGATTACGATATGTTGATATGGAAATTATATTCCTTTGGATATAAATTGGGTTCGAAACAAAATATGATATTTTGATATGAAAGCGAACCTTTGTGAAAAGTAAAAGAACCGACTGATGTGGAAAATGTAAACGTTGGTTGTTAAAGAGGCCGGAGTCAACAAATGGCATACTCTTTGTCAGTGTCGATACCACTTTAACAACTGTAAACATTATGACATATCCAGAATGAAATGTGATGACTTGGAGGCACTTGTTGGATTAAAGAAGATGAACGATAACGAATATAGCCTTGACCTTCGGGACATAATTGAAATGACTAAAACAGGAGCTATATCGTGGCTAATTGAGGTAGCACCTTTGATCGGACACACTTCTTCGATACTATTTCTATGACTATGATGACGACGATGATGATTTAGGCCCATTTGAATTGGTAGTGTGATCCGAGATGGGCGGTAGTGGCTGCTATGCATTACCACCTTTCCGGTAGTGCAATTGTTAGAATCCTACCCTGGACATTGCCTCGAGTGCCTTGTCATATTGATCCATATCGAGCCCCATACGATTTTGATTTAGCATTGCCTTCTATGGAGTGCCCGTTGACAACACCAGTACGGTGAATTTACGGTACTGTATAGACTATTGATGCCTGTAAACGGCGTAAGGGTAATATGGTAATCCCGCTTACACTATTTTTAGGATATTTACTTTACTGGATAGACACTATCATAATAGCATATTATACTATGTACGTATTAGTTTAACGGATCCTCGGGAGATGGAAAAATCCCGTAACATCTCTGGAGTTACTGCACCCATGACACTCATGTTATTTCATATTTTTAATTTGACTAATATGAGAATGATTTAGTGCTGATCCGAGTGTTTGCTGTGTTTTCTTTTTATGCAATACGCTTGGGTCAGCAGAAGTTGCAGTTAGCAAAGTTTACCTTGCTTTAGAGGATGAAGATGAGGATTTGGTATATATGTATGTATTTATATATATATATATATATATATATATATATATATCAATTATAAGTATTTCCGCTGCTTATTATCTACATCTATATGTATATGTAACTTTGATAATCATTGAATGTTATAACCAATGTATACATTTCAACTGCTTTTAAACTGCTATTTGTTTATTATATGTTGTCCTTCCGCTGTGAGATTCTGTGATTGATTTTTCTCTTCTTTCTTTCTTTTTCTTCTTTTTCCCAATAACTACCCACATTTGCGATTTGTTTGGGTCGATATGTTTGGTTTATTTTCGATTCGAACGGTCAAAAATCGAGGTCGTTACAGTTGGTATCAGAGCGAGGTTAGTGATAACCTTAGCTCTGTTTGGGAATTAACTCATTAGAGATGGGGTTAGAAACGCCCTAGAATGGTTTTGAGTGATATGAGAGAGCGTATTTGTATTTTTGATATAAACTAGTTTTATATTGTGCTGATTTGTTCTGTTGAATATTTATGGATTTTGGTCGATATATGGGACGCCATAGAATCGGTAGGAATTTCTAAATAATCGAAAAGAATGATCGACATAATATGGTTTTCGATTATATTTTAAAATATATCAAATATATTATTGGTTCAAGTATATATGTATCCATTTTAGTAGGTGGTAATATTAAGTTATCACCTATTATGATTGATTAAATAATAAATCTAATAAGGAAAATTTAATGAATTTAGGAAATATTTGAAATGAAATGATATCTTTAAGTAAAATTGTGTGCCAAAACGATTTGCGATTGAAATGGAAATGAACTTGAGGACTTAATTCTAGTGCTTTTGAAAATAGTTTGCTAAAGTTTTGATATAATATCGTATTATAAGAAACAGCTCTGGAAATGGTTTTCAAAGGATTTTAAGTGGAATAAGAGTGTAATCCCGACTTAGACCTTAGAAACGACTTCGGAAATGAGTGCACACATATTTAATGTTTATTTTGAAGAGTTTAAGTGGGGGAGAGACCACTCAATGCTTATTATAATGTGTTGACAAAGGATTTTGGATTTAATTCCATATAATATAAAAATTTTATATAAAGGTATTAGAATTTGTATTTAAAGTCAAATTTAAATTAAACATATTTTGAAAATCTCTATGTTTTGGTAATTAAAGGATTGGATTTAAAATTTTATGGCTTGTTTTCTCTAAATTGTATATGTATACAGGTTAATTTAAAATTAGTTTATCAACCTTGAATCGAGCCTTTAAATTCATCTTAACTCATGATATTGGTTAAGTATGAAAGTGGCTCGATTCATTAGAATTTTGATTTTTGGAAAATATGAATTGGACTTAGGTATTAAAGATGAAGAAAAGTGGTCATTGACATGCTTAAACATGTGCGATAATAAGTTAAAGAAATTATAAGTTGGTCGATAAAAAAATGTTAGAGAAATTTAAATCAACTGGGAAATGAAATTTAACTATAGTTAACTAATATAAATTGGAAGATTAGGTTATGTAATATGGTGATAACCTATGACTTGACTAATTTATAAGTATATTAAATTAGTTGAGAAAGAGTTCAAGGGAATGGATGTTGTTAATGAAGTATGAACAATGTAATATGTGGAATATAAATCCTTAGTCGGATGAAATATGACTTAATTTGTAAAGGAATTGAGTTAAGTAAAGATTTAACTTAAGAAATCGGATAATAATGATTGAGAACTTAGTGTAAACTTGACTAGTGAATAGCCTTAATTCAATTCATGATTTGTAAGTCAACCAATAAATTTGGGTTAATGGGATAAGTTTGATTTAGAATGAAAATGAAATAAAGGGATTAGAAAATTGGCTAGAGGAATGAATAGAAGCGCCAAGACAAGAGAAATGAGATGGAAATATAAATTTTGACTTATTATGAGTGAGATAATAGTTAACGAATTCTAAATTAGGAATTGAAGATATTTGAATGAGACATAAAAATAAACCTGATTGGATGGAATAAATAAAATGGAATCAACTTAGAAAATTTAAACAAGTCGATTTAGGATTTGTGCCGATGGTTGGATTAAGTAAGTAAATGTAGTTGAATAAATAAGCGAAAATATAGAAGGGTTTATATAAAAACCATAACTGACCTTAACCATGGATATAGATTCGAAGTTAATTAAGTAGAAAGAAGAGATAAGGTATACTTGAAATTCGAATATGGCCTAAGGTATGAGAAATATAAAACCGAAGTCTAAATTATTAAATTATAATGTTGAATTTTTTTTGGAACTAAGTCGATTCAAATAAGTAAAGCGAATTAGAGTTAATGAGGGTAAATTCGAGGAAATCTGAATTGGCCGATTTAGAACCAATTTAAATGAATATAAAAGGGCCGAATGAATAATAACTAAACATTTTTAAAATGAAACCAGCATTTGAAATTATGGAGTAGGGCTAAATTTAGTCTAGTCAAGTGAGTTGACTCAAGATCAATTGAGAACTGAGTACTTAGAAAAGAAATGAGTAATAAATTCGGTAATAGATTCATAGTAATGAATTAAAAGATCTAATAGGATCCGGGTAGTTGGAAAGTTTAGAATGAATCCAAGTTTTATTCAAAATTTAACACTTGTAATAAAGTGTGAAAACGAATAGAAAATATTCTGGAATAAAGTAAGCAATTCAATATGAACCCATTGCTCGGATAATGAAATAAATGCAAATGATATAATGGACTTAAATAAATGAATGATAATGAAATATGAATAAATGGTATGGAACTTATTTAATGAATGAATAAGAACAACTGTAATGAATCAGTTAGAATTGAACATGGGTATACTTAAGCGATAAGGGGTATACCATATTTTAAACATAATGGATTGATAACCATTTTAGATGGCTAAACTTGGCTTAAGTTTTGGAATCGAAAGATTTAAAATTCAAGTAAAATAAATCAGTGTTATGCAAAAATCTGAAATAGTCGATAAGCTGAAACTAAAATGACCATAACTTTTGATGGGATAATCGGAATTCAATGATTCTGGACTTTTCGGAAACCATAGAAACTAAACTAATTTTTTTATTAATAGTGCCTTTCCTAACTTTTAAATTTGCTAGGTAGAAATCCAAGAAATTTGTCGTACTGGTATGTGCAGAAATTTAAAACCCTGAAGCATATGTTGATATTGTTTTGACCATAACTTCCTAATGGAACGTCGGATTTTAATGTGCGTGCACAATTCGGAAAGGCCAGGATCTGATCTAAAACTTTTCCTTAACTTGCTGGGTAAAATTTTCCTGTTTAAAGGGTTAAAAACTGGGTTGAACAACTTAGACCTGCATTTTTCAGTGTATGGGCTGAGGTGTTCGCCTTCACTAAAATAGTCAAAACTTTTGAACGAATTATCCGAATTCGACGAATCCGGACAATTAGGAAAGCCTGAAAGAAATGCAACAACTTTTTCCTAGTGTGTTTTAGTCCAATTCCATCATTTATAGGATAATGATCGATGATTTGTTTGCTGGCCTGTCAGGAATATTATAGTTTTATAGTTGAAATGTCGAGGATATGTTGTGTAAGTTATATGCCTTTGCTATTTAGTGTATATATGTTTGATTGTCATGTGTATATGAGTTTGTAGCAGGCGTAAGGAAGTCGCAGTACACTTTGGAGCTCGCTTGTGCTAAATACTAAAATGCTAAGGTAAATAAAATGCAAATAAACGCTAAGAAAGTACGTTTTTGGATTATATAGTTTCGCTTGCGCTAAATACTAAAATGCTAAGGTAAATAAAATGCAAATAAACGCTAAAAAAGTACGTTTTTGGATTATATAGTTTGATTGTTACATATATATTTTGTTTTCCTCATTTTTGGAATGCCTCAACGTAGGATGAGATGTATAATTGAGTCTATATATATGTTAGGACTTTCCCAGACCTCTCCATACAAAGGAAATGCTGCCGAAATTTAACGTGATTTCGGGAGTTAGAAAATTTATGAAATCTGACAACTACATAACTTATTTTTTAAAATACTATTTTATAGGTATTAATTTGAAAGTACGATTAATTTAACACCTTATTTTGTTCTCTTTTCAAGGACGAAAAGATTTTAAGCGGGCGAGAATGTAACATCCCATATTTTCTGTATATTTAAATTTCGATTTAAAATAAATAAATGCAATTTAATATCTTAATTAAATTTAGGTTATTTGAGATAAAAAGGGGATTCAATTTTGATTGGTTAAATGGTAAAATTTAAATTGTTTAAGTTAAATTTGAAATTCAAATATAAATTCAAATAATCAAATTTGTGAATTCAAAATGTATGGAATCAATCTATTGGATTTATTTAAATGGTAATTGGATTCAAGTGGGATTTATTAAATATTTAAATTGAATTAAAACATTTAAAGGAATAATTGGATATTTTATCGATTAATTAACTGCAGAATTTAACTGTTTTGGCGACTGTCTCATAATTCGAAGAAACTGGTTTCATCGGATCTGAAATGGTAAATTATTACAGAGTTTCAAATTTTGGTACAATCCACCTTGTAATTTGATCGCACGAGAGAAAATGTGAAAGAGATCAATGTAAATCGATAATTGGGTGTTTTTTTACATTTGGGCCTTCTATAATTATATATAAATAAATCAATTTAACTCCATCAGCCCATTTTTCACTCCACGTACGTTTCCTCCATCAAAACTTGTTCTCCAATGGCTGAAAAAAAATCTCCAAACCCTGGAAATAAAAATTTCAAACTTGAAAATAAAATCTCTCCAAAACCTAGCATATTATATATCAAAATGAAGAGCTGATGATACGAAGTTGTAGGTGTGATTAGTTTTGACATGCAGTGAGCAGTTGTGCCGGAATTTCTGGTCAAAGTTTCGAAATCTCAAAACCCTAAGTGTAAAATTGGGGTTTCTGATTTAGAGCTCAATCGAGGAATCAGGCATATGGATATTGTAGAGATTGTCGATGGAAGTTGACAGGTGGTGTTCGTTTGATTTGGAAGTCGTCGAGCTGGCAGGAATTTGGGTTTTCAAGCAGAAAACCCGTTCCGTTTAGGGTTGCGTCATGTCCAACGAGGAGAGCCGGAGGTGATGGTGTCAGGATAGGGAGGTGCGGACTTTGACCTGGATGACAACGGTGGCGGTCTCGGGCTTTGAAGGGACCAGAGTTGGTCATGAGTGTTGGTTAAAGTTTCGGTGGATGGGTGTTCTACGCGTTGGGTTACTGTAGTAAAGAAGAAAGGCACGAGCGGGAAGGAAGCTGTTAGGCACTGCTGACATGGCGAGAGCTGATTTGGTGAGAGAATATATTTTACTTTATTTATAATTTAAAATTCAAATGGTAAAATGCTAATAACTTTCACAAATGAACTCGGATTTGGACGCGGTTGGGTGCGTTGGGATCGTGGCGGAATTACGGACGATCTGAGACTGGTTTGGCTGCGTTTGGAGACTGTCAAATTTTGGGATCTGGTCGGATGTTCAATCGATTTAAAGACCCGAAGGTGAGTGATTTTCTCACTCACGAATAACTAAATCACTCCCATATTTATTAAATAAAATTATGAAACAAGTTTGGTTGCATGGTTGTGTTGGATTGGCGATTGGTTGCTTAAAAATGACATGCAACTATGTAAATCTGAAAATTTAGGTCGGTAGTTAGTTATTTAAATTTATTAAATTACTAGTTGGAAATTCCAATCCTGGCAAACCCGTGGAATAGATTTATACTGATTAATTAGATGAATGGTTGTGATGGATACTTTGGGTTGATTTCTGAATGAATATTGCTATGCTCCGGTATATAGTATATGCATGTGTGTGTTGTTTGGCGATTAATACCATTTCAACCTAGATGTTACAGGCATCGAGTAAACCCGGGATTGATTGATTAAAATCAATTAAGAACACAGATTGAAATGATAAATATCTGTGACCCTGATTTGGATTGAAATGATTGGTCCATCCCTGAATATCGAGAAATTAAATTTAAAATCACTCCATAGGGTAGCAAATTATATATGGACATCGGTTAGTTAAATGATTTTAAATTCTATTTATGAGGAATTTACTTAAAGGAAATGTGTCAATATTGATAAGATTTTTGTTTCCTTTAAACATGAATTTGAATGTTAAGGAATTTGTCAAGGTAAATTATTCAAACAAATCAAGATTTGTAATTGGAATTTTTAATATACCTTGGAGTTTTAAATTTTATGGTAAGATTTGTAATTGAAAATTTTCCATAAATTTAGTTAAATGTACATCATTCGAGGATATTCTAAATCACCGTAATTTTTGATATGAATATGGGTTTGATTCCTCTAAATTGAAAGAAATGGGGTTGAATGGCATTTGAAACAAGATATTGAATTATGTAAATTCCATTGAGACTGGAGTATAGATTCAAGCATTTGAAATTCAGAAGGAATGAACGATTATGGTTTAAGAATTTTATTATATATAAACTGCTAATTTCAAATAAACTATTTTTTTTAATTTTACTTGTTAAAAACATTTTACTTATAAACTATTATAACTAAATTATTCCTTTTATTTTATTCTTAAAGTAATTAGTAAAACTTTTGTTTATTTTATGTATATTCATAGTGATCTAAATTATCTTGTCTTATTCTAACTATTATACTCTATATATATGTATATTTTTATATAAAGATTTTACATAAGCATCTATTTTTCAAATTTATACTTTATAAATTATAAATTTATTCCGAATGGAAAGTGTTTGGATTTAAACTGTTGGCTCAATGGAGTGGAGATAAAATATATTCTATTTGAATATGAATCGGTTTTTTTGGGATATTATAGAATTATGATGTATGGATCTAGAAATAATATTCTAGTGAAATATAAATCGGTTTGGAATGATTACGATTTGTTGATATGTAATTATATTCCATTGGATATAAATTGGCTTCGAAACAAAATATGATATTTTGATATGAAAGGGAACCTTTGTGAAAAGTAAAAGAACCGATCGATGTGGAAAATGTAAACGTTGGTTGTTAAAGAGGCCGGACTCGACAAATGGCATACTCTCTGTCAGTGTCGATACCACTTTAACAACCATGAACGTTATGACGTATCCAGAATGAAATGTGATGACTTGGAGGCAATTGGTGGATTAAAGAAGATGAATGATAACGAATATAGCCTTGACCTTCGGGTTATAATTGAAATGACTAAAACAGGAGCTGTACCGTGACTAATTGAGGTAGCACCTTTGATCGGATACACTTCTTCGATACTATTTCTATGAGTATGATGAAGATGATGATGATTTGGGCTCATTTGAATTGGGAGTGTGATCTGAGGCAGGTGGTAGTGGCTGCTATGCGTTACCACCAGTCCGAGAGTGCAATTGGTAGAATCCTACCCTGGGAATTGCCTCGGGTGCCTTGTCATATTGATCCATATCGAACCCCATACAATTCTGATTTAGCATTGCCTTCTATGGATGTAACGACCCAGAAAATCTGAACCAATTTAAAAATTTTAAATTGGCTAAAATAATGGATTTTAAATATTTAAAATAAATATTTTAAATAGTAGCGATGAAAAGTAAGTTTGAATTGACGTTTGAAAACGAATATAATTAATTCTAATTATAAACAAGGCCTGAAATGGCGCTGCAGTTTCAAAAATTGAATTCAAACTTTGTCGGACTGTACCAGGTGCAAAACAAAACGGATTTGAGTGAAACCAAAAATATTTAAATTTGTTAGTGAATACCTTTCTAACGAATCTGAAAAATCGAATTTTCATAGCGGAAAGCAAAAGTTATGGCCAAATGAATTTTCAGAAAGGTCGCTATGGAATTTATATAGCCCGTGAAATTGGCCATTTTGCAAACGACCTCGGAATTCGATGAAAACACTTTTGTTGGATCCGGGATGTGAAGTTATTGCTAGGTTTCAAATTTCATAATTTTTGAAGCTAGTATGTGAGCGTGGCAAAGGAAAACGTGTTTTGGTCAATTACAGTTAAATTGGATCGACCAGAAATGGACCTTTTTGCAAACAGTCTCAGAATTCGACGAAACTAGTTTTGTTGGGGCCGTATCGTCAAAACATAGCCAGATTTATTTTTCTGGAATTTTTCGAATCAGTTTGTGGCCCTGGCAAATTGAAATGTACGTTCAAATTAGATATTGAATGTTATATATTTTAAATTGGTTCAGATTTTTCGGGTCGTTGCAATCTCCCCCACTTAAAACTTTTCGTCCCCGAAAAGGAAAAAAGTCGAAAGTGGTTTGATTAACCTATTCTACGTTCAATCTGGCTTCCATTCTCCAACTTTTCAGTTTCTAAGAATTTTCAAATTCTTCAAAAATTTGGCTAACACCCGGAATTTTCGAAAAATTTCGCCATAACCTCCTTTGTAAGGGGAGAGGTTTGGAAATTTATTGGGCCGCATTAGGTACCCAATAAATCCTAATAAGCATACACGTATTTATAGTGATATATTCTGGTGTTTACAGGGGAGCGTGTATTGATAATAACTCCAGAGAATAAATTATCGTCACCCTATCAAAGCCTGAGGGAGTGTGTATTTTAAATGCTCCAGAGGATAAATCCTCGTCACCTCGTCCCGTGTGGGAAATAAATAGTCCATGTGCTATATCTACTAACTAGAGAGACGTGATTATTGTCAACTCCAGACTCGTGTGGGGTTTTTATTAATCTGGCAATTTAATCGTTACAATTAAAATAGTCCATATTAGTCATCAGTTCAACCTGTAAAATATAGTCATCACCAGTTCTTGTTGCTGGCCCTGAGTAGGTCGGGTACGCATGATAGGGGGTTCTCGCTTCGCGGTTTGGTGGCGAACGGGAGACTCTTACCCCTACATGTCGCAGTTTAGAGCGTTGGTTCGCCAATAGGCGCGAGACTTGAGAGGGTCGCCGTAAAACAAGGGACTGGGGGACCATGTAGGAGCCAAGGTGGGTATTACCTGTTTCTTGGGGGATGAAGGGATGGTTGCAAAGCCTACCGGATTTCGTCGGCCGTCACATTTGGTATCAGAGCTTTGGTTAAGCTTAGTTCTAGAATATAACATATTAACGAACTCGTCAGAAATAGAACCAGTAGTGTTCTAGGACGAGTAACTCAGTACAAATAGGATCAGCAATATCCTAGTGTGAGTACAGCAGAATCAGAACAACTCGTTAGAGATGGGGTCAGAAGTGCCTCAGGACGAGTCGAGGGTAATATGTTTTTTATTAACGTATTTGTGATAATATATATAGTCTGGTTTTAGAAATATAGTTTTTGAATATATAAAGGATGTATATTAGAAAAGTTAAAAAACAATTTGATTGTTGTTTGAGTTGTGTGATAGTAGATTTGATTAATTAAATTATTAAAATGATAGTTAATTTAATCAATAATAGAATGAATGGTAGAATTTATTCGATTATATCACCCATTGGACTGATTAGAAAATATACAGGAATATATACTTGTGCATTATATAAGTTTGAACAGGTAAATGGATTAGCTGTTGAGTAAAGATTTTATTTGCGTGCCCGACAAACAGGTAAACCTTAATGAGTTGGATGCGAAATATTATTATATCAACTCCTGTGAATGCCATTGGATGCGGAATGCTGGTTATTCTGTGTGTAAAAATAAACGTCGCCATAGGATAGTAACAATTAATTTTGAACTACATTACATGGCATACTTCAGAAGATATGCATACTTCATCAAATACCACATAAGCATTTGGAGCTTGTGTGAAGAGGTGGAAGATTTACCATACGAGCGAGAGGCTTGTATGGCGATGACTATATTTTGCAGGTTGAACTGATGACTGATATGGACTATTTAAATTGTAACGATTAAATTGCCAGATTAATAAAAACCCCACACAGGTCTGGAGTTGACAATAATCATGTCTCTCTAGTTAGTAGATACGGCACATGGACTATTTATTTCCCACACGGGATGAGGTGACGAGGATTTATCCTCTGGAGCATTTAAAATACACACTCCCTCAGGCTTTGACAGGGTGACGAGAATTTATTCTCTGGAGTTATTATCAATACACGCTCCCCTATAAACACCAGAATATATCACTATAAATACGTGTATGCTTATTAGGATTTATTGGGTACCTAATACGGCCCAATAAATTTCCAAACCTCTCCCCGTACAAAGGAGGTTATGGCGAATTTTTTTGAAAATTCCGGGTGTTAGCCAAATTTTTGAAGAATTTGAAAATTCTCAGAAACTGAAAAGTTGGAGAATGGAAGCCAGATTGAACGTAGAATAGGTTAATCAAACCACTTTCGACTTTGTTCCTTTTCGGGGACGAAAAGTTTTAAGTGGGGGAGATTGTAACGACCCGGAAAATCTGAACCAATTTAAAAAATTTAATTGGCTAAAATAATGGAATTTAAATATTTAAAATAAATATTTTAAATAGTAGCGATGAAAAGTAAGTTTGAATCGATGTTTGAAAACGAATATAATTAATTCTAATTATAAACAAGGCCTGAAATGGCGCTGCAGTTTCAAAAATTGAATTCAAACTTTGTCGGACTGTACCGGGTGTAAAACAAAACGGATTTGAGTGAAACCAAAAATATTTAAATCTGTTAGTGAATAACTTTCTAAAGAATCTGAAAAATCGATTTTTCATAGTGGAAAGCAAAAGTTATGGCCAAATGAATTTTCAGAAAGGTCGCTATGGAATTTATATAGCCCGTGAAATTGGCCATTTTGCAAACGACCTCGGAATTCGACGAAACCACTTTTGTTGGATCCGAGATGTGAAGTTATTGCTAGGTTTCAAATTTCATAATTTTTGAAGCTAGTATGTGTGCGTGGAAAAGGAAAACGTGTTTTGGTCAATTACAGTTAAATTGGATCGACCAGAAATGGGCCTTTTTGCAATCAGTCTCAGAATTCGACGAAACTTGTTTTGTTGGGACCGTATCGTCAAAACATAGCCAGATTTATTTTTCTGGAATTTTTCGAATCAGTTTGTGGCCCTGGAAAATTGAAATGTACGTTCAAATTAAATATTGAATGTTATATATTTTAAATTGAAGGAAAACTGATTGAAACAGTCGAATGGGCCTACGAATCATATTCCATTGTGTTCAGAATGGGGGTAAAACGCTAGGGACGACAGTCGTTGGGTTTGGATTGGGGTTCGTGTGTTAAAGAGGGTATTTTGGGAATTTTAAAAGTTATAAATAAAAAAAATCATTTGTCCACGTCAGAACACCCCCCCGACATTCTCTCTCCCCCTTCAACCCTCGACGGCGGAAAAGGCTCCCGACTTCCCCATCGATTCCCAACCGCTCCGATTATCTTCAGCCTCGCCTCCAGTTAGGGATTTTGTTCGCCTCTTCATCCTCTACAAATCCATCTGAGTTTCACCCTACCTCGTCTCGTCTCCAGCGAGAACCAGCACCGGGAAGTTGGCCTGTTTGGAGCGCCGCCGTGCTCGCTACTGTGCATCGATCAGTGCGCCACCACCAGGCGCGACAAGCCCCTTCGAAGCTCTACGACGCTGTAAAACCCGATCGGCCTGAAGTGCTTAGGATTGAGCGCAAAACAAAAACCTAGTTTTGAACACATTAGAAAGGTAAACGGCTATTTTAATTTCAACTATATTATAGCAGTTTAAAGCGCTACGGTTTTTGTTTTCACTGTAAAAATCATATCTTTTTCGTTCCTTGACGAAATTCGATGAAACAGGAAATATCGCGACCGTGTGGACGTCTTCTACATTCTAGAAGAGACCGCATATTTTTCTGAGCCTTCTGCTATTTTTGGTGGAGTGGAACCCAATGTAAGATTTCTAATTTATAAACAATATGGAAAACGACGATGTATAAATTATATAGTCGATGTATGAGTTATATAAGCATTGTACACCCCTTGTATAAGCATTGTATAAGTTGTACGTTCGATGTATAAGTTATATATGCGTTGTAAAAATTATATATGTGTTGAAATAGAAGTGAATTGCTATATATAAATATATATATACACGCCCCTCGTCCACAAACCAAGGACGATATTTATTGGTTGTGATTGGTGTGAAAATTGATTGACAGCGAATGGTTGATTGGGATTGTTTGCGGTTGATATTGATTGATTGTGGTTGAAAAATACCCGTTTGTGGTTGAGAAATATTTGGTTGAAACCACATAGGATTAGTTTGTGGAAATGAAATAAATATACATGCCGCCTGCGTGCGAACTAGATGCATGATTCCCCATTGTCAAAAACCTTGAGGTTTTAAGGTAGAGCGAGGAGTTGTACTAGGGACGGTCCCGGTTTTAACTACCCTGCCGTTATGCTGCCGAAATTTCGAATAATATTCATGTGTTTGAATTATTTTCATTTGTTGAGACTATATTTATTCGTTGAATAGAAAGCCTTCATGTGTTGAGTCAATATTCATTTGTTGAATTGAAATTCATGTGTTGAATGGTATTCGTGTTTTAAATATAAAAATCACATTTTTATCTATATATATAAACTATAGAAAACCTTCATGTGTTGAATCGATATTCATTCGTTGAATTGTAGTTCATGTGTTGAATGGTATTCGTATTTTAAATATAAAAATCACCTTTTTATCTATATGTAGAAACTATAGAAAACCTTCATGTGTTGAATCGATATTCATTCGTTGAATTGAAATTCATGTGTTGAATGGTATTCGTGTTTTAAATATAAAAATCACATTTATATATATATATATAAACTATAGAAAACCTTCATGTGTTGAGTCGATATTCATTCGTTGGATAGAAATTCATGTGTTGAATGGTATTCATATTTTGAAATAAATTGTTTTATAATAAAAATCAAATTTTTATCATCTATATGAACTACATAAAATAATCTTGTTTTGAAAGAAATTGTTTTATAATAAAAATCCTATTTTTATCACCTATAGGAACTATATAAAATAATAGTGTTTTGAAATGAATTGTTTTACAATAAAAATCACATTTTTATTATATACATGAGTTGTTAAATATAGTGAAGTGTTGAAATAGAAGACAGTTAGATAAAAATATCATTTTTATCAAATGTATGAAAAGAATATAGCTTTGAAATCGAAGAATCGATATATATATATATATAAATAGAATTAAAATATATCGAATAATGACGCTGCAGTTCGTATTTTGAAACCATGATTTCAAACGATTACACCGGGAGATCCGACCGTCGGATTTTCCTGAAATCGCAACCGTTGGGTTCGCTTTGGAAATATCTTTCCAACGGCACCAACTTTGTAAAAATCCAACGGTTGCATTGTCTGGAATGTTTAATTTAATTCTAAAGAAAAACAGCGCCAGAGTCGATTATATTTATACATATATATATATATAAATATAATTATGTTTAATCGAATAACGACGCTGCAGTTCGTATTTTGAAATCGAAACTTCAAACGATTATACCGGGAGATCCGACCGTCGGATTTTCCCGAAACTGGAACCGTTGGATTCGTTTTGAAAAGATCTTTCTAATGATGTAAATTTTGTGAAGATCCAACGGTTAGATTTTTAGATATGTGTAAATCAAATCTGAAGAAAAACAGCGCCACAATCGCGTTATGGCCCGAAGCGTCGTTTTGAATAAATTAGCTATTTTAAAATAAATAAAAATAGCGATAAATCGTTATAAAATATTATAAACGATATGGATGTGAAATTTAGAAATTAACTGAAGGTTGGCTAAGTCGAATGGTTTCTTGGGTATTGATCTGATGTTGGTTTCAGCCTTCGGGGTTAATATTTGGGAAATCGTTCTCTTACTGATTGATGGTTAGTGACTAATGAATTGAAATGATGCGTGTGTATGTTAGTGTTGCACTTGTTTATTATATACGCGAGTTGCTCAGAAAGATCGGGTTCATCCCATTCTGAATAACTGAATCGACGATAAGAAATCGAAGATGAAGACGATTGTCGAAGACCGGAGATCTTCACCTCGTTTGGATGGTAACCGAGGTCCTGATTGGGAGGCATCCCGAAATATGGGTAATGAGTGGTGATCGTCCAGACGTACGTGGTGATCGATGGGTTTGCGAGGTATATAGTGCCTCCGGTTTCGTTCAGACCCAGAACGGACTTGCAAATGGACAGTGTGTCTGACATTGGAATTTATTCTGTGTGATTGATAGCCATCAGTTGCACGGTGTGAATTGCCTGTGTGGCATGCTAAGATGCAGTGATCAGGGCTTCTGTTGAAAAGCAAAGTCTTGTGGTGATGATCAAAGCACCGCCTGTGTGGCGTAGCTTTGTGTATAACGTAAATTCGCGAGCCTCACACCCCGGTATGAACCAGAAACGGGAGAGGACATCAGGGAGGGCCTGCGTTTCTTCCTAGCTAGAAGTGGCGTCAGTGGTTTTACACGCCCTGACGAGTTTGACTTATGTGGTTGTTGCTGTTGCGAGGTGCCTCGGTTTGATCGGACGATCCGGGTCCGATGGAGTCATTTGTTGGATCGCTTACGCCCCAAAGGGCGAGGAAACGTAGTGTTCAGGCATAATAATCCACCTCGGTGGACCGGCCCTGACGATCCAAGGCTTGCCTGCGCGCTTGCCTGAGACTCGGGCTAGGCAGTCTCGAATTCGGTAAGGACTATCTTTTGCCTTGGTTCATGACGGAAATCCAATTTCCAATTACGTGACTGTGCGGTTTTGATTGTATATATATATGGCGACATGATATATGGTACCCATGCCGTCTATGATTGATAGTTATGATTCGAATTTGTTTTGAAACATGTAAACACTAGTATTAATATCAATTGCTTTTGTTTTATTCGTATCAATCATATTTTAGCCATTATAAGATAAAACTCTATCCTCCGGTTTGCGTTGCATTGTGTGATGGGAACTGAGTCTTATAATGGCTTCATTTTTATAATAAGCATTGCGATGTTTAAAAGAAAGATTTGTTTTTAAAGCACTGGCAATCGAATGGAGTACACCCGTTCCACGAAAGTGGCGTGGTCCTGTGATTGGCCATATTTAAAATGTGTTGAGTAGATTTCTCATACCAGTCCCATGACTGACTCGTAGTTTGTTTCACTTTCAAACTCGGGTGCCCCTTTTTCTACATGGGCAGCCTTGTATTCAGGTTTAGCAGGTTTTCTCTGGATAGCTGGAGCTAAAGATGGATTCTAGCATTTATCTCTTTTTATGCTGTTCAGCTCCTATTGTACATTATGTTTGTTTTTCCGCTGTAGACATATATGTATAGTTGAACTGTATTTGTACTAAGTAAGATCCTGTATACTGTGTAACTCTGATGATTACTTTTATCCAGTATATCCCATTTATTCATTATCTGGTGTATTTATTTAATTCTGTCCTGCTGTTATCTGTTTTCTGTGTTATATTCCAAGGAATACCCTTGCCGCCGTCAGTACGGGGTTTGGGGTCGTCTCAATGGAGTACCCTCTGATTACACTTGTACGGTGAATTTACGGTACTGTATAGACTGTTGATGCCTGTAAGCGGCGTAAGGGTAATATGGTAATCCTGCTTACGCTATGTTTATGATATTTACTTTACTGGATAGACATTATCATAATAGCGTATTATACTATGTATGTATTAGTTTAACGGATCCTCAAGAGATGGAAAAATCCCATAACATCTCTGGAGTTACTGCACCCATGACACTCATGTTATTACGTATTTTTAATTTAACTAATATGAGAATGATTTAGTGCTGATCCGAGTGCTTGTCGTGTTTTCTTTTTATGCAATACGCTCGGGTCAGCAGAAGTTGCAGTTAGCGAAGTTTACCTTGCTTTGGAGGATGAAGAAGAGGATTTGGTGTGTATATATATATATCAATTATAAGTATTTTTGCTACTTATTATGTACATCTGTATGTACATGTAACTCTGATAATCATTGAATGTTATAACCAATGTACACATTTCAACTGCTTTTAAACTGCTATTTGTTTATTATATGTTGTCCTTCCGTTGTGAGATCTGTGATTGGTTTTTCTCTTCTTTCTTTTTCTTCTTTTTCCCAATAACTACCGGCATTTGCGATTTGTTTGGGTCGACATGTGTGGTTTATTGTCGATTTGAATGGTCAAAAATCGGGGTCGTTACAAGAGGGGAAGCAAAGTTTAGAGTCTTGGATAAGAAAGAGCATGTGGATAATAATATAAGGTATTGTCTACACTGGGGAAGAAACAACATAAAGCTGCAACCTGGTTGGAGGCTTACATAAATGCACGACTTGCATGAGTGGTTAACAAAGGGGACAAAGGCTGTTGTGTGATGAAAGGCAAGGGGATTTAAACAGCTTAATTACTGCGTTAACAAAGTAATTAAGTGTATAAATTTATAATTAAGGGTTATATTATTTTAATTAAAACCATATAACTTTAAACATGAAAAAAAATTGATTGTAAGGTTCTATCAAGATGCCCCCAGCAACGCTGGAACCATATTGACAAGCCTCATATTCTGGAACTTAATTGATAGATTTGGAAGCAACACGTATTTCCGGTTAAATTAAACGGTTGTTTAATCCATTTAAAATTAGATCGTTCAACGAATTAAATGAAGGTGAGCACAACTCACCCAGTTTACCCACTTATATTATATAAGTTAGGATTTGTTTTGTAACGACCCGGATTTTCGAACAGTTTATAAATGGATTTTTATATTGAGGTATCGATTTAATAATCGATACGATTTATTTTGAATATATACATATATATATATATATATATATATATATATATATATCAAATATGAAATAATTGAATTCGAAATTAGAAACTAAATCGAAACGATTCAGAAGATCAATAGAAATTGTATTTGAGGATAAACAATAATAATACTAATATATTATCGAGGAATTTATTTGTTTTGAATTTAAATTATGTTATATTAATTTAATATGGTTATTTTATATATACGTTCAATAGTGTTGTAACGTTAAAACATCAGTTTTTACGTTAAAATAGTGGTTCGCGATGTAAAGTGATAAACCCCGAGATATTCGATTTATGGATAAGCTCGATATCAAATCAAAATCGATTTAGATAAAATAAAAAATCTCTTTATGTCAAATCAAATTAATGAGAAATCAAATCAAAGTCTAAATCAAAAACAAAAACAAAATCAATAAATAAATACACATCCTCTCAGCTGACCTATAGTCTACAGCTACCTCGCTACCTATTACTTGCATGATAAGGATTTTAGTTTATAAATACGGGATGTCTATTTCTTCAAAAATCATCTCAATAGAGATCGAAGCTTCAGTAATCAAAAGAAAAAAAGGGGCTATTTCATTAGTTAGAAATTACAATAGTTAGAAGTATAAGCCATGCCTTTCTTTGTAATCCCTAAAATCGCAATTGCAAGTTTCAATCGAAAATGGAAAATGGTCGCACCCTTCTGTCATAAATCGCATTTATCCCCTTTTTTTCCATTCATTCAATGAAAATCGAATCCCTTGATTTTATTCTTTTCAAACCAGTCTCATACCTCAGAAAGAAAAAAAGATCGCGATTTCCAATTAAAGTCGTGACATCGATTGCTGCCACTGTCAGATTGGAAGCGCACGTAGTGAAGAGGAGTCCCAAATTCAAGTGGTGATGGTGGAAGATTGACTGAAGTCGCGGTGGATGGGAGAGGGAAGAACTGGAAATCCCGATGTCAGGAAATTGACGGTTGAGGTTTGCAGTGTAGTCTAGAAATTTGCGATGTTAACTGTCTCATTAGTTTACCGTGATGACAAAAGGTGATTTGGAGGGGAAGCCTGCGAGGTTAAGGCAAGAATCATGAAGGTTACAGTCCTGAATCCGATTTGCGAGGTGGTTTAGGAAATTTAGGTAACTAAATATTATTGATCTAGTTAATGAAGTTATCTTTTATTTAACTTGTTCAAGCTTGTATATATAATTACTCCTACATACGATGTCAGATCTTGAAAAACTTTTGATTGAGAAGAATGGTGACTGTTCCGTGATGTACTGTGAAGATGAAGGATTTATAAAGGGGCAGGCACAGTATTTTACTGAGCAGTGGTATTAGTATGTTTTGGAAGAAGAGGTTTAGAGAAAAAGAACGTTATTAAGGAAAATTAAAAAGGTAATTTTAATTTAATTGAGTCTAATAGTAATTGTTTAATTTTATACAATCTTATATAAAATCTATAACTCTCCCTTATTAGATCCGTTTGGGACACCATTGATTTGCGTTGGACTCGTACTAGCATTAGCCGCATGTATGAGTTGGGTAGCAGGAAATTGGAGCTAATTGGGATTTTTGTCTAATTTTAAACATTTGTTTAAAATTAGATAAATCGACAATAAAAATCACGGTGAGTAAATCTCACTCACCTTTTATTTAGAATTATTTTTATCAGTTGAAAATAATTGTTTGTTGCTTGTTTGGTTGCATTTAATATTTTTGTGCATCTTAAATATATTAGTTACCTAGGCTTGGTATGCTATTATATATATATTGGTGGTTGGATATTACCGCAGTCTCATTAGCGGATGCCCGCGGTACCATTAGCAGACGCCCCACGCTATGATAGTGGATGACCTTCTATACCGCAATATCTTGCCTCGAAGCAGGATGGGTATTATTTATGTTGACTAACGTCTGTGGATACAGGAAAAACAGGTTGGAGGGATCCAACTGGATTCCTAAAAAATGTATTATCTATTTGTTTGTTTGTTTGTTTGTATGCACATATACTGTCATAATAATTGGTTGTTTTGATTGCCCGAAATATCACTGGGTCTGAATGTTGATCTATAAAAATATTGTAAAAGAGATTTTGAGATTTTAAACGGGAAATTCTATTATTCTAAAAATAGAATTTGAAATTCGAATGGATTAAAAATATTGACTTGTTTTGAATAGATAAAACAAGTACTGAAATTTATAAACAATGTTATAATATATAGGAAATGGAATTATTGAAATTTACAAACGATGTTTGTAAATTGGAAAATGTAGGGGGATTAAAATGAATTTATAAACGGTGTTTATAAATGTAATGGGAAAAATTATCATTTGATAATTTGAATATTTAAATTCAAATGTGAATTTAAAAATAGAAATGGGGAAATCATTTTAAAGAAATAAACGATGGAAGTTATTCTGATGTTCAGAATATAAATTGAACTAAAATAAATCCGTAAGGATTTATGATTTGAATTCAATTAATTCGAATTTATTTATATAGAAGTTAATTTGAATATGAAAATAAATTGGGTGTTATATATATAAGTTATTATAAATAGAAATTTCCAAAATAAGATGTTGGTTTTAAATAGCTTTCGAAATAGATTTGTTTAAATATAAAACAAGGAAAATTTTATAAAATGGTGTTTATAAATATAATGAATTAATTATCAAGAGATAATTTGAATATTTAAATTCAAATATGAATTTCAAATAGAAGTGAAAATAGAATTTGAATATAGAATTCAAATAGAATTGAAATAGAATTTGAATATATAATTCAAATAGAATTGAAATGGAATTTGAATATAGGAATTTCAAATAGAAATGAAATGGAATTTGAATATAGAAGATCGAAATATAAATAAATTTATTTCCAAGTTAGGGAAAATCGACAATTTTAGAAGATCGGGAATATTATGTTGAATTGGAAAAATGGATTTGATATATATTAAAAATATATCAGAATGGAGTTGAATTTATTATAAACGAAGTTTAAACGTTTATATATAAATATAATTAAAACGAACTTTCCGCAGTGCTGCAGTTCGAAATCGGCGTTACAAACTTCAATTTAGTATACAGGACTCAATTTAAGTCGGAATTCTTTGAAACAAGAATCGTCAAGACCGATTGAATAATAGTTTTCTAATGGAAGAGAAAAATCTGAATTTCGTCTTATAGATTTTGAGATATGTCAAAATCAAATTTTTAGAAAAACAGCGCTAGAACCATTATAAGACATAACAGT
The DNA here is from genome assembly GCA_030737875.1 of Allium sativum. Taxonomy (NCBI): domain Eukaryota; kingdom Viridiplantae; phylum Streptophyta; class Magnoliopsida; order Asparagales; family Amaryllidaceae; genus Allium; species Allium sativum. The sequence continues at coordinate 301,925,659 of CM060922.1, forward strand.
TTATTTAAATAAATAAAAGGATTTTAAGGAAATAAAATCCGAATTGCCATTAGAAAAATCCAAACTGGAGATATAAAATAAATACGAACTCCAGTGAAGTAAGTAAAATGATTTTTGAAACAAAAATTAGATTTTTAGTTATTAAATAGATTTAACTAATTTTGAAGAATAAATAGTTAATTGATTTTGAATCAAAATTGGCGTTGGATAAGTAAATTGGGTTTGTGGATTCATATTTGAAATCGAATTTGAAACTCAAGTTAGAAATGAAATTCTACTTGTTTATAAGTGAATTAAATTATATTTGAACATGATATGTTCAAAATAAAAGGGATTTAGCAAAATAGCTAATTAAAGAATAAATTAGCAAATTGAGTTAGGAATGACCGGATTGAGTTGGGATAAATTGGAAAACAGGTGAATATAGGTTGAGCTGGTTTGGAATGAAGTATAGGAAGATTTTAATTTATGTGCCCGACAAAAAGGTACACGTTTAAATTCCATATGAGGTTTTATACGCCGTATCGGCAAGCCTCTTGGCTTTTTCGTTTCTTTTTGATTGGAGAGGCATGTGTTGTGGTTTGGGGATTTTCCCGATGCTTCCAGTACAAAGGAGGTTATGGCGAATTTTTCCGGAAATTTAAGGAGTTAGAATATTTTTAAGAAAAATTTGATAGTTAGAAATCAATGTATTGATATATATATATAGAATTCGATAAGTAAATGAACTTAAAAATAGAATATTATAAACAAAAAGGAAATCTATAAATTAAATCTGGTAAAAATAGAAAGAGAAGCGTATACGTGTTTTAGAAATGGAAAATTGGTTTAATATGATGTTGATTATTTGAGTTAGCGTTCTTGTCTGTTTTGAAGTTAATAATATTTTCAGTCAAGGTCTGAGAGGTAATTATACCCCAACTTGATTAATTTCATTATTAGCTGATAAATAGCAAGATTCAGTATCGAAGAGAAATGTTTAAAGAGATTTAGTCGAGTGCAGTATTTTGGGTTGTTGTGACGATGTTTTACATAATATTCGTTTTAACTTGAAGAAGTGAAAGTTTGTAAACATAATAATAAATATTTACTAAGTATAGAAATGAATGGTCGTGAAAGAGATTAGTAGTTGGAATATTTCCAATTATTAATAGAAGATATTTTCTAAATATAGAAAATAAAATGAGGCGATATATGGAAATGTTTTCCAAAGAACGTAAGAGACCGAGATGATAATTGAAAATATTTGTTTAACAAATATTGATAAGGAAATGGAAAGGGTGATTTAATTGGTGAATAGTAATTAAGGGGCCCAGTGATTGTTTGATGTTTTGAATGGATGATTGTTTCTCTTCGATAGTTAAATAACCGACTGTCGAAGTGTTTGCCAATATCGTTGTCAATATGGAGAGGCCGGTTGGATTATTATCCGAGAACCACTTTGTATTGGCAGTAGCATTGCGAATCAGATTATATGAAGATAATCGAAGACGGAGTAAAGTTGTAACAACCCGCATTTTTCAGCGATATAATTAATTTATTTAATTATTTAATAATGGTTTGGTTATTTAAAATGACCAGAATTAAATAATATTGGATATTTAATTAAAATAAATAATAGAATAGATTAATATATTTAATTCCTGAAATAGTCAGAAATAGTGGAATTCACAAAATAGTGTGAATTGGATCAATTGTGATATTTAATTCAATTTAGAATTGAATTAGAATTACGAATATATTATTTTTAACGACAGTTGAACGTATAATTATATTATAATTAAAATCGAGCTCGAAATGGTGCTGCAGTTCGCTATTTGGCGATTTGAACTTCAACTGAATGTACAGGGTCCATTTTAAATCGGATTTCTGTGAAATAAGAAACGTTAGGAGCTGGTGAAGTATATTTTTCTAGTGGAAGAGAAAATTTGAGATTTCGTTGTGTAGATTTTTATTTATGTCAAAATCAAATTTTAGAAAAGTCGCTATGGAATTCCTTTATAATTTATATCGATTTATTTATATTTTAAAATGGATTTTTAAATATAAATCGAAAATCGATGTAACACTGGATTTGAAATATCGAGTTTTAAATCCCAGTGTAGCAGTATGATATTCTATTGTGAATATATATGATAATATTTATTTTTAAATATTAAATTTAGATGTTTTTAAATATATTTATATATTTAAATGGGCTATTTAGAGCTTTAAAAATAGCCAATTTTTCTAACGACCTCAGAATTCGATGAAACTAATTTTGTTGAATCCGCAATATCAAATTATTGCTAGATTTCAATTTCCATGATTTTTGAAGTCAGTATGTGGTCGTACGAATTTTTAATGTGAAAAACAATCAGTATTTCGACGATTAAAAATACGCTGTGTGATCATACAGAGTCGGAATTCGACGAAACCAGTTTCGTTGGGACCGTAATGTCGAAATCTAGCGGCATGTCCTGTTTCGTGATTTTTTGGTATCGTATGTGATCACAGCAATTTTAGAGGACGAATACAATCAGTGTTTGCTTAAAAATAAATATAATATTCGATTAAAAAATAATAAAATCTTCCTATATAATATCCTTACCTTTCCTAACCCTAACCCATTTTCATTCTCTGGTCAATCACTCACGCCGCCATTCTTATCTTCAAAATACCCAAAATCGTGACTTCAAAAATCCGAAACAAATCGGATTAAAACCTATAAATCTTGAGATAAACATTTTTAAACTCCTCATAACTTATCCTCCAATCTAATATATGTTGCGTTGAGCTCGATTGAAACTCTGGCTCGCGTTATTTTTCCAGTAAACCTAGGGTTTACGAATTCAAAGAATTTAAGCGTTGTTTCATGTATTGAGTATGCGGGTTGTGATCGTGGCGCTGAGTAGTGGAGTTTGTGAATTTTTGGTTGGGTTTGGGGTCAAAAGTATTCGGTACTTTTTACTGGGTACGTGGGATTTGGGTTTCGACACAAATGATATTATGGGTTCGAGTTCGATGTCATTGGTATGGAGCGGAAGAGGAGATTAAGAGATAGAGTTTGTTGGTTTACATGTTGAAAATGGTGATGAATGGAAGGAGAAAAGGGTGGAGAAGGGAATCGAAATGGCTGTGTGAGGAGCGGTATTAGTCATCGGGGAAGATGGATTGTTTAGTGGGTGGGCTTTGGCTAAGTAGGCCGGCGGTTTTAAAGGTGAAGGCCCATGGATTTAATAACTTAGTTTTATTCTAAAAATCTAAATAGTATGTTTAACTTGCGACTCTAATATCATGTTCATACGTTATTAGAATTGAACAAAACTGCTCACGTTGGGATCGTATGAACGGTGGCTACATCATGGAACTGATCAGGAGTGGATAGGCGCTCGTTTGGATTTATGGTGAAATTAAACGCCGGAATCAAATCAATGACCAATTATCGTTATTTAACGATAATCGTACAATGTGAGAAAATCTCACTAACTCTACTCAATTTATACTTTTATAAAATATTTTTAGAATTCATAAATGATGGTTGTTTGATGTGTGTTAGTTGTTTGGTTGAACTGCTAGTCAGTTGATTAAAAATATGGATAACGATATAGATATAAATCGTTAATCAAATATTAATTCTGTTTAGCAGAATATTTCATAGTAAAATGAAATTGATGTTAATTTTATTGTTTAACATCTCTGGATGCAGGGAAACAAGTCGAAGGGACCCAACTGGGTTCCTCAACATTTATTTTACTGTTTTTCATCTATTATTTATATGATGTGATATGAAATCTGTTGTTGATTTCGTATGTTTGAATGATACCGATCATTGTTATATGGTACGTTAAATATCATAAGAAATACTAGAATGTTAAAAAGGAAATTTTCAGTGTTATATATAAAAAAGAAATATTTATAAAATCAAAAGATTTTATAGAAAGAAAGCTATTTACTTAGAAAATAAATAGATTAAAAAGGGAATACTTATTTGTTAATCAAATAGATAAAATTGAAGAGAAATATTTGTAAACTATTTACAAATAGAATTGAAAAGGGATATTTATTTGAAAAGTAAATAGAATAGAAAGGGGAAATATGTGTAAAACAAATAGAAAGGAAATAGTTGGATTATCAAAGGAATTTCTTATAAAACCAATGGATTTTAAATAAAAAGGAAATATTTTATAGAATTATCAAAAAGGGATTTATTTTGTAGATAAATAGATTACAAAAGGAAATACATGAAAAGTGACTAGAATTATATAAAAGGAGAATTTTACAATTGAAAGGTTTAGACCCGTGCTTCGCACACGGTATAACATGATATGGATCTAAAGTAAAGATTTTTAATAGAATCTATTCTGACCGATAGATTGAGAAGATAAATTTATAAATAATATTTTATAAATTAAATAAGATGTTTATCATTGTATAAATAGAATATATAAGTCAGGACTTATATAGAGAAGTAAGAATCGATTTCAACATCGATATTTGAAACTGAATAAACATAGAGTTAATTAGATAGAGTTAATCAAATTAAAATTAATCGAATATTAGTTATTCAATTAGAGTTGATCGAATATAGTTATTTGAGATAGAGTTAGTCAAAACATAGTTATTCAGGATGAGTCACCATTTCGTACGACTGCTAGCGTAATTCGCAGGGCTGCAGATAGCCTACGGCGGTCGGATGTTTCCTGAGGGAATCAGGCGTAACCATTGCGATCGCTGCGATCTAGAGTCAAGCGAGTGGAGTTAAATAGAATATTAGTTAATCGATAGGAGTTAAATAAGTCGAGTTAGAGTTAATCGATCAGAGTTAATCAGTTAGATTTAATTAGTTAGAATCAACCAGTTAGAGTTAGTCAATTAGAGTTAACCATTTATGGCTAATTAATCAGAGTTAATCGATTAGAGTTAAATCGAATTAGAGTTATCCAAATGGAGTTAATCAAGTTCGAGTTAGTCGAGTATTAGTAAATTGAATAGAGTTAGTCAAAAGTAGAATAATCGAATATAGTTTATTCGAGGTAAGTCAAATTGAATATAGTTTATTCGAGGTAAGTCAAATCGAATATAGTTTATTTGAGGTGAGTTAAATCAAATATAGTTTATTCAAGGTGAGTTTAATCGAATATAAGTTATTCGAGGTGGGTTAAATCGAATATGAGTTATTCGAAGGGAGTTAAATCGAATAAAGATTATTCGAGAGGGGATTGTAAGTTGAAATTCAATTATATAGAATTTGGGAAAATGAAACACCCCACCTCCGTTAGGGTCACTCTCAAAGGGAATGCCAAAATTTTGGTGGAGGTTTATAAGTATAAGTCACAGATATACAAGACAGATATAATAACACATATTTTTGAACAGCGGAAAACAACATCAACTTTTATTTCATTTAAAATAAGTGTTACACAAACCATGCCATAATTGTCTTACAATTCTTCCAAAAAACACAACATCTTCATAACTGTCTTGATTTCATTATTTAAAGAAAACATAAATAAACTGCATAAGTCCCATAATTGTTGTCCAAAGCCATAGTCCAAAACAAAAAAGATCCAAGCAATACATTCTTTCTCTTTAAGATGGATGTGAAAGCTGGTCAAGCTGCGGTACTCCCTCCCTGAGAACCTGGGGGGGGGGGGGAATGAAAGAAAAAGAGGCGAAAGGAAAAGGGTCAGTCGTAAAGACTGAGTAAGTCCTAGTGACTTTCAGTGTAAAAACGGTTAAAACAACATGTCATGTATGAACTGGAACTAAACTTAAGAATGGTGTCAAGGTGGACAAGATAGACTAAGGTGATCATGATAAGTCAAGACAAGTCAAATAAAGCATCAATGTTCAAGATTCGTTGCATCGACTGTACTAGTATACTAAGCCCAGGTCACAAGTTAATCACGAAATAAATCTCATGGCCCAATATCGTGAAATGACCATGAAACGGGGTCTGACCCAAGTACGGGGTCCTACGGAGCGCTTATTTAGTCGATCGGCTCCCTACAAGTTCTAGCTCGTCAAGTGTACGTGTCATACGGCTAATCACGAATGTAGTCACCTGTGCTGGGTCCACCTTCGGGTGTATCAGCCCTAGGGTGTCAACCCCTGACACGATTCAAGATGCACAGATAAATCTATGGATACCTAGTGCCTGCCCCGGAATACGTGCACGACCGTAGTCCACCGAACCTACACTGGCGTACCCCACTGCCGTCGTTCACCTCTTACAATCAGCCCAGTAATCGTGCCCCACCCGGCCTAGCCCTAGGGTACCTTGATACATCTAGAGGGTTACTGCTGAAAAGGGTCGTGTCTAGGGTTTCGCCTAACAGATTAGGTCATGTAATTCGTGACCTAACCCGCCTAACCGATTAAGTCATGTAATTCATGACTTAATCCTTTTCCAGTCTAGTCATGTCAAGGTGGTTAAGTATGTCATTTAAATTCGCGACATAACCCGCCTACGTGTCATGTCAAGTTGGCTAAGTGTTGTCGTTTCAAGTTCATGACTTAGCCCTACAAATCGTGTTCAAGTTGGTTAAGTTGTCTTTTCATGTTCATGACTTAACCCTAATTGGCATTAATTGATTCGTTAATGCACCGAACCACTCACATTGGATCATGTTGTTCGTAGCCACTGGATTTGCCGGGCGGTTCCGGGTAGGTTTACGCTACGAACTCAACCCAACCTCGGGTTTCAAGTGCGATGTGACCAACTACCCACATTGGATCCTATTGTTTGTAGCAACTGGATTTGCCGGGCGGTTCCGGGCAGATTTACACTACAAACTCAACCCAACCTCGAGTTGGCCACTTTCTTTTTTTCTAAAGTCATGCCCATGTTCTTAGCAGATTCGTGCTATTTCCATAGCATGTTCATATGTCAACTTCGTGCCCAACTATGGCATGTTTCAAGTCAAGTTATGGCATGTTCAAGTCAAGTTTTCGTGCCATATTTCATGTTCTACTTATGCCAAATTTCACGGTTTATGATTATAATCAATTCAAGTTTTGCCTATTCTACCCAATCGTATCCCCAACGTATATAAACGTACTTCGTTCACAAGCATAAACAATTCAAGAGATAAAGGGGAATAACACCAAACATGTGATAGGCATATGTGACAATTCCAACATCACTTGCATAATAAACAGGCTATAACATATCATATGGTTTCAATACTAGCATGATGATAACTTGGCATAGTAATGGTTCCAACTTAGTTTAACATGATGATTTCAACTTTACATCATAGGCATAATAATCATTGCGGGCATAATAATAATTTTATTACAAACATGAAACATTAAAGGCATGGTAATTCTAATAGGCATAATGGATTCCAATTTAGTATTTTTATTTAGCATTATAAACATAATGATTCCAACTTTTCATCATAACCTAGCAATTCCCAATTTTTCATTAACATGATAGGTATATTAACACCATAGGCATAGTTCCATCAACATCATAGACATGGTTTAATTAGCATCATAGGCATGGTTTAACCAACATAAAGATTTCAATAAACATAGTGATTCCATGGACATGTATTAATCCAACTTGCCATACAATTAAGCCCAAGTGATTCATAACAACATCAAAATCATGATAAGTTTAACTTGCAACATTGACATAGCAATATTCCCAAATTATGATTCAAAGTTAAACAATATAAACATGGATTAATAATAGTTCCTAAATCCGGTTTCAATTCATGGCATGTCCATGTTACTTTAGCGTTTTTGCCTAAAAAGTGACATAGAACTTACAATATGAAGCAAGTAATCCAAATCAAAATTCCAAATCAAATAGCCCCAAATCCGTTGTCTAAAGCGTCGTAGTTGTTGTAGCTTCTAGTTGTAGCCTTCAAGAATCGTTCTTCGTCTTCTACAATTTTGTTCTTTGTATTTTTAATTTAGAGCTCTAGGTTTAATGGCGGCTGCATGAGGCTAAAATGAAATAGTATGATCTAGGCTAGGTCTTAGGTTATTTTTATAGTGTTTGCGAGTTTAATTGGACCGTCGATGGAGCTTGGTTTAATAATAGTCGTTCGTTTGAAGGAGAGACCAACCAGGAGCTGACACCTAGCCCTAGTGACAAGGCAAGGCTCAGAAAATCGACCAAACACAGACCAGGCCAGCCAGGGTGGGCTGGGTTCGACCTGGCTCAGGGGCCAGGTTGACACCCCAGTCGACACCGTGTCGACTTGGCAGTCGACACGGGTTACCCAGGTCGACTGCCCAGTCGACCTGGCTAGCCCCAGGTCGATTGCCAAGTCGACCTGGGTGACTTGGGCAGGAATTTTCCTGCCCTGGCCAATTGGGCCCGATTTTGAATTTTAAATTTGTTTTTTTGAGCTGTTTTCGTCTGTTTGAATTTTAAACTGAATTCTGAAACTTCCGGAGGCCATATCTTCTTCATACGGAGTCCGTTTTACGCAAACTCGGACTCTATCTCAAGCAGAATTCCGAGACGAACGCAATGGCGTATCCCGTTTCCCTTAATTCTTTGATTTGAAATTAATTATATTTTAATTTGTGAATTTCACTGTTATAGAATACACGGGGTGTTACATTCTCCCCCACTTAAAAGGATTTCGTCCCCGAAATCTTCAAGTTCAGGAAGAATGTATATCCTAACATCCAAACATCCATCTACTCATCCATCGAACACGAGCATCCATTGTCCTTAAAAGACTTCTAATGTTTCATGATCATATGCGAAGTGTGTGTGTACATGTACTTATCTAATGCAAAATCAGGCGGTCTACTGATTCAGTTGACCTCTTTAATGCGAATCATGTAAGTGCCATGAATCCATTATGTATGCAAATTTTCCTATTCATGATTCTACATGAGTGCACAACCATTCATATATAAATGCAAGATCCATATGACAACACACTAAACTTCATCCAAATACATTTATGCATATGCAACATGAAAATGTGTCTGAGCCGATCTAGTGCCAAATGTGTATTCATGCATCCACGAGCAACCACTTGCGACCACTTGCAACCACTTGCACCCATTTCGCAATCATAACATGTTTCAATTACATGTTTACATCCAAAAAGATTCTACCTATGGTTCTTAAGATAGGATCGAGGAGAGAAACAAGATAAAACAAAGCATCTAGAAGAAGTTAACGATGTACCCCCAGAAGGTCCGGTCTGCTTCTTAGGGCAGTCTTTGCTGATGTGTCCAGTCTCCCCACAATGAAAACATTCACCTTGCTTTCTCTTCCTTTTTCTATAATCCTTGGCTATGTGCCTTTCCATACCACAGAAATTGCATTTCCTTTTATGACGTGAGTTGTCGTTCTTGCCTCCTTTCTCGGAGTCTACCTTCTTATTCTGAGAATCGTTGGGCTTGACCTCTTTCTTCCCTTGAGAGTTTTCTTCCTTTGTCTCCTTCTTGCCCTTATCTTCTTCGTTCAGCAATGCCATCTGCACCAACCTTTCATACGTAGCTCCCATGGGTATATGGGTCATGGCCAAACTGTGTAATGGCTCATTCAACCCCTTGACAAAGCGGAGAGCCTTCTTGTACGGGGTGTTGACTAGGTCCAGTCCGAACCTAGCCAGCTCATCGAACTGATTAACATACTCTTTGACTGTCATATTCCCTTGCTTAAGAAACAAGAATTTTTCCAACTGCAAACTCCTTTCAGCGTCTGAGAGAAATTTAGCCTCAAACCTCGCCCTAAAGTCCTCCCATGTTTCCACTGGTCTTTCTGCATTGGTGACTTCCCACCAGTAGGAAGCCTCGCCTTTAAGTAGCCATACTGCAAGTTGTACCTTCTGCCTATCTTCTACCTCAAAGATGACGAATAAGTCCTCGGTTTCCTTTAGCCAATTCCTAGATGCCACGAAGGACTCAGTTCCATGAAAGTCCTTTCCTCCCATAGCTTTAAAATCTTTACATATCTTAGCAAAAGTATTTCCTCGCGGAGGAGGTGGAGGAAGAGGTGCTGCTGCAGCTGGATGATTTCCTGCAGCTGGAGGAGGAGGAAAGGTAGGACCTGGCTGAGTGGCCCTTGCTTCTAAGAATCGTCTAAACCAACCAGGTATTGGTATACCCTATGGCAAGTTAAATTCATCGGACATGCTGAAACAAAAAGGATAGATTCAAAACGAAGGATGAAAGATAGTACATATGGCTTTGGGGGACTTTGCCTTTTTAAAATATAACATTTTATCTTTAAAAATGCTTTCTTTAAATTTTCTTTTGAAAAAAAACTTTTTATCTTATCTGGTAAACCTATGCTCTGATACCAAGTGAAACACCCCACCTCCGTTAAGGTCACTCTCAAAGGGAATGCCCTAATTTTGGTGGAGGTTTATAAGTATAAGTCACAGATATACAAGACAGATATAATAACACATATTTTTGAATAGCGGAAAACAACAACAACTTTTATTTCATTTAAAATACGTGTTACACAAACCATGCCATAATTGTCTTACAATTCTTCCAAAAACACAACATCTTCATAACTGTCTTGATTTCATTATTTAAAGAAAACATAAATAAACTGCATAAGTCCCATAATTGCTGTCCAAAGCCATTGTCCAAAACAAAAAAGATCCAAGCAATACATTCTTTCTCTTTAAGCTGGATGTGAAAGCTGGTCAAGCTGCGGTATTCCCTCCCTGAGAACCTGGGGGGGAACGAAAGAAAAAGAGGCGAAAGGAAAAGGGTCAGTCGTAAAGACTGAGTAAGTCCTAGTGACTTTCAGTGTAAAAACGGTTAAAACAACATGTCATGTATGAACTGGAACTAAACTTAAGAATGGTGTCAAGGTGGACAAGATAGACTAAGGTGATCATGATAAGTCAAGACAAGTCAAATAAAGCATCACATGTTCAAGATTCGTTGCATCAACTGTACTAGTATACTAAGCCCAGGTCACAAGTTAATAACGAAATAAATCCCACGGCCCAATATCGTGAAATGACCCTGAAACGGGGTCTGACCCAAGTACGGGGTCCTACGGAGCGCTTATCTAGTCGATCGGCTCCCTACAAGTTCTAGCTCGTCAAGTGTCTGTGTCATACGGCTAATCACGAATGTAGTCACCTGTGCTGGGTCCACCTTCAGGTTTATCAACCCTAGGGTGTCAACCCCTGACACGATTCAAGATGCACAGATAAATCTACGGATACCCAGTGCCTGCCCCGGAATACGTGCACGACCGTAGTCCACCGAACCTACACTGGCGTACCCCACTGCCGTCGTTCACCTCTTACAATCAGCCCAGTAATCGTACCCCACCCGGCCTAGCCCCAGGGTACCTTGATACATCTAGAGGGTTACTGCTGAAAAGGGTCGTGTCTAGGGTTTAACCTAACAGATTAGGTCATGTAATTCGTGACCTAACCCGCCTAACCGATTAAGTCATGTAATTCGTGACTTAATCCTTTTCCAGTCTAGTCATGTCAAGGTGGTTAAGTATGTCATTTAAATTCGCGACTTAACCCGCCTACGTGTCATATCAAGTTGGCTAAGTGTTGTCATTTCAAGTTCATGACTTAGCCCTACAAATCGTGTTCAAGTTGGTTAAGTTGTCTTTTCATGTTCATGACTTAACCTTAATTGGCATTAATTGATTCGTTAATGCACCGAACCACTCACATTGGATCCTGTTGTTCGTAGCCACTGGATTTGCCGGGCGGTTCTGGGCAGGTTTACGCTACGAACTCAACCCAACCCCGGGTTTCAAGCACGATGTGACCAACTACCCACATTAGATCCTATTGTTTGTAGCAACTGGATTTGCCGGGCGGTTCCGGGAAGATTTACACTACAAACTCAACCCAACCTAGAGTTGGCCACTTTCTTGTTTTCTAAAGTCATGCCCATGTTCTTAGCAGATTCGTGTTATTTCCATAGCATGTTCATATGTCAACTTCGTGCCCAACTAAGGCATGTTTCAAGTCAAGTTATGGCATGTTCAAGTCAAGTTTTCGTGCCATATTTCATGTTCTACTTATGCCAAATTTCACGGTTTATGATTATAATCAATTCAAGTTTTGCCTATTCTACCCAATCGTATCCCCAACGTATATAAACGTACTTCGTTCACAAGCATAAACATTTCAAGAGATAAAGGGGAATAACACCAAACATGTGATAGGCATATGTGACAATTCCAACATCACTTGCATAATAAACAGGCTATAACATATAACATGGTTTCAATACTAGCATGATGATAACTTGGCATAGTAATGGTTCCAACTTAGTTTAACATGATGATTTCAACTTTACATCATAGGCATAATAATCATTGCGGGTGTAATAATAATTTTATTACAAACATGAAACATTAAAGGCATGGTAATTCTAATAGGCATAGTGGATTCCAATTTAGCATTTTTATTTAGCATTATAAACATAATGATTCCAACTTTTCATCATAACCTAGCAATTCCCAATTTGTCATTAACATGATAGGTATATTAACACCACAGGCATAGTTCCATCAACATCATAGACATGGTTTAATTAGCATCATAGGCATGGTTTAACCAACATAAAGATTTCAATAAACATAGTGATTCCATGGACACGTATTAATCCAACTTGCCATACAATTAAGCCCAAGTGATTCATAACAACATCAAAATCATGATAAGTTTAACTTGCAACATTGACATAGCAATATTCCCAAATTATGATTCAAAGTTAAACAATATAAACATGGATTAATAATAGTTCCTAAATCCGGTTTCAATTCATGGCATGTCCATGTTACTTTAGCGTTTTTGCCTAAAAAGTGACATAGAACTTACAATATGAAGCAAGTAATCCAAATCAAAATTCCAAATCAAATAGCCCCAAATCCGTTGTCTAAAGCGTCGTAGTTGTTGTAGCTTCTAGTTGTAGCCTTCAAGAATTGTTCTTCGTCTTCTACAATTTTGTTCTTTGTATTTTTAATTTAGAGCTCTAGGTTTAATGGCGGCTGCATGAGGCTAAAATGAAATAGTATGATCTAGGCTAGGTCTTAGGTTCTTTTTATAGTGTTTGCGAGTTGATTAGGACCGTCGATGGAGCTTGGTTTAATAATAGCCGTTCGTTTGAAGGAGAGACCAACCAGGAGCTGACACCTATCCCTAGTGACAAGGCAAGGCTAAGAAAATCGACCAAACACAGACCAGGCCAGCCAGGGTAGGCTGGGTTCGACCTGGCTCAGGGGCCAGGTCGACACCCCAGTCGACACCGTGTCGACTTGGCAGTCGACACGGGTTACCCAGGACGACTGCCCAGTCGACCTGGGTAGCCCCAGGTCGACTGCCAAGTCGACCTGGGTGACTTGGGCGGGAATTTCCCCCCCTGGCCAATTAGGCCCGATTTTGAATTTTAAATTTGTTTTTCTGAGCTATTTTCATCTGTTTGAATTTTAAACTGAATTCTGAAACTTCCAGAGGCCATATCTTCTTCACACGGAGTCCGTTTTACGCAAACTCGAACTCTATCTCAAGCAGAATTCCAAGACGAATGCAATGGCGTATCCCGTTTCCTTTAATTCTTTGATTTGAAATTAATTATACTTTAATTTGTGAATTTCACTGTTATAGAATACATGGGGTGTTACAGAAAATGCTATATACTTTCCAGCTTCAAATCAAGATTTATTTATTTATTAATAAATTAGTCGTTGTTTATTTATTCAAATTAAGGAAGAAAAGTTATATTTAAGTTATTATATTTTGAAAGTATGAGATTATATCACTATGGTTATAATCAAATAATTTTGGTAAAAGAAGTGGATTCGTAAATAGAATCCGAGAGTTTCGTAAGGAAGTTTGTAAAAGGTTGAAAGGTGGACCGTGTCTGTTTCGAAGTTAGGGATGTTGTTCAGTTAAGGTCTGAGAGGTAATTATACCCCAACTTGATTGACTTCGTTTTTAACTAAGGAATGGTTAAGGGTCGATAGTGAAGGTTGGTTTAGTGAATCTAGTTAATGAGTGTAATGGTTCGAATTCGCATAGTGACGTTATAGTAAAACGTCTGTTTAAATCTAATGAAGGGATTTGGAAACGTTTTCCAAATAAAGATTGGAAATGTTTTATAATATAGAAAATGTATAGAAAGGGAAAATGAATAAATTAATAATAAATTAATTTAAAAAGGGAAAATGTTGATTGATGATTGATCGATCGAATTTCTATCTAGAAATAAGATCGTTGGTTGTACACCTATTTTTCTTTGATAGTTAAATCACCGACTATCGAAGTTTTTGACCATTTTATCATCGTCAATACAGAGAGACCGGAATCGGATTCATTATCTGAAAACCACTCTGTATGGACGTTAGCGTTGCGATCAAATATGATGGAGATAATGAAGACGGAATTATGCAAGGGCTATCCTGTTTATAGAATAGTGCCTTCGGTTTGTCCAGTCTCAGGACAAACGTGAATGGAAGAATGTCTGACATAGTATATCTAACGGATCACATAAGTTGATCTCTTCAAGCGAACTTACGTTTGGTGGCGGAGGAATTCATTTCTCTTAGCTTTACACCCGTGGTATTTTTGAGGAAATCAATTTGTGATTTGGAGGGTATGACGATGTGTCATTCAAAGTAAATTAATGTATGATCTGTCAAAAGATACATAATGACCTCAAGCCTCATCAACCTGGTAATGACAGAAATCGGGCAGGCAGCATGGCTAAGTGGGTCGCTCCCATTAGGGTGTATATCACCTATCTAGAGAAAATCCATTTCATGCTTTCATCTACTATCGATGCTGTCCATTTTCGGGTAGACCGTGGGTAGCTCCCAACCGTTGGTGGTATACATTCGATACACTCAAGCGAAATGAGTGGTTAGTTATGTGTGGGCCGGGTTGCAAGATGTTCTTGTTGAACCCAGTGTATTCGCCTCTAGAGATACACTATCGACGGGTGGTCCCATACCTTGTCATAGTTGGAATCCAATCTCCAATAAGAGCCCGCGGTTTTGTTTGTATACTATATATGTGGAACGTGAGATGCAAGCGTTCTGCTAGATTCTAATTACTTGTGATTAGACATTATTATAATATCAGAAAAGTATTGATTTCCAAAAACTGTTTTGGGTTATCGTAAGGTAAAAACCGTCCGTGTTTATGTGTGGATTGGTCTTACGATTATCTTTTCTTTTGGAAAGGATTTTGAAAAGTTAAACCGATGATTTGAGTTTACTCACACCAGTCCCATGACTGACCCAGAGCTTATTTTGTTTTGTTTTTCCCTAAACTCTTGAGTGCCCAAATTTGTATGGGCAGTCAAGTAGTTCAGGTCTTTACAGATATACTTGGAGGAGCTTGAAGCAGGAGGCTTCAGGATTATATAGCTATTGTTATTTCCGCTGTGTGTAAGTGTTGTACTCTGATAATGTTATCGTATGTATATACTGTGATTTTGCAAAGTTATGTTATGTATTATATTTTATTCGTTCTGCTATGAGATTCGTATTACTCTGATTCTGTTATATAGTGATCTTCTCCTTCTTCTATTCTAATTTTCTATCTTATCTATTCTCACCCTCTAACTTCTTTCTATTGGTGATAAGGTATTTTCGATGTTTGAATAGTCAACATGGCAGTTTTTTGTTGATTTTCGGAGTCGAAAATATCAGTTGGTTAAATGGTATCAGAGCTGAATGTTAAGTGATTACCTTGGCTATGTGGCGAGACTCAGTAGAGATGGGGTTAGTAATACCCTAGATTGAGTTGAGTGTATATATACGAGTGAACGTATTTGTAAATTTTATAAATTGTTTTATATTGTGGAGATTTATTGGTTGAGTTGTTTATGAATTCTGGTCAGTCAGTTTGATCAACTGTATTGATAGGAGTTTCTAAACACTTGAATACGATAAACCGACACAGTATGTTTTGAAAGAGGGTAAATGAAATAATTTTACCCAAATTATATTTGGATATAAAAGAAAATATTTATATTTGAAGTATTATAGTATACGTGATGTGTTGGTTGATTGTTATTGAAATGGTTATGTAAATAAACAATTGGAGTTCGTATTATATGGAATCAGATGAATTAAATCTGAATTTAAATCAAGACGGAAATTAAAACCTTGGAAAATTGAATAAGTGATTATAAATGGACTTGGATTAAGTATATGAGAATTTTAAGATCCTGGGAGATTTTAATTTGTTTACAAGCATCATGAATGATATTTTGGAAATATTTCAAAATGAAATTGTTTAAAAATGGTTTTTAAAGTGGTATAGTATTGAACTCACTTTGATAACTGGAAAATAACTCTGATGATGCTGGCCACATTATCAGTGTTCATTTTCGAGTCATAAGTGATGGATTACTACCAAGATTTTGCATTGAATTGCTTTGAGGAAAACAAGTTGTTTTGAATCTCGAAAGGAAAATATTTGTTTTTTTTTGTGAAGAGCTAAGTTATTTATAACTCCCAGGAAAAGATCGCCTGAATTAAAAACAAATTTAAACAGGAATCGGTGAAAGCGAATATGAATTGAAACCAATTAACTGGAAATTTGATTGGAATATAATATATCAAGTGGGATCCTCTTGAATTGTGAGATAGAATCTGAAATGATATTGGATTGATGAGTTAGGAGTTCGGAATCGAGAATGAAACTTGAGTTTGAAATGGTAATTGGCTTGTTTAAACGAATAGCTATGTTGAGAATAAATTGATCAGATATTGATTGGGATGACTTTGGTAAATGCTAAATTGGCAGCAGAATAAAAGGATTTAGTGATATGCCCGACAAAAGGAACATGTTTAAATTTCCATATGAGGTTTTATATGCCGAACCGGCAAGCCGCTTGGCTATATGATTTTCTTTTGGATTGGAAAGGGCCTAGAGAGGCGAGTTGGGGTTTGAACTATTGAACGGTACAAAGGAGGTGCTAGCGAATTTTTTTTGAAAATTTCGGGTGTTAGAAAATTTTCAGAATTTTTGAAAATTTTCGTTAATAGAAATAAATGAATATTTTAATTGAAATTAAATTGGTTCGGTTGAAATTGAGGTTTGTAAGTGAAACAAATAAATTTGTACTAGTCAATAGTGTTTGTTCTCTACCTTAGCAATTTCGAGGACGAAATTATTTTAAGGGGGGAAGAATGTAACGACCCGCATTTTTCAGCGATACAATTTATTTATTTAATTATTTAAATAATGGTTTGGTTCTTTAAAATGACCAGAATTAAATAATATTGGATATTTAATTAAAATAAATAATATAATAGAATAATATATTTAATTTCTGAAATAGTCAGAAATAGTGGAATTCACAAAATAGTGCGAATTGGATCAATTGTGATATTTAATTCAGTTTAGAATTGAATTAGAATAACAAATATATTATTTTAACGAAAGTTGAACGCATAATTATATTATAATTAAAATCGAGCTCGAAATGGCGCAGCAGTTTGCTATTTGGCGATTTGAACTTCAACTGAATGTACAAGGTCCATTTTAAATCGGATTTCTGTGAAATAAGAAACGTTAGGAGCTAGTGAAGTATATTTTTCTAGTGGAAGAGAAAAATCGAGATTTCATTGTGTAGATTTTGATTTATGTCCAAATCAAATTTTAGAAAAGTCGCTATGGAATTCCTTTATAATTTATATCGATTTATTTATATTTTAAAATGGATTTTTATATATAAATCGAAAATCAATGTAACATTGGATTTGAAATATTGAGTTATAAATCCCAGTGTAGCAGTATGATATTCTATTGTGAATATATATGATAATATTTATTTTTAAATATTAAATTTAAATGTTTTTAAATATATTTATATATTTAAATGGGCTATTTAGAGCTTTAAAAATAGCCAGTTTTTCAAACGACCTCAGAATTCGACGAAACTAATTTTGTTGAATCCGCAATATCAAATTATTGCTAGATTTCAATTTCCGTGACTTTAGAAGTCAGTATGTGGTCGTACGAATTTTTAATGTGAAAAATAGTCAGTATTTCGATGGTTAAAAATACGCTGTGTGAGCATACAAAGTCGGAATTTGACAAAACCAGTTTCGTTGGGACCGTAATGTCGAAATCTAGCTGCATGTCCCGTTTCGTGATTTTTGGGTATCGTATGTGATCACAGGAATATTAGAGGACGAATACAATCAGCGTTTGCTTAAAAATAAATATAATATTCGATTAAAAAATAATAAAATCATCTTATATAAAATCCTTACCTTTCCTAACCCTAACCCATTTTCATTCTCTGGTCAATCACTCACGCCGCCATTCTTATCCTCAAAATACCCAAAATCGTGACTTCAAAAATCCGAAACAAATCGGATTAAAACCTATAAATCTTAAGATAAACATTTTTGAACTCCTCATATCATATCCTTTAATCTAATATATGTCGCGTTGAGCTCGATTGAAACTCTGGCTCGCGTTATTTTTCCAATAAACCTAGGGTTTACGAATTCAAAGAATTTAAGCATTGTTTCACGTATTGAGTATGCTGGTTGTGATCGTGGCGCTGAGTAGTGGAGTTTGTGAATTTTTGGTTGGATTTGGGGTCAAAGTATTCGGTACTTTTTACTGGGTGCGTGGGATTTGGGTTTCGATACAAATGATATTATGGGTTCGAGTTCGATGTCATTGGTATGGAGAGGAAGAGGAGATTAAGAGATAGAGTTTGTTGGTTTACATGTTGAAAACAGTGATGAATGGAAGGAGAAAAGGGTGGAGAAGGGAATCGAAATGGCTATGTGAGGAGTGGTACTAGTCATCGGGGAAGATGGATTGTTTAATGGGTGGGCTTTGGCTAAGTGGGCCGACGGTTTTAAAGGTGAAGGCCCATGGGTTTAATAACTTAGTTTTATTCTAAAAATCTAAATAGTATGTTTAACTTGCGACTCTAATATCTTGTTCATACGTTATCAGAGTTGAACAAAACTAGTCACGTTGGGATCGTATGAACGGTGGCTACACCAAGGAACTAACCGGGAGTGGATAGGTGCTCGTTTGGATTTATGGTGAAATTAGACACCGGAATCAAATCAATGACCAATTATCGTTATTTAATGATAACCGTACAATGTGAGAAAATCTAACTAACTCTACTCAATTTATATGTTTATAAAATATTTTTAGAATTCATAAATGATGGTTGTTTGATGTGTGTTGGTTGTTTGGTTGGACTGCTAGTGAGTTGATTGAAAATATGGATAACGATATAGATATAAATCGTTAATCAATTATTGATTCTGTTCAGCAGAATATTTCATAGTAGAATGAAATTGATGTTAATTTTATTGTTTAACATCTGTGGATGCAGGGAATCAGGTCGGAGGGACCCAACTGGGTTCCTTAACATTTATTTTACTGTTTTTCATCTATTGTGTTATATGATGTGATATGAATTATGTTGTTGATTTCGTATGTTTGAATGATACCGATCATTGTTATATGGTACGTTAAATATCATAAGAATGTGACGACCCCAAACCCCATACCTCGGCGGCAAGGGTAATCTTTGGAATATAACATATAAACAGATAATAGCTGAACAGAAATAAATAAATACACCAGATAATGAACAAATAATACACTGGATAAACGAAATCATCAGAGTTACACAGTATACAGGATCATACTTAGTACAAATACAGTTCAGTTATACATAAGTGTCTACAGCGGAAACAAACATAATATGTACAATAGGAGCTGAACAGCATAAAAAGAGATAAATGATAGAATCCATCTTTAGCTCCAGCTATCCAGAAAGAGCCAGAAAAAACCTAAATACAAGGCTGCCCATGTAGAAAAAAGGGGCACCCGAGTTTGCAAGTGAAACAAACTACGAGTCAGTCATGGGAGTGGTATGAGAAATCTATTTAACACATTATACAATTGGCTAATCACAGGACCACGCCACTTTCGCGGAGCGGGTTTACTACATTGGATTGCCAGTGCTTTAAAATAAATCATTCTTTTAAAACATTACAATGCTTTCTATAAAAATGAAGCCATTATAAGACTCAGTTCCCATCACACAATGCAACGCAAACCGGAAGATAGAATTTTTACCTTATAATGGCCAAAATATGCTTGATACGAATAAAACAAAATAATTTGATATTATTACTAGTGTTTATATGTTTCAAAAACAATTTCAAATCATAAGTATCAATCATAGACGACATTAATGCCCCATACCACTATGTCGCCATATATAGGTATACAATCAAAACCGCACAGTCACGTATTTGGAAATTGGATTTCCGTCATGAACCAAGGCAAAAGATAGTCCTTACCGACTTCGAGACCGCAACTTCCCCTTGGATCGTCAGGGCCAGTCCACACGGAGTGGATTATAGTGCCTGAACAATACGTTTCCCCGCCCTTTGGGGCGTAAATGAGCCAACGATTGACTCCATCGATCCCGGATCGACCGATATAACCGAGGCGCCTCGCAACAGCAACAACCACATAGGTGAAAATAATATAAATGTCAACCAGTTTAAGCACTGACACCACCTCTAGCTAGAAGGAAACACATGCCCTCCCTGATGTCCTCTCCCGTTTCTGGTTCATACTAGGGTGTGAGGTTCGCGAATTCACGTTATACACAAAGCTACGCCACACAGGCGGTGCTTTGATCATCACCACAAGACTTTGCTTCTCAACAGAAGCCCTAATCACTGCATCTTAGCATGCTACACAGGCAGTTCACACCATGCAACTGATGGCTATCAATCACACAGAATGAATTCCAATGTCAGACACACAGTCCGTTTGCAAGACCGTTCTGGGTCTGAATGAAACCGGAGGCACTATATACCTCGCCTACCCATCGATCTCCACGTACGTCTGGACGATCACCACTCATTATCCATATTTCGGGATGCCTCCCAATCAGGACATCAGTTACCATCCAAACGAGGTGAAGATCTCCAGTCTTCGGCCACAGTCTTCATGTTCGATTTCTTATCGTCGATTCAGTTATTCAGAATGGGATAAACCTGGTTTTTCTGAGCAACTCGCGTATATAAATAACTAGAGCTACACAAACACAACATACGCCTCATCCCAATTCATTAGTCACTAACCGTCAATCAATAAAAGAACGATTTCCCAAATATTAACCCCGAAGGTCGAAACCAACATCAGATCAAAACCCAGGAAACCATTCGACTTAGCTAACCTTCAGTTAATTTCTAAATTTCACATTCCATATAGTTTATAATATTTTATAACGATTTATCGTTATTTTTATTTATTTTAAAATAGCCAATTTATTCAAACGACGCTTCGGGCCATAACGCGGCCGTGGCGCTATTTTTCTTCAGATTTGATTTACACAAATCTGAAAATCTAACTGTTGGATCTTCACAAATTTTATATCATTAGAAAGATCTTTTCAAAACGAATCCAATGGTTCCAGTTTTGGGAAAATCCGACGGTCGGATCTTCACAATCGTTTGAAGTTTCGATTTCAAAATACGAACTGCAGCGTCGTTATTCGATTTAATTTAATTATATATTTAAATATAATCGATTCTTGCACTATTTTTCTTCAGATTTGAATTAAACATTCCAAACAATCCAACCGTTGGATCTTTACAAAGTTGATGTCGTTGGAAAGATATTACCAAAGCGAACCCAACGGTTTCAGTTTCGGGAAAATCCGATGGTCGGATCTCCCGCACGAATCGTTTGAAATCACGGTTTCAAAACACGAACTACAACTTCGTTATTCGATATATTTTAATTATATTTATATATATGAATATAAATATAATCGATTCTTCGACTTCAAAACTATTTTCTTTTCATACATTTGATAAAAATGATATTTTTATCCAACCGACATTCACTTCGACACTTCACTATTTTTAACAATTCATGTTTATAGTAAAAATGTGATTTTTATTGTAAAATGATTTATTTCAAAACACGACTAATTTATATAGTTCATATAGATGATAAACAAATGATTTTTATTATAAAACAATTTATTTCAAAATACGACTATTTTATATAGTTCATATAGATGATAAAAATATGATTTTTATTTTAAAACAATTTATTTCAAAATACAAATACCATTCAACACATGAATTTCTATTCAACGAATGAATTTCTATTCGACACATGAAGGTTTTCTCTTCAACACACGAATATAGTTTCAACACATGAAAATAATTCTAACACATGAATATTATTCAAAATTTCGGTAGCATAATGGCAGGGTAGTTAAAACCGGGGCCGTCCCTAGTACGGCTCCTCGCTCTACCTTAAAGCCTCGCAGCTTTTGACAATGGGGATTTCATGCATCTAGTTCGCACGCAGGCGGCATGTATATTTTTATTTCTTTTCCAAAACTAATCCTATGTGGTTTCAACCAAATAATTCTCAACCACAAACGGGTATTTTTCAACCACAATCAATCAATTTCAACCACAAACAATTCTAATCAACCATTCGCTATCAATCCATTTTCACACCAATCACAACCAATAAATATCGTCCATGGTTTGCGGACGAGGGACGTATATATATATAAGCATTTCACTTCTATTTCAACACATATATAATTTTTACAATGCATATATAACTTATACATCGAACGTACAACTTATACAACGCTTATACATGAGGTGTACAACGCTTATATAACTCATACATCGACTATATAATTTATACATCGTCGTTTTCCATATCGTTTATAATTTAGAAATCTCACATTGGGTTCCACTCCACCAAAAATAGCAGAAGGCTCGGAAAAATACGCGGTTTCTTCTAGAATGTAGAAGACGTCCACACGAGTCCACTGTCTCTTGTTTCACTGAATTTCGTCAAAAACGAAAAAGATATGATTTTTACAGTGAAATCAAAAACCGTAGCGCTTTCAACTGCTATAATATAGTTTAAATTAAAATAGCCGTATACCTCTCTGAAATGTTCAAAACTAGGTTTAGATTTTTCTTCAAATCCGTGTAGCTTCGCGTCGATCAGCCGACGCCACGTGAGAGAGCTCGGAGAGGCACGCCAAGGGGCACCAACCGTTGCCAACTCGCACTCAGATTGGCGGAGAAATTGGGGTGTGAACGGAGGAACATCGTGGCCGTGGATCTCTTCGAATATCGAACGATAATTAACAAACTTCACATGGATTTGAAGCTCGTCCCGAGATCTTCAAAAGGTTCCAAAGGAGGGGGTGGTTTTGTTGAGTGTGGGAGGAGAAAACGAGGAAGGAAGGATTGAAGGTCAGCTGCCGTCGATTCCGATATTTTACGGGGAGAGAGAGTGTGCCTCGACCAATGATATTTTTTTATATTTATAAATTTTAAAAATCCGAAAATACCCCTTGTCACACACGAACACCAATCCAAACCCAACTACTGTCGTCCTTAGCTAAATACCCCCATTCCGAACACAATGGGATATGTTTCGAAGGCCCATTCGACTGTTTCTGTCAGTTTTCCTTCAAATTAAAATATAAAACATTCAATATTTAATTTGAACGTACATTTCAATTTGCCAGGGCCACAAACTGGTTCTAAAAATTCCCGAAAAATAAATCTAGCTATGTTTTGACGATACGGTCCCAACAAAACTAGTTTTGTCGAATTCTGAGACCGTTTGAAAAATGGCCCTTTTCTGGTCGATCCAATTTAACAGAAATCGACCAAACACATTTTCTTTTGCCATGCTCACATACTAGCTTCAAATATTATGAAATTTGAAACCTAGCAACAATTTGACATCCCAGATCCAACAAAAGTGGTTTCGTCGAATTCTAAGGTCGTTTGCAAAATGGTCATTTTCACGGGCTATATAAACTCCATAGCGACCTTCCAGAAAATTCATTTGGCCATAACTTTTGCTTCTCGCTATGAAACATCGATTTTTCAAATTCGTTAGAAAGATATTCACTAACAGATTTAAATATTTTTGGTTTCACTCAAATCCGTTTTGTTTTGCACCCGGTACAGTCAGTCAAAGTTTGAATTCAAATTTTGAAACTACCGCGCCATTTCAGGCCTTGTTTATAACTAGAATTAATTATATTTATTTTCAAACATCGATTCAAACTCACTTTTCATCGTTATTATTTAAAATATTTATAATCCACTAAAATAGCCAATTTAAAAATTTTAAATTGGTTCAGATTTTCCGGGTCGTTACAATCTCCCCCACTTAAAACTTTTCTTCCCCGAAAAGGAACAACGTCGAAAGTGGTTTGATTAATCAACTCTACGTTCAATCTGGCTTTCATTCTCCAACTTTTCAGTTTCTGAGAATTTTCAAATTCTTCAAAAATTTGGCTAACACCCGGAATTTTCGAAAAATTTCACCATAACCTCCTTTGTACGGGGAGGGGTTTGGAAATTTATTAGGCTGTATTAGGTACCCAATAAATCCTATAAAGCATACACATATTTATAGTGATATATTCTGGTGTTTACAGGGGAGTGTGTATAGATAATAACTCCAGAGAATAAATTCACGTCACCCTGTCAAAGCCTGAGGGAGTGTGTATTTTTAATTGCTCCAGAGAATAAATTCTCGTCACCTCGTCCCATGTGGGAAATAAATAATCCATGTGTCGTATCTAATGACTAGAGAGACGTGATTATTGTCAACTGCAGACCCGTGTGGGGTTTTTTATTAATCTGGCAATTTATCGTTACAATTATATATGGTTCATATCAGTCATCGGTTCAACCTGTAATATATAGTCATCGCCATACAAGCCTCTCGCTCGTATGGTAAATCTTCAACCTCGTCACACAAGCTCCAAATGCTTATGTGGTATATGATGAAGTATGCCTATCTTCAAGAAGTTTGCCATGTAGTGTAGTTCAAAATTTATTGTTACTAGCCTATGGCGACATTTATTATTACACACAGAACAACCAGCACTCCGCATCCAATGCATTCACAGGAGTTGATATAATAATAAAATTGCGCATCCAACTCATTAAGGTTTACCTATTTGTCGGGCACGCAAATAAAATCTTTACTCAGCAATTAATCCATTTACCTGTTCAAACATATATAATGCACACGTATACATTTCTATCTATTTTCAAATCAGTTCAATGTGTGGTTTAATCGAATAAATTCTACGATTCATTCTCTTCTTGATTAAATTAACTATCGTTCTAATAATTTGATTAATAAAATCCACTATCACACAACACAAACAACAATAAATTTTATTTTTAACTTTTCAAAAATGTACTAATCAATCCCTATATTCTTATAAAATCATTCAGACTATAGAATTGGAAGTTTACATTCATGAAAGAAAATAACGACGAAGCAGAGAACATAATGGAAATTTTAAAATATGGTAAATGTACCTTGCACCAGAGTCAATCAGAGATATCCACTCGACACTTAGGATAGGCTTTCTGAGTGCTCTCCTCAGATTCCCAAGTACAATCTCGCGGATCTCCACTCCATTGCACTTTGACTAAGTGAACATTCTTATTCCTCAGTTCTTTGGTTGCTTTGCCGATAATCTTTAGCGGCTCTCTCCTCACAGCTAATTCTGGAGTAATTTCAATATCCTGTTGTGCGGCTTCTTCCATGATCAAGTCTGGATCATGAACATGCTTTCGCAGTTGAGATATGTGAAATACATCATGAACTCCAGGTAACCAATCAGGCAATTGAATTCTATAGGCCAAAGTTCCAATCCGTTCAAGAATAGGGAATGGACCAATAAATCTAGGCACCAACTTTCCAGTTTTGCCAAATCAAATCACTCCTCTCATCGGAGAAACCCTTAGATACACATAATCACCAATAGAAAAAGCCAAATCTCTTCTTCTCGAATCAGCATAGCTCTTCTGTCGGCTTTGAGCGGCGAGTAATCGTTTCTTAACGAAATCGACTTTGTCGGCAGCTTCGCGAATCATATCAGGTCCCAATACAAGTCTATTGCCAGGTTCGACCCAACAAACAGGAGATCGGCACGGTCTACCATACAATGCTTCGAATGGTGACATTGTCAGGCTCACTTGGTAGCTGTTGTTATAGGAGAACTCAGCCAAATGCAAATGGTCTTCCCATGATCCACCGAAATCTAGAACACAAGCCCGCAATAAATCTTCTAAAATACGATTCACCCTCTCAGTCTGACCATCTGTTTGAGGATGATAAGCGGTGCTCAAGTTCAACTTCGTTCCCAGTTCTACTTGAAATGCCTCCCAGAATTTGCTAGTAAATATTGGATCTCTATCACTAACTATACTGAGTGGCACTCCGTGTAGTCTAACAATTTTCTTGAAATATATCTGCGCCAGATTCTGAACAGTTCTGTTCGATCTGACAGGTATGAAATGGGCGGTCTTCGTGAAGCGATCTACGATCACCCAAATACTGTCATTTCCTTTTCTGGTTCTGGGCAAACCATCTATGAAGTCCATGGAAATATGTTCCCACTTCCAACCTGGAACGTCCAGCGGTTGCAACAATCCAGCCAGTTTCTGCTGGTCGCTTTTGACTAGTTGGCAAGTAGGGCATCGGCTAACATATATTGAAACGTCCCTTTTCATAGTCTTCCACTAGAATGTTCGCTTGAGATTGTTATACATTTTGGTCACACCGGGATGGATACTCAGCTTGGACTTGTGACACTCGTCTAACACTTCCCTTTTCAACTCGGGGATGTCGGGAACACAAATCCTTCCTCTCAATGTAACAACCCGAATTTTAATAACATGTTAAAACTAGAAATCAGGGTATAATTAATTTTTAAAATAAGAATCAAGGGAAACGGGTTATGCCATTGCATTCGTCTCAAAATTTTACATGAAACAGAGTCTGAGTTTTCGAAAATCGGAGTCCGGATGAAGAAGTTATGGCCTGTAGAAGATTCAGCAAAATTTCAGGCACCACAGGACCAGGCAGGTCGACCTGGGGGCCAGGTCGACCATGTGGTCGACCCTAGGGTCGACCTACCCCCCAGGTCGACCATGTGATCGATCTGGTCGGCCTGTTTTGACCCAAAACTCAGTTTTGAAGCCTGAGACGTGTTTTGATGGTCCGGATTGGTTCTAGGGTTAATATAAGGGCCTAAATTAGTTTCTACACCTATAAAAACACCCTTAGACCTAACCTAATTCATATCAAATCATTCTTACACCATTATGCTGCTAAAATACCTCTTGAACCATGGCCGCCGTCTCCAAATCGAAGTACAAACATTCAAACTCAAATCAATTCTACGAACAAAGCTTCAACAATGATTCAAGACAATAAATCAACACTACTACAACGTTCTATGACAATTTCAGTTCTTAATTCGTTAGCCATGCCCTGTAAGTCCTAGTTATTTTCATATTAAAATATTTAAATATAATATGGGCATGTGATGAAGTGAAATTGGATTTAATTATGTTTATCGATCTATTTCTGTTTCCTTCTTGGATCTTGAGTTTTGAGACTTGTCTATCTTTATTCCCATGTCTAGTTTATGATCTATTCAACCTGTTGTAAATTAGTTTTCTTGATTAATACTGATATTATCACTAAGTTGTAATCTTCATGCCTGTGATGATGTTTTTCTCTCTGATCTTATTTTTATACAAAATTCTACCTTCCCCTATTTATTTTCTTTTGATGAACCTAGGTCAATTTCGGACCTAGGCCTAAACTACGATATACGTGCGATGGTATACGGGGGAAATATTGGAATATTGCCTAGTGGAATATATGTGTTTGGTGGAATTGATGGCATAACATAAAAAATTGGATATTTGGGTATTACTACCATTAACATGAAATTGGATATTTGGGTATTGTCAATATAGTTGAAATTGCAAGTTTGGGCATACATGAATTGGCATGTAAATTAAATCACGAGTTTGGGACTATGTAAATTAAATCAAAAGATTGGGCTTATGTTAATTAGGCATATGTAGAATTAGGAATTTGAACATGAAAGCAATCGTAAACTTGATAGTTGGCATAAACATGTATTATGAACTTGTGCAACTGACATGTACTGTAATAAAAAGATTATAATTTGGGATGACTACATCATGAATCATGATTTGGGTTTATTGGGTATGAAACTTGATACATGTAATTTTGGCTAGAACTTGATACCGTAAAATGGCATAAAATTGGTATACATGTAAAACGACATAAATTGAACATATGTAAATTTGGTACGAATTGGGCATATGTAAAATTTACATGTAATCTAGAACTTGGGCATATGTTAATTATGTAAAATTTGGAGTTGAAACATATATGATAATTTATGACTTAGTAGAGGTTTAATATGAACGCGCCTAAGTTGGGTTTTGGGTAGTTGGCATGTATTGTAAATAAAAGGCTACAACTTGGCATAACCTTATAGCGAATTATGGTAGTAATTTGGGAATACGTTTTGGGGCAAAAATGTGAACCATAAACATTTCTATATGTTAAACACATGAACTGATATTGGGGTTTTGTGGTGGAACACGACCATTAATGAACCTTTGACACGAGGTTAGACTCAGTTTGTGGTATAAATCTGCCCGGAACCGCCCGGCAAATCCAGTAGCCACAAAGTGTCAGTCTAATGTGAGAGGTCGAAGGCCAAATTGTAGGCATAACAGTTTATGACACGAGGTTAGACCCAGTTTGTGGTGTAAATCTGCCCGGAACCGCCCGACAAATCCAGTGGCCACAAAATGCACGGTCTAATGTGAGAGGTCATGATTCGTTCGTCATAATGAATGAATTAAGGAATACCAACCATAATAAGACGTGGGTATGGTTAGAGGGTTAGGTGGGATGACATGGAAATTTGACATGTAAATGTGGACCTAACCAGTATGAGTTAAGGACATGTAAAACTTATAAATGTAGGCTCAACCAACATAATTGTTAATCAGACCAATGGGTGGGTTAAGTAATATGACTAGACTAATGACACTTAACCAATATGATATGAATGGGTGGGATAAGTAACGTGGCTAGGCTAATTACACTTAACCGTTATAATAGGACTAGCAGATGGGTTGGGCTAACTTGAATAGGTTGATAACACCGAATCGATATAACCTGATGCGTGGTAGGGTTAAGTAAACACACGAGGGTAACACTTAACCAATATAATATGACTGGTGGATGGGGTTAAGTTAACACAAGGGAGAACACTTAGTCAGTATAACAAAGCTTGCGGTAGGTTAAGTAACATAAGGAACAACACTTAACCGAGATAACATGATGTGTGGTAGGGTTAAGTAAAACAAGAGAAAACACTTAACCAACTTAACGTGATGGACGGAGAGGGTTAAGTACATATCGGGTTGGTGGGTAATATTAGTAAATATAGGCCCACAAATTTAACCATTAATAAGCATGCTTGAATCGGTGGGTTAAGTACATCATGAGAAGGTGGGTAATATCTGTATATATAGGCCCACACACTTAACCAGTAGGAAACCCTAGTAACGGGGACGCATTTCAGTAGTAACCCAATTAGGTATCATGGTACCCTAAAACTAGGCAGGGTTGGGCACGATTACTGGCCTGATTGTAAGCGGTCAAAACGACGGCGGTGGGTGCACAGTGTAGGTTCTAACGGGGTGCGGGCGTGCACACACTCCGGAGCAGACAAACAGGGCACTGGGGCACCAGTAGTATAACCTATGTATTCTAGAATTGCGTCGAGCCGCCACCATGGGTCTTGATACACCCCATGGTGGGACCAACATAGGTATCTATAATCATTGGGGGCCGTATGACACACATAGGTAGCATAATCCCCAGGTTGGACCTAGGTGGCATAAACCCTAAATCCGAGAAGTGTTCAATAGGTAGCATAATCCCTAGGTTGGACCTAGGTGGCATAAATCCTAGTTGAATCTAGGAAGCGCTCGATAGAAAACCCTAGATTAGATCTGGGTAATAAATAATAGATGTACACGTGAAAGCAACCTTAATTTCGGGGATTGAGATCACGTTATGATTTTGTCATTTTATATAGATTACTAGTTGGGACACTAGTTAGGTGGTGCAGAGCAAATAGATATCATAGAAATATTTTAACGGTGAAGCAGAGAAATCGTGCAATCTTGCGAAATTATACTTAGTTCATCTTGAATGGGAACCTCGCAATATTATACATGACAAAAGTCATATGATGTTATTGTTAGTTATCGTGCCTATAGCTTATCTTGTCATCATTCTTATGTTTATTTTCAGTTTATTCATGCCATGTTATCTTTACCTATTTTTATACAAAAAGTCACTAGGACTTACTCAGTCTTTATGACTGACCCGTTTTGTTTCGCTCTTTTTCTTCCGTTCCCCCTCCCCCCCCCCCCCCCCCCAGGTTCACAGGGTGGGAATACAGCTTAGTTCGGATCTTACCAAGCTCCAGGGCTCTTTCATGTACGGCTTGGATTTCCTTGGCTGTGGCTTGCTTTGCTTTATTGGAGAATATCACAATTTATTTTTATGCTTCTATGTTTTTAAGCAATACAAATATTTTAGCTATGTAATTGGGTATTGGAAGTTGATGGGCTTTTATTGTAAACAATTATATTTAATAAATGATTTGAAGCACCTCAACTTTACTTTCCGCTATTTTATATATGTCTGCCTTGTAATATTTCTGTTCCAGTACCCATAATGCTTCATTGAAGTTAAGGCATTCCCTTTGTGAGTGACCTTAACGGATGTGGGGTGTTACATTTGGTATCAGAGCAGAAGGTTACCAGACTGGGAAAAAGGTTTTAAAAACCTTCTGAAATTATTTTCAAAACGTTTACAAAGAAGCATTTTTTTCTAAAGAAAAGTTTTGTTTTACGAAAGGCATATTCCCCAAAGCCATATGCACTATCTTTTGATTCTCTCCTTGAGTCTCTTTTCTCTTTCTTTTTCACCATAGTTTGTAGGCATGCGACACATGTCGGAGGGTAAAGTAGTGTCCAACCTCCATCTGTGGCCGCAGTAGTTTCACTTGCGACTAATCTTATTTCAAGATTTGTAGGGTTGTCGTGTAATGGAAGTAACTTTCGAGAAACTTTTCAACAAGCTATACAAGGATAAAGAACACAAGTCTAAGTATGAGAAATTTGTTGATATGGCTTAATCCATGAAGAGGAAAAAGGTGAAAGGAAAGAGCCCAAGTGAGAGAATAATAAAACCCATGACAATAGAGAGTATCTTTAGTATGATAAAAAGGGACATGTAGTTAAGTATTATAGGACAAGGACAAGGGCAAAGAACAAGATCGTCGAGAGGGCAATTGTATGCTCTTCCTACTAGCATACCTAAGAGAGGTGGTAACGTTTCTGTCAAAGGTTTAGCTTTTCTTTTCCATCATCCCGTTAGAACTTTGTTTTTGTACATCGCATCCTTTTAATTCTGCTTCGATAGTTGGAGTCTCTGCACCTTAGTACTAGTGTAGTAGAGGATCCCGTTTTTGTCTCAAATCCTGTCGGGAATTGGCTCATTTATTCATGACTTATTTGGATTTGAGAATGTCTATGCTAAGTGTTAAGTTTAGAAGTAATGCTTGTGTTTTTGGGCAATGGGTTGATTCTAGGGATGGAGTGGTTATCCAGTAATGGTGCCATTCTTGAGTATGAAAAGAGGGTAGTTGTGACGGCCCGCCCGCACCAACCGACATTTACTCCAAAAGTGCGCTGTACACATGTCCAGTTAGCACGGAACGGGTCGCCAGAAGGAAAAGGAAGAAGGAAACGAACATACAAGGAACCTGTAGAATGTCTCACAGCGCATAGAACAAAATATAATAATAACATACTTGACATAAAACAGGAGAGACAGTGCATAAGCTGAAAATCAGAACTAAACATCGTAGCAGCGGAAATTCAGAATACAGCTTATTACAAATTTTCAACTGTCTCAAAGCAAAGTAAGGTAAATGAGGTACACTACTAATGCCCAAGTAGTGACCACCAATGACACAGGGAGAATGTGTGTATATATATATATATATATAATACGTGGAAGCCTCCTGCCCACCCCCGGATCAGCTACTCACACATCACCAGCTAACCTGTCTCTAGTCTGCTCGTGTGAGCATCCAGAGTAATAAGAGGAGACATAAAACTCTGGGTCAGACATAAAGTCTGGTATGAGCGATAAGCATCTAAAGTGAACAATAAAAGGTAGACTAAAACATACCTGAACCTGGACCTGCAACCAAAGAGTTAGCACTACATACTGTACAACACTCTAAGGTATCATATCAAACAGTGTAAAGATACGGAGGTGGGGGAGGTGTGCATGTCATAGGGATGGCAAACAATCAAACATAGCATCCATCCTCACATCCCTCACTCAGTGCATAAAGCATATGATGTTCACCACTTCGATCACCCAACATTCCTTGCCACGATCACTTTGCCCCATGAAGTCATAAATGGCTTCACTGCACTGATAACGTAGCCACTAATTCCTTGCTATGTCCACTTGCCCCATGGAGTTATTCACCCCATCTGCGCTGGCTCATAGCCTTACCAATCCTTACTATGTCCACTTGCCCCATGGAGTTATTCACCCCATCTGCGCTGGCTCATAGTCTTACTACGCATCACCTTGCCCCTCAGGTCATAATGACCCTACTGCACTGATAACGTAGTCTTGCTACCATCACCTTGCCCCTTAGGTCGTAATGACCCTACTGCACTGATAAGTAGCCCATCATTCCTTTTTAGTTGTGGATCGAAGTTATGAACGTCGACAACTCCTTAGCACACGTCCCGCAGCAAAGTCCAATCATGAAGTGAACTCGTTGGTTCCCAACTGGTTCCGGGATCCTGAGCTCTAACTTCTCCTATTGGACTACCTTTGCATCTCGGGTTATTGGTCAATACTGGGTCGGGTCGGATTCCTCATCAAGCCATCGGTTCGGGTCGGGTTCCCCCTTCTGGTGCGGTTCAGGTCGGCACTCATCTTCTGATGCGGTTCGGGTCGGGTTCCTCTGGGTTCGAGTCAGCTGCTTCTTCTTCTTCGGGTCGGGTCGGTGCTTCCTTTCAGGTCGGGTCGGGTCCTTCTTGGTTCGTGCTTTCGATCCGTCTTCATGCTCCTCTTCATATGCTCCTATCCGATCCGCTTTCTTGCTCCTGCTCTGATTCGCCTTTGTGTTTCCGATCCGATCCGTCCTCTTCGATCCGATCCGTCTTCCTCTACCCGATCCGATCCCAGTTCAGCTAGCGTGGCCTTCCTTTTTGCCACTTTTTCCAAGTGTTGGGTTCCGATCCGATCAGATTCTTTGCTCAGTTCCACATATCCGATCCGAGCCCCCTTATCCGATCCGATCCGAACTCTGCACTGTTTTCTGAAACTGTTCCAGTAAGGGTTTACGCCATTCGATGACGTTTTTGACCATTCTAACTATTGAAATCAATCACAAAGCATTTCATACAGTCATAGCAACATGCATAATCAACCACAAACATCATTCACATCAATATCATATGTTAAAATGGATCAAACATACCCAAAATCCCATATTTCCTCTTAAGCATGTTTAGATGAAACTAATGATAGGATTAGCAAAATTTAACCAAATTAACCCAAATTAATATCAGAGGTCTAAAACATCATTTAGGAATTTATGAACATTTTTCCAGAATTTTATCATGTTTAAATTCGCTAATTAACACTAATCACCCTTAATTAGCCATAATTAGTGCAAAACTAAGCAAATCACTCACCTTAGCCACAAAATAAACTAAGATCTGAAATGATTCTCTGATTTGATGCGAATTTCAATACCAACAGCAGCTCCTTTGTTGATTTGGTGAAGATCCTTCTTGATTAGGGGTTGCTAAGCCAAATCCTTAACCTAAAGGTGATTTGGAGGTGATTTAGAGGTTGGAGGCCATTTTTAGGGATCCTTGGTGATAAGTGGAGGCTAGAAAACTGAAATGGAATGATTTTCCATCTCATTTCAGCCCTCCCATAACCCTAATCCCGAAATGGGTTATGGGCCTACTTGCTAATCACCCGATTTGGCCCGGTTAAGCAGTTTTTCACCCTCCAAACCTTGTTTCAGCCATATCTCCCAAACAGTAAGTCCGTTTGGCTAATGTGACCACTCTACGGAAAGAGAAACCATCAAACGAATCTAATGGAAGTGGTTTCAGGTCAAAATTCCTTTCCAATCAAAAGTTATGGCCAAAACAGTACCAACTAGTGGCAAAATGGTCATTTTAAAAATCGACAAAAATCATAAGCATGGGAAATGACTATAATAGATGTTTCCCAACGTTACATGACCATACAACTTCACATCAGAAAGAAATAAATATTCTACGATCCTATGATGTGTAGAATACGGGTCATTACACTCTCCCCCCCTTAAGAAATTTCGCCCCCGAAATTCCCTAATCCAAACATACACAAAGGTTCCCGCATGCCTATCAATCATAAAACAACAATCAAACATGCAAACAAGCAAAGTAATTCTATCCTATCATGCGGAAAACTAAATTGCAAAGTAAATCTTACCAGGCAAAGAGTTCTGGATAAGCCTTCCTAATGATCTCCTCTGTCTCCCAAGTACAATCATTCTCGTTCTCGCCCCACTGAACCTTGACTAGCTTCACCGCCTTCCTTCGAAGTTGCTTCGTATCATGCCCCACAATATGAATCGGCTTGCGGTTCCCAACCGCCTCGGGTTCTACTTTGAAGTCCTCTAACTGATCAGGTGAAATAGTCACATCTGAGTCGTGAACGAACTTCCTCAACTGGGAAACATGAAATACATTGTGAACTCCCACCATTTTCTCTGGTTAGCCAACTCTATATGCCAAATTCCCGACTAGTTCAAGAACAGGGAATGTGCCAACAAATCTTGGTGCCAACTTGCCTCTCCTGCCAAATCGTATCACGCTTTTCAACGGAGAGATCTTGACAAACACCAAGTCACCCTCGGAGAATTTCAAGTCCCTTCTCCTCTTATCGGCATAACTCTTCTGCCTATCTTGAGCAGCTTTCATTCGTTGTTGAATGATTTTAATCTTATCCGATGTTTCTCTCACCACATCTGGTCCAAGCACAAACTTCTCGCTGGTCTCTATCCAACATGATGGTGAGTTGCACGGTCTTCCGTACAAAGCTTCATATGGAGCCATACCGATACTGGATTGGTGGCTATTATTATATGCAAACTCTACTAGATGCAAATGATCATCCCATGATCCACCAAAATCCAATATACAAGTTCTCAAGAGATCTTCCAATATACGATTCACCCTCTCCGTCTGACCGTCGGTCTGAGGATGATATGCGGTACTGAGATGTAATCCTGACCCTAGAGCCTCTTGTAAGCTCTTCCAAAACCCACTAGTGAACAACGGGTCTCGGTCACTCACAATGCTTTTGGGTACTCCATGAAATCTCACTACCCACTTCATATACAATTATGCCAACTTGGCTGCTGATCTGGTCGATTTGACTGGTATAAACCTTGCGCTTTTAGTCAATCGATCCACAATTACCCAAATGCTATCATATCCCGATCTAGTCCTTGGTAAGCCATCGATGAAATCCATCGAGACTTGCTCCCATTTCCATTCGGGAATTTCTAATGGTTGCAACAACCCACTAGGATTCTTTTGCTCGGCTTTAACTAGCTGACAATTCATGCATTTGGATATAAACTTCCCAACGTCTCTTTTCATCCCTTCCCAGCAGTAAGTCTGTCTCATGTCTCGATACATCTTATTACCACCGGGATGTATAGTCAGTTTTGAGTGATGACATTCTCTAAGCACTTCATCTCTCAAACCATTCACGTTGGGCACAACTAGTCTTCCATTCTTTCGAAGCCATCCATCTTGATCAAGCCCATACACATTCACCTCCTCATCAATACCCATCTCTAACTTGGAGATGATTTCTAATAGATTAGGGTCGTCCCTCTAGCTAGAACCAATCCGCTCTATCAAAGTGGGTCTGATCGTCAAACTAGCTAGCATAACTGGATCCAACTCGCACCTTGGTCTGAAATCAAAACCCGTGATATACTCCAGTTGCTTCCATTCAAGAAACATTGCCCCTAAGCTGGCATGTCTCCTACTCAAGGCATCGGCTACCGCATTACCCTTCCCAGGTGTATACGCGATATCAAAATCATACGAAGCCAAGAATTCCAACCATCTCTGCTGACGAAGATTCAGATCTTTCTGGGAGAAGAGATACTTCAACGATTTGTGATCGGTAAACAGCTCAAATCTTTCTCCCAAGAGATAGTGTCTCCACATCTTCAGCGCAAATACAATCGCTGCCAATTCCAAACCATGGGTAGGATACTTCTTCTCATGCGGCTTTAGCTGTCGACTAGCATAAGCTACAACCCTACCTCCTTGCATCAATACTGCACCCAGTCCGGTACCACAAGCATCCATGTATACCGTCATCTCTTCATTCCCTTTAGGAATGACTAACACTGGCGCACGCGTCAACATCTCCTTTAGACTCTTGAAGGCATGTTCACACACTCCGTCCCAGACGAAGGACTGATTCTTCTTAGTCAACTGAGTCAACGGTGCTGCAATCTTGGAGAAGTCCTGGATAAACTTACGATAATATCCAGCTAATCCCAAGAAACTTCTTACATCTGTAGCATTCTTGGGTGTAGGCCAATCCTGAACCGTAGCCACCTTCGCAGGGTCCACGGCAATACCACTCTCGGAAAGAACATGACCCAAGAATCTTACTTCCCTTCTCCAAAAATGACACTTAGAGAACTTCGCTTTCAATTGGTGTTTCCTCAACACCTCCATCACTATCCTCAAGTGCCCCTTGTGTTCCTCCTCTGTCCTTGAGTAAACAAGGATATCATCCA
The DNA here is from genome assembly GCA_030737875.1 of Allium sativum. Classification (NCBI taxonomy): domain Eukaryota; kingdom Viridiplantae; phylum Streptophyta; class Magnoliopsida; order Asparagales; family Amaryllidaceae; genus Allium; species Allium sativum. Next base: position 301,962,466 of record CM060922.1, read on the forward strand.
CGAACACAAGAACAAACTTATTCAACTGATCTCTGAATACTCGATTCATAAGATCCACAAAATAGGCTGGTGCATTGGTCAACCCAAATGGCATGACCAACCACTCATAAAATCCAGACGGCGTCCAAAATGCCGTTTTCGGAACACTCTCATCTGCTACTCGAAGCTGATGAAATCCTGTCGCGAGGTCCAACTGGGAGAACACTCTAGCTCCTTCCAGCTGATCAAACAAATCATCTATCCTTGGTAGAGGATACTTATTCTTCCTCGTCACCTTATTCAACTCGCGATAGTCCATACACAAATGAAGGGAACCATCTGCCTTAGTGGCAAACACAACTGGTGCTCCCCACAAGGAGACACTCCTTCTAATAAATCCCTTCTTCAAAAGATTGTTGACTTGCACCCCAAGCTCTCGCTGCTCCCTTGGTGCCATACGGCGAAGTGGCATCACTATAGGTCTGGCATCTTTCACTAAATCAATATGGAACTCAATCTCTCGGTGTGGTGGAAGCCCGGTCACCTCCTCGAAGACGTCCGGATACTGGCCAACCACGGGCACATCTGACAACTCATCTTGTGGGATGTCGAGGGAATTTACAAAACTAGCCATAACCCCATCACTAGGTAGGCTACCAAACACTACCCTCCGCCCATCATCCGCCCTCACTGTCACCAAAAAGCCCTCACAGTCTACCACCACCCCGTATCTTTGGAGCCAATCGACTCCCAATATAATGCCATACCCAGTAAAGCCCAAAACAAAGCAATCGCATACAAACATACATCCATGACTCGATAAGACCAAATTCCTGCAAATCATACTAAGGCTAGTCGAACCACCAATCGGGTTCGTCACAATCAATGGTCTATCGACTATCTCGGGTTCCAGTCCCAACCTGTCTACCAGGTCACTAGATATGAAGGAACGGGAAGCCCCAGTATCAAACAAAACTCGAACCGGTATATCATAAATAGAAAGCATACCTTGAATAACAACATTCTTTCCTTTCTCCGCCGCAGTTGGGGCACTCGACGAAGAAGGAATAGCATCAAGAGCATATGCTTTCACAATCTGCTTCTCCTTAAGAGGTTGCGGACACTTGTCCTTGAAATGTCCCACTTGACCACAGTTGAAGCACTTCTTATCCGCTGGCTTGGCCCGACAATCTTTAGCATAATGGCCCTTCTTTCCACAGCTGAAGCACTCAACATCCTTCTTGCTCTTTTTCTGGCCACCCTTAGATTGGTCCTGCTTCCTCTAATTCTGAGAGTTATTCTTGCCTCCACCGTCTGCTTGCGGCTTTGGCCCTTCTGCAGATGCAGCCTCAATCTTTGACTTAGGGTAAAGACTCTCTGACCTCAAAGCTTTTCCCACGATCGATTCAAAAGTCTCATCGATGTGGTTAATGAGCCTCTCCCCCAAGTACCCATCCAGACCAGTAATGAACTTCTCATTCTTCTTCTCAGGAGTATCGATAAGAGACATTCCATACTTCGACAAAGTGTCGAACTCAGCAATATAATCAGAAACTGCCCTCCCATTCTGCTTGAGTTCCAAGAACCTCTTAAACAACACCGATTTCTGGGCAGCTGGGATAAACTTCTCACTAAAGCGAGCCTTGAACTGATCTGAAGTAACTTGATCTTCTGGAGTAGCTGTTCTAATGGCATTCCACCAATTCATCGCTCGCCCTTGCAGCTGACGAGACGCTAGCTTTCTCTTCATCGCATCCTCGAGACCCAAGTCATCAAAGATACAATCACAGCTATCCATCCAATCTTGAACATCTGTGGCCGACTCCGTTCCGTGGAACGGCTTCCCACCAAGATTAGTGTAATCTTTGCACAACTTGGCGAAATCGACCCTAGGCGCCTGCACTTCTGGGCCAACACCAACTCCGGGATTGGGAATTGCCCCTTTCACTTCTCTGAGCATGTCTCTCATGAGGTTAGTAAACATAGCCCTCATGTCAGCGGCATTCCCTTGGTTGGTCCCTCTACCAGCACCCCTCGTCTCTCGACTCATCGTTAATCTGTAAAAAGGGAAACGATTAACGACCCCACAGTGGTGCTAGTGCAGTGCGACTTCATCTTTATACTACTAATAGTATATACATACATAGTTTTTGAAAACCAAAGTAATCACAAATACGCGCTCTCATATACGTAATATCTCTCCCTAGTGTCTTTCCCTAGGTTAACTACGCAACCTAGAGCTCTGATACCAAGTGTGACGGCCCGCCCGCACCAACCGACATTTACTCCAAAAGTGCGCTGTACACATGTCCAGTTAGCACGGAACGGGTCGCCAGAAGGAAAAGGAAGAAGGAAACGAACATACAAGGAACCTGTAGAATGTCTCACAGCGCATAGAACAAAATATAATAATAACATACTTGACATAAAACAGGAGAGACAGTGCATAAGCTGAAAATCAGAACTAAACATCGTAGCAGCGGAAATTCAGAATACAGCTTATTACAACTTTTCAACTGTCTCAAAGCAAAGTAAGGTAAATGAGGTACACTACTAATGCCCAAGTAGTGACCACCAATGACACAGGGAGAATGTGTGTATATATATATATATATAATACGTGGAAGCCTCCTGCCCGCCCCCGGATCAGCTACTCACACATCACCAGCTAACCTGTCTCTAGTCTGCTCGTGTGAGCACCCAGAGTAATAAGAGGAGACATAAAACTCTGGGTCAGACATAAAGCCTGGTATGAGCGATAAGCATCTAAAGTGAACAATAACAGGTAGACTAAAACATACCTGAACCTGGACCTGCAACCAAAGAGTTAGCACTACATATTGTACAACACTCTAAGGTATCATATCAAACAGTGTAAAGATACGGAGGTGGGGGAGGTGTGCATGTCATAGGGATGGCAAACAATCAAACATAGCATCCATCCTCACATCTCTCACTCAGTGCATAAAGCATATGATGTTCACCACTTCGATCACCCAACATTCCTTGCCACGATCACTTTGCCCCATGAAGTCATAAATGGCTTCACTGCACTGATAACGTAGCCACTAATTCCTTGCTATGTCCACTTGCCCCATGGAGTTATTCACCCCATCTGCGCTAGCTCATAGCCTTACCAATCCTTACTATGTCCACTTGCCCCATGGAGTTATTCACCCCATCTGCGCTGGCTCATAGTCTTACTACGCATCACCTTGCCCCTCAGGTCATAATGACCCTACTGCACTGATAACGTAGTCTTGCTACCATCACCTTGCCCCTTAGGTCGTAATGACCCTACTGCACTGATAAGTAGCCCATCATTCCTTTTTAGTGGTGGATCGAAGTTATGAACGTCGACAACTCCTTAGCACACGTCCCGCAGCAAAGTCCAACCATGAAGTGAACTCGTTGGTTCCCAACTGGTTCCGAGATCCTGAACTCTAACTTCTCCTATTGGACTACCTTTGCATCTCGGGTTATTGGTCAATACTGGGTCGGGTCGGATTCCTCATCAAGCCATCGGTTCGGGTCGGGTTCCCTCTTCTGGTGCGGTTCGGGTCGGCACTCATCTTCTGATGCGGTTCGGGTCGGGTTCCTCTGGGTTCGAGTCAGCTGCTTCTTCTTCTTCGGGTCGGGTCGGTGCTTCCTTTCAGGTCGGGTCGGGTCCTTCTTGGTTCGTGCTTTCGATCCGTCTTCATGCTCCTCTTCATATGCTCCTATCCGATCCGCTTTCTTGCTCCTGCTCTGATTCGCCTTTGTGTTTCCGATCCGATCCGTCCTCTTCGATCCGATCCGTCTTCCTCTACCCGATCCGATCCCAGTTCAGCTAGCGTGGCCTTCCTTTTTGCCACTTTTTCCAAGTGTTGGGTTCCGATCCGATCCGATTCTTTGCTCAGTTCCACATATCCGATCCGAGCCCCCTTATCCGATCCGATCCGAACTCTGCACTGTTTTCTGAAACTGTTCCAGCAAGGGTTTACTCCATTCAATGATGTTTTTTACCATTCTAACTATTGAAATCAATCACAAAGCATTTCATACAGTCATACCAACATGCATAATCAACCACAAACATCATTCACATCAATATCATATGTTAAAATGGATCAAACATACCCAAAATCCCATATTTCCCCTTAAGCATGTTTAGGTGAAACTAATGATAGGATTAGCAAAATTTAACCAAATTAACCCAAATTAATATCAGAGGTCTAAAACATCATTTAGGAATTTATGAACATTTTTCCAGAATCTTATCATGTTTAAATTCGCTAATTAACACTAATCACCCTTAATTAGCCATAATTAGTGCAAAACTAAGCAAATCACTCACCTTAGCCACAAAATAAACTAAGATCTGAAATGATTCTCTGATTTGATGCGAATTTCAATACCAACAGCAGCTCCTTTGTTGATTTGGTGAAGATCCTTCTTGATTAGGGGTTGCTAAGCCAAATCCTTAACCTAAAGGTGATTTGGAGGTGATTTAGAGGTTGGAGGCCATTTTTAGGGATCCTTGGTGATAAGTGGAGGCTAGAAAACTAAAATGGAATGATATTCCATCTCATTTCAGCCCTCCCATAACCCTAATCCCGAAATGGGTTATGGGCCTACTTGCTAATCACCCGATTTGGCCCGGTTAAACAGTTTTTCACCCTCCAAACCTTGTTTCAGCCATATCTCCCAAACGGTAAGTCCGTTTGGCTAATGTGACCACTCTACGGAAAGAGAAACCATCGAACGAATCTAATGGAAGTGGTTTCAGGTCAAAATTCCTTTCCAATCAAAAGTTATGGCCAAAACAGTACCAACTAGGGGCAAAATGGTCATTTTAAAAATCGACAAAAATCATAAGCATGGGAAATGACTATAATAGATGTTTCCCAACGTTACATGACCATAAAACTTCACATGGGAAAGAAATAAATATTCTACGATCCTATGATGTGTAGAATACGGGTCATTACACTCTCCCCCCCTTAAGAAATTTCGCCCCCGAAATTCCCTAATCCAAACATACACAAAGGTTCCCGCATGCCTATCAATCATAAAACAACAATCAAACATGCAAACAAGCAAAGTAAGTCTATCCTATCATGCGGAAAACTGAATTGCAAAGTAAATCTTACCAGGCAAAGAGTTCTGGATAAGCCTTCCTAATGCTCTCCTCTGTCTCCCAAGTACAATCATTCTCGTTCTCGCCCCACTGAACCTTGACTAGCTTCACCGCCTTCCTTCGAAGTTGCTTCGTATCATGCCCCACAATACGAATCGGCTTGCGGTTCCCAACCGCCTCGGGTTCTACTTCGAAGTCCTCTAACTGATCAGGTGAAATAGTCACATCTGAGTCGTGAACGAACTTCCTCAACTGGGAAACATGAAATACATTATGAACTCCCACCATTTTCTCTGGTAAGCCAACTCTATATGCCAAATTCCCGACTAGTTCAAGAACAGGGAATGGGCCGACAAATCTTGGTGCCAACTTGCCTCTCCTGCCAAATCGTATCACGCTTTTCAACGGAGAGATCTTGACAAACACCAAGTCACCCTCGGAGAATTTCAAGTCCCTTCTCCTCTTATCGGCATAACTCTTCTGCCTATCTTGAGCAGCTTTCATTCGTTGTTGAATGATTTTAATCTTATCCGATGTTTCTCTCACCACATCTGGTCCAAGCACAAACTTCTCGCCGGTCTCTATCCAACATGATGGTGAGTTGCACGGTCTTCCGTACAAAGCTTCATATGGAGCCATACCGATACTGGATTGGTGGCTATTATTATATGCAAACTCTACTAGATGCAAATGATCATCCCATGATCCACCAAAATCCAATATACAAGTTCTCAAGAGATCTTCCAATATACGATTCACCCTCTCCGTCTGACCGTCGGTCTGAGGATGATATGCGGTACTGAGATGTAATCCTGACCCTAGAGCCTCTTGTAAGCTCTTCCAAAACCCACTAGTGAACAACGGGTCTCGGTCACTCACAATGCTTTTGGGTACTCCATGAAATCTCACTACCCACTTCATATACAATTCTGCCAACTTGGCTGCTGTTCTGGTCGATTTGACTGGTATAAACCTTGCACTTTTAGTCAATCAATCCACAATTACCCAAATGCTATCATATCCCGATCTAGTCCTTGGTAAGCCATCGATGAAATCCATCGAGACTTGCTCCCATTTCCATTCGGGAATTTCTAATGGTTGCAACAACCCACTAGGCTTCTTTTGCTCGGCTTTAACTAGCTGACAATTCATGCATTTGGATATAAACTTCCCAATGTCTCTTTTCATCCCTTCCCAGCAGTAAGTCTGTCTCATGTCTCGATACATCTTATTACCACCGGGATGTATAGTCAGTTTTGAGTGATGACATTCTCTAAGCACTTCATCTCTCAAACCATTCACGTTGGGCACAACTAGTCTTCCATTCTTTCGAAGCCATCCATCTTGATCAAGCCCATACACATTCACCTCCTCATCAATACCCATCTCTAACTTGGAGATGATTTCTAATAGATTAGGGTCGTCCCTCTAGCTAGAACCAATCCGCTCTATCAAAGTGGGTCTGATCGTCAAACTAGCTAGCATAACTGGATCCAACTTGCACCTTGGTCTGAAATCAAAACCCGTGATATACTCCAGTTGCTTCCATTCAAGAAACATTGCCCCTAAGCTGGCATGTCTCCTACTCAAGGCATCGGCTACCGCATTACCCTTCCCAGGTGTATACGCGATATCAAAATCATACGAAGCCAAGAATTCCAACCATCTCTGCTGACGAAGATTCAGATCTTTCTGGGAGAAGAGATACTTCAACGATTTGTGATCGGTAAACAGCTCAAATCTTTCTCCCAAGAGATAGTGTCTCCACATCTTTAGCGCAAATACAATCGCTGCCAATTCCAAATCATGGGTAGGATACTTCTTCTCATGCGGCTTTAGCTGTCGACTAGCATAAGCTACAACCCTACCTCCTTGCATCAATACTGCACCCAGTCCGGTACCACAAGCATCCGTGTATACCGTCATCTCTTCATTCCCTTTAGGAATGACTAACACTGGCGCACGCGTCAACATCTCCTTTAGACTCTTGAAGGCATGTTCACACATTCCCTCCCAGACGAAGGACTGATTCTTCTTAGTCAACTGAGTCAACGGTGCTGCAATCTTGGAGAAGTCCTGGATAAACTTACGATAATATCCAGCTAATCCCAAGAAACTTCTTACATCTGTAGCATTCTTGGGTGTAGGCCAATCCTGAACCGTAGCCACCTTCGCAGGGTCCACGGCAATACCACTCTCGGAAAGAACATGACCCAAGAATCTTACTTCCCTTCTCCAAAAATGACACTTAGAGAACTTCGCTTTCAATTGGTGTTTCCTCAACACCTCCATCACTATCCTCAAGTGCCCCTTGTGTTCCTCCTCTATCCTTGAGTAAACAAGGATATCATCCACGAACACAAGAACAAACTTATTCAACTGATCTCTGAATACTCGATTCATAAGATCCACAAAATAGGCTGGTGCATTGGTCAACCCAAATGGCATGACCAACCACTCATAAAATCCAGACGGCGTCCTAAATGCCGTTTTCGGAACACTCTCATCTGCTACTCGAAGCTGATGAAATCCTGTCGCGAGGTCCAACTGGGAGAACACTCTAGCTCCTTCCAGCTGATCAAACAAATCATCTATCCTCGGTAGAGGATACTTATTCTTCCTCGTCACCTTATTCAACTCGCGATAGTCCATACACAAATGAAGGGAACCATCTGCCTTAGTGGCAAACACAACTGGTGCTCCCCACTCGGAGACACTCCTTCTAATAAATCCCTTCTTCAAAAGATTGTTGACTTGCACCCCAAGCTCTCGCTGCTCCCTTGGTGCCATACGGCGAAGTGGCATCACTATAGGTCTGGCATCTTTCACTAAATCAATATGGAACTCAATCTCTCGGTGTGGTGGAAGCCCGGTCACCTCCTCGAAGACGTCCGGATACTGGCCAACCACGGGCACATCTGACAACTCATCTTGCGGGATGTCGAGGGAATTTACAAAACTAGCCATAACCCCATCACTAGGTAGGCTACCAAACACTACCCTCCGCCCATCATCCGCCCTCACTGTCACCAAAAAGCCCTCACAGTCTACCACCACCCCGTATCTTTGGAGCCAATCGACTCCCAATATAATGCCATACCCAGTAAAGCCCAAAACAAAGCAATCACATACAAACATACATCCATGACTCGATAAGACCAAATTCCTGCAAATCATACTAAGGCTAGTCGAACCACCAATCGGGTTCGTCACAATCAATGGTCTATCGACTATCTCGGGTTCCAGTCCCAACCTGTCTACCAAGTCACTAGATATGAAGGAACGGGAAGCCCCAGTATCAAACAAAACTCGAACTGGTATATCATAAATAGAAAGCATACCTTGAATAACAACATTCTTTCCTTTCTCCGCCGCAGTTGAGGCATTCGACGAAGAAGGAATAGCATCAAGAGCATATGCTTTCACAATCTGCTTCTCCTTAAGAGGTTGCGGACACTTGTCCTTGAAATGTCCCACTTGACCACAGTTGAAGCACTTCTTATCCGCTGGCTTGGCCCGACAATCTTTAGCATAATGGCCCTTCTTTCCACAGCTGAAGCACTCAACATCCTTCTTGCTCTTTTTCTGGCCACCCTTAGATTGGTCCTGCTTCCTCTTATTCTGAGAGTTATTCTTGCCTCCACCGCCTGCTTGCGGCTTTGGCCCTTCTGCAGATGCAGCCTCAGTCTTTGACTTAGGGTAAAGACTCTCTGACCTCAAAGCTTTTCCCACGATCGATTCAAAAGTCTCATCGATGTGGTTAATGAGCCTCTCCCCCAAGTACCCATCCAGACCAGTAATGAACTTCTCATTCTTCTTCTCAGGAGTATCGATAAGAGACATTCCATACTTCGACAAAGTGTTGAACTCAGCAATATAATCAGAAACTGCCCTCCCATTCTGCTTGAGTTCCAAGAACCTCTTAAACAACACCGATTTCTGGGCAGCTGGGATAAACTTCTCACTAAAGCGAGCCTTGAACTGATCCCAAGTAACTTGATCTTCTGGAGTAGCTGTTCTAATGGCATTCCACCAATTCATCGCTCGCCCTTGCAGCTGACGAGACGCTAGCCTTCTCTTCATCGCATCCTCGAGAACCAAGTCATCAAAGATACGATCACAGCTATCCATCCAATCTTGAACATCTGTGGCCGACTCCGTTCCGTGGAACGGCTTCCCACCAAGATTAGTGTAATCTTTGCACAACTTGGCTAAATCGACCCTAGGCGCCTGCACTACTGGGCCAACACCAACTCCGGGATTGGGAATTGCCCCTTGCACTTCTCTGAGCATGTCTCTCATGAGGTTAGTAAACATAGCCCTCATGTCAGCGGCATTCCCTTGGTTGGTCCCTCTACCAGCACCCCTCGTCTCTCGACTCATCGTTAATCTATAAAAAGGGAAACGATTAACGACCCCACAGTGGTGCTAGTGCAGTGCGACTTCATCTTTATACTACTAATAGTATATACATACATAGTTTTTGAAAACCAAAGTAATCACAAATACGCGCTCTCATATACGTAATATCTCTCCCTAGTGTCTTTCCCTAGGTTAACTACGCAACCTAGAGCTCTGATACCAAGTGTGACGGCCCGCCCGCACCAACCGACATTTACTCCAAAAGTGCGCTGTACACATGTCCAGTTAGCACGGAACGGGTCGCCAGAAGGAAAAGGAAGAAGGAAACGAACATACAAGGAACCTGTAGAATGTCTCACAGCGCATAGAACAAAATATAATAATAACATACTTGACATAAAACAGGAGAGACAGTGCATAAGCTGAAAATCAGAACTAAACATCGTAGCAGCGGAAATTCAGAATACAGCTTATTACAACTTTTCAACTGTCTCAAAGCAAAGTAAGGTAAATGAGGTACACTACTAATGCCCAAGTAGTGACCACCAATGACACAGGGAGAATGTGTATATATATATAATACGTGGAAGCCTCCTGCCCGCCCCCGGATCAGCTACTCACACATCACCAGCTAACCTGTCTCTAGTCTGCTCGTGTGAGCACCCAGAGTAATAAGAGGAGACATAAAACTCTGGGTCAGACATAAAGCCTGGTATGAGCGATAAGCATCTAAAGTGAACAATAACAGGTAGACTAAAACATACCTGAACCTGGACCTGCAACCAAAGAGTTAGCACTACATACTGTACAACACTCTAAGGTATCATATCAAACAATGTAAAGATACGGAGGTGGGGGAGGTGTGCATGTCATAGGGATGGCAAACAATCAAACATAGCATCCATCCTCACATCTCTCACTCAGTGCATAAAGCATACGATGTTCACCACTTCGATCACCCAACATTCCTTGCCACAATCACTTTGCCCCATGAAGTCATAAATGGCTTCACTGCACTGATAACGTAGCCACTAATTCCTTGCTATGTCCACTTGCCCCATGGAGTTATTCACCCCATCTGCGATGGCTCATAGCCTTACCAATCCTTACTATGTCCACTTGCCCCATGGAGTTATTCACCCCATCTGCGCTGGCTCATAGTCTTACTACGCATCACCTTGCCCCTCAGGTCATAATGACCCTACTGCACTGATAACGTAGTCTTGCTACCATCACCTTGCCCCTCAGGTCGTAATGACCCTACTGCACTGATAAGTAGCCCATCATTCCTTTTTAGTGGTGGATCGAAGTTATGAACGTCGACAACTCCTTAGCACACGTCCCGCAGCAAAGTCCAACCATGAAGTGAACTCGTTGGTTCCCAACTGGTTCCGGGATCCTGAGCTCTAACTTCTCCTATTGGACTACCTTTGCATCTCGGGTTATTGGTCAATACTGGGTCGGGTCGGATTCCTCATCAAGCCATCGGTTCGGGTCGGGTTCCCCCTTCTGGTGCGGTTCGAGTCGGCACTCATCTTCTGATGCGGTTCGGGTCGGGTTCCTCTGGGTTCGAGTCAGCTGCTTCTTCTTCTTCGGGTCGGGTCGGTGCTTCCTTTCAGGCCGGGTCGGGTCCTTCTTGGTTCGTGCTTTCGATCCGTCTTCATGCTCCTCTTCATATGCTCCTATCCGATCCGCTTTCTTGCTCCTGCTCTGATTCGCCTTTGTGTTTCCGATCCGATCCGTCCTCTTCGATCCGATCTGTCTTCCTCTATCCGATCCGATCCCAGTTCAGCTAGCGTGGCCTTCCTTTTTGCCACTTTTTCCAAGTGTTGGGTTCCGATCCGATCAGATTCTTTGCTCAGTTCCACATATCCGATCCGAGCCCCCTTATCCGATCCGATCCGAACTCTGCACTGTTTTCTGAAACTGTTCCAGCAAGGGTTTACGCCATTCGATGACGTTTTTGACCATTCTAACTATTGAAATCAATCACAAAGCATTTCATACAGTCATAGCAACATGCATAATTAACCACAAACATCATTCACATCAATATCATATGTTAAAATGGATCAAACATACCCAAAATCCCATATTTCCCCTTAAGCATGTTTAGGTGGAACTAATGATAGGATTAGCAAAATTTAACCAAATTAACCCAAATTAATATCAGAGGTCTAAAACATCATTTAGGAATTTATGAACATTTTTCCAGAATTTTATCATGTTTAAATTCGCTAATTAACACTAATCACCCTTAATTAGCCATAATTAGTGCAAAACTAAGCAAATCACTCACCTTAGCCACAAAATAAACTAAGATCTGAAATGATTCTCTGATTTGATGCGAATTTCAATACCAACAGCAACTCCTTTGTTGATTTGGTGAAGATCCTTCTTGATTAGGGGTTGCTAAGCCAAATCCTTAACCTAAAGGTGATTTGGAGGTGATTTAGAGGTTGGAGGCCATTTTTAGGGATCCTTGGTGATAAGTGGAGGCTAGAAAACTGAAATGGAATGATTCTCCATCTCATTTCAGCCCTCCCATAACCCTAATCCCGAAATGGGTTATGGGCCTACTTGCTAATCACCCAATTTGGCCCGGTTAAGCAATTTTTCACCCTCCAAACCTTGTTTCAGCCATATCTCCCAAACGGTAATTTCGTTTGGCTATTGTGACCACTCTACGGAAAGAGAAACCATCAAACGAATCTAATGGAAGAGGTTTTAGGTCAAAATTCCTTTTCAATCAAAAGTTATGGCCAAAACAGTACCAACTAGGGGCAAAATGGTCATTTTAAAAATCGACAAAAATCATAAGCATGGGAAATGACTATAATAGATATTTCCCAAAGTTACATGACCATAAAACTTCACATGGGAAAGAAATAAATATTCTACGATCCTATGATGTGTAGAATACGGGTCATTACAGTAGTTAGACTCTTGACTTGCCCCGGTAATGCCCTCGAAGTCTAGTGTAACCCTTAGGGTCCTTCCATGCTTAGTTACCTAGAATCTCTTGTTACATTTATTGATTCGCTCGAGTAGTGTTCGCCACTAAGGCGAATGGTTCATTTCGCTTATGCATGAGTCATAGAAAATCACCTTAGTAAGTACATTTGGCAACATGGTTGGCATTTGTTTGTTTTTAAGAGATAGTTCTTCTGCGTGGAATACCTTATAATAAGTAAACTAGATCCAGGGTTCACTAGTAAATTTTGGAGAGCTTGCATGAAACCATGAGTACGCAGTTTTGTTTCAGTCGAGTATACTAGAAAAAGAATAAGTGAAAGTGGAACAAGAGGCAACAGTGAAATGAGTTTCAACTCATATTTTGGAAACAAGAATTAAGAAGCTACGAAATTGTGAAGTTAAAGACGGTGAAAGCATAATGGAGTTAAGCTCAAGGAAATGCGACTCAGAAGATTGAAGACTAGATACGCGCATCATATCTCTTTTTAAGAGTATATCCTTGATCCCTCTTTTCCTGTAGAGCTTATTTGCATTCTATCTTTTAAGCATATCCTCTCGGTCTTATTCTCCATCCTATTTATGTTGTAAACCCCATAGGGAGTATGACTCATTTGTTAATAATCCATGTTGGGGCTTGAGGGTGTCCATTGGGTTGACTAAACTCTTTGGGTTTTATAGGATACGAGTTGGTTTTAGGAAGGGATTTCCTTGTGACCCAAAAAGGAGTCCATCATGCTTAGTTTCCTAGAATCATATACATTGGTTGGGTTGAGTAATTCTTTGGGTGTCAGCCTGATGTTGATTTCGGTCTTCGGGGCTGGTGCTTAGGGAGTTCTTCTCCTAATCAGTATATATATGACATAGATTTCCAGTTTAGACATTGCCTAATGGGCACAAAGTTTTTACTTGCTTCTATCGTTCGACTATATCTTTAGGTAGGAATAATTGGGTGTAAACATGTGTTTGAGACATGTTATGGCTGATGGTTGCAAGTGGTTGCTAGTCGTTGCTCGTGGATGCATGAACACACATTAGGCACTAGATCGGCTCAGTCACACCTCATATTGCATATGCATGAATGTTTATACTTGTACATGGATGGAAACTTGATATGCTATCATTTGGATGTTGCATATGGATGGATGTTTGTGCACACATATAGTGTTTATATGGATAGGACTATTCGCATACATGTTGGACTCATGGCACTAAAACATATTTTGCATTAAGAAGATCAATCAAGCCTGATCATTTGCATTAGATAAGGAACATATACACACACTTTCTGCATATGTTCATACAGCATTAGAAATCTCTTAAGGACAATGGATGCCTGTGATTGATGATTGAGTAGATGGATGATTGGATGGTAGGACACATTCTTCTTAACTTGAAGATTTCAGGGACGAAATCCTTTAAGGAGGGGAGAATGTAACAACCCGAATTTTAATAACATGTTGAAACTAGAAATCAGGGTATAATTAATTTTTAAAATAAGAATCAAGGGAAACGGGTTACGCTATTGCGTTCTTCTCGAAATTTTACATGAAATAGAGTCCGAGTTTTCGAAAATCGGAGTCCGGATAAAGAAGTTATGGCCTGTAGAAGATTCAGCAAAATTTCAGGCAGCACAGGACCAGGAAGGTCGACCTGGGGGCCAGGTCGACCATGTGGTCGACCCTAGGGTCGACCAACCCCCCAGGTCGACCATGTGGTCGACTTCCCCCCTTACCTGGTTGGCCTGTTTTGACCCAGAACTCAATTTTGAAGCCTGAGACGTGTTTTGATGGTCCGGATTGATTATAGGGTTAATCTAAGGGCCTAAACTAGTTGCTACACCTATAAAAACACACTTAGACCTTCCCTAATTCATATCAAATCATTCTTACACCATTATGTTTCTAAAATACCTCTTGAGCCATGGCCGCCGTCTCCAAATCGAAGTACAAACATTCAAACTCAAATCAATTCTAAGAACAAAGCTTCAATAATGATTCAAGACAATAAATCAACACTACTACAACGTTCTATGACAATTTCAGTTCTTAATTCGTTAGCCATGCCCTGTAAGTCCTAGTTATTTTCAGATTAAAATATTTAAATATAATATGGGCATGTGATGAAGTGAAATTGGATTTAAGTATGTTTATCGATCTATTTCTGTTGCTTCTTGGATCTTGAGTTTTGAGACTTATCTATCTTTATTCCCATGTCTAGTTTATGATCTATTCAGCCTGTTGTAAATTAGTTTTCTTGATTCATATTGATATTATTACTAAGTTGTAATCTTCATGCCTGTGATGATGTTTTTCTCTCTGGTCTTATTTTTATGCAAAATTATACCTTCCCCTGTTTATTTTCTTTTGATGAACCTAGGTCAATTTCGGACCTAGGCCTAAACTACGATATACGTGCGATGGTATACGGGGGAAATATTGGAATATTGCCTAGTGGAATATATGTGTTTGGTGGAATTGATGGCATAACATAAAAAATTGGATATTTGGGTATTACTACCATTAACATGAAATTGGATATTTGGGTATTGTCAATATAATTGAAACTGCAAGTTTGGGCATACATGAATTGCCATGTAAATTAAATCACGAGTTTGGGACTATGTAAATTAAATCAAAAGATTGGACTTATGTTAATTAGGCATATGTAGAATTGGGAATTTGAACATGAAAGCAATCGTAAACTTGATAGTCGGCGAAAACATGTATTATGAACTTGGGCAACTGACATGTACTGTAATAAAAAGATTATAGTTTGGGATAACTACATCATGAATCATGATTTAGGTTTATTGGGTATGAAACTTGATACATGTAATTTTGGCTAGAACTTGATACGGTAAAATGGCATAAAATTAGTATACATGTAAAACGACAAAAATTGAATATATGTAAATTTGGTACGAATTGGGCATATGTAAAATTTACACGTAATCTAGAACTTGGGCATATGTTAATTATGTAAAATTTGGAGTTGAAACATATAAGATAATTTATGACTTAGTAGAGGTTTAATATGAACGTGCCTAAGTTGGGTTTTGGGTAATTGGCATGTATTGTAAATAAAAGGCTATAACTTGGCATAACCTTATAGTGAATTATGGTAATAATTTGGGAATATGTTTTGGGGCAAAAACGTGAACCATGAACATTTCTATATGTTAAACACATGAACTGATATTGGGGTTTTGGGTTGGAATACGACCATTAATGAACCTTTGACATGAGGTTAGACTCAGTTTGTGGGGTAAATCTGCCCGGAACCGCCCGACAAATCCAGTAGCCACAAAGTGTCATTCTAATGTGAGAGGTCGAAGGCCAAATTGTAGGCGTAACAGTTTATGACATGAGGTTAGACCCAGTTTGTGGTGTAAATCTGCCCGGAACCGCCCGGCAAATCCAGTGGCCACAAAATGCATGGTCTAATGTGAGTGGTCATGATTCGTTCATCATAATGAACGAATTAAGGAATACTAAGCATAATAAGACGTGGGTATGGTTAGAGGGTTAGGTGGGATGACATGGAAATTTGACATGTAAATGTGGACCTAACCGGTATGAGTTAAGGACATGTAAAACTTATAAATGTTGGCTCAACCAACATAATTGTTAATCAGACCAATGGGTGGGTTAAGTAATATGACTAGACTAATGTCACTTAACCAATATGATATGAATGGGTGGGTTAAGTAACGTGGCTAGGCTAATGACACTTAACCGTTATAACAGGACTAGCGGATGGGTTGGGCAACTTGAATAGGTTGATAACACCCAATCGATATAACCTGATGCATGGTAGGGTTAAGTAAACACACGAGGGTAACACTTAACCATTATAAGATGACTGGTGGATGGGGTTAAGTAAACACAAGGGAGAACACTTAGCCAGTATAACAAGGCTTGTGGTAGGGTTAAGTAACACAAGGAACAACACTTAACCGAGATAACATGATGTGTGGTAGGGTTAAGTAAAACAAGAGAAAACACTTAACGAACTTAACATGATGGACGGAGAGGGTTAAGTACATATCGGGTTGGTGGGTAATATTAGTAAATATAGGCCCACAAACATTAATAAGCATGCTTGAACCGGTGGGTTAAGTATATCACGGGAAGGTGGGTAATATCTGTATATATAGGCCCACACACTTAACCAGTAGGAAACCCTAGTAACGGAGACCCATTTCAGTAGTAACCCCATTAGGTATCATGGTACCCTGAAACTAGGCAGGGTGGGGCACGATTACTGGGCTGATTGTAAGCGGTCAAAACGACAGCGGTGGGTGCACAGTGTAGGTTCTAACAGGGTGCGGGCGTGCTCACACTCCAGAGCAGACAAACAGGGCACTGGGGCACCAGTAGTATAACCTATATATTCTAGAATTGCGTCGGGCCACCACCATGGGTTTTGATACACCCCATGGTATGACCAGCATAGGTATCTACAATCATTGGGGGCCGTATGACACACATAGGTAGCATAATCCCTAGGTTGGACCTCGGTGGCATAAACAGGAAATCCCAGAAGTTTTCAATAGGTAGCATAATCCCTAGGTTGGACCTAAATGTCATAAATCCTAGTTGAATCTAGGAAGCGCTCGATAGAAAACACTAGATTAGATCTAGGTAATAAATAATAGATGTACACGTGAAAGCAACCTTAATTTCGGGGATTGGGATCACGTTATGATTTTATCATTTTATGTAGATTACTAGTTGGGACACTAGTTAGGTGGTGCAGAGCAAATAGATATCATAGAAATATTTTAACGGTAAAGCAGAGAAATCTTGCGATCTTGCGAAATTATACTTAGTTCATCTTGAATGGGAACCTCACAATGTTATACATGACAAAAGTCATATGATGTAATTGTTAGTTATCGTGCCTGTAGCTTATCTTGTCATCATGCTTATGTTTATTTTCAGTTTATTCATGCCATGTTTTCTTTACCTATT
Organism: Allium sativum; assembly: GCA_030737875.1. Classification (NCBI taxonomy): domain Eukaryota; kingdom Viridiplantae; phylum Streptophyta; class Magnoliopsida; order Asparagales; family Amaryllidaceae; genus Allium; species Allium sativum. The sequence continues at coordinate 301,979,875 of CM060922.1, forward strand.
TTTATGCTGACTTACTCAGTCTTTATGACTGACCCGTTTTGTTTCGCCTCTTTTTCTTCTGTTCCCCCCACCCCAGGTCCACAGGTTGGGAATACAGCTTAGTTCGGAACTTACCAAGCTCCAAGGCTCTTTCATGTACGGCTTGGATTTCCTTGGCTATGGCTTGCTTTGCTTTATTGGAGAATATCACAATTTATTTTTATGCTTCTTTGTTTTTGAGCAAGATAGATATTTTAGCTATGTAATTGGGTATTGGAAGTTGATGGGCTTTTATTGTAAACAATTATATTTGATAAATGATTTGAAGTACCTCCACTTTACTTTCCGCTGTTTTATATATGTCTTTCTTGTAATATTTGTGTTCCAGTACCCATAATGCTTCACTGAAGTTAAGGCATTCCCTTTGTGAGTGACCTTAATGGATGTGGGGTGTTACATTTGGTATCATAGCATAAGGTTACCAGACTAGGAAAAAGCTTTTAAAAACCTTCTGAAATTATTTTCAAAACGTTTACAAAAAGCATTTTTTTTATAAAGAAAAGTTTTTTTTTACGAAAGGCATATTCCCCAAAGCCATATGCACTATCTTTTGATTCACTCCTTGAGTCTCTTTTCTCTTTCTTTTCACCATAGTTTGTAGGCATGCGACACATGTCGGAGGGCAAAGTAGTGTCTAACCTCCATCTGTGGTCGCACTAGTTTCACTGGTGACTAATCTTATTTCAAGCTTTGTAGGGTTGCCGTTTGATGGAAGTACCTTTCGGGAAACTTTTCAACAAGCTATACAAGGATAAAGAACACAAGTCTAAGGATGAGAAACTTGCTGATATGGCTTAATCCACGAAGAGGAAAAAGGTGAAAGGAAAGAGGCCAAGTGAGAGAATAATAAAACCCATGACAAGAGAGAGTATCTTTAGTATGGGAAAAAGGGACATGTAGTTAAGTATTATAGGACAAGGACAAGGGCAAAGAACAAGATCGTCGAGAGGGCAATTGTATGCTCTCCCTACTAGCATACCTAAGAGAGGTGGTAACGTTTCTATCAAAAATTTAGCTTTTCTTTTCCATCATCCCGTTAGAACTTTGTTTTTGTACATCGTATCCTTTTAATTCTGCTTCGATAGTTGGAGTCTCTGTACCTTAGTACTAGCGTAGTAGAGGATCCCGTTTTTGTCTCAAATCCTTTGGGGAATCGGCTCATTTATTCATGACTTGTTTGGATTTGAGAATGTCTACGCTAAGTGTTGAGTTTAGAAGTAATGCTTATGTTTTTGGGAAATGGGTTGATTCTAGGGATGGAGTGGTTATCCAGTAATAGTGTCATTCTTGAGTATGAAAAGAGGGTAGTTAGACTCTTGACTTGCCCCGGTAATGCCCTCGAAGTCTAGTGTAACCCTTAGGGTCCTGCCATGCTTAGTTACCTAGAATCTCTTGATACATTTATTGATCCACTCGAGTAGTGTTCGCCACTAAGGTGAATGGTTCATTTCGCTTATGCATGAGTCATATAGAAAATCACCATAGTAAGTACATTTGGAAACATGGTTGGCATTTGTTTGTTTTTAAGAGATAGTTCTCCTGCGTGGAATACCTTATAATAAGTAAACGAGATCCAGGATTCACAAGTGAATTTTGGAGAGCTTGTATGAAACCATGAGTACGCAGTTATGTTTGAGCCGAGTATACTAGAAAAAGAATAAGTGAAAGTGGAACGAGTGGCAACAGTGAAATGAGTTTCAACTCATATTTTGGAAACAAGAATTAAGAAGATACAAAATTGTGAAGTTAAAGACGATGAAAGCATAATGGAGTTAAGCTCAAGGAAATGCGACTCAGAAGATTGAAGACTAGATACGCGCATCATATCTCTTTTTAAGAGTATATCCTTGATCCCTCTTTTCCTGTAGAGCTTATTTGCATGCTATCTTTTAAGCATATCCTCTCGGTCCTATTCTCCATCCTATTTCTGCTGCAAACCCCATAGGGAGTATGACTCATCTGTTAATAATACATGTTGGGGCTTGAGGGTGTCCGTTGGGTTGACTAAACTCTTTGGGTTTTATAGGATACGAGTTGGTTTTAGGAAGGGATTTCCTTGTGACCCAAAAAGGAGTCCATCATGCTTAGTTTCCTAGAATCATATACATTGGTTGGGTTGAGTAATTCTTTGGGTGTCAGCCTGATGTTGATTTCGGTCTTCGGGGCTGGTACTTAGGGAGTTCTTCTCCTAATCAGTATATATGTGACATAGATTTCCAGTTTCGACATTGCTTAATGGGCACAAAGTTTTTACTTGCTTCTATCGTTCGACTATATCTTTAGTAGGAACAATTGGGTGTAAACATGTGTTTGAGACATGTTATGGTTGATGGTTGCATGTGGTTGCTAGTTGTTCCTCGTGGATGCATGAGCACACATTAGGCACTAGATCGACTCAGTCACATCTCATATTGCATATGCATGAATGTTTATACTTGTACATGCATGGAAACTTGATATGCTATAATTTGGATGTTGCATATGGATGGATGTTTGTGCACACATATAGTGTTTATATGGCTAGGACTATTCGCATACATGTTGGACTCATGGCACTAAAACATATTTTGCATTAAGAAGATCAATCAGGCCAGATCATTTGCATTAGATAAGGAACATATACACACACTTTATGCATATGTTCATACAACATTAGAAATCTCTTAAGGACAATGGATACCTATGATTGATGATTGAGTAGATGGATGATTGGATGGTAGGACACATTCTTCTTAAATTGAAGACTTCGGGGACGAAATCCTTAAAGGAGGGGAGAATGTAACAATCCGAATTTTAATAACATGTTGAAACTAGAAATCAGGGTATAATTGATTTTTAAACTAATAATCAAGGGAAACGGGTTATGCCATTGCGTTCGTCTCGAAATTTTACATGAAATAGTGTCCGAGTTTTCGAAAATCGGAGTCCGGATGAAGAAGTTATGGCCTGTAGAAGATTCAGCAAAATTTCAGGCGGCACAGGACCAGGCAGGTCGACCTGGGGGCCAGGTCGACCATGTGGTTGACCCTAGGGTCGACCTACCCCCCAGGTCGACCATATGGTCGACCTCCCCCCCCCCCCCCCTTACAGGTCGACCTAGTCGAGCTGTTTTGACCCAGAACTCATTTTGGAAGCCTGAGACGTTTTTTGATGGTCCGGATTGATTCTAGGGTTAGTCTAAGGGCCTAAACTAGTTGCTACACCTATAAAAACACCCTTAGACCTAACCTAATTCATATCAAATCATTCTTACACCATTACGCTGCTAAAATACCTCTTGAACCATGGCCGCCGTCTCCAAATCGAAGTACAAATATTCAAACTCAAATCAATTCTAACAACAAAGCTTCAAAATTGATTCAAGACAATAAATCAACACTACTACAACGTTCTATGACAATTTCAGTACTTAATTCGTTAGCCATGCCCTGTAAGTCCTAGTTATTTTCAGATTAAAATATTTAAATATAATATGGGCATGTGATGAAGTGGAATTGGATTTAAGTATGTTTATCGATCTATTTCTGTTGCTTCTTGGATCTTGAGTTTTGAGACTTGTCTATCTTTATTCCCATGTCTAGTTTATGATCTATTCAGCCTGTTGTAAATTAGTTTTCTTGATTCATATTGATATTATTACTAAGTTGTAATCTTCATGGCTGTGATGATGTTTTTCTCTCTGATCTTATTTTTATGCAAAATTCTACCTTCCCCTATTTATTTTCTTTTGATGAACCTAGGTCAATTTCGGACCTAGGCCTAAACTACGATATATGTGCGACGGTATACGGGTGAAATATTGGAATATTGCCTAGTGGAATATATGTGTTTGGTGGAATTGATGGCATAACATAAAAAATTGGATATTTGGGTATTATTACCATTAACATGAAATTGGATATTTGGGTATTGTCAATATAATTGAAATTGCAAGTTTGGGCATACATGAATTGGCATGTAAATTAAATCACGAGTTTGGGACTATGTAAATTAAATCAAAAGATTGGGCTTATGTTAATTAGGCATACGTAGAATTGGGAATTTGAACATGAAAGCAATCATAAACTTGATAGTTGGCATAAACATGTATTATGAACTTAGGAAACTAACATGTACTGTAATAAAAAGATTATAGTTTGGGATAACTACATCATGAATCATGATTTAGGTTTATTGGGTATGAAACTTGATACATGTAATTTTGGTTAGAACTTGATACCGTAAAATGGCATAAAATTGGTATACATGTAAAACGACATAAAATGAACATATGTAAGTTTGGTACAAATTGGGAATATGTAAAATTTACATGTAATCTAGAACTTGGGTATATGTTAATTATGTAAAATTTGGAGTTGAAACATATATGATAATTTATGACTTAGTAGAGGTTTAATATGAACGCGCCTAAGTTGGGTTTTGGGTAATTGGCATGTATTGTAAATAAAAGGCTATAAGTTGGCATAACCTTATAGTGAATTATGGTAATAATTTGGGAATACGTTTTGGGGCAAAAACATGAACCATGAACATTTCTATATGTTAAACACATGAACTGATATTGGGGTTTTGGGGTGGAATACGACCATTAATGAACCTTGGATACGAGGTTAGACTCAGTTTGTGGTGTAAATCTTCCCGGAACCACCCGGCAAATCCAGTAGCCACAAAGTGTCAGTCTAATGTGAGAGGTCGAAAGCCAAATTGTAGGCGTAATGGTTTATGACACGAGGTAAGACCCAGTTTGTGGTGTAAATCTGCCCGGAACCGCCCGGCAAATCCAGTGGCCACAAAATGCACGGTCTAATGTGAGAGGTCATGATTCGTTCGTCATAATGAATGAATTAAGGAATACTAACCATAATAAGACGTGGGTATGGTTAGAGGGTTAGGTGGGATGACATGGAAATTTGACATGTAAATGTGGACCTAAACAGTATGAGTTAAGGACATGTAAAACTTATAAATGTAGGCTCAACCAACATAATTGTTAATCAGACCAATGGGTGGGTTAAGTAATATGACTAGACTAATGACACTTAACCAATATGATATGAATGGGTGGGTTAAGTAACGTGGCTAGGCTAATGACACTTAACCGTTATAACAGGATTAGCGGATGGGTTGGGCTAACTTGAATAGGTTGATAACACCCAATCGATATAACCTGATGCGTGGTAGGGTTAAGTAAACACACGAGGGTAACACTTAACCATTATAATATGACTGGTGGATGGGGCTAAGTTAACACAAAGGAGAACACTTAGCCAATATAACAAGGCTTGCGGTAGGGTTAAGTTACACAAGGAACAACACTTAACCGAGATAACATGATGTGTGGTAGGGTTAAGTAAAAAAAGAGAAAACACTAAACCAACTTAACGTGATGGACGAAGAGGGTTAAGTACATATCGGGCTGGTGGGTAATATTAGTAAATATAGGCCCACAAACTTAACCATTAATAAGCATGCTTGAACTGGTGGGTTAAGTACATCACGGGAAGTTGGGTAATATCTGTATATATAGGCCCACACACTTAACCAGTAGGAAACCCTAGTAATTGGGACACATTTCAGCATTAACCCAATTAGGTATCATGGTACCCTGAAACTAGGCAGGGTGGGGCACGATTACTGGGCTGATTGTAAGCGGTCAAAACGACGGCGGTGGGTGCACACAGTATAGGTTCTAATGGGGTGCGGGCGTGCACACACTCCAGAGCAGACAAACAGGGCACTGGGGCACCAGTAGTATAACCTATGTATTCTAGAATTGCGTCGGGCCGCCACCATGGGTCTTGATACACCCCATGGTGGGACCAGCATAGATATCTACAATCATTGGGGGCCGTATGACACACATAGGTAGCATAATCCCTAGGTTGGTCCTAGGTGGCATAGACAGAAAATCTGAGAAGTGTTCAATAGGTAGCATAATCCCTAGGTTGGACCTAGGTGGCATAAATCACTACGCCATAGATGGCCTATCACAACGAAAATGCATGGTGTTGCTAGCTACAATGTTGCCATTGCTATGCTGTTTTCTGTCTACTGCAACGCACACTTAAACGTGTTAGCATATATATCAACATGTGTTGCAGTAGCCTCGTGAATAAAATTATCAATCCGCGTCAACACGATCCAACGGTCCAGGGTAGCGATCCGCGTGAAGAAATGTTTAGTCTAGTTTAGCAATCCGCGCATGAAATAATGTCTAGGGCGGGAAGCAAAAACAAAGGGGGGAAAACTAAAAAAATATTGAAAATTTCAATCGAACTTTACCAAAGTACTCCGCTGCTCAAGCTCTCACACACTCACTCTCAGGTTCAATTAGGGCTAAAAGTTCAAGTTTACAAGCTTAATTAGGGTTCGAGTACGGCAGGTTCGCGTTCAAGTTCAATTAGGTCTTCAATTGGGGTTCGTCTTGGGTTTCAGATTTCAGTTAGGGTTTCGATTTAATCTGCTGCTTCAGGTATCACTCAATGTATCAATTTTCTATGATTTGATTGTTGTGTTGCGTAATGTACTGCTTTACTTGTGCCTAATTTACTGCTTTAAGGTATCACTCAATGAACGACGAGGAAAAACTATGGGCAGAACTTCCTAAATTCAGTGAAGGGTACATCAGTGGAGTGAAACTTTTTATTCGAAATACTTTTTCTAGATTTGCGGTAGGTGATGAAATTACATGCCCTTGCAAAAAGTGTCATAATCGCAAGTGGCATTGTCAAGAAGTAGTCTACAACCATCTGATTTGGAATGGTCCATCTGAATTGTACATGAAATGGATTTGTGAAGTTTCCTGTTTAGATCCTGAAAGTAGCGATAATAATACGGATTGTGAAGCAGGAATAAATTTTGGAGATAACCTCGATGAGATGTTGCAACGTACTTGTGGAAATATGCAGAACAATGAAGATGAATCTTCTTATGGGTCAAATGGAATAGATGTCGATGCTAGAAAATTTCATCAACGTGTTGAAGAGGGAAAACAGCCATTATATCCCGGGTGTAATAAATTTTCGCGCTTAAGTTTCATTGTCAGGCTTTATTCTTTAAAATGCCTACATAGAATCACTGAGTCTGCATTCAACGATATATTAGAGTTGATGAAAGAAGCTTTTCCAGAAGCCCACATCCCTTTATCTTTCAATGCTACCAAAAATATCATTAAAGATTTAGGCCTCGATTACCAAAGAATACATGCATGTCCAAATGACTGCATGCTATATTGGGCAGAAAATGAAAAGGAAAATAACTGCAAAATTTGTGGTTTTTCAAGGTGGGTTATACCGGAAAAGAAAGTGGGTATTGACAAAGATTCGGAGAAGCGGATTCACAAAGTACCAGCAAAAGTGATGCGTTATTTTCCACTAAAGCCAAGGTTGCAAAGGATGTTCATGTCGAAGGAATACGCAGAACTTATGTTATGGCATGCAGTGGGACGAAAAAACGATGGCAGACTTCGACATCCAGCTGATGGCGAGGTATGGAAGACTATGGATGCCAATTATCCTCATTTTTCATCAGATAACAGAAATATCAGGTTAGGAGTAGCATCTGATGGATTCAGTCCTTTTCGTACAATGACTACACAACACAGCACATGGCCGATCATATTGGTAAATTATAACCTTCCACCTTGGTTATGCATGAAGACAGAAAATTTGATACTTTCAACCCTTATCCCTGGTCCAGAGTCTCCTAACAATTACATTGATGTCTACATGCAGCCTCTTATTGCAGAATTGAAAGAATTATGGGATCTTGGCATACAAACTTATGATGCCTTCACTGGTGATGATTTCACATTACGTGCAAGCGTGTTATGGACGATCAGCGACTTTCCGGGCTATGCAATGTTATCCGGCTGGAGCACGAAGGGTTATTTAGCTTGTCCCGTATGCCATTTCGAGACTTCTTCAACTTACTTGAAACATAGTAGAAAAATGTGCTACATGAATCATAGGAAATTTTTAGACCCAGGACACAAGTGGAGGTTTGATAAGAAAAGGTTCAATGGTGAAACTGAAATGGTAACACCTCCCGGTATTTTATCCGGGACTGACATCGAAGAATTGTTGGCTGGTTATGAAAATAATTTTGGGAAGAAAGAGGTGATCAAGAAGCATAAAAATGAATCTCCTTTTAAAAAAAAGTCAATATTTTTTAATTTACCATATTGGAGTCAAAATGTATATCGACATAACCTCGATGTTATGCACATAGAGAAAAACATTTGTGATAACATACTTGGTACTTTACTAAATATTGATGGGAAGTCGAAAGACAATTTAAATGCTCGGTATGATTTACAAGAGATAGGCATCAGGGAGGTCCTTCATCCGGTTCTATCAACTGATGGGAATTACCTTGAGATGAGGGCTGCCATTTTTGAAATGACGAACAAGGAGAAAGAACTATTTTGCTCGGTGTTGGAGAATGCTAAACTCCAAGTTTCAGCACTTTCAGGGATTTCAGGCATGATTTGTAGTTAAGCTATGTTCTCATTCATACAGAATTGTTTTCGGTATGGTCAATTTCAGCTTTAGTAATAGATCCAGCCAAATTTGTTTCTATCTTTTATTAACCCGGTCTTTATTCTAGGGAACATCGAGCTTTAATTGATGGTCATGCATCATCAAAAAAATATAAAAGAGAGAGAGAACACAGTGAAGAATTTTGGAAGTGGTTAAAGGAAGAGGTTGGAAAAAAGGAGGACATTTCAAAAGAAGTACAACTGCTTGCAATGGGGCCTCTTCCAACAGCTAAGCGGTTTACTGGATATGTTATCAATGGATACAGATTTTATACAAGGTTCAGAGATGACAAATGTACAACACAAAACAGTGGTGTATTTTTGACAGCCTTGACTACTAGCTTTGCAAGTTCGAAAGATCAAAATCCATTGGTTGGTGAAGTTAATTACTATGGATCAATTGAAGAAATATTAGAACTAGATTATTGGGGAGAATTTAGTGTGGTTTTATTTAAGTGTCGCTGGTACCAAGAAGAGAAAGATTTATATGGGCTAAATTGTGTCAATTTTAATCGATTGTGCCAGAAATCTAATCCTTATGTTATGGCTTCACAGGTAAAACAGGTGTTTTATATAGCAGATCCAATTGATAAGATGTGCCACAATGTTATCAAGAAATTGCCGAAAGACTGGTGTGAACTCGAAAGAGAATATGAAAATGAAGATTTGAATGATATCCAGCCTGCTTATGGAATGAGAAATCAAGATTTTGATGTTCATTGGTGTAGAGATGATGTCCCAATAAGACGAATCCGCCTTCCACGTAGCAAAGTGAAAAACATGGCTTCTTAATTTCACGTATACAGACACACACTGCTGGTATGTATTTTTGCTTATTTTTATGCTTGAGTGGTGGTATGCTTCAGAATTCTTACAATTTCCGCTTGCTGAAGCATCAGTCTAATTCTAAGATTTCCGCTTACAATTTCCGCTTGCTTATTTTTATGGTTGGCTGGTAGTTCAATGCTCGTATGTAACTGACCATGTACAAGGCTGATGCTTCAGCAATGAACTACAGATTTTTTTTTTCTCTTCAATCAGTAATGATTGTGTCAGTTCGTAATTGATGCAATGGTTGAGTTTGTACCTGAACGAGTCGTGGCATGTCTACATTTTTAATGCCTCAGGCATTCTGTTGCATTCCTTGATATCGTAAATGCTTTGAACAAGCTGAGTCATTGCATCAATTTGCAACTCAGCCATAGATTGTGAAATGCAATTCTGTGCTGAAAAGCAACTCTGGCCATAGTTTGTGCTGAAATATCTTTGTGCTGAAGACTGAAGTGCAAGTCAGTTATACTATGGCCATAGTTTGTGCTGAAATGCAACTGAGGCATGCATGTCTTCCATTTTGTGTTGCAATGTAAACAAGGCATTGCATCAGTTTGTAGCCGAGGCATGCATGACTTTGGTTGTGCTGAAATGCATTAGTTGTACTAAAGGCTTTTGCTGAAATGCATGACTTTTGAAACTGCTTTATTTTGCAGGTGAAGGAGGCAGTAGAGAGGTACTGAATGCACTGGAGGCTCGGGCTTTATCAATTTGAAACTGTTTTAGTTTGATGTAAAAATGAATTTAATACTGGCTGTGTTTGTAAGTACTATGTAAAACTGAATTTATTGGCTATTTTTTGTTATTTTGTAGTTGACTAACTAGTATTTGTGTTATTGGTTATTAATTTGAAATGAAAAGTTGTTTATTAATTTCAGTGTGTGATGGTAATTGCTGTTATGTTGCAGTATTTATATAATGATGCAGTGGCTATGATATAATGTTGCAGTATGCAGTGTTAAATGTTGTTGTAGCTATGATATGGTGTTGCCATAGATTTACATAAATGTGGGCCCCACAACAGGATTCCGTGAACCCGGCTACAGAATTTAGGGGCACAACAGGATTCCGTGATCTCGGGATTCAGAATTTAGTGGGCCCCACATTTATGTAAATTTAGTGCCTGTAGCAACACCTGTAGCGATGTTACCTTAGGATAGCAAAGTCGTTGCCTTTGACTCTAAGGCAACGCGGCAAAAGGCAACCCCAAAAAAGTGTTGCCACAGATAATTTTTTGCCTATACCAACACTTTTTGGCACCTACTGCGTCATTTCTCTGGGGTTGGCATAGGTCATCTATGGCGTAGTGAATCCTAGTTGAATCTAGGAAGCGCTCGATAGAAATCCCTAGATTAGATCTAGGTAATAAATGATAGATGTACACGTGAAAGCAACCTTAATTTCGGGGATTGGGATCACGTTATGATTTTATCATTTTATATAGATTACTAGTTGGGACACTAGTTAGGTGGTGCAGAGCAAATAGATATCATAGAAATATTTTAACTTTGAAGCAGAGAAATCTTGCGATCTTGCGAAATTATACTTAGTTCATCTTGAATGGGAACCTCGCAATGTTATACATGACAAAATTCATATGATGTTATTGTTAGTTATCGTGCTTGTAGTTTATCTTGTCATCATGCTTATGTTTATTTTCAGTTTATTCATGCCATGTTATCTTTACCTATTTTTATGCTGAAAATCACTAGGACTTACTCAGTCTTTATGACTGACCCGTTTTGTTTCGCCTCTTTTTCTTCCGTCCCCCCCCCCCCCCCCCCCCCGGTTCACAGGGTGGGAATACAGCTTAGTTCGGATCTTACCAAGCTCCAAGGCTCTTTCATGTATGGCTTGGATTTCCTTGGCTATTGCTTGCTTTGCTTTATTGGAGAATATCACAATTTATTTTTATGCTTCTTTGTTTTTGAGCAAGACAGATATTTTAGCTATGTAATTGGATATTGGAAGTTGATGGGCTTTTATTGTAAACAATTATATTTAATAAATGATTTGAAGTACCTCCACTTTACTTTCCGCTGTTTTATATATGTCTTTCTTGTAATATTTCTGTTCCAGTACCCATAATGCTTCACTGAAGTTAAGGCATTCCCTTTGTGAGTGACCTTAACGGATGTGGGGTATTACACTCAATCTAAGAGTCCTATCGTTATCTATTTGAAAACCCGAGGGTTCGCCTTTCTGAATCCTTTTGATCATATCCCTTATAAAATTATCATCCTTCTAAAGAATAGATATTTTGTCAATCAAGGAAGTCGTAATAATAAAGCTGGCGATCATTACATTCTTTCGACTCAGCGCATCGGCCACGACATCGGGTTTCCCTATAGTGTATAGAATCTCAAAATCGTATGCTGCAAGGAACTCTTGCCAACGTTGCTGCCTCAGATTCAGGTCTTTCTGGATGAACAGATACTTTAGCGACTGGTGATCTGTAAACAGTTCGAATTTCTCACCTAGAAGATAGTGCGTCCAGATTTTCAAAGCGAATACAATAGCCAACAACTCAAGATCATGAGTAACGTAGTTCTTTTCATGTGGCTTCAGCTGACGGCTAGCATAAGCAACAACTTGACCTCTTTGCATTAATACTGCACCAAGGCCTTCTCTAGAGGCATCTGTCCAGACTTTCAAGTCCTGATTATCGTCGATTATCGTTAACACTGGAGCAATTGTTAATCTTAACTTTAGCTCCTCAAAAGCCTCCTCACACTCTGGAGTCCACTTGAATTTTGCGTGCTTTTTTGTAAGTTTTGTTAAGTGACCGAATATCTTCGAAAAGTTTTTAACGAACTTCCGGTAATAACTAGCCAATCCAAGAAAACTTTGGACTTCTGTGGGAGTACTAGACTGTTTCCAGTTTTGAATAGTTGTGATTTTACTCGAATCCACAGCAATTCCTTCTTTCGATACGATGTGGCCTAGAAATTTCACTTCATCTTGCCAGAATATACATTTGGACAGTTTAGCTTTCAATACATTCTTTCTCAGAATTTCTAGAACTTGCTCCAAATGTTTTTCATGTTCGGCCTCTGATTTAGAGAAGATTAGGATATCGTCAATAAAAATCAGAACAAACATATTCAAAACCCCTCTGAACACTCTATTCATCAAATCGACGAAGTATGCTGGAGCGTTACATAAGCCGAACGGCATTACTAACCACTCATAGAATACGTCTGGACCTCTGAATGCTGTCATAGGAACACACTCTTCGGCAATTCGAAGCTGATGGAAGCCTGTAGCTAGGTCCATCTTTGAAAATACTTGTGCTCCATTCAAACGATCCAATAAATCATCAATTCGTGGCAATGGATATTTATTCTTTATGGTCTTCTTGTTCAAATCACGATAATCCACACATAGTCGCAGAGTACCATCTGACTTTGGGACAAACACCACTGCTGCTCCCCAATCTGAGAAACTAGGCCTAATCAGACCCTTCCATACAAGCTGTCGAGTTTGATTGTCTAGTTCTTCTTTCTCCTTTAGGGTCATCCTCCGAATGGCGTGCACTACTGGCCTTGCATTAGGGATTAAAGCAATTTTGAAATCAATTTCCGTCTGCGGAGGTAGACTAACGACTTCCTCGAACACATCTGCATAATTCTTTACGACAAGAATATCTTTGATGAGGTCGGGAATATTCTCTGTGACTTCAGGGATATTTTCTATTTGAACAGGAGAAACATCCAAAGCGGCCCAGAAGTCTTTTCTATTTGAATTCTGGCCTTCACAGGGAATGGTTATATAATCACCTGATTTAATCTTTGCCCTAACAATTCTGTCAGCGCATCTAACCTCTGCCTCATATTTGGTTAACCAATCCAATCCCAGAGTAAGATCGAATTCAGTAAAATTCATGATGATAGAGATGGTAGGGAACTTATAACAGGAAAAAGAGACAGGCACCGCACAAATCCAGGTAAGATCGAGAGAACCTCCAACCGGATTACGGACATTGATGGGTTCTTTAAGCTTCCTCAATTTCAAGTCCAACTACTTGACCGCATTCTTTGCAATAAAGCTTCGTGATGCGCCTGTGTCAAACAGTACTTTGACTGGAATGTTTTTGACAGTAAGCATGCCTTCTAAAACATCAGATCTTCCCTGACTAGCTGAGGGTTCTGAGGTTTCTGCCACTTCATTTACCTGAGCCTCCTTGGTTGCCTTTAACAGCCGGCAATCCTGCTTTACATGGCCAAACCGATGGCAAATGCTGCATTCTCTGGTCTCTTGAAACTTGCTCTTTGATTTAGGTTCATTCTTCTTTAGTTTCTTTAAAGATCTGCAATTTCCTTGCAAATGCCCTCGCTTATGGCAGTTATTACATACGGCAGTCGTTGCTAGTTCTTTTTTAGATCTGGCCCTTTTTCGATTGACTTTAGGCTTCTTACTGACCTCGGACATCGTACTGGCCTCAGGACGATCAGTTTCAGACTCAACTTTATTACTAGAACTGACCTCCTCTTCGTAGTGTAACATACCTTTCTTGTCTAGATCTTCGTACTGGTAAGCCATGTATATCATTTCAGAAAAAGGAAGCTTCACATTCCTCATTACACTATTCTGATATTTTCTTTGAAGCCCGTTGATAAATCTCAGATTCTTCCTCTTTAGATTTTGAATTAGATGAGGGGCAAAGTGAGAAAGTTCATTGAATTTCTTATGATATTCTGGGATGGTCATATCTCCTTGTATCAGATAAGAAAATTCATCACATAGCTGCTCAATTGCTTCAGGAGGAGTAAATCTTTCTAGGAAAATCACTTTGAATCTATCCCAGGTGATATCACCTTCTGGATTATCCTTAATAACCGAATCCCACCAGAACAAGGCTTCGTCTTTGAGTGCCCAGGAGGCCAGTAATCTTTTCTGGTCATCTCTCAGCTTTAAACCGTCAAAGATTTTCTCAGCAGAACGAATCCAAGCTTGTGTTTTCATAATAGATTCTTCGCCCGAGAACGGTATTCCACCCATATTTTGATACTTAATCAATAGGGCCTTAATATCTGGTTCTGCAATCCTTCTGTTTCTGACACTCAATTTCTAGTTCTTCTGCAAATAGCAGATCAAGTGTCAGGTCAACAGAAAAGATATTTCAAAATATAGAAACATATACTTGAATGTAGATGTGTCTATCGGGTTGTATTTCATTCTGCTTTACTCATACTAGGATATTACCGATCCTATCTGTAATGAGCTACCCGTCCTAGAACACTACTGGTTCTATTTCTGATGAGTTCGTTGATATGTTATATTCCAGCACTAAGCTTAACCAAAGCTTTGATACCACGATGTGACGACCCCAAACCCCGTACCTCGGCGGCAAGGGTAATCTTTGGAATATAACATATAAACAGATAATAGCAGAACAGAAATAAATAAATACACCAGATAATGAACAAATAATACACTCGATAAACGAAATCATCAGAGTTACACAGTATACAGGATCATACTTAGTACAAATACAGTTCAGCTATGCATAAGTGTCTACAGCGGAAACAAACATAATATGTACAATAGGAGCTGAACAGCATAAAAAGAGATAAATGATAGAATCCATCTTCAGCTCTAGCTATCCAGAAAGAGCCAGATAAAACATGAATACAAGGCTGCCCGTGTAGAAAAAAGGGGCACCCGAGTTTGCAAGTGAAACAAACTATGAGTCAGTCATGGGACTGGTATGAGAAATCTACTTAACACATTATACAATTGGCCAATCACAGGACCACACCACTTTCGCAAAACGGGTTTATTCCATTGGATTGCCAGTGCTTTAAAATAAATCATTCTTTTAAAACATCACAATGCTTTTTATAAATATAAAGCCATTATAAGACTCAGTTCCCATTACACAATGCAACGCAAACCGGAGGATAGAGTTTTTACCTTATAATGGCCAAAATATGCTTGATACGAATAAAACAAAAGAATTTAAAATTATTACTAGTGTTTATATGTTTCAAAAACAATTTCAAATCATAAGTATCAATCATAGATGGCATTAATGCCCCATACCACTATGTCGCTATATATTGGTATACAATCAAAACCGCACAGTCACGTATTTGGAAATTGGATTTCCGTCATGAACCAAGGCAAAAGATAGTCCTTACCGACTTCGAGACAATCTAACCCATGTCTCTGGAACAGCCGCAACTGCCCTTTGGATTGTCAGGGTCGGTCCACACGGAGTGGATTATAGTGCCTGAACAATACGTTTCCCCGCCCTTTGGGGCATAAATGAGCCAACGAATGACTCCATCGGTCCCGGATCGACCGATATAACCGAGGCGCCTCGCAACAGCAACAACCACATAGGTGAAAATAATATAAATGTCAGCCAGTTTAAGCACTGACACCACCTCTATCTAGAAGAAAACGCATGCCCTCCCTGATGTCCTCTCCCGTTTCTGGTTCATACCGGGGTGTGTGGTTCGCGAATTCACGTTATACACAAAGCTACGCCACACAGGCGGTGCTTTGATCAACACCACAAGACTTTGCTTTTCAATAGAAGCCCTGATCACTGCATCTTAGCATGCTACACAGGCAATTCACACCATGCAATTGATGGCTATCAATCACACAGAATGAATTCCAATGTCAGACACACAGTTCATTTGCAAGTCCGTTCTGGGTTTGAACAAAACCGGAGGCACTATATACCTCAAATACCCATCAAACTCCACGTACGTCTGGACGATCACCACTCATTATCCATATTTCGGGATGCCTCCCAATCAGGACATCAGTTACCATCCAAACGAGGTGAAGATCTCCGGTCTTTGACCATCATCTTCGTCTTCGATTTCTTATCGTCGATTCAGTTATTCAGAATGGGATAAACCCGGTCTTTCTGAGCAACTCGCGTATATAAATATCTAATGCTACAAAAACACAACATACGCCTCATCCCAATTCATTAGTCACTAACCGTCAATCAGTAAGAGAACGATTTCCCAAATATTAACCCCGAAGGCCGAAACCAACATCAGATCAAAACCCAGGAAACCATTTGACTAAGCCAACCTTCAGTTAATTTCTAAATTTCGCATTCCGTATCGTTTATAATATTTTATAACGATTTATCGCTATTTTTATTTATTTTAAAATAGCCAATTTATTCAAACGACGCTTCGGGCCATAACGCGGCTGTGGCGCTGTTTTTCTTCAGATTTGATTTACAGATATCTGAAAATCTGACCGTTGGATCTTCACAAATTTTATACCATTAGAAAGATCTTTTCAACGAATCCAACGGTTCCGGTTTTGGGAAAATCCGACGGTCGGATCTCCCGGTACAATCGTTTGAAGTTTCGATTTCAAAATACGAACTACAGCGTCGTTATTCGATTTAATTTAATTATATTTATATATATAAATATAATCGATTATGGCGCTGTTTTTCTTCAGATTTGAATTAAACATTCCAGACAATCCAACCGTTGGATCTTTACAAAGTTGATGTCGTTGGAAAGATATTCCCAAAGCGAACCCAACGGTTTCGGTTTCGAGAAAATCCGATGGTCGGATCTCCCGCACTAATCGTTTGAAATCACAGTTTCAAAACATGAACTGCAGCTTCGTTATTCGATATATTTTAATTATATTTATATATATGAATATAAATATAAACGATTCTTTGACTTTAAAACTATTTTCTTTTCATACATTTGATAAAAATGATATTTTTATCCAACCGACATTCACTTCGACACTTCACTATTTTTAACAATTCATGTTTATAGTAAAAATGTGATTTTTATTGTAAAACGATTTATTTCAAAACACGACTATTTTATATAGTTCATATAGATGATAAAAATATGATTTTTATTATAAAACAATTTATTTCAAAACATGACTATTTTATATAGTTCGTATAGATGATAAAAATATAATTTTTATTTTAAAAAAATTTGTTTCAAAATACAAATACCATTCAACACATGAATTTCTATTCAACGAATGAATTTCTGTTCAACACATGAAGGTTTTCTATTTAACACACGAATATAGTTTCAACACATGAATATTATTCAAAATTTCGGCAGCATATTTGCAGGGTAGTTTAAACCGGGGTCATCCCTAGTATGGCTCCTCGCTCTACCTTAAAGCCTCGTAGCTTTTGACAATGGGGATTTCATGCATCTAGTTCGCACGCAGGCGACATGTATATTTTTATTTCTTTTCCACAAACTAATCCTATGTGGTTTCAACCAAATAATTCTCAACCACAAACGAGTATTTTTCAACCACAATCAATCAATTTCAACCACAAACAATTCTAATCAACCATTCGCTATCAATCAATTTTCACACCAATCACAACCAATAAATATCGTCCATGGTTTGTGGACGAGGGGCGTGTGTGTATATATATATATATATATATATATATATATATATAAGCATTTCACTTCTATTTCAACACATATATAATTTTTACAACGCATATATAACTTATACATCGAACGTACAACTTATACAACGCTTATACATGAGGTGTACAACGCTTATATAACTCACACATCGACTATATAATTTATACATCGTCGTTTTCCATATCGTTTATAATTTAGAAATCTCACATTGGGTTCCACTCCACCAAAAATAGCAGAAGGCTCAGAAAAATATGCGGTCTCTTCTAGAATGTAGAAGACGTCCACACGAGTCAACTGTCTCTTGTTTCACTGAATTTCGTCAACAAAAGAAAAAGATATGATTTTTACAGTGAAATCAAAAACTGTAGCGCTTTCAACTGCTATAATATAGTTTAAATTAAAATAGCTGTATACCTCTCTGAAATGTTTAAAACTAGGTTTAGATTTTTCTTCAAATCTGTGTAGCTTCACGTCGATTGGCCGACGCCACGTGAGAGAGCTCGGAGAGGCGCGCCAGGGGGCACCAACCGCCGCCAACTCGCACTCAGATCGGCGGAGAAATCGGGGCGTGAACGGAGGAACTTCGTGGCCGTGGATCTCTTCGAATATCGGACGATAATTAACAAACTTCACATGGATTTGAAGCTCGTCCCGAGATCTTCAAAAAGTTCCAAAGGAGGGGGTGGTTTCGTTAAGTGTGGGAGGAGAAAACGAGGGAGGAAGGATTGAAGGTCAGCCGCCGTCGGTTCCGATATTTTACGGGGAGAGAGAGTGTGCCTCGACCAATGATTTTTTTTTATATTTATAAATTTTAAAAATCCGAAAATACCCCTTGTCACACACGAACACCAATCCAAACCCAACGACTGTCGTCCCTAGCTAAATACCCCTATTCCGAACACAATGGGATATGTTTCAAAGGCCCATTCGACTGTTTCAGTCATTTTTCCTTCAAATTAAAATATAAAACATTCAATATTTAATTTGAACGTACATTTCAATTTGCCAGGGCCACAAACTGATTCTAAAAATCCCCGAAAAATAAATCTAGCTATGTTTTGACGATACGGTCCCAACAAAACTAGTTTCGTCGAATTCTAAGACCGTTTGAAAAATGGCCCTTTTCTGGTTGATCCAATTTAATAGAAATCGACCAAACACATTTTCCTTTGCCACGCTCACATACTAGCTTCAAAAATTATGAAATTTGAAATCTAGCAACAATTTGACATCCCGGATCCAACAAAAGTTGTTTCGTCGAATTCTGAAGTCGTTTGCAAAATGGTCATTTTCACGGGCTATATAAACTCCATAACTACCTTCCAGAAATTTCATTTGGCCATAACTTTTGCTTCCCGCTATGAAACTTCGATTTTTCAGATTCGTTAGAAAGATATTCACTAACAGATTTAAATATTTTTGGTTTCACTCAAATCTGTTTTGTTTTGCACCCGGTACAGTCAGTCAAAGTTTGAATTCAAATTTTGAAACTATCGCACCATTTCAGGCCTTGTTTATAATTAGAATTAATTATATTTATTTTCAAACGTCGATTCAAACTCACTTTTCGTCGTTATTATTTAAAATATTTATTTTAAATATTTAAAATCCACTAAAACAGCCAATTTAAAATTTTTAAATTGGTTCAGATTTTCTGGGTCGTTACAAAGAAATACTGGAATGTTAAAAAGGAAATTTTCAATGTTATATAAAAAAAAGAAATATTTATAAAATCAAAAGATTTTATAAAAAGAAAACTATTTATTTAGAAAATAAATAGATTAAAAAGGGGATACTTATTTGTAAATCAAATAGCTAAAATTGAAGAGAAATATTTGTAAACTATTTACAAATAGAATTGAAAAGGGATATTTATTTGAAAATAAATAGAATAGAAAGGGGAAATATGTGTAAAACAAATAGAAAGGAAATAGTTGGATTATTAAAGGAATTTCTTATAAAACCAATGGATTTTATATAAAAAGGAAATATTTTATAGAATTATCAAACAGGGATTTATTTTGTAAATAAATAGATTATAAAAGGAAATACTTGAAAAGTGACTAGAATTATATAAAAGGAGAATTTTACATTTGAAAGGTTTAGACCCGTGCTTCGCACACGGGTATAACATGATATGGATTTAAAGCAAAGATTTTAAATAGAATCTATTCTGACCGATAGATTGAGAAGATAAATTTATAAATAATATTTTATAAATTAAATAATATGTTTATCATTGTATAAATAGAATATATAAGTCGGGACTTATATAGAGACGTAAGAATCGATTTCAACATCGATATTTGAAACTGAATAAACTTAGAGTTAATTAGATAGAGTTAATCAAATTAGAATTAATTGAATATTAGTTATTCAATTAGAGTTGACCGAATATATTTATTTGAGATAGAGCTAGTCAAAACATTGTTATTCAGGATGAGTCGCCATTTCATACGACTGCTAGCATAATTCGCAGGGCTGTAGATAGCCTACGGCGGTCGGATGTTTCCTGAGAGAATCAGGCATAACCATTGTGATCGCTGCGATCTAGAGTCAAGCGAATGGAGTTAAACAGAATATTAGTTAATCGATAGGAGTTAAATAAGTTGAGTTAGAGTTAATCGATCAGAGTTAACCAGTTAGAGTTAATCAGTTAGAGTCAACCAGTTAGAGTTAGTCAATTAGAGTTAACCAGTTATGGCTAATCAATCAAAGTTAATTGATTAGAGTTAAATCGAACTACAGTTATCCAAATGGAGTTAATCAAGTTCGAGTTAGTTGAGTATTAGTAAATTGAATAGAGTTAGTAAAAAGTAGAATAATCGAATATAGTTTGTTCGAGGTAAGTCAAATCGAATATAGTTTATTCGAGGTAAGTCAAATCGAATATAGTTTATTCGAGGTGCATTAAATCGAATATAGTTTATTCAAGGTGAGTTAAATCGAATATAAGTTATTCGAGGTGGGTTAAATCGAATATGAGTTATTCGAAGGGAGTTAAATCGAATAAAGATTATTCGAGAGGGAATTGTAAGTTGAAATTCGATTATATCAAATTTGGGAAAATGCTATATACTTTCCAGCTTCAAATCAAGATTTATTTATTTATTAATAAATTAGTCATTGTTTATTTATTCAAATTAAGGAAGAAAAGTTATATTTAAGTTATTATATTTCGAAAGTATTAGATTATATCACTATGGTTATAATCAAATAATTTTGGTAAAAGAAGTGGATTCGTAAATAGAATCCGAGAGTTTCGTAAGGAAGTTTGTAAAAGGTTTAAAGGTGGACCGTGTCTGTTTCAAAGTTAGGGATGTTGTTCAGTTAAGGTCTAAGAGGTAATTATACCCTAACTTGATTGACTTCGTTTTTAACTAAGGAATGGTTAAGGTTCGATAGTGAAGGTTGGTTAAGTGAATCTAATTAATGAGTATAATGGTTCGAATTCGCATAGTGACGTTATAGTTAAACGTCTATTTAAATCTAATGAAGGAATTTTGGAAACGTTTTCCAAATAAAGATTGGAAATGTTTTATAATATAGAAAATGTATAGAAAGGGAAAACGAATAAATTAATAATTAATTAATTTAAAAAGGGAAAATGTTGATTGATGATTGGTCGATCGAATTTCTATCTAAAAATAAGATCGTTGGTTGTACACCTATTTTTCTTTGATAGTTAAATCACCGACTATCGAAGTTTTTGACCATTTTATCGTCGTCAATACGGAGAGACCGGGATCAGATTCATTATCTGAAAACCACTCTGTATGGACGTTAACGTTGCGATCAAGTATGATGGAGATAATGAAGACGGAGTTATGCAAGGGCTATCCTGTTTACAAAATAGTGCCTTCGGTTTGTCCAATCCCAGGACAAACGTGAATGGAAGAATGTCTGACAGAGTATATCTAACGGATCGCATAAGTTGATCTCTTCAAACATACTTACGTTTGGTGGCGGAAGAATTTGTTTCTCTTAGCTTTATACCCGTGATATTTTTTAGGAAATCAATTTGTGGTTTGGCGGGTATGACGATGTGGCATTCAAAGTAAATGAATGTATGATCTGTCAAAAGATACCTAATGACCTCAAGCCTCATCAACCGGGTAATGACAGAAATCGGGCAGGCAGCATGGCTAAGTGGGTCGCTCCTATTAGGGTGTATATCACCTATCTAGAGAAAATCCATTTCATTCTTTTATCTATTATCGATGTTGTCCCTTTTCGGGAAGACCGTGGGTAGCTCCTAACTGTTGGTGGTATACATTCGATACACTCAAGCGAAATGAGTGGTCGGTCATGTGTGGGCCGGGTTTCAAGATGTTCTTGTTGAACCCAGTGTATTCGCCTCTAGAGATACACTATCGGCGGGTGGTCCCATACCTTGTCATAGTTGGAATCCAATCTCCAATAAGTTCCCGCAGTTTTGTTTGTATACTATATATGTGGAACGTGAGATGCAAGCGTTTTGCTAGATTCTAATTACTTGTGATTAGACATTATTATAATATCAGAAAAGTATTGATTTCAAAAACTATTTTGGGTTATCGTAAGGTAAAAACCGTCCGTGTTTATGTGTGGATTGGTCTTACGATTTTATTTTCTTTTGGAAAGGATTTTGAAAAGTTAAACCGATGATTTGAGTTTACTCACACCAGTCCCTTGACTGACCTAGAGTTTATTTTGTTTTGTTTTTCCCTAAACTCTTGGGTGCCCAAATTTGTACGGCAGTCAAGTAGTTCTGGTCTTTACAGAAATACTTGGAGGAGCTTGAAGCAGGAGGCTTCAGGATTATATAGCTATTGTTATTTCCGCTGTGTGTAAGTGTTGTACTCTGATAATGTTATCGTATGTATATACTGTTCTATTGCAAAGTTATGTTATATATTATATTTATTCGTTCCGCTGTGAGATTCGTATTACTCTGATTCTGTTCTGTAGTGATCTTCTTCTATTCTAATTTTCTATCTTATCTATTCTCACCCTCTAACTTCTTTCTATTAATGATCAGGTATTTTCGATGTTCGAATAGTTAACATGGCGGTTTTGTGTTGATTTTCGGAGTCGAAAATCTCAGTTCGTTACAAAAGTGCAAGGGCTTTTTCTATTAATAGAAATTGTGCCTTCAGTTTCGTTCAATCCCAGAAAGAACGTATATGGTCGAATGCCTGACAGAGTATTTCCAATGATCGAATATGTTGGTCTGTATAAATATACATGGTGGAAACGGATTTATTCCCTTAGCATAATATCAAGAATATATTTGTGCAAATCAATTAATGATTAACGGATCTGACAATGTGGCATTCAAAGTGATTGGGTTATAAATGAATGATAAGAAATTGTAGACTCAGGCCTTAACAACCGGGAAATGACAAAAATATGGCAGGCAGCATGGTTATGTGGGTCGCTCCCACTCGGGTGTATAATCACCTATCTAGAGAAATTCATTTTACTTCTTTAATCTATCGATGCTGTCCCTTTTTGGGAAATGGTATTTGATCCCAACCGTTGGTGATATACATTCGATACACTCAAGCGAAATGAGTGGTCGGTCATGTGTGGGCTGGGTTGCAAGACGTTCTTGTTGAACCCGGTGTATTCCTCTCTAGATATACACTATCGGAAGGTGGTTCCATATCTTGTCATGTTGGAAATCCAATCTCCAATAAGCGCCCTGCGGTTTTTGATTTTATATTATATATGGAGCGTGCGATGCAAGCGTTCCGCTAGATTGTTATTTATTTGATGTAGACATTATTATAATATCACTGGATTTTCGTATCAAAGTGTTTTTGGGTTATAGTAAGGTAAAAACCGTCCATGATTATGTGTGGGCTGGTCTTACTATTATCCTTTCTTTCGAAAGGATTTTGAACGTTAAACAAATGATTGGAGTTTACTCACACCAGTCCCATGACTGACCCAGAGTTTATTTTATTAGTTTTCCCTAAACTCTTGGGTGCCTAAATTTGTACGGACAGTCAAGTAGTCGGGATTTTCCAGATTCACTTGAAGAGCTGGAAGCAGGAAGCTTCACTAGTTAGCTATAGACTATCATATATTCCGCTGTGTAACACGTTTATATCTGGAAATAGGTGTTTATAACTGTTCCAGAAGTTGCTGTTGTTCTCTGATGATGGTATGTATATAAAGTTACCGAATTGTATTTCAAAGTTACGTTATATAATATATTTTTATTCGTTCCGCTGTGAGATTTGTGTTCTTTGTTTTTCTTCTATTCTAACTTTTCTTTCTTTCTATTTCTCACCCTCTAACTTCTTTCTAATAATGATTCGTATTTCTGTACAATTTGGGTTGGACGTGTGGTGTTATTAGTCAACTCAGATAGTACGGATTTGCGGCCATTACAGTTGGTATCAGAGCTTAGGTTGAGCGAATACCTAGGCTTTGGTGGAGTTGTGCTCATTAGAGATAGGGTCAGTAGTGCCTTATAATGAATTGAACGTATATATATGAGAGCGCGTATTTGTTAATTGGTATAAAAGTTGTTTTATATTGTGTTGGCTAGTCTGTTGAGTGGTTTATGAATTCTGATCGAATCATGGGACGCCATGACGTCGATAAGAATTTGTAAATACTTGAACAGAATGTTGAACATGATACTGTTTTCAAATGGGTAAATGAAATAATTTTACCCAAAATGCTATTTTGTATAGAAGGAATAATTTTCTGAAATTATTAAAATATATGAATATGTTGATTGTTAGAAATATAACCAAACGAGATTACAAAATTTAAATGATTATTTATAACCAAAATAATTTGTATATGGATAATATATACAAATGAGATGATCTGAAATTGAATTCAAAATCAGAATTAAGAATTTAAAATTCTGGGAAGTTTGAAAATATTTTCTAAAGTATATTAGAATAATATAGCTTTGTTTTAAAAGGAGTTTGA
The DNA here is from genome assembly GCA_030737875.1 of Allium sativum. Lineage (NCBI taxonomy): Eukaryota > Viridiplantae > Streptophyta > Magnoliopsida > Asparagales > Amaryllidaceae > Allium > Allium sativum. The sequence continues at coordinate 302,004,634 of CM060922.1, forward strand.
GTAGAAACCATTTCAGATGGATTTTGAAAGTGATAAAGCATTGAACTCACTTCAGTGGCTGGAAAATAATTCTAATGAGGACTGCAGCTTCATCAGTGTTCATTTTCGAGTTTCTATGTGATGGATTGCTACCTTAGAAAAGTTTTGATGGAAATTTTTTTGAAAGAAAACAAACTGGTTTGAATATTCAAATGTTTTGAAATTGTGATGTAAATAAATATATGTATATATATTTATGCGATTCGAAAAGATTTGAAATAAAACCTAGGAATTTGACTTCTGGAATTTAAATTTCACTTAAGCAAGTTAAATGAATTGAAGTGAATAGATTAAATAGAATAAATTTAAATGGATTTAAATACATATGAATGGAATATGAATTGATGATAAATCATTCAGAACAAATGAATGGGGTATAGATGATGTGTGATATAAACGAGAACCAAAAGATTTGGCTAAACTAAAATTTGTGCAAATATAAAATATTGAGTTTCGGAATAAGTTTTGAAAAGTTAATGGGTTTGAAGCACTTTTCTACCCTAGAAATTTCGGGGACGAAATTCTTTTAAGGGGGGAAGAATGTAACGACCCGGATTTTCGAACAATTTATTTTAAATATTTAATATGGTGTTGATAATATAAATGGATTTATATATTGAGGTATCGATTTAATAATCGATATACGATTTATTCTGAATATATATATATATATATATCAAATCTGAAATAATTGAATTCGAAATTAGAAACTGAATTGAAACGATTCAGATGATCAATAGAAATTGTATTTGAGGATAAACAATAATAATACTAATATATTATCGAGGAATTTATTTGTGTTGAATTTAAATTATATTATATTAATTTAATGTGGTTATTTTATATATACGTTCAAATTAAATTCCAGAATATTTTATGTTGAGTTCAGAATAGTGTTGTAACGTTAAAACATCAGTCTTTACATTAAAATAGCGGTCCGCGATGTAAAGTGATAAACCCTGAGATATTCGATTTGTGGATAAGCTCGATGCCAAATCAAAATTGATTTAGATAAAATAAAAATCTCTTTATGTCAAATCAAATTAATGAGAAATCAAATAAAAGTCTAAATCAAAATCAAAATCAATAAATAAATACACATCCTCTCAGCTGACTTATAGTCTACGGCTACCTCGCTACCTATTACTTGCATGCTAAGGATTTTAGTTTATAAATACGGGATGTCTGTTTCTTCAAAAATCATCTCAACAGAGATCGAAGTTTCAATAATCAAAAGAAAAAAAGGGCTATTTCATTAGTTCGAAATTACAATAGTAAGAAGTATAAGCCATGCCTTTCTTTGTAATCCCTAAAATCGCAATCGCAAGTTTCAATCGAAAATGGAAAATGGTCGCACAATTCTGTCATAAATCGCAGTTATCCCCTTTTTTCCATTCATTCAATGAAAATCGAATCCCTTGATTTTATTCTTTTCAAATCAATCTCGTACCTCATAAAGAAAAATAGATCGCAGTTTCCAATTAAAGCCGTGATATCGATTGTTGCCATTGTCAGATTGGAAGCGCACGTAGTAAAGAGGAGTCCCAAATTCAAGTGGTGATGGTGGAAGACTGACTGAAGTCGCGGTGGATGGGAGAGGGAAGAACTGGAAATCGCGATGTCAGGAATTTGGCGGTTGAGGTTTGCAATGTAGACTGGAAACTTGTGATGTTAACTGTCACATTAGTTTATCGCAATGGCAGAAGGTGATTTGGAGGGGGAAGCCTGCGAGGTTAAGGCAAGAATCATGAAGGTTACAGTCCTGAATCCGGTTAGCGAGGTGGTTTAGGAAATTTAGGTAACTAAATATTATTGATCTAGTTAATGAAGTTATCTTTTATTTAACTTGTTCAAGCTTGTATATATAATTACTCCTACATACGATGTCAGATCTTGATAAACTTTTGATTGAGAAGAATGGTGATTGTTCCATGATGTACCGTGAAGATGAAGGATTTATAAAGGGGCAGGCACAGTGTTTTACTGAGCAGTGGGATTGGTATGTTTTGGAAGAAGAGGTTTATAGTAAAAGAACGTTATTAAGGAAAATTAAAAAGGTAATTTTAATTTAATTGAGTCTAATAGTAATTGTTTAATTTTATACAATCTTATATAAAATCTATAACTCTCCCTTATTAGATCCGTTTGGGACACCACTGATTTTCTTGGACTCGTACTAGCATTAGCCGCACGTATGAGTTGGGTAGAAGGAAATTGGAGCTAATTGGGTTTTTTGTCTAATTTTAAACATTTGTTTAAAATTAGATAAATCGACGATAAAAATCACAGTGAGTAAATCTCACTCACCTTTTATTTAGAATTATTTTTATCAGTTAAAAATAATTGTTTGTTGCTTATTTGGTTGCATTTAATATTTTTGTGCATCTTAAATATATTAGTTACTTAGGCTTGGCGTGATGTGATATATATATTGGTGGTTGGATATTCCTGCAGTCTCATTAGCGGATGCCCGCGGTACCATTAGTGGATGATTACCCTATACGCCCCACGCTATGATAGTGGATGACCTTCTATACCGCGATATCCTGCCTCAAAGTAGGATGAGCATTATTTATGTTGACTAACGTCTGTGGATGCAGGAAAAACAGGTCGGAGGGATCCAACTGGATTCCTCAAAAATATATTATCTGTTTGTTTGTATGCACATATACTGTCATATATGACGTGTTAGAAAACCTACCAATTATAATTGGTTGTTTTGATTGTTCGAAATATCACTGGGTCTGAATGTTGATCTATAAAAATATTGTAAAAGAGATCTTGAGATTTTAAACGGGAAATGCTATTTTTCTAAAAATAGAATTTGAAATTCGAATGGATTAAAAATATTGACTTGTTTTGAATAGATAAAACAAGTACTGAAATTTATAAATAATGTTATAATATATAGGAAATGGAAGTATTGAAATTTACAAACAATGTTTGTAAATTGGAAAATGCAGGGGGATTGAAATGAATTTATAAATGGTGTTCATAAATGTAGTGGGAAAAATTATCATTTGATAATTTGAATATTTAAAATCAAATGTGAATTTAAAAATAGAAATGGGGAAATCGTTTTAAAGAAATAAACGATGGAAGTTATTCTGATGTTCAGAATATAAATTGAACTAAAATAAATCCGTAAGGATTTATGATTTGAATTCGATTAATTCGAATTTATTTAAATAGAAGTTAAATTGAATATGAAAATAAATTGGGTGTTATATATATAAGTTATTATAAATAGAAATTTCCAAAATAAGATGTTGGTTTTAAATAGCTTTCGAAATAGATTTGTTTAAATATAAAACAAGGAAAATTTTATAAAATGGTGTTTATAAATATAATGAATTAATTATCAAGAGATAATTTGAATATTTAAATTCAAATTTGAATTTCAAATAGAAGTGAAAACAGAATTTTAATATAGAATTCAAATAGAATTGAAATAGAATTTGAATATATAATCCAAATAGAATTTAAATGGAATTTGAATATAGGAAATTCAAATAGAATTGAAATGGAATTTGAATAAAGAAGATCGAAGTATAAATAAATTTATTTCCGAGTTAGGGAAAGTCGACAATTTTAGAAGATCGGGAATATTATGTTGAATTGGAAAAATGGATTTGATATATATTAAAAAATTATCAGAATGGAGTGGAATTTATTATAAATGAAGTTTAAACGTTTATATATGTATATAATTAAAACGAACTTGCCGTAGTGCTACAGCTCGTAAATCGGCGTTTCGAACTTCAATTGAGTATACATGACTTAATTTAAGTCGGAATTCTTTGAAACAAGAATCGCCAAGACCAATTGAATAATAGTTTTCTAATGGAAGAGAAAAATCAGAATTTCGTCTTATAGATTTTGAGTTATGTCAAAATCAAATTTTCAGAAAAACAGCGCCAGAACCATTATAAGGCCATAACGGTTTATTTAAATAAATAAAAGGATTTTAGGGAAATAAAATCCGAATTGCCATTAGAAAAATCCAGACTGGAGATATAAAATAAATACGAACTCTAGTGAAGTAAGTGAAATGATTTTTGAAACAAAAATCAGATTTTTAGTTATTAAATAGATTTAGCTAATTTTGAAGAATAAATAGTTAATTGAGTTTTGAATCGAAATTGGCGTTGGATAAGTAAATTGTTTTTGTGGATTCATATTCGAAATCGAATTTGAAACTCAAGTTAGAAATGAAATTCTACTTGTTTATAAGTGAATAAAAGTATATTTGAACATGATATGTTCAAAATAAAAGGGATTTGGCAAAATAGCTAATTAAAGAATAAATTAGCAAATTGAGTTAGGAATGACCGGATTGAGTTGGGATAAATTGGAAAACAGGTGACTATAGGTTGAGAAGGTTTGGAATGAAGTATAGGAAGATTTTAATTTATGTGCCCGACAAAAAGGTACACGTTTAAGTTCCATATGAGGTTTTATGTGCCGTATCGGCAAGATGCTTGGCTTTTTCTTTTCTTTTTGATTGGAGAGGCCTGTGTGGCGGTTTGGGGATTTTCCCGATGCTCCCGATACAAAGGAGGTTATGGCGAATTTTTCCGGAAATTTAAGGAGTTAGAATATTTTTATGAAAATTTGATAGTTAGAAATCAATGTATCGATATATATAGAATTTGATAAATAAATGAACTTAAAAATAGAATATTATAAACAAAAAGGATATCTATAAATTAAATCTGGTAAAAATAGCAAGAGAAGCGTATACATGTTTTAGAAATGGAAAACTGGTTTAATATGATGTTGATTATTCGAGTTAGCGGTCTTGTCTGTTTTGAAGTTAATAATATTTTCAGTCAAGGTCTGAGAGGTAATTATTCCCCCAACTTGATTAATTTCATTATTAACTGATAAATAGCAAGATTCAGTATCAAAGAAAAATGTTTAAAGAGATTTAGTCGAATGCAGTATTTTGGGTTGTTGTGACGATGTTTTACATAACATTTATTTTAACTCGAAGAAGTGAAAGTTTGGAAATATAATAATAAATATTTACTAAGTATAGAAATGAATGGTCGTGAAAGAAATTAGTAATTGGAATATTTCCAATTATTAATAGAATATATTTTCTAAATATAGAAAATAAAAGGAGGCGATATATGGAAATGTTTTCCAAAGAACGTAAGAGACCGAGATGATAATTGAAAATATTTGTTTAACAAATATTGATAAGGAAATGGAAAGGGTGATTTAATTAATGAATAGTAATTAAGGGGCCCAGTGATTGTTTTATGTTTTGAATGGATGATTGTTTTTCTTCGATAGTTAAATAACCAGCTGTCGAAGTGTTTGCCAATATCATTGTCCATATGGAGAGACCGGTTGGATTATTATCCGAGAACCACTCTGTATTGGCAGTAGCATCGCAAATCGGATTATATGAAGATAATCAAAGACTGAGTAAAGTGCAAGGGCTTTTTCTATTAATAGAAATTGTGCCTTCGGTTTCGTTCAATCCCAGAACGAACTTATATGGACGAATGCCTGACAGAGTAATTCCAATTATCGAATATGTTGGTCTATATAAATATACATGGTGGCAACGAATTTATTCCCTTGGCATAATATCCAGAATATATTTATGCAAATAAATTAATGATTAACGGATCTGACAATGTGGCATTCAAAGTGATTGGGTTATAAATGAATGATAAGAAATCGTAGCCTCAGGCCTCAACAACCGGGAAATGACAAAAATCGGACAGGCAGCATGATTATATGGGTCGATCCCATTAGGGTGTCTTATCACCTATCTAGAGAAATTCATTTTACTTCTTTAATCTATCGATGTTGTCCCTTTTCGGGAAACGTTTCTTATCCCAACCGTTGGTGATATACATTCGATACACTCAAGCGAAATGAGTGGTCGGTCATGTGTGGGCCGGGTTGTAAGACGTTCTTGTTGAACCCAGTGTATTCCTCTCTAGAGATACACTATCGGAAGGTGGTTCCATACCTTGTCATGTTGGAAATCCAATCTCCAATAAGCGCCCTGCGGTTTTTGATTTTATATTATATCTGAAGCATGAGATGCAAGTGTTCCCGTAGATTGTTATTTATTTGATGTAGACATTAGATTTTCGTATCAAAGTGTTTTGGGTTATAGTAAGGTAAAAACCGTCCATGTTTATGTATGGGCTGGTCTTACTATTATCCTTTCTTTCGAAACGATTTTAAAAGTTAAACAAATGGTTGGAGTTTACTCACACCAGTCCCATGACTGACCCATAGTTTATTTTGTTTGTTTTCCCAAAACTCTTAGGTGCCCAAATTTGTACGGGCAATCAATTAGTCGGGATTTTTCAGATTCGCTTGGAAGAGCTAGAAGCAGGAAGCTTCACTAGTTAGCTATCGACAATCATATATTCCGCTGTGTAACACGTTTGTATCTGGAAACTGTAATAACCCGGAAATCTGAGCCAATTTAAAATTTTTATTTTGGCAATTTTAGTTAATTTTGAATATTTAAAATGAATTATTTTAAATAATATCGATGAGAAATTTATTTTGAATGGAATTCGAACGTATATATTATATAGATCATCGTTAGAATATAAATATTTATTTATATATATATTAGAAATGGCGCGGTAGTTCGATAATTCGATTTCAAATTTCAAATGGATGTACAGGATTCAAAATTAACCGGATTTTAATGAAACAAAAAATATTTGATTCTAATTGAGAATATCTTTCCAACGAATCCAAAAAATTGAAATTTCATAGCGGGAATCAAAAGATGCGCCCACTTGAAAATTCATAATAGTCGCTATGGAATTCTGGCCCTTAAAAATGGGAATTTTGCAAACTACCTCGGTTTTCAACGAAACCACTTTTGTTGGATCCATGATGTCAAGATATTGCTAGGTTTCAAAATGGGTAATTTTTCGAATCAATATGTGAGCGTGGAAAAGGAAAACATGTTTTGACAGTTTCAGTTGATTTTAATCGACTGGAAAATGGCCATTTTTCAAACGGTCTCAAATTCGATGAGATTAGTTTTGTTAGGACCGCACCGTCAATACGAAGCTAGAAAATATTTTTCGGGAATTTTTCTAGTCAATATGTGGCCCCGATAAATTGAAATGTACGTTTAAATTAAATATATAAAGATTTATATTTTAAATTTAGTGGAAACTAATCGAAATAGCCGAATCAGCTTACGATACATATCCCATTGTGTTCGGGATGGGGGTATTTAGCTTCGGGCGACTCTTGTTGGGTTTGAATTGGAGTTCATGATATTAAACAAGTAAAATTAGAAATAAATATTAAATAAATTAAAATATATAACCCTTAACCCTAAGTCTTCATTGGTCAAAATCCATCCCGAGGTCAACGTTTAAAACTGCGCCCCTTTTTCACTTTCGACGATGGAAAGCCCAAAATTTTCTTCCTTAATCCCATTCAGTTCAACGCGAATTAGAAGAAGATTATAAACCAAAACCAATTCAACTAATTGAGATCTACAAATCAACTGGTTCTGATCAAATTTAAAGCAGCGAGTAGCTCGATTTTCGAGCTGAAAGGCCAGGCATTCACGGCGGAATTAGCGGAGCTACAGTGCGTCAAGCTCGACGCTGGTGGCATGGGGGGATGCGCCACATTTAGGCGCTTTAGAAGATGGCCGTTGATGGGCCTCCAGCGCGGTGTGCCGGTGGTGTGTGGTGGTCAAATGGGAGGAGCACGGGTTGATAATTTCAGAAAGGGGCGTGGGTTCGACTGTATTACAGCAGCTTACGGGATGAAGGTGAGAGTTTTATTTAATATAAATGTCTTGTAAAAATATGTTTTTGTTTAATACAAATACATTGGTAAAAATCAGATTTTCAAAAATAATAGCATAGTTTAAAACTGAAATTTTTCTATATAAAACATTGTTTTAAAATATGACTTGTATATAAATAACGCAATATTAAAATATAGTTTTAAAAATATAAATAGCTATGGTTTTAAAGTAAATAAATCAGCATTGTTTAAATTCAGTTTTTATAAGAATATACATTGTTTTAAAATAGAATCTTTACTTGATTTTAAAATAGAATCTTTACTTGAGTTAAAAATAGAGACTTTACTTGATTTAGAAATTTAATCTTTACATGATTTAAAAATATACTCTTTAGTTAGATAAAAATATAATTTTTATTTAAGAAGCGAAATAAAAAAATGTGATTTTTTATTATCTAAAGAGCGATATAAAAATGTGATTTTTAATAATCAACTGCGTGAAACAGATGGCGATGGATCGGGCTGAAATCAAAACGAAATCCGAACAGTTCAGAAATATAGAATGGTGGAGTGGATCCCCAAGGTGAGAACTCCTCACCTTTAATTTATTTCTAGTTTGAATTATATACTAGGATGCAGACGGTGCTTAACAGCACCCGACACCCGTCGTCCACAGACCATGGATGACTTGTTTGTTTGGTTGCTATGTTGTCAAATTTGATTGTGTGATGTGGAATGAAATAAAATATTTTGTAGTGGAAAATATTTTATAGTTAAAAATATAATTTTTAAAGTGTATATAAAATAAATATTTATAAACAAATCAGATGATTTGTTTATATACACTGATTTGACTGATATTGATTGGGACGATAAATTTTACACATCGCCCAACTGCACAAATAGAACCTGTGTTTGTTGTTTGAAAACCCCACACGGGTATTGGGATGAAATATGACATACACTAATCCCAATAATTAGTTGTATGTCGATCGATTGATTGACAGGCTATGTAAGCATTGAATATTAATATTCAATGCTTATACAGTGTAGAATGCACTCTGGATGATGGATTGCTATTTTCATTATTGTTATACACATTTGCTGTGTGAAATCCATATAATCACATTATATGGTAATTGACTGTGTCTGATTCCAGTTCAGAATTATCGAATATTTTAAAATATATTCAGTGAATATTGAAATGTGAAGTCGTGTTAAGTAGTTAAACGCCATTTTAACACGAACGGGAATTTAGACGATTTTATTCATTTTACAATGAATATCGAAAGTGATTTCAAAATCTGATATTTTGAAAAGAATTGAAATTCGAATTAAATTGAAAAGAATTGAAATTCGAATTGAATTGAAAAGAATTAAAATTCGAAATAAACTGAAATAAATTGAAATTCAAATTAAATTGATATGAATTGAAATTCGAATTAAATTGGTATGAATTGAAATTCAAATTAAATTGAAAAGAATTGAAATTCGAATTAAACTGAATAGAATTGAAATTCGAATTAGTTTGAAATAGAATTGAAATCGTTTTGAATTGAATTTAAAACGTATTGAAATTGAACTAAAATTGATTTGATTTGAAACCGATTTGAATTGAAATTGATTTGAATTGAAATCGAGTTGAAATGAATTTAAAACGAATTTATATTGGAAAATTCAATTTTGATTTGAATTTGAGATGGAAGTTGAAATCGTTTTGAAAACGAATTTAAAACGATTTATAAAATACGTTTGTAATAACCCGAAAATTCTGAGCCAATTTAAAAATTTTATTTTGGCAATTTTGATGAATTTTGAATATTTAAAATGGATTATTTTAAATAATATTGACGAGAAATTTAATTTGAATTGAAATCGAACGTATATTTATATAGATCGTCGTTAGAATATAAATATTTATTTTAAATTATAAAAGGAATTGAAAATGGCGCGGTAGTTCGAAAATTCGATTTCTAATTTCAAATGAATGTACCGGGTGCAAAATAAACCGGATTTTAGCGAAACCAATGATATTAGAATCTATTTGAGAATATCTTTCCAACGAATCCGGAAAATCAAATTTCATAGCGGGAATCAAAAGTTACATCCAGTTAAAAATTCAAAATAGTCGCTATGGAATTCTGGCCCGTAAAAATGGAAATTTTGCAAACGACCTCGGTTTTCGACGAAACCACTTTTGTTGGATCTGGGATGTCAAATTATTGCTAGGTTTCAAAATTCGTAATTTTTCGAATCAATGTGCGAGCGTGGCAAAGGAAAACGCGTTTGACCAGTTTCAGTTGAATTTAATCGACTGGAAAGTGGTCAATTTTCAAACGGTCGCGATGAAACTAGTTTTGTTAGGACCATATCGTGAATACGAAGCTAGAAAATATTTTTCGGGAATTTTTCGAGTTAGTATGTGGCCCCAGTAAATTGAAATGCGCGTTCAAATTCAATATATAGAGTTATATTTTTATTTTGATGAAAATTGATCGAAACAGTCGAATCAGCCTACAATACATATCCCATTGTGTTCGGAATGGGGGTAATTAGCTATGGACGATAGGCGGTGGGTTCGGTTTCGAGGTCGAAATAAAATGGTACGTTTTTGAAATTAAATAATTAAATAATAAACTAAAATAAAACCCCCTGGCCCCCCTTCATCCCTTCAAAACGGTCAAAGCACCACCCTTTTTTTTCTTTCTTCAGAATCGATTTAGAAAAAAAAAGAGAGAGAGGAGATCGACGGGGGGAGGGGGGAACCGCCCCCGCCGCCCATCGCGCCCCCCCCCCCCCAGGTGGCGCGCCCACCACCAAGACACTCCCCCCCCCCTCCGCGCCTCCACTTCCCCTCTAGGACCTCCGACGCCCTCCAACAGCGCCCATCCCCTCTCTCCCCTTTTGAATCTCCAATCGCTATAAGTTTTAATTACTATACACATTCCTTTATTTTATTTCTATTTCAGTTTTGATTATATTAGTGTGTTACGCAAGATTAGATTTTTCTATTAGGCAAAATTATATTTTTGTGTCAAGAAAGTTTAGATTTTTCTGTGTAATCACATCGATTAAAAATGTGGTTTTTTTATAAAGTTAGCAAACTAAAAATATAATTTTATATAGTGGAAATAGTAAAAATATAATTTTTATATAATGTAGATAATAAAAATATGATTTTTATGGTATAGAAAGAATAAAAATTCGATTTTTAATTTATAGAAGAGATAAAGAAATGATTTTTATAATGAACTAGCGAAAAGATTATATCTTTGAAGTAGGAAAGATATGATTTTTATATTTTAAAAATAATAAAAATATGATTTTTATCATATGTGTAATATAAAAATATGATTTTTATCATATGTGAAATATAAAATTGTGATTTTTATAAAGTAGAAGTATTAAAAATATGATTATTATATAATAGAGAATATAAAAATATTATCTTTATATATGTAGCGAAATAAAAATCTGATTTTTATTATATATATGTTGAAGTAAAAATGTTATTTTTATAGCGATGAGATAAAAATTCGATCTTTATATAAGAGTAGAAATATAAAAATATAATTTTTATATAGAAAGATGCGTTGTAAAAATATATATGAAGTAGAAATAAAAATATGATTTTTATTTATTAGAATGAAGCAATAAAAATATAAATTTTTATTATGAATAGCGGGACAAAGAACTGCATTGGAATTTCAAGCAGATCCAGACGGTTCAGCAGTTCGGAAGCAAAGCACGGCGGAATGGAACCCTCGGTGAGAACTTCTCACTTTAAATCTTCTTTTCTAGTTAAAAATATATACTAGGATGCAGACGGTGTTTAGTAGCACCCGACACCCATCGTCCACAGACCATGGACGGCTTGTATGCTTGTTTGATTGTTTGTTGTGATGAAAATTGATTGTGTGATGTGAAATAAAATAAAATATTTATATAGTAAAAAAATATTTTATCGTTAAAAATATAATTTTTAACATGAATGAGAATAAATAAATATTCATTTACAAACCGGACGGTTTGTTTATGTATACCTATTTGAAGGACATTGATTGGGACGATAAATTTTACACATCGCCCACCCGCACAAAGAAAAATATGTGTTTGTTGATTTAAAACCCCACACGGGTGTTGGCATGATATTTGGCGTACACTAATCCCAATTATTTAATTGTATGTCGATCGATTGGTCGACAGACTGTGTAAGCGTTAATTATTTATATTTAATGCTTATGTAGTTGTGTGGTGCACTTTGGATGATGGTTGATTATTTATCGTTGCTATTATATACATGTGTTGTATGGAATCAATATAAGTAACATTATATGGTAATTGATTGGGCCTCATTCCAATTGGAAAAATAAAGAATATTATAAAATAAATGTTCATGTGTTGACAGTACTCATTCGTTGAGATTAGTCATGTGTTGAACGAAATATTTTAACAATAAAATGTACTTCTTTATCATATATAAAATTTGAAACTAACTGGAAAATAGATAAGATGAGTGGTCTCCTGGATATTGATCTGATGTTGGTTTCGTCCTTCGGAGTTAATATTTAGGGAATTGCTCTCTTGCTAATTTACGGTTAGAGTTTGATTAAAAATTTATAGATAGAAATCATAATTTCATAAAATTATTAAATAACCAAAATATCACGTGTTGACGGTACTCATTTGTTGAGATTAGTCATGTGTTGAAAGAAATATAGATTCATGTGTTGAATAGAATGAATATTCATTTATTGAATAGAATAACGAAGTTATTGAAAAATATAAAGCCGTGTTGATTAGAGATGCACTATTTTGATGGAACGATATTTATATCGATTACATTCGTTTTTATAATGGATATTGAAAAGAGATTTAAAAATTGAATATAAAACGAATTCTAATTGAATTGAACATAAAATGAATTCGAATTGAAAGGAATTCAAATCGAATTGTAATCGAATTGAAATTGAATTAAATAGAAATGCAATTGGAAATCGAAATGAATTCGAATTGAAATCAATTCAAATTGAATTGAAAATGAATTGAAATCGATTTGAATTGAAATCAAGTAGAAATGAAAGTAAAAAGAATTTATAATGGAAAATTAAATTTTGATTTGAATTTGAAATGAAGGTTGAAATTGTTTTTGGAAACAAATTTAAAACGATTTATAAAATACGTTTTAAAAGGTAATCGACGAAATATATATAATATATATTATATATATAATGGCCTGAATAGAACACGCCGCGCTGCGGAAGTTCGCGAATTTCGACAATTGACTTCGAATGGATATTGCGGGAGATCCGACCGTCGGATTCTCCTAAAACCAGAACCGTTGGGTTCGTATCGAAAAGAGCTTTCTAACGAATATTAGAAATTAGAAATCTAATGGTTGGATTTGGAGATACGTTCAAATCAATTTCAGAAAAGATCGCTATAAGTGCAGTTCGATAGCCATTATCGGAAATCGACTGTACGGGCCTTGATAAAATTATTAAAAATATTAATAATTAGTGTAGAATCGTAAGAAATGATTTGGAAAGAATTGGGCTGAAAAATCCCGTATTTGAAAAGATAAAAATAGATTTTTATCGAAATAAACTAGTTTTGAACTAGAATTAAAATCCAATTATTTTTAAATAAATAAATTATATTTGAAAAGGGTTTTAAATAACCAGAATTTCCAACATATGAATTGGAATGGATTTGAATCGAAATTGTCTTTGGAATATTTCGATATTAGATTCTGTAATTATACAGATATTTTGGAGGAAATTTGGAAGATATATTTTATATCGTTATTTCCAAAGCGATAGTTGTGGGTTTCAGAATTTGATATTGAATATGGTATCTTCATCAACACTGTTCTTAAACCCCGTTGAGAAAAGATTAAATCTTTTTATTTAGATTTAATGAAGTATACCAATTAATTAATATATTTAATTGGAATTGGATTATAATTGATTTGTGGGTTTATCGTGAACGGTATTTTAAATAACACTTGTTCTTTAACCCGATAATAAATAGAATGTGATTTGGGTTTATCGTGAACTGTGTTTTAAATGACTTTAGTTCTTTAACCCAGTAAAAGGAATTTTAATGAATCTATAAATAGATTGAAATGTGAATTGATAATTTAAATTATTAAATTTGGAAAGTGAGCGAGAATGGAGTATCACCCGTTTTGCTCCAAAGCGATAGTTAAATCTTTAATTAGATTTGAACGTGAAATGGTAATTAATTTTTCCGATAACACTTTGGTGTTAGATGTGGAGTATTACCAGTTTTGCTTCATGGGATGAATAGGTTGGGATTGGGAAATAAAATAAATAATTACTTCGGTGTGGTTCGCTAATCCCGACTAGTTTGGAAAACCTTGACAGGGTTTGAAATGACATCCAAAGGAAGATTAAAGAATAAAGATTAAAGAATTTATCTTTGATAAAATTAATGGGAACCTTTCCCTAAGAATGTGAAATTTAGAAACTAACTGTAGGTTAGCTAAAATGAATGGTTTCCTGGGTATTGATCTGATGTTGGTTTCGGCCTTCGAGGTTAATATTTGGGGAATTGTTCTCTTGCTAATTTACGGTTAGTGACTGATGAATTGGAATGAGGCGTATGTTGTGTTTGTGTAACATTTGTTTATTATATACGCGAGTCATTCAGAAAGGCCGGGTTTATACCCATTCTGAATAACCGATTCGATGATATGTCGAAGATGAAGACGGTGGTTGAAGACCGGAAGTCTTCACATCGTTTGGGTGATTACTGATGATCTTGATCGGGCTGTACACCCAAGGGGAGGGAATCAGTTGGTGATCGTCTAGACGTACTTGGAGATCGATGGATATGCGAGGAAAGTGCCTCCGGTTTCGTTCAGACCCAGAACGAACTTGTAAATGGACTGTGTGTTTGACATTGGATTTTATTCTGTGTTGATTGATCTCAATTAAATATACATATGTTTGGCTGCGGAGAATTTATTCTCTTGCTTAACGCCCTTCTGTGAGACGTACGAGCTCAGAGGTTGTATATCGATGGACATCAGTCGCATGGAGTGAATTTCCTGTGTGGCACGCCTAAGTGGCAGATGATCAAGGCTTCTGTTGAAAAGCAAAGTCTTATGGTTGATGATCAAAGCACGGCCTATGTGGCACAGCTTTGTGTATAGCGTGGATTCGCGAGCCTCACACCTCGGTATGAGTCAAAAACAGTGTGACGGCCCGCCCCGCACCAACCGACATTTACTCTAAAAGTGCATTGTACACATATCCAGTTAGCACGGGACGGTCGCCAGAAGAAAAAGAAAGAAGAGAATGGGCTAATCAAGGAACCTGTAATATGTCTCATAGCGCATAGAACAAAATATAATAATAACATACTTGACATAAAACAGGAGAGACAGTGCATAAGCTAAAATCCAGAACTGAGCATCATAGCAGCGGAAATCCAAAATATAGCTTATTACAACTTTTCAAACTGTCTCAAAGCAAAAGCAAGATAAAGGAGGTACACTACTAATGCCCAAGTAGCGACCACCAACGACACAGGGATAATATTTATATATCATACGTGGAAGCCTCCTGCTCGCCTCCGAATCAGCTACTCGCGCATCACCAGCTAACCATAACCTATCTCTAGTCTGCTCGTGTGAGCACCCAGAGTAATAAGAAGAGACATAAAACTCTGGGTCAGACATAAAGCCTGGTATGAGCGATAAGCATCTAAACAGAATAATAACAGGTATAATCCAATCATACCTGAACCTGGACCTGCAACCAAAGAGTTAGCACTACATACTGTACAACACTCTAAGGTGCCCTTTCAAATGGAGTAAAGATAACGGGGGTGGGGGTGTGCATGTCATAGTGATGTCAAACAATCAAGCATAGCAATCATCCTCACATCCCTCACTCAATGCGTAAAGCATACGATATCCACTACTTTGGTCACCTAATACTTTGGGCCATGACGGAATCCAATCCCGTGTAACTATCACTACAAGCCCACTATCCATCTCTCAGTGGTGAACCAAAGTTATGAATACCGACAACCCCTTTGCACACGTCCCGCAGCAAAGCCCAATCACGAAGTGAACTCATTGGTTCCCATCTGGATCCTGAGCTCTAACTTCCATTTGGACTACCTTTGCATCTCGGGTTTTTGGTCATCATCTTCATCCGGGTCGGTCTTCACTTCACCTTGCTTCAGATCGTGGTCATCACCCTTGCTCGGGTCGGATCGTGGTCTTCACTCCAAGTCCAAGCATCTCGGATCGGGTCGGTCGTGCTCCCTCCATCGGATCGAGTCGCGCCATACGGATCGGGTCGTGCTCCTTCTAGCTCGTGGCGCTCCAGCTCCATCGGATCGTGGCCATGCTCCGGTCGTATTGTCCCATCGTTCACGATCGGATCGGTCAAAGAACTTCAGGTGAAAGGAGTCGGCTCGTGGTCACCTTCCAGGAACGGATCGGGTCGGGGTCTTATGAACGGGTCGGGTCGGGCTATCCGATCCGGTCTCCTGCACTTCTTCCAGTAAGCAACTTACGCCACTCGACGACGTTTTCGGCCATTCTACCTATTCTAATCAATCACAAAGCATACCATACAGCCATAGCAATAAGTAGAAGTGACATCAAATACCAAAACAACAATATGATGGGTTAAAATGGATCAAACATAGCCAAAATCCCATATTTCCCCTTAAGCATGTTTAAGAACAACTAAGCATAGGATTAACAAAACTTAACCAAATTAACCCAAACTTCTAACAGAGGTCTAAAACAATACTTAGCAATTTATAAATATTTTTCCATATTTTTTAACATGCATAAATTCGCTAATTATCACTAATCACCCCTTAATCTCCCAAATTCCGGGATTTGCAAAATTAGTCGAAATTAACCCAAATTCATATCAGAGGCATAAAATGATGTTTTAGAATTTTAGGAATTTTTCTAGATTTTTCTGAGCCATAATTTCGCTAATCTTCGCTAATTACAATAATTAGCCATAATTAGTGAGGAACTATGCAAATCACTCACCTTAGCCACAAACAAACTTTAGATCCGAAATAATCACTGATTTGGATCCAATCCCTATGTGTTCCAGCAGCTCTCTCTGATTTGGTGCTACCCTTCCTTGATTTGATGTAGTTTTGCTTAATATTCGATTAGAAAGTGATTAGAGATGATTTGGGATGAAATTAGAAGGTGGAGGCCATTGCTAGAGCTTGAAGGAGGTAAGTGGCGGCTGGAAAAATGAGTCTAAAACCGAAATCCTAGCCCTAGCAGCCCTTAAATACCCCAAATCCCGAAATCTCCCATTGGGCCTAGTTGCTAATCACCCGGTTAACCCCGATTAGCTGTTTTTCACCTTCTAAACCTTGTTTCAGCCATATCTCCGAAACGGTAAGTCCGTTTGGCTAATGTAACCACTCTACGGAAAGAGAAACCATCATTCGAATCCAATGGAAGTGGTTTCAGGTCAAAATTCCTTTCCAGTCAAAAGTTATGGCCAAAACAGTACCAACTAGGGGCAAAACGGTCATTTAAAAATCGACAAAAATCATGAACATGGGAAATGACTCCAATAATCGTCTCCCAAAGTTACATGGCCATACGACTTCGTATGAGAAAGAAATAAATATTCTACGATCCTTCGATGCGTAGAATGCGGGTTGTTACATTCTCCCCCCCTTAAGAAATTTCGCCCCCGAAATTCCCTAACCAGAACACACAAAGGGTCCCGCATGCCTATCAACCATAAAACAACAATCAACATGCAAAACAAGTCTATCCTAGCATGCGGTTTACTAACAAGGGAAGGAACTATCACTACCAAACCTTACTAGGCAAAGAGTTCTGGATACTTCTTCCTTATATCCTCCTCTGTTTCCCAAGTACAGTCTTTTTCATTCTCACCCCACTGGACTTTGACTAGTTTCACCGCCTTACTTCGAAGCTGCTTCGTATCGTTCCCAACGATACGCATAGACTTGCAGTTCTCAACCGCCTCGGGTTCAACCTCGCTATCATCCAACTGATTTGGTGAAATAGCCACATTAGGGTCTTGCACAACTTCCTTAACTGGGAAACATGAAATACGTTGTGAACTCCCGCCATCTTGTCAGGTAGCTCTACTTCATACGCCAAATTCCCAACTTGCTCGAGGACTGGGAATGGGCCAACAAATCTTGGTGCTAACTTACCTCTCCAACCAATCTGAATCACATTCTCTATGGGGAGATCCCGACGAACACCAAGTCGTTAACGAAGAATTCCAAATCTCTTCGTTTCTTACCGGTATAAGCCTTCTGCCTATCTTTATCCCTTCCCAGTAGTAGATCTGCTCTATGTCTCAATACATCATGTTACCACTGCGATGTATAGTCAATTTCGAGTGATGATATGCTCTAAGCACTTCACCTCTCAGTCCATCTACGTTGGATACAACTAGTCCCTTATTCTTTCGAAGCCACCCTTCTCGATCAAATCCTTACTTGATCATTCTCTTTCCATCGATACCCATCTCTACCCTAGAGATGGTTTTCAATAGATTAGGATCGTCCTTCTAACTGGAAACAATCCACTCAATCAAAATCGATCTAATCGTCAAGCTTACTAGCGTTTCTGAATCCAATTCAGTCTTGGGTCTGAAATCATATCCTGTGACATACTCTAGTTGCTTCCATCCTAGAAACAAAACCCCTAAACTGGCATGTCTCCTACTCAATGCAACTAGTACTGCACCCAAATCCTTTACTATGATCACTCTGCCCCATGGAGTCATGGCGACTCCACTGCACTGATCCATAGTCACTAGTCCTTTGCTATGTCCACTCTGCCCCATGAAGTCATAACAACTCCACTGCATTGGCTCATAGCCTTACTAATCCTTTACTATGTCCACTTTGCCCCTCGAGTCATGACGACTCTACTGCACTGGCTCATAGTCCTACTACAATCACTTTGTTCCCCATCGCTGGAACCCTACAGGTGATAGTCTACTCAAGGGAAGAAAAATAGGAACAACATAGCAACCATAACATCCATCAAACAAGTCCTACCTATCACCTGCTAAATTCATAAACACATCGACACCTACATGATTGGTCTAACCAATCCCAATATGTCGATTCTAGTATGTCTGGTCTAACCAACATCAATAACTAATGGAAGCCCAGCCTCCATACATACACCGATGCCTACTTGACTGGTCCAACCAATCCCAGGCCAATGGAAGCCCCGCCTCCCTTCGGACTACCGTACGTCCAACGTACGTTTATCCTCCAAGTATAATTAAACTAATGGAAGCCCAACCTCCAATCGGATTACCGTACGTCCAACGTACGTTTATCCTCCAAGGATAACTAGATCACGTCCAACGGATCCAAGGTAACGGGCGTCCCCAGATACCCCTGCTTTTAGTCCTCCTAAAATACTTGAGTCCAACCCAAGTATATCAATTATCTTGCTGCCCTCTCGAGTCCAACTCGAGCTGAATCTAATTCCTTGCAGCCTTCTCGAGTCCAACTCGAGTCAATCTATAACTCAGACCTAGTCTTGAGTATCCATTACCGACAAACTCTAGTCCAACGTGAGTCGTCTCCCTATTCGTTGCATCTCCAAGATCAACGAACACCCATTTTCCTTTACGAATTCAAGTCCAACTTGAATCGCCCTAATCTTCGTTGTATCTCCCACGATCAACGAACACATCCCATTCCTTCAAAATTCTACTATCCAATAGAGAACATCAACATAGGGTTCTAAACAATCCATTACTTTGCATCTTTCTCGAGTCCCACTCGAGCAATCTCATAACCCTATCGAGTCTAACTCTGGGCAGTCTATACCATTGAACAGTCTTATCATGTTCCGTCTGCCCATCACTCCTCGAGTAAACCAAGATATCATCCAATGAAAAATCACAGCAACTATTTACCCCTCACGCAAACTATCCTAGTCTAAATCGACATTCCCCAAGCACAAGCCCCAAAGGCCTAAACCAATATCAGACAAGCACCCAAGGAACATCTCCTCCGAGTTCAGACAATCCACATGAGGTGATACTAGCAAAACAATCTAGCACTGGAGTACTCATTTGCCTCCCAGAGACAACTATAACTTATTACAATGATAACCTCTTAGCTTCCTTAACTCCAGTTACTATCGCCATCACTAGGTAGGTACCTAATACCACCCTATTCCTTTGGAGTAAATCGACTCCCCAAAATAATGCTAAACCCAGTAAAGCCCAAAACAAAGCAATCACAAGGAAACATACATCCATGACTCGATAAGACCACATTAACTAATCATGCCAAAACTAGTCGAACCACCAATCGGGTTTGTCACTACTAAAGGTCTATCGACTAACTCAGGTTTTTCAAACAAAACCAGATCAAAACATCTTAAATAGAAAGCATACCTCGAATAACAACACCTTTTTCCTCCTGCGCCGCAGTTGGGGCATTTGACGAAGAAGGAACAGCGTTGATAGCATACGCTTTCACAATCTGCTTCTCCCTAGGAGGTTCTAGGCAATCATCCTTGTGATGTCCCGCCTGGCCGCAGTTAAAGCACTTCCTTTCCCCAGGCTTTTCTCGACAATCTCTGGCGTAATGGCCCTTCTTGCCACAACTAAAGCATTCGCCATCTTTCTTATTTTTCTTACTCTGACCATCCTTGGTCGGGTTCTGCTTCCTCTTGTTCTGAGAATTCTTCTGGCCTTCACCGCATGCTTGCGGCTTTGGCTCCTTTGCAGATGCCATAGCAACCTCAGTCTTCGACTTAGGGAAAAGGCTCTCTGGCCTTAATGCCTTTCCTACAATAGACTCGAACGTCTCATCGATATGGTTTATAAGTCTTTCCCCCAAGTACCCATCCAAGCCAGTTATGAACTTCTCGTTCTTCTTTTCGACTGTATCGATAGGGACCATCCATATTTCGATAAAGTGTCGAATTCAGCGATATACTCCGAGACTGCTCTACCATTCTGCTTAAGCTCCAAGAACTTCCTGAACAGTTCTGATTTATGAGCAGCTGGAATAAACTTATCACAAAAGCGAGTCTTAAACTGATTCCAAGTAACTTGATCTTCTGGAGTAGTTGTTCTAATGGCATTCCACCAATTCATCGCTCGCCCTTGCAGATGACGAGACGCTAGCCTTCTCTTCATCGCATCCTCAAGACCCAAGTCGTCGAAGATACGATCACAGCTATCCAACCAATCCTGAACATCTGTGGCCGACTCCGTTCCGTGGAACGGCTTCCCACCAAGGTTAGTGTAATCCTTGCACAACTTGGCGAAATCGACCCTAGGCGCCTGCACTACTGGACCACCACCATTTCCGGGATTGGGAACTGCCCCTTGAACATCCCTAAGCATCTCCCTCATGAAGTTAGTGAACATTGTCCTCATGTCAGGAGCATTCCCATAGTTGGTCCCTCTACCAGCACCTCTAGGATATCGGCTCATCGTTAATCTGTAAAAGGGGAAACGATTAACGACCCCATAGTGGTGCTAGTGCAGTACGACTTCATTCTTATACTACCAATAGTGTATATATATAACTTTTGAAAACCAAAGTAATCACAAATATGCGCTCTCATATGCGTACTATCTCTCCCTAGTGTCTTTCCCTAGGTTAACTACGCAACCTAGAGCTCTGATACCAAGTGTGACGGTCCGCCCCGCACCAACCGACATTTACTCTAAAAGTGCGCTGTACACATATCCAGTTAGCACGGGACGGTCGCCAGAAGAAAAAGAAAGAAGATAATGGGCTAATCAAGGAACCTGTAATATGTCTCACAGCGCATAGAACAAAATATAATAATAACATACTTGACATAAAACAGGAGAGACAGTGCATAAGCTAAAAACCAGAACTGAGCATCATAGCAGCGGAAATCCAAAATATAGCTTATTACAACTTTTCAAACTGTCTCAAAGCAAAAGCAAGATAAAGGAGGTACACTACTAATCCCCAAGTAGCGACCACCAACGACACAGGGATAATATCTATATATCATACGTGGAAGCTTCCTGCTCGCCTCCGAATCAGCTACTCGCGCATCACCAGCTAACCATAACCTATCTCTAGTCTGCTCGTGTGAGCACCCAGAGTAATAAGAAGAGACATAAAACTCTGGGTCAGACATAAAGCCTGGTATGAGCGATAAGCATCTAAATAGAATAATAACAGGTATAATCCAATCATACCTGAACCTGGACCTGCAACCAAAGAGTTAGCACTACATACTGTACAACACTCTAAGGTGCCCTTTCAAATGGTGTAAAGATAACGGGGGTGGGGGTGTGCATGTCATAGTGATGTCAAACAATCAAGCATAGCAATCATCCTCACATCCCTCACTCAGTGCGTAAAGCATACGATATCCACTACTTTGGTCACTTAATACTTTGGGCCATGACGGAATCCAATCCCGTGTAACTATCACTACAAGCCCACTATCCATCTCTCGGTGGTGAACCAAAGTTATGAATTCCGACAACCCCTTTGCACACGTCCCGCAGCAAAGCCCAATCACGAAGTGAACTCATTGGTTCCCATCTGGATCCTGAGCTCTAACTTCCATTTGGACCACCTTTGCATCTCGGGTTTTTGGTCATCATCTTCATCTGGGTTGGTCTTCACTTCACCTTGCTTCAGATCGTGGTCATCACCCTTGCTCGGGTCGGATCGTGGTCTTCACTCCAAGTCCAAGCATCTCAGATCGGGTCGGTCGTGCTCCCTCCATCGGATCGAGTCGCGCCATACGGATCGGGTCGTGCTCCTTCTAGCTCGTGGCGCTCCAGCTCCATCGGATCGTGGACATGCTACGGTCGTATCGTCCCATCGTTCACGATCGGATCGGTCAAAGAACTTCAGGTGAAAGGAGTCGGCTCGTGGTCACCTTCCAGGAACGGATCGGGTCGGGGTCTTATGAACGGGTCGGGTCGGGCTATCCGATCCAGTCTCCTGCACTTCTTCCAGCAAGCAACTTACGCCACTCGACGGTGTTTTCGGCCATTCTACCTATTCTAATCAATCAAAACGCATACCATACAGCCATAGCAACAAGTAGAAGTGACCTCAAACACCAAAACAACAATATGATGGGTTAAAATGGATCAAACATAGCCAAAATCCCATATTTCCCCTTAAGCATGTTTAAGAACAACTAAGAATAGGATTAACAAAACTTAACCAAATTAACCCAAACTTCTAAAGAGGTCTAAAACAATACTTAGCAATTTATAAATATTTTTCCATATTTTTCACATGCATAAATTCGCTAATTATCACTAATCACCCCTTAATCTCCCAAATTCCGGGATTTGCAAAATTAGTCGAAATTAACCCAAATTCGTATCAGAGACATAAAATGATGTTTTAGAATTTTAGGAATTTTTCTAGATTTTTCTGAGCCATAATTTCGCTAATCTTCGCTAATTACCATAATTAGCCGTAATTAGTGAAAAACAATGCAAATCACTCACCTTAGCCACAAACAAACTTTAGATATGAAATAATCTCTGATTTGGATCCAATCCCTATGTGTTCCAGCAGCTCTCCCTCTGATTTGGTTCTACCCTCCCTTGATTTGATGTAGTTTTGCTTAATCTTCGATTAGAAAGTGATTAGAGACGATTTGGGATGAAATTAGAAGGTGGAGGCCATTGCTAGAGCTTGAAGGAGGTAAGTGGCGGCTGGAAAAATGAGTCTAAAATCGAAATCCTAACCCTAGCAGCCCTTAAATACCCCAAATCCCGAAATCTCCCATTGGACCTAGTTGCTAATCACCCGGTTAAGCCTGATTAGCTGTTTTTCACCTTCTAAACCTTGTTTCAGCCATATCTCCCAAACGTTAAGTCCGTTTGGCTAATGAAACCACTCTACGGAAAGAGAAACCATCATTTGAATCCAATGGAAGTGGTTTTAGGTCAAAATTCCTTTCCAGTCAAAAGTTATGGCCAAAACAGTACCAACTAGGGGCAAAACGGTCATTTAAAAATCGACAAAAATCATGAACATGGGAAATGACCCCAATAATCATCTCCCGAAGTTACATGACCATACGACTTCGTATGAGAAAGAAAGAAATATTCTACGATCCTTCGATGCGTAGAATGCGGGTTGTTACAGGGATAGTGAC
Source organism: Allium sativum (assembly GCA_030737875.1). Taxonomy (NCBI): domain Eukaryota; kingdom Viridiplantae; phylum Streptophyta; class Magnoliopsida; order Asparagales; family Amaryllidaceae; genus Allium; species Allium sativum. Next base: position 302,028,611 of record CM060922.1, read on the forward strand.
TGCAGGGAAAGCACGACGTTTCTTTCTAGCTATGGGTGGTGTCAGTGCTTAAACTGGCTGACATTTATATAATTTTTACCTATGTGGTTGTTGGGAGGAGGCGCCTCGATTTTAGTTCTGTTAGGACTGGGAAACGTGTGTTCAGGAATACTAATCCACTAACGTAAGTGTGGACCGGCCCTGAAGCATCTAAGGGTTACCCAGAGTGTGTAGTCCCGAGGCATTTGCTAGAGTGTCTCGAAGCGGAGAGGAGCTTGCCCCTTGCCTCGACTCATGACGAAAATCCAATTTCCAATACAAGATATTTCGGTTTTATTTGTAGAGCCTAGTATGGCGACATGATATATGGTACCCATGCCGTCTATGATTGATATTTATGATTGAAATGTTTTGACACTATACACTTATAATAGTATCAAATGATTTGTTTTAAACGTACCAAGCATGTTTGGGTATTATAAGGGAAAACCCTATCCTCCGGCTTGCATTGCATTGTGTGATGGGACCTAAGTCTTATAATAGCTTCATTTTTCGAAAAAACAATGCGTTGTTCATTTATATGCACTGGTATTCTTGGGAGGAAACCCGTTCCGTGTTATACGGCGTGGTCCCTTAAATTACTCTCTTTTAAAGTAAAGTTTTAAATAACTGTTTTAGTTCTCACACCAGTCACATGACTGACCTGGAGTTTATTGTTTTATCCTAAACTCTGGGTGCCCTTATTTTCGACACGGACAGCTAGTAGTTTTGGTTTTGTAGATTTATATTCACAGGATCCTGATTTACAGCTGGAACGATACTCGGAAAGCTCTGTATCCGTGTATTACTTCTAGTTGTGTTTTGTATTATTTTCCGCTGCAATATATGTAAATTTATTGTAATCTCTGATACCTGTCAATTGTGTTATATTTATTTATACTCTGTACATTCTTGTATTTTGATGGAATTATTGTAATAAACAATGAAATGTTCTTCTGTTTGTGTTCTATTTTGTCATGTTCTCAAGATAATCCGGGCTTTCCTTACCGGGGAAGTTACGGGCTATCACAGCTGGTATCAGAGCTTTGGTTTACAGAGCTCGAGAACAAGACATATTAGAACCGAACGAAAGAATTCATCAGATATTGGATTAGTAATATTCAATGAGAATTACTCGTTAGAGATGGGATCAGTAGTATCCTAGAACGAGTGTGAAGATTATATTTTTCAAATGAAAACAATATTGTTTTGAAAATTTAAATCAATTATACGTATTGGAATATTTTATTTGTATTGAATTTGGACAATCCAATATATAAAGATTTCGTGTATACGCGTCATGAACGTATATTCGAAGTTTTAATATACTGGATAGATATAGAATCACACTCTAGTTGCCCGGACATGGTCCTGATGATGAAGTATACCATCACCAGTATTTATTTTCGAGTGACAAAGGTGTGATTTCTATATATTTCCACTAGACTGGTGTGAGAACCAAAGCTAGATAGGTTTATTATTGTGATTTGGTGTCAAAAACATGATTTTCTATATATATATATATATATATATATATATATCAAAATTATGAATTTGAAATGATAATCTACTAATTGATTGATGATTGTGTTGTTTGATTATTATTTGATTAATTAAAATTAGGAACCATTAGGCCAAATTGAACCAAATATTAAACTGTATTGAAAAATGATTACAAATGCATGCATATACATGCACTTACATTGAACAGGTCATAGCAAGGAGGCTAGAGCAGAAGAATAAAATTGTTTGCCCGACAAATAGGTACATGTTTATTGTATTTCTTTGGGTTTGGATGATCTTATGAGCCGCTTGGCTTTTTCTCTTTCTTTTGGATTGAAGAAGGCCATGGGAGGCTATATGAAATATCCCGAAGTCCCCGGTGCAGGGGAGGTTATGGCGTAATTTTTCGAAAATTTAGGGTGTTAGCCAAATTTTTGAAAAATTAGAAAAGTTCTTAGAAACTGAAAAGTTGAAGAACTTAAGCCATAAAGAAAAATATGGGAGTTGAGTTGATTAGTTAAATAACTTTCGGCTTCGTTCCTTTTCGGGGACAAAAAGTTTTAAGTGGGGGAGATTGTAATAACCCGGAAATTCTGAGCCAATTTAAAATTTTTATTTTGGCAATTTTGATGAATTTTGAATATTTAAAATGGATTATTTTAAATAATATTGACAAGAAATTTAATTTGAATAGAAATCGAACGTATATTTATATAGATCATCGTTAGAATATAAATATTTATTTTAAATTATAAAAGGAATTGAAAATGGCGCGGTAGTTTGAAAATTCGATTTCTAATTTCAAATGAATGTACCGGGTGCAAAATAAACCGGATTTTAGCGAAACCAAAGATATTAGAATCTATTTGAGAATATCTTTCCAACGAATCCGGAAAATCGAAATTTCATAACGGGAATCAAAAGTTACGTCCAGTTGAAAATTCAGAATAGTTGCTATGGAATTCTGGCCCTTAAAAATGGAAATTTTGCAAACGACTTCGGTTTTCGACGAAACCACTTTTGTTGGATCTCGTATGTCAAATTATTGCTAGGTTTCAGAATTCGTATTTTTTCGAATCAATGTGTGAGCATGGCAAAGGAAAACGCGTTTGACCAGTTTCAGTTGAATTTAATCGACTGGAAAATGGTCATTTTTCAAACGGTCTCAGAATTCGATGGAACTAGTTTTGTTAGGACCATATCGTGAATACGAAGCTAGAAAATATTTTTCGGGAATTTTTCGAGTTAGTATGTGGCCCAGTAAATTGAAATGCGCGTTCAAATTCAATATATAGAGTTATATTTTGATTCTGACGAAAACTGATCGAAACAGTCGAATCAGCCTACGATACACATCCCATTGTGTTCGGAATGGGGGTAATTAGCTATGGACGACAGGCGGTGGGTTCGGTTTCGAGGTCGAAATAAAATGGTACCTTTTTGAAATTAAATAATTAAATAATAAACTAAAATAAAACCCCCTGGCCCCCCTTCATCCCTTCAAATCGGTCAAAGCACCCCCCTTTTTTCTTTCTTCAGAATCGATTTAAAAAAAAGAGAGGAGATCGACCGGGGGGAGCCGCAGCCCATCGCGCCCCCTCCCCCCCTCCACCCCCGAGGTGGCGCGCCCACCACCAAGACACTCCCTCCCTCCTCCACACGAAACCACCCCATCGCGAGCCTCCCCAAGCACCAGCGCCTCGCGCGACGAACCCTCCCCCCCTCCGCGCCTCCACTTCCCCTTCAGGACCTCCGACGCCCTCCGACAGTGCCCCATCCCCTCTCTTCCCTTTGGAATCTCCAATCACTGTTAGTTTTAATTTCTGTACACATTCCTTTATTTTATTTCTATTTCAGTTTTGGTTATATTAGTGTGTTACACAAGATCAGATTTTTCTATTAGGCAAAATTATATTTTTGTGTCAAGAAAGTTTAGATTTTTCTATGTAATCACATCGATTAAAAATGTGGTTTTTATATAAAGTTAGCAAAATAAAAATTTAATTTTTATATAGTGGCGATAGTAAAAATATAATTTTTATATAATGTAGATAATAGAAATATGTTTTATATGGTATAGAAAGAATAAAAATTCGATTGTTAATTTATAGAAGAGATAAAGAAATGACTTTTGTAATGAAATAGCGAAAAGATTATATCTTTGAAGTAGGAATGATATGATTTTTGTATTTTAAAAATAATAAAAATATGATTTTTATCATATGTGTAATATAAAAATAAGATTTGTATCATATGAGAAATATAAAAATGTGATTTTTATAAAGTAGAAGTATTAAAAATATGATTATTATATAATAGAGAATATAAAAATATTATATTTATATATGTAGCGAAATAAAAATCTGATTTTTATTATATATATATATATATATATATATATATGTTGAAGTAAAAATGTGATTTTTATAGCGATGAGATAAAAATTCGATCTTTATATAAGAAGTAGAAATATAAAAATATAATTTTTATATAGAAAGAAGCGTTGTAAAAATATATATGAAGTAGAAATAAAAATATGATTTTTATTTATTAGAATAAAGCAATAAAAATATAATTTTTATTATGAACAGCGGGACAAAGAACTGCATTGGAATTTCAAGCAGATCCAGACGGTTCAGCAGTTCGGAAGCAAAGCACGGCGGAGTGGAACCCTCGATGAGAACTTCTCACTTTAAATCTTCTTTTCTAGTTAAAAATATACACTAGGATGCAGACGGTGTTTAGTAGCACCCGACACCCATCGTCCACAGACCATGGACGGCTTGTATGCTTGTTTGATTGTTTGTTGTGATGAAAATTGATTGTGTGATGCGAAATAAAATAAAATATTTATATAGTAAAAAAATATTTTATCGTTAAAAATATAATTTTTAACGTGAATGAGAATAAATAAATATTCATTTACAAACCGGACGGTTTGTTTATGTACACCTATTTGAAGGACATTGATTGGGACGATAAATTTTACACATTGCCCAACCGCACAAATAAAAATATATGTTTGTTGATTTAAAACCCCACACGGGTGTTGGGATGATATTTGGCGTACACTAATCCCAATTATTTAATTGTATGTCGATCAATTGGTCGACAGACTGTGTAAGCATTAATTATTTATATTTAATGCTTATGTAGTTGTGTGGTGCACTTTGGATGATGGTTGATTATTTATCATTGCTATTATATACATGTGTTGTATGGAATCCATATAAGTAACATTATATGGTAATTGATTGGGCCTCATTCCAATTGGAAAAATAAAGAATATTATAAAATAAAGGTTCATGTGTTGACAGTACTCATTCGTTGAGATTAGTCATGTATTGAACGAAATATTTTAACAATAAAATATACATCTTATCATATATAAAATTTGAAACTAATTGGAAAATAGATAAGATGAGTGGTCTCCTGGATATTGATCTGATGTTGGTTTCGGCCTTCGGGGTTAATATTTAGGGAATTGCTCTCTTGCTAATTTACGGTTAGAGTTTGATTAAAAATTTAACGATAGAAATCATAATTTTATAAAAGATATTAAATAACAAAAATAGTCACGTGTTGACAGTACTCATTTGTTGAGATTAGTCATGTGTTGAAAGAAATACAGATTCATGTGTTGAATATAATGAATATTCATTTGTTGAATAGAATAACAAAGTTATAGAAAAATATAAAGCCGTGTTGATTAGAGATGCGCTATTTTGACGTGAACGATATTTATATCGATTATATTCATTTTTATAATGGATATTGAAAAGAGATTTTAAAATTGAATATAAAACAAATTCTAATTGAATTGAACATAAAATGAATTCGAATTGAAAGGAATTCAAATCGAATTGAAATTGAATTAAATAGAAATGCAATTGGAAATCGAAATGAATTCGAATTGAAATCAATTCAAATCGAATTGACAACGAACTGAAATTGAATTGAAATCGATTTGAATTGAAATCGATTTGAATTGAAATCGATTTGAATTGAAAGTAAAAAGAATTTATAATGGAAAATTAAATTTTGATTTGAATTTGAAATGAAAGTTGAAATTGTTTTTGGAAACGAATTTAAAACGATTTATAAAATATGTTTTAAAGGTAATCGACGAAATATATATAATGGCCTGAATAGAATGCGCCGCGCTGCGGTAGTTCGCGAATTTCGACCATTGACTTCGAATGGATATTGCGGGAGATTCGACCGTCTGATTCTCCTAAAACTAGAAACGTTGGGTTCGTATCGAAAAGAGCTTTCTAACGAATATTAGAAATTAGAAATCTAACGGTTGGATTTGGAGATACATCCAAATCAATTTCAGAAAAGGTCGTTGTAAGTGCAGTTCGATGGCCGTTATTGGAAATCGACTGTACGGGCCTTGATAAAATTATTAAAAATATTAATAATTAGTGTAAAATCGTAAGAAATGATTTGGAAAGAATTGGGCTGAAAAATCCCGTATTTGAAAAGATAAAAATAGATTTTTATCGAAATAAACTAGTTTTGAACTAGAATTAAAATCCAATTATTTTTAAATAAATAAATTGGATTTGAAATGGGTTTTAAATAACCAGAATTTTCAACATATGAATTGGAATGGATTTGAATCGAAATTGTCTTTGGAATATTTCTATATTAGATTCTGCGATTATACAGATATTTTGGAGGAAATTTGGAAGATATATTTTATATCGTTATTTCCAAAGCGATAGTTGTGGGTTTCAGAATTTGATATTGAATATAAGCCGATATATTTCCTATTCAAATCCTTGTATTTAATATCAAATGGGATTCGGGTTTGTCATGAATGGTGTCTTCATCAACACTGTTTTTAAACCCCATTGAGAAAAGATTAAATCTTTTTATTTAGATTTAAGGAAGTATACCAATTAATTAATATATTTAACTGGAATTGGACTAGAATTGATTTGTGGGTTTATCGTGAACGGTGTTTTAAATAACACTTGTTCTTTAACCCGATAATAAATAGAATGTGATTTGGGTTTATCGTGAACTGTGTTTTAAATGACATTATTTCTTTAACCCAGTAAAAGGAATTTTGATGAATCTGTAATTAGATTGAAATGTGAATTGATAATTTAAATTATTAAATTTGGAAAGTGAGCGAGAATGGAGTATCACCAGTTTTGCTCCAAAGCGATAGTTAAATCTTTAATTAGATTTGAACGTGAAATGGTAATTAATTTTACCGATAACACCGTGGTGTTAGATGTGGAGTATTACCAGTTTTGCTTCATGGGATGAATAGGTTGGGATTGGGAAATAAAATAAATAATTACTTCGGTGTGGTTCGCTAATCCCGACTAGTTTGGAAAACCTTGACAGGGTTTGAAATGACATCCAAAGGAAGATTAAAGAATAAAGATTAAAGAATTTATCTTTGATAAAATTAATGGGAACCTTTCCCTAAGAATTTGAAATTTAGAAACTAACTGTAGGTAAGCTAAGATAAATGGTTTCCTGGGTATTGATCTGATGTTGGTTTCGGCCTTCGGGGTTAATATTTGGGGAATTGTTTTCTTGCTAATTTACGGTTAGTGACTGATGAATTGGAATGAGGCGTATGTTGTGTTTGTGTAACATTTGTTTATTATATACGCGGGTCATTCAGAAAGGCCGGGTTTATACCCATTCTGAATAACCGATTCGACGATATGTCGAAGATGAAGACGGTGGTTGAAGACCAGAAGTCTTCACTTCGTTTGGGTGATTACTGATGATATTGATTGGGCTGTACACCCAAGGGGAGGGAATCAGTTGGTGATCATCCAGACGTACTTGGAGATCGATGGATATGCGAGGAAAGTGTCTTCGGTTTCGTTCAGACCCAGAACGAACTTGTAAATGGACTGTGTGTTTGACATTGGATTTTATTCTGTGTTGATTGATCTCTATTAAATATACATCTGTTTGGTGGCGGAGAATTTATTCTCTTGCTTAACGCGCTTCTCTGAGACGTACGAGCTCAGAGGTTGTATATCGATGGACATCAGTCGCATGGAGTGAATTGCTTGTGTGGCACGCCTAAGTGGCAGATGATCAAGGCTTCTGTTGAAAAGCAAAGTCTTGTGGTTGATGATCAAAGCACGGCCTATGTGGCGCAGCTTTGTGTATAGCGTGGATTCGCGAGCCTCACACCTTGGTATGAGTCAAAAACGGGATAGTGACAGTAGGGAGAGCACAACGTTTCTTTCTAGCTATGGGTGGTGTCAGTGCTTAAACTGGTTGACATTTATATCATTTTTACCTATGTGGTTGTTGGGAGGAGGCGCCTCGATTTTAGTTCTATTAGGACCGGGAAACGTGTGTTCAGGAATACTAATCCACTAACGTAAGTGTGGACCGGCCCTGAAGCATCCAAGGGTTACCCAGAGTGTGTAGTCCTGAGGCATTTGCTAGAGTGTCTCGAAGCGGAGAGGAGCTTGAGCCTTACCTCGAATCATGACGAAAATCTAATTTCCAATACGAGATATTTCGATTTTGTTTGTAGAGCCTAGTATGGCGACATGATATATGGTACCCCATGCCGTCTATGATTGATATTTATGATTGAAATGTTTTGACACTATACACTTATAATAGTATCAAATGATTTGTTTTAAACGTACCAAGCATGTTTGGCTATTATAAGGGAAAACCCTATCCTTCGGCTTGCGTTGTCTTGTGTGATGGGACCTGGGTCTTATAATAGCTTCATTTTTCGAAAAAGCATTGCGCTGTTCATTTATATGCACTAGTATTCTTGGGAGGAAACCCGTTACATGTTATACGGCGTGGACCCTTGAATTACTCTCTTTTAAAGAAATTTTTTAAATAACTGTTTTAGTTCTCACACCAGTCACATGACTGACCTAGAGTTTATTGTTTTAACCTAAACTCTTGGTGCCCTTATTTTCGGCATGGGCAGCTAGTAGTTTTGGTTTTGCAGATTTATATTCACATGATCCTGATTTACAGCTAGAACGGTACTCGGAAAGCTCTGTATCCGGGTATTACTTCTAGTTGTGTTTTGTATTATTTTCCGCTGCGATATATGTAAATTTATTGTAATCTCTGATACCTGTCAATTATGTAATATTTATTTATACTCTGTACATTCTTGTATTCTGATGGAATTGTTGTAATAAACAATGAAATTTTCTCCTGTTGTGTTCTATTTTGTCGTGTTCTCAAGATAATCCGGGCTTTCCTTTCCGGGGAAGTTACGGGCTGTCACAACGTTTTAAAAGGAAATCGACGAAATATATAATATATATATATATTATATATATAATGGCCTGAATAGAACGCGCCGCACCGCGGCAATTTACGAATTTCGACCATTGACTTCGAATGGATATTACGGGAGATCCGACAGTCGGATTCTCCTAAAACCCAAACCGTTGGGTTCGTATCGAAAGGAGCTTTCTAATGAATATTAGAGATTTGAAATCTAACGGTTGGATTTGGAATTATGTCCAAATCAAATTTGGAAATGGTCGCTGTAAGTGCAGTTCGATGGCCGTTGATGGAAATCGACTATACGGGCCTTGATAAAATAAAAATAGTAATAATTTGTGTAGAATCATAAGAAATGATTTGGGAAGAATTGGGATGAAAAACTCCATATTTGAAAAGATAAAAATAGATTTTTATCGAAATGAACTAGTTTTGAACTAGAATTATAATTCTATTTATTTTTAAAATAAATAAAGTGGATTTGAAATGGTTTTGAAAATAAACAGAATTTCCAATAATTGAATTGGAATGGATTGGAATCGAAATTATCTTTGGAATATTTCGATGTTGGATTTCGTGATTATACAGATATTGTTATGGAAATTTGAAAGATATAATTATATCGTTATTTCCAATACGATATTTGTTGGTTGTAGAATTTGATATTGAACATAAGCCGATATATTTTCTATTCAGAGCCTTGTATTTAATATCAAATGTGATTTGGGTTTGTAATGAATGGTGTCTTCATTAACGTTGTTCTTAAGCCCGGTTGAGCAAAAGATTAAATCTTTTTATTTAGATTTAATAAAGTGTGCCAATTAAATAATATTTAACTGGAATTGAATTGGTATTGATTTTTGGGTTTATCGTGAACAGTGTTTTAAATAACACTTGTTCTTTAACCCGATAATTAATGGAATGTGATTTTGGGTTGTCATGAACGGTATCTTCAATAGTACTGTTCTTAGACCCAAAGGAGTTAAGAAAATCAGAAACTAACTGGAAATTAGTTAAGTTGCATGGTTTCTGGGGTATTGATCTGATGTCGGTTTCGGCCTTCGGGGTTAATACTTAGGAAATTGCTCACTTGCTAATTTACGGTTAGGGACTGATTGAAATGTGATGTGATTTTGGGGTTTATCGTGAACCGTGTTTTAAATGACACTGATTCTTTAACCCAGTCAAAGATTAAAACTAAGTGGAGTTTTAATGAATCTTTAATTAGATTGAAAAGATCGAGAATGGAGTATCACCTGTTTTGCTCTAGGCGATAGTTAAATCTTTAATTAGATTTGAACGTGAAATGGTAATTGAATTTACCGATAACACCGTGGTGTTAGATATGAAGTATGACCAGTTTTACTTCATGGGATGAATAGGTTGGGATTGGGAAATAAAATAAATGATTACTTCGGTGTGGTTCGCTAATCCTGACTTGTTGAATCGATATTCAAAAGAAGATTAAAGAATAAATTTAAAGAATTTATCTTTGATAAAATTAATGGGAACCTTTCCCTAAGAATGTGAAATTTAGAAACTAACTGTAGGTTAGCTAAGATGAATGGTTTCCTGGGTATTGATCTGATGTTGGTTTTGGCCTTCGGGGTTAATATTTGGGGAATTATTCTCTTGCTAATTTACGGTTAGTGACTGATGAATTGGAATGAGGCGTATGTTGTGTTGTGTAACACTTGTTTATTATATACGCGAGTTATTCAGAAAGACCGGGTTTATCTCATTCTGAATAACTGATTCGACGATTAGTCGAAGATGAAGACGGTGATTGAAGACCGGAGGTCTTCACGTCGTTTGGATAATTACTGATGATCTTGATTGGGCCATACACCCAAGAGGAGGGAATCAGTTAGTGATCGTCCAGACGTACTTGGAGATCGATGGATATGCGAGGTACAAGGTGCCTTCGGTTTCGTTCAGACCTAGAACGGACTTGTAAATGGACTGTGTGTCTGACATCGGATTTCATTCTGTGTGACTGATATCGGTTGCATGGAATGGTTTGCCTGTGTGGCATGCAAAGATGCAAATGATCAAGGCTTCTGTTGAAAAGTAGAGTCTTGTGGTTGATGATCAAAGAACAGCCTGTGTGGCACAGCTTTGTGTAGCGTTAATTCGCGAGCCTCACACCTCGGTTGTGAACCAGAAACGGGAGAGGACTTCTGGGAGGACATGCGTTTCTTTCTAGCTAGAAGTGGCTCAGTGGTTTTACACGCCCTGACGAGTTTGACTTATGTGGTTGTTGCTGTTGCGAGGCACGTCGGATATATCGGTGACTATGTGAAGCCGATGGAGTCATTCGTTGGCTCATTTGCGCCCCATAGGGCGGGGAGACGTATGGTTCAGACATAATAATCCACTCCGTGTGGACCGTCCCTGACGATCCCAAGTGCAACTGCGGCTGTTCCTGAGACATGGTAGGCTAGATTGTCTCGAATCGGTAGAGGACGATCCCTGGCCTCGGTTCACAGATGGAAATCCAATTTCCAAATACGTGACTTGCGGTTTTGATTGTAGAGCCTAGTACGGCGACATGATATATGGTACCCATGCCGCCTATGATTGATATTTATGATTATATATAAAATCAGAAACTAACTTGAAACGAGCTAAGATGGGTGGTTTCCTGGGTATTGGTCTGATGTTGGTTTCGGCCTTCGGGGTTAATACTTAGGGAATCGTTCTCTTACTAATTTACGATTGGAGTCTGATTAAGAATCAAAAGATAAAATTTCGCGTATCAAGCATTCTTTGGCTGTTATAAGGTAAAACCCTATCCTCCGGCTTGCGTTGCATTGTGTGATGGGACCTGGGTCTTATAACAGCTTCATTTGTTCTTTATTTAGCATTGCGCTGTTGTTTTATGCACTGGTATTCTTGGGAGGAAACCCGTTCCGCGTTAGCGGTGTGGTCCTTGATTTACCTAACTTTAAAATAAAGATTAATAACTGTTTTAGTTCTCACACCAGTCCCATGACTGACCTGGAGTTTATTATTTTAACCTAAACTCTGGGTGCCCGGCAGCTAGTAGTATTGGTTTTACAGCTTTATATTCACAGGATCCTGATTTATAGCTGGAACGATACTCGGAAAGCTCTGTATCCGTGTATTACTTCTAGTTGTGTATTGTATTATTTTCCGCTGCTATGTAATGTATTGTAATCTCTGATATTTATCGAATGTGTAATATTGATTTATACTCTGTATATTCTTGTAATCTGATGGAATTGTTGTAATAAAAAATGAAATGTTCTTCTGTTTGCGTCCTGATGTGGCTTGTTCTCAACTCAATCCGTGATTTCCCGCAAGGGGGATTTCGGGTCGTTTCAGAAACAGGTGTTTATAATTGTTCTAGAAATAGCTGTTGTGCTCTGATGATGGTATGTACATAAAGTTACCGAATTGTATTTCAAAGTTATGTTATATAATATATTTTATTCGTTCCGCTATGAGATTTGTGCTCTTCGTTTTTCTTCTATTCTAACTTTTCTTTCTTTCTATTTCTCACCCTCTAACTTCTTTCTAATAATGATTCGTATTTCTGTACAATTTGGGTTGGACGTATGGTGTTATTAGTCAACTCAGATAGTACAGATTTGCGGGCCATTACATGTTTTGTATGTTATGGTTGATAATTATTTGTTTTGTTCTGAATGTTTATTATTGATTGAATTGGTTGATTTAAACCGTTAGTTTAATTAAAATAAATTCTAATTGTTATTCTAATGATTATTTCCAAACGAGGTAACTTACCTTGTTGATTACGTTTATAATAATATAAACGTATTAAATAAAAGTATAGATGTTTATATTAGTGTTATTTATTTTAGATATCACATATTTTTATTAAATGAAATAATATTATTTGGTAACGTATTTGGATACAGGGAAAACAGGTTGGAGGAATCCAACTGGATTCCTCAAATTTATTGTTTATTTTCATATTAAATATATGAACTGTTTAACCAATATGATTGGATGATTGATTTGATTATTAATCGTTGAATCTAAATTCAATGTTTGTTTTGTTATTAACCAATGGACAATATTGGTTGGGTAATTGGCAGCATATGGTCTATAAATCAATCGTTTTTACAAATGTTGATCTACCGTTAGGTGGATCGAAAGATATGAAATTATAAATTTATTTTATAATCGAATATGGATTTTTTTTCAAAACTATTATTTTGAATAAATTTTTTATTCAAGGAAATAAATATTTATTATTTATTAATTTATTTTTGAATGATTTTATAAAGTGAATTCTTATGTTTATAAGAATTATAAGCAAACGAACAGGAATTAACTTAACGGGTAAAGAGTTGGATTAAATGGAATTATTTAAATTAATTATATTATTAATTAATTTAAAGAAAATATCTAAGTCGAATTGGTTAACGAGATAACCATATTTTGAATTGAATAAGTCGACCGCTTCAACTGGGATTGAATATTAATTTAGTTTATGGTTAAATAAATATAATGAAATGGCTTAATGAATACTTGTAAATTTTAATAAGATTTTAAATAGAGAAATTTATTATTTATTTTGGTAATAAAGAAGTTAACTACTATGACAGTGGTTAATTATGAAGAAAATTATTATTTTAATTAATAATAATGTATGTAATTACTTCTTAAATGGAATACATTTAAGTAAGTAACCGATTTTGGAATAAAATATGGTTAAGATTTGAAAAGAGGTTATGAATGACTTTTATGTCAAACCCAAGTTATAACGAAGTTATAAAAGAGATTTTAAGCGAATACGACAGTTTAAAATAGATGTTTACTTAATATTTAAAATTAAGCAAAAAGAGATTGAGATAAAAAAGAGTTTTGTATTAAACCAGAGATATAAATAAGGTTTATAAAAAGGGCGTGAGACTAAAATGTGGATCTTAAGTTGATGATACTTAATAATGAATTATGTGAAACGAATGAGATTGAAATGAGATTTTTGAACTGGAAATGGTTAAATGGATTAGAAGAGGGTGATATGGGTTGATAACGAGTTGAGATAAGAATTGGAACCTAATTGGAGATTGACCGAGTTGAGTGGTTTTTCTAAGTATCAATCCGTTGTTGATTTCGGTCTTTGGGGTTGATACTTAGAGAGTTATTCACTTACCAATTTACGGTCAGGAACTAATGAACGTTGAAGTAACAGGAAGTAAAGGATTTGAGAATATAAATTAATATTTCCAATGAAAAGGAAATAGGAAGAGATTTTGTGAAATTATACGACAATTACGAATAAAGAAATTAAAAAAATTCATAATGATATTTTTATGTGGAATTTGATAAAACCAAAACTGGAAATATATATTTATATATATATAACTTGAGTCCTATATATATATATAATAGTTTGGGGCATATTCTAATATTAAAATAAGAAATAAACATTGTGGTTTAAGATATTAGAAGGTTAAGAAGTTTTATTTAGTTTTTAAATTAAAAATCCAAGTGATGTTGAGCACTGAACTAGTAAATTCATTTCATTTTTATGATTGAACGGTTGTTTAATTGATAGTTAAATAATCGACTATCAAATCTGAAATATACGATTGTTGGTATGGAAAGACCGAAATCAAATTATATTCGAAGACCATTCCGACCAACAAATACGAAATTGAGAAGATATCAGATGCTGATCAAGAAAGAGCAATTGAAGACCATAGATCTTCATAAAACAGAAGGATTACGTAAATCTCAGGTTAACTCCTATAGTTTTCAAAGTCTATTGTGGTTTTGTCGTGGTTGAAATATATGGAATTGCAAGGACTACTCGCTACTGATTTATAGGGTGATTCCTAAGATGTAGTAGGAGGGTGCCTACGGTTCATCCTGCTCCTGGATGACTTGTATGGATGAATGTCTGACAGAGTAATTCTTAAGAGTCACGTATGTTGATTTTACAAACATATTTCTGTATCGGCAGAGAAGACCCCTTCTCTTAACTTAAACACCCAAAATATTTTTGTGGAGGCCAATTAGTGATTTGGCGGATCAGACAATGTAGCATTCAAAGTGATTGTGATGTTGTTAAAAAGGTAGTGTTAAACCTCAACTTTCTTCAACCAAGAAATGAAAAAAATCGGGTAGGTAGCATGACTATGTGGGTCGCTCCCATTAGGATGTATAGTCACCTATCTAGAGAAAATGAATTTCATACTTTAATCTATTTTCGATGTTGTCCCTTTTCGGGAAACGGTTGCCGTACACAACCGCTGGTGATATACATTCGATACACTCAAGCAGAATGAGTGGTTGGTCAAGTTTGGTCGGGTTACAATATGTTCATGTTGAACCTAGTGTATTCCCCTCTAGAGATACACTATCGGCAGGTGGTTCCATACCTTGTCATAGTCAGAATCCAATCTCCAATAATCTCCCGCAGTTTTGATTGTATACTATATATGTAGAGCATGAGATGCAAGCATTCCACTAGATTGATATTTATTTGTATTTAGACACTATTATGATATCTGAATAAGATATGATTTCAAAAATGTTTTGGGTTATCGTAAGGTAAAAACCATCCGTGTTTATGTGTGGATTAGTCTTACGATTATCCTTTTCATTCAAAAAGAAATGTTTTAACTTTAAAATAAATTTTGATGATATTATAGACTTAGCGAGTTTTCTCACTCTGTTTCAGCAGACTGATCCGGAGTTTGTAATGTTCGGTTTAGCCCGGGTTGTACAGGTTTAGGTTTGGATGCTATGAATTTCAAGAAGTCGTGCTGGAGGAGTTCAGACATATGATATATATTTATTCTGTTGTGTGTTGTATATGAGGACATATTATTATAACTGTCCAAATGTGTTGATGTACTCTGATGATTATAAGTTCTATTGTAAAGCTCTCAATAAATTTTTCTTTCTATATTATATTTTGTTCCGCTGCGATGTGAGACTCTGATGTTGTTATGTTCTTCTTTTTCTTCTATTCTAGTATTTCCTTCTTTCTTGTCTCACCCTCTAATTTCTTTCATTAACTATCTGGTGGTTTCAATACTTGGGTTCTGGCAAGTAATACTAGTTTTACGTATTATTGTTGGAGTTCGAGCGTCGAAATTCTCTGGGTCGTTACAGTGGTATCAGAGCATAAGGTTTAGTAATAACCTTGTCTCTGTGGCGTAACTCGATAGAGATGGGGCTAGTAATACCCTAGATTGATTTTGAGTGTATATATATATATATGAGAGCATATTTGTAGATTTTATAAAAATGTTTTATATCGTGTTATTTGATTGGTTCAGTTTTGAACTAGCAACTGACACGATGTTGTTTTGTAAAGAGGGTAAATGAAATAATTTTTCCCGAAATATATTTTTGTATAAAAAAGGAAATAATTTATCAAATTATTGAGACATTGATTTGTATGATTTGAATGGGCTTCAAATTGGATTACGAATTCGAATTGTTTAATATAGCCGAAGAAGATTTGACATATGAAGTTTGTGAATGAGAATTTCAATATGAGATTGAATGAATCAGAATTTGAAATTTGAATTAATAATAATTAAAAGAAATCAATTGGCTAATAATTGAAATGTTATTTAGAATTTCATGAAATCATTGCTTACATGTTGAATTGAGATGAGTACATGTAGTTGAAGGCTTTGAGGTTGATTTTGGTTGCATATATCGCGATAAGTTGAGCAAGTATCCTCAATAACGCTCGTGTAAGGTACGCTTACACGAAAATATAAATTTTGGTTTTTGAATTTTGTTTTTCGACCATGTGAGTCGATGTATATATATTATTTGTTCCTGCGATATCACAGAAGCCCTCAGTAAAGGGGAGACTCTGCCGAATTTTTCAGGAAATTTAAAGTATTAGAAAATTTTCGATATTTTTGGAATTTTTGTTTACAATATTGAATTGGTTTTCAATTTGAAATAAATTGGATTTTTGGAAAGATATTGGATTTGTAACATTTGTTCTACCTTAGTAATTTCGAGGACGAAATTCTTTTAAGGGGGAAGGAATGTAACGTCATGTATCTTTGGTAGTCAGATGTTTAAATTATTTTATTATTTTAAATTTTTATTTGGAATTTTAAATGGATTTATAATATATAATTCATTATTTAAAATGAATTCGAACGTTCAATTTATATATAATTATAAATCGAGATCGTAACGTCAATGTAGTTCGTAGTATTGAGTTTTGAACTTCAATTGAATATACAGAATCCATTTTAAGTCGAAATTCTTTGAAACAAGAATCGTCCAAATCCACTTGATTATATTTTTCTAATGGAAGAGAAAAATTGAGATTTCACGTTATAGATTGTGAGTTATGCCCAATTCAAATTTTCAGATAGTCGCTATGGAATTCGTTAACAAATGATAACGTTTATTTAATAAAAGATAAAAGATTTTTATATATTTTGAATATCGTTTAGGCCGGAAATTGTAAGTATTGAGTTTAAAATATATATTGGTTTATTTTCAAGTTGTGTAATATTTCATTTAGAGAGATATGATCATAATAATTTATTATTATTTATTTTTATAATTATTTTGATTTAATTATAATTTATCGATATTATAAAGGCCTTAGGAATAGTTTTTTTTTCTAGTGACCTTCGTTTCTGACGAAATTTATTTTATTGGAATATGTATGGCTAGTTATTGCTAGATTTCCAGTCTGGAGCCAATCAGAATTGTTTTATCTGTGCATGCAATTTAAAGGTAAACCGATAAATTAAAATAACAATGTTGTGCAAACGGAGTCCGATTTCAACGAAACTAACTTAATTGGGACCGGAACGTCAAGGCGTAGCGGTGTACCAATTTTCAATTGTGATTCGATTTCGCGTGTGTCGGTCCAAATATATCGGTCAACGGTTATTAACGGTAAAGTTTAGTACCGTATAAAAATATATCTAATTAAATATATAAACTTAAATTCCTAAGTAACACCTAACCTGAGATACAAATGTTGCATACCTACACTACTCGTGACTTCATACGCAAGGAAAGGGACGAGCTACCCTAACTTGTTCAGGTACCTGTATCCGTGAAAAGAAAACACATGCACGTGCTCTCCTAAATATACATATAGCTGTGCAGACCTAAGACAACACAAGCAGCCATCCATCCGCGTGCCTACCCATAGGTTTCCAACTGAAATTGCACATCTGCGTTGTGTTTTCAAAACACACCAGCTACTCGATCTACCCATTTTTAGCTACTCGACTCTTCGCACGTTGATTGGTATATTTAAGTTGCTCTGCCTACTGGAAGGAAATTTAATGCAACTACTCTTTACCTACTGATGGAACATTGTTCCTATCCGAATTCTTGACCTATAAATATACACTTATCTGTTAGCTCCTTTCCTTTTTTTCCTTTTCTTTTTGCAACCATGATGAAGCAAAATTAACGAGCTGCTTCTATTAAATAATCTAAATAAAACTCCCTATTTTTCATTTGTGTTCCCCGTTCATGAAATGGAAACCGTAACCTCGATCGAAAGTGAATTTTAAAAAGTGGGTTTTCATTCTTGGTGGCAAAGCATGGAGCAAGGAGGCTATTGAAGACATCAAGTTCAGCATGGAATTAAGCGTGGTACAGGAGAGGGTTGAGCAGTCACGGTGGCGATGTTGAAGGCACGAGAGCAGGTGTCGGTGATCTCAGATGAATGTTTGGTGGCTCATCGAGGCGACGGTAGCTCATTGTTGAAGCAGCATGGGGTCGGATACGTAGTCGTTGGGGTCTCAGGTGGTTAGGCAGTGGAGCAGTAGTGACATGGAAGTGTGGCAGCGTGTAACCGAGAGGGTTGGGCGTGTTTATTTCAGGCGTGTGTCTGTGCGAAATGAAGTACAAAGTATACGAAGAAGAAAATGGATACGGTGAGCGTTCGAATGGAGCAGTATTCGTGGAAATATATATATATATATATATATATATATATATATATGTATATATGTATATATGTATAATATAAAATATAGCTGGGCATAACTGTACAAGGGAAACGAGGGGGTTGTTTCAAGACGACGAGTAGCAGTAAATAAGGAAATAGAACAAACCAGAAGTTGCATGGGTCTATAATTCGAAAAAGGAGATTCAAAGGAAATAATATACAAAGCAGGGGAGTGGGAAAGTTTGAAGGATGTGTGGGAAGGGAGAATAACCTGATGTGGTGAAGAAGAATAAGTAACTAAAGAGGACAGAGAAGTTTATAAGGGGACGCGGGCTGGTATGAAAGAGTGGGCTGCCGGCCCTTATATATATAAAAAAATGTAAATTTACAATGATGAGTAGAAATAGGGTACTGGGAAGTCACGGGAAAAGGAGAGGGGAAGCAAAGTTTAGAGTTTTGAATCGGCCAAAAGAAGATAAAAGAAAGAGCATGTGGAGAATATAATATAAGGAATTGTTTAAACAATGGGGAAGAAACAACGTGAAGCAGCAGCATGGTTGGAGGCTTACGTAAATGCACGACTTGTATGAGTGGTTAACATAGGGAACAAAGGTTGTTACGTGATGAAAGGCAAGGGGATTTAAACAGCTTAATTACCGCGTTATCAAAGTAATTAAGTGTATAAATTTATAATTAAGGGTTATATTATTTTAATTAAAACCATATAACTTAAAACGTTAATAATTTTTTTGATTGCAAGGTTCTATCAAGACGCCGTCAACAACGTTGGAACCATATTGACGAGCCCCATATTCTGGAACTTAGTCGATAGATTAGGAAGCAAACATATTTTAAGTTAAATTAAACGATTGTTTAATTTAACTAAAATCAGACCGATCAAAGAATCAAATCAAGGTGAATATAACTCACTCAGTTTACCCACTTATATTTTACATAAGTTGGTATTTGTTTTATGTGTTATGGTGATAATTATTTGTTGTGCTCTGAGTGTTTATTATTAATTGAATTGGTTGATTTAAACTGTTAGTTTAATTAAAATAAAATCTACTTGTTATTCTAACGATTATTTCCAAAGGAGGTAACTTACCTTGTTGGTTACATTTATAATAATATAAACGTATTAAATAAAAATATAAATGTTTAGATTAGTGTTATTTATTTATTTATTTTTGAATATCATATTTGTTTATTGAATTGAATAATATTATTTGAGATAACATATTTGGATGCAGGGAAAACAAGTTGGAGGGATCCAACTGGATTCCTTAAATTTATTGTTTATTTTCATATTAAATATATGAATTGTTTAACCAATATGATCGGATGATTGATTTGACTATTGATCGTTGAATTTAAATTCAACGTTTGTTTTGTTATTAACCAATAGACAATATTGGTTGGGTAATTGGCAGCATATGGCCTATAAATCAATCGTTTTATAAATGTTCATCTACTATTAGGTGGATTGACAGAAATGAAGTTATAAAATTATTTTATAATTGAATATAGATTTTTTATAAAATCTATTATTTTGAATAAAAGTTTTATTCAAGGAAATAAATATTTTTTATTTTTTATTTATTACTTAAAATTTATTATTTATGTTTAAATGATTTTATAAAGTGAATTCTTATGTAAATAAGAATTATAAGTAGACGAGCAGGAATTAACGTAATGGGTAAAGAGTTGGATTAAATGGAATTATTTAAATTAATTATATTCTTAATTAATCTAAAGAAAAGATCTTAGTGGAATTGTTTAACGAGATAACCATATTTTGAATTGAATAATTAGCTTTAACTGGGATTGAATATTAAATTAGTTTGTGGTTATATAAATATAATGGAACGGTTTAATGAATACTTGTAAATTTTAATAAGATTTTAAATAGAGAAGTTTATTATTTATTTTAGTAATAAAGAAGTTAACTAGTATAAAGGTGGTTAATTATGAAGAAAATTATTATTTTGATTAATAATAATATATGTAATTACTTCTTAAATGGAATACATTTAAGTAAGTAACCGATTTTGGAATAGAATATGGTTAAGTTTTGAAAAGAGCTTATGAATGAGTTTTATATCAAACCCAAGTTATAACGAAGTTATAAAAGAGATTTAAAGCGAATACGATAGTTTATAATAGACGTTTACTTAATATTTAAAAATAAGCAAAAAGAGATTGAGATAAAAAGAGTTTTGCATTGAACCAAAGATATAAATAAGGTTTATAAAAAGGGCATGAGACTAAAATGTGGATTTTAAGTCGACGATACTTAATAATGAACTAAGTGAAATGAATGAGACTGAAATGAGATTTTCGAACTGGAAATGGTTAAATGGATTAGAAGTGGGTGATATGGGTTGATAACGAGTTGAGATAAGAATTGGAACCTAACTGGAGATTGGCTGAGTTGAGTGGTTTTTCTAAGTACTAATCTGATGTTGATTTTCGTCTTCGAGGTTGATATTTAGAGAGTTATTTGCTTACAAATTTACGGTCAGGAACTAATAAAGGTTGAAGTAACGGGAATGAAAGGATTTGAGAATATAAATTAATATTTCCATTATAAAGGAAATAGGAAGAGATTTTGTGAAATTATACGATAATTACGAAGTAAAGAAAATTAACGAGATTCACAACGATATTTTTACATGGAACTTGTTAAAACCAAAACTGGAAATATATATGTATATATATAATTTGAGTCCAAAATATATATATATATATATAATAGTTTGGGGCATATTCTTATATTAAAATAAGAAATAAACATTGTTGTTAAAGATATTAAAAGGTTAAGAAGTTTCTCATTAGCTTTGAATTAAAAAGGCCAATTGATGCTGAGTACTGAACCAGTAAATTCATTTTATTTTTATGATTTAATGGTTGTTTATTTGATAGTTAAATTACCGACTATCAAATCTGACCTATACGATTGTTGGTACAGAAAGACCGGAATCGAATTATATTTGAAGACCATTCCGACCAACAAATGCGAAATTGAGAAAATGTCAGATGTTGATCAAGACAGAGCAATTGAAGACCATAGATCTTCATAAAACGGAAGGATTACGTAAATCTCTGGTTAACTCTATTGTTTTCAAAGTCTACTATATATTTACTTGACTTATAATTTATAACCAGAGGTATATTGTGGTTCTGTCGTGGTCGAAATCTACGGATTTGCAAGGACTACTCACTACTGATTTATAGGGTGATTCCTAGGATGTAGTAGAAGGGTGCCTACGGTTCATCCTGTTCCTGGATGACTTGTATGGACGAATGTCTGACAGAGTATTTCTTAAGAGTCACGTACATTGATTTTTACAAACGTATTTCTGTAGGTGGAAGAGAAGATACCTTCTCTTAGCTTAAACACCCAGAATATTTTTGTGGACATCAACTAGTGATTTGGAGGATCTGAGAATGTGGCATTCAAAGTGATTGTGATGTTCTTAAAAGGTAGTATTAAACTTCAAACCTCTTCGATCGGGAAATGACAAAAATCGGGCAGGTAGCATGGCTATGTGGGTCGCTCCCATTAGGGTGTATAATCACCTATATAGAGAAAATCCATTTCATTCTTTAATCTATCTTCGATGCTGTCCCTTTTCGGGAAACGGTTGCCATACACAACTGTTGGTGATATACATTCGATACACTCAAGAGAAATGAGTGGTCGATCATGTGTGGCCAGGTTGCAAGATGTTCTTGTTGAACCCAGTGTATTCCCCTCTAGAGATACACTATTGGGCGGTGGTACCATACCTTGTTATGGTCGAAATCCAATCTCCAATAAGCGCCCGTGGTTTTGATTGTATACTATATATGTAGAGCGTGAGATGCAAGCGTTCTGCTAGATTGATATTTATTTGTATTTAGACACTATTATAATATTTGGAATAAGACATGATTTCAAAAAAAAAATTGGGTTATCGTAAGGTAAAAACCATCTGTGTTTATGTGTGGATCGGTCTTACGATTATCCTTTTCTTTCACACATAGATGTTTTAGCTTTAAAATCAAGTTAGATGATATTACAGACTTAGCGAGTTTTCTCACTCTGGTTCACCAGACTGATTCGGCGTCTGTAAAGTTCGGGTTAGCCCAAGTTGTACAGGTTTAGGTTTGGATGCTATGAATTTCAAGAAGACGTGTTTGAGGAGTTCAAACGTATGATATATATTTATTCCGATGTGTGTTATATATGATGACAGATTATTATAACTGTCCAAATATGTTGATGTACTCTGATGATTGTAAGTTCTATTGTAAAGCTCTCAATAAAGTTCTATTTCTATATTATATTTTGTTCCGTTGCGATGTGAGACTCTGATGTTGTTGTGTTCTTCTTTTTCTTCTATTCTAATATTTCTTTCTTTCTTATCTCACCCACTAATTTCTTTCATTAACTATCTGGTGATTTCGATACTTGGGTTCTGGCAATTAATACGAGTTTTATGTATTATTGTTGGAGTTCGGGCATCGAAATCCTCCCGGTTGTTACACATTTTAGTTCTAATTTAAGCTTTATCCTAACTTAAACTAGTCAATACTGTCCCAGACATACTATCCCAGTTTGAAATTACATTCATTAATGAATATTATCTAAGACAATTATCTCAATATGACAATACTTGCTACATATACATCAACCCAGTTCATAACTTTTTGTTCATAATAAGTTAACATGGATACTTTATAATTTATATATGAGTTATATTATATTACGATAAAAATTTCTAAAATTGATTTGCAAGCTATGGATAAATGTAACATTACAATCCTAAAGACGTTTAATTCAAATGACATATTTTATTTTGTAATGCCCATTATATAATGGGTTACTTATTCAAATGTCTCTCTGCATACCCCTCCTGAAAAAAAACTCCACCAAAAACAAACCCACCTCCAAATGTAGTAAATATGTAAGTATACTATAAAATGAAGGCACCAATGAAGAAATATAACTACATTTCTAATTTTTCATCTAGACTTAGTTTAACTGTAATACAACTCTGTTAGATCAAAATTTGGACCTAACACCCAAATTGTTCTGATTATTAAAGAAATTTAACTGGAGAATGAAGAAAAAGCAGAAAACACACAAAATTTATAGTGGTTCGGCGTTAACGAGCCTACGTCCACTTTATATGTTATCGATTATACTTTGAATGCTAGTACAATCAATGATTTCTCTCAAACTCACTTTTACAATTGTGATTTCTCTCAGTAATCTAGTAATAAAACTGATAAGAAATGGTGGTATGACAATAATGGCGGAATCAGTGCTCAGTATTGCCAAAAGATCCTGAAAAATGCCAAGCTCTGGGCTATTTATAGCTGATTTTGTCAGGCGGATCGCGGTCACACGTGGCACAAATCCCGAGAACATCGGATCGTATCTCAGCCTGATGAAGAATTAGTCAAATTAGTCGTTGTGCACAGGTGTCGCGATCCCCTTAAATATCGGATCGAGCAAAGGGGGAGAATCAGTCAAAGTGACAGTTGGGGACACGTGTCGCTAGATCCGTGCATCTCGGATCGCTGAAGACTACCTCGTGCTTGAACAGGTCAGAGGCTTCGCTATGTATCAGGGGATCGGATCGGTCTATGTTGGGTAGTAGCGTATGTACGGATCGAGTCGCGTAGAAGTAGTCGGATCGCTGATGCAATGGGGGCGATCCGATGGGGGGCGATCCGATGAGGGGCGATCCAATGAGGGGCGATCCGATGAGGGACGATCCTATGGTGCGATCCGATCCTTCATGAATTTAAGGAACGCAGTTTCATACCTTCTTCTTGTGAGTGAACCTTGGTGGCTTGGTCTAAAATCTAGCCTACATTTTCCCCCCTCGAAGTATGTTTTATCGATGAAGGAACATGCTCCGAAACTATAGAAATGTCTTTTCATAAAGAGATGCAAATCAGTGGTAGCGTCTATCCGAAAGGCCATATCATTTACGGAAAGTTGTTTCTTTGCTTGCTATAAACATTGGATAAATCTTTAATAGTTTCCCTGTTTATTGGACAATTCTTTTCTGGGATCTTTCAGAGTCTTCATCATCGAATCTATCAGGTGCATTTTTGAATTTTCATTCCTGTCGGTCATTTATCGTTTCGTATCGCATGGGCGAGTCACAGTCCGTTAGCAAGTTATTCGCCTCGTCCCTTGGTGAGCACTTGGGCCTCTTTTCGGAACGAGGTGGGCTTTTGGTTCGTGACGCGATGGGCTTTGGTTCGCGTCCCATCGACTTTCATGGATCGAATAAGACAAAAAAAAGGGGAGACTAACGGTCGCCCTTTTGCCTATATAAATCGATCCTCACTTCACTCTTCTCCTTCTTCTTCTTTCAGCAACGTGCCGCCTATTTTTCTCGAGATAAAACCCTAATTCTTCCTTCCAAAAATACGATTGTTCTTCCTAATTTAAGAAAGGTAATTTCGCCAAAATCATTCTCATGCAATTTTTCACTTGTTTTTGTGGAATCTAAGAAGAAAAAATGAGAAAATTGGTGATGTTTGAGACCGCACCCGCGATGGTTGATGGGTTCAGGTGCTCACGTGACGAATCGAGGATAAGTGATGAGGAAGAGGCAAGGGAGAAGAAGGAGGAATCAGATCGGAGGGGAGCATTGGTTCGTGGTGATGCGAGGTTCAGGGAAGAGGGAGAGGAAGTAAAGAGCAGTTCGGTGCGTTTCGTTGGCGAGGCGAGGGTTCGGAGAGATGAGGACGAAGCATAGATTCGGCTAAAGGATCGAGTCGCAGGAAGGGAGGAGCTTCGGATCGTGGAGAATAGGAGGCGATGCGGATCGTCAAGATACCATAGCGATCCGTTTGGATGGATTGGTGCGCTTCATGATTCGAAGCCTTTCTACGAGCTTGCACCTTTCCGCGTACCGAGTCCTTCAGCACGATCCGTTCAGATGTTGCGATCCGAACCTGCCCTACGATCCGACTGACGAACGATCTGATGCACACGCTGACTAAATAACGCAACTCTAACAAATCGATGAACAGTTAGGTTAGAGCCTTTGGGACGAACATTCCGGATTAAACAAATGCATAATCTATCAATCGAACAACGACCAATGTCTAGATGACTTTGTTGACCTTTGTTCTTTTCTTTAATGCACGCACACGCACACACACCGGCACTTGCACACACAGGGGGGATGAGTAGTTTTAATCTTATTTCTCATGTTTCTTCGCCTAAACAGTAATGTCGGATAACCACTCCTCTTCGAGATCTAACACCGAGACGGATCCCGAGGTGTCTGAGCACCATAACCCTGAGGTCCAACTAACCTAAGGGGCGAGGATTCTGGTTCCGAATACGAAGCAACGGAATCAGATCCAACTGAAAGTACTTCACTTGACGAGGTGTCTGAAGTAGACGGTCGAGCTCCTGACGAGATTCTTGATGCACTTGGGATAGAGAAATTTACTGATTCTTTAGCATCTAAACTCGATGACATAAAGCTTAAAAGAATTTGCCTGAGACATGGGATCCCTTGGGATGATGTGAGGACACCCGTTAGCGAAGATAGACCCCACTCAGCTCCGGAAGGGTATATGGCAGTCAGCCGAATCATGTGCTTGGTAGGAGCTATTCCTCAGTTTCCTCCAATCGTCATTAAGACCTTAAAACGACTGGGTATCGCTCCGATGCAACTTCATCCTAACGCCTACGCGGCTCTATACACTCTATATATTGCATACGCGGAGATCTTGCATACCGAGCTCACATTTAAAGATTTAACATTCTTTTATCTTTTCAAGCATCGCTCCTCGGCAACTCCAAATTTCTCTTTCTTCGAATCGGTGGCGAATAGGAAGGTTCTGTATGACGGATACAGCAATATAGGGGATCCCAAGTCTGATTGGCTCTATATAAAGAGACAGGCTGGGTGCTCAAGAAGATGGCTTAAATCAAGTAAACTTTAATCTTTTGACTGAATATCTTGCCTAAGAAACCGAAGCATTAACATCCCCCTTTTTTTTCTTTGTTTTAAGCAGATCACGTCTTTCCCAAGACAGAAGGCTTGGTATACAATAATCGATTGTCTATTCTTCTACAAAGCAGATCCGATTTTCTAAGGATCAAGAAGTGCATCACTGACGAGAATCTTCATAAGCATCACCTTCTGGATATAAGATTTGGACTTGGTGCTGGCGGCAGACCCTACAAATACGTGCCCCCAACGGAGGGAGAGGGAACATCACGGGCAGCAGAAACAACTAAATTCCGTAAGAGTCCTTCCCCGATAATCATCCAGGACGACGAGGACCTGAACATATATAGAGGAGATGAGGCCCGTGGTGACAAGTCCAAGGAAATCCTAGTTTCTCCGGGGGGTTTCCCCTCAAGGGCTTCTCTTCCGATCGAACCTGCTGCTCCCGATGATTTGACAGAAGAACAACTAATTAAAGAGCTGAGCAAAATTCCTTTGCCCGATGATGTATACACAGAGGGGGACTTTGAAGGGGAGCCATTTTCCCCTGATTCTGAGGAGACCACCGTTCCAATTAGAGGACAAGAAACTACTCAGATGAGCCTGACTTCAGGCCCGGATCTGTTAGGGGGAATTATATGGGATGCACAAATCACACGCACTGCCTGACCCCACACTTTTATATCAACAGTATCCAAGGTTTTAATATGCTCTTTTCTCCTTTGCAGGAAAGATGTCTCGCAGGCGGTCTTATTCTTATCGCTCTCTTCGTGAAGGCGCACCCAGTCTTCATCCGAGTACCGAGCGCTCTCGCGGTCTTTCTCACAAGCCTACTTCTTCGCAACCCCGGTCTCCATCAAAATCGACTTCTGGCAAGCTTCCCAATTATCCGGTAGCTCCTGCAGGGGGAAAACAACTTCCTAAAGAGTTAACTCCTCCGAAGAGTGCACCCTCTCACAGCAGGTCGTCAAAAAGACACTACGAGCCCAAGGATAAAATCAAGGATCCAATCAAAGATTCTGAAAAGGAAAGAAGTGACATTGTCCCTTCCAGCCAGCCAGAGTTGGTTGCCCCCGGGTCACGAGATTACATCCATGGTCCCGAGACTCAAGGTAGGCTGGAAAAGTTGCGGGAACAATTCCCCAACATCTTCTTCGAAAGGATGACGTTTGTTCCAGCCTTGGAACCAGTCCCTAGGAACTGGGATAATGAAGTCGTCGGGCACATTCGCCATGTAGCCAGGCAGTATGAAATGATGAAGAAACATGCTGTTAATTTTTCAGAAGTCATCCGAACGCTTGAAATGGAAGCACATAGATCCAAGGTGAAGATTGATAACAACGAAAGGGCCAGGACAAAGATGGAGAAGGACTTGGATGATGCTCAATCCCAACTTGCCTTAGCGCGGAGAGATGCTGAAAATTATAAGACTGAATTGGAGAATGCTAAGAAACGCTTTCATTCGGAACTTGACTCAAATAGTCAAGAGAAAATGGCCTTAACTAAGGAGGTAGAAGATCTTAAAATGGCCAACATTGAGTTGAATACAACACAAGGCCATTTTGAAGCTGAGAGAGCTGCCTGGGAGGCAGAAAAAGCAAGTTTGAAAGAAAGTCTAGCTTTGGCTGAAGCGGAAAAGGTGATTTTAAATGATCAAGTCGCGGATGCGGAGAGGCACGCGGCTCTCACCGAAAAGAATGTTGAAAGTGCCATTGAAATGGCTACTGCTTCTAACAACAAGCTCCTCGAGAGAGAAAAGGATATCGAAGGGTTCGAAGAGATGATCTTTGACTTCCTCGGCCATGTCCTCAAAACCCGTAACATCTCGTGGATCCCGGATTACCACGTTACTTTAGCCAATTTATGGGATGCCATCGTTGAGGGTGATAAGTAGAGATTGGGAGTTGAAGAGATTGACGAAGATGAGCTGATGAAGACCATCCTGAGGGATAACGAGCCCGAGGATCTGGCAGAAGGTCGTCGTCTAATTCAAGAAGAAATGGAGAAGGAGAGAGCCCTAGCTAAGGGAAAAAGTAAGATTGACGAAGGTTCGAGCTCAGCTGTAGAGCCCAAATCCTCCGGAGTTGAGGAGTACCATCCTGATGATCCATTAATTCCTTTGGGCCTAACTCCTGTGGTCGTCGGAGCTTCTGCAGCTAGCCTAGATGGAGGATCAGCGGAAGGTATCTCCCTTTTCTCCCCACAATTTGTCAAAACAATTGTGAGTTGTCGTCGTCTGGTAGAGCAACCAATTGAATTAATAACATGTGTTCCCCATAATACAGGTGACGGGCCCGTCGACAAGGATGTCGAGAAGAGGAAAGAGGCAGAGAAGGTTGTCGTCTCACCTAGCACCGGTGTTGAGATACCGAAGCAGGCCGAGGGTACAACAGCAGAGAAGGGCGTCCTGGCACCCGGTGCTGATGCTCCCAAGGATGATGAAACCATCGAGGCCTTGAAAGATATGGATGGGCGCCATGTAGAGGATGAGGAGGATATTATTAGCACCAAAGAAGCCGAAGACGATGACGACGAAACTTTGGCTAACAGAAAAGCTAGGCAGGAAAAGGAGATGGCTTTAAAGAAAGTGGGACAAGAGCCTTTGAACATAGCCCCTATCTCGGAGTTTAATCCCAAAAATGGGATGGTTTTGAAACTCCAGCCCAAATCCATCAGCAAACAGCTTCATTTTGCGAACCCTGATGATTTCCCAGCTTCCCTTACTGATAAAAGAAAGAGAAAGGAGGTGGAGGAGGAATCTTCTGAAGAGTCGGACGTTCCTCTTATAGACAAAAGGAAAAGAAAGAAGGGTGATCAATCCGATACTGACAAGGCGAGGCTGGAGAAGCAGAAACAGGATAAGAAGTCCAAGCGTAAATAGGATATTGTTGCTTGTCTATGTTTGGTTTTTAGGCTTCTTACTGGCCATGAAATGTAATTGTGAGACTGGCCCTCACTTTTGTTTTAGGGTGTTTTTCACTTTCTAGGCTTGCAGTTTATAAATGAAAGTTTATCTCTTTTTGCATCACCATGTACCTGTATTTAACAAACTTTTCATGCTTAGTCATAAACCATCTGATTATAACTATAAATCAGTCAAGCAAAAGAAAGAAAAATTTAAAAATTTCCGTGTTTATGTGTATATGTATATGCCCCCAATCAATCGTTAACGTAGCGCCTGACTAGGGCTTATTAAGGATTGATTAGCATTGTCTGCACGTTGTCCCCTATTTCTGAATATGGGGGACTTAGAAAATTTAGCAAGATAATTGTCCTTATGGTGCTGAGTTTCTGGCACCTTTCTCAGTGCTTAACCATAGACTTTCTTATACTCTCCTGGCGGTCGCCGAGGTCAGAGTTTGAATTCAGCAGTTTAATCGCTCCCCGATCCTTCAGCGGGGCAAGAGTTCTTTCTCAGCGCTCAGTCGGAGACGCTTTTATACTCTCTCTCTGCTCTGGAGAGTTAGAGTTCGAGCTCAGCAGTTCAATCGATCCCCGATCCTTCAGCGGGGCAAGAGCTCTTTCTCAGCGCTCAATCAGAGACGCTTTTATACTCTCTCTGCTCTGGAGAGTTAAAGTTCGAGCTCAGCAGTTCAATCGCTCCCCGATCCTTCAGCGGGGCAAGAGCTCTTTCTCAGTGCTCAATCAGAGACGCTTTTATACTCTCCTGGCAGTCGCCGAGGTTAGAGTTCCGTCAAGGTGGTTCCGATCATGGTATCCCGCCATGACTTACGGACATCGCCTTCATGTCCGTTATGCTCTCTCTCTCTCAGCTCTGGAGAGTTAGAGCGCTATCAATGATATGATTTACTTTATCGCATCCTCAGAGTTTTGACTGGCGATTGCATTCCATTCTGATGGAAGGCACCTATAATTATATGCTTCTGGGATCGTTGCATGATTCACAGCAATTTCCATAAAAATAGAAAGGTAGATAAATAATAGTGCAATAAAGGTAAACGACACACGATATTTTTATAGTGGTTCGGTCGAATCATGACCTACGTCCACTTTATAATTTTTTGCTTTAAGAAATCGAACTATTCTAGGCAAGTCATGCCTTGTACATGGTTCTTAACATAGCAAAAAGAACAGATCTGTCATCTTTACATTAGGTACGGCCATAAATGTTGGACATTCCACACTCTGGGGATTTCCTTTCCATCTACCGTTGCTAGCTTGAAGGTTCCATTATCAAGCTTGCACAGAATGGAGTACGGTCCATCCCACTTCGCACCCATATGAGTTGGGGCTGGAAAGACACGCTTCAGAACCAAGTCTCCGGGTTCCAAGGTTCGGGCTCGAACCTTTTTGTTGTAGTATCGGGCGACCTGTTGTTTACATCTCAAGGCACGCAGGTCTGCTTCGTCCCTCTTTTCTTCGATCATATCCAGGGATTCAAGGAGCAACTCGTTATTAGTCATCGGATCGTAATAAGTCACTCGGTGAGAAGGTACTTTTATCTCAACCGGGATGACTGCTTCTGCTCCAAAAGCAAGGGAGAAGGGGGTATGTCCGGTTGCCGATTTATACGTTGTCCTGTAGGCCCATAGTACTAAGGGTAATTCATCAGCCCACATTGCTCTGGCCCGTTTCAGTCTTTTTTCAGAATGGATTTAATCACTTTATTCGCCGCTTCGACTTGTCCGTTCGATTGCGGGTGTGCCACAGAGGTGTACCGTTTCTCAATGTGGTATTTCTGGCAGAAGTCTCTGAATTCAGTGCTATCGAACTGAGTTCCGTTATCTGTTATAACAATCTTTGGAATCCCAAATCGACAGATAATGTTTCTAACGACAAAATTGATCACTCGTTTGGTTGTGATTGTAGTCAGTGGTTCAGCCTCGACCCACTTAGTGAAATAATCTAAGGCTACAATAGTGAACTTCGCTCCGCCCCTAGCTATGGGGAGACTTCCGATGATATCAATTCCCCACATAGCGAAAGGCCATGGGCTCGTCATTGTTTTTAACTGATTAGGAGGTGCTCTAGGTATCTTTGAAAATCTCTGTCACGCATCACACCGTCGTGCGTATTTCGCCGCATCCTTGTTTATGGTAGGCCAGAAATAACCATGCCGCAACACCTTTTTCGCCAATGTTTTCCCTCCAGTGTGATCGTCGCATTCACCTTCGTGTACCTCCTGCAGCACACGCTTGATGTCGTCATGAGCTATACACCGAAGAAGGGCCATCGAAAATCCTTGTCTATAAAGAACTCCGCCTTGCAGAACGTATCGGGCAGCTTTACGAATTACTTTACGCCTCTCGCTTTTCTTGGTCGGAAGCGTTCCATTCACCAAGAAATTCTTTAGAGGGGTCATCCATGACTCCCTTTCTGGTTCCATCTCTAGTACCGAATCAATTTCCATCTGATCTATACTAGGAGACCGAAGTACTTCGACTGGGGCTAGCCCGGTCTCTTTAGGATCGTCGGAACTAGCCATCTTTGCCAACTTATCCGCCTGTTGATTCTCTGATCGCGGAATATGAGATATGCTGTAGTGATCGAAGTTGTTCAGCAACTCCTTCACTTTCTTCAAGTATAAAATCAACCTTGCACTTTTGGCTTGGAATTTTTCAGTAACCTGGTTCAAAACTAACTTGGAGTCGCAAAAGATGTCCAACTTTGTGACTTCCAACTCCTTTGCGATCCTTAGTCCGGCTATCAGGGCTTCATATTCGGAGTCGTTGTTAGTGGCGTGAAACTCCATCCGGATAGCATAAGATATCAGCCGTTTCTCGGGAGTTTCAAGCACTACTCCAGCGCCGGCTCTCTTGTCATTCCTAGCACCATCAGTATACAATCTCCAGGCACTGGGGTCGAGGAGTAATTTTGAAGGGTCAACTTCTTCGTTTGCTATATCTTCCTCCGGGACGGTAAACTCTGCTATGAAGTCGGCTATCACTTGTCCCCGAATTGACCGCCGGGGCTGAAAGTTCAGATCAAATTGACTCAACTCAATGTTCCACTTGAGTAGCCTTCCAGATGCTTCTGGTCTCTGTAGAACTTGCTTGAGTGGATGATCAGTGTATACGGTAATGGGATGCGCCTGAAAATAATGTCGAAGCTTTCTAGAGGCGATCAGCAAACTATACGCCAACTTTTCTATCCTTGGATAATTGCGCTCTGCTGCCGTCAATTTTTTGCTCACGTAATACACAGGTCTTTGGACCTTATCTTCTTCTCTTACCAATGCTGAGCTGATCGCGTGGGACGACACTGCCAAGTACACGAATAAGTCCTCGTGATCCATCGGCTTAGATAATATCGGAGGTTTCTCCAGGTGTCCCAGCAAGTTCTGAAACGCTTCTACGCAGTCGGGCGTCCATTTGAAGTGGCGTTTTCCTCGCTTTATCAATTCGAAGAATAGGATGCATTTGTCCGTAGCCCAGGAGATAAATCTGCTTAGTGCGGCTACTTTTCCTGCAAGGCTTTGCACATCTTTAATTTGCCTAGGTTCTTGAATGTCTCTGATTGCTGCGATCTGGTCTGGATTAATCTCAATCCCACGAGAACTGACGATGAATCCCAAGAATTTTCCGGAGGCGACCCCGAATGAACATTTTGTTGGGTTGAGTTTCATCCCGTACTTTCGAATAATGCCAAACACCTCTGTCAAGTCCGTAGTGTGATTGGAGGATTGCCTGGACTTAACCAACATGTCGTCGACGTATACTTCCATTGTTTTCCCGATCTAGTTATAGAAAATTCTGTTCACTAACCGTTGATATGTAGCGCCTGCGTTCTTCAAGCCAAAGGGCATTACTACATAGCAATATAATCCCAGATCCGTAATAAAGCTAGTGTGTTCTTGATCTGGAACGTGCATTGGAATCTGGTTAAATCCTGAATAAGCATCCATAAAGGAGAGGAGTTCATGACCCGCCGTTGAGTCCACCAGCTGATCGATCCTGGGTAACGGAAAGCTGTCTTTCGGGCAGGCTTTATTCAAATCCGAGAAATCGATACATGTTCGCCATTTCCCGTTAGCCTTCTTCACCAGAACTGGATTTGAAATCCAGTCTGGGTAGATTGATTCTCTAATAAATCCATTACTCTTTAGCTTTCCAACTTCTTCTTTCAAGGCAGCGGACCTCTCTGGGCCCAGCATTCGCCTTTTTTGTTTTACCGGAGGATGTTTAGGGTTGATGCTTAATGAATGGCTCATGATTGATGGAGATATCCCGCACATGTCTGCGTGGGTCCAAGCAAATACATCCAAATTATTTTTTAAGAAATTTATCAGTTCTTTAGCTAAATTCGGATTTAACTGGGATCCAATCTTAAGGACCTTCTCTGGGTCACTATCATCGATCGGTACATCCACAGTTGTCTCGTTGGGAGTCGCCATTCTGCCCCCAGGTTCTTTGTCCTCTCTGGGATCTATATCCTCGGGAAACTCTCTGGGCGACTCTCCTACGGCTATCCTCTTTAATTGCTATAAGGTCTCCGCCCTTGTAGGGGGAGAAGCGCCCTTGGTTTCTATGTCCCCTCCATTGCGGAGTAGCATTAGCTCTGCAACATAACATGCTCGTGCGGCAACCTGATCTCCTCTGACAATACCAACACCAGCTTCCATAGGAAATTTCAATAATAAGCACCAGGGGGCTATACAGGCTCTAAACTTTGCGAGGGCCGGTCGGCCCAAGAAGGCATTGTATGGTGATTCAATATCCAAAACCACGAAGGGAAGGATTCTCACTCTCTGGCGTTCTCCTTCCCCAAGCGTAACTGGTAGCTCTACATAACCCATTGGAGCGGTGGATGCTCCATTAAATCCACGGATCCATCCCTACAGGGCTTCAAGTCTTTTATCTCGAGGTTCATCTGGTCGAATGTCCTTTTGAAAAGAATATTGACGGAACTCCCGTTATCCACCAAAACTTTATGAACAGTGGTCGGGCCAATAGGTACTGTGATTACAAATGGATCTTCAGTCGGAGCATGGACTCTAATGCTTTCTCGTTCGCGGAAAACGACATCGTCGGACATCATCTTTTATTGCTTTACCGGGACGTTGTCCTCGGGGTTGCTACACTCCCCTACCTCGAGGTGTTGCTTGGCTGCATTGACATACTGATCCAATGCCTTGGAACCGTGTCTGGCGAGATAAAGCCCTCCGATTACGGTATTGATAACAAGGTCCTTTCCCTTTTGCTGGGCGGTTCGCCTGACAGCAGGTTGATTCGGGTTCTGATTTGGGGCTTGTACGGCTTGCCCCCTGTCTCTGGGCGTTACTCTGTATTCGTCCAATTTTCCTTCTCGGAGAAGCCTCTCGACTACATCTCTTAGGTGACGGCATT
Organism: Allium sativum; assembly: GCA_030737875.1. Lineage (NCBI taxonomy): Eukaryota > Viridiplantae > Streptophyta > Magnoliopsida > Asparagales > Amaryllidaceae > Allium > Allium sativum. Next base: position 302,063,578 of record CM060922.1, read on the forward strand.
CATTTGTCGAATGGCCATGAATCTGATGAAAGAGACAAAACTTCCCCGTTTCACGTTCTTTCTCCGTCGACTCTCTGGGAGGAGGCATTTTATTTTGGAGGACGTTGTACGAATCCATGAAGATATTTTCCAAAGTATCGTTTATTTGCGTATAACTCTCAAAAGACCTGGGACGAGTCCTTCTCTGGGAGTCATCCCTCGATTCATCTTCCGGTTGTTGCCATTACTGTTATTATCATTGTTTCCAGACTGACGACCACCCTGATTCCGATTTCCGACATTAACTTTGACCTTCCCCGAGCTGTCTCCTGTCTGCTTGATGGCGACATTGCTCTGGATTTCCTCTTTATCGGCCGTTTTTGCCTTTCGGTTAGCATATACTTCCTCCCGGCGTAAGTGTACGTTAGCTTTTTCGTAGAATAACTCTCTAGTATGGGGTGGCTTGCCGGCCAGATATCTCCCAAATTCAGTGTCTTTATCTACCCCGTCAATTAGGGATGCCACAACAGTTGGCTCATGAGGATCTTTAACTTCAGTAGCGGCCAGGTTGAAACGGTCTAGATACACCCTCAAACCCTCGCCTGAATGTTGCTTGACAAGGAACAAGTCAATCACACTCTTCGTATTTTGTGCATAGATGCGGAACTGTTCCACGAATCTTTCACTCAACTCCCTGAAGCTGGAAATTGATCTTGCTGGTAAGCGAGTAAACCATAATAATGCTACATCCTCCAAGAATATGGGAAATGCTTTGCACTTGACAGCGTCAGAGGCTGTGGCAGCGGTCATTGACCAAGAATATCTCATCAGATGCTGGACGGGATCAGATCTACCCGCGTAACGGTTCATCTGCGGCATGTTGAAGCGCCTCGGGAAAGTCGCATCTAAAATATCATCAGTGAAAGGGGTATGACAGCGGTCAATTCCCCAATCTTCATTCCGTTGTCCACGGCTATCTGCCAGAATTTGATGGATCATAGCTGCAACATTTGCACTGGTGAGCGGAGGTTCGGGGTCAGCGCTTCTTGCTCGGTGGGGTTCTCTAATCTCTCTTCCGGGAGCAGTCACGAAATCCGGGGCTCGGATTGGGCTTCGTTGCCCCCTGTTACCATGAACATTTGCACGGCGACGGGGCTGAGGTAGTCTGTTATGTACAGGGCTGTCCACACCTCGAGCTCTGGAAGTTACGGAGTGATCGTTCACATTACGGTTTGAGGGCCCTGCACCCAGTGCCTCTTCTTCCCGTGATGGCAGGGTTCCAAATCGAAGCTGCTCTATGTTTTCGGGCCTCTCATACGGTCGCCGCGGAGGCCTCAGCGATTCCTCTGACGAAGAGGAGTATTCTGGGGTGAGCGGACGAACTGGTGGCGTCCTTTGCCTTGTAAGATCAATAAGCCTTCTATCCATAGCGGTCAAATTTTGTCGCAGAACGGAGCTTTCTTGCCTTTGAGCAGCCGATTCATCAAACAGTCTTTCCCACATTTCGGAAAAGCGAGAGAGATCCCCCTCAGTAACGGGAGCAGAAGGGTCATATTGATCATCATCACTTTCTCTTATGCGTAAAGAGCTTGAGCCAGGTCGAGCGGAGGGGCCAGGACGGTAGGAGCGAGCCATAGGCTCCTTTCCAGGTCGAGTTGTAGTCTGATCATCAATTCAGATCGCTATGGATCGAGGATGGTGGCTCGCAGCGCCCCCTGGGATCGGTTCGTGGTCACGGTACGCGGAGGATTCGAGGCGTTATCACGGGATCGAGTAACAACCCCTTCAGCAGTCTGGATCGTCTCGTCCTCGTCGACTCGGAGCATAGCACCTTCATCGAATCGGTTCGCCCCCGGCGCTCCGTGATCCAAAGTTCCCTCATTGCCCAGCTCGTGCACACTTTCTTCAACTGCTTCATTCGCGATTTCATTCGTCCGTGAAGCTCGTACTTCCTTAAACTTCTTTCCAGCCATGATATCAGATGTCGCTGGAATCTTCGAAAAGCTGAACAGTGAAGTTTTGGGACTATTTTCTCAGTGAAAGCACCAAAATGTTAGATCAAAATTTGGACCTAACACCCAAATTGTTCTGATTCTTAAAGAATTTTAAATGGAGAATGAAGAAAAAGCAGAAAACACACAAAATTTATAGTGGTTCGGCGTTAACGAGCCTACGTCCACTTTATATGTTATCGATTATACTTTGAATGCTAGTACAATCAATGATTTCTCTTAAGCTCACTTTTACAATTGTGATTTCTCTCAGTAATCTAGTAATAAAACTGATAAGAAATGGTGGTATGACAATAGTGGCGGAATCAGTGCTCAGTATTGCCAAAAGATCCTGAAAAATGCCAAGCTCTGGGCTATTTATAGCTGATTTTGTCAAGCGGATCGCGGTCACACATGGCACAAATCCTGAGAATATCGGATCGTATCGCAGCCTGATGAAGAATTAGTCAAATTAGCCGTTGTGGACAGGTGTCGCGATCCCCTTAAATATCGGATCGAGCAAAGGGGGAGAATCAGTCAAAGTGACAGTTGGGGACACGTGTCGCTAGATCCGTGCATCTCGGATCGCCGAAGACTAGCTCGTGCTTGAACAGGTCAGAGGCTTCGCTATGTATCAGGGGATCGGATCGGTCTGTGCTGGGTAGTAGCGTATGTACGGATCGAGTCGCGTAGAAGTAGTCGGATCGCTGATGCAATGGGGGCGATCCGATGGGGGGTGATCCAATGAGGGGCGATCCAATAAGGGGCGATCCGATGAGGGACGATCCTATGGTGCGATCCGATCCTTCATGAATTTAAGGAACGCAGTTTCATACCTTCTTCTTGTGAGTGAACCTTGGTGGCTTGGTCAAAAAGCTAGGCAACAAACTCTGAATCTTAACTACATCTAATAGTTTTTTATCTATGGAATGTGTGAACCAGGTAAATATTTATATGGAATTGTTTGTTATTAGAATAATTTGAGTTGAAAATTAGTCTGTTATTTCAAATGCAAAGGGTTTTGGTCTAATGTTTTTCATTTCTTGCTGTTTTGGTGGTATGTTAATTAATCTTCTTGCACTTGAATACGTTAAGTTAATCACCAATTAATATTCCCTCACCGTTCAATGCTATTTTAAATTTCATTCTTCAAATAAATTGCAGAAGCACCATTTATTTTTTGAAAAATCTTTAGAGTCTTATTAATTTGGGAACATGCGACGAAGAGGAAACTAGATGCTTTTGGTTTGGTAACTATATCTCCATCTTCTGCAAATAACCAAATAGTTTGACATTTATCTTTTTCATTTACAGAAAGGAATTTTCATTGCTGGTCTTGGAGAATAAATTGTAAATAGTGCGGAGCAAGTGAATGAGCTTCTAAGGCTTGCGTAAGGTATGTTACTTCAACATGATAAAATTTTATTCTTGTCATGATGATATAGTCCTTACGACATCGCAAGTAAATAATATTAACAATAAAATAAAGTGCGTGAATACAGTGCAGAAGCAATGGGACACATATATAACATAGTTTGGAAAATAATTCATGGAGCACGCACAAATCGACAGTAAAATAAAGTGCAATAATATAAAGGAAAAAGTAACACAATTCATAGCAGATTTAACGTGGTAGTACAATCAACTTTGAGTAAGATTTTTTCTTTGTTCTTCTATTGTTTATTTTTTCTTATTTATTTAATTTGGATTTCATGATGAAATAAGGGTGCAACTCCGACTTTTATAGGATGAATGTAAAATATAAGAAGACGTTAGAATTCACAATTAATTACATATCACCCATAATTCTTAAGTTTAATTATATTTCTAAAATCTTTTTTGGTTCTTAATAACATAGAAGATTACTTCATAACTCACAAAGGACCATAAAATTTTGGATTATGATATGAAGCTTAAGTAATGGAATTCTAATATAATGATAAACCATTATGTCATTTATGCTACCATTACTTATATCTAAAAGATGGGTTACCTATTACATTACAAGCTTTCTCCCTGGTCAATCAGTTTTCTGGTTATTTGTAATGCAGATTCTGGTAACCTATCCTCTTTTCCCACACATACATGGACGTCTATTTATTAGTACCAAATATTACTATCAAGCAACCCAAATTTTATAAATTATTCCAACTTAAATATACTTAAATTTATAACATAGGTAGATGCTTTGGGAATCATTTTGATAGCGACCTAAAGAAATGGAGGATGTATGCAGATTTCATTGGAAGTGCTGGAAGGTATGGCAGAAATTCATCCTAATAAGGTATGCTCAAATCCATGAAATATGTTCTAATTCTCTACCACTATAAACTTATTCATTGTGCAGTTTATTTGAGCTTGCCACACCTTTATACTTGGGATACTTCCTCCTAGTTGCATCTTTGGGAAATCTTACCAGCGTAACTAAAGCTAAGGTTATCCAACATTACTTCAGCTAAGCCACAACAATGATTATTAGGTGATCTAATAGTTTAATCAATTCTATGCCACGACCCTTCATTTGGCATATATTTATGTTGAACTTTATCTTCTTCTTTACTTTCTTTAACAAGATATAAGGATTTATATGACATAACAAGATAGAAGGATTTACTTGCTTCATCATAAGGAATCTTTGTGAGATTGAAGCGTAGGTAATAGATGAAATTTGGTGCAATTTGTAGTATCTTAATTATTCTTACAAATCAGTTGCAAAAGCTGAGTTTGCAACTCAGTTTATAATTCGGTCACGCAAAATGAGTACTCAGTTTGCGCAACTCAGTTTTGCGCAAACTGATTTGCAAGCTCAGTTGCGCAAATTGAGTTTATAACTCAGTTGCACAAAATGATTTGCAACTTAGTTTCAAAAACTGAGTTACAAACTCAGTTTCGAGAATTGGTATATTAATTATTCTTGCAACTCAGTTGAACGAATTATTCTTGCAAACTCAGTTACGCAACTGAGTTGAGTTTGCAAACTCAGTTGCGGAAACTGAGTTTGCAATCAGTTTGCGCAAACTGAGTTTGCAAACTCAGTTGTGCAAACTAAGTTGCAAACTCATTTTGCTACAAAACTTAAACTCAAATCATTATTGGTAGTGGACTTAGCATGACCAAAGCTGGTATGTTTTCCTATTTATTTTTGAACTCAACAAAAGCATGTTTATTTATTAGTGATCTTTAAGCTATTTACTTGGTAAGTGGATATGTCGTTGTAAGGATCAGTTTTTGATTGTGGATATATATATATATATATATATATGTGTGTGTGTGTGTGTGTGTGTGTGTGTGTGTGTGTGTGTGTATGTATGTATATGTATATGTATGTATATATATAACCTCAGTGAAAAAAGTTCCATTGTAACTTTTGATTTCTATTTTTTTACAAGAATGAGTGGATTTATATTTTGTAGGCACTTGTGGATAAGGAGGGAAAAAAAGGAATTTGGAACGTAATGGCAACGAGGAAGCAAACACGTGTGACCTTGACGAAGGCCCCACTTTCGTCTTCGCAATATCTAAAATTCTATGTATCTTTAGTAGAGCTTTATCTTGCTTTTTATAGTTTGGACATGATGTTATGCTATTTTGAAATTGGAAGATGTAGTTCGTGTTTGAGTATTATGGGAATGCAACATTGTTGAATTTGAGATATGTAAGTGTACTAAGTCTTATATTGAATTGATATGTTGAAATGTAATGTGATATGGAAATCATTAAGATATGTTATATTCATTTGTTATGAGAATTTTAATGTTAATTGTGCAAAAAATAGAAAAGAACTTAATTTCGTATTGTAACACATATAAGCGTTACTATTATTTTGGATTAGCAACAACTATAAATTTTGCAAAACTGAAAAATCTACAAGTCAATTTATGTATGCCAATATTTGTAATTGTTAGTAGGATTACGATACTAACACTTTTAAGTGTTATTATATCTTATGGTTCCAACATTTATAAGTGTTAGCAATGAATATGTTTGTAACACTTACAAGTGTTACAAAGTCTTATGGTTCCAACGTTTACAAGCATTACCAATGAGTCTGTGTGTAACATTTATAAGTATCTAATAGTTCCAACATCTATAAGCGTTAGCAATTAGTCTGTTTGTAACACTTATAAGTGTTACAAATTTGGCTGGCCAATTCCACACAGGCCGTTGATCTGTTACAGAAATTATTTGTAACACTTATACTCGTTGGAAACCCCTGTTTTGGTGTTGTGATTAAGTTAAAATTCGAATGAGACATTATTGTCTCTAGCGCACTGTGACACACTTATGAGATTTTTTCTGATATTGGGCACTCTTAAAAAATTGTTAAGATATAACTGTCTAGTACCCTTAATGCCAGTGTGGCCAGTGTGTGTGATGTGAGCAGTGTTGTCATTACCAACAGAAAGAGATTGTTTACCTATATATTCCCTGTTGCCAAGATTGAGGATACTTAGGTTGTTTGTCACATGATTTGGGGCTCCAGATTCAAGATACCATACTTCATCTTGAACGTTGATGCTAGAAGATTCATTTGCACTTTCTTGTGAGGCTTTACTGTCACTTTGATTACTAATCATATTAGCTGTTGGATTGTTTTTGTTATTGCTTGCAGCTTGATTAGTATTGAAATTGTTGTCAAATCTGAAATAGCATATGTTTGTTGTACGACCAAACTTATCGCATATTTAACATTTTAATCTGTTGTTGTTTCCTCTGCCAGACCTTCCTCTTCCTCTGCCAGGCTGTTCGCCTCTTTGGTAAGTATTTGTTGATTTCTTGAATTGTTTCCACGATCTTGATTCTAGAATTTTCTAGCGGCAAAGTTTATGTTATACTTAGCATCAACTTCCTTCTTCTGCTGTAGTCTACCCTCATGGCTTAATAACATAGAGTACACACTCTGTAATGAGGGGGTTAGCTCGATTGATGTTATGAATGCAACTACTACTTTATAATCATCTTCGAGTCCACTTACAATGTAAAGAACTTGTTCGTTTTCAAAAATCTTTTGACCAGTACATGAAAGCTGATCACATAGGTTCTTTACCTTCATCAGATATTCATTCATTGTTGAGGTGTCTTTTTTGATATTCTGAAGATGCCTTTTGTAGTGGAGAATCCTTGCAGAGGACTGAGATGTAAAAATTCTTTCCAAAGTTGACCAAATATCATGAGATGAATTACATGCTATTAATTGTGGCAATAAACTTGTGCCTACTGATGACATGATCCATGAGCTTATCAAGTTATTTTATCTCTGGTAAGTTGTGAATTCCGAATTTAATACCAATTTTTCTTCAGCATCTTGTAGGAATTATCTTCGTGCCGTATATATATTCTTCGAGGTCATAACCTTTAGCTGTTGTCTCAATTTTCAATTTCCAGAGCTAGAAATTTGATTCGCCTAATTGGATTGACAAAAGTTAACTTTGTGTTTTGATTATGGCTTCAGTTAACTCTTGTGTAATATCAACTGAAGATTGACTTGTTTTTACCACAGATGTTGGAGATGCGGATGATAGAGTTGTTCTAGTCATGTTTAAAGGCTGATCTTCCCCAAGAGTTCACATCGACGGGAAGGTTTGGCACCTCGATGTCGGCTCTTCGCCACCTGAGGCTGTAGTATGTTCCAATGGTTGGGTTGTTCGCCCATTAAAGCCGTACATGAGGTGGGTTTAGAACGTCGTGAGGTTGGATTTGATAAAGAATCAAGAAATGCTTCAAGAACCGAAGTAGTGAAACCGAATCACCAAATGCAGGGATGATCCTTGGATTTGGTGGTCAAGGATGACACAACGGTGATGATAACCAAAGGCTGATGGCAACTGATGCAGTCAGTGCGGTCGTTCTCTAGTCGATTGTGCTTGGATGACACATACCAGATGATGACGATTGACATATCATCTCTTGAGTTGAATCGCTTAGAAGCAAACAAGAAGACTAATACAGATCGAATGTGATGCTGTTAAGTAAGATAATGCTTCGATGCTATGTTAAGATAATAAGAGATGTGTAATCGAGAAGATTTGTAATAATCTATATTACTGAATAATGATCGAATACAGAAATGATGATGGATTTATATACAAGTTAGAACGGGTTTTAAGAGCGGCCCATCTAACATAAAAGCGTAAATAATACACATAACGGTTCACAGTCGATAATTTCTCTATTAAGACATTTATATTTTTATCTCCATAGCATAGCATAGTCGTTTCAGCATTGATATTATTGTCTGATACTTCACTTGTTTTGTATCCATTTGCATGGAGTCTAGGAAGCGCTCATTGCCTTCCATATGTCTTGAACATTGTTTTGGCATCCAAGTCTTAACTAAATTGCACCTCCTTTCATGATGACCAAAACAATTACAATTACTACATTTCAACGGGATTCGTTCGTAAAAAAACGTCTAGAAAAATAGGAATCCGATTAGGAAAAGAGCAATCAACGTCCACTTCTACAAAAACTCAAGCATAAGAAATAAGAATCATCCCTTTTGTAACCTGATCCGAATGAATATGCATGCCGATTACAGAGGCAAGTCGTCCAATAATCTTGTCCGTTCGAAAATCAATATCTAAATTGGGAATCTGAACCCAAATCGAGATATATTTGCATCCAAACGTAAAACCAACGTCCTACAAACAAAACCTTAAAAAAAAAAAAATGTACCACAAGAGCAGTTAAACATTTTTAGAAGAGCTTCAAGTCATTAGCATTGTATTCCACCTTTCTAGCAAAAAAAAAAAAAAAAAAAAACGTGGGACGTGTAGTTGCTATTTATGGACTTTGTCTTAAAGTGAATATAAAAGGATGTACATTGTACACTCCAAAGTAGTTGCAGATTATGTTGGTATCGACATTCACATGTGAATGCAGGTGATAATACGTAAACAACATGAGAAACCCGGGGCCTCCTGGGATCCACCCAAAAACCGTCTCTTTCCCACTTTCCTCTATTCTTAACCCCCACAGTCCACACCCTGTAATTCTCACTATATACAAAATTATAAATAAAATAACCGAATACATGACAAGCTGTGCATCTCACAGTTAAGATAATTACAATTATATATATATATATATATACATATATATATATATATATACATATATATATATATATATACATATATATATATATACACACACGCGCACGCGTTAATGAATGCATACATAGCTGAATATCTTAATATAATACTGAACGGTGACAAACATCCTTGTCTCAGTTGGTTAAGACATTGGAACATGATTCAAAAGGTTATATGTTCGATCCAGTCGGATCTTACCATGGTAATATGATTATAGTACCATAATATGCCAGAACTATCCACAGCAACAAAATTTTCTGATGATAACTAACCATCTATTAACATTGTGTTGATATGTGAACATAAATTTGACATTTTCAAGATATAGATAGATTGATTTCGGGTTTAAAGCACGAAATTTGAAACAGAACAGGAGGAAGCTTAAATACATGAAGCTGAGACGTCTTTCATATTTCAGTTTCCACGCAAAACAAAGAGATTCATTACTGAATGAAACGGGTTTAAATACAGGTAACACAACTACTATTAGTGATGAAATGCAACAAGACTATCCGGTTTGTAAACAATCATCAGTTTTATGAAAGAACACCAGTAAACGGCATGTTGCTTGAAAGATGATGTTGATATGCACTATGTTACAAAAGAAGCTCAACTACAAGTCTACAACACATATAAAATCTAATGAATGGAATGAAAGTTGTATACAAGGTAACAAATAATTTCAGAGTGTGCAGGCACATTGGTTGATGAAATAGCTCACGTAAAGTTCACAGGACAACAAATTACAAATGAACAGCAGCAATAGAGTTAATTACCATGAAACAGAGGACTCTCTCAAAGGCAAATTTTCTCAACCCCACGGAAATGTGCCTCAAACAACAACGTCCCTTCTGCAAGTGAAAATGTAGGAACATTTAAGTGTTTTCCTTCTTTAGGAAATGTCTTAATTAAAAGAGAACCACCTCTTTTTTTCTTTTTCTTTTTTACCTCTTTGTTCTCTGATTAGGTTACGTAGTCCCAACCTTCGTTTTTTCTTTTATTAGGCCTCGAGAAAAAACAAGACTGAAAACAATTTTTTCTATTCTTTACCGATGGAGATTTGATGTCTCTTTTCTCAACATAATCGGCCATATATTGAACAACAGCCTGTAAACATTAAAATCCAGTTAGGCTATGATTATTTTGTATAAGAAGTTCGGTTGATGAACACTGATTGTTTTGGCCATTACTAAAACAATAAAAGCAACTGCAATAAAACATGATTTATTTATTTTTTGGATTTTTTTAATTTTTTTCGGAAAAGCAACCATCTGTATTCACTGTTTGCGTGTAAGAACCAAATTACCCTTGTTTTTTCCATGACAAACAAACACTCTGCATACTTCCTTTAAATCCTACTTCTTGATCTTTCTAGGACACAAAATTCAAAATGCAGAAGAATGTGAAATCACATTATTTCAATCTTGAATTGATGCTAAATCAAAATTTTGGTTTTAATCTTTTAATGGTACTTTGTTTTTTATAAGAGAAAAATACTGGGTTTCTTTACTTCTCACATTAGTAGTTTTTTGACTTTGAGAATTAGAAGTAACCAAAAATAAAAAAGCATCCCCACTTGTTCATTTTGTCTGTTCCTTTTCAAATCATTTTTTTTTTTTTGACTTTGTGAAGTGTTCATCTACAACCATAATAGAAAATGGCTAACTTCTATTCATATGCTAGTAATCTCTTAACATACACAAAAAATCCAATAAACTAGCATACATCAAAATATCATTACATACGTCTTTATTTTTTCCACAAACTACCCTTGTTTTTTTCTTCATTGTCTTCCTGCTCTAAAACTCAAAGCACATTTTCACCAAAACTAGCAAAAAGTCAAGCTTTAATTTTTGGCACTAATATTATGACATTTTTTATGGTTTTTTTTTTTTAAATTATCAAACTTAGTTTTAGAAAAAATAAATAAATCAAATACATGTAAATTAAAACTTCTAATTTTAAAGTTTCCTTAATTAATATTTTATTTTTCAATAGATTTCATTAAAAAACATATAGATTTAATCGAATATCATTAGTTTTAATGTTTAATTTCATGGATTAGAAGAAAATAAAATAAAAATTGCATTAAAGAAAAAGGTAACTTAACCATAGTTTTTATTAGCAAAATAATGATGTACGTTAGACAGTTTTTGGTGCATGAAGAGAATTTGCCATAGAAAATACCTGCGCTCCCTTTTCAGCTATATGCCTGGGAGGCACTTCCAAAGGATTCTCTTCAGCACGAAGCACCCGAAGATTAGTCAACATTCCAAAAGAATCAGGTAAAACCTTAATTTGATTATTACTCATATCAAATTCTTCTAGCATCTCGAGATTACCAATCGATCTGGGAAGAGATAACAAGTTTGCAAAATTATTCCCAATGTTCAACTTCTTAAGTGTAGTGGCAAGACATAAGCTCTCGGGAACTGATTCAAGCTCATTAAAACTAACATCCAACTCCTTTAAATTCGCCAGTGATGACATTGTAGTTGGAAGTCTAGTAATATTGTTGTACCGTACAGTTAGAACTTCCAATGCTTCCAATTTCCCTACAGCTTCTGGAAGTCCTTTAAGTCTGTTATAGTCAGCTCGAAGCTCGACCAGCTTAGTGCAGTTTCCTATTGTGTATGGTAGTTCTTCAATATCATTAGTCTCTACATTTAACACTTTTAAACTTATAAGATTCCCAATAGCTTCAGGAAGTGATGAGAAATGATTTGAACTTAAGTCAAGTTCTTCTAGGCGCATCAATCTACCAAATGTGGAAGGTAGTGAAGCCAACTGATTTGATCTTAGATCAAGATGTGTTAAACTGAAAAGGTCGCCTATTGAATCAGGAAGCTCAGAAATTCTATTAGTGTGAAGATCAAGTTTGGTTAAGGACGTGAGATTGCTTATTGTGGATGGTAAGGCAACTATGCGATTCTCTGAAAGATCGAGTGAGGTTAAGCTACTAATTTTCCCAATTGAATCAGGTAGCCATTCAATTTGATCCATTAGCTTGTTTTGGAGATCTAATTCTCGGGCGCCTTTCTTCGAAGATACTTCGATTAAGGCAGCAAGTTTTATTAGACTTAGTTTATTATCATCTTCGCCTGCAATTACTGCATAGAAAAAAACATAGCAAATTACATAATCTCGAAACAAGTGAATAAACGAACTATGATTAAATGAATGTTTTTCTTCTTCTCTGTAACAAATCTTGATTTGGCAATTCTAGAAGATTTGGCAATTCTAGAACTGCAATGGATTTATTTTATTTTCTGAATATAAAATTTATTGAGCTTGTTTAACTAAAAAAATATAGTGTTCCGTAACATGTCATTTGCTCCTGTACCAAAACTGGATATATGGAAAATAGTACAATTTTGAGGGTAATAACTTTAATTTGAGGGTATTACATGATCAAATACAACAAAGTTATCATATTTATACATAAGTTTGCAATATTTATGATCTACTGTACAGCGAAATGTTTGCACAAATAGAAAGTAGGACACATACAGAACCACAATGCAGAACACCTTACAAAACAAGATCACCTTTAGTATCTACACTACACGCAACAATAAATGTTCTGAAAGCAACATACCATTAGCTGTAGCAGGAGAAATGGTAGAATTCATAAACACTGCCCGTGATTTACTTAATTCAGCACTAGCACCATCCGCATACATCGTGGCTTTAGCTTTCTTAACATAAGTATCATCTCTACTGAATCTCTCACTACTACTTCCAATGCTGTCATAATGTGAATCATAAACACTAGAAGCAACTGAAGAACTAAACCCACTCTTAGCATTTGCATTTGAAAGACTTAAGGGATTTGAACTCATTGTACCATTGGAACTTGAAGGAACACAACTAGAAGCTCTTTGAATCATATCATCAAATAGCGAATGGATATTCTCCAAATCAAGCAAGTTCAAAGCGTCTCTTTTCTGCTCTTTACTTTGAAAATATGTCAAATTCTTTTGCATCTCTTGTAAAACAAAAAATAACTCATCAGGAATTTCAAAACCTTTTTTTTGCTTTGAAATAGACTCAATTCTGGCTTGCTCTTCTCTCTCCACATTTCTAATAACTGTCATGGCAGCTTCTACTTCGTCAAAACTCGGTCTTTGTGGCAGAGATCTGTGAATATTCATAATCTCTGCAATTACTGAGTCAACCGATTGCAGTACCGAGCCCATTTTCACACGAAATTCAATACACACGAATGGAGAATTTTGCTAAAAGGGATTGGAATGGAAAGGGAAAATACCAACTATGATAGAGGGGTAAACAGCAATGACAAAATCCAAACTTTAGCCTTGAATCAACAAAATTAAAGAAACCAAATCAGACCCCAAAGAAAAGAAGTTAACCCATAACTGAAAAAGAAAACTCTTTCCTCAGCTTTTCGTCGAAAAATAACAAAAACCCAGATGAGAAAACACGCAAAAAGAAGTAAATTTTGGAACTTTTATGAAAATATAACCATGATTAATTCAATGAAGGTAATACGAAAGATACCCACATCACAGAAAAGCCAAAGCCGGGTTCTCTTTCCCAGTACTGTATTTGGAGATCTGTAGGATTAGAGAAACGAGAGGAATACAGCTGTTTAGGTAAAACAATGGAAGCTGTGGTGCATGGAGTTGGATCAATTAAAAAGGAAAAGGCAACGCACATTAATAATTTCGTGATAACTAAATGTATTAAACAAAATGAAAAGGAGGAGAATAATAGGGGAGCAATTAAGACAGCAACATGGGAAACGGGATGGGACCCGCAAATGTTATGGATTCAGGCAGCATGACATTGTGGCTCTTAAAATGCAGGATAACATGGATGTATCTACGTTATACTCGCCTATAAATCTTATCTTTTGTCATAACTTAATTCATATTTTGTACCCATTGAGCAATGCTGGGGTTTAGTTTTCTTTCTTTTTTTGAAAAAAAGATTGTTACTATCATCTATAAATCTTATCTTTTGTTATAATCTTATTCATATTTTGCGCCAATAAAGCAATATTGGAGTTTTTTTCTGAAAAAAAGGTTGTTTTACTTGCCTATAAATCTTATCTTTTGTCATAACTTGATAATTTTATTCATATTTTGCGCTCATGGAGCAACGCTGGATTTTTTTTTTTTTTTTTTTAGAAAAAAGGGTTGTTATATTCGCCTATAAATCTTATCTTTTGTCGTAACTTGATGATCTTATTTATATTTTGCGCCAATAGAGCAATGCTGGAGGCTTTTTAGGATTGTTATACTCGCCTACAAATCTTATCTTTTGTCATAACTTGATGATCTTATTCATATTTTGCACCCATGGAGCAAAGCTAGAGTGTTTTTTTTTTTTTTTTTATTGAAAAGGTTTGTTATACTCGCCTATAAATCTTTTGTCATAACTTGATGATCTTATTCATATTTTGCGCCCATGGAGCAATGCTGGAGCTTTTATTTATTTATTCATTTAGAAAAAGGGTTAACATTTGCGTTTAAAATTGTTAAATTATCCAGACAACCTTCACATTTTCTGTTAATTTATGATATTCATGTTTTGCGCGTATAAGGAACGATGCTGGAGTTTTTCAAAAAAAGATTAACATGTGCATTTAAAATTGTTAAAGTATCAAGACAACCTCCATATTTCTGCATGTTAATTTATAATATTCATATTTTGCGCGCATAAGGAACATGCTGGAGTTTTTTCTTGATAAAACCGACCGATTTTAATCAAAAATAATCATTTCACCTGATTGTTGAATTAAATATAATCATTTATTTAGTTCAAAATGCATGTAATAATGCATATCAGATGAATATACATATGTTTTAAATTAACTGGTAAACTTACCGTTACCGCTGGTATTGAAGAAATGTTATCGATAGTTTACGGTTAAAAATGTTAAATTTACTGTTACCATACTGTTTTAACCGGTATAACGATTTCAATTAAAAATAGTTACTGATCGACTGATAATGGTAAAATAACAGTAAATTTACCATTATCATAACAGCCGTACCGGCACATATATCAGCTCCAATGAAATTCCACGCAGAGAATAAAAAAAAAGCAAAAAAAACACATTACATCACATTTCATAACATTAAGGAACATAACAGTGTTATAATAATATTACATTGCACATGACATATTAGTTTCCTTATGCTCCCAACAGGGAGAAGATTAAGCCATTGTCGTGTTGGATCCTCATCATCTCCCTTTTCATGCTTTTTGTAACAGGTGTTTTAGGTGCCTTCTCTCCATGAACAGACCCAGTAAGAGAGGGGGTCAATCTCTAAATCAAGTGGTCTAGCCTTGTTCCTTGGAGGAGGAGTTATGCGTACATATTGAGGTGATGAAGCCGTAGGGGACTTCTTCCTATTGGCTACATGAGTTGGGTCACTTGGGGGTGAGTTTGCATGCGAAGGAGCATTCAAAAAACAAGGTTTGATCGAGGAGTTTTGCTTTCGGTTGATCATTGTAGTAGGTGCTGACCTAGTGACAACCGCTAACTTGCCTTTGTCCATCATTTTAGTACTCATCTTGGTGCGGAACGCATTGAAATCCTTAAGCATTTTCTCTAGGCCTTCACGCTTTGCAATGTTTTCTTCACCACCAAACTTGCCACCAGCTAGATCAGATGTAATACGATCAGTGTTGACGTCGAGCTCGCTGAAATTTTCATTACAAGCCGCAGGTTGGTTGTGCTGCACCTTCTTTTCGTTAACCCTTTCTTTAACTTCCGAATTCTCTCCAGCGTAGAACTTTTGTAATAGAAACTCATCAAGAGTTCTACGTTGAGAGCTAATGTCACTTTCTACTGTAGCACTGCTCACTACATCTAATCGGACAGGATTAATATCGGATGCTAGATCAACTTGCTCAACACTATTAGATTCACATTGCTCCAGTACCTTAACCTTTGTTATTGTTTTCCTTCCCTCATTACCATTACTACAACCAGTTAACTTCCCACCACATGCAGGAGTTTTTTTTTTTTTTTTTTTTTAAAAAAAAAAAAAAAAAAGTTAACATGTGCATTTAAAATTGTTAAATTATCCAGATAGCCTCCACATTTTTGCCTATTAATTTATGATATTCATATTTTGCGCGAACAAGTAACAATGTTGGAGTTTTTTTTTTAAAAAAGAAGTGTTAACATGTGCATTTAAATTGTTAAATTATATAGACAGCATTCACATTTCTGCCTGTTAATTTTAGGTTAGAATAAATAACTAAATTAACTTTTTAAGTAAATAAATACAATCCTTAACATTAATAAGAAAAAAGGTCAAAAATCAAGGTAAGAAACTTGGGCTAAAACCGTATAATTTGAGTTCTTTGTTTTTTTTCTCCCATTTTAGTTGTTGTTTTTTTATTAAAAAATGTTTGCCTAAAGTAGATCATAAATGAAGCGTGTTACTTCAACCGGTTATACACGGCAACGAACATATATGGTACATGTATATAGGTATAATTCAAGGGATGTTGTAACGACCCACTTTTCGAACCATTCAAATTGACAATAAACCACACATGTCAGACTTGAATTGCTCAAAACAGTGAATTGTTATTTTAACTTTTGAGGAAAATGTAAAACAGAACATAGATCACAGAAACATAAGCAGAGTAAGTTGGAGCGGAAACATAATATTACATAGGTTCTTACATGTTACATGATACATAATAGTACATAGAGAGTCATAAGCTCATATAATAGATAAAGTACAGATAAATACCGGTAAGCCTGGATAATATAGATAACTAGATAGCTGATAACTAAAGGATCCAAATGATATGCCAACCTCCAAAGTGCGTCACGAACAGCTATGGCGCTCAAGCTAAACCAAGCATACAGTCAAAGAAACAATATACTCGAGGCAGGACTAACAGTGTCATATAAGTGAATTACTCAAATGAAGTGTTCATTGAAATGTATAATAACTTAAAGGCTGTTTGGGATTCCCATCCTTTAAGGACTTGCAAAACCAATACATATACAATAGTACGCTATTATAATAATGTATATTCAGCAAAGTAAATATAATTTAAATAGCGTAAGCGGGACTACCATGTTACCCTTACACCGTTTATAATACCGTAGTCTATGCAGTACCGTAAACCCACTGAATCCCGATGGCATCAGAGGACACTCCATAAGTACAATACAAATCAAAATCGTAGGGGATCGATAAGGATAATATGACAAGGCACAAGAGGAATAACCACGGTAGGATTCTACCGGATTGCGACTCCCGAGCCGGTGGTAACGTATAGTAGCAACTACTGCCCACCTCGAACAACACTCCCAAAATCAAAAAGGGGTACCCCAAATCAATCACATAGTAATAGAGATAATATCGAAGAAGCTTGTTCGATCAGAGGTGCTACCTCACTTAACCCGGGCATGACTCTTGTTTTGTCATTTCAATTATGACCCGAGGGTCAAGGCTAATCCATCAGCGTTCTCTTTCTTCAAATCCAGTAATCACCTTCATACTATCCTACTTCTTTTCTGGAACTCCACCGCGTACACAGTTGTTAAAGTGTTATCGGTATTGGCAGCGAGTATGACATCTACCGACTCCGGTCTCTTTAACAACCAAACGTTTACATTTTTCACACCAAGGCCATAAGATTTGAAATCATATTTCAAGTACCGCAAATCGATTTATTTCAAGTTTTATCCCACAATCAATTACCCAAATAAATTCACCATTTGGTTTGAAAGTTTCAACATCCTCAAAACATCGTTATTGCTGAAATCTTAATTTCACCCTTTGGATTCACTAGACTGAATTAGACATAGCTTTTATTTGAATCATAAAATATATTTCGAAAAGTTAAGTTTTGAAAAATAGTATAGGTATATTAAATTGAAAATAATGTACATACATACATATATATATATATATATATATATATATATATATCTTTGAAAAATAGCTACAAAATGTTATAAAAGAAAATTTACAAAGTCAAGTAATGTGAAAAGCTACTTTTATGAAAATATAGTTCTATTTAGGGGTGAGCATTATTTGGTTAAACCAAATAAACCAACCAAACTAATTTATTTTGGTCGGTTTGGTTCGGTTTTGAAATTAAATTGGTTTGTAATCGGACCAGAAAAATATTAAGTTTGGATATCAGTTTAACCAAAATTAACCGAACTTTTAATATATTTTCACAATTTTTGATATTATAATAAATATTTTAGGTTAGTTTAACTATTTAAGTAAATTTTAATCATGGACCTATGTGTCAAAATTAATACTAAAAAGCATAAAAGTCATAAATAATAATATTCTAATCATATAAGTATAATTTATTTCAAATTATAGTGAATATTCCAAACACAAAGTATAAAACATTTTTTGTTATCGGTTTAATCGGATAACCAATCGAACCAACCAAACTTAATTTGGTTGGTTTGTTTTGGTTTTCACTTTTATTGGTTTTAGTTTGGTTTGACAAATTTCACCATCGGATAAACCAAACCAACCAAAAGCTCACCCCTAGTTCTATCCACATAATATTTATCCAATCCAATCTAAATCCATGTCTCACAATTTCTTTTCCCATCAAAATTTCACATTTGAATCAAATTCCATTTTGTTTGGTTCAATTTCAGTACTTCATGATAAACGATTCTCAACCCATTATTTACCTTGGTTTTCACATATCCATTTCATGTGATAAATCCCAAAACAACTTTTAACGTTAGTTGTAACTCAAAATGTGATTTATTAAATCCTAACTTGTTAACCAAACTTGTATTCACCATGACTTAGATAATCATATTTCCTCTATACTTGAACTTAAACATTTTCATTTTCCAAAATCCGTCTTACGTTCACATGGCAAACATTCATTTGACAAATCATATATCAAAATAAGTTTGAAAACATTTATCGAGTTTTTGCAAATCTTTTACATTAAATCTTTCAATTCTAAAACTGTCATATTATTAAAGTCATTATATGAGCATAAAGTTATGAAGAATTTATTTAAATAAATTAAAATTTAAGTGTTAATTGGCAAAATACCTTAAAACTTATTTCCATACCAATCAGGTTTCTTATAAACTCAAGTAAAAGTTTGAATAAAATTTCTTTTTAAACCTTCCTTTACGCTCTATGGAAATTCAATTAAAATTTCTACTTATAAATCGACAAAATATTTTAAAATATTTTTATTTTATTGACCATGGTGTCCGTATATAATTTTCTACCCTATGCTCAAGTAATACAGATATTTATCATTTCAATCCTTTTTTTTTAATATTCGAATCTCGGGTATGTATCATTTCAACCCGCATCCCAAATCGATTCGAATATATAGTTATCCGAGTATTTATCATTTCAACCCATAATGGTTTTCAAATCTAAGGGGAACTTGCACGGTGAGAAAATAAACATAGTATGCAAAGCATACATCCATGTTGTGTCATATGAATATAATGGTGTGTGTTGCACGTGCACAATCACAAAACAAACAAATCTAGAGAACCCTAGCATTCCATTCAACATCTCAAGTGTTTAATTCACTTAATAATCAATTAGTCGCGAGTTGGAAAACTCATCTTCCATGGAAAAATGAGAAGACACGGTATGAGTAGAACAACGCTAACGGCTACAAGGAGAAATTTGCTACCTAGAACAAAGGTACGATTTTTATTTAGAAATGTGAACTAAATTCATGCGAAAATTTATGCAAACGGTTTTAGTCAAAATAATTGACCAAAACCAAGGTACTAAAGCCAAGGTTTTAAATCTCGGATATCGGTCGCGTTTCGTCTCGGGGATTTTATAGACTCGGTCTCGTATCGGGGGAGATCTCGAACGAGATGAGTCTAACTCGGGAGTTCGTCTCGGATTTTCATCTTGGATATGAAAGTTCATGTCAGAATAATCTCGGGGTATATGATATGTTAAAAATGATATTTTAACAAAATGATTTTATGAATGCTATCAAAAACATAGTAACTTAAACTTGAAATGCAAAATAACTTTATTATTCTTTATTTTGCAAAAGATCATTCATACTCTGAATCGTAATATGCTTAAAACAGGAATATTGTTAGACAGGAAACATTAAAAGGATCCAAAACATTAAAAAATTCAACATAAATAGACCATAAAATACATAATTTCATAAGTAACATGTATGTAAAAAGACGAATATGAAAATCATAAGCATTGTAAAACATATACAAACATACAATATAGTCATTTAACATGCAAAATGTAAAATAACAAAAGATTGATATGGATAGATTTGAGTTTTTAATTATAGTTCTAGTTCACGCACAAATTTAAATTTTAACAAAAAAAACTAAGATTTCAGACGATATTCCAGTATTTCATCTCGGTCGATATATCGTTCGATATTGCAATATCTAGGACGATATATTCGAAAGGAGATTTAGAGTGATATTTGCTATTTCGTTTCGGGAGGATCCCAAAACGAGATCTCGGAGGAGATATCGGGCGATATTTGCGAGATTTGAAACAATGACTAAAGCCGAAATTGAACTAGTGACCTCTTAGTCACAATCTAAGCGTCATACCACTCAGCTAATATGTTCTTTGTTTATAATGGTAAGGTATGATTTAATGTCCGAAACAGAAGGGATGGCTAACTTAACAAATCTCAGTATAGAAGGTCAGTGAACAAAAGGAGCCACAGAACCTTTATTTTGATTAGAACAGTGTCCAGGCATAATGCATGTATGTGTTGCATGCACTTATACTTGCTACAGCAAGTATAAAACAAGGATAGTACTCATAGACATCACGAAATGCATTGACTGAAAGATTCCATAATGAAGCAATACAAAGTTTAACGCGCGCGCACACACACACACACACACACACACATATATATATATATGCCTATAATTAAATATATATATATATATATATATACACATGCGTGTAACTATTATGCAAAACAAGAAATGGATGCAAAGATCTCACAACAACGAGACGGCTAGCTGGATATTGGTGCTGGCGAACTTGACTGGCGGAGGTTGCTCGAGCAACGCAAGTGAACTCGACGGAGGCGGAACTCAGCTGCTGGCGGTCGAAGGACGGCGAACGGACAAGTGGCTACGGGTAAATGGCGGAGGAGATGCTCTCTTTCTTTGGTGATTTTTTGCTTTTTTGCTTTTTTCCTTGTTTTATTCCTCTCGTTCTGGCCTTTCGCGAAGGGAGAGAAATTTCTGGGGTTTGGGAAAGGTAGCGTCGGCGGTTTAGTGATTGGGTGGCGGCTTCGGCAGCTGACGCCGGAGTTAAGTGCACCGGTGAGGAGTTGCGAAGGTGCGGTTTGGGAGGGAAGTTTTCACGTAGATGGAGCTGAGGAAAATGGGTTCAAAGATTTTTGTGAAGAAGAAGAAGGTGAGTTACTGTTCAAGATGGGGTAAAGGTTGTGCGCGTTTTTCCTTCTGCCATTCAAAACTTTGTTTTTTTTTCTGAGGACTGGAAGTGGTGTATGGGATTTAAGAAAAATGGGGTAGAGAAAAATAGATTACCTGCATCAAGAAGATCGAAAAATATGGGTAAGAAAGAAGTTGTACACACGAATAAGAAATCGGAAGCTTTTTATCTGTGCGGTTCGAATATTTTATTAGAGACAGCGTTGGATTCTCTGCATCCATATATTTCTAAATCTTGGTGTACAGTTACCTAATATTTGCCACCGACATGGAAAATATTTGAGATCTTGAACAGTGTTTTGAAAATATCTGCAACTGACAGGTAGAGATATTGTTGTTACCATATTTTTAGAGAGAGATGAAATTTCAAATTAAAGAGGCAACATGAAAGAATAATTTAGAGAGGGAATGGACCCTTGTTAATAGAGATATAGGTTAAATTTGGCTGAAAATTTCCTACCGTTATTACATGGTTTAAATTTGTGTTCACCGTTTATTACATTCCTTGTTTGTTCACGTGGTTCAGGAAATTATAATTAAATGCCTATTTTTATTTTTATTTTATTTATTATTATTTATTTATATGGACATGAACGAACAACGCGGCGAACGTGCTAACGAACGTTAAATTGGTTTATACACATTTTCATATATTTTAGAGAACGCGCACTACAGATAAACAACGGAGAAATTTATTTAACAAAAAATGTTGAACTTATCCAATGTTAAATTTTAGAAATTTCAATTGAAATTTTTTTTTTCAATATTAAAAACTATTTATTCATTATTATTATTTAGTTGAAATTTATTAATTCATTGTTAATGCTAAATTTTGCGAGATCGTTACAAATGTAATGATTTAATGGCTAATATCTCTTTTCATTTAAACATGACCTTTACTCATGGTTTAAACACGATTTCAATTTAAATTATAATGGTTTAAAAGACAGTTCAAGTCATGTCAAGTAATATGTGTAACAGCCCGCCCGGAGTAGGCCTAAATTTCGATCCAGAAAAGGCCCATCGAAACTTAGAGTCACTCTAAGCGGATCGTTGGTTCATGTAAGGAAATACATGTGCACAGAACAATAGATAAACATAGCGTTATGGAATCTCACACAGTGGAATGAGAAAATATAATACCAAATTAAGATGTACATTTCGTAAAATGCCATAGAATTCAAACGAGATTGTCAAGATATAATTATTCAATTGGTACATCATTTAAAATTCATCATTTAGAGTTTGCATAAGAAAATACAGTAATGATAAATAATAATAGCATAATATCTCCATCGTCCTCTTCGTTCTCCATCATTGTTTGTCCATTGAATCTACCCCATCTACTGACCTGTTGGATATGTTAAGGAGAGGGGTTAGAACATAAAGTCCCGTGTGACTGAAAATAGTATTTACTTAAAGATCATACCCTAGATTTGGCAGGTTATATATGTCAAGGTATGTCTACGAAACACACAAGCACACACACAAACAAGAAGTGTCTAATCAATGGGGTGGATATCTGAGTCCATCGCTTAAGACCTCCAATAGTGCATTTAGAGTAAAGACCCAGCGAGGTGAGCATTCTCGGTCAATTAAGGCCCATATTGACTTATTTAATAAAGATAGATTCTTGTGATCTCTTATAACCTTGAGGCGGACCCTAGCCCCTTAATACCCTATCCTAGTACTTCAATGTTATTAAGTCTATTCTCTCGCAAGTAATATGAGAAGTAGTATTTCGTACGTTACTACTTAATTGTTATTATGGTAGAACACCTATGTCGCTTAAGACTTCCCTTAGATAGTTGGTGAGCATGCTATGGCCACATATCATATATAAACCAATCATGTCCCTAAATTATCCCTTCCAAGCCCCTAGAGGAAGTGGACATCCCCCGTGGATTACCCTACTCCGTTACCGCTCTGCCTAACCACTTTTAGAGAAGGATGATCCACAGACTTACTTTAAATCTAATAAGGGTGGGTCTTATGAATTTGGTACTTATGCAAGGAGTAAACCTTCAGAAAGGATCCTAGTCCTAACCACTTAAGACTCAAACTATATAAGAAGAGAGTTAGCCACTTAGGACCTTCCCAAGGCGTAGTAAACCTACCTATTTTCACAAACAATAGGTTTACACACACACACACACGCATACACACAATAGACCTCTCACATTAAACCATATACTTGTAGATGCTGGATATGCCGAGCGGTTCTGGGCAGACTTCTACTGCAGGTGGGTTTAATCTTGTGTCATAGTGTACTAAACTTGAATGGCCTATGACATCCAGACCTCTCACATTAACCGGACCAACTTGTGGTTGTTATTCCCATATAATTTCTTAGATGTTCCCAGTGTAACATATTTTTTGCTTTCTACATGTTTACAAGCTCTTACCCAAGTCTAAACCCTTCTGCAAAGTCAGTGTGAAACCTCTACCTACAAGCCGTTTAGCCCATATCAAGGGTTGTGCTTAGGGTACCCTTATCCCAAGATAACTGTTGGTTCTTGAGTCGCTTAAGCGTGATACTCACCCTATTGAGGGAAGAGTAACTAATCTTTTGGGTTCCAAACATTGATATCTAGGAAATGGTGAACTAACTCAAACTTGTGAAAGCTAAATAAACCTATTTTCCCTTAGGTCCACTTCCATAGACCTATCTCCGGTGTTGACGAAAAATATCATTAACATTTTGCCGTTAGAAGGAAGGCATGTACCTCCGACATTATGGTTAAACTTCCCTCATATCTAACTGTGTTGTTCCGTCCGAGGTTGGACTAGGTTTTGAAGAAGCAAGTCCATGGGGAATAGGAGGACCCAACGAGAGTCTTCTGGATCTCAAATGGATACGTTAGGTACTATTGACCCAAGAGTGACAGGAGAACAAAGGTTAGGAATGGAAGATTAGCGAATAATTAAGCGGGACAGAGAAGTAGAGCAATATGATTCTAGTTATTGGAGTAGTAGCCCTTCCTACATAAAACAATCTCTAACCTTTCCTCTAAATGGCTTTACATCAAAGGATTATAAAATCTTCTCTCCTATAAGGAAAGTTCTCAAGAAATAACATATGATTTTAGCCACTTGCTTCCAAATGGTCTAAAAGGGTAGATCTCCTATCCTAGCCTATCTGAGAAAGAGAAAACAAGAGTATGAATAAAGCAATAAAGTTTGGTAATAGAAGAGCTAAGTCCCCGCAACAAGAATGGAAGTTTACACCAAGGCTACCTAATGGATACCACCTTACTACTTTAGTGGAAAATATCTATTTCCTAACCAGACACAAGCTCAATTATTGGCCATCTACAGAAACGAAGACCAAGTACGAAAGGAATTTGGGATGGTCTTATTGTCCCTATCACATGATGAATGGACATGAGACTAACCGATGTAGAATTCTTGAAGGGATGATCATTAAGTTTTTCAATCAAGACCAATTACGGGAATTTGTAAAAGGATCAAACTAAGTCCAATAAAGATCCTTAGGAAAAGGATTGTCTGCCCAAGTACTGAGATAACCAAAGATGGGTTAACTTACAAAGGGATAAAAATTCTTGTCATCGCCGAGTTGGCCAGGGCAAGGCACCTCACGAAGGGGGGTGGTGTATAAGCCTTTCTCTACGCCCAAACCGGAAAGGGCCAGGTTAAAGCATTAAAAGTGTAAGCCTCCGACCCACACCGGAAACGGTCGTGACAGAGCATCTAATTAGCACGCCCTGCCTCTGCTCGTGGAAGAGTACATCCTGCATCTGCTATGAACTAAGCATGTTCTACCACTGCTCGTAAAAGAGCACGTCCTACCTCTGCTTATGTTCTACGTTACCCGCAGAAGGGAATGCAAACCCCTATCATCGCCTATGATGGTCAGGATAAGGCACCCCTTGGAGGGGGCAGAGTGTAAGCCTCTGTCATCGCCTACGATGGTCAGGATAGAGCATCAAAAGAGTAAGCCTTAATTTCATGTCTATGATGA
Organism: Allium sativum; assembly: GCA_030737875.1. Classification (NCBI taxonomy): domain Eukaryota; kingdom Viridiplantae; phylum Streptophyta; class Magnoliopsida; order Asparagales; family Amaryllidaceae; genus Allium; species Allium sativum. The sequence goes on from CM060922.1 coordinate 302,089,063, forward strand.
CCCGATTTAAGCATCTAAGACCTTATCATCGCCTACGATGGTCAGGATAAGGCGCTTCCTGGAGGGAGGTCGGGTAAGTCCTTAGGCCCTGCTTGTGGATAAGCTAGACAAGCGCACCGGACGCACATGCCCAGAGAGTGGCCAACAAAGCACGCATATCCTCTGCATTGATAACCAAAAGCCTAAAGAGTGGCTCAAGAAGCACGTACATCCTCTGCTTCTAAAACCAAACCCAAAGGGGGAAACAATGCTAATTACCCGAAATGGGTTTATGGTCTTCTATTAATGCCCGAATCTGGGTTGGTTCGGGATTTCTATTAATACCCGAATCTCGATTAGTTCGGGACTTCCATTAAATACCCGAATCTGGGTTAGTTCAAAATTCTTATTAAATACCCGAATTTGGGTTGATTCATGTCTTAATCAATGCTAGAAAGGGATTTCTGGCCTTATCTTAAATAACGTATTTTAGGTCGGTTCGGAAGCATTACTGTGATCAAAATGAAATATCTAATCTTCTTGACAATCTAAATCTGGTTGGGAACCAGACTCCCATTAGTACCAAAAGCATATTTCTGGTCTTACACCTCAATCTAGGAGATGAATCATAGTCCTATCACTAATAGAAGGCGGTTTTGGAGATCTATCCTTAATGCCTTAATCTGCATCGTGAAGCTCTAATTCTTAAGGAAAGGATATACGATCAACCTAACAGTTGAAGCCCGATTACCGAAGGAGCCTCTAAGCAAGGACATGAACCTACTTATTGCTCTGGGAAGATTCCTTAACCCATGCGTTCGTCAAATTCACTATTCCAAATACATATGCAAAGCATATCGTCACACAACACTAGAATACGTATTCGGGCGAAAGCTCAAGCATGTGTCTTAGATTCCCTTCAACAAAGCCCCGGGATATGATTTTCTTTTTCCCAGAGAGGGGGATTCCCTGGAAATATCTATCACTCTAGAAAACTTTTAATAGTGCACAAAGTATACATAAGCCCATTAATTATTTCACACGTTCAATGCCATGATGCTATTAATTTCAGCAAAAGCGAGTGATGCATCATGTGTGCCTTACGAACTAAACAAGGTGCATTCGATTTACGTAAAATGGTACATTGAGATTCCAAAAAGAGAACGTTCTCTGGTCAAATAAGAATACCACATATCAGTTGATACCAACACAACACACAAACATATTTACATACAATTGTGTCATAAACTTTCCCGTGCACATAACTACTGTTTTTTTAGGGTCCAACTTTTAAAATACCGAAAGGAGATGTCACGTTTTGGCACATAAAAAATTCGAGGCGGCCAAATTCGTCAATCCGAGTCAGGATTATGTAAAGGAAATTCTAAGGAGGCGTAACCTGCCTTTTTTTCTTTAATTTAGTCTCTAACTCGTCAATTTGATGGTATAATTTGCCTATCTCCACATCTGAGCTAGTAGAAGGGTTAATCTTTAACTGGCAGTGCAGTTCATGAATAGTCTCATTTTTCTCCTTAAGTTGGTTCTCCAAATAGGATACCTATTCCTTAAGATTTTTAATGATTATATTTTGTTGATAATACATCTTCTTCCACCCTAAGAGGGGAGCATCCTCAAAGATATCCTTGCGACTAACGATGATCAAAGGGTCCTCTCTGAATTGCGAAAGAAGGGTCTGGAATTTATCCTCCTAGTCACAAATAAGATGAAATATAGAGATGTATTAAATCTAATTGCCAAGCAATGACAATAATAGTGTTATACATATCAAAAGAAAAACAATTACATAAACTTATACCATACAAATCCTGCATCATTTCGATAAACATACATATCCGCAAGATCATGATAGCACAAGTCTGATAACTAGTACACATACCATCCACGTGTACATATTGATACAATTGATCATAAATGTCATAAGAATTAAGCCACAAGTCACAAGGAGGTTAAGAGTATGTTCTACGGAAATATCTAAGCCCTTCTATGTAGATGATTTCCCGTAGGTTTACGAAACAAACCCTTCGAAAGTTTTCGGTAGCCAAAAGCAATGGGCATAAGGCATTATTATGGTTTACATATTCGGAGAAGCAAGTGGTTGCTGCGACATGAGAAAACTAGCTATTGACACAAAGTCAGAAAGGAAGGAAATATTTTGAGAGTGAAAGCCATAACTGTGCAGCGTAAATGTCAGGTTGGACAGAAGTTTCTTTACCCTTCGGCTCCGAGGAATCACCTCCCTTGGGGGAAGTTGATAATGAACCTCGGGCAGGTGGAGTGCTTAAGGAATCAGTGATGAACCCCTTAGCAACAAAAGGAGTGTCTCCATCATCCCTGCCAGGCTCATCTCGCTGACCTTCATCTCCTCCTGTCTCCTCGTCAATAATCAAATCCTCTTCTTCTTCATTGTCAGAATCCTCAAAAAATTCCTTGATATATAGAAAAGACTCAGGTCTTATCTTGTCCTTCAGGAGAACTTTACATTATCGCTAAAATTGTTGGATCCTCTCCGAAACCCTAGTCTTAATGGATGGGGGTGCTAAAGTAAAGTCAATCCTTGGGAATTTCTTATAATTGTCAGAATAAGCGAGGAGGAGAGCATCTTCGTAGTATTCCATCATGATGTCACAGAGGTGAACCTTCAGAAAGTCAGATACCCTGTAGCTAGCTTCTTAAATTATCTGTTTGGTAGCAGAAATTTTGTGGTTCATCCTATCCATTTCAACAACATGACCAATCTCCATTTCCATAGTCTCATTTTTAGAATTCTCAACCTGCTTCGATAACACATCCTTGGCCTCCTTCTCCTTCTGCAAGCCCATCAATATCTCGCATTCGCTGTCAGTTTCCATCTTCTCCCACATCAAGGCGTCAACCTTATCCCTCAATGTCTTATTTTCTTCCCTAAGAGCAATTATCTCAGCAGAAGATGGAAAAAATACTCCCCTAGACAAGAAACAACTTTTCATCACCTATAAGAATAAAAGAAAGAATAGGTTGAGCTCCCCCATAAAAATAGCATAATAAAAGAGAAGCTAGAGGGAGCAAGTTAATACCAAAAGTTGGTCTTTTATCAACCATTGATAAAAATCCACCGAGTCCAAGGACGTGGAAGACTATGAAATATTGGCAACTTCGGGGGACGAAAGAGCAGGGTTTACAATTTTATCAAAATCCAAAACCTGCGAAGGCAAAGCTTGAGGAGTAACATGCTGAGAAGAAGAAGGTATAAATGAGACAAGTTCTCCAACACCTGGTTCACCGGGAGGGATGGGTAACGTAGAACTACTGATAATTTTTCTTCTTGGGGAAATATTGGGGGAACTATCGATATCGACAACCTTATCGACATCAGAAACATAAAGGTCGAAAGTCATCTGGGTTTTTGTCATAGTATCAGCTCCTCAGAAAAACGAACCACCATATCATGCTTTGGCTTTTCAGGCGATGGCTCTATGCTGGAGCCAGCAAGCCTTTTTAAAACTTAAACATTGGACTGGGCGTAAACTTAAAGGGTAGAACTACTCTTAGAAGCCGTGGATCCTAAACAAAGGAAACTATATCAGAAAGACAAGGATAAGGTGGCCAATGGGAGAAAATGGGAAGCCTGACACAAAAGCCCTACTACCCCATCTAAAATACCTGGGAATATGGGAGACGCCGCATTAAACGTGCTTGAATTCGGTGATAGACCCTTGGAACTAGCAAACTAAATAGGCGGTTATCCCAAAATCTTTTGTCTTGGAGGGAGAAGGCCGTACTGACAAAGCTTATCAGCAGTAAGCAAGGATGACCAACGTCTAAGACCCTCCTATGCATTGAAAATAGCCTCAATAACTTGAGTCTCCTCGTCCGACAAGTTACGCTTCTAGAAGGAGGCTCTATGAAAAAGTCAAGGATTAAACAAGAAATACAAGCATAACGTGATTGGTGTCAGAAGACAAAAAGCTTACCGTACTCAATGAATTTTCGCAATACGCCAGGAGGACACTTAACAAGAAAGAATTGGTCCTTCCAGGGTTTAGTCTTGCTAATGCTATCATTTATTAGCTTCTTTACAGGGTTCGCACGCTAGACAACTGACTTTGTACTTTTGGAGAATCGTATCATGTGGCGAATATGCTTTGGGCTAAGAGAAGGTTGATTTTACGCAAGTTCCAAAACTTCTAAGTATAAGAGCAAGGTATGGGTGCTGGGTGAAAGTTGGATATGAAAAACCCCCAGGTCACACAAAAGCCTGAGCAAGAATAGTGGAAAAGGATGGAATCCTCCGTGCCAAATGTGAATTGCCGAATGCGCAAAGTACCCTTTGGGAGGATTCTGAAGGGAATCTTGGGGCGAGGAAAAAATGGCATCTATATCAGCAATTCCAAATCCATCAAGAATAGTCTTCACCTTATCTAAAGAAGTAATTAAAGATGACTTTGAGGCGAACTTCTTCTTGCCTCGCAGAGTATTGGAACCCTTGGTCTTCGGTTTGGTAGGGTTATTTTTATTAGACATAGCGCTGCCAGGTGATATCATTTCATAACATATGTGATTAGCACTACATTCTTTTTACATTAAATAGGTCAACTTAGTAGTACATCTTGTTAATATCAAGGATTTAGGTTATCATGTGGTGAGCTGGTCCTGGGTTTTTGGTTAATCCTATTTGGAAACAAGTAGGCCTTTGGTAATGGTAAATTTGACTATCCCAACATCGAAATTCAAAAAGATGAGGGGCATACGCCTAGGAAAATCAAATCGCCAATGGAACACGATGATTATTCAACCAAGACCAAATAATTCGGTGTCTCCACCGAAAGCCTAACTAGTTCCCAAATCCGGTACGAGTTAATTTAAAAGTCGGAAAATACTGTGGAATTAAGATGCAAAACCTTTCTGACACTCTCAAACTAAGCCGGCACCCCAAATCGAGAGTTGAATAAATACAAATAACAGTGTCGGCAAGGCCAGAAGCAAGATAGTAGCAACAAGGTGATTAAGCTAACCCGTACTGGAGGCATAACATTTTATTTCATGGATAAACTGACCCCTTTACATAACCAGTTTTGCATGTCGGAATTCTAAAAATATGCATTTAGCAAGTGGATAACCTATCATTCCAACCATTAATTATTATCAAAGCTGTTACTATTGATTAAACCCGTATTAGGTATAGTGAAATCTTGATCAATTTTCTAATCGATCCAAGTGCATAATTTAGATTACATTGTAATGAGAATAAAAGATACTTACAAAGAATCGAACTCGGAGTTCTGAGAGGAATAGTTCGAGTAGGTCTTGAAAGAATTGATAATCTGGCTCGAGAATTTGTTTTGTAGGTGAAAAGCAGAGAAGAAGAAGTATTTATAATAAATCTCTTTGTAAATCAGAATCGTATAAAAAACCCATCAACGGGCCTGATCAAAGGACACCAAAAGGACGAAAGCCAAAGCACCGAAGGGACATCAAATTTTGACTTGGAAAGTCGAAATCACCCCTTCACAATGGAGGGCAAATGTTACTACCAAAATAAAGCACCGAAACAGGATGACGGTGATGGGATATCAGACCGTCACAAGAAGAAAGGAGCCTTCCGTCAACAAAAGCCTGACACAAGAAAAAGTCGACAGCATAAGGAAATATTCCGAGAGCTATGCAGCCGATACCATTAATGAAGAAAAGAGATGAAAGCCTACACAAAGAAGGGATACCAGTAGGATATTTCTGCACGAAAGAAAGATAACAGAAGGACTCCCGAAACCGGAAGCCCACAAGTCGGAAAACCAGGAACCTTACACACCGAGACCTAGAAGGAAAGAAGGAATATCAACCTTAACTTGCTTAATACCGATACGTCAAGAAGAAAAAGCGTCAAAATTACAAGGGAAACATCCGGGAGCCATTTACTGAGACCCCTTGTAGATGATTACCAGAAACACGCTCTAATAAGTAACTAATAAAGCACCGGAAGCAACCTCCCGCAGAAGTAAGGATACGCTTCAGGAGCCAACCAACAGGCAAGCCAGAACCCCCAGAAGAGAGACAAGCTATCCACACTAATTTGCTTAATGTTGATACCGACAGGGGTGACGGACCCGACAACCTTTCAATTGAATCACACAGGCAAGCTCCGCAAAGTGTTGATATCAAGACCGGAAGCCTACAACCGAAAGCCAAAACCTTTCGAAAGCCATCCGCACCGACAAACTCGAGACCCATACAAAGTGTATGAACCAGAAATCAAAAAAAGACTTCTGCGAACCGGAACCCGCCTTTCGAAAGTAAGAACCGACACCTCAAAGAGCCATAGGCAAAGACTTCAGAATCTAAAGAAGAGGCGGCCGAGAGTAAGGACTTCCAGAACTAAAGGAAAAAGCAACCGATAAGTGGTATTGCTGGCCCAATAGTGAAAGGAGCCTCGATTTGTCTATAAGTAAGACCCCAGGGGTCTCGTTTTCAGGGCGATTTTTCCTATCCTCATTCTTGTACTCTTTTCTCTAGAGTAAACCCTAATTCTTAAATCAAATTAGGGATTTTGGTTGTAATCACTTGTGTATTCTAAATCAAAGATCAAAAAAGAGTGGATCAATACTTAACATATTTCCTTATGAGTTTCTCATATAATTTCTTAGTTGTTAGTAGTGTAACATATTTTTTTCTTTCTATATGTTTACAAGCTCTTACCTAAGCCTAAACCCTTCTGCAACGTCAGTGTGAAACCCCTACCTATAAGCCATTTTGCCCTTATCAAGGGTTGTGCTTAGGGAACCCTTGTGCCAAGGTAACTATTTGTTCTTTAGTCGCTTAAGCATGATACTCACCCCATTGAAGGAAGAGTAACTAATCTTTTGGGTTCAAAACCCTGATATCTAGGAAACGGTGAACTAACTCAAACTTGTGAAACCTAAATAAACCAATTTCCCCCCTTAGGTCCATTTCTGTAGACCTATCTCCGATGTTGACGAAAAATATGGTTAACAAGTTAGTTGTTCGATAAAGGTTTTAAATTTTCATTTTCAGAAAATAAGTGTAGTATTTTTGATAAAAATCAAAATCTTATTTTCAAATTAAATATAGATATATATATATTAAATATGAAAATAAATAATATTTTTGATATGTGTTTGTTAGACAAAGAAAATGATCCCTAGCTATGACACAAAAGGTTTTGTCATATAAAATTTAAAACAATAAATAAAATTTTGAAAAATGAATTAGTTAAAGAATTACCAAAAATTAAATTCAGAATTAATAATCTTTGTGATGCTTTTCAATTAGGATAGTTAACAAAACCATCGTTTAAAACTAAAAAGGTCATTTCAACATTACAGTCATTGGAATTACTTCATATAGATTTATTTGGCCCAACCCAAGTTCAATCCATAAATCGTAATAGAAATATGCTTGTAATTGTTAATGATTTTTCTATATATACTTGGACAACTTTTAATAAAAATAAAAGTGAAACTTTTGCTCATTTTAAAACTTGTTTTAAAAGAATTCAAATTTAAAAGGATTTAATATAAAAAATATAAGAAGCGATCACGGGGGTGAAAAAAATATGATTAATATTGTTAAAGGAAAGGTATTTTCCATAATTTTTTGTTTCCTAAAACTCCAAAACAAAATGAAGTTGTTAAACGGAAAAACAGAACATTACAAAAATGTGCCAAAACGCTACTAAACGGAAGCATTACCAAAACATTTCTGGGCAGAAGTATTTGCAACAGCCTGCTATGTATTAAATCGTGTTTATATTCGACCTCTTATGAAAAATACCCCTTACAAACTTTTTAACCGTAGAAAACCAAATATTTCGTATTTTAAAATCTTTGTTTCAAAATGTTTTTTTAAACATAAGAGATCAGCTTGGAAAATTCGATTTAAATCCGATGAAGGAATATTTCTAGGATATTTGGATCAAAGCAATGCTTATCAAATTTTTAATAGAAGAACAAATAAAGTAGAAGAACTCTTCATATATCTTTTGATGAGAATTTTAAATCAAACAATGGCTTCCCAATGATATCACTATTCAGAGATTCAAGGCCATGAAGGACTCAAAGTTTGATCCTGAATCATTCATAAAATTTTCAGAATTCACTGACTATCAAAATCAACATATTGCAAGGTTTACTCATTTTGAATCATTAACAGATTTTGATGCTAATAATAAGAAGTTAGACCATCTCCTTATCAAACTATTTTTGTCTAATTTGAATCTTGATGTTGAAAATCCCGAAGATAAAACCATTGTTATATAGACTAAGGTTTGAAGAATTTTGATTTTCATAACCATTGCTCGCTTAGGACATACTCTACGTTGTGAAAATGAAGAACAAATATCGATGACATTAAGGTTGATATGGATGAAAGGGATGGAGTTTCTCATCGGTTCCTCTCGGATAATTCAGTGGATATGTCCAAGTTAAAATCTAGCGCACTAATGGCTCAAGCTCATATTTTGTATTGTACCTTGATCTGATTCCGACAATTAAGAACTGATAGCTACGATAAAGTTTACTAGAGGGATTTTCAAGCTCTCTACATTATATATAATAACACTCAAGTGAATTGGGCTAAAGTCATAATGGATGAGTTCTTGGATATTACATACAAAAGGAAATATAAAACGATTCACTTCGGTGCCTACGTCATAAGACTCCTCCTCGATTCCCAAGTCAAACTCACGAATTCTACGGTCTCTTCTATTGGTGAGGTTGGAGCTAAGCCATTGGCTTTGACACATATCTCCATAAGGCCGGAATTGCTTAACATAATTTCCTTTGCACAATGGAAAGAAAACAATGCTAGTAAAGTTACCCAACCATCTGAGCCTACAACCTCCAAAAAGAGCTCCTCATCCGTGATTTTAGAAGATGGTGATTGTGTTCAAATCATTATTCTGGAAGAGAATCCCAAGCAAGCCCTTGCCACCCTTTCCAAAAATCAACTTAAGTCTAAAAAACAAATGATGAACTTGGAAGCCAAAACGGAGAGGAATTTTAATTCAATCAAAGGCTTTCTAACTAAAATTTGGAATAAAATTGCTTGCGCTAGTTCTTGTTCTTCTGAGGTTTACCAACCTACCATATTCGATTGATCATCTCAAGAAGAAAACGATGATGATAAAGATGATAAGGAAAATGGCGAGGATGATGAAAGTGGTGAAGAATAATCGTATATTTTAACTCGTTCTGTATACATAATAATTTGCTTTAAAACTCTAAATCCTAAAACTCATGTTGTGATTGTGTTGAAATTATGTTGTGTTGGTTATGTTAAAATAATGGTGCTATATTGTGTGAAACTCATGATGTCATTTTGGTATGATGTTGTAAAAAATATGATATCTTTTATGTTGATATAATGTTGCCATGATGATTAGAACGTGTTATAATAGATGTGTTTATTTTCTATTATATAATCATCACATGCTTATATGTATTTTTATGCTCATGAGTATATTATACTATAAGAGTTATGTCCTTAATGCTTTTATGTAGAGCATGATTTGTATATACATAGTTTGTTATAATATAGTTCAGGTAGATTATTGCTTTCAATTCATATATTTATGGTATAATTATGAACTAAATAGTTTCTATTAAGTTGTACTTCCTTTTTATCGATGACAAAGAGGGAGAAAAATATATAGCATATATACAGGCAGAGCAATATATTCAGGGGGACCACAGGTAATTTTTTAATAAATATTTCATATATATATATATACACACACACACACACACACACACACAAAGTCATATATAGTTGTCATCATCAAAATGGGTGTAACAACCCAGGTTTTTGAAGCCTTATTAATTTGGATAATTTATATAATTTTGAATATGTAATTAGAGAAAAAATGGTTTAAATATGATAGTAAGCTAAATGTGAAATTTACATTTAGTTGAAAACAGGTTTTGTCAATTTATAGTGTTTAACAAATTTATTGAATCGGAATAGAATTTTATAACTTGTCGAATTTGATTTTGTTTACTTGTTTGGAATTCTAATTAGATAAGTTTAAGTTGGATTTTGAATTGTTAAGTTAAACAGGAAATTAACTGATAATATAGTCGGGTTTTATTTACACTAGTTGTCGGTTGTCGAAATTGCAAATCGGAAACCTAGATATTGATATTTAGTAACACAAATAAGGTGTCACCAAATTGTAACACCAAGAAGTATAGCAAATAAGTGTTACAAACAAAACCTGTTAAGGATGCATGATAAGGATCTTAAGGTAGAACTAACATTAGAGGGAGGTGAATAGTGCTTATAAGAAATTTATAGAAAATTTTAACAATCTTGAATTACTATATGAATCACACGATGATTATCACACCAGAAATGATAACAAAAACAATCACAGACACAACTATAAGTAAATATAAAATGTAGAAAAGGAAAGTACACACCGAGTTTTATACTGGTTCGGATTACTCCTACGCTCAGTCATAAGCAACGCTGGATTGCGCAGAGTTTTATTAATATGAAAATCCAATTACAACACCCTTGGTTTCACGGCTATAAGGTTAGCACCGATTCCACCACCCTTGATTTCACGGCTACAAGGTTAACACCGCTCCCTTTCCTTGGCTTACGGGCTACAAGGAACACATCCTTTCCCAAACAATTCCCAAATGATTACAATACCCCTAGAACTCTTGAATAGCGCTTCCAATCAGAGAGTACCTGATAGAGATTGATAGTAGAAGAAGAATGCTATAATTTGTGTTGAAATCGGTAGAGTATACGTCTTGAAATCAAGAAATTAAAGTATAATAATGGTGGTAAGAGAAGGGATGAAGAAGGAGAAGATAAAGTGATTAAAAATTTGAAAATGACCCCTTTATATAGAGTTCCAAAGGTTGCAACAGTTCTGAAACGTTTCAAATAATAAAAAGACACTTCCTTTGAAATTTGAAAATGTGACGGTTATATGTCGACATGCCCAATAATGTATGTCGACATACATGTTTTTTTTTAATATTTAAAATCATTTCTCAAGTTTAAAACCAATATATATATTATGGAAATTCTTAAATCAAAACTAGTGTTTTAAATGAATTTTCTAAAGTGTAAAAACATATAAAAACATAGTAATATATAATATAAACATATTTATAAAATTATAATATAAAACTATAAAACATATATATTATAAACATATTTTATAAAACTTTATAAACTATAAACATACATACATACACACACACACACACACATATATATATATATATATATATATATATATATATGAAATCATTAGTAAAAACTTAATAATTTGAAATCATATAGAAAAGGAGTTTGAGAATATTTTTGAAATCAATTTGAAAAAGAATTTGAAAATAGAATTTGAAAGTGCTAACTGTAGTTTTACATATTATCTAGACTCTATTACTTTGATAATCTTAAGCTCTTGAAAATCTTGGTATCTTGATACTCATGAGTGTTGAATCTCCTTTGAGATCTTGATTTCCTTGATATCTTGAATCTCTAAGACTGTACAGTCTTCAATATTTATATCCTGCAGATGCATATACATATATATACTCTGGACAAAAATGTTAGTATATATTTTGTAATTAATAATGTAAATAATTGAAACAAGGTTGTTGTCATCAAAATTTCATTCTCCAACAATCTCCCCCTTTTTGATAATGACAACCCTGGTTTATAAAATATGCATACCTTATATTACATATTGATATGCTTCCTTGATTACTCCCCTTTTTATTATGAATTCCTTCTGACTCCCCCTTAAACTATGCCTATCTTATTTTATAATTTCTCCCCCTATGTTATTATCAAAAACTACCCTATACGATACTAGATTATACTAACCTATTTTAGACTATACTAAACTAACCTATACTCCCCCTAAATCTTTGTCATAACTAATCCTAAATAACTATATCTAAATAACTCCTCCTTATTATATTACAATACTAAAGAAACAAGAGTATATCCAAGCAAATCAATAAAGTATTTACAAACGATTTGATCAATTTTTACAATTAATCAATCCAAGCATTTCAAACCAAACAATATGTACAAGTTTGTTAAAACAAATCCAAACAAGTCATATCAATCAATTCAAACAAATTTAAACATCTCTTGGAACTTCCACCCATCCATCTCCTCCAAAGATTGGATCCTTATTGATGACTTCCCAGTCGTCATCTTCTTTGGTGAGTGGTGCTCCAAATACTTTATTATCTTCATCTCTGGAAAGAGAAGAAATCGTTTAACGAATGACATCAAAGTGTTTTTCTTGTTGTTCTACCATTTTAATCTGATTTAATTCTAGACGACACTGATTACGAAGGATTATAGGTAGTATATTCTCGAAGAAATTGAGAGTTTCTTCAAGATTTTCGCTTAAATTGTGAATAGGATTGGTTATTATTTGATTATACAGATAAGGAGTGATTAGAGAAGAAAGAGTTTAAAATAATTTCTTCTATAAGAAAAGGATATTTATAGAGTGGAATTCATTTATAATGAAGAGTCATAAGGTAGTTTATTTAAAAATTCAAATTCAAAACAATTTGAATTTCTTGACAGTTATATGTCGACATGTCAATTTATACATGTCGACATACCCCTTTGAATTTTGGGTATTTTGTGTTTTCTCTCAACTTTGAGTTATTTATTACTATATTATATTAATGTAACGTCCTGGTTTTTGACTGAGTTTATAATATAGTTTATTTTAGATTTAATTCAGTAATAGAGTTAAATAATAAATTGTCAATAATAAATATGGGGAAAATTTTAGGAATAATATATATTAAAATGGTTTAAAGTAATTTTGCCAATGTAAAACAAGAAGGAAATGTTTTCTTGTTTTGTTATTTTTATATTTGTTTTAATTTTTATAAAAATATAAATAATATTGGATTTAATTATTGGAGAAGAATTAAACGATCTTTTTATAAAATCTTATATATGTATATTCTTGACAAATGAATATGTGAATATAAATAAGTAAGTAGTATTTTATATTTTAATGGTTCTTGACCCATATGAATTTTAAATAGACGTTTCTTAAGTAAGATTTAAAAATAGATAACTTAAGTAAGAAAATATAAATTTCCTTCTTATGAAAGAAATATTTCATATATAAGGATGTAAATTTTTGTGTACTTACAGTCTAAAACAATAATAGGAAACATTAAGTTTTGACCATGAATGGAAGTATAAAACATAAAAGGGCATGCATATATTTAATATTTGGTGGTCATGTTTAGGGATTTAATGTGTTACATATGTAAATGTACATAAACAAGAACAAAGCATATTGTTTCTTAGGAACAAAGCTAGAGAGCATTAAATAGAATGGTGCATGACTCTTATATTTGTGGAATTTCTTGACGATACAATTTTTTTCTCTTTTTCTTTCCTTTAAATACATAATTGTGTACATGAATGAGAACTACACATAAGTCTGGCCATGTATACCTAATAATAAGCCTAAGCACCATTTCACTTCAATCAACATACAACAAACCATTCTAGGCTACCCTATACTCTTCCTTCCCAACTTTTGCGCATGTAATTATACATCAATATAGGCTGGCCATGTGGAAAAGCCAGAAGGATCTAATCAAAGTAAACATGAATGACTCCTTTCCAACCAACAAATGTGTTGCAGCCTACCCCCTATTAACAACTATGAACCCTACCAACCAATTAGAACATGAATGAGTACATATATGTACTGCAATATGCACATAGTCGTGTATACATAGCCAATTGAGAGGAAATATGAATTGTCTACACCTAACTTCACCTCAATCAAAATACAAGCTGCATCCTACCCACTACCCTATACATACCCTGAGAAATTTCATGTTCAAGTTTCATCTCTGCTATAAATACATGCGCATACCTTCACAACACCACGCACACATAAATTGCCTAAAAACTGAAAGAAGAAATGGTAGTAAAAAAAATGGAAACAAAATCATGAAGATGTGAGCATGGGAAAAAGAAGAAAATAGAGGACAGAATTATTTGTGAGTAAACTTCCTTTTTGTCCCTTTTTAAAACCATTATAGTTTTATATAGTATGGTACAAAAATATATATACATGCATATGATATGTTACACCGGTTGAAACCCACTTAGGTCAAATGATGGATGCATGGTCTCTGAATTTGCATCAGTATAATTAAAAACTGGGTGCAAATATACCCTCTGTTAACTTGAAAATTTAATAAATCCCATTCTTGTGAATTAGGAAGTTTGTGTTGAACATAAATATGGCATGTTTATATGTGTGGTATAATATAAAATAGTTGCAATATGTGTCATATTATATGTCAACGTATATTAGGAAATATACTATAATTAGCTTAACAACATAATTTTCAAACAACATAAATAAGAAATTCATGACTTACGAATGTATTGGTATGGGTAAATCGAAATTTTTAATAGCAAAACCATGATTTTTAGTGTTGTGATTAGGTAAGATTTCTGGGTTCATCTGAAATTGTAGATTGGGGGTTTTTGGACGATCCTCTTGATCAGAGGTCATGAAGTTTTCACTAGAGGGGCATAGTGATCGTAGATCGTAGGAAAAATATCCAAGAATTTTTCTATAGCTTGAATAATAGGATTGGTTTCGATTTAGGTTTTGTGTACTATTTGGATAACGTGAATTCAACGTTGAACTGCGTAATAAGAGGGGCAATGAGTGGGGAAAGTCTGATGGTGGAGGACGTGTCTTGTGTTAGCTTCAATCTGGTGAAGTTTGGGCTCGACCGAACCACGGAGGTGTCGTGACGAGGCGTAAAGTTGATCGGGGTTTGTCTGCTGATTTTATGGCGTTAGGGTTGAACACTCAAATCAAATCACAATTCATCGGAGGATGAATTGACAGTGGTGATGAGTTCATTGGGTGGGGTTGCATTTGCGAGGATGGTCGTGGTGGTTGTAGGGTGACAGTGTGGTGTGTGCACGTACACCAGTGCAAATGCTGGAAAAAAAATAAGAAGAAGAAGAAGGAAGGGAAATGGGGAGGAAGAAAAGAGGAGCAGGTTGCATGGCTGGATTATGGTATGTAAGTAGTAAGAAGAGAATGGGTGCATAACAGGTGGAAGAAACAAAAGGAATAGGGAAGAGTAGTAGCAGCTAACCCAATAAGAGAATGGAGAAGAAACGTAACAGAGGAGAGTAGACAAAGAAGGAAGGAAAAGAAGGGCTAGTCACGTGGATCACTTTGAAGCTCGAATGGATATTTATAATTTGATAACTGGAATGAAGAAATGGATCAAGGAGAATTTGGGTGTTGAAGCGGTTAAATGGAGCAGGGAAATAAATGCAGTGACAGGCAAAAATGGTGACAGGCAAAATAAAAGAACAAAAGAAAGAGTCGTGGGCCTATAGATGTTTGGGCCTGGGCTTTAAACGAAAATAAATAAATAAAAGAAATTAGAAAAGATGGGAAGTAAATGAAAGAAAAGGAAAGAGAGGGGACGTGATGTTCTAGTTTGGGAAAGAAGGAAGAAATGGTGAACACGCATGGACCTTGGGCTGTTGGGCCTTGTTCGGGCCAGAAAAATAAGTAAATAAAGGAATAGAATTTTAAGGAAGGAAAAAGTGAGAGGATAAACAGAAGTGAATAAATAAAGGAAAATATAAAGAGAGTTGTAAATAAAAAGGGAACAAAAGGAATAGAAATATAAAGTAATAAATATAAAGAGGTAATAAAATAATAATTAAAGAAAAAAATAAAAAGGAAGAAATGCGAATGAGTAATAAAATCTGGAATAGAGGTGACAATAAGCAACCAAGCAAGGAACACTGTGAATAGAGTTGAGCTTTGCCAGACATAAACGAAGTAAAATTATCTAAGTAGAATTAAATTATTTCTTTCCAAATTTATTATAAATAAGAAGAATATGGATCAATTATTTATAAAAATCCAGATAAATATTTCCAGTCATATTAATAGAACTATAACCGACGTTATGTCATGATTAATAAATGAAGGCTAATCGTCAAAAATTTTGTGTTGTGATAAACTCAGGTGTTTGAAAAAAAAATGTTATTTTCAACTGACTTAGGTTGATAACTAGATATTTTTAAGTCACGAAATGAATTTACAACGATTAGGTTAAACATTAAAATTCAAGGGAATATGAATTTATATAGTTACTAGATAAATAGTTTTGATCCTGTACTAATATTTATTAGTGATATCTAGTGGTCGTAATGAGGCCAGAAGGAAAGGATATTTACAACCCAAGGTGAATAATGTGAGGATCAAATGTTGTGAATATAAGAAGGGTTGTTAGAGATATTGGTAAGAGAAAATTGGTTGATCGATAGCAATAAATTATTCTGAAGATCAGAAAAATAGATGGGATTGAGATAAGTCAGAAAGAGATGCTGATTTGGTATCGACGAAGTCGATTTTAGGAAGGTATCTTTTACTTTCCGTTTTAAATAAGATTTGAATTTAATTATATATTGACTTTATTATTCATCTAAAGAAATAAATAATATGTCATATATATATACTATTACACTCAATAGAGATAAATGAGATTCTTAAACCGAATTAAATCTTAGATATATATAATGCAGAAATAATTATTTTCCCAAGATCAACCAATTAATGAACGATGTTTATTTTAATTGTTATAGACCAGATCTGTTGTGATAATTGGTTTATTGTGTTGGTTGATTATAATGATGTGATATGGTAGACTTGTTCAGTTTAATTTATTCATTTATATGTCTTATTTAGATAATATCAAATTACTTTGAAATCTGGAATTTTGTAGATAAGTCGTGATAAAAATAAATACTAAAATTGTTGTATATGATAACCTGATGATTTAAGTATCACTTGTCCCTAAAAGATTTTAACGTTCATCGATTCAAAGAGACCGGGATTGGTCTTCTAAAATGAAATCCAAATACCACTTTGTACCGACCTAGGCATTGATTAATTTGAAGTCAAATTGAAGACCATTGAAGATGGAGTTTATTCAAGGGTTGTTCTATCAATCATAGGTAGAAATTGCCTAAGATGGATTTACAGAATAGTGCCTTATGTTTGTCTAGTCCCAGGACAACTTGTATGGACAAATATTTGATAGAGTATGCCTAGCAGATCATATGATTGATCTACTCAAACTATGTCTGGTAGCAGAGGAATTCGTTTCTCTTAGCTTTATACCCATAGTATTGGGGAAATCAATTTTTGATATTTATGGGTTTGACGATGTGGCATTCGAAGTAAATGAAGATGTGATATGTCTAAAGGTAAGTTTTGACCTCAAGCCTCACAACCGGGAAATGACAAAAATGGGGCTGGTAGCATGGCTAAGTAGGTCGCTCCCAATTAGGGTGTATTGTCACCATCTTGAGAATATTCATTTTGATACTTCTTTTGCTTCTGTATCTCCCAGGAACGGTTACGTTGGCACCAACCGTAAGGTGATAATATATCTGATATACTCAAGAGAAATGAGTGGTCGATCATGAGTGGCCAGGTTGCAAGATGTTCTTGTTTAACCCAGTGTATTCCCCTCTAGAGATACACTATCAGAAGGTGGTTCCATACCTTGTCATAGTTGGAAATCCATTATCTAATAAGCGCTCGCAGTTTTGATTATACACTATGTATGTAGAGCGTGAGATGCAAGCGTTCTGCTAGATTATTATTTATGGTTCAATAGATACTATTATAATACCAGAAGGGTTTTGATATAAAAATGTTTTGTGTTATCGTAAGGTAAAAACCATCCATGTTTATGTGTGGATCAGTCTTACGATAATCTTTTTTTTTTCAAAATGTTTATTTGGAAAGTTAAATCAGGTATTGTGGATTCCCATAACAGAAAAATCCATTCCGTGTTATACGGCGTGATCTTATGAGATATCTTTTATTTCCTCAAGATGTTCTAAAATTATTTACTCACACCAGTCCCATGACCGACCAAGAGTTTATTTTTCTATGTTTTCCTTAAACTCTTGGGTGCCCAAATTTGTACGGACAATCAAGTACTTTAGGATTTTACAGATTTACCGAAGGAGCTTAGAGTAGGAGGCTTCAACAATAGATATTGAGACGGCCCGAACTTCCCCGTGAAGGAAAGCCCGGATTGAATTGAGGACAAGACGAATCAGAACATAAACAGAAGAACATTTCATTGCTTATTACAACAATTTCATCAGAATACAGAATATACAGAGTATGCATAAATAATATACATTTGATTTACATCAAAGATTTACAAATTCAATGCTGTGGAAAATAATACAAAACACAACTGAAAAGAATATACGGATACAGAGCTTTCCGAATATCATTCCAGCTGCAAATCAGGATCCTGTGAATATAAATCTGCAAAACCAAAACTACTAGCTGCCCGTATGGAAAATAGGGGCACCTAGACTTTAGGTTAAAACAATAAACTCCAGGTCAGTCATGTGACCGGTGTGAGAACTAAAACAGTTATTAATCTTTATTTTAAAGTTCGGTAAATTAAGGGACCACGCCATATAACATGGAACGGGTTTCCTCCCAAGAATACCGGTGCATAAAACAAACAGCGCAATGCTAAATAAAGAACAATGAAGCTATTATAAGACTCAGGTCCCATCACATAATGCAATGCAAGCCGGAGGATAGAGTTTTTACCTTATAATAGTCTAAAATGCTTGGTACGTGAAATTTCATATTTTACTATTACTATAAATGTATAGTGTCAAAACAATTTCAAATATAAATGTATCAATCATAGATGACATGAGTGCCCCATCCCGCTATGCCGCCATACTAGGCTCTACAATCAAAACCGCAAAATGTTGTATTGGAAGTTAGATTTCCATCTGTGAACCAAGGCAAGGGATTGTCCTTACAGCTTCGAGACGCTCTAGCCCGTGTCTTAGGATCAGAACGCATCGACCCTTGGATCGTCAGGGCCGGTCCACATGGAGTGGATTAAAATGCTTGAACACTGTGTTTCCCCACCCTATGGGGCATCAATCTGGTCTGTATAAGGACCATCCATCGGCTCTGCAGAGACCAAAATAACCGAGGCGGCTCGCTATCCATCATCCACATAAGTAAAACGTCAGGGCTTACAAAACGCTGACACCACTCCTAGCTAGAAGGAAACGCATGCCCTCCCTGAAGTCCTCTCCCGTTTCTGGTTCACACCGGAGTGTGAGGCTCACGAATTAACACTACACAAAGCTATGCTATATTAAAGCCATGCTTTGATCATCAACCACAAGACTCTGCTTTTCAACAGAAGCCTTGATTATCTGCATCTCAGCATGCCACACAGGCAATTCACGCTATGCAACCGAAGTAAATCAATCACACAGAGTGAAATCCGATGTCGGACACACATCCATTTACAAGTTCGTTCTGGGTCTGAACAAAACCGAAGGCACCTTATTCCTCGTCCCGTATGTCCAATACATGAGAGAGGTCCTCGCATATCTGGTCGATCTCCAAGTACGTCTGGACGATCACCACTTATTACCTTGTCTTGGGTGTACAACCCAATCAAGACATCAATAATCATCCAAACGATGTAAAGACCTCCGGTCTTCAACCACCATTTTCATCCTTGAAATATCGTCAAATCAGTTATTCAGAATGGGATAAACCCGGTCTTTCTGAATAACTCGCTTATATAATAAACAAGTGTTATATAAACACATCATACGCCTCATTCCAATTCTGAATATTCTTTTATTTAAATATTCATATCCTTTGGGAAAGGTTCCCATTAATTTTATCAAAGATAAATTCTTTAAATTTATTCTTTAATATTCCTTTGGAAATCAATCCATATCAAATTATGGTTTATCCAAACTAGTCGGGATTAACGAACCTTACCGAAGTAATCATTTGTTTTAATTTCCCAATCCCAACCTGTTCATCCCATAAAGTAAAACTGGTAATACTTCATATCTAACACCATGGTGTTATTGGTAAAATTGATTACCATTTCACGTTCAAATCTAATTAAAGATTTAACTAACGCTTGGAGCAAAACTGGTGATACTCCATTCTCGATCATCTCTTGAATTTGATAATTTTAGTTATCAAATTCACCTTTCAATCTATTTAAAGATTCATAAAACTCTAATTCAGTTTAGTTTCTAAAAATCATTACTTAATGATTTTTCAAAGTTAAGAAATTAATCTTATCTTTGACTGGGTTAAGAGCTAATGTCCTTTAAAACACAGCTCACGATAAACCCAAAATCATATTCCATTAAACATGGAATTTTCATGGAAAACAAATCGATATATATAACCGATATAAACTTCCATATCCAACCGATAATATAAATGGAATAACGGCAAAGCCTTTTTAAATTCCATATGTATTAACAGTCTTCCTCCACAGAAATTTACTTCGATTATTATCAAATCAGATTCCATTCCATTCCAACATAATATGTTAAATTGGAAAGCTTTACTTTGGAAAATCTCCTTTAAATCTTAACAAAAGATTTATAAATTCCAAATTATATTTCACTGTAAATCGAGTTAAAGAACGAATGTCGCTAAAGAACACAGTTCACGATAAACCCAATTCACATTCCATTTTATTCCAATTATTAAATATAATTGGAAACTCTAACAATCTTAATTAAAAGATTTATTCTCTTCACATGGGGTTCAAGAACAGTGTTTCTGAAGACAACGTTCACGACGAACCCAAAATCCCATTTGATATTAAAAACAAGACTCTGAATAGAAAATATATCCGCTTATATTCAATATCAAATTCTGAACTCAACACACATCGTATTGGAATAACGATATATATATATATCTTCCAAATTCCTCCACAATGCCTATATAATCACGGAATCCAATATAGAAATATTCCGAAGATAATTTCGATTCAAATCCATTCTAATTTATATACTGGAAATTCTGGTTATTTTTAAAACCATTTCAAATCCAATTTATTTAGAAATAATTGAATTATAATTCTAGTTCATAACTAGTTCGTTTCGATAAAAATCTATTTTTATCTTTTCAAATATGGAATTTTTCATCCCAATTCTTTCCAAATCATTTCTTATGACTTTACACTAATTAATGGTATTTTTAATAATTTTATCAAGGCCCGTACAATCGATTTCCATAAATGATCATCGAATTGCACTTACATCGACCTTTTCCAAATTTGATTTGGACATAATTCCAAATCCAACCATTAGATTTTAAATCTCTAATATTCGTTAGAAAGCTCTTTTCGATACGAACCTAACGGTTCCGGTTTTAGGAGAATCCGACGGTCGGATCTCCCATAATGTCCATTCGAAGTCAATGGTCGAAATTCGCGAACTACCGCAGCGTGACGCGTTCTATTCAGGCCATTATATTATATATATAATATATTTTTTTCGATTTCCATTTAAAACGTATTTTATAAATCGTTTTAAATTCGTTTTCAAAACGGTTTCAACTTCATATTCAATTTCAAATCAAAATTGAATATTCCATATCATTAATATATAAATGATAATATTTTCAAAACATTAGATTTTGAAATCAATTCCTTTTCAATATTCATTATAAAAATGAATAAAATTGATATAAATATCATTCACGTCAAAATGGCGTTAATCTAATCAACACGGCTTTATATATTTATATATATATTCGTGTCCATCCCAAATCGGACATCAAAATCATATTTTGATCTTTTACTGAATATTATTTTAAAATATTCATTATTTTTAAATGTTCGTTATTTTAAAATATTCTTTTCTTCTGAATTGGAATCAGACACAGTCAATTACCATATAATGTTATTTATATGGATTTCACACAACAAATGTGTATAAAAACAATAATTAACAATCAACCATCATCTAGAGTGCATTCTACACTATATCAGCATTAAATATAAATATTCAACGCTTACACAGCTTGTCAACCAATCGATTGACATACAACCAAATATTAGGATTAGTGTATGTCCAATATCATCCCAATACCCGTGTGGGGTTTCAATCAACAAATAATGAATTTTATTTGTGTAGTTGGGCGATGTGTAAAATTTATCGTCCCAATCCATATCAGATAAATCAGTGTACATAAACAAACCGTCCGGTTTGTAAATGAATATTTATTTCAACACAGGACAATTTTATACCATTCATATATACAATAAAAATGATATTTTTATTATTCTAATATTTTATTTCATACATGAATATTTTATATATTTTATATATACAATAAAAATGATATTTTTATTATTCATATATTTTATACAGTCCATTTCACATCATAATCAATTTTCACACAGAATACAATCAAACAAGTCGTCCATGGTCTGTGGACGACGGGGAGCAGTTCATACATGCAGTTATAAAATAAATAACTGTACAGAAATAATTTTAGTGAGAAGTTCTCACATTGGTCCTATTATTTCTGAATTTCATCGCCGTTCGGGTTTGAATTTGTCTAAAATTCTAGCATGCTCCAAATTGAACTCGGTCAGTCTTGTTGTGAAGCTCTCGTCCCCACGATCGCAACGGATCCAGTTTCACATTTTTCCGACCTTGTATGGAAAAGATACGATTTTTATTGTGTTATGACTTTTAAAAAAAAATTAATTAACAAATAAATTACTTAAATAATAAAACCTTCCTTCTTCCTCGTTATACGCCTGAACCCATTCACGAAAATACTTGGCCCCTAGGGTTTGAATTTGCGGCTCCGCCTTTGCGCCAGAGTCCAATCTGAAGGTGTCGCGTCGTAGGTATTCGCGCCTCCTTCCAGCGATGGTGTCTAACTCGCACCCCCCCCGGCACTAAATCCGAACCCGAAGTCGCTCCCTTCGAGCAGCAATATCGAACGAACCAAGCAACCATACCTCATCAAACTTATACGGTTTCGAGATCTGAAAGAGGCTAACAATATTTGCTTTATCAATTTCAGATTTTGTTGAATGGATTGCAAACGATTTTGATTTGAATATTGTAGCATTTTCTGCCTTACATCGGTGAAGAGCGGCGGCTCCCAGGGGCGTTGGCTTCCAATGAGGGTTTTGACTAGTTTAGAGAATTTTATTTATATATATATAATTTTAAATTCCAAATATACATGTTTATCAATCCGAACTCCAATTCAAACCCAACGACTGTCGGCCCTAGCTAAATACCCCTATCTCGGGCACAATGGAATATGTTACGTAGGCCAATTCGATCGTTTCGATCAGTTTTCATTAAAATTAAAATATAAATCAATATATTCCATTTTAAACTTACATTTTAATTTACTAGGGCCATACACTGACTCTAAAAATTCCAGAAAAAATATTTCTAGCTTCTTATTGACGATATGGTCCTAACAAAACTATTTCGTCAAATTTGAAGACTGTTTGAAAAATGGTCATTTTCTGCTAAAATTGACAAAACACGTTTTCTTTTGCCATGGTCACATATTGATCCCAAAAATTACGAATTTTGGAATCTAGCAATAACTTGACATCCCGGATCCAACAAAAGTGGTTTTGTCGAAAACGGAGGTCATTTGCAAAATTTCCATTTTTAAGGGCTATATTTTCCATAGCAATTATTCTGAATTTTCAACTGGACATAACTTTTTATTCCCGTTATGAAATTTCAATTTTTCGGATTTGTTGGAAAGATATTTTCAAATAGATGCTAATATTTTTGGTTTTACTAAAATCCAGTTTATTTTGAATCCTGCACATTCATTTGAAATTTGAAATCTAATTTTCAAACTACCGTGCCATTTTCAATTCCTTTATAACTAAAATAAATATTCATATTCTAACGTCGATTCAAATAAATATATACGTTTTGATTCTATTCAAAATAAATTTCTCGTCGTTATTATTTAAAATAAACCATTTTGAATATTCAAAATTCATTAAAATTGCCAAAATAAAAAAAATTAATTGGTTCTGATTTTCTGGGTTGTTACAGATATTTAGAGTTTAATCTCTACTGTGTTGTATATGTAATGTACTCTGATAATGTATGTAAGTTAAAGTACCGTTTGTATTTCAAAAGTTATGTTATATAATATATATATTTCATTCCGCTATGAGATCGTATCTGTTCTGATGTTATATTGTTGTGTTCTTCTTTTTCTTATATTCTAACTTTTCTATCTTATATTTTTTCATCTTCTAATTTCTTTCTTCGGCATTTGAGTTTTACTGTCTTTTGGGTTGGACTTCTGTGGTCGGCACAAAGGGTACTGAAATTCGGTCATCACAGTTGATTTATTTAGTTTTAGTGTGGTTTTACAGTAGATTAAAGATTAATTTGATAGAAATAAATATCATTCATTACTACTAGAAAGCAAATACATTCAAACAATATAAGCTACTAAATATGAGATTCGAAATGAAAATACAATCAAATACGACAAGATAACTTAAAATAATAAACCTAGATCTCAGAAGATGAAGATGAGGAAATTATTAATCCAAGTTTTCTTCCTACTTCGCCAAAGAACTTGTTCATTTTAGAAGACATTTTATTAAGTGTCTTTTTTAACTTCTTTTGGTTGTTGGCTAACTTAGCTTGGTTTTTGATAAGTGTTTCTTTGGTTTTGGCCCTACTATTTGTTGGACATTCTACACTTTCTAAAGAGGATTCTTCTTCATTGTCAATTTCCATTGAATTTTCTTCTTGTTCGATTCAAGCTGTTTTTTCGGAAAATGTTTCATAAGGCTTAAAAGTGATTGGAATTTGCATAAGAGATATATTTCCTGAGTTAAAGACCTTTCTTGACACAAATTCCTCTCCTTTGCGATCTACTCCAAAATACTTAAACATCTAAGTAGGATAAACTCCATGATAGAGTGTGTTTTCCTTGGTGGACATTCTTTGGGCTTAAACTCTTTCAAAATTACATCGGCTCAGTTAATATCATAAGTGTCAAAGATGGCAAAAAGAGCTTTTTTGACCTTGAGGTTAGGGTTATTGAAATTTCCGAAGTAAGGAGTGAGAATATGTTGAAGAAGGAGGTTGACGGTTCTTTCTTTTGGGCGAAAAAAGCGATTTTTAAACTCCATATGTTCATCGCTTTCAAAGATGTGATGAAAAGTTTCCAAATCTGTTTCATCAATTTCAAATTCTTACAATTTAAATATTTCCCAAAATATCATAATCCAAAATGATTTGAGTGCCTTTTACACTACTCCAAACTTGATTCTCATTTCCATCATACGATTCAAATTTGCATAAAACATTTTGATGAGATTCGGGTAACATACTTCATTGTTACCCCGAGAGTCAATCAAACTTAAAACTTCATTTTTTTCGAAAAGAGAACAAAGATCATAAGAAGGGAAATCTTCAAAGATGGCGAAGGCTCCCGTATTGACTTTTCCATTAGTAACATAGTCAATATAAGCTTGAATAGTTTCTAGATTATTGTAGAGATGACCTTTGAGAGTTTTCGTTAATCTCAAAGTTTTTGGTGTACTTGAGGAAGCCATTGGAGATAAGTTTTGAAAAGAATAGAATGAAGAAAGTTGTTTTGAATTTTGAATGAGAGGTAGAGAGAATAGAATTGAATAGATAAAGAAATAGAGAGTGAATGGACATAACTTTTCTGAAAATAAGGACACCATTTTAGATCTTGGGAGTTGGTGGAAAGATGGAGGGAAGTTTAAATTTTTGAAATTCAAAATTTGAATTTCATTTACTGGTACATATATCGACATATTGATTCTTTTATTTGACATATATGTATGTTTTCAAAAGTCAAGTTGCTTTTTGACTTTGTTTTATTATTTTTAAATTTTATATTTTAACTTTTGTTACTCATGAGATGTTATTATCTTTAAAACTATTTTTTTTATTTTGAATTTCAAAATTTGAATTTTAAATTTGATTTTTAGAATTCAAATTTTAAATTCAAACAAGGCAAGCAATCAAAACATCCATTTAACCTATTCAATCAAAAATTATTTCTTCAATATTTTGTGACTTATGAATCACTATATAGCACATATTCGAATTTCTTGTTTCTGGCTCTTCATCACTTGATGATGAGTCTAAATCATCTAAAGTTGTTGCATATGCCCTTGTCCTCTTCTTTGACGAATTATTATTATCTGTTCGTTGATTTGATTTATCTAGATATGGACACATTCTCTTTATATGGTCTGGTCTGTTGCAGTTGTAACATCTGTCATCATTTCTTCTCGAACTTCCTTGATTATTTCTCTGAAAATTATTTCTTCTTTTATATCTCAAAAATTTTCTGAAATTCCATGTCATTAAGGCAATTTCTTCATCGTCCTTACTACTTGAATCAGAACCATCAGTTGTTGCTTTGAATGCTATAGATTTCTTTTCTGTCTACTTATTCTCCTTTCTTTTCTGTAATTGAACTTCGAATGACATCAAATTTCCTATTAACTCCTCAATCTTCATTTCATTAACATTGGCCTCTTTAATTGCCAGTGTTTTCTGATCCCATTCTGGAGTGAGTGAATTGAGAATTTTTCTGACTTGATCATCCTTAGAATAAGTTTTTCCCAAAGCCATTAATGATTGCACGATTTCTTGAAACCTGTAGTACATATTGGAGACATATTCATTTTTATTAATTTTTAATAACTCAAATTAAATAATTAACATAGATATCTTGGTCTGTTTAACTTTATTGGTTCCTTCTTGAGTAACTTGTAATGTTCTCCATATTTCATAAGCATATTTACAAACTAACACTCTATTAAATCCATTTCTATCTAATGAACAAAATAACATATTCATAGCCTTAGAATTACTTTGTGTAGCAGCCTTATATTCATTAGTCCATTGTGTAAAATTAGTAGTAGGTTCAACATATGTAGTTTGTGTACTAATCCAAGTGTCTAATCCTACAGATTGCAAATATATTTTCATCCTACATGCCAAATAAGAATAATTACTACCATTAAATAACGGTGGTCTAACAGTAGATGGACCCTCTACAAAAAAACTACTATTTCTAGCAACTTCAGTATTGGTTGCCGTTTAATATTTCCAAAATTCAGTTATTTTTTTTTTGAAAACCTATGCTCTGATACCAATTGTTAAGGATGCGGAGAACTAACACTAGAGGGGGGTGAATAGTGTTTATAAGGAATTTATAGAAATCTTTAAAAATCTTGAATTACTATATCAATTACACAATGATTATCACACCAGAAATGATCAAAAACACAGAAACAATCACATATACAAATATTAGTAAATATAAAATGTTGAAAGGAAAGAACACACCAGATTTATACTGGTTCAGATTACTCCTATGTCCAGTCCCATGCAACACTGGATTGCGCAAAGTTTTTTTTATTATCGGAATCCAATTACAACACCCTTGATTTCACGGCTACGAGGTTAACACTGATTCCAACACCCTTGATTTCATGGCTACAATGTTAGCACCGCTCTCTTTCCTTGATTTACGGGCTACAAGGAACACACCCTTTCCCAAACAATTCCCAAATGATTACAATAGCCCTAGAACTCTTGAATACCACTTACAGTCAAAGAGTATTTGATAAGGTTTGAGAATAGAAAAAGAATGATATAATTTGTGTTGAAATCGGTAGCATTTAAGTGTAGAAATCAAGAAATTAAAGTATAATAATGTTGGTAAGGTAAGGGATGAAGAAAGAGAATATAAAGTGATTAAAAAGTCAAAAATGACCCCTTTATATAGAGTTCCAAAGGTTGCAACAATTCTGAAACGTTTCAAATAATGAAAGGACACTTCCTTTGAAATTTGAAAATGTGACGGTTATATGTCGGCAGATCCAATAATGTATTTCGACATATATATGTTTTTTTAGAAAAAATTTAAAATCATTTTTAAGTGCTAAAACCAATATATATATATTCTGGAAATTCTTGAATCCAAACTAGTGTTTTAAATGAATTTTCTAAAGTGTAAAAACATATAAAAACATAGTAATATATAATATAAAGATATCTATAAAATTATAATATAAAACTATAAAACATGTATTATAAACATATTTTTATATAAACTATAAACATATATATATATATTTGAAATCATAAGTAAAAACTTAATAATTTGAAATCATTTAGAAAAGAAGTTTGAAAATAATTTTGAAATCTTGAAAAATAATTTGAAAACAGAATTTGAAAGTGCTAATTGGAGTTTTACATATTATCTAGACTCTATTACTTTGATAATCTTGAGCTCCTGAAAATCTTGATATCTTGATAATCATGAGTCTTGAATCTCCTTTGAGATCTTGAATTCCTTGATATCTTGAATCTCTAAAATTGTACGGTCTTCAATATTTATATCTTGCATATACATATACATGTTCTGAACAAAAATGTTAGCATATATTTTATAATCAATAATGTAAATAATTGAAACAAGTTGTTGTCATTAAAATTTCATTCTCCAACAAAACCATGCCTTAAACCTATTGTTTCTAAAAGTGGTTTATGTGTTGTCCTAATCCATGTAACTTACATTCCATGTCTTTTTATGTTTTCCTGATTTTTCCTTACCTAAGCCTATATAATGGACCCTCCCCCCTTACCATTTCTCCATCCTATTCCTACATCTCCTTATCTTCTTCCTCCTTCCTAGCCACTCTCCCTCTCCCTCCTTTCCTCTCTCCCCCTACTATCTTCTCTCGGCCTAAGTCCCCCTCCACGGCCATACCCCACTCCTCCACCTCTACTTTACCTCGGCCATCATCCTACAAACACACCTCCCACTTTCCATGAGCCTCCTCCTCCCTAACCGAGCCTCTCCCTGCCAAACATTACCCTACACCTACGCCACCACGTCTTTTGGCCACCCCTTAGCTTACGCTATACCCCTTCTCCACCACCACCTTAGTTTGTCCTCTTCCAATAAAAAAATTGAAATAAAAGAAATATATATATATATATTATATAAAGATTATCTAGAAGTCGGTGAGGAAATACCGTTAGTCCGGACCCAATTTGGTTAACTAGGTTGTTATACCATAAAGTTAGGTGGAGTGGAACCTCAAGGCGAGGACCACTTTAACCATGTTTGATGATAATATATAGTTATATGGGTTCTTCTGTGAATGGATGAATGGTTTCTCTATAGTTAAAGATATTATAATCATTATTATCCCTACACATATGAGCGTTGACTGACCATGAATGATCATATCATATTTATGCTCTGATATGATTGAATGGTTTCTATGAATGTTATTATGATTGATAATAGTGATATTATAGTATACTGCACATGTCACACACACATATAGAATCATATGGGTATTTGTTAAATCTTATGTCAATTGGATAAAAAAATGAATATTATATTCATTCAAATGTGAGGTGAAAATAAAAGTTGGAATTTTCTATCCGTAACTAGATAGAAATAAAGTTAAAGTGATTATGAAAAACTTTTGTAAAGGCGAAAATTTATTAAAACAAAGTTTTGATATAAAATGGTATGTTCGAGTTCAAATCTATAAAATGGATTTTGTTTTTTAAATTGAGTTTGAGTGAAATATATTAGTGATGTTTTAAACTCAAATTGAATGTTCTACTTATCTATACTAATAATACAAATACCCTCCCATGGTGAAGCTTTTTTGGATTGTCAATAAACCCGTTTGCTCTCTAACCAATTAAACGTACTAACAACATATAACACATGGGCAAAACGGTACTTCACATATCCCGAACCCACTACTCTGTCGGTTGGTCAAAAGCATGTCCGCATTTTTTTTGTTTTCCTCCACTTTTCCACTTTGTTCTTTCCATCTTCTTTCCTCTTCTTTTTTATCGTCAAAACTGAAAGCTCGAAATTTTTGGTCATGGCGACAACACATAATTCATACTCCACTAACCTATTTTTGCTTCCGCCCCTTTACATCTGCTTCTACCCACCAGCTCAGTTTCATTTTCATCCACTTCACCGCCATTTATTTCTGATTTCTTCTTCAATCCACCACTTCTGGTTTACTTTTTTCCTTCCTAATCCTTCCATAGTCGAGGACTTTCCAGATCTTCAAGAATGGGTTAACAAGTAGGTCCATTGACCAAGGTTGTGATCAAGCTTTTAATGATATGTAGGAAGGTTTACTTTTGTGGCTAATTTTTTATGTTTAAAACTGTCATATGATACTGTCGTAAGGTTTCCTCTTTTTATTATCGTCTAGACCTACTAACATTAAATTTGACTCTAATCGAAGGTTGAGCCAAGGATCTGGACCATATATACCCTGAAGGTTTAAATCTCTTTCTCAAATCCTGATTCAATGAATTGTTGCTTCACGTTTTGCTGAGTTAAGCATTTTTTATTGATTAATTCACATATTGTTCTTCTAGCTGACAAGCATTGATTTAATGGTATGTTGTTTTGATTAGCACCAAATAGTCCAAACAGTGCATGCCAAACTAATCATAGTTACCTCTGCTTCTCTTGATTTGTTCTGAAATTTATTCATAAACCTATACAGAAAGTTTGATGATTATCAAGTTCGAGCACGTTGGTTGTCATGACTCTGCTTTGGTTACATGGTATTTAGTGTTTTCCATTATCCTATACCGAAAGTATGATGATTATCAAATTTGTCAGTGCAAGTTCTATTTAAAAATATTCAAATTTTAAATCTTTTGCTATTACAATTATGGTACGATATGAATTGTAGTGGATTTTACTGTTGTAAGTGCTATTTAATATAACTGATCATTATATATTCATATCTTTTACTGAAATACGAAACATTTGTGCCTTCAGTTTGTTTTGTAAGATTGCATGACAGATTAATCTGGAGACAATGATGTTTGTAGATTTGACAATTTTAATTAGTGTTAACATGTACGTCGCTCTAAACCTATTGCTATGTCTCCAACACAAAAAGCCAGAGGTGAGTTTGTTTTATTATGATTTTCAATTTTCATCTTCTGTTTGATACAATTTTTATTATTTCCTAGACGTTAGGAAACTAATAAAACATTGCAATTTTGTAATGACACCTGCTAACTGTTCTCTCTTTTATTTCCATATGATTTGCACATTTAATCAAGTTATGAATTACGAAATAGTGGTGGTTTATTCAACCATGTTTTCGTTCGATGTATAAAGCTCTTGGGTATGATATTAGAAATCTTTGCATAAACTATTTTATTATAGTTTAATGTAGTCTTGGGACATCTACTCATCACTTTATTAATGGACTAATTGTTTGTTTTTTGACTTTATACTGCTCAGTTTGAATGGAATTAAACTTTGTGCTTCTATCTTTTTAATATTCCCTACATGTTAGGAAACTAATAAAACATTGCAATTTTGTAATGGCACCTGTTAATTGTTCTCTCCTTTACTACCATATGATCCGCATATTTAATTAAGTTTATGAATTAAGAAATAGTAGTGGTTTATTGAACCATATTTTTGTTCGATGTATAAAGCTCTCGGGTATGATATTAGAAATCTTTGTGTAAACTATTTTATTATAGTTTAATGTAGTCTTGGGACATCTGCTCATCACTATATTAATGGATCAATTATTTGTTTTCTGGCTTTATTCTGCTCAGTTTGATTGGTATTAAACTTTGTGTTGCTATCTGTGTTTGGATTCATTAGCACATCCAGGTTTGCAAATGATAATTCTTACTAATGTTCTATTTGTAGTATAGTACCACTTAGTGATTACATATTACGATATTTCATCAGTTTTGATTCTCACTATATGTACTATCTAACAAGACACAGTTCCTCATTTTTAACAGTTTTCGAAACTAAAAAATGATGCTATCCGCATTAGGTTGCCTTCTGATCTTTTGGACGCTATTAACATACCACTTTGTGCTATTTAATTTGCATCTTACACGACCTTAACGATGTTGTGGTAATCGTAGGGGAAGGAATTGATAAAGATGTAACTGCTGCACATGAGGATCCAACGGAATCAACTGCACGTATACAGTTCAAGCTCACAGTGACGGTTCAGACGCGTTGAAGATTCTTGGATTAGCCATGACAACATAAGGTACTCATATGTATGAGTCTACACCACTAAGTTATTTATTTATTATTTTTCGGAAGTTTTATTCCTTTTTTATTGCATATAGGTTAGAACAGTATTTGGATATGATAGAGCAATGCCTGGAGATATAGTCCGGAGGAGAACTGGATGTTGACATGTCAGCAATTTGACGCAACACTCATCGCTTTCAATATCATACGAGCCTAAGTTATCCAAAATTTATAAGCTATACTTTTTAAATTTAGTTATGCTATTGTCCATTGTCTCAATTTAAAGCAATTCTTTAATTATGTTTAGCAGGTTCAATTTTTTTTAGATCGATGTTATTCTCCGAATAACAAAGTTGCAGAGTTTATTTGCTGTTAATTCAAAACTGGAGATCCTGAAACGAAAGTGAAAAGTACGAACAAAAGAGGAGCCATCGGTTCATGGGTGTTTTCCAGGTAATTACGGCTTTAACAAACTAACTGTCTGTTACTTTGAATAAAGGAAAAAAACAACTGACGAATCATGAAAGTAACTATGTATTTATGGATGTTTTTTCCTCACTGTATTTGTTATTTTTTCAGTCAAATCATCTATTCTCCACTGATTTCGTGTATGGGATCATTTTTATATTTCTTTTTGCAATTAACTCATTCATTTGGAGTTTCAAACATGGAGTCAGCGGGACATGAATAGTAGAGGTATTTTGTCTGTACAATGAATTCTCCTTCAGAAATCCTCTTTTCAATATGTTTGCATGGCATTTCTACTTACATTTAATTAGCAAATGTTGAATAGACAAATTTTGTATCTAAAATTATAATGTCTAAAATGATATTTGGATCATCATTTCTCATTTATTGTTTTAGGTTTAAATAGATTTTACATGTTTATTCATCCAGTTTTTCATAAAAAAACAAGTTTTGAGATCATTTCATTGATAATGTTGAAATGTGATACATCATAACCAGTAAGCAATATTAATATTTTCCTTCTGTGATATGACTTCTGTAATGACCCGTATTCTATACGTCATAGGATCGTAGAATATTTATTTCTTTCCCATGTGAAGTCGTATGGTCATGTAACTTTGGGAAACATCTATTAGAGTCATTTCCCATGTTCATGATTTTTTTCGATTTTTAAATGACCATTTTGCCCCTAGTTGGTACTGTTTTGGCCATAACTTTTGATAGGAAAGGAATTTTGACCTAAAACCACTTCCATTAGATTCGTTTGATGGTTTCTCTTTCCGTAGAGTGGTTACAATAGCCAAACAGACTTACCGTTTGGGAGATATGGCTGAAACAAGGTTTGGAGGGTGAAAAACTGCTTAACCGGGCCAAATCGGGTGATTAGTGAGTTGGCCCATAACCCATTTCGGGATTAGGGTTATGCGAGGGCTGAAATGAGATGGAGAATCATTCCATTTCAGTTTTCTAGCCTCCACTTATCACCAAGGATCCCTAATAATGGCCTCCAACCTCTAAATCACCTCCAAATCACCTTTAGGTTAAGGATTTGGCTTAGCAACCCCTAATCAAGGAGGATCTTCACCAAATCAACAAAGGAGCTGTTGTTTGGTATTGAAATTCGCATCAAATCAGAGAATCATTTCAGATCTTAGTTTATTTTGTGGCTAAGGTGAGTGATTTGCTTAGTTTTGCACTAATTATGGCTAATTAGGGGTGATTAGTGTTAATTAGCGAATTTAAACATGATAAAATTCTGAAAAAATGTTTATAAAATTCGGAATGATGTTTTAGACCTCTGATATGAATTTGGGTTAATTTGGTTAAGATTTGCTAATCCTATCATCAGTTTCACCTAAACATGCTTAAGGGGAAATATGGGATTTTGGGTATGTTTGATCCATTTTTACCTATCATATTGATGTTTTGATGTTTGTGGTTGATTATGCATGTTGCTATGACTGTATGAAATGCTATGTGACTGTTTAGAATAGTTGGAATGGTCGAAAACGCCGTCGAGGGGCGTAAACAGCTCGCTGGACAAGGTGCAGGGGATCGGATCGCATAGGGGGTTGAGGGACGATCGGATCGCCCTATGGGATCGTGGGGGTATCCCCACGAGTCGAGTCACCTCCTCCGAACCGAACCGTCTGTGCAAGGCCCACGAAGCGAATCGATGCAGCGTCGTGCCAAACTGAAGTACTCCGATCCGGATCGCGAATAAGCATTACGACCCGATCCGTCCATGAAGGGTGAGCACGATCCGCCGACCTGGAGAAGGGCGTCCGATCCGAACCGCTTGAAGAACCACGATCCGATCCGTATGGGGCGTTCCGATCCGAACCGAGAAGGGGAGCACGATCCGAAGCAAAGGAAAGGAGGACCACGACCCGATCCGACGTAGGAGGCGCGACCCGATGCGATGAAGAATGTGAAGGCAGATCCGATCCGATTCGATAGTGATGACCAATAACCCGAGATGCAAAGGTAGTCCAATATGGGAAGTTAGAGCTCAGGATCCAGTTGGGAACCAATGAGTTCACTTCGTGGTTGGACTTTGATGCGGGACGTGTGCTAAGGAGTTGTCGACGTTCATAACTTCGATTCACCACTAAAAATGGATGATGGCTACTTATCAGTGCAGTAGGGTCATTATGACCTGAGGGGCAAGGTGATGGTAGCAAGACTACGTTATCAGTGCAGTAGGGTCATTATGACCTGAGGGGCAAGGTGATGCGTAGTAAGACTATGAGCCAGCGCAGATGGGGTGAATAACTTCATGGGGGCAAGTGGACATAGTAAGGATTGGTAAGGCTATGAGCCAGTGCAGATGGGGTGAATAACTCCATGGGGCAAGTGGACATAGCAAGGAATTAGTGGCTACGTTATCAGTGCAGTGAAGCCATTTATGACTTCATGGGGCAAAGTGATCGTAGCAAGGAATGTTGGGTGATCGAAGTGGTGAATATCGTATGCTTTAAGCACTGAGTGAGAGATGTGAGGATGGATGCTATGCTTGATTGTTTTCCATCATTATGACATGCACACCTCCCCCACCTCCGTATCTTTACACTGTTTGATATGATACCTTAGAGTGTTGTACAGTATGTAGTGCTAACTCTTTGGTTGCAGGTCCAGGTTCAGGTATGTTTTAGTCTACCTGTTATTGTTCACTTTAGATGCTTATCGCTCATACCAGGCTTTATGTCTGACCCAGAGTTTTATGTCTCCTCTTATTACTCTGGGTGCTCACACGAGCAGACTAGAGACAGGTTAGCTGGTGATGCGCGAGTAGCTGATTCGGAGGCGGGCAGGAGGCTTCCACGTATGATATATATATATATATATATATATATATATATATATATATACACACATACTCCCTGTGTCGCTGGTGGTCGCTACTTGGGGATTAGTAGTGTACCTCATTTATCTTGCTTTTGCTTGAGACAGTTTGGAAAGTTGTAATAAGCTATATTTTGGATTTCCGCTGCTATGATGTTTAGTTCTGATTTTCAGCTTATGCACTGTCTCTCCTGTTTTATGTCAAGTATGTTATTATTATATTTTGTTCTATGCGCTGTGAGACATTCTACAGGATCCTTGTATGTTCATTTCCTTCTTCCTTTTTCCTTCTGGCGACCCATTCCGTGCTAACTGGACATGTGTACAACGCACCTTTGGGGTAAATGTCGGTTGGTGCGGGGCGGGCCGTCACAACTTCTATAAGTAACCAGCAAAAATAGAATGATGTATAACTTCTATGGTATGCCATTTGTATTTGGATGTCCTTTCATGCCTCTAGGCACATTGACAAACATTCTAAATTTATGCTTCTGTACAAGTTTCTACGGCTATAATATAGATAAAAACACTATTCTCCTATCTTTTCCAGTGTTGTCTATGCACAAAATAGAACTATTTTGGGATTTGTTTAGTCAATACATGGTTGGCACACAGACGCAAGTATAAAACTTCATCGTTAAATTATTTATCACTTCATCGAGGTATAGAACCTCAGCTTATACAGGCTGGGTTCCAAAAGCGAGCTTACTGATCGTTCCGTTAACATGACCAAAAAAAATTGTTTGCCCGTTCCATTTCAACTTCCCCAACGAATCTTTACAACTATCTCAATCCATGGCTGATGCCTAATTGTCTTCATTACCTGATTTGAATCGTCCTTTCTCCGATTTCAACAATGACATTTTGGATCTACCTGAATCCATACCAGTAGTCGTAACTGAACTAATATTTTTATCTGATTTGAGTTGCTCTGCCCCCTAATTCAATTTTGCATGGAGACAACTGCAGATGCTATAATGACCTCCATCCATACCAGCAGCCATAACCCATAGTTTTTGATTTTGAATGTAGTTGCTATGTGCAACAATTTGGTTATTTTCTGCGACTTTGGACAACCAAAGTAATACAAGTATATGTGAACGAATTGACTGCGATTTGGGTATGTCAGAATATAATTTTTTTTCCTATCCCTGTTTTCTTTTCCAGATTTATATTCTCTCTAACCTGCTTTATTATTGTTGCAATAACATGCAATTTCAATGTCCAAGCTTGGCTGTTAACTTAAAATAATGTGCATTAGACATAAGATGGTATTGTTAACCATTGTGTTGTATATATTTGATGCTCAGTGCCTTTATATAAT
Organism: Allium sativum; assembly: GCA_030737875.1. NCBI lineage: Eukaryota > Viridiplantae > Streptophyta > Magnoliopsida > Asparagales > Amaryllidaceae > Allium > Allium sativum. Next base: position 302,125,701 of record CM060922.1, read on the forward strand.
CTATAAAAATCCTCCTACTCTTTGATTCTGTTAATGATTTTTTTATTTCCATCTCAATTATTTCTTTTGTAGGTTATTATATTTACTGGAATGCGCATGCAGTACAAGGCATTTTGGTCGGCTTAAAGGTACATTTTTGAACTATACTGCTAATAATAGTTGCAGTTTATAGGAGTTGATTTATAAGCCCATCACTCAGAGCAGGTTAAGAAGATTCAAATAAAGTCTGAATTTGAGACATAAACGCATAACCATTTAACAATTAAAAAAATTGTCATTTATACAATTAGTATTACCATGTCAATTAACCTGACACTCACTTCAATCATCGTTGTTTTTTAATTTCTATTGCCCAATTTGTTTGTAACAACCCAGAAAATACGAGCCAATTTAAAAATTTTAAATTGGTTATTTTAAAAGAATTTAAACAATTGAAATAGAATATTTCAATAAAATAATGAATTGGAAATAGTGTGGCAGTTTGAAATTTTGAATTCAAATTTTGACCGACTGTACCGGGTGCAAAATATAACGGATTTTAGAGAAACCAAAAATATTTAAATCTGTTTATGAATATCTTTCTAACGAATCTGAAAAATCGAAGTTTCATAGCGGGAATCAAAAGTTATGACCAAATGAATTTTCAGAAAGGTCGCTATAGAGAGTATATAGCCCTTGAAAATAGACATTTTGCAAACGACCTCGGAATTCGACGAAACCACTTTTGTTGGGTCTAGGATGTCAAACTATTGCTAGGTTTCAAATTTCATAATTTTTGAAGCTAGTATGTGAGCGTGACAAGAGAAAATGTGATTGGTCAATTTCTGTTAAATTGGATCGACCAGAAAATGGCCATTTTTCAAACGATCTCAGAATTCGACGAAACTAGTTTTGTTGGGACCGTATCATCAAAACATAGCCAGATTTATTTTTCTGGAATTTTCCAAATCAGTTTGTGGCCCTGGCAAATTGAAATGTACGTTCAAAATAGAATTTGAATGTTTTATACTTTAATTTGAAAAATAACTGACTGTATCAATCGAATTGGCCTACGAAACATATCCAATTGTGTCCGGGATGGGGGTATTTAGCTAGGAACGACAGTCGTTGGGTTTGAATTGGTGTCCGTGTGGAGAAACACTATTTTAAAATTTAATAAAACCACGGGCCAATCAAAATTCTCCTTTCATAATTTAAAAAAAAACCTCGCCGCCTACCTGCTCTCGACGACGCACAATGTTCACCACTTCCCGACCATTTTCCCGCCGCCTCAGCCACCTTCAGACCCCGCCACCACCCGATCTTGGAAGCGCCGCTCCTCCCCTTCAAATCCGACCAACCCTCGCCCTCTCTCTCCTCGCCAACGTCGAGAACGACGCTCAAGAAGTCGGCGACGTTGAAGCGCCGCCGCCACTTCCTCAGGCCATCGGTCTGGCCAAAACCCCAGGTGCTGCGAAGCCCTGTCCTCCCTCTTCCACGCTGTACCCTTCGATCGACGTATCGAGCCTCGGATTTCACGAATTTTCAAATCCTAGTTTTGAATATCTTTGAAAGGTATCTGCTTTAGTTTAATTGAACTGAAAACAACACTTTAAAGTGTTGCAAACTTTGAAAAATCATATCTTTATGATGTGTTAACGAAATTCGATGAAACAGGAAACATCGTGACCGCAAGGAGGCTCTCTACCATCTAGAAGAGACCGCGGATTTTTCTGAGCTATCTACGATTTTTAGCACCTCAAAAACCAAAGTGAGAAATCTAAACTCAAATGTGAATTAAAATTGTGTTGTATAAATTATATAAGCGAAGTAAAAATTATATACGCATTGTATACCTCATGTACATGTGTTGTATAAGTTATATTAGCGATGTATAAATTATACAAGCGTTGTATGAAACATATATGCAGAGAAATTGTGTTGAAATGAAAGTGAAATATATTTATATACGAATATATATATATACTCCCTTCGTCCACAAACCATGGACGATATTTATTGCTTGTGATTGGCGTGACAATATGTGGTATGACGAATGGTTGAAATTAATTGTTTGTGGTTGATATTGTTGTATTGCGGTTGAAAAATACACTCTTGTGGTTGAAACAAATTAGAATAGGATTGTGGAAATGAAAATAAAACATGTCGCCTGCGTGCGAACTAGATGCATGAAATTCCCATTGTCAAAAACCGTGAGGTTTTAAGGTAGAGCGAGGAGCCGTACTCGGGACGGTGCCGGTTTTAACTACCCTGCCGTTATGCTACCGAAATTTTGAATAATATTCATGTGTTAGAATTATTTTTATATGCTGAAATTACATTCATGTGTTGAATAGAAATTCATGTGTTGAATGGTATTCGTGTTTCAAATAAATTACTTTAACAATAAAAATCACATTTTTATTATATATACAAACTATAGATTACATTCATGTGTTGAATAGAAATTCATTCGTTGAATAGAAATTCATGTGTTGAATGGTATTCGTGTTTTAAATAAATTACTTTAACAATAAATATCACATTTTTATTATATATACAAACTATAGAGAACATTCATTTGTTGAATGAAGGGCTAGAACGATAAAAATTATATTTTTATCGTATAAGTGAAGTTGAAACATTCATGTGCTGAATATAGGAAGTGAACAATAAAAATTACATTTTTATTGAGAATACGAAGAGTTAAAAACATTTATGGGTTGAATAAATATTTTGGAAGATAAAAATATCATTTTTATCACGTGTGTGATTTGCTAAAAATATACAAGTGTTGAAATAAATATTTGTTTGCTATGAATATTATTTTTAACATGTATAGGAACTAAATAAAATCGTCATGTGTTGAAATATATTTTAGTTCGCTAACAATATCATCTTTAAATGAAATGTGAAGTGTTGAAAATAACCACTTGCTCAAATAAATATGCATGAGTTGAAATATTCATTAATTAGCTAATGACATGATTTTTGCTTATGTACGCAACATTGGAATGAATGGTAACTTTAAACCAAATTGAATCAGGTATGAAATTGAATGGAAAACGATAAGAGATAAAAATTGCACATATGTACATGCATATTTATTGAACAGGTTATAGCAGAGAGGCTAGAGAAGAGGAATAAAATTGTGTGCCCGACAAATCGGTACATGTTTACTGTTTTGCTTGGGTGATGATTTTATGAGCCGAATGGCTAGCCGCTTGGCTTTTTCTTTTTGAGATGAGACGCCCGTGTGGCTATTTGGGAATTTTCCCAGCCCTTCCCGTACAAAGGAGGTTATGGTGAAATTTTCCAAAAATTAAAGGCGTTAGTGAAATATTTGAAGTGAAAATGATATTGAAATCGCCGAATGAACTATATTTATATATATATATATATATAAATAAAATTAAAACGAATCGTGGCCGTGCAATTCGTGTTTTGAAACCGTGATTTCAAACGATTAGTGCGGGAAATCCAACCATCGGATTTTTCCGAAACCGCAACCATTGGGTTCGCCTTGGAAATATCCTTCCAACGACACCAACTTTGCAAAGATCCAACGGTTGTATTGTCTGGAATGTTTAATTCAAATCTGAAGAAAAACAGCGCCAAAATCGATTATATTTATATATAAATATAAATATAATTAAATTAAATTGAATAACGACGCTGCAGTTCGTATTTTGAAATCGTAATTTCAAACGACTACTGCGGGAGATCCGACCGTCGGATTTTCTCAAAACTGAAACCGTTGGATTCCTTTTGAAAAGATCTCTCTAATGATATAAAATTTGTAAAGATCCAACAGTCAGATTTTCAAATATGTGTAAAACAAATTTAGGGAAAAACAGCGCTAGTGCCTCGGCATAACCTGAAACGTCGTTTAATTAAATATGGCCATTTTTAAATAAATAAAAATGGCGAAAAATCATTATAAAATAGTATAAGCGATATGGAATGGAAATGAACCAATTTTGCTTGGTTTGCTTGATATTTGATGGTTGAATGTGTTTGACGTGAAAATTATACTAACGAACTGAAATGTGAATGTCGAATAATTTAACCATGGAAAGAATTGATTTGAATTCTAAATATACGTGAATTATTTGAAAATGCCGAGTTAATTCTCATTTCAAATAATTGATTGACGATTCGAAATCAAAGATATGAAGACGGTTCAAGACCGACGATCTTCGTATCGGATGGATGGGCGCCACTGAGGTTCCTGATTGGAGTAGCTACCTTGAAGGGACTGAAGTAGTAGCCGTCTGGACGTATGTGTTGATTGTACGGATATACGAGGAATATGGTGCCTCCGGTTTCGTTCAGACCCAGAACGGACGTGTAAATGGACTGTGTGTCTGACATTGGATTTTGTTCTGTGCTGATTGATCTCTATTAAATATATATCTGTTTGGCGGCGGAGGATTTATTCTCTTGCTTAACGCCCTTCTCTGAGACGTACGAGCTTAAAGGTTATATATCAATAGAAATCAGTCGTATGGAGTGGATTGCCTGTGTGGCATGCCTAGATGCAGTGACCAAGGCTTCTGTTGCAAAGCAAAGTCTTTTGGTTGATGATCAAAGCACGGCCTACGTGGCCTGTCTTTGTGTATAGCATGGATTCGCGAGCCTCACACCTCGGTATGAGTTAAAAACGGGATAAGGACTGCAGGGAGAGCACGACGTTTCTTTCTAGCTAAAGGTAGTGTCAGTGCTTAAACTGGCTGACATTTATATTATTTTTACCTATGTGGTTGTTGGAATGAGGCGCCTCGATTTTAGGTCTGTTAGGACCGGGAAACGTGTGCTCAGGAATAATTAATCCTCAAACGTAAGAGAGGACCGGCCCTGAAGCATCCAAGGGTTACCCAGATTGTGTAGTCCCGAGGCATTTGCTAGAGTGTCTCAAAGCGGAGAGGAGCTTGCCCCTTGCCTCGACTCATGATGGAATCCAAACTTCCGATAGGAAATAACGGATTTGATTGTAGAACTAGTATGGCGACATAGTGGTATGGGGCACTTATGCCGCCTATGATTGATATTTATGATTAAATTCGCTTTTGAAACATATATACACTAGTAATAATATCAAGTGATTTTGCTTTGCACGTATTAAGCATATTTTGGCCATTATAAGGTAAAACTCTATCCTCCGGTTTGCGTTGCATTGTGTGATGGGACTTGAGTCTTATAACGGCTTCATTCTTTTATAAAAAAAAGCATTGCGTTGTTTTAAAGAATTTACTTTGTTTTAAATGCACTGGCAATCACTGGAGTAAACCCATTCCGCGAAAGTGGCGTGGTCCTATGATTTGCCTTATTACTGTTATTAAACCAGTTAAGTAGATTTCTTATACCAGTCCCATGACTGAGTCATTGTTTGTTTCACTTTGCAAACTCGGGTGCCCTTATTTTCACACGGGCAGCCTAGTTGACAGATGACAGGTTATTTTGGCTTGGCACTGCAGTACGTAGTGCACTTTTGGCTTGATGGTGAGGATTAGATTCACTTGTATTTTGGCTATTGACTTTCCGCTATCCTTATCTTATGTATATGATTCCGCCTATGGCGATGTAGACTGATTTACTTCCAGCATGTATTATCTTATGTATATGTACCGCCTCGGACGATGTAGACTGATATCTTTATTATGTCTCACTGTATGTATATATTCCGCTTATGGCGATGTTGACTGATCATTCCCTTTTTATGCACTAAGTTATATCCTACGCTGTGCTACTCTGGTGTTGTTACATGTTATGATTCCGCTGTCATATTTGTGTAAAATTATTCTATTTACTGTTTTTGCTATTATCTGTACTCTGCTAATGATGATTAATGTGTTATATTCTAATGATTATCCTTAACTCCGTCGTACGGGTTTTGGGATCGTCACAGTTGGTAGCAGAGCTTTGGTTAACCTTAGTTCTAGAATTTAACACATTAAACACCTCGTCAGAATAGAATCAGTAGTGTTCTAAGGCGAGTAGCTCATTAGAGATAGGATTAGTAATGTCCTAGAATTAGCTAAGAAGAATAGCAAAATAATTTGATCAGTACATCATTATCTTTCCTTATGTTCTTCTGCCTTATCATATATGAAAGTTATCATTTCTGTGAGCTTGACTCTTTTCTTGCTTGTACAGAACTTTACTTGATGGCTACGCTAGCAGCTGCAGCCGCCAGAGCAGGCCGAGCTAGAGGACGGGGGAATATCCCTGTTGCAGAAGGGCCTATGATACAACCACCAGCACTTCAGGAATTCGAACTGGACCGAGTAGCGAAGAGGTACAAAAACCTCGGGGGCAAAACTTTTTCTGGCACCGGCACAATGACGGAGGCTTTAGCATGGTTAAAGACGTGCGAAAAGATCTTTGGTGGCATGAGACTTGGAACCCACGACAAAGCGTTCATGGGCGCTTGGATTTTACAGGAGGAAGCCGAATTATGGTGGGAGGTCGTCACCTCTGAGGATGAGGAGGATACAGTAAGGACTTGGGAGGAGTTTAAGACAATGTTTAAGGGGAAGTACATCCCCGAGCAAGCATTGGAGCGTATGCGAGATGAGTTCGCTAATCTCCAGCAGGGAGACCGCTCTGTCCAAGATTATCTTAATAAGTTCACACAGCTCTCCCGTTATGCTCCAGAGCTTATCTTGACCTCAAAAGCAAAGAACAAGATGTTCATACTGGGGCTACAACGCAAATACCAGGACCGGGCCATGAGCAACATTAAACTTCCATTTTTAGAGCAGGTAGAGATGGCCTGTAACTACGAAGACTTAGATGCAAGGAACCTTGGCCTTGACCGCACCAAGAATCAGGCTGGAAACAAACGCAAAGCTTCTGGAGATCAGCCCGAGTCCAGCAATGCAACAACCGCTACTCAACAAGCTGGTAAGATACCCAAAGGCAGCTGTTACAATTGCGGTCAGAAGGGGCATTATTCAAATGTGTGCACCACCCCAAAGCGACTGAAGGTAAACCCAGAAAGCTCAAATACGAACCCCCGCAACTTGATTGAATGCTACAACTGCCATCAGAAGGGGCACATTAGCAGAAATTGTCCTTTGAAGAAGAATGCACATGTAGCTCATGTCTATGGCGGGGGAAACCCCTCCAGCGATCACTGATGGATCAAGTAAACCCGATGTCTTGGGAGGTACCCTTACAATTAAAATATTCCTGTTTCTGTACTTTTTGACACTGGTGCATCACGTAGCTTCATTTCTAGTAACACTGTTAGTAAGTTAAAATTAAAAGTAAGAAACCTTAAAGAACCAATTAGGGTTCAAAATCCGATAGGAGGTTCTATTATTCTCAGTTCATATTGCAGAGTGCCTATCTCTTACTCTTGTTACTAGTTTCCCATCAACTTAATCGTCATGAATTTTTTTGAATTCGATGTTATTCTCGGGCTAGAATGGTTAACAAAATATAAGGTCGAAGTTAGATGTTCCGAACAAATCGTTAAAGTTGAAACAAAGCTAGGATATATATATATATATACCATGCCACGGCTCAGAAACAGATAGAAAAGAATTTTGGTCTGCTTTGGAAGTTATTCCCACTTCATTAGAAAAGATTCCTGTTGTTAAAAACTATGCGGATGTGTCTGAAGAAGTCGAAAACTTACCTCCGCAAAGAGAAATTGAGTTCAGAATCCTTCTAATTCCGAACGCCAGAACAGTGGAACATCCAATTCGAAGGATGGCTCCGAAAGAAAAAGAAGAATTGGGCAACCAAACATGAGAATTGTTGTGGAAAGGTCTGATCAGGCCAAGCTTTTCAGATTGGGGAGCAGCGGTAGTGTTTGTCCCGAAATCAGACGGTACTCTACGACTTTGTGTTGATTACCAAGACCTCAATAAGCAGACACTAAAGAATAAATATCCATTACCACGAATCGATGATTTGCTAGATCAATTGAATGGAGCGCGAGTATTCTCCAGAATGGACCTAGCTACAGGTTTTCACCAATTGCGTATAGCCGAAGACTGTGTTCCTTTGACAGCCTTCAGGGGTCCCAATTTATTCTACGAATGGTTAGTAATGTCGTTCGGCTTGTGTAATGCTCCATCCTACTTCGTCGGTATAATGAACAGAGTATTCCGTGGCGTCTTGAATAAATTTGTTCTGGTCTTCATTGATGACATCTTAATCTACTCTAAGTCAAAAGGTGAGCATGAGAAACATTTAGAACAAGTGTTGGAAATTCTGAAAAGGAATATCTTGAAAGCTAAATTTTCTAAGTGTATCTTCTGGCAAGATGAAGTTAAGTTCCTTGGCCATGTCGTATCAAAAGAAGGGATTGCTGTTGATCCAAGCAAAATCACAGCGATTCAGGACTGGAAACAGCCTACTACCCCACCGAAGTTCGAAGTTTCCTTGGATTGGCTAGTTACTATCGGAAATTTGTTAAGGATTTTTCGAAGATATCCGGTGTATTAACAAATCTTACAAAGAAACATGAAAAATTCAAGTGGACTCCAAAATGTGAGGAGGCTTTCCAAGAGCTGAAACTGAAATTGACAACTGCTCCAGTATTAACAATTATTGATGGCAATCAGGACTTGACGGTATGGACGGATGCTTCTATTAGAGGTCTTGGCGCAGTATTAATGCAAAGAGGCCAAGTGGTCGCTTATGCTAGCCGTCAGCTGAAGCCGCATGAAAGGAACTATGCAACTCATGATCTTGAGTTGTTAGCCATCGTGTTTTCTTTGAGAATCTGGAGGCATTATTTATTGGGTGAGAAGTTCAAGCTGTTTACTGATCATCAATCATTGAAGTATCTGTTCACTCAGAAAGATCTGAACTTGAGACAACAACGTTGGTTAGAATTCCTTGCAGCATACGATTTTGAGATTTTGTACACTCCAGGGAAAGCCAATGTTGTGGCGGACGCGCTCAGTAGAAAGAATGAAATCATCGCTAGTTTGATCATTACGTCTTCGTTAATTGACAAGATCTCTGCCCTGCAGAAAGAAGATAATTTTGTTATGGTGATGGTCAAAAGAATTGAAAAGGGCGAAGACTCCAGCTTCCAAGTGGATAGTGAGGGAGTTCTGAGATTAAAAGGAAGAATTTGAGTTCCCGACATCTCCGAGCTAAAAAGGGAAGTGCTTGATGAATGTCATAAGTCCAAACTTAGTATCCATCCTGGTGTGAGCAAAATGTATAATGACCTCAACCGCACATTCTGGTGGAAGGAGATGAAGAGAGACATTTCTTTATACGTTAGCAGGTGCCCTACTTGTCAGTTAGTCAAGAGTGACCAACAAAAGCTAGTCGGATTGTTGCAACCATTGGAAGTCCCAGGTTGGAAATGGGAATAGATTTCCATGGACTTCATAGATGGTATGCCTCGAACTAAGAAAGGTAATGACAGTATTTGGGTGATCGTAGATCACTTCACGAAGACCGCCCATTTCATGCCTGTTAGATCCAATAGAACGGCTCAAAGTTTAGCGCAGATTTATTTCAAAGAAATTGTTAAGCTACATGGAGTGCCGCTCAGTATAGTCAGTGATAGAGATCCACTATTTACTAGCAAATTCTGGGAAGCATTCCAGACAGAATTGGGAACCAAGTTGAATCTGAGTACCGCTTATCACCCTCAGACAGATGGCCAAACTGAGCGTATGAACAGAATTTTAGAAGATTTATTGCGGGCTTGTATTATCGATTTTGGTGGGTCATGGGAAGATCACTTGCATTTGGCAGAATTCTCATATGACAATAGCTATCAAGCAAGTTTGAGAATGTCGCCATTTGAAGCATTATATGGTAGACCGTGCAGATCTCCAGCATGTTGGGTAGAACCTGGAAACAGACTCGTATTAGGACCCGATATGATTCATGATGCTTCTGACAAAGTAGACCTCATCAAGAAGCGATTGAAAACCGCGCAAAGCCGACATAAAAGTTATGCTAATGCGAGAAGAATAGATTTGTCATTTGCTATTGGCGATTATGTTTATTTAAGAGTTTCTCCGATGAGGGGAGTTTTCAGATTCGGTAAAACTGGGAAGTTGGCACCGAGATTTATTGGTCCATTTCCTATTCTTGAACGAATTGGAACTCTGGCTTATAGGGTTCAATTACCTGATTGGTTGCCGGGAGTGCATGATGTGTTTCACGTATCTCAACTTAGAAAACATGCGCATGATCCAGATCTTGTTGTAGAAGAAGCAGCGCAACAGGACTTGGAAATTACTCCAGAATTAGCAGTCAGAAGAGAGCCATTAAAGATTGTTGGCAAAGAAACTAAAGAGCTTAGGAGAAAAAAGGTTCATTTAGTTAAAGTACAGTGGAGTAGTGATCCTAGAGACTGTACTTGGGAGACTGAGGAAAGCATTAAGCAAGCTTACCCCAAATGCAGAGTAGACATCTCTGACTAACTTCGGTGCAAGGTACCTTCATAATACTTTGCATTTACATTTTTGTTTCATACTTTGTTGTTGTTTCCTTTTAGGGGACGAAAAGTTTTAAGTGGGGGAGATTGTAACAACCCAGAAAATACGAGCCAATTTAAAATTTTTAAATTGATTATTTTCAAAGAATTTAAACAATTGAAATAGAATATTTCAATAAAATATTGAATTGGAAATAGTGTGGCAGTTTGAAAATTTGAATTCAAACTTTGACCGACTGTACCGGGTGCAAAATATAGCGGATTTTAGTGAAACCAAAAATATTTAAATCTATTTATGAATATCTTTCTAACGAATCTGAAAAATTGAAGTTTCATAGAGGGGATCAAAAGTTATGGCCAAATGAATTTTCAGAAAGATCGCTATAGAGAGTATATAGCCCTTGAAAATAGACATTTTGCAAACGACCTCGGAATTCGACGAAACCACTTCCATTGGGTCCGGGATGTCAAACTATTACTAGGTTTCAAATTTCATAATTTTTGAAGCTAGTATGTGAGCGTGGCAAGAGAAAATGTGATTGGTCAATTTCTGTTAAATTGGATCGACCAGAAAATGGCCATTTTTCAAATGATCTCAGAATTCGACGAAACTAGTTTTGTTGGGACTGTATCGTCAAAACATAGCCAGATTTATTTTTCTGGAATTTTTCGAATCAGTTTGTGGCCCTGGCAAATTGAAATGTACGTTCAAAACAAAATTTGAATGTTTTATACTTTAATTTGAAAAATAACTGACTGTATCAATTGAATTGGCCTACGAAACATATCCCATTGTGTCCGGGATGGGGGTATTTAGCTAGGAACGACAGTCATTGGGTTTGAATTGGTGTCCGTGTGGAGAAACACTATTTTAAAATTTAATAAAACCATGGGCCAATCAAAATTCTCCTTTCATAATTTTTTTTTTAAAAAAACCTCGCTGCCTACCTGCTCTCGACGACGCACAGTGTTCACCACTTCCCGACCATTTTCCCGCCGCCTCAGCCACCTTCAGACCCCGCCACCACCTGATCTCGGAAGCGCCGCTCCTCCCCTTCAAATCCGACAAACCCTCGCCCTCTCTCTCCTTGCCAACGTCGAGAATGACGCCCAAGAAGTCAGTGACTTTGAAGCGCCGCCGCCACTTCCTCAGGCCATCGATCTGGCCAAAACCCCCGGCACCGCGAAGCCCTCTCCTCCCTCTTCCACGCTGTACCCTCCGATCGGCGTATCGAGCCTTGGATTTCACGAATTTTCAAAACCTAGTTTTGAATATCTTTGAAAGGTATGAGCTTTAGTTTAATTGAACTGAAAACAGCACTTTAAAGTGTTGCAAACTTTGAAAAGTCATATCTTTATGATGTGTTAACGAAATTCGATGAAACAGGAAACATCGTGACCGCAAGGAGGCTCTCTACCATCTAGAAGAGACCGCGGATTTTTCTGAGCTATCTACGATTTTTAGCACCTCAAAAACCAAAGTGAGAAATCTAAACTCAAATGTGAATTAAAATTGTGTTGTATAAATTATATAAGCAAAGTATAAATTATATACGCATTGTATACCTCATGTATGTAACACCCCACACCCGCTAAGGTCACTCACTAAGGGAATGCCTTAGTTTTGGTGGAGTATTTTTAGTGAGTATAGAACAGAAAAATTACAACAGGACAGATATAAGTAATACTTGAAAATTTAAACCATCATTTCAATATCAAAACATGTTTGGTTACATCACAAAACCATAACAAGAGTCAAGTACATAATATTCATCCTGATAAAATAGAAGTACATAATCCCATTACATAGATAATAGCCAAAATAGAAAAGATAAACCGAGCTTTACTTCTACGGTCCAAGCCCCAAAAGATAGATATAACGGTCTGGTCCAAGCCCACTAGTGCTAGGCCCACTCTGATAACCTGAGGGTTGGGAAAAAGATAAACAACAACGGGGTCAGACATAAGTCTGAGTGAGTCCTATAACCCTAACAATACAACCATTAAAGTAATTAAGGTATGATATAAACAAGATACGGTACCTCTGGGGATAATGACTACACTAAGTAGCCAACAAAACACAGGATGTACTACGATAACCGATACGACGTATTTATCCACCCAAGGATAATTACTAGCTTACACCACCCCAGATCTACCCACCCAAGGGTAATTCCTACACTGCACCACACCAGTTCTACCCACCAAGAGTAATTCCTACTTAAAGGTTGATCCCTCCCAAGGACTTAGAAATTTTTTCCAGTAATTTCGTGTACCTCTAGCCCACTACATAGGTGCCGTCTGCCCCTATCTCCACTAGGTGTACTTAGTAATTTTACCCAGTAGTTTCGTGTACCCCTACATAGGTGCCGTCTGCCCCTATCTTTATTAGGTGTACCCACTACTCCCAAGCGATCGGCTCCCTAACGTAGATACCCGTGCTGGTCCCACAGTGGGGTGTATCACTCCCCTAAAGTGGCCACCTGATAATATCAACGGTGCACGGCTTTATATCTACACGATGCAACAACGGCTTATCTACCAGCCCGGGCCCACACACGCATATGAAACCCGTTGGACTTGCGTTGCCACCGCTACCCCGTTTTGGCCTCTTATAATCAAGCCCAATATGCGTGTCCCGTCACTCGACATGGGTCGAGCCCACAAAGATACGTTTGGGATATTGGTTGAAATGGGCCCCCACAAGCTACTACTTAAGCTTGTCATTTAATCTAGTGCATCCCACTTAACCCCTTTTTATAATCATGCCCCCTTACACGTTAAGGTTTGGTTAAGTCATCTAATTATATTTCAAATGCCACTTAAGGCACCCACTAGATTTCCGCATGCCACCCAAGGCACTTACTTGATTCCCACATGCCACCCAAGGCACTTACTTAACCCTTTAATCATGTTTAATTACATGTTCCACTTTGGTTAAGTATTCTAATCGTATTTTCTATTGCCACCCAAGGCAACCCACTAGTTTCCTCATGCCACCCAAGGCACCCCCACTAGTTACTACATGCCACCCAAGGCACCCACTTAACCCCTCATGTCCCACTACATGCTAATATGGTTAAGTGTTTCTTAATTAATTAAGACCGTGATCTCCCATAAAGACCTCCCACATTAGACTGGCTGTTATGACCGCCTGGTTAAGCCGGTAGGGTCCGGGCAGTCTTACGTCATAACAGAGTCTAACCTCGTGTCTTTACTTTAATCACGTATTTAATTTATGGCCAAGACCTCTCACATTGGGCTGCCATTTGTAGCAACTGGTTAGGCCGGTCGGGTCCGGGCAGTTTTACACTACAAATGAGTCCAACCTCGTGTCTTAGTCGATTAATTACTCCTAATTAATCACCCCCATATTAATTATCCCTAATTAATATCAAGTTTTTTCATAACATGGGTAGACCTAACTCAATAGGTAAATTCCCATGGGGTAGACCTAACTCAATAGGTAAATTCCCACTTATGTTAATTTATTTTTATGGTATGCTTAATCATACCCAACCATACTTTAATTAACATATTTACCAACCCCATCGTTTCCCCATGTAAATCGTTCTCATTTCATGACATAACAAAGGGGAAGATCATCACAAATATCATGGGTTTAGCATACAACTTTGTCATGGGTTAAGAGGATGTCAACTTGCATATATGAGCATATATTAACCCAACCACATTTAACCCAAACTTGCACATTATCATACACATGTCTTGCATAGCATGTTGAACTTGCATATAAGCATTCTCATAACTTGCATAACATGTTAAACATGCATTTAAGCCTACACATAACTTGCATAAGCATTCACATACTTGCATAGGCATTCATATACTTGCATAAGCATTCACATACTTGCATATCACATTAAACTCGCATTTAAGCATATACGTAACTTGCATAACATCATGCACATACTTGCATAATCTCATAAACTTAACTTGCATAACACCATGCACATAACTTGCATACCCTCATACACATAACTTGCATATGAACTTGCATAACAACATGCACATAACTTACATAACATCATGCACATAACTTGCATAACATGTTGAGCTTGCATATATGACTTGCATCTTAAAGGAGGGTAAACATGCATAGCATATAAAGGTGTCATCTTGCATATGTATGCATCACATTTAAAAGGGTAAACTTATATGTCATGATTTATGCATAATACCAAACACTTAGCATGCATAAAACCACTTACATAGCATGCATAGAATCAATTACTTGTTATGCATAAACACACCACTTAACTTGCATAAACCCAAACACTTAGCATGCATACAATCAAATACTTAGCATGCATAAAATCAAATACTTAGCATGCATAACACCAAATACTTAGCATGCATAAAATCACATGCATAACTTGCATATCATGTTACATATAACTTGCATATACTCTCACATATAGTTTGCATAACATGTTACATATGCATAAATGTTCAACATAGTGTTTTGCATCATAAAACATGGCATTAACCTTGCATATAACATAAAACTTGCAAATCACATATCATACAAACTTGCATAAACACATTTATCCACAAACATAGCCATGTCTTATCACATCCTACCATAATCAATTTAACAATTGATTATTAAAGCCATAGGAACTCACCAAAACTAAGATTAGCAAACTTATGAAGTAAAACTAGTTGCCAAATATGAAGAAGAAGATGATTAGAGGTTGATTAGCTTGCAACTCTCTTCATTGATTTGTGGAGGCCATGATCAAGTTTCATTTTGCCATAGTTTAGTTACAAGATCTAATTATGAATGAATTAGGGTAGGGTTAGGGTCTTATTTATAGGATTAGGTAGTGTTTTAGGCCCTTAGATTAACCCTAAATTAGTTTAGGTCCGTCAGATTTAGGAAATCTCTAGAACCCAGCCCTCCAAGCCAGCCTAAAACCCAACCTGGTGCACCCAGGCTCTCTGGACGCTGCGCCCCTGTCGACAGGCAAGTCGACACCCCTGTCGACAGGCCTGTCGACAGCCCTGTCGACATGGTTAGGGCGGGAAGCTTCCCGCCTACCCCTGCTGGCTCCATTTTGAAATCTGATTTTAAATCTTTAAATCTGTTTTTAGCTTTAATTTTTCTGTAAACTTCATTGGGCCTTAACTGGGCCATACGGACTCCGATTCTCGAAAACTCGGACTCTATTTCGCGTATTTTTCCGAGACGAACGCAATGACGCAGCCCGTTACCCCCAATTCCCACATCTGAGATTATTTATCCTATAATTAGTGAATTTTAGTATTAGCTAAAATTCGGGGTGTTACAATGTACATGTGTTGTATAAGTTATATTAGCGATGTATAAATTATACAAGCGTTGTATGAAACATATATGCAGAGAAATTGTGTTGAAATGAAAGTGAAATATATTTATATACGAATATATATATAATACTCCCCTCATCCACAAACCATGAACGATATTTATTGCTTGTGATTGGCGTGACAATATGTGGTATGACGAATGGTTGAAATTAATTGTTTGTGGTTGATATTGTTGTATTGTGGTTGAAAAATACCCTCTTGTGGTTGAAACAAATTAGAATAGGAATGTGGAAATGAAAATAAAACATGCCGCCTGACAGTGAACTAGATGCATGAAATTCCCATTGTAAAAAACCGCGAGGTTTTAAGGTAGAGCGAGGAGCCGTACCCGGGACGGTGCCGGTTTTAACTACCCTGCCGTTATGCTGCCGAAATTTTGATTAATATTCATGTGTTAGAATTATTTTTATATGCTGAAATTACATTCATGTGTTGAATAGAAATTCATGTGTTGAATGGTATTCGTGTTTTAAATAAATTAATTTAACAATAAAAATCATATTTTTATTATATATACAAACTATAGATTACATTCATGTGTTGAATAGAAATTCATTCGTTGAATAGAAATTCATGTGTTGAATGGTATTCGTGTTTTAAATAAATTACTTTAACAATAAAAATCACATTTTTATTATATATACAAACTATAGAGAACATTCATTTGTTGAATGAAGGGCTAGAACGATAAAAATTATATTTTTATCGTATAAGTGAAGTTGAAACATTCATGTGCTGAATATAGGAAGTGAACAATAAAAATTACATTTTTATTGAGAATATGAAGAGTTAAAAACATTTATGGGTTGAATAAATATTTTGGAAGATAAAAATATCATTTTTATCACGTGTGTGATTTGCTAAAAATATACAAGTGTAGAAATAAATATTTGTTTGCTATGAATATTATTTTTAACATGTACAGGAACTAAATAAAATCGTCATGTGTTGAAATATATTTTAGTTCACTAAGAATATCATTTTTAAATGAAATGTGAAGTGTTGAAAATAACCACTTGCTCAAATAAATATGCATGAGTTGAAATATCCATTAATTAGCTAATAATACGATTTTTGCTTATGTTTGCAACATTGGAATGAATGGTAACTTTAAACCAAATTAAATCAGGTATGAAATTGAATGGAAAACGATAAGAGATAAAAATTGCACATATGTACATGCATATTTATTGAACATGTTATAGTAGAGAGGCTAGAGAAGAGGAATAAAATTGTGTGCCCGACAAATAGGTACATGTTTACTGTTTTGCTTGGGTGATGATTTTATGAGCCGAATGGCTTTTTCTTTTTCTTTTTGAGATGAGACACCTGTGTGGCTATTTGGGAATTTTCCCAGCCCTTCCCGTACAAAGGAGGTTATGGCGAAATTTTCCAAAAATTAAAGGCGTTAGTGAAATATTTGAAGTGAAAACGATATTGAAATCGCTGAATGAACTATATTTATATATTTATATAAATATAATTAAAACGAATCGTGGCCGTGCAGTTTATGTTTTGAAACCGTGATTTCAAACGATTAGTGCGGGAAATCCGACCATCGGATTTTCCCGAAACCGCAACCGTTGGGTTCGCCTTGGAAATATCTTTCCAACGGCACCAACTTTGCAAATATCCAACGGTTGGTTGTCTGGAATGTTTAATTCAAATCTGAAGAAAAACAGCGCCAGAATCGATTATATTTATATATAAATATAAATATAATTAAATTAAATCGAATAACGACGCTGTAGTTCATATTTTGAAATCGTAATTTCAAACGACTGGTGCGGGAGATCCGACCGTCAGATTTTCCCAAAACTGAAACCGTTGGATTCGTTTTGAAAAGATCTCTCTAATGGTATAAAATTTGTAAAGATCCAACGGTCAGATTTTCAGATATGTGTAAAACAAATTTAGGGAAAAACAGCGCCAGTGCCTCGGCACGACCTGAAACGTCGTTTAATTAAATATGGCCATTTTTAAATAAATAAGAATGGCGAAAAATCGTTATAAAATAGTATAAGCGATATGGAATGGAAATGAACCAATTTTGCTTGGTTTGCTTGATATTTGATGGTTGAATGTGTTTGACATGAAAATTATACTAAAGAACTGAAATGTGAATGTCGAATAATTTAACCATGGAAAGAATTGATTTGAATTCTAAATATACGTGAATTATTTGAAAAGGCCGAGTTAATTCTTATTTCAAATAATTGGTTAACGATTCGAAATCAAAGATATGAAGACGGTTCAAGACCGACGATCTTCGTATTGGATGGATGGGCACCACTGAGGTTCCTGATTGGAGTAGCTACCTTGAAGGGACTGAAGTAGTAGCCGTCTGGACGTATGTGTTGATTGTACGTATATGCGAGGAATACGGTGCCTCCGGTTTCGTTCAGACCCAGAACGGACATTTTAATGGACTGTGTGTCTGACATCAGATTTTGTTCTGTGCTGATTGATCTCTATTAAATATATATCTTTTTGGAGGCGGAGAATTTATTCTCTTGCTTAACGCCCTTCTCTGAGATGTACGAGCTTAGAGGTTATATATCGATATAAATCAGTCGTATGGAGTGGATTGCCCGTGTGGCATGCCAAGATTCAGTGACCAAGGCTTCAGTTGCAAAGCAAAGTCTTGTGGTTGATGATCAAAGCACGGCCTACGTGGCCTGGCTTTGTGTATAGCATGGATTCGCGAGCCTCACACCTCGGTATGAGTTAAAAACGGGATAAGGACTACAGGGAGAGCTCGACGTTTCTTTCTAGCTAAAGGTAGTGTCAGTGCTTAAACTGGCTGACATTTATATTATTTTTACCTATGTGGTTGTTGGAATGAGGCGCCTCGATTTTAGGTCTGTAATGACCGGGAAACGTGTGCTCAGGAATAATTAATCCTCAAACGTAAGAGAGGACCGGCCCTGAAGCATCCAAGGGTTACCCAGAGTGTGTAGTCTTGAGGCATTTGCTAGAGTGTCTCGAAGCGGAGAGGAGCTTGCCCCTTGCCTAGAATCATGATGGAATCCAAACTTCCAATAGGAAATAATGGATTTGATTGTAGAACTAGTATGGCGACATAGTGGTATGGGGCACTTACACCGCCTATGATTGATATTTATGATTAAATTCGCTTTTGAAACATATATGCACTTGTAATAATATCAAGTGATTTTGCTTTGAACGTATTAAGCATATTTTGGCCATTATAAGGTAAAACTCTATCCTCCGGTTTGCGTTGCATTGTGTGATGGGACTTGAGTCTTATAACGGCTTCATTCTTTTTTTTTAAAAAAAAGCATTGCGTTGTTTTAAAGAATTTACTTTTTTTAAATGCACTGGCAATCACTGGAGTAAACCCGTTCCGCGAAAGTGGCGTGGTCCTATGATTTGCCTTATTACTGTTATTAAACCAGTTAAGTAGATTTCTCATACCAGTCCCACGACTGACTCGTTGTTTGTTTCACTTTGCAAACTCGGGTGCCCTTATTTTCACACGGGCAGCCTAGTTGACAGATGACATGTTATTTTGGCTTAGCACTGCAGTACGGAGTGCGCTTTTGGCTTGATGGCGAGGATTAGATTCACTTGTATTTTGGCTATTGACTTTCCGCTATCCTTATCTTATGTATATGATTCCGCCTATGGCGATGTAGACTGATTTACTTCCAGCATGTATTATCTTATGTATATGTACCGCCTCGGGCGATGTAGACTGATATCTTTATTATGTCTCACTGTATGTATACATTCCGCTTATGGCGATGTTGACTGATCATTCCATTTTTATGCACTAAGTTATATCCTACGCTGTGCTACTCTGGTGTTGTTACATGTTATGATTTCGCTATCATATTTGTGTAAAATTATTCTATTTACTGTTTTTGCTATTATCTGTACTCTACTAATGATGATTAATATGTTATATTCTAATGATTATCCTTAACACCGTCGTACGGGTTTTGGGATCGTCACATTGTTGCCTCCCAACAATATATGTAACTCAATTTTTGTATGTGGTACCAAATTGGGATTTTTCTAAAAACTTTTTCACTTGGCCATCAGATTCATAATCATATAATATTGCTTACAGTTGACAAAATGAGGTGGACTACGCTGAAATGGGGAAACATGTTGGAGAATTTGGGATTTTACTATCTATGGATTATGGTTCCATCCTCCTGCTTTTGCTTCGCAGTTTTTTTGTCATCCCACTTGTTTTTTTTTTTTTTGAACTGTTGTCTTTTTTCAGGTTTCTTCCACCAAATAAGTTGTAACTACTGATGCTAACTGTGTTATAAACAGTTATTGCAATTGTTTTGCTTCCTTCGTTACTTCCTTCTCACTTATTTAATGTTCATGCTTTTGGTTCATTATACAGCGGTCATGTTTTTTCCTTCTTTTTCCAATATTTATGTGTCTTCATAGTCAGCTGCTCCTGAGATAATTACTGACGTTGCATGCGGTTTTTTCCTGCACAAACAGTGTGGTGTTGTGTTTATTTAATTTTCCATAATTTCTGCATACACATATATGTATTTATTGTTCATTCTATACTTCATTTCCATCTTCAATCAAATACATCTATGCACATGCCCATCGGGCGTGCATATGTACTGGTCTTATATAATATCTAATTCGAGATTTGGAAAGTTTGGGTTTAAAAAGTTAATTTTTGAAAAAGTAATAATATTTTGTTAATTAAATAATATTATAATATTTGTTGAAATATTAATTTATTTTTTTGGAAAAGTACTATATATATTTTAAATATTTTTTTATCCTATTTTTAATTAAATCGAATCAGTTTTGATAAAAAATACGGTTAGAATAGAGCTAGTCATGCTGCGGTAGTTTGCAAATTTCGACCGTAAGCTTCAAACGAGTATAATGTATACAACTTTATTTTATTTCCTTGAAACAAAAAGCGGTTGCTTTCAAATGATATTACTTTTCATATAAAGAAATAATTTTCAAATTTCAATGCATAGTTTTCAAGATATGTTCAAACCAATTTTTAATTAAAATCGCATTGGTGCAGTTCAATGACCAAACGGTAAACAACTATTTTTAAATTGTTAAAAATATGGAATTTTTTTGATAAATCATAATAAATTATTTAAAAGTGATTTGAAATGGAAATATTTTTTTTTAGAAAATAAAAAGGTTATTTTAATCAAAATAGTTAATATAGGTCAATTAGGAATACTTTTGCGATGCTTTTGCAATACATTTTTACTAATTTTGAAATTAAATGATTTTAACTTAAGGATTGCTATCCAAATCTCTTATAAACATTTTCAAATATCTAATGAAGTGCTTTAATGAAAATTTGGATATATTAATGAGATTAAAATGGATTTGATTTGGATAGAAATAATCATCGAATATTTGATATTAAAATCGGTAGTCAAACTTATATTATTGAAATTTGAAAGGTATCTATACCACTATTTCACTTATAGTATTTTTTTGATTATGAGAATCGACATTTGATATAAGCTAATATAATCTATATACAAATGTAACATTTAATATCTATTGGTTTTGGTTTAGCCTATAAGTTGACTAAACTTACGAGTCTTATGTTGGTTGGTTTTTACTTGTATTATAAAGAAGGAAAGCTTATTTAAGAATTAGAAAATATTTTAATTAAGATTTAATATTGGAATAAACTTTAAAGATGTGTTTTAAATGGAAAAGTTAAAGGTTAAATTAATCTTCAATTAAGATTAATGGGAATATTGTTAAGCTAGAAGTAAATCTTTGTTAAGATTTAATGAATCGTTGTTAAAGGTTAAATAAAGAGATTTTGTTAATAATAAAGGCTTTTATCAAGTTAATGAAAATTTTATCCAAGTGGAAAGAGGATATAAAATACTAAAATTCCATATAGTTTTAAAATACCGCTTATTATTCGGAAAGGCCGGTATTAGATTTATATATGAAAACCATTCTGAATAATAATACGATGAAAGGAGAAAATGGAAATTTTAAATACGATGGTTGAAGACCGGATATCTTCACATCGAAAGGGTTCCTTGTTGCAGACGTCTCAGATGATTTGCTCCCATTTAAATATTATTTATAACGGTGGTCCGGGCGTATGTGGAGAATTTTCAGAACTGCAAGGGCTTTTCTCCTTTATTGGACGAAGAATAAAGCGCCTTCGGTTCCATTCAAACCTAGAACAAAATTATATGGATGTGCATATGACATTGTATTTTGTAATGTAGTGATTGATCTTTGCTAAACATATTTATGTTTGGTGGCGGAGAATTTATTCTCTTAGCTTAATACCCTTCTTTAAGGTGTACGAGCTCAAAGGTAATATGGTTAGTGATTGTTAGTTATATGTTATGAAATGACAATGTGGCATGCCAAGTGATTGAGTTGCATACGATCAAAGCATGACTTTAGGATAAAGCACAGCTTTGTGTAATAAGATTTCATCAAGCCCCACACTTAGGAAATGACAAAAACAAGAGAAATGCGGCAAGGTTATGGGGTTTGCAACGTTAAGGGTATGACCATATCCTTATTGGAATTTTAAAGTGATACCATGGTAAAGAGCCACGGTATTTTAGTTATGTGGTTGTTGGTGTCGGGGTCCTAGTTAAAGGGTGGTAATGATCGGGAGGTGGCATATTCGTGACAGTTAGTTGCCAAGATATAGATGTAACCTAACCTTGTGTTGGAAAAGAACCGGTCAGGATCTCGGGACGTCCTCCTAGAGGTGTAACCATCGGATGAGGAAGTTACTCAGCCTAGTCATTAGCTGGAAATCCATTCTCCACTATGAACCCATATGATTTTAATTGTAAACCTATGTCAACATAATAGGATGGGGTATTATGCTGCTAAGATTGATACATTTACTTACGAAGTGATTTTCCACACTACACTAATAACAATATCAAATGGTTTTCGCATATCAAGCATTTTTTGTTATCATAAGGAGAAACCTCACCCTAGTCTGCGTTTGCATTGTGTGCGTGTGCAGTGATACCTTATGGTAGCTTCATTTTCCAAAAAGAATTATGAATTTCTACACTGGTATTCATAAGGGAAAATCTCGTTTCGTGTTTATACGACGTGGTCTTATAAATTACCTCACTTTTAAATGAATAACTTTTTAAGTTCTAACACCAGTCTCATGACTGACGCGGAGTTTATTGTTCCTCGCCTAAAGTCTAGATACTCATATTTTTTCGACATGGGCAGCCTAGTAGTTAAGGTTTGTAGATAATCTTGGAGTCATTATATAGAGTAGGTTCTAGATTAAGACTGGAGCTAAAATTGGATCATTTTGTATTCTTCTGCCAATATCATAGTCTTCTCCATTGTGAAATCAATGTACAATAATATATTAATTGTAACTATTATGTAAAAATATTGTCATATGAATAAAAGATTCGTTTCGTTTTTGTTTTAATGTGTTATTACCCCAAGCGACGCAGATTCCGACATTTAAAATTTCGGCATTCTAATACCAAGTATAAATTAAGTGTCGATTTTCGAAGGTCAAAATCAGGGTCGTTACAAGTAGCAGTATTAGAGCTTTGGTTTATACAAAGCTTATGGTGTATGACTCATTAGGACAGAAGGTAAAGACTCATCAAAGGTAGGATTAGTAATATCCAAGGATGACTAACTCATTAGAGATAGGGTTAGTAATGCCCTAAAATGAGTTTGAGTGTATTATATCTATATAACGAATATGCAATTTATAAACATGAATTCGGTTTTTAAAAATTATATTTTGAATATAATGAAAGGGCTTTTGAAAGTATATATGGTTAGTTATAACTTGAATGAATAATTGAATAATTAAGATGGTTAAATATTAATATGGATATTTTATGATTAGAATTTCACTATTCAACTTAAAATATTTCATATGTCACAGCAATTAGTCCTCTCAAACTGATTAGGATAAATAATCCAATTACAATTACCTTGTGAATTAAATTTACAATTTGACTATAAGGTATTTGACAATATAAGTAGATCCAGAAAATTTTGTATTATAAGAAATATATCGGGTAAACCAGTTATTTAGGGATAAGCCAGTAAATTTAAATAGGGAGTAACCTTTACTTTTCGAATGAAATTTCCTTTTATTTAGAAAAGGTCTGAAATATAGAATGGTTATAACAAAAAGTTGAAAAACCCGAGGATTAGCCAAAAAGTTAAGCACTAAATTTAAGGAATATTTGTTAGGCCTTTAGAAATAATGATAGTGGGAAGTCTTTTGAATTTAAACCTCCTTAAATATTTGATTGAGTATTAGAAGTCTCGATGATTTGGACAGTCGATAAGTTTTGAAACATGTTTAAGTAAGAAAATGAAATGTTTAAGTAGGTACAAATGCCTTGTGAACTAAGTTTCACGATTTTAACCGAAGGGTATGTGATAAATAAAAGCAATTAAAAGTTAATATTTTATCTAAACTTAGGTAAGCTAAATTGAAAGATACTATAACCTTTCCATATCTTATAAGTAAAGGTCAGAAATTTGTCCAAATAAAGGTATTTGTATAAGCTAAAGATAATGGAATTATTCCATATTTGTAAAAGGAAAAAATATATGAGGGATAAATCTCAATGATTTTTAGACACTTTGAAATCTAGAAATAAGTTTCATGACTTTGAATTAGGAGTACTTATAAAGGATATCAAGATAAGATTAAACCCTAGAAAGATGAAGTATTCTAACTCTAAATCCTTTGTAAATTTTATAGGAGCAAGACAGTTGCAGTTTGAAACTCTATAATTTATTTTATAAATGAGTTTTGTTTGTATAATTACGATTTTAGAACAACCTCTCTTTTTCGAGGACGAATTTTTTTAAGGGGGGAGAATGTAACAACCCAGATTTTTAAACCCCAATTAATTTGGATAGTTTATATAATCTTGAATATGTAATTTGGAAAAAATGGTTTCAATATGATAATAAGCTGAATGTAACATTTATGTTAAGTTAAAAACAGGTTTTTTCAATTTATAGTGTTTAAAAAATTTATCCAATAAGAATAGAATTTCATAACTTGTCAAATTTTATTTGGTTTAATTGTTTGAAATTCTAATTTGATGTTATTAAGCTGGATTTTGAATTGTTAAGTTAAACAAGAAATTAATTGATATTATTATCTAGTTTTGTTAACGCTAGCCATCGGTTGTTGAATTGCTAATCGAAAACCTAAATATTTATATTTAGTAAATAAGTTGTCACCAAATTATAACACCAAGAGGTGTTGCAAATAAGTGTTACAAACAAAACCGTGCCTTAAACACATGGTTTCTGAAAGTGGTTTATGTGTTGTACTAATGCATGCAACTTACATGCCATGTGTCCTTTTATGTTTTCAATAATTTGCCCTTGTCTAAGCTTATATAACGATCCTTCCCTTTACCATTTCTCCATCTCGTTCCTACATCTTATTCCTCCTTCCTAACCATGGTTTCCTAGCCTCTCTTCCCTTCCCTTCCTCCCCCTCTTCTCCCTCCTCTCTTCTCTCGGCCTAAGCTCCCCTCCATGGCCATACCCTCTCCTCTACCGTAACTTCACATCGGCCATCGCCCTATACCCACACCTCCCCCTTGTCGTGACCCTCCTCATCCCTAGTCGAGCCTCCCCTTGCCAATCACCACCCAACACCCATGCCACCACCCCTCTTGCCACCCCTAGCTAATGCCATACCCCTCCTCCACTACCACCTTAGTTCGACCTCCTCCAATTAAAAAAAAGAAAATAAAAGTGTATATAATATATATATATATATATATATATATGAAGATTACCTGGAAGTCTGTGAGGAAATATTGTCATTCCAGAGTCAGTTCAGTTAGCTAGGTTGTCCTACTGTAAAGTGAGGTGGAGTGGAACCTCAAGGTGAGAACTACTTCAACCATGTTTTATGATTATATATAATTATATTGGTTGTTCTGTGAATGGATGAATGGTTTCTCTGCAGTTATAGATATTATAATCATCATTATCCATATATATATATGAGCGTTGTTCGGCCGTAAATGCTCATATCATATTTGTGCTATGATATGATTGAATGGTTGCTATGGATGTTGTCAAGATTAATAATAGTGATATTATAATATACTGCACATGTTACACATACATATGGAATTATATGGGTATTGGTCAAAATTTTATGCCAATTGGATAATATAAATGAATATTATATTATATTCATTTTAATATGAGTTGAAAATAAAATTTGGAATTTTCTATCTGAAACCAGATAGAAATAAAAATAAAGTGATTACGAAAAACTATTGTAAAGGTGCAAATTTATTAAAATAACGTTTTGATATAAAATAGTATATTCGAGTTTAAATCGGTAAAATCGATTTCATTTTTGAAATGGAGTTTGAGTGAACTATATTAGTGATGTTTTAAACTCAAATTAAATGTTCCATTTATATTATATTATATTATATTTAATTTGTGATTTGTAAAGTTTGGGTTTTAAAAAGTTAATTTTTGAAAATTATAATATTTTATTAATTAAATAATAATATAATATTTGTTAAAAATAAATATTTGAATTTTATCAAGCTTCGTATGCGGAGGAGTTCTATAAATGGCAAGAAGATAATTCCACTTTCTCTCCTTTCTTTTTTCTCGCTCCACAATATCCACAAAATCTTTCATTTCCTCACTTCAGACTCCACTAAGCTCTCGTCTTCTCTCGATCTTGTTTTCGTTATGCGTGGAACTCCTCTATGTACCACTTTTTGTTAGTTTCATATCTAAGCTTTGCCCTAGAAATCGATCTGAGCTCTGGTTTCCCCTATTTTCATCACCTCGTCTCTTCAAAAATCATCTCTTTGAAATCACTTCTGTTAACGCTTCCTTCCACAACATAGTGGCTATTGCGGGCAACTACTTGCCCTTGTTGCTAGTTCTTCAACTGGTGGTTAAGGCTATGGAGGGGAGACTAGCACTGACATAGAGTTAAAGTGGTTAGCAACAACTCCCAATTAGTTGATTTGTTTTTGCATCTCGATGCTATGTCTGTGATGGTACAATTTACTATTTGGGTCTTCAACGTTTTCCTCGTTTTCGTCTTGTTGGTAGTTCATGTTATACAGTCTTGTGTTTTTGGTAATTGGTTGTTTTGCTGAGGTGTTTGGTTTGTGTTATCTGGTTCTAGAGCTCGGATATGTAAGATGTAACTCTGTAGTATGCTTGGTCACTGCTTGGATTTTTCCTGGTTGTATCATCATCGAAGTCTGATGGCTATACATGTGATGCTTAGGCACTGATTTTAGCTTTTATGTTTGGGGGTGGGCCTGTCCGGGAAACTCTAATGGTGGTCTTCCTTGTGTGCTGTGATGGATATGTTAAAACTGCCGTGTATCTTGGTTTCTAAGAGATTAATATCTTTGGACATGGCATGATATTCCTGTGGTATTTACTTGGTTCGTCGTAAGAAGTGGCGTTTTGGTCCATAGCTCTCTCATTTAGAATCTCAGTGATATCGGTGAAGCTTCTTTGCTCTTAACATTGCTGATTTTCCACTGAGCATCTAATCCTTCCTCTTCCATGGCTCTCGTCAGTTCATGTCACAATGCCAATATGTAAGTTCGAAAGATGTGCATGAAATTAAGCTATATACTTTTGGTGTGGAGCACAAGACACTTCAACTTGCTGGTGTATGGTCCTTTCTTCTGAATTGTACCTACTGTGGTCTTGTAAAGCAATTAACCTTTGCCTAAATTTGTACAGTCTAGTGTTTTATGTGCAGTGTACTCGAAATGTAACTAACTTCATTTTGAAGTATGTATTTATACCCTCCCTGTGTGTTGAGTTAGGTCATAAAAGGATAAAATCTTGTAGTATAGTAATTAAGCTAGCTCCAGTGCTATAAGCCTGCTTAGGTCGAGTGGATGGAGCACTTTAAACTTCGTAGGTGGTGGACGGTCCACCTTAAATACCGAATAGTTGATTGTTAACTAACAATCACCTATGCCATAATAATTTTTTATTATTTGTTATAATAAAAGGTACTTGCAGACACCTTAAAAACCGGTCGACTTTGCCAAAAATATTTGAATTTTAAGTTGAAATATTGTTTTGGAAAAGTATTATATATTTTCAATAGATTTCTAACCTATTTTTAATTAAATCTAATCTGTTTTTATAAGAAGTTAAAATACAGTTAGAATAGAGCTAGTCGCGCTGTGGTAGTTCGTGAATTTCGACCGTGAATTTCAAACGAGTATGACAGAGACAATAAATCAGATTTCCTCAATATGAAAAATGGTTTCTTTCAAATGATATTAGTTTTCAAATGAAGAAATAAGTTTCGAATTTCAATGTATAGTTTTCAAGATAAGTTCAAACCAATTTTTAATTAAAATCACACTGGTGCAGTTCAATGACCAAAATGGTAAAAAACTATTTTTAAATGGTTAAAAATATGGAATTTTTGATAAATCATAATAAATTATTTAAAAGTGTTTTGGACTGTAAATATTAAGTTTTGGATAATGAAAAGGTTATTTTAATCAAAATAGTTAATGTAAGCCATTTAAGAACACTTTTGGGATGCTTTTTTTCTTTTACCAATTTTGAAATTAAATGATTCTAACTTAAGGATTGCTATCCAAATCTCTTATAAACATTTTCAAATGGTTAATGAAATGTTTTAATGAAAATTCAGATATTGTTCAAATGAGATTAAAATGGATTTGATTTGGATAGAAATAATGATAGGATATTTGATATTAAATCTGTAGTCAAGCCAATACTATTTGGGGAATTTGAAAGGTATTTATACCGTTATTTCATTATATTATTTGTTGATTACGAGAATTGATTTTGGATATAAGCTGATATAATTTCTATATAAATCTTATATTTAATATCAATCGATTTGGTTTAGCCTACAAGTTGATTAAATTTACGAATCTTATATCGATTGATTTTGACTTGTAGTACAAAGAAGGAAAGCTTATTTAAGAATTAAGAAATCTTTTAATTAAGATTTAATATTGGAATAATTTTTAAAGATGTGTTTTGAATGGAAAAGTTAAAGGTTAAATTAATCTTCTAGATTAATGCGAATATTGTTAAGTTAGAAGTAAATCTTTGTTAAGATTTAATGAATTGTTGTTAAAGGTTTAGTAAAGCGATTTTGTTAACAATAAAGGTTTTTTATCTAGTTAGTGGAAATTTTATCCAAGTGGAAAGAGGCTTAGTAAGTACTGCAATTCCATATAGTTTTAAAATAGCACTTATTATTTGGAAAGACTAGGAATAGATTTATATCGGAAAACCATTACTATTAATGATACGATGAGAAGAAGCAAATGGAAATATTAAAGATGTTGGTTGAAGACCGAAAATCTTCATATCCGAAGAACTACTTGTTGCAGATGTCTCAGATGGTTTTCTCCTATTTTGAGATTATTTATAACGATGGTTTGGATGTATATGGAGAATTTTCGAAATTGTAAGGGCTTCTCTCCTTTATTAGACGAGGAATGGAGCGCCTTTGGTTTTGTTCGGACCCAGAACGAACTTGTATGGACATGTGTATAATATTTTATTTTGTAATGTAATGATTGATCTTTACTAAACATATTTCTGTTTGATGGTGGAGAATTTATTCTCTTAGCTTAACTATAGAACAGAGTAACTCTGATACCAATTTGTTAATACAAAATAGAGAAGAGGAAGAACAACAGAGAAGAGGATACGCAAATAATTTTTTTACTTCTTTTTATAATTCAACTTCTTTCTTCCTTGCAACATTCTTTTTGCTTCCTCACAACACAACAAAATGACCATCTATATATAGCGGACTAAACACTCTTACAAATAGACATAACTTGTTAAACAGACACACCTATTCACTAATGGACACGACTTTTCACCGAATAGACACGACTCTTCACTTAAACATACACGAAACTTCACTTGAACGGACATGACACTTCACTGAATGGACATGACACTTCACTTCAATAGAACGACTCTTTACTTGAATAGACACGACTTTTCACTTCAACAAACACGACTTTTCACTTTAACATTTAAATTTTGGATTCTCTCAACAAATGTCTCCTTAAACTAATTTTTTTTCAAACCCCAATGCAGCAACATTCCTCGAAAACATTAGGGAGGTCTGTATACATCGCTAGTTAGTTCTTCACTTTTATCTTTGAATCCGGGAGGTTGCTTAATGTATATTTCATCTGGAAGAAAAAAAATTCAAGACAACTTTCTTCTTTCCTTTTTCTTCAGCTTTCTCTAGGGCTTTGTATTGAGCTCTTTAATGTGCCTTTTTTGATTTCTTCCTTTTCTTTCTTTCCTCGGCCATTCTCATTTTTTCAATCTCTTCACCTACCAATTTTTTCCTTAGTTCAGTTGCCTCTTCCTCTTTTCTCAACCTTTCTTTCTTTGCCTCTTCTTCCTCTCTACGCTTCTCTTCCTCGGCCTCTTCTTCTTTTTTATGCTTTTTTCCTTTCTTCTTTTTCCACCTATTCTCTTTTAGTTGTTCTTCTCTATCAATATCATCTATTGTTGAAATGTTGATGTTCTCTTGACTAATGTCCAATCCTTTTCTCTTTGGAAATAAATCGGCAACTTTGTGGATATCATTACTCTTCTCACCCTCGGATTCTAGCTTATAGTCCTGTTCAGCCACTAGCTCCATTCTTCTAGCACCCTCTTCGACTTCTTGCACTTACTTACTATCAAAGTCTGCTCTATCTACAAGTTTTTTATTTTCATCTCCATTCAGGACTTTATCATTTTCGATTCCTTCATTTTCAACTTCTTCATCATGTATGTCTTCATCGCTTCCTTCTTCATCTTCATCCTCTTCAGCTTCATCTTCATCCTCTTCATTATTTTCTTCCACTTCTTCCACTTTTTTTTAACCATCTCTTCCTCTACTTCTTCAACCTTCTCTTCTTCTTCAGCTTCTTCGACCTTAGAATTGTCGTCATCATCACTCCTCTTCCTAGCTTCCACCATGTTCTCCATCACAATTTTACCATAAAACTCTTTTAATAAATTCTACGAATCTTTTGCGGATTTTTCTCCATTAATATGACTCCATTGTTATTTATCAACGTTCTCACTTAGCACCATAAAAGCTTGAAGATCTTTTCTTCTTAAACTTGTAAATGCTTCACTCAGCATCCTCACTTGAATAGACACGACTTTTCACTTCAACGGACATGACTTTTCACTTTAACATTTAAATTTTTGATTATCCCAACAAATGTATCCCTTAAACCAAAATTTCTTCAAACCCCAATGCTGCAACATTCCTTGAAAACATTTTGGGAGGTTTATATACAACGCTGGTTAGTTCTTCACTTTTATCTTTGAATCCGGGAGGTTGCTTAATGTATTTTCATCTGGAAGAAAAAAAATTCAAGATAGCTTTCTTCTTTTCTTTTTCTTCAGCTTTCGTTTGGGCTTTGTATTCAGCTCTTTTCTGCGCCTTTTCTGCTTTCTTCCTTTTTTTCTTTCCTCGGCCATTCTCATTTTTTTAATCTCTTCATCTACCAATTTTTTCCTCAGTTCAGCTGCCTCTTCCTCTTTTCTCAACCTTTCTTTCTTAGCCTCTTCTTCCTCTCTACGCTTCTCTTTCTCAGCCTCTTCTTCTTTATGCTTCTTTTCCTTTCTTGCCTTTTTCCCTTTCTTCTTTTTCCACCTGTTCTCTTTTACTCGTTCTTCTCTATCAATATCATCTATTGTTGAAATGTTGATGTTCTCTTGACCCATGTCCAATCCTTTGCTCTTTGGAAACAAATCAGCAACTTTGTGGATATCATTACTCTTCTCACCCTCGGATTCCGTCTTATAGTCCTGTTCAGCCACCAGCTCCATTCTTCTAGCACCCTCTTCGACATCTTGCACTTACTTGCTATCAAAGTCTGCTCTATCTACATGTTTTTTATTTTCCATCTCCATTCAGGTCTTCTTCATTTTGGGTTCCTTCATTTTCAAATTCTTCATCATTTATGTCTTCATTGCTTCCTTCATCATCTTCATCCTCTTCATTTTCATCTTCTTCATCTTCATCCTCTTCATTATTTTCTTCCACTTCTTCCACTTTCTTTTAACCATCTCTTCCTCTACTTCTTCAACCTTCTCTTCTTCTTCATCTTCTTCGACCTCAGAATTGTCGTCATCATCACTCCTCTTCCTGGCTTCCACCATGTTCTCCATCACACTTTTACCATAAACCTCTTTTAATAAATTCCACGAATCTTTTGCAGATTTTTCTCCATTAATATGACTCCATGCTTCTTTATCGATGTTCTTACTCAACACCATAAAAGCTTGAAGATCTTTTCTTCTTAAACTTGTAAATACCTCACTCTCTTTCTCCATCATATTTTTAACATCTTTTGGTTATTCATAGCCACTTTCAACATTCTCCCATAACCCTTTGGAGATCAACTCTTCTTTCTTTCTATTTCTCCATCTTTCATAATTTTCTTTTGTGAGAACGAACAACATAAAAAATAGAAATCCCATGATTTCGACCAGGCTCTGATACCAATTTGTAGAATAGAGCAACTCTAATACCAATTTGTTAAAACAAAATAGAGAAGAAGAGGAACTTTATAGAGGAGGATACACAAATAATTTTTTACTTCTTTTTATAATTAAACTTCTTTCTTCCTTACAACATTCTTTTTTCTTCCTCACAACACAACAAAATGACCACCCATATATAGTGGACTAAACACTCTTACAAATGGACATGACTTGTTGAATAGACACACATGTTCATAATGGACACAAATTTTCACTGAATAGACATGACTCTTCACTTCAACTGACACGACTTTTCACTTGAACGAACACGACACTACACTGAATAAACATGACACTTCACTTAAGTAGACATGACTCTTCACTTGAATAGGCATGACTTTTCACTTCAACAGACACGACTTTTCACTTTAATATTTAAAATTTGGTTTATCCCAACATTAACACCCTTCTTTGAGACGTACGAGCTCAACGCTAATATGATTAGTAATTATCAATTATATGTTACAAAATGACAATGTGGCATGCCAAGTGCTTGAGCTGAAGATGATCAAAGCATGGATTTCAGATAAAGCATAGCTTTGTGCTACGAGACTTCGTCAAGCCTTATACCTCAGAAATGACTAAAATAGGAGAAGTGCAGCAAGGTTATGGTGATCGCCACCCTAAAGGTATGACCATTTCCTTCTAGGTTTTTTAAAGTTATATCATGATATAGAGACCAGATATTTTACTTATGTGGTTGTTAGTGTTCGGGAACCTGGCTAAAGGTTGGTAACGACCTAGAGGTGGCATACTCGTGATAGTTAGTTACCTAGTTATAGAGGTAACCTGACCTTGTGTTGGCAGAGAACCAGTCAACAATCTCTGGACATCCCCTATAGGTGTACCCATTAGGTAATGAAGTTCCTTAGCCTGGTCATTTATTGGAAATCATATCCACTATGAACCCATACAATTTTAGCTTTATACCTATGTCAACATAACAGGATGGGGTATTATGCTAGTTAAGATTGAACATTTACTTGCGATGTGATTTTCCACACTATACACTAATAATAATATCAAATGTTTTTCGTATATCAAGCATTTTTTGTTATTGTAAGAAGAAATCTCACCCATATCTGCGTTTGCATTGTGTATGTACCATGGAACTTATGGTAGCTTCATTTTCCAAAAAGCATTACAAAATTTTCCCATTGGTATTCATAAGGGAAAATCTCGTTTCGTATTTATACGGCATGGTCTTATGAATTACCTCATTTTTAAAAGAATAACTTTTTTAAAGTTCTCACACCATTCCCATGACTGGCCTGGAGTTTATTGTTCCGCACCTAAACTCTGGATGCCCATCTTTTTTCCACACAGGTAGCTTGGTAGTTAAGATTTGCAAATAATCTTGGTGTCATTATATAGAGCAGGTTCTGAATTAAGGTTGGAGCTAAAATTAGATCATTTTGTATTCTTCTGGTAATATCATAATATATTCTGCTATGAAATAAACGTACTATGATATATTAATTGTAACTCTAATGTAAAAATATTGTGGTATGAACAAAAGATTCTTTTTGTTCCTTTTCTAATGTGTTATTACCCAAGTGACACAAATTCCAACATTTGAAATTATGGCATTTGAATATCAAGTATATATTAAGTGTCAATTTTCGAAGGTCGAAAATCTAGGTCGTTACAACGGTGGAGATTGTTAGAACCTCCATTCTTGCGCTAGATTTTGACTATGGCAACTAAATATCGATGATATCGTTCACTAACATCTTTTACAGGAAAATGGAGAAGAGTACAACTTAAAATACAAGAAGATTCGACAACAAGATATATTTGTATATATTTAGTGTAAACGGGTCTGTATTTAGTTAATTTTATTATTAAAATCTCTCCTATAGTATATTTGTATATAACATTTTAAATTGTAAAAGACTGAAGTACTTATGCAAATAGTCATGTGCATCAGCCGGCTGAATAAAAAATTCAGTCGGTTGATTGCTGAATGTTCAAACTTTTATAGTTTGAATATTCAACCAGCTGAATATTTAATTCAATCGGCTGAATGACATGTCATGTGCATATGCACGATTTTTCAAATTATAGTGGTTTTTAACTAGTTGAATTCTAAATTCATTCGGCTAACCTGAAGGGCTGCGACTTTTTAAAGAGTCATAACTCTTTAATCCAAGAGTTATGACTATATTTTTTGATCAAACTTTTTCACGAATAATTACAACTTTTTATTTATTATAAATACACTTCATAATCACTTTTTTTAATCATCGAACTTTTTTAATCTTAATATTATTTTATTTTGAAATATTTATGTAGAATTTCACTTGTGCACTCGAATATTCAATACTCTGTGATTATAAATCACTTTCCTTCATTATTCTTCATATGCTTTCAATGGGGTGTATGTGTGTATATATATAGACACACAAAGGAGAAGATTATAAGAAGGATGTACTCAATAGTGGCTTATCCGTGTTATCAAGAACACATATACAGTCAAACAAACTTTTATGTATTTGTTGAAGTCTTGTTCCACTACTCTGGATAGAAGTTCTCTTGGCTGTTGAGGCGAAATCCTACTATGTTGATCAACTCCTTGTTCCACTGCTCTGGTATTGGAAAAAATATTCCTCCGGGTTAAGTAAGGGTGTTGATTAGTTGAAATTCCAGAATGAGTCTAGAACTGGACGTAGGACGGTGCTCCGAACCAGTATAAAAATTTGTGTACTTTACTTTATTGACAACTTTTATATTTCTTATATGTGATATCATCTCTAAGTATCTATTTTGCTAAATATTTACTTGCATATATCATTTACTTCTGCATTCATTATATTACATATTACTCAATCCTACTCATCTTTTTCCAATTTGCTATTATATTTTATCCATCCATTGTGAGTTCTAATCGAAATAGTACGACTCTCTAATATTATCTTTCCTTACAAACCAATGACTCATTTGAGGTTGTTCTATTGTAACAGCCCGGTAGTAATTCAACACCCGAAGTCTGACAATAATGCATAAACCCTGCATTTACCTGCCAAAACTCCAGTATTGAAAACCACCAGATAGTTATTAGAAAGACTTTAGAGGGTGAGATAAGAAAGAAAGATATATTAGAATAGAAGAAGAAGAAGATCCAACACGACACAGAGTCTCACATCGCAGCGGAACAAAATATAATATAGAAATAAATCTTTATTGAGAGCCTGAAAATATACTTACAATCATCAGAGTACATCACACATCTGGACAGTTATAGTAATTTGTCCTTGTATACAACACACAGCGGAATATACTAGATAAGATCATACGTCTGAACTTTTCCAGCTCGTCTCTTCACAGCATCTGATAACCTGAACCTTTACACCTCGGTCTAACCCGAGCATTACAAATACCAGGTCAGTCTGGTGAACCAGAGTGAGAAAATATCGCAAAGTTTATATAACATCCATCTTGATTTCACTATTCAAAAATCCTTTTGAAAGCAAAGGATAATAGTAAGACCAACCCACACATAAACATGGGGTTTTTTTACCTTACTATAACCCAAAACAGTTTTGGAATCATATCTTGTCTGATATTATAATAGTGTCTAAATACAAATAAATAGAATCTAGCGGAACGCTTGCATCTTACGCTCCACATATATAGTCTACAAACAAAACCGCGGGCGCTTATTGGTGAATGGATTCCGACTATGACAAGGTATGGAACCACCTATCGATAGTGTATTTCTAGAGGCAAATACACCGGGTTCAACAAGAACGTCTTGCAACCCAGCCCACACATGACCGACCACTCATTTCGCTTGAGTGTATCGAATGTATATCACCAACGGTTGGGTGCGACCCACCGTTTCCCGAAAAGGGGTGGCTTCGAAAATAGATTAAAGGTGCAAAAGGAATTTCTCTGGATAGGTGATTATGCACCCTAATGGGAGCGACCCACATAATCATGCTGCCTGCCCGATTTTTGTCATTTCCCGGTTGATGAGGCTTGAGGTTTGAATTCCTTTCAGAACATCTGGCCCATTTTCACTTTGAATACCACATAGTCAAATCCATCAGATATCACTAATTGACGTCCACAAAAATACTCTAGTTGGGAGCTAACCAACTATGATATGCTTGAAGAAATCAAATTACATGGTCCTTTGGAAATACTTTGTCAGACATTCGTCCATACAAGTCATCCAGGAGCAGGATGAACCGAAGGCACCCTCCTACCACATCCTAGGAATCACCCTATGGATCAGTAGCGAGTAGTCCTTGCAACCCATAGACTTCAACCACGACCGAATTACTATCAAAATATCTCTGGTTGCAACATCAGAGAAATTTATCAAGTAGTCCTTCCGCTTATGAATATCCACGGTCTTCAACTGCTCCATCTTCAATTGGCATCTTCACGTATTTGCTGATTCGGAATGGTTTTCAAATATAAATTCGATCCCGGACTTTCAGTACCAACAGCGCATTGGGCATGATTTTGATAGTTGGTTATTTAACTATCAAAATAAACAATCATAAAAATAAAATAAATCCATCGGTTTACTCCACAGCATCACTTGGCCATTTAAATAATATATCAGTTGTAATACTAAAGATAATATATTAGTTTTAAAATAAAAATATTCTCAAATCATTTTATTGAAATACTTAAATAAATACTTTAAAATCCTA
The DNA here is from genome assembly GCA_030737875.1 of Allium sativum. Taxonomy (NCBI): domain Eukaryota; kingdom Viridiplantae; phylum Streptophyta; class Magnoliopsida; order Asparagales; family Amaryllidaceae; genus Allium; species Allium sativum. The sequence continues at coordinate 302,162,739 of CM060922.1, forward strand.
TCCAATTTCCCTTTATTATCCTTCAAAACATTTGTCACCACATTATTTATCCTTATATAATTACGAGATCAATTTGCTTACTATTGTAAAACCATCGTCACAAAATTCCCTTTTCATTCCGTTATTGTGAAAATATCATTTCATATTCTCACGCCCCTCTTTATTTCCTTTTATTTCGGAATCCCGTCATATATATATATATATATCCAAATTCTTCAAATAACGTTTTACTATTATTTTCCCAAAATAATTTGCTTTAACATCTCCACTATCATGACTCATACCATCCGTCGACAATCCTGAAGTCGTTCAAGTTGGGGTATTTTAGTTACCTCTCAGACCTTGATCAACAACGTTCTTATCGTAAGATAAATATGAATCGTAATTTAAAAACTCATATTCGTTTCAACACCACTTCACTATTCATACACACTAACCTTTTAGCCTTTAACTCCCTTAAAACTATTTGTCCAATTATCCGGGTTTATTATTTCAAATCCTATTACTCAACATTTTTCTAAAACCAATTATAGAAATCCCCATTTTCTAATTCTTTAGATTATTTCATTTGGGAAATCTCACTTCAATCTTATCCGTTACACTTAACGTTAATTTACAACTTAACGCTCTAACGCCCCATCTCCTTATTCACAACTCGTTCACATCTCTGGCTAAATACAAATCCCTTTTCCATCTTGATTTCCTTTACTTAAAATGTTAAGTAACATTTATTTTAAGTTCACCGTAATCGCTTAAAATCACTTCATAAATTTCTTTACTAAATTCGGTTTAAATATGAACCGTTCATAAACTTCCTTTGAAACTCAATTACACTCCATTTCTAATTTCCATCATTTACTTAAATGGACTTTATTTAAGTAATAAAGATTTTTAATTTACTTAATCATTAACTGGAATTAAATTCCTTTTTGAAATCTCATTAAGTTAAACAACATTCGCTAATTTATTTCATTAGATTAATTGGCATTGTCTAACCTAATAAAGTAATTAATTTTCATTAAAATAGTTGGCTTGGTCAATCGGAAAACATGATTAACCCATTAATCAACTCTAACTTGTCATTTCATTTTAAATTAATAAATAACATTTATTAATCCAAATAATCTTATTTACTTCGATAACCTCTAAATAATCTTATTTTTATAAAAATCAGATTTTATAAAAGTATTTAGTAATTTTGATGAAACACGTGCTTCGCACATGGTAGATTTTGAGTACAAAAATAATGGTTAAACAAAAGATATATATATAGTTGGTTTATTTCCCTTTTAAAAGCTTCATTTAAAAAAAAAATATTTAAAAATCTGTACTCAGTTATAAACTAAATTTCATAAATTCATCTCTACCGTTTCACTTGACGGTAAATCGAACTTTATAAAATAATTTGTTTTTGGCCATCTGCCATGAATTTCTCAATCCATATCACAATTGGTTAATAACCAAACGAATGTTGAATTTGGGTTTATAATCAATACCCAATTCAAATCCAACCATATAGGTTCAACAATTTTCATATCATGATCATATACAGATAAATAATCAATCTAAGTGATAACGGTCAACCAATAATAATCCAAGCACCCAATTTAATTTAAATACGTTTATATTATGATAAACATAACCAACAAGGTAAGTTACCTTGTTTGGGAATCATCGTTTAAAATAACGATTCATTTCTTTTAAATTAAACGACCTTTTAATTTAAATAGTTGATATAAAAATATTTAACATACACCAAACAACCAATACTTAGCAGCCATAGCATACAGATGATAAACCCGACTTATAATCATTATAAGTGGGAAACTGAGTGAGGTTACTCACCTTGATTTGATCTGTCAATAAAGCGATTTAATTAAACAAGCTTTTAATTAAATCAAAATCCCAGCAGATTCCATCGTCGTCCATTCCTGCTCTAAAAAGAGGTGTTCGTCGTTTGTTCAGTTTGATTCTGGCAACATAGACACAAGATATTTATGGTATATAATTACAATTAAAAACAATTATATGTTTAATTATCTACTTTATTCTTAATTACCCTTGATTATCAGTGTAACCAAGCCCGATCTTTGTTCCTCACCGTTGTATTCTCTACGCATCTTCAATCCGGCACAACCAATACCTATATACGAAGTATATGGTTTAATTTAACCAACTAACCCCTTAATTATATTTTTAATTAACAAATAAAGTTTTTTTAATTACTTTGTTTAAAGCATATCTGGGCCGGTTATCTTACCACGTTCGTTCCTCCTTTACATACCGCCGCTTCCTTATGGCCTAAACACATCACTCGGTTCTCGTACATTGCTTGAACCCTATCATGTTTTAACAAATTTCATTATAATTAATTTAATCAAAAATTTAAATTTAATCATTTTCTTACATTAAATTTGTAATAAGATTACCTCGGTATACTATTACCCATCTTAATATCTCCTTCCCAAAGTAATTTTGTTCCCTTCCATCATGTTGTGTCACTCGTTGTCTCTGTTGCATATCCCTTTTCTTTCTACTGAGGCCTAGCGTGCCAATTTCTTTTTCGAAGGCCCAAAGTAAAGCCCACTCTTACACTGACGCCATGACCCAAAACCGGATTCACTTTAAACACTCCAGAATAAAGAACAGAGCCGCCCTCATCTGCTCCTCTTCATTTTTTTTACCTCGTCCAAATAAAAAAATGCTCTACCAAATAAAAATATCAGCGCCGCCCCTCTTCTCCATTGATCGAAGATCCAACGGTGACCCCCAAATCCAGCGCGCCCGTCATCTTCTGCTCCAGCTTGAACCCCGTCGCTACTAGTCCTTCCTTTCGACTGCAACTCGTCCCCAAAGGCACCGCATTTCATATGAGATCCGGTCCTCCTCGTCAGCTAGAATTCCACCAAACCAGGTTTGCGCACAGATCTCTTTACCCTTTATATTTTTGCTATCGAATATTTGGCAAATAACAGTGTGGAACGAGAGTTTATGTGTTGGACGAAATCGAATGGGATACTGCCATTTTCTTTGAGCTGAATGAAACGAGGTTAGCACGGTATTTATAGCTTGAAAAGTCTTGGGATGCACGGTTCTTAATACCTTGGCCGTGAAGGAATTAGCTTGTAGGATGGATAGGCATGTGTGTAGAGGGGTAGCTGCTGCGTATGGTATTTTCATGTGAAAGGAAAAGGATGTGATATGCAGAAAAGGGGTAGCTGCTGTTTCAGGCTTGTGAAGTGAAGACTGAAAGGGACATATCACGAAGTCCTTATCTGTTTATATGGCATGCGTAAATTTTCACTTCAATAGCTGTGTATATAATAGGCTAGGTGTGGTTTTGATTTGTAGCATATGCGTGTCCTTCATGGGTCTGTGTATTTTCAGTTTCAGGGACATGCAATTTATACTGTAGCAATGTAGTACAACTGCATATAATTTAACTTGGCCATGCATTTTGTATCTGGGTAGGTAACAGTTTATATAAGGGAGCAGTTTGCAGACATGATATTTGTATATGTTGTATTGATTAAGAAATTAGCGAGTTATTGGACTTAAGTGTTATATGAGTAAGTCATAATATCATGTACATGAATGAAGTTATTAAACGTGTCCAAATAACATTGCCTTTCTAATCAATTAGCTTAGGATCTTGATGAAACACGTTATTGGGTTTTGAATGAATATTGAGTGGATTTTTTTCTTTTTTTCCCATTGTTTATTGACTATATTTTCGACTCCTTAACTATAGTTGAAAGATGGCAGTTATGTAGCACATTCAAATTCAATCACTGAAAGCAGTAAAGGAGTTAATATATATATATATATATATATATATATATATATATATATATATATATATGGTTGTGTACTGCTTCATATGTCCCGCTTGTTTACTTTTGTATACGAGGGTTAAAATTTTAGCATTTGCATATATACGTGCAAGTGGGAAATTTTGATAAATAGCTTCTAAAAAAATATTGATAAATTATCCAATAAAATCCCGAAATTAGTAAATTATTATCGACCGATATGCCTGAATGGAATAGTACTTCACTTTAGATTTAATCAACATCGAACCATAACTCCGCATCAACAAGTTCGAATCAACCGATATCTAATTTATATAGAAAACGTTATTAAATTATTAAATAACGCTATTGTTTATTAACGATTTCTATAGCGACTATTTTAAAATTTGAATTGGGAATAACTAACAAACTATAACACGAAATCCTCCTGATTTTTCTCTTCCATTAGAAAATTATAGTCAAACAGATTCAAATGTTTCTCGTTTCACGAAATTCCGACTTCTATCGGATCCCGTATACTCAATCGAAGTTCAAAACTGAATATTACGGACTGCAGTGACATTACGAGCTCGTTTATAATTATATATAGATTATAATGTTTAAACTCAATTTTTAATATTAAAATCAATAAATATTCCAATTGAAATATTTAAACAAAATTAAATATTCAAATTAAAGTGGCCGAAAAAACTGGGTCGTTACATCTATATGGTTTTAATGGGCTTTTTGTAGGTCAAAATTTTGGCATGTTCAACGTGGGTTGCCTTGCTTCAGTCATTATTTTTGTAACACCCCGTATTTTCTGTGAACGTATAAGTAACAAATCAGAGGATAATTAATTTTTAAAATAAGAATCAAGGGAAACGGGTTGCGCCATTACGTTCGTCTCAGAATTCTGTTTGGAAACGAGTCCGAATTTGCAAGAATCAGAGTCCGTATGAGGGAGATATGACACTCCGAAGTTTCAGGAATTTTCAAAATCGAAAACAGCTCGAAATTCGAATTCAAAATTTGAATTCAAACCCAGAAGCGGGCTGGACGGGAAATTTCCTGCCCAGGACCCAGGTTGACTGGGGAGTCGACTAGGTAGTCGACCCCCGGACCAGGTCGACTGGGAAGCCGACTGGGTAGTCGACCCCCCCTGCCCAGGTCGACTGGGTAGTCGACCTGGGGTTCGACCTGCTCCCGAAATCTAGTTTTTGAACCTGGTTCGTTCTGATGTATTTGGTCACGTTTTCTGCCTAGGTTCGTCCGCCTAACCCTATATAAACAGCCCTCTAACCTCATTCTCTCTACACCATTTCATTCTGCCTATACTCTGCCTCTGTTCTAATTAAATAAAATAATGGCGTCGCTACTCTGCTGAAATCTGAACTGGAACTAGGACAAAAGCACCTTCTTCCAACCTAATTAGAATTAAAAGTTAAATCAAATCTCAAATCAGAGTTTAGAGCTACGACAACAATTAAAGAAGAGTAATTCAGCCTTTCTGCATCAACACCAGTTTTTTCCTTTCTTAAACCACGAAAGGCAAGTGCAGTTATTTTCCGATATAAACTTTAATCATAATTGTGACATGATTGTAAATCTGAATTTGAGATTGTGTATGTTCTGTTATGATCTATTTTATTTTGTATCTCTTCTTCTTTCTGTTCTATAGCCAGGCTACTACGAACCTGCGCCAATCTCCTAAGAGATTAACGCACGGACGCTAAAATGTTTGGGACAAATAATGAATGTGGCATAATTGGACATGGCTAATCTGTGACTGATTTAAGAAAAAGGACATAGGTTGTAAACTAGATTTAGATCTATGCATATTCTGTGAATTGGAAGAAGAGGAACCATGGTATGTTAACTTGTGTCTTGAGACATTGGACATAACGCATATTTTGAATTAAGATCTGTTATAACTAGATTGTTGGGCATATTGTTTATATAACAATTCATTATTTGAAAGAGAATGTGACTTAGGTGTGAAGATCTATATTAAGATTCGATAACTATCAAATGTGAATAACACCAAAGTAGGAGATTTTTGAATATATGACATGCATTGAAATCGATGGCTATATTTGGTATAATTTATATGTGAATCTTTTGTACTAGGCAAGTTGAACTAAATTGGGACATGTAAATTATGACCATAATCTGTGACATGTAAATTCAACGCAAACGTGGGGTATATGATCATAGTGTGAATCATGACAACTATGTAGGCATGCAAACTTAGGCCAAATTTATAATTAGGCAAGATATGTTTGTGAAACTTTAAGGAATGATTAAATCTGTTATATTTGCCTAATTTGCTAGTTCTGTTATATTGTCTAATCTGCTAGTTCTGTTATATTGCTTAATCTGCTAGTTATGCTCTACTGCCTAGTCTGCTAGATCTGTTCATCTGCCAAATTTGTCATCTGCTAAGTCTGCTGAAAATGCCAAATCTGTTATATGCTAAATCTGCTAAATTACTTAATCTGCTGAATCCGTTAAGTCGCCGAATCTGCGAAAATCTGTTATCTGCTATATCTGTTAAGTTGATATATTCAGTCTGTTATTGACATAAACTGAATTAGCTATGAATAATTGACATGTATATTAGGCGTGGGCATAAATGGTAAATTATTAATTAATTGGCCGCAAAGATAAACATGGCTGAGTCGAGGTTAGAATGAGTTTGCGGCGTAATTCTGTCCGGAACCGTCCGGCACATCCAGTGGCCGCAAACAATAGGTTCTAATGTGAGAAGTTAGTCATAACGTGCTTGAAACCCGAGGTTAGACTCAGTTTGCGGCAGAAATCTGCCCGGAACCAACCGGCCTAACCAGTAGCTGCAAACTGTCAGTCTAATGTGAGAGGTCTGGGCATTAATATTTAATTAATGAAAATCTGAGTTAAATATGATGTCTAAAACGTGTTGGGCGGATAGGATTAAACCCACTAGACTGATGAATTTAATTAATCTGTTCCATGAATCTGTAGGCCCAATTGCAAAGTTAGACAAATATGTAAATCTGTTAAATCCGTATATCTGATCCGTTAGTCTGAAAACTTATCTGATTTGTGAACTAGTTGATCTGAATTCTGTATGTCTGAAACTTGTAAACAAGTTAATCTGATTTCTGTTAGTCTGGGGACACAAGGTTAGGAGGTGAATTACTTGTGTCATCTGTTGTTTGGGACCCATATTAGTCAGTAACCCTTTCTGGTATCAAAATTTTGACCCAACAGTAGGTAGGGTCCGGGCACGCTTACTGAACTAATTATAAGCGGTTCATTCTGATAATGGCGAGGGGTGTTGATGGTGCGTTCCAACCGGGTCATGTGCGTGCATGGATCCCGGTCTGCCTCTGAGGATGTAAGACACCGTGACATCTGTAAATAGGTCTGTGTCATTTAAAGGTTGCCACTTTGGGAAGTGATACACACTTTTGTGGGGCTGGCACAGGGTATTTATGTATTAGGGAGCCGATCACTTAGGGTAGGGTTTTAGGGTACACTTAGTTCTGTCTGTTTCTGTTGGTACCGTCTGTTTCTGTTGGGTGGTAACACCTGTTTATTTCTGAGTGGTACCGTCTGTTCGGGTGGTAAAGGCCCATTACTAGTGTACACCTAATTCTACATTCTATTTCCGTAGGGATTAATCCGTTTCTGCTGGGGTGGTAAAGGCCCATTATTAGCATTCTGTTTCTGTTCGTTTCTGTTGGGGTGGTAAAGGCCCATTACTAGCATTCTCTTCTGTGGAAATTATTCTGTACCCGTTTCTGTTTCAGTTTAGATGTAACACCCCACCTCCGCCAAGGTCACTCTTGCAAGTACACTAGCTTTGGAGGGGTGTTGGACAAGGTAAACATGCATGAAGACATCACAAGACAGAACATATAAGTAAACAGAGTAGATAAAGCAGCGGATAAAATTACTATTTCAAAACCATAGTCAAGTTACATCAAAGTACTTAGTCATCATTTTCCAACAAAACAAAGTCTAGAAAACATAAACTGAAAAATAACATAAGTAAAGTATTCCCCAAAGATAACAGTAGTGTCGCCATAGCAAAGCTCAAGTCCAAACCGTACATGAGCTGTCAGAAAAGCAAGCCAAAGATCCAAGCTAGGTGCTAGTGTTCCCTCCCTGAGAACCTGGGAGGGAGGGGGGAAACGGAAGAAAAGAGGCGAAAGGAAAATAGGTCAGTCATAAAGACTGGTAAGTCCTACCTACTATTAGTATAAAGACTAATAAAGTTAACTGGACATGTAAAACAGAGATGAAACATAGGATGATAACTGGCATGGTGAAAAGTTAACAAGATAGATCAAGTGTGGCATCGCATATAGAAGGTTAAGTTTTTCACCAAAAGTGTACTAGTATTCCAACCCATGTCAAGTATAAACAAGAAATGATCCCTTGGCCCAATAGGCCCAATATCATGAGATGACCCCAGTCAAGGTCCAACTATACGATCTAGTCGATCGACTCCCTATAAGCCTAACTCGTCGTGTATCGGTGTCATACGACTTAATCATGAAATGTAGTTAACTGTGCAAGGTCCACCCTAGGGTGTATCCAGCCCTAAGGTGTAAACCACAGACACAAATCAAGCACGCACAGTCTAAACCTACTGGTGCCCATGTTCAACTCCGGACTTAGTGTGCACGACCATGGTCCGCCTGAACAACCGGTGCACCATTCAGCCGTCTCTTTTGGTCTCTTACAATCAGTCCAGTAATTGTGCCCCACCCTAGCCTAGTCCAGGGTATCCAGATACTCCCAAGTGGGTTACTGCTGAAAAGGACCACGTAACTAGGATTTCAAGCGGATTAAGTGTGGTTAACCCTATCCTAACCATGTATTGAGTTGGTCAAGTGTATCCAAGAAGTTCATGACTTAACCCTATCAATACATCGTGTTTAATTGGTTAAGTATTCAAGTAGTCCATGACTTAACCCTACCAACCCATCGTGTTTAATTGGTTAAGTATTCAAGTGGTCCATGACTTAACCCTACCATGTGGCATTAATTAACTTAATGCACCCCAACCTCTCACATTAGACTTTGTTGTGGTTACTAGTTAAGCCGGGCGGGTCCGGGTAGCTTTACACCACAACCTAGTCTAACCTCGGGTTTCAAGTGCGATGTGACTAACTACTCACATTGGATCCTATTGTTTGTAGCCACTAGTTAAGCCGGTCGGTTCCGTTAAGATTTATGCTACAAACTCAACCCAACCTCGAGTTGGCCACTTTCATGTTTTCTACATGTCATGTCCACGTTCATGTTTCAAACATAAACACATGTCAAACTTTCATGTCATATTTTCAAGTCATGTTTTCATGTTATTTAAGTTTGCCCAACTACCCATAACGTATTCCCATCGCACGTAAATTCGCATCAACGCAAATAGATCAAAGAGGGAACATAACAATATGACAAGGTGGGCATAAGGTGGCAAAGTCTATCACAAGTTAAACATGGTGATATTTGAGGCAAAGGTGTTCAACATACTAGCATATGGCCTCAACATGTATGACAACATAAAAGGTGACTTGGCCTCAAACATATCAAATAGCATAAGGGTGCTTTGGCCTCAAGCATGCATAATAGCATAAGGGTGCTTTGGCCTCAAGCATGCATAATAGCATAAGGGTGATTTGGCCACAAACATGTACGATAGCATGATTAGCAAATAGGGTGGTAGCATGGTAATAGTTGACATAGGGTGACAATCCTAACTTGTGCATAGCAAATAGGTTCAATATCATCATATGCATGTTAAGGAACATGAGGGGTTAAGGTTTGTTAACATGCATAAGCCATAATCCATTTCATAGCATTTTCCCCAAAGGTCAACATGAACGGTAATAGGTTCATGATAGGTCCACAATCATAGATCAAGAGAGGCATGAATAGATCTATGCATACAATGATAGGTTCAAGGCAAATATTGCACTTAGGTCCAATTCCAATCTACACATGTATGACATTAAACTTAGCAAATAGGGTGATAAACTTGTGATTAGCATATAGGTCCATCATGGCAAGTTAATATCAAGGTCATGAGGGGTTCTATGTTGCATTTATGCACAATCACCACATAAAGCTCATAGCTTTCCACCCAAAAGTCAACATAAATGGTACTAGATTCATGATAGGTAAACATTAGGTCCACAAACATAGATCAAAAGGGTCATGAATGAATCTATGCATAATCCAAGGCAAGCATAACACAAAAGTCTCATTTCAACTTGCTACATGTCATATTAAGTTCATAGTTTAAATCTAAGAGTAGAATAGGGCTTACAAAGCATGGCTATGAGAACTAGAACCAAATAGAACAAGATAGAGATGTTGTAGAAGCTCTAGGAATGATGTAGCAACACAAATAGCCTTGAGAATAAGTAGCTCCTTTGATTTGATGAAGAAAGATGGTTCCTTTTTGCCTTAGAAGCCCTCAAGATGAAGATGGAGGCCATGATTAGGGAGCATTTTGGCAGCACTTAGTTGTAGGATTGATTTGTGTGGGTTTAGGCAAGGTCTTAGGGTCTTTTTATAGAAATTTAGGTTAGTTTAGGCCATAGGATTAACCCTAGTTTAGATCTAAACCATCAAAAATCGTCACAGGCCAGCAGAACAAGCCAGAGAACCAAAACAGGTGCACCAGGCCAGCCAGGGTCAAACCAGAAAGCTGTGCAGGTTTCTGGCTTGACACGAGCGCACTTCCCAAGTGCGCTAATGTATTTTTGTACTGGCGTACTTCACAAGTGCGCCGGTGCATTGGCTTGTTTTCGGTTTTTCTGCCTAACTTCGTTCGTCCATATCTTCTTCATACGGACTCCGATTTTCGAAAACTCGGACTCTATTTCGCGTATTTTTCTGAGACGAACGCAATGGCGCAGCCCGTTTCCCTTGATTCAGATTTTAAAATTTAATTCTCCCTTGATTTATGTTATAACATGTTATTAAAAATACGGGTTGTTACATTCTCCCATCCTTAAAGGATTTTGTCCCCGAAATCTTCAAGTTAGGAAGAACGCATCCTACCATCGATCATCCATCTACTAAAAACATCATCCACAAGTAATCAATGTCCTTAAAAAGATTTCTAATGCTGTATGAACATATGCAAAAAGTGTGTGTATATGTACTTATCTAATGCGAAAAATCAGGCGATTACTGATTCAGTAAACCTCCTTAATGCAAAGTATGTTAGTGAAATGAGTCCATATGTATGCAAATTCCTAACATAATTTATAATCTCTACATGAGTGCACATAACATTCATTCATATGCAACATCCACGTGATAGCATAACAAGTTTCATCCATGAATAAGTATAAGCACTCATGCATATGCAATATGAAAGTGTGTGCGCCAATCTTAGTGCCTAATGTGTATCATGCATCCACGAGTATCCACTTGCAAACACTTGCACCCACTTGCAAACATCAAGCATAACATGTTTCAAATACATGTTTCATCCAAATGGTTTCTACCTAAGGTTCTCCTGACGAGGTTAACGAAATAACAAGATAAACATGGATAGCAAAAGAAAGATATGCTGACTTATGGGAAAAGAGATTGAGAATGTACCCTCAAAAAGAAATGGATAAAGCCCACGCATCTTCTCCTCGGTTTCCCAAGTTGCGTCTTCCTCGGCTTCACTCCACTAAACCTTGACTAACTTGACTTCTCGATTCCTAAGCTTCTTGATCTCCGTTCCCAAGATACGAATCGGAGCTCGCCTCAAAGTTGCCTCGTTTTCCACCTCCACGTCTTCAAGAATGCTAGGCTCAACTACCTCGGCTGACTCATGTAGGCACTTTCGGAGATGTGAGACATGAAAAACATTATGCACTCCAGCCAGCTTCTCGGGCAATTCCACCTTATAAGCCATCTTCCCAATCCTCTCTATGATAGGGAAGGGTCCTACGAACCTTGGTGCCAGCTTCCCAACTGTTCCAAAACGAACCACATTTCGCAAAGGAGAAACCTTCACAAAGACCATATCTCCAACTTCAAACTCTAAGTCTGTCATTCGCTTATCTACATAGGATTTCTGTCTGTCTTGGGCCGTTTTCATCCGCCTTCGAATCAACTCAACTTTCTCGGATGTGTCCCTTATCATGTTGGGCCCAAGTATAAGCTTATCCATCGTCTCCCACCAACATGTTGGTGACTTGCACGACCTCCCATACAAAGCTTCGAATGGTGCCATCCCTATGCTTGCTTGGTAGCTGTTATTATAAGCAAACTCCACTAGAGGAAGATGATCTTCCCAAGTATCACCAAAGTCAAGAATGCATAGCCTCAATAGATCTTCTAGTACCCTATTCACCCTTTCGGTCTAGCCATCCGTTTGTGGGTGATAGGCTGTACTTAGATTCAATCGCGTACCCATCGCTTCTTGCAAACTATTCCAGAACTGGCTAGTGAAGATTGAGTCACGATCGCTAACTATGCTAGAAGGAACTCCATGCAATCGCACTATCTCTCGAAGATAAACATATGCTAGACCTGATGTGGTCCTCTTGTTCTTTACTGGAATGAAATGGGTGCTCTTCGTGAGTCTATCAACTATGACCCATATCCCATAAAGCCCAATAGTTTGGTCAACTTGACAGACGTTTTTATCCCAACTATATATCACAAACAGGCGAGTCATACTCCTTATGGCGTTTGCGACAGAACTAAGATTGAGAATAGGACCGATAGGATATACTTAAAAGATACCATGCGAGTAAGCTCTACAGAATAATAGGGATCAAGGATATACTCTTAGAAAGAGATATAATGCGCGTATCTAGTCTTCAATCTTCTAAGCTGCATTTTCTTGAGCTTAATCCTATTGTGCCTTGACCGTCTTTTAACTTCACAGTTTCGTAGCTCTTAATTCTTATTTCCAAAATATGAGTTAGAACTCATTTCACCGTTGCCTCTCGTTCCACTTATTATTTTCCTAAAATACTTGGCTTCCACATAACTGCGTGCTCATGGTTTCATGCAAGCTTTACAAAATTCATTAGTGAATCCTGGACCTCGTTTACATACTATACGGTATTCCACGCAGAAGAACTATCTCTTGAAAACAAATGCCAATCCACGTTGCCAAATGTACTTACTAGGGTGATTTCTATAACCCATGCTTAAGCGAAATGGACTATCCGCCTTAGTAGCGAATACCACCGGAGCACCTCATTTTGAAATGCTTCGGCTAATGAAATTTTTCTCAAGCGACTCCTTGATTTGCTTGCTAAGCTCTCTTCTTTCTCGCGGGGCCATGTGCCTAATGGGCAATGAAACTGGCCTGGCATTATCAATAAGATAAATGTGGAAATCTATCTCTCGCTTAGGGAGTAACCCCTTAACCTCATCAAAAACATCAGGATATTCTCGGACCACCCTCACAGATTGAAGATTGTCAATAGACGAGTCGAGGGATTCAAGATAACATAACATGACGGGATCCAGAGGGTTACAAGAAATCTCTAGGATATTGCCAAGGCGAGTCATAAGCCTCACTACCCTATGCTCACAATCAAGAATGGCTCCGTAACTGGATAACCAATCCATGCCCAAAATCGACCCGTATCCCATGAACCCGAGAACATAAGCATTACATGTGAATTCTACGGTCAAGATAGAAATCCTCAAATCCATACAAATCATAGATAGATGGGCGGAACCCCCAATTGGATTTGAAACACTAATGGGATCCTCAACTAGACTAGTACTTAGGTGCAAACTTTCAATAAGATCAGAAGAAATAAAACTATGCGATGCGCCAGAATCAAATAAGGTGCGAACAGGATAATCAGAAATGTAAACAAGGTTTTCTACAGAAATACTACCTCGATCAAGAACTGGAGCGATGTTGAGAGTGTGCACTTGCCCTCCAGAAGGTCCTGCTCGCTGAGTTTTCCTTTTCCCTTGTCCCCGCTTTTTCGGGCAATCCTTGCTATAGTGTGCAGACTCTCCACAATGAAAGCATTTGTCCAACTTCCTCTTCTTCTTCCTACAGTCTTTGACTATGTGCCCAGTGATCCTACAGAAGTTGCACTTTCTTGTGTCCTTTGCCTTGTTATTGTTGGACTTGTTTCCCTTCTTGTTGTTCTTGTCTCCTTTCTCAGAATCTTCCTTCTTGCCTTGAGACTCATTTGCCTTGACCTCCTTCTTGCCACTTTTATCTTCCTCTTGAAGCAGGGCCATATTCACCAAACTCTCGAAGGTCGCCCCCATGGGTATGTGAGACATGGCCAAACCGTGCAATGGCTCGTTCAATCCTAGAGCAAAGTGTAGGGCCTTCTTCTGAGCTATGTTAACCAAGTCTAGACCGAATCGAGCAAGTTGATTAAACATATCCACGTATTCCCTAACTGTCATGTCCCCTTGCTTTAGAGATAGAAACCTCTCCATCTGAAGGTTCTCTTCTGTCAATGATAGAAACCTCAGTCCAAACCTTCTCCTAAAGTCATCCCAATTCTGAATTGGCCTAGTAGTGGTGGTGACTACCCACCAATATGCAGCTTCCTCTTTCAATAGCCATACTGCCAACAGAACTTTTCTATCGTCTTCCACATCAAAGATAGCAAAGAGGTCTTCAGTTTCTTTTAACCAGTTTCTTGCCTCAACATAAGTCTCTGTCCCAACAAAATTCTTGCCACCCATCGCCTTAAAGTCCTTGCAAATCTTCGCAAAATCCGCTTGTGGATGTGGAGGAGGAGGAGGAACCTCAGCTACGGGAGGGGGAGGAATGTTAGCCATGGGGGAAGGAGAAGGAATGTCCGCGGTGCCGGCTTCATTCGCCCTTGCCTCCATGTACCTTCTAAACCAAATAGGTACTGGTACGCCCTCCAGAATGGCAAAATTATCGGCCATACTGAAACGAAGAAAAAGATAGATTGAGAACGAGGAAACAAAGGATAGAGCTAATGGCTTTTGGGCAAACTTAAAGGATAGTGCACCATTCAGCCGTCTCTTTTGGTCTCTTACAATCAGTCCAGTAATCGTGCCCCACCCTAGCCTAGTCCAGGGTATCCAGATACTCCCAAGTGGGTTACTACTGAAAAGGACCACGTAACTAGGATTTCAAGCGGGTTAAGTGTGGTTAACCCTATCTTAACCATGTATTGAGTTGGTCAAGTGTATCCAAGAAGTTCATGACTTAACCCTATCAATACATCGTGTTTAATTGGTTAAGTATTCAAGTAGTCCATGACTTAACCCTACCAACCCATCGTGTTTAATTGGTTAAGTATTCAAGTGGTCCATGACTTAACCCTACCATGTGGCATTAATTAACTTAATGCACCCCAAACTCTCACATTAGACTTTGTTGTGGTTACTAGTTAAGCCGGGCGGGTCCGGGTAGCTTTACACCAGAACCTAGTCTAACCTCGGGTTTCAAGTGCGATGTGACCAACTACTCACATTGGGTCCTATTGTTTGTAGCCACTAGTTAAGCCGATCGGTTCCGGGTAGATTTATGCTACAAACTCAACCCAACCTCGAGTTGGCCACTTTCATGTTTTCTACATGTCATGTCCATGTTCATGTTTCAAACATAAACACATGTCAAACTTTCATGTCATATTTTCAAGTCATGTTTTCATGTTATTTAAGTTTGCCCAACTACCCATAACGTATTCCCATCGCACGTAAATTCGCATCAACGCAAATAGATCAAAGAGGGAACATAACAATATGACAAGGTGGGCATAAGGTGGCAAAGTCTATCACAAGTTAAACATGGTGATATTTGAGGCAAAGGTGTTCAACATACTAGCATATGGCCTCAACATGTATGACAGCATAAAAGGTGACTTGGCCTCAAACATATCAAATAGCATAAGGGTGCTTTGGCCTCAAGCATGCATAATAGCATAAGGGTGCTTTGGCCTCAAGCATGCATAATAGCATAAGGGTGATTTGGCCACAAACACGTATGATAGCATGATTAGCAAATAGGGTGGTAGCATGGTAATAGTTGACATAGGGTGACAATCCTAACTTGTGCATAGCAAATAGGTTCAATATCATCATATGCATGTTAAGGAACATGAGGGGTTAAGGTTTGTTAACATGCATAAGCCATAATCCATTTCATAGCATTTTTCCCAAAGGTCAACATGAACGGTAATAGGTTCATGATAGGTCCACAATCATAGATCAAGAGAGGCATGAATAGGTCTATGCATACAATGATAGGTTCAAGGCAAATATTGCACTTAGGTCCAATTCCAATCTACACATGTATGGCATTAAACTTAGCAAATAGGGTGATAAACCTGTGATTAACATATAGGTCCATCATGGCAAGTTAATATCAAGGTCATGAGGGGTTCTATGTTGCATTTATGCACAATCACCACATAAAGCTCATAGCTTTCCACCCAAAAGTCAACATAAATGGTACTAGATTCATGATAGGTAAACATTAGGTCCACAAACATAGATCAAAAGGGTCATGAATGAATCTATGCATACAATCCAAGGCAAGCATAACACAAAAGTCTCATTTCAACTTGCTACATGTCATATTAAGTTCATAGTTTAAATCTAAGAGTAGAATAGGGCTTACAAAGCGTGGCTATGAGAACTAGAACCAAATAGAACAAGATAGAGATGTTGTAGAAGCTCTAGGAATGATGTAGCAACACAAATAGCCTTGAGAATAAGTAGCTCCTTTGATTTGATGAAGAAAAATGGTTCCTTTTTGCCTTAGAAGCTCTCAAGATGAAGATGGAGGCCATGTTTAGGGAGCATTTTGGCAGCACTTAGTTGTAGGATTGATTTGTGTGGGTTTAGGCTTGGTCTTAGGGTCTTTTTATAGAAGTTTAGGTTAGTTTAGGCCATAGGAATAACCCTAGTTTAGATCTAAACCATCAAAAATCGTCACAGGCCAGCAGAACAGACCAGAGAACCAAAACAGGTGCACCAGGCCAGCCAGGGTCAAACCAGAAAGCTGTGCAGGTTTCTGGCTCGACACTGGTGTACTTCCCAAGTGCGCCAGTGTATTTTTTACTGGCGCACTTCACAAGTGCGCCAGTGCATTGGCTTGTTTTCGGTTTTTCTGCCTAACTTCGTTCGTCCATATCTTCTTCATACGGACTCCGATTTTCGAAAACTCGGACTCTATTTCGCGTATTTTTCCGAGACGAACGCAATGGCATAGCCCGTTTCCCTTGATTCAGATTTTAAAATTTAATTCTGCCTTGATTTATGTTATAACATGTTATTAAAAATAGGGGTTGTTACATTAGACATTAGGGTGACACCTAATTCTGTTATACTAGTATTAGTGCAGAGAAGTGTAAAGCAATAGCTTATATCATTCTGTTCTTCTGTTATATCTGCTACACCTGTTACAGTTATCTCTCATTCAGTTTTATTTTCATGTCATGTTATTACTATCTGTTCAAAACTGAAAATCACTGGACTTGCCAGACTTTTTGTATGACCCTTGTTGTTTCGCCTCCTTTCTTCCGTTTCCCCCCAGGTTTTGTAGAAGGGAATACTCTAGCTTGATTCAGATTTCTTCTGCTTGAAGATCTTAAATTATGGCTTGTCTTCTTCTATGGGGATTATGATTTTAAACTATGCATTCTGAAGGCTTTTGTACAAGACTGATATTTTGTACTTGAATTCTGATATTGTGATTTGAAAGGATGTAACCAAGCTTATTTCGGTTTCTGTTGTAATAAAGTTATAAATTTTTCAAGTACTGTTTTATCTGTCTTGTAAGTTTCTGTTCTGTTTACTAAAATGCTCCACCAAAGTTAAGGCATTCCCTTTGTGAATGACCTTAACGAAGGTGGGGTGTTACACTTGGTATGAGAGCCGAAGGTTACCAGATTGGGTAAAGTTTTTGAAAACTATTTTCAAAAAGGTTTTGAAAGGAAGTATTTTCAAAAATAAAGCTTATTTTGAAAAACATGATCCCCAAGAGCCATATATCTTTCCTTCAGTCCTTTTTGTATTGAATCTTTCCTTTTTCGTTTCAGCATGTCTGAAGCATCTGAGATACCAGAGGGTGTTCATGTACCCGGTTGGTTTCGTCAATATCTTGAGGCTAGGACCGCCGCCGCAGGTCCAGCAAATGATCCCCCTCCTCCGCCCCTTCCTCGTGCAATTGCTTTCTCAAAGATCTGTAGAGATTTTAGGGCCATAGGTGGAAAGGATTTCAAGGGAACTGAATCATTCGTAGAGGCGAGGAACTGGCTCAAAGAAACTGAGGATCTATTCGTTATCTTCGAGGTGGATGATGGGCAGAAGGTACAGTTGGAGGTATGGTTGCTCAAAGACGAAGCTTCCTATTGGTGGGGAGTCACTAACGCCGAGAGGCCGGTTGAAACATGGATGGATTTCAGAACAAGGTTTGAGACAAAATTCCTCTCGCAAGCTGAACGAAGTTTACAACTGGAAAACTTCTTATCTCTTAAGCAAGGAAGTATGACGGTCAAGGAATACGTCAACCAGTTCAACAAACTGGCTAGGTTCGGATTGGATTTAGTCAAAACTCAGCATAAAAAGGCTCTCCGCTTTGTTAAAGGATTGAACGAGCCACTGCACAGCCTAGCCATGACCCATGTACCCATGGGAGCGACTTACGAGAAATTAGTGGACATGGCACTACTGCGCGAGGAAGACAAGGGCCCGAAAGAGACAAAGAAGGAAGAACCACAGAATAAGAAAGCATGGCCCAAAAAGGAAACACAAAAGAAGGATGAGAAGTCTGAAGATAAGAAGGGGAAAAAGTGCTTTACTTGTGGAAGCTCGACTCATCTGAACAAGGATTGCAGAAAAAGGAAGGGCACTTGCTTCAACTGTGGTGAGATGGGACACTTCACTAGGGACTGCCTGAAGAAATGAGGGCAAGGGCAGAGGGCAGAACCCACTTCTGGAGGATAGGCGAATGCTCAAGGGACAGGTAGATAGGGTAGAAATAAGAAAATTTAAGTAGAAGGTTTAATTTTCTTATCTGATTGTTGAGTTAAAACTCTTTCTGATTCTGGCATTTTGATTCTGTAATCGATACTCTGCACTTTAATACTAGTATTTTTGCTGATTCCGCTGTAGACCCAAATCCATAAGGGTTATGACTCATCTGTTTGTGATTGGGGTTTGAGAGATATTCGTGTTAGGCGTCAAGTAGGACGCATACATTCTGGGATTTATCATGCTTAGTTTCCTAAGAATCATTCGGTAATCTGATCTATACCAGTAATCTGTAAATATCTGAATATTTCTGATAAGGTTAAGATTTCCAGTTTTGACATTATCTAAAGAGGGTAATCCTCTGGGTGTCAATCTGATGTTGGTTTCGGTCTTCGGGGCCGATACTTAGGACCCATGTCTAATGGGAACCAAGTTTTTGTTTTATCTGTACTCGCTTCCATCATTCGACTGTATCCTATCGATCGAATCTTCGAACTTTAGGTAGAAACTAATGGGTGTAAACATGTGTTTGAGACATGTTATGTTTGATGGTTGCAAGTGGATGCTAGTGGTTGCTCGTGGATGCATATACACACACTAGGCACTAGATCGGCTCGAAAACACTCTCATACTGCATATGGATGTGTGAACATTTTCAATTTTTGTGGATGCAAAATGATTGACTCAGCACATGGATGTTGCATATGACTGAATGGTTGTGCACTCATATAGAAATGATATGTATCGAGTAGGAAAATTGCATACATGTTGGACTCATGGCACTAGCATAATTCGCATTAAGGAGGTCAACTGAATCAGTGGACCGCCTGATCTTTGCATTAGATAAGGAACATATACGCACACTTTTGCATATGTTCATACAACATTAGAAGTTTTTAAGGACAATGAACGCCAGTGATTGATGATTGAGTAGATGGATGTTGGATGGTAGGACACATTCTTCTTAACTTGAAGATTTCGGGGACGAAATCCTTTAAGGAGGGGAGAATGTAACACCCCGTATTTTCTGTGAACGTATAAGTAACAAATCAGAGGATAATTAATTTTTAAAATAAGAATCAAGGGAAACATGTTGCGCTATTGCGTTTGTCTCGGAATTCTGCTTGGAAACGAGTCCGAGTTTGCAAGAATCGGAGTACGTATGAGGGAGATATGACCCTCCGAAGTTTCAGGAATTTTCAGAATCGAAAACAGCTCGAAATTCGAATTCAAAATTCGAATTCAAACCCAGAAGCGGGCTGGGCGGGAAATTTCCCGCCCAGGACCTAGGTCGACTGGGGAGTCGACTGGGCAGTCGACCTGGGTTTCGACCTGCTCCCGAAATCCAGTTTTTAAACCTGGTTCGTTCTGTTGTATTTGGTCACGTTTTCTGCCTAGGTTCGTCCGCCTAATCCTATATAAACAGCCCTCTAGCCTCATTCTCTCTACACCATTTCATTCTGCCTATACTCTGCCTCTGTTCTAATTAAATAAAATAATGGCATCGCTACTCTGCTGAAATCTGAACTGGAACTAGGACAAAAGCACCTTCTTCCAACCTGATTAGAATTAAAAGCTAAATCAAATCTCAAATCAGAGTTTAGAGCTACGACAATAATTAAAGAAGAGTAATTCAGCCTTTCTGCATCAACACCAGTTTATTTCCTTTCTTAAACCACGAAAGGCAAGTGCATTTATTTTCTGATATAAACTTTAATCATAATTGTGACATGATTGTAAATCTGAATTTGAGATTGTGTATGTTATGTTCTGATCTATTTTATTTTGTATCTCTTCTTCTTTCTGTTCTATAGCCAGGCTACTACGAGCCTGCGCCAATCTCCTAAGAGATTAACGCACGAACGCTAAAATGTTTGGGACAAATAATGAATGTGGCATAATTGGACATGGCTAATCTGTGACTGATTTAAGAAAAAGGACATAGGTTGTAAACTAGATTTAGATCTATGCATATTCTGTGAATTGAAAGAAGAGGAACCATGGTATGTTAACATGTGACTTGAGACATTGGACATAACACATATTTTGAATTAAGATATGTTATAACTAGATTGTTGGGCATATTGTTCATATAACAATTCATGATTTGAAAGAGAATATGACTAAGGTGTGAAGATCTATATTAAGATTTGATAACTATCAAATGTGAATAACACCTAAGTAGGAGATTTTTGAATATATGACATGCATTGAAATCGATGGCTATATTTGGTATAATTTATATGTGAATCTTTTATACTAGGCAAGTTGAACTCAATTGGGACATGTAAATTATGACCATAATCTGTGACATGTGAATTCAACGCAAACGGGGGGTATATGATCATAGTGTGAATCATGACAACTATTTAGGCATGTAAACTTAGGCCAAATTTATAATTAGGCAAGATATGTTTGTGAAACTTTAAGGAATGATTAAATCTGTTATATTTATCTAATTTGCTAGTTCTGTTATATTGTCTAATCTGCTAGTTCTGTTATATTGCTTAATCTGCTAGTTCTGCTCTACTGCCTAGTCTGCTAGATCTGTTCATCTGCCAAATCTGTCATCTGCTAAGTCTGCTGAAAATGCCAAATCTGTTATATGCTAAATCTGCTAAATTACTTAATCTGCTGAATCCGTTAAATCGCCTAATCTGCGAAAATATGTTATCTGCTATATATGTTAAGTTGATATATTCAGTCTGTTATTGACATAATCTGAATTAGCTATGAATAATTGACATGTATATTAGGCGTGGGCATAAATGGTAAATTATTAATTAATTGGCCGCAAAGATAAACATGGCTGACTCGAGGTTAGAATGAGTTTGCGGCGTAATTCTGCCCGGAACCGCCCGGCACATCCAGTGGCCGCAAACAATAGGTTCTAATGTGAGAAGTTAGACATAACGTGCTTGAAACCCGAGGTTAGACTCAGTTTGCGGCAGAAATCTGCCCGGAACCAACCGGCCTAACCAGTAGCCGCAAACTGTCAGTCTAATGTGAGAGGTCTGGGCATTAATATTTAATTAATGAAAATCTGAGATAAATATGATGTCTAAAACGTGTTGGGTGGATAGAATTAAACCCACTAGACTGATGAATTTAATTAATCTGTTCTGTGAATCTGTAGGCCCAATTGCAAAGTTAGACAAATCTGTAAATCTGTTAAATCCGTATATCTGATCCGTTAGTCTGAAAACTTATCTGATCTATGAACTAGTTGATCTAAATTCTGTATGTCTGAAACTTGTAAACAAGTTAATCTGAAATCTGTTAGTCTGGGGACACAAGGTTAGGAAGGGAATTACTTGTGTCATCTGTTGTTTGGGACCTATATTAGTCAGTAACCCTTTCTGGTATCAAAACTTTGACCCAACAGTAGTTAGGGTCTGGGCACGCTTACTGAACTAATTATAAGAGGTTTATTCTGATAATGGCGAGGGGTGTTGATGGTGCGTTCCAACCAGGTCATGTGCGTGCATGGATCCCGGTCTGCCTCTGAGGATGTAAGACGCTGTGACATCTGTAAATAGGTCTGTGTCATTTAAAGGTTGCCACTTTGGGAAGTGATACACCCTTTTGTGGGGCTGGCACAGGGTATTTATGTATTAGGGAGCCGATCGCTTGGGGTAGGGTTTTAGGGTACACTTAGTTCTGTCTGTTTCTGTTGGCTGGTAACACCTGTCTATTTCTGAGTGGTACCGTCTGTTCGGGTGGTAAAGGCCCATTACTAGTGTACACCTAATTCTACATTCTATTTCCGTAGGGATTAATTTGTTTCTGTCCGTTTCTGCTGGGGTGGTAAAGGCCCATTATTAGCATTCTGTTTCTGTCTATTTCTGTTGGGGTGGTAAAGGCCCATTACTAGCATTATCTTCTGTGGAAATTATTCTGTACCCATTTCTGTTTCAGTTTAGACATTAGGGTGACACCTAATTCTGTTATACTAGTATTAGTGCAGAGAAGTGTAAAGCAATAGCTTATATCATTCTGTTCTTCTGTTATATCTGCTACACCTGTTACAGTTATCTCTCATCCAGTTTTATTTTCATGTCATGTTATTATTATCTGTTCATAACTGAAAATCACTGGACTTGCCAGACTTTTTGTCTGACCCTTGTTGTTTCGCCTCCTTTCTTCCGTTTCTCCCCCCCAGGTTTTGTAGAAGGGAATACTCCAGATTTCTTCTGCTTGAAGTGCTTAAAGTATGGTTTGTCTTCTTCTGTGGGGATTATGATTTTAAACTATGCATTCTGAAGGCTTTTGTACAAGACTGATATTTTGTACTTGAATTCTGATATTGTGATTTGAAAGGATGTAACCAAGCTTATTTCGGTTTCTGTTGTAATAAAGTTATAAAATTTTCAAGTACTGTTTTATCTGTCTTGTAAGTTTCTGTTCTTTTTACTAAAATGCTCCACCAAAGTTAAGGCATTCCCTTTGTGAGTGACCTTAACGGAGGTGGGGTGTTACACTTTTTAACAATGGAAAATCAAATGCTCTAACCTATCATATTGCTTTGGGATGGGTATTTCCCATTCCTTATAGTGGGCATATTATGAAAGCAGATCAATAGTTTGAGAGAAAAGGTAGTTTCAAAACAACCTACCTTACGACAAGCCAAAATTTCATCCTAGAAAGGCCTATCAAAGCTTAAAAACCTTCTAAAATGAGTCGCTGGTTTATAAAGAAATATAATATCATAAGACCATACTAATTCGATTAAAACTCACAACTTATGGAAAAATATATAATATCCAATAATGTTCACTTTTATTTCTTAAAACCAATTAAAAGATGTTTGAATAAAACAATTCCCATGTAAATATAAGTATTTTTGGGTGCATGATAAAAATCCATAGTCATATACAATGATAATAGCTGATAAATTAACTATCTCCAAAATAACACCTTCCGCCTCCTAGCATATTCCTTACATCCATCAAACCTAACTTATGTTGTATAGAAGAGAGGATTAAAATAATAAGTGCTATTGAATAAAATCTTGTGCTCAACCTTTTACCTATATTTGGGCAGTATGAATATTACCAAGTGTATTTCTAAAGCATTGACAGACACAAATTGTTTCTACTACTCACATACATGGAAAGAGTGGGGCCCTATGATCACTTAATACCTAGGCGGGTCCCATGATCACTTAATACCCAATGACGGATTCAACAACTTATTACCAAATTCCAAGTAGAAATTGTTATGGATTGAGATGTTGGTGATAATGGTTTTGATGACAACAACCTTGTTTTAACTATTATTGTTATAAATATATACTAAAACTTTTATCGAGATATATACATGCAGGTATTAATTTGAAGAGTGTACAGTTTAAAGATTCAAGATTTCAAAGAAGAAGAGTTCAAGATTGAAGACTCATGAGTAATAAGAGTTCAAGAAAACGTGATAAGTTATAGAGTCTAGATTTTATTGTTAAAACTCTGCAATAGCACTGAATCTCTATTTCAATTCTCTTAACATTTTTATCTTATTTTAGATCTTCTTATTTTCATTTTGGTTTCAAAATTACTTCCTACTTAATATATATATATATATATATATATATATATATATTTAATGATTATTTATTGGTTTTTAAATCTAACTCCTTATTTAAATATTTTAGATTTTACTACTTATATTTTAAGTTTTAATTATACATGACTACTTTAGTTTTAATATTGTCATTTTCTTATATTTATAGGTTTATATATTAAGTTTAAAGTCTCTCATTTATCTATAGCTTTGTATATTAAGTTTTAAAGTTTTTATATTTATACTTATAATTTTAAATTGATTTTTATATTACTTTTATAGATTATAATGATATGTTTTTAATTTATATTTTTACTTTATTATACTATTTTATTATATAGAATAATAATATGTTTAAACTTAAACTTAGAATTACCTTGATTTATTTCAACATCATTTGCATTATTTCCAAAAGAAATCAAAATTCAATTTTTTTCTAATACATCGCGACAAGGGGTACCCTATATGTCAACATGGTTACCGTTATTTTCAAATTTTGAATTTCAAAAGCTGTGTCTATTGATTTGATTATTTTCCAGAAAGGTCATGACTGTGGGACAACTATAAATAGGCTTCTAAATTTGAATTCTTATAACTAATTTCACTTATCTTCTTCTCTCCTTTCTCCTCTTAAATTCCTATATTCTATAATCAAACTCTGTTGAACTTCAAAGAGAATTCAAACAATTCAACTCTAGTTTGATTCTCTATTAAACTCTCTTAAGATTTCAAGTGTTATTCAAAGTTATAGGAGTTTCTATATCAAAGATTGCAAGATCAAGTCCTATTGGGTCTTCCTTCCAAAAACCGAGATTGAAAAGGTATGGTTGTAGCCCACATAAATCAACTAGGCGTGATTATAATGTAGAAATCAATTGAATCTCACTGTACTCCGGAAACATGTGGGGTGTACCTCGTGGCTTGTGAAATCGAGTATTGTATTTAAAGATTATTATTGAAAAGAAATCTGCATCTACCCAGAGTTGTGTAGGACTAGATGGTGGGTAACTCCGAACTAGTATAAAAATCCCGATGTGTTCTTTCCTTTACTGTTTTTACCTTTTATTCTGCGTCTGTATTTGATTTTGTGATTGTTATATATTTGTGATTTGCATCTGTTTCTGATTAATTCAAAATGATTTCATAAAAAATATAAAATTCCTCTAAACATTATTCATCCCTCTTTGGTGCTAAGTTCGCCTTAAGATCCTTAATCCGCATTTCACAAGAGACATCGCATCTTCAATCCCTTAAAATATATAAATAATACAAGAGATATTATGCAACCACTTAATACCAGGAAGGCAGACAAGAATCTCGCCATTTGCTACCTTATAGTAGGTGGACCCCTCATAACTATCTAGCTGACATCATTATGAAATCCCGTAGCCATTTAATACTTCCAGTAGGTACACATACCCTACTTATGGTATGAGGCATCACTTAATTAATTTATCCCATGGTGGACTCCAACCTTGTCGCTTATACCTATAGGGAAGCAGACCTTCCTAGAGATTTCCCACCCCTATAGTGGACCCATCGATCGATTAATACATATTGAAGGAGGATACCATGACATTTTAACACTTTTATATTTGATAAGATACCTTAACAGTACAACAAAAATATTTAATGAGGAAATATCAAATGTAAAACCGAACTCAGAATGGGCTTAAATCTCAATCCTAAAAAGGCTCATCGAAACTTATGACTACCCTAAAATGAGTCAATTTTTGTAAAGGAAGATAGTATCACTCAACCATACTAGTTCGTTCAGAACTCACAACAGATTGTTACTGTATAATAGAAAATAATGTATCCTTTTATTTCATAAACCAATTAAAGATGTCAGAATACAACAACTCCCACATAAATATAAAAGTTTCGCCACTATTCATAAGTGTGAGAACCCCCATCACATAAGCATAAATATACCAATACGGTTTGGTGAATAAAACCTTATGCTTAACCTTTTATCTATATTTGGGTAGTATGAATAATAGCAAGGACATGTTTAAGGCATTAACACACAAGTACGAATTTTGTCTACTATTCACTTATATAGAAAGATGCGGCCCTATGATCACTTAGTACTAGGGCAGATCCTACTATCACTTAATATCTAGTGGTGGGTCCAAGCACTTAAGGCCTGATTCCAAGTAGACACTGCAACCCTAATACCATAAAATATCTATATAATGCAAGAGATGGTATGCTACCACTTAATACTTAGAAGGCAGATGAGAATCTTGTCATTTACTACTTTACCATAGGTGTCCCCTCATTACTATCTAGTTGACATAATTAGGAAATCCCCTAGCCACTTAGTACTTCCATATAGGTTTTAAGTAACCATGAATACGTCTTAAAATAGGTTAGTTAAGTGATGCTTCATAAGTAGGGTCCGCTTTAATACCAAATGTAACATCCCATCTTAGAACAGGCCTAAATTTCGACCTAGAAAATGGATATTGAAACTTAGTGCCACCCTAAAATGAGTCATTGGCTTGTAAAGAAAGATAGTATCATAGAGCCATACTGATTCGATCAAAACTCGTAGGGGATGAGTAAAATATTAGCAAATATTATATCCATTTATTTCATAAAATCAATTAATAGATGTTTGAATACAACGATTCCTATATGTGTGTGTATCTGTATTTATTTATTTATTTATTTGGGTACATCATAATTATCTACATTCACTCACAACTATGATAGTTAATAAAATAGCCGCCTCCATAATAACATCTTCTGCCTCCTACTTCTTCTCTATGTCTATCTAACCTAATATTTATTCTTAAGAGAAGGGGG
Source organism: Allium sativum (assembly GCA_030737875.1). Taxonomy (NCBI): domain Eukaryota; kingdom Viridiplantae; phylum Streptophyta; class Magnoliopsida; order Asparagales; family Amaryllidaceae; genus Allium; species Allium sativum. The sequence continues at coordinate 302,189,849 of CM060922.1, forward strand.
TTAGAACAACCGATTCTGGTGAATAAAATCTTAAGCTTAACCTTTTATTTAAATTTAGGCAGTATGAATTTTAGTAGAGGCATGTCAAAGCATTAACATGAATAAGAAATTTGTCTACTACTCACATATATGGAAAAAGGTAGGCCCTATAATCATTTAATACCAAGGCGAATCCTACGATCACTTAAATACCAAATGGTTGATCCCACCACTTAATACCTAATTTTGAGTAGACGTTGCAATCTTAATACCATAAATCTAAATAATGCGAGAGATAATATGTTGGCACTTAATACTTGGACGACAAATGAGAATGTCACCATTTACTACCTTACCGAGAACAGACCCCTAGTAACTATCAAGCGGACATCATTTGGAAATCCTCTAGCCACCTAATACTTCCCTAAGTAGGCATACCCTACATGTAATATGCCACTTGACTAATCTGTCCACAGGAAATTCCATCCCGGTTGATTAGTACCTACAGGGAAGCAGACCCATCAATATATTTCCCCACTGCCCATATACGTGACCATCCAATAATTAAATATTGGCGAGAGGCGGAACAGTCGATGCTTAATACCTAATGAGAGTAGATCCAATACTACTACCGTGCTCATTAGGATAAATCCATATGGAAAAGGTGAGTCCTAATCACTTAATACCTTTAAAAGTAGATTAAGCACTTAATACTTAACCTTTGAAGTAGGTACTCTCACCATTAAATGACCATGGCATTAGACGTCTTACATTAACCCACCATTTTGTAACTGTTGGTAGTCAGGCTGTCTAGGCAGACTTGTACAACAAAAAGGGGTTAACCTCGCATCCATATGTCATCAAATACGAAAGAAAGGTCATTGACTCACATAATACACAAGCATACATATATGCAAATCTCCTAATGGGGATGGTTAAAGTTCAAAATATATGAACCTAATTATTACGCATTTATACTTATTTATTATACGTAGGTTATGTTATATTTAATAAATTATTATTACTCATTTAATAGTGCATGTGAAATAACGTCCTAATGTGATAGATATCAATCCTCATCAGAAATAAAGAATTACAAGTCTTCTTTCTTACGATCCGCATAATCATCACAAAATATCCAAAAATAAGGGTTTTCATATATTAACCCTTATAGACAAAAGTAGTATAAAAGTTTCCACTGATTACTCCAAATAATTTATTTAAGGAATTCATGACTATTAAATGAATTTTGAAAGATTATATAAATTTTGAATAAGGTTCAAAAAGTGTTTTGATGAATAGAAGTACTTTTTAAAGATAAGGCAACAAATACTATTAAACATTTTTTAAATGATTTAACTATCGTTTTATTGAGTTTTGATATTTCCATTTTAAGTTTCTATTTTCAAAATAGAATAAGTACCTATTTCTCTAGTCATTCAAAAATTTGTTGTTTTCGATAAACATCAAAAGTTTAAAATTATAGAACTTAATGAAGACGCAATTAAAAAGAGAAGAAATAATTATTAAATCTAAAGAATTATGGATCCTTTATAAATGCTTCAAAATTTTGTAAATTTTAAAATAGGTATTTAATGTTCATGTAATGGCCCGAATTTCCGTACTATCTGAGTTGACTAAATACACCACGCGTCCAACCCAAATTGCACAGAAATACAAATCATTATGAAATAAAGAAGAAAAAGAAAGAAGAAGAAGAATAGAAATAACAGCACGGAATCTCACATTGCAACGGAATAAAATATAATATATATAACATCTTTAGGATACAAAATTTTAACTGTATATACATATACATATCGTTATCAGAGTACAACGTTTGTTCATCACATATATAACACAACATAATAAACTCTACATATATATCTAACGTTGAAGCCTCTTGCTCCAAGCTCCTCCAGTGATATCTGAAAATACATGAACTACTTGACTGCCCATACGAATTTGGGCACCTAAGAGTTTAGGGGAAACAAAATAAAATAAACTCTGGGTCAGTCATAGGACTGGTGTGAGTGAACTACAACCACTTGGTTTAACTTTCAAAAAATCCTTTTCAAAAGATAGGATAATCGTAAGACCGATCCAAACATAAACACGGATGGTTTTTACCTTACGATAACCTAAAATATTCTTCAAAATCAATACTTTTCTGATATCATAATAGTGTCTAAAACAAGTAAATAACAATCTAGTAGAACGCTTGCATCTCACGCTCCACATACATAGTATACAATAAAAATCGCAAGATCTTATTGGATAATGGATTCCAACTGGCAAGGTATGAGACCATCTTCTGACAGTGTACCTCTTGAGAGGAATACACCGGGTTCAACAAGAACATCTTGCAACCTAGGCTAAACATGACCGGCCCGTCACTTCGCTTGAGAGTACAGAAAGTATTGTTACCAACGGTTGGGATCAGTAGCCATTTGCTGAAAGGAACAACATTGAAACAATTAAAGAAGCAAAAGGAATTTCTCTAGATCAGGTGACAATACACCCTACTTAGGTGCGACCCACTTAGCCATGCGACCTACCCGATTTTAACCATTTCCCGGTCGCGAGGCTTGAGGTTACGATTACTTACCTTTCATTGATAGCACCATCACTTTGAATGCCACATTGTCAGATCCATTAATCACTGATTAATTTGCATAAAAATATTTTGGAAATTATGCTAAGAGAATAAATTCTCCACCATCAGATGTATATTTGTACAAACCACAATATGCGATCATGGGAAATACTCTGTTAGACATTCGTCTATACACGTTCGTTCTGGAACTGAACGAAACCGAAGGCAAAATTTCCATTAATCCATCTTAGGCAATTATACCTTGGATTAACAAAAAAAACCTTTCACTATACTCCGTCTTCGAACATCTTTATATAATCTGATTCAAAACACTACTGCCAATACAAAGTGGTTTTTTGATAAGAATTCAACCGGACTCTCCATATTGACGACGATATTGGCTAATACTTCGATAGTTGGTTATTTAACTATCGAAGAAAAACAAACACTCATCCAAAGCATCAAAAAATCACTGGTCCCCTTAACTAATATTTCATTAATTAAATCACTTCTTCATTTTCTTGTCAATATTTGTTAACTCAATTTTCAACAATCATCTTGGCCTCTTACGATTTAGGGAAAACATTTACATATATCACCTTCTTTTATTTTCTATACTTAGAAAATATCTTCTATTTAAGATTGGAATTCATTTTCAATTACTTCTCCCTTTCACGACCATTCATTTATGTATTTAGGAAATATTTATTATTATATTTCCAAAATTCCACTTACTTAGGTAAAAACGACTGTCGTGTAAAACATCGTTACAACAACCCAGCATATTGCATTCAACTAAATCTCTTTAAACATTGATCTTCGAGACTGAATCTTCCTATTTAACGGTTAATAATGAAATCAAACAAGTTGGGGTACAATTACCTCTCAGACCTTGACTGAATAACATTCTTAACTTCAAAACGGACAAGACTACTTATCTCGAATAATCAATATCATATAAAACCAATTATCCGTTTTTAAACATGTATATGTTTCTCTCTCTATTCTTACTAGATTTAAATTTGTATATTTCCTTTTTATTTATAATACTCTATTTTAAATTCGCTTCCTTACCGAATTATATATATATTGATTTCTAATTATCAATTTTTCTTACTAATATTCTAACTACTTAAATTTTCGCAAAAATTCTCCAGAACCTCCTTTGTACCAGTCAATAGATCAAACCCTAACTCGCCTCTCTAGGCCCTTTCCATTCAAAAAGAAAATCAAAAGGCCAAATGACTTTCCGATTCGGCGCATAAAATCTCATTTGCAATTTAAACGTGTACCTTTTTGTTGGGCACTCGAATTATAATCTTCATTCTCTTCATTCCATACCTATTCCTCGTATATACGTCCATTCCCAATTTATTTCAAATCAATCCAATCATTTTTAACTCAATACGCTAATTTATTCTTTAATTAGCTCTTTTTTCTATCCCACTTTTTAAATTGAACATGTCACGTTCATATATAATTTTAATTTTCTTATGAACAAATCGAATTCCATTTTCAACTCGAGTTTCATATTTAAATTCACAAGTCCAGTTCACTTATCCAACGTCAAATTCGATCCAAATTCCATTAACTAATTTCTACTAATTAGTTAATTCTATGCAATAACTAAAAATATGATTTTTGTTTCAAAAATCATTTCATTTACACAACTTGAGTCCGTATTTATTTTACTACTCAAATATGGATTTTTAAAATAAAATCCATATTTTATTAACTTAAAATACTTCGATTTTATTAAATAAACTATTATGGTTTAATAACAATAATAGCGTTGTTTTTCTGAAAATTTGATTTTGACATAACTCAAAATCTATAAGACGAAATCCAGATTCTTCTCTTCCATTAGAAAACTATTATTTAATCGGTCCTGAAAACTCTTGTTTTAGAGAATTTCGATTTAAATTAAGCTCTTTATACTCAATTGAAGTTCGAAATGTCAAATTACAAACTACCGCGCGGCGACGAGTTCGTTTTATTATATTTAAATATAACTATTAAACTTCGTTTGTTAATAAATTCAAATTCTATTTCATAAATATTAAATATAAATTAAATCAATTTAACAAATCTCACTTAAAATTTCTGTTATTCCTAATCATCGATTATTTCACTACTCAGTTACAAATCTAATCATAACTCCATTTTTAATATTAACTTCCCATTCCGTTAGGAATAAATTATTTTATAAAATTCGATATAATCGAATTTCAATTATAAGTTCGTTTTTCTCAAATCAGTTTATATTCCGAATTTCAGAATATAATCAATTGCTCTATTTCAAAACGTTTTCCTATTCACTTTTAAATTCATACTTGAATTTAAACTTCTAAATCATCTAATGATAATTTATCTCAACAGATTTATAAACATCATTTATAAATTCAACTTCCTTGTTTTTTATATTAAAAACAAGTTTCATTTCAAGAATCTATTAAAACTCAATTCATTTTATATTCCAAATTCCGGAATAAAAACTGTCGTTCCCCTTTCAAAATGATTTCAAAATTCTATTTTTAAATTCATACTTGAATTTAAAATTCCAAATTTTCTCATGATAATTAATTCACTACATTTATAAACATCGTTTATAATTTATTTCCTTTTTTTTATAAATTAAAACAAGCTTTTCCATCAAATACCCATTTGAAACTGAATTCTAGTTTTTGGAATATTTTATTATATAACATATAAGTTATTTACATATTTTATTTTAGTTTCTATCTAATACAATTCCAATATCCTTTCTGGAAATTATTTATTTTATATAAATTGACATTGTTGAGTTTTAATGTTAAATCATTGTTGAGTTTTAATATTAAATCCGTATGGATTTATTCCAATTCTATTTACATTCCGAACATCAGAATAAATTTCATTGTATACTATTTAAAACGATTCCCAGTTCTCGTTATAAATTCACATTTGAATTTAAATATTAATATTATCCAATGATAATTTATTTCCCTTCATTTATAAACACCGTTTGTAAACTCACTTCAATTCTTCGTATTATCCAATGAAAATTATTCCATTTTATTTTAAAATATCGTTTATATTACTGGTTTATATATTTAAACAAGTCTCGATTTCAAATCCATTTGAAATTATATTTCTACTTTGGAAAATAAATTTCCCTTTTTAAATTCACACTTGTATCTACATTTCCTGAATTATCCAATGATAATTCATTTCACTTCATTTATAAACATCATTTATAAATGAACTGCTTGTTTTTATTATTCAAAACAAGTTAATTTTTCTAGTCCATTCGAAATTGAAATTCTATTTTGGAAAAATAGATTTTCCTTTTGAATCTCAACGTCACTTTTCACGATATTTTTATATACCAATATTTAGGGCAAGTGATATTTAAACATCCAAAACACTCAATTATCAATCACAGGTTTTCTAACACATCATATATATATATATAAACAAACAAAAATAATTTTTGAGGAATCCAGTTGTATCCCTCCAACCTATTTTCCTGCATCCACAGATGTTAGCCAACAAAAATAGCACCTATCCTGCTTCAAGGAAGGATATCGCAGTATAGAAGGTCATCCACTATAATATATTATGGGGAGTATAGGGTCATCCACTAATGATACTGCGGGCATCCGCTAATGGTACTATGGTAAATATCCAACCACCAATATATATATAATAGCCACAACCACCAAGCCTAAAAAACTATAATATATATAATAGCCACAAAAATATTTAAATGCATCCAAACAACCAACAAGCAGCATATAACATTATAAGAAATAAATATTTGTTTATAATAAATTATAAACAAATCCAAATAGTGAATTTACTCACTTTATTTTATTTTGTCGAAGTAGCAGTTTTTTTCCGATTAAATTAAACTTATGTTTAATTTAACCGAAAATCTCAGCTCCCTTCAAACCACTTCAGTCCAGTTGTAAGCTTAAATATTGACAATATGATTCTAGTGCACATTGTTCACTTGAATTTGAAATCGTATGACAATGTTATACACGTTAACAGTTTGACTTGACTTTCAACAATTTAAGTGAAACTAAAAACTTAATTACCCAACTAAATTTAACTTTAAAACCTGGTTGTACCTTACTGTAGCCAAACTGCCACAATTCTCTGTCCCTAAAACTCAGTGCCATTTACTTCTCTCATCAACCTCGTAACACCGCCTAGGATAACCCTCCTACCACTGTGACTCAGCACATATAGGAGCGACAAAAATTCTAACAAAAACCACCAAGACCTCAAGCCCTAACTCATGATTGCTCGTAGCCAACGTTTCCATTTTCTTCATCGCGTACGGGTAGCAATATGATACCCTTCCTCCAAATCTTGAATCGATCTAATTTTGATTCGTAAGATTGTTTTTTTAATGCAGTTAAATGATAAAGGAGGAAATGGCTTTATTTTGATTTTAGCACAAGAGAATTCGCGGTTTTGATGCTATTAGCTTCGTTGTTTTGGTTTGCATGAGAATGACAAGTAGCGGCTTCTTTAAATAGAAAGAAAAAAGGCCAGTTAAAGATTGAAAGGAAGAATTTTAGGAAGCGATCATTTTATTTTATCTGAGGCTAACTAATTTCTTTCAGGAGAACAAAATGGCAAGAGGAAGAAGGGAACACGATTTATTTATACATAAAGGAACGGGGTAGGTTGATCATTCGATCTCTATTTAATTTGAATAGATATAAAGAAATTTTCATTTTATTTAAACATATATCGATTTGATTTCGAGCTTATCCATTACAATATATTGGGGTGCATAACTTGAATTCACGAATCCATATTTTAACGTAACGACTGACATTTCAACGTTATAATACTATTCTGAATTCAACGGAGTAGATTCTGAAATATAATCCGAAGGTATATATAAAATAAACATATTAAACCGATATAATATAATTTAAATTTAGAAACAATCAATCTTCGATAATAAATTATATTATCATTTATAGTAAGAAAGAATTTATATTAATCATCCGAATCATTTTGATTCCATTTATAAATTTTGAATTCGATTATTCTCGTTTTCATATTACGATAATTCAATATTGTAACGAACCGGGATTTTCGACTCCGAAAATCAACATCAAACTACCATGTTGACCATTCAGACATCGAACATTCCAGATCATTAATAGAAAGAAGTTAGAGGGTGAGAATAGATAAGATAGAAATATTAGAATAGAAGAAGAAGAAGAAACACCACACAACACAGAGTCTCACATCGCAGCGGAACAAAATATAATACAGAAATAATCTTTATTGGAAGCTTACAGTATCAGAGTACATCATAACATCTGGACAGTGATAATCTATCCTCATACAACACACAGCGGAATACTAGTAATATCATACGTCTGGACTCTTCCAGCTCGTCTCTTCATAGCAGTCGATAACCTGAACCTGTACAACCCGGCCTAACCCGAGCATTTACAAAACACCGGGTCAGTCTGGTGAACCAGAGTGAGATAAACTCGCACAGTATAAGAGTGAACCATCCAATCATGATTTTAAAGTTCAAAACCTTTTCAAAGGAAAAGATAATCGTAAGACCAAATCCACACATAAACACGGACGGTTTTTACCTTACGATAACCCAAAACATTTTTGAAACCAATATCTTGTCTGATATTATAATAATGTCTAAACACAAGTAAATAGAAATCTAGTGGAACGCTTGCATCTCACGCTCCACATATATAGTATACAATCAAAACCCGCAGGCGCTTATTGGAGATTGGATTCCAACTTGACAAGGTATGGGTCCACCTTCCGATAGTGTATCTCTAGAGACGAATACACTGGGTTCAACAAGAACTTCTTGCAACCCGACCCTCACATGACTGACCACTCATTTCGCTTGAGTGTATCGAATGTATATCACCGACGGTTGGGATCAGCAACCGTCTCCCGACAAGGGACAGCATCGAAACATAGATTTAAGAAACAAATAGGACTTCCTCTAGATAGGTGATCATACACCCTAACGGGAGCGACCCACATAGCCATGCTGCCTGCCCGATTTTTGTCATTTCCTGGTTGATGAGGCTTGAGGTCTAGATTACTCTTGATCATCTGGTCGTCATTCACTTTGAATGCCACATCGTCAGATCCTCCAGATATCACTAATTGATGTCCACAAAAATAGTCTAGCAGCAGCTAAGAGTTTGGCAATTCTCCGCCAACAACTATAGTACGTTTGAAGAAATCAACGTACGTGACACTTTGGAAATACTCTGTCAGACATCCGTCCATACAAGTCATCCAGGAACAGGATGAACCGAAGGCACTCTCCTACTGCATCCAATATAGGAATCACCCCATGGATCGGTAGCGAGAAGTCCTTGCAACCCGTAGATTCCAACCACGACAGAATCACAGCTTATCTCTGCTTGCCAGGCAGAGAATATTAGTGGTTCTTCCGTGTATGAAAATCCACAGCCTTCAATGCTCCATCTCGATCATCTTATGATCTCTTCACGTATTTGTTGTTCGGAATGGTTTTCGAATATAAATTCGATCCCGGTCTTTCCGTACCAACAATCGTATTGGCCAGATTTGATAGTCCGTGTTTTAACTATCAAAATAATCAGTGTTTCAATCATGACACTCCAATGAGTTCACTGGTTCAGTATTCAGCATCACTTGGCCTTTTAAATACTTGATTTACTTTTTGTTAAATTAAAACTTCTAATTCTTTAAATATTCAAAAATACGATATTTGAATACTTCTAATTCGATTTAACTCTAATCGATTAACTCTATTCGCTCGACTCTAGATCGCAGCGATCACAATGGTTACGCCTGGTTCCCTCAGGAAACATCCGACCGCCGTAGGCTATCTGCAGCCCTGCGAATTACGCTAGCAGTCGTACGAAATGGCAACTTACCTTGAATACTATGTTTGACTAACTCTGGCTCGACTGACTATATTCGATTACCCACTTAAATCTTCTTTCAAATCATCCTTTAAATTCGGAAATCCATTAGTTTTAACAAAGAAATTTATAACACATATGTTATAACAATAGCGTTATAATTACTATTTAGTTTTACAAAATAACAGCGCTATAATCGCTGTTTAGGTTTACAATCCATTTACTATAGCAAAAGTGCTACAATCGCTATATTAGATTTACAAAACATATACTATAACAACAACGCTAAAATCGCTGTTTAGATTTCAAAACATGTCCACTAACGTCTCTTACGATTTACCAACTAATACTATCTTCAGATAATCCCGATGTTGTTCAAGTTGGGGTATTATAGTTACCTTTCAGACCTTGATCAACAACGTACTTATCCTCAGATAAATGTCAGTTGTAATCCAACACCAAAATTCCACTCCAGTCTCAAAACAAATCCCATTTATAAATTGGGTTTAGTTATACAATCTTATGACCCATTTCTTTATCCCCAAATTTCACTTTCTATCGATCCCCTTTCAATTATTTTCAACCCTTATCCACTTTGGAGATCTTATTTCCCTTGTCCCATTTTTACTGGATTTCACTCTCACGTAACGTTAATGTAAAGTTACCGCTTTACACTTTAAATCTCCCTTAAAACCTCTGGTTTATAATAAACCCTTTTTATCGTAATCTCCTTTCACTTAATTCATATAATTGAGTACGTTTATTTCCTTTCACCATTCAATTGGCTTGCATCTCACATTCGGTCACTTTTTAAATGAATTCCCATTTAAAAATATCTTCCTAAATTTATCATTAATTAAAAAAATAACCCATTTCAAACATTAACTACTTTAGTAGTTAATCCCTTTATTAACTAAATTAAATATTAAATCCCTTTTAAATCCTTATTTAAATTCAAACAATATTCATTTAACTATTTTAGTCAAAACACCTTAACTTGATAAACAATTCTAATTCCAAACGGTCGATTTAATTAACTCAAAAACTTGCTTATCTCATTAACCGATTTCAACAATCCTCGCTTTAAATTAATTAAAAATATAATTAATTTAAATAAATTCTAATTATTTGTTTCCTTTACAAAACAAATTTTCCAGGTTTAACCATTTAATTCATTTCTTATTCTTCAACTGGTAAATCTGATTAACATCAGCATTTGCTTTGCAAAATAAATTCATAACAAATCCAAGTCTTAAACAAATAAAATATTTATTTATTTTTCTTAAATAACTTTTATTCAAATAATATAATTCAAATCTAACTCTGGTTATAAAATAAATTTTATAACCTCAACTCTATCGATTCACCTGACGGTGAATCAATATCTATAACTCGATTGGTTTTAAAGGCCATACTCTGCCAAACACTTAATCAATATCACCTATTGGTTCAAACCAAACAGATGTTGAATATTCAATTAATAATCAACCATCAAATCAATCACACAAACAGATCAGTTCATATATGATAATATGAAAATAAATAATACATTTGAGGGATCCGGTTGGGTCCCTCCAACCTGTTCTTCTATGTATTCAAATGGTTATCTCAAATCAGACCATTCAGTTTTGTTTAACTAATAAACTAAATAACGACCATTTTAACATCAACCATAAGCAATTCAAACAATTCAACCATTTAAAACACGTTTATAGATAAACGTGACCAACCAAGGTGAGTCACCTTTATTGGAACCAATCGTTAAAAATAACGATTTGGTATTTCACTGAAATTAAATACAGTTTAATTTCATCGGTTAAATCAACAGATAAGCAGATAACTAGCAAAACAGTCAACCATTGGCAAGCAGAGCACATAAAATAAAAACCCAATTTATATAAAATATAAAAAAGGTAACTGAGTGAGTTTAACTCACCTTGGCTTTTTCATTGAAACGATTCAATTACAGTTAAATTAAACAGTTGTTTAATTTCACTATAAATTCATGTCGTCTCTATCTCTGTCCGGGACAGTTCAATGATGTCCAGCTCGTCGCTACAATCCCAATGCATTTTATTCTCTTCAATTCTGCTCACGAGATAAAAGGGTATTCATATTATAAGATTATATGAGTTTAATTTCCCTAATTAACCTTTACTAATATTTTAATTTAAACTAATTGCTTATTAGTGTTATAATAGGCCAATTAGTTTTGGTTTAACAATCAGATTGAATAACTGGACCGGTTTTGTCTAATTTATGCATTCTTGAAGTACCAATTAGTTTTCAAATAATCTTCTTAAAAATATATAAATTATTTGGTTAAAGGATAACAAGGTCGATCCTTACATTTCTCTAACATTCCATGCTTCAGAACTTTCAAAGCCTGTACCAGATTCATGATTTAATTAATATAGTTTAAGTAATAAAATTAAATCTCTAATTATTATTAAATAACGAATCACGTTCTAAGTACTAAATCATCAGACCCGGTTTCTTTCTGATCCGCTTTGTTCTGCTCATACAAAACCAATTCAAGCTCTTTGTCGTTCCCTGCTTCGTCTTTTATTCTGTGATATCCGTTCATGTCCGCACTTCGACATCCCCCTCTGGCAGCCAATCCGCCACCATCTCGCGCCCCGATCCTCCCCAACTCGACTTCAGCAATTGCCCCAAAAACCCACCGAAGGTCGCCGGCTTTGAAGCCAGATTCTGGTCACGACAACTCATAATAATCCATCCCCACCGTTCAGCTTTCGGATCTCAATGGGTTGAACGATTTTGTCGAAGAAAGTGTTGGGTTTAAGGCCGTGGATTAAGAGGAATAGTGGTGGAAACGGGATGGCTTTTTGGCCACTGAAGTGTGTGCGCGTATTTATAAATCTCTAGTTCCTTGCGTGCCAAGGATTAGGTAGTAGGGCTGTTGTGTATTATAGGTACCTGTTGCATTGGGGAATGGGATTTTCGAAAAGGCAAGCCTTGGTCGGCACGGTCTTGTAAGGGATTGGACACACGAAAGCAGGTGTGACTGAAAAGGAACAGGTAGGACTTTGTGGTGAATATTAAATTATAATGTGAAACTTCTTCGCGAAGTAACACGCAGAAACCACCACAACGACTTCGGTCTACTGATAGAAAAGTTATTCTTAGTGTAAAAGCGTATTCCGGACCCAATGGGACAAGTTTCGTCGAAATCCGAGGTCGTATGGAAAATTTTCCTTTATGAAACCAGAAATGAACACACGTTTAATTTTTCCACGGTCACCAGATAAATCAAATCCATTTGAAACTGCGAACATCAACAATAACTTTTCGATACGAACCCAACAACACTAATTTCGTCGCATTCTGAGACTGTTGCCCCGGTAGGCTGTTTTTACCGCGAACCGCTATACCCCTTTTAACACCAAATTTTCCCATCTCTAAAAATAACAAACTATATACATATCCTGACTCTAATCGACGATACAAACTCAATGGAACTGGTTTCGTGGCTTAATTCGATCGTCTGTTCAAGTTATGCCCAATTATCTCTTTATTAATTTAATTACTCGTTATAGAATTTGATTGGGCGTTTACGGCTACCGTGGCCACATACGAAATCGATTTTCCATGCCATTCACCACCGTACAATAATTTGGCGATACGGTTCCAATGAAACTGGTTTCGTCGAAATCTGAGTCCGTTTGCAAAACGGTTATTTTTAAAGGCCTATAATTTAATAACGATTTTCCATAGCGACTATTTCAAAATTTGATTTGGCCATAACTATCAAACTATAACACGAAATCTGGATTTTTCTCTTTCATATGAAAATTATCGTCAATACGGTTCCAATGTTTCTTGTTTCACAGAAATCCGACTTATATCGAATCCTGTATTCTCAGTTGAAGTTCAAAACTTCATTTCACGAACTGCACGCCACTTTTAAGCTCGTTTTATATTATATATAAATATATAACGTTCAACTTCGTTTTAAATAACGAGTTAGATAATAATTCCATCGATATTCCAAATATAATATTTAAATTAAATAAATTAAATTACATATTCGAGTGCCAAAAACACGGGTCGTTACATTCTTCCCCCCTTAAAATAATTTCGTCCTCGAAATTGCTAAGGTAAGAAAGAACGTTATAAACTCATTAATTTCAAATCAAATTTTATTTTAAATTAGAAACCAATTCAATACTGTAAATTAATATTTTCAAAAATATCGAAATTTTTCTAACACTTTAAATTTTCGAAAAATTTCGCCAGCACCTCCTTTGTACGGCTCAATCGGTACAACCACAACTTGCCTTTCTAGGCCTTTTCCAATCCAAAAGAAAATGAAACAGCCAAGCGGCTTGCCAAATAGGCTCATAAATCACCAACCCATATAAAAATAAACGTGTACCTTTTTGTCGGGCATATCATTATATCCTTTCCATCTGCTGTCCTGTCAGCATACACACATGCCTTCTCAGACAAAATTCCAGTTTTATCCTCAGAACCAAATCCTTTACTCGTCCAATCCAAATTCCATTCTTAACTCAACTTCCTTCCATTATCAATTTCAACTCTTAACTTTCCAGTCCAACACCATTTCATATTCATGTCTCCCAATTCCAAATCTGATTCCACTTGATATATTATATCCCAATTCAATTTCTAGTTAATTGGTTTCAATTCGATTCATATTTGCTTTCACAATTTCTATTTAATTTAGTTTTTATTCGAACAATTTCCCTGGAAGTTTTTAAATAGTTCAGCTCTTTCAAAAATCAAATATTCCTTTTCAGGATTCAAACAACTTGTTTTTCTCAAAGCAATTCAAAACAAGATCTTTGGTAGTAATCCGTCACTTAGAACTCGGAAATGAACACTGATGATGTGGCCAGCATCCTCAGAGTTATTCCCCAGCTATCGAAGTGAGTTCAATACTATATCACTTATCAAAACCATATTCAAACCCTTTCATTTCGAAGTCTATTTCAAAATAAAATTCACGATGCTTGTAAACAATTTAAAATCTCCCAGGATTTTAAAATTTTCATATATTCAACCCAAGTTCATTTGCAAACAACTTTCCCACTTTTTTTGGGAATTTTAGTTCCAATTCAAATTTCAATTTCAGATTTAATTAATCTGCTTTTATATTATACGAATTCTAATTGGTTATTTATATAACCATTTCAATTAAAATCAACCAACACATCCAATATACTATAATAATTCAAATATATATATTTCCTTTATCAAAATATACTTTGGGTAAAATTATTTCATTTACCCACTTTCAAACATATCGTGACGACCCATTGTATTCGAGTGTTTATAAACCCCTATCGATACGGTGGATCAAACTGATCGATCAGAATTCATAAACAACTCAACCGATAAATCTCCACAATATAAAACAATTTTTATAAAATCTACAAATACGTCCACTCGTATATATACACTCATACTCAGTCTAGGGTACTGCTAACCCCATCTCTACTGAGTCACGCCACAGAGCCAAGGTAATTACTTAACCAATAGCTCTGATACCACTGTAACGAACCGGGATTTTCGACTCCGAAAATCAACATCAAACTACCATGTTGACCATTCAGACATCGAACATTCCAGATCATTAATAGAAAGAAGTTAGAGGGTGAGAATAGATAAGATAGAAATATTAGAATAGAAGAAGAAGAAGAAACACCACACAACACAGAGTCTCACATCGCAGCGGAACAAAATATAATACAGAAATAATCTTTATTGGAAGCTTACAGTATCAGAGTACATCATAACATCTGGACAGTGATAATCTGTCCTCATACAACACACAGCGGAATACTAGTAATATCATACGTCTGGACTCTTCCAGCTCGTCTCTTCATGGCAGTCGATAACCTGAACCTGTACAACCCGGCCTAACCCGAGCATTTACAAAACACCGGGTCAGTCTGGTGAACCAGAGTGAGATAAACTCGCACAGTATAAGAGTGAACCATCCAATCATGATTTTAAAGTTCAAAACCTTTTCAAAGGAAAAGATAATCGTAAGACCAAATCCACACATAAACACGGACGGTTTTTACCTTACGATAACCCAAAACATTTTTGAAACCAATATCTTGTCTGATATTATAATAATGTCTAAACACAAGTAAATAGAAATCTAGTGGAACGCTTGCATCTCACGCTCCACATATATAGTATACAATCAAAACCCGCAGGCGCTTATTGGAGATTGGATTCCAACTTGACAAGGTATGGGTCCACCTTCCGATAGTGTATCTCTAGAGACGAATACACTGGGTTCAACAAGAACTTCTTGCAACCCGGCCCTCACATGACCGACCACTCATTTCGCTTGAGTGTATCGAATGTATATCACCGACGGTTGGGATCAGCAACCGTCTCCCGACAAGGGACAGCATCGAAAAATAGATTTAAGAAACAAATAGGACTTCCTCTAGATAGGTGATCATACACCCTAATGGGAGCGACCCACATAGCCATGCTGCCTGCCCGATTTTTGTCATTTCCTGGTTGATGAGGCTTGAGGTCTAGATTACTCTTGATCATCTGGTCGTCATTCACTTTGAATGCCACATCGTCAGATCCTCCAGATATCACTAATTGATGTCCACAAAAATAGTCTAGCAGCAGCTAAGAGTTTGGCAATTCTCCGCCAACAACTATAGTACGTTTGAAGAAATCAACGTACGTGACACTTTGGAAATACTCTGTCAGACATCCGCCCATACAAGTCATCCAGGAACAGGATGAACCGAAGGCACTCTCCTACTGCATCCAATATAGGAATCACCCCATGGATCGGTAGCGAGAAGTCCTTGCAACCCGTAGATTCCAACCACGACAGAATCACAGCTTATCTCTGCTTGCCAGGCAGAGAATATTAGTGGTTCTTCCGTGTACGAAAATCCACAGCCTTCAATGCTCCATCTCGATCATCTTATGATCTCTTCACGTATTTGTTGGTCGGAATGGTTTTCGAATATAAATTCGATCCCGGTCTTTCCGTACCAACAATCGTATTGGCCAGATTTGATAGTCGGTGTTTTAACTATCAAAATAATCAGTGTTTCAATCATGACACTCCAATGAGTTCACTGGTTCAGTATTCAGCATCACTTGGCCTTTTAAATACTTGATTTACTTTTTGTTAAATTAAAACTTCTAATTCTTTAAATATTCAAAAATACGATATTTGAATACTTCTAATTCGATTTAACTCTAATCGATTAACTCTATTCGCTCGACTCTAGATCGCAGCGATCACAATGGTTACGCTTGGTTCCCTCAGGAAACATCCGACCGCCGTAGGCTATCTGCAGCCCTGCGAATTACGCTATCAGTCGTACGAAATGGCAACTTACCTGGAATACTATGTTTGACTAACTCTGGCTCGACTGACTATATTCGATTACCCACTTAAATCTTCTTTCAAATCATCCTTTAAATTCGGAAATCCATTATTTTTAACAAAGAAATTTATAACACATATGTTATAACAATAGCGTTATAATTACTATTTAGTTTTACAAAACAACAGCGCTATAATCGCTGTTTAGGTTTACAATCCATTTACTATAGCAAAAGTGCTACAATCACTATATTAGATTTACAAAACATATACTATAACAACAGCGCTAAAATCGCTGTTTAGATTTCAAAACATGTCCACTAACGTCTCTTACGATTTACCAACTAATACTATCTTCAGAAATCCCGATGTTGTTCAAGTTGGGGTATTATAGTTACCTCTCAGACCTTGATCAACAACGTTCTTATCCTCAGATAAATGTCAGTTGTAATCCAACACCAAAATTCCACTCCAGTCTCAAAACAAATCCCATTTATAAATTGGGTTTAGTTATACAATCTTATGACCCATTTCTTTATCCCCAAATTTCACTTTCTATCGATCCCCTTTCAATTATTTTCAACCCTTATCCACTTTGGAGATCTTATTTCCCTTGTCCCATTTTTACTGGATTTCATTCTCACGTAACGTTAATGTAAAGTTACCGCTTTACACTTTAAATCTCCCTTAAAACCTCTGGTTTATAATAAACCCTTTTTATCGTAATCTCCTTTCACTTAATTCATATAATTGAGTACGTTTATTTCCTTTCACCATTCAATTGGCTTGCATCTCACATTCGGTCACTTTTTAAATGAATTCCCATTTAAAAATATCTTCCTAAATTTATCATTAATTAAAATAATAAGCCATTTCAAACATTAACTACTTTAGTAGTTAATCCCTTTATTAACTAAATTAAATATTAAATCCCTTTTAAATCCTTATTTAAATTCAAACAATATTCATTTAACTATTTTAGTCAAAACACCTTAACTTGATAAACAATTCTAATTCCAAACGGTCGATTTAATTAACTCAAAAACTTGCTTATCTCATTAACCGATTTCAACAATCCTCGCTTTAAATTAATTAAAAATATAATTAATTTAAATAAATTCTAATTATTTGTTTCCTTTACAAAACAAATTTTCCAGGTTTAACCATTTAATTCATTTCTTATTCTTCAACTGGTAAATCTGATTAACATCAGCATTTGCTTTGCAAAATAAATTCATAACAAATCCAAGTCTTAAACAAATAAAATATTTATTTATTTTTCTTAAATAACTTTTATTCAAATAATATAATTCAAATCTAACTCTGGTTATAAAATAAATTTTATAACCTCAACTCTATTGATTCACCTGACGGTGAATCAATATCTATAACTCGATTGGTTTTAAAGGCCATACTCTGCCAAACACTTAATCAATATCACCTATTGGTTCGAACCAAACAGATGTTGAATATTCAATTAATAATCAACCATCAAATCAATCACACAAACAGATCAGTTCATATATGATAATATGAAAATAAATAATACATTTGAGGGATCCGGTTGGGTCCCTCCAACCTGTTCTTCTATGTATTCAAATGGTTATCTCAAATCAGACCATTCAGTTTTGTTTAACTGATAAACTAAATAACGACCATTTTAACATCAACCATAAGCAATTCAAACAATTCAACCATTTAAAACACGTTTATAGATAAACGTGACCAACCAAGGTGAGTCACCTTTATTGGAACCAATCGTTAAAAATAACGATTTGGTATTTCACTGAAATTAAATACAGTTTAATTTCATCGGTTAAATCAACAGATAAGCAGATAACTAGCAAAACAGTCAACCATTGGCAAGCAGAGCACATAAAATAAAAACCCAATTTATATAAAATATAAAAAAGGTAACTGAGTGAGTTTAACTCACCTTGACTTTTTCATTGAAACGATTCAATTACAGTTAAATTAAACAGTTGTTTAATTTCACTGTAAATTCATGTCGTCTCTATCTCTGTCCAGGACAGTTCAATGATGTCCAGCTCGTCGCTACAATCCCAATGCATTTTATTCTCTTCAATTCTGCTCACGAGATAAAAGGGTATTCATATTATAAGATTATATGAGTTTAATTTCCCTAATTAACCTTTACTAATATTTTAATTTAAACTAATTGCTTATTAGTGTTATAATAGGCCAATTAGTTTTGGTTTAACAAATTAGCATCGTTTCAGATTGAATAACTGGACCGGTTTTGTCTAATTTATGCATTCTTGAAGTACCAATTAGTTTTCAAATAATCTTCTTAAAAATATATAAATTATTTGGTTAAAGGATAACAAGGTCGATCCTTACATTTCTCTAACATTCCATACTTCAGAACTTTCAAAGCCTGTACCAGATTCATGATTTAATTAATATAGTTTAAGTAATAAAATTAAATCTCTAATTATTATTAAATAACGAATCACGTTCTAAGTACTAAATCATCAGACCCGGTTTCTTTCTGATCCGCTTTGTTCTGCTCATACAAACCAATTCAAGCTCTTTGTCGTTCCCTGCTTCGTCTTTTATTCTATGATATCCGTTCAAGTCCGCACTTCGACATCCCCCTCTGGCAGCCAATCCGCCACCATCTCGCGCCCCGATCCTCCCCAACTCGACTTCAGCAATTGCCCCAAAAACCCACCGAAGGTCGCCGGCTTTGAAGCCAGATTCTGGTCACGACAACTCATAATGTTCCATCCCCACCGTTCAGCTTTCGGATCTCAATGGGTTGAACGATTTTGTCGAAGAAAGTGTTGGGTTTAAGGCCGTGGATTAAGAGGAATAGTGGTGGAAACGGGATGGCTTTTTGGCCACTGAAGTGTGTGCGCGTATTTATAAATCTCTAGTTCCTTGCGTGCCAAGGATTAGGTAGTAGGGCTGTTGTGTATTATAGGTACCTGTTGCATTGGGGAATGGGATTTTCGAAAAGGCAAGCCTTGGTCGGCACGGTCTTGTAAGGGATTGGACACACGAAAGCAGGTGTGACTGAAAAGGAACAGGTAGGACTTTGTGGTGAATATTAAATTATAATGTGAAACTTCGTTGCGAAGTAACATGCAGAAACCACCACAACGACTTCGGTCTACTGATAGAAAAGTTATTCTTAGTGTAAAAGCGTATTCCGGACCCAATGGGACAAGTTTCGTCGAAATCCGAGGTCGTATGGAAAATTTCCTTTATGAAACCAGAAATGAACACACGTTTAATTTTTCCACGGTCACCAGATAAATCAAATCCATTTGAAACTGCGAACATCGACAATAACTTTTCGATACGAACCCAACGACACTAATTTCGTCGCATTCTGAGACTGTTGCCCCGGTAGGCTGTTTTTACCGCGAACCGCTATACCCCTTTTAACACCAAATTTTCCCATCTCTAAAAATAACAAATATATACATATCCTGACTCTAATCGACGATACAAACTCAACGGAACTGGTTTCGTGGCTTAATTCGATCGTCTGTTCAAGTTATGCCCAATTATCTCTTTATTAATTTAATTACTCGTTATAGAATTTGATTGGGCGTTTACGGCTACCGTGGCCACATACGAAATCGATTTTCCATGCCATTCACCACCGTACAATAATTTGGCGATACGGTTCCAATGAAACTGGTTTCGTCGAAATCTGAGTCCGTTTGCAAAACGGTTATTTTTAAAGGCCTATAATTTAATAACGATTTTCCATAGCGACTATTTCAAAATTTGATTTGGCCATAACTATCAAACTATAACACGAAATCTGGATTTTTCTCTTTCATATGAAAATTATCGTCAATACGGTTCCAACGTTTCTTGTTTCACAGAAATCCGACTTATATCGAATCCTGTATTCTCAGTTGAAGTTCAAAACTTCATTTCACGAACTGCACGCCACTTTTAAGCTCGTTTTATATTATATATAAATATATAACGTTCAACTTCGTTTTAAATAACGAGTTAGATAATAATTCCATCGATATTCCAAATATAATATTTAAATTAAATAAATTAAATTACATATTCGAGTGCCAAAAACACGGGTCGTTACAAATATACTTGATTATTAAATCAAAAACCTCAATATAAAATCCATTTATATTATCAATTAATAATTTAAAATAATATCAAATGTTTTAAAATTAATGGACCAAAAATCTGGGTCGTTACATTCTTCCCCCCATAAAAAAATTTCGTCCCTGAAATTACTATGGAAGGAAAAATGATACAAAGCCATTAACTTTTCAAATTTCACATGTTGAAACTCAACATTTCATATTTCCACAAAATTTAGTTCTAAAAAAACTTTTGGTTTCTCTTCACATTGCATACCATACATGCATATACTTATTTTATCTGAATGATTTACAACCAATATACTCACATCAATTCATATTCAATTCATATGCATCCAAATTTATTCTAATCAATTTATTCATTTCAATTCACTTAACTTGCGTAAGTTAAATTTAAATTCCTGGGTTTTCATTTAAAATCCTTTAGAAATCATACAAATATATACATACATATATATATATATATATTTCCATCTCAAATTCAAAACATTTGAATTTTCCAAAACAACTTGTTTTCTTTCAAAAAAAATTCATTAGAACTTTTCTAAGGTAGCAATTCTTCACTTTGAAACTTGAAAATGAACACCGATGATGCTGCAGTTGTTAACGATATTTTTCGCCAACACTGGAGTTAGGTTTACGAAAGTGGACCTAAGAGAAAAATAGGTTTATCTAGCCTTCACGAGTTTGAGTAAGTTCAATGTTTCCTAGATATCAAGGTTTCAAGCCCAAAAGATTAGTTACTCATCCCTCAATGGGGTGAGCATCATGCTTAAACGACTCAAGAACCAACAGTTATCTTAGGATAAGGGTTTCCTAAACACAACCCTTGGTAAGGGCTAAATGGCTTGTAGGAAGGGGTTCCACACTGATCTTGCAGAAGGGTTCAGGCTTGGGCAAGACCTTGTAAACGTGTAGAAGGCACACAACATACAACACCAGCAATAACTAACAAATTACATGAAAGATTCATAACAAAATGTTCCAAGTATTGATCCACTCTTTATTGATCTTTTATTTATAATATACAAGTGATTACAACCAAAATTCCCAATTTGCTTTAGGAATTATGGTTTACTCTAGAGAAAAGAGTAAAAGAATGAAAATGGGAAAATTGTCCCGAAAATGAGACCCCTGGGGTCTTATTTATACAGAAATAGGGGCCCCTTTTGCTGTTGGGCCAGCAGTACCCCCTGTCCGCCGCTTTTCCTTTCGGTTCTGGAAGTACTGACTCTCGACCACCTTTTCTTTAAGTTATGAAGGTTTTGCCTATGGCTTTTAGATGTGTCGGTTCGTGCTCCTAGGACGAGGGTTCCGGTTTGTCGAACTCTTTTCGTTGTTTCTTGTTCATATACTTTATATCGGTCTCGATTTTGTTGATGTGGATGGCTTTTGAAAGGTTGTGGCTTCTGGTTTTGATATCAACACTCTACGGAGCTTGCCTTTGCGATTTTACTGAAAGGCTGTCGGGTCCATCTCCCCTGTCGGTATCAACACTAAGAAAATTAGTGCGGATAGCTTATCTTTCCTCGAGGTTCCTACTTGCCTTTCGGTAGGTTTTTGACATGCGTCTTGACCTTCCGGAGGGTTGCTTCTGGTGCTTCATTAGTTACTTATTAGAGCATCCTTCTGGTAATCAACTACTGGAGGTCTCGGCAAATGGCTCGCAGATGATTCCCTTGTACTTTTTATGCTATTGCTTCTTGAAATATCAATATTAAGCGAGTTAATACCGATAGCCTCTCTCGTCCTTCTAGGTCCCGGTTTGTGAGGTTCTTGATTCTCCGCCTTGTGGGCTTCCATTTTCAGGGGTCCTTCTGTTTCTTTTCTTTTGTGCTGGGCACACCCTACTAGCGTGCCTTCTTCGTATAGATTTTGAGCTCTGTTCTCCCATGATGGTGTCAGTTACACTTCTCCTGAAATATTTCCTTAAGTTGTAATCTTTTTGGGTTGGGCTTTTGTTGATAGAAGACTCCTTTCTGCTTATGGTGATCTGTTACCCTTTCACCGGTAGCCTGTTCCGGATGCTTTATTTTGGTAGTTAAAATTTCCCCCCTCTAGTGAAGTGGTTATTTCGGCTTTTCAAGTCAAACTTTGATGTCTATTTGGCGTATCGGCTCTATGCCTCTTGGTATCCTTTGGTTATCTATTTGCTAAATGCGCATTTTAAGAATTTCAACATGCAAATATGGTTATGTAAAAAGGAATCGGTTTACCCATGTAATAAAATGTTATGCCTCCGGTACGAGTTATCTTAATCACCCTATTGTTACTTTTTATTGCTTCCGGACTTGCCGACGCTGTTATCTGTATTTATTCAACTCCCATTTTTGGGAACCAGGTTAGTTTGAGAGTGTCGGAATGGTTTTGCATCTTGATTCCACAGTATGTTTTGACTTTTAAATTAACTCGTACTGGGTTTGGGAACTAGTTAGGTTTTTGGTGGTGACACCGAACTATTTGGTTTCAGTTGAACAAACATGGTGTTTCATTGGTGATTTGACTTTCCTGGGCATAATCCCTTCGTCTTTTTATTTAAATTTCGATGTTGGGATAGTTAATTCTATCATCACCAAAGGCCTAATTATTCCCCAAATATGGTTAACTGAAAAATCCATGACCAGCCTGCTACATGATAGCCTAAATCTTGGATATCAACAAGACGTACTACTAAGTTGACCTATTTATGGATGTCATATGCATTTTTATGTAAAAAGAATGCAGTGCTAATCACATATGTTATGAAATGATACCACCTGCTACTATGTCTAGCAAAAGGAGCCCCATCGAAAACCAAGGGTTCCAGTACTCCGAGAGCCAAAAAAAGATTTTGCTTCAAAGCCTATTTTAATCACTTCACAAGATAAGGTTAAAACCATTCTCGATGGTTTTGGCATAGCTGGCATAGATGCCATTGCTGCTTCTCCCCAGGACTCCCTTCAGAATCCTCCCGAAGGGTATTTTGTGTGTTCGACAATTCACATTTAGCACGGTGGTTTCCTTCCTTTTCCACCCTTTCTATTCAGGCTTTTGTGTGACTTGGGAGTCCCTCCTATCCAACTTTCACCCAACACTTATACCTTGCTTTTATACTTAGAGGTCTTGGCGCTTGCGTCAAATCAACCGTGCAGAGTCACCTGTCTGGCGTGCGAACCCTATAAGGAGGTTGATAAGTGACAGTATTAGCAAGAATAAACCTTGGGAGGATCAATTCTTTCTTATTAAGTGTCCTGGCATTTCAGGAAAGTTTGTCGAACATGGTAAGCCCCTTGTTTTTTTAACAATCACATTATGCTTGTATTCCTTGTTTTAATTTTTGATTTTTCATAGAGCCTCCTTCTGGAGACGCAACTTTGTCGAATGAGGAGACTCAAGTTGTTGAGGTTATTTTTAATGCGCCAGAGAATATTAATCGTCGGTCATCCTTGCATACAGTTAACATGCTTCATCAATATGGCCTTCTTCCCTTGGGTCAAAAAATACTGGGACAACCGCCCTTTCAGTTTGCTGGCTCTAGGGATTTATCACTTAATTCAAACATGTTTAACGTGGCATCTCCTATATTCCCAGGTATTATAGATGGGATAGCATGGCCCTTTGTGCAAGGCCCTCACTTTTCCCATATAATCTTTCTTATCCTCATTTTTCTGATATAGGTTTCTCCATTCAAGATCTGCGGCTTTTGAGAGCACTTCTACTCTTGATGTTTTTACCCAGTCGAATGTTGAGGTTTTAACGAGGCTTGCTGGTTCTACCATAGAGCCACCGTCCAAAAAGCGGAAGCATGACAAGGTGATCCATTTTCCCAAGGATGTGGTTGCCACGACCAAAACACATACCGTTTCCGACTCTGCTGCTTCTGCTGTCGACAAGCATATTGATATTGATTCTTCCCCTGATACTTCTCCAAAAGGAAAAACTATGAGTGATTCTGTGTCACCCGTCTCTCCTAAGGAATTAAATGTTGGGGGCTTAGCCCATTTATGCCCTCATCTTCTCAACATGCTATTCTCCCTACTCCTTCATTGTTCGCTCTGGATTTTGATAAGTTTGTGAGTCTCGCTCTTTCGTCTCCTGAAGTTGTTAATATTTTGCAGTCTTCTTTACTTTTGAACTCAAAGGATTTTTATCAGCTGCAAATCAAGGACCGGCTTTTGGTACTAACTTGCTCCCTTCTTACATTACGTTATTGTTATATGGAGTTCAAACCATTTTCTTTTTTATTTCTCAGGTGATGAAAAGCTGGTTCATATCTAGAGGAATGGCCTCCTCATCTTCTGCTGAGGTTACTGCTCTTAAAGAGGAGAATAATACATTGAAGGATAAAGTTAATACCCTACAGCGAGAGAAGGTAGAAAACAACAGTGAATGCGAGAGACTGACGGCCTTGCTGAAAGAGGAGAAGGAGGCCAAGGATGTGTTGTCGAAGCAGGTAGAGATTTCTAAGAATGAGAGAATGGAAATGGAGACTGATCACGCTGTTGAGATAGATAGAATGAACAACAAGCTTTCTAACGCCAAATGGATAATTTATGAAACTAGCGACAGGATATCCGACTTTCTGAAGGTCCATCTTCATGAAATTGTGATGGAGTACTACGAAGATGCTCTCATCCTTGCGTATTCTAACAATTATAAGAAATTCCCAGAAATTGACTTTACTTCAGCCCTCCCCCCCCCCCCTCCGCCAAGACTAGAGTTTTGGAGAGAATTCAACAAGTTAAGTGAGAAGGTAAAGCCCTTCTGAAGGACAATATAATACCTGAGTCTCTTCAGTATATTGAGGAGTTTCTTGAGGATTCTGACGATGAGGAAGAAGAGGATTTGATTGTTGATGAGGGGATAGGAGGAGAAGAAGGTCAGCGAGAGGAGCCTGGTATGGATGATGGAGATTTTCCTTATGTTGCTGAAGGGAGCACAACTAATTCTTTGAGCACCCCACCTGTTCAAGATCCAATTGTCATTCCTCCCAATGTGGGTGGTTTCTCGGGGCCGAAGGGTAAAGAAATTTCTGTCCAACCTGTTATTTCTGCTGCACAGGTATGGCTTTCACTTTCAAAATGTTTATTTCCTTCCTGACTTTGTGTCAATAACTAGTTTTCTCATTTTGTGGCAGCCCCTTGCCTCTCCGAAGAAGTGAACAATAATAATATCTTGTGTCCATCGCTTTTGGCCACCGAAAAACTTTTGAAAGGCCTATTTTGTAGATCTACGGGAAATCATCTAAATTGAAGGATTTAGACATTTTCGTAGAACATATTTTTAATCTCTTTGTGATTTGTGGCTTAATTCTTATGACATTTATAATCAAGTATGTTGTATTAGTATGTATAATGTGCATGATATGTGTACTAACTAGTGGATTTTTGCTACTATAATTGTACGGATATGTATGTTTGTCAAAATGATTCAGTATTTGTATGTAATAAGTTTATGTGGTTGTTTTTCTTTTGATATGTATCAAAATATTAGTGTCATTGTTTGACAATTAGATTTTACACATTTCTATATTTCATTTTATCTGTGATTAGGAGGATCAATTCCAGACCCTCCTTCGCAATTTAGGGAAGAACCCTTGGCCATCTCTAGTCGTAAGGACATCTTTGATGATGTCCCTCTTCCAGGATGGAAAAAGATGTACTATCAACAAAAGATAATCATTAAAAATCTTAAGGAACAGGTATCCCATTTGGAGAACCAACTTAAGAAAAAAACAAGACCATTCACGACCTATAATGCTAGTTAAAGGTTAACCCTTCTACTAGCTCAGATGCGGAGATAGGCAAATTATACCACCAAATTAACATGTTAGAGACTGATTTGAAGAAATCAATGGCAGGTTACGCCTCCTTAGAATTTGCTTTACAGAATCCTTACTCGGATTGACGAATTTGGCCGCCCTATGTCTTTTGTGGGCCAAAATGTGACATCTCCTTTAAGTGTTTTGAATGTTGGACCTTAAAAATCAGTAGTTATGTGTATAGGACAGTCTACGATACAATGGTATATAAACATGTTTGTGTGTTGTGTGGGTATCAACTAATTTGCAGGTATTCTTCTTTGACTAGAAGACGCTTTCTTTTTTCGGAATTTCAATTTACCATTTTACATAAATCTGATGCACCTTGTTTAATTCGTAAGGCACACATGATATATCACATACTTTTTCTGAAACTAATAACATCATGGCATCGCATGTGTGAAATAATTAATGAGTTTACATATACTTTGTATGCTAGTAAAAGTCTTCTATAGTGATAGATATTTCTAGGGAATCCCCCCCTAAGAAAAGAAAAATCTTATCCCGGGATTTTATTGACGGGAATATTGGACATACGCTTGAGCTCCTGCCCGAATATGTATCCTAGTGTTGTGTGGCGATATGCATTGCATATATATATTTAGCACAGTAAATAACGAATTAGACGAATACATGGGTTAAGGAATCTTCCCTGAACAATACAGTAGGTTCCTGTTTTCGCTTGGGGACCTTTTAGGCAATCGGGCTTCAGCCATTAGATCGATTGTATATCCCCTTCCCAGGGTTAGAGCTTCATGACCCAAATTAGGGTATTAAGACTAGGTTTCCAGAAGTCATCTCTTAATAGTGATAGTATTTTGATTCACTTCCCGGATTAGGGTGCAAGACTAGGAATATGCTTCCGATAATAATGGAAATATGGTTCCCAACGAGATTCAGATTATAGGAAAGTCAAATATCTTCTATCGATCATGGCTAAGATTCTGTACCGACCCGGAATCGGCTATTTAAGATAGGGCCAGAAATCCCTTTCGAGCATTAATTAAGGCCTGAATCACCCTCGATTTGGGTATTTAAAGACTAAAGACCAGAATCCCACTTCTGGTATAAATAGAAGCCCCGAATCAACCCTTATTCAGGCATTTAGAGATTGAAAACCAGAATTCCACTTCTGGTATTACAAGAAGCCCCGAACTAACCCTTATACGGGCATTTAGAGATTGAAGATCAGATTTCCACTTCTAGCATTAATCTTTCGTTACCCTCTTTGGGTTTGATTTATGAAGCAAAGGTTGTATGTACTTCTTGAGCCACTCTCTAGGCTTTTGGTTATTAATGCAGAGGGTGTACGTGCTCTGTTGGTTATTCTCTGGGCCTGTGCGTCCGGTGCGCTTGGCTACCTTATCCACAAGCAGGGCCCAAGGACTTACCTGACCTCCCTCCAGGAGGAGCCTTATCCTGACCATTGTAGGCGATGATAAGGTCTTAGATGCTTAAATCGGGCCATCGTAGACGCGGAATTAAGGCTTAATCTTTTGATGCTCTACCCCGGCCATCGTAGGCGGTGATAGAGGCTTACGTTCCACCCTCCCTCTAAAGGGTGCCCTATCCTAACCATCGTAGGCGATAATAGGGGTTTGCGTTCCCTTTTGTGGGTAACGCGGAACATAAGCAGAGGTAGGACGTGCTCTTCTGCGAGCAGAGGTAGGATGTGCTTAGTTCATAGCAGAGGAAGGGCTTACTCTTCTGCCAGCAGAGGCAAGGCGTGCTAATTAGATGCTTCGTCACGACCGTTTCCGGTGTCGGTCGGAGGCTTACGCTTTTGATGCTTTAACCTGGCCCTTTCCGACTTGGGAGCGGAGAAAGGCTTACACACCACCCCCTTCCGGGGAGTGCCTTGCCCTGGCCAACTCGGCGGTGACAAGGATTTTTATCCCTTTGTGGATTAACCCGTCTTTGGTTACCTTGATTCTTGTGAGGGTTTCTATACCCTGAGTCAAGTACGCAATCCTTTTCCTAAGGAATTTTATTGGACTTAGTTTGACCCTTTTACAAATTCCCGTAGTTGATCCTGATTGAAGAATTAATGATCATCCCTTCGAGAATCCTACAGCAGTTAGTCTCATGTCCATTCATCATGTTATAGTGACAATTAGACCCTCCCAATTTTCTTCCGTATTTGGGCTTCTTTTTTGTAGATGATCAATAATTGAGCTCTTGTCGGGTTAGGGGATAGATATTTTCCATTGAAGTAGTAAAGTAGTATCCTTTAGGTAGCCCTGGTGTAAACTTCCTTTCTTGTTGCAGAGACTTATCTCCTTTGTAACCGAACCTTATTGCTCCATTCATCCTCTTGTTTTCTCTTTCCAAGATAGGCTGGGGTTGGAGATCTACCTTTCAGACCATTTGGAAGCAAAGTGGTTAAAATCATTTGTTGTTTCTTCATCGAACACCATTCCTTTGATTTGTTTGTGGAGAGCCTTCCTTACAGGAGAGAAGATGTTATAATCCTTTGATGTAGAGTCGTTTAGAGCTGTGCTGTTAAAGCGCTTAGCAGTTCTATAGCGATGGAGGTACAAAAAGGTGTAGCGGGAATAAAGTGGGGATATAGCGGAGGTACAAAAAGGTTCATAAGATGTAAAACCAAATATTTAAAAATTAGTTAATTATCATTCTTACATTGTGTGTGTAAAAGAAATCAATATTAACTAATCTTATGTAATAAAGTCAAACAATATCGTGGTTGTGTACATTAGATTTACTGACTATAATATATTTCTATCTTATATTGGGCACTTATTCCTTAAATTTAGTTCTTTAGACTAACTTTACTGAATTTATTAAAAAGAGAACTAGTAAAATCAAGCTTTATATATTAATACTGCTAAAGCGGTGCTAAAAATCCTTGATTTAGCGGGTGTAGTGGAAAATAACAGGGATAGAAGCGGATCTACTGTTCATTGGAGCTACACTGAAATAGCGTAGCGGTTAAAGGGTGATACGAGCTATAGCAGGGATTTTGCACGGCTTTAGCGGCGCTTTAACTGCATAAGTTTAGAGGAAA
The DNA here is from genome assembly GCA_030737875.1 of Allium sativum. Taxonomy (NCBI): domain Eukaryota; kingdom Viridiplantae; phylum Streptophyta; class Magnoliopsida; order Asparagales; family Amaryllidaceae; genus Allium; species Allium sativum. Next base: position 302,219,638 of record CM060922.1, read on the forward strand.
GATTAGGGTTTGTTTCATGTAGGAAAGGCTATTGCTTCAATAGCTAGAATCATATTGCTCTACTTATCTTTTCCGCTTAACTACTCACAGAGCTTACATTCTTAACCTTTATTCTTCTATCACTCTTGGGTCAGTAGGGACTGACATATCCATTTGAGTTCCAGAAGACTCTTGTTGGGACCTCTTGCCTATGGTCTTACTTCCTCAAAGCCTAGTCCAACCTCAAACAGAACAACATAGTTAGATACGAAGGAGTGCTAACCACAGGGTCGGAGGTTCAGGCCCTCCTTCTAGCGCCAAAATATTAACGACATATTTCACCAACATCAGATATAGGTCTATGAAAGTGGACCTAAGAGAAAAATAGGTATATCTAGCTTTCACGCTTTTGAGTTCGTGCACCATTTCCTAGATATCAAGGTTTCGAGCTCGAAAGATTAGTTACTCTTCCCTCAATGGGATGAGCATCATGCTTAAACGACTCAAAAACCAATAGTTATCTTGGGATAAGGGTTTCCTAAACACAACCCTCGATAAGGACTAAATGGCTTGTAAGAAGGGGTTCCGCACTGATCTTGCGGAAGGGTTCAGGCTTGGGCAAGAACTTGTAAGTGTGTAGAAGGCACGCAACATAAAACACCGGCAATAACTGATGAATTACATGAGAAACTCATAACAAAATGTTCCAAGCATATATCCTCTCTTTATTGATCTTTGATTTAGAATATACAAGCGATTACAACCAAAATCCCCAATTTGATTTAGGAATTAAGGTTTACTCTAGAGAAAAGAGTACAAGAATGAGAATGGGAAAATCATCCAAAAAATGAGACTCTTGAGGTCTTATTTATAGCCAAATCCGGGCCCCTTTTTCTATTGGGCCAGCAGTACCCCCTGTCGGTTGGTTTTCCCTTTGGTTTTGAAAGTACTAGTTCTCGACCCTCTTTTCTTTAGGTTCTGAAGGTTTTGCCTGTGGCTTTTAGATATGCATGTTCTTGTTCCTGAGAGGAGGGTTCTGATTTTTGGAACTCTTTTCTTAATTGCTTGTTCATATACTTTGTGTGGGTCTAAAGTTTGTCGGTGTGGAAGGCTTTCAGAAGGTTGTAGCTTCCGGATGTAGGCTTCCAGTTTTGATATCAACACTCTGTGGAGCTTGCCTTTGTGATTCTACTGAAAGGCTGCCTGGTCCGTCACCCCCGTCAGTATCGACACTAACCAAATTAGTGTGGATAGCTTATCTTTCCTTGAGGTCTCGACTTGACTTTTGGTAGGTTTCCAACATGTTTCTTGACATTCCAGAGTGATGCTTCTGGTGCTTCATTAGTTACTTAATAGAGCATCCTTCCGGTAATCATCTACTGGGGGTCTCGGCAAATGGATCCCGAATGAATCCCGTTTACTTTAGATGCTATTGCTTTTTGATGTATCAGTATTAAGCGAGTTAATACCGATAGCCTCTCTCATCCTTCTAGGTCCCAGTTTATAAGGTTCCTGATTTTCCGCCTTGTGGCTTCTGGTTTTAGGAGTTCTTCTGCTATCTTTTCTTTTATGCTGGGTTTACCCTGCCCTTCTTTGTATAGATTTTGAGCTATGTTCTCCCATGATGGTGTCGATTACATATCGCCCAGAATATTTCCTTTAGATATCAGCTTTCTGTGTCGATCTTTTGTTGACGGAAGACTCCCTTTTGCTTGTGGTGATCTGTTACCCCTTCGCCGCCAACCAGTTTCAGACGCTTTATTTTGGTAGTAACAACAGTCATTATCAGAATTATTTTCCATCCACTGAAGTGAGTTCGGTGTTTTATCACTTTCAAATCCATTTGAAAAAATGGTTTTCATTCAAATATCCTTTCCAAACACCCAGGAATTAAATTCCAAATTCCGGTTTGAATCTACGTCCAGTTCATCTCATTTGCATATATCACCTTATAAAATTCTATTTGGTTATATATGACCATTCCAATTTGATAATCTCATCAGAATATATTATTAACATCTAACACTTCCATATATTATAATAATTTCAGAAAATTATTTCTTTATATTAAACTAGAATTTTGGGTAAAATTATTTCATTTACTCACATTATAACAATATCATGTCCAACATTCTGTTCAAGTGTTTAGAAATTCCTATCAACGTCGTGGCGTCCCACGGTTCGACCAGAATTTATAAGCCACTCAACAGACCAACCAACACAATATAAAACAATTTTTATATCAATTAACAAGTATGCGTCTTATATATATACACTCAACTCATTCTATGGTACTACTGACACTATCTCTTATGAGTAAACTCCACCAAAGCCTAGGTATTCGCTCAACCTAAGCACTGATACCAACTGTAATAGCCTGAATTTCCTGAAAATTTCGCCAGCACCTCCTTTGTACGGCTCAATAGCTCAAACCCTAGCTCCCCTCTCTAGGCCCTTTCCATTCAAAAAGAAATCAAAAGGCTTAGCTTCTTGCCCAATAGGCTCATAAAATCTCATATGGAATTTAAACGTGTACCTTTATGTCGGACACTCGAATTATAGTCTTCATTCTCCTCATTCCAAACCAGCTTAACATATATCTAACCATTGCTAATTTATTCCAACTCAATCCAATCATTTTTACTCAACTCACTAATTAATCGTCTAATTAGCTCTTTTGCCTATTTCACATTTTATTTGAACATATCACGTTCAAATATAGTTCAAATATATTTTTAACTTGCTTATAAATCAATTAAATGTCATTCCCAATTCAATTTTCATATTCGATTTCGAATATGAATTCACAAATCTAGTTTACTTATCCAAAGTCCAATTTCAATTCAAAATTCCATTAATTAATTATTCTTCAAAAATTTTAATTCTATTAAACAATTAATGAACTTGATTTTCTTTCAAAAATCAACCCATTTACTCCACTTGAGTTCATATTTATTTTATAACTCAAATCTGGATTTTTCTAATGGAAATTCGGATTTTATTTACTTGGGTTTGGGCAAGTAATATGGGTTTATGTATTGTTGTCGTAATTCGGACATCGAATTCTTTTACCGGGACGTTATTTGAAAAAAATTAGAGTGTGAGAAAAGAAAGAAAGAAATATTAGAACAGAAGAAGAAGAAGAACCAACACAACATGGAGTCTCACATCGCAACAGAATAAACTATAATTTAGAGACAAATATTTATTGAGAGCTTGAAAAATACTTACAATCATCATAGTACATCAACACATCTGGACAGCTATAATAACATGTCCTCATATACACACATAGCGAAAAAATATTATATAATATCATACGTATGAGCTCCTCCAACTTCTCTTCGAACTTCACAAAATTCGATAACCTGAACGTGTAAAACCCGGTCTAACCCAAGCGTTACAAACGCCGAATCAGTCTAGTGAACCAGAGTGAGAAACCCACTAAGTTTAAAAGTAACATACAACTTGATTTTAAAGTTAAAAAATCTTTTCTGAAAGAAAAGGATAATCGTAAGACCAATCCAGACATAAACACAGGTTGTTTTTACCTTACGATAACCCAAAACATTTTTAAAACATATCTTTTCTGATATTATAATAGTGTATAAATACAAATAAATACCAATCTAGCGGAACGCTTGCATCTCACGCTCTACATATATAGTATACAATCAAAACTGCGGGCTCTTATTGGAGAATGGATTTCCTAGTAAGGTATGGGACCACCTTCCGATAGTATCTCTAGAGAGGAATACACCGAGTTCAACAAAAAAAATCTTGTAAACCAGGCTAAACATGACTGGCCCCTCACTTCGCTTGATAGTACTGAATGTATTGTAACCTTACGGCTTTATTTCGGGACCACCGTAGTTCCCGGGAGATACAGAAATGAAAAGAAGTAATGAATATGAATACTCTAGATAGTGATAATACACCCTAATTGGGAGCGACCCACTTAGCCATGCGATTTCCCGGTTGGTGAGACTTGAGGTTTAAACCTTCTTTTTAGAACACCTGGCCACCATTCTCTTTGAGTACCATATCGTCAAATCACAAATTGATTTCCCCAATACCATGGGTATAAAGCTAAGAGAAACAAATTTCTCCACCCCAAACATAGTTTTGAACCGATCAATCATATGATATGTTAGGCATACTCTGTCAGACACTCGTCCATATAAGTTATCCAGGAACAGGATGAACTGAAGGCACCCTCCTACCACATCCTAGGTATCACCCTATAGATCAGTAGCGAGTAGTTCTTGCAATCCGTAGATTCCAATAAAGATAGAATTATCGCCAAAATATATCTGGTGGCCACCAGAGAAATTTAGCGAGTGGTTCTTCCGCTCATGAAGATCAACTGTCTTCAATTTCTCCATCTTCAATCCGCATCTTCCATCTTCCACGTATGTGTTGGCCGGAATGGTATTAGAATATAAATTCGATCCTGGTCAGTACCGACAATCATATATGTCATATTTAATAGTCGGTTATTTAACTATCAAATTAAAAATCATTTATCCATAAAAATAAAATAAATTTACTGATTTGGTACCCAGCATCATTTAGCCTCTTTAATTAATCAGTCATTAATTAAGTAATGAAATTGCTAATTCGGAACTCATTTCCGTTTCTTTTTTTAATATAAGAATATTCAATTATCATTATGCTTCTACTCATGGGCTCCACATTGTAAATTTGTAAGTGAATAAATCTCTCAGTATCAACCCCGTAAGCCGAAACCAACATCAGATTGACACCTCGAAAATTACTCAACTCAATCAATGCACAACAAGTTCCAATTACTCAAAAACTATATCACATCCCCTTTTTACCATTTTAAAATGATTATATTGCCCTATAATCTCACAAATCATATCTAATTTTATTTACAGTATCACTTCATAATATTTACTAAATGGTTCAATTTAACTTGGGTAACAAATGTTTACAGACTCCATTCCAAAACCCCTTTATCTTTCATTTACCAAATCCATCTCTATTTGCAGATAATTTATATTTTTTCCTTCGGTATCATTTAAACAATTTGTAAATGTTTAATCCTAATTCGACAAACCCCTTTATTATACAAATCCATTTCAAAACTCTTTCCATATAACTTAGTTTATATGTATTTCCATTTATAACTCCCTTTTTGCAAATTTTGACTTGAAAGCTTAAATATTAAGTATTTTCCAAATCTAGTCACTTTCCAAATTAATATCCATTCCAATTCAAATTAAAATGCCATTCATAAAATTAACTAAAATAATTCAATCTTAAACTCTGTAAAAATATTACATTTTTCATTTATAGAACCATTCATTCTTTTACTTACAAAATCATTAACTTCCCATTTATAATTTATAAAATCCTTAACCATTTATTTATAAATATCTTGACCATTTATTTATATATATATCTTGAACATTCATTTATAAATATTTTGCCAAAACCCAAGTAAATATTTGTTTTGGTTTCAGGATTGTTATATTCGTTATATTGAAAGGTTTAAGAGTTTTAAATTAACAATCATTACTTGTTATTAATTAAAGAGGCCAAGTAATGCCGGGTATTGAATCAGTGAACTCATTTTAATTTCATGATTGTTTATTTGATAGTTAAATAGCTGACTATCAAATCTATCTTGTACGATCGTTGGTATGAAAAGACCGGGATCGAATTTATATTCGAAAACCATTCCGAACCAACAAATACGTGAAGATGCTGATTGAAGATGGAGCAATTAAAGACTGTGGATCTTCATAAGTGGAAGGACTACTTGTCGAATATTCTCTCGGATTACAACCATATGTACTCTGACGTGATTCAGTCGTGGTTGAAAATTTATGGATTGCAAGGACTACTCGCTACTAATCTATAGGTTAATTCCTTGGATGTGGTAGGAGGTTGCCTTGAATAATTAATTTAAATAGAAGGACTATGTGGATTTGAGTAACGAGTAATCCATGTTTGAGTTGACCAAGTTAGCGGGTTTAACTGAATTTAATTATTAAATTATTTTGTTATAATTTAATTAATGGATATTGTTGATGATGAAGTAAATCGTTGTGCTTAAAAATTGAAATTGATTATTATTTATAATAATCACAGTAAATGGAATTACTTAAATTAATTATATTATTGAATAATTAGTTTATATAGAAAGGCTAAAATAAGTTTGAGATAAACCTATAAGAAGAAATATAAGAGATTTTAATTTAATAGAATCGAGGCTTGTGTAAAATGTGGTTTGAATGGTAGTTAAAGTTAATAGAAAAGTTAAATAATAAGTTTACTTAACGCTTAAATTAAGTAAACATGTTCAATATGGAGAAATGATTTTCCAAAGGAATAAGGATTTTTTATTAAGATGAAACCAAAATAGATTTGTAATAAGTATATACAAAGTTTTATAAAGGTTACTATGTATATTAGAATCAAGATTATATATATAAAATGTTTTAAAAAAGGATATACTAAGTACATTGAGAAATATGATATGGTTTTTATGAAAGTAGAATCTATTGTACGTTGGTTAAGTTAAGTAACTTTCGAGGTGTCAATCTGATGTTGGTTTCGGCCTTCGGGGTTGATACTGAGAGATTTATTAACTTATCAATTTACAATGAGGAGCTAATGGAGTAGAAGTGAAATGATAATTAAATATCCTTATTTTAAATAAGAAAAGTGAAGTATTTAAATATTGGACGATATAAAAGTTTAATTAACGATGAGTTAATTAAAGAGGCTAAATAATATTGGGTATTGAATCAGTGAATTCATTTTATTTTATGGATGAATATTTGTTTATTTGATAATTAAATAACCGACTATCAAATCTAGCCTATATGATTATTGGTACGGAAAGACCGGGATTGAATTTATATTCGAATACAATTATGACCAATAAATATGAACACGTGGAAGATGCTAATAGAGATGGAGCAATTGAAGCCTATAGATCTTCATGAAATGGTAGAATCACTTACAAATCTTTGGTTGATCCCTATAGATAAAGTGTGATTCTATCGTGGTTGGAATTTACAGATTGCAAGGACTACTCGCTACTAATCTATAGGGTGATTCCTAGGATGTGGTAGGAAAGTGCCTTCGGTTTGTCCAGTAGGATAACTTGTATGGATGGATGTTTGACAGAGCATTTCCAAAGGGATCGCATACATTGATTTCATCAAATGTGCCATAGTTGATGGCAGAGAATTGCACTTCTCCTACCTTAACAACAAGAGTATTTTTGTGGAAGTCAATTGGTGATTTTTTGGCGAATTTGACGATGTGGCATTCAAAGTGAATGGTGGCCAGATGTTCCAAAAGAGTTTATAACCTCAAGCCTCATCAACCGGGAAATGGTATAAAATCGGATAGGTCACATAGCTATGGGGGTCACACCCATTATGATATATCATTACCTGATCTGGAGAAATCAAATGCCTTCAGTTGTCCCTTTTATATTTTTGTATGCTTTCGGCGGCTGTCTGGCCCCCAACCATGGTGATGATATAATCGGTACTTTCAAGTAAAGTGAGGGGTCGGTCATGTTTAACCGGATTGCAAGATGTTCTTGTTGAACCCCAATGAATTCATTTCAGGAGGTACATTTTCATAAAGTGATCCCATACCTTACTAGGAAATTCATTCTCCAATAAGAGCCCACTGTTTTGATTGTATACTATATATATAGGGTGTGAGATGCAAGTGTTCTGCTAGATTGTTATTTACTTATATTTTGACATTATTATAATATCAGAAAAGAAATAATTTTAAAATGTTTTGGGTTATCGTAAGATAAAAACTGTCTGTATTTATGTGTGCATTTGGTCTTACGATTATCCTTTTCTTTCGAAAAGATTTTGACTTTAAAATCAAGTTGGATGATAATTTAAACTTAGTGAGTTTTTCTCACGCTGGTTCACCAGACTGATCCTGGCATTTGCAATTTCTTACTCCTCATTCATAGTATACAATCAAAACTACGGTCTTTTATTGGAGAATGGATTTCCAGGTAAGGTACGGGACCACCTTTCAATAGTTTACCTCTAGAAAAAATACACTAGGATTCAACAAGAACATCTTGCAACCCTGGCTAAACATGACCGGCCCCTCACTTCGCTTGAGAGTACCAAATGTATTGTCACCCATAGTTGATGCCAACATAACTGTTCCCGGGAGATACAGAAGCGAAAGAAAAACAAGCAGAAATTTCTCTAGATGGTGATAATACACCCTTTTGATGGGTGCGACCCACATAGTCATGCGACCTACCCGATTTTATACCATTTCCCAATTGATGAGGCTTAAGGTTAAGCATATCCTTTAGTACAACACATCTCCATTCACTTTGAATGTCACATCGTCAAATCCACAAGATATCACTAATTGACATCCACAAAAATACTCTGGGTGTTTGAGCAAAAAAGAACGAATTCCTCCTCCACCAATATAAGTACGTTTGTAGAAATCAATGTACGTGATCCTTTGGAAAAACTTTGACAGACATTCGTCCATACAAGTCATCCAGGAACATGATGAACTGAAGGCACCCTCCTGCCACATCCTATGAATCACCCTATGGATCAGTAATGAGTAGTTTTTACAATCCGTAGATTTCAACCACGACAGAATCACGATAAATCTCTAAGGATCAGCCAGAGATTTTAAGTTAATTCTCCCGTTTTATGGAGATCCACAGTCTTCGATTTGCTCCAGCTTGATTAGCATCTTCCACATATTCGTATTTATTGGTCGGGATGGTTTTCGAATAAATTCGGTCTCGTTTTTCCCGTACCAACAATCATATAGACAAGATTTGATGGTCGATTAGTTAGCTATCAAATAAACAAAAATGAAATGGATCTACTGGTTGAGTAAACAATGTCTCTTAGCCTTTTTAATTAAAAATAATTAATGAATGGTTAATTAAAACTTCTAAATCTTTCAACACAACATTCACTTCTTATTTTAATATACAAATATTTCTCAAACCATTTCTTTTTAATACTTATAAAAATTATCTGATAATCATATCCAATTTTCCATTTAATTATAATTTCAAACATTTGCTACAACATTACTTATTATGTAAAATTGGGAACTCAATTCAACTTATCTTTCGTAAAACAATCATTACAAAATCTCCTTTGTTTCGTTATATTGAAAACAACAATCGTTGCTTATTTTTTTAGAATAAACTTATTCTAAAATTCATCTCTTTACTTCATAATTATTGTTATAATTTCCCAAAATCTCCTTTTATTTCTCTTACTATGGAAATACCATTTCACATTCTCAAGCCCTTTTTATTTCCGTTACTTTGGAAAAATCAATATATATTTCCTCAAATTCTTTTATTTTCTTTATTTTGAAATCTCATTATATCTATCCTCAAATCCTTCAAATAACGTTGCATTATTATTTCTCATAATAAATCGCTTCTAACATCTTTACCATTACAACTAATATCATCCTCCGATAATCCTGAAGTCGTTCATGTAAGGGTATTTTAATTACCTCTCAGATCTTGATTAACAACGTTCTTATATTAAGATATATACGAGTTGTAACTCACAAACCCATATTCATTCTAATACCAACAAATACCACTTAACTATTTTATTTAAAATATGGCTTTATAAAACCTTCTTACTTTTGAAATCTCCTTTTTAAATTACTATTATTACTAAATTTGTTGATTTAGTAAATGATTAATAAAACATCAACTTTTAAACCTTAACTTCTTTAAACTATTTGTATCATTATCCGTATGTTTATTCCAAATCCTATTACTAAAACTTTTACCAAATTTAATTACAAGAATCCTTTTTTCTAAACCTTTCAATCATTCCCTTTGGGAAATCTTATTTCAAATCTCATCCATTTCAAATAATGTCATTATTAAGTAACGTTAATCTAAAATTAATACTTTAACTTCACATCTCTTTTTATAAACTCGTTTATATAACTCTGATTTAATATCGAACCCTTTTCCATATCGATTTCCTTTACTTAATTCAAATATTAAGTAACATTTATTTTAAGCTTATCATATTCGCTTAAAATCACTTTTATAACTTAATTTAACAAACTCGATTTAAATGTAAACTCGTTCATAAACTCACTTTAAAACTCAATTATATTTTATTACTAACTTCGATATCTTACTTAAATGAACTTCATTTAAGAAGTAATCCTTAAATTATTATTTACTTCACCATTAACTGGAATTAATGTTAAATTTCCCTTTTAAAATCCTATTAAGTTTAACAATTATTCATTAAATTATTTAATTAGATTAATCGGCACAAACTAATTTAATTTAACAATCAATTTCCGTTAAAATAGTTGACTTGGTCAACTCTAAAACATGATTAACTCGTTGATCAACTCTAACTCGTCTTTTCATTTACTTCGATTATTGTTAAATAAATAATAATCAATTCAATATAATACCATTTTAAGTATTTCTTAAAAAACAATTAATCTTGGTTTACTAATCGTTATATTAATCCCTGCTCGCTTGCTTATCAATCTTATCAATATAAGAATTGGCTTTATAAATCATTTAATAATCACTTATAAACCTACGTAATAAATAATAAATATTTATTTCCATTTTATAAACTTCATTTAAAATAATATATTATGAAATTTATATTCATTTACAAGATAAATTTCATAACTCCATTTCTATTGATTCACTTGATGGTAAATTAATCTTCATAAAACAATGTATAGTTTAGGCGATCTACTGCCAGTTTCTCAACCAATATTTCACATTGGTTAATATCAAAATACTCGTTGAGTTTGGATTCAAAAATCAATCATTCAATCTTATTTAGTAAAAAATTCATATAACGATAATATGAAAATAAACAACAAATTTGAGGAATCCTGTTGGATCTCTCCAACCTGTTTTTTCCCACATCCTAATAGGTTATCTCAATAAATCTATCCATTCAATTATCTGTTATAATAAACATGAGTAATTAATTCAACAGATAATGGTCAATAAATAACAACAATTCAAGCATCCAATTAAATTTTATACGTTACATTATTATAAACGTAACCAGCAAATTAAGTTACCTCCATTGGAAATAATCGTTAAACATAACAATTTGGTTTGATTAAATTAAACGAACGTTTAATTTAAATCAACTGTATAAAAATATTCAGTATATATGCACATATTCATCAAATCATTCAACAATTTGCAAAAAATGCACACAAATATTTAAACCCGACTTATATAAATATAAGTCGGACAACTGAGTTAGTTTAACTCACCTTGGTTTTATTTGTCGATTAAACGAGTCGTTTTAATAAAATTAAATAGGCATTTAATTTTATTAAAAATTCTGACTACTTCCATTGGTAACCAACTCAGTTCCATCATGACGTGCTTGTTAGTGTGACTCCAACGGTGTCTAATTTGTCCGATTTTGCATAAATCGGCCCAGTTCCCTTTAAACCGGCACCAACTCAAAAAGAACATCTTCTTCCCGTTTGATTTCCTCAAACCACCACCTGTTTCTTCTTCACCGAACCCATTTCATTATATATATATATATATATATATATATATATATATATATTGATGGCCCAAAGCCCCCCGGGTCCATTGACAGCCCATGTCCCCAATCTACGATGAACAAAACCCATATTCCCATGTATTTTCTTCCCCGACTCGAATTATTCGAACAGTAGCGCTACCATTACGGTGTACTTAGACGATCTCTATTTCCCTCAACTCAGCACCATTCATCTCCAAACCACCTCCATTCTTCTCCTCACCCCATAAGCTGCCCTCCCATCTCATTCATGCTAAACACGAATACCAACATCGCCGCCACGATTTCAGGCGATACCCACGGTCAGGTGAAGCTATCGAACAAAATTGTTCCCAAACTTCACCAAAATATTCCTATACTTCCCAAATCCTACAACCAATCCAAGTACAATGTATATATCATGTATAGAAGTTCCCATACCCCGCAGTTTCCAATCCTAAACTCGTTGAAAAATAAACGTAAGAAACTGTCGTCGAGCCTTTCAAAAATTATGTGGAGATGATGAGAATTTCTGCAGGAGTTAAACTATATAACTTTCATGGATTATGGTTGAGTGATCGGGCAGAAATAATTTTTGTAAGTTTTGAATTTGCATTTTTCAAAGAAGAAAAATGGTTTCGATTGTCAGTATTTATAAGTGAGGAGGCGTAGTAACCACGGTTACGTAGGGCTGAAGGCATCAATAGTTTGGTTGGCAAGGCATTATAACATAGGCTAGCTGTTGTTCTATTTTTCGTAGTTGTGTTCACCTTCACAGTATGATTTGATTTTGCACGTACGAGACTGGGACAGTTTCACTTCGTAGGATAGGAGCTATTTAAATAGTTGTAGTTAGGTTAGCTATATGTGAGCATTTTATTAGGGTAGGTTTGTATTTGTACTGGCTAGGGAAAAACGTGAAACAATGTTGTGATAGAGCCTTTCGGAACGTTTATTCCATTAAGTATGGTTCTCTAATTCTTTCAACCTTCACATTAGAGGAAGCCTCATGCTTCAGGTTCTACTTTTTTATCAGGTTGGAATAAAAACTTATGCTCATGTGAGTACAAATTTGCACACATATTTGTACTGTTTATACCATTTTTATTTTGGTAATATTTATTTGAAATTCTTGTATGTTTGGATAAGTATCTCATTTATTTTGACCTGAATATTTCTGTTCAAAGAAGATACCAATTACGAATATTTAGCTATGTGTATTCACTATAGATGTATTCTATGTTGATCATGGCTAAGTTATGGACTCATATATTCTGGTGTACATATATCCGTGCACTTGGTTGCTAGAGGCTTTTGTTTTTCTTGAAGAAACGTTCTTCATGTTCTTGAAATAGGGCTTCATTAATGTTTTTGTTTGTGTGAAGATTTCTCTCTCTTCATATCCATAATATTGTCCAGCTTTGAAGTAGTAATGTTATCAAATCTTGTGTTCATTTCATGTAGATGTCTCAGGCATAGAAAGATCACCATTAGAATATTTTATGTGAGAGATATATGGTGGAAATTCTTGTAATAACCCAAATTTTTATATGATTAATTTATGGATTAATTGATTAAGGAAGAAAATTCAAAAGTGCGCAAGAAAATGTAAAAAAGCATTAATGTAAAGAAATGCATGTGACAAATTAAAGGTAAGAAGATTAACATATTAGTATGTGCGTTAAATAAGGAGATTTAGCGCAATAATGCATACGGTAAAAGTATTAAATGAATAGATGCATATATGTACATATGTGCAATTATGTTATAAAGATACAAATTTAAAAATGTGTGAGTACAGAAGGAATCAATACATGCAATAAATTGATTGCAACAAAAGAAAGAAAAACATTGATTTGTAGATATGTTTAATATGACATTGATTAGAAAACAAGTAATTTGTCATTTATGTTCGATTGATTGTCATTTATGTTTATTTGATGATAATTAAGGAAACCATGTAATTAATCTTAATTTGTATGAATACTTATGCTAATTTGTCACTTATGTCAATTAACATTAAAGAGAATATGGTAATTTGTCATTTATGTTAATTGACAACAACAAAAAAAGGAGCGCATAAAAAAATAAAAAGATTCGCAAAGTAATGTGTGTATTAAATATATATATATATATATATATATATATATATATATATATAAGACGTGTATGCATCATGTGGCGCACGTGGCACATTTTTGTTGGTCAAGGATTGTTTTTTTTAACGTGGCCTTCTCTGATTGGCCTGGTGACGAATTTTGAGGTATTAGGGCTTATGTGACGTGCTGTGATTGGCTGAATGACACATCTCTTTGGTTTGGATGGCTCTGATTACTCCTAGACTGATCTAAAGGATAAAACTAATCCTACACTCTTTTATAATCACATCTAACCTAAACCCTAAATCAAAACAAAAATCATTCTCAAGCCGCCATGATGCTGCAACATAGACTGAGCAAGCTTCTCTTATTCAACGAATTAAAAATTAGGATGGTGGAAAAAGGATTCTACGCTTAATCTATTCTCTTCTTTAATCCGTTCATAGTGAGTACAGCCTCTTTAACAAGATAATTGTTGAATGTAATTGTGATGGGTTTATAAGTTGGACTATATAAATATGAGTAATTACATATACTTGATTAAGTCCATTTTATTATGTTAATTCATGTGTCTAATTGCGTATGCTCGATTAGATTCATTTTATGATGTTGCTGTATGCAAGTTTTTATGCAAATCATATGCAAGTTTATATGTAAATCATGTGATATTAGTCGACATGTCTAATTACATATGCAAGTTTATATGCAATTTTGTATACAAATCATATGCAAGTTTATGTGAAAATCATATTTATACATGCAAGGTCCTATTTATATGTTTAGATCTATGCAAGTCGTATTTTATATGATTAGATCCATGCCACTTTATATGTTTATGCAAATTCATATTTTATATGTCTATTGCTTATGCAAGTCATTGATTATGCAAATTTATGTCAATGTAAATTATGATCATGCAAGTTTATGATCCATGCTAGTCTATTTTCATATGTTAATTTAGATCTAATTTGTTAGGCAAGTCCGTATATTAATTTTGATCTAATTTGTTATGCAAGTCCATATGTTAATTTAGATCTAATTTGTTATGGAAGTTCATATGTTAATTTAGATCTAATTTGTTATGCAAGTTCATATGTTAATTTAGATCTAATTTGTTGTGCAAGTCCATATGTTAATTTAGATCTAATTTGTTATGCAAGTCCAAATGTTAATTTAGATCTAATCTGTTATGAAAGTTCATATGTTAATTTAGATCTAATTTGTTATGCAAGTTCATATGTTAATTTAGATCTAACTTGTTATGCAAGTTCATATGTTAATTTAGATCAATTTTGTTATGCAAATTCATAAATGAGGATCTTTGTTATATGCTAGTTATGTTCATAATTGGATCTATACTGTTTTATGCCAGTTTGGATGCTATACATCTCTTTCTTTCCCTTTTCTTATGAGATAGGCTAATTGCGAGCCTAACGTATTATATGAATCATACGAACGATTGACGTTGGGAAACAGTAAATATTGGACATTATGTAATTGGCATAAAATGGGTTGTAATCATATAATTAATTCTGGGCATTTCTAGTAAATGTGGCATAACTTGAATTGACCACACTTATGGATAATTTAGATATAAATCTAGACTTGGACATAAGTGGTAAATATGTAAATTGGTAAAAAGATGAACATGCCTAACCCGAGTTTAAATTGAGTTGCGGTGTAAGATTGCCCGGAACCGCATGGCACATCCAGCGATCGTAACAACACAGATCTAATTTGATAGGTTAGCACATTAATCCCAAAACCCGAGGTTATAATGAGTTTGCGGTAGAAGTCTGCCCGGAACTGCCCGACACATCCAACAACCGCAAACAACAGCTCTAATGTGAGGGGTTGTTGCATTAATAAATTAATTAATGCCAATGAACAGACATGCTTAGAACGGAAGGGTTAAGTAACATATGAATTGGCGACACTTAACCAATACAACATGTTAATTAGACAAGTGGGCGGGGTTAAGTAAATTGAGAATAGTTAACCAATACAACATGTTAATTAGATAAGTGGGAAGGGTTAAGTAAATTGAGAACACTTAACCAATACAACATGTTAATTAGACAAGTGGGTTGGGTTAAGTAAATTTAAAACACTTAACCAATATAACATGATGAATGAACAGGGTTAAGTTAATAAGAAACACTTAACCAGTACAACATGATGTGTGGGTGGGATAAGTTAACATGAATGGACAACACTTAACCAATATTACATGAACAAAAGGGATAGGGTTTAGGCAAGCTTAACCAATAATACATATTGACTTGATAAGTAGGAGGGTTAAGTAAACCTTGGGTAGGTGGGTAATATTAGTGTATATAGGCCCACAAACTTAACCGTTAAATAAACATGTTTGAATCAGTGGGAGGGTTAAGTGCATCTCGTGTAGGTGGGTAATATTTGCATATATAGGCCCACAAACTTAACCAGTAGGAAACCCTAGTAACGAGGACACATTTCAGCAGTAACCCACATAGATTTATCATGGTACCCTGAACTAGGCAGGGTGGGGCACGATTACTGGGCTGATTATAAGCGGTCAAAATAGCAGCGGGTGGTGCAGCAGTGTAGGTTCCGGCGGAGTCGATTTCTATTTAAAACGAATTATATAAATAGTTTTAAATTCGTTTCAAAAGAAATTTCAACTTCCATTTCAATTCAAATCAAAATTGAATTCTTCTTTATAAATTCGTTTTAAAATTCATTTCTATTCAATTCAAATTTCAATTCAATTTGAATTCATTTCAATTCGGTTTCAATTCAATTCGAATTCGTTTTCAATTCAATTCAATTCAAATTGGTTTTCTGTTCAATTCAATTCAAATTCATTTCTTATTTAATTCAATTCGAATTCATTTTCTATTCAGTTCAATTCGAATTCATTTTCTATTCAGTTCAATTCGAATTCATTTTCTATTCAGTTCAATTCGAATTCATTTTCTATTCAGTTCAATTCGAATATTCCATATACATCGTTTTCATTTCATATACACATTGTTTTCATTTCATATATATATCGTTTTCATTTTTCATATATATATTGTTTTGCGAGGTGCGTACCCTTTGCCTTGTCGATGGGGAGCACGATATTTGGTTGCATACTTGTTTGTATGCATTGTTATGTTTTGGAATTCACATTTTCAAACGATTTGATTTGAGATCCCGAAGTGAAATCTACTTTAATATAGAAAGTTAGATATGTATTTCAAATGATTTGAAACAAGAAATCGGGAATAAAATCCAAAGGAATAATTTCTGTAAATTGAATTGGATTTAGAAAATCTAAGTGTAGTGATTAATCTAAGTGGGTAGATTGCGATATTGCATGTTGATTGATGCATAGTAGATCCATATATCTATATTGATTGTTGTTTATACACTGGTATTCATGGGGGTAAACCCGTTCCGCGTTAGCGGCGTGGTCCCGTGATATACCATATTATCAAATAAGATTTATAACTGTTAGAGTTTCTCACACCAGTCCCATGACTGACCTGTAGTTTGCTTTTCCCTTACGAACTCGGGTGCCTCTATTTTCCACACGGGCAGCCGAGTAGTTTTATTTTGCAGATGTATTGAGCAGGATTCTGGATTGAAGCTTTAAGCTGTGTCCAGGCATTTACAGTCTTCCGCTGTGTAGTTTATATTTCCGCTGTGCATTGTATTACATTTATGTAAATTTATCTTCCGCTGTGTATTATTTTCGATACTCTGATATTCTGTACTCTGATGTAACATTATTATGATGTTTATTGAAGTCTTCTGTTATTTGTTCTGATGTGTTGTATACCCAAAGTTAGCGTATGCGGGATTCGAACGGTCTTGGTCGGTTTAGCGATCGATTAGGTCCGGGCGAAATCCGTGTCGTTACACATGCAATGTGTAACGACACGGATTTCGCCCGGATTGTTTTGCACCCGGTACATTCAATTGAAGTTTGAAATCAAATTATCGAACTACCGCGCCATTTTCAATTCCTTTTATAATTATATATAATTATTTATATTCTAACGATGACATATATAAATATATACGTTCTATTATATTCAAAATAAATTTTCTCGTCGATATTATTTAAAATAATTCATTTTAAATAATCAAAGTTCGCTAAAATTTCCAAAATTAAAATTTTAAACTGGCCCAGATTTTCGGGTTATTACAATCTCCCCCACTTAAAACTTTTCGTCCCCGAAAAGGAACAAAGTCGAAAGTGGTTTGATTAATCAACTCTACGTTCGATCTGGCTTCCATTCTCTAACTTTTCAGTTTCTGAGAATTTTCAAATTCTTCAAAAATTTGGCTAACACCCTAAATTTTCGAAAAATTTCGCCATAACCTCCCCTGCAACGGGAGCATCGGGGAATTTCAAATAGCTTCCCCGGTCCTTCAGATCTCAAAAAGAAAAAGAAAAAGCCAAGCGGCTAGCCAATAGGCACATAAAATCATCATCACCCAAACAAAACAGTAAATTATGTAGTAAACATGTACCTATTTGTCGGGCAAACAAATTTTATTCTCTGCTCTAGCCTCCTTTCTATGACCTGTTCAATATAAGTATATGTATATGCAAGCAATTGCGACTAATTTTCAATATGTAACGACACGGATTTCGCCCGGACCTAATCGATCGCTAAACCGACCAAGACCGTTCGAATCCCGCATACGCTAACTTTGGGTATACAACACATCAGAACAAATAACAGAAGACTTCAATAAACATCATAATAATGTTACATCAGAGTACATAATATCAGAGTATATCGAAAATAATACACAGCGGAAGATAAATTTACATAAATGTAATACAATGCACAGCGGAAATATAAACTACACAGCGGAAGACTGTAAATGTCTGGACACAACTTAAAGCTTCAATCCAGAATCCTGATCAAAACATCTGCAAAATAAAACTACTCGACTGCCCGTGTGGAAAATAGGGGCACCCGAGTTCGCAAGGGAAAAGCAAACTACAGGTCAGTCATGGGACTGGTGTGAGAAACTCTAACAGTTATAATTAACTAATTTACTAAAATGGCATATCACGGGACCAAGCCGTATAACACGGAATAGGTTTACCCCCATGAATACCAATGTATAAACAATAATCAATATAGATATATGGATCTACTATGCATCAATCAACATGCAATATCTCAATCTACCCATTTAGATTAATCACCACACTTAGATTTTCCAAATCCAATTCAATTTACAGAAATTATTCCTTTGGATTTTATTCCTGATTTCTTATTTCAAATCATTTGAAATACATATCTAACTTTCTATATTAAAGTAGATTTCACTTCGGGATCTCAAATCAAATCGTTTGGAAATATGAATTCCAAAACATAACAATGCATACAAACAAGTATGCAACCAAATATCGTGCTCCCCATCGACAAGGCAAAGGGTACGCACCTCGCAACTCGATATATATATGTGCACCTACCCCACATAGGAGTAGGCTACACCGACGATGCACCTCCCACACATGGAGAGCATACACCGCCCTCTCACCCATACTTTTAGTCTCAGGGTTACCCGAATCTTTAGCCACATACTAAATCATTTCATATCCCGAAGTAGGGAAAATCATTTCACAACATAATAATCACAAGTACTTTCAAAATATAGTACTTCACATCAGTAATTCACGCATATGATCAGTCACTATTAATCACATAACCTTTGAGCTCGTACGTCTCAAAGAAGGGTGTTAAGCAAAAGAATAAATTCTCCGCCACCAAACAGATACATCATCAATAGAAACTAATCGAATACGCGATGAACCACAATGTAACATATAATACATTTCTAAATCATTTTAGAAATCATCGGGTTTTGGGCCTCGAAATCCTTTCTGTTTTATAAAACATTTTTATAAAACATTCCCTGTCCAAAATCGGGAATACATTTCTTTTCACTTAAGAAAAATATCATTTCACAATCATTCGTTAAATTTGAAATGAACACAACATTGCTAAACACCTTATCGTCAAATCGTGAAGTGTTTCACAAGGCGTTAGCACATAGATATTTTCAACCCAACCCAATGCTAAATGTAAAAGCATATTTTGCTCATAAACTGGTCGAGCACAATCCAAACCATCAATCAATCAAATTTGACATTAAATATAAGGTTTTGAATAGAGAGAGTATCGACTTATATTCAACATCAAATCCTGAAACCAACAGATATCATATCGGGAATAACGATATCGAAATCTTCCAAATTCCCATCACAATATCTGTATAATCACGGAATCCAATATCGAAAATATCCAAAGATAATTTCAATTTAACTCTAATCCAATTTATTTATTTATAACCATTGGATTATTTTTCTAGTTAATAACTAGTTCATTTCGATAAAAGTCTATTTTTATCTTTTCAAATATGGAGTTTTTCATCCCAATTCTTCACAAATCTTTTCTTATGATTTTACACAAATTATCGATATTTTTAATAATTTTATCAAGGCCCATACAGTCGATTTACATCAACGGTCATCGAACTGCACTTACAACGACCTTTTCCAAATTTGATTTGGACAAAATTCCAAATCCAACTGTTAGATTTAAAATTTATAATATTCCTTAGAAAGCTCTTTTCGATACGAACCCAACGGTTCCGGTTTCAGGAGAATCCGACGGTCGGATCTCCCGTAATGTCCGTTCGAAGTCAATGGTCGAAATTCGCGAACTGCCGCGGCGCGGCGCGTTCTATTCAGGCCATTATATTATATATATATATAATATATATTTCGTCGATTTCTATTTAAAACGAATTTTATAAATCATTTTAATTTTGTTTTAAAAACAATTTCAACTTCCATTTCAATTCAAATCAAAATTGAATTTTTCCTTATAAATTCGTTTTAAAATTCATTTCTATTCAATTCAAATTTCAATTAAATTTGAATTCATTTCAATTCGTTTTCAATTCAATTCAATTTCAAAGTCGTTTTCTATTCGTTTCATTTTGAAATCGTTTTCAATTCATTTCATTTCGAAATCGTTTTCAATTCATTTCATTTCGAAATCGTTTTCTATTCAATTCATTTTGAATAATCAAAATTCGCTAAAATTGCCAAAATAAAAATTTTAACTTGGCCCAGATTTTCCGGGTTATTACAATCTCCCCCACTTAAAACTTTTCGTCCCCGAAAAGGAACAAAGTCGAAAGTGGTTTGATTAATCAACTCTACGTTTGGTCTGGCTTCCATTCTCCAACTTTTCAGTTTCAGACCCAGAACGAACTTGTAAATGGACTGTGTGTCTGACATTGGATTTTAGTCCGTGTGATTGATCTCTATTAAATATATATCTGTTTGGCGGCGGAGAATTTATTCTCTTGCTTAACGCCCTTCTCTGAGACGTACGAGCTCAGGGGTTATATATTGATGGATATCAAATGCATGGAGTGAATTGCCTGTGTGGTATGCCTAAGTGGCAATTGATCGAGGCTTCTGTTGAAAATCAAAGTCTTGTGGTGATGATCAAAGCACGGCCATTGTGGCGTAGCTTTGTGTAACGTTTACTTCGCGAGTTTCACACCCGGTATGAACCAAAAACGGGAGACGGACCTCAGGGAGGGCATGCGTTTCTTTCTAGCTAGAAGTGGCGTCAGTGGTTTTACACGCCCTGACGAGTTTGACTTATGTGGTTGTTGTTGTTGCGAGGCGCCTCGGTTTGATCGGACGATCCGGGTCCGATGGAGTCATTCGTTGGCTCATTTACGCCCCATAGGGCGGGGGAACGCATGTTCAGAGTTTAAGTTTAATCCACATCGGTGGACCGGCCCTGACGATCCAAGGGTCACTCGAGCTCTGATACCAACTGTGACGAAAAGGAATTTCGCTCGGTCCGAACCAGTCGCTAAACCGACCCAGACCGTTCGAAACGCCCTATCGTTTGAGAACATGACAAAATAGAACGCAGACGGAAGAACATTTCATTGTATATTACAACAATGCATCAGATTACAAGAATATACAGAGTATAAATGAGTATTACATAGAAATATCAGAGATTTAAATTACATTTAAATACATAGCAGCGGAAAATAATACAATACACAACTAGAAGAGATATACGGATACAAAGCTTTCCGGATATCGTTCCAGTTGTAAACCAGGATCCTGTGAATATAAATCTGCAAAACCAAAACTACTAGCTGCCCGTGTCAAAATAAGGGCACCCAGAGTTTAGGTTAAAACAATAAACTCCAGGTCA
Organism: Allium sativum; assembly: GCA_030737875.1. NCBI lineage: Eukaryota > Viridiplantae > Streptophyta > Magnoliopsida > Asparagales > Amaryllidaceae > Allium > Allium sativum. The sequence continues at coordinate 302,241,541 of CM060922.1, forward strand.
GTCATGTGACTGGTGTGAGAACTAAAACAGTTATAAATCTTTATTATAAAGCTCGGTAAATCAAGGGACCACGCCGTATAACACGGAACGGGTTTCCTCCCAAGAATACCAGTGCATGAAATAACAGCGCAATGCTAAATAAAGAAAATGAAGCTGTTATAAGACCCAGTTCCCATCACACAATGCAACGCAAGCCGGAGGATAGGGTTTTTACCTTATAATAGCCAAGAATGCTTGATACGTTGAAAAACAAATCATTTGATACTATTATAAGTGCATAGTGTATAAAACAACTTCAAATCATAAGTATCAATCATAGGCGGCATGAATGCCCCATATCACTATGTCGCCATATATAGGTTATGCAATCAAAATCGTAGAGTCACGTATTTGGAAATTGGATTTCCATCTATGAACCGAGGCAAAAGATAGTCCTCAACCAATTCGAGACGCTCTAGCCCGCCCCCACTAATTACCCCCATTCTGAACACAATGGGATATATTTCGTAAGCCAATTCGACTGTTTCGACTAGTTTCCGTCAAATTCAAAATATAAACCAGTATATATTGAATTTGAACGCACATTTCAATTTACTGAGGTCACATACCGACTCTAAAAATTCCCGAAAAATATTTTCTAACTTCGTATTAACGATACGGCTCTAACAAAACTAATTTCGTCAAATTCTGAGACTGTTTGAAAAATGGCCATTTTCCAGTCGATTAAAATCAACTGAAACTGGTCAAACGCGTTTTCCTTCGCCACGCTCACATATTGATTCGAAAAATTATGAAAATTGAAACCTAGCAATAATTTGACACTGCGGATCCAACAAAAGTGGTTTCGTTGAAATCCGAGGTCATTTGCAAAATCTCCATTTTTAAGGGCCTGAATTCCATAGCGACTATTCAGAATTTTCAACTGGACATATCTTTTGATCCCCGCTATGAAATTTTTATTTTTCGGATTCGTTGGAAAGATATTCTCAATTAGGTTCTATTATTTTTGGTTTCACTAAAATCCGGTTTATTTTGCACCCGGTACATTCAATTGAAGTTTGAAATCGAATTATCGAACTACCGCGCAATTTTCAATTCTATTTATAATTATAAATAATTATTTATATTCTAACAACGACGTATATAATATATACGTTCTAATTATATTCAAAATAAATTTCTCGTCGATATTATTTAAAATAATTCATTTTAAATAATCAAAATTCGCTAAAATTGCCAAAATAAAAATTTTAAACTGGCCCAGATTTTCGGGTTGTTACAATCTCCCCCACTTAAAACTTTTCGTCCCCGAAAAGGAACAAAGTCGAAAGTGGTTTGATCAATCAACTCTAGGTTCTATCCGGCTTCCATTCTCCAACTTTTCAGTTTCTGAGAATTTTCAAATTTTCAAAAATTTGGCTAACACCCTAAATTTTCGGAAAATTTCGCCATAACCTCCCCTGCACCGGGAGCCACAGGAAAATCCCGAAATTGCCATATAGGCCTTCTGATCTCAAAAGGAAAAAGAAAAATCCAAGCGGCTAGCCAATAGGCTCATAAAATCATCATCACCCAAACAAAACAGTAAATTATGTAGTAAACATGTACCTATTTGTCGGGCAAACAAATTTTATTCTCTGCTCTAGCCTCCTTGCTATGACCTGTTCAATGTAAGTACAAGTATATGCAAGCAAACACAACCAATTTTCAATATAATTCAATATGTGATTCAATTAGGCTAAATGGGTAAGAATTAGCAAACAAATAAACAAACAACACAAACATCAATCAATTAGTTGATTAGCTTTTCCAATTGATAACTTTGATACATAGTCAAAAATCAGATTTTTGATGCAAAATCACAACAATAGGCCCTATCTAATTTGGTTCTCACACCAGTCAATAGGAAATATATAGATATCACACCTTCGAAACACGAATATCAATTTTGATGATGTTCGAACTATCATCAGAATCATCTCCGGGCGACTAGAGTGTGATTCTATATCTATCCAGTATATTAAAACTTCAAATACACGTTTGCAAGGCGTATATGCAAAATCTTTATATGCTGGACTGTCCTAATCAATATGAAATAAATAATCAAATACGAATAGTTGATTTAGATTTTCAAAACAAAATTTGTTTTCATTTGAAAAATATACTCTTCACACTCGTTCTAGGATACCACTGATCCCATCTCTAACGAGTCATTCCCGTTGGATATTACTAATCCAGTTTCTGATGAATTCTTTCGTAAGGTTCTAATGTGCCTTGTTCTCTGAGCTTTGTAAACCAAAGCTCTGATACCAACTGTTTCCATCTTCTTGGGTGTACAGCCCAATCAAGATCATCAGTAATTATCCAAACGACGTGAAGACCTCCGGTCTTTGACCATCATCTTCATCTTCGACTTATCGTCGTATCAGTTATTCAGAATGGGATAAACCCGGACTTTCCGAATAACTCGCGTATATTTTAAATAAGTGTTACACAAACACAACATATGCCTCATTCCAATTCATTAGTCACTAACCGTAAATTAATCAAGAGAATAATTCCCCAAATATTAACCCCGAAGGCCGAAACCAACATCAGATCAATATCCAGAAAACCATTCTGCTTGGCTAACCGACAGTTAGTTTCTAAATTTCACATTCATAGGGAAAGGTTCCCATTAATTTTATCTAAGATAAATTCCTTGAATTTATTCTCTAATCTTCTTTTGAATTTCGATTCAACTAGTCGGGATTAACGAACCTTACCGAAGTAATCATTTGTTTTAATTTCCCAATCCCAACCTATTCATCCCATGAAGTAAAACTGGTTATACTTCATATCTAACACCACGGTGTTATCGGTAAATTCAATTACCATTTCACGTTCAAATCTAATTAAAGATTTAACTATCGCTTGGAGCAAAACTGGTGCTACTCCATTCTCGATCATTTTAATCTAATTAAAGATTCATTAAAACTCCACTTAGTTTTAATCTTTAACTGGGTTAAAGAATCAGTGTCATTTAAAACACAGTTCACGATAAACCCAAAATCACATTCATTAATTATCGGGTTAAAGAACGAGTGTTATTTAAAACACTGTCCACGATAAACCCAAAAATCAATATCAATTCAATTCCAATTAAATATTATTTAATTGGTACACTTCATTAAATCTAAATAAAAAGATTTAATCTTTTCTCAACTGGGTTCAAGAACAGTGTTAATGAAGACACCATTCACGACAAACCCAAATCAACTTGATATTAAACACAAGGCTCTGAATAGAAAATATACCGGCTTATATTCAATATCAAATTCCACGACTAACAAATATCGTATTGGAAATAACGATATATATATATCTATATCTTTCAAATTCCCATAACAATATCTGTATCATCCCGAAATCCAACATCGAAATAATCCAAAGACAATTTCGATTCAGATCCATTCCAATATAATCATTGGAAATTCTGGTTATTTCTAAAACCCTTTCAAATTCAAATTACTTATTTAAAAATAAATAGAATTATAATTCTAGTTCAAAACTAGTTCATTTCGATAAAAATCTATTTTTATCTTTTCAAATATAGAGTTTTTCATCCCAATTCTTTCTAAATCATTTCTTATGATTTTACACAATTTATTATTATTTTTAATAATTTTATCCAGGCCCGTACAGTCGATTTCCATCAACGGCCATCGAACTGCACTTACAGCGACCTTTTTTCAAATTTGATTTGGACGTATCTCCAAATCCAACCGTTAGATTTCAAATTTCTAATATTCGTTAGAAAGCTCTTTTCGATACGAACCCAACGGTTCCGGTTTTAGGAGAATCCGACGGTCGGATCTCCCGTAATGTCCGTTTGAAATAAATGGTCGAAATTTAAGAACTGCCGTGGCGCGGCGCGTTCTATTCAGGCCATTATATTATATATATAATATATATAATATATATTTCGTCGATTTCTATTTAAAACGAATTATATAGATAGTTTTAAATTCGTTTCAAAAACAATTTCAACTTCCATTTCAATCCAAAGCAAAATTGAATTCTTCTTTATAAATTCGTTTTAAAATTCATTTCTATTCAATTCAAATTTCAATTCAATTTGAATTCGTTTTCCATTAAATTTGAATTCATTTTCAATTCAATTCAATTTCAAAGTCGTTTTCTATTCGATTCAATTCAAATTGGTTTTCTATTCAATTCATTTCGAAATTGTTTCCAATTCAATTCATTTCGAAATCGTTTTCAATTCAATTCATTTTCGAAATCGTTTTCAATTCAATTCATTTTCGAAATCGTTTTCAATTCAATTCATTTTCGAAATCGTTTTAATTCAATACTGTAAAAACCCGCAACTTCCCCGTAAAGGAAAGCGTCGGATAGTTCGAGAACAAGCCACAACAGAACGCATTCGGAAGAACATTTCATTGTATATTACAACAATGCACCATATTACAGGAATATACAGAGTATAAACAAATAAATATTACACAGAAATATCAGAGATTTGAATTACATTTAAATACATCGCAGCGGAAAATAATACAATCCACAACTAGAAGAGATATACGGATACAAAGCTTTCCGGATATCGTTCCAGCTGTAATCCAGGATCCTGTGAATAAAAATCTGCAAAACCAAAACTACTAGCTGCCCGTGTCAAAATAGGGGCACCCAGAGTTTAGGTTAAAACAATAAACTCCAGGTCAGTCATGTGACTGGTGTGAGAACTAAAACAGTTAATATTTATTTTTAAAGTTTGGTAAATCAAGGGACCACGCCGTATAACACGGAACGGGTTTCCTCCCAGGAATACCAGTGCATAAAACAAACAGCGCAATGCTAAATAAAGAAAAATGAAGCTGTTATAAGACCCAGGTCCTATCACACAATGCAACGCAAGATGGGGGATAGGGTTTTCCCTTATAACAGCCAAAGAATGCTTGATACGTTTAAAAGAAATCATTTGATACTATAATAAGTGTACAGTGTATAAAACAACTTCAAATCATAAGTATCAATCATAGGCGACATGAGCGTCCCATGCCACTATGTCGCCATATATAGGTTTACAAATAAAACTGCAAAGTTACGTATTTGGAAATTGGATTTCCATCTATGAACCGAGGCAAAAGATAGTCCTCAACCGATTCGAGACTGCCTAGCCCGCCCCTCAGGATCAGAACGCATCGACCCTTGGATCGTCAGGGCCGGTCCACCGATGTGGATTAAAATGCCTGAGCACTACGTTTCGCCGCCCTTTGGGGCGTAAGCGAGCCAACGAATGACTCCATCGGACCCGGATCGTCCGATCTAACCGAGGCGCCTCGCAACAGCAACAACCACATAAGTCAAACTCGTCAGGGCGTGTAAAACCACTGACGCCACTTCTAACTAGAAAGAAACGCATGCCCTCCCTGAGGTCCGTCTCCCGTTTTTGGTTCATACCGGGTGTGAAACTCGCGAAGCAAACGTTACACAAAGCTACGCCACAAAGGCCGTGCTTTGATCATCACCACAAGACTTTGCTTTTTAACAGAAGCCTCGATCAATTGCCACTTAGGCATGCCACACAGGCAATTCACTCCATGCATTTGATATCCATCAATATATAACCCCTGAGCTCGTACGTCTCAGAGAAGGGCGTTAAGTAAGAGAATAAATTCTCCGCCGCTAAACAGATATATATTTAATATAGATCAATCACATGGACTAAAATCCAATGTCAGACACACAGTCCATTTACAAGTCCGTTCTGGGTCTGAACGAAACCGGAGGCACCTAGTACCCCGCATATCCATCGATCTCAAAGTACGTCTGGACGATCACCAACTGTTTCCATCTTCTTGGGTGTACAGCCCAATCAAGATCATCAGTAATCACCCAAACGACGTGAAGACTTCTGGTCTTTGACCACCGTCTTCATCTTCGACTTATCGTCGTATCAGTTATTCAAAATGGGATAAACCCGGTCTTTCCAAATAACTCGCGTATATTTTAAATAAGTGTTACACAAACACAACATACGCCTCATTCCAATTCATCAGTCACTAACCGTAAATTAATCAAGAGAATAATTTCCCAAATATTAACCCCGAAGGCCGAAACCAACATCAGATCAATATCCAGAAAACCATTCTGCTTGGCTAACCGATAGTTAGTTTCTAAATTTCACATTCATAGGGAAAGGTTCCCATTAATTTTATCTAAGATAAATTCCTTGAATTTATTCTTTATTCTATTTTTGAATCTCAATTCAAACTAGTCGGGATTAGCGAACCTTGCCGAAGTAATCATTTATTTTAATTTCCCCATCCCAACCTATTCATCCCATGAAGTAAAACTGGTAATACTTCATATCTAACACCACAATGTTATCGGTAAATTCAATTACCATTTCACGTTCAAATCTAATTAAAGATTTAACTATCGCCTGGAGCAAAACTGGTGATACTCCATTTTCGATCATTTCAATCTAATTAAAGATTCATTAAAACTCCACTTAGTTTTAATCTTTAACTGGGTTAAAGAATCAGGGTCATTTAAAACACAGTTCACGATAAACCCAAAATCACATTCCATTAATTATCGGGTTAAAGAACAAGTGTTATTTAAAACACTGTTCACGTGTGACTATTTTTGTTAAATTATTTCGTTCAACACATGACTAATCTCAACGGATGAATATAAATGAATTCGAATTGAATTGAATTGAATTTGAAGTTTGAATTGAATTGAAATGAATTTAAAACGAATGTATAAGGAAAAATTCAATTTTGATTTGAATTTGAATATGAAGTTGAAATCGTTTTGAAAACGAATTTAAAACGATTTATAAAATACGTTTAAAAAAAGGAAATCGACGAAATATATATATTATATATATCATATATATTATATAATGGCCTGAATAGAACGCGCCGCGCTGCGGCAGTTCGCGAATTTCGACCATTGACTTCGAACGGACATTACGGGAGATCCGACCGTCGGATTCTCCTGAAACCGGAACCGTTGGGTTCGTATCGAAAAGAGCTTTCTAAGGAATATTAGAAATTTGAAATCTAACGGTTGGATTTGGAATTATGTCCAAATCAAATTTGAAAAAGGTCGCTGTAAGTGCAGTTCGATGGCCATTGGTGGAAATCGACTGTACGGGCCTTGATAAAATTATTAAAAATAGTAATAATTTGTGTAAAATCATAAGAAATGATTTAGAAAGAATTGTGATGAAAAACTCCATATTTGAAAAGATAAAAATAGATTTTTATCGAAATAAACTAGTTTTGAACTAGAATTATAATTCTATTTATTTTTAAATAAATAAATTGAATTTAAAATGGTTTTGAAAATAACCAGAATTTCCAATGATTGCATTGGAATGGATTTGAATCGAAATTGTCTTCTGAATATTTCGATGTTGGATTTCGTGATTATACAGATATTGTTATGGAAATTTGAAAGATATATATATTTATATCGTTATTTCCAACACGATATTTGTTAGTCATAGAATTTGATATTGAATATAAGCCGGTATATTTTCTATTCAGAGACTTGTGTTTAATATCAAATGTGATTTGGGTTTGTCGTGAATGGTGTCTTCATTAACACTGTTCTTGAACCCAGTTGAGAAAAGATTAAATCTTTTTATTTAGATTTAATGAAGTGTACCAACTAAATAATATTTAATTGGAATTGAATCGATATTGATTTTTGGGTTTATCGTGGACGGTGTTTTAAATAACACTCGTTCTTTAACCCGATAATTAATGAATGTGATTTTGGGTTTATCGTGAACCGTGTTTTAAATGACATTGATTCTTTAACCCTGTTAGCGATTAAAACTAAGTGGAGTTTTAATGAATCTTTAATTAGATTGAAAAGATCGAGAATGGAGTATCACCAGTTTTACTCCAGGCGATAGTTAAATCTTTAATTAGATTTAAACGTGAAATGGTAATTGAATTTACCGATAACACCGTGGTGTTAGATATGAAGTATAACCAGTTTTACTTCATGGGATGAATAGGTTGGGATTGGGAAATTAAAACAAATGACTACTTCGGTAAGGTTTGCTAATCCCGACTAATTTGAATTGATATTCAAAAATAGATTAAAGAATAAATTCAAGAAATTTATCTTGGATAAAATTAATGGGGACCTTTCCCTATGAATGTGAAATTTAGAAACTAACTGTCGGTTAGCTAAGCAGAATGGTTTTCTGGATATTGATCTGATGTTGGTTTCGGCCTTCGGGGTTAATATTTGGGGGATTATTCTCTTGTTAATTTACGGTTAGTGACTGATGAATTGGAATGAGGCGTATGTTGTGTTTGTGTAACACTTATTTAAAATATACGCGAGTTATTCGGAAAGACCGGGTTTATCCCATTCTAAATAACTGATACGACGATAAGTCGAAGATGAAGACGATGGTCGAAGACCGGAAGTCTTCACGTCGTTTGGGTGATTACTGATGATCTTGATTGGGCTGTACACCCAAGAAGATGGAAACAGTTGGTGATCGTCCAGACGTACTTGGAGATCGATGGATATGCGGGGTACTAGGTGCCTCCGGTTTCGTTCAGACCCAGAACGGACTTGTAAATGGACTGTGTGTCTGACATTGGATTTTAGTCCGTGTGATTGATCTCTATTAAATATATATCTGTTTGGCGGCGGAGAATTTATTCTCTTGCTTAACGCCCTTCTCTGAGACGTACGAGCTCAGGGGTTATATATTGATGGATATCAATCGCACGGAGTGAATTGCCTGTGTGGCATGCCTAAGTGGCAAATGATCAAGGCTTCTGTTGAAAAGCAAAGTCTTGTGGTTGATGATCGAAGCAAGGCCTTTGTGGCGTAGCTTTGTGTAACATTTACTTCTCGAGTTTCACACCCGGTATGAACCAAAAACGGGAGACGGACCTCAGGGGGGACATGTGTTTTCTTTATAGTTAGGAGTGGCGTCAGTGCTTGAACTGGCTGACGAGTTTGACTCATGTGGATGTTGCTTATTATTACTTGCTGAAAAGCGAGGCGCCTCGTGATATCGGTTTCGGCCGATGCTTCTGGTCGGCTGACGGGCCAGGCTTACGCCCCAAAGGGCGGAGAAACGTATTGTTCAGGCATTATAATCCATATCGGTGGACCGACCCTGACGATCCAAGGGGCAGTTGCGGCTGTTCCTGAGGCTCGGGCTAGATAGTCTCAAATCGGTGAGGATCTTGCCCCTAGCCTCGGTTCATACCATAAATGATAACCCAACTTCCAATACGACGTTTTGCGGTTTTAATTGTAGAACTAGTATGGCGACATGATATATGGTACCCATGCCGCCTATGATTGATACTTATGATTTGAAGTTGTTTTATACACTATGCCCTTATTATAGTATCAAATAATCTGTTTTTAAACGTATCAAACATTCTTTCGCTGTTATAAGGGAAAACCCTATCCCCCGGCTTGCGTTGCATTGTGTGATAGGACCTGGGTCTTATAACAGCTTCATTTTTCTCTATTTAGCATTGCGCTGTTTGTTTTATGCACTGGTATTCTTGGGAGGAAACCCGTTCCGTGTTATACGGCGTGGTCCCTTGATTTACCTAACTTTAAAATAAAGGTTATTAACTGTTTTAGTTCTCACCCCAGTCCCACGACTGACCTGGAGTTTATTGTTTTAACATAAACTCTGGGTGCCCTTATTTTGACACGGGCAGCTAGTAGTTTTGGTTTTGCAGATTTATATTCACAGGATCCTGGTTTACAGCTGGAACGATATCCGGGAAGCTTTGTATCCGTATATCTCCTTCTAGTTGTGTATTGTATTATTTTCCGCTGCGATGTATTTAAATGTAATTTAAATCTCTGATATTTCTGTGTAATATTCATTTATACTCTGTATATTCTTGTAATCTGATGCATTGTTGTAATATACAATGAAATGTTCTTTTGTATGCGTTCTATTTTGTCGTGTTCTCAAACGATAGGGCGTTTCGAACGATCTGGGTTGGTTTAGCGAGTGGTTCGGACCGAGCGAAATTCCTTGCCGTCACAGTATGGGCCTTGATAAAATTATTAAAAATATCGATAATTTGTGTAAAATCACAAGAAATGATTTGTGAAGAATTGGGATGAAAAACTCCATATTTGAAAAGATAAAAATAGATTTTTATCGAAATGAACTAGTTATTAACTAGAAAAATAATCCAATGGTTATAAATAAATAAATTGGATTAGAGTTAAATTGAAATTATCTTTGGATATTTTTGATATTGGATTCCGTGATTATACAGATATTGTGATGGGAATTTGGAAGAATTCGATATCGTTATTCCCGATATGATATCTGTTGGTTTCAGGATTTGATGTTGAATATAAGTCGATACTCTCTCTACTCAAAACCTTATATTTAATGTCAAATTTGATTGATTGATGGTTTGGATTGTGCTCGACCAGTTTATGAGCAAAATATGCTTTTACATTTAGCATTGGGTTGGGTTGAAAATATCGGTGTGCTAACGCCTTGTGAAACACTTCACGATTTGACGATAAGGTGCTTAGCGATGTTGTGTTCATTACAAATTTAACGAATGATTGTGAAATGATATTTTTCTTAAGTGAAAAGAAATGTATTCCCGATTTTGGACAGGGAATGTTTTATAAAAATGTTTTATAAAACAGAAAGGATTTCGAGGCCCAAAACCCGATGATTTCTAAAATGATTTAGAAATGTATTATATATTACATTGTGGTTCATCGCGTATTCGATTAGTTGCTATTGATGATGTATCTATTTGGTGGCGGAGAATTTATTCTTTTGTTTAACACCCTTATTTGAGACGTACGAGCTCAAAGGTTATGTGATTAATAGTGACTGATCATATGCGTGAATTACTGATGTGAAGTACTATATTTTGAAAGTACTTGTGATTATTATGTTGTGAAATGATTTTCCCTACTTCGGGATATGAAATGATTTAGTATGTGGCTAAAGATTCGGGTAACCCTGAGACTAAAAGTATGGGTGAGAGGGCGGTGTATGCTCTCCATGTGTGGGAGGTGCATCGTCGGTGTAGCCTACTCCTATGTGGGGTAGGTGCACATATATATATCGAGTTGCGAGGTGCGTACCCTTTGCCTTGTCGATGGGGAGCACGATATTTGGTTGCATACTTGTTTGTATGCATTGTTATGTTTTGGAATTCATATTTCCAAACGATTTGATTTGAGATCCCGAAGTGAAATCTACTTTAATATAGAAAGTTAGATATGTATTTCAAATGATTTGAAATAAGAAATCGGGAATAAAATCCAAAGGAATAATTTCTGTAAATTGAATTGGATTTGGAAAATCTAAGTGTGGTGATTAATCTAAATGGGTAGATTGGGATATTGCATGTTGATTGATGCATAGTAGATCCATATATCTATATTGATTATTGTTTATACACTGGTATTCATGGGGGTAAACCCGTTCCATGTTATACGGCGTGGTCCCGTGATATGCCATTTTAGTAAATAAGTTAATTATAACTGTTAGAGTTTCTCACACCAGTCCCATGACTGACCTGTAGTTTGCTTTTCCCTTGCGAACTCGGGTGCCCCTGTTTTCCACACGGGCAGTCGAGTAGTTTTATTTTGCAGATGTTTTGAGCAGGATTCTGGATTGAAGCTTTAAGCTGTGTCCAGACATTTACAGTCTTCCGCTGTGTAGTTTATATTTCCGCTGTGCATTGTATTACATTTATGTAAATTTATCTTCCGCTGTGTATTATTTTCTATATACTCTGATATTCTGTACTCTGATGTAACATTATTATGATGTTTATTGAAGTCTTCTGTTATTTGTTCTGATGTGTTGTATACCCAAAGTTAGCGTATGCGGGATTCGAACGGTCTTGGTCGGTTTAGCGATCGATTAGGTCCAGGCGAAATCCGTGTCGCAGCGGAAGCGTGGTGGGCCCATAACCCACTGGTCCCAGGATCGAAACCTGGCTCTGATACAAACTGTGACGAAAAGGAATTTCGCTCGGTCCGAACCAGTCGCTAAACCGATCCAGGCCGTTCGAAACGCCCGATCGTTTGAGAACAAGACAAAACAGAACGCATACAAAAGAACATTTCATTGTATATTACAACAATGCATCAGATTACAAGAATATACAGAGTATAAATAAATATTACATAGAAATATCAGAGATTTAGATTACATTTAAATACATCGCAGCGGAAAATAATACAATACACAACTGAAGGAGATATATGGATACAAAGCTTTCCGGATATCGTTCCAGCTGTAAACCAGGATCCTGTAAATATAAATCTGCAAAACCAAAACTACTAGTTGCCCGTGCGGAAAATAGGGGCACCCAGAGTTTAGGTTAAAACAATAAACTCCAGGTCAGTCATGGGACTGGTGTGAGAACAAAACAGTTATTAATCTTTATTTTAAAGTTCGGTAAATCAAGGGACCACGCCGTATAACACGGAACGGGTTTCCTCCCAAGAACACCAGTGCATAAAACAACAGCGCAATGCTAATTAAAGAAAAATGAAGCTATTATAAGACCCAGGTCCTATCACACAATGCAACGCAAGCCGGGGGATAGGGTTTTTACCTTATAATAGCCAAGAATGCTTGATACGTTTAAAAGAAATCATTCGATACCATTATAAGTGTATAGTGTATAAACAACTTCATATCATAAGTATCAATCATAGGCGGCATGAATGCCCCATACCACTATGTCGCCATATATAGGTTATACAATCAAAATCGCAAAGTCACGTATTTGGAAATTGGGTTTCCATCTATGAACCGAGGCAAAAGATAGTCCTCAACCGATTCGAGACGCTTTAGCCCGCCCCTCAAGATCAGAGCTCGAGTGACCCTTGGATCGTCAGGGCCGGTCCACCGATGTGGATTAAAATGCCTGAACACTGCGTTTCCCCACCCTTTGGGGTGTCAATGAGCCAACAAATGACTCCATCGGTTCGAGAACGACCGATATATCCGAGGCGCCTCGCAACAGCAATAACCACATAAGTCAAACTCGTCAGGGCGTGTAAAACCACTGACGCCACTTTTTAGCTAGAAGGAAACGCATGCCCTCCCTGAGGTCCGTCTCCCGTTTTTGGTTCATACCGGGTGTGATACTCGCGAAGTAAAACGTTACAAAAAGCTACGCCACAAAGGCCGTGCTTTGATCATCAACCACAAGACTTTGCTTTTCAACAGAAGCCTTGATCAACTGCCACTTAGGCGTGCCACATAGGCAATTCACTCCATGCGTTTGATATCCATCAATATATAACCCCTGAGCTCGTACGTCTCAGAGAAGGGCGTTAAGCAAGAGAATAAATTCTCCGCCGCCAAACAGATAACTATTTAATAGAGTTTTGGATGATGAACATTTTAAAGTAAAAATTCGATTTTTATATATTGAATAGCATAGTAAAAATTCGATTTTTATATATTGAATAGCATAGTAAAAATTCGATTTTTCTATACTGAATAACATAGTAAAAATTCGATTTTTATATATTGAATAGCATAGTAAAAATTCGAATTTTCTATATTGAATAGCATAGTAAAAATTCGATTTTTCTATATTGAATAGCATAGTAAAAATTCGATTTTTATATATTGAATAACATAGTAAAAATTCGATTTTTATATATTGAATAGCATAGTAAAAATTCAATTTTTATATATTGAATAGCGAAGTAAAAATTCGATTTTTATATATTGAATAATGAAGTAAAAATTGATTTTTATATATATAGTGGCTACGGGCAACGAAAGTGGCGAAAGGCGAGAACGGCGAAGATTTCCTGCCTTAGAAGTGCCGTGGAGTTTGGATAGCTATCGGTGAGAATTTCTCACCTTTCAATTTCTTTTTCTAGTTATATATATATACTAGGATGCAGACGGTGCTTAGTAGCACCCGACACAATCGTCCACAGACCATGGACTTGTTTGTTTTGTTGCATAAATTAGTTAGATGCTTTGGTTTAAATTGAATTGTTTGGTGAAATGAAATTGATTTGATTGATGTGTGAATGGCGTGGGCCTTCACTAGACCGGGGATAAGGCTAGGCCTCGTCCCGTTTCTAGTATCGTGCCGTTATGCCGCCGAAATTTTCTAAAATAAGTTAGAAAAATAAAAATATCATTTTATTTAAAGAATGAAATGAATAGAAATTCATATGTTAAAATAAAATGTTTTATCGTTAAAAATATAATTTTTAACGTGAATAAGAATATAGTGAATGTGAATAAATAAAATATTCATTTACAAACCGGACGGTTTGTTTATGTACACCTATTTGAATGACATTGATTGGGACGATAAATTTTACACATCGCCCAACTGCACAACTAAAATCTGTGTTTGATGGTTTGAAACCCCACACGGGTGTTGGGATGAAATTTGAAGTTCACTCATCCTGATTGATTAAATATGTTGATCGATTGATTGACAGGCTGTTATAAGCGTTAAATATCTATATTTGATGCTTATACAGTGCAGTGCACTTTGTTTGATGGTTGATTATTTTTCAATGCTATTGTATATGTGTGATGTATGAAAATCCATATAATTGATGTTATATGGTGATTGATTGGGCCTCATTCCAATTTAGAAGATAAAGAATATTATAAAGTAAATGTTCATGTGTTGACTGTACTCATTCGTTGAGATTAGTCATGCGTTGAACGAAGTATTTTAACAATAAAATTTATATCTTTATCACTATAAAATAAAGGTTCATGTGTTGACTGTACTCATCCGTTGAGATTAGTCATGTGTTGAACGAAATATTTTAACAAAAATTGTCACACGTGGACAGTACTCATTCGTTGAGATTAGTCGTGTGTTGACAAGAATAAATATTCATTTGTTGAATAGAATAATTGAAAATAGAAATATATGAAGCCGTGTTGGTTAGATTGGCGCCATTTTGACGTAAATGATATTTATATCGATTTTATTCATTTTAAAATGCATATTGAAAAGTGATTTCGAAAACGCATATTTTGATATGAAATCGAAACGAATTGAATATAAAACCAATTCGAATTGAATTGAAAACGAATTCGAATTGAATTGGAAACAAATTGAAATGAATTCAAATTGAATTGAAACTTGAATTGAATAGAAATGAATTTTAAAACGAATTTATAAAGAAGAATTCAATTTTGATTTGAATTGAAATGGAAGTTGAAATTGCTTTTGAAACGAATTTAAAACTATTTATATAATTCATTTTAAATAGAAATCGACGAAATATATATTATATATATTATATATATAATATAATGGCCTGAATAGAACGCGCCGCGCCGCGGCAGTTCGCGAATTTCGACCATTTATTTCAAACGGACATTACGGGAGATCCGACCGTCGGATTCTCCTAAAACCGGAACCGTTGGGTTCGTATCGAAAAGAGCTTTCTAACAAATATTAGAAATTTGAAATCTAACGGTTGGATTTGGAGTTACGTCCAAATCAAATTTGAAAAAGGTCGTTGTAAGTGCAGTTCGATGGCCGTTGTTGGAAATCGATTGTACGGGCCTTAACAAAATTATTAAAAATAGTAATAATTTGTGTAAAATCATAAGAAATGATTTGGGAAAATTTGGGATGAAGAACTCCATATTTGAAAAGATAAAAATAGATTTTTATCGGAATGAACTAGTTTTGAACTAGAATTATAATTTTTTTTTTTGAATAAATAAATCGAATTTGAAATGGTTTTGAAAATAACCAGAATTTCCAATAATTATATTGGAATGGATCTGAATCGAAATTGTCTTTGGATTATTTCGATGTTGGATTTCGTGATGATACAGATATTGTTATGGGAATTTGAAAGATATAGATATATATATCATTATTTCCAATACGATACTTGTTAGTCGTGGAATTTGATATTGAATATAAGCCGTTATATTTTCTATTCAGGGCCTTGTGTTTAATATCAAGTTGATTTGGGTTTGTCGTGAATGGTGTCTTCATTAACACTGTTCTTGAACCCAGTTGAGAAAAGATTAAATCTTTTTATTTAGATTTAATGAAGTGTACCAATTAAATAATATTTAATTGAAATTGAATTGATATTGATTTTTGGGTTTATCGTGAACAGTGTTTTTAAATAACACTTGTTCTTTAAACCCGATAATTAATAGAATGATATTTTGGGTTTATCGTGAACAGTGTTTTTAAATAACACTTGTTCTTTAACCCGATAATTAATGGAATGATATTTTGGGTTTATCGTGAAAAGTGTTTTTAAATAACACTTGTTCTTTAACCCGATAATTAATAGAATGATATTTTGGGTTTATCGTGAACAGTGTTTTTAAATAACACTTGTTCTTTAACCCGATAATTAATGGAATGATATTTTGGGTTTATCGAAAATCTGGGCCAGTTTAAAATTTTTATTTTGGCAATTTTAGCGAATTTTGATTATTTAAAATGATTTATTTTAAATAATATCGACGAGAAATTTATTTTGAATATATTTAGAACGTATATGTTATATACGTCGTCGTTAGAATATAAATAATTATATATAATTATAAAAGGAATTGAAAATGGCGCGGTAGTTCGATAATTCGATTTCAAACTTCAATTGAACATACCGGGTGCAAAACAATCCGGATTTTAGTGAAACCAAAAACATTAGGATCTAATTGTGAATATCTTTCCAACGAATCCGAGAAATCAAGATTTCATAGCGGGAATCAAAAGATATGTCTAGTTGAAAATTCTGAATAGTCGCTGTGGAATTCAGGCCCTTAAAAATGGGAATTTTGCAAACGACCTCGGAATTCGACGAAACCAGTTTGTTGGGTCTGTGATGTTAAATTATTGCTAGGTTTCAAATTTCATAATTTTTTGAATCAATATGTGAGCGTGGCAAAGGAAAACGCATTTGACCAGTTTCAGTTGATTCTAATCGACTGGAAAATGGCCATTTTTCCAACGGTCTCAGAATTCGACGAAACTAGTTTTGTTAGGACCGTATCGTCAATACAAAACTAGAAATTATTTTTCTGGAATTTTTAGAGTTCGTATGTGATCCCGGTAAATTGAAATGCGCATTTAGAATTCAATATAATGATTTAAATGTAAATTTGACGAAAACCGATCGAAACGATCGAATCAGCTGGCAATACGTATCCCATTGTTTTCGGAATGGGGGTAATTAGCTATGGACGACAGGCGGTGGGTTCGATTTCGAGGTCGAAATTAAAATTTACTTTTTGGTGGAAAATGAAAAAATTAAATAAAGAAAATTTATATAAACCTGTTGATCCCCCCTTTTACTCTTTAGTTCAGACCAAATAAATTAAAAAAAAAAAAGAGAATCGCGCCCCCACGCCCATCCCCCAACCGACGATGCCTCCCAAGTCGCCGCGACTGCCGCCTTCTCCTCCTTCTTAACCTCCTCCACATCGCCCCTCCCTCCAACGCGAAGAACTCCAAATCGAAGGAGCAGTAAACCATAGCCGGAGAATCCATTTCCGCCGCCGCCAATGGAAGACCGCGGCACTCTTCTTCCCCCCCCCCCTCTAGCCTGCGGCGATGCACAACATCCCCCCCCCCCCCTCGATGACCAGCAGACCTTCCCCTCCTCCCAATTCGATCTGTAAGTTTTATTTTTACTCTTTTATATATATATATATATATATTTCTTCTTTAAACCATTAATCCCAACTGGTTTGTTTAATTAGTAAAGTAGCAAAAGAAATGATTTATACATAGCATAGAAATAAAAATAGGATTTTTATCGTATGAGCGGATCCATAAAGAAAGGATTTTTATAGGGGGTTCATGAAGAAAATATAATCTTTTTATATGAAATGGTTTAGAAGAAAAATTCGATTTTTATATATTGAATAGCAAAGTAAAAATTCGATTTTTATATATTGAATAACAAAGAAAAATTCGATTTTTATATATTGAACATCGAAGTAAAAATATGATTTTTATATATTGAACATCGAAGTAAAAATATGATTTTTATATATTGAACATCGAAGTAAAAATATGATTTTTATATATTGAACATCGAAGTAAAAATATGATTTTTATATATTGAACATCGAAGTAAAAATATGATTTTTATATATTGAACAAAAGTAAAAATTCGATTTTTATATATTGAATAACATAGTAAAAATTCGATTTTTATATATTGAATAACATAGTAAAAATTCGATTTTTATATATTGAATAGCGAAGTAAAAATTCGATTTTTATATATTGAATAGCGAAGTAAAAATTCGATTTTTATATATGTAGTGGCTACGGGCGAAGAAAGTGATATGAGACGAGAACAGTGAAGATTTCCTGCATTGGAAGTGCCGTGGAAGTTGGATAGCTATCGGTGAGAACTTCTCACCTTTCAATTTAATTTTTCTAGTTATATATATACTAGGATGCAGAAGGTGCTTAGCAGGACCCGACACCCGTCATCCACAAACCATGGATGGCTTGTTTGTTAAAATTGTTTGGTTGTGTAGTTGGCTAGATTATTTGATTGAAATTTGAATTGGTTGGTGAAATGAAATTGATTTGATTGATGTGTGAATGGCGTGGGCCTTCACTAGACCGGGGATAAGGCTAGGCCTCGTCTCGTTTCTAGTATCGTGCCGTTATGCCGCCGAAATTTTCTAAAATATGTTAGAAAAATAAAAATATCATTTTACTGAATAAATGAACTGAATAGAGCATTCATAAGTTAAATAAAATATTCGTTTACAAACCGGACGGTTTGTTTATGTACACCTATTTGAAGGACATTGATTGGGTCGATAGATTTTACACCTCGCCCAACTGCACAACTAAAATCTATGTATGATTGTTTGAAACCCCACACGGGTGTTGGGATGAAATTTGAAGTTCACTCATCCTGATTGATTAAATATGTCGATCGATTGATTGACAGGCTGTTATAAGCGTTAAATATCTATATTTGATGCTTATACAGTGTAGTGCACTTTGGTTGATGGTTGATTATTTTGCAATGCTATTATATACGTGTTATATATGAAAATTCATATAATTAACATTATATGGTGATTGATTGGGCCTCATTCCAATTTAGAAAATAAAGAATATTATAAAATAAAGGTTCATGTGTTGACTGTACTCATCCGTTGAGATAAGTCATGTGTTGAACGAAATATTTTAATATAGAAATATTTGAATAGGAAATATTTGAAAAAAAAGAAATATTTGAAATAGAATATTTGAAAATAGAATGATATGAAGCCTTGTTGATTAGAGATGCGCCATTTTGACGTGAACGATGTTTATATCGATTTTATACATTTTAAAATGAATATTGAAAAGTGATTTCGAAATCGCATATCTTGAAATGAAATTTGAGTCAAATTGAATAGAAAACGAATTCGAATTGAATTGAATTGAAAACGATTTCGAAATGAATTGAATAGAAAACGAATTTGATTTCAATTGAATATATAATGAAATTGAATTGAATAGAAAACGGAAATGAATTGAATTGAAAACGATTTCGAAATGAATTGAATAGAAAACGATTTCGAAATGAATTGAATTGAAAACGATTTCGAAATGAATTGAATAGAAAACGAATTTGATTTCAATTGAATATATAATGAAATCGAATTGAATAGAAAACGGAAATGAATTGAATTGAAAACGATTTCGAAATGAATTGAATAGAAAACGAATTTGATTTCAATTGAATATATAATGAATTTGATTCAAATAGGAAACCAATTTGAATTGAATCGAATAGAAAACGACTTTGGAATTGAATTAAATTGAAAACGAATTCAAATTGAATTGAAAGCGAATTGAAATGAATTCAAATTGAATAGAAATGAATTTTAAAACGAATTTATAAAGAAGAATTCAATTTTGATTTGAATTGAAATGGAAGTTGAAATTTCTTTTGAAACGAATTTAAAACTATTTATATAATTCGTTTTAAATAGAAATCGACGAAATATATATTATATATATAATATAATGGCCTGAATAGAACGCGCCGCGCCGCGGCAGTTCGTGAATTTCGACCATTTATTTCAAATGGATATTGCATGAGATCCGACCGTCGGATTCTCCTGAAACCAGAACCGTTGGGTTCGTATCGAAAAGAGTTTTCTAACGAATATTAGAAATTAGAAATCTAACGGTTGGATTTGGAATTATGTCCAAATCAAATTTGGAAAAGGTCGCTATAAGTGCAGTTCGATGGCCGTTGATGGAAATCGACTGTACGGGCCTTGATAAAATTATTAAAAATAGTAATAATTTGTGTAAAATCATAAGAAATGATTTAGAAAGAATTGGGATGAAAAACTCCATATTTGAAAAGATAAAAATAGATTTTTATCGAACTGAACTAGTTTTGAACTAGAATTATAATTCTATTTATTTTTAAATAAATAAATTGAATTTAAAAAGGGTTTTAAAAATAACCAGAATTTCCAATGGTTGCATTGGAGTGGATTTGAATCGAAATTGTCTTCGGAATATTTCGATGTTGGAATTCGTGATTATGCAGATGTTGTTATGGAAATTTGAAAGATATCTATATCGTTATTTCCAGCACGACATTTGTTAATCGTAGAATTTGATATTGAATATAAGCCGATATATTTTCTACTCAGAGCCTTGTATTGAATATCAAATGTGATTTGGGTTTGTCGTGAATGGTGTCTTCATTAACACTGTTCTTGAACCCAGTTGAGAAAAGATTAAATCTTTTTATATAGATTTAATGAAGTGTACCAATTAAATAATATTTAATTGGAATTGAATTGATATTGATTTTTGGGTTTATCGTGAACAGTGTTTTAAATAACACTCGTTCTTTAACCCGATAATTAATGGAATGTGACTTTGGGTTTATCGTGAACCGTGTTTTAAATGACACGGATTCTTTAACCCAGTTAACGATTAAAACTAAGTGGAGTTTTAATGAATCTTTAATTAGATTGAAATGATCGAGAATGGAGTATCACCAGTTTTGCTCCAGGCGATAGTTAAATCTTTAATTAGATTTGAACGTGAAATGGTAATTGAATTTACCGATAACACCGTGGTGTTAGATATGAAGTACTACCAGTTTTACTTCATGGGATGAATAGGTTGGGATTGGGAAATTAAAACAAATGATTACCTCGGTGAGGTTCGCTAATCCCGACTAGTTTTGAATTGATATTCAAAAATAGATTAAAGAATAAATTCAAGAAATTTATCTTGGATAAAATTAATGGGAACCTTTCCCTATGAATGTGAAATTTAGAAACTAACTGTCGGTTAGCCAAGTAGAATGGTTTTCTGAATATTGATCTGATGTTGGTTTCGGCCTTCGGGGTTAATATTTGGGGAATTATTCTCTTGATTAATTTATGGTTAGTGACTGATGAATTGGAATGAGGCGTATGTTGTGTTTGTGTAACACTTATTTAAAGTATACGCGAGTTATTCGGAAAGACCGGGTTTATCCCATTCTGAATAACTGATACGACGATAAGTCGAAGATGAAGACGATGGTCGAAGACCGGAGGTCTTCACGTCGTTTGGGTGATTACTGATGATCTTGATTGGGCTGTACACCCAAGAAGATGGAAACAGTTGGTGATCGTCCAGACGTACTTGGAGATCGATGGATATGCGGGGTACTAGGTGCCTCCGGTTTCGTTCAGATCCAGAACGGACTTGTAAATGGACTGTGTGTCTGACATTGGATTTTAGTCCGTGTGATTGATCTCTATTAAATATATATCTGTTTGGCGGCGGAGAATTTATTCTCTTGCTTAACGCCTTTCTCTGAGACGTACGAGCTCAGGGGTTATATATTGATGGATATCAAACGCTTGGAGTGAATTGCCTGTGTGGCATGCCTAAGTGGCAATTGATCGAGGCTTCTGTTGAAAAGCAAAGTCTTGTGGTGATGATCAAAGCACGGCCTTTGTCTCATAGCTTTATGTAACGTTTGCTTCGCGAGTTTCACACCCGGTATGAACCAAAAACGGGAGAAGGACCTCAGGGAGGGCCTACGTTTCCTCCTAGCTAAAAGTGGCGTCAGTGGTTTTACACGCCCTGACGAGTTTGACTTATGTGGTTGTTGTTGTTGCGAGGCGCCTCGGTTAGATCGGACGATCCGGGTCCGATGGAGTCATTCGTTGGCTCGCTTACGCCCCAAAGGGCGGCGAAACGTAGTGCTCAGGCATTTTAATCCACATCGGTGGACCGGCCCTGACGATCCAAGGGTCGATGCATTCTGATCCTGAGACTCGGGCTAGGCAGTCTCGAATCGGTTGAGGACTATCTTTTGCCTCGGTTCATAGACGGAAATCCAATTTCCAAATACGTGACATTTGCGGTTTTATTTGTAGAGCCTAGTATGGCGACATAGTGGGATGGGGCGCTTATGCCGTCTATAATTGATACTTATGATTTGAAGTTGTTTTATACACTATGCACTTATAATAGTATCAAATGATTTCTTTTAAACGTATCAAGCATTATTGGCTATTATAAGGTAAAATCCCTATCCCCCGGCTTGCGTTGCATTGTGTGATAGGACCTGGGTCTTATAATAGCTTCATTTTTCTTTATTTAGCATTGCGCTGTTTGTTTTATGCACTGGTATTCTTGGGAGGAAACCCGTTCCGTGTTATACGGCGTGGTCCCTTGATTTACCTAACTTTAAAATAAAGATTAATAACTGTTTTAGTTCTCACACCAGTCCCATGACTGACCTGGAGTTTATTGTTTTAACCTAAACTCTGGGTGCCCTTATTTTGACATGGGCAGCTAGTAGTTTTGGTTTTTGCAGATTTATATTCACAGGATCCTGGTTTACAGCTGGAATGATATCCGGAAAGCTTTGTATCCGTATATCTACTTCTAGTTGTGTATTGTATTATTTTCCGCTGCTATGTATTTAAATGTAATTTAAATCTCTGATATTTCTGTGTAATATTTATTCATATATACTCTGTATATTCTTGTAATCTGGTGCATTGTTGTAATGTACAATGAAATGTTCTTCTGTATGCGTTCTATTTTGTCGTGTTCTCGAAACGATAGGGCGTTTCGAATGGTCTGCGTCGGTTTAGCGACTGGTTCAGACCGAGCGAAATTCCTTGTAACAACCCGAAAATCTGGGCCAGTTTAAAATTTTTATTTTGGCAATTTTAGCGAATTTTGATTATTTAAAATGAATTATTTTAAATAAAATCGACGAGAAATTTATTTTGAATATAATTCGAACGTATATATTATATACGTCGTCGTTAGAATATAATAATTATAAATAATTATAAATAGAATTGAAAATGGCGCGGTAGTTCGATAATTCGATTTCAAACTTCAATTGAATGTATCGGGTGCAAAACAATTCGGATTTTAGTGAAACCAAAAATAATGGAATCTAATTGATAATATCTTTCCAACGAATCCGAAAAATCAAGATTTCATAGCGGGGATCAAAGGATATGTCCAGTTGAAAATTCTGAATAGTCGCTATGGAATTCAGGCCCTTAAAAATGGAAATTTTGCAAATGACCTCGGATTTCGACGAAACCTCTTTTGTTGGGTCCGTGGTGTAAAATTATTGCTAGATTCCAAATTTCATAATTTTTCGAATCAATATGTGAGCGTGGCAAAGGAAAATGCGTTTTGACCATTTCAGTTGAATTTAATCGATTGGGAAATGGCCATTTTTCAAACAGTCTCAGAATTCGGCGAAACTAGTTTTGTTAGGACCGTATCGTCAATACGAAGCTAGAAAATATTTTTCGGGAATTTTTCAAGTCAGTATGTGACCCCGGTAATTTAAAATGTACGTTTAAAATTCAATATAGTGATTTAAATGTAAATTCCACGGAAACTGATTCAAACGATCAAATCAGCTTGCGATACATATCCCATTGTGTTCGGAATGGGGGTGAAACGCTATGGACGACAGGCGGTGGGCCTCGTTTAGAGGTCGTATGAAAAAGTCAACTTTTTGAAATTAAAAATAAAAATAAATCTTTCCTCTCTCCTTTTCCTTCTATAATTTCTGGCCCTCCCCCCCCCCCCCCCCCACCTGTTTCAATTTCATTTCAGAGAAATAAAAAAAACGCGAATGAGGGGGGGCGGATCCGCCAGCGTCGCAGCCACCAGAGGCGCCGCACCTCCGGCGCCGCTAGCAGGGAAGACCGTCGCCCCTCCTAGTCGTCCTCCAGCCATGCGATCGAACCCCCCCCCCCCCCCACGAATCCCCAAATCATGCGCCCCCTTGCTTCACCGCCCTCCTCCACGAGACGCGAAGACCGCACAACCCAAACCCCGACGCCTGTCCAAACCCTAGCGCCTCCAGCCTTCATCGCCGACCACCCAGCCCTGCACCGCCCCTGAGCGCCTCCCACTGCTCCGTTTCCCACTCCTTGCGCCTTTCCCCTTCCTGAAACCGAAAGAAAACAGTGAGTCTCTTTTCTTCTTAGTTTTAAATAACGTTATTTTTATTTAATTCGGTTTTAGATTTTTTTTTAATTAATTAAAGCATTTTATAAAGGTTTGATTTTTAATCAGAGGAAAATTAGATTTTTCATTTGTAAGTAGAAGTATAAAAATATAATCTTTTCTCTATTTATAGCTATGTAAAAATATAATCTTTTTATATAGGATAACATTGTAAAAATATATGATTTTTAAATTAGAAAAGGCGAGATTTTTAAATTAGAAAAGGCGAGATTTTTAAATTAGAAAAGGCGAGATTTTTCATATCGAAAACGCTATATCTTTATACGATGAAGAGTTATATTTTTATAACATGAAAGTTGACATTTTTAATTAGAAAAGATGATATTTTTAATCAAAGAAAAACAAGATTTTTATGATGTCTTCATTTGGGTAAAGATGCGATCTTTATAAGGTTACCATTAGAATAAAAATTTGATTTTTATATATTGAACATCGAAGTAAAAATTCGATTTTTATATATCGAATAGAGAAGTAAAAATTCGATTTTTATATATGTAGTGCCTGCGGGCGAAGAAAGTGATAAGAGACGAGAACAGTGAAGATTTCCTGCATTAGAAGTGCCGTGGAGTTAGAATAGCTATTGGTGAGAACTTCTCACCTTTCAATTTAATTTTTCTAGTTATATATATACTAGGATGCAGACGGTGCTTAGCAGCACCCGACACCCGTCATCCACAGACCATGGATGGCTTGTTTGTTAAATTGTTTGGTTGTGTAGTTGGTTAGATTATTTGATTGAAATTTGAATTGGTTGGTGAAATGAAATTGATTTGATTAATGTGTGAATGGCGTGGGCTTTCACTAGACCGGGGATAAGGCTAGGCCTCGTCCCGTTTTTAGTATCGTGCCGTTATGCCGCCGAAATTTTCTAAAATAAGTTAGAAAAATAACAATATCATTTTATAGAATAAATGAATTGAATAGAAATTCATATGTTGAAATAAAATGTTTTGTCGTTAAAAATATAATTTTTAACGTGAATGTAAATAAATAAATATTCATTTACAAACCGGACGGTTTGTTTATGTACACCTATTTGAAGGACATTGATTGGGTCGATAAATTTTACACATCGCCCAACTGCACAAATAAAATATGTGTTTGATTGTTTGAAACCCCACACGGGTGTTGGGATGAAATTTGAAGTTCACTCATCCTGATTGATTAAATATGTCGATCGATTGATTGACAGGCTGTTATAAGCGTTAGATATCTATATTTGATGCTTATACAGTGTAGTGCACTTTGGTTGATGGTTGATTATTTTTCAATGCTATTATATACATGTGTTGTATGAAAATCCATATAATTAATTTTATATGGTGATTGATTGGGCCTCATTCCAATTTAGAAAATAAAGAATATTATAGCATAAAAGTTCATGTGTTGACTGTACTCATTCGTTGAGATTAGTCATGTGTTGAACGAAATATTTTAATAATAAAATTTGTATTTTTATCAATATAAAATAAAGGTTCATGTGTTGACTGTACTCATCCGTTGAGATTAGTCATGTGTTGAACGAAATAATTTAACAAAAATTGTCACACGTGGACAGTACTCATTCGTTGAGATTAGTCGTGTGTTGACAAAAATAAATATTCATTTGTTGAATAGAATATTTGAAAATAGAAATATATGAAGCCGTGTTGGTTAGATTGACGCCATTTTGACGTGAACGATATTTATATCGATTTTATTCATTTTAAAATGCATATTGAAAAGTGATTTCGAAAACGCACATTCTGAAATGAAATCGAAATGAATTGAATATATAACGATTTCGAAATGAATTGAATATAAAACGATTTCGAAATGAATTGAATATATAATGAATTCGAATTGAATGGAAAACAAATTTGATTTCAATTGAATAGCAAACGAAACGAATTCGAATCGAATTGAATTGGAAACAAATTGAAATGAATTCAAATTGAATTGAAATTTGAATTGAATAGAAATGAATTTTAAAACGAATTTATAAAGAAGAATTCAATTTTGATTTGAATTGAAATGGAAGTTGAAATTGCTTTTGAAACGAATTTAAAACTATTTATATAATTCGTTTTAAATAGAAATCGATGATATATATATTATATATATTATATATATATAATATAATGGCCTGAATAGAACGCGCCGCGCCGCGGCAGTTCGTGAATTTCGACCATTTATTTCAAACGGACATTACGGGAGATCCGACCGTCAGATTCTCATAAAACCGGAACTGTTGGGTTCGTATCGAAAAGAGCTTTCTAACGAATATTAGAAATTTGAAATCTAACGGTTGGATTTGGAGATACGTCCAAATCAAATTCGAAAAAGGTCGCTGTAAGTGCAGTTCGATGGCCGTTGATGGAAATCGACTGTACGGGCCTTGATAAAATTATTAAAAATGTCAATAATTTGTGTAAAATCATAAGAAATGATTTGGGAAAATTGGGATGAAAAACTCCATATTTGAAAAGATAAAAATAGATTTTTATCGAAATGGACTAGTTTTGAACTAGAATTATAATCCTATTTATTTTTAAAATAAATAAATTGAATTTAAAAAGGGGTTTTAAAAATTACAGGAATTTCCAATGATTGTGTTGGAGTGGATTTGAATCGAAATTGTCTTCGGAATATTTCGATGTTGGAATTTGTGATTATACAGATGTTGTTATGGAAATTTGAAAGATATATATTTATATCGTTATTTCCAATACGGCATTTGTTAATCGTAGAATTTGATATTGAATATAAGCCGAGATATTTTCTATTCAGAGCCTTGTATTTAATATCAAATGCGATTTGGGTTTGTCGTGAATGGTGTCTTCACTAACACTGTTCTTGAACCCAGTTGAGAAAAGATTAAATCTTTTTATTTAGATTTAATGAAGTGTACCAATTAAATAATATTTAATTGGAATTGAATTGATATTTATTTTTGGGTTTATCGTGAACAGTGATTTAAATAACACTCGTTCTTTAACCCGATAATTAATGGAATGTGACTTTGGGTTTATCGTGAACCGTGTTTTAAATGACATGGATTCTTTAACCCGGTTAACGATTAAAACTAAGTGGAGTTTTAATGATTCTTTAATTAGATTGAAATGATCGAGAATGGAGTATCACCAGTTTTGCTCCAGGCGATAGTTAAATCTTTAATTAGATTTGAACGTGAAATGGTAATTGAATTTACCGATAACACCGTGGTGTTAGATATGAAGTATAACCAGTTTTACTTCATGGGATGAATAGGTTGGGATTGGGAAATTAAAACAAATGATTACTTCGGTACGGTCCGTTAATCCCGACTAGTTGAATCGAAATTCAAAAGATGATTAAAGAATAAATTCAGGGAATTTATCTTTGATAAAATTAATGGGAACCTTTCCCTATGAATGTGAAATGTAGAAACTAACTGTCGGTTAGCCAAGCAGAATGGTTTTCTGGATATTGATCTGATGTTGGTTTCAGCCTTCGGGGTTAATATTTGGGGAATTATTCTCTTGTTAATTTACGGTTAGTGACTGATGAATTGGAATGAGGCGTATGTTGTGTTTGAGTAACACTTATTTAAAATATACGCGAGTTATTCGGAAAGACCGGGTTTATCCCATTCCGAATAACTGATACGACGATAGGTCGAAGATGAAGACGATGGTCGAAGACCGGAAGACTTCACGTCGTTTGGGCTATTACCGATGATCTTGATTGGGCTGTACACCCAAGAAGATGGAAACAGTTGGTGATCGTCCAGACGTACTTGGAGATCGATGGATATGCGGGGTACTAGGTGCCTCCGGTTTCGTTCAGACCCAGAACGGACTTGTAAATGGACTGTGTGTCTGACATTGGATTTTAGTCCGTGTGATTGATCTCTATTAAATATATATCTGTCTGGCGGCGGAGAATTTATTCTCTTGCTTAACGCCCTTCTCTGAGACGTACGAGCTCAGGGGTTATATATTGATGGATATCAAACGCATGGAGTGAATTGCCTGTGTGGCATGCCTGAGTGGCAATTGATCGAGGCTTCTGTTGAAAAGCAGAGTCTTGTTGTTGAGGATCGAAGCACGGCCTTTGTGGCGTAGCTTTGTGTAACGTTTACTTCGCGAGTTTCACACCCGGTATGAACCAAAAACGGGAGAAGGACCTCAGGGAGGGCCTACGTTTCCTCCTAGCTAAAAGTGGCGTCAGTGGTTTTACACGCCCTGACGAGTTTGACTTATGTGGTTGTTGCTGTTGCGAGGCGCCTCGGTTAGATCGGACTATCCGGGTCCGATGGAGTCATTCGTTGGCTCGCTTACGCCCCAAAGGGCGGCGAAACGTAGTGCTCAGGCATTTTAATCCACATCGGTGGACCGACCCTGACGATCCAAGGGTCGATGCGTTCTGATCCTGAGACTCGGGCTAGGCAATCTCGAATCGGTTGAGGACTATCTTTTGCCTCGGTTCATTGACGGAAATCCAATTTCCAAATACGTGACTTTGCGGTTTTATTTGTAAACCTATATATGGCGACATAGTGGCATGGGATGCTCATGCCGCCTATGATTGATACTTATGATTTGAAGTTGTTTTATACACTATGCGCTTATAATAGTATCAAATAATCTGTTTTAAACGTATCAAGTATTCTTTGGCTGTTATAAGGGAAAACCCTATCCCCCGGCTTGCGTTGCATTGTGTGATAGGACCAGGGTCTTATAACAGCTTCATTTTTCTTTATTTAGCATTGCGCTGTTTGTTTTATGCACTGGTATTCTTGGGAGGAAATCCGTTCCGTGTTATACGGCGTGGTCCCTTGATTTACCTGACTTTAAAATAAAGATTTATAACTGTTTTAGTTCTCACTCCAGTCCCATGACTGACCTGGAGT
The DNA here is from genome assembly GCA_030737875.1 of Allium sativum. Classification (NCBI taxonomy): domain Eukaryota; kingdom Viridiplantae; phylum Streptophyta; class Magnoliopsida; order Asparagales; family Amaryllidaceae; genus Allium; species Allium sativum. The sequence continues at coordinate 302,270,977 of CM060922.1, forward strand.
TTATTGTTTTAACCTAAACTCTGGGTGCCCTTATTTTCGACACGGGCAGCTAGTAGTTTTTGTTTTGCAGATTTATATTCACAGGATCCTGGTTTACAGCTGGAACGATATCCGGAAAGCTTTTTATCCGTATATCTCTTCTAGTTGTGGATTATATTATTTTCCGCTTCGATGTATTTAAATGTAATTTAAATCTCTGATATTTCTGTGTAATATTTATTTGTTTATACTCTGTATATTCCTGTAATCTGGTGCATTGTTGTAATATACAATGAAATGTTCTTCCGAATGCGTTCTGTTGTGGCTTGTTCTTGAACTATCCGACGCTTTCCTTTACGAGGAAGTTGCGGGTTTTTACGGTGTAATATTTATTTGTTTATACTCTGTATATTCCTGTAATCTGGTGCATTGTTGTAATATACAATGAAATGTTCTTCCGAATGCGTTCTGTTGTGGCTTGTTCTCGAACTATCCGACGCTTTCCTTTACGGGGAAGTTGCGGGTTTTTACAGTTACGCCACAAAGGTCGTGCTTTGATCATCACCACAAGACTTTGCTTTTCAACAGAAGCCTCGATCAATTGCCACTTAGGCATGCCACATAGGCAATTCACTCAATGCGTTTGATATCCATCAATATATAACCCCTAAGCTCATACGTCTCAGAGAAGAGCGTTAAGCAAGAGAATAAATTCTCCGCTGCCAAGCAGATATATATTTAATAGAGATCAATCACACGGACTAAAATCCAATGTCAGACACACAGTCCATTTACAAGTCCGTTCTGGGGCTGAACGAAACCGGAGGCACCTAGTACCCCGCATATCCATCGATCTCCAAGTACGTCTGGACGATCACCAACTGTTTCCATCTTCTTGGGTGTACAGCCCAATCAAGATCATCAGTAATCCCCCAAACGACGTGAAGACCTCCGGTCTTCGACCATCGTCTTCATCTTCGACTTATCGTCGTATCAGTTATTCAAAATGGGATAAACCCGGTCTTTCCAAATAACTTGCGTATATTTTAAATAAGTGTTACACAAACACAACATACGCCTCATTCCAATTCATCAGTCACTAACCGTAAATTAATCAAGAGAATAATTTCCCAAATATTAACCCCGAAGGCCGAAACCAACATCAGATCAATATCCAGAAAACCATTCTGCTTGGCTAACCGATAGTTAGTTTCTAAATTTCACATTCATAGGGAAAGGTTCCCATTGATTTTATCCAAGATAAATTTCTTGAATTTATTCTTTATTCTATTTTTGAATCTCAATTCAAACTAGTCGGGATTAGCGAACTTTACCGAAGTAATCATTTGTTTTAATTTCCCAATCCCAACATATTCATCCCGTGAAGTAAAACTGGTTATACTTCATATCTAACACCACGGTGTTATCGGTAAATTCACTTACCATTTCACATTCAAATCTAATTAAAGATTTAACTATCGCCTGGAGCAAAATGGGTGGTACTCCATTTTCGATCTTTTCAATCTAATTAAAGATTCATTAAAACTCCACTTAGTTTTAATCTTTAACTGGGTTAAAGAATCAGTGTCATTTAAAACACAGTTCACGATAAACCCAAAATCACATTCATTAATTATCGGGTTAAAGAACGAGTGTTATTTAAAACACTGTCCACGATAAACCCAAAAATCAATATCAATTCAATCCCAATTAAATATTATTTAATTGGCACACTTCATTAAATCTAAAATAAAAAGATTTAATCTTTTCTCAACTGGGTTCAAGAACAGTGTTAGTGAAGACACCATTCACGACAAACCCAATTCACATTTGATATTCAATACAAGGCTCTGAATAGAAAATATATCGGCTTATATTCAATATCAAATTCTACGACTAACAAATGTCGTATTGGAAATAATGATATAAATATATATCTTTCAAATTTCCATAACAACATCTGTATAATCACGAATTCCAACATCGAAATACTCCGAAGACAATTTCGATTCAAATCCACTCCAATGCAATCATTGGAAATTCTGGTTATTTTTAAAACCCTTTTCAAATTCAATTTATTTACTTAAAAATAAATAGAATTATAATTCTAGTTCAAAACTAGTTAATTTCGATAAAAATCTATTTTTATCTTTTCAAATATGGAGTTTTTCATCCGGTATGAACCAAAAACGGGAGAGGACCTCAGGGAGGGCATGCGTCTCCTTCTAGCTAAAAAGTGGCGTTAGTGGTTTTACACGCCCTTACGAGTTTGACTTATGTGGTTGTTGCTGTTGTGAGGCGCCTCGGATATATCGGTCGTTCTCGAACCGATGGAGTCATTTGTTGGCTCATTGACACCCCAAAGGGTGTGGAAACGCAGTGTTCAGGCATTTTAATCCACATCGGTGGACCGGCCCTGACGATCCAAGGGTCACTCGAGCTCTGATCCTAAGACACGGGCTAGAGCGTCTCGAATCGGTTGAGGACTATCTTTTGCCTCGGTTCATAGGTGGAAATCCAATTTCCAAATACGTGACTTTTGCGGTTTTATTTGTAGAGCCTAGTATGGCGACAAAGTGGGATGGGGCGCTAATGCCGCCAATGATTGATACTTATGATTTGAAGTTGTTTTATACACTACACCTATAATAGTATCAAATGATTTCTTTTAAACGTATCAAGCATTCTTGGCTATTATAAGGTAAAAACCCTATCATCCGGCTTGCGTTGCATTGTGTGATGGGAACTGGGTCTTATAATAGCTTCATTTTTCTTTATTTAGCATTGCGTTGTTGTTTTATGCACTGGTATTCTTGGGAGGAAACCTGTTCCGTGTTATACGGCGTGGTCCCTTGATTTACCTAACTTTAAAATTAAAGATTAATAACTGTTTTAGTTCTCACACCAGTCCCATGACTGACCTGGAGTTTATTGTTTTAACCTAAACTCTGGGTGCCCATATTTTGACACGGCCAGCTAGTAGTTTTGGTTTTGCAGATTTATATTCACAGGATCCTGGTTTACAGCTGGAACGATATCCGGGAAGCTTTGTATCCGTATATCTCCTTCTAGTTGTGTATTGTATTATTTTCCGCTGCGATGTATTTAAATGTAATTTAAATCTCTGATATTTCTGTGTAATATTCATTTATACTCTGTATATTCTTGTAATCTGATGCATTGTTGTAATATACAATGAAATGTTCTTTTGTATGCGTTCTATTTTGTCGTGTTCTCAAACGATAGGGCGTTTCGAACGGTCTGGGTCGGTTTAGCGACTGGTTCGGACCGAGCGAAATTCCTTGCCGTCACAGTTGGTATCAGAGCCAGGTTTCGATCCTGGGACCTGTGGGCTATCAAACGTATCTCCAAATCCAACCGTTAGATTTCAAATTTGAAAAAGGTCGCTGTAAGTGCAGTTCGATGGCCGTTGATGGAAATCGACTGTACGGGCCTTGATAAAACTATTAAAAATAGTAATAATTTGTGTAAAATCATAAGAAATGATTTAGAAAGGATTGGGTCGATAAATTTTACACATCGCCCAACTGCGCAAATAAAATGTTTTGTCGTTAAAAATATAATTTTTAACGTGAATGTGAAATTTAGAAACTAACTGTCGGTTAGCCAAGCAGAATGGTTTTCTGGATATTGATTTGATGTTGTTTTCGGCCTTCGGGGTTAATATTTGGGGAATTATTCTCTTGTTAATTTACGGTTAGTGACTGATGAATTGGAAGTTGAAATTGTTTTTGAAACGAATTTAAAACTACCTATATAATTCATTTTAAATAGAAATCGACGAAATATATATTATATATATTATATATATATATAATATAATGGCCTGAATAGAACGCGCCGTGCCGTGGCAGTTCGTGAATTTCGACCATTTATTTCAAACTTCAATTGAATTATCGAACTACCGCGCCATTTTCAATTCAATATAATAATTATAAATAGAATTGAAAATGGCACGGTAGTTCGATAATTTGGGTGATTACTGATGATCTTGATTGGGCTGTACACCCAAGAAGATGGAAACAGTTGGTGATCGTCCAGACGTACTTGGAGATCGATGGATATGCGGGGTACTAGGTGCCTCCGGTTTCGTTCAGACCCAGAACGGACTTGTAAATGGACTGTGTGTCTGACATTGGATTTTAGTCCGTGTGATTGATCTCTATTAAATATATATCTGTTTGGCGGCGGAGAATTTATTCTCTTGCTTAACGCCCTTCTCTGAGACGTACGAGCTCAGGGGTTATATATTGATGGATATCAAACGCATGGAGTGAATTGCCTGTGTGGCATGCCTGAGTGGCAATTGATCGAGGCTTCTGTTGAAAAGCAGAGTCTTGTTGTTGAGGATTGAGGCAATTGAATTTACCGATAACACTGTGGTGTTAGATTTGAAGTATTACAAGTTTTACTTCATGGGATGAATAGGTTGGGATGGGGAAATTAAAATAAATGATTACTTCGGTAAGGTTCGCTAATCCCGACTAGTTTGAATTGAGATTCAAAAGTAGAATAAAGAATAAATTCAAGGAATTTATCTTGGATAAAATTTATGGGAACCTTTCCCTATGAATGTGAAATGTAGAAACTAACTGTCGGTTAGCTAAGCAGAATGGTTTTCTGGATATTGATCTGATGTTGGTTTCGACCTTCGGGGTTAATATTTGGGGAATTATTCTCTTGATTAATTTACGGTTAGTGACTAATGAATTGGAATGAGGCGTATGTTGTGTTTGTGTAGCACTTATTTAAAATATACGCGAGTTATTCGGGAAGACCGGGTTTATCCCATTCTGAATAACTGATACGACGATAAGTCGAAGATGAAGACGGTGGTCGAAGACCAGAAGTCTTCACGTCGTTTGGGTGATTACTGATGATCTTGATTGGGTTGTACACCCAAGAAGATGGAAACAGTTGGTGATCGTCCAGACGTACTTGGAGATCGATGGATATGCGGGGTACTAGGTGCCTCCGGTTTCGTTCAGACCCAGAACGGACTTGTAAATGGACTGTGTGTCTGACATTGGATTTTAGTCCGTGTGATTGATCTCTATTAAATATATATCTGTTTGGCGGCGGAGAATTTATTCTCTTGCTTAACGCCCTTCTCTGAGACGTACGATCTCAGGGGTTATATATTGATGGATATCAAACGCATGGAGTGAATTGCCTGTGTGGCATGCCTAAGTGGCAATTGATCGAGGCTTCTGTTGAAAAGCAAAGTCTTGTGGTGATGATCAAAGCACGGCCTTTGTGGCGTAGCTTTGTGTAACGTTTACTTCGCGAGTTTCACACCCGGTATGAACCAAAAACGGGAGACGGACCTCAGGGAGGGCATGCGTTTCTTTCTAGTTAGAAGTGGCGTCAGTGGTTTTACACGCCCTGACGAGTTTGACTTATGTGGTTGTTGCTGTTGCGAGGCGCCTCGGTTTGATCGGACGATCCGGGTCCGATGGAGTCATTCGTTGGCTTATTTACGCCCCATAGGGCGGGGGAACGCATGTTCAGGGTTTAAGTTTAATCCACATCGGTGGACCGGCCCTGACGATCCAAGGGTCACTCGAGCTCTGATCCTGAGGGGCGGGCTAGAGCGTCTCGAATCGGTTGAGGACTATCTTTTGCCTCGGTTCATAGATGGAAATCCAATTTCCAAATACGTGACTCTGCGATTTTGATTGTATAACCTACATATGGCGACATAGTGGTATGGGGCATTCATGCCGCCTATGATTGATACTTATGATTCGAAGTTGTTTTATACACTATGCACTTATAATAGTATCAAATGATTTGTTTTTCAACGTATCAAGCATTCTTGGCTATTATAAGGTAAAAACCCTATCCTTCGGCTTGCTTTGCCTTGTGTGATGGGAACTGGGTCTTATAACAGCTTCATTTTCTTTATTTAGCATTGCGCTGTTATTTTATGCACTGGTATTCTTGGGAGGAAACCCGTTCCGTGTTATACGGCGTGGTCCCTTGATTTACCGAGCTTTATAATAAAGATTTATAACTGTTTTAGTTCTCACACCAGTCACATGACTGACCTGGAGTTTATTGTTTTAACCTAAACTCTGGGTGCCCTTATTTCGACACGGGCAGCTAGTAGTTTTGGTTTTGTAGATTTATATTCACAGGATCCTGGTTTACAGCTGGAATGATATCCGGAAAGCTTTGTATCCGTATATCTCTTCTAGTTGTGTATTGTATTATTTTCCGCTGCTATGTATTTAAATGTAATTTAAATCTCTGATATTTCTGTGTAATGTATTTTCACCTATACTTTGTATATTCTTGTAATCTGATGCATTGTTGTAATATACAATGAAATGTTCTTCTGTATGTGTTCTGTTGTGGCTTGTTCTCGAACTATCCGCGCTTTCCTTTACGGGGAAGTTACGGGTTTTTACAGTATGCGCGTGAACGTGCTCCGAAGTGGGAAAAGCAGGCACTGGGCATCAGTAGTATACACTGTGCATCTTGAATTGTGTCGAGTTGCCATCATAGGGATTGATACACCCTATGGTGGGACCATCACAGGTATCTACATACAAGTAGGGATGAATGACACAAGTAAACAAGCGGGGCCGAATGACACAAGTAAACAAGCGGGGTCGAATGACACAAGTAATAAATACATGCGAGTTAGGGAGCCGATAGATTAAGCGATAAGGGGGTAGTGTGGGGACATCTAGTATTTAGTATGGGCAAGTAAGGATTGTATGGGGTGAATACATCTTACTAGATTTTACGCCTGAGGACTACCAATTACAATATGGGGATCAACTTTCAGTATGGAACTAGTAACGGTGCGATGAAATTAGCATGGGTGCAGTGTAGTAATTATCCTTTAGTGATTAGAAGCGCGATCAACGTTTATCTTATTCATCCTGCTTACCTTGTCATGCATATTTATGTATAGTCATTTCTTACTTTCCAGTTTATGTTCTTATCCCGTTACTTTAATGATTATATTGTTAAAGTCACTGGACTCACCAGACTTATGTCTGACCTAGTTTGTTTTCGCCTCTTTTCTTCTGTCCCCCCCCCCCCCCCCCCACAGGTTTTTAGGGAGGAAACACTCTAGCTTAGTTCGGATATCCCTTATTCTAGCTTGAAGTTGAAAGATGAATTGCTTGGATTTGATTAAGCTTATCTATGGCATTTTTTGTTGGGGATTACAGTTTTAATATTAAGTATTCTTAAGGTTTTGTACAAAACTGATATTATGTACTTGGTTTTGGTATTTGGAAATGTAATCAAACTTATTTCTGTTTCCGCTGTAATAAAGTTATAAAAAATTTCAAGTACTACTTTCTCTATCTTGTAATATTCCGTTCTGTTTACTTATAATACTCCACGAAACTTAATGCATTCCCTTTGTGAGTGAATGTATTCCCTTTGTGAGTGACATTAACGGACGTGGGGTGTTACACTTGGTATCAAAGCTGAAGGTTACCAGATTAGATAAAAGTTTTTGAAAACTATTTTCAAAAAGGTTTTAAAAGGAATTATTTTCAAAAGGAAAGTTTATTTTGAAAAACATAATCCCCAAAAGCCATATATCTTTCTTTCGATTCTTTGTTTCGAGTTCCTTCCTCTTTCCCTTTTGAATCTCTTCCTCCGCGTATAGATTCTTTTTCTAAGATATGTAAGGACTTCCGTGCGGAAAAACGCTTCATGGGACTGAGACGTTTGTCGAGGCTAGAAGTTGGTTCAACAAAGTGGAGGACTTGTCGGTACCTTTGAGATAGACGATGGGAGGAAGGATCAACCAGCCGCTTAGTTAATAAAGGATGAAGCTTCATTTTGGTGGGAGGTTACAAATGGAGAACGTGCAGGAGTGACATGGATAGGACACAGGATAAGAAAGTGGATCCAAAGAAAGGCGGTAAGGATAACAAGGGCCAAGAGAAAAAGGAAGTACTACAATTGTGAAATACCTAGCCACTTAAAGAAAGACGTTAGAAAGAAGAAGAAGAAGACTAGTTGTTATCATTACGAAGAGACACGACATCTTATCAGGATTGTCCAAAGAGGCAAGGGCAAGGACAAAGTACAGGATCTACGGAAGGGCAGGTTGTGTTCTCGTGGTCAGTATATCGGAAAGAGAAAGGAAGTTTTGGTTGAAGATTTGATTTCTTTTTCCTAGAACTCTTTTCGACTTTTGCGCTTAGCACTCGTTTGTATCTGCTTTGATAGTTGAAACACTGCATATAAATACTATTCTATTTATGTATCCCATTGTAGTCTCAAATCCTATTGGTGGTTCGGCTCACTTATATATGGTTTGTTGGAATTTGAGAGTGTCTATCTTGGGCATTGGGCTTGAATGCAATGCCTTCGTTCTTGGTTTCACGGGCTATAGCTTGATTCTAGGAATGGATTGGCTAGCCAGGCATGGTGCCATCCTAGATTGTGAAAAGAGGGTAGTTAGACTGTTGACTCGTTGTGGAAAGACCCTTGATATTTCCTATGACCCTAGGGTTCAGTGATGCTTAACTACCTAGAATCTCTTGACGCATTCATCGATGATTTGAAATTTATTCATGTGGTCCGTGAGTTTGATGACATCTTTGATGAAGTTCAGGGTTTACCCCCAAGGCGCGAGATAGACTTTTTGTATCACGAGGCGAGAGCTTTAGGAAGACAATCCTTGAAGAAGCGTTTACATCATACCGCGGAAGTAGTGGAGACGAGCATGCTTAGGGAAGTGGAAGTGAAACAAGATGCCATGATTAGACGAGCCCCTACATGCATCCTTGGATCGGAGGTCAAGAAGTTACACAATCGAGATGTCAAGTGGTTAAAGTCCAATGGGAGATGATCAAGGAGACGCGACTTGGAAGACGGAAGACAAGATGCGTACGTTATACCCCTTCCTTTTGGAGGGTATGTTCTTAACTTCTCCTTTTTCTATCGCTTTATTTATACTTGTTCTATCGTTCAGTATGTCCTCTCGATTACATCTTCGATCTTTAGGTAGGAAAATCCTATGGTTGTAAACATGTGTTTGAGACATATTATGTTTGGTGGATGAAAGTGGATGCAAATGTTTTCTAGTGGTTGCTCGTGGATGCACTTACACACACATTAGGCACTAGATCAGCACAATCACTTTCATATTGCATATGAATAAGTGTCCAAAATTAATTTTATGGATGTATATTGAATGTGTTATCATATGGATGTTGCATTTGAATGAATAATTGTACACGCATGTAAAAATGATATGTATCATTAGGATTCTTTTGCATACCTAATGGACGTATGGAACTATCATGAATTGTATTAAGGAGGTCGACTGAGTCAGTAGACCGCCTAATTTTGCATTAGAGTAGTAATATATACACACACTTTTGCATATGTTCATTAAAGCATTAGAAATCTTTTAAAGGACTATGGATGTCTGTGATTGATGGATGAGTAGATGGATGATGGATGGTAGGATGGTAACATTCTTCTTAACTTGGAGATTTCGGGGACGAAATCCTTTAAGGAGGGGGGAATGTAATAACCCAAATTTTTATATGATTAATTTATGGATTAATTAATTAAGAAAGAAAATTCAAAAGTGCGCAAGAAAATGTAGAAAAGCATTAATGTAAAGAAATGCATGTGACAAATTAAAGGTAAGAAGACTAACATATTAGTACCTGAGTTAAATAAGGAGATTTAACGCAATAATGCATATGGTAAAAGTATTAAATAAATAGATGCATGTGACAACAACGAATTTCGCTCGATCCGAATCAATCGCTAAACCGATCAAGACCATTCGAAACGCCTGATTGTTTTGAGAACACGACAAAATAGAACGCAGACAGAAGAACATTTCATTGTATATTACAACAATGCACAAGATTACAAGGATATACAGAGTATAAATGAATATTACACAGAAATATCAGAGATTTAAATTACATTTAAATACATCGCAGCGGAAAATAATACAAAACACAACTGAAGGAGATATACGGATACAAAGCTTTCCGGATATCATTTCAGCTGTAAACCAGGATCCTGTGAATATAAATCTGCAAAACCAAAACTACTAGCTGCCCGTGTCGAAATAAGGGCACCCAGAGTTTAGGTTAAAACAATAAACTCCAGGTCAGTCATGTGACTGGTGTGAGAACTAAAACAGTTATTAATCTTTATTTTTATAGTTAAGTAAATCAAGGGACCACGCCGTATAACACGGAACGGGTTTCCTCCCAAGAATACCAGTGCATAAAACAACAGCGCAATGCTAAATAAAGAACAATGAAGCTATTATAAGACCCAGTTCCCATCACACAATGCAACGCAAGCCGGAGGATAGGGTTTTTATCTTATAATAGCCAAGAATGCTTGATACGTTTAAAACAAATCATTTGATACTATTACAAGTGCATAGTGCATAAAACAACTTCAAATCATAAGTATCAATCATAGGCGACATGAGCGTCCCATGCCACTATGTCGCCATATATAGGTTTACAAATAAAACCGCAAAGTCACGTATTTGGAAATTGGATTTCCATCTATAAAACGAGGCAAAAGATAGTCCTCTACCGATTCGAGACGCTCTAGCCCGTGTCTCAGGAACAGCCGCAACTGCCCCTTGGATCGTCAGGGTCGGTCCACCGATGTGGATTATTATGCCTGAACACTACGTCTCCCCACCCTATGGGGTGTCAATGAGTCCAATGACTCCATCGGTCCCCGATCGACCAATATATCTGAGGCGTCTCGCAACAGCAACAACCACATAAGTCAAACTCGTCAGGGCGTGTAAAACCACTGACGCCACTTCTAGCTAGAAGGAAACGCATGCCCTCCCTGAGGTCCATATCCCGTTTTTGGTTCATACCGGGTGTGAAGCTCGCGAAACAACGCTACACAAAGCTACGCCACAAAGGCCATGCTTTGATCATCACCACAAGACTTTGCTCTTCAACAGAAGCCTTGATCAATTGCCACTTAGGCATGCCACACAGGCAATTCACTCCATGCGTTTGATATCCATCAGTATATAACCCCTGAGCTCGTACGTCTCAGAGAAGGGCGTTAAGCAAGAGAATAAATTCTCCGCCGCCAAACAGATATATATTTAATAGGAATCAATCACACAGACTAAAATCCAATGTCAGACACACAGTCCATTTACAAGTTCGTTCTGGGTCTGAACGAAACCGGAAGCACCTAGTACCCCGCATATCCATCGATCTCCAAGTACTTCTGGACGATCACTAACTGTTTCCATCTTCTTGGGTGTACAGCCCAATCAAGATCATCAGCAATCACCCAAACGATGTGAAGACCTCCGGTCTTCAACCACCGTCTTCATCCTCGACACCACGTCGAACCAGTTGTTCAGAATGGGATAAACCCGGTCTTTCTGAATAACTCGCGTATATAATCAACAAGTGTTACACAAACACGACATACGCCTCATTCCAATTCAGAATATTCGTTTATTCAAATATTCTTCCACTTTGGGAAAGGTTCCCATTAATTTTATCAAAGATAAATTCTTTAAACTTATTCTTCAACCTTTTTTGAATATCAATTCAAACTAGTCGGGATTAGAGAACCACACCGAAGTAATCATTTATTTTAATTTCCCAATCCCAACCTACTCATCCCATGAAGTAAAACTGGTAATACTTCATATCTAACACCACGGTGTTATCGGTAAATTCAATTACCATTTCATGTTTAAATCTAATTAAAGATTTAACTATCGCCTGGAGCAAAACTGGTGATACTCCATTCTCGATCTTTTCAATCTAATTAAAGATTCATTAAAACTCCACTTAGTTTTAATCGTTAACTGGGTTAAAGAATTAGTGTCGTTTAAAACACGGTTCACGATAAACCCAAAATCACATTCCATTAATTATCGAGTTAAAGAACGAGTGTTATTTAAAACACCATCCACGATAAACCCAAAAATCAATATCAATTCAATTCCAATTAAATATTATTTAATTGGTACACTTCATTAAATCTAAATAAAAAGATTTAATCTTTTCTCAACTGGGTTCAAGAACAGTGTTAGTCAAGACACCATTCACGACAAACCCAAATCACATTTGATATTAAATACAAGGCTCTGAATAGAAAATATATCGGCTTATATTCAATATCAAATTCTACGACCAACAGATATCGTATTGGAAATAACGATATAAATATATCTATATCTTTCAAATTTCCATAACAACATCTGTATAATCACGAAATCCACCTTCGAAATATTCCGAAGGCAATTTCGATTCAAATCCATTCCAATGTAATTATTGGAAATTCTGGTTATATTTCAAAACCATTTCAAATCCACTTTATTTGTTTAAAACATAAATGAATTATAATTCTAGTTCAAAACTAGTTCATTTCGATAAAAATCTATTTTTATCTTTTCAAATATGGAGTTTTTCATCCCAATTCTTCACAAATCATTTCTTATGATTTTACACAAATTATTACTATTTTTAATAATTTTATCAAGGCCCGTACAGTCGATTTCCATCCACGGCCATCGAACTGCACTTACAGCTACCATTTTCAAATTTGATTTGGACATAATTCCAAATCCAACCGTTAGATTTCAAATTTCTAATATTCGTTAGAAAGCTCTTTTCGATACGAACCCAACAACTCCGGTTTTAGGAGAATCCGACGGTCGGATCTCCCGCAATATCCGTTCGAAGTCAATGGTCGAAATTCGCGAACTGTCGCGGCGCGGCGCGTTCTATTCAGGCCATTATATTATATATATAATATATATAATATATACTTCATCGATTTCCTTTTAAAACGTATTTTTAATTCAATTTCCATTCGTTCCAATTCAATTTGAATTTCAAATTAATTCAATTTCAATTCAAATTCATTTCTATTCAATTTCAATTCGAATTCATATCTATTCAATTTCAATTCACATTTACTTCTATTCAATTTCAATTTGAATTCACTTCTATTCAATTTCAATTTGAATTCAATTCTATTCAATTTCAATTTGAATTCATTTCTTTTCAAAATTTCAGATTTTGAAATCACTTTCGATATTCGTTATAAAATGAATAAAATCGATATAAATATCGTTCACGTCAAAATGGCGTAAATCTAATCAACACGGCTTCATATATTGATATTTTCAAATATTCCATTTCGAATATTTCTATTTCAAATATTCTATTTCAAATATTTCTTTTTCAAGTATTTCTACTTCTAAACAGGAATGAGGCCCAATCAATTACCATAGATTTTATTTCTATGGATTTTCTACGACACATGTATACTATAACAACGATGAATAATCAACCATCATCCAAAGTGCATTCTACACTGTATAAGCATCAAATATAAATATTTAACGCTTATGACAATCTGTCAATCAATCGATCGACATACAACTAATTATTGGGATTAGTGTATTTCATATATCACCCCAATACCCGTGTGGGGTTTTCAAACAATCAAACACAGATTTTATTTGTGCAGTTGGGCGATGTGTAAAATTTATTGTCCCAATCAATATCAGTCAAATGTGTGTATATAAACAAATCGTCCGATCTGTTTATTTTTATTTCATTTCATATACACGTTAAAAAATTTATTTTTAGCTATAAAATATTTTCAACTATATAAATATTTTATTTCATTTCACATCACATCCCACAATCAACTACACATCAAAATCAAACAAACAAGCATACAAGTCGTCCATGGTCTGTGGACGAAGGGTGTCGGGTGCTACTAAACACCGTCTGCATCCTAGTATATATTTATAACTAGAAAAATAAAATTAAAAGGTGAGAAGTTCTCACAGATTAGCTAATCCGATTCCATGACTCTTCTTATGTAGAAATATCTGCCGTTTCTTCTTTCATCACTTTCGTCATCCGTATTCACTACATATATAAAAATCGAATTTTTACTTCGCTATCCAATATATAAAAATCGAATTTTTACTTCGCTATTCAATATATAAAAATCGAATTTTTACTTCGCTAATCAATATATAAAAATCGAATTTTTACTTCGCTAATCGAATTTTTACTTCGCTATTCAATATATAAAAATCGAATTTTTACTTCGCTATTCAATATATAAAAATCAAATTTTTACTTCGCTATTCAATATATAAAAGTCGAATTTTTACTTTGCTATTCAATATATAAAAATCGAATTTTTATATCATCGCTATAAAAATCACTTTTCTACTTCAATGTATATATTTTTATTTTAAACGTTCTATCCTTATTTTTGCTACCTTTAAAATAAAAACCCCTTTCCTACTTCATACGATTAAAAATCAAATATTTTAAATGATAAAAATCTAATCTTTCATATGTTAAAAATCATAGCTTTCATCGATAAAAATAATCTTTTCTATAATAAAAATCTAACCCTTTTATTTCTAAAAAAACGAATCTTTATATTTCACAATAAAAATCGAAACTTTATATTTTAAAAATCGAGTCTTTACATAAAAACTGATTTTATATATACCAATATATATTTTTGAAACTGAAAATAAAGTAAAATAAATGGGAAAAATAGAAAACTCACCATTTCCTATGGTTCTTGGCAAATGGGGATCCACGGTTACTGTTTGGGGTCGGAGGAGGGCGGTGGAGTGCTGAGATGGTTGCGCCGGGGTAAGGGGGTTCGGTCTTCGATTTCAGGAGGGGTTCGTTCTTCGAACGAAAGAGGAGAGGAGACAGAGGCGGAGGGGTGCAGGGTTGAACGGAGGGGGAGGCGCCGGTCTGAGGGAGGGGAGGCGCGACGCCATCGATGGCGATTGGGGTTCCATCGCCCTCGATTCGAGTTTTTTTTTCTTTTTTCTTTTATGAAGAACTGACTGGGAGAGAGAAGAGGGGGAAGGGGGGCCAATATATATATATTAATTAATATTATATATTTTTTTCTTTCAAATAGCAACTTTTAATTTCGAACTCGAAATCAAACCCTCTGACTGTCGTCCATAGCTAATTACCCCCATTCCAAACACAATGGGATATGTATCGTAGGCTGATTCGATCGTTTCGATCAGTTTTCGTCAAAATCAAAATATAACTCTATATATTGAATTTGAACGCATATTTCATTTTACCGTGGTCACATACTAACTCGAAAAATTCCATAAAAATACTTTCTAGCTTCGTATTGACGATACGGTCCTATCAAACCTAATTTCATCGAATTCTGAGATCGTTTGAAAAATGGTCATTTTCCAGACGATTAAAATCAACTAAAACTGGTCAAACGCGTGTTCCCTTGCCACGCTCACATATTGATTCAAAAAATTATGAAAATTGGAATCTAGCAATAACTTGTCACTGCGGATCCAACGAAAGTGGTTTCGTCGAAATCCGAGGTCCTTTGCAAAATGGCTATTTTCAAAGGCCGAAATTCCATAGCGACTATTCTGAAATTTCAATTGGACATATCTTTTTATTCCCGCTATGAAATTTCGATTTTTAGGATTCGTTGGAAAGATATTCACCAATTAGATTCCATTATTTTTGGTTTCGCTAAAATCCGGTTTATTTTGCACCCAATACGTTCATTTGAAGTTTGTAATCGAATTATCGAACTACCGCGCCATTTTCAATTTCTTTTATAAATATAAATAAATATTTATATTCTATCGTCGATCTATATAACTATATACGATTGAATTTTATTCAAAATAAATTTCTCGTTGTTTTTATTTAAAATAATTCATTTTAAATAATCAAAATTCGCTAAAATTGCCAAAATAAAATTTTTAAACTGGCCCAGATTTCCGGGTTATTACAATGCACATATGTGCAATTATGTTATAAAGATACAAATTTAAAAATGTGTGAGTACAGAAGGAATCAACACATGCAATAAATTGATTGCAACAAAAGAAAGAAAAACATTGATTTGTAGATATGTTTAATATGACATTGATTAGAAAACAAGTAATTTGTCATTTATGTTCGATTGATTGTCATTTATGTTTATTTGATGATTATTTAGGAAACCATGTAATTAATCTTAATTTATATGAATACTTATGCTAATTTGTCACTTATGTCAATTAACATTAAAGAGAATATGATAATTTGTAACTTATGTTAATTGACAAAAAAAAGAAGCGCATAAAAAAATAAAAAGATTCGCAAAGTAATGTGTGTATTAAAAAGAAAAAAATATACATATAGGAAATAAATATATACATATAGGACGTATACGCATCATGTGGTGCACATGGCGCATTTTTGTTGGTCAAGGATTGTTTTTGTAACGTGGCCTTCTCTGATTGGCCTAGTGACAAATTCTGAGGTATTAGAGCTTATGGGTCGTGCTGTGATTGGCTGAGTGGCACATCTCTTTGGTTTGGATGACTCTGATTACTCCTAGACTGATCTAAAGGGTAGAATTAATCCTACACTCTTATATAATCACATCTAACCTAAACCCTAAATCAAAACAAAAATCATTCTAAGCCGCCATGCTGCTGCGACATAGACTGAGCAAGCTTCTCTTATTCAACGAATTAAAACTTAGGATGGTGGAAAAAGGATTCTACGCTTAATCTATTCTCTTCTTTAATCCGTCCATAGTGAGTACAGCTTCTTTAACAAGATAATTGTTGAACGTAATTGTGATGGGTTAATAAGTTGGACTATATGAATATGAGTAATTACATATACTTGATTAAGTCCATTTTATGATGTTAATTCATTTGTCTAATTGTGTATGATCGCTTAGATTCATTTTATGATGTTGTTGTATGCAAGTTTGTATGCAAATCATATGCAAGTTTATATGTAAATCATGTGATATTAGTCTACATGTCTAATTACATATGCAAGTTTATATGCAAGTTTGTATGCAAATCATATGCAAGTTTATGTGAAAATCATATTCAAACATGCAAGTTCCTGTTTATATGTTTAGATCTATGCAAGTCATATTTTATATGATTAGATCCATGCCAGTTTATATGTTTATGCAAATTCATATTTTATATGTCTATTGCTTATGCAAGTCATTGATTATGCAAATTTATGTCAATGTAAATTATGATCATGCAAGTTTATGATCCATGCTAGTATATTTTCATATGTTAATTTAGATCTAATTTGTTAGGAAAGTCCATATGTTAATTTAGATCTAATTTGTTATGCAAGTTCATATGTTAATTTAGATCTAATTTGTTATAGAAGTTTATGTGTTAATTTAGATCTAATTTGTTGTGCAAGTCCATATGTTAATTTAGATATAATTTGTTGTGCAAGTCCATATGTTAATTTAGATCTAATTTGTTATGCAAGTCCATATGTTAATTTAGATCTAATTTGTTATGGAAGTTCATATGTTAATTTAGATCTAATTTATTATGCAAGTTCATATGTTAATTTAGATCTAACTTGTTATGCAAGTTCATATGTTAATTTAGATCTATTTTGTTATGCAAGTTCATAAATGAGGATCTTTGTATATGCTAGTTATGTTCATAATTGGATCTATACTGTTTTATGCTTGTTTGGATGTTATACGCCTCTTTCTTTCCCTTTTTCTTATGAGTTAGGCTAATTGTGAGCCTAACGTATTATATGAATCATACGAACGATTGACGTTGGGAAACAGTTGAGAAACATTAAATATTGGACATTATGTAATTGGCATAAAATGGGTTGTAATCATATAATCGATTCTGGGCATATCCAGTAAATGTTTCATAACTTGAATAGACCACACTTATGGATAATTTACATATAAATCTAGACTTGGACATAAGTGGTAAATATGTAAATTGGTTAAAAGATGAACATGCCTAACCCGAGGTTAGATTGAGTTGCGGTGTAAGACTGCCCGGAACCGCCCGGCACATCCAGCGACCACAACAACACAGATCTAAGGCGAGAGGTTAGCGCATTAAGCCCAAAACCCGAGGTTAGAATGAGTTTGCGGTAGAAGTCTGCCCGGAACCGCCCGACACATCCAGCGACCGCAAACAACAATTGTGAGGGGTTGGTGCATTAATAAATTAATTAATGCCAATGAACAGACATGCTTAGGGTTAAGTAACATATGAATAGGCGGCACTTACCCAATACAACATGTTAATTAGACAAGTGGGTGTTGTTAAGTAAATTGAGAAAACTTAACCAATACAACATGTTAATTAGATAAGTGGGTAGGGTTAAGTAAATTGAGAACACTTAACCAATACAACATGTTAACTAGACAAGTGGGGTGGGGTTAAGTAAATTTAAAACACTTAACCAATATAACATGATGAATGAACAAGGTTAAGTTAATAAGAAACATTTAACCAATACAACATGATGTGTGGGTGGGTTATGTTAACATGAATGGACAGCACTTAACCAATATTACATGAACAAAGGGGATAGGGTTAAGGCAAGCTTAACCAATAATACATATTGACTTGATAAGTAGGAGGGTTGAGTAAACCTTGGGTAGGTGGGTAATATTAGTGTATATAGGCCCACAAACATAACCGTTAAATAAAAATGTTTGAATCAGTGGGAGGGTTAAGTACATCTCGTGTAGGTAGGTAATATTTGCATATATAGGCCAACAAACTTAACCAGTACGAAACCCTAGTAACGGGGACCCATTTTAGCAGTAACCCACATAGATGTATCATGGTACCCTGAACTAGGCAGGGTGGGGCAAGATTGCTGGGCTGATTATAAGCGGTCAAAATAGCGGCGGGTGGTGTGGCAGTGTAGGTTCCGGCGGAGTATAGGCGTGCACATGCTCCGGAGTGGAAATAGTAGGCACTGGGCATCAGTCGTATACACTGTGCATCTTGAATTGTGTCGGGTTGCCATCAGAGGTTGATACACCCTATGGTGGGACCAGTACATGTATCTAAATACAAGCGGGGCCGAATGACACAAGTAAACAAGCGGGGCCGAATGACACAAGTAAACAAGCGGGGCCGAATGACACAAGTAAACAAGCGGGGTCGAATGACACAAGTAAACAAGCGGGGCCAAATGACACAAGTAAATAAGCGGGGCCGAATGACACAAGTAAACAAGCGGGGCCGAATGACACAAGTAATAAATACATACGAGTTAGGGAGCCGATCGATTAAGCAATAAGGGGGTATTGTGGGGACATCTAGCATTTAGCATGGGCAAATAAGGATTGTATGGGGGTGAATACCTATTACTAGATGTTACGCTTGAGGACTACCAATTACAAGATGGGGATCAAATTTCAGTACGGAACTAGTAACAATGCGGTGAAATTAGCATGGGTGCAGTGTAGTAATTATCCTTTAGTGATTAGAAGCGCGATCAACGTTTATCTTATTCATCCTGCTTACCTTGTCATGCATATTTATGTATAGTCATTTCTTACTTTCCAGTTTATGTTCTTATCCTGTTACTTTAATGATTATATTGTTAAAGTCACTTGACTCACCAGAATTATGTCTGACCTAGTTTGTTTTCGCCTCTTTTCTTCCGTCCCCCCCCCCCCAAGGTTTTTAGGGAGGAAATACTCAGCTTAGTTCGGATATCCCTTCTTACAGCTTGAAGTTGAAAGATGAATTGGTTGGCTTTGATTCAGCTTATCTATGGCATTTTTTGTTGGGATTACAGTTTTAGTATT
The DNA here is from genome assembly GCA_030737875.1 of Allium sativum. NCBI lineage: Eukaryota > Viridiplantae > Streptophyta > Magnoliopsida > Asparagales > Amaryllidaceae > Allium > Allium sativum. The sequence goes on from CM060922.1 coordinate 302,290,603, forward strand.
AAGTACTCTAAAGGTTTTGTACAAGACTGATATTATGTACTTGGTTTTGGTATGTGGAAATGTAATCAAACTTATTTCTATTTCCGCTGCAATAAAGTTATAAATTTTTTCAAGTACTACTTTCTCTGTCTTGTAATATTCCGTTCTGTTTACTTATAATACTCCATGAAACTTAATGCATTCCCTTTGTGAGTGACATTAACGGACGTGGGGTGTTACAATTCTCTTAGAAGCACAATTTCAGTTGGAAATGGTAAAAAGCAACAACGAGTTTATAACACTATGTCTTATGCGCCATTGAGATGTGAAAGGGTATTGCTTATAATATTAAGTTATTTGATTAATCCTAAACAAACCGCTGGTCTAATTGAATTGTAGTTGTGAGCTTGAAAAATTGGGATGTTTACTTTAGAATGTCTTTGATGTAAACTATAACTACAACATATCCTGATTTTATTCAATCCCAATGTCACTTTTTTTGTTTGAAGCGGAAGTTTATTATTATTATCACATTATCCAAATAAAATAATATATCACTTCAGAGTCAATCTATATGGAATTATAACTCAACATTAATATTTTCGACTTAAACGATGTCCAATTTATATTAAAGTTTCAATTAATTTATTAAATAACATTATAATTTATGAATGATTTCCATAACTACTATTTGAAAATTTGATTTGTACATAACTTACAATATATAAGCTAAAATCTTACTTTTTCTCTTTCATTCGAAAATTATCACCAAATAGATCCTAACGTTTCCTATTTCACAAAAATCCGACATAAAACGGATTATGTATATTCAATTGAAGTTAAAAACTCAATATTACGAACTACACTGATGTTATGAGTTCGTTTTAATATAAATATAAAAAATTAAACGTTCAATCGTCGTTTTTATAAATGAATTCAATATAAAAATCCATTAATATTATCAATATAATATTTAAAACAAGTCTAAATATTCAAATTCAAATCACTGAAAAATCCGGGTCGTTACGTTCTCCCCCCTTAATAGATTTCATCCCCGAAATTACTAAGTAAGAAGAACGCTCCTAACCAATTATTTTCAAAATAATTATTTCAAAATTATCAAAATAATTTTTAAGTCTTATAAATTTACGAAAAATTCGCCAGCACCTCCTCTGCACGGCTTGATCGGAACAACTAGAAACGACGCTCTGGGACTTATATCGATCAAAAGGAAACAAAAGCCAAGTGGCAACCAAACTTAGGGGTATAAAATCAATCACCCAAATCAATATAATTAAGGTTTACTTACGTCGGGCAACCAATACTCTAATCACAGAGAAAACCAACTAGCAGTCTTCCCTTCCCAACCCTCAATTAACTCAATATACAAACAGATAACTAATATAGGGTTAAATCATTTCAGTTTTATTTCATGGGTAATTTAATTAAAATTAATTATACGGAAATTTGTTTTCTTGTTTTCATTCCATTCAACTGTTTATGAACTCTTATTATCCAACCAATTAATCATCCAGTAAACAACTAATCCGCAATCAATTTAACCAACTCATTGTATTTTATTTAGCTTACCTTAACTTAAATTTCTGATTTATTTAATTCAAATGAAAAGTTCTTATTCACATATTTTACATGTGAAGCTTTTCTTCTAGTTATATTAAACCATTTAAATTTATAATATCATTTGAATTTCATTCAAATCAATCAACAAACCAATATCAATAATTTTATAAATTTATTTCTTTTCCATACGAAAATATATTTAGGGCAAAAATATTTCATTTATCCTCTTTACAAAACAATATTGTACCAATTGTCAGTTTAACTTGAACCGATTAAACAACACAATACAAAACATTTGTATGTATAATATCTACAAATACGCTCTCATATATATATACACATATATATATATACATATATATATATACATATACATATACTCAACTTAATTTAGGGTATCACTAACCCAATCTCTATCCAGTTATGCCATAGAGCCAAAGTTTTTGCTAAACCATTGCTCTGATACCAACTGTAGCATCCCGGAAAATTCGACGCTCGAATTTATGCACTAATACATAAAACTTGTATTACTTGCCAAAACCTAAGTATCAAAAACCCAGAAAGCTCAAGAAAGAAGTTAGAGGGTGAGATAAGAAAGAAAGTTAGAATAGAAGAATAAGAAGAAGAAACACAACAAAATCAGAGTCTCACATCGCAGCAGAACAAAATATAATATAGGAATAAATCATATTGAGAGCCTGAAATAAAAATTTACAATTTTCAAAGTACATCAATACATCCGGACAATTATAATAATCTGTCCTCATATACAATAAACAGCGGAATAACAACTATATCTCATACGTCTAGACTTCTCTAGCTCGTCTCTGAACTCCATAGCATCCGATAACCTGAACCTGTAAAACTCGGTCTGACCTGAGCATTGCAAATGTCAGATCAGTCTAGTGAACCAGCGTGAGAAAAACTCACTAAGTTTAAGGGTATCATACAGCTTGGTTTTAAAGTTAAAAATCCATTCAAAAAAAAGGATAATTGTAAGATCTAATCCACACATAAATACGGATGGTTTTTACCTTACGATAACCCAAAAAAATCTTGAAATCAATATTTCTTATGATACTATGATAGTGTATAATACAAATAAATAATCATCTAGCAAAACGCTTGTATTCCACGCTCCACATTCATAGCATACAATCAAAATTGCGGGCTTTTATTGGAAAATGGATTTCCAGGTAAGGTATGGGACCACCTTTCGATAGTGTACCTCTAGAAAAAATACACTAGGATTCAACAAAAACATCTTGCAACCCTGGCTAAACATGACTGGCCCCTCACTTCACTTGAGAGTACCGAATGTATTGTCACCCACGGTTGATGCCAACATAACCGTTCCTGGGAGATACAGAAGCAAAAGAAAAACAAATAGAAATTTCTCTAGATGGTGATAGTACACCCTTTTGATGGGTGCGACCCAAATAGTCATGCGACCTACCCGATTTTATACCATTTCCCAATTGACGAGGCTTAAGGTTAAGTGTATCCTTTAGAATAGCACATCTCCATCCATTTTGAATGTCACATCATCAGATCCGCTAGATATCACTAATCTATGTCCACAAAAATACTCTAGGTGTTTAAGCAAAAAGAATGAATTCCTCCGCCATGAACAGAAGTACGTTTGTAGAAATCAATATACGTGATCCTATGGAAATACTTTGTCAGACATTTGTCCATACAAGTCATCCAGGAACAGGATGAACCGAAGGCACCCTCCTGCCACATCTTATGAATCACCCTATGGATCAGTAGCGAGTAGTCCTTGCAATCCGTAGATTTCAACCATGACATAATCATAGTATATCTCTAGGGATCAACTAGAGATTGTAAGTAATTTTCCCGTTTTATGAAGACCCAAAAAAAATACACTAGGATTCAACAAGAATATCTTGCAAACCAGGCTAAACTTGACCGACCCCTCACTTCGCTTGAGAGTACCGAATATATAGTCACCTTACGTTGGTATCCCAAGATAACCATTCCTAAGAGATACAGAAGCGACAGATGAACAAATCTAAATTTCTCTCGATGGTGACAATATACTTGAATATGGGAGCAACCCACTTAGCCATTGCGACCAACCCGGTTTTACACAATTTCCCGGTTTAAGAGGCTTGAGGTCATAACTACCCTAAGATAGACCACATCTTCATTTACTTTGAATGCCACGTCGTACTACTTGCCGAATCACAAATTGATTTCCCTAAAATACCACAGGTATAAAGCTAAGAGAAACGAATTCCTCCGCAATCAACGTAAGTACATTTGAAGAGGTCAACTTATGCAATCTATTTTGCATACTCTATCAGACATTCGTCCATATAAGTTGTCCTATGACTAGACAAACCGAAGGCACTATTCTGTAAATCCATCTTAGGCAATTTATACCAAGGATTGCCAGAACTGCCCTTGCATAAACTCAACCTTCAATTGTCTTCAATATATTTGATTTGCATTGCTAATGCCCTTATGGAGTGGTTTTTAGATAACAAATCTGATCCCGGTCTCTCCGCATTGACAACAGAAAATGATCAAAAACTTTGATCATCGGTTATTTAACTATCAAAGGATAACATCCATACAAACAACAATCTTATCTCCAAATGTAAATCTATCAATCAATCATCAATCAATACTGAGTCCTTTAAATTATTTAACATAAATTTATTTGTTTCCCAATTTCACGTCTCCTAAATTCTTTCCTGATATTCTTAAAACCCGTTTAGCTTTTCACAATTCTCAAAAAAAACAGTGCCATATATCCACGACTTCTTATTTTCTATATTTAGAAAATATACGTTATTAACATGGGAAAATATTTCCGTTTCTTATTCATGCATCACTATCCATCAATCCCTAACCGTAAACTAGTAGGAGAAACACTCCCTAAGTATCAATCACGAAGGCCGAAACCAACATCAGATCAATACTCAGAAAATCATTCAACTTGGCTAATCTCCAGTCAGTTTCTAATCTCCTTACTTTCATTCTTAATTTCAAAATCATTTCATTTTTAATTCTTAGAAAACATCTTTGGTTATATTGGAAAAAATTTCCAAAATTCTTTTATATAGATTCAACGAACATTATATAAAACCTCGTTTATAACGATAGCTTTATAATGCCTGCTATCAAAATATTAAAAATATAACTTTGATTCTTTATTTAGAATAAATAAATAATATTTATTTAATTAAATAAATAATCTTGATTTAAATAGAAGGTAAACAGTACCTTCCTGAATTCGATATAATCAAATTTCAGCGTATAACTCTCTTTCGAATAATCTATATTCGATTAACGTTCTGAACATTGGAATAAATTCACCATTTCAGGTCAACTCAATTAATAAATTCACTTTTGAATTTATCACTTCAAATATTCACCAATTTCCTTTTCTAATCATTTAAATTTGCAAAACGTTTGCTTTTAAACCATTATTCACTTTAAAACATGAATATCATTCCTTCATAGAAATCTCGTCTCATTTTATCAAATCAAATCTTGATTTATATTTAGTAATACTATTACAGGTGCACATATTGTTTATCGATTTACTTAAAAATTCATACACGTATTCTGTTCGATTTACATGTCAACTTCTTGTAATTTTTATATCAAGTTTACAATTCAATCTCGATTACTTACTCGATTAGAAATTATCAATCTCAAACCAAATATTAAAAATCTTGTCAAATTCTAAATTATATAATATGTAATCTCTAAAAATATATCATTTTAATAATATTCGACATCGTCAAATTGTAATTACAAGTCCTTATGTTTTTATTTAGTTCTATTCACATTTCGAACATCGAAATAAATTTCATAAGAAAACGATTTCCATTTCCTTTTCTAATATTCATTCTTGAATTTTATATTTCCAAATTATTTTATAATAATTATTTCATCCCATTTCTAATTATCGTTTATAAACCAAACTTCTTTTTTTTACTTAAAACAAGTTATTATATTCTAGCCAATCGAAATCCGATTTCTATTTAAAAATAGTTTTTTCCTTTTTAAAACCCCAATTTTTTCCCAATATATTTGAATATACTTTACGGTATTTCAATACCAATTATTTCAGGTCAATGTTGTTCCAACATTCAAAACACACAATAATCAATCATAGATTATTCGTCACATCATATAATGCAATATATGAAAATCAACAATATAATTGTTGAGGAATCCAATTGGATTCCTCCAACCAGTTTCCCTGCATGCACATATGTTAATCGTCATAAATAATCCTAATTTCATATCAACATGAAATATAATAATAAATAGAATCGGTATCAAATCAACGATTGATATATATATATATATATATATAACTGTATAGATCATTTCGATCAATTTATTCGCAAATCAACCAAGCAGCCATCACACAAACATCCAAACATTATTTATCAATATTAAATAACTGTAACGTCCCAGATTATAGAACATTTATTTGGGATATTTAAATCAGTTTTAAATATTGATTTGGAAATATAATTGGTGTTATATCGAATTTTATTTATTTAAAATAGAGTTCGAAAATATAAATTTATAATATAATTAAAACGAGCTCGAAACGCCACGGTAGTTCGTAAATTTCGATTTGAACTTTAATTGAATATACAGGATCCGATATAAGTCGGAATTCTGTGAAACAAGAAACGTTTGAACCGATTTGATTATATGGAAGAGAAAAATTGGGATTTCAGCTTATAGATTGTCAGTTATGTCCAATTCAAACTTTGAAATAGTCGATATGAAAATCATTAATAATTATAACGTTTATTTAAATTATTTAAAAGGGATTTTTATATATAATTGGACATAGTTAAACTCAAATACGTAAATGATGAGTTATAAATTCATCTGGATTGGATTTGAAGCTATATATTATTTTATTTGGGATATATTCGATAATAATAGCCGTATTAATCAATGTATCAAATGAAAATAAATAAATTAACTAAATACTATAAACCATTTTTTTAAAATAAAAAAAAAATTATGTTAACACCATTGGGCATAACCAATTAAATAGGTAAATAAAAATGGTCGTAGGAGGTTACCTAACGAATTGAGTCATATAAGAACTGAATACCAAATTAAAATGCCAAATAGGATGTTAATAAAATGATATAAAAATAAGTACCACCAAACAACAGAACAAGGACTGTAACAAATGAAACCTATCCCATATCTAGCCGTGTCATCTTTTCTTACAACATGCCTCCTCTATTTTAAATATGTAGACTATATTTATAAAATAAAATAAATATATCAATGCCTTGCACCTCACTCAACCAGTACCTTGTGTCGCACAATTCCTTGGGTTCCACGTTTTCTTCCCAAACGTTTTGTTTCGTGTCCTCCTTCGTTCTTATGTGAATCTGAGAATAAAAAACTATCCTTCTTTCTTCTGTCTTTTTATCTGTACCATTTTCTCTCCTCCGCTCAACAAATTTAAACCCAAACCATTACAAAAAAGAAAAGAAAATAGAAGTGTTCATTATCCAGTAGAGGGAGGGCGGATAATGCATCTCACATATTGATGCATACTTCAGTGGAGGTGCCATTCGTTGTACCCAAAACATCACACCCTGACGTTACATTATACAGTGAAGGGATAGCGGAAAGAAGGGCATTAACGTGGGGCCTAGTTTTTGTGTCTGGACAAGATGCGTGAGTGGGAACTGCTGTGGTGAAATGGAAAAAGGCGCGAGCTTCATACTGCAAAAGGGAGAAAGAATAGCAAAGGGAAGGATGGCTTCATGTTGGGTTCAAAGAAGCATAAAAGGGGAGATAGATGGAGTAACTGGAAGGTTTAAATGGAGTGGTGAGTACCTATATTTATAGCAGGAAGCTAAGAATGAAACCGTTAAAAGAAAAGCAAAAAGGAAATGGTGGAATGCAGCAGGAATGACGCAGAAGTATTGAGCATTGCTGGTGTAGCCGTAGCATCAGCATGGACATTTTTAAAGGGGAGGGTTTGCATGCTGTTGGAAAGGAGCGGGGGAGGCTCGTCCATATTGAGGAACGGTATATATGTGGAGGAGTTGTTCGATGGTTTGTGGAAGTCGTAGGGTATTACTGTTTTGCGGATGCAGGAAGTGGGGTTCATGTATGTGGCTAGAAGAAGAAGACTAGAACTGAAGGCGCAATGTTAGTGTATTATAAAGAAGAAGTTCGGAAGCAAGAGGTTGGGAGTAAGAAGAGCAGAACGCGAGAATAAGAAAGCGTTGGAGAAACAAATGGCGTGGAGAAGATGGTTGAGATGTGTGGTGGAGCCTGTATGAAGAGGGAGGAGGTTTGGTGGTACATTAACAAGCTGAGACAAATAAAGGAAATGGAAGTGGATTCTCGATTTAGGGATGGTTCAAAGAAAATAAATGCAGCAGGTAAATGTTAGTGAAGATGAACAGTAGAGAGGCGCGTGCCTGGTAAGAATTGTTTTTAAATACGCCAGTTTGACTTACATTGCCTAATCCTCTATGTACAGCGTAAATCAGATATTAATGAGCATAATCCAAGGTTTAACGTGACCTAATCCTTAGTTTAGAGTGTCTAATATTAAATAACGTGAGTAAGTTAGATTTAAAGTTAATATATACGTATAACGTGATATGGTTTATTTTTCTAAATGATAATCAACGGAGCCCTTAAATTACCTAACCATGATTTTAAGACCTGATATATATATATATATATATATATATTACGCCGTATAATTAGTTCTAATAAAAAGAAATTAGTTAAAGTTTTAATGGTTTAATATAAGAGCGTAACCGTATAAATTTTATAACGTGTTCCTATGTTAGCAGAATTCGACATGATTTGTCGCGTAGAAACCAAATCAGAAAGCACGACATGGTGGAGCTAGATTGGACAGAATTAAACACAGCTGGAAGTTTAGTTTAATTAAAAATAAACCATTCAATGACGAATAGCAACCCAAGGTGAGTTCAACTCACTCAGTTTACCCCATTTATATTTTATATAAACCGAGTTTTTATTATGTGTGCAATATTTGTTGACGGTTGATGATTGGATGCCTGTTTTGTCTGTAGTTGAATATTTTCATATATTCACTGATTAAATTAAGCGTTTGTTTAATTTAATCAAATTAAATCGTTATTTTTACAATTAGATTCCAAATGAGGTAACTTACCTTGTTGGTTATGTTCATGATAATATAAACATATTAAATAAATAATTGATTGCTTGATTGGATGTTATTAATTGATTGTTGATGGTTATTAGTTAAAGTGTTTATTTCTATTTGCTGTGATAATATATTATCGTAACCCATTTTGATGCAGAGAAGGACAGGTTGGAGGAATCCAACCGGATTTGTAGCACCCCGCATTTTTAATATAATTAAAAATATATATATATATATATATATATATGCATAGATATGTAAATAATGGTGATGTACAATGAGAAATAATTAATACATGGAAGAGAAGGAAAAAATTAATTCAATAATAGTGTGTGTAACGGAAAAGATAATAAAATAAGGACACTTAATTTAAATTTTAGGAATTAAGTAAAACGGACATAACCATTGCGTTTGTCTCAGAATTCTGCTTGGATAGAGTCCAAGTTTATGTAAATCGGACTTCACATGAATGAGTTATGGCCTTTAGAAGATTCAACTAAAATTCAAAATAGTTTGAAATTCGACCCAGGCACCTGGGCGGGAAATTTCCCGCCATCAACCATGTAGGTTGACCTAAGGGCTAGGGATCGACCAAGGGGTCGACTTACCCCTAGGGAGGTCGACCTCCCCCCCCCCCCAAAGATCTGGGCAATTTCGTTCCCATGACGTGTTTTAATGTGCTATACGAATCTGATGGCTTCTAGGTCAATCTAAGGGCTCTAAAACACTCTCTACACCTATAAATACATAGCAATACCTAACCCTAATTCATAACTATTCCTCAAGACGCCTCCATGCTGCTGAACTCTCAATTCTCTTAGCTGCCGCCTCTAAAACCTAAATCAAATTAGAAATTCTTCATCAACAATTCAAGCCCTTCACCAATAGTCAAAAACGAAGATTAAATCAGTGTTCTACATCAACAACAAATCGTTTATTTCTCTAATCCAGTCAATGTGAGTGGATTTGAACTATATTTGTTGTATAATATTGCTTCTATCGTTTACCATTCCCCATAATGAATATGATGATAATTTAATAAGATCAGTTATTTTATTTATGCCTACGTTTGAGTTCTCTCCTTTTTATTCTTTCCCCTTTTTATTTTATAGCTAGGTTATCTCGAGCCTACGTCTATTATGGATTTATGCGTTTTAATGGGAACGAGAAATTAAAAAAGGGAAAAAGGGTTGGTTTGGGCATAATATGGGGATTGGAAGGTTTTGTACAGAATTATGGACATAATGATACTGTAATGTTGAAATTATGTAAGTTTGACATAATTGTAATTGGATATGGAATTGGTATAATTTAATATTAACAACTTGTAATCGGATAACATGGATTGGTGAAATTTATTTGTAACTTTAAAAATAAGCATAGAGGGTGAATTTGATTATATGTATGAACGTGAAAATGTTGGGGTATATATATTGGGAAAATATTGATTATATGAAATTGGGTATAATTGGATATTGGAAATTGGCATGTTTGGGTATGAATAACATGGAATTGGTGAATTTGGCTATAATTGGATAATTTGGGTAATACGAAATTTGGCTAACTATTATGTAATTGGTGTAGTTAATGAAAAATTGGAAATAGGCATAAAAAAATGAATTGTAATTAAGTTGAATTTGGAACACATGACATGAATTTGGGGTTTGGGTGAAAGACGATTGTTAATGAACGCCTATGACACGAGATTAGACGCGTTTGTGGTGTTAGACTGCCCGGAACCGCCCAGCAAATCCAGCAACCACAAGCGGACGTCTAATGTGAGAGGTCAATGGCAAGAACTAGAGGCGTAACGATTTATGATACGAGGTTGGGCGCGTTGTGGTAGAAGTCTGCTCGGAACCACCCGGCAAATCCAACAGCCACGAACAGACGTCTAACTTGAGAGGTCATACATCGTTACGGCATAATAAATAAATTAAGAAATACTAACCATAATAAGACATGTGGGTGACATGGGTATGGTTAGAGGGTTAAGTGGGTGATATAAATGACATGTAAAGCATGACTAATGTGGACTTAACCGTTGTAAGACATGTGATGTAAAACATGACTAAGGTAGACTTAACCGTAGTAAGACATGTGTAAGACATGGAAACTATAATAAAGGGGGTTAAGTGGGACACGGGTGACATGTGAAATAAAAATTTAGATATGCTTAACCAAATGGGACCCGTAACGGTATCATAAATTAATTGAATTGGGTAAAGTTTAAGTAACGGGTTAAATAAATGGAAGGGTTAAGTCAAATCTGAAATTAATGACAAGAAATGGGGAATGATAAATAACCTATTATGAATAAACTTGAATAAGGAAAGAAAGGATAATAGGTGGAAAATATAACTTATGGGCAAGATAAGTTATAGGAAACGATAAGGAAGATGAGATAACTTATATGTAAAGATATACTTAAGTTAAGTATTTTGGGAAGGAGAAACGTGAAATTAAAAATGATATAAGTTATATGATTGGAAAAGAAGTAAATTAGAATCATATATGTTGGTTGGGTTGAGTAATTCTCTCGGTGCCAGTCTGATGTTGATTTCGGTCTTCGGGGCTGGGGTTTAGGGGGTTATTCTCCTAATCAGTATATATGTGGGATAAGTCATACTTAACTACGAATTAATTATAACATTTTGTTGTAACCCTAAAAGGGAATAATTAATGAAATTGGAAGATAACATGTTGTGGTCTTATTAATGGACTTAAGTGGGTTAAGTATAAATTGAGTTAAGAAGCAAGGGTAACTTGGTAAATACGAAAAAGGAAGCTAATGTGAATAACCAAGTTAAATGAGAAAATTGAAGAGGTGGCGCAAGCGCGTAATTAATGATTAGACGTAGAGTCTAATGACAGATAAAACTAAGGCACTTGAAGCAGTCCGTACATTATAGGATGAATAACCCAACGAGGTAGAGCATCACGGTGTCATAAGGCACGAAGGGAGCGCACGTTCATTATTCTGGCGACTCCAACGGACTGGAAGGGGAGGCTGGCAGCTTCCTGAGACGTTAAAGGTGCTCCTGGTAGTCTCTGTGATGGTTTAGCTTCAGGCTAGGATTACAGAGGTTGGGACTGCGCGGAACTACCAGGTGAGTGGGACTTGACTGCATAAGTAGGGGGCTGTCAGAATGCTTTACGCGGTGGCATTAAGGGTGGTTCGGCGGTTGCCTCAGACGGAGGTGGAGGGTCAAGTCCAAACGATAGCAAGATCGTCGGACGCTTGTCACCAGCAGCCTAAGGAATGCGAAAAGACAAGAGCTAACCCCTAGAGATCGTTAACCTTTGTTATTAAGGGACGGGTGCGGGGAGACCCCACATGGATGTTTAGATTGTTTGCTTGTTAGGGGTGGTCGCTTAGCTCGTGTGGTCTTTACTAGTTGAGGGAGGGGCTGAGGTGGGGCCATAACCACCATAGAAAAACTAGACCCGAGGGATATCTGTACATTGGACACTCTTAGAGGCGGGCCCGTACAAATATAGAAAAGCTCCCGACCGAGTTCCGTGTTTCTGGTGTAGCCCTGCCATGCAACTCGGGTGCACAAGTAGAGGTTATGTGCAGTAGAAACATCAAGTACGATGGATGATACGTACGTGGGAAAGTCTAGGTACAACCATGTCTACTCTGGGTGGTGTATCGTAGACTAGAGGGCATTATTCGATGATGGAACCAAATTCGATCGAATAGTTCGAGGACAACAGTCAGTACGCTTACGTAGCACAGCGATAGTGGTTCTATGCGGATGTAGTGTTGTATGTTACTATGGCATATGATGAGGGACTGCGCATATTACTATGGCGATACGGAGGAGATCGTGCGAGTGGGGTACCACGGGGTGTACCTTAGTTTGGGGGTAGCTACATATACATTATATTAGGTTAATCTACTAGGGAGTAGATGGGTGCGACGTGTGTGTGAAAGCTTTAAGTGCAAATAACACAGATAACCTAATAAATGAGAAAATGTAATTGAACGATATATGTAGGATTATTGAAGAGTTGTAGTTTAAATTCATTCACATAGAACTTATGTTCTGACCCCCTCAAAAAGAAAGAAGAAAAAATAAATAAATAAATTCGGTCCGTCGGAACGCGGGTTGTTACATTTGGTATCAGAGCATAGATTTACGATTCATATATAGAAAATGAGTGAGCGTATTTGTAGTTTCAAAAATATAAATATATTATATAAACCTAGATCCATAAAGGAGCCACTAAGTAGAAAGAGTAAAGTATGGAAAGAGTTGGGATATCTCTTTTGTACATTAAAGATATGGACATAGAAATTTTAAGACCCTTAGGTGGTTTGGTTGGAAAGTGTACAATATGATTGGTATTAGAGAAAGATGTATCCCATATAATAGAAACTGAAATGTTAGTATTTCAGATTAGTGGGTTTAGAAGTGAAACCTTATAAATTGGAAAAAGGTTAAAAATTGGAAGATGGATTAGGAATGTATATAATTGAGAGAATTGGCTTTGGGAAAATGTTTAAGAAAGCCTAGTTAAGTTGGAGACCTACTTTGAGTTTAGCCCAATGATTAACTTTTAAGAACTTGAAATTTAAAAAGTTTTGGCAAAAGAGAATTTGTGGTGTTTTCAAGTTTCAATCTTGAAATTATTTTGATGTTTGAAAGAGATACGATGGAATCATATTTGAAAAACTGCATATTGGGTTTTGAAGTAAAGTGGGGTATATTTTGTAAAGTAATGATTTCTTGTTTTAAAAGAATTCTCTCATGAAAAAGTGTACGTTATAGAGCATGTATAGCTCATTAGTTTTCATACTATAATATATGAAAGGATTAAAAAGTAAATCATACAAAATGTTGCATTTTGTAAAATAAAGTTTTAAAATCTCTATTCGGTTGACAATAAAATTTTATTTACTGTTTTAGAAAAGAATTTTTTGGGTAGACAAAATAAGTTATAGGAATTAAGAATATGTTTGCACCTTGTAGCAAGTAGTTAGATTAACATCGTAGGTATAAACAATGTAACCCATTAGTTGTCCTTGTCTACTCCAGTTTTGTGATTTGAAAAAAATGTTTTGCATTTTTATTTAGTAACATGTTTTAATGGTTTGGCAAAGGCAAGTTTTTGAGAAAAAGATAAAAGTTTTACCACTTTTAGTTTTTGGAAGAAATATGCAATGCAAAGAAAGAGGCTAAACCATACTTTTAAAATAATGAGGCAGGTAAGGATTAAGGCCTAGAAAGAATGAGATAAAATTAAGGCTATGAATTAAAGAACTAGAACCTAACTAGAGATTGGTAGAGTTGAGTGATTCTCTGAGTATCAATCTGATGTTGATTTCGGCCATCGGGATTGATGCTTAGGGAATTATTCTCTTACCAATTTCCGGTCAATGATTAGCTAATATTAAACGAATAGAAAATTCCTGTAGATTGCATAAACATTGGGAAACCTAGGTTTGTTGCTTGAGAAAAAGAGATAAAGTATAGGCTAGTAATACACAGCAAGGACTAGTAGTGACTACTAGGTAGTGGAAGGGCAAGTAAGTGTTGAAAGTTGGTGGTTGGACTTTTCTTTAGAGAAATAGTCTTATGATTCTTGGCCCTTGGTAGTAGCTGTGTAGCATGTTGTTTCAGTTAAAAACATAAAAGATTATTTGGAAAATAAATTTAAGTAATTGGAGTAAGTCAAATAAGCTAAGAAAGAGAATATCCTAATTAAGAAGAAAACAACAAATCTAATAAAGCAACAAACTGACGGGAAAAGAAAACGAAAATCTTAAGAAAAGTTGAATAAAAATGAAATTTCTCCAAGATAAGTTAAAAAGAAAAGAAATTTTCTTATGTGGGTTGTGCTTGGATAGGAAAATAGGAAATCTTTATAGAGTAGTTACATAAAATCCAAGTACAATTAGAAAAGATACATGAAAGAAAAACAGAAGATGTGAATTTTTCCTTTTTATACCTTTTTATAACATAAGAAATCGAATTTAGATATCAAATTTTTCTAAATTTTGGAACTTAATAATGATTGGTAGGATTTTGGATGCAACAATTGGATGAACTATGCTCTTATTCTATAAGAGTGTGGGAAAATTTGGATGAAAAAAAATATTTTGATTTTCAAAGATATTGCATTCATATAGAACTGCAAGAATATTTAGGATGTGACATCATGTTTTAAAAATCAGATTTTAAAAGTTTGCATACATATAGGTGGTACCAATTAGGCATACATGCTTTACTATGATGTATTTCACTTTGCACATATGCACAATGTTTGCAACAATTGAATGCACGCTTGATGGATGAATATTGCGAGGGATTATCTATTTTACTCTTATCGAATTTCAGGGACGAAATTCTTTAAGGGTGGGAGAATATAACACCCTGCATTTTTAATATAATTAAAAATGTATATATATATATATGCATAGATAGGTAAATAATGGTGACGTACAATGAGAATTAATTAATACATGGAAGAGAAGGAAAAAATTAATTCAACAATAGTGTGTGTAACGGAAAAGATAATAAAATAAGGATACTTAATTTAAATTTCAAGAATTAAATAAAACGGACATCACCATTGCGTTTGTCTCGGAATTCTGGTTGGAATAGAGTCCAAGTTTGCGTAAATCGGACTCCATATGAATGAGTTATGGCCTTTAGAAGATTCAACAAAAATTCAAAACAGTTCGAAATTCGACCCAGACAGCTGGGAGGGAAATTTCCCGCCATCAACCAGGCAGGTCGACCTGGGGGTCGACCTGAGGTCAGGTCGACCAGGGGGTCGACCTGAGGTCAGGTCGACCAGGGGGTCGACCTACCCCCCCCCCCTCCAAGATCTGGGCAGTTTCGTTCCCGTGGCGTGTTTTAATGTGTTGTACGAATCTGATGGCCTCTAGGTCAATCTAAGGGCTCTAAAACACTCTCTACACCTATAAATACATAGCAAGACCTAACCCTAATTCATAACAATTCCTCAAGATGCTTCCGTGCTGCTGAACTCTTAATTCTCTTAGCTGCCGCCTCTAAAACCTAAATCAAATTAGAAATTCTTCATCAACAATTCAAGCCCGTCACCAATAATCAAAAAAGAAGATTAAATCAGCGTTCTACATCAACAACAAATCGTTTATTTCTCCAATCCAGTCAATGTGTGTGGATTTGAACTATATTTGTTGTATAATATTGCTTCTATCATTTACCTTTCCCCATAATGAATATGATAATAATTTAATAAGATCAATTATTTTATTTATGCCTACGTTTGAGTTCTCTCCTTTTTATTCTTTCCCCTTTTTATTTTATAGCTTGGTTATCTCGAGCCTACGACTATCATGGATTTATGCGTTTTAATGGGAACGGGAAATTAAAAAAGGGAAAAGGGGTTGGTTTGGACATAATTTGGGGACTGGAAGGTTTTGTATAGAATTATGGACATAATGATACTGTAATGTTGAATTTATGTAAGTTTGACATAATTGTAATTGGACAACGTGGATTGGTGAAATTTATTTATGACTTGAAAAATAAGCTTAGAGGGTGAATTTGATTATATGTATGAACGTAGGGATGTTGGGGTATATATATTGGGAAAATATTGATTATATGAAATTGGGTATAATTGGATATTGGAAATTGGCATGTTTGGGTATGAATAACATGGAATTGGTGAATATGGCTATAATTAGATAATTTGGGTAATATGAAATTTGGCTAACTATTATGTAATTAGTGTAGTTAATGACAAATTGGAAATAGGCATAAAAAATGAATTGTAGTTAAGTTGAATTTGGAACACATGACATGAATTTGGGGTTTGGGTGAAAGACGATTGTTAATGAACACTTATGACACGAGGTTAGGCACGTTTGTGGTGTAGGACAGCCCGGAACCGCTAGGCAAATCCAGCAACCACAAGCGGACGTCTAATGTGAGAGGTCAACGGCAAGAACTAGAGGCGTAACGGTTTATGACACGAGGTTAGGTGCGTTGTGGTAGAAGTCTGCTCGGAACCGCCCAACAAATCCAGCAGCCACGAACAGACGTCTAACGTGAGAGGTCATACATCGTTACGGCATAATAAATAAATTAAGAAATACTAACCATAGTAAGACATGTGGGTGACATGGGTACGGTTAGAGGGTTAAGTGGGTGATATAAATGACATGTAAAGCATGACCAATGTGGACTTAACCGTTGTAAGACATGTGATGTAAAACATGACTAAGGTAGACTTAACCATAGTAAGACATGTGTAAGACATGGAAACTATAATAAAGGGGGTTAAGTGGGACACGGGTGACATGTGAAAAAAAAATTTAGATATGCTTAACCAAATGGGACCCGTAACGGTATCATAAATTAATTGAATTGGGTAAAATTTAAGTAACGGGTTAAGTAAATGAAAGGGTTAAGTCAAATCTAAAATTAATGACAAGAAATGGGGAATGATAAATAACCTATTATGAATAAACTTGAATAAGGCAAGAAAGGATAATAGGTGGAAAATATAACTTATGGGACAAGATAAGTTATAGGAAACGATAAGGAAGATGAGATAACTTATATGTAAAGATATACTTAAGTTAAGTGGTTTGGGAAGGAGAAATGTGAAATTAAAAATGATATAAGTTATATGAATGGAAAAGCAGTAAATTAGAATCATATATGTTGGTTGAGTTGAGTAATTCTCTAGGTTCCAGTTTGATGTTTATTTCGGTCTTCGGGGCTGGGGTTTAGGGGGTTATTCTCCTAATCAGTATATATGTGGGATAAGTCATACTTAACTATGAATTAAGTATAACATGTTGTTGTAACCCTAAAAGGGAATAATTTATGAAATTGGAAGATAACATGTTGTGGGCTTATTAATGGACTTAAGTGGGTTAAGTACAAATTGAGTTAATAAGCAAGGGTAACTTGGTAAATACGAAAAAGGAAGCTAATGTGAATAACCAAGTTAAATGAGAAAATTGATGATGTGGCGCAAGCGCGTAATTAATGATTAGACGTAAAGTCTAATGACAGATAAAACCAAGGCGCTTGAAGTAGTCCGTAAAATATAGGATGAATAGTCCAACGAGGTAAAGCATCATGGTGTCATAAGGCACGAAGGGAGCGCACATTCTTTATTATGGCGGCTCCAACGGTCTGGAAGGGGAGGCTGGCGGCTTCCTGTGACTTTAAAGGTGCTCCTGGTAGTCCTCTGTGATGGTTTAGCATCGGGCTAGGATTAAAGAGGTTGGGTCTGCGCGGAACTACCAGGTGGGTGCCCTTACTGCATAAGTAGGGGGCAGTCAGAATGCTGTACGCGGTGGCATTAAGGGTGGTTCGGTGGTTGCCTCAGGCGGAGGTGGAGGGTCAAGACCAAACGATAGCAAGATCATCGGACGCCTATCACCAGCCGCCTAAGGAATGCGAAAAGACAAGAGCTAACCCCTAGAGATCGTTAACCTTTGCTATCAAGGGACGGGTGTGGGGAGACCCCACATGGATGTTTGGATTGTTTGCTTGTTAAGGGTGGTCGCTTAGCTCGTGTGGTCTTTACTAGTTGAGGGAGGGGCTGAGGTGGGGCCATAACCACCATAGAAAAACTAGACCCGAGGAATATCTGTACATTGGACACTATTAGAGGCGGGCCTGTACAGATATAGAAAAGCTCCCGACCGAGCTCCGTGTTTCTGGTGTAGCCCTGCCATGAAACTCGGGTGCACAAGTAGAGGTTATGTGCAGTAGAAACATCAAGTACGATGGATGATACGTACGTGGGAAAGTCTAGGTACAACCATGTCTGCTCTGGTTGGTGTATCGTAGACTAAAGGGCATTATTCGATGATGGGACCAAATTCGATCGAATAGTTCGAGGATAGCAGTCAGTACGCTTACGTAGCACAACGATAGTGGTTCTATGCGGATGTAGCGTTATACGTTACAATGGCATAGGATGTGGCACTGCGCATATTACTATGGCGATACGGAGGAGACCGTGCGAGTGGGGTACCACGGGGTGTACCTCAGTTTGGGGGTAGCTACATATACATTATATTAGGTTAATCTGCTAGGGGGTAGATGGGTGCGACGTGTGTGTGAAAGCTTTGAGTGCTAATAACACAGATAACCTAATAAATGAGAAAATGTAATTGAACGGTATATGTAGGATTATTCAAGAGGTGTAGTTTAAATTCATTCACATAGAACTTATGTTCTGACCCCCTCCTCATAACATTCGCAGGTTAGGTTCATGACAGAGACTGTATAGCTTTGGATACTAGTTTAGCAGTATTGTTATTAAGATAAAGCTATGTTTTAATTATATTATATTTTGTTCCTTTCGCTATGAGACGTTTTCCAAACTCTGACATGTTTTATGTCTCTATCTTTTCTGCAGGATACCAGTGCGAAACAACACGGGTTTCGATGGATTGGGTTTTTGAAAAAAAATCGGTCCATCGGAATGCGGGTTGTTACAGGATTCCTCAAATATAATGTTATATTACATGAATTGTTAACCAGTATGGTTGAATGATTGTTAATATTTGAATTAAAATTCAACATTTGTTCGTTATTAACCAATGGGTGATATTGGTTGAGTAGTTGGCGACAGTTGGCCTAAAATGAAACATTTTATAAATGTTGATTTACAGTCAGAAAATCGATTGAGATACGGTTATAAAAATTTATTTATAATCAAAACGAAATTTGAAATATATTTTATATAGATTATTTGAATCGTAAATTATTAATGGAAATAAATAATTATTTTTATCCAGTAATTATAAACTGAATATATAAAGCAAATTCTTATGTTGGCGAGTTTTATAAGCAGATGGTAAGGATTATCCAAAGAGTTAAGGTTTGGATTAATCATTTCGAGTTAATTATTAAATGGGATTATTTAATTTAATTAGATTGTTGATTGAATTAGATAGAATTCATTTTAAATTGATTTTATATATTTAATTTAAAGAACGGACTAATGGAATTGGTTAACGAATTTAACTGATTTTTAGATAACTAAGTCAACCATCGGAACGAGAATTGGTTATATAAAAACAATTATTAGTGTAATAACCCGAAAAATGTGAACCAATTTAAAAATTTTAAATTTGGTTATTACCAAAGAATTTGAATAATTGAAATAGCATATTTCAATAAAATAAAGAATTGGGTATAGTAAGGCAGATTGAAATTTTGAATACAAACTTTGTCTGACTGTACCGGGTGGAAAATATAACGGATTTTAGCGAAACTGAAAATATTTAAATCTGTCTATGAATACCTTTTTAACGAATCTGAAAAATCGAAGTTTCATAGCGGGAATCAAAAGTTATGGCCAAATGAATTTTCAGAAAGGTCGCTATATAGCATATATAGCCCCTGAAAGTTGATATTTTGCATACAACCTCGGAATTCGACGAAACCACTTTTGTTGGGTCCGGGATATCAAACTATTGCTAGGTTTCAAATTTCATAATTTTTGAAGCTAGTATGTGAGCGGGGAAAAAGAAAATGTGATTGGTCGATTTCTGTTAAAAGGGGTCGACCTAAAAATGGTCGTTTTTCAAACGAGCTCAGAATTCGACGAAACTAGTTTTGTTAGGACCGTATCGTCAAAACAAAGCTAGATTTATTTTTCTGGAATTTTTCAATTCAATTTGTGGCCCTGGCAAATTGAAATGTACGTTCAAATTAAATATTAAATGTTTTATATTTTAATTTGAAAAATAACTGACTGTAACAGTCGAATTGGCCAACGAAACATATCCCATTGTGTCCGGAATGGGGGTATTTAGCTAGGGGCGACATTCGTTGGGTTTGATTTCGAGTTCGTTTGCAAAAACACTATTTAAATTTTCCTTTAAAGCCTCGACCAATAGGATTTTTTCTTTAAAAAAAAAATACAAACCTACGAAACCCTAGCCGCCCCAGGCGAAATCGACGATCCAGGAAGCTCGAAACTTCCCCTCGACTTTCCCGCCGCCACCGCCAAGTATAGGCCGCGCCACCACCACCGTTCGACAGCCCTTCCTCCCCTCTTCACATCCGACCAAACCTCGCCCGCCACCACCGCCTGTATCGCCTGAACCACCTCCACGAAGTCGCCGCCTTTCCGACGCCGCACCGCCTTCATCCGACCACCGAAGGGGACCGCACAACCACCGATAGGGATCTGGTTCGTAGCTCCTCCACGTGGCACTACCTGATCGAAGCAACGATAGACGGATTTCACGAATTTTGCTAACCTAGTTTTGAATCAAAAATAAAGGTACGACCTTTATTATTCTGAAATGAAAACAACACTATATAGCGTTGCAAAACTTTGAAAAATAATATCTTTTTCGTTCGTTAACGAAATTTAATGAAACAGGAGACACCGTGACCGCAAGGAGGCTCTCTACATTCTAGAAGAAGCCGCGGATTTTTTTGATCTTCCTACGATTTTTAGCACTGCAATAACCAATGTGAGGAATCTAAACTAAATTGTGTGAATGGAATCGCGTTGTATAAATTATATAAGCGAAGTGTAAATTATATACGCATTGTATACCTCATGTACATGTGTTGTATAAGTTATATGAGCGATGTATAAATTATACAAGCGTTGAATGAAACATATATGCTTTGAATTGTGATGAAATGCAAGTGAATTATAATATAATATAATATATATATATATACACTCCCCTCGTCCACAGACCATGGACGATATTTATTGCTTGTGATTGACGTGATATTATATGCTATGACGAATGGTTGGAAATAATTGTTTGTGGTTGATATTGTGGTTGAAAAATACCTTTGTGGTTGAAAAATACCCTCTTGTGGTTGAAACAAATTAGAATAGGATTGTGGAATTAAAAATAAAACATGCCGCCTGCGTGCGAACTAGATGCATGATCCCCATTGTCAAAAACCGCGAGGTTTTAAGGTAGAGCGAGGAGCCGTACTAGGGACGGTCCCGGTTTTAACTACCCTGCCGTTATGCTACCGAAATTTTCTGAAATATACATGTGTTAGAATAATTTTCATTCGTTGAAATAAATTACATATATTGAAACCAATATTCATGTGTTGAGTTGAAATTCATTCGTTGAATCAAAATTCATGTGTTGAATATTATTTGAATTTAAACAAATAGCTTTAGCGATAAAAATCACATTTTTATATATATATACAAACTATAGCGAATATTCATGTGTTGAGTTGCAATTCATTCGTTGAGTTGAAATTCATGTGTTGAATATTATTTGAATTTAAACAAATAGCTTTAGCGATAAAAATCACATTTTTATATATATACAAACTATAGCGAATATTCATGTGTTGAGTTGAAATTCATTCGTTGAATCAAAATTCATGTGTTGAATATTATTTGAATTTAAACAAATAGCTTTAGCGATAAAAATCACATTTTTATATATATATACAAACTATAGCGAATATTCATGTGTTGAGTTGCAATTCATTCGTTGAGTTGAAATTCATGTGTTGAATATTATTTGAATTTAAACAAATAGCTTTAGCGATAAAAATCACATTTTTATATATATTCAAACTATAGCGAATATTCATGTGTTGAATTGAAATTCGTTCGTTGAGTTGAAATTCATGTGTTGAATATTATTTGAATTTAAACAAATAGCTTTAGCGATAAAAATCACATTTTTATATATATACAAACTATAGCGAATATTCATGTGTTGAGTTGAAATTCGTTCGTCGAGTTGAAATTCATGTGTTGAATGTTATCGTATTTTAAAATAAAATGAATAGACAATAAAAACTACATTTTTATTGTGAATATGAAGTGTTAAAACATTCACGTGTTGGGTAAATATATTTTTTGATGATAAAAATATTTCTTGTATCATGTATACGCTTTGATAAAAATACACACGTGTTGAAATAAATAATAGTTTGCTAGAAATATTATTATTTGCTTTGTTCTGCATATATATACATGTGTTGAACAGGAAAAATGGATTAGCTGTAGAGTAAAGAAAGTATTTGAGTGCCCGACAAATAGGTAAACCTTGATGAGTTGGCTGCGCAATTTTATTTTTATATCAACTCCTGTGAATGCCATTGGATGCGGAGTGCTGGTTATTCTATGTGAAATAATAAATATCGCCATAGGATAGTAACAATTAATTTTTAACTACACTACATGGCATACTTCTTGACGATAGGCATACCTTATCATATTCCACATAAGCAATTGGAGCTTGTGTGACGAGGTGGAAGATTTACCATACGAGCGAGAGGCTTGTATGGCGATGATTATATACTACAGGTTGAACTGATGACTGATATGGACTATATAAAATATAACGATAAACTGCCAGATTAATAAAAACCCCACACGAGTCTGGAGTTGACAATAATCACGTCTCTCTAGTTATTAGATACGGCACATGGACTATTTATTTCCATACGGAAACGGGGTGACGAGAATTTATTCTCTGGAGTCATTATCTATGCATGCTCCTCCGTAAACACCAGAATATATCACTATAAATATGTGGATGCTTTTTAGGATTTATTGGGTACCTAACACGGCCCAATAAATTTCCAAACCCCTCCCCGTACAAAGGAGGTTATGGCGAATTTTTTTGAAATATTAAGGCGTTAGTGAAATATTTGAAGTGAAAACGAAGTTGAAAATATAGAATGAACTATAGTTGGAATTATAGAATGAACTATATTTATATATATAATTATAAATATAATTAAAAGGAATCGAAGCCGTGCAGTTCGTGTTTCGGAATCGTAATTTGAAACGATTAGTACGAGAAATCCGACCATCGGATTTTCCCGAAAACGCAACCGCTGGGTTCGCCTTGGAAATATCTTCCCAACGGCACCAACCTTGTAAAAATCCAACGGTTGGATTGTCCGGAATGTTTAATTCAAATCTGAAGAAAAACAGCGCCAGAATCGTTTATATTTATATATAAATATAAATATAATTAAATTAAATCGAATAACGACGCTGTAGTTCGAATTTTGAAGCCGTAACTTCAAACGACTAGTGTGGAAGATCCGACCGTCGGATTCTCACGAAACTGGAACCGTTGGGTTCGCTTTGGGAATATCTTCCCACTGATATAGACTTTGTAGAAATCCAACAGTTAGATTTTCCGATATGTGTAAAACAAATTTGTGGGAAAACAGCGCCAATGCCACGGCACGACCTGAAACGTCGTTCAATTAAATATGGCCATTTTTAAATAAATAAAAATGGCGAAAAATCGTTTTAAAATATTATAAGCAACATAGATTGCAAATAAACCAATTGGGCTTGAATTGTTTGATATTTGATGGTTGTATGTGTTTGACACGAAAATAACACCAAAGAACTGAAAGATGGATGTCGAATAATATAACCACGGAAGGAATCGATTTAAATTCTAATGACGTGAATTATTTGAAAAGGCCGAGCTTACCCTCATTTCAAATAATTTATCGAGCAATTTGAATTGGAAAATTCAAAGACCATTCAAGACCTACGATCTTCGTATCGGTTGGATGGGCGCTGCTGAGGTTCCTGACCGGAGTAGCTACTGGAAAGGGGCGGAAGTAGTAGCCGTCTGAACGTATGTGTTGATTGTACGGATATACGAGGAATTCACGCCTCCGGTTTCGTTCAGACCCAGAACGGGCTTGTAAATGGATTGTGTGTCTGACATTGGATTTTGTTCTATACTGATTGATCTCTGTTAAATATATATCTGTTTGGCGGCGGAGAATTTATTCTTTTGCTTAACGCTCTTCTCTGAAACGTACGAGCTCAGAGGTTATATATCGATGGAAATCAATCGTATGGAGTGGACTGCCTATGTGGCATGCCAAGCTGCTGTGATCAAGGCTTCTGTTGCAAAGCAAAGTCTTGTGGATGATGATCAAAGCACGGTCTGCGTGGCCTGGCTTTGTGTATAGCGTGGATTCGCGAGCCTCACACCCCGGTATGAGTTAAAAACGGGATACGGGCTACAGGGAGAGCACGACGTTTCTTTCTAGCTATGGTGGTGTCAGTTACTTACCAGCCCTGACATATATATCTATTTTTCACCTATGTGGTTGTCGGAATGCGAGGCGCCTCGATTATAGGTATGTAAGGACCGGGAAACGTGTGTTCAGGCATAATTAATCCTCAAACGTAAGAGAGGACAGGCCTTGAAGATCCAGGGGTTACCTAGAGTGTGTAGTCCTGAGGCATTTGCTAGAATGTCTCGAAGCGGAGAGGAGCTTGCCCCTTGCCTCGACTCATGACGTAAATCCAATTTCCAATACGAAATAATGGATTCGATTGTAGAACTAGTATGGCGACATAGTAGATGGTAGCTATGCCGCCTATGATTGATATTTATGATGCTATTCGCTTTTGAAACATATATGCACTAGTAATAATATCAAATGATTTTGCTTTATACGTATCAAGCATATTTGTTCATTATAAGGTAAAACTCTATCCTCCGGTTTGCGTTGCATTGTATGATGGGACCTGAGTCTTATAATGGCTTCATTCTTTTCAAAAGCATTGCGTTGTTTTAAAGAATTTACTTTGTTTTAAAATGCACTAGCAATCACTGGAGTAAACTCGTTCCGCGAAAGTGGCGTGGTCCTATGATTTGCTTATTACTGTTGTTTAAACTGTTAGATAGATTCCTCATACCATTCCCCATGACTGACTCGTTGTTTGTTTCACTTTGCAAATGCGGGTGCCCTTATTTTCACACGGGCAGCCTAGTTCACAAGTGACAGGTTGTTTTTGGCTCTGCACTGTTGCATAGAGTTCATTTTGGTTCATGGCGAGGCTGACTTCACAGAGACGACTTTGACATTTTCCGCCATTATTGTACTTATATTATGATTCCGCCACTGGCGATGCAGACTGATTTACTTTCCGTACTTCTTATTGTATGTATATGTACCGCCTTCGGCGATGTAGACTGATACCCTTATTATGTCTCACTGCATGTATGTATTCCGCCTCTGGCGATGATGACTGATCACTTCCCTTTTTATTTACTAAGTTATATCCTACGCTGTGCTATTCTGATGTTGTTACATGTTGTGATTCCGCTGTCATATCCATGTAAAATCATTCTATTTATTGTTTTTTCTATTATCTATACTCTGCTATGATGATTAATGTGTTATATTCCAATGATTATCCTTAATACCGCCCCTCGGATTTTGGGATCGTCACAATTAGATTATAAATTATCATTGAAGTTAATTATATTTCTAAAAATAACCTTTAAAGAGAAATTAACTATTTCATTTATAGTTAATGATAAGGTAAGCCTTTTAATATAAAGGAGTTAAGGTTAATATCAGGAATTGATTTGGTAACCGGAACATGATTAATGGAGTCGAATAGGGTATTAAGCCCTTGTTATAATTGAAAGGATTTTCAATAAGTTACATGTGTTTATGAGTTAAAATTTTGGATATAATTCCTAAAAGTAATTCTATAAAAAAGGAAGGTTTTTAAAACCAAGTTCTAAATCAAGCGGAAGTCAATAAATTGATTTTGATTAGAAAAGATCTAACGATAAGATCTAGAAACAGATGTCGTAAACATGAAATGTAGTTTACTAAAAATAAACTAAGGTAAGTGGTTAATAAAGGGATGTTATAGTAAATGTAAGTGTTGGAATAATTCTTGAAATTGGAGATTTCGTTGATAAACTCCTATTTATTCCGAAGATAAGAATGTTGTCGTCCCAAGGTCTGAGAGGTAAATAAAATACCCCAACTTGTAACGACTTCATGATTATCCAAGGATGATGTTAGTTTAGAAAAGAGGATAGTGGAAGTGATTAAAATAAATATTTTCGTAAAGAATATCATGAACGATAATTCGAAGGATTATAAGTTTTTTGGGAATAAGTGAATGAGTGTAATTTATTTTCTATTCTATGATCTTTAACCAACAGGAAGGGTATATGACTGTATTGTTTAAACCCAAAGGTTTTGTTACCTTTTATAAACGAACAACTAAAGTGTGTGCGTCGCACATGGTAATTTATTCAGTTGTGACTGTCCTTTGTAAATGAACAATTAAAGCACGTGTGTCGCACACAGTGTAACACCCCACGTCCATTAATGTCACTCACATAGGGAATGCATTAACTTACATGGAGCGTATTTAGTGTATAGAACATAATATAACAAGACAGATATAAATAATGGTACTTGAAAATTTTAAAACAACTTTTATTGCAGCGGAGAAATAGTTTGATTAAAAAACTTCATAAACCAAGTAAACTGAATATCCATCTTGATAAATTGTTTTAGAGTACATAAAATAAAAATCATAAACCCCAACAAAAGTAGCCATAAAAGAGATGAGCTAAACTTTACTTTCAGCAATCCAATCACTTCCAAAAGAGAGAGAAAGAGATCCGAGATCAAGCTCCACTAGTACTAGTCTCACCCTGAGAACCTGGGGGAAGGAAGGAAGAAAAGAGGCGAAAATAAGGGGGTCAGACATAAAGTCTGGCGAGTATAATAACTTTAACAATATAATTATTAAAGTAACTAGGATAAGGCATAAACTGGTAAGATAAGATATGACCATGAAACAAGTGGGCATGACAAAGCAAATAAGAGGAATATTCTGGCGTTAATCTCGTTCCTAATCACTATAGGATAATTACTATACTGCACCCCACTAGTCACGCCAAAAGTTGATCCCGCCTATAAAACTTAATAATGATAATGATAGTTCGTGTACCTCTAGCTGCCTTCATAGGTGCCGTCTGCCCCTATCTCCACTAGTTGTGCCAATTACGCCCATTCGATCGGCCCCCTAACTCATAGATACCCGTGCTGGTCCCACAGTGGGGTGTATCACTCCCAAAAGTGGCAACCTGATACCACCACATCTACACGATGCAATAACGTCTTACCTATCAGCCCAGGCCCACGCACGCACATGACCTCATTGGACTTGCGTTGCCACCGCTAACCCGTTTTGACCTCTTACAATCAAATCCAGTAAGCGTGTCCCATCCTCGACTTGGGTCGAGCTCACAAAGACACTTAATGGGTTACTAGTTTGAAAAGGGGCCCCATGCTTGACACAAGCCTTCCACCTATGTTTGGTCCCCACTAAGGTTTCCTCACTTAACCTCATTCTTATTCATGTCTTCTTACATGTTTCAATCTTGGTTAAGTGTATCTAATCGTATTTCACATGCCACCCAAGGCACCCACTTAATTTCACATGCCACCCAAGGCACCCACTTAACCCCCAATGTCCCACCACATGTTTATCTGGTTAAGTGTTACTTAATTCATTAGAACCGTAACCTTGTAAAGACCTCCCGCATTAGGCTGACATTTGCGGTTGCTGGATTTGCCGGGCGGGTCCGGGCAGTCTTATACCGCAAACGAGCCTAACCTCGTGTCTTTACAATTGTTACGCATTTAATTCGTGCCTTTGACCTCTCACATTAGACTGGCATTTGTGGCTGCTGGATTTGCCGGGCGGGTCCGGGCAGTCTTACACCACAAAAGAGTCTAACCTCGTGTCGTACGCAGTTAATTATTACACATCTTTATTTAACCCCAAATTGGATTAATATCCCTATTCAAATTTGTCAATAAATTACAAATTTATTTATTTCCATAATTGTCTCTTAAAATTATGTCCATAAATACCAATTATGCCAATTAATGTCTCAAATTAATTATATGCCTTTTAAGGTCATTTTATGCCAATTCACAATTTTTGTATATTCAATATTATCCCATCATCCCCATGCTATTCGTACGTTTTCATATGACATATGTTAGACTCGCAAATAGTCTAACTTATAAAAAGAAAAACAACATCACATAACACATAAAATAGATCTAAGGATCATGACATAAGATTACATAACCAATAACTTGCATATAAATTTCATTCAAACTAGCATATGATACAAAACTAGCATAGGTAATGGGCATAAACTTGCATAACTAATGTACTGCTATAGATCCAAACATAAAAGTGTGAACTTGCATAAGGATCTAAACATAAACATGTAAACTTGCATATAGATCTAAACATAAAGATGTAAACTTGCATATAGATCTAATTAAACATAAAGATGTAAACTTGCATATGAGTCTAAACATAAAGATGTAAACTCGCATATAGATCTAGACATAAAGATTAATGTCACATAAACTAGCATATGCATATACATATCTCACATATATTTTAACAACCCAAACTTGCATAAGATTCATACATGAATATATGATCCAATCATCACAAACTTGCATAAGATATATCATTCAACTTGCATAAGATTCACATAAGAACTAACATATGATCCAACTTGCATAAGACTAACATATGATTCAACACCACAAACATACATATAATTTACATCACATGATTCAAAATCATATTCTAATAATCCCAATTATACCTTATCATAATTAAATTAATTAATTATTTTATGAAAGCTATCATACTCAAAATTAAAAAGAATAGTCTTGTCTTTCTGGGATCTGTATTCTGAAACTAATTTGCTCACCTTTGATGTAGACTAATCATTATTTAGATTTGATTTGATTTTGATTCAATATTCTATCTTGTTTTAGGGTTGAAAGTGTATGGCGGCTACTCTAGGTTCTCCATTGATGGCATGGCGGCTCTTGTTATGAATTAATGTGATTAGGGTTAGGGGTTTAGGAGTGTTTTTATAGAAGTTTAATTTAATAAGAGTCGTCGGATTAACGTAGGGATAACCAGAACCATCAGGACCACTCAGATGCCACATCAGCCCTTATGGTGAATCGGGCCTCGGGTTGACAGCCAAACACCCTGGATCGACCCCTAGTCGACCCAACGGAGCTTGGGTCGACTCCAAAAATGGTGCGGTTCGGCTATTCCCCCTCCCGATTCGCTGTTTTGATCTTTTTTTTGAATATTATATATATATATATTTCTCATATGCATATAAACTTCAAGGCTTAATAACTTCTTCATAAGTTATCCGTTTTATGCAAACCAAATGTCTATCTTAACACAAAATTTTGAGACGAACATAATAGTGCAACCCATTTCACTTAATTCTTCTTCTAAAAATTAAGTATACTTTAATTTGTGAATTTTAATGTTATAAAATTACGGGGTGTTACATTCTCCCCTCCTTAAAGGATTTCGTCCCCGAAATCTCTAAGTCAAGAAGAATGTATCCTACCAACCAATCATCCATCTACTCAACAATTATCCACAAGCATCCGTTGTCCTTAAAGAAATTTCTAATGCTATATGAACTTATGCAAAAATGTGTGTATATGTTCCTTATCTAATGCAAAGATCAGGCGGTCCACTGATTCAGTTGACCTCATTAATGCAAATCATGATAGTGTCATGCGTCCATTATGTATGCGAAAGAATCCTATCGATACATATTATTTCTACATGTGTGCACAACCATTCATCAAAATGCAGCATCCATATTATATAACAACCATTATACATCCATTAATTTAGATATGCACACGCATTTATTTGCAACATGAAGGTGATTGAGCCGGTCTAGTGCCTAATGTGTGTGTACATGCATCCACGAGAAACCACTAGCAACCACTTGCATCCATTTGCATCCACCAAACATAACATGTCTCAAAACATATGTTTGCAACCATAGGGTTCTTCCTAACTAAAGATCGAAGATGTCATCGCAAAGATAATACTAAAAGATAGGACAAGTGTCAACAAAGCGGTAGAAAAAGGAGAAATTAAAACATACCCTCAAAAAGGAAAGGGTACAGCGTACGCATTTTGTCTTCCGTCTCCCAAGTCGCGTCTCTTTGAGCATCTCCCCATTGCACTTTGACCAACTTGGCCTCTTTGTTGCGAAGCTTTTTGACCTCCGATACTAGAATGCGTGTAGGAGCTCCATCTGATCGTGGCATTGCGCTCTACTTCCACTTCTTCGAGCGTGCTCGGCTCTACCACTTCCGCCGTATCGTGCAAACACTTACGCAAATGCGAAACATGAAACACGTTATGAACTCCGCTGAGCTTCTCTGGTAACTTTACTCTATACGCCATCTGCCCAATCCTCTCTGTAATTGGAAAGGGTCCTACAAACCTTGGTGCCAACTTCCCTACTGATCCAAAGCGGACTACGTTTCTCAACGGTGGCACCTTAACAAAAACCATGTCCCCAACATTGAACTCAAGATTGGTCCGTCTCCTATCAGCATATGACTTTTGTTGGTCCTGCACCGTCTTCAATCGCCGTCGAATCAGGTCTATTTTCTCTGAAGTCTCCCTAGTCATGTCGGGTCCAAGAAAAACCTTGTTCGTGGATTCCCACCAACAAGTAGGTGATCGGCACGGTCATCCATAAAGAGCCTCAAAAGGTGCCATGCCAATGCTAGCCTGAAAACTATTATTATAGGTGAACTCCACTAGTGGAAGATGTTCTTCCCATGTTCCTCCAAAGTATAGGATGCGTAGCCTTAGAAGGTCTTCTAGAATCCGATTTACTCTCTCGGTCTGGCCGTCTGTCTGAGGATGATAAGCGGTACTTAAGCATAATTGCGTTCCAACCGCCTCTTGTAAGCTTTCCCAAAATTCACTCGTGAAAATGGGATCTCTATCGCTCACAATGTTAGAGGGTATGCCTTGCAAACGAACTATCTCTCGAAGGTAAACGGATGCTAACCATGCGGTGTTCCTTCTACTTTTAACGGGATTAAAATGGGCACTTTTAGTAAGTCGGTCTACAATTACCCAAAACCCTATATTACCCTTCCTTGATCTTAGTAACCCATCTACAAAATCCATGGAAACACTTTCCCATTTCCAAAGCGGAATCTCTAAAGGGTGGAGCAAACCTCCAGGCTTCTTTTACTCCGCCTTGACTTGTTGGCACACTAAGCATCTAGCAATGAACTCGGTCACGTCCTTCTTCATTCCAGCCCAAAAGAACACTCGCTTCGTATCCCTATACATCTTATCACCACCGGGATGTATGGTCATCTTAGAGCGATGTGAGTCTTCAAGAATTGCCTTCTTCAAACTCTCGTTTTGTGGTACGCAAAGTCTTCCATTTCTACGTAGCCAACCTCTCTTATCTATAGCATATATATCAAGATGACTCGAGGACTCCCTTCCTATAAGCTTGCCTACTATCTCAACCAACCGTGGGTCATTTCGCTGTGCCTCTCCAACTTGACCCAAAAGTTTAGGTTGCACCTCTAACGATGCCAATAATCAGGGTACATAATCGACAGAGGGTCTGAAGTCAAAGGAAGATATATACTCCAAACTCTGCCGCTATACGAACAAAGGACTTAAAGTTAACTTCTTTCTACTTAAGGCGTCGGCTACAACGTTACCCTTGCCAGGGGTATATGCGATCTCAAAATCGTAGGATGCCAAAAATTCCATGCCTCAAGTTTAGGTCCTTCTGAGAGGATAAGTACTTTAGCGACTTATGGTCTGTATACAACTCAAACCTCTCGCCAAGCAAATAATGACGCCATGACTTAAGCGCAAAAACTATGGCCGCCAACTCTAAGTCATGGGTAGGGTAATTTTTCTCGTGTGCTTTCAACTATCTTCCACCATAGCATATTACCTTTCCCTCTTGCATTAAAACTGCACCAAGCCCTGTCCCGCAAGCATCGGTATATATAGTGAATGTCTTACTCCCGTCTGGCAAAGCTAAAACTGGAGCTGTCGTCAAAGCCCTCTTCAGATGTTGGAAAGCATCGTCACAGTCAATGTCCCAAGTAAAAGTCAAATTCTTCTTCGTTAATCGAGTGAGAGGGGCTGATATCTTCGCGAAGTCCTTAATGAACTTCCTATAATAGACAGCCAACCCTAAAAAGCTTCTTACTTCTGCTGCGTTCTTAGGAGTTTTCCAATCTTGGATTGCCACCACCTTGGCGGGATCCACAGTTATCCCTTCCTTATTGACCACGTGTTCTAAGAACCTCACTTCTTTTCTCCAAAAATGGCACTTAGAGAACTTAGATTTTAGCTGATGCACTCGTAGGGTCTCTAAGACTTCCCTAAGATGTAGGGCATGCTCTTCTTCATTTTTAGAGAAAACCAGAATATCTTCTACAAAGACTACCACAAACTTGTTTAGAAACTCCCTAAACACCTACTCATTAAATAAACAAAGTATGCGGGTGCATTCATCAAACCAAAAGGCATGACGAGCCACTCAAAGAAACCATCAGGAGTTCTAAAGGCAGTCTTATCGATGTTATCTTTAGCCACCCTTAGCTGATGAAACCCTGTAGCTAAATCCAGTTGCGAGAAAACTGAAGCACCCACGAATTGATCGAATAAATCATCTATCCTCTGCAATGGGTGCCTGTTCTTCTTTGTTAGCTTATTCAGCTCTCTATAGTCCGTGCACAATCTAAGTGAACCATCAGCTTTTGTAGCAAAAACGACTGGAGCACCCTACTCCGAAATACTTCTTCTTATGAACCCCTTCTCAAGCAATTCTTTCACTTGCTTACTGAGTTCTCTTCTCTCTCTCGGAGCCATGTGGCGCACTGGTAATGCAACTGGCTTTGTATTATCTACTAGATATATTCGAAAGTCTATCTCGCGCCTCGGGGGTAAAACCTCGAACTTCATCGAAGACGTCACTATATTCACGACCACATGAACAGATTTCAAATCATCATTGGATGCGTCTAGGGATTCTAGGTAGCTAAGCATTACCGGACCTCTAGGGTCATAAGAAATATCAAGGGTTTTTCCACAACGAGTCAACAATCTAACTACCCTTCTTTCACAATCTAGGATGGCACCGTATCTAGTTAGCCAATCCATACCTAGAATCAAGCCATAGCCCGTGAAGCCAAGAACAAATGCGTTGCATTCAAACTCAACGCCAAAGGTAGACACTCTCAAATCCCGACAAATCATAGAAAGATGAGCCGAACCACCAATAGGATTTGAGACTACTATGGGATCCATAACTAGACAAGTATTTAGGTGCAATGTTTCAACTAACGAAGCAGATACAAACGAGTGTGAAGCACCAGAGTCAAACAAAGTACGAACAGGATGATCAAACAGAAAAACTAAAATTTCAATGGAAATGTTTCTACCTTTCTCCTATCCTGGTGCCATGAGAGCCTGAATATGCCCTCTCGCCTGCCCTGGTGCCGTGAGAGCCTGAAGCTGCCCTCCAGAAGTTCTTTGCCCTTGCCCCTGTTTCCTTGGGAAGTCCTTAACTAGATGACCTGCCTCTCCACAGTGGAAACAGCCAGTCTTCTTCTTTTTCCTATAGTCTTTACTCAGATGGCCTGGTGTCCCATAATTAAAGCACTTCTTCTTTCCTTCGCCATTATTGTTCTACCCGCCTTTCTTGTTTTGTTGTTGTGGTTTCTTTTGGTCCCCTTTCTTCTCCGGTGCCTTATTAGCATTAGCACCTTTCTCTTCCTCATGCATAAGCGCCACGTCAACCAATTTCTCAAAGGTAGCCCCCATAGGAATGTGGGTCATAGCTAACCCATGTAGTGGCTCATTCAAACCCTTAACGAACCTTAGGGCCTTCTTCTCAGGTGTGTTTACCAATTCCAAGGCAAATCTCGTCAAATGATTGAACTTGTTGACGTACTCCTTTACTGATAAATCCCCTTGTTTCAACGCCAAAAATTTTCCATATATAAATTCTCTTCTGCTCGTGAGAGAAACTGCATTTCGAACCTACACTTGAAATCCATCCATGTCTCCACTGGACGCTCTCCGTTCGTGACCTCCCACCAAAACGAGGCTTCGTCTTTCATTAACCAAGCAGCCAATTGGACCTTCCTTCCATCTTCTACTTCGAAAATACCAAATAGATCTTCCACCTCCTTAAGCCAATTTCGAGCTTCAACAAACGTCTCTGTTCCGTGAAAAGGTTTTCCGCCCATTGCTCTAAAATCTTTGCATATCTTTGCAAAAGTATCAACGCGGGGGGGAGGAGGAGGAGGAAGAGCATTTGCTGGGCCTGCGACATTAGCCCTAGCTTCCAGATACCATCTAAACCATCCTGGTATCGGTATCCCCTCGGGTATCTTGAGAATTCCCGATATGTTGAAAAGAAAATGAAGAGATTCAAAATGAAGAATTCGAAAGAAAAATATATGGCTCTTTGGGGGTTATGTTTTTAAAACAAACTTTTCTCTTGAAAATACTTTCCTTAAAACATACTTTTGAAAGTATTTCTTTATAAAATGCTTTTTGAAAAATAGTTTTTCAAAATTCATATCTAGTCTGGTAACCTTCAGCTTTGATACCACGTGTAACACCCCACGTCCATTAATGTCACTCACAAAGGGAATGCATTAACTTCCATGGAGCATATTAAGTGAATAAAACAGAATATAACAAGACAGATATAAATAATGGTACTTGAAAATTTTAAAACAACTTTTATTGCAGCGAAGAAATAGTTTGATTACAACAACTTCATAAACCAAGTAAACTTAATATCCATCTTGATAAATTGTTTCAGAGTACATAAAATAAAAAGCATAAACCCCAACACAAGTAGCCATAAAAGAGATGAGCTGAACTTTACTTTCAGCAATCCAAGCACTTCCAAAAGAGAGAGAAAGAGATCCGAGATCAAGCTCCACTAGTACTAGTCCCACCCTAAGAACCTAGGGGGAGGGGGGAAGGAAGAAAAGAGGCAGAAACAAGGGGGTCAGATATAAAGTCTGGCGAGTATAATAACTTTAACAATATAATTATTAAAGTAACTAGGATAAGGCATAAACTGGTAAGATAAGATATGACCATGAAACAAGTGGGCATGACAAAGCAAATAAGAGGAATATTCTGGCGTTAATCTCGTTCCTAATCACTATAGGATAATTACTATACTGCACCACCACTAGTCACCCTAAAAGTTGATCTCGCCTACAAAACTTAATAATGATAATGGTAGTTCGTGTACCCCTAGCTGCCTTTATAGGTGTCGTCTGTCCGTATCTCCACTAGTTGTACCCACTACCCCTATTCGATCGGCTTCCTAACTCGTAGATACCCGTGCTGGTCCCACAGTGGGGTGTATCACTCCCCAAAGTGGCAACCCGATACCACCAGAGATGCACGGCTTATATCTACACGATGCAACAACGTCTTACCTACCAGCCCGGGCCCACGCACGCACATCACCCCGTTGGACTTGCGTTGCCACCGCTAACCCGTTTTGACTTCTTACAATCAAATCTAGTAAGCGTGTCCCATCCTCGACTTGGGTCGAGCTCACAAAGATACTTAATGGGTTACTGGTTTGAAAAGGGCCCCCATGCTTGACACAAGCCTTCCACCTATGCTTGGTCCCCACTAAGGTTTCCCCACTTAACCTCATTCTTATTCATGTCTTCTTACATGTTTCAATCTTGGTTAAGTGCATCTAATCGTATTTCACATGGCACCCAAGGCACCCACTTAATTTCACATGCCACCCAAGGAACCCACTTAACCCCCCATGTCCCACCATATGTTTATCTGGTTAAGTGTTACTTAATTCATTAGAACCGTAACCTTGTAAAGACCTCCCACATTAGGCTGACATTTGCGGTTGCTGGATTTTCCGGGCGGGTCCGGGCAGTCTTATACCGTAAACGAGCCTAACCTCGTGTCTTTACAATTGTTACGCATTTAATTCGTGCCTTTGACCTCTCACATTAGACTGGCATTTGTGGCTGCTGGATTTGCCGAGCGGGTCCGGGCAGTCTTACACCACAAAAGAGTCTAACCTCGTGTCTTAGGCGGTTAATTATCACACATCTTTATTTAACCCCAAATTGGATTAATATCCCTATTCAAATTTGTCAATAAATTCCAAATTTATTTATGTCCATATATGTCTCTTAAAATTATGTCTATAAATAACAATTATGCCAATTAATGTCTCAAATTAATTATATGCCTTTTAAGGCCATTTTATGCCAATTCACAATTTATGTATATTCAATATTATCCCATCATCCCCACGCTATTCATACGTTTTCATATGACATATGTTAGACTCGCAAGTAGTCTAACTTATAAAAAGAAAAACAACATCTCATAACACATAAAATAGATCTAAGGATCATGACATAAGATTACATAACCAATAACTTGCATATGATTTTCATTCAAACTAGCATATGATACAAAACTAGCATAGGTAATGGGCATAAACTGAAGGGAATTCACAATCGAATTAATGCCCAAAATTATGTCTTAACAGATTAAAAACATAGATCTATTGCAAGAATAATAATTGAAACTAATTAAAATTATGATTCATACCTGCTGTGTCGAATTCACGAAGAGATCTAATGGATCTCGAGATAAAACCAGATCGGAGCTTCGAATCGGAAGCGTGACAAATCGCCGTGCTCTCTACTGGTATCCACGCAAACATTGTCTTCGATCGGATCGAAGTGGAGAGGAAGTAAGCAGTGCTAGCCGCCATTCCCAGTTTTAATCTAGGGTTTTGGTATTTCTAAAAGGTCGGCTGCAAATAAAATGAATACCCGTGTATTTATATAAAAGAGGTAGACCCTTTTAACTAAACACATGTATTTATTAAACAAGGAACATTTCCTTTTACCATTTCAACCGAAAAAATATCAACGATTGATGTTTAATTTATGTTACCCAAAATCAAAAACAGTCTTCCCCTTGCAATGTTCTAAGCGTGTGACCCTATAGGTTATTACAACGTTGGCAATAATTCAAACAGTATTTAAATCATAAACAGTGAGTGGTATCTAGCAATACATCGTTGTTACCCAAGTTATAATAAGATCAATGATTCGATTCTACCTTTTCTGTGACCAGTGTCTCAATGCAATATAATCCCTTTAACCAATATATATCCAGGATTAAACTAGAGGCATGGATCGTATCGTCCTCGTTATAATTTAATCCGTTTTCTTGATTGATGAGTAGACTGTTTAAAACAAATCAGTATTTGAGCACGGCCATGCATTTCACAGTCACACTCAATCAAGAGGCCCATGGATATCACTACGAATATATCGTAGGGTTAAATTCCATATAGATCATTCATAATTTTTCATTCGACTCGAGATGTATCCAATAATCACCGTTATCGTTACTCTGTTACGAAATAACTTTAGATGATATCAAAACACAAATATCCTCGAATAAAATTATAATGATTTTAGGTCTGAGGACCATTACATCACCGTCACTATGAGATTAACTTATGATACTGTTAATTATATTCCATAGAGTTATCTCACGGCGGGTCAGCCCAATACGCCATTCTCTAATACGTATTTATATCTTGACTTTAATATCACGTATATTAATGATCAATGAGATGTGATCATCAGTCAATCAATATACTAGTCTCAACGCTTTATTGTTGTCCTATATTAACAATAAAACTTGACTAGGGGCATTTAAGAATTATAATACTTATTACATTATATAATCTCAAGTTCAGTCTTACTCGAACTATATAATTCCGTATAATTATTCTAAGGACTTCTATTATATTATTATTTATATTACGCAGTACATACAATATAATAGAATAATATTTTATTCCAAATAAAATAATAACATCAACAGTGTTATCAATCTCATCAAATGAATTGCCTCTAGGGCACAAACTCTAACAATCTCCCACTTGCACTAGAGTCAATCATTTACATATCGTATACATATGAAACTAGTGTGACTATTAAACTTCTGCTGTGACAGAGTTTAATTCAGTAGGTCTGCAACATTATAACTTTTGTAACTTTGCAGATATGTTTATTTATTCTGTGAACAATTTCACATAAGAATTATGTTAGGATCAATTATGAGTTTAACGTTTTAGGCCTGAGCAGTAGCCACATTGTTATCGCAATATAAATTATTGGATCAACAATGAATTAAGTTCAATCATGAACTCTTTAATCCAAACATTATCTTTCTTAGAATTAGTATTTATTTCTTGTTTTAAAACTAACATTATTCACAATAATTAATGTGTTACCATAACATTGTAATTATTGTGTCACTCCCACTCAATTTCTTGTCTATACAAGACTCAATGGTATTTTGTGGTTTCCGAGACATTTCGATTTCTATTTCATTCCCATCGGTATCTTTGAGACTGGATCTCCATAAAATGGATACCAATTCTAGCAATAAAACGTTTTATTCTCAAAGGATTTATAGAATTTATTATTTGTTTCTTGTGGATATTACACAAAATAGTTATTTGATTTGGGTCTGATCTTATCAACGGAAGGTCGTTTAACAAATGCCTTATATCCAAAATCTTCAAATTAGACACACTAGGACATTTCCTAGTCCATATCTTATATGGCTTCTATAAAATCGTTTTAGTGGGATTTAATATAATTGTTCTAAATTTAATTTATTGGAGGATCTATATGACTTATCATTAATCGTATTTTATCTTATAAGGTACGATATCTCCTTTCAGACACACCGTTCCAATATGGTTTTCTAGATGGAGTAAGTTATGAAACAATTTCAAACTTATATGGACAGTCATTAATAAATTGGCTTAAACATTCTCTTTGATTTGTTCGAAGAGAATTTATTTTCTATTAAAATTGATTTCTATCTCCACCTTGAATTCCTTGAACTTTTCAAAGGATTCTAATATGTGTTTCATAAGATACACGTATCTTTATCTACTGATATCATCAGTAAATCTAATGAAATGATAAAACCTACCTCTAGTTTATGTATTCATTGCTCCATATACATCATTATGTACGAGACCCAAAACTTATCACTCATTCACTGTGTCAAGTGAAAGGTGATTTAGTTATATTGCCTAATAAACAAGATCTGTATTCTTTATATAATTCAAAACCAAATGATCTCAAAATTCCATCATTATGGAGTTTTGATATACTTTCTTATTTATTGGGCTAACCAGCAATACT
The DNA here is from genome assembly GCA_030737875.1 of Allium sativum. NCBI lineage: Eukaryota > Viridiplantae > Streptophyta > Magnoliopsida > Asparagales > Amaryllidaceae > Allium > Allium sativum. The sequence continues at coordinate 302,330,281 of CM060922.1, forward strand.
GAAGGTATATTGAATTAAATCAGTAAATTTAATCCAGTCATTATTAATGTCAAGTACATTATAGTTAATGATTTACAGATATCATTAACTATTTGTGAAATTCCATACGATATTTCATTTAAATAAAATGAATAACAATTATTCTTTTATTACAAATGAAATTCAAACTTGTCTAAACAAGATATATTATAACATTTATTTTAAGTGGAATTTCGTAATAACAATTATTTTATTTATTTAATTAAGCCAGTATATATAACAAGAATCAACTTACTATGGATAATCTATCAACATTTGCTTCATTTCCAATTGTAAGTCCATTTGTTCTTTTATCAGATTTCTACTTATTCTTCAATTCTGCAAATCAACATACATTTATGTGATTTATATCTAGTATCTAATACTAGAAATGTATAAGTAGATTATTATAACATTTATATTTTATTCAGTTGAAGTCATGCTTTAACCTTTCTTTTAGATCCTCTATATTTATTAGAACAATTACGTTTTAGTTTGTTTGAGGACAATCCTCAAATTTTAATGTTAGTCAAGAAATTTGATTTAATTTAATTTATCCTTCTCAAGGATTAATTTAGATTATCGGAGTTATTTATTATTTAACATCTGCAATAAATAATAATTGATTTTGTAATATTTTTTTAATACGGAATTTTGACAATCAAAATTTATATTAACATAAATATGTAATTTAAACTAAAATATGCTCCCACTCAAATTAACATCCCTCTGTTTATATATACATATCGATATATATATAATGGTGTTCCAAGATCCATATCTAGTCATGCCTTGACCCTGCTTTGGCTGAACTCAAAACACAACCTTTTAGGTAGACATCTTATGTCAATTATATCGTGTATATAATTCTTGGATCGCATGATGAACATTTTGTTCAGTATTATTCGTTTGCTCAAATATAGAATAATTCACGCTATTGTCTCTAAGGCCATAATCGTATTATACAGCCTAGTTAAGTCAGACCCAATAATAGGTAGGAGCCCCACAGTTTACTCCATCGCATATAACCAAAATAAAAGGTGCACAACGCTTTGGCGTTAGTTACAACCATTGATCTTGGACAGTGATGAGTATATTATTGGAAGACGTCACCATGACTTAATATAACAAAATAATTTGCTTTAAAGGGAATGTTATAATCCGTAGTGGTAAACAATATTAGAGTTATTTACATATATCAAATATATGTAACTTATATATATATATATTCATAATATAAATCAGATTTAAATATAATATATATATATGTAACAAATATATATATACTTAAATTCAGCAATATATATAGGAATCATGCCTATGTTTGTTTTGAACATTTCAAAATATTGGTTATTTCAATCTTTAGAATCAAAGATTATATTTAATTCTTACATAAATTTTAATTAACCAATTCAAAATATATATACACATATGTATATATCTAATTGGGTATAATCACATGATCATTAAAACTTATTTAACAATGTCCATATGTTCACAAGCAAGTCCCTTATCCATAGTTTCATTAGCATCACATAACAGATTTATGATTACCATCAATGAAGACCAGCTAAAACTTAACAATAATTTCAGCAATATACAAACATGCATAGATAATTAATAATGAAAACTATATTGACACATATGGTCTTAGGGCTATTACAGAAACAAAAGGTATAACACAAATAAATGGCCATACATTAATTCACACATCACAATATATAACAGTTATATCTCAGATGTTTGCTTTTAGCATCATTGTCCCATGTTACAAAACATAAACATATATATATCAACCTTTCAAGTCAAACTTGAAAAATGTTTTACATATATACATGTTTATCGCATCCCCACCGAGCCGAAACGATTTCAGCAAGCTACACCATTTCCCTGTCAAAACAGATTTAAATCATAGTGTTAGTTGGATTTAAATACATCAAATGTATTCAATATCTATGTATGCAGCATCTCATATATACAAACATCAAATGTATACATATTTATATGCTCTAACTTATACACACATCAAATGTGTATATAATCAGTTAACAGTTACACATTTAAGTATGTTTATGAAATTCTTTATATATATGCATATCAATATACGCAGTATATATAAATTCATATGTATATACATTTATACATATATCTATATATATGTATATATATAAATATATATATATATATATATATATTTATATATCAATATAAACATATTACACAGAACCTATACATATACAGGGTTGTTATATATCCATGTAAAATGATTTTATTCAATTCATTTTCAGAGTCATACTCTGTCTTATATAGGTTGGAACAAATTGTCCATATGTTAATGTATTAATTCATGGGACAATTAACCAATCATACTCTAACATAAGGTGATAAAATATTATCTGCATTAAGTCAACAATATTGAACATAAATACAACTACAAACATTTTTGCATTATATTTATACATTTTGTATATTCAAAGCATACAAAACTGAATCCATTTAATATCTCATGTGTTACAAAATGAACTTATGGTTCAGATCTTATAATCAATTCATATTCAAACCCAATACTTGAATCCATGATCCCCTTTTAACGTATAAAACCATTATAATGATAGAGCATATTTTAAAAACATATCACTTCCAACATTTTCAGGTATATGTAAGCAAAATGTAGAAATTATCATATCAGAGTATCACAACACTGATTATAAAAAGGGCCAATCATATATATGTATATATGTATGCAATTTTAAATATTACTACTACTTGACATTCAATGTAACAACCCGTATTTTTGAATAACATGTTATAATGTAAATCAAGACAGAATTAAATTGTAAATTCTAAATCAAGGGAAACGGGCTATGCCATTGTGTTCGTCTTGGAAAAATACGCGAAATAGAGTCCGAGTTTTCGAAAAACGGAGTCCGTATGACCAAGTTATGGCCCAATGAAGTTTTCAGAAAATTCCAAGCCCGAAAACAGTTCAAATTCGAATTCATATTCGAATTGCAACCAAGGCAGAATGGGCGCGAATTTTTCCCGCCCCAGGCAGGGTCGACACAGGGGTCGACACCAGTGTCGACCCCCCCCCCCTCAATGGGTCGACACCCATGTCACCCAGGGGTCGACCCCCCCTGTCGGACCAATTTTGCTGGTGCACCATTTTGACAGGTTGGGTCTTGTTCTGGAAGTTTCTGACGGGATTTGATGGACCTGATGTGTTTTAGGGTTAATCCTATGGTCTAAACTAACCTAATCACCTATAAAAAGACCCCTAGACCTAGCCTAAACCCTCATTAATCATTCCTACAACTAAATGTTGCCCAAATGTTCACTAATCATGGCCTCCACCTTCTTCATGAGAGCATGAGTGTCTCAAATCAATCTATGTCATAAAGGAGCCATCTTTCTTAAGTAAAAGAGCCATCTTTCTTTGTCTTTGGGGTTATTCCTTCTTGTTCTCAAGTCTTGAAGTGGAGTTTATCGTCTTTGGTTGCGGATTTGCTAGTGTGGCTTCATCTCAATCTTATTTTATATTAATTCTAGTATTCATAGCATTGTAAGCCCTATACTACTCTTAGATTCTAATTATGAAGTTAAATATGACATGTTGCAAGTTTGAGTTTGGGCCTAAGTATGATTTGTGCTTTGATCCTATCATGTTATGCATAGATTTACCCTATGCAAGTTTGTAAAGCTATCACCTTGACTATGTGCATAGAAAGCTATGACCTTTGATTTGAAATGTTGCATTATGCAACATGAGAACCCTCATAACCTTTATGGTAACTTGCATATAATGTTATATGCGAACTTCTAGCCACCATCCTATGTCATTTATGATCATGTTTCACCTATTTGCTTAAGTTGGTATTATGTATGTTTTGAGGCCCATGATGTAATATGCAAGCTTATGAACATATTTATGCCTCATATGCCACAATGTTTAACTTGTGGCCAACCTTATTACCTTATGCCCTTTTTGTCATGTTTTGCTAAGTTCCCTCTTTTGATCTATGTTATGTTATGCGAAGCGTACATGCAAGGGGAATGCGTTGGGTTTGGGTAGTATTAATGACATGAAAACATGGTTTTAAAATATGACATGAACATTGACTTGTGATTATGTTTGTAAACACGAATTTGGACATGACTTCTAGAAAACATGAGAGTGGCCAACTCGAGGTTGGATTGAGTTTGTAGCATAAATCTACCCGGAACCGACCGGCTTAACTAGTGGCTACAAACAATAGGACCCAATGAGAGTAGTTGGTCATGTTGTGCTTAAACCCGAGGTTAGACTAGGTTGTGGTGTAAAGCTACCCGGACCCGCCCGGCTTAACTAGTAACCACAACAAGGTCTAATGTGAGAGGTTGGGTGCATTAAATTAATTAATGCCACATGATAGGGTTATGTCATGGACTACTTGAATACTTAACCAATTAAACACGATGGATTGGTAGGGTTAAGTCATGGACTACTTGAATATACTTAACCAATTAAACACGATGGATTGGTAGGGTTAAGTCATGAACTACTTGAATATACTTAACCAATTAAACCCGATGTATTGATAGGGTTAAGTCATGAACTGCTTGAATACACTTAACCAACTCAATACATGGTTAGGATAGGGTTAACCACACTTAACCCGCTTGAAACCCTAGTTATGTGGTCCTTTTCAGTAGTAACCAACTTCGAAGTATCCTGGGTACCCTGGACTAGGCTAGGGTGGGGCACGATTACTGGACTGATTGTAAGAGACCAAAAGAGACGGCTGAAAGGGTGCACCGGTTGTTCAGGCGGACCATGGTCGTGCACATTAAGTCCGAAGTTGAACATGGGCACCAGTAGGTTTAGACTGTGCGTGCTTGAATTGTGTCTGTGGTTTACACCTTAGGGCTGGATACACCCTGGGGTGGACCTAGAACAGTTAACTACATTCCACGATTAAGCCGTATGACACCAATACACGACGAGTTAGGCTTATAGGGAGCCGATCGACTAGACCGAGTAGTTGGACCTCGATTTAGGTCATCTCATGATGTGGGCCAGCTTTGGGCCAAGGGATCATTTCTTGATTATACTTGACATGAATGGGGATACTAGTACACACCTGGTGCAACTTAACCTTGTATATGCGATGCCACACTTGATCTATCTTGTTAACTTTTCACCATGCCAGTTATCACCCCATGTCTCATCCCTGTTTACATGTTCAGTTAACTTTATTTAGTTTTTATACTAATAGTAGATAGGACTTACCAGTCTTTTGACTGACCCGTTTTCTTTCGCCTCTTTTCTTCCGTTTCCCCCCTCAGGTTTACAGGGTGGAAACACTGGTACTTGGCTTGGATCTTTAGCTGCTTTTCTGGATAGCTCATGTACGGTTTGGACTTGAGCACGCTATGGCTTTATTCTACATTGGGGATAGTTACTTTATGTTTCTTTTTCAGTTTTCAGTTTATGTTCTAGACTTTGTTTTATTGGAAAATAATGACCAAGTACTTTGATGTAACTTGACTATGGTTTTGAAATGTTAGTTTTATCTGCTGCTTTATTTACTCTGTTTTTACTTATATGTTCTGTCTTGTGATATCTGCATGCATGTTTACCTCGTTTAACGCCTCTCCAAAGCTAGTGTCCTTGCAAGAGTGGCATTAGCGGAGGTGGGGTGTTACATTTGGTATCAGAGCATAAAGTTTACAAGATTTGAGCAAAAGGTTTTTAAAACTTACCTTTTGAAAAACTATTTTCAAAACCAATTAAGTATTTTCCAAGAAAAGTTTATTTTAAAAGGCTATTCCCCAAAAAGCCATTAGCACTATCCTTCGTTTTCTCGTTCTCAATCTATCTTTTTCTTCGTTTCAGTATGGCCGATAATTTTTCCATTATGGAGGGCATACCAGTACCTATGTGGTTTAGAAGGTACATGGAGGCAAGGGAGAATGAAGCCGGCCCCGCGAACATTCCTCCTCCTTCCCTCATGGCTAACATTTCTCCTCCTCCCGTAGCTAAGGTTCCTCCTCCTCCTCCTCCTCAGAATCCACAAGAGGATTTCGCGAAGATTTGCAAGGACTTTAAGGCGATGGGTGGCAAGAATTTTATTGGGCCGGAGACTTTTGGGGAGGCAAGAAATTGGTTGAAAGAAACTGAAGACCTCTTTGCTATCTTTGATATAGAAGACCGTAGGAAGGTTCTGTCAGCGGTATGGTTATTGAAAGAGGAAACTGCATATTGGTGGGTAGTCACCACCACTACTAGACCAATTCAGACTTGGAATGACTTTAGGAGAAGGTTCAGATTGAGATTTCTATCATCAACAGAAGAGAACCTTCGGATGGAGAGGTTCCTATCTCTAAAGCAAGGGGACATGACAGTTAGGGAATACGTGGATACGTTTAATCAACTTGCTCGGTTCGGTCTAGACTTGGTTAACACAGCTCAGAAGAAGGCCCTACGCTTTGCTCTAGGATTGAATGAGCCATTGCGCGGTTTGGCCATGTCTCATATACCCATGGGGGCGACCTTCGAGAGTTTGGTAAATATGGCCCTGCTTCAAGAAGAAGATAAGAGTGGCAAGAAGGAGGTCAAGGCAAATGAGTCTCAAGGCGAGAAGGTAGATTTCGGAAAAGGAGGCAAGAACAACACTAGCAAGGACAACAAGTCAAGAGAAAGGAGGAAGTGCAACTTCTGTAGGATTACCGGGCACATAGCCAAAGACTGTAGGAAGAAGAAAAGGAAGTTGGACAAATGCTTTCATTGTGGAGAGTCTGGACACTATAGTAAGGATTGCCCGAAAAAGCGAGGACAAGAGAAAAGGAAAATTCAGCAAGCAGGACCCTCTAGAGGGCAATTGCAGGCTCTCCTCGCTTTTCCAGCTTTTGATCGAGGCAGTGTTTCTATAGAAATTCATGTTTATATTTCTGATAATCCAGTTCGCACCTTATTTGATTCTGGCGCATCGCATAGTTTTATTTCTTTTGACATTGTTGAAAGTTTGCACCTAAGTACTAGTCTAGTTGAGGATCCCGTCAGCGTTTCAAATCCAATTGGGGGTTCCGCCCATCTATCTATGATTTGTATGGATTTGAAGATTTCTATCTTGACCGTAGAATTCACGTGTAATGCTTATGTTCTCGGGTTCACGGGATACGGGTTGATTTTGGGCATGGGTTGGTTGTCCAGTTATGGAGCCATTCTTGACTTCGAACATAGGGTTGCGAGGCTCATGACTCACCTCGGTAATACCCTTGAAAATCTAGTGTGACCTTTAGGGGTCCGTCATGATTAGTTATCTAGAATCCCATGGCACTTTTATTGGAAATTTGTAATCCAATCGAGTAGTGTTCGCCACTAAGGCGGATAGTCCATTCCGCTTAAGCATGGGTTATAGAAATCACCCTAATAAGAACATTTGGCAACGTGGAGTGGCAGTTGTTTTCAATAGATAGTTCTTCTGCATGGAATACCGTATGGTATGTAAACGAGATCCAGGATTCACGAACGAATTTTGTAAAGCTTGCATGAAACCATGAGCACGCAGTTGTAGCCAAGTAAATTTAGGAAAAGAGTAAGTGGATGTGGAACCAGAGGCAACGGTGAAATGAGTACTAACTCACATTTTGGAAATAAGAATTAAGAGCTACGAAATTGTGGAGTTAAAAGATGGTCAAGGCACGATGGGATTAAGTACAAGAAAATGTGGCTTAGAAGATTGAAGACTAGATGCGCGCATTATATCTCTTTCTAAGAGTATATCCTTGATCCCTATTATTCTGTAGAGCTTACTCGCATGTTATCTTTTAAGTATATCCTCTCGGTCCTATTCTCAATCTTAGCTCTGTTTCAAACCCCATAAGGAGTATGACTCGCCTGTTTGTGATTTATAGTTGGGGTGAAGATGTCCATTAAGATGACCAAACTATTTGGGTTTTATGGATATGGGTCATAGTTGATAGACTTACGAAGAGCACCCATTTCCTTCCAGTAAAGAGCAAGAGGACCGCATCATGGCTAGCATCTATTTATCTTCGAGAGATAGTGCGGTTGCATGGAGTTCCTTCTAGCATAGTTAGCGATCGTGACCCAATTTTCACTAGCCAGTTCTGGAATAGTTTGCAAGAAGCGATGGGTACGCGATTGAATCTGAGTACAGCCTATCACCCCCAGACGGATGGCCAAACCGAAAGGGTGAATAGAGTGCTAGAAGATCTTTTGAGGCTTTGTGTTCTTGACTTTGGTGGTACTTGGGAAGACCACCTTCCTCTTGTAGAGTTTGCTTATAATAATAGCTACCAAGCAAGCATAGGAATGACACCATTCGAAGCTTCGTATGGGAGGCCGAGCAAGTCACCAACATGTTGGTGGGAGACGACGGATAAGCTTATACTTGGGCCCGACATGATAAGGGACACATCCGAGAAGGTTGAATTGATTCGAAGACGGATGAAAACGGCCCAAGACAGACAGAAATCCTATGCAGACAAGCGAAGGACAGACTTAGAATTTAAAGTTGGAAATATGGTCTTTATGAAGGTTTCTCCTTTGCGAAACATGGTTCGTTTCAGAGCAGTTGGAAAGATAGCACCAAGGTTCGTAGGACCCTTCCCGATCATAGAGAGAATTGGAAAGATGGCCTATAAGGTGGAAATGCCCGAGAAGCTAGCCGGAGTGCATAATGTCTTTCATGTCTCGCATCTCCGGAAGTGCCTACATGAGTCCGCTGAGGTGGTTGAACCAAGCATTCTTGAAGACGTGGAGGTAGAGAAAGAGGCAACCTTGAGGAGAGCTCTGATTCGTATCTTGGGAACAGAGATCAAGAAGTTAAGGAATCGAGAAGTCAAATTGGTGAAAGTTCAGTGGAGTGAAGCCGATGAAGATGCAACTTGGGAAACCGGGGAGAAGATACGTGGGCTTTATCCATTCCTTTTTGAGGGTACATTCTCAATCTCCGTTCTTAATCAGCATATCTTTATTTTTGCTATCCATGTTTATCCTGTTTATCTTGTTATCTCGTTAACCTTGTCATGGGAACCTTAAGTAGAGACCCTTTGGATGAAACATGTATTTGAAACATGTTATGCTTGATGGTTGCAAGTGGTTGCAAGTGTTTGCAAGTGGATACTCGTGGATGCATGATACACATTAGGCACTAAGATCGGCTCACACACTTTCATGTTGCATATGCATGAGTGTTTATGCTTATTCATGGATGAAACTTGTATGCTATCACGTGGATGTTGCATATGGATGAATGTTATGTGCACTCATGTAGAGATTATAAATTGTGTTAGGAATTTGCATACATATGGACTCATCTCACTAACATACTTTTCATTAAGGAGGTTTACAGAATCAGTAACCGCCTGATTTTTGCATTAGATAAGTACATATACACACACCTTTTGCATATGTTCATACAACATTTAGAATCTTTTTAAGGACAATGGTTACTTGTGGATGATGTTTTGAGTAGATGGATAATGGATGGTAGGATACGTTCTTCCTAACTTGGAGATTTCGGGGACGAAATCCTTTAAGGAGGGGAGAATGTAACAACCCGTATTTTTGAATAACATGTTATAATGTAAATCAAGGCAGAATTAAATTGTAAAATCTGAATCAAGGGAAACGGGCTGTGCCATTGTGTTCGTCTCGGAAAAATACGCGAAATAGAGTCCGAGTTTTCGAAAAACGGAGTCCGTTTGACCAAGTTATGGCCCAATGAAGTTTTCAGAAAATTCCAAGCCCGAAAACAGTTCAAATTCGAATTCATATTCAAATTGCAACCAAGGCAGAATGGGCGGGAATTTTTCCCACCCCAGGCAGGGTCGACACAGGGGTCGACACCAGTGTCGACCCCCCCCCCCCCCAATAGGTCGACACCCATGTCGACCCAGGGGTCGACACCCATGTCGACCCAGGGGTCGACCCCCCCTGTCGGACCAATTTTGCTGGTGCACCATTTTGACAGGTTGGGTCTTGTTCTGGAAGTTTCTGACGGGATTTGACAGACCTGATGTGTTTTAGGGTTAATCCTATGGTCTAAACTAACCTAATAACCTATAAAAAGACCCCTAGACCTAGTCTAAACCCTCATTAATCATTCCTACAACTAAATGCTGCCCAAATGTTCACTAATCATGGCCTCCACCTTCTTCATGAGAGCATGAGTGTCTCAAATCAATCTATGTCATAAAGGAGACATCTTTCTTAAGTAAAAGAGCCATCTTTCTTTGTCTTTGGGTTTATTCCTTCTTGTTCTCAAGTCTTGAAGTGGAGTTTATCGTCTTTGGTTGCGGATTTGCTAGTGTGGCTTCGTCTCAATCTTATTTTATATTAATTCTAGTCTTCATAGCATTGTAAGCCCTATACTACTCTTAGATTCTAACTATGAAGTTAAATATGACATGTTGCAAGTTTGAGTTTGGGCCTAAGTATGATTTGTGCTTTGATCCTATCATGTTATGCATAGATTTACCCTATGCAAGTTTGTAAAGCTATCACCTTGACTATGTGCATAGAAAGCTATGACCTTTGATTTGAAATGTTGCATTATGCAACATGAGAACCCTCATAACCTTTATGGTAACTTGCATATAATGTTATATGCAAACTTCTAGCGACCATCCTATGTCATTTATGATCATGTTTCACCTATTTGCTTAAGTTGGTATTATGCATGTTTTGAGGCCCATGATGTAATATGGAAGCTTATGAACATATTTATGCCTCATATGCCACCATGTTTAACTTGTGGCCAACCTTATTACCTTATGCCCTTTTTGTCATGTTTTGCTAAGTTCCCTCTTTTGATCTATGTTATGTTATGCGAAGCGTACATGCGAGGGGAATGCGTTGGGTTTGGGTAGTATTAATGACATGAAAACATGGTTTTAAAATATGACATGAACATTGACTTGTGATTATGTTTATAAACATGAATTTGGACATGACTTCTAGAAAACATGAGAGTGGCCAACTCGAGGTTGGGTTGAGTTTGTAGCATAAATCTACCCGGAACCGACCGGCTTAACTAGTGGCTACAAACAATAGGACCCAATGTGAGTAGTTGGTCATGTTGTGCTTAAACCCGAGGTTAGACTAGGTTGTGGTGTAAAGCTACCCGGACCCGCCCGGCTTAACTAGTAACCACAACAAGGTCTAATGTGAGAGGTTGGGTGCATTAAATTAATTAATGCCACATGATAGGGTTAAGTCATGGATTACTTGAATACTTAACCAATTAAACACGATGGATTGGTAGGGTTAAGTCATGGACTACTTGAATATACTTAACCAATTAAACACGATAGATTGGTAGGGTTAAGTCATGAACTACTTGAATATACTTAACCAATTAAACCCGATGTATTGATAAGGTTAAGTCATGAACTGCTTGAATACACTTAACTAACTCAATACATGGTTAGGATAGGGTTAACCACACTTAACCCGCTTGAAACCCTAGTTACGTAGTCCTTTTCAGCAGTAACCAACTTCGAAGTATCATGGGTACCCTGGACTAGGCTAGGGTGGGGCACGATTACTGGACTGATTGTAAGAGACCAAAAGAGACGGCTGAAAGGGTGCACCGGTTGTTCAGGCGGACCATGGTCGTGCACATTAAGTCCGGAGTTGAACATGGGCACCAGTAGGTTTAGACTGTGCGTGTTTGAATTGTGTCTGTGGTTTACACCTTAGGGCTGGATACACCCTGGGGTGGACCTAGCACAGTTAACTACATTCCACGATTAAGCCGTATGACACCGATACACGACGAGTTAGGCTTATAGGGAGCCGATCGACTAGACCGAGTAGTTGGACCTCGATTTAGGTCATCTCATGACGTGGGCCAGCTTTGGGCCAAGGGATCATTTCTTGATTATACTTGACATGAATGGCGATACTAGTACACACCTGGTGCAACTTAACCTTGTATATGCGATGCCACACTTGATCTATCTTGTTAACTTTTCACCATGCCAGTTATCACCCCATGTCTCATCCCTGTTTACATGTTCAGTTAACTTTATTTAGTTTTTATACTAATAGTAGATAGGACTTACCAGTCTTTTGACTGACCCGTTTTCTTTCGCCTCTTTTCTTCCGTTTCCCCCCTAACGTTTACAGGGTGGAAACACTGGTACTTAGCTTGGATCTTTAGCTGCTTTTCTGGATAGCTCATGTACGGTTTGGACTTGAGCACGCTATGGCTTTATTCTACCTTGGGGATAGTTACTTTATGTTTCTTTTTCAGTTTTCATTTTATGTTCTAGACTTTGTTTTACGGGAAAGTAATGACCAAGTACTTTGATGTAACTTGACTATGGTTTTGAAATGTTAGTTTTATCTGTTGCTTTATTTACTCTGTTTTTACTTATATGTTCTGTCTTGTGATATCTGCATGCATGTTTACCTCGTTTAACGCCCCTCCAAAGCTAGTGTCCTTGCAAGAGTGGCATTAGCGGAGGTGGGGTGTTACATTCAAGCAACTTATATACATGTGTGTTTACATATAAATAAGTATAACCCTGTTTTATTACAAGTAATATACTAGTTTATATTATCCAATATAATATGGCAGCAGGGTTTTAACTTTTGAAAATTGCTTATTAAAACAAATATTTCTTCAAATATCAATTAATCAACCCAGAATACAGATTCAAAATCATGCATCTTGTAACATATATTATGTATATATATCATATATTATCTAATAATTAGGATCCACATTTTATTAGTTTTCATAAAACTAAATGCAGTATCTCAATTAAACTTAAGAGATTAATATGTCAGATTAATCTCTTCAATTTGATTCATATCAAAAGATCCTTAAACATTGTGAGGATGATATTGAACCAGTTTCAAAACTGGAGTAGATTCATATATATATATATATAATGATTTTCAATATAGCAGTCAATTACATTGAGTCATAACATGAATGAATTCATACAAGCCCAAAATTATGTATTCAGAACATAGTGGGTTAGTGAAAACACTATGTTTAAACATAGTTAACATCTTGTATTATTACGATTCTAACTCAAAATTTCAACAAATATTAAATCTCATTTATGGTAAAATAATCATATATTCACTGTATCAAATACAGATTTAACAATATCAAAACATTTTCATTTGTGAGATGATCTTACCATAAATGATTATATCTGAATTTCAATATAGCTATTAATCATTTGACAACATATTTCATCATGATCCAAAAGATCAAATCTTAAGGAATTTAACACATGATAAATCAGATTTAAAAGGTTTTACATAATCTACAGTCAATGTAACATAAAATATATGCATATGTATATCACATACATAGACCCATCCATAAGATCAGGGTCTCATAGCTTTGACTATTGCCAAGAATATAAGTCATACTTATATTAACTAAACAGGTTATTCTTGCCAGAGATTTTTAAATATATATACATGTAGTATGTATGTATGTATACATGCAGATCCATGCACAAAACAAATCAGAAAATTTGTTTTAACAAACTTTCATTTATGTATATGATTTCAAAAGAAAATCAAAATTAATTTGAAATCAACCTTTCAGATTTTCCAATCAAAATTTTGAACACTAGAAAGAAAAATTATTAGAGTCTGATCAATATATAAACTTCCCAATCAAACATTTTGATTATTGGATTAGGATTGTTAATTGCAGATAATAAAATACCAGTTCAGATCAAATCTATATATAAAAAGATCAATTTTGTTTGTTGTCAATCAAACAAATTTGATTTTATTTTTAGGTATAATGAACAAATCTGAAATTTGTCTAAACAGATTTCCATATGACCAATTTCATTAAATCAAAACCATCTAATTGATTCTTTTAATCAGTGGACTAATTTTAATCATAATAAGAAACTGCGTGATAAATTCAATCTATACATACTTATTAATCAAACAATTTTGATAACAAGTTCTTCTCTGTTTATTCATAAGACAGATCAATATTCTGTTATGGATCAAATCCATGTTTCAAGATTTAGCAGTTTAACTTAATAAAATTCAAATACAATTAATATCAGATGTTAATTTGTATTTGAATAAAACATTTTGTTTCAGAAACATAATCCTATATAAGAATCCTAAAAGGGGAAACTCATAAATTTGTCCTAATATATATATATATATATATATATATATATGATTTCAATAAATCAAAACTAATTGAAAAACAACTTATTTGTCTACCAATCAGTAATACAAATCTTAATTAGGATTATAAAAGCAAAATAAAATCTGATTTCAATTACTTATCCGTCAAACAATTTGATAATAAATTTGATGATTTCAATTGATATAAACAAATTTATACTTTGTTTAGATCCAAATCCAATTCCTGATTTAAAATTGAGTAATATTCAACATATAAAATCAATATCTGATATTGATTCATTTTAGTTAAATTACCTTTCTATCAGTAATCAATTTATTCTACAGTCCATACAGTTCAAATAAGAATCAAAACCCTTGAATTAAAATCAAATTCCTATTGCTCTGTAATGAATCACGTATTCATAAATTAAAAACACAGTTCAATATATTATATCTTGCAAGCCCATGGCTCCGATAACATTGAAGGGAATTCACAATCGAATTAATGACCAAAATTATGTCTTAACAGATTAAAAACATAGATATATTTCAAGAATAATAATTGAAACTAATTAAAATTATGATTCATACCTGCTGTGTCGAATTCACGAAGAGATCTAATGGATCTCGAGATAAAACCAGATCGGAGCTTCAAATCGGAAGCGTGACAAATCGCCGCACTCTCTACTGGTATCCACACAAACATTGTCTTCGATCGGATCGAAGTGGAGAGGAAGTAAGCAGTGCTAGCCGCCATTCCCAGTTTTAATCTAGGGTTTTGGTATTTCTAAAAGGTCGGCAGCAAATAAAATGAATACCCGTGTATTTATATAAAAGAGGTAGACCCTTTTAACTAAACACATGTATTTATTAAACAAGGAACATTTCCTTTTACCATTTCAACCGAAAAAATATCAACGATTGATATTTAATTTATGTTACCCAAAATCAAAAACTGTCTTCCCCTTGCAATGTTCTAAGCGTGTGACCCTATAGGTTATTACAACGTTGGCAATAATTCAAACATTATTTAAATCATAAACAGTGAGCGGTATCTAGCAATACATCGCTGTTACCCAAGTTATAATAAGATCAATGATTCGATTCTACCTTTTCTGTGACAAGTGTCTCAATGCAATATAATCCCTTTAACCAATACATATCCAGGATTAAACTAGAGGCATGGATCGTATCATCCTCGTTATAATTTAATCCGTTTTCTTGATTGATGAGTAGACTGTTTAAAACAAATCAGTATTTGAGCACGGCCATGCATTTCACAGTCTCACTCAATCAAGTAGCCCATGGATATCACTACGAATATATCGTAGGGTTAAATTCCATATAGATCATTCATAATTTTTCATTCGACTCGAGATGTATCCAATAATCACCGTTATCGTTACTCTGTTACGAGATAACTTTAGATGATATCAAAGCACAAATATCCTCGAATAAAATTATAATGATTTCAGGTCTGAGGACCATTACATCACTGTCACTATGAGATTAACTTATGATACTGTTAATTATATTCCATGGAGTTATCTCACGGCGGGTCAGCCCAATACGCCATTCTCTAATACGTATTTATAACTTGACTTTAATATCACGTATATTAATGATTAATGAGATGTGATCATCAGTCAATCAATATACTAGTCTCAACGCTTTATTGTTGTCCTATATTAACAATAAAACTTGACTAGGGGCATTTAAGAATTATAATACTTATTACATTATATAATCTCAAGTTCAGTCTTACTCGAACTATATAATTCCGTATAATTATTCTAAGGACTTCTATTATATTATTATTTATATTACGCAGTAAATACAATATAATAGAATAATATTTTATTCCAAATAAAATAATAACATCAACAGTGTTATCAATCTCATCAAATGAATTGCCTCTAGGGCACAAACTCTAACATAAACTTGCATAACTTATGTACTGCTATAGATTCAAAAATAAAGGTGTGAACTTGCATATGGATCTAAACATAAAGATGTAAACTTGCATATAGATCTAAACATAAAGATGTAAACTTGCATATAGATCTAAACATAAAGATGTAAACTTGCATTTGGGTCTAAACATAAAGATGTAAACTTGCATATGGATCTAGATATAAAGGTTAATATCACATAAACTCACATATATTTTAACAACCCAAACTTGCATGAGATTCATACATGAATATATGATCCAATCATCACAAACTTGCATAAGATATATGATTCAACTTGCATAAGATTCACATAAGAACTACCATATGATCCAACTTGCATAAGACTAACATATGATTCAACACCACAAACATACATATAATTTACATCACATGATTCAAAATCATATTCTCATAATTCCAATTATATCTTATCATAATTTAATTAATTAATTAATTTGTGAAAACTATCATACTCACAATTAAAAAGAATAGTATTGTCTTTCTGGGATCTGTATTCTGAAACTAATTTGCTCGCCTTTGATGTAGACTAATCGTTATTTAGATTTGATTTTATTTTGATTCAAGCTTCTATCTTGCTTTAGGGTTGAAAGTGTATGGTGGCTACTCTAGGTTCTCCATTGATGGCATGGCGGCTCTTGTTATGAATTAATGTGATTAGGGTTAGGGGTTTAGGAGTGTTTTTATAGAAGTTTAATTTAATAAGAGCCGTCGGATTAACCTAGGGATAACCAGAACCATCAGGACCACTCAGATGCCACATCAGCCCTTAGGGCGAATCGGGCCACGGGTTGACAGCCAAACACCCTGGATCGACCCCTAGTCGACCCAGCAGGGCTTGGATCGACTCCAAAAATGGTGCGGTTCGGCTATTCCCCCTCCCGATTCGCTGTTTTGAACTTTTTTTTGAATATATATATATATATATTTCTCTCATATGCATACAAACTTCAAGGCTTAATAACTTCTTCATAAGTTATCCGTTTTATGCAAAGCAAATGTCTATCTTGACCCAAAATTTTGAGACGAACATAATAGTTAACCCCATTTCACTTAATTCTTCTTCTAAAAATTAAGTATTCTTTAATTTGTGAATTTTAATGTTATAAAGTTACAGGGTGTTACGCACAGTATTTTACTCCGTTTGTCAGTTTCTTTATACGACATTTATTTGCAATTTATAACCTTTGTCACACTTTGTAAATTATCGTTTTATTTATAAGTCTTTGCAATTCTATACTTATGTGAATTAAAAATATGTTTGAATGCAAATTTCAAATGTTAAGCACCATTACTTGTATGAATATAACAAGATAAAATATGCAAATAAGATTTCCAACTTATATTGTCCATTTTCTCCTTCAGAAAATATCATTGATTATATTTGGAGAATAATTCCGAAATCGTTTACTTCGTTAATTTGAATTAAACCTATTCAAACATATTATAAGTTGAATAAAAATTGGAAGGGCGATAATCCAAATGTTGAAAGTTTTTAGAAATCAAAATTAACGACTGTTTAACTAAAGAGGCCAACCGATGTTGTATACTGGACCAGTAAATCTATTTTATTTCTCTATGGATGATGGTTGTTTATTCTGATAGTTAAAACATCGACTATCAAAATCTGACCAATTTGATTGTTGGTATGAAAAGATCGTGATCGAATTTATATTCGAAAACCATTCCGACCAAAAAATACGTAATGTTGAAGATGCTAGTGAAGATGGAGAAATTGAAGACCGTGGATCTTCATAAGCGGAAGGATTACTTGTCGAATATTCTTTGGATTGCAACCAGAGGTTGTCTGACGTGATTCGGTCGTGAGTGGGATTTTGCGGGTCGCAAGGACTACTCGCTACTGATCCTTTGGATGCGGTAGGAGAGTGCCTTCGGTTCATCATGTTCCTGGATGACTTGTATGGACGAGTGCCTGACAGAGTATTTCCAGATAGTCACATACATTGATTTCTTCAAATGTGCCCATTGTATTTTTGAGGTCGTCAATTAGTGATTAAACGGATCTGACGATGTGGCATTCAAAGTGAATGGCGGTTAGATGATCAAAAGATAGTAGAACCGCAAGCCTCGTCAACCGGCAAATGAACAAAATTGGCTATGTGGGTCGCTCCCATTAGGGTGTATAATCACCTATCTAGAGAAATTTCATTTCCTTCTTTAATCTATATCGATGCTGGCCCTTTCGGGAAACTGTGGTTTGAGCCCAACTGTTGGTGATATACATTCGATACACTCAAGCGAAATGAGTAGTCGGTCATGTGTGGCCGGGTTGCAAGACATTCTTTGTAACGACCCGCGTTCTACGCATCATAGAATCGTAGAATATTTATTTCTGTCACATACGAAGTCGTATGGTCATGTAACTTTGGGGGACAACTATTGGGGTCATTTCCCATGTTCATGATTTTTCCCGATTTTTAAATGACCATTTTACCCCTAGTTATCACTGTTTTGGCCATTACTTTTGACCGGAAAGGAATTTTGACCTGAAACCACTTCCATTGGCTTCGGATGATGGTTTCTCTTTCCGTAGAGTGGTCACATTAGCCAAACGGACTTACCGTTTGGGAGATATGGCTGAAACAAATTTCAGACGGTGAAAAACAGCTTAATTGGGCTTAACCGGGTGATTAGCAGCTAGGCCCAAGGGGAATTTCGGGTTTAGGGGTATATAGGTGCTGATTAGGGTTAGAAAACATTTCTTTAGACAATTTCCAGCCGCCACTTTCATTCCTCTTAACCTAGTAATGGCCTCCACTCTTTAAATCTCTCCAAAAACACCCAAAATCACTTCCTAATCAAGGATTAAGGCTTAGAGGCATCAAATCAAGGAGGATTAGCACAAGGACCAAGGTAGAGCTGCTGTTATATATTGGAATTCTTGCAAATCAGAGGTTCACTTCAGGTCTGAAAGTTTTATTGTGGCAAAGGTGAGTGATTTGCATAGTTTTTGCACTAATTACGGTAATTAAGGGTAATTAGTGAAGATTAGCGAATTTATACACTAATAAATTCTGGAAAAATGTTTAGAAATTCGAAAATAATATTTTATGCCTTTGTTAGAAATTTGGTGCGATTTGATTAAGTTTTGTTAACCCTATGATCGGTTTTATTTAAACATGCTTAAGGGGAAATAAGGAGCTTTGGCCACTCTTGATCCATTTTTATTCATTTGAGTGATTGTTTGCTGTTGTGGTTGCTATTACATGTTGCTATGACTCTATGGTGTGTTTTGTGATTGCTTAGAAGTGTTAGTTTGGTCGAAAACGCCGTCGAGTGGCGAGAAACTGTCGCTGGAACGAAGTGCAGGAATTTATCCAGATCGGATCGCCCCATGCCCACGAACCGACCCGCCTTCTCGAACTGCGCCACATGCCAGAGCTCGGAGCCACGAAGGGAAGACCACGACCCGATCCGATGGCGCGACCCGATCCGCCGATGGCTAAAGATCCCGATCCGATGATCCGATCCGATCCGTCTCTCGTGAGAATGAGCTACTCCGACCCGAACCGATCCACTTAAGAAGCTGACGATCCGAACTGATGTTCCTCCACGTCTGAAGGGAAGCGCCACGATCCATAAGGGTAGCTCGACCCGAACCAGTGTGTTGCCACGAACTGATAAGCCCGAACCGACCCGACAAGGCGCCACGAGCTGACGAGGTGCGATCCATATGGTGCGACACGACCCGACCCGAGCGTGAAGGATGATCCGAACCGATCCGAGGTTGATGGTTAAGAGCGGGTGACTGCGAACCGAACCAGGAAGTTACGAACAGAATGAAGACCGATCCGGATAAAGACGATGATCAAAACCCGAGATGCAAAGGAAGTCCAAATGAGAAGTTAGAGCTCAAGATTCGGATGGGAATCAACGAGTTCGCTTTATGATTGGGCTTTGCTGTGGGACGCGTGCCAAGGAGTTATCGACGTCTATAGCTTTGAACCACTATGGTAGGAGGTACGAAGGCGGATTCAGGGCCATTATGGCATCGGTAGAACCAAGGGCTATGACCAATGAAGTGAGTCATTGAAATGTTTGGTCATGACTCCAAGTGTTTGGCTTGGTCACAGCGGGGTTTCTACAAGTCGGGATTCGTCGTTACCTCATTTTGTCTAGTGTTCCAAAGTGGTAGATATCGTATACTTTACGCACTGAGTGAGAGATGTGAGGATGGTTGCTATGGATGATTTTTTTGCTATCATTGTGACACGCACTCCCCACCCCCGTATTCTTACACTATTTATTATGGCACCTTGGAGTATTGTACGGTATGTGGTACTAACTCTTTGGTTGCAGGTCCAGGTTCAGGTATGGTTTAGTATACCTGTTATTATTCTGTTTAGATGCTTATCGCTCATACCAGGCTTTATGTCTGACCCAGAGTTTTATGTCTCTTCTTATTACTCTGGGTGCTCACACGAGCAGACTAGAGACAGGTTAGCTGGTGATGCACGGGTAGCTGATCCGGAGACGAGCAGGAGGCTTCCACGTAATATATATAGTATTCTCCCTATGTTGTTGAAGATCACTGCTTGGGCATTGGTGGTGTATCTTCTATTTTGGCTTTCTTTTGTTTAGAGACAGTAAATTTGAAAAATTGTAATAAGCTGTATTTGAATTGCCGCTGCTCTGATGATGGATGTTGATTTTAGTTATCAGCTTATGCACTGTCTCACCTGTTTTATGTCAAGTATGTTATTATTATATTTTATTCCATGTGCTGTGAGACAATCTACAGGTCCCTTGATTAGTTCATTCTCTTCTTTCTTTTCTTCTGACGACCGTTCTGTGCTAGCTGGGCATGTGTACAGCGCACTCTCGGAGGAAATGCAGGCTGGTGCGGGGCGGGCCGTCACACTTGGTATCAGAGCTCTAGGTTGCGTAGTTAACCTAGGGAAGTTATCAGGGAGAGATAATATACGTATACGAGAGAGCGTATTTGTGATTACTTTGGTTTTCAAAAGCTATATATATATATATACTATTAGTAGTATAAGGATGAAGTCGTACTGCACTAGCACCACTATGGAGTCGTTAATCATTTTTTTTTTCAGATTGACAATGAGCCGATATGTTAGAGGTACCGGTAGGGGAGCCAATAATGGGAATGTTGCTGACATGAGGACGATGTTTACTGACCTCATGAGAGAGATGCTTAGAGATGTACAGAGGGCAGCTCCCAATGGTGGAAATGGTGGTGGTCCAATGGTGCAGGCGCCAAGAGTCGACTTCGCCAAGCTGAATAAGGATTATACTAGCCTTGGTGGGAAGCCGTTCCACGGAATGGAGTCGGCTACGGATGTTCAGGATTGGGTAGATAGTTGCGAACGTATCTTCGAGGATTTGGGTATCGAGGATGCGATGAAGAGAAAGCTAGCGTCCCGTCAGCTACAAGGGCGGGCAATGAATTGGTGGAATGCTATAAAGGCAGCTACTCCCGAAGATCAGATTACTTGGGAGCAGTTTAAAGCTCGCTTTAGCGAGAAGTTCATTCCAGCTGCTCAGAAGTCAATGCTGTTTAAGAAATTCTTGGAGCTCAAGCAGAATGGCAGAGCTGTCTCGGAGTACATTGCTGAATTCGACACTTTGTCAAAGTATGGGTTATCTCTTATAGATACTGCCGAGAAGAAGAATGAGAAATTCATAACTGGGTTAGATCAGTACTTAGGGGAAAGGCTTATTAACCACATCGATGAGACGTTTGAGTCGATTGTGGGAAAAGCATTAAGATCAGAGAGTCTCTACCCTAAGCCGAAGACGGAGGTTGCATCTGCAGATGAGCCAAAGCCACAAGTAAGTGGTGGAGGCAAGGGTGGTTCCCAGAATAAAAGAAAGCAGAGTCAGACTAAGGATGGCCAGAAGAAAAAGAATAAACAAGATGTTGAGTGCTTCAGCTGTGGTAAGAAGGGCCATTATGCTAGTAATTGTCGGGCCAAGCCAGCGGATAGGAAGTGCTTCAACTGTGGCCAAATGGGACATCACAAGGACAAGTGTCCACAGCCCCCTAAGGAGAAGCAAATGGTGAAAGCCTACGCTCTTAATGCTATTCCTTCTTCATCGAATGCTCCAACAGCGGCGGAGAAGGGAAAGAATGTCGTCATT
The DNA here is from genome assembly GCA_030737875.1 of Allium sativum. Lineage (NCBI taxonomy): Eukaryota > Viridiplantae > Streptophyta > Magnoliopsida > Asparagales > Amaryllidaceae > Allium > Allium sativum. Next base: position 302,352,535 of record CM060922.1, read on the forward strand.
CAAGGTATGCTTTCTGTTTATGATGTTCCTGTTAGAGTTTTGTTTGATACCGGAGCTTCCAGTTCTTTCATATCTAGTGACCTGGTAGATAGGTTGGGATTGGAGCCCGAGATTGTCGATAGACCTTTGGTAGTGACGAACCCGATTGGTGGTTCGACTAGCCTTAGCATGATTTGTCGTAATGTGGTCTTATCGAGTCATGGATGCATGTTTATTTGCGATTGCTTTGTTTTGGGCTTTACTGGGTTTGGCATTATTTTGGGAGTAGATTGGCTCCAAAGATACGGGGTGGTGGTAGACTGTGAGGGCTTGTTGGTGACAGCTAGAGCGGATGATGGGCGGAGGATAGTGTTTGGTGGTCTACCCAGTAAGGGGGTATTGGCTAGTTTTCTGAACTCCCTCGACATTCCGCATAGTGAGTTGTCAGGTTTGCCCGTGGTTGGCCAGTATCCGGATGTTTTCGAAGAAGTGACCGGACTTCCACCACACCGAGAGATTGAGTTCCGTATTGATTTGGTAAAAGATGTCAGGCCTATAGTGATGCCACTTCGTCGTATGGCACCAAGAGAGCAGCGAGAGCTCGAGGTGCAAGTCAGCGATCTTTTGAAGAAGGGATTTATCAGAAGGAGTGTTTCTGAATGGGGAGCACCAGTTGTGTTTGCTACCAAGGCGGATGGTTCCCTTCGTTTGTGTGTAGACTACCGCGAGTTGAATAAAGTGACGAGGAAGAACAAGTATCCTCTACCGCGGATAGATGATTTGTTTGATCAGTTGAGTGGCGCGAGAGTATTTTCTCAGTTGGATCTCGCGACAGGTTTTCATCAGCTTAGAGTGGAAGCTGAGAGTATAGCTAAAACGGCATTTCGGACGCCGTCTGGGTTTTATGAGTGGTTGGTCATGCCATTCGGGCTGACCAATGCCCCAGCATATTTTGTGGATCTTATGAATAGGGTATTCAGAGATCAGTTGAATAAGTTTGTCCTTGTGTTCGTTGATGATATTTTGGTCTACTCAAGGACGGAGGAAGAACACAAGGGACATTTAAGAATAGTGATGGAGGTGTTGAGGAAACACCAATTGAAAGCAAAGTTTTCTAAGTGTCACTTCTGGAAGAGGGAAGTGAGGTTCTTGGGTCATGTTGTATCAGAGAATGGTATTGCCGTGGACCCGGCAAAGGTGGCTACGGTACAGGATTGGCCTACGCCCAAGAATGCAACAGATGTAAGAAGTTTCTTGGGGTTAGCGGGATATTATCGTAAGTTTATCCAAGGTTTCTCCAAGATAGCAGCACCATTGACCCAGTTGACCAAGAAGAATCAAGCTTTTGTCTGGGATGAAAGGTGCGAGAATGCATTCAAAAGTCTAAAGGACAAGTTGACAAGCGCACCAGTGTTAGTCATTCCTAAGGGGGATGAAGAGATGACGGTATACACGGATGCCTGTGGTACCGGACTGGGTGCTGTATTGATGCAAGGCGGTAGGGTTGTAGCTTACGCAAGTCGGCAGTTGAAACCGCACGAGAGAAGATACCCTACCCATGATTTAGAATTGGCAGCGATCGTGTTCGCGCTAAAGATGTGGAGACACTATCTCTTTGGAGGAAGATTTGAGTTGTTTACAGATCATAAGTCGTTAAAGTATCTCTTCTCTCAGAAAGATCTGAATCTCCGTCAGCAGAGATGGTTAGAGTTCTTAGCCTCCTATGATTTTGACATCGCATACACACCGGGAAAGGGCAATGCGGTGGCTGATGCATTGAGTAGAAGACATGCCAGCTTAGGGGCTATGTTCCTTGAATGGAAGCAACTGGAGTTTATCGCGGGGTTTGATTTCAGGCCAAAGTGCGAATTGAATCCAGAAATATTAGCAAGTTTGACGATCAGACCCACTTTGATTGAGCGGATCGGCTCTAGTCAGAGGGACGATCCTAACCTATTGGAAATCATCTCCAAGTTAGAGATGGGTACCGATGAGGAGATGAACAAGTATGGGCTTGATCGAGATAGATGGCTTAGAAAGAATGGAAAGCTTGTTGTACCCAATGTCAATAGATTGAGGGATGAAGTGCTTAGAGAATGTCATCACTCAAAGCTGACTATACACCCCGGTGGTAACAAGATGTATCGAGATATGAAGCAGACTTACTACTGGGAAGGAATGAAAAGAGACGTTGGGAAGTTTATATCCAAGTGCATGAATTGCCAGCTAGTTAAAGCAGAGCAAAAGAAGCCTAGTGGGTTGTCACAGCCCTTAGAAATTCCCGAATGGAAATGGGAGCAAGTCTCGATGGATTTCATCGATGGTTTACCAAGGACTAGATCGGGACATGATAGCATTTGGGTGATTGTGGATCGATTGACTAAAAGTGCAAGGTTTATACCAGTCAAATCGACCAGAACGGCAGCTAAGTTAGCAGAATTATATATGAAGTGGGTAGTGAGATTTCATGGAGTACCTAAAAGCATTGTGAGCGACCGAGACCCGTTGTTCACTAGTGGGTTTTGGAAGAGCTTACAAGAGGCTCTAGGGTCAGAGTTACATCTCAGTACCGCATACCATCCTCAGACCGACGGTCAGACGGAGAGGGTGAACCGTATTTTGGAAGATCTCTTGAGTGCATGTATATTGGATTTTGGTGGATCATGGGATGACCATTTGCATCTAGTAGAGTTTGCATATAATAATAGCTACCATTCCAGTATCGGTATGGCTCCGTTTGAAGCTTTGTACGGAAGACCATGCACTCACCATCGTGTTGGATAGAGACTGGCGAGAAGTTTATGCTTGGACCAGATGTGGTGAGGGAAACTTCAGATAAAATCAAGACCATTCAACGACGAATGAAGGCTGCCCAAGATAGGCAGAAGAGTTATGCTGATAAGAGGAGAAGAGACTTAAAATTCTCCGTTGGCGACTTGGTGTTTGTCAAGATTTCTCCGTTGAAGAGCGTAATACGATTTGGCAGGAGAGGCAAGTTGGCACCAAGATTTGTTGGCCCATTCCCTGTTCTTGAGCTAGTCGGGAATTTGGCATATAGAATTGACTTACCGGAGAAGATGGCGGGAGTGCATAACGTATTTCATGTTTCCCAACTAAGGAAGTTCGTTCACGACTCAGATATGACTATTTCACCTGATCAGTTAGAGGACTTCGAAGCAGAACCCGAGGCGGTTGGGAACCGCAAGCCGGTCCGTATTGTCGAGCACGACACGAAGCAACTTCGAAGGAAGGCGGTGAAGTTAGTCAAGGTTCAGTGGGGCGAGGACGAGAATGATTGTACTTGGGAGACAGAGGAGGACATTAGGAAGTCACACCCAGAACTCTTTGCCTGGTAAGATTTTGACTTCGATTTAGTTTTCCGCATGCTAGGATAGGCTTGTTTGCTTGTTTTGCATGTTTGATTGTTGTACGTGGCTGTTAGGCATGCGGGATCCTTTGTATGTTTTGGGTTAAGGAATTTCGGGGACGAAATTTCTTAAGGGGGGGAGAGTGTAACGACCCGCATTTTACGCATCATAGAATCGTAGAATATTTATTTCTGTCACATACGAAGTCGTATGGTCATGTAACTTTTGGGGACGACTATTGGGGTCATTTCCCATGTTCATGATTTTTCCCGATTTTTAAATGACCATTTTACCCCTAGTTATCACTGTTTTGGCCATAACTTTTGACCGGAAAGGAATTTTGACCTGAAACCACTTCCATTGGCTTCGGATGATGGTTTCTCTTTCCGTAGAGTGGTCACATTAGCCAAACGGACTTACCGTTTGGGAGATATGGCTGAAACAAATTTCAGACGGTGAAAAACAGCTTAATTGGGCTTAACCGGGTGATTAGCAGCTAGGCCCAAGGGGAATTTCGGGTTTAGGGGTATATAGGTGCTGATTAGGGTTAGAAAACATTTCTTTAGACATTTTCCAGCCGCCACTTTCATTCCTCTTAACCTAGTAATGGCCTCCACTCTTTAAATCTCTCTAAAAACACCCAAAATCACTCCCTAATCAAGGATTAAGGCTTAGAGGCATCAAATCAAGGAGGATTAGCACAAGGACCAAGGTAGAGCTGCTGTTATATATTGGAATTCTTGCAAATCAGAGGTTCACTTCAGGTCTGAAAGTTTTATTGTGGCAAAGGTGAGTGATTTGCATAGTTTTTGCACTAATTACGGTAATTAAGGGTAATTAGTGAAGATTAGCGAATTTATACACTAATACATTCTGGAAAACTGTTTAGAAATTCGAAAATAATATTTTATGCCTTTGTTAGAAATTTGGTGCGATTTGATTAAGTTTTGTTAACCCTATGATCGGTTTTATTTAAACATGCTTAAGGGAAAATAAGGAGCTTTGGCCACTCTTGATCCATTTTTATTCATTTGAGTGATTGTTTGCTGTTGTGGTTGCTATTACATGTTGCTATGACTCTATGGTGTGTTTTGTGATTGCTTAGAAGTGTTAGTTTGGTCGAAAACGCCGTCGAGTGGCGAGAAACTGTCGCTGGAACGAAGTGCAGGAATTTACCCGGATCGGATCGCCCCATGCCCACGAACCGACCCGCCTTCTCGAACTGCGCCACATGCCAGAGCTCGGAGCCACGAAGGGAAGACCACGACCCGATCCGATGGCGCGACCCGATCCGCCGATGGCTAAAGATCCCGATCCGATGATCCGATCCGATCCGTCTCTCGTGAGAATGAGCTACTCCGACCCGAACCGATCCACTTAAGAAGCTGACGATCCGAACTGATGTTCCTCCACGACTGAAGGGAAGCGCCACGATCCATAAGGGTAGCTCGACCCGAACCAGTGGGTTGCCACGAACTGATAAGCCCGAACCGACCCGACAAGGCGCCACGAGCTGACGAGGTGCGATCCATATGGTGCGACACGACCCGACCCGAGCGTGAAGGATGATCCGAACCGATCCGAGGTTGATGGTTAAGAGCGGGTGACTGCGAACCGAACCAGGAAGTTACGAACAGAATGAAGACCGATCCGGATAAAGACGATGATCAAAACCCGAGATGCAAAGGAAGTCCAAATGAGAAGTTAGAGCTCAAGATTCGGATGGGAATCAACGAGTTCGCTTTATGATTGGGCTTTGCTGCGGGACGTGTGCCAAGGAGTTATCGACGTCTATAGCTTTGAACCACTATGGTAGTAGGTACGAAGGCGGATTCAGGGCCATTATGGCATCGGTAGAACCAAGGGCTATGACCAATGAAGTGAGTCATTGAAATGTTTGGTCATGACTCCAAGTGTTTGGCTTGGTCACAGCGGGGTTTCTACAAGTCGGGATTCGTCGTTACCTCATTTTGTCTAGTGTTCCAAAGTGGTAGATATCGTATACTTTACGCACTGAGTGAGAGATGTGAGGATGGTTGCTATGGATGATTTGTTTGCTATCATTGTGACACGCACACCCCACCCCCGTATTCTTACACTATTTATTATGGCACCTTGGAGTATTGTACGGTATGTGGTACTAACTCTTTGGTTGCAGGTCCAGGTTCAGGTATGGTTTAGTATACCTGTTATTATTCTGTTTAGATGCTTATCGCTCATACCAGGCTTTATGTCTGACCCAGAGTTTTATGTCTCTTCTTATTACTCTGGGTGCTCACACGAGCAGACTAGAGACAGGTTAGCTGGTGATGCACGGGTAGCTGATCCGGAGACGAGCAGGAGGCTTCCACGTAATATATATAGTATTTCTCCCTGTGTTGTTGAAGATCACTGCTTGGGCATTGGTGGTGTATCTTCTATTTTGGCTTTCTTTTGTTTAGAGACAGTAAATTTGGAAAATTGTAATAAGCTGTATTTGAATTGCCGCTACTCTGATGATGGATGTTGATTTTAGTTATCAGCTTATGCACTGTCTCACATGTTTTATGTCAAGTATGTTATTATTATATTTTATTCCATGCGCTGTGAGACAATCTACAGGTCCCTTGATTAGTTCATTCTCTTCTTTCTTTTCTTCTGACGACCGTTCTGTGCTAGCTGGGCATGTGTACAGCGCACTCTCGGAGGAAATGCAGGTTGGTGCGGGGCGGGCCGTCACATTCTTGTTTAACCCAGTGTATTTCCCTCTAGAGATACCCTATCGGAAGGTGGTTCCATACCTTGTCATAGTTGGAATCAAATCTCCAATAAGCGCCCGCGGTTTTGTGTGTATACTATATATGTGGAGCGTGAGATGTAAGCGTTCTGCTAGATTCTATATATTTGTATTTAGACACTATTATAATAACAGACAAGATATGATTCCAAAACTAGTTTGGGTTATAGTATGGTAAAAACCATCCGTGTTTATGTCTGGGCTGGTCTTACTATTATCCTTTTCTTTCAAAAGGATTTTTGACTTTAAAATCAATATGGATGTTATTTAAACTTAGCGAGTTTTTCTCACTCTGGTTCACCAGACTGACCCGGTATTTGTAATGCTCAGTTTAGACCGGGTTGTACAGGTTCAGGTTATTGGATATTACGAAGTTCAGAAGACGTGCTGGAGGAGTTCAGACGACGTTCTGGAGGAGTTCAGACGTATGGTTTTATCTACGATATTCCACTGTGTGCTGTATTTGAGGACAGGTTGTCATAACTGTCCAGATTTGTTATGGTACTCTGATGAATGTAAATATATTACTTCAAGCTTTCAATAAAGTTATTTATGTAGTATATTTTGTTCCGCTGCGATGCGAGATCTGTGTTGTGTTGGTTCTTCTTCTTCTTCTGTTCTAAATTTCTTTCTTATCTCGCCCTCTAAATTCTTTCTAATAACGTTCTGTTGTTTTCGGTGTTTGGAAGGTCGACATAAGATACGGTAAATGTATTTATGTTGATTTTGGAGACCGAAAATCACTGGGTCGTTACAGTGGTATCAGAGCTATTGGTTGAGTAGTAACCTTGGCTCTATGGCGTAACTCAATAAAGATGGGATTTGGAATACCCTAGACTGAGTTTGATTGTATACATGAGAGAGCGTATTTGTAAATTTTATATGAAAATGTTTTGTATTGTGATCGGTTCGACCTTTAACTGACAATTGATACAATATTGTTTTCTAAAGAGGGTAAATGAAATAATTTTGCCCAAATTGTATTTTTATAGAAAAAGAAAATAATTTTCTATAGTATAGTAATATGGGTTGTTAGTTGCTTTGTTTGATTGGATTCAAATTGAATTCCGAAATGAAATTGAACTAATTAAGGAGAAATAAATTAGTCAAATTGAATTGGATATGGAAAACGAAACTTAACCTGGTTAAGTGGAATTAATTTAATGAATGAAATTGAATAAAATTTGTATTTAAAATTTAATGGATACTAATGGAAATAAATCAGATGTTAATGTATGTTAAACCAAAGTGAATATAGACCAATGAGTATCAATGTTGAATATATTCAAATGATTTGATTGTTTGTTATTTGAATATTGGATTAGTTGAATAAAATCCATCAAACAGGTCAATATAAAACTTGAATAAATTGGAAATAAATTCCAGTATAAAGAATTAGAAACAAAAGTGATTTGAAATGAATTGAATTATTTAACCTTGGATTGTCATTGGCATTGTGAATAGAGTTTAGCGCATATTTCAAAAGGCTATGGTGATGATTTGATCATACAGACTGGAAGTTCAGACAAAGAGCGGTCAGTTGATTCGCTACGGAATTGGAATTGATTTGCCCGACAAATAGGTAAACCTTAATATACTAATTGGAGTGACTGATTTTATACCCTGAGCTGGGTTAGCAATTTATCTTTTATTTGGAGAAGTTGAGGCCCATAGTAGTAGTTGTAGTTGTTCTGATCAAGCTATGTTGAGGAGGTGCTGGCGAAATTTTTAAAGAGACTGAATTTGTTTTGATAATAGTTCAAAAATAATTATCTGAAAATAATTCAGTTCGGAGTATTCTTCTTACCTTGTAATTTCGGGGACGAAATTCTTTTAAGGGGGAAAGAATGTAACGTCCCAGATTATAGAACATTTATTTGGGATATTTAAATCGGTTTTAAATATCAATTTGGAAATATAATTGATGTTATATCAAATTTTATTTACTTAAAATAGAGTTCGGAAATATAAATTTATAATATAATTAAAACGAGCTCGAAATATCGCGGTAGTTCATAAATTTTGATTTGAACTTAAATTGAATATACATGATCCGATATAAGTCGCAATTCTGTGAAACAAGAAACATTTGAACCGATTTGATTATATGGAAGAGAAAAATTGGGATTTCAGCTTATAGATTGTCAGTTATGTCCAATTCAAATTTTGAAATAGTCGATATGAAAATCATTAATAGTTATAACGTTTATTTAAATTATTTAAAGGGGATTTTTATATATAATTGGACATAGTTAAACTCAAATACGTAAATGATGAGTTATAAATTCATCTGAATTGGATTTGAAGCTATATATTATTTTATTTGGGATATATTCGATAATAATGGCCGTATTAATCAACGTATCAAATGAAAATAAATAAATTAACAAAATACTATAAACCATTTTTTTTAAATAAAAAAAATTATGTTAACACCATTAAGCATAAACAAATAAATAGGTAAATAAAATTGGTCGCAGGAGGTCACCTAACGAATTGAGTCATATACGAACTGAATACCAAATTAAAATGCCAAATAGGATGTTAATAAAATGATATAAAAATAAGTACCACCAAATAACAGAACAAGGACTATAACAGATGAAACCTATCCCATATCTAGCCGTGTCATCTTTTCTTACAACATGCCTCCTCTATTTTAAATATGCAGACTATATTTATAAAATAAAATAAATATATCAATGTCTTGCAACTCACACAACCAGTACCTTGCATTCCACGATTCCTTGGGTTCCACGTTCTCTTCGCAGCCACGTATCTTCTTCTATTTATACAGTTTTCTTTCCAAACTTTTTGTTTCGTGTCCTCCTTCGTTCTTATGAGAATCTGAGAATTAAAAACTATCTTTCTTTCTCCTATCTTTCTACCTGTACCATTTTCTCTCCTCCACTCAACAAATTTAAAACCAAACCATTACAAAAAAGAAAAGAAAAGAGAAGTGTTCATTATCTAGTGGAGGGAGGGCGGATAATGCATCTCACATATTGATGCATACTTCAGTGGAGGTGTCGTTCGTTGTACCAAAAACATCACACCTTGACGTTGCATTATACAGTGAAGGGGTAGTGGAAAGAAGGATATTAACGTGGGGCCTAGTTTTTGGGTCTGGACAAGGTGCATGAGTGGGAACTACTGTGGTGAAATGGAAAAAGGCGCGAGCTTTATACTACAGAAGGGAGAAAGAATAGCAAAGGGTAGGATGGCTTCATGTTGGGTTCAAAGAAGCATAAAAGGGGAGATAGATGGAGTAACTGGAAGGTTTAAATGGAGTGGTGAGTCCATATATTTATAGTAGGAAGCTAAGAATGAAACCGTTAAAAGAAAAGCAAAAAGGAAATGGTGGAACACAGCAGGAATGACGCAGAAGTATTGAGCATTGTTGTTGTAGCCGTAGCATCAGCATGGACATTTTTAAAGGGGAGGGTTTGCATGCTGTTGGAAAGGAGCGGGGGAGGCTCGTGCGTACTGAGGAACGGTATACATGTGGAGGAGTTGTTCGATTGTTTGTGGAAGTCCTAGGGTATTACTGTTTTGCGGATACAGGAAGTGGGGTTCATGTATGTGGGTAGAAGAAGATGAATGGAACTGAAGGCGCAATGTTAGTGTATTACAAAGAAGAAGTTTGGAAGCAAGAGGTTGGGTGTAAGAAGAGCAGAACGCGATAAGAAGAAAGCGTTGGAGAAACAAATGATGCGGAGAAGATGGTTGAGAAGTGCGGTGGAGCCTGTATGAAGAAGGAGGAGGTTTGGTGGTACATTAACAAGCTGAGACAAATAAAGGAAATGGAAGTGGATTCTTGGTTCAGGGATGGTTCAAAGAAAATAAATGCAGCAGGTAAATGTTAGTGAAGATGAACAGTAGAGAGGCGCGTGCCTGGTAAGAATTGTTTTTAAATACGCCAGTTTGACTTACATTGCCTAATCCTCTATGTACAACGTAAATCAGATATTAATGAGCATAATCCTAGGTTTAACATGACCTAATCCTTAGTTTAGAGTGTCTAATATTAAATAACGTAAGTTAGATTTAAAGTTAATATATACGTATAACGTGATATGGTTTATTTTTCTAAATGATAATCAACGGAGCCCTTAAATTACCTAACCATGATTTTAAGGCCTGATATATATATATATATATATATATATATTACGCCGTATAATTATTTCTAATAAAAAGAATTTAGTTAAAGTTTTAATGGTTTAATATAAGAGCGTAACTGTATAAATTTCATAACGTGTTCCTATGTTAGCAGAATTCGACATGATTTGTCGCGTGGAAACCATATCAGAAAGCACGACATGGTGGAGCTGGATTGGACAGAATTAAACACAGCTGGAAGTTTAGTTTAATTAAAAATAAACCGTTCAATGACGAATAGCAACCCAAGGTGAGTTTAACTCACTCAGTTTACCCATTTATATTTTATATAAACCGGGTTTTTATTGTGTGTGCAATATTTGTTGCTGGTTGATGATTGGATGACTGTTTGTCCGTATGTTGAATATTTTCAGATATTCACAGATTAAATTAAGCGTTTGTTTAATTTAATCAAATTAAATCGTTATTTTTACAATTAGATTCCAAACGAGGTAACTTACCTTGTTGGTTACGTTCATGATAATATAAATGTATTAAATAAATACTTGATTGCTTGATTGGATGTTATTAATTGATTGTTGATGGTTATTAGTTAAACTGTTTATTTCTATTTACTGTGACAAATATATTATTGTAACCCATTTTGATGTAGAGAAGGACAGGTTGGAGGAATCCAATCGGATTCCTCAAATATATTGTTATATTATATGAGTTGTTAACCAGTATGGTTGAATGATTGTTAATCGTTGAATTAAAATTCAACATTTGTTCGTTATTAGCCAATGGGTGATACTGGTTGAGTAGTTGGCGTTTACAGTCAGAAAATCGATGGAGATACGGTTATAAAAATTTATTTATAACCAAAACGAATTTTGAAATCTATTTTATGTAGATTATTTGAATAATAAATTATTAAGGGAAATAAATAATTATTTTTATCTAGTAATTATAAACTGAATATATAAAGCAAATTCTTATGTTGGTGAGTTTTATAAGCAGATGAGTAAGGATTATCCAAAGAGTTAAGGTTTGGATTAATCATTTCGAGTTAATTATTAAATGGGATTATTTAATTTAATTAGATTGTTAATTGAATTAAATAGAATTCTTTTTAAATTGATTTTATAAATTTAATTTAAAGAAGGGACTAATGGAATTGGTTAACGGATTTGACTGATTTTGAGATAACTAAGTCAACTGCTGGAACGAGAATTGATTATATAAAAACAATTATTAGATTATAATTTATCATTAAAGTTAATTAAATTTCTAAAATAACCTTTAAAGAGAAATTAACTATTTCATTTATAGTTAATGACAAGGTAAGCCTTTAATATAAAGGAGTTAAAGTTAATATCAGGAATTGATTTGGTAACCGGAACATGATTAATGGAGTCGAATAGGGTATTAAGCCCTTGTTATAATTGGAAGGATTTTCAATAAGTTAAATGTGTTTATGAGTTAAAATTCTGGATTTAATTCCTAAAAGTAATTCTATAAAAAAGGAAGGTTTTTAAAACCAAGTTCTAAATCAAGCGGAAGTCAATAAATTGATTTTGATTAGAAAAGATCTAATGATAAGATCTAGAAACAAATGTTGTAAACATGAAATGTAGTTTACTGAAAACAAACTAAGGTAAGTGGTTAATAAAGGGATGTAATAGTAAATGGAAGTGTTGGAATAATTATTGAAATTGGAGATTTCATTGATAAACTTCTATTTATTCCGAAGATAAGAATGTTGTCGTCTCAAGGTCTGAGAGGTAAATAAAACACCCCAACTTGTAACGACTTCATGATTATCCAAGGATGATATTAGTTTAGGAACGAGGATAGTGGAAGTGAATAAAATAAATATTTCCATAAAGAATATCATGAACGATAAGTCAAAGGATTATAAGTTTTTTTGGGAATAAGTGAATAAGTATAATTTATTTTCTATTCCATGATCTTTAACCAACAGGAAGGGTATATGACTGTATTGTTTAAACCCAAAGGTTTTGTTGTCTTTTATAAACGAACAACTAAAATGTGTGCGTCGCACACTATTCAGTTGTGACTGAACAATTAAAGCGTGTGCGTCGCACATAGTATTTTACTCCGTTTGTCAGTTTGTTTATACGACATTTATTTGTAATTTATAACCTTTGTCACACTTTGTAAATTATTGTTTTATTTATAAGTCTATGCTATTCTATACTTATGTGAATTAAAAATATGTTTGAATGCAAATTTCAAACGTTAAGCACCATTACTTGTATGAATATAACAAGATAAAATATGCAAATAAGATTTCCAACTTATATTGTCCATTTTCTATTTCAGAAAATATCATTGATTATATTTGGAGAATAATTCCGAAATTGTTTACTTCGTTAATTTGAATTAAACCTATTCAAACATATTATAAGTTGAATAAAAATTGGAAGGGCGGTAATCCAAATGTCGAAAGTTTTTAGAAATCAAATTAATGACTATTTAACTAAAGAGGCCAACTGACGCTCTATACTGGACCAGTAAATCCATTTTATTTCTCTATGGATGATGGTTCTTTATTCTGATAGTTAAAACATCGACTACCAAAATCTGACCAATTCGATTGTTGGTATGGAAAGACCGTGATCGAATTTATATTCGAAAACCATTCTGACCAACAAATACGTAACGTTGAAGATGCTGGTGAAGATGGAGCAATTAAAGACCGTGGATCTTCATAAGAGGAAGGATTACTTGTCGAATATTCTCTGGATTGCAACCAGAGGTTGTCTGACGTGATTCGGTCGTGAGTGGGATTTTGCGGGTTGGAAGGACTACTCGCTAGTGATCCTTTGGATGCGGTAGGAGAGTACCTTCGGTTCATCCTGTTCCTAGATGACTTGTATGGACGAGTGTCTGACAGAGTATTTCCAGATAGTCACGTATATTGATTTCTTCAAACGTGCCCAGTGTATTTTTGAGGTTGTCAATTAGTGATTAAACGGATCTGACGATGTGGCATTCAAAGTGAATGGCGGCCAGATGATTAAAAGATAGTAGAACCTCAAGCCTCGTTAACCGGAAAATGACAAAAATCGGGCAGGCAGCATGGCTATGTGGGTCGCTCCCATTAGGGTGTATAATCACCTATCTAGAAAATTTTCATTTCCTTCTTTAATCTTTATCGATGCTGACCCTTTCGAGAAACGGTGGTTTGAGCCCAACCGTTGGTGATATACATTCGATACACTCAAGCGAAATGAGTGGTCGGTCATGTGTGGCCGGGTTGTAAGACATTCTTGTTGAACCCAGTGTATTCCCCTCTAGAGATACCCTATCAGAAGGTGGTTGCATACCTTGTCATAGTTGGAACCAAATCTCCAATAAGCGCCCGAGGTTTTGTGTGTATACTATATATGTGGAGCGTGAGATGCCAGCGTTATGCTAGATTCTATTTATTTGTATTTAGACACTATTATAATATCAGACAAGATATGATTCCAAAACTGGTTTGGGTTATAGTAAGGTAAAAACTGTCTGTGTTTATGTGTGGGCTAGTCTTACTATTATCCTTTTCTTTCAAAAGGATTTTTGACTTTAAAATCTATATGGATGTTATTTAAACTTAGCGAGATTTTCTCACTCTGGTTCACCAGACTGACCCGGTATTTGTAATGATGCTCAGGTTAGACCGGGTTGTACAGGTTCAGGTTATTGGATATTACGAAGTTCAGAAGACGTGTTGGAGGAGTTCAGACGTATGGTTTTATCTACGATATTCCGCTGTGTGCTGTATTTGAGGAAAGGTTCTCATAACTGTCCAGATTTGTTATGGTACCCTGATGTACGTAAGTATATTACTTCAGGCTTTCAATAAAGTTATTTATGTATTATATTTTGTTCCGCTGTGATGTGAGACTCTGTGTTGTGTTGGTTCTTCTTCTTCTTCTTCTTCTTCTATTCTAATATTTCTTTCTTTCTTATCTCACCCTCTAAATTCTTTCTAATAATGTTCTGTTGTTTTGGGTGTTTGGAAGGTCGACATAAGATACGATAAATGTATTTATGTTGATTTTCGGGACCGAAAATCGCTGGGTCGTTACAATAACATTTAAAAAATTATAAAAACTGGACAGAGTTAGTGAGTTCACTAACCTTGATCGTTAATCGTTGAATAATGATTAACGTTCGCTGGATCTGGTCAGACGTTTTATTTTGCCTAAAATGCAAACGAGCTTCAAATGGTTTCAAACCAACTTCATCGTGTAGCTTACGATCCCAACAGATCCTGTTTTGTTAGGTTTGGCTAATGTATAAGCAAGATACGATTATTTAGAGTTAGTACACTATTATAATTTTAATTTAAACTTAATTAAATTGAAGATTGGGCTTTACCATTTTTTCTTAGCCCACCTATATGTTAAATACCCAGACCTGTCGCGTGATACACCTACCACCCCAAAATATCTTCAAACACCCACACCCTCTTACTGCTAATTCCCACGTCCCCTTTCTTTTCTTTTTTTTTGGGCTTTTATTTATTTTATTCCTTTTATTTAAAACTGGGCTCACCATATATTTTTCTTTCATGGCCCATTTCCATTTATTCTCTACTCACCGGCATGAAGCAGTTGCCTTCTCAAACCATAAAAGAAACCGCAGGCTTCATATTTTCCTTTTTCTTTTTTTTTCTTTTTTTCCCGGTGTGAAGGTTATAAAGCCATTGGTTTGCAGTATATAGGCTATAGGAGTATCCATCATAGGTCGGCTGGAATAAGAATTTTAGAATAGGCATGAACTTAAGTGTAATTTAGGTCTGCATATTGGAAGCAGTGATTATACGAAACTTAGCAGCTAAGCGATAGAAATGTATAGTATATATTTTAAAATTCGGCATACCCTGCTACACACAAATTTTCGTTCTCCTATGTACTGTTATGGACAAAAATAAAATTACCATTGTAACGAGCAATACGCCACAATCCCAAAAATATAATAAAATAGACAAGTTAATTTATTTTGTGAAATCCCAAAACACTTATTTAGGGTACAAAATATGTTAAATGAAAAGTTGCTTATTTTTCAAATAAAAAATACAGAAATTATATAAATTAAATTAATAATATGTCTTAGAAATATTATCCAACTTCGAAACAAATATTTATTATAATTAGTAAATCGTTATGGTTTATAAATGATTCCATAGCGACCATTTGAAAATTTGATTCCAACATAACTAACATAAAACGAGATAATTCAAATTAAATAAATCTACATCGGTTCGAATTATTTTAAGGTCAACACATATAAATTCCTTCATCCCTAAGCTAAAACTGTTTTCCTTCTACCTAAAGCTTATCAAAGGTACACTGTGCATCTACAACTTTCACCTGCCTTCATATTATTTTCACATCTATGCCTATATCTAAGGAAATGAACTTAAAATAGACTATAATAAAAAAAGGAGATCTATAAATTTAAATTTGGTAAAAATAGAAAAAGAAACATATACACGTTTTTAAAATGAATAATTGGTTTTATATGATTATTCGAGATAAGTAGTCTTATCCGTTTTGAAGTTAAGGATGTTTTCAGTCAAGGTCTGAGAGGTAATTAGACCCCAACTTGATTGATTTCATTATTAACCGATAAATAGATAGATTCGGTCTTGAAGATAAATGTTTAAATAAGATTTAGTTGAATGCAATATTTTGGGTTGTTGTAACGATGTTTTACACAACATTCGTTTTAACCAAGGTAAGAGGAATTTTGGAAATATAATAATAAATATTTCCTAAGTATAGAAATGAATGGTCGTGAAAGAGGAGAAGTGATTGGAAATGAATTCCAATCATAAACAGAAAATATTTTCTAAGTATAGATAATAAAAGAAGGCGATATATGAAAATGTTTTCCAAATAGTGTAAGAGTCCAAGATGATTGTTGAAAATATTAGGTTAACAAATATCGATAAGGAAATGGAGAAGTAATTTAATTAACGAAATATTAATTAAGGGGACCAATGATTGTTTGATGCTTTGGATGAATGCTTGTTTTTCTTCGATAGTTAAATAACCGACTATCAAAGTATTTGCCAATATCATTGTCAATATGGAGAGACTGATTGGATTATTATCCGAGAACCACTCCGTATTGGAAGAAGCGTTGCGAATCAGATCATATAAAGGCAATCAAAGATGGGTAAAGTACAAGGGCTTTTTCTGTTAATCCTAGGAAGGAATTACCTAAAACGGATTAATGGAAATTGTGCCTTCGGTTTCGTTCAGTCCTAGAACAAATGTGTATGGACAAATGTCTAACAGAATATTTCTAATGATCGCGTATATTGGTCTATACAAATATACATCTGGTGGCGGAGAATTTATTCTCTTAGCATAATATCCAGAATATCTTTGTGCAAATCAGTCAGTGATTAACAGATCTAACAATGTGGCATTCAAAGTGATTGTGCTATCAATGAAAGGTAAGTAATCATAACCTCAAGCCTCGCACTCGGGAAATGGTATAAAATCGGGTAAATAGCATGGCTAAGTGAGTTGCACCCAAGTAGGGTGTATTGTCACCTGATCTAGAGAAATTCCATTTGCTTCTTTAATCTTTTGATGTTGTCACTTTCGGGAAACGGTTGCTGATCCCAACCTTTGGTGACAATACATTCGGTATTCTCAAGCGAAATGAGAGGTCGGTCATGTTTAGCCTAGGTTGCAAGATGTTCTTGTTGAACGCGGTGTATTCCTCTCTAGAGATACACTGCCGAAAGGTGGTCCCAAACCGTGCCTGTTAGAAATCCATTATCCAATAGGAGCCAGCAGTTTTGATTGAGTTTTCTTGCGTCCACAGATGTTATCCAACATAAATAATACTCATCCTACTTCAAGGTAGGATATCGCGGTATAGAAGGTTATCCACTATAATAAATTATGGGACGCATACGGTCATCCGCTAATGATTCCACGGGAATCCGCTAATGGTACTGCGGGAAATATCCAACTGCTATATATATATATATATATATATATATATATATATATATATAATAGCCACAACCACCAAGCCTAAATAACTAATATATATAATAGCCACAAAAATATTTAAATGCATCCAAACAACCAACAAGCAGCATATAACATTATATGAACTAAATATTCATTCATAATAAATTATAAATGAAACCAGAGAGTGAGTTTACTCACCTTTATTTTATTTTGTCGAAGTAGTGGTTTGTTTTCGAATAAATTAAACTAATGTTTAATTTAACCGATAATCTCAACTTCCTTCAAACCACTTGTAACAACACGGATTTCGCCCGGACCTAATCGATCGCTAAATCAACCAAGACCATTCAAAATCTGCATACGTTAACTTTGGGCGTACAACCCATCAGAATAAATAACAGAAAACTTTTATTACATCATAATAATGCAACATCAGAGTACATCGAATATAATAATACAACAGCGGAAGATAATTTACAAAAAATTTAATACAATGCACAGCAGAAAAATAAACTAACGCAGTAGAAGACTATCATTGCTCTGGCCACGGCTTTATGCTTCGGTCCAGAATCCTACCTAATAAATAGATATCTACAAAACAAGCCACTCGACTGCCCATGTGGAAAAGAGGGCACCCGAGTTTGCAAAGTGAAACAAATTACGAGTCAATCATGAGACTGGTATGAGAAATCTTTCCTAACTTATCTAACAGATATGGCTAACCACAGGACCATGCCGCTAACGCGGAACGGGTTTACTCCATTGGATTGCCAGTGCATAAATTAAAATTTTTTATTCAAAACAACGCAATGCTTACTAGAAAAATGAAATCATTATAAGACTCAAGTCCCATCACACAATGCAACACAAACCGGAGGATAGAGTTTTACCTTATAATGATCAAACATGCTTGATACGAATAAAATAATATTTAGTATTATTATTAGTGTTTAATCAGTTTAAAATACTTTCAAAGTAAATGTATCAATCCTAGACAGCATAGCTACCATATACTATGTTGCCATATATAGGTTTACAATCAAAACTATAATGTCGTATTGGAAATTGGGTTTCCATATTGATGTTAAGGCTAGGGACGATCTCCTTACCGATTCGAGACACTCTAGTAAATGTCTCAGGATTCGGACGTTGGCGAACCCTTGGATCCTGCAGGGCCGGTCCATAAATACTTTAGTGGATTAGTTAGGCCTAAACACACGTTTCCTAGTCCGGTCCATAAATACTTTAGTGGATTAGTTAGGCCTAAACACACGTTTCCTAGTCCTATTGAACCTATTAATTGGTCACTATAGACCAATATAACCGAGGCCTCGTAATCCATCAACCACATAAGTAAAAATTTCTGGGCTCCATACCATGACACCACTTTTTGCTAGAAAGAAACGTGTGCACTCCAGGTGTTCCCTTATCTCGTTTCTGACTCTTACCGGGGTGTGAGGCTCGCGAAGTAACGCTATACACAAAGCTATGCCTATACAGCATGTGCTTTGATCATCAACCACAAGGCTCTGCTTTTCAACAAAAGCCTTGATCATTTGCATCTTGGCATGCCACATTGACAATCCACGCCATACGATCAATAACTATCAATATATAATCTCTGAGCTCATGCGTCTCAGAGAAAGGTGTTAAGGAAGAGAATAAATTCTCTGACACCAAACAGATATATATTAAATAGAAATAAATTTACATAGAATGAAATCCAATGTCAGACACACATCCATTTACAAGTCCGTTCTGGGTCTGAACGAAACCGGAGACACCTTATTCCTCGTCCCGTATGTCCAATACGAAAGAGAGGTGCTCGCTTATCCGGACAATCAACAAGTACGTCCGAACAATTACCACTTTAACCCTTTACTGGGAGCCACACAATGTCGGGCATCCGTAGTCGTCCATTCGATGTGAAGATCGCCAGTCTTCAATCATCATCTTCAATATCTTCGATTTAAATCGTCGTATAATTATTTGAAATGAGATTGAACTCGGTCTATTCAAATAATTCTTGTATATATATAATTTAAATCATTTCATATCGTTAATACTATTTTATAACGATTTATCGCTATTTTAATTTATTTATAAAAATAGCCCATTTTAATTTAACGACGCTTCAGGTCAATAGGTGGCCCTGGCGCTGTTTTTACCCAAATTTGATTTACACATTTCTCGAAATCTAACCGTTGGATTTTAATAAATTTTATATCGTTAGAAAGATCTTTCCAAGGCGGTCCTAACGGTTCCACTTTTGGGAAAATCCGACAGTCGAATCTTTCGGTATAATTGTTTAAAGTTACGATTCTGAAACGCGAAGGACCACGCGTGATTCGTTTAATTTATATTTATATAAGTTCATATAAATGTAAATCATTCGATGATTCCACTAATGTGTTTAACCCGACAAATAAAAGAATGTTTTATTTGCATAACATATCTACATGTTTATAATGTCAGATAAAAATGTATTTTATTTGCATTCATTTCTACATGTATTTATTTGCATAACATATCTACATGTTTATAATGTCAGATAAAAATGTATTTTATTTGCATTCATTTCTACATGTTTCTAATGTCAAATAAATTGTAATTTATTTACATGTCATTTTTGCTAATGACAAATAAAAAGATAATTTTTATTTTCATTATATGTATTTCTATTTTTAACTTTAACAAATAAAAAGAAATATTTTTATTTGTATATAGTTTCAATATATAACATGACACATAAAAATGTTTATTTTAATTTGCATACAAATTCTAATGTACAACTTAACAATGATAATATCTCCTTAATTTGCATACAAATTCTAATGTATAATTTGATAATAAAAACGTCACTTAAGTTTGTACACAAATTCTAATGTGTAATTTGACGACAAAAAGGTCACTTAAATTTGTACACAAATTCTAATGTGTACTTTGACGATAAAAATGTCACTTTAATTTGTACAAAATTCTAATGTGTACTTTGATGATAAAAATGTCACTTATGTTTGTACACAAATTCTAATGCGTAATTTGATGATATAAATGTCACTTAAATTTGTACACAAATTCTAATGTGTAATTTGACGATAAAAATGTCACTTAAATTTGTATACAAATCCAAGTCTAACAATAATTTATATTTTTACTTTGTCGACCATTCTATTTCAACAAAATAAATAAAAATGATGCTTTTATTTTGTTGACAATTCCATTTCAACAAAATGATTAAAAATAATTCTCTCATTTTTGTTGACAATTCTGTTTCAACAAGATGATTAAAAATGATTCCTTCACATTGTTAACAATTCTATTTTAACAAAATGAACAAAAGTGATTCTTTTCATTTTTGTTGAACATTCTATTTCAACAAAATGATTTAAAATGGTCTTTTCATTTTTGTTGACAATTCTATTTCAACAAAATGATTAAAAATGGTCTTTTCATTTTTGTTGACAATTATATTTCAACAAAATGTTTAAAAATGATTCTATCATATTGTTGACAATTCTATTTCAACAAAATGAATAAAAGTGATTACTTCATTTTGTTAACAATTCTATTTCAACAAAATGAATAAAATTGATTCATTTATTTTTGTTGAAAATTCTATTTCAACAAAAATGAATAAAAATGATTCATTCATTTTTATTGACAATTCTATTGTAACAAAATGATTAAAAGTGATTCATTCATTTTTGTTGATAATTCTATAGCAACAAAATGATTAAAAGTGATTCATTCATTTTTGTTGACAATTCTATTGCAACAAAATGATTAAAAGTGATTCATTCATTTTTGATGACAATTCTATTTCAACAAAAGGAATAAAAATGATTCGTTCACTTTTGTTGACAATTCTATTTCAACAAAATGATTAAAAATGATACGGTCATTTTTGTTGACAATTCTATTTCAAAAAAATGATTAAAAATGATTCGGTCATTTTTGTTGACAATTCTATTTCAACAAAATAAACAAAAATGATGACTTCATTTTGATAACAATTCTATTTTAACAAAATGAATAAAATTGATTCATTTATTTTTGTTGACAATTCTATTTCAACAAAATGATTAAAACTGGTTCTTTTCATTTTTGTTGAAAATTATATTACAACAAAATCATTATAGTTCTTTTCATATTGTTAACAATTCTATTTTTAACAAAATGAATAGAGGTGATATTTCCTATTGTTAACAATTCTAATTTTATCAAAATGAATAAAGGTGATATTTCCTATTGTTAACAATTCTAATTTTAACAAAATTGATATTTCTGTTGTAACACAAATCTATTTAACAAAAATGTTATTTTTGTTTTGACACAAATCTATTTAACAAAAATGCGATTTTTTTTGACACAAATTTATTTAAAAAAAATGTAAATTTTGTTTTGAACAAATTTAACAAAAATGTAATTTGTGTTTTGACACAAATCTATTTAACAAAAATGTAATTTTTGTTTTGACACAAATCTATTTAACAAAAATGTAATTTTTGTTTTGACATAAATCTATTTAACAAAAATGTAATTTTTGTTTTAACTATTTCATTTTGACAAAAATGACAATTTTGTTTCAACCACTATATTTTGACAAAAATGACAATTTTGTTTCAACAATTATATTTTGAAAAAAATGACAATTTTGATTCAACAATTATATTTTGACAAAAATGACAATTTTGTTTCAACTATTTTATTTTGACAAAAATGGCAATTTTGTTTCAACTATTTTATTTAACAAAATTTTGATATTTTTATTTCACTATTTTGTTCAACAAAATTTTGATATTTTTGTTTCACTATTTTATTCAACAAAAATTGATATTTTTGTTTCACTATTTTAGTCAACACAACAATCATCAAATCAATAGATCTACATAACAACATCAATCCTAGATCAAATCACGTATAACAATCAATAGAATTTAACAGCATATTAGTAATAACACAATCATAATTAATTAATTTTAATTGTATATAAAAAATAGAATTCTCACAGGCAATTATATATATATATATATATATATATTCAGCTATGTAAATAAATAAATAATTGTGCAGAGTTTTTAGTGAGGATTTCCCACCTTGATCGGTTTCAAGAATTGTTCATATAACAATTGGTTTTAATAAAATTAAACTTGCGTTTAATTTTATCAAAAAATCGAACAGCCTATGTTTCAGTTCTGGGCTGCTCCATGTAGTAGAGTTTTTCGTTGTGAATCCAACACATCTGAATTTGCTGAATTCTGAGACCGTATGGCAAAGATATTAATTTTTAAACTTTGATTTCATATATTCATTAACCATTTAATCAATTAATAAATTAATCACACTTAACCTCTAATCACCCCATTAATTACCCGTCTGCATCAGTCACGCATCAAACCCATTTGCTCACTGCTTCTCTCTCTTCATCGCACCTCCAATACTCCACCTGAACCCGATCGGATTGCACCACAATGTCGAGCTTCGAATTCTCCACCAACGCCCTGAACATCACGAAGTTAGAACTCCTCCCTAGCCCAAGAAACGCGCGCGACGTTGGTTAGTTTGAGCATCGATTTCGCCTGAAATACCACCCTAGATTTGATCACATCTATTTGACCTTGCAGAGCTTGAAAACCTCAGCGATTTTCGCTTATGAATCATTAGTTAATTCGGAGTATTCAGGGAGAGATTAAGAGATTGGGAATTGGGGATTTTGTCCATTGATTTATGAAAGTGGCGGCTAGGGTATTGTAATTAGGGTTTTGGAATATTAGGGTTATTTATAATAAAATATTAATAAATTCATTAATTTTCAGAAAAGCCCAATAACTCTTAATAACTCCAAATTCAGCCCAACGAGAGTTGCCCCTTGCCAAAAACCCCCGTTCCGGACACAATGGGCTAGGTCCCGTCAGCCCAATCGATCGTTTTCATCTTGTTTTCTTTAAATTAAAATATAAATCATTTAATTATTTAATTTGATCGTACATTTAAATTTATCGGGGCCATAAAATGACTCTAAAAACTCCCGAAAAATAAATCTAGCTATGTTTTGACAATACGATCCTAAAAAAATTAATTTCGACGAATTTGGAGATCGTTTGAAAAATGGCCATTTTCTGGTCGATCCAAATTGACTGAAATTGACAAAACACGTTTTCTTTTGCAACGCTCACATATTAGTTCCAAAAATTATAAAAATTGGAATCTAGCAATAATTTGACATTCCGGATCCAACCAAAGTAGTTTCATTGAAAACGGAGGTCGTTTGCAAAATGACTATTTTTAAAGGCTATATATTACATTAAATTCCATAACGACTATTCTGAATATTTAACTGGCCATAACTTTTTATTCCCGCTATGAAATTTCAATTTTTCAGATTCGTTGGAAAGATATTCTTAAACATATTTAAATATTTTTGGTTTTACTGAAATCCGATTTATTTTGAATCCTGTGCATTCAGTCAAAATTCAAATTCAAATTTTCAAACTACCGCGCTATTTCTAACTCCTTTTATAATTAAAATAAATATATTCATTCTAACTTTATTTAAAATAAATTTTTATTCGTTATTACTTAAAATAAATTATTTTAAATATTTAGTATCCATTAAAATTGCTGAAATAAAATTTTTAAATTGGATCCAAAATTCCGGGTTGTTACAATCTCCCCCACTTAAAATCTTTTTGTCCTCGAAAAGGAACGGAGCCGAAAGTTGTTTAACTAACTAACTCAGCTTTCATTCTTTTATTGATTTCAATGATTTTATTAGTTGAACTACTAATTACATAACACAATCATCAATCATTTAGTTGATTAAATTTTTTAAATATATATAACTTTTATATATTCAAAAATCATATTTTCTAAAATCGAATTATATATATAATTAGAAATACATTAATTATAAACTTGTCACTTTTGACTCATTCTAGGGCATTTCTAACCCCATGTCTAGCGAGTTTTCTCATTCTAGGATACTACTGATCCTATCTCTAATGATACCAACTGTAATAACACGGATTTCGCCTAGACCTAATCGATTGCTAAATCGACCAAGACCGTTTAAAACCCGCATACGCTAACTTTGGGCATACAACACATCAGAACAAATAACAGAAGACTTTTATTACATCATAATAATGCAACATCAGAGTACAGAATATCGGAGTACATCGAATATAATAATACAACAGCAGAAGATAATTTACAACAAATTTAATACAGTGCACACGAAACTAATGCAGTGGAATACTATCATTGCTCTGGCCACAACTTTAAGCTTCGATCCAGAATCCTGCCTAATAAATAGATATATGCAAAACAAGCCACTCGACTGCCCGTGTGGAAAAGTGGTCACCCGAGTTTGCAAAGTAAAACGAACTACGAGTCCGTTATGGGACCGGTATAAGAAATCTTTCCTAACTTATCTAACAGATATGGCTAACCACAGGACCACGCGGATAACGCGGAACGGGTTTACTCCATTGGATTGCCAGTGCATAAATTAAATAAATTTTTATTCAAAACAACGCAATGCTTTTTAGAAAAATGAAATCATTATAAGACTCAAGTCCCATCACATAATGCAATGCAAACCGGAGGATAGATTTTTACCTTATAATGATCAAACATGCTTGATACGTATAAAATAATATTTAGTATTATTATTAGTGTCTAATCAGTTTAAAATACTTTCAAAGTAAATGTATCAATCCTAGACGGCATAGCTACCATATACTATGTCGCCATATATAGGTTTACAATCAAAACCGTAATGTTGTATTGGAAACTGGGTTTCCATCATGAGTTAAGGCTAGGGACGATCTCCTTACCAATTCGAGACACTCTAGAAAATGTCTCAAGATTCGGACGTTGGCGAACCCTTGGATCCTGCAGGGCCGGTTCACAAATACTTTAGTGGATTAGTTATGCCTGAACACACGTTTCCCGGTCCTATTGAACATATCAATTGGTCATTATCGACCAATATAACTGAGGCCTCGTAATCTATTAACCACATAAGTAAAAATGTCTCGGCTCCATACCATGACACCACTTCTAACTAGAAAGAAACGTGTGCACTCCCTGCGTTCACTTATCCCGTTTTTGACTCTAACTGGGGTGTGAGGCTCGCGAAGTAACGCTATCCACAAAGCTATGCCTAAACAGGCCATGCTTTGATCATCAACCACAAGGCTCTGCTTTTCAACAAAATCCTTGTTCATTTGTATCTTGGCATGTCACATTGACAATCCACGCCATACCATCAATAACTATCAATTTATAACCTTTGAGCTCATGCGCCTCAAAAAAGGGTGTTAAGAAAGAGGATAAATTCTCCGCCACCAAACATATATATTTATGAAATAGAAATCAATTTACATAGAATGAAATCCAATGTCAGACACGCATCCATTTACAAGTCTGTTTTGGGTCTGATTGAAACCGGAGACACCTTATTCCTCATCCCGTATGTCCAATACGGAAGAGAGGTGCTCGCTTATCCAGATAATCAACAAGTACGTCCGGACAACTATCACTTTAACCCTTTACTGGGAGCGTAACAACCCTGAAATTCTGAACCAATTTAAAATTTTTATTTTAGAAATTTTAACGGATTTTGAATATTTAAAGGATTTATTTTAAATAATAACGACTAAAAATTTGTTCTAATCGAAGTTAAAACGAATAAATTTAATTTAATTATAAAAGGAGTTTGAAATAGCAGGGTAGTTTGAAAATTGGATTTCTAGTTTTAATTTAATATACAGAATTCATTTTAAATCAGAGTTGGGCGAAACAAGAAATATTTAAATCTGTTTGATAATATCTTTCTAACGAATGTAAGAAACTGAAATTTCACTTTATAAATCAAAAGTTATGTCCAGTTTAAAATTTAGAAAAGTCGCTGTAGAATTTATATATATTTTAATATAATATATAGCCTTTAAAAATAGTCATTTTGTAAACGACCTCCATTTTTGATGAAACCACTTTTGATGGATTTGGAATGTCAAATTATTGCTAGGTTTCAATTTTCATAATTTTTCGAATTAATATATGAGCGTGGTAAAAGAAAATATGTTTTTGTCAGTTTCAGTCAAATCGGATCGACAAGAAAATGGCCATTTTTCAAACGGTCTCGGAATTCAACGAAATTAGTTTTGTTAGGACCATATCGTCAAAACATAACTAAAATTAATTTTTCTGGAATTTTTAGAGTCAGTATGTGGCCCAGTGAATTTAAATGTATGATCGAATTAAATAAATAAATGATTTAAATTATAAATTAAAGAAAACAGGATGAAAACAATCATTTGGGCTGACGGGACCTAGCCCATTGGATCCAGAACGGTGGCAATTGGGTAGGAACAACTCTTGTTGGACTAAAATTGATGCTACTGAGACTTAATGGATTTATTTGCAAAACAAGAGGTTTAAATATTATAAAAATACATTAATCCTTAATCAAACCCTAATTTCAAATGAGAGCAGCCGCCACTTTTAGGAAACTAATGCCCAGATCACACCGATTTTCATCCCTCAAATTCTCCAAATCAAAACACTAATTTTACAAATCCATAAAGAGAAAAACCAAGAGAACAACGAGCTCTTTACAATCAACGGTTAAGATCGGAAAACATGCTACGGATGTCTCGATTTTTAGGCCTAACCATCAGGCATTCGTACGCAATTCAGGGTGGCTACAAGGGTGCGAGTTCGACAGTATTCATGGAGGAGGACGGCGTCGCGGGGGGCTTCGACATGGTGGAGTTTGATTGGTAGCAAAGGGATGGTAGTGGTGCACATAGGGGATTATTCCGGTCGATGTTGGGTTCGTGTTTGTTTTCCTGAAGCCGATGTAGAAGAAAGTGTATTAAAGAATAATTAAGGTTAATTATTAATTTAATTATTCGTTAATGGAGTCTTAATTTACTTAAAATTCAAATTCTTATATCTTGGCCAAATAAAATCAGAATTCAGCAAATTCAGTTTCGTTGGAATCGTCTTCGCAAGATCTAGACGATGGAATAGACCAGGACCATAACAGAGCATTTTGGAAATTCAGTGAAAATCGATGTGAGATTTCTCAATTTAAAATAAATATATATATATTTAAATTGATTTTGATTTTGATTGTGATATTAGATACATACGTTATATAAAACACATTTAGGCGTTGTATAAAATTGTGATTGATTGATTTTAGTATGATGAATTGTTGGATCAGGATATATGTTGTTCGTTAAAAATTGTTAACCTTAGCATGTAAATGAACAATAAAATGACCGTTTGTTAAATATGCTTTATTAGATCGAGATCATATCATTTACATGTTAGTGTTGTTGTTATAAATTGACCATTTGTTAACTATACTCTGTTAGATTAGGAACATGATCATTATTTTGTGAGCGATACTAGAAAATTGATCATAGGGTTTAAAAAAAATATGATTTAGTTAGATTACAATGAAAAGATAACAAAAAATTATTACTTTTGTTTCATAATTTAGTTGGAACAAAAATTAACACTTTTGCTTTATAGTTTAGCTGAAAACAAAAATCATCACCTTTGTTTAGTGGTCTAGTTGAAATAAAAGATTGTATTTTTATTGTCAATTTGTTACAATAAAAAGAGTTGAAATAAAAGATTATATTTTTAATGTAGTTTAGTTTCCAATAAAAAGATTAAACATTAAAAATTACATTTTTAATGTAGTTTAGTTTCTTAAAGATTGAATAGATAAAAAAAGAAAGAAAAAAAATATGTCTACATTAAAAATCTACATTTTTAATGTAATGATAGAAATTAGTAAAATGCACATGTTTTAGAAATAAAAACATGTTGTCATTAAAAACCATATTTTAATGTCATTAAAGAAAATTAGAAAATGCCCATGTTTTAAATTAAAGCATGATTTCAATAAAAATATTCATTTTTGTCAAATGTAAAAGAATGAAATAAAAATATTCATTTTTGTCAAATGTAAAAGAATGATATAAAAATATTCATTTTTGTGAAATGTAAAAGAATGACAAAAATATTCATTTTTGTCAAATGTAAAAGAATGAAATAAAAATATTCATTTTTGCCAAATGTAAAAGAATGAAATAAAAATATTCATTTTTGCCAAATGTAAAAGAATGAAATAAAAATATTCATTTTTGTCAAACATAAAAGAATGAAATAAAAATATTCAATTTTTGTCAATGTAAAAGAATGAAATAAAAATATTCATTTTTGTCAAATGTAAAAGAGTGAAATAAAAATATTCAGTTTTGTCAAATGTAAAAGAATGAAATAAAAATATTCATTTTTGTCAAATGTAAAAGAATGAAATAAAAACATTCATTTTCGTCAAATGTAAAAGAATGACAAAAATATTCATTTTTGTCAAATGTAAAAGAATGAAATAAAAGCATTCATTTTTGTCATTTAAAAAGGAATGAGACAAAATATACATTTTTGTCATTTCAGAAGAGTGAAACCAAAATATACATTTTGGTCATTAAAAATGATTAAACCAAAAATGTTCATTTTTGGTCATTAAATAGGATTACACAAAAATATACATTTTTGGTCATTTAAAAGGATTTAACCAAAATATACATTTTTGGTCATTTAAATGGATTTAACTAAAATATACATTTTTGGTCAATTAAAAAGGATTAAACAAAAATAAACTAGAATTGTCATCAAAAGTGAAAGAATCACTTTTATTGTAAATGCATATATTAGAATATATGCAAGTATAAAATATCACTTTTATTGTAAATGCATATATTAGAATTTATATGCAGGGATAAAATATCATTCTATGTACAATTCTTATATTAGAATTTATATGTAAAGATAAAATATTTGAAACATTAAAATATTACGTTTTTAATGTAAAGAGAAAATATATGTAAATATTCATTTTATAGATAAAATGATTGAAACATTAAAAATTCACACTTTTAATGTAAAGAAGGAATTATGTAAAGTATTCATGTTTGGATAATAATAAAATTTACATTTTTAATGTAAAGCCTAATTCATGTAAAATGATCACTGGTTGAAATAGAAAAGTTTAAAAATAAAAATTTACATATTTATCGTATATAGAAATGATGAGAAATATGCATAGTTGAAATAAATTACTTAATCAATAAAAATTACATTTTTATTGAATGTATGATTCGCTAGAACAATGCATAGTGGAAATAAATTAGTTGATTAATTAATGGTTTTGAAGTCGTCGAGCGAATTATAGATATATATATATATATAAATTAAAATTAAACGAATCGCGCACGGTATTTCGCGTTTCAAAATCGTAACTTTAAACGACTATACTGAAAGATCCGACCGTTGGATTTTCCCAAAACTGGAAACGTAAGGACTGCTTTGGGAAGATCTTTCCAACGATATAAATTTTGTCAAAATACAACGGTTAGATTTCGAGATATGTGTAAATCAAATTTTGATTAAAACAGCATCAGGGCTGCATAGCGACCTGAAGCGTCGTTAAATTAATTTGAGCTATATTTATATAAATAAAAATAGCGTTAAATCATTATAAAATATTATTAACAATATGAAATGTTTTAAATTATTACTATTCGAGAATTATTTGAAAAGACCGAGTTCAATATCATTTCAAATAATTGTACGACGATTTAAATCGAAGATATTAAAGACGGTGATTGAAGACCGGCGATCTTCACATCGAATGGATGACTAATGATGCCCGGCACTGGGTCGCTCCTAGCAAAGGGTTAAAGTGGTAGTTGTCTGGACGTACTTGTTGATTGTCCGGATAAGCGAGCACGTCACTTCCATATTGGACATACGGGATGAGGAATAAGGTGTCTCCGGTTTTGTTCAGACCCAGAACGGACTTGTAACTGGATGAGTATCTGACATTGAATTTCACTCCATGTAAATTAAATTGATCCCTATTTAATATATATCCGGTGGCGGAGAATTTATTCTCTTGCTTAACACCCTCTGAGGGTATATATTGGTAGTTATTGATCGCATGGCGTGAATTGTCAATGTGGCACGCCAAGATGCAAATGATCACGGCTTTTGTTGAAAAGCAGGCCTTGAGGTTGATGATCAATGCATAGCCTATTTCAGCGTAGCCTTGTGTATAGAGTGACTTCGCGAGCCTCACACCCCAATATGAGTCAAAAACGGGGTCAAGACTGCAGAGAGTGCACACGTTTCTTTCTAGCTAGAAGTGGTGTTAGCGACTTTCCAACCCTGACATTTTTACTTATGTGGATGTTGGATTATGAGGTACCTCGTATTTTTATAGGCCGGAAGTGGTCATATTATAGGTTCAAAAGGACTGGGAAGCGTGTGTTCAGGCATAAATAATCCACTAACGCTATTTGTGGACCGGCCGTAAAGATCCAAGGGTTCACTGCAGGGAATCCTGAGGCATTTGCTAGAGTGTCTCGAATCAGAGAGGACGATCACTAGCCTCGACTCATGATGGGAACCCAATTTTCAATACGACACTATGTGGTTTTGATTGTAGAACTAGTATGGCGACATAGTAGGATGGGGTACTATGCCGTCTATGATTGATACATTATGATTGAAATTGTTTTTGAAACATATACACACTAATAATAATATCAAATCCATTTTTATCGTATCAAGCATCTTTTGACCATTATAAGGTAAAACTCTATGCTCTGGTTTGCATTGCATTGTGTGATGGGACTTGAGTCTTATAATGGATTCATTTTTCTAAAAAGTATTGCGTTGTTTAACGATTTATTTTAATTTATGCACTGGCAATCCAATGGAGTAAAGCCGTTCCGCGTTAGCGGCGTGGTCCTATGGCTTGCCACATTGTTAGATACATTAGTTAGATCACCAGTCCTTTGACTGACCTGTAATTTGTTTCACTGGAAAACTCGGGTGCCCATATTTTCCACACGGGCAGTCGAGTAGCTTGTTTTGCAAATATTTATCTCTTGAGAAGGAATCTGGATTGTAGCTTAAAGCTGTGTTCGGAGCATTTATAGCCTTCTGCTGCAATGTATTGAATTTATTGTAATTTATCTTCCGTTGTACTATTATATTATTCGATGTACTCTGGTATTCTGTACTCTGATGTAACATTATTATAGTGTTTTATAAAAGTCTTCTGTTGTTGTTCTGATGTGTTATATTCCCAGAGTTAAAGTATTCGAAGATTTCCAACTTTTGGGTCAGACCTGTGTGGTTTATGGTCGATTCAAAAGGGCGGAGATTTTTAGGTCTTTACAGTTGGTATCAGAGCTCTGGCTAGCTCAAATCTTTGGGGTACAACTCGTTAGAACTGAACAAAAGACTCATTAGAGATTGGATTAGTAATATCCAATAAGAATACTCATTAGAGATAGGATCAGCAGTATCCTAGAATGAGAAAACTCATTAGAGATGGTGTTAGCAATGCCCTAGAATGAGTTCAGAGTGAAAAGTTTATAATTAACGTATTTTTGATTATATATATATAATCCGATCTTAGAAAATAAACCAATAAAAAATGATGAAAGTTGAGTTGGTCGGTTAAACAACTTTTAGCTTCGTTCCTTTTCGAGGACGAAAAGATTTTAAGTGGGAGAGATTGTAACAACCCAGAAATTCTAAACCAATTTAAAATTTATTTTAGAAATTTTAACAGGTTTTGAATATTTAAAAGGATTTATTTTAAATAATAACGACTAAAAAATTATTTTAATTGAAGTTAAAACGAATAAATTTAATTTAATGATAAAAGGAGTTTGAAATAGCAGGGTAGTTTGAACATTCGATTTCTAATTTCAATTTATTATACAGAATTCAATTTAAGTACGAATTGGGCGAAACAAGAAATATTTAAATCTGTTTGATAATACCTTTCTAACGAATGTAAGAAACTGAAATTTCACTTTATAAATCAAAAGTTATGTCCAATTTAAAATTTAGAAAAGTCATTGTAGAATTTATATATTTTTTAATATAATATATAGCCATTAAAAATAGTCATTTTGCAAACGACCTTCGTTTTCGACGAAACCACTTTTGTTGGATTCAGAATGTCAAATTATTGCTAGGTTTCAATTTTCATAATTTTTCGAATTAATATGTGAGCGTGGTAAAAGAAAATGTGTTGTTGTCAGTTTCAGTCAAGTCGGATCGACCAGAAAATGGCCATTTTTAAACGGTCTCGGAATTCGACGAAATTAGTTTTGTTAGGATCGTATTGTCAAACCATAACTAGAAATAATTTTTCTGGAATTTTTAGAGTCAATATGTGGCCCCGGTGAATTTAAATGTATGATCGAATTAAATAAATAAATGATTTAAATTATAAATTAAAGAAAACAGGCTGAAAACAATCGTTTGGGCTGACGGGACCTGCCCATTGAATCTGGAACGGGGGCAATTGGGTGGAAACAACTCTTGTTGGACTGAAATTGGTGCTACTGAGACTTAATGGATTTATTTGCAAAACTAGAGGTTTAAATATTATAAAAATACATTAATCCTTAATCAAACCCCAATTTCAAATGAGAGTAGCCGTCACTTTCAGGAAACCAACGCCCAAATCACACCGATCTTCCTCCCTCAAATTCTCCAAATCAAAACACTAATTTTACAAATCCATAAAGAGAAAAACCAAGAGAACAACGAGCTCTTTACAATCAACGGTTAAGATCGGAAAATATGCTACGGATGTCTCGATTTTTGGGCCTAACCATCAGGCGTTCGCACGCATTTCCGGGTGGCTACAGGGGTGCGAGTTCGATGGTATTCATGGAGGAGGACGGTGTCGTGGGGGGCTTCGACATGGTGGAGTCTGATCGATGGCAATGGGATAGTAGTGGCGCGCGCAGGGGATTATTCCGGTCGATGTTAGGTTCGTGTTTGTTTTCCTGAAGCCAATGTAGAAGAAAGTGTATTAAAAAATAATTAAGGTTAATTATTAATTTAATTATTCGTTAATGGAGTATTAATTTACTTACAATTCAAATGCTTATATCTTTGCCAAATAAAATCAGAATTCAGCAAATTCGGGTTCGTTGGAATCGTCTTCGCAAGATCTAGACGATGGAACAGACCAGGACCATAGCGGAGCACTTTGGAAATTCAGTCAAAATCGATGTGAGATTTCTCAATTTAAAATAAAAAAATATATATTTAAATTGATTTTGATTGTGATATTAGATACATACACTATATAAAACAAATTTAGGCGTTGTATAAAATTGTGATTGATTGATTTTGGTTATAACGAATTATTGGATCAGGATATATGTTGTTCGTTAAAAATTGTTAACCTTAGCATGTAAATGAACAATAAAATGACTGTTTGTTAAATATACCTTGATAGATCGAGATCATATCATTTACATGTTAGCATTTTTGTTATAAATTGACCATTTGTTAACTATACTCTGTTAGATTAGGAACATGATCATTAGTTTGTTAGCGATATTAGAAAATTGATCGTAGGGTAAAAAAAAATATGATTTAGTTAGATTATAATGAAAAGATAAAAAAAAATTATCACTTTTGTTTCATAATTTAGTTGGAACAAAATTAACACTTTTGCTTTATAGTTTAGCTGAAAACAAAAATCATCACCTTTGTTTAGTGGTCTATTTGAAATAAAAGATTATATTTTTTATTCTCAATTTGTTACAATAAAAAGAGTTGAAATAAAAGATTATATTTTTAATGTAGTTTAGTTTCCAATAAAA
This sequence comes from Allium sativum, assembly GCA_030737875.1. Taxonomy (NCBI): domain Eukaryota; kingdom Viridiplantae; phylum Streptophyta; class Magnoliopsida; order Asparagales; family Amaryllidaceae; genus Allium; species Allium sativum. Next base: position 302,386,511 of record CM060922.1, read on the forward strand.
AGATTGAACATTAAAAATTACATTTTTAATGTAGTTTAGCTTCTTAAAGATTGAATAGAAAAAAAAAAGAAAAAAAATATATGTTTACGTTAAAAATCCACATGTATAATGTAATGATAGAAATTAGTAAAATGCACATGTTTTAGAAATAAAAGCATGTTGTCATTAAAAACCATATTTTAATGTCATTAAAGAAAATTAGAAAATGTCCATGTTTTAAATTAAAGCATGATTTCAATAAAAATATTCATTTTTGTCAAATGTAAAAGAATGAAATAAAAATATTCATTTTTGTCAAATGTAAAAGAATGAAACAAAAATATTCATTTTTGCCAAATGTAAAAAAATGACAAAAATATTCATTTTTGTCAAATGTAAAAGAATGAAATAAAAATATTCATTTTTGTCAAATGTAAAATAATGACAAAAATATTCATTTTTGTCAAATGTAAAAGAATGAAATAAAAATATTCATTTTTGTCAAATGTAAGAGAATGAAATAAAAATATTCATTTTTGTCAAATTTAAAAGAATGAAAAAAAATATTCATTTTTGTCAAATGTAAAAGAATAAAAATATTCATTTTTGTCAAATGTAAAAGAATGAAATAAAAACATTCATTTTTGTCAAATGTTAAAGAACTACAAAAATATTCATTTTTGTCAAATGTAATAAAATAAAATAAAAACATTCATTTTTTTCATTTAAAAAGGAATGAGACAAAATATACATTTTTGTCATTTCAAAAGAGTGAAACCAAAATATACATTTTGGTCATTAAAAATGACTAAACCAAAAATTTTCATTTTTGGTCATTAAATATGATTACACAAAAATATAAATTTTTGGTCATTTAAAAGGATTTAACCAAAATATACATTTTTGGTCATTTAAAAGGATTTAACCAAAATATACATTTTTGGTCATTTAAAAGGATTTGACCAAAATATACATTTTTGGTCATTTATAAGGATTTAACCAAAATATACATTTTTTGTCATTTAAAAGGATTTAACCAAAATATACATTTTTGTTCAATTAAAAAGGTTTAAACAAAAATAAACTAGAATTGTCATCAAAATTGAAAGAATCACTTTTATTGTAAATGCATATACTAGAATATATGCAAGTATAAAATATCACTTTTATTGTAAATGCATATATTAGAATTTATATGTAGGGATAAAATATCATTCTATGTACAATGCATATATTAGAATTTATATGTAAAGATAAAATGGTTGAAACATTAAAAAATTACATTTTTAATGTAAAGATAAAATATATGTAAATATTCATTGTATAGATAAAATGATTGAAACATTAAAAATTCACACTTTTAATGTAAAGAAGGAATTATGTTAAGTATTCATGTTTGGATAATAATAAAATTTACATTTTTAATGTAAAGCCTGATTCATGTAAAATGATCACTGGTTGAAATAAAAAAGTTTAACAATAAAAATTTACATTTTTATCGTACATAGAAATGATGAGAAATATGCATAGTTGAAATAAATTAGTTAATCAATAAAAATTACATTTTTATTGAATGTATGATTCGCTAGAACAATACATGGTGGAAATAAATTAGTTGATCAATTAATGGTTTTGAAGTCGTCGAGCGAATTATAGATATATATATATATATATAAATTAAAATTAAATGAATCGCGCACGGTAGTTCGCGTTTCAAAATCGTAACTTTAAACGATTATACCGAAAGATCCTACCGTCGGATTTTCCAAAAACTAGAACCATTAGGACCGCTTTGGGAAGGTCTTTCCAACCATATAAATTTTGTCAAAATCCAACGGTTAGATTTCGAGATATGTGTAAATCAAATAATGATAAAAATAGCGCCAGGGCTGCATAACGACCTGACGCGTCGTTAAATTAATTTGAGCTGTTTTTACATAAATAAAAATAGCGTTAAATCGTTATAAAATATTATTAACGATATGAAATGTTTTAAATTATTATTATTCGAGAATTATTTGAAAAGACCGAGTTCAATTTCATCTCATTTCAAATAATTATACGACGATTTAAATCGAAGATATTGAAGACAGTGATTGAAGACCGGTGATCTTCACATCGAATGGATGACTACCGATGCCCGACACTGGGTTGCTCCTAGCAAAGGGTTAAATTGGTAGTTGTCCGGACGTACTTGTTGATTGTCCGGATAAGCGAGCACCTCACTTTCGTATTGGACATACGGGACGAGGAATAAGGTGTCTCCGGTTTCTATCAGACCCAGAAAAGACTTGTAAATGGATGTGTGTCTGACATTAAATTTCACCCCATGTAAATTAAATTGATTCCTACTTAATATATATCCGTTTGGTGGCGGAGAATTTATTCTCTTGCTTAACACCCTCAGAGGGTATATATTGGTAGTTATTGATCACATGGCGTGAATTGTCAATGTGGCACGCCAAGATGCAAATGATCAAGGCTTTTATTGAAAAGCATGCCTTGTGGTTGATGATCAAAGCATAGCCTATTTCGGCGTAGCTTTGTGTATAGCGTGACTTCGCGAGCCTCACACCCCGATATGAGTCAAAAACGGGATCAGGACTGCAGGGAGAGCACACGTTTCTTTCTAGCTAGAAGTGTTGTCAGCGACTTACCAGCCTTGACATTTTTACTTATGTGGATGATGGATTATAAGGTACCTCAGATTTTTATAGTCCGGAAGTGGTCATATTATAGGTTTAAAAGGAACGGGAAGCGTGTGTTTAGGCATAACTAATCCACTAACGCTATTTATGGACCGGCCCTGAAGATCCAAGGGTTCACTGCGGGGAATCCTGAGACATTTGCTAGAGTGTCTCGAATCGGAGAGGAAAATCCCTAGCCTCGACTCATGATGGGAACCAAATTTTCAATAGGACATCATGCGGTTTTGATTGTAGAACTAGTATGGTGACATAGTAGGATGAGGTACTATGCCGTCTATGATTGATACATTATGACTGAAATTGTTTTTGAAACATATATACACTAATAATAATATCAAATCCATTTTTATCGTATCAAGCATCTTTTGACCATTATAAGGTAAAACTCTATCCTCTGGTTTGCGTTGCATTGTGTGATGGGTCTTGATTCTTATAATGGATTCATTTTTCTAAAAAGCATTACATTGTTTAACGATTTACTTTAATTTATGCACTGGCAATCCAATGGAGTAAACCCGTTCCGCGTTAGCGGCGTGGTCCTGTGATTTTCCACATTATTAGATACATTAGCTAGATTTCTCACACCAATCCTTTGACTGACCTGTAGTTTGTTTCATTGGCAACTCGGGTGCCCATATTTTCACACGGGCAATTGAGTAGCTTGTTTTGCAGATATTTATCTCTTGAGAAGGATTCTGGATTGAAGCTTAAAGCTGTGTCCAGAGCATTTATAGCCTTTCGCTGCAATGTATTGAATTTATTGTAATTTATCTTCCGCTGTACTATTATATTATTCGATGTACTCTGATATTCTGTACTCTGATGTAACATTATTACAGTGTTTTATAAAAGTCTTCTATTGTTGTTCTGATGTGTTGTATTCCCAAAGTTAAAATATTTGAAGATTTCCAACTTTCGGGTCAGACCTGATTGGTTTATGGTCGATTAAAAAGGGCGGGGATTTTCGGGTCTTTATAGGGAGCTACCCAATGTCGGGCATCAGTAGTCGTCCATTCGATGTGAAGATCGCCGGTCTTCAATATCTTCAATTTAAATCGTCGTATAATTATTTGAAATGAGACTGAACTCGGTCTTTTCAAATAATTCTCGTATATATATAATTTAAATCATTTCATATCGTTAATACTATTTTATAACGATTTATTACTATTTTTATTTATTTATAAAAATAGCCCATTTTAATTTAACGACGCTTCGGGTCAATAGGCGGCCCTGGCGATGTTTTTACCCAAGTTTGATTTACACATTTCTCGAAATCTAACCGTTGGATTTTAAAAAAATTTATATCGTTGGAAAGATCTTTCCAAAGCGGTCCTAACGGTTCCAGTTTTGGGAAAATCCGACGGTCGGATCTTTCGGTATAATCGTTTAATGTTACGATTCTAAAACGCGAACTACCGCGCGCGATTCGTTTAAATTTATTTTATATATATATATATATATATATATATATATATATATATATATATATATAATTACATATAAATGTACATCATTCGACGATTCCACTAACGTGTTTAACCCGACAAATAAAAGATTGTTTTATTTGCATAACATATCTACATGCTTATAATGTCAGATAAAAATGTATTTTATTTGCATTCATTTCTACATGTTTCTAATGTCAAATAAAATGTAATTTATTTACATGACATTTTTGCTAATGAGAAATAAAAAGATAATTTTTATTTTTATTATTTGTATTTCTATTTTTAACTTTAACAAATAAAAAAATATTTTTAATTGTATATAGTTTCAATATATAACATGATACATAAAAATATTTATTTTAGTTTGCATACAAATTCTAATGTACAACTTAACAATGAAAATGTCTCTTTAATTTGCATACAAATCCTAATGTATAATTTAACAATAAAAATGTCACTTAAGTTTGAACACAAATTCTAATGTGTAATTTGACGATAAAAAGGTCACTTAAATTTGTACACAAATTCTAATATGTAATTCGACGATAAAAATGTCACTTTAGTTTGTACACAAATTCTAATGTATACGTTGACGATAAAAATGTCACTTTAATTTGTACACAAATTCTAATGTGTACTTTGATGAAAAAATGTCACTTAAGTTTGTACACAAATTCTAATGTGTAATTTGACGATATAAATGTCACTTAAATTTGTACACAAATTCTAATGTGTTATTTGACGATAAAAATGTCACTTAAATTTGTATACAAATCGAAGTCTAACAATAATTTTATTTTTACTTTGTCGACCATTCTATTTCAACAAAATAAATAAAAATGATGTTTCTATTTTGTTGATAATTCCATTTCAACAAAATGATTAAAAATAATTCTCTCATTTTTTTGACAATTCTATTTCAACAAAATGATTAACAATGACTCTTCTATATTGTTAACAATTCTAATTTAACAAAATGAATAAAAGTGATTCTTTTCATTTTTGTTGAACATTCGATTTCAACAAAATGATTAAAAATGGTCTTTTCATTTTTGTTGACAATTCTATTTCAACAAAATGATTTAAAATGGTCTTTTCATTTTTGTTGACAATTCTATTTCAACAAAATGATTAAAAATGGTTCTTTCATATTGTTGACTTCTATTTCAACAAAATGAATAAAAGTGATTACTTCATTTTGTTAACAATTCTATTTCAACAAAATGTATAAAATTGTTTCATTTATTTTTGTTGGAAATTCTATTTCAACAAAATGAATAAAAATGATTCATTCATTTTTATTGACAATTCTATTGCAACAAATTGATTAAAAGTGATTCATTCATTTTTATTGACAATTCTATTGCAACAAAATGATTAAAAGTGATTCATTCAATTTTGTTGACAATTCTATTTCAACAAAAGGAATAAAAATGATTCGTTCATTTTTATTGAAAATTCTATTTCAACAAAATGATTAAAAATGATTCAATTACTTTTGTTGACAATTCTATTTCAACAAAATGATTAAAAATGATTCGGTCATTTTTATTGACAATTCTATTTCAACAAAATGAATAAAAGTGATAACTTCATTTTGCTAACAATTCTATTTTAACAAAAATGAATAAAATTGATTCATTTATTTTTGTTGACAATTCTATTTCAACAAAATGATTAAAAATGGTTCTTTTCATTTTTGTTGAAAATTCTATTTCAACAAAATGATTGAAATGGTTCTCTTCATATTGTTAACAATACTATTTTTAACAAAATGAATAAAGGTGATATTTCCTATTGTTGACAATTCTAATTTATCAAAATGAATAAGGTGATATTTCTTATTGTTAACAATTCTAATTTTAACAAAATTGATATTTTTGTTGTAACACAAAACTATTTAACAAAAATGTAATTTTTGTTTTGACATAAATCTATTTAACAAAAATGTAATTTTTGTTTTAAACAAATCTATTTAACAAAAATGTAATTTTTGTTTTGACACAAATCTATTTAACAAAAATGTAATTTTTGTTTTAACACAAATCTATTTAACAAAAATGTAATTTTTGTTTTAACTATTTCATTTTTACAAAAATGACAATTTTGTTTCAACCACTATATTTTGACAAAGTTGACAATTTTGTTTCAACCACTATATTTTGACAAAAATGACAATTTTGATTCAACAATTATATTTTGACAAAAATGACAATTTTGTTTCAACTATTATATTTTGATAAAAATGACAATTTTGTTTGAACTATTATATTTTGACAAAAATGACAATTTTGTTTCAACTATTATACTTTGACAAAAATGACAATTTTGTTTCAACTATTATATTTTGACAAAAATGGCAATATTGTTTCAACTATTTTATTTAACAAAATTTTGATATTTTTGTTTTACTATTTTGTTCAACAAAATTTTGATATTTTTGTTTCACTATTTTATTCAACAAAACTTGATATTTTTGTTTCACTATTTTATTCAACACAACAATCATCAAATCAATAGAACTACATAACCACATCAATCCCAGATCAAATCACGTATAACAATCAATAGAAATTAACAGCGTATTAGTAATAACACAATCATAATTAATTAATTTTAATTGTATATAAAAAATAGAATTCTCACAGGCAATTCTATATAAATATTTTCAGCTATGTAAATAAACATATAACTATGCAAAGTTTTTAGTGAGGATTTCTCACCTTGATCATTTTCAAGAATTGTTTATATAACGATTGGTTTTAATAAAATTAAACTTGCGTTTAATTTTATCAAAAATCCAATAGCCTCTGTTTCAGTTCTGGTTTGCTCCATGTTGTAGAGTTTTTCATTGCAAATCCAACGCATCTAAATTTGCTGAATTCTGAGACCGTATGGCAAAGATATTAATTTTTAAACTTTGATTTCATATATTCAATTTTGTTGACAATTCTTGTAATAACCCAGAAAATCTGGGCCAGTTTAAAATTTTTATTTTGGCAATTTTATTAAATTTTGAACATTTAAAATAGATTATTTTAAATAATATCGACGAGAAATTTATTTTGAATATATTTAGAACGTATATATTATACGCGTCGTCGTTAGAATATAAATAATTATATAATTATAAAAGGAATTGAAAATGGCGCGGTAGTTCGATAATTCGATTTCAAACTTCAATTGAATGTACCGGGTGCAAAACAATCCGGATTTTAGTGAAACCAAAAATGATAGGATCTAATTGATGATATCTTTCCAACGAATCCGAATAATCAAGATTTCATAGCGGGAATCAAAAGATATGTCCAGTTGAAAATTCTGAATAGTCGCTATGGAATTCAGGCCCTTAAAAATAGTCATTTTGCAAATGACCTCGGATTTCGACGAAACCACTTTTGTTGGATCCGCAGTGTAAAGTTATTGCTAGATTCCAAATTTCATAATTTTTCGAATCAATATGTGAGCGTGGCAAAGGAAAACGCGTTTGACCAGTTTCAGTTGATTTTAATCGACTGGAAATTGACCATTTTTCCAACGGTCTCAGAATTCGACGAAACTAGTTTTGTTAGGACCGTATTGTCAATACGAAGCTAGAAAATATTTTTCTGTAATTTTTAAAGTTAGTATGTGACCCCAGTAATTTGAAATGTACGTTTAGAATTCAATATAGTGATGTAAATGTAAATTTAACGGAAACTGATTCAAACGATCAAATCAACCTACGATACATATCCCATTGTGTTCGGAATGGGGGTGAAACGCTATGGACGACAGGCGGTGGGCCTCGTTTCGAGGTCGTGAGTAAAAGTCAACTTTTTGAAAAAATAAAATAATTAAATTAATAAAAAAATTAAACTTCCCCCTTTAACCCGCAGCCCCCCCTTTTCTCGTTTACATTCAACAGGAAAAAAAAAGAAAAAAGAAAAAGAAAAAGGGCGGAGGAGCTCGTCGCTCCTCCGATGGAGCCGCCACCGCGCCATGGGCGGCGCCGCTACCACCAAGCCCCCCCCAGCCTCGAACCCTTCCTCCTCTCTCTTCTTCTCCAGTACACGACGCGCCCTCCCCCTCCTGCTCTCCTTCCTCTCCCTTCTTCCTCCACGTAAAAGCCCTGGCCCTCCGATCCTCGACGCGCCGCTTCCCAGACCGACCACCGCGCCACCACGAGGGGTCCCGCCTCCGACTGCATGACCTCGCCGCACCTCCCCTTGTCTCCACCGCCTCCCAAAACGACCCCTCCTCCAACGAAATCAAATTAGCTGTAAGCCTTCTTTCTTTCCCCTTTTTTTTCTTTCCTTTTATTAATTTAATATTAGGTAACTAGTGGATTTAAATTAGTAAGTAAACCGTACTTAAATTTTTATGAGATGAAAGAGTAGGAATTTGATTTTCAGTTTTAATTATTTATAGTGAATGGAGATTTGATTTTTATGTAAATATATACTATATAAAAATATGATTTTTATATTTTTAAAGTATTAAAAATATAATCTTTACTATATAAAAGATGTAAAAGTATGATCTTTGTATTTTTAAAGTGATAAAAATATGATTTTTATATTTTTAAAGTATTAAAAATATAGTCTTTATGGGATAGAGAATATAAAAATATCATCTTTGTATATGTAGCGAAATAAAAATCGGATTTTTATTATATATACGTTGAAATAAAGTGGTGAATTTTTATAAAGATGAAATCTTTATAGTTGAAAAGGCGAGATCTTTATATATAGAATAACGATGTAAAAATAGAATTTTTATCTATATAGTAGCGGTGTAAAAATAGCATTTTTATCCATATAGCGTGAAAGTAAAAATTCGATTTTTATATATTGAATAGCATAATAAAAATTTGATTTTTTATTTATTGAATAGCGAAGTGAAAATTCGATTTTTAATTGTATGAAGTAATTATAAAAATATGATTTTTAAATTGAAAGTGAACAAATAAAAATGTGATTTTTATGTTAAAGACATCAAATATAAAAATATGTGATTTTTATATATGTAGTGACTACGGGCAACGAAGATGATAAAAAGGTGAGAACAATGAAGATTTCTATCAAAGAAGAGTCATGGCGTTTGGTTTAGCTAGTCGGTGAGAACTTCTCACTCAAATTCTCTTTTTCTAGTTATATATATATATACTAGGATGCAGACGGTGCTTAGCAGCACCCGACACCCGTCATCCACAGACCATGGATGGCTTGTTTGTTAAATTGATTGGTTGAGTAGTTGGTTAGTTTAATTGGTTTGAATGGAATTATTTAGTGAATTGAATGGATTTGATTGATGTGTGAATGGCGTGGGCCTTCACTTGACCGGGGATAAGGCTAGGCCTTGTCCCGCTTCTAGTATCGTGCCGTTATGCCGCCGAAATTTTCTAAAATATGTTAGAAAAATAAAAATATCATTTTATTGAATAAATGAACTGAATAGAAATTCATGTGTTAAAATAAAATGTTTATCGTTAAAAATATAATTTTTAACGTGAAAGTGAATAAATAGATATTTATAAACAAATCGGCCGATTTGTTTATATACACTGATTTGACTGATATTGATTGGGTCGATAAATTTTACACATCGCCCAACTGCACAAACGAAAATGTGTGTTTGTTGATTTGAAACCCCACATGGGTGTTGGGATGAAATTTGAAGTTCACTCATCCTGATTGATTAAATATGTCGATCGATTGGTCGACAGACTGTGTAAGCGTCGATTATTTATATTTGATGCTTATGCAGTTGTGTGGTGCACTTTGGTTGATGGTTGATTATTTTTCAAAGCTATTATATACATGTGTTGTATGGAATCCATATAATTAACATTATATGGTGATTGATTGGGCCTCATTCCAATCGGGAAAATAATGAATATTATAAAAGAAAAATCATGTGTTGAATATAAAAATAGTCATGTGTTGACGATGATCATGTGTTGAATCTATTCATGTGTTGAGTGAAATATTTTAATAATAAAATTCACATCTTTATCATATTTAAGATTAGAACCTACTTCTCAGTAGGAGTCTAATTGAAAATCAAACGATAGATACCATAGTTTTATAAAATATTTTACATAACAACAATAGTGATGTGTTGACAGCACTCATGTGTTGAGATTAGTCGTGTGTTGAAAGAAATATAGATTCATGTGTTGAATGGGAAAAATATTCATTTGTTGAATAGAATAAAGAAGTTGTGAAAAATATAAAGCCGTGTTGATTAGTTTTGCGCCATTTTGACGTGAACGATATTTATATCGATTTTATTTGAATTGAAATGAATATTATAGCAAATTCAAATTGAAAAGAAAACGAATTTGAATTGAATATAAAAGGACTTCGAATGGAATTGAATATAAAACAAATTCAAGTTGAATTGAAAACGAACTGAAATTTAATTGAATTCGAATCGAAATTAAATTGAAATCAATTTGAATTGAAACGAATTTGAATTTGAATTTGAATTGAATTGAAACGAATTTGAATTCGAATTAAATAAAATGGAAATGAATTCGAGTTGAATTGAAATCCAATCGATTTGAAATTGAATGTAGAAGTTGAATTGTTTTAGAAACGAATTTAAAACGATTTATAAAATTCGTTTTAAATAGAAATCGATGAAATATATATTATATATATAATATAATGGCCTGAATAGAACGCGCCGCGCTGCGGCAGTTCGTGAATTTCGACCATTTATTTCAAACGGACATTGCGGGAGATCCGACCGTCGGATTCTCCTAAAACCGGAACCGTTGGGTTCGTATCGAAAAGAGCTTTCCAATGAATATGAGAAATTTGAAATCTAACGGTTGGATTTGGAATTATGTCCAAATCAAATTTGAAAAAGGTCGCTGTAAGTGCAGTTCGATGGCCGTTGATGGAAATCGACTGTACGGGCCTTGATAAAATTATTAAAAATATCGATAATTTGTGTAAAATTATAATATGTGAATTGGAAAGAATTGGGCTGGAAAATTCCACATTAGATGATAAAAATAGATTTTTATCGAAATGAACTAGTTTTGAACTAGAATTAAAATTAATTTATTTTTGAAATAAATAAATTGAATTTGAGAGTGATTTTAAAAATAATCAATATTCCCAATATGTGAATTGGACTGGAGCTGAATCGAAATTATCTTCGGGATATTTCGATGTTGGATTTCGTGACTATACAGATATTGTTATGGGAATTTGAAAGATATATTTTATATCGTTATTTCCAATACGATATTTGTTGGTTTCAGAATTTTATATTGAATATAAGCCGATATATTTTCTATTCAGAGCCTTGTATTTAATATCAAATGTGATTTGGGTTTGTCGTGAATCGTGTTTTAGAAGACATTGGTTCTTTAACCCAGTTAAAGGCAAGATGTTGATTTTTGAAAAGATTAAAACTAAGTGGAGTTTTAATGAATCTTTAATTAGATTAAAAATGTGAATTGATAATTTAAATTATCAAATCTGAAAGGTGATCGAGAATGGAGTGCCACCAGTTTTGCTTCAAAGCGATAGTTAAATCTTTAAATAGATTTGAACGTGGAATGGTAATTAATTTTACCGATAACACCGTGGTGTTAGATATGGAGTATTACCAGTTTTTCTCCATGGGATATATAGGTTGGGATTGGGAAATAAAATAAATAATTACTTCGGTGTGGTTCGTTAATCCCGACTAGTTTGAAATAATATCCAAAGGAGGATTAAAGAATAAATTTAGTAGAATTTATCTTGGATAAAATTAATGGGAACATTTCCCTAAGAATGTGATTTTGTGAATAAAAGAATATTCTGAATTGGAATGAGGCGTTTGTTGTGTTTGTGTAACATTCGTTTATTATATACGTGGGTTATTCAGAAAGGTCGGGTTTATACCCATTCTGAATAACCGATTCGACGAGATGTCGAAGATGAAGACGGTGGTTGAAGACCGGAAGTCTTCACATCGTTTGGGTGATTACTGATGATCTTGATTGGGCTGTACACCCAAGATGAGGGAAAACAGTCGGTGATCGTCCAGACGTACTTGGAGATCGATGGATATGCGAGGAAAGTGCCTCTGGTTTCGTTCAGACCCAGAACGAACTTGTAAATGGATTGTGTGTCTGACATTGGATTTTATTCTGTATTGATTGATCTCTATTAAATATACATCTGTTTGGCGGCGGAGAATTTATTCTCTTGCTTAACGCCCTTCTCTGAGACGTACGAGCTCAGAGGTTGTATATCGATGGACATCAGTCGCATGGAGTGAATTGCCAATGTGGCATGCGTAAGTGGCAATTGATCAGGGCTTCTGTTGAAAAGCAAAGTCTTGTGGTTGATGATCAAAGCACGGCCTGTGTGGCGTAGCTTTGTGTATAACGTGAATTCGCGAGCCTCACACCTCGGTATGAGTCAAAAACGGGATAGTGATTGCAGGGAGAGCACGACGTTTCTTTCTAGCTAGGGTGGTGTCAGTGACCTACCAGCCCTGACATTTATATACTTTTCACCTGTGTGGTTGTTGGATATGAGGCGCCTCGGATATAGGTCTGTAAGGACCGGGAAACGTGTGTTCAGGAATAACTAATCCTTAAAAGTAAGAGAGGACCGGCCCTGAAGATCCAAGGGTCATAGTGGGGTCCTGAGGCATTTGCTAGAGTGTCTCGAATCGGAGAGGAGCTTGCCCCTTGCCTCGGCTCATGACGGAATCCAATTTCCAATACGTGTATTGCGGTTTTAATTGTAGAACTAGTATGGCGACATGATATATGGTACCCATGCCGTCTATGATTGATATTTATGATTGAAATTGTTTTGACACTATGCACCTAAAATAGTATCCAATAATGTGATTTAAACGTATCAAGCATGCTTTGGCTGTTATAAGGGAAAACCCTATCCTCCGGCTTGCGTTGCATTGTGTGATGGGACCTGGGTCTTATAACAGCTTCATTTTTCTTTATTTAGCATTGCGATGTTTGTTCTATGCACTGGTATTCTTGGGAGGAAACCCGTTCCGTGTTATACGGCGTGGTCCCTTGATTTACCGAACTTTAAAATAAAGAATTATAACTGTTTTAGTTCTCACACCAGTCACATGACTGACCTGGAGTTTATTGTTTTAACCTAAACTCTGGGTGCCCCTATTTTCCACACGGGCAGCTAGTAGTTTTGGTTTTGCAGATTTATATTCACAGGGTCATGATTAATAGCTGGAACGGTGCTCGGAAAGCTCTGTATCCGTGTATCACTTCTAGTTGTGATTGTGTATTATTTTACGCTGCTATGTAATTTATTATAATCTCTGATATTTATCGAATGTAATTTATTCATTTATACTCTGTATATTCTTGTATCTGATGGAATTGTTGTAATAACAATGAAATGTTCTTCCGTTTGCGTTCTATTTTGTCTTGTCCTCAAAAGTATCCGCTCTTTCCTTCACGGGGAAGTTACGGGTTCTTACAATTCTATTTCAACAAAATGATTAAAAATGGTCTTTTCCTTTTTGTTGACAATTCTATTTTAACAAAATGATTCTTTCATATTGTTGACAATTCTATTTCAATAAAACGAATAAAAGTGATTACTTCATTTTGTTAACAATTCTATTTCAACAAAATGAATAAAATTGATTCATTTATTTTTGTTGAAAATTCTATTTCAACAAAATGAATAAAAATGATTCATTCATTTTTATTGACAATTTTATTGCAACAGAATTATTAAAAGTGATTCATTCATTTTTGTTGACAATTCTATTGCAACAAAATGATTAAAAGTGATTCATTCATTTTTGTTGACAATTCTATTTCAACAAAAGGAATAAAAATGATTCGTTCATTTTTGTTGACAATTCTATTTCAACAAAATAATTAAAAATGATTCGGTCATTACAATTCTATTTCAACAAATGATTAAAATTGATTTCGTCATTTTTGTTGACAATTCTATTTCAACAAAATAAATAAAAGTGTTGACTTCATTTTGTTAACAATTCTATTTTAACAAAATGAATAAAATTGTTTCATTTATTTTTGTTGACAATTCTATTTCGACAAAATGATTAAAAATGGTTCTTTTCATTTTTGTTGAAAATTCTATTTCAACAAAATGATTAAAATGGATCTTTTCATATTGTTAACAATTCTATTTTTAATAAAATGAATAAAGGTGATATTTCCTATTGTAAACAATTCTAATTTTATCAAAATGAATAAAGGTGATATTTCCTATTGTTAACAATTCTAATTTTAACAAAATTGATATTTATGTTGTAACACAAATCTATTTAACAAAAATGTTATTTTTGTTTTGACACAAATCTGTTTAACAAAAATGTAATTTTTGTTTTGACACAAATCTATTTAACATAAATGTAATTTTTGTTTTGACACAAATCTATTTAACAAAAATGTATTTTTTTGTTTTGATACAAATCTATTTAACAAAAATGTAATTTTTTTTTAACTATTTCATTTTGACAAAAATGACAATTTTTTCAACCACTATATTTTGACAAAAATGACAATTTTGCTTCAACCACTATATTTTGACAAAAATGACAATTTTGTTCCAACCACTATATTTAGACAAAAATGACAATTTTGATTCGACAATTATATTTTGACACAAATGACAATTTTGTTTCAACTATTATACTTTGACAAAAATGACTATTTTGTTTCAACTATTATATTTTGACAAAAATGACAATTTTGTTTCAAATATTATATTTTGACAAAAATGACAATTTTGTTTCAACTATTATACTTTGACCAAAACGGCAATTTTGTTTCAACTATTTTATTTAACAAAATTTTGATATTTTTGTTTCATTATTTTGTTCAACAAAATTTTGATAATTTTGTTTCACTATTATGTTCAACAAAATTTTGATATTTTTGTTTCACTATTTTATTCAACAAAAAATGATATTTTTGTTTCACTATATTATTCAATACAACAATCATCAAATCAATAGATCTACATAACAACATCAATCCCAGATCAAATCACGTATAACATTCAATAGTATTTAACAACATATTGGTAATAACACAATCATAATTAATTAATTTTAATTGTATATAAAAAAAATAGAATTCTTACAGGCAATTATATATTTTTTTCAGCTATGTAAATAAGTGTAACAACCCGGAAATTCTGAACCAATTTAAATTTTTTATTTTAGAAATTTTAATGGATTTTAAATAGTTGAAATAATTTATTATAAATAAAAACGATTAAAAATTTATTTAAATCGAAGTTAGAACTAATATATTTATTTTAATTATAAAAGGAGTTAGAAATAGCGCGGTAGTTTGAAAATTTGAACTTTGACTGAATGTACTGGATGCAAAATAAATCGGATATTAGTGAAACCAAAAATATGTAAATCTATTTAAAAATATCTTTCCAACGAATCTGAAAAATCGAAATTTCATTGCGGGAATCAAAAGTTATGCCCAGTTTAATTTTCAGAATAGTCGTTGTCGAATTTATAAATTTTTTAATATTAAAAATAGCCATTTTTTAAGCGACCTCTGTTCTCGATGATACCACTTTTGTTGGAACCGGAATGTCAAATTATTGCTAGGTTTCAATTTTCAGAATTTTTAGAATTAATATGTGTGCGTGGCAAAAGAAAATGTGTTTTGTCAATTTCAGTCAAATTGGATCGACCAGAAAATATCCATTTTTCAAATGGTCTCAGAATTCGACAAAATTAGTCTTGTTAGGACCGTATCGTCAAAACATAGCTAGAAATAAATTTTTTGGAATTTTTAGAGTCAGTATGAGGCCCAGGTGAATTTATATGTATGATCGAATTAAATAAATGATTTAAATATTAAATTAAAGAAAACAGGCTGAAAGCTTTACTTTGGGCCGATGGGACCTAGCCCATTGCGTCCGTAACGGGGGCAATTGGGTAGGTGCAACTTTTGCTGGGCTGAGATTGGAACCATTAAGGGTAAATGGGCTAAAGTCGTTAATTAAGAAAAATTATATTATAATATTATAAATAATAGACCCCAAACCCTAATTCTCTCAAAAAGCTTCAGCCGCCACTGATAATTCAATGGCTAGAATTTTCGATTTAAAACCCCCTTAGATCTTTTTAATCATTAATCAATTGAAGAAAATAATTATTACAAGATTGTCGAGCATGTTGTGTTCTACAAATCTAACGGTCAAGATGATCTTTTATGGCCTGGGGACCTCGGTTTTTGAGCTCAAAGCTCACGCGTTCGCACCAGTTTCTGAGGCGTTGGGGGGCATCGCGGCGACTGCCGTTGGTGGCGATGGGAGGAGGTTCGGAGGCGGTCAGAGGGGCGGCATTGGATGTGGGTCTGGTGGCTTCCAGGGCGTACGGTGGTCGACCTTCCAGAATGAGCAATGGGTTCAAGTTCCTGAAGCTATCGTGAAACAAGAAGATGAATACAGTGGCCTGATTTTCTTTATTAAGGTTAATGAGATTATTAACTAAATTAATGAATTAATTATTGTAATTAATATATAAACCATCATAACTCGACCATTTAAAATCAGAATTTCATGAAATCAGTTGCACTGGACTCGTGTTGACTAGATCTAGACGAAGGGACTTGCCAGATCTGATATGGAGAACTTTGAAAATTCAGAATAAAATCAATGCGAGAATTCTGTATCCTTTTAAATACTTAAATTAAAGTAATTATGATTGTGATATTATCCCCACTGTTAATTGCTATGTGTTGTTATTCGTGATTGGATTTGGGTTGATGAATTCTGATATGTTGGTTGAATGGATTATTCTTGTTGAAGCAAAAAAATCATTTTTGCTAGAATTGTTATGTTAGAAACAAAAATAAACACCGTAGAAAAAGGTTACATTTTCTTTTGTTTGAATTTTAAATGCAAACATAAAACATGAAATAAAATTACATCTTTATTTGCATTCTTTGATGCAAATAAACTTGAAATTAAAAGTTTAATTTTTTATTTTATTTTTATTTGCATTCTTTGATGCAAAAAAAACATTGAAATTGGAAGTTATATTTTATTTGCATTCTTTGATGCAAATAAACATTGAAATTAAAAGTTGAATTTTTATTTGCATTCTTTGATGCAAATAAAATATTGCAATAAAAAGTTGAATTTTTATTTGCATTCTTTGATGCAAATAAAAGGTGGAAATAAAGGTTGCATTTTTGTTTGCAATTTTTGATGTAAACAAAACATTAATTAAAGTTGCATTTTTGTTTGTATTTAGATGCAAACAAAATTTGTTTGCAATTTTAGATGCAAACAAAACATTAATTAAAGTTGCATTTTTGTTTGTTTTTAGATGCAAACAAAAACATTAAAATTAAAGTTGCATTTTTGTTTGCAATTTAGATGCAAACAAAAACATTAAAATGAAAGTTGCATTTTTGTTTGCAATTTAGATGCAAACAAAAACATTAAAATGGAAGTTGCATTTTTGTTTGTATTTAGATGTAAACAAAAACATTAAAATGAAAGTTACAATTTTGTTTGCATCTTTGTAGTGAATAAAATACTGATTTAAAAGTTGAATTTTTATTTTCCTTCTTTGATGCAAATAAAACATAAATTTAAAGGTTGCATTTTTATTTGCATTCTTTGATGCAAATAAAATATGAAATTAAAATGTCATTATATTAGAAATTTCATTAGGATAGAAATTACATTTTCGTATAAAATGTTACACTAAAATAGAATTGTTGTCAATTAAAAACTCCCCTTTTATTTGTCACTAGAAAACATTGGAAAATGTTATGATATTAAAACTCTCCTTTTATTGTCATTGGAAATATAGGAAAATGTTATGACATTAAAACTCTCTTTTTATTTGTCATTAAAGAACATAGAAAATGTTATGTTAAAATGTGTTAACGATAAAATTCACATTTTTATCGTATATATAGAGAAGATTAAAAATGTTCATTTATTAGAAATGAAAATGTGTTAACGATAAAATTCACATTTTTATCGTATATGTAGAAAAGATGAAAAATAATCATTTGTTTGAAATAAAATATTAAAACATTAAAAAACATATTTTTAATGTGAGAATGAAATGAGATATTCATTGTATTGAGAAAAATGTAAAAACATTAAAAGTATGTTTCAACGTAAAGATAAGATGTATGAAATATTCACGGTTGAGGTATAAATGTTGAAAAACACTAAAATTTACATTTTTAATGTATTGAATGAATACATATGAAATATTCATTATATGACCATAAATGTTGAAACATTAAAATTTACATTTTTAATGTATTGAATTAATATATGAAATATTCATTATATGACCATAAATGTTGAAACATTAAAATTTACATTTTTAATGTATTGAATGAATATATATGAAATATGCATTATATGACCATAAATGTTGAAACATTAAAATTTACATTTTTAATGTACTGAATGAATATATATGAAATATTCATTATATGACTATAAATGTTGAAATATTAAAATTTTAACATATGAATGCAAAATATAAAATTGACATGTTATGGTTGATTGAATGGATTGTGCTCGACCAGTTTATGAGAAAATTATGCTTTTACATTTAGCATTGGGTTGGGTAAAAATATCTATGTGCTAACACCTTGTGAAACACTTCACGGTTTGACTATAAGGTGTTTAGCGATATGGTTTATTTCAAAACTAATGAATGATTTTGAAAAGTGATTTTCTTAAGTAAAAAAGAAGAATTATTCCCGATTTTGGATAGGGAATGTTTTATAAAATGTTTTATAAAACAGAAAGAATTTCGAGGACTAAACCTGACAATTCCAAAATGATTTAGAGAAGTACTATAGTTTGAAAGTACCTGTGATTATTGTGTTGTGAAATGATTTTCCCTACTTCGGGATATAAAATGATTTAGCAAGTATGTAGCTAAAGATGCGGGTGACCCAAAATTGACTAACAGTATGAGTTTGTGCATGTCTTCCCCAATTGGATGGGATGGTGCATTGTTAGTGTAGCTGCGGTTACACACACACAGATATATATATATATATATATATATATATATATATATATATATATATATATTTGTTCGGCTAGCGTGCGTGCTGCCCGGTCCTAAGGGAACATGACCGATATTTGGTTCGCATACTTGTTTTTGTATGCATTATTATGTTTTTGGAATTCATATTTCCAAATGTTTTGTTTTCCAATCCCGAAGTGAAATCTACTTTATTATAAAAGCTAGATATGTATTTCAAATGATTTGAAATAAAGGAAATCGGGAAATAAAGTCCAAAAAAATAATTTCTGTAAAGTGAGTTGGATTTTGAAATCTAAATTTAGGGATTAAGCCTAAATGGGTAAATTAAGAAATTGCATGTTGATTGATGCATTGTAGATCCATATGTTATTTATGCCCTGGAAATCCAATGGAGTAAACTCGTTCTGCATTAGCGGCGTGGTCCTGTGATTAGCCTTTTTGTTAAATAGGTTAAGTTAGAATTCTCATACCAGTCCCATGACTGACCCGTGGTTTGTTTCACTTTGCAAACTCGGGTGCCCTCTTTTCCACACGGGCAGTCGAGTAGCTTATTTTGCAGATATATTGAGCAAGATTCTGGATCGAAGCTTAAAACTGTGTCCAGAGCATTGATACTCTTCCGCTGTGATTAATTTAATTATTCCGCTGCATTGTATTAGTTTTGTTGTTATTAAATCTTCCGCTGTATTATTTATCAATGTACTCTGATATTCTGTACCCTGATGTAACATTATTATGATGTTTATAAAAGTCTTCTATTATTTGTTCTAATGTGTTGTGTGACACCCCGTATTTTTTATTAACGTTATATTAATGAATCCTAGAATACTTAATTTAAAATGTAAGAATTAAGGGAAACGGGTTACGCCAATGTGTTCATCTCGGAATTCTGGTTGAGATAGAGTCCGAGTTTGCATAAATTGGATTTCGTATGAAGAAGTTATGGCTGTCGAAAGTTTCAAGAAAATTCAAATAAATCCAAACAGCTCTAAAACGAATTCAAAATTCAAACAGAAGTCAGAAGCGGGCTGGGCGGGAAAATTCCCGCCCAGGCAGGTCAACCAGGGGGTCGACCCTAGGGTCGACCTCCCCCCTAGAGGTCGACCTGGGGGTCGACTTGGTCCCCGGCCAGATCTGAATTTTGAACGACTGCTGACTTGATGCTGAGTCACTAGGGTTTCTGGATGGTCCTGATCTGGTCTGAGTGGCTGTGATTAACCCTAGGTTCATCTGACGGCTATAATTAAACTGGAATTCTATATAAACAACTCAATGCTCAACCTAAAAACACACAGAAAAATAAACCTAGAACTGAAATGCCGTCAGTAGAGGACTTGGAGTAGCCGTCACCGTTTTCAATTCAAAGACGAGTTAAAAGCTTACATTAAAAATCAAATTAAACTAGTCTAATTCAACGATCTTCATCAAAGGCGCGCATCTCC
Source organism: Allium sativum (assembly GCA_030737875.1). Taxonomy (NCBI): domain Eukaryota; kingdom Viridiplantae; phylum Streptophyta; class Magnoliopsida; order Asparagales; family Amaryllidaceae; genus Allium; species Allium sativum. Next base: position 302,407,124 of record CM060922.1, read on the forward strand.
AATTTCAGAATTCAGATTTCAGAACGCAAGAATTCCTTTTCAGTTTGTAAGTGGATTATTATGCAGATTTAAACATTTTTTTCAATTGAATCTTGACACGTTGTAATTTGGATATAGAATGATGCTTATGTATAAGATTTGATTCTCGTTTATCTTAAAAATATCGTTGTAATAAATCATGTCTATATGCTTGTGGCGATGAACATGTTGTAATTAATCATGTCTATATGCTTGTGGCGATGAACATGTTGTATATTAATCATGTCTATATTGTGACGAAAAAGAATTTCGCTCGATCCGAACCAATCGCTAAACCGATCTAGACCGTTCGAAACGCCTGATTGTTTTGAGAACAAGACAAAATAGAACGCAGACGGAAGAACATTTCATTGTATATTACAACAATGCATCAGAATACAAGAATATACAGAGTATAAATGAATAAATATTACACAGAAATATCAGAGATTTAAATTACATTTAAATACATAGCAGCGGAAAATAATACAATACACAACTAGAAGAGATATACGGATACAAAGCTTTCCGGATATCGTTCCAGCTGTAAACCAGGATCCTGTGAATATAAATCTGCAAAACCAAAACTACTAGCTGCCTGTGTCAAAATAAGGGCACCCAGAGTTTAGGTTAAAACAATAAACTCCAGGTCAGTCATGGGACTGGTGTGAGAACTAAAACAGTTATTAATCTTTATTTTAAAGTTAGGTAAATCAAGGGACCACGCCGCTAACGCGGAACGAGTTTCCTCCCAAGAATACCAATGCATAAACAAACAGCGCAATGCTAAATAAAGAAAAATGAAGATGTTATAAGACCCAGGTCCTGTCACATAATGCAACGCAAGCCGGGGGATAGGGTTTTCCCTTATAACAGCCAAAGAATGCTTGATACGTTTTAAAACAAATCATTTGATACTATTATAAGTGCATAGTGTATAAAACAACTTCAAATCATAAGTATCAATCATAGGAGGCATGAATGCCCCATACCACTATGTCGCCATACTAGGCTCTACAAATAAAACCGCAAATGTCACGTATTTGGAAATTGGATTTCCGTCTATGAACCGAGGCAAAAGATAGTCCTCAACCGATTCGAGACAATCTAGCCTACCATGTCTCAGGATCAGAGCTCGAGTGACCCTTGGAGCGACAGGGCCGGTCCACCGATGTGGATTAAAATGCCTGAACACTACGTTTCCCCGCCCTTTGGGGCGCAAATGAGCCAACGAATGACTCCATCGGACCCGGATCGTCCGATCAAACCGAGGCGCCTCGCAACAGCAACAACCACACAGGTGAAAAGTATATAAATGTCAGGGCTGATGGAGTCATTCGTTGGCTCATTTGCACCCCAAAGGGCGGGGAAACGTAGTGTTCAGGCATTTTAATCCACATCGGTGGACCGGCCCTGTCGCTCCAAGGGTCACTCGAGCTCTGATCCTGAGACATGGTAGGCTAGATTGTCTCGAATCGGTTGAGGACTATCTTTTGCCTCGGTTCATAGACGGAAATCCAATTTCCAAATACGTGACATTTGCGGTTTTATTTGTAGAGCCTAGTATGGCGACATAGTGGTATGGGGCATTCTTGCCACCTATGATTGATACTTATGATTTGAAGTTGTTTTATACACTATGCACTTATAATAGTATCAAATGATTTGTTTTAAAACGTATCAAGCATTCTTTGGCTGTTATAAGGGAAAACCCTATCCCCCGGCTTGCGTTGCATTGTGTGATAGGACCTGGGTCTTATAACAGCTTCATTTTTCTTTATTTAGCATTGCGCTGTTTGTTTATGCACTGGTATTCTTGGGAGGAAACCCATTCTGCGTTAGCGGCGTGGTCCCTTGATTTACCTAACTTTAAAATAAAGATTAATAACTGTTTTAGTTCTCACACCAGTCCCATGACTGACCTGGAGTTCATTGTTTTAACCTAAACTCTGGGTGCCCTTATTTTGACATGGGCAGCTAGTAGTTTTGGTTTTGCAGATTTATATTCACAGGATCCTGGTTTATAGCTGGAACGATATCCGGAAAGCTTTGTATCCGTATAACTCTTCTAGTTGTGTAATGTATTATTTTCCGCTGCTATGTATTTAAATATAATTTAAATCTCTGATATTTCAGTGTAATATTTATTCATTTATACTCTGTATATTCTTGTATTCTGATGCATTTTTCTAATATACAATGAAATGTTCTTCCGTCTGCGTTCTATTTTGTCTTGTTCTCAAAACAATCAGGAGTTTCGAACGGTCTAGATCGGTTTAGCGATTGGTTCGGATCGAGCGAAATTCCTTTTCTTCACAGTTGGTATCAGAGCTGGTTAGAGAATGCTATAGGAGGTTCTCGCTTGGCTGTTTGGTGGCAAGCAGGAGACTCTTACCCCTACACATCCCAATGGGAAGATTGGGTTGGTTGTTGCAGTCGAGAGGCTGGCCGTAAAATTAGTTCTGAGGTATCACTGTATGTCACGGTGGGAGGTTAGCCCACTTCCGGATGGTTGCAAAGCCTAGGGCCGTTACATATATGCTTGTGGTGATGAACAACATTTTATGTTATTGGAATCTATTATAATTGGGTAATGGATTTATTCTGCCAATTAAATGGTAAAACATGTCATGTATATTCATGTTAGGTTGAATCTAATTATGTTGTAAAAGTTGGAATTGTAATCCTCTTATGTTTATAACACATAAGTATCATGCTAAATTGTCATTCGAATATGTTTATAACAGCCCTCTTATGTTTAACACACATAAGTTATCATGCTAAGTTGCAATTTAAAATGGTTAGAGTAGCTTTCTTATGTTTTGACATACATAAGTTAGTATGCTAAATCGTGGTTTAAAATTTTGTTTATATGTTAAACCTCCATGTTAGAACCATATCAAGTTTACATGAAAATTAGATCCAACTTAGTCACAAGTTCACCTTTACCTGTTTAGTTAAGATAATGATACATCTATGCCAAGTTACATGTGATAAGTTAAATGTATGCTATTTTATGTTTATTTCATGTTCCTTGTTTATTACCCCTTTTTTTTGTTTATGGGTTTGGGCTAATTTGTTAGCCCAACATTTTATGTGATTCATACGTACGCTCTACGGGGATAACGATGGGTAAACATGAAAATTCATGGCATAGATTTGTTCATTAAATGGTATATTTGATATACCATTTATGGTGAGCATAATCAAAGGATAATTATGGCGTGATTAAATTAAATTTAATCAACATAAAGAAATTTGACATATATAGAAAAATATGAATTTTAGAAAAGACGAATATGCCTAACCCGAGGTTAGACTGAGTTGTGGTGTAAATCTGCCCGGAACCGACCGGCATATCCATTGACCACAACAAGACCTGTCTAATGTAGGTGGTTAGTGCATCAAGCCCAAAAAGAACCCGAGGTTAGACTGAGTTGTGGTGTAAATTTGTCCGGAACCGATCGGCACATCCAGTGACCACAACAAGACCTGTCTAATGTGAGTGGTTAGTGCTTTAATAAATTAAAGCTAAGTCAGGATTGGTAGGGTTAAGTCAATTAGGAAAACACTTAACCGATTCAACATGTTAACTAACGAATGGGCGGGGTTAGGTAAACTTAGACACTTAACCAAATAAACATGTTGAGTAGAAAACCCTAGTAACGGGGACCCATTTCAGCAGTAACCCACATAGATGCATCATGGTACCCTGAAACTAGGCAGGGTGGGGCACGATTACTGGGCTGAATTATAAGTGGTCAAAACGTCGGCGGTTGGTGGGCCAGTGTAGGTTCCAACGGAGTATGGGCGTGCATGTACTCCGGAGTGGACAAATCAGGCACTGGGCATCAGTAGTGTACACTGTGCATCTTGAATCATGTCGGGTTGCCACCAGAGGGACTGATACACCCCATGGTGGGACCAGCACAGGTAGCTATAATCAAGCGGGATCGAATGACACAGGATATGAATGCATGCGAGTAGGAGCCGATCATTAAGGGGATCGTTTGTTATAAACACGTGGGGCTAGTCGAACCAATGGTTAAGTAGATGCAGAGACTATGGTAATGGACGCGATCACATGTTCCTCTTGTCTTATATTAGGGTATTGTCCTATGTTCTGTTATCACTGTCATGATCCCTTTCCTTGTTTAAATGCTAGTAATCACTGAACTTATCAGACTAATTGTCTGACCCATTTTCTCTCGTTTTCTTTTCTTCCGTTCCCCCCCCCCCCTCAGGTCCACAGGGAGGGAATACTCCAGCTTAATCAGATTCTTTGCAAGCTTCAAGAAAGTAGATGTATGATTTGGACTCTCTTGCACTAGCTATGGCTTTTGGATACGACCCTTGGGGATTTATGCAGTTTTGTCTATGTTTTATGCTTCTTCATTTAATAATCAAGACAGAAATTATGGTGTAATGTTTTGGAAGTTATTTTTGAGACAATTTGCTGTAATACTTTTGTATTGAACCACGTATGCAATAAATGTTTGATTTTCGCTGCTTAAATCTATCTGTCTTGTAAATTTTTTTGTGTCTTGTACCTATAACCCTCCACCAAAGTTAAGGCATTCCCTTTATGAGTGACCTTAATGGAGGTGGGGTGTTTCACTTGGTATCAGAGCCAGGTTTACCAGATCAGATAAGAGTTTTTGAAAACTATTTTTCAAAAAGAAATATAAAGAAACATTTTGCAAAGAAAAGTGTTGTTTTAAATTTAAAAAGGCATAATCCCCAAAGCCATATGCACTGTCTTTCTATCTTTTTGATCATCATGTTCGTACATTGTTTGATTCTGGCGCATCGCACTCATTTGTATCTGTTGATTTAGTTGAATCTCTGCACCTAGACACTAATTTAGTAGAGGATCCCTTTGTTGTTTCAAATCTAATCGGGGGCTTAGCCTATTTGTCAATGGTTTGTTTGGATTTGAAAATATCTATTCTAAGCGTTGAGTTTAGATGCAATGCCTATGTTTTGGGCTTCACGGGCTATGGATTGATTCTAGGCATGGATTGGCTATCCAGTAATGGTGCCATCCTTGACTGTGAAAAAGAGTGGTTAGACTCCTGACTCACCTTGGTAACACTCTTGAAATTTCTTGCAATCCTATGAACTCTGTTATGCTAAGCTATCTAGAATCTCTTGATGCGTATGTTGAGGACTTGCAGTCTGTAAAGGTAGTCCTTGAATATTCTGATGTGTTTGAAGAGGTAAAGGGTTTACCCCCGAAGCAGGAGATAGACTTCCGCATATACCTCATTGACAATGCAAGCCCGTTGCCTTACCCGTTAGGCACATGGGCCCAAGGGAGAGAAAGGAGCTCAGCAAGCAAATCAAAGAGCTGCTTGAAAAGGGGTTCATAAGACGGAGTATTTCTGAATGGGATGCTCCGGTAGTGTTCGCAACCAAAGCTGATGGTTCGCTTCGCCTGTGCGTTGATTATAAGGAGCTAAACAAGATGACCAAGAAAAATAGACACCCACTCCCAAGAATAGATGATTTGTTCGATCAGCTTGTAGGTGCATCGGTTTTCTCCCAATTAGATTTAGCTACCGGGTTACATTAGTTAAGAGTGGTTGAAGACAACATTGATAAGACCGCATTCAGAACTCCCGATGGTTTCTTCGAGTGGCTTGTCATGCCTTTCGGCTTGACAAACGCACCCGCTTACTTCGTTAATTTAATGAGCAGGGTGTTCCGAGAGTTCCTTAATAAGTTTGTGGTGGTCTTCGTAGACGATATTTTGATCTTCTCAAAGAATGAGGAAGAGCATGCTCAGCATCTAGAGGAAGTCATGGATAATCTCTGTGCACATCAGTTGAGGGGGAAATTCTCTAAATGCCATTTCTGGAGAGAAGGAGTTAGGTTCCTTGGACATGTGGTGTCCAAAGAGGGGATAGCTGTGGACCCCGCGAAAGTAGTTGTTGTGCAAGATTGGATGGTTCCTCGAAACGCAACTGAAGTCCGAAGCTTTCTCGGGCTAGCAGGCTTTTATCGAAAGTTCATCAAAGATTTTGCAAAAATCTCAGCTCCACTAACAAGATTGACAAAGAAGAACCTAGCTTTCAATTGGGATTTTGATTGCGATATTGCTTTCCAACGTTTGAAAAGGGCTCTAACAACAGCCCCAGTTCTGACATTGCCTGATGGAAGCGAGATGTTTACAGTATACATAGATGCATGCGGAATGGGACTAGGCGCTGTTCTGATGCAAGAAGGGAAGGTAGTGGCTTATGGTGGAAGATAGTTGAAAGTACATGAGAAAAACTACCCAACCCACGACCTAGAGTTGGCAGCCATCGTTTTTGCGCTTAAGTCTTGGCGCCATTATCACCTAGGTGAGAAATTTGAACTGTATACTGACCATAAATCGTTGAAATACCTATTCTCGCAGAAATATTTCAACTTGAGGCAGCAAAGGTGGATGGAGTTTCTTGCCTCGTACTATTTTGAGATTTCTTACACTCCTAGCATGGGCAATGCAGTAGCTGACGCCTTGAGTAGAAAGAAACTGACCTTAAGCCCTCTCTTTGTGGAAAGGCAAAGCTTGGAGTTCATAGCAAGCTTTAACTTTAGACCCTCCACTGACTTTGTACCTGGCTTGCTAGCAACGTTAGAAGTGCGGCCAACTCTATTAGACTCAATCGGAGTCGCGCAAAGAGAAGACCCTCAGCTAACCGATGTGGTGGACAAGTTAACTAGGGGTGAGACTTCTAGTCACCTTAATAGATACTCCATTGATGCCAAGGGTTGGTTGAGACGAGATGGAAGACTATGTGTCCCACAAGTAAGGGATTTGGTAAAGGCGTTCCTAGAAGAGGCACACCATTCCAAGCTGACCATACACCCAGGCGGAGACAAAATGTATAAAGATATCAAAAGAATTTTCTTTTGGAATGGCATGAAGAAAGACGTAGCTGAATTTGTTTCTAAGTGTTTAATATGCCAACAAGTCAAGGCGGAGCAGAAGAAGCCTGGTGGTCTGCTCCATCCTCTAGAGGTCCCACAGTGGAAATGAGATAGCATCTCGATGGACTTTATAGATGGGTTGCCTAGGTCAACAAGGGGCAATACAAGCATTTGGGTAATAGTAGACATGCTCACAAAAAGCACCCACTTTATACCCGTCAAAAGTAGAAGGATCGCCTCATCTCTAGCATCCATATATCTTAAGGAGATAGTTCGACTCCATGGGATACCCTCCAGCATAGCGAGTGATCGAGACCCTATCTTCACGAGCGAGTTTTGGAAGAGTTTACAAGAGGCGGTAGGCACACAATTATGCTTAAGCACGGCCTACCACCTTCAAACTGATGGCCAGACGGAAAGAGTCAATAGAATATTAGAAGACCTCTTGAGGTTATGCATTATTGACTTCGGAGGAACATGGGAGGATCATCTACTTTTGGTGGAATTCTCTTACAACAATAGCTACCAAGCCACCATAGGCATGGCACCTTTCAAAGCGTTATATGGAAGACCGTGCAGGTCACCAACTTGCTAGTGGGAGTCCACAGACAAGCTCATACTTGGACCCGACATGATTAGGGAGACTTAAGAGAAAGTCCACTTAATACGAAGAAGAATGAAGACTGCCCAAGATAGACAGAAGTCCTATGCAGACAAAAGAAGAATTGACCTTGAGTTCGAAGTTGGAGACAAGGTGTTCCTTAAAGTATCTCCTTTGAGGAACGTCATTAGCTTTGGATCCGTAGGAAAGTTAGCACCAAGATTTGTAGGGTCGTTCCCTATCATCAAGAAGATTGGGAAGATGGCTTATAGGGTACAGCTGCCCGAAAGATTGGTCGGGGTTCATAATATCTTTCATGTCTCTCACCTGCGGAAGTGCTTACACGAGTCTACGGAAGTGGTAGAACCAAGTATGCTAGAGGAAGTAGAAGTTGAACGAGAAGCAACTGTGAGAAGAATTCCAACCCATATCTTGGGAACAGAGGTCAAAAAGCTATGCAACCGTGAAGTTAAGCTCGTCAAAGTTCAATGGAGCGATGTCGAGGAGGACGGGACTCGGAAAACTGAGGACAGAATACGTGCAGCCTACCCTTTTCTTTTTGAGGGTACGTCTTTGATCTCTTTTTCCTCAAGTTTATGCTCATATCTATCTTTTTAAGTATATCTCCTCGATCATGTCCTTTATCCTTAAGTAGGAACCCATTTGGATGTAAACATGTAATTGAAACATGTTATGATTGATGGTTGCAAGAGGTTGCAAGTGGTTGCTAGTGGATGCATATACACACACATTAGGTGTTAGATCGGCTCAGTCACTTCCATATTGCATATGCATATATGTATTGGTTTATGGATTAAAACTTGATGTGTTATCATGCAAGAAATTTTGAGTAGAAAAAATTGCATTCATAATGGACTCATGGCACTGACATAATTTGCATTAAGGAGGTCAACTGAATCAGTAGACCGCCTAATTTTGCATTAGATAAGGACATGTACACACACAATGCATATGATCATGAAGCATTAGAAATCTTTTAGGGACAATGGACGCCTATGTTAGATGGCTGAGTAGATGGTTAATTGGATGGTAGGATATAAGTTCTTCTCGACTTGAAGATTTCGGGGACGAAATCCTAAAAGGAGGGGAGAATGTAACACCCCGTATTTTTTATTAACGTTATATTAATGTATCCTAGAATACTTAATTTAAAATGTAAGAATTAAGGGAAACGGGTTACGCCATTGTGTTCGTCTCGGAATTCTGGTTGAGATAGAGTCCGAGTTTGCGTAAATTGGACTTCGTATGAAGAAGTTATGGCTATCGGAAGTTTCCAGAAAATTCAAATAAATTCAAACAGCTCGAAAACGAATTCAAAATTCGAACAGAAGTCAGAAGCGGGCTAGGCGGGAAAATTCCCGCCTAGGCAGGTCGACTAGGGGGTCGACCCTAGTGTCGACCTCCCCCCTAGAGGTCAACCTGGGGGTCGACCTGGCCCCCGGCCAGATCTGAATTTTGAACGACTGCTGACTTGATGATGAGTCACTAGGGCTTCTGGATGGTCCTGATCTGGTCTGAGTGGCTGTGATTAACCCTAGGTTCATCTGATGGCTATAATTAAACTGGAATTCTATATAAACAACTCAATGCTTAACCTAAAAACACACAAAAAAATAAACCTAGAACTGAAACGCCGTCAGTAGAGGACTTGGAGTAGCCGTCACCGTTTTCAATTCAAAGACGAGTTAAAAGCTTACATCAAAAATCAAATTAAACTAGTCTAATTCAACGATCTTCATCAAAGACGCGCATCTCCAATTTCAGAATTCAGATTTCAGAACGCAAGAATTCCTTTTTAGTTTGTAAGTGGGTTATTACGCAGATTTAAACATTTTTTTTTTCAATTGAATCATGACACGTTGTAATTTGGATATAGAATGATGCTTATGTATAAGATTTGATTCTCGTTTATCTTAAAAATATCATTGTAATTAATCATGTCTATATGCTTGTGGCCATGAACATGTTGTAATTAATCATGTCTATATGCTTGTGGCGATGAACAAGTTGTATATTAATCATGTCTATATGCTTGTGGTGATGAACAACATTTTATGTTATTGAAATCTATTATAATTGGGTAATGGATTTATTTTGCCAATTAAATAGTAAAACATGTCATGTATATTCATGTTAGGTTGAATCTAATTATGTTGTAAAAGTTGGAATTGTAATCCACTTATGTTTTTAACACATAAGTATCATGCTAAATTGTCATTCGAATATGTTTATAACAGCCCTCTTATGTTTAACACACATAAGTTATCATGCTAAGTTGCAATTTAAAAATGATTAGAGTAGCTTTCTTATGTTTTGACATACATAAGTTAGTATGCTAAATTGGGGTTTAAAATTTTGTTTATATGTTAAACCTCCATGTTAGACCCATATCAAGTTTACATGAAAATTAGATCCAACTTAGTCACAAGTTTACCTTTACCTGTTTAATTAAGATAATGATGCATCTATGCCAAGTTACATGTGATAAGTTAAATGTATGCTATTTTATGTTTATTTCATGTTCCTTGTTTATTACCCCTTTTTTTTGTTTATGGGTTTGGGCTAATTTGTTAGCCCAACATTTTATGTGATTCATACGTACGCTCTACGGGGATAACGATGGGAAAACATGAAAATTCATGGCATAGATTTGTTCATTAAATGGTATATTTGATATACCATTTATGGTGAGCATAATCAAAGGATAATTATGGCATGATTAAATTAAATTTAATCCACATAAAGAAATTTGACATATATAGAAAAATATGAATTTTAGAAAATACGAATATGACTAACCCGAGGTTAGACTGAGTTGTGGTGTAAATCTGCCCGGAACCGACTGACATATCCAGTGACCACAACAAGACCTGTCTAATGTGGGTGGTTAGTGCATCAAGCCCAAAACGAACTCGAGGTTAGGCTGAGTTGTGGTGTAAATCTGCCCGGAACCGACCGGCACATCTAGTGACCACAACAAGACCTGTCTAATGTGAGTGGTTGGTGCTTTAATAAATTAAAGCTAAGTCAGGATTAGTAGGGTTAAGTCAATTAGGAAAACACTTAACCGATTCAACATGTTAACTAACGAATGGGCGGGGTTAGGTAAACTTGGACACTTAACCAAATAAACATGTTGAGTGGAAAACCCTTGTAACGGGGACCCATTTCAGCAGTAACCTACATAGATGCATCATGGTACCCCGAAACTAGGCAGGGTGGGGCACGATTACGGCTGAATTATAAGCGGTCAAAACGTCGGCGGTTGGTGGGTCAGTGTAGGTTCCAACGGAGTACGGGTGTGCATGTACTCCGCAGTGGAAAAATCAGGCACTGGGCATTAGTAGTGTACACTGTGCATCTTGAATCGTGTCGGGTTGCCATCAGAGGGGCTGATACACCCCATGGTGGGACCAGCACAGGTAACTACAATCAAGCGGGGCCGAATGACACAGGATATGAATGCATGCGGGTAGGATCTGATCGTTAAGGGGATCGTTTGTTATAAACACGTGGGGCTAGTTAAACCAATGGTTAAGTAGATGCAGAGACTATGGTAATGGGTGCGATCTCATGTTCCTTTTGTCTTATATTAGGGTATTGTCATATGTTCTGTTATCACTGTCATGATCCCTTTCCTTGTTTAAATACTAGTAATCACTGAACTTACCAGACTTATTGTCTGACCCATTTTCTCTCGTTTTCTTTTCTTCCGTCCCCCCCCCCCCTCAGGTCCATAGGGAGGGAATACTCCAGCTTAATCAGGCTCTTTGCAAGCTTCAAGAAAGTAGATGTATGATTTGGACTCTCTTGCATTGGCTATGGCTTTTAGATATGACCCTTGGGGATTTATGCAGTTTTATCTATGTTTTATGCTTCTTTATTTAATAATCAAGATAGAAATTATGGTGTAATGTTTTGGAAGTTATTTTTGAGACAATTTGCTATAATACTTTTGTATTGAACCACGTATGCAATAAATGTTTGATTTTCGATGCTTAAATCTATCTGTCTTGTAAATTTTTCTTTGCCTTGTACCTATAACCCTCCACCAAAGTGAAGGCATTCCCTTTGTGAGTGACCTTAACGGAGGTGGGGTGTTTCATGTTGTATTCTCAAAGTTAACGTATGCGGGTTTTAAACGGTTTTAGTCGATCTTGCGATCGATTAGGTCCAGGCAAAATCCGTATTGTTACAGTTGGTATCAGAGCTCTGGTTAGCTCAAATCTTTGGGGTGCAACTCATTAGAACTGAACAAAAGACTCATCAGAGATTGGATTAGTAATATCCAATAAGAATACTCATTAGAGATAGGATCAGTAGTATCCTAGAATGAGAAAACTCATTAGAGATAGGGTTAATAATGCCCTAGAATGAGATCAGAGTAAAAAGGTCTATAATTAACGTATTTGTGATTATATATATAATCCAATATTTGAAAATATGATTTTGATGTATAAAAGTTATATATATTTGAAAAGTTAACCAAATAATACAAAAAATTATTGAAACCAATAACAAAAATAAAAATTGAATTGGTTAATTTAACGACTTTTAGCTTCGTTCCTTTTCGGGGACGAAAAGATTTTAAGTGGGGGAGATTGTAACAACCCGGAAATTCTGAACCAATTTAAAATTTTTATTTTAGAAATTTTAATGGATTTTAAATAGTTGAAATAATCTATTATAGATAAAAACGATTAAAAATTTATTTAAATCAAAGTTAGAACGAATATATTTATTTTAATTATAATAGGAGTTAGAAATAGCGCGGTAGTTTGAAAATTTGAATTTGAACTTTGACTGAATGTACAGGATGCAAAATAAATTGGATTTTAGTGAAACCAAAAATATGTAAATCTATTTAAAAATATCTTTCCAACGAATCCGAAAAATCGAAATTTCATGGCGGAAATCAAAAGTTATGCTCAGTTTAATTTTCAGAATAGTCGTTGTAGAATTTATATATATATATATATATATATTAAAAATAGCCATTTTTCAAACGACCTCCGTTCTCGACGAAACCACTTTTGTTGGAACCGGAATGTCAAATTATTTCTAGGTTTCAATTTTCAGAATTTTTAGAATTAATATGTGGGCGTGGCAAAAGAAAATGTATTTTGTCAATTTCAGTCAAATTGGATCGACCAGAAAATGGCCATTTTTTAGATGGTCTCGGAATTCAACGAAATTAGTTTTGTTAGGACTGTGTCGTCAAAACATAGCTAGAAATAATTTTTCTGAAATTTTTAGAGTCAGTATGAGGCCCCGGTGAATTTAAATGTATGATCGAATTAAATAAATAAATGATTTAAATATTAAATTAAAGAAAACAGGCTGAAAACTTTCTTTTGGGCCGACGGGACCTAGCCCATTGCGTCCGGAACAAGAAGACGAATACAGTGGCCTTATTTTCTTTATTAAGGTTAATGAGATTATTAACTAAATTAATGAATTAATTATTGTAATTAATATATAAACCATCATAACTCGGCCATTTTAAATCAGAATTTCATGAAATCAGTTGCCTTGGACTCGTGCTGACCAGATCTAGACGATGGGACTGGCCAGATCTGAAATGGAGAACTTTGAAAATTCAGAATAAAATCAATGTGAGAATTCCGTTTCCTTTTAAATACTTAAATTAAAGTAATTATGATTGTGATATTATCCCCACTGTTAATTGCTATGTGTTGTTATTCGTGATTGGATTTGGGTTGATGAATTATGTTATGTTGATATGTTGATTGAATGGATTATCCTTGTTGAAGCAAAAATATCATTTTTGCTAGAATTGTTATGTTAGAAACAAAAATAAACAACGTAGAAAAGGTTACATTTTTTTGTTTGAATTTTAAATGCAAACATAAAACATGAAATAAAATTGCATCTTTATTTGCATTCTTTGATGCAAATAAACTTGCAATTAAAAGTTTTTTTATTTGCATTCTTTGACGCAAATAAAACATTGAATTTGGAAGTTATATTTTATTTGCATTCTTTGATGTAAATAAACATTGAAATTAAAAGTTGAATTTTTATTTGCATTCTTTGATGCAAATAAAATAATGCAATAAAAAGTTGAATTTTTATTTGCATTCTTTGATGCAAATAAAAGGTGGAAATAAAGGTTGCATTTCTGTTTGCAATTTTAGATGCAAACAAAGCATTAATTAAAGTTGGATTTTTGTTTGTATTTAGATGCAAACAAAAACATTAAAATTAAAGTTGCATTTTTGTTTGCAATTTAGATGCAAACAAAAACATTAAAATGAAAGTTGCATTTTTGTTTGCAATTTAGATGCAAACAAAAACATTAAAATGGAAGTTGCATTTTTGTTTGTATTTAGATGTAAACAAAAACATTAAAATGAAAGTTACATTTTTGTTTGCATCTTTGTAGTGAATAAAATATTGATTTAAAAGTTGTATTTTTATTTACATTTTTTGATGCAAATAAAACATGAATTTAAAGGTTGCATTTTTATTTGCATTCTTTGGTGCAAATAAAACATGAAATTAAAATGTCATTATATTAGAAATGTCATTAGAATAGAAATTACATTTTTATATAAAATGTTACATTAAAATAGAATTGTTGTCAATTAAAAACTCCCATTTTATTTGTCACTAAAAAACATTGGAAAATGTTATGATATTAAAACTCTCCTTTTATTGTCATTGGAAATATAGGAAAATGTTATGACATTAAAACTCTCTTTTTATTTGTCATTAAAGAACATAGAAAATGTTATGTTAAAATGTGTTAACGATAAAATTCACATTTTTATCGTATATGTAGAGAAGATTAAAAATGTTCATTTATTAGAAATGAAAATGTGTCAACGATAAAATTAACATTTTTATCGTATATGTAGAAAATATGAAAAATGATCATTTGTTTGAAATAAAATATTGAAACATTAAAAATCATATTTTTAATATGAGAATGAAATGAGATATTCATTGTATTGAGAAAAATGTGAAAACATTAAAAGTATGTTTCAACGTAAAGATAAGATGTATGAAATATTCATGGTTGAGTTATAAATGTTGAAAATTTTTACATTTTTAATGTATTGAATGAATATATATGAAATATTCATTATATGACCATAAATATTGAAACATTAAAATTTACATTTTTAATGTATTGAATGAATATATATGAAATATTCATTATATGACCAAAAATGTTGAAACATTAAAATTTACATTTTTAATGTATTGAATGAATATATATGAAATATGCATTATACGACCATAAATGTTGAAACATTAAAATTTACATTTTTAATGTACTGAATGAATATATATGAAATATTCAATATATGAATATAAATGTTGAAATATTAAAATTTTAACATATGAATGCAAAATATAAAATTGACATGTTATGGTTGATTGATTGAATAGATTGTGCTTGACCAGTTTATGAGCAAATTATGCTCTTACATTTAGCATTGGGTTGGGTAAAAATATCTATGTGCTAACACCTTGTGAAACACTTCACGATTTGACTATAAGGTGTTTAGCGATATAGTTTATTTCAAAACTAATGAATGATTTTGAAAAGTGATTTTCTTAAGTAAAAAGAAGAATTATTCCCGATTTTGGACAGGGAATGTTTTGTAAAACAGAAAGGATTTCGAGGACTAAACCCGACAATTCCAAAATGATTAAGAGAAGTACTATAGTTTGAAAGTACCTGTGATTATTACGTTGTGAAATGATTTTCCCTACTTCGGGATATAAAATGATTTAGCAAGTATGTGGCTAAAGATGCAGGTGACCCAAAATTGACTAACAGTATGAGTTCGTGCATGTCTTCCCCAATTGGATGGGATGGTGCATTGTTAGTGTAGCTGCGGCTACACACACACACACAAATATATATATATATATATATATATATATATATATATATTTGTTCGGCTAGGGTGCGTACTGCCCAGTCCTGAGGGAACATGACCGATATTTGATTCGCATACTTGTTTTTGTATGCATTATTATGTTTTTGGAATTCATATTTCCAAGTGTTTTGTTTTCCAATCCCGAAGTGAAATCTACTTTATTATAAAACCTAGATATGTATTTCAAATGATTTGAAATAAAAGAAATCGGGAAATAAAGTCCAAAAAAAATAATTTATGTAAAGTGAATTGGATTTTGAAATCTAAATTTAGGGATTAAGCCTTAATGGGTAAATTAAGAAATTGCATGTTGATTGATGCATTGTAGATCCATTTGTTATTTATGGTTGATATTTATGCCTTGGAAATCCAATGGAGTAAACCCGTTCCGCATTAGCGGCGTGGTCCTGTGATTAGGCTTTTTGTTAAATAGGTTAAGTTAGAATTCTCATACCAGTTCCATGACTGACCCGTAGTTTGTTTCACTTTGCAAACTCGGGTGCCCTCTTTTCCACACGAGCAGTCGAGTAGCTTATTTTGTAGATATATTGAGCAGGATTCTGGATCGAAGCTTAAAGCTATTTCCAGAGCATTGATAGTCTTCTGCTATGATTAATTTAATTATTCCGCTGCATTGTATTAGTTTTGTTGCTATTAAATCTTCTGTTGTATTATTTATCAATGTACTATGATATTCTGTACTCTGATGTAACATTATTACGATGTTTATAAAAGTCTTCTGTTATTTATTCTAATGTGTTGTATTGTCAAAGTTAACGTATGCGGGTTTTGAACGGTTTTAGTCGATCTTGCGATCGATTAGGTCCGGGCAAAATCTGTATCGTTACAATAAATAAATTATTGTGCAGAGTTTTTAGTGAGGATTTCTCACCTTGATTGTTTCATATAACGATTGGTTTTAATAAAATTAAACTTGCGTTTAATTTTATCAAAAATCCAACAGCCTCTGTTTCAGTTCTGGTTTGCTCCATGTTGTAGAGTTTTTCGTTGTGAATCCAAGGCATCTGAATTTGCTGAATTTTGAGACCGTATGGCAAAGATATTAATTTTTAAACTTTGATTTCATATATTTATTAACCATTTAATAAATTAATCACACTTAACCTCTAATCACCCCATTAATTATCCTTCTTCATCAGTCACGCATCGACCCATTTGCTCACCGCTTCTCTCTCCTCACCGCACCTCCACCACTCCACCTGAACCCGATCGGATTACACCACAATGTCGAGCTTTGCATTCTCCACCAACGCCCTGAACATCACGGAGTTAGAACTCCTCCCTGGCCCAAGAAACGCGTGCGACGGTGGTTAGTTTGAGCATCGATTTTGCCTGAAATACCACCCCTTATTTGATCACATCCATATGAACTTGCAGAGCTTGAAAATCTCAACGATATTTCGACCATTGATTTCTGAAAGTGGCGGCTAGGGTATTGCAATTAGGGTTTTGGAATATTAGGGTTATTTATAATAAAATATTAAACAATTCATTAATTTTCAGAAAAGCCCGATAACTCTTAATAACTCCAAATTCAGCCCAACAATAGTTGCCCCCAGCCAAATACCCCTGTTCCGGACACAATGGGCTAGGTCCCGTCAGCCCAATCGATCGTTTTCAGCTTATTTTCTTTAAATTAAAATATAAATTGTTTAATTTGATCGTGCATTTAAATTTACCGGGGCCACAAATTGACTCTAAAAATTCTCGAAAAATAAATCTAGCTATGTTTTGAAGATACGGTCCAAACAAAATTAATTTCGTCGAATTTGGAGACCGTTTGAAAAATGGCCATTTTCTGGTCGATCCAGATTGACTAAAATAGACAAAACACGTTTTCTTTTGCGAGCTCACATATTAATTCCAAAAATTATGAAAATTCGAATCTAGCAATAATTTGACATTCCGAATCCAACCAAAGTAGTTTCGTCGAAAACGAAGGTTGTTTGCAAAATGGCTATTTTTAAAGGCTATATATTATATTATATTCCATAGCGACTATTCTGAATATTTAACTGGCCATAACTTTTTATTCCTGCTATGAAATTTCAATTTTTCAGATACATTGGAAAGATATTTTTAAATAGATGTAAATATTTTTGGTTTTACTAAAATCCGATTTATTTTGAATCATGTACATTCAGTCAAAGTTCAAATTCAAATTTTCAATCTACCGCGCTATTTCTAACTCCTTTTATAATTAAAATAAATATATTCATTCTAACTTTATTTAAAATAAATTTTTAGTCGTTATTATTTAAAATAAATTATTTTAAATATTTAAAATCCATTAAAATTGCTAAAATAAAAATTTTAAATTGGTTCCAAAATTCCGGGTTGTTACAATCTCCCCCACTTAAAATCTTTTCGTTCTCGGAAAGGAACGGAGCTGAAAGTAAATGTATCAATCCTAGACGGCATAACTATCGTATACTATGTCTCCATATATAGTGTTACAATCAAAACTGTAATATCATATTGGAAATTGGGTTTCCATCATTAATCAAGGCTAGGGACGATCTCCTTACCGATTCAAGACACTCTAGCAATTGTCTCAGGATTCGGACGCCGGCGAACCCTTGGATCCTGCAGGGTCGGTCCACAAATACTTTAATGGATTAGTTATGCCTGAACGCACGTTTCCCAGTTGTTTTGGTTTGCTCAAAGCCGACGGTTCCAATTTATTCATCGCGTACGGGTAGCGATGTGATACCCTTCCTCCAATTCTTGAATCGAACTAATTTTGATTCGTATAACGGCTTGTTTTAATAGAAAGAAAAAAGGGTCAGTTAAAGATTAAATGGAAGAATTTTAGGAAGCGATCATTTTATTTTATTTGCGGCTAACAAATTTCTTTCATGAGAACGAAATGGCAAAAGGAAGAAGGGAACACAATTTATTTATACAAGGGGGAACGAGGTAGGAAGGTCGGTTACGTACAAAACTAGGTTAGCTTAGGTACCACCGAAGTGCAAGCAAATTAAATACAGTTTGATTTCTATTCAATTTGATTAGATATAAAGAGATTTTTGTATTATTTAAATAGATATCGATTTGATTTTGAGATTATCAATTAAAATATATCGGGGTGCATAACCTGAAATCGCAAACCCATATTTTAACGTAATGACCGACGTTTCAACTTTGTAATGCTATTCTAAATTCAATGGAATATATTCTGAAATTTAATTCGAACGTATATATAAAATAACCATATTAAATCAATATAATATAATTTAAATTCAGAAACAATAAATGTTCGATAATAAATTATAAATATCATTTATAGTCAAATAGAATTTATATTAATCATCTGAATCATTTTGATTCCGTTTATAAATTTTAAATTCAATTATTCTCTTTTTCGTATTACGACCATTCAATATACTTGATTATTAAATCGACAAACTCAATACAAAATCCATTTATATTATCACTCAACAATTTAAAACAAAATTAAATGTTTTAAAATTAATCAACCAAAAATCTACGTCGTTACATTCCCCCCCCCCCCCTTAAAAGAAATTTGTCGCCGAAATTACTATGGTAGGTAAAATGCTACAAATCCATCAACTTTTCAGATTTCGCTTATTGAAACTCAACATTTCATATTTCCACAAAATTTAGTTCCAACAAAACTTTTGGTTTCTCTTCCGTTTACATTGCATACCCTACATACTTACACTTGTCTTATCTGAATGATTTACAACCAATATATTCACATTCAATTCATATGCATTCAAATTAATTCTAATCAATTTATTCATTTCAATTCACATAACTTGCTTAAGTTAAATTTAAATTCCAGAATTCAAATTCCTGGGTTTTCATTTCAAATCCTTTAGAAATCATATAAATATATGCATATATATATATATATGTATATATATATATATTTCCATCTCAAATTCAAAACATTTGAATTTCCAAAACAACTTGTTTTCTTTCAAACAAATTTTCATTATAACTTTTCTAAGGTAACAATTCATCACTTAGAAACTCAAAAATGAACACTGATGATGCAGTCATCATTAGAATTATTTTCCAGCCACTGAAGTGAGTTCAGTGCTTTATCACTTTCAAATCCATTTAAAAATATGGTTTTCATTCAAATATCCTTTTCAAAACAAAGCAATATCTTTATTTAGAAAAATATTTTTCCAAACACCCTTGAATTAAATTCCAAATTCCAGTTTGAATCTACTTCCAGTTCATCTCATTTGTATATATCATCCTTATACAAATCCTACTTGGTTATATATGACCATTCCAATTTGATAATCTTATCGGAATATAATATTAACATCCAACACATCCATATATTATAATAATTTCGGAAAACTATTTCTTCATATAAAAATAGAATTTTGGGTAAAATTATTTCATTTACCCACATTAAAACAATATCATGTCCAACCTTATGTTCAAGTGTTTAGAAATTTCTTCATAAGCCACTCAACAGACTAGCCAACACAATATAAAACAATTTTTATATCAATTAACAAATACGTGCTCTCGTATATATAAACTCGCTCATTGTTGGGTACTACTGACTCTATTTCTAATGAGTAAACCCCACCAAAGCCTAGGTATTTGCTCAACCTAAGCTCTGTACCAACTGTAATGGCCCGAATTTCCGTACTATCAAAGTTGACTAAATAAACCACACGTCCATCCCAAATTGCACAAAAATACGAATCATTATGAAATAGAGAAGAAAAAGACAGAAGGATAACAGAAATAACAACACAGAATCTCACATCACAACGGAATAAAATATAATATATATAACATCTTAGGGGTACAAAATTTTAACTGTATATTCATATACATATCATCATCAAAGTACAACATTTGTTCTTCAGCTACATAACACAGCGGAATAAACTCTATATATATCTAACATTGAAGCCTCCTGCTAAAATCTCCTTCAAGGATATCTGAAAATACCTGAACTACTTGATTGCCCATACGAATTTGGGCACCCAAGAGTTTAGGGGAAACAAAACAAAATTAACTTTGGGTCAGTCATGGGACTGGTGTAAGTAAACTCCAACCACTTGGTTTAAATTTTAAAAAATCCTTTTCGAAAGAAAGGATAATCGTAAGACCGATCCACACATAAACATAGATGGTTTTTACCTTACGATAACCCAAAACATTCTTAAAATCAATACTTTTATGATATTATAATAGTGTCTAAAACAAGTAAATAACAATCTAGTAGAATGCTTGCATCTCACGCTCAACATACATAGTATATAATCAAAACCACGGGATTTTATTGGATAACGGATTCCAACTGGAAAGGTATGGAACCCACCTTCCGACAGTGTATCTATAGAGAGGAATACAATGGGATCAACAAGAACACCTTGCAACCCAGGCTAAACATGACCGACCCCTTACTCCACTTGAGAGTACTAAATGTATTGTCACCAACAGTTGAGATCAACAACCGTTTCCCGAAAGGGACAACGTCGAAAGATTTAAAAAAGCAAATGGAATTTCTATAGATCAAGTGACAATACACCCTACTTGGGTGTGACCCACTTAGCCATGCGACTTACCCGATTTTATACCGTTTCCCGGTTGCGAGGCTTGAGGTTACGATTACTTCCTTTCATTGATAGCACCATCACTTTAAATGCCACATTTTCAGATCCGTTAATTACTAATTGATTTGCACAAAGAATTCTAGATATTATGCTAAGAGAATTAATTCTCCGCCACCATATGTATATTTGTACAGACCAACATATGCGATCATGGGAAATACTCTTTCAGACATTCGTCCATACATGTTCGTTCAGAACTGAACGAAACCAAAGGCACAATATCCATTAATCCATCTTAGGCAATTTCTATCTAGGATTAACAGAAAAAGCCCTTGCACTTCACTCCATCTTCGAACACCAGTATATAATCTGATTTGCAACACTGCTGCCAATATGGAGTGGTTTTTGGATAATGATTCAACTGGTCTCTCCATACTGGCAACGATATTGGCCAATCGATAGTCAAATATTTAACTATTGAAGAAAAACAAAAATTCGTCAAAAGCATCAAACAATCACTGGGCTCCTCAATTAATATTTCATTAATTAAATCACTTCTTCATTTTCTTATCAATATTTGTTAACTCAATTTTCAACAATAATCTTGACCTCTTACGCTATTAGGAAAACATTTTCATATATCATCTTCTTTTATTTTCTATACTTAGAAAATATCTTATATTTATGATTGGAATTCATTTCCAATTACTTCTCCCTTTCACGACCATTCATTTCTGTATTTAGGAAATATTTATTATTATATTTCCAAAATTCCACTTACCTGGGTCAAAACGACCGTCATGTAAAACGTCGTTACAACAACCCAACATATTGCATTCAGCTAAATCTCTTTAAACATTGATCTTCAAGACTAAATCTTCCTATTTATCGGTTAATAATGAAATCAATCAAGTTGGGGAATAATTACCTCTTAGACCTTGATCGATAACATTCTTAACTTCAAAACGAACAAGACTACTTATCTCAAATAATCAATATCATATAAAACCAATTATCCATTTTTAAATGTGTATATATTTCTCTTTCTACTCCTACCAATTTAAATTTATAGATTTCCTTTTGGTTTATCATATTTTATTTTAAATTCGCTTCCTTATCGAATTCTATATATATTGATATATTGATTTCTAGTTATCAATTTTTCTTAAAAATATTCTAATTCCTTACATTTTTGGAAAAAAATCACCAGCGCCTCCTTTGTACCGATCAATAGCTCAAAACCCAACTCGCCTCTCTAAGCTCTTTCCATTCAAAAAGAAAATCAAAAAGCCAAGCGGCTTGGCGATTCGGCGCATAAAATCTCATATGTAATTTAAACGTGTACCTTTTTGTCAGGCACTCAAATTATAATCTTCATTCTCTTCATTCCATATCTATTCCACATATATACATCCATTCCTAATTTATTTTAATTCAATCTAATTATTTTTAACTCAATTCGCTAATTTATTCTTTAATTAGCTCTTTTGTCTATCCCACTTTTTAAATTGAACATATCACGTTCATATACAATTTTAATTTGCTTATAAAACAATCGAATTCCATTTTCAACTCAAGTTTCATATTTAAATTCACAAGTCCAGTTCACTTATCCAACGTCAGATTCGATCCAAATTCCATTAATTAATTTTTATGCAATAATTAAAAATATGATTTTTTTTTTCAAAAATCATTTCGTTTACACAACTTTAGTTCATATTTATTTTACAAATCAAATATAGATTTTTAAAATAAAAATCCATATTTTATTAACTTAGATTTTATTAAATTAATCATTATGGTTTAATAACGAATATAGTGTTGTTTTTCTGAAAATTTGATTCTGACATAACTCAAAACCTATAAGATGAAATCCAGATTTTTCTCTTCCATTAAAATACTATTATTCAATCTGTCATGATGATTCTTGTTTCATAGAATTCCGACTTAAATTGAGTTCTATATACTCAATTGAAGTTCGAAACGTCAAATTACGAATTACCGCTCTACGGCATGTTTGTTTTAATTATATTTAAATATAACCATTAAACTTCGTTTGTTAATAAATTCAAATTCCATTTCATAAATATTAAATATAAATTATACCAATTTACCAAATCTCACTTAAAATTTTGATTTTTCCTAATCATCGATTATTTTGATTACTCAGTTATAAATCCAATCACGACTCCATGTTTAATATTAACTTCCCATTCCGTTTGAAATATATTATTTTATAAAATTCGATATAATTGAATTTCAATTATAAATCCGTTGGATCTTTCTCAATTCAGTTTATATTCTGAATTCCAGAATATAATCAATCGTTCTATTTCAAAACGTTTTCCAATTCACTTTTAAATTCATACTTGAATTTAAACTTCAAAATTATCTAATGATAATTTATTTCTCCAAATTTATAATAATCATTTATAAATTCAACTTCCATGTTTTATATATTAAAAACAAGTTTCATTTCAAGAATTTATTTGAAACTCAATTCATTTTATATTCTGAATTCCAGAATAAAAACCGTCATTCACTTTTCAAATCGATTTCAAAATTTTATTTTTAAATTCATACTTGAAATTAAAATTCCAAATTATCTCATGATAATTAATTCACTACATTTATAAACATCGTTTATAATTTATTTCCCTTGTCTTATAAAGTAAACCAAGCTTTTCCTTCAAATACTCATATGAAACCAAATTCTAATTTTTGGAATATTTTATTATATAACATATAATTTGTTTACATATTTTATTTTAGTTTCTATCTAGTACAATTCCAATACCCTTTCTGGAAATAATTTATTTTATATAAATCGACATTGTTGAGTTTTAATTTTAAATCCGCATGAATTTATTCCAATTCTATTTTTAACAATCCGGATTTTTGGTCAATTTATTTTAAATATTTAATATCCTTTTAAATATTGAGTTGATAATGTAAATGAATTTTTATATTAAGTTACCGATTGAATATCGAATATATTAAATTATCGTAATACGAAATATAATTGAAATCGAAGTTAAAAACTGAATCAAAACAATTCAGATGATCAGTATTAATTGTATTTGAACATAGACGATAATAAAAATATTTTATTATCAAAGAATTGATTATTTCTTAGTTTGATTATATTATATTGATTTAATATGGTTATTTTATATATACGTTCAAATTTAATTTTTAATCTATTCTGTTGAGTTCAGAATAGCATTATAATATTGGAACGTGGGTCGTTACGTTAAAGTAGCGGTTCATGAGTTCAAGTTGTGAACCCCGAGATATTTGATTTGTGGATAAGATCAAAATCAAATCAGAATCTGTTTAAATAAAATAAAGATCTCTTTATTTCAAATCGCATTAAGTAAAAATCAAATCGGAATTTAAATTTTTATGTACTTAATAGTACTGCCTATTAACAATGGCATCACACACCCAATTCCTTAAGTTTTTCTTCATCTACAAATTGGATGCAAATTCTCTCCTCCTAATTTTTTCTCTTCAGAAATTCGTTGTAGTTTTTGGAAAACATTAAAATGGTCGATCCTCAATCTAAATAAAACAGAGCCTCCGTATCTCCTCATTTCCTCACTCATTTCAAATTACTTAAGAAAATCGAAGCCCTCTCCTATCATATATTCCAACGCAGTGATCTGCCCTTCAAATATCTAATTAAAGTAAAGTTGTGCCATTTTTTTGTTATCACCCCAAATCGGAAACCATTCCGTAAAATAAAACAAAAGAAAGAAGAAGAAAAGAAAATCACGATTTCACAATGGCAAAGGGCAAGGTGTATGAGTTATGGGGGGTTCGTGACCATTGCATTTGGCCCTAGCAACAAGGGGGGAAGTCGCGATCTGGAAACGGATTTGAATTCGTGGCAATGAGTTGCTACTCGAGGACGGATTTTGGAGCGTTCAATTGGGAAAAAATTTGGTGTCCTATGGTTTGATTTCAGCATCGCGATGATGAAAAGTGGAGGTGATAGCTGTGATTTGGATGGAGATGGATATCGTGAGGGAGATTTTGGAAGGGCGATTTTGAATAACATTGAACAGGGCTGAGTTTTGGGTAATATCGAGTTCGATTTGTGCTTCATGATTTCTGGTATTGCCGACAGCTCGTCTTAGTGAAGGGTATTGAGTTAGAGATGGTAGAAAGTCTTGGTGGATAAGGCAACGTAATGGGACAGCAGTGGTACTTGGAATATTGCAGCAGTAATAAAGAAATGGGGATTTGCAGTTTGGAAATAGCAGCACTGATGATGCTGGAGTTCGACAGGAGAATATTGGGGAAGGGCGGTCGCTGTTATTATAATGGATGGTGGATTAAGGTATATTGATTGGTAATTTAAAATAGTTAGAAAATTTTTATTATGGTAGAAGTTAACTTAAATTATTAAGATGTTTAATCGATAAATAAAAATCTAATCATCTTAGTTACAAAAATAATTTATTCATGACGATTCATAGAAGTAACATTATGGTACTGAAAAGGACAATTGGCAGACAATAAAAATCACAATGAGTAAATCTCACTCAGATTTATTTAGAATTATTTTTATTAGTTAAAAATAATTGTTTGTTGGTTGTTTGCATGCATTGAAATATTATTGTGGCTATTATATATATTAGTTATTTAGGCTTGGTGGTTGTGGTTATATATATATATATATATATATATATATATATATATATATATATTAGTGTTCGGATTCCCGTAGTATCATTAGCGGATGCCTGCGATATCATTAGCAGATGCACTATACGCCCGACAATATGATAATGGATGACCTTCTATACCGCGATATCCTGCCTCGAAGCAGGATGGGTATTATTTATGTTAGCTAACGTCCGTGGATGCAAGAAAACAGGTTGGAGGGATCCAACTGCATCCCTCAAAATTTATTATTATTTGTTTTCATATATATATATTATCATATATGATGTGTTAGAAATCCTATGATTGATAATTTGGTGTTTTGGATGTTCGAAATATCAATGGGCCAAAAATGTTGACATATAAAATATCGTGAAAGAATATTTTGAGATTTAAAAGGAATATTAACTTGTTTTGAATAATAAAAACAAGTAATGAATTTATGAACGGGGTTTATAAATTAAATGGAACAATTTTCATTTGGATAATGTGGGGAATTGAAATGAATTTATAAACGGTGTTTATAAATAAAGGGAAATAAATTATCATTTGGATAATTTAAATATTTAAATTCAAATGCGAATTTAAACCGAGGCTTAGGAATCATATTAAATAGAAATGATGAAATTATTCTGATGTTCAGAATGTAAATTACATTAAAATAAATCCATATTGATTTATGATATGAATTTGACTATGTCGGATTTATTAAAAATAAATTTTGTCCAGAAAGGATATTTATATTTTATTAAATAGAAAATGAAATAAAATATGAAAATTTATTATACAATTATATATAAGTTATAATAAATAAAATATTACAAAATAAGTTTTTGGGTTTAAGATAGATTTCGAAATAGAAACTTGTTCTAAATTGTAAAACATGGAAGTTAAATTTATAAATGACGTTTATAAATTAAGTAAGATAAATGATCATTGGATAATTTAGAGGTTTAAATTCATATATGAATTTAACAATGAACTGGAAATCGTTTCAGAAAATGGAATGACGGATTTTTATACCGGAATTGAGATAAATCTAAGAATTTATAATTATAATTTGATTATATCGAATTTTATAAATAATTTATTTATAAAGGAATTAGAATTTAATATAGCAAATTGAGATAAATAAATTTATAACCAAGTAATGAAAAATCGACGATTATAAATAATCGGAATATTAAGTTGAATTGGGAAAATTCATTTAATATATATTAAAATATATTAGAATGGAGTTGAAATTTGTTATAAACGAAATTTAAACGTTTATATATATAAATATAATTAAAACGAACTCGCCGCAGCGCGGTAGTTCGTAATTTGGCGTTTCAAACTTCATTTGAGTATACAGAACTCAATTTAAGTCGGAATTTTTTGAAACAAGAATCGTCTGTGTCGATTTGATAATAGTTTTCTAATAGAAGAGAAAAATTTGGATTTCGTCTTATAGATTTTGAGTCATGTCAAAATCAAATTTTTAGAAAAACAGCGCCATAACCATTATAAAACCATAACGGTTTATTTATTAAAATCGAAGAATTTTAAGTTAAAAAATATGGGTTTTTATTTTAAAAATCCAGATTTGGGTTGTAAAATAAATATGAACTCAAGTGGAATAAATGGACTGATTTTTGAAACAAAAAAATCGGATTTTAAATTATTTAATAGGATTAACTAATTTGAAGAATAATTAGTTAATCGAGTTTTGGTACAAAATTGGGCTTTGAATAAGTGAATGAGATTTGAGAATTTATATTCGAAATTGAATATGAAACTTGAGTTGAAAATGGAATTTAATTGGTTAATATGTAAATTAAAATATATTTGAATGTGATATGTTCAAATAAAAAGCGGAATAGGCAAAATACTTACTTAACGAATATATTAGCGAACTGAGTTAAAAATGATTGGATGGAGTTGGAATAAATTAAAAATGGTTAGATATATGTTAAGCAGGATTGGAATGAAGTGTATGAAGATTATAATTTAAATGCCCGACAAAAAGTTATATGTTTAAATTCCATATGAGATTTTATGCGCCGAATCGGCAAGCAACTTGATTTTTTGATTTTCTTTTTGAATGGAAAGAGCCTGGAGAAGCGAGTTGACGTTTGAGCTATTAATCGGTACAAAGGAGGTGATGACGAAATTTTCCGGAAATTTAAGGAGTTAGAATATTTTAAGAAATTTAGACAACTAGAAATAAATATATCAATATATATAGAATTCGTTAAGTTAACGAACTTAAAATAGAATAT
This sequence comes from Allium sativum, assembly GCA_030737875.1. Classification (NCBI taxonomy): domain Eukaryota; kingdom Viridiplantae; phylum Streptophyta; class Magnoliopsida; order Asparagales; family Amaryllidaceae; genus Allium; species Allium sativum. The sequence goes on from CM060922.1 coordinate 302,435,109, forward strand.
TATTAACAAAAAGGAATTCTATAAATTAAATCTGTTACGAATAGAAAGAGAAACGTGTACTCGTTTAAAAGACGGATAACTGATTTTATATGATGTTGATTATTCGAGATAAGTAATCTTGTTCGTTTCAAAGTTAAGAATGTTATTCGATCAAGGTCTAAGAGGTAGTTAAACCCCAACTTGATTAATTTCATTATTAAAAGGTAAATAGCAAGATTCAGTCTCGAAGATAAATGTTTGAATAAGATGTAGTCGAATGCAGTATTTTGGGTTGTTGTAACAATGTTTTACACAACATTCGTTTTAACCCAGATAAGTGGAATTTTGGAAATATAATAATAAATATTTCCTAAGTTTAAAAATGACTGGTCGTGAAAGGGAGAAGTACTTGGAATGTTTTCCAATTATTAATAGAAGATATTATGTAAGTATAGAAAATGAAAGAAGGTGATATATGGAAATGTTTTCCAAATAGTGTAAGAGTCCAAGATGGTTGTTGAAAATATTAAGTTAACAAATATCGAAAAGGAAATGAAGAAGTTATTTAATTAATGAAATATTATTAAGGGGCCCAGTGAATGTTTGATGCTTTGAATGGATGTTTGTTTTCTTCGATAGTTAAATAACCGATTATCGAAGTATTTGTCAATATCGTTGTCAATATGGAGAGAGCGGTTGGATTATTATCTGAGAACCACTCCGTATTGGCAGTAGCGTTGCGAATCAGATTATAAGAAGATAATCGAAGACGAAGTAAAGTGCAAGGGATTTTTCTATTTATCCTATGTAGAAATTGCCTAAAATGGATTAACGGAAATTGTGCCTTCGGTTTCATTCAGTCCCAAAACGAAGTTGAATGGACGAATGTCTGATAGAGTATTTCCAATGATCGAATATGTTGGTCTGTATAAATATATATTGTGGCAGAGTATTTATTCTCTTAGCATAATATCCAGATTATATTTATGCAAATCAATTAGTGATTAACGTATCTGACAACGTGGCATTCAAAGTTACTATGTTATAAATGAATGGTAAGTAACCGTAGCCTCAGGCCTCAACAGCCGGGAAATGACAAAAATCGGGCAGGCAGCATGACTAGAGTGTATTATCACCTATCCAGAGAAATTCATTTCATTCTTTATTCTATTCGATGTTGTCCCATTCGGGAAAACGGTCGCTGATCCCAACTGTTGGTGATATACATTCGATACACTCAAGCGAAATGAGTGGTCGGTCATGTGTGGTCGGGTTACAATATGTAACGACCCGCATTCTACGCATCGAAGGATCGTAGAGTATTTCTATCACATACGAAGTCGTATGGTCATGTAACTTTGGGAGACGACTATTGGGGTCATTTCTCATGTTCATGCTTTTTGTCGATTTTTAAATGACCGTTTTGACCCTAGTTAATACTGTTTTGGCCATAACTTTTGACTGGAAAGGAATTTTGACCTGAAACCACTCCCATTAGATTTTTTTAATGGTTTACAATTCCGTAGAGTGGTCACATTAGCCAAACGGACTGACCATTTGGGAGATATGGCAGAAACAAGTTTCAGATAGTGAAAAACAGCTTAATTGGGCTTAACCGGGTGATTAACAGCTAGGCCCAATGGGGGATTTCGGGATTAGAGGTATTTGAAGGCTGCTAGGGTTAGGATTTCGGTTTTTCACTCATTTTCCAGCCGCCACAAACTCTCTCTTCAACCTAACAATGGCCTCCATCATCTAAAAACACCCCTAATCACTTCTTAATCAAGTTTTGGCTTAAACTACATCAAATTAAAGAGAAATAGCACCAAAGCAAGGTTAGAGCTACTGTGTTACATTGGGAGCAGCGCCAAACAGAGATTCATTTCAGTTTTGGGGTTTTATTTGTGGCTAAGGTGAGTGATTTGCATAGTTTTGCACTAATTACGGTTAATTAAGGGTAATTAGTGAAGATTAGCGAATTTATACATTAATAAATTCTGGAAAAATGTTTAGAAATTCTTAAATAATATTTTATGTCTCTGTTAGAAATTGGGTTTGATTTGGTTAAGTTTTGCTAATCATGTCGTTAGTTTTACTTAAACATGCTTAAGGGAAAATATGGGGTTTTGGCTATATTTGATCTACTTTAACCTATCAAGTTATTGTTTTGATGTTTGTGGTTGATGTTACGTGTTTCTATTACTGTATGACATGATTTGTGATTGTCTGGAAGTGTTAGATTGGTCGAAAACGCCGTCGAATGGCGTAAACAGTCGCTGGAATGAGTTGCAGGAATTTGGCCGATGCGGATCGGATCGGAGGAGGGAGTCAGCACCGAACCGATCAGGAGACCTCTCCGCGAACTGAACCGCCCCTCCAAGCTGTGTATACACGAGCCGATCCGAGTAGATGAAGGAACTCAACCTTGATCCGATTTGAAGGAGGAGGAGCATCATGATCTCAGGGGAGCATCTCGAGCCATGGAGCACGACCCCCGAACTGAACCTGTGTATGGCGATTGGACTTGAAGAACCCGACCCGATCTGCCTCTCGTGTGCTACTCCGATCCGAGCCGCTGGAGGAAGGTCACCTCGATCCGACCCGGAGCAGAGAGGAAGGTTTAAGCTGGAGATTCCAAACCGATCCGATTGCTTAGGGAGGAGTATTCTGATCCGAACCGAGGAGCTGATGACCACGACCTGAAGCAAAGTAAAGTGAAGAAATGAAGACCGATCCGGAGACGAAGGTGATGACTAGAACCCGAGATGCAAAGGTAGTCCAAGTAGGAAGTTTTGACTCAGGATCCAGATGGGAACCAATGAGTGAACTTCATGATTGGGCTTTGCTGCGGGACGTGTGCTAAGGATTTGTCGACGTCTATAACTTTGGATCACTATGTGTAGGGAGTACGTGAGCGGATTTAGGGACACAGTGGCCTAGGTACGACTAAAGAGCTATAGACCAATGAAGTGGGGTCATTTGTAAAGATTTGGACATGACTCCATGTGGTAAGCTTGGTAGTAGCAATAGTTGTACAAGTTGAACTCCGTCACTACTTCGATGGGCCTAGTGATCGAAGCGGTAGATATCGTATGCTTTACGCACTGAGTGAGAGATGTGAGGATGGATGCTATGCTTGATTTGTTTGCCATCATTATGACATGCACACCCCCACCCCCGTATTCTTTACACCATCTGTTTAGTGGCACCTTAGAGTATTGTACGGTATGTAGTGCTAACTCTTTGGTTGCAGGTCCAGGTTCAGGTATGGTTTAGTATACATGTTATGGTTCTGTTTAGCTGCTTATCGCTCGTACCAGACTTTTTGTCTGACCCAGAGTTTAATGTCTCTTCTTATTACTCTGGGTGATCTCACGAGCAGACTAGAGACAGGTTAGCTGGGTATGCACGAGTAGCTGATTCGGAGACGAGCAGGAGGCTTCCACGTATGATACATATAGATATTCTCCCTGTGTTGTTGAAGATCACTGCTTGGTCATTAGTAGTGCATCTTTTACTTTAGCTTTCTTTTGTTTTGGAGATAGTAATTTGGCAAATTGTAATAAGCTGTATTTTCCGCTGCTCTGATGATGACGTTGATGTTGGTTTTAGTTATCAGCTTATGCACTGTCTCGCCTGTTGTATGTCAAAATTATGTTATTATTATATTTTGTTCCATGCGTTGTGAGACATTCTACAGGTTCCTTGTTAGTTCATTCTCTTCTTTCCTTTCTTTGGCGACCGTTCTGTGCTAGTCGGGCATGTGTACAGCGCACCTTCGGAGGAAATGCAGGCTGGTGCGGGGCGGGCCGTCACATTTGGTATCAGAGCCAGGTTGCGTAGTTAACCTAGGGAAGTTATCAGAGAGAGATAGTATACGTATATGAGAGCGCGTATTTGTGATTATTTTGGTTTTTAAAAAGCTATATATATATATACTATTAGTATAGCTAAGGATGAGGTCGCACTGCACTAGCACCACCATAGAAATGGTTAATCGTTTCTCTTTACAGATTGAACGATGAGCCGATACGCAAGAGGTGCCGGTAGAGGAGCCAATAATGGGAATGCCGCTGACATGAGGACGATGTTTACTGACCTCATGAGAGAGATGCTTAGGGATGTGCAGAGGGCAGCTCCCAATAATGGTAATGGTGGTGGTCCAATAGTGCAGGCGCCTAGGGCCGATTTCGCCAAGCTGAACAAGGATTATACTAGTCTTGGTGGAAAGCCGTTCCAAGGAACGCAATCGGCCACGGATGTTCAAGATTGGTTGAATAGCTGCGAGCGTATCTTCGAAGATTTGGGTATCGAGGATGCGATGAAGAGAAGGCTAGCATCCCTCAGCTGCAAGGACGGGCAACGAATTGGTGGAATGCTATAAAGGCAGCTACTCCCGAGGATCAGATTACTTGGGATCAGTTTAAGGCTCGCTTTAGCGATAAGTTCATTCCAGCTGCTCATAAGTCAATGCTGTTTAAGAAATTTTTGGAGCTCAAGCAGAATGGCAGAGCTGTCTCGGAGTACATTGCTGAATTCGACACTTTGTCGAAATATGGGTTATCTCTTATTGATACTGCCGAGAAGGAGAACGAGAAGTTCATAACTGGTTTGGATGGATACTTGGGGGAAAGGCTTATTAACCACATCGATGAGACGTTTGAATCGATTGTGGGGAAAGCATTGAGGTCAGAGAGTCTTTACCCTAAGTCGAAGACTGAGGTTGCATCTGCAGAGGAGCCAAATCCGCAAGCAAGCGGTGGAGGCAGGAATGGTTTTCAGAATAAGAGATCACAGGATCAGACTAAGGATGGCCAGAAGAAAAAGAATAAGAAAGATGTTGAGTGCTTCAGCTGTGGTAAGAAGGGCCATTATGCTAGTAATTGTCGGGCCAAGCCAGCGGATAGGAAGTGCTTCAATTGTGGCCAAGTGGGACATCACAAGGACAAGTGTCCGCAACCCCCTAAAGAAAAGCAGATGGTGAAAGCATATGCCCTTAATGTTGTTCCTTCTTCGTCGAATGCCCCAACTGCGGCGGAGAAGGGAAAGAATGTCGTTATTCAAGGTATGCTTTATGTTTATGATGTTCCTGTTAGAGTTTCGTTTGATACCAGAGCTTCCAGTTCTTTCATATCTAGTGACCTGGTAGATAGGTTGGGATTGGAGCCCGAGATTGTCGATAGACCTTTAGTAGTGACGAACCCGATTGGTGGTCCGACTAACCTTAGCATGATTTTTCGTAATGTGGTCTTATCGAGTCATGGATTCATGTTTGTTTGTGATTGCTTTGTTTTGGGCTTTACTGGGTTTGGCATTATTTTGGGAGTCGATTGGCTCCAAAGATACGGGGTGGTGGTAGACTGTGAGGGCTTTTTGGTGACAGCTAGAGCGGATGATGGGAGGAGGATAGTGTTTGGTGGTCTACCCGGTGATGGGGTAATGGGTAGTTTTCTAAATTCCCTCGACATTGCGCATAGTGAGTTGTCAGGTTTGCCCGTGGTTGGCCAGTATCCGGACGTCTTCGAAGAAGTGGCCGGGCTTCCACCACACCGAGAGATTGAGTTTCGTATTGATTTACTGAAAGATGCCAGACCTATAGTGATGCCACTTCGTCGTATGGCACCAAGGGAGCAGCGAGAGCTCGGGGTGCAAGTCAGCGATCTTTTGAAGAAGGGATTTATCAGAAGGAGTGTTTCTAAATGGGGAGCACCAGTTGTGTTTGCTACCAAGGCCGATGGTTTCCTTCGATTGTGTGTAGACTACCGCGAGTTGAATAAAGTGACGAGGAAGAACAAGTATCCTCTACCGCGGATAGATGATTTTTTTGATCAGTTGAGTGGCGCGAGAGTATTTTCTCAGTTGGATCTCGCGACAGGTTTCCATCAGCTTAGAGTGGAAGCTGAGAGTATAGCTAAAACGGCATTTCGAACGCCGTCGGGATTTTATGAATGGTTGGTCATGCCATTCGGGTTGACCAATGCACCAACATATTTTGTGGATCTTATGAATAGGGTATTCAGAGATCAGTTGAATAAGTTTGTCCTTGTGTTCGTGGATGATATTTTGGTCTACTCGAAGACAGAGGAAGAACACAAGGAACATTTGAGGATAGTGATGGAGGTGTTGAGAAAACACCAATTAAAGGCAAAGTTTTCTAAGTTTCACTTCTGGAGGAGGGAAGTGAGATTCTTGGGCCATGTTGTTTCAGAGAATGGTATTGCTGTGGACCCTGCGAAGGTGGTTACGGTACAAGATTGGTCTACGCCCAAGAATGCAACGGATATAAGAAGTTTCTTGGGATTAGCCGGATATTATCGTAAGTTTATCCAAGACTTTTCCAAGATAGCAGCACCGTTGACTCAGTTGACTAAGAAGAATCAAGCTTTCGTCTGGGACGAAAAGTGCGAGAATGCATTCAAGATTCTAAAGGAAAAGTTGACTTGTGCACCAGTGTTAGTCATTCCTAAGGGGAATGAAGAGATGACAGTATATACGGATGCATGTGGCACAGGGCTGGGTGCTGTATTGATGCAAGGAGGTAGGGTTGTAGCTTATGCAAGTCGGCAACTGAAACCGCACGAGAAAAGATACCCTACCCATGATTTGGAATTGGCAGCGATCGTGTTCGCATTATAGATGTGGAGACATTATCTCTTGGGAGAAAGATTTGAGTTGTTTACCGATCATAAATCGTTAAAGTATCTCTTCTCTGAGGAGGATCTAAATCTCCGACAGCAAAGATGGTTAGAATTTTTAGCTTCCTATGATTTCGACATTGCATATACACCAGGAAAGGGCAATGCGGTAGCTGATGCATTGAGTAGAAGACATGCCAGTTTAGGGGCTATGTTTCTAGAATGGAAGCAACTGGAGTACATCGCTGGGTATGATTTCAGACCAAAGTGCGAATTGAATCCAGAAACGTTAGCAAGTTTGACGATCAGACCCACTTTGATTAAGCGGATTGGTTCCAGTCAGAGGGACGATCCTAACCTATTGGAAATCATCTCAAAGTTGGAGATGGGAATTGACGGAGAGATGAACAAGTATGGGCTTGATTGAGATGGATGGCTTAGAAAGAATGGAAGACTAGTTGTACCCGATGTCAATGGATTGAGAGATGAAGTGCTTAGAGAATGTCATCACTCAAAACTGACTATACACCCCAGTGGTAACAAGATGTATCGAGATATGAAGCAGACCTACTACTGGGAAGGGATGAAAAGAGACATTGGGAAGTTTATATCCAAATGCATGAATTGCCAGCTAGTTAAAGCTGAGCAAAAGAAACCTAGTGGTTTGCTACAACCATTAGAAATTCCAGAATGGAAATGGGAACAAGTGTCAATGGATTTCATTGATGGGTTACCAAAGACTAGATCGCGCCGTGATAGCATTTGGGTGATTGTGGACCGATTGACTAAGAGTGCAAGATTTATACCCGTCAAGTCAAACAGGATGGCAGCTAAGCTAGCTGAACTATATGTAAAGTGGGTAGTGAGATTTCATGGAATACCCAAGGGCATTGTGAGTGACCGAGATCCGTTGTTCACTAGTGAATTTTGGAAGAGCTTACAAGAGGCGTTAGGATCAGAACTACATCTCAGTACCGCATATCATCCTCAAACCGACGGACAGACAGAGAGGGTGAATCGGGTGTTAGAGGATCTCTTGAGAGCCTGTGTATTAGATTTTGGTGGATCATGGGATGACCATTTGCATCTAGTAGAATTTGCATATAATAATAGTTATCAATCCAGTATCGATATGGCTCCATTTGAAGCTTTGTATGGAAGACCGTGCAACTCACCGTCATGTTGGTTAGAAACTGGTGAGAAGTTTGTGCTTGGACCAAATGTGATAAGAGAAACATCAGACAAGATTAAGGTCATTCAACAACGAATGAAGGCTTCCCAAGATAGGCAGAAAAGTTATGCTGATAAAAGGAGAAGAGATTTAAAGTTCTCCATTGGCGACTTGGTGTTTGTCAAGATTTCTCCGCTGAAGAGCGTGATACGATTTGGCAGGAGAGGCAAGTTAGCACCAAGATTTGTTGGTCCATTCCCAGTTCTTGAGCAAATTGGGAATTTGGCATACAAGGTTGAATTACCAGAGAAGATGGCAGGAGTTCACAACGTATTTCATGTTTCTCAGTTAAGGAAGTTCGTGCACGACCCAGATGTGACTATTTCACCTGATCAGTTGGATGATATTGAAGTTGAACCCGAGGCGGTTGGGAACCACAGGCCTATGCGTATTGTTGGGAACGTTTCGAAGCAGCTTCGAAGGAAGGCGGTGAAATTAGTCAAGGTTCAGTGGGGCAAGAATGAAAATGACTGTACTTGGGAGACAGAGGAAAGCATTAGGAAGACGTATCCAGAACTCTTCGCCTGGTAAGATTTCAGTTTCGATTAGTCTTTCTGCATGCTAGGATAAGCTTGTTTTGTTTGTTTTGCATGTTTCATTGTTGTTTGTGGCTGGTAGGCATGCGGGATCCTTTGTATGTTTTGGGTTAAGGAATTTCGGGGACGAAATTTCTTAAGGGGGGGAGAGTGTAACGACCCGCATTCTACGCATCGAAGGATCGTAGAGTATTTCTTTCACATACGAAGTCGTATGGTCATGTAACTTTGGGAGACGACTATTGGGGTCATTTCCCATGTTCATGATTTTTGTCGATTTTTAAATGACCGTTTTGCCCCTAGCTAATATTGTTTTGGCCATAACTTTTGACTGGAAAGGACTTTTGACCTGAAACCACTTCCATTAGATTTGTTTGATGGTTTACAATTCCGTAGAGTGGTCACATTAGCCAAACGGACTCACCTTTTTGGAGATATGGCTGAAACAAGTCTCAGATAGTGAAAAACAGCTTAATTGGGCTTAACCGGGTGATTAACAGCTAGGCCCAATGGGGGATTTCGGGATTAGAGGTATTTGAGGGCTGCTAGGGTTAGGATTTCGGTTTTTCACTCATTTTCCAACCGCCACAAACTCTCTCTTCAACCTAACAATGGCCTCCATCATCTAAAAACACCCCTAATCACTTCTTAATCAAGTTTTGGCTTAAACTACATCAAATTAAGGAGAAATAGCACCAAAGCAAAGTTAGAGCTGCTGTGTTACATTGGGAGCAGCGCCAAATAGAGATTCATTTCAGTTTTGGGGTTTTATTTGTGGCTAAGGTGAGTGATTTGCATAGTTTTGCACTAATTACGGTTAATTAAGGGTAATTAGTGAAGATTAGCGAATTTATACATTAATAAATTCTGGAAAAATGTTTAGAAATTCTTAAATAATATTTTATGCCTCTGTTAGAAATTGGGTTTGATTTGGTTAAGTTTTGCTAATCATGTCGTTAGTTTTACTTAAACACGCTTAAGGGAAAATATGAGGTTTTGGCTATGTTTGATCTACTTTAACCTATCAAGTTATTGTTTTGGTGTTTGTGGTTGATGTTACGTGTTGCTATGACTGTATGACATGATTTGTAATTACCTAGAAGTGTTAGATTGGTCGAAAACGCCGTCGAATGGCGTAAACAGTCGCTGGAATGAGTTGTAGGAATTTGGCCGACCCGGATCGGATCGGAGGAGGGAGTCAGCACCGAACCGATCAGGAGACCTCTCCGCGAACCGAACCGAACCGCCCCTCCAAGCTGTGTATCCACGAGCCGAACCGAGTAGATGAAGGAACTCAACCCCGATCCGATCCGAAGGAGGAGGAGCATCATGATCTCAGGGGAGCATCTCGAGCCATGGAGCACGACCACCGAACCGAACCGGTGTATGGCGATTGGACTTGAAGAACCCGACCCGATCCGCCTCTCGTGTGCTACTCCGATCCGAACCGCAGGAGGAAGGTCACCTCGATCTGGCCCAGAGCAGAGAGGAAGGTCTGAGCTGGAGATTCCGAACCGATCTGATTGCTTATGGAGGAGTATTCCGATCCGAACCGAGGAGCTGATGACCACGACCTAAAGCACAGTAAAGTGAAGAAATGAAGATCGATCCGGAGACGAAGGTGATGACCAGAACCCGAGATGAAAAGGTAGTCCAAGTAGGAAGTTTTGACTCAAGATCCAGATGCGAACCAATGAGTGAACTTCATGATTGGGCTTTGCTGCGGGACGTGTGCTAAGGAGTTGTCAATGTCTATAACTTTGGATCACTATGTGTAGGGAGTACGTGAGCGGATTCAGGGCCACATTGGCCTAGGTACGACTAAAGAGCTATAGACCAATGAAGTGGGGTCATTTGTAAAGATTTGGACATGACTCCATGTGGTAAGCTTGGTAGTAGCAGTAGTTGTACAAGTTGAACTCCGTCACTACTTCGATGGGTCTAGTGATCGAAGCGGTAGATATCGTATGCTTTACGCACTGAGTGAGAGATGTGAGGATGGATGCTATGCTTGATTTGTTTGCCATCATTATGACATGCACACCCCCACCCCGTATTCTTTACACCATCTGTTTAGTGGCACCTTAGAGTATTGTACGGTATGTAGTGCTAACTCTTTGGTTGCAGGTCCAGGTTCAGGTATGGTTTAGTATACCTGTTATTGTTCTGTTTAGCTGCTTATCGCTCATACCAGACTTTTTGTCTGACCCAGAGTTTAATGTCTCTTCTTATTACTCTGGGTGCTCTCACGAGCAGATTAGAGACAGGTTAGCTGGGTATACACGAGTAGCTGATTCGCAGACGAGCAGGAGGCTTCCACGTATGATACATATAGATATTCTCCCTGTGTTGTTGAAGATCACTGCTTGGGCATTAGTAGTGCATCTTTTACTTTAGCTTTCTTTTGTTTTGGAGACAGTAATTTGGCAAATTGTAATAAGCTGTATTTTCCGCTGCTCTGATGATGACGTTGATGTTGGTTTTATTTATCAGCTTATGCACTGTCTCCCTGTTTTATGTCAAAATTATGTTATTATTATATTTTTTTCCATGCGCTGTGAGACATTCTAAAGGTTCCTTGTTAGTTCATTCTCTTCTTTCCTTTCTTTGGCGACCGTTCTATGCTAGTCGGGCATTTGTACAACGCACCTTCGAAGGAAATGCAGGCTGGTGCGGGGCGGGCCGTCACAGATATATTATCAGAAGGTGATTCCATACCTTGTCATAGTTGGAAATTCATTACGCAATAAGTTCTCGCAGTTTTGATTGTATATTAAATATATGTTGAACGTGAGATGCAAACGTTCCACTAGATTGTTATTTATTTGATTTAGACAATATTATAATATCAAAAGAGTTTTGATATAAAGATTATCATTTCTTTCAAAAGAATTTTGAAAGTTGAATCAAGTGTTTGGATTCTCATAAGGGAAAAACTCATTCCGTCTTACACGGCGTAGTCTTATGAGATATCGTTTATTTTCTCAAACTGTTTTAAATGGTTTACTCATACCAGTCCCATGAATGACCTAGAGTTTATCTCTCTATGTTTTTCCCTAAACTCTTGGGTGCCCAAATTTGTACGGGCAATCAAGTAGTTCAGGATTTTACAGATTTATCTGAAGGAGCTTGGAACAGGAGGCTTCAGTGTTAGATATTTAGTTATTGTTTCTCCATTGTGTTGTAACTGTTGTACTCTGATGATGATATGTAAAAAAAAAAAAAAAATTGTACTCAAAAATCTGATATATATATATATATATATTATATTTTGGTCTGCTGCGATGTGAGATTCTGTATTGTTATTTTTGTTCTTCTTCTACCTTTTTCTCCTTTATTAATAATGATTCGTAATTTGTGCAATTTGGGTTGGACATGAAATATATTCAATCAACTCAAATTGTACGGAGTTGAAGTTCGTTATAGTGGTATCAGAGCTTAGGTTGAGCGAATACCTAGGCTTTGGTGGGGTTTACTCATTAGAGATAGGGTCAGTAGTACCCTAGAATGAGTTGAGTATGTATATATGAGAGAGCATATTTGTTAATTGATATAAAACTTGTTTTATATTGTGTCGGCTAGTCTGTTGATGGTCTATGAATTCTGATCAAATCGTGGGACGCCACGAAGTCAATAGGAATTTCTAAACACTTGAACAGAGAAATTTGACACAGTATTGTTTTAAAATGGGTAAATGAAATAATTTTACCCAAAACTATATTTTAGTATAGAAGGAAATAATTTTCTGAAATTATTATATTATATGGATATGTTGGTTGTTATTAATATAACTAAACAAGATAATAAAATTGGAATGGTTATATATAACCAAGTAAAATTTGTATGTGAATGAAATATACAAATGAAATAAACTGGAATTGGATTTAAATCAGAATTTGAAATTTAAATCCTGGGTGTTTGGAAAAATATTTTCTAAAGCATATTAAAAATAATATAGCTTTGTTATGAAGGATGTTTGAATAAAAATCATTTTTAGAGGTATATTTAAAGTGATAAAGCATTGAACTCACTTCAGTTGCTCGGAAATAATTCTGATAATGACTGCAACATCATCAGTGTTCATTTTTGAGTTCCTAAGTGATGGATTACTACCTTAGAAATTTTTTTGATAGAATTTTGTTTGAAATAAACCAAGTTGGTTTTGAAAAAAAAATCAAATGTTTTGAATTTGAGATGAAAATAAATATATGTACATATATATAGGATTTCTAAAGGATTTGAAATGAAAACCCGGTGAGTTAAATTCTGGAATTTAAATTTAACTTAAGAAAGTTAAATGGATTAAAGTGAATAAATTGACTAGAATTGATTTGAAAAGATTTAAATGGAATATGAATTGGATGAGAATGTGTTAATTGCAAATCATTCGAATTAAATGAATGTAAGCATAGTTATGTACAATATGAATGAAAACCAAAACTGTTATGGGAATTAAATTTTGTTGAAATATGAAGAGTTGAGTGTCAGTATATGTGAATTTTTGAAAAGTTAATGGGTTTGTAGCGTTTCTCCCACCTTAGTAATTTCGAGGACGAAATTGTTTTAAAGGGGAAAGAATATAATGACTCGGATTTTTGGTCAATTTATTTTAAATATTTAATATCCTTTTAAATATTGAGTTGATAATATAAATGAATTTTTAAATTAAGTTATCGATTTAATAATCGATTTCGATTTATTATCGAATATATTAAATTTTCGTAATACGAAATATAATTAAAATAGAAGTTAAAAACAAAATAAAAACAATTCAGATGATCAGTATTAAATGTATTTGAATATAGATGATAATAAAATTATTTTATTATCAGAGAATTGATTATTTCTAAGTTTAAATTATTCTATATCAATTTAATATGGTTATTTTATATATACGTTCAAATTTAATTTTTAATCTATTCTGTTGAGTTTAGAATAGTGTTGTAATATTGGAACGTCGATCGTTACGTTAAAGTAGCAGTTCGTGAGTTCAAGTTGTAAACCCCGAGATATTTGATTTGTGGATAAGATCGAAATCAAATCAGAATCTATTTAAATAAAATAAAGATCTCTTTATTTCAAATCGCATTAAATAAAAATCAAATCGGAAATTAAAATTTTATGTACTTAATAGTACTCTATTTACATAGCATTACAAACCCAATTCCTTGGTCCTTAAGTTTTTCTTCATCTACAAATTGGACGCAAATTCTTTCTTCCTATTTTTTTCTCTTCAGAAATTCATTGTAGTTTTCGAAATGCATTAAAATGGCCGATCCTCAATCTAAATAAAGCAGAGCCTCCCTGTCCCCTCATTTCCACACTCATTCCAAATTACTTAAGAAAATTGAAGCCCTCTCCTATTGTAAATTCCAACGCAGTGACCTGCCCTTTAAATATCCAATTAAATTAAAGTTGTGCCATTTTTTTGTTATCTCCCCAAATCGGAAACCATTCTGTAAAATAAAATAAAAGAAGAAGAAGAAAAGCAAATCGCGATTTCACAATGGCAAAGAGCAAGGTGTATGAGTTATGGGGGGTTCGTGACCATTGTGTTTGGTCCTAACGACAAGGGGGACAGTCGCGATCTGGAAATGGTTTTGAATTTGTGGCAATGAGCAGCAACTCGAGGATGGATTTTGGAGCGTCAATTGGGAAAAAAAATCATTGCCCTATGGTTTGATTTCAGCATCGAAATGATGAAAAGTGGAGGTGGTAGTTGTGATTTGGATGGAGATTGATATCGTGAGGGAGATTTGGGAAGGGCGATTTTTAACAACATTGAACAGGGTAGAGTTTTGGGTAATATCGAGTTCAATTTATGCTTCGTGATTTCTGGTATTGCCGACAACTCGTCTCAGTGATGAGTATTGAGTTAGAGATGGTAGAAAGTCTTGGTGGATAAGGCAGCGAAATGGGACAGTAATGGTACATGGAATATTGCAACAGTAATAAAGAAAGGGGGATTGGTTGTTCAAAAATAGCAGCATTGATGATGCTGGAGTTCAACAGGAGAACATTGGGGAAGGGCGGTCGCTGTTATTATTATGGACGGTGAATTAAGTATATTGATTGGTAATTTAAAATAGTTAGAAAAATTATATTATGGTAAAAGTTAATTTAAATTAATAAGATGTTTAATCGATAAATAAAAATTTAATCGTCTTAGGTACAAAAATAATTTATTGATGACGAATCATAGAAGCAACATTATGGAACTGAACGGGATAATTAGCAGACAATAAAAATCATGGTGAGTAAATCTCACTTAGATTTATGTATAATTATTTTTATTAGTTAAAAATAATTGTTTGCATGCATTGAAATATTATTGTGGCTATTATATATATATATATTAGTTATTTAGGCTCGGTGGTTGTGGTTATTATATATATATATATATATATATATATATATTGGTGGTTGGATTCCCGCAGTATTATTAGCAGATGCCCGCAATATCATTAGTGGATGACCCTATACGCCCTACAATATGATAGTGGATGACCTTCTATACTGCGATATCCTGCCTTGAAGCAGGATGGGTATTATTTATGTTAGCTAATGTAACAACCCGGAAAATCAGAACCAATTTAAATTTTTTATTTCGGCAGTATTAATGAATTTTGAATATTTAAAATGATTTACTTTAAATAATAACGATGAGAAATTTATTTTCGACAAAATTAGAATGTTTATATTTAATTGAATCGACGTTACAATATAAATAATTATTTTCAATTATAAAAGGAATTGGAAATGGCGCGGTAGTTTGAAAATTCGATTTCAAATTTCAATAGGATGTACAGGATTCAAAATAAACCGGATTTTGCCGAAACCAAAAATATTAGAATCTACTTGAAAATATCTTTCCAATGAATCCCAAAAATTGAAATTTCATAGTGAGAATAAAACGTTAAGTCTAGTTGAAAATTCAGAATAGTCGCTATGGAATTTTAGCAGTTAAAAATAGCGATTTTTCTCCATTTTCGACGAAACCACTTTTGTTGGATCCGGGATGCCGAGTTATTGCTAGATTCCAAAATTCTTAATTTTTGGGGTTAATATGCGAGCGTGGCGAAGGAAAACGTGTTTTGACGGTTTCAGTCAATTTGGAACGACCAGAAAATGGCCATTTTTCAAATGGTCTCCAAATTTAACGAAATTAGTTTTGTTAGGACCGTATCGTCAATACGAAGCTAGAAATAATTTTTCTGGAATTTTTGGGTCCGTATGTGACCCCAGTAAATTGAAATGTACGTTTAAAATTCAATATAATG
Source organism: Allium sativum (assembly GCA_030737875.1). NCBI lineage: Eukaryota > Viridiplantae > Streptophyta > Magnoliopsida > Asparagales > Amaryllidaceae > Allium > Allium sativum. The sequence continues at coordinate 302,450,770 of CM060922.1, forward strand.
ATTTAAATGTTAATTTAAATGGAAACTGATCGAAATAGTCGAATTGGCTTATAATACATATCCCATTGTGTTCGAAATGGGGGTATTTGGTTAGGGACGACAATCGTTGGAGTTTGTTAGGATTTCAGAGCGTTAAATGTCACAATGAAGTAACGTTATAATTAAATATTATTTAATTTATGTGTATAAATAACCCCCTTCCTCCTTAAGACCTAATTTCATTCTTCATCGCCTGTAACAAAATTAGCCTGCCTCCACTCAAATCGATCCAAGAAGTAAAATCGCAAGCTTCACTCCACTAAAACGATCGTGTTTGGATCCATTGAGCTCACGAGTTAAAGAGCTACATGCCAATGATCTTCGGGAAGGGTGCACGGCATTTCAGGGAGCTCGAGTTTTCTACAGCAAATTAGGGTTCACATTTGTTGGAATTTGAAGCCTTGATAGTTGAATTCGAGCTCGCATTGGGATTAAGCAAGGAAAATAGCACCTTGTAGGAATTTTTGGGAATTTAAAAAAAATGTCGTGAACTACCTGTAGAAGTGCATCGACGGAAAATCTGGGGGGGTGCGCAGGTTTTTGTATGGTGACGGGGAGGAATAGTTTGCGAAGGGGAGGCTGTTGGTAATGTCCGTTCGTCGAACGGTAGAGCATGGAAGTTGCAAAGAGGAGAGAGAGGATGGGAGTAATGGGTTTTAAAAGCTTCAGGTTGTGGTTTATGATGGGAGGAAGAAGGCTTAATTAGAGGTAGTTAAGGATTAGTTGATAATTAAATAATTAGTTGATGATCAGTTAAATTATTAAATTGTTCAATGTAAAAACGAATGTATATGTTTCAAATCTTATCAGAATTGGACAGTTTTAAATGCGTTGGAATCGTAATGAAAAATACTACACCATGGAACTAACCAGGACAGAAACGGAGCAAATCAGAATTTCAGGCAAATTCAAATCCGAACGGTTCAGAAATTCAGAAATAAAACTGACGGAGTGGAAACCCAATGTGAGAATTTCTCACTAAAATTATTTCTGTACAGTTATTTATTTTATAACTGCATATATGAACTGCTCCCCATCGTCCAAAGACCGTGGACAACTTGTTTGTTTGATTGTATTGTGTGGTTGAAATTGTTTGTGATGTGAAATGGACTGTGTAAAAATATTTGAATAATAAAAATATCATTTTTATTATATAACTGAAATGTATAAAATATTCATGTGTTGAATAAATGATTTGAACAATAAAAATCACATTTTTATTGTATATATGAACTGTATAAAATATTCATGTGTTGAACAAATGATTTGAACAATAAAAATCACATTTTTATTGTGTATATGAACTATATAAAATATTCATGTGTCGAATAAATGATTTGAACAATAAAAATCACATTTTTATTGTATATATGAACTGTATAAAATATTCATGTGTTGAATTAAATATTTATAAACAAATCAGATGATCTGTTTATGTACACCCATTTATCTGATACTGATTGGGACGATAAATTTTACACATCGCCCAACTGCACAAATAAAATCTTTGTTCGTTGTTGAAAACTCCACATGGGTATTGGGATGATATTTGACGTACACTAATCCCAACTGTTTAGTTGTATGTCAATCGATTGGTTGACAGACTGTTGTAAGCGTTAAATATCTATATTTAATGCTTATACATAGTAGAATGCACTCTCGATGATGGATGATTGTTTATTATTGTTATGATATACATGTGTGGTATGAAAACCATATAATCAACATTATATAGTAATTGACTGTGTCTGATTCCAGTTCAGAAAGAATGAATATTTAAAAATAACTAATATTTTAAAATAATGAATATTTTAAAATAATATTCAGTAAAAGAATCAAAATCTGATTTTGATGTCCGATTTGGGATGGACACGAATATATTTAAATATATATAGCCGTGTTGATTAGATAAGCGCTATTTTGATGCGAACGATATTTATATCGATTTTATTCATTTTTATAATGAATATTGAAAAGGAATTGATTTCAAAATTTAATGTTCTGAAAATATTATCATTTATATATCGATGGTATGGAATATTCAATTTTTGATTCGAAATTGAATATGAAGTTGAAATCATTTTGAAAATGAATTTAAAACGATTTACAAAATACGTTTTAAATGAAAATCGATGAAATATATATTATATATATAATATAATGGCCTGAATCAAACGCGCCGCGCTGCGGCAGTTCGCGAATTTTGACCATTGACTTCAAATGGACATTACAGGAAATCCGACCGTCGAATTCTCCTAAAACTGGAACCGTTGGGTTCGTATCGAAAAGAGCTTTCTAACGAATATTAGAAATTAGAAATCTAACGGTTGGATTTGGAATTATGTCCAAATAAAGTTTGGAAAAGGTCGCTGTAAGTGCAGTTCGATGACCGTTTATGGAAATCGACTGTACGGGCCTTGATAAAATTATTAAAAATAAGAATAATTTGTGTAAAATCATAATAAATGATTCGGAAAGAATTGGGATGAAAAATTCCATATTTGAAAAGATAAAAATATATTTTTATCGAAATGAACTAATTATGAACTAGAATTATGAAATCCAATATTTTTTAAATAAATAAATTGGATTTGAAATGGTTTTAAAAATAACCAGAATTTCCAATATATGAATTGGAATGGATTTGAATCGAAATTATCTTCTGAATATTTCGATATTGGATTACGTGATTATACAGATATTGTGGAGGAATTTGGAAGATATTTATATCGTTATTTCTCATACGATATTTGTTGGTTGTAGTATTTGATATTGAATATAAGCCGATATATTTTATATTCAGAGCCATGTATTTAATATCAAATGTGATTTTGGGTTTGTCGTGAATGGTGTCTTCATTAACACTGTTCTTGAACCCAATTGAGGAAAGATTAAATCTTTTTATTTAGATTTAATGAAGTATACCAATTAATTTATATTTAATTGGAATTGAATTGAAATTGGTCTTTGGGTTTATCGTGAACGGTGTTTCAAATAGCACTTGTTCTTTAACCCGATTAACAATGGAATAAGATTTTGGGTTGTCGTGAATGGTATCTTTAATAATACTGTTCTTAGACCCAATGGAGTTAAGAAAATCAGGAACTAACTGGAGATTAGTTAAGTTGAATGGTTTCCTCGGTATTGATTTGATGTTGGTTTCGGCCTTCGGGGTTAATACTTAGGGAATTGTTCACTTGCTAATTTACGGTTAAAGGCTGATGGAATGGAATGTGATTTTGGGTTTATCGTGAACCGTGTTTTAAAGGACACTGGTTCTTTAACCCAGTTAAAGACAGGAATAAGATTTTGGGTTGTCGTGAATGGTATCTTTAATAATATTGTTCTTAGACCCAATGGAGTTAAGAAAATCAGAAACTAGCTGAAGATTAGTTAAGTTAAATGGTTTTGCTGGGTATTGATCTGATGTTGGTTTCGGCCTTCGGGGTTAATACTTAGGGAATTGTTCAATTGCTAATTTACGGTTAAAGGCTAATGGAATTGAATGTGATTTTGGGTTTATCATGAACCGTGTTTTAAATGACATTGGTTCTTTAACCCAGTTAAAGACAGGATATGATTTCCCAAGTTAAACAATCGTTAATATTGATTTGTGGGAAGATTAAAACCAAGTGGAGTTTTAATGCATCTTTAATTAGATTGAAATGATATCCAAAGGAAGATTAAAGAATAAATTAAAAGAATTTATCTTTGATAAAATTTGTGGGAACCTTTCCCAAAGTATGAGAATATTTGAATAAAGGAATATTCTGGATTGGAATGAGGTGTATGTTGTGTTTTTTATAGCACTTGTTTATTATATACGCGAGTTGTTCAGAAAGACCGGGTTTATCCCATTCTGAATAACAGATTTGACGACGTGTCGAGAGTGAAGACGGTGGTTGAAGACCGGAGGTCTTCACATCGTTTGGATGATTACTGATGTCTTGATTGGGCTGTACACCCAAGACAAGGTAATAAGTGGTGATCGTCCAGACGTACTTGGAGATCGACCAGATATGCGAGGGCCTCTCCCCTGTATTGGACATATGGGGGAGGAATAAGGTGCCTCCGGTTTCGTTCAGACCCAGAACGGACTTGTAAATGGATTATGTGTCTGACATTGGATTTTATTCAGTGTTGATTGATTTCTATTAAATATATATCTGTTTGGCGGCGGAGAATTTATTCTCTTGCTTAACGCCCTTCTCTGAGACGTATGAGCTCAGAGGTTATATATCGATATATATCAGTCACATGGCATGAATTGCCTGTATGGCATGCTGAGATGCAGTGATCAAGGATTTTGTTGAAAAGAAAAGTCTTGTGGTTGATGATCAAAGCACGGTTTTAATATAGCATAGCTTTGTGTAGCGTTAATTCACGAGCCCCACACCCCGGTATGAACCAGAAACGGGAGAGGACAGCAGGGAGGGCATTGTGTTTCCTTCTAGATAGGAGTGGTGTCATCGTTTTACCATCGCTGACATTTTACTCATGTGGATGTTGCATATGTTGCTTATTACTTGATGGATAGCGAGGCGCCTCAGATTGATCGGCTACTGCGGGAGATGATGGAGTTATTTGGCTCATTTACACCCCAAAGGGAGGGGAAACGCATGCTCAAGAATTATTAATTCACCATTGCATTTAGTGTGGACCGACCCTGCATGTTGCCTAAGTACAGTTGCGGCTGAGTCCTGAGGCTCGGGCTAGAGAGTCTCGAAACGGTAGGATTGTGCCTTGCCTTGGTTCATGACAGAAATCCAACTTCCAATAAGTGACATTTGCTGTTTTGATTGTAGAGCATAGTATTGGCTACATGATGTATGGTACTCATGCCATCTAGGATTGATACATTTATTTTTGAAGTAGTTTTATACAGTATGCACTTATAATAGTATCAAATGATTTGTTTTAAACGTATCAGGCATGTTTGGCTATTATAAGGGAAACCCCTATCCCCCGGCTTGCGTTGTATTGTGTGATAGGACCTGGGTCTTATAATAGCTTCATTTTTCCAAAAAGCATTGCGCTGTTTTGTTATATGCACTGGTATTCTCGGGAGGAAACCTGTTCCGTGTTATACGGCGTGGTCTCTTGATATATCTGATTTAAAGTAAAGTTTTAAATAACTGTTTTAGTTCTCACACCAATCACATGACTGACCTAGAGTTTATTGTTTTAACCTAAACTTTGGGTGCCCCTATTTCCACATGGGCAACTAGTAGTTTTGGTTTTGCAGATTTTTATTCACAGGACCCTGGTTTACAGCTGAATGATATTCGGAAAGCTCTATATCCGTATATTCTTTTTAGTTGTGTTTTGTATTATTTTCCGCTGCATTGTAACTTGTACGTCTCTGATGTTTAGTAAATGTGTAATATTTATTCATACTCTATATATTCTTGTATTCTAATGAAATTGTTGTAATAAGCAATGAAATGTTCATCTGTTTGTGTTCTAATTTGGCGTGTTCTCAAAGTCAATCTAGGCTTTCCTCCATGGGGAAGTTCGGGTCGCTTCATCTAATGTCTGTGGATGTAGGAAAACAGGTTGGAGGGATCTAAATGGATCCCTCAAAATTTATTATTATTTGTTTTTGTATATATTATCATATATGATATGTTAGAAAACCTGTGATTGATAATTTGGTGTTTTGGATGTTTGAAATATCACTAGGCCTAAAATGTTGATATATAAGATATCGTGAAAAGGATATTTTTAGATTTAAAAGGAAAAAAACTATTTTTTTAAAATAGAATTTGAATTTCGAATGGGCTAAGAAATATCAACTTGTTTTGAATAATAAAAACAAGTAATGAATTTATAAACGGTGTTTATAAATTAAATGGAATAATTTTCATTTGGATAATGTGGAGAATTGAAATGAATTTATAAACGAAGTTTATAAATAAAGGGAAATAAATTATCATTTGGATAATTTAAATATTTAAATTCAAATGTGAATTTAAAATGAGTATTGGGAATCATATTAAATAGAAACGATGAAATTATTTTGACGTTCAGAATGTAAATTGCATTAAAATAAATCCATACAGATTTATGATATGAATTCGACTATGTCGGATTTATTAAAAATAAATTCTATCCAGAAAGGATATTTAAATTTTATTAAATAGAAAATGAAATAAAATACGAAAATTTATTATACAAGTTATAATAAATAAAATATTCCAAAATAAGTTTAGGGTTTAAGATAGATTTCGAAATAGAAACTTATTTTAAATTATAAAACAAGGAAGATAAATTTATAAATGATGTTTATAAATTAAGTAAGATAATTGATCATTGGATAATTTAGAGGTCTAAATTCGAATATGAATTTAACAGTGAACTGGAAATCGTTTCAGAAAATGGAGCAATGGATTTTTATTCCAGAATTCGGAATATAAACGGAATTGAGATAAATCTAAGAATTTATAATTAGAATTCGATTATATCGAATTTTATAAATAATTTATTTATAAAGGGAATTGGAATTTAATATAGCAAATTGAGTTATAAATAAATTTATAACCAAGTAATGAAAAATCGACGATTATAAATAATCGAAATATTAAGTTGAATTGGGAACATTGGTTTAATATATGCTAAAATATATTAGAATGGAGTTGAATTTTATTATAAACGAAATTTAAACATTTATAATATAAATATAATTAAAACGAACTTGCCACAGCGCGGTAGTTTGTAATTTGGCATTTAGAACTTCAATTGAGTATACATAACTCAATTTAAGTCGGAATTCGTTGAAACAAGAATCATCAAAACCGATTTGATAATAGTTTTCTAATAGAAGAGAAAATTTTGGATTTCGTCTTATAGATTTTGAATTATGTCAAAATCAAATTTTTAGTAAAACAACGCCATAACCATTACAAAACCATAACGGTTTAATTATTAAAATCGAAGTATTTTAAGTTAAAAAATATGGGTTTTTATTTTAGAAATCCAGATTTGGGTCGTAAAATAAATATGAACTCAAGTGGAATAAATAGACTGATTTTTGAAACAAAAAACAAATCAGATTTTAAATTATTTAATAGGATTAACTTATTTGAAGAATAATTAGTTAATCGAGTTTTGGTACGAAATTGGGCTTTGAATAAGTGAATGAGATTTGAGAATTTATATTCGAAATCGAATATGAAACTTGAGTTAAAAATAGAATTTAATTGGTTAATAAGTAAATTAAAATATATTTGAACGTGATATGTTCAAATAAAAAGTGGAATAGGCAAAAGAGTTACTTAACGAATAAATTAGCGAACTGAGTTAAAAATGATTGGATAGAGTTGGAATAAATTAAAAATGGTTAGATATATGTTAAGCTGGATTGGAATGAAGTGTATGAAGATTATAATTTAAGTGCCTAACAAATAGGTACACGTTTAAATTCCATATGAGATTTTATGCGCCCACTCGACAAGCCACTTGGCTTTTTGATTTTCTTTTTGAGTGGAAAGAGCCTAGAGAGGCGAGTTGAGGTTTGAACTATGGACCGATACAAAGGAGGTGCTGGCGAAATTTTCTGGAAATTTAAGGAGTTAGAATATTTTAAGGAATTTTGACAACTAGAAAAAAAAATATCAATATATATATATATATAATTCGTTAAGGAAACGAATTTAAAATAGAATATTATTAATAAAAAGAAAATCTATAATTAAGTCTGTTAAGAATAGAAAGAGAAACGTATACTCGTTTAAAAAGGCAGATAACTGGTTTTATATGATGTTGATTATTCGAGATAAGTAATCTTGTCCGTTTTGAAGTTAAGAATGTTATCCAGTCAAGGTCTGAGAGGTAGTTATACCCCAACTTGATTAATTTCATTATTAACAGACAAATAGAATGATTCAGTCTTGAAGATAAATGTTTGAATAAGATGTAGTCAAAAGCAGTATTTTGGGTTGTTGTAACAATGTTTTACACAACATTCGTTTTAACCCAAATAAGTGGAATTTTGGAAATATAATAATAAATATTTCCTAAGTATAGAAATGAATGGTCGTGAAAGGGAGAAGTACTTGGAATGTTTTCCAATTATTAATAGAAGATATTTTCTAATTATAGAAAATAAAAGAAGGCGATATATGGAAATGTTTTCCAAATTGCGTAAGAGGCTAAGATGATTTTTGAAAATATTTGGTTAACAAATATTGATAAGGAAATGAAGAATTGATTTAATTAATGAAAAAATTAATTTAGGGGCCCAGTGATTGTTTGATGCTTTGAATGGATGTTTGTTTTCTTCGATAGTTAAATAACCGACAATCGAAGTATTTACCAATATCGTTGTCAATATGGAGAGACCGGTTGGATTACTATCCGAGACCACTCTGTATTGGCAGTAGAACTGCGAATCAGATTATATGAAGATAATCGAAGACGGAGTAAAGTGAAAGGGATTTTCTGTTAATCCTAGATAGAAATTGCCTAAGATGGATTAATGGAAATTGTGCCTTCAGTTTCGTTCAGTCCCAGAACGAAGTTGTATAGACGAATTTCTGATAGAGTATTTCCAATGATCGCATATGTTGGTCTGTATAAATATATATGGTGGCGGAGAATTTACTCTCTTAGCATAATATCCATATTATATTTATGCAAATCAATTAGTGATTAACCAATCTGACAATGTGGCATTCAAAGTTATTGTGTTGTAAATGAATGGTAAGTAATCGTAGCCTCAGGCCTCAACAACCGGGAAATGACAAAAATTGGGCAGGCAACATGGCTAAGTAGGTAGCTCCCAATTAGTTTGTGTTATCACCTATCTAGAGAAATTCATTTCATTCTTTATTTTGTTTGATGTTGTCCCATTCCGGAAAACAGTTGTGAATCCCAACCGTTGGTGATATACATTCGATACACTCAAGCAAAATGAGTGGTCGGTCATGTGTGGCCGGGTTACAAGATGTTCTTGTTGAACCCAGTGCATTCCTCTCTAGAGATATACTATCGGAAGGTGGTTCCATACCTTGTCATAGCTAGAAATTCATTACCCAACAAGTGCTCGCAGTTTTGACTGTATATTAAATATATAGAGCGTGAGATACAAACGTTCCACTAGATTGTTATTTATTTGATTTAGACACTATTATAATATCAAAAGAGTTTTGATATAAAGAATATCGTTTCTTTCAAAAGGATTTGAAAGTTGAATAAAGTGTTTTGGATTCTTATAAGAGAAAAACCCATTCCGTGTTATACAGCGTAGTCTTATGAGATATCATTATTTTCTCAAACTGTTTTAAATGGTTTACTCGTACCAGTCCCATGACTGACCCAGAGTTTATTATTCTATGTTTTCACTAAACATTTGGGTGCCCAAATTTGCACGGGCAGTCAAGCAGTTCAGGATTTTATAGATTTATCTGAAGGAGCTTGGAGCAGGAGGCTTCAGTGTTAGATATTTTGTTATTGTTTTTCTGCTATGTTGTAAGTGTTGTACTCTAATGATGATATGTATATACAGGAAAAAAAATTGTACTCCAAAGGCTGATATATATATATATATTATATGTTGTTCCGTTCCAATGTGATATTCTATATTGTTATTTTTGTCTTCTTCTACCTTTTTCTTCTTTATTAATAATGATTTGTATTTCTGTGCAAATTGGGTTGGACGTGAAGTATATTTAGTCAACTCAGATAGTATGGATTCGCGGTTCGTTACACTATTTACATCGGATGAATTTCATTGTTTACTATTTAAAACAATTCCCAATTCTCATTTGAATTTTAATATTCATATTATCTAATGATAATTTATTTCCCCTCATTTATAAACACCGTTTATAAATTCATTTCAATTCCCCGCATTATCTAATGAAAATTATTCCATTCTATTTATAAACATCGTTTATATTACTTGTTTATATATTTAAACAAGTCTTGATTATAAATCCATTTGAAATTAAATTTCTACTTTGGAAAAATAAATTTCCCTTTTTAAATTCACACTTGTTTACATTTCCCAAATTATCCAAAGATAATTCATTTCACTTCATTTACAAACATCGTTTATGAATGAACTGCTTGTTTTCATTATTCAAAACAAGTTAATATTTCTAGTAATGTCCCAAAAATTTCGATAATTAAAATAAGGAATTAATTAATGATTTAAATGTGAACAATCAATTTTATGTTGATAATGGGGTTAGAAATTAACAATCGAATATATTTTTTGATTTGAATTGAATTTGTTATTTAATTCGGAATGATTAATTGAAGATCAAATATTTATTGATTGAATATTTGGATTGAGCTCGATTGGATATTGGAATTGGTTTTTAGTTTCGATTGAGAAATGTAAACAGTTGAATTTAAAAATAAACGTTATTGATGTTAAACAAATTGGAAAATTTTATTGAAAATATATGGAAAATTTGGCTTGGATATGTGTGTATTTGTGTATATAAAGAAATTGAAATTTAACGTTAGATTTTGGAATTGAACGGAGTTGTTGGTGAACAAAACAGAATAAAAACAGTGGACTGGTAAATAAATTAAAATTTATTACAAACAAAGTCAGATTACAACCAAACTAATTTTTATTGGATTTAGGACGTTGAAATGTAGGGGTAGTCAAATTTCTTTGCGTTTGGAGATTTTGTTGATGGTATAAGTATTGGGCGTTCAACGTTAGTTTGTGGTATAATTTAATATTCAAAACTAAATCTCATTGTTGCCTATCCCATATAGAATTTGCGCAGACCTACACTGATAACCTAATCTATTGAGTTTACGTCGTTCTTATACTCTACTATCACTTCTATATAAACAACGCTCCTTCCCCATATTCTTCAGAGACGAAAAAACCATCTCCTTTTTATGCATTTTAATCCATTTCTATCAAAACCAATTTCCCCCAAAATAATGGCCGAAACCCTAAATTTGTTTTTTCTAATCGGTCACTTCCTCCTTCAGGCGATCGGAAGCCCTAAGCCGCCATTCCCACAAAATCATCGACTGCCGCCTCCAGCAAATTGAAATTGCCAAAACTCCTCCGTGAATCAAGCTTCGAAGCTCTGCCTCGCTGTCATAGATTTGTTGCTACAAAGGGCAGTTCCGACCTGACTACCTCCGTCCTGACAAGCCGATGCCATTGCTTCTTCCTTCAAGGTGAGTGTTACCTCGCTTATGATTAATTTCAAGAATCAAGTATTTAAATTTCAGTAGAAAAATAAATATGACAGCATGCCTTGTTTATTTTCCTTAGGTTTGTTGGTCGTGAAACTAGTAACTGTTAACACTTGGTTTTTAAACTGTGTGCTGTGACATTCAATTGTTCCATTGTTGTATGCGTTTGTGGTTTACTTGGTTGTGACCCTCGGTATGTAATTAACATCCAAGCTTTGACAGTTCATTATAACCCGGAAATGCTGGGACATGTTCAGTTTACTAGTGTTTACTCTATTTTTCGTGTAAGACACCTGTTCAATGTTTGTTTCATTCTATAAATGATTTTAACAAATAGAGGACCATTATAGCATTGTTTAGATATGGTGAGAATACATGTTTTTTTATAGATAGAGAAGAAGAAAAGGGGATTCTGGGTAAGTTGTCATCTGTCTTTCCCCATACGATATATGTACAACTATGCGTGCTATTTCATAAACAACTATATTGGAAGCATATGAATAAAAATATAACTAACGAGAGTGAATGGTAAACCAGTTTATCCCAATAGTATTTGGTATGATGATAATTTGTGCAGTGTACTCGTTTATCCAAATAACATTATTTAAAGTTGACCTTAAATTGGATTATGTTACTGTATTTTACATGTTCACAATATTGAAAATTGGGATCGACTTAACATGCATTTGGTAATGTCTCAAGTTGAACAAACACAACAGTAACCTGCATGTGGGTTTATTAACTTGCATATGTCTCATACATACACCCTTTGTTAATTTGAACAATATGTCAGTCAACAGAATAAGGTTAGAAGAAAATGTCATCAGACCCCTAGCCATTTCGAAAAGTAACATTGATTGGTTTGTCCCCTGTTGTTGTTCTAATTTTACTTCTTAGAATGCACGTAATATCTACTTGTTGCTAATGATATAGGATATTTATCATGAATTCAGTATAGTAGACAGTAATAGCACATTCTTGAAATTTTTACCCTTCAGTTGAATTTTGATCATTCATATAGTTGATAACAAATAAGGATGACTGAGATTTTGATGTCAATATTGACACTTCTTTTCTTTTTATTTTATTTTAACAAATTCTCTTATATAGCTAAGTGAGCAAGACGACATTATTGTATGGATTAATGTGGCTGCTCTGTGACACCCACATCCGTAAATGTCACTCACTAAGGGAATGCATTAAGTTTCGTGAAGCGTTATAGGTAAACAGACACAGAATAATTACAAGACAAATATAAATAAGATAGCAGCGGAAACTTAAATTTTTATTTCAACATAAATCATAATACCGTGGTCCACAATACCATAAGTCACAAAAACCATTACAATAAAATAACTTCTGTCTTGCACCATCAGAGTACATAAGAATATAAAAACATAATTCCCAAATTGAAAGAGTTAAGCCACAGTAGAGACAAGAACTTGAACCATACTTCAGAAGTAGTTCCTAGCAAGATGATATTTGAGTCCAGACCAAGCCTGAGTGTTTCCACTTTGAGAACCTGGGGGGGGGGGGACGAAAGAAAGAAGGAGAAACAAAAAGGGTCAGACATAAAGTCTGGCGAGTCTAGTTACTTTTAGCCAGTAAATAAATAAAAGTAACACGATAGGCATATAAAGTGGATAAGAGAGATCACTACATAAATGGCAGGTGTGACAAGGTAGACAGGATAAGATGTATGTGCTTCTAACGATTACTTTGCATTGTTTCTAGTATATCCAGAAAGAGATGATACCTTCAACTATAAGGTGGTAGATTTAGGTATACGTCCTAATGTATCCTAACTACTACCCTGATCGATTGGCTCCCTAACCCTCGTAGGTACATTGTGCTGGCCCCACAGTAGGAGGTGTCACTTTCTAAAGTGGAAACCCCTCGTCGTAATAATGTGCACAACCATATCTACAGGTGTCACGGTCGTCTTATCCCCCTCTGCCCGGCTCACGCACGCACATGGTCCTGTCGGTTTGCGCTGCCCACACCGTCCTCCACATTTGGATTTCTTACAATCAGTCAGTAAGCGTGCCCCTACTCCACCTAGTACGAAGTACTTTGTTTGATACCTACTTCGGGTTACTGACTGAAATGGTTCCCACAAAATATGATACGAGCTCTCCCCTTTGTCTTGTATCCCCCCCACTAGGTTTTCACTGACTATGTATACCACTAGGTGTCTTTAATTACATAGCCTTATTTATTTCTACCAGTTATGCTTACCCTAAAGGGTGTCTTTAATTGCATAACTCCAATCTTTCTACCGGTTATGCATACCTATAGGTGTCTTTAATACATAATCCCCAATCTTCCAACCGGTTATGCTTATCTATAGGTGTCTTTAATACATAACCCTATCATTTCTACAAGTTGTGTTTACCCTAAAAGGTGTCTTTAATTACATAACTTTATTATTTCCTCCGGTTATGTATACCACTAGGTGTCTTAATTACATAACCTTAACGGAGTTAAGTTTGTGGGCCTATATGTGAATATTACCCACCTACCCAAGATTTACTTAACCCACACACTGATCCAATCAATTTACTTAACCCTAATCTTAGTTCATAATCATACAATTCCTATGGATTAGATTTGGTTAAGAAGTCTAATTCATTACCATGTCCATTTATAGTTTCATAATGGGCCAGATCTCCCACATTAGGCCTACAACATGTGGATGTTGGATATGCCGGTCGGGTCTGGGCAGACTTATTCCACAGTTGGGCCTAACCTCATGCCATAGCCCGATTCGTATTTACGTACTTAGACCTCCCATATTAGGTTCAACATTAGTGGCTGTTGGATATGTCGGTCGGGTCCGGGCAGACTTCCACCACTAATGCAACATAACCTCGTGTCATAAGTACAATTACAATTCCTAATTGTAATTACTAAACATTCCACTTTTAATTAATTAATCAATTAATTAAGCCTTTCCTCTTATAGGTGTTAATACCCATTTTACCCAATAATTTGAATTATATGTCCAAAAATGTTCATATTCAAATTATGCCAATATTAACCCTTTTTCCCTTGTTCCTTAACAAGTGCCCTCACAAAATTGGCATGTCTAGGCTAGATAATAGCCTAGTCATAAACGATAAAAGGGAAAAACAATAGGAATGTAACAAAAGTGATCATTTTGGCATAAACATAAACTTAACAAGATAATGTGAACATACATACCGGCATGGACATGTAATTAACATCATAACAGGGTGGACAAAAAACTGATGAGCTGGTGGCAGTCAATTGATTCTAACATAACTACGATGTCACAATATGCATAGTAAGATCTAAATTAGCAATTTAGATGTCCAATTAGTTTAGATCTAACATGATAACACATGCTGATAAATTAGATCGTATAATTCAGATCTATAGGTTAAAATAGATCTAACATGATAACACAAGGTGATAAATTAGATCACATAATTCAGATCGAGAGGTTAAAATAGATCTAACATGATAACAAAAAGGTGATAAATTAGATCACATAATTCAGATCTAGAGGTTAAAATAGTTCTAACACCATTATAATGACATAGTAGCATGTTTAGATCTAAATATGTCCAACTTACAACATATCTAAGTTGATCGCAATATGAAAGGTGATTTACATACAGAATTATATCTAACCAACGTTGCAACTGTCAAAATTAATAGATTTATATTCACCACAACATAGTTAAAAGTCAAGATCCACAATAATAACACAGTAGAATAATCACAATTAAATTGGATCTAGAGAAATAGATCTATCATTAAGATAAAGATTTGGATCCAATCCTAACCAATTCAAGGTGACATATGTTCATGATTTACATAAATGATTAGATCTATCCAATGATATAACTGTCCAAATTAACAAATGTATATTAACCACAACATAGTTACAAATCAAGATCCACAATAATAACATAGTAGAATAATCACAATTGAATTGGATCTAGAGAAATAGATCTATCATCACATAGCATAAGATATGATATTAGCATAGATTCATGGTTTACACATATCCAAATCACAGTCTTTCATAATTTACTTTTATTTATTTAAACCTAAAAATAACTAGAAACTCACTATGATTGGATTGCAAAGATGATAAAAAAGAAGTTGGTGTTGAATCTATGCTTGAATCTCAGAATTTGATTTGCAAAACTGATAATTGTTTGAAGAAAACGGATCCATCTTAGTTCGCACTCTGGCAGAGTTTGGCTGCCATTTTTTCTTTGTGAAGAAAACAAAGGAATGCAGATATATTTATAGCTGCTAGGTTACAGAATTCGGATTCTACCTCAGCCTAGAGTGAATCGGGCCACGGGCCGACACCCAGTTGGGTCCGGATGCCCAAAAACATACATGGGCGCACTTTACAGATGCGGCAGTGTAAAAATACATGGGTGCACTTGTCAAGTGCACCGGGAATTTCTGCTTTTTCCACCAAACTTCTACCATCCATAACTTCTTCATACGTTATCCGTTTTACGCAAACCAGTTGTCTATCTTGACCAGAATTTCGAGACAGACGCAATGGAGCAGTCCGTTTCCCTTAATTCTGACTATTAAATGAATTATTCCTTAGTTTATCCACTTTAATGTTGTTAAAATTTCGGGGTGTTACATTCTCCCCTACTCAAAGGATTTCGTCCCCGAAATCTTCAAGTAAAGAAGAATGTATCCTACCATCCATCATCCATCTACTCATCCAACAAACACTGGCATCCATTGTCCTTGAAGATTTCTAATGCTTATATGAGTATATGCAAAGGTGTGTGTATATGTCCTAATATTAATGCAAAAATCAGGTGGTCTACTGATTCAGTTGACGTCCTTAATGTAATGTATGTTTGTGCCATGAATCCAATATATATGCAAGTAATCCTATTATAACATGTAAGTTCTATACGTGTGCACACTCATTCGTCCAAATGCAAAATCCATATGCTAGTACATCCATTTCCATCCATGAAAGAAAAGAAAATGTACACACATCCATATGCAGTATGAGAGTGATTGAGCCGATCTAGAGCCTAATGTGTGTGTATATGCATCCACAGGCAACCACTAGCAAACACTTGCATCCATCAAGCATAACATGTTTCAAACACATGTTTACATCCATAGGATTCCTATCTAAAGGTCGAAAATACTATGTATAGGATATACTCAAATGATAGAAACAAGTGCGAATAAAAGCTTTTGGAAGAGAAGTTAAGAACAATCCCTTGAAAAGAAAAGGGTACGAAGCGCAAAAATCTTGTTTTCGGTCTCCCAAGTTGCTTCTTCTTGGTTGTCTCCCCACTGGACCTTTACCAACTTTACTTCTCGTTTGCGTAGCTTCTTAACCTCCGATCCATGTAAAAGTCATTCTGTAGATCCCCACCAACGAGTCGGTGGTCTACAGGGTCATCCATATAATGCTTCGAAGGGTTCCATGCCAATGCTAGCTTGATAACTATTGTTATAGGCAAACTCTACTAAAGGAAGATGCTCTTCCCAAGTCCCTCCGAAGTCTAGGATACACAGCCTTAAAAGATCTTCAAGAATTCTGTTCACCCTCTCCGTCTGTCCATCGGTTTGAGGATGATAAGCGGTGCTTAAACACAACCGTGTACCTAATGCTTCTTGCAAGATCCTCCAAAATTCACTATTAAAGATGGGGTCATGATCGCTCACGATGCTGGAAGGTACTCGATGAAGACGAACTATCTCACGCACATAAATTGCTGCCAACCATGGTGTCGCCCTCTTACTCTTAACTGGAAATAAAATGGGTGCTCTAAGTAAGTCTATCTAATACCACCCAAATGTCGGTGTTTCCCTTCGTTGATCTAGGCAAACCATCTATGAAATCCATGGAGACGCTCTCCCACTTCCAATGTGGGCCCTCCGAAGGATGGAGTAAACCACCGGGCTTCCTTTACTCAACTTTGAATTGCTGGCAAAACAAACATTGAGAAACAAACTCTACTACATCTTTCTTCATCCCATCCCAAAAGAAAACCCTTTCTCAAGTAGTTCCCCTACTTGTTTACTGAGTTCCCTTCTTTCTCTTGGATCCATATGGTGCACGAGCAACGCAACTGGCTTTGCATTGTCCACCAAATATATGCGGAAATTGATCTCGTGCCTTGGGGATAAACCCCAAACCTCATTAAAGACATCAGGATACTCCCAGACTACTGGAACAGATTTTAGATCATCAATAGATGCATCAAGTGACTCTAGGAAACTCAACATAACAGACCCCATGGGGTCACAAGAAATCTCAAGGGTCCTCCCTTGGCAAGTCATCAGTCTAACGACCCTACTCTTACAATCTAGAATGACACCATACATGACTAGCCAACCTATCCCTAGAATCAAACCATAGCCAATGAAACAAGATGTGCATCGCACTCAAACTCGACGCCTAACACGGATATTTTCAAACCCGGACAAATCATAGATAAATGAGCCGAACCACCAATGGGGTTTGAAGCAACTACGGGATCCACTACCATACTAGTAATTAAGTGGAGAGATTCAACTATTGAACTTGATATAAATGAGTGTGCAGCACCAGAATCGAAAATAGTTCTATTTGGATAATTTGAGAAGGGGAAATTAAAAATTCAACGGAAACTTTACTACCTCTATCTGGTACACTGACCATGAGAACATACACGTGCCCTTCAGAAGATCGTGCCCTTTGGTCTTGTCCATGTTTCTTCGGGCATTCCCTCGTATAGTGTCTGACCTCACCACAGTTGAAGCAAGCATTCTTCCTATTTCGACAATCTTTTACCAAATGGCCCGTGCGCCCACAACTATGACACTTCCTCTTTTCTCGAGTTTTGCAATCTTTGGCCAACTGACCCTTACGTCTAGTACCATTACATTTCTTATTAGAGAAATCAACTACTTGCAATGGTGGAGGAACAACGGCTGCAGCGAGGGAGGGACGTCTCCTTGGCTCCCGGTTGGTGTCGTGGCCTTAAGATACCTACGGAACAAATCCGGTACTTTAATGCCCTCGGGAATATTTGGTTCCCCAGACATGCTAAAAAGAAAAAAGGAAGAGAATTAGACAAAGGACTGAAGGATATTACATATGACTTTTTGGGAAATGTTTTTCAAAACAGACTTTCCTTTTTGAAAATATTTTCTTTTTAAAAAAAATCAATTTGAAAATAATTTACAAAAACTTTTATCTAATCTAGTAACCTTCAGCTCTGATACCAAGTGTGACACCCCACGTCCGTTAATGACACTCATTAAGGAAATGCATTAAGTTTCGTGAAGCGTTATAGGCAAATAGACACATAATAATTACAAGACAGATATAAATAAAATAGTAGCGGAAACTTAAATTTTTATTTCAACATAAATCATAATACCGTGGTCCACAATACGATAAGTCACAAAAACCATTACAATAAAATAACTTCTGTCTTACACCATCAGAGTACATAAAAATATAAAAACATAATTCCCCAATTGAAAGAGTTAAGCCATAGTAGAGACAAGAACTTGAGCCATACTTCAGAAGTAGTTCCTAGTAAGATGATTTCTGAGTCCTGACTAAGCCTGAGTGTTTCCTCCCTGAGAACCAAGGGAAGAAACGGAAGAAAGAAGGGGAAACAAAAAGGGTCAGACATAAAGCCTGGCGAGTCTAGTTACATTTAGTCAGTAAATAAATAAAAATAACATGATAGGCATATAAAGTGGATAAGAGAGATCACTACATAAATGGCAGGCATGACAAGGTAAACAGGATAAGGTGTATATGCTTCTAATGATTATTCTGCATTGTTACTAGTATATCTAGAAAGGGATGATCCCTTCAACTATAAAGTAGCAGACTTAGGTATACGCCCTAATGTATCCTAACTACTACCCTGATCGATCAGCTCCCTAACCCTCGTAGATACCTTGTGATGTCCCCACAGTAGGAGGTATCACTTCCTAAAGTGGCAACCCCTCGTCGTAATAATGTGCACAACCATATCTACAGGTGTCACAGTCGTCTTATCCCCCTCTGTCCGGCTCATGCACGCACATGGCACGGTCGGTTTGCACCACCCACACCGTTCTCTACGTTTGGATCTCTTACAATCAGCCAGTAAGCGTGCCACTTCTCCGCCTAGTACGGAGTACTTTGTTTGATACCTACTCCAGGTTACTGACTGAAATGGGTCCCACACAATATGATACAAGCTCTCCCCTTTGTCTTGTATCCCCCATTAGGTTGTCACTAACTATGTATACCACTAGGTGTCTTTAATTACATAGCCTTATTTATTTCTACCAGTTATGCTTACCCTAAAGGGTGTCTTTAATTACATAACTCCAATCTTTCTACCGGTTATGCTTACCTATGGGTGTCTTTAATACATACACCCAATCTTCCAACCGGTTATGCTTACCTATAGGTGTCTTTAATATCTAACCCAATCATTTCTACAAGTTATGTTTACATTAAAAAGTGTCTTTAATTACATAACTTTATTATTTCCTCCGGTTATGCATTCCACTAGGTGTCTTTAATTACATAATCTTAACGGAGTTAAGTTTGTGGGCCTATATGTGAATATTACCTACCTACCCAAGATTTTCTTAACCCTCCCACTGACCCAATCAATTTACTTAACCTTAATCTTATTTCATAATCATACAATTCCTATGGATTAGATTTGGTTAAGTAGTCCAATTCATTACCAAGTCCATTTATGGTTTCATAATGGGCCAGACCTCCTACATTTGGCCTACAACATGTGGATGCTGGATATGCCGGTCAGGTCCGGGCAGACTTATTCCACAGTTGGGCCTAACCTCATGTCATAGCCCGATTTATATTTACATACTTAGACCTCCCACATTAGGTTCGACATTAGTGGCTGCTGGATATGCTGGTCGGGTCCGGGCAGACTTCCACCTCTAATGCAATATAACATTGTGTCATAAGTACAATTACAATTCCTAATTGTAATTACTAAAAATGTTTAATTAATTAATCAATTAATTAAGCCTATCCTTTTATAGGTGTTAATACACATTTTACCCAATAATTTGAATTATATGTCCAAAACTGTTCATATTCAAATTGTGCCAATATTAACCCTTTTTCCCTTGTTCCTTAACTACCGCCCTCACAAAATTGGCGGCATGCCTAGGCTAGATAATAGCCTAGGCTAGATAATAGCCTAGTCATAAATGATAAAAGGGAAAAACAATAGGAATGTAACAAAAGTGATCATTTTGGCATAAACATAAACTTAACAAGATAATGTGAACATACATACCGGCATGGACATGTAATTAACATCATAACAGGGTGGACAAAAAACTGATGAGCTGGTGGCAGTCAATTGATTCTAACATAACTACGATGTCACAATATGCATAGTAAAATCTAAATTAGCAATTTAGATGTCCAATTAGTTTAGATCTAACATGATAACACATGGTGATAAATTAGATCACATAATTCAGATCTAGAGGTTAAAATAGATCTAACATGATAACACAAGGTGATAAATTAGATCACATAATTCAGATCTAGAGGTTAAAATAGATCTAACATGATAACAACAAGGTGACAAATTAGAACACATAATTCACATCTAGATGTTAAAATAGATCTAACACCATTAGAATAACATAATAGCATGTTTAGATCTAAATATGTCTAACTTACAACATATCTAAGTTGATCGCAATATGAAAGGTGATTTACATACAGAATTAGATCTAGCCAACGTTGCAACTGTCAAAAATAATATATTTACATTCACCACAACATAGTTACAAGTCAAGATCAACAATAATAACATAGCAGAATAATCACAATTAAATTGGATCTAGAGAAATATATCTATCATTATTATAATGATTCAGATCCAATCCTAACCAATTCAATGTGACATATGTTCATGATTTACATAAATGATTAGATCTATCCAATGATATAACTGTCCAAATTAACAGATTTATATTAACCACAACATAGTTACAAACCAAGATCCACAATAATAACATAGTAGAATAATAACAATTGAATTGGATCTAGAAAAATAGATCTATCATGACATAGAATAAGATATGATATTAGCATAGATTCATGGTTTACACATATCCAAATCACAGTCTTTCATAATTTACTTTTATTTATTTAAACCTAAAAATAACTATGCGATTGGATTACTAAGATGATAGAAAAGAAGTTGGTGTTGAATCTATGCTTGAATCTCAGAATTTATTTTGCAAAATTGATAATTGTTTGAAGAAAACGGATCCATCTTAGTTCGCACTCCGGCAGAGTTTAGCCGCCATTGTTTCTTTGTGAAGAAAACAATGGAATTGAGATAATATTTATAGCCACTAGGTTACAGAATTCGAATGCCACCTCAGCCCTAGAGTGAATCGGGCCACGGGGCGACACCCAATTGGGTCTGAATGCCCAAAAACATACACGGGCGCACTTTACAGGTGCGCTAGTGTAAAAGTACATGGGCGCACTTGCCAAGTGCACCGGAATTTCTGCTTTTCCGCCAAACCTCTACCATTTATAACTTCTTCATACGTTATTCGTTTTACGCAAACTAGGTGTCTATCTTGACCAGAATTTCGAGACGGACGCAATGGCACAGTCCATTTCAATTAATTCTGAATATTAAATTAATTATTTTTTAATTTATCCACTCCAATGTTGTTAAAATTTCGGGATGTTACATGCCCTACGGATGTAAAACAATAATAGACTTGTTAATTCAAAATTCATACACATATATATTGTTAAATCTATACACGTTGATTTATATTTATACCTATGGGCTTCGAAAATGTATGATAACATCTTTGTATGATAAAATATTATGCATGCTGTCTATATAATTTAAAGATACCCACCTTAATTCGAAACATAGGATTTACAACATATGTCATTGGCTGTCCAAAACCATAATGGATTTGTATAATTTCGGTATAGTTGGTTTACCAAGCCTATACATGTTTTTTTTTCGTTTGGTCAACTCTAAAACCCACCTTTGGTCTCATACCTTACCTTATTTGGAACCTGGAAGTGTGCATATTTGGATGCGCCTGCCTTGCCTTGCTAAGTCTTAAGCGTAAATATATGAATTTGAATTTTATAACCTGGAATTTCTAAAATCATGCATATGGTTTGGGTTTAAAATTTCCTTCTGTTCTTGGTTATCTATATATGTAGATATGATTTTGTCATTTGGATGCACCAACCAAGAACTGTCTTGCTGTATCATTTTGTCTCATATACCCTGTTGTCATGAACTACCTATGTTGATCACCTGGTTACTACGTGTGATCACTTAAAAACTGTTTTTCGTGTTACTTAGCCCTGCTATGTTGAATGTAGTCACAAACTTTATTTTAGATAACAGACTCGTGTGTCATAAAAAGCCCTTTTACCTGTTATCATTCACATGGTTATATGCTGACTGTACCAGTTTCATACGATTGCTGTTTTTATAATTTGAAGCCTTCTAACATATGTACTTTTGGGACAATTTAAGTAGGATGTCAATTCCTTTGCCTGTGGCATTAATTTTGGCTTATTTCTCTACTGTTTCGTGTTCATTTCCCTGCTTATTGGGTTGAACAGCCATGCCCCTTTATTTCACCCTACTGTTGTGTACTTGTCATTGCTGTTTGCTTTAAGCTGCACCCTTATGTACATTCAATGTCCGAGTTGCTGAGCTTGAAATAAAATGACACCATATTGAACTGTATGTGGCATTTGTTTGCCATTTATCTATGAACCTTTATTAAACTTGTTATTCGTGGTTGTAAAATGCTGGGGCAGTACACACGTGCACCTGTATATGTGTGTACCTACAGGCTCCCACGACCGTTCGTCACTGAAGTAAAAACTGATAAGCACAGATATTATACTTTATATCAAATTGATACTACACTTGAAACTGATATGGAACATACACCGCACATAGATAAGAACCAGATACTACACAACTATTTATTTTCATACAACGTATTGATATAAGGATTGATTATTTTATTCAGTTTTTATTGAAATTAATTTACTTGAACTATGATTTAATTCTGACTTGAGTGCTTTATGTTTTTGCATGGAACGCTCGGGTCAGACTCGAGTGTTCAGAATTTAAAGACTACGGCTTATGATTCGAAGATTTGCGAAGTTGGGGATTCCAAAGACGGCGCGCTCTGAAGATCTTAAACCAGTAAAAATATGTTTCTTATATTTAAAATGTGTTTGATTCCACTGTATAGAAAAAATATTGTATTCAAAAATTCTGATTAATATATAAAAGTTGATTTTGTTGTTCAATACTGTGATATTTATTTATTTAGTAATTTCCTGTGTTAATTCTGTCTTTAAACTCTGTAAGATAAATAACGATCCGTCGATTTAGACGTTTTAAGTTGGTTTAATCACCAATTTGAAGCGGTCAAAAAGGCGGGACGTTATAAGTGGTATTAAAGCTTTGGTTTATTCAAAGCATAGCTTATCGGGTTTAAGATGAGAAGAATCAACGCTATAAAAATGGGTTTTGAAAATAAAAAGGTTTTGAAAAATAAATTTTGGTAATTGTAAATATTTGTTTTAAAAAAATTTTTGGAAAGTAAATTAATTTGTAAATATTTAATATTTTGAAAATTAGTATTTTAAATGGATGCAGCAGAAGAAAATAATAATTTGAGATTTAAAATTTTTCGGAATTCCCAGTCTTCGAATCCGGATTTGCCAGAGTTGTTCCTGGATAAGTTCTCTTAGATTTGAATCCCGAATCCATCATTGAATGATATCCAAGGAAGATAAGTATAAGTGAATCAACAAATTGATTTCTCTAATCATGTATTTTAGCAAACAAAGATAACTGAAATTGATTGGTTGTAAGATTTTTGATGGAAATTTGAGTGGAAAGGGGAAATTTGGAATCATTTCAAAAATGAAACGCTGAATTTTATATTCGGAATAGAAATAAATAAAAAAAACGGAAAAGAGATATAACTGGTAAATGAGTGTGTTAAATTCAGAATGTGACAAGATAAATTATAATTGATTTCAAACAATGATATAATCGAATATATATTCGACAGTGAATTATGAACTGGTGGACTAATTAGCAAGAAGCGGACTATGAACGAGAGTTATAAATAAAGCGAAATATGAATGAAGACAAATTTGAATCTATATTCGTACGAAATCAAAAATAATTTGATGTGACGAGTTCATATTTCGATATAAGGAATAATATTCATCTTTAGAAGTAAGTAACGTTTGAGAGCAATAATGTTGCAAATAAACTTTGAAATGGAAGAGATGGAGTGAACCAGTACAGTGAGATTATTCTGAAGTTCAAAATATAAATCAAATGAGATTTTTCTGAAGTTCAGAATATATTATCGAAAAGGAGATTATCCGAATGGAAGTTATTTATGGAAGTCAATTATGTCAAATTCTAGGAAAGTACTACTTACTTTCTGTTTTAATTAAAATTTAATATATTATTAACATATTGTTTATTCAAATTAAAGAATAAAGTATAATTTCTAAGTTAAATATTTAAAAGCCGGGAATTTTAGTTATAATCAATGAGTGTCATAAAAGAAGTGGATTCTTAACTTGAATTCGGAGGTTACTAGTATGAGTGTTTTTATTCGAAGTTATGAATTTTATCTGTTTCGAAGTTAATAATGTTGTTCAAGTAAGGTCTAAGAGGTAAATATACCCCAACTTGATTGGCTTCATTGTTGACTAAGAAATGGTTAAGATTCAATAACAAGAGTTTGTTAAGTGAAGTAAGTAAATCAGTGTCAGCAGTTAAGCGAAAATAGCTGTGTTTTATTTAATATCAGTTTAATTTCATATAACGATTTTAGAAATGTTTTCCCCTAGGAATTAAGTGTATTTCTGTTGAAGTAAAGATTTGAGAATGTTTGGAAATGTTTTCAGTGATTTTCTAGAATTATAGAAAAATAAATATGACAATTGGGAATATTTTTCAAATGGTAGCGAGAGGCTAATATAAATCAGAATGGCAAAAACTGAAGAGCAAAAAGCCGCACGTCGAGAATGAAGATCCAGAACATAAGAGAAGTGGATTGGTAAACTGAATTCGAAAATTGCATAAGATTTGATTTAATAAGGAATTAAGAATTAAAATTAAGGAAATTGGATATTGACTGGAGATTAATTAGGTTGAATAATTTCCTGAGTATTGATCTGATGTTGGTTTCAGCCTTCGGGATTGATAATTAAAGAATTGTTCTCTTGCTAATTTAAGGTCGAAGGATATGAATAAAGTAAGGAACTTGAAAATTGGAAAATTGGTTTTGTAACCAATAAATTCATAAATATGAGTTTGAAAGGATACTGGATATCTGAATTGATTATGAGATCAAAACTAAAATTTTGAAATCTAAGCGGAAGTTTGAGGATATTCGATTTTAGAGATTGGATATAGAAGTTTTCGATGGAGGAAAAAATATATGAGAATATAGTGAATTTGAAAACGACTGAATTGGAAGGAAATTAATTTGAGATAAAATCTTATATAATGGAATTCATATAAAAATGAGGTGTTTTGAAAATATGATTTGGAAAGAAAAATCTTATGTAAGTTGACATAAGTATTATTTATGAGGAGTATGAAATGAGGTACTATATGTATATAGTATTAGATGTTTCAAAGCAAAATAAGGAAAGTACCTTCCCTTTTCCTTGAATTTCAAGCATAGCTGAAATGTGCTGCTGGTGGTAGTAGGTTGTCCGGACATAAAATTCGAGTTTTCTAAAAGAACACGGCCGTGTAGCGCAATTCACAGGGTTGTAGATGACCTATGGCGGACAGATGTTTCTTGGGAGAACCAAGCGTAACCATTGTGTCTGTTGCAATCTACAGTCGTGATAATGGCGTAATCTGCAGAGCTGCGAAAGCTTATGGGCATGGATGTTTCCAGAGGGAATCAGGCGTAACCATTGTATACTTGCAGTCCACATGGCGTATCTACAAGTGAAAGAGATGTAACCACTAGAACTACAAAAGGTAGAATGGAGCCATGCGATGTGTAATATATCTTAGTGATGGTGAGCCACCTAGTTGATGCAGCACTGTGTCTTTGTGACTTGATTCGTCTTCATGACATGAATTGTCCTTGTGACTTGATTAATCCTCGTGACTTAATCTATTTTCGTGACCCTGAGATAGAGCAGTCAACGATCAGCGACCTCAGATTTTCTTTTGATTCTATAATATCTTCCATTGATCTGTCCATGACGAAATTCGCAGGGAAGTGATTTCCTATGGATACGGATGTTTTCTGGGGGATCCAGACGAAACCATTATGTATCTGCGATTCATGAACAATCAACATATCAATATCACATTGGTACTTTCCGTATCTGTTTTAAACGAATTTTTGAAATACTTTCACTGGGAGTTGAAACAAGGATATTTAGTACTTAGAGATTTTAGTCGTGCGCCTGGCCAACGCATGCCTAACATCTATGAGAACAACAATAGACTTGTCAAACTTCGAGTTATCAAATATTTTCAAATAAATAGTTTGAAATTAAAATGTACTTAACTAAATAAATTAAGAATAATGATTTCTCAGTATTTTCAATTCTATAGTTTTGGGGTAATGATACAAATATTTTTCTGCACAAATTTCGTATTATAAAAGATTTCGGATTTTAAAAAATTTCAAGTCGACAATTTGTGACTTGAAAAGAAGAATGTATTTACACTCTTCAATGAATTTTGAGAAGGATTAAATGAATTGAATGTAAAAAGATTAGGTTGATGGTTGCAAAGCGTAGACCCATTACAGTGCAACAATGAATAAGCAAATATTGACAGATGCTGAATTTGGAATAGTTGGAAATCCAACTTATGCAGAATTTGAGATTTAAGAAGAGATTCTTTTTGAAAGGAAAATTGTTTTTCTGAGTTAATGGAATATGATGAATAAATGAAGAAGACCGGTAACTTAAATATCGATATTTAAATTCGACGTGGAGAATTTTCACACAAAATTGGAAATTAATAGTGTACATTGGTATAAACCCAACGATCTTTCCTTTTCAAGGACGAAAAGTTTTAAAGGCGGGAAGATTGTAACGTCCCAGAAATTTCGATAATTAAAATAATGAATTAATTAATGATTTAAATGTGAATAATCAATTTTATGTTGATAATGGGGTTACAAATTAACAATCGAATATATTGTTTGATTTGAATTGAATTTGATATTTAATTCGGAATGATTGATTGAAGATCAAATATTTATTGATTGAATATTTGGATTGAGCTCGATTGGATATTGGAATTGGTTTTGAGTTTCGACTGAGAAATGTAAACAGTTGAATTTGAAAATAAACGTTATTGACGTTAAACAAATTGGAAAATTTTGTTGAAAATATATAGAAAAATTGGCTTGGATATGTGTGTATTTGTGCATAAAAAGAAATTGAAATTTAACGTTCGATTTTTGAATCGAATGGAGTTGTTGGTGAAAAAAACGGAATAAAAACAGTGGACCCGTAAATAAATTAAAATTTATTACAAACAAAGTCAGATTACAACCAAATTAATTTTTATTGGATTTAGGACGTTGAAAGTAGGAGTAGTCAAATTTCGTTGCGTTTGGAGATTTTGTTGATGGTATAAGTATTGGGCATTCAACGTTAGTTTGTGGTATAATTTAATATTCAAAACTAAATCTCGTTGTTACCTACCCCATATAGAATTCGAGCAGACCTACACTGATAACCTATAGTCTATTGAGTTTACGTCGTTCTTATCCTCTATTATCACTTCTATAAAAACAACGCTCCTTCCCCATATTCTTCAGAGAGAGAGAAACCATCTCCCTTTTCTTCATTTTAATTCATTTCTATCAAAACTGATTTTCCCCAAAATAATGACTGAAACCCTAAATTTGTTTTTCCCAATCAGTCACTTCCTCCTTCTGGCAATCGGAAGCCCTAAGCCGCATTTCCTCCAAAATCATCGACCACCACCTTCAGCAAATTGAAATTGCCAAAGCTTCTCCGTGAATAAAGCTTCGACGCTCTGCCTCGCTGTCATCGATTTTTCACTACAAAGGGCAGTTCCGACCTGACTGCCTCCGTCCTAACAAACTGATGCCATTGCTTCTTCCTTCAAGGTGAGTGTTAACTCACTCATGATTAATTTCTAGAATCAAGTATTCAAATTTCAGTAGAAAATTAAATAAGACAGCATGCCTCGTTTATTTTCCTTGGGTTTGCTGGTCGTGAAACTAGTAACTGTTAACACTTGGTTTTTAAATTGTATGTTGTGACATTCAATTATGCCATTGTTGTATGCGTTTGTGGTTTACTTAGTTGTGACCCTCGGTATGTAATTAACATCCAAGCTTTGACAGTTCATTATAACCCGAAAATGCTGGGACATGTTCAGTTTACCAGTGTTTACCCTATTTTTCCTGTAACACACCTGTTCAATGTCTGTTTCATTCTATAAATGATTTTAACAAATGGAGGACCCTTATAGCATTGTTTAGATGTGGTGAGAATATATATTTTTATTTAGATAGAGAAGAAGAAAAGGGGATTGTGGGTAATTTGTCATCTATCTTTCCCCATACGATATCGGTACAACTATGTGTGTTATTTCATAAACAACTATATTGGAAGCATATGAATAAAAATATAACTTATGAGCGTGAATGGTAAAACAGTATATCCCAATATTTTTTGGCATGATAATAATTTGTGCAGTGTACTCGTTTATCCAAATAACATTATTTAAAGTTGACCTTAAATTGGATTATATTATTGTATTTTACATGTTCACAATATTGAAAATTGGGATTGACTTAACATGCATTTTGTAATGTCTCAAGTTGAACAAACACAACTGTAACCTGCATATGGGTTTATTAACTTGCATATGTGCCATACGTACACCCTTTGTTAACTTGAACAATACGACAGTCAACAGAATAAGGGTAGAAGAAAATGTCCTCAGACCCCTAGCCATTTCGAAAATTAATATTGATTGGTCTGTCCCCTATTGTTGTTCTGATTTTACTTTTTAGAATGCACATAATATTTACTTGTTGCTAATGATATAGGATATTTATCATGAATTCAGTATAGTAGACATTAATAGAACATTCTTGAAATTTTTACCCTTGAGTTGAATTTTGATCACACATATAGTTGATAACAAATAAGGATGACCGAGATTTTGATGTCAGTATTGACACTTCTTTTCTGTTTCTTTTCTTTTAACAAATTCTATTATATAGCTAAGTGAGCAAGACGACATTATTGTATGGATTCATGTGGCTGCCCTACGAATGTAATACATTAATAGACTTGTTAATTCAAAATGCATACACATATATATTGTTAAATATGTACACGTTGATTTATATTTATACCTATGGGCTTTGAAAATGTATGATAACAGCCTTGTATGATACAATATTATACTGTTGTCTATATAATTTAAAGATATCCACCTTAATTCGAAACATAGTATTTACAACATATGTCATTGGCTGTCCAAAACCATAATGGATTTGTATAATTGTGGTATAGTTTGTTTACCAATCCTATACAAGTTTGTTTTGTTTGGTCAACTCTAAAACCACCTTTGATCTCATACCTTACCTTATTTGGAACCTGGAAGTGTGCATATTTGGATGTGCCTGCCTTGCCTTGCTAAGTCTTAAGCGTAAATATATGTATTTGAATTTTATAACCTGGAATTTCTAAAATCATGCATATGGTTTGGGTTTAAAATTTCCTTCTGTTCTTGGTTATCTATATATGTAGTTATCATTTTTTCATTTGGATGCATTGATTAGGAACTATCTTGCTGTGTCATTTCATCGCATACACTCTTGCTGTCATGAACTTCCTATGTTGATCCCCTGGTTACTGCCTGTGATCACTTAAAACTATTTTTCGTGTTACTTGGCTCTGCTATGTTGAATGTAGTCACAAACTGTATTTTAGATAATAGACTCGTGTGTCATACAAAGCCCTTTTACCTGTTTTCCATCTTTAAGTTGTCATTCACATGGTTATATGCTGACTGTACCAGTTTTATGCGATTGCTGTTCTTATAATTTGAAGCCTTCTAACATATGTACTTTTGTGATCATTTAAGTAGGATGTCAATTCCTTTGCCTATGGCATTAATTTTGGCTTATTTCTCTAATGTTTCGTGTTCATTTCCCTGCTAATTGGGTTGAACAGCCCTACCCCTTTATTTCACCCTATTGTTGTGTAATTGTCGTTTGCTTTAAGCTGCATCCTTATGTACATTCAACATCTGAGTTGCTGAGATTGAAATAAAATGACACCATATTGAACTGTATGTGGCATTTGTTGTTTGCCATTTATCTATGAACCTTTATTAAACTTGTTATTCGTGGTTGTGGAACGCTGGGCCAGTACACACGTGTACCAGTATACGTGTGTACCTACAAGCTCACACGACCGTTCGTCCCTGAAGTAAAAACTGATAAGCATAGATATTATACTTTATCTCAGAATGATACTACACTTGAAACCGATATGGAACAGACACTGCACATAGATAAGAACCAGATACTACACAACTATTTATTTTCATACAACGTATTGATATAAGGATTGATTATTTTATTCAGTTTTTGAAATTAATTTACATGAACTATGATTTAATCTCGACTCGAGTGTTTTATGTTTTTGCATGGAACGCTCGGGTCAGACTCGAGTGTTCAGAATTTAAAGACCATAGCTTAGGATTCAAAGATTGGCGAAGCTGAGGATTCCAAAGACGACGCGCTCTGAAGATCTTAAACCAGTAAATATATTTTTCTTATATTGAAAATGTGTTTGATTCCGCTGTATAGAAAAAATATTGTATTCAAAAATTCTGATTAATATATAAAAGTTGATTTTGCTGTTCAATACTGCGATATTTATTTATTCGGTATTTTCCTGTATTGATTCTGTCTTTCAACTCATAACCTAAATAATGATCCGTCTATTTGGACGTTTTAAGTTGGTTTAATCACGAATTTGAAGCGATCAAAAAGGCGGGACATTACATCTAGTCCATTCGAAATTCAAATTCTATTTTGGAAAAAATATATTTTACGTTTATATCTCAACATCACTTTTCACGATATTTTTATATATCAATATTTAGGGCCAGTGATATTTAAACATCCAAAACACTCAATTATCAATCACATGTTTTCTAACACATCACATATAATAATATATATGTAAACAAACAATAATGAATTTTGAGGAGTCCAGTTGGATCCCTCTAACCTGTTTTCCTGCATCCACCGATGTTAGCCAACATAAATAATACCCATCCTGCTTCAAGGTAGGATATCACGGTATAGAAGGTCATCCACTATAATACATTGTAGGTGCATAGGGTTATCTACTAATGATACTGCAGGCATCCGCTAATGGTACTGAGTGAAATATCCAACCACCAATATTTATATAATAGCCACAACCACCAAGCCTAAGTAACTAATATATATAATAGCCACAAGATTATTCAAATACAACCACCAAGCCTAAATAACTAATATATATAATGGTTGAAATTAGAGTTGGAATGGGGTTGTACAGTGGACCGATCGATCATGAATCTTGTCTTGGGAAATAAGTCAGAACCGATCGGTGGTGTGCTTCCAGGACCGGTCGGTGGTGTGCTTCTAGGACCGATTGGTGGTGTGCTTCCAGGACTGATTGGTGGGTGTGCTCTAGGAACCGATCGGCAGTGCTTACTGGGTGTGCTATAAGAACCGATCGGTAGTGCTTAGTGGGTGTGCTACAGGAACCGATCGGTGGTGTTCAGTGGTGTGCTATAGGAACCGATCGATGGTGTGCTCCAAGAAGGGGGACTGATCGGTGTGCTATAGGAAGGGGAGGCCGATCGGTGTTGATTTTTTGAAAATTTATTTTTTCAGTATGATTCAGATTTGAACAAAAAGGCCTGAAAAAATATTTTTCGGGGGCAACCCCCTGAACCCTAGCCGCACCGCAGTGATGTAATTGGCTTGGTGATGGTGCGACTTCGAAGTAAATTCAAGTAGGAAGGTTCGAAGTGTTGAAAGGTTCGTTGATCGGTGTAGAACAACGAATGAGGTGACAACTCAAAGGTCGTGAGTTGGTGGATACTGGTTTCTCGAGAAGGTTTCTTGAGCTATGAAAAGTCGTTGAGTTATATGACTAGAGATGCGAAGGCTAAGAGATTATCGTTGTCGTAAGTTCTAGCAGGCTCGAACCAGGGGTACATTAGAGACGTCTAAAAGAACGGTTGTAGGTCAAGTACCCTGGGTCTTGTAGAAAGGCCTAGTTGTCAAGGTTGGACATATGGATTTTATTCTAGAATTGGGGTTACCATTAGCCCTTGACATATGACAAGGTTGTCCGTCATGTGATTAATGATGGTTTCAAAGCAGGATTGGCGGTGATAGCTAGAGTCTGTCATGGTTGATTAATTGCCTTGTTTGTACTGTCTCACGTAAATTGTTCAACGTCGAAGGAGATGTTTCTTGGGTGCTTGTCTAATATTGTTTTAGGCCTCTGGGGCTTATGCTTGAGAAATGTTAGATTCGATTAGGATGGTTAACTTGAGATACCTATAATTTGGATGTCTTAAGTGATTTGCCATGATCGAATGGGTGTTCTTGTTTCCATGAGTGTATGGTTGAAATGTTATTGTAAAGGTTATCACTGTCTGATGTGGGGAAGATTGGGTTGAGTTTTTCCCTAGTGTTGTGGGTAGATTAGTATGCTTATCTACCCATGCTCATATACTTTATTATTGAAGTTTTTTAGTTATTTTATATTTCACTAAGACTGTTGTTTGACTCAAGGTTTTATGTCTACTCTTATTACCTTGGGTTCTTCATCCAGTTGTGGATGGGCAGACTGAGTAGCAGGTTACAGTTGATTAGTGAGGACGGTGCTGCTGTGCCAAGGCAAGTGGAGGCTGGTGTACTAGTTTTATTACTATCTAGTATATATGTTTCCGCCGTTTGAGTGCTTTATGAGGGTTGTAGTGAGGCCTTATGTACAAACTTTGGTATCAGTTGGATAATCTTTCAAGATGTTGAGAAAGTTTCAAAAGTTTGCTATATAATGCTTTATTACAATTACCTGTTGTATATGTTCTATATTTTATCCTTGCGCTGTGAGTTTTACGATAGGTTCCGATGTTGTTTACCTACTCTGATGATCGTCCATAGCTGCCTGGAACACCCTTCGGTGCATTATTCTTTTAGTTTAGTGCAGGCATTATGGGCGATCGTCACAAAAAAGGGCCAGTTAAAGATTAAAAGGAAGAATTTTGGGAAGCAATAACTTTTTTTATCTGAGGCTAACTAATTTCTTTCAGGAGAATGAAATGGCAAGAGGAAGAAGGAACACGATTTATTTATACACGAAGGAACGGGGTAGGTAGGTCGGCTACGTACAAAATTAGGTTAGCTTAGGTACAATCGAAGTACAAGCGAATTAAATACGATTTGATTTCTATTTAATTTGATTATATATAAATATATTTTTATTTTATTTAAATAGATATCGATTGGATTTCGAGCTTATCCATTAAAATATATCAGGGTGCATAACTTGAAATCATGAACCCATATTTTAATGTAATGGCCAAGGTTATAATGTTATTCTGAATTCAACAGAATAGATTTTGAAATTTAATTTTAATGTATATATAAAATAACCATATTAAATCGATGTAATATAATTTAAATTCAGAAACAACCAATCTTCGATAATAAATTATTATTATCATTTATAGTCAAATAGAATTTATATTAATCATCTAAATCATTTTGATTCCGTATATAAATTTTGAATTCAATTATTCTCATTTTCGGATTACGATAATTCAATATACTCGATTATTAAATCGAAAAACTCAATATTATCACTCAATCATTTAAAACAATATTAAATATTTTAAAATTAATCGACCAAAAATTTGGGTCGTTACAATTCATTAATTTAATGTTTTACCATAAGTGAGTAAATTCTTAATAAAGATTGTTAAAGAAAAGAATGCACATGAGTAAATTAAGTTACATGCTAACTTGGAAATTAAGAAACATTAAGCTCTTATTAGAAATTTAAATTTTCAAAGAAAAAACATAAAAGGTTAATACTCTATGGTTTAATGAAACATTGAATATTCATTAATGATTTAGTAAGTTTTAATAATGTGTTTGGAAAACAATTTTTTTTAAAAGGCAGGCAAATTTTATTACTCAACAAAATTAACAATTTTACAACTCACACTCTACACGCACTATACAACAAAACTCCTCAAACAATGTACATACATGTCACGGTAACAACCTCACACTCAAAGATACAAGCTCACAAATAATAAATTACACCAACAAGCAATAACAAGGCAAAAAGAAATCCTGGAAAACCAAAGAACAACAGTCATACTCTAAGATTCTGCAAAATCTTCTTATGTATTAGCGCATATAGTTGATTTGCATTAATATTTCCAACACCGAAAATTCTTTTGTTCCTTTCAGACCATATCCCGTAGATGAAACACTTTAAAATCTTTAACAATGCTCTTGTTCGATCATTACTCCACCTTGTTGCCTTAAAAATATTGTACCACTCTATAGTGTTGACATTCGAAGGTCTGTAGAAGTTATCATGTGCAAGTATTCTTCTCCATATCAAAAGACCACTGGACATTCGAAGAATAGATGTACATTAGTTTCTTCACAACTATTACAAAAGGGACACCTACTATCATCAATCAAACCATATGAGTACAGTTTCTTCTTGGTATTAAGAGTGTTAGCCATAACTTTACAAAGTAGGAAATTTTTCTTCGCTGAACTTCCCAAATTCCAAATACGAGATGACCATGCAAAAATATTCTCATCATTCTGTAATAAACGATAAACATGCTTAATAGAATGGTATTTTCCATCCCAAAGAACATAACTATCTTCATGTAGTAAAAATGAAGAAGAAATCTCTCTCCACAATTGTCTCAAAGAAAATGAACTAGAGTGAGGCAGTATTAGTTCGTTCCCATGAATATAATCTTCCACTAAAGCTGAGTTTTGAATACCAGAATTCTTTTTAATATTACACTCAACCATCTTACTCAAAATCATGCCTTTCATCGCCCAGGGAGAACGCCAAAATGAAATACCTTTCATGAATCCACAATTTATCTGAATAAAAGGTAGAAATGTTTCCCTTAAATTATTTTTTATAATTGCCAATATTATGCTTTCGTAACAGAATGGATTTTATGGAGATAATGGTAGCAAATAGGGTAGGACACAATTAGGTTTTAAGATAAGACAAGGATCTAATTCGGAAATTTATGTATCAACCCAAAAGACCTTTATTTGAAAAGTTGGTAAAATGTAAGTATTTTCCAGTGTTAAGGATTGGTTGTCAAATATATTGCCCTCGATAATTTAGAAAGCCCTGCGTGTATAACCGTGTATAATGTCTAGAAATATACATATACAGGTATAGCGTAAGATACTGTTATTAAGTGGCTTAATAAATTTTTAATATCCATGAGCTTATATGACCTAGCCACTAATTATGGACTTTTAATATAGTGGAAATTAGGTGTGCACCGTTATTTTTAATTCACTACGCATACTTATGTAAGTTTGTATGTAAAGCGAGTCCTTTTTTCTTGTAGCAACGCGTTTTTCTGATTTTTGCGCTGTTGTATGAAAAAAAATTCAAAAAATTCTAAATATTCCTGCAAGAATTTTGCATAAAAAAATTGTTGAAATATCAACAATTTTTTTGAAAAATTGCAGACATTTCTATAATAGTTTACACAGTACATGCATATGATTAAAGGCGAATGAATAATTGTAGCAATGTCAACAATTATTTATATATAATTACTGATATATCAGCAACTGTCTTACAGCGTAGTGTAAAATGATATAAGTATGTGAAAAAGTTGTAGAAATATCTGCAAAATATTGCAAATAGTTGCGTAATTTGCTGCAATTTACTAAAGATGAAATATTTTAATTTACTAGAGATGAAATATTTTTCATTTGTATGCATTTTTTATCCCTTTTTTGCTGATTTTTCTGCATTATATGAATGTTTGAATAAGTATAAGCTTTGAGTTTGAATTTTTCATAGAAATCAGCAAAAATTGCGTGAAAAATGCAATTTTTTGATATAATTGCTTCGATGCCAGCAATTTTTCGGACAATTGCTGAAATTCATTGGAACGTGCATTTTTTTGATTTTTTTGTTTTTGAATCATTTTATTGTAGTTTTCTTGCATAAATATGATGATGATTATGTATTGAATAAAGTTTGAAAGTTTGGTAAATTTTTACGTTATTTTTTGTTGAGTTTCTGATGCTTTTTTGAAAAACAGGGACCTAATTTATAAAGTTTTAAGACAGAGAGTTTTTTTGTATTTTGAAATCTAAACTGGACCTAAGCCAAACCGTCTCTTTAAATACATATATGGATAGTTCAGATACTTACATTATACATATTTTTTAACAAGCCATAAAAGTTAGATTATTCCGCTGAACTAGTGGGCTATGGCATCTAGTTATATAACTGGCTCTAATACCAAGCATAACAAAACATCTCAGAACATGCCTAAATTTCAACCAAGAAAAGGGCCATTGAAACTTATAACCACCCTAAAATGTACTGCTATTTATCAAAGTATTTTTTGGAACTTTTCCAAAATCTAAGTAGTCTTTCAATGAATTTCCTTATGCAACTATGCTTAAAACTTTTATCATTATATGAATGTTTGCTCATATTAAATTTGACATTAAATTATCCATTGAACTGTGAATATTTTTTACTATCATATGAAGAATTTTTTTACGATCATATGAATGTTACTATGATAATGAAACATTCAATTTATTCATAAAATATTTATTCATTCCAGTTCATTCACCTATTATGGATGCCTTTCAAAATTCATTTATTAATTATAAATTCCTTAAATAAATTATTTGGACTAATCAACGAATAGTTTTACTTATTTAGGTTAAAGTAAGTGGAGTGAATGGATATAAATCATGGTGCGCCGATCACACCCATCCATGGATTTCACCACCAATTCAAGTTTCGAGAATAGGAGTTATCGAGCATGTGAGTGGATCTCTTGTTCCTCGAATGTATTCGAATCCAAGTTTGGAGGAGTAGAGCTATGCAGTTAAAGCTCTTAGCGGTTCTGAAGTGGTGAAGATGCAAAAAGGTGTAGCGGGGATAAAGCTGGGAAATAACGGTGGTACAAATAGGTACATTAGATGTAAAAATAAGTATTTTAAAATTATTTTTATTATCATTCTCATATCATTTATGTAGAAGAAACTAATATCTATTAATTTTATATAATAAAATCAAAGAATAACATGGTTACACACATTAGAATTAATGACTATAATAGATTTCTACCATATATTAGACACATATGTGTTAAAATTATCATCTTACACTAACTTTATCGATTTGTTTTAAAAGAGAACTAGTCAAATCAAATTTTGTATATTAATATTGCTAAAGCGGGGTCTATAAAGCGTTGATTTAGTTGGTGCAGCGGAAAATAGCGGGGCTTAAAGCGGATCTATTGTTCATCAGTGCTAAATAGAAATAACATAGCGGTTGAAGGGCGCTATGGGCTATAACGGGAATTTTGCGGGGCTTTAGCGGGTTTTAACTGCATAGGAGTAGAGTCTAATGGTTGATGATCATGTTCGCTTTAGTTCATGTTGTACTCCAAGCTCTAAGGAGTAAAGATACCAGAACAAATGGTCACCCCACGACCGTCACATTTTTCTTTTCTAATCTAGGCTCTGGGTTTAGGCTAAGTTATTAAGTAGGCTAATCATACCCACTTAAGAGTGCATAAATGTTTGTTAGTTGTACATCAACTTACCGATCTACGATTTGGGTCACATCAAATGAATAGGACCAAGAGCTTTATTAATAGAAGGGGCAGTGAGATCAATACATCTTACCCTATTACAATATTTACAAGGAGGAATTCCAATCAGGAAAGTAAAATGCATTACAAGTAAAAAAGCCTGACGTGTTCATTATTCCAAGTTCTCGGTAACTCATTGCCATCAATGGTTGTTAGCTATAAGATTCCATTCTAAGACCCTGTTAGAGGACATATGGTTTTTCCTATTTTGCGCCTAACTGTATGGGGCTAGAGAAGACATGCTTTAAGATAAGATCGCCAGTATCGAAGGTTTTGGGTCAAACCTTGGTGTTATAGTACATGGCGACTCGGTGTCTATGCGATGCCGCTCTTAGATCTGCTTATTCGTGCTCCTCATCGATCTTGTCCAAAGATTCTAACATTATCTCCTTGTTGGATAAGGGATCATAATATGCCACCTAATGAGAAGGGACTTCTAGTTCAACCGAGATGACAACTTCCAATCCATATGCTAATGCAAAAGGTGTGACCAGTTGTTGATTTATGGGTGGTTCTATAAGCCCACAATGCGAATGGTAACTCATTCGCCCATTAACCTCCATATTTCTCCAAGTATACCTTTAGAATGGACTTTATGATTTTGTTGATAGCATCCACTTTCCCATTCGGCTGGGGATTAGAGAACGTCGAATATTGCTTGTCAATATGGTGGTAGGCACAGAAGTCTCGAAACTCTATGCTATCGAATTGGGTTTCATTATTGGTTATGATCGTTCAAGGAAGACCAAAATGGAAAATGATACTCTGCACAATGAAGTTGATCACCTTTTTAGTTAAAACGATTGTCAATGGCTCGGTTCAACCTATTTAGTGAAGTAATCCACCACAAAGATTGCATATTTGGCGCGTCTTTTAATAACTAGCAAGGAACCGATGATAACAATGCCTTAGATTGCAATTAGTTAAGGACCGACCATCTGAGTTAGCACCGATGGAGGGGCTTTTGGGATCTTGAGAATTTCTAGCACTTTCGCATCTTCATGAGTAATCAATGGCATTTCAGTTAACAATAGGCAAGAAATAACCGTAGCAGAGTATCTTTTCTACCAGAGTTTGCCTATATTGTGGTTGCCACTTTCGCCTTCATGTATTTCTTGCAATACACGTTTCACATCATCATGAGCCGCACATCTAAGCAACGGAACTAAAATACCCTCCCTATACATCACACCTTCTTTAATAATGTAATGAGTTTCTTGTCCGAGGATTGATCCTTTCTCGTTCTTCCTTTTAGAAAGGGTCTTGTTCAGTAAAAAGTTCTTTGTTGGAGTTATCCACGACTCCTTTTATGGCTCTGTTACCTATATTTGATCAAATCAATTTGATTGATCCTTGGAGCATCGGGAACTTCCATTAGAAGCAAGTCCATTTGTTATGCATCTCCAAAACTGGCCAACTTCATTGAGGAATCCTTCTT
This sequence comes from Allium sativum, assembly GCA_030737875.1. Taxonomy (NCBI): domain Eukaryota; kingdom Viridiplantae; phylum Streptophyta; class Magnoliopsida; order Asparagales; family Amaryllidaceae; genus Allium; species Allium sativum. Next base: position 302,490,460 of record CM060922.1, read on the forward strand.
CTCGTTTTGTTTAAGGGGTTATGCGAAATAGTGAAATGTCTAAGGTTGGCCAATAATTCTTGGAATCGGTTAAGGTAGGGTGCTAGCCTTGCTCCCTTCGTTTGAATTTCCCATCTCACCTGGCATACTAGTATTTGAGAATCACAAATGATCTGGATTTACTTGACTCCCAGCTCTTTGACCAGTTTAAGTCTGACGATCAGGGCCTCATGCTGCCTCATTGTTAGTCGTCGGTAAGTTGAATTTCGAAGCATAGCAAATCGATTGCTCTTCAAGAGTCATAATCACAACTCCATTACTACATAGTTGATCTTTGTATGCCCCAACAATGAAAATCTTCCACTGGATGGGAGGTGGAACACTTTGCCCTTCGGATTCCCCTAGTGTTTTGAATTCTTCTATGAAGTGTGCCAAGGCTTATCCATGGATGGTTCTCCGAGAGACATAAGTTATATTGAATTGGTCAACTCAATATTCCATTTAAGCAATCTCTCAGATTCTTTAGGTAGCTAGAAGACCTATCGTAATGGCCATCAGTATAAACTTTGATTGGGCGAGCTTAAAAGTAATGGTAGAGTTTTCTGGAGGTGATAAGGAGGTAGTAAGCCAGTTTTCAATCTTTGTGTAGTTGTGTTAATACCATGAGAATGTACTATAAAGCTTAATATTTTTCCGCATGTAACCGTGAAGGAGCACTTTAAAGGATTGGGCTTCATCTCATATTTGTGGAGAATGCCGAACATTTCCACTAAGTCATTGACATGATCGTCCATTAGTCGTGATTTCACAAGAATAACATCCACGTATGCTTAATGGATTTTCCAGTATAGTCCTTAAACATTTAATGGACAAGTTTTTGGTATTTAGCCCAGTATTCTTCGGTTCGAAGGGCATAACTGCATAATGATGTAGCCCTAAATCGGTTACGAAGTTAGTATGTTCTAGGCGAGTGTACCCAAGTGAACACATTAAGGTTCGCCTTGAGAAAATTTCCCATCTCCTTCCTGCATCTTAGACCAAGACGACATCCAATTTTCAGAACCTTTGATGGATCATCACTATCAATTGGAGTCTCAATCGTGGTTTCCATGAGAGCGGCCCTGTTACATTCTGCCTCTTCTCCTTTTCTAAGATCCTTATCTTTAAAGAGTTTATTGTGCTTCCTAGGCCAGGATTTCTTCTTTGGATGTTACACATGGTGCTCCTTGATGCAAAGAGAAGTTCGCATATTTTTCTTTTTGTATGCGATGCGTGGTTTCCCCTTCTGCCATATTACAAGCTCTGACAACCACTTGATCTATTCTCACCATTCCAGCTCCACCTTCCACCTAGAACTTCATCAATAAACACCAAGGATAGTACATGCCCTGAATTTAGCAAGGACCGATCGGCCTAGCAAAGCATTATATGGTGAGTATATATCCAAAATAATAAATGGAAGAGTCCACACTCTCCGACAATCCCCTTCTCCCAACTGCACTGGTAATTCAACCACGCCAACTAGGTGTAAATGACCTTAGCTTTAAAATGACTTGGTTTGTTTAGATGATACAATATTAAGCTATATTTTTATGTTATAAAGCTATATCTATTTAGCTTTCCGAGCTGATTATTTTTATATATTTATAATAACATCAATCGACTAAATTAATTTTGAAATTAGTTTTTTTTTTCAATTTTGAAGCTAGTTTTTTATTTTCTAATTAATTTAGTAATAATGATAAATTAAAGTGAATTTCATGTTGATATAACGCAATTTGTCTTTGTCCTTCATTTAATTATCAAAATTAGTTGTCGTTTGATCTATTTTTTTTTATGGAATTTGTCTTTAAAACTAAATACCCCAAAATAGAATCTAACAACAAAACAATTTTATGAATTCAAACTACATTTCTATGCATATTAATGAATGTTAATATCATTTGAACACAAGATAAATAAACATTCGTTACATCACTGTTATTTAATAATTAAAAACACAAATTAAAATTAAAATTAATTGAAAATTAAATATTGTAGTTTAAAAATAAAAGAAAAAACTAATTACACATGATTTGAACGTAAAAAACATCATTAAGCATACATGTCTTCTTCCTTTTTTTTTTTTTTTTTTTTTTTTTTTTTTTTTTGTTGGAACGAGTTAAACAAATGCATTTTTTTAAATCATAATTCAACCGCAAAGCTGGAATAAGTAGTCAGGGAATGAAACGATGTGGATCCAACAATACAAAGTGTGATATTACATGCACGTCGTTGTGAGCATGATTTTTAGTTACCAAATAAGTCAATAAAACCGTTCACGTGAATTACAGCACAAGTTGAGTGTGATCTTGTCTTGTCATGTTCATGTTGTTAAGCATGGCGTACCTAATATATACATATATCGCGATCATTAGCTGCATTAATAACATTTGGGACCCAAATAACCTAAATACGCAAACTCGTGCCATGTATTTCTGTTCACAGCTGGCTAAAAAGCTAGCTGCCATTCCAGCTTTGAAGAGTAATGGCCGATACTTTCCCCCTAAGCTTCTGATACAAGTTTCTAAGACCGGATTCGGTTAGGTATCGACAATTAATATCTAAAACTGTTACCATACAAATATATACTATATACTATATGGTAACAGAAAAATCATATCATTACCAACCGAAGTAACCAATAAATCGATAATTTGGCTTTTGTTTGGTATTATTTGATACAGATCGGTAATTACTTTTTACCGTATGCTAGTTTAACATCTATTTACTTACAATTTTTCATGATAAAAGAGTAGCTGTTAAGAGCTTGTATGTTCTAATATATGATTATTTATCACTTTTATTTCGTGTATGCGAAAAACTATAAATTGTACAAAATCATGTTACATAATAAGAATTGTATTCAATTCAATATATATTGTACAAAATCATTTTTGCTCGTACTATTGGCACGTGATTTTTAAATACTAAATGTCATTAGCTAGCAGCAGGAAGATATGAACTAAAACCAAAGGCATGTCTAAGTAGGCGTCATAGGTAGTCATATTATAATATAGTATAATATGACAAATAATGTAGACGTATGTTCGGTATGATTCAGTTGATCCATATTTAGTCTTTGTTGATGTTTTTAATTTGCTAGCATGTACGAAGTTCAGCGTATCCAAATAAATTAAAGAATAATATGCTTATGGATTTGGAGTTTTTACTTTGACTCGAATTTTTAGCATTTTACGGATTTGATGCAAAATTAAAGAATAATATAGTATAATATGACAAATTAATTAATTACATCTAATTAACATTTTTACACCTCCACCATATCTCCGTTATTTCCCGGCTTTATCCCCACTATAGCATTTTACACCTTTACTGCTACAGAACTATTAAGCGTTTTAACTGCACATGATCAACTTTCTAATTTTAGAGTAATTGACATTGGATATTGTGCTTCTAATTAGGCCACTCCATGGTATAGGTTTGGACCCGAGCCCGTTCCTAGTTCATCTTATTAGTACGGCTACCGGCTTTGACATTTATTATTTAAGTCTGATCCAAACTCGATCTAATTATTAATAGGATCTGATACGGTTTTATCAAAATTCGATCCGATTAGATGGGGATCCAACTAATAGTTTTTTGTTATATCAAAATATATTGAGTAAGCTATTTGTTTATCATTTTGCCTGTTTACATACATTTGTTTTTGCATGTTTTTATTGTGAATTTGACCACAACGCCCTCTAATTCATGTGTCAACATTCTTTCTACAAATTTTTAGCCAAGTTACAATTTTAAAATATAATTTATCATAAGCATTCTGAGTTGATTATACAGATATTATCCAGCGAACTAAAAAAACTCAATGGATTGAGTTTAGATATTGATTTGAAGTACCTTTGGGTTCTTGTCTGGCACGGATTTTAAATATTGTAATTGGACATGAGGCTCCAGAGTTTATGCCGACCCATGGGAAAAAATTATATAAGACGATGCATTTCAAACGTGGTCTGAAATATATGCACAAATGTGGGAAAGATACGCTAGTTTCTCGTGTTTTCTATGTGATTAATTGGGCACAATTACTTCTCTTTGGAAGGCTGATGACCAAACTTAGTTTTTGTTAGTAACGTATCTAAAAAGTGAATAAAACAGAAGGTCCCATGGTCTAGTGGTTAGGACATTGGACTCTGAATCCAGTAACCCGAGTTCAAGTCTCGGTGGGACCTTTTTTACCTCCCCTCTCTCGCCTCTTGTCCAATGAGTAGCCGGATTTTTGATAATACCGCTGTTGATTTTGCGGATTCTGCTGTACGGCCGGTGCTCTGCTAAATTTCTACTGGCTAGTATTCATGAGAAGCTCGTTTTATATCACATTTAAGCCACGTAGCATTCGACAAACTGCGAACCCTAATTAAGGTACAAAAGCACAAAAAGTTAGCCCACTGGAGTAATTTTGCTTACTGCTGAAATTATATTTCAGTATCTAGTCCACTATTTTGCAATTTCGTTAAAGCACGAGGAATACCTAATATTTAAAATCAACTAGTATGTTTTTATGCATTTGATTTTTTTCTGCTATGTCAAAATGTAATTGCAGTGTGTTGTAATCATGAAAAATTTATCATACTAAAATATTTTTTTATAAATGTTATTAGTCGAAATGTTACGAGACAAAATATCAATATACTTGTTGAGAATGCAGAACATAACGATTTTCAAACACTTGATGGCTTATTACTCATGGCTACTATGGTACTAACTACTAAGGTGTTCCACACTGATAGTTATTGAATAATTATATAATGACTTACCTCAAGATTTTCTGTTTGTTAATATAACTAAGATCAACAAGTGAATCTTGAAATGCCAGTATTGCACGGTTCTCTCAACTCGAGAATATCATTGAACTTCAATGTGGATGCGCCGCTTCAATTATAATTAAATCGTGACATGATGTTCATGAAACAACTATAGTTGTTGAAGCATTAGAAGTGAACGTTGTCAAAAATAGAATTTGTCTCCTAAGTTATATGAGGTAGATATCATGGTTAACAATAATCTAATCAAAGTCACTAATCTGAGCATTGCAATCACTAGTAAATGTTACGGGTAAACTAAACAATTTTTGTTTCGGTTAAGCAAGTTAAATGTGGGCGGCATTGGAATTTTAACTAAATCCAAACTTCTCAAGTCTTATAGCGGTGTAACTTTGACAAAGATAATTTGTATAAATAACTATTCCGCTTAAAAGATGAATCTCAATATCGAAGCATGTGTAAATGATAAAATTTGGCTAAACCATTAAACACCAAGTAAGTGACACGAAAACATTATTATTTGAATTGTTTATTATTAATCACCAACCGAATAGTTCTTTGGAATTCCACACGATTCAATATAATTATAACTATTAAAAATTGATTTAATTAACCAATAATTATGAAATATTAGCTATTAAATAGTATTTATTTAAATGAAAATAGTGTTTTAAGTACGTATATAAAAATTATACATGTACATATCAATATATGATATTGGTAAAAAAATTAAACTAAATTTAAATTGATTAAATTTACTTATAAATGGATTCAAATTGATTAAATACCAAATGATTTTGGAGAATTTTGAGGACGTTTCATCCCTTGATACGGCAGGCCACAAGGAAAAGGAGGTGGGTTTTAATTGCCTAAACATGGGGGGGGGGGGGGGGAGGGGGAGGAAGGATTAAGCAAAAGAGATGAGATCTTCACTTTTTGCTCCACCCTGATGCATGTTTAAACCTCACATTCTCCTTCTTTCTCTATTTTTAGGAGTTACTGTTTACACCCATTTAAACACTTACTAACACCACTTAAACGTTTTATAAACTTAAATCATAAAACTTATTTTAAAAACCCACCTCACATAACCAATAGTTAGTGCAAAAGAGATGAGATCTTCACTTTTTGCTCCACCTGATGCATGTTTAAACCTCACATTCTCCTTCTTTCTCTATTTTTAGGAGTTACTGTTTACACCCATTTAAACACTTACTAACACCACTTAAACGTTTTATAAACTTAAATCATAAAACTTATTTCAAAAACCCACCTCACATAACCAATAGTTAGTGCAAAAAAAAAAAAAAAAAAAAATGAAAAAAAGAATGACAATAATATTCTTGTAATTAACATTATAGAGAGTGATGATGAAACTAAATATAATTGACTATATTATATCTCCTTCTATTACTATTGGTTTCCTTGTTTGTTTGTTTTTCTTCCATTGAAATAGCAAAGGAATAATAATGATGATCAGATATTTTAGTCTAACGTTGCAACATAAGGTATTTTGTATGTTTTACAATAGCACTAAATTTGAATTGCAAAATATTATTTACTTTGTTAATTTTAGTTAGGGTTACATAATTTAGAAAGAAAATTAAAAGCACACGATTGAAGTCGATAATAATTTCATTACCAAATAAGCTAGATTCGTATATATTAATTAAAGATTAAAAAATAATACAATATTTTGGATGAAGAAAAACTTTTTTTGTTGTTTGAAGAGGGAGAGAGAGTAAAAGTAAACTTATTTTATGCGAAAATAAAATATAGTTAGGTGTGAGTGGGTGAGTGAAGTAACTGAGTAGGTAAGAGTATTAAGTAGGTGAAAGAAGTGTTTAGGTGTGTATAAATAGTAACACTCTTTTTTAGGCTTTTTGACTTTTCCTAACCTACCTTGGTCACAATCGTCTCTTTTTCCCCAAACCAAACCCAATCAAGTCATTCTATTAAGGACTAATTACTGTAACTTTTTACTAATAGTTCAATTAGATTATAAGAGTTGGCTTGTCATTCTAATTTGTATTTATGGACTATAGGTTTAAGTAACAACTTGTTTTCAATGTTTTTTATAATTGTATATGATGAACATGTATATATAATGATTATTATGAAAAATTTATATCTATGCTTGTTGTCAAAAGCTACCGAACTATATATCCATTTAATTTGTTAATGCGACAACCAAGGGGTTCGAACCTGCAACCTCTCAAAAAACAATGCCACACATTAGTCATTATGCTAAAAAAAATTGTGTCAACTTATCGTAAGTAGTGTTACAAAGCGTCTCCCTTAAATAGCCCAATGTTCTCGTTGGCTCATCGTCACTTACCACTCAAGCGTTGTGTATGTAACCAATATTAGTACTACACCGACAGACATCTGCAACATTACGCATACAATTCCAAATGGGTACAGGCTCTAATACCAAATGTGAAAACCACCGGATTTGAACCCTGACCGCCCGAAAACCAAAATCATACAGTAACCACTGTGCTAAAAGATCCCTGTATTAACTTTTTGATAGTGGTGTTACATTTAAAAAAAAATGTCTTTAGTAATAGCTGGTTCAAAAGCGCAAATTTTTGATTTGATTGCGAACATGCAAAAATACCCATGCGCATCTTTATCTTTATATAACGCTTAAAATTTTGATATACCAATTAAACATTTTTACAAATTCAAACTATATTTTTTTTTTCAAATATACCTAAATATGAGATTTAATGAATAAACATTATTTAAAACATTGTTGTTTATTAGTTAATAACACAAACAAAAAAAAACTAATAATTTTATTTTAATTTATAGCTGGTTTGGACTGCCAGATTTTTGGTCCAACTGCGAACTTCCGAAATATCCTTACGTACATTTATCTTTATATAACGCATAAAAATTGGACCTACTAGTTTACATCTTTTTAAAAATTCAGACTGTATTTTTGCAAATATACTTAAATGGAAGCACACCATTGAAGTCGATAATACTTTTCATTACCAAATATGCTAGATTCATATTTATTAACGAAAGACTGAAAAATAATACAGTATTTTGGTTGAAGAAAATCTTATTTTATTGTTTGAAGAGGGAGAGAGAGGAAAAGTAAAGTAAACTTATTTTATGCCTAAATAAAATATAGGTAGGTGTGAGTGGGTGAGTGAAATAATTGAGTGGGTGAGAGTGTTAAGTAGGTGAAATAAATGTTTAGGTGTGTGTAAATAGTAACGCTTTTTTTAGGTGTTTTGTCTTCTCCTAACCTACCTTAGTCACAATCGTCTCTTTGTTCCGAGACCAAACTCAAATCAAATCATTCGACTAAGGACTTGATCACTATAATTTTCTACTAATAGTTCAATTAGATTATAAGAGTTGGTTTGTCATTCTAATTTATATTCATGGACTGTAAGTTTCGGTAACAAATTGTTTTCAATGTTTTTAATACTTGTATATGATGATCATGTATATATAATGATTATTATTAAAAATTTATATCTATGCTTGTTGTCCAATGTTATTGTTAGAAAAATTAATACATGGTATTTATGTTAATAATATATTACATAAATACCATATATTAATGGTAGAAGATTTGTGTTAGAATAATTAATATAGGGTATTTATGTTAATAATATATTACATAAACGCCATATATTAATGGTAGAAGACTTGTTATTTATATATATTACGTATGGTAATATATATATATTAATGACAAAATCATTGTTTGTCGTCATGTGAAATACATTGAGACCGAATTCCCATTCACACAAATTCACAAAACCATAAATAAAGGGTGCTACTGTTCATACCTTGCTTTACACTTCCGGCCACCTTTTTAAATTTAATACAAATGATTATTTTTTATATTCTTCTGGCCACCATATATTATTCCTTTACTCGGTTATTCATTACCGTACTTCTCCTAAAAAAACACGTTCTTTTTTACAATTTCAAACCTTAAACCTTAACAAAAGCATATATTCTTTTGTGACTCATAGAGATAGAAGATTAAGATAAAAAAAGACGTTACATTTGCTTGATTTTTATTGTTTTCTATTATTTTATAGAACATGTTGCTAGTTTTTTTTTTAATGGTTAGGGTTTTCCATTGCGTTTTCGCATATTTTTTCCGCTCTGTTGGAAATTTCAAGGTTAGATGACATTAAATTTGACACGTTGTAGAGAATAACAATGTAAGTTTTGACTTTAGGGTTTTTATGAATATAACTTACATATTTTGTTTTACAAATTTATACATTAATTTTTTTTGTCGTTTGATAGATGGATTATTTGAATGATGATATATTGGACAACGCCCTTATTGTTTCGATTGATAAATATGATGGTTGTGATAATATGATGCAAGATGTTTGATCAAATGGCTCAAAAGACATAAATGTTGATTTGACGAATTGTAGCAAGTACTCATTTATAAAAATTAAATTGTTAATGTGGTTATGATAATGGATTATGTTAATTTTTCTTGAATTATTTGACTTTAGTTATTTGATTCGCAGAGTACATTGATCTGATGATGTAAAACAACAGAAAAAAGTTGAATACCATTATTGTAATTCTAAAGTTAGATAAAGTAGGACCTGGAAGAAAACCAAGGTTGCAATTGGGGTGTGAAAAGGATGCATTTTATCGTTGTCATCAACCAAAGTTAAAACAGATGGAAAACAATGTAAAAAAAAAACAGACTTAGCGCTGGTAGAATATGCAGCTGCCCTTTCAGATTGAAGGGTGTGTATGTAGATGAAGATAAATGAAAAGAAAGCGAGGAAGGAAGCGTTCGTTTATTTGAGGGAGATGGCGGCCTCTCCATTTTTATGTTGTTAATTTAGACGGTGGCCAGTAGAGGAAAATGAAATTATTTGGGGTGCTTTTAGTTTCGGTGACCGGCAGTGTAAACCGGGGTGTGAATATTAGCATCCTAAATAAACAGTATGATTTTTTAATTGCCAATAGTTCTAATTCTTTATTGAATTATTTGCATTCTACTTCGAAGCCTCCAAACATAATTGAGTCCACACATTATTGTAGCCTATTAAATCAGCATTCTCTTACTGGTCCACAGCCTCAAACGGATCCAGTTGCATCCTCTTCTGTTGCGCCACTAGCTCCTACATGCTTAGTTCCCCATCAATTCTCTCCATGTGCTGTCAACACTCAGGTTGGTCGACAAACTTAGCTAAGCCCACAACTCACTCCTCTTATTTTCAGTCCAGAAACATAGCCCACATCTGCTGCCCAATCTTACAACTCTAAGTCAGCAACATCTCTTTCCCCAAATACCTCTGTTTCAACTGCTCAAACGAACCAAACTCAAAACCCACAAAGCTCTCCTCAGCCTAACAATCCAATATTACATTGTATGACAACCCGATCAACGGATGGCATTTTAAAACCAAATACCAAATACACCACTAATCTACACACATCCACCACCAATTTACACACATCCACCACAAACATATCTCTCATACCTAAGGACCATATTAGTGCTTTTCATGACCAAAACTGGAATAGTGCAATGTTGGATGAATTTAATGCTTTAGTTGATAATAAGACTTGGGATTTAGTGCCAAGGCCACCTAATGTGAATGTAATTCGGTCTAATGTGGATTTTTCATCGCAAGTACAAATATGATGTTTCTTTTGAGCGGCATAAAGCCCGTCTTGTAGGTGATGGTAAAACTCAACAATAAGGTATTGATTGTGAAGAAACGTTTAGCCTAGTGGTTAAACCAACAACCATAGGAGTAGTTCTTAGTACCGCTCTTTCAAAATCTTGGCACATTCATCAACTGGATGTCAAGAATGCCTTTTTACATGGTCATTTTAATGAGACTGTCTATATGCATCAACCCATGGGGTTTCGAGACAAGAGACATTCGGATCATATGTGTTTACTAAAAAAATCTCTATATGGTTTAAAACAAGCTCCTCGTGCTTGGTATCAGCGACTTACAGACTTTGTTACATCCATTGGATTTACTCACAGTAAATCTGATCACTCTTTGTTCATTTATAGACAAGGTTCAGATATGGCATATATACTGTTGTATGTTGACGACATAATTCTTATTGCTTCTTCAAATCATTTGCGCAATTCTTTCATTACTCTTTTAAGTTCAGAATTTTCTATGAAGGATCTTGATCAGTTAAGTTTTTTTGGTTATTGTTGTTACTCATCATACAAATGGCTTATTTCTATCTCAAAAAAAGTATGCTACAGATATCATTGACAGAGCTGGAATGTCTAACTGTAGACCTTGCCATACCCCTGTTGACACCAAGTCTAAACTTAGTCCTATTAAGGATGCCCCGTATGAGGATCCTACTTAGTATCGTCGCCTTGCTGGTGCTCTTCAGTATCGTACCTTCACAAGGCCTGATATTTCTTATGTTGTACAACAGGTGTGCCTTCATATGCATGATCCGAAATTTGAGCACATGACTGCGCTCAAGCGCATCTTGCGCTATATTCAGGGTATACTATCTTATGTTTTGCCTCTGCACAAGTCTTCTATTGACAAACTTATCGCCTATACAGATGCTGATTGGGGTGGATGCCCGGATACTAGACGCTCCACCTCAGGTTATTGTGTATTTCTCAGAGATAATCTTATTTCTTGGTCCTCTAAACGTCGGCCTACATTGTCTCGTTCTAGTGTAGAAGCTGAGTATAGAGGAGTTGCTAATGTTGTCTCTGACTCATGTTGGATCAGAAATTTGTTATTAGAGTTGCATGTTCCATTCAGAAAGCCACCTTGGTTTATTGTGACAATGTAAGTGTGATCTACTTATCTAGTAATCCAGTTCAGCATCAACGCACAAAACACATTGAAATGGATATTCACTTTTTCCATGAAAAAGTAGCCAAAGGAGAAGTTCGAGTCCGCCATGTCCCATCCCGTTATCAAATTGCTGATATTTTTACAAAAGGTCTTCCGCATGTGCTATTTGACGAATTTCGAGACAGCCTCAACGTCCGACAAAAGCCTGTTTCGACTGCGGGGGAGTGTTAGAATAATTAATATATGGTATTTATGTTAATAATATATTACATAAATACCATATATTAATGGTAGAAGATTTGTGTTAGAATAATTAATATAGGGCATTTATGTTAATAATATATTACATAAATACCATATATTAATGGTAGAAGATTTGTCATTTATATATATTACGCATGGTAATATATATATTAATAACAAAAGATTTATGTTGATGTTTATCTACTATTTACAATAAATTCCTGTAAATATTGAACTCCTACATAAAGGAGTGGAGAATAATGAAATAAAAGCAACAAATTGAATTGTATTAGTTATCCACCTACATATCCATTTAAATTGTTAATGTGGCAACTGAGAGTTTCGAACCTTCAATCCCTCAAAAAACAATGTCACACATTAGTCATTGTGCTAAAAAAAATTGTGTTAGCTTTTCATAAGTAGTGTTACAAACTGTCTCCCATAAAGAGGCTAATGTTATCGTTGGCTCATCGTCACTTACCACTCAAGCGTTGTGTAGGTAACCAATATTAGTACCACACCGACAGACATCTACAAGGTTACACATACAATTCCAAATGGGTACGAACCCTAATACCAAATGTGAAAACCGCCGGGTTTGAACCCTGACCGCCCGAAAAGCAACATCATGCAATAATCACTGTGTTAAAAAATATTTGTGTTAACTTTTTGAAAGTGGTGTTACATTTAAAAAAATCATTAACAGTTGGTTCAGAAGCACAAATTTTTGATCCGACCGTGAACATGCAAAAATACCCATGTGCATCTTAATCTTTGTATAACGCTTAAAATTTGGATATACCAATTAAACATTTTTACAAATTCAAACTGTATTTTTTCTAATATACTTAAATATGGTATTTAATAAATAAACATTATTTAAAACATTGCTATTTATTAATTATTAACAAAGAAAAAAAAAACTAATAACATTTATTTTTAATTTGTAGCTGGTTTGGAAGGCTAGATTTTTGGTCCAACTACGAACTTTCAAAAATATCTGTACGTACATTTATCTTTATATAACGTAGAAAAATTGGATTTACCAGTTAACATCTTTTTAAAAATTTAGACCGCATTTTGCCAAATATACTTAAATACATAATCTACCAATTAAATATTCCTTATAATATCATTCGTTATTAAATATTAGCATATAAAAATTAAATCTGATAACAAACACATTTGATATTGCAGCATAGAAATGAAAATTGAAACAAACTACATATCAACATATAAACATAAATAAAAGTTCATGCAAATTATTTTATTTTGAATGTGTTAAACATACACAGTTTTTAAAAACATGATTCACGCACAAAACATATGTCATGATCACGCGCAAAGCACATGCTGTGTAAGGATCCCAAAGAATCGATCTTTCTTTTAGTTGCTGAATCTCCATTTGATCAATCAATGTGTGATATTCTGAATCCTAATTTCTAATAGAATCGAAATGATCTCTGGATTGATCAGAGGATCCATTCGATTGGCTAGAATCTGTTACGTTACACTCGTAATTATAATCTATGTATCCATTTTTGTCATATTGAAAATATTTCTTCAAAAGTTATAAAACAATTTTAGTTATAACTAAATTTACTATATGAGTTTTGTAGTAAATATGTTTAAATATGTTTTTATAAATTAAATTATTGTAAACTAATTTATTAACATGTATATATTTTTGGACTAATCATTTATTTATCAGGATTATAATTAACAAAAAAAAACAAATTAATCCCTTTTATATAAATTTATGTATGTACTGTTATATAAAAAATTGATGCTAAATCCCCATGGATTTAACGTAATAGAAACGGGAAATAGTTACATTTATTTTTGGCATAATGTAACAAATCAATTTTTTAGCATATGTGTGTGTGTTTTAGTTAATAATATGTAAATAAATATGTTTTAAATTAAATATTTAATAACATTATCTGTATATTTCAAATTAAAATGCTCACACACAGGAACACACGATATATATACACATAAATATGTATGACACACACACAAATATATATATATATATATATGTATTTGTGTGTGCATATATATATATATAAACTTTCCTCTTTCAAAAATGGCGGAATCGATGAGGGATCCCTCATCGAATCTCCCGCCTATTCCACTCGATAATCAATCAGATCCTAATCCAAACTCAGATCCAAGTAATCCAAATCCACTTACGTGTAATTCAGATCCAGATGTTGAGATTCAATCGTCTTTATCAACCGAGGAAGATTTCTTATCTCTCGAGTATGTTAAACCTTTAGAGAATTATGTGTTTTTATCAGAGAACACCTTCAAGGCATCTGCAGATTCTTGGATTAACTCTATTGTTCTGCATCCAATAAATTTCAAGCTTACCATAGTCAAATTAAAAGATTATATCACAACGGTATGGCATCCGAAAGGTACTTTCAGATTCATATCACTCCAGATTTTCACTACATAGTTCAGTTTGAATTAGCAGAAGATTGTCAATATGTTCTGAAAACCTCGACTTATTCATTTTTGAGAGATTATTAATGGTTTTCAAATAGTTTCCTGGCTATGATTTTTAGAAGTTTCGAGCTAATAAGGTTCAAATCTGGATAAGGATGTTAAAACTTGATATGGAAATGTGGACGAATAAAGCATTCTAGATGATAACTAGTTTTATTGGAGATCCTATTCGTGTAGATGAAAGAACTGCAAATAAGAAAATTACAAAGTTTGCCAGAATTCTTATAGGCATAGATTTGGACTCAAAACTGTTTGACAAAATTCCTATACTAATTCTTTACGGTGTTCAAAAGGAAATTATGATTGAATATGAATATGTCCCTTCTAGATGTGATCACTGCAAATTATTTGAACATAAATCCATGATCCATGAATTCTCTAAGGAACCAGCCTGGTCTTCAAAAAAGGACAATGAGAAAGCAAGTAGCTCAAATATGAATGATCAAGATAAGGTCATGGAAAGTCACAGTCAAGATGAAGCTGATTTGGATTTTCTAAATGATGAACTTCCTCAGAAAATCATACCTGATGACCTGAGTATAGTAGCTGATAATTTGTTTGAAGCTAATTTGTCTGAAGTTAATCAGGAGGATTCTTCTGTTGATGTTTCAAAGGGTATTACAAAGAATTTGGATTATTTAGCAGCCTTGAGAAGTAAAGGCAAGGTAACTATTCAAGCTCCTTCTAAAAGAAATACGAGGAGCAATTCATCGATTAAATGACGCTTCTATCTTAGAATGTCAGAGGGATGAATACATTTGATCGTATGAGTGATGTATTATCCCTCTTGACTAAAACTAAACCTACTATTGTAGGTTTGGTTGAGAATAAGCTGAATAATTATAATTTTGAAGTGTTTAGGAGAAAATTACCTAATCGATGGCAGATATTACCTTGTAATAATGAGGCATTCTCTGGCAGAATTTTATTGCTCTAGATACTTGATATTTGGAATATTAATTTGATTTCTTTTTCAAAGCAACATATTACAGTTCATGCTCATAATTCTAGTGGATTTTCTTTTGTTTTCTCTATTATATATGCTAGCAACAACTTCTATGAAAGGCAGTCACTCTGGCAACACATCATTCAGGAAGCTCAGATTATAAATTGTGAATGGGTTTTAATGGGGGATTTTAATAATTCGACATCGCATCTGGATAAAAAGGATGGACTTCCAGTTCCTTTTCAATACATTCGAGCTTTAAATAATTGTCTATCTCAATCTGGTCTAACTGAAATCAAAGCAGTTGTGTTTAATTACACATGGAGGCGTAAGGGGATAGCCAATTGTATTGATAAAAATTTTGTTAATCATGCCCTGTCTTCAGAAATTCACAGACATGAGAGCTCTCTCTTTGTCTCAACAATCTAGTGATCATAATCCTCTTTTGTTGGAGCTTATTATGTCTTCTTCTACAAAAGGTTTTCCTTTTAGATACTCGAATGAATGGCATGTAAAAGATGGATATGAGGAGTGTGTAATGAGGGGTCATCAAGTAAATGGTTGGGGGTTTGCTAGCTATATATTTTAGCAGAAGCTTAAGGCCTGTAAATTGGAGCTTAAAAACTGGAATAGGATCAGACCTAAAGACAATGAAATGCTTTCTGATGCTGAAGTTTTGTTTAAAGAGAGGGAATTAGCTTGTGATGCGGATCCTTAAAATCTCATATTATATGAAAGAATGATTGAAGCTAAGCATGCTTTGGAAGTTCAAAAGCATATTAAATATTGGAGTTAGAAGCAAAAGGCTAAGGTTATCATGGCTTCAAGATGGTGACACAAACTCAAAATTCTTTCATTCTAAAATGTCATCGAGGAGACATATCAACAATCTGAATGCCCTTATAAATAACAATGGGGAGTTGCTCCATAAACCAGATGATGTTACTGAAGAAGCAATAAGGTTTTTTGATGATTTATAATGGAGCACAGGAATATGATTTTCCAGACTTTCAATCAATTGCCAAGATTAATCCATATGGTCAACATGCACTTTTAAAATCAATTTCTTTAGAAGAGGTAAAGTTACCAGTAGATTCAGTTCATATTGACTCCGGTCCTTGTCCTGATGGATTTAGTTCGAATTTCTTTAAACTGCATTGGGATTCAATTAAATAAGACTTATTAGCAGCCATGCAAGATAAGTATTCTTCTTCTAAATTACCAAAAGCGACCAATCACACGTTTATCAACTTAATCCCTAAAATGGATAGACCAACTGAAATTTCTCACTACCGACCAATATCATGTTGCAATCTTTATTACAAGATATTTAGTAAAATTCTTTGTAATAGGATTAAGTGGTTTTTGCCTCACATAATTTCTCCTAACTAGTGTGCTTTTATCCCCTCTTGATATATTGGTGACAACATTTTATTGGCTCATGAATTATTGAGATATTTCAAGAAGGAAGGGATAAATAAATTTTGTATTAAAGTAGACTTCATAAGGCTTTTGTCTCATTGAGTAGAAGATTCATTTGTCATATTATGTTGAAAATGGGATTCCCCGTCCACTTTATAAATGTTGTATTTGAATGTATAAAAACTCCAACATTTTCTGTTTTGAGTCATTGTGTGCCAAAAGGGTTTACTTCATCGAATAGGGGTTCACGCCAAGGTGATCCCTTGTCTGCATATCTTTTTTCAATAGCTATGGAGTATTTTATGTATTGTATGAATGAGGCTTGGTTACTACATAAGTTCATCCCTATTTTTAGCTTTGACCCAGTGGTAACACACTTACTATATGCTAATGATTTAGTCATCTTTGGGAAATGCTTACCTGTCTGTGCAAGAGCTTTGAGAGATATATTTGATAGATTAGGGAAGTTCAGTGGTTTAACTGTAAGCATTCTCAAAAGTAAAATATACTTTATCTCTCATGCAAAGAATACCAGTGAATTCTCCTTTGTATTTGGTTTTCAAGTAGATCAGTTGCCTGTCAGATATCTAGGAGTTCCTCTATCTTTAAATTATGTCCATGATAATGACTACCAATCATTACTACGTAAAGTTCAGCAGAAAATTCAGTCTTGGGATGTTAATTTCTTAAGCTTTGCGGGGAGAGCTGAATTGATTTTATCAGTGGTAACTCCAACAGTTTTATACTGGTTATTCATTTATCAGTTACCTGAGCATGTTCTAGATAAATTAAACACTATGTGCTCTGATTTTCTTTGGGGTAACTCTCAGCATAAGATTAAATTGGAAACTTTGTGTCTACCTAAGCATGAAGGTGGGATAGGCATGAAATCTTTTTCAGAACTGAAAAGAGCTGTTGGAATTAAAATGCTTTGGAAATTTCTTGATAATACTTCTCTCTGGAGCTCTTGGATGCAGAGGAAATACTACCATGAAAAGCAATTCTAAAGCATGAGGATTGATAACAATGCATCTTTTACTCGTAAGGAACTTTTGAGATTGAGAAATTCAGGGAAACAACTCTTCAATAAGGTAATTACTTCAGGTTCGAATACTTTGTTATGGTTTGAACCCTGGATTAATTGTAAATGCCTTGTTGACATGATTGGTTTCTCTAGATTTTATCATTTAGGAAAGCATAATGAATATGTTTCATCAATTATGAGTGATGGAAATATTAATGCCAACTGTAATCCTGTTACTTGAGAAGTTATGCATGATATTAATTCGGTTGTTGTTAATCATAATTCGTGTCATGGTTATTATGAATGGGGAGATGGAGGAGATTTCACCTTTCACAAAGCATGGGTGAAAATTAGAAATAGACAAAGTGGTAAATCTTGTTACAAAGTGATTTGTCACAGTAAAAATGCGAGGAGAATGGCTTTTATTGCTTATCTTGCTGTTAATGATAGACTATCCACAAGAGAAAGATTTAACAGATTTGGTATGATTGACACTAATTCATGTTTGTTATGTGAGGGGAATGCGGAAACTGCTAATCATTTGTTTTTTGATTGTGAGTATGCAAATTATATCTAAGTAGCTATTTGCATGAAGTTGAATATTCCAGTGAATCGAATTGGCTCGATTGAAGAAGGAGCAGGAAAAATCACGAGATACTTTAAACAAAAGGATCAAGTATTGGATGTAGCATGTGTAGCTCTTTCAACTGCTATATATCATATTTGGCTAGAAAGAAACTCCAGAATTTTCAATCAGAAGTATTTTAGAAAAGAAGTCTGGTTAGTGGTGATTGAAAAAGATATACAAAGCCTAGTCAACAATAATGGAAGCAAGACGAAGTGGTCACATGTGAATGAAGAATTGCTTAGACGTTGGGGTGTTGATTTGTTTGATTCTGGTTTAATATTTGCACAGTTTTTATGTTTGATTTAGTACTGTTTTGCTATGGTTAAATGAGAGTTGGCGATGTACTGAGAGTTTGAGAGACGGTTTGTAATAATGGTTATAGAGTTTCGTTTTGTAATGTTAATATATGGCGTTTATATGTACTCTTTTTCCTTATATCGCGCCCATTTAGGTTTGTGGGGGCATAAGGTTTTGATGAGGCATATAAACAAAGTATATGATTGTTTTAGAAATAAAGTGAACCAATTTTCAATATATATATATACATATATGTGGGGGGGGGGGGTGTGGCGTACGTTTATTTATCGTTTTTAAGTTTGAATTTTAAACAAATACAAGGTATTTTATATTTCTACTCAAACTGCTTTGAATTAAAATAAGGAAATTCCAATTATTATTATATGTATGTTTTTGTGTGTGTGTGTGTGTGTGTGTATATGCAGGTTCAACAGCACCCTAAACAGTGCAGCACCCCAAGTCCCTCAACAACAACCAAGTAATTCACACTCTCTCTCTCTTTCCACTCATTCTCTCACATTCCACTAACATATTTAAACATAAATATGTGGATATGGTTCGGATGCAAATGGGGGGCTAAAATTCAAGGGGGCTCCTATATATATATGTATATGTGTGTGTGTGTGTGTGTGTGTGTGTATATATATATATATATGAGCTAGGTTCTACAACACCCCAAAATGGAGCACCCATGCTGGCCTCCCTATTTTCCACCACAAATTCACCTTCTCTCCCTTCCCACTCATTCTCTCTCTTTCCACTCAACATATTTAAATATAAATTCGTGGTGGAATTCAAGGGAGCTAGTAGGGGTCCTCCATTTTGGGGTGCAACGGAATGTTCATCTACATACATACAAACATACATACATATATATATATATATATATATATATATATATATATATCTGTGTGTGTGTGTGTGTGTGTGTGCGCGCGCGCGCAACATTCATAACAAATCATGGAATATATATATCACGCACATAAACATATATATATATGTATATATTAAAAATTGGTACACTTTGTTACTAATACCAATCATATATTTCTCCTATGTGTCTCATCATAAATGAATGTCTTGCCAGGGAAAATAACATATATAAATTTTGTATATTCACGGAACAGTTTGGAAAAAGCAAAATGAATGGGCATTGTTATTGACACTCCAAATATTATTTGGGAGAGGGGAGGGTAAATTTTTTTCCTTCAAAAATTGTAAAGGGGAGCACCAATGAGAAAAGTAGCCCTTAAAAAATAAATGTAATTTTATCTTATTACCCATTTAGCCCCTTAACAAATAAATGTCATTTTACCTTAACAAATATTGCAAGGGTCGTAGTAGTTTTTTTTTTCAATTCGCATATATCGATTTTTTTTAAACCCTAAAGGATAAGCGTTTTTTGGAGGAATACGATCAAACAGTTTTTTTGGTCGACATAATGGATGAAATGCACCGAAATGATTATTAATTTTCGACATATCACTGTCGAATACATATATAATTGATTACGTGTGGCGTTCGATGCAATGATGACGAACTGCTTATTTTAATTCGGTTTCCTTTGTCGAATTAATTTTTTTAATCTAATTTGAAGGGGTAATCCGAGAACATTGAGTAGTGTGAAAAAATCAAACCGACCTTTAGGGAGTTTCTCTACTGTAAGGAGCCAAAATGAACTTGTCCTAGCCTATCATTTTCGGCTAGAAAAATCTGAATTTCATGTTTCATCTGCTTCCTCGTCAAATTGTCGTAGCTTTCTCGCCATTGTCTCCTCCATCAGTCCTAATTTCACTGCTCGTCTGATTCAAATTTAACCTTATCCCCAAAATATCGTCAATGAAATCAAGCATAAGATCTCATATTCCATTCTAAAAGTTTCTAATCTCAAATCAGTGCCGCACACCATCGGACTTATCAGATCTAGTTTTTTCCACTTGAAATCCTTCAATCTTGGTATCATCTTTTTTTGGTTTTCTTTTTAATTCAAATTAGTTATTGCTACTGGTTGAAATAACAATTACTGTTTCTTAAGGGAATTAAGGTCTGCAATTCGCGACGTCAGAACTGTGAGCCTTGGCTTGACAGCACGATCTTGTCAGCACGATCTTGTTATACCTGAACTCGGATTTTGTTTGTTCTTTCAGTTTGCTCTCAATTAGGGCCGTCAATTTCTAACACGTCCCGAAATATGACTCATAACCCGCACAAAAAAAACCCGACACGACCCATTTATAAACGGGTCAATTTTTGGTCAACCCGCTCTGACCCATTTAATAAACGGGTGGGTTCCGGGTTGACCCATGAACCTGTTTTTGACCCTCCATGACCCATTTAATATAAAATATAATTTTATTCATCATATGGCATATGCAGTTATGCGTACACGGACCGGGCTGAGCCTGTTAGACTTAGTGCTGCTAGTTTTATTTGCTATCTCTGTGAATTGTGCATACAAACACAATTACAGATTACCCTAGTTTACACTTTACACCAAGCCGTCACTACCTTGAATGTCGTAATATGTATGTTGCCATTTGTATTATATCATCTTAAGTTAAGTGTATGCATTGTTGTTGCTAGATGCTCATGTAAAATGTGGATTTAAATGCTCATGTATTGTATCTTATATTTATATTTTGTTAAATGCATTTCTAAAATGCAGACTGTTTTTAAGAATACACTCAAGTAAACGGGCTTATAGGTTCATGGGTCAGCCGGTTTAACCCGACCCGACCCATTTAAAATAAATGGGTTACATGGGTCGGGTTGGGTCAATCCGTTTATAAACGGTTGGGTTCGAGTTGAGAAAATATGACCCGTTTAATAAACGGGTTGACCCGACCCGCTTAAGAATTGACCCGAACCCGACATGACCCATTGACAACCCTACTCTCAGTATAGCAAAAAAATTCAAGTTCTCCATTCTGGATTTTGTTTTTACCTCTGTTGATTACTTTTGAGAAAAGATATGTCCTTTGATCTACTATTTTAGGTTACGTTCATTATCTTGAAAATTTCAACTTTTGAATTGATTTGTACTTCACTTTCTAAAAGAAAATTTGCAAAAGCAAATAGCTTGCAATATTAGTATAAAATTTTTGTAGTTCGAATTTAGATTAGGCATATTTAACGTTTTTGAATTTATTAATTATAATTTATAATATTGTGCAATAGAGTAATAATCTCAGCCTAATTTAGTAGTTAAATAGAAATAACCATCTAAGTTATAAATTAATCAGCACTAGAAAAATGGCTCAGGAAAATGCATTAACTAGAAAACTGCCCAGTTTTAAGACGATGGGATTCACTACCGTGATTTGTTTCGATAAGATAGGAACTTTGGCTACTAATCAAATGTCAGCTATTAGACTACTGGCTACTAGGAGATGGACAAATAGCTTGAAGAGTTTTAAGGTTGATGGGATTACTTATGATCCTTGTGATGGCCAAATCCATGACTTTCTCAAAGGAGAAATGGATGAAAACCTTATAATGACCGCAAAGATAGTTGTTGTTTGTAATGACGCAAGTATTTCGGTATCTGAACATATGCATGTAGCTAATGGAATGCCTATGAAGACGGCATTGGAGGTAACTGATTTCAAACTACAAATGTATTCCCATGTTATCCTCATGGGTCATGATGATATTGGTGTTGACAGAAATACGTATTTTAACATACACTCATTAATTATATTTAAGTATTTTGGAATCAGGAGCTTAAGTAACCTATGGAAGATGTTTTTGCTATTGCTTTGCAAATTTTCATATCTGACAATGCTCTAGAACATGTGTACAACTAGTGGTCTTCATGTTCACGTGATTTTAGTTAAAATACATGGATTATGTGGTTTGAATTTTTTTTCTAATTTTTTTAAATCTTTGATGTATAACAAAAAATAATTTACATTTGGATCCTAGGCCTTGAACTCCGATTTTCATGTAATTTAAAAACCATTTATGCATCAAAAATATCTACATAGTAGAGTAATATATGTGGCTATCATTTTTTTCTTTCTTTGGTCAAAACAACAAGTCTCTAGTTTCCATGTCCCTGGGCGCCAATCCGATGAAAGTTTGTTTGTAAAGAAGTATATTTTGGTATGTGTATCTTTTGGTAAAAGTATACAAGCCCTTTTTGTTACACTTGAAGCCGAGTTTAGAGATTTAGCTCTTGTTTTTCAGAAGATAATTTTGCATTTCGCCCAACAGAATGTATTTTTATATACTTTGAATTTGCTAATTTAACCAGTTTTACCTAGTACCCATTTTGTTCATGTCAGGTATTGGTGGAGAAAATGGAACTGCCAATTGGATGCAATCCTTCGGTGGATCCTAGTTTGTTAAGTATGCTAATCCTTCTTATTGTATATTTTTCTTAAGGACACAAAATTTCTAATTTAGATTTCGCATGGTACAACAATCTTACAATCATATTTTCCCTTGAGGATGCTAATAATGGTGGATACTGTTAACTTCTAAGTCACATTTTGCATCTAGTGCCTCTGTTTGTAGGCAAAATATACTACGTTACACAATAGGATATTCTTGCAAAAGCCATCGTATGTTTTTCTTTAATATGCATTTCATATATTCTTGTTAGAATTAAAAATCATCACAGCATCAGTTTGATAACAGTTGTTTTACACTTATAACTCCAGCATCAGTTGTTCGATGTATTGTCAGTTACTAGGTGTTTTGATATGCTCGTTTATTCTTTCTACTTGGGATTCTTTCGCATTGGCTATAGCAATTAACTAACTGTAGTCCATCCCCCGTTTTTTTTAGTAGTCGTTGTGCTATGACGGAGTTACTATCACAAATTCACGTATTTATTTCCACCAAAGTAAGTGATACTGATGTTTCTAGGATGGCATTATTCAAAGCACATTTAATGTTACAAGACAGTATATCATTTATTTTTTCTTTTCTTCTTTGTGAATTGTTCTTTTGATTTTTATTTACTACACCTTTAACAATAACAAACTGATGACAATTTATTTACTTTTTCAGGGTGTTGTATATTGTTTATTGGAAAAAAGTACCTATATTCAATTAGTTAATGTTTTTTTGGTGTTATTGGACAACACTTCTATATTTGTCACTTTAGATATTCTTCAGGAAATGTCCCTGGGACGCTTTACGCGTTTGGGTTTGGCATACAAAGAAGAACTTTCAGAGTTCTCAACGTATGACTGTGAGTACCATCCAGCTCACAATCTTTTACTTGATCCTTCTAAATTCTAATTATTCAGCAATTGAAAGCAACCTCATTTTTGTTAGCAAGGTCAAACTAGAGGTAAGATAAGTTATAATATATGTTGTTTTGATGTTTCATCAATTAACACCCTCCTCCTCCTTCCACATCAGGTTCTTCTCATGCCCTTATAAATTTATCTTCCCCTCCATTCAACTACAAGCACTCTTGATTTTCAGCAATTTCTTCAGTCGACGTAAAAATAACAGATTCAATGTTGTTGTTATCACAGCGATTATATAACTTCAATTGGATTGATCCTAAGTGCATTCGTTTACTCGTCGGCATATCTATTAACCCATTTTGTCTTCAAATTGTTGTGGAGGTATTTATCTTTTATGTCACTACATTACCACCATTTAATTTATTGTTTTGATGCTATCAATTCTGTTAAAATTGAATAGTAAAGATAAGTACCTTTTCGTATCACTGCGCACATTAACGTGCTTAGTAAATAATGTGTTCTACAACGCTATTTTGGCTTCCAACTAGCCTGCTTTGAAAAGCATTAACTCCAGTAAATTTTTACTGTTTTTATTCGTTTCATACGTACCATCTACTTTACTAACTGTCTCAAAGAACCATTTTTTTGTTGTTATGTTGTATTTACTTCATAACTTAAGATATATCACTGAGGTTGAATCTTTTTATGTTAGAGTTGAACAAATTTAGGCAACTTTTAGTGATCCTTCACTCTATATGTGTTTTAACTTCGCTTTTTTGATTCAAATTTTGTCTTTGATCATTGATTCTAGCATGTTGCATGAATTTGTGTGATAGTAAGTGTTGAATATGTCAATGATTTCACATAGGCTGTGGATTTCCTACTTTCATACTTATGACGGATTTTGTGATGCATACTATTTCAGAAGCTTAACAAGTCCTCAAGAATGAACAATCCACCTGAATCCATGAACGATGAACTTACAAGGTATGGCGTCTGCAAATGGTTTTCTTGGTCCAAAATCTCTGTGGTAGTTTATGACAATCAACTGATTTTTTGTAACTTATTTGTTTATAGGGTTAATATTGTGTTGATGCCATGCATGTTGTTTAATTTTTTTTCGGTTCCGGGACATGAAGGCAAGAAATGGTTAAACTCATATTTTATTATTCAGCACTCCCTGGGTTTGCCAGTCGATGGATTCATCAATAAGGGCTGAATAGTGAATTAGAAATTATTATAGATAAAAAAATTATATTTTATATTATTGACTGGTTAAATACCAAAATGTGCAACATGTAACCATCAGAAGCATTATTTTTCGAAAATTTATATTTTGTGTAGGTCATATAGATGTTTTCTTTTTATTCACTTGATAGCACCATGGTTATTTAAAAATTTCACAAGCTATCAATTTTTCCAATGAAAACATCGTATTTTTCTACCAAATATGCACATGCAACAGATGAAATGGATTAAAAACTGCTTTGAGTTAACGGGTATTTGTTCTGAATTAGTCCTGTATTTCTCTAAACTGTCAGACTCACATTTCTAAGTTGATGTAACAGCTTGATATTAGCCTTAATATTTTGCTTTCTGTTTCTTCGTATTGACACTCTATGGTGATCACATTGACAAAATATTTTACATGGAACATCTGCTTTGTAGTGATTTTATACATCACCTTCTTTTGCTGTGACGATCAATTTATCTGAATGGATGGTTAACTCTAAAGCTTGGATGTGCAGATTCTGCAATAGCGGTGACTTAGAGGCATGGTACAGTGAAATTTTCTTTGGACATGATAATGATTTGGAAGACGTCAGCTGATTAAAGTGGATCCAGAAAAATGTCCTTGCTTTAAAGAGAGATTATAAAGTTTAATGTTATGAATGTATGTGCATTGCACTATTCAAAAATACAAAGAATGACAATAAAAAAAGGTCTATTTTTGCAGAAAAAAGAATGGGAATTTGCAATGGTACATATTTGAGTTGGAACTGATCTAGAAACATGGAAAAACCGATTAATATGCCTTGATAGTTGATAAGCTTCCAAAGCCTAATAGCTTCATCCAGATTAAACAACTTTAAAGCCTGGCCCAATCTACATTTTGATCTTCGAAATTGTAACATAAGGCTAAAAAAATAAATTAGTGACCTGGCAACATGTAATCAATACATTGCTAATATATTTTTGTTTTTAAATTGGTTTACATGTATAATTCATAGCTTAATCATTTTTTTTCATTTACTTCAATTTTCTCTAAAACTATGTTATATTTTTTCTTATTAGAATCTGATTTAAAATAAATTACAATAAATAAATTTATGTTTCATATTTAATATTTTAACGGTATGTTTGTTTAGCCCCTTAACAATTTTTCAAAGAGTGAAGTGTTTTTAAAAAATGATTCTCACTTAACAAAAGTTGTAGTGTCAATAATAACACCCAAATGAAAGACCATTAAATACAAACTAAGTTACAAACATACAAAATCAAAAAGGAATAATGACCCAAAATCCAGGCCTAAATCTTAAACCCACTTTAACACGCCCGCCTACTTTTCAAAATTACTTCTTCTCCCAGAAAGCATCAACCAGAATCGAGTAAACCAATTCCCGTCTGCTTAAAATCTCCAGATTTTCATTTGCTCATTCAGTTGTCCTACCATTATCACATACCAAAAACTTCACCTCAATATCTGTTTGTTTCAATTTAGTTGCAAATCAATTTTCTGATTGTTGAAAATTCGTGCATTCATTTCTAGCCAAAAGTGATAGATTGAGGTTATGAAAGATGCGAAAGCAACATCCTTGACTTGGTCTTTCTTGTTGAACTTTTACTGGATTTGAAAAGCCTCATCTTACAGGGAAGTCGAGGTGTTTAATAAAATACATAGCTTAGCTTTCAGTGAACACCCAATCGAGGAAGAGAATTTATAGTTGAAAAATAAGTGGGAAGGCGATTCTACTTCTTTGTTGCACAATGAGCAAAGTGTATCAGATAAAACATCAATGTTATTTAACCTGTCTTTTGTGTTTAGTTTGTTAGAAATAACAAGACAGGAGATGAACACCGGTCTTCTATTATTTTTAGGATGCCATATCACTTTAAAGTAATTACATATGCCATTTCTTTCTCTAATTTGATCGCATGATTGGTGAAATGAGAACGCACCCCTCTTTACACCATTCATAATAGTAGTGTATCACTCGAGCAGATTGTGATATTTTGGAAGTGGCGTCCGACTTCTCTTGAGGCTGCATGTAGCACATGATTATATGACCATGTTCGGGATACCATATCTATGTATCCCAATAAGATCAACCAAACACTTACAGCTAATCGATGGCTCAAACCATATAAGGGTGTTAGAACCATCAGTAATAACTTTGTTGAACAATTGCTTATCATCCATCCTTAATCTTAAAATTCCCTTATGCATGAAGAATTGTTATCAAAGGGCATGTCCCAAATGTGTTTACCATGCCAGTACCTTTTACCATCCATTGACTCCACAAATTTTGTTTATATAAGAAACTCCATAAAAGTTTGATGACCATTTTAGAATTAATTGCTTCAAGCTGGGTTAATAGAAATCAAGGCCATTGGATATAATTATACATGGAAAAGGAGAGGAATTGCTAACAATATTAATAAAATTTTGGTGAACCACCGCTGTTTGTACAAGTTCACCAACATGAAGGCAATATCATTCACTTAATTATCAAGTAATCTAACCCTCTTTTGTTACACATGATAGTTGAAATTAAGGATTGTTGAATCAGAGAAAAGTTTTGAAGCTGTTATGATAAGAAGAAAGTGAATTGTAGAAGATAAAATGAAGAATTGTATTCGAATGATTCTATTGTACAGAGAGAAGGTCTATTTATAATGTTATGTAGACCTTTATTGTAAATGGGATAAGCCCAAATACTTATTACACACGAGTACTTATTACACACGAGAGAATAGAAATGTGTAGCCCACATATGATTGAGTATTCTCTATATATATTATCTCTACCATACTTCACTGATTCATTTATTTGCCTCCCTTAATTTAGGTTTAGGGTTTCTTCTAGAAAACCATAAATTGCTTCAATCGGTGAGAGTGACTTTGCAATATTTTGACTTGAGTAGTAGATCTGGATGAATATCAGCTACAACAGCCTTTGACATGAGCCTCGTTGATTCTCTAGTGACTAGCAAAATTGTGTCTTGATGAGTAGATCTGGAAGGTTATCAGCTACAGTAGCCTTTGACGTGAGCTTCGTTGATTCTTTAGTGACTATCGATGAGGTAGATAAAGATTTGCTAATTCATCCTGCTGTGGTGAAGTTACAAGTCTTTGGGCTTGAATCAGGTTGTTTCAATCCTCTATCTTTAAGTAATCTGTGAGTCTTACGAAGTTTTTGGCTGATAGGGATTTAGAAAAAATGTCGGCTTTTTGGTAAAAGGATTGTATGTGATTGACTTGTAGATTTCCTTTCTGAACTTGTTCACGTATGAAATAAATGTCAATCTCTATGTACTTCGTCCTTGTATGTTGTATAGGATTAGTAGTCATATAAATTGTACTCTGGTTGTCGCACCATATCACTGGTTTTGCATTAGTGTCGAGTTGTAATTCCTTTAAAATAGACTGCAACGATAAAATTTCTGATGTTGCTGCTATTACAGTTCTGTACTCAGCCTCGACACTAGATCGAGATATTGTTTGTTGTTTCTTTGAGCACCAGGAAATTAAATTATCTCCCACATATATGCAATAGCCTGTTACAGACCTCCTATCATCCACATCTGCGGCCTAATCTGAGTCTGTATAAGCTGTTATGTTCAGTTGTATGCTTGCTTTCAGTGTGAGTCCATAGTTGATCGTCCCCTTTAGATATCGTAGGATCCTCTTCACAGCCTTCCAGTGCTCGCATGAATTGAGATACTTTGTTAACACTAAAGGCTACATCTGGTCGTGCTATAGTTGCGTACTACAATGCTTCTATAAAACTTCTATACTGTTTGATATTATTTATGACTTCTCCTCTGTTTTTAGATAGATGCTGATTTGATATCATTGGTGTAGGTTGAGCTTTAGCTTCATGCATTTAGGACTTAATCAACAATTCTGAAATATATTTCCTTTGACAGAGATGTATTTCAGAGTGATATTTTATTTACTTCAATTCCTAGAAAGTATGAAGTATCACCAAGATTTTTGATTGAGAACTATTTGTCTAGCCTTTCAGTTAATTGTCTGATCTCATCTTCATTACTACCTGCAATAATAAGATCATCAACATAAATTAGTATGTATATTGTTGATCATTTATTAATTTTAGTAAATAGAGATGAGTCATATTTAGTTGAGCTGAATCCCATTGATGATAAAACAATCTTCAATCTCTCAAACCAAACACGTGGCGACTGCTTTAATCCATAGATTTCCTTGTTTAGCTTGCATACTAGAGATGAATTTTGTACAAACCTGGTGGTTGTTGCATATATATTTCTTCCTCTAGTACTTCATTAAGAAATGTATTAATCACGTCCAAATGTTTAATTTTCCATCCATTGTTTAATGCAATGGTAAATATGAGTCTGATTGTGGATGTCTTTACAACAGGAGAAAAGGTTTCATTAAAGCCGAAACCATATTGCTGAGTGAATCCCTTTGCCACTAATCTGGCCTTATATCTGCTAATAGTGCCATCAGATTTTTTTTTAGTTTTGTATGTCCACCTACATCCAATTATATTTTTGTTGTTTGAAGGATAAGTTAGCCCCCCAAGTATTATTCCTTATAAGAGCATTGTACTCATCAGTCATAGCATCTACCCACTTTTGATCTTTTGCAGCTTCATTGTAGCTTTCTGGCTCTTCCATACTTACTGTTGCAGTATAAGTCTTTGGTTTAAAAATTCCTCTTTTGCTTCTAGTAATCATATGGTGACCAGTCTGACTATGTGGTTGATTTGATGGTAAATTCACTTGATCTGGTTCAGAATTGTCATTACTTGAAGCTGTTTGATCTTTGTTGTTATTGGATTTACTGCTGCTTTCTGATGTTGTATCATTATCATGACTTGTTCCAGGTTTCTGCATGGCGTGGCTGTGTGTTTCATCATGATCAGAATATTGTTGACTCACTGCATTCTGATTATTTGCTTGAGCATCAGTAGCCTCAGCTTCATCTTTGTCATCCGCACCAGTTATAATTAGGAGCTCAGGTATATTTGTCCTCTGACTATAGACTTTCTTTGATGCCTTAACACTATTTTCTTTATATGGGAATATAGTTTCATCAAAAATGACATGCCTACTGATAAATATTCTACCATGAGTGCCAATACATTTGTAACCATTTTGATTGTTACAATATCCCAGAAAAGTGCATGGTCTAGATCTATAGTCTGTTTATTTGAATTATGTGGCCTTTAATGGGGAAAACAAAGACATCCAAAAGTTTTTAATTCAGTATAGTTTGGTTTAACAATATGTAACTTTTCAATTGGACTGGTATCATTCAGTATTTTAGTTGGCATTCTGTTTATTAAGTAAATAGCTGAATTGAAAGATTCAAGCCAAAATTTTAATGGTATTGATGCTTGTGCCAATAATGTTAAACCAGACTCTACAATATGTCTATGTTTCCTCTCAACTATGCCATTCTGTTCTGAGGTGTATGGACATGTGATTCGATGAATTATTCCTTTATTTTCAAAGAACTTGTGTAGTGGTTTAAATTCCGAGCCCCCATCACTTTGAATTTTTTTTATAGTACTTTTGACTGCTTTTCAACCATCCTTGTGAAATTAACAATTACACTATGGGTTTCTGACTTTGACTTTAATAAATATAACCATGTATGCCTAGTGTATGCATCAACTAGGGATGCATAGTATGTGCACCCAAAATCTGTACTTATTGGTGTTGGACCTCAAGGGTCAACAACAATAAGATCAAAAGGTTTAGCATTGTGAGTATTAGAACTGGCAAATGGTAGTTTATGGATTTTTCCCATTTGGCAGTATATACATACATATGGCAATTTAACATCATCAAAGGGTACTTTATTATCATGCAGTATTTTTCTAACAATTCTAACACTGGGATGCCCTAGTTTATAGTGCCACATATCAATAGTAGACTTTCTATCACTCATACTGCACAAATCAGAATAAGTACTAGTGTTATTATCACAATTTGCACTATTATCAGGTAAATTGCAAAATGGTTTATTTTATTAGAACTATTGCAATTGCTGAGGTTAAACTTGTATAACCCCTTCACAACATCACCTTGCAGAAGTATTTCACTAGTCAGAATATCTCTAACCAAACAATATTTGGGATAAATTTCAAAATAAACACCATCATCACTTGCAAATTGAGATACACTAATAAGATTTTTCTTGATTTTGGGCACCCTTAATAAATTGTGTAAAAATAATTGTCTCTTGGCTTCGATGCTGCCATGAGCAATATGAGAGATGTTAATACATCTACCATTTCCCATGAAAATTGGCTTATTACATTTGTATTCTTTGTTCCCAAGATTTAAATTATCCAAATTAATTGTGACGTGGTTGGTAGCTCCTAAATCCAGAAACGAGCTGTCATCTTGCATATGATCTAATTTGGCTATATCGTTCAGGTTTCTTGAATTATCAGATTGACTATTGTTAGACCAAAATCTGGTGCTAACACCCAAATGCAGCGTTAAGTCCTCACAATCACAAATCATAGACCACAATATGCAGAAACAGTAAAGTAAAAGGAAACACACGAGGTTTTTATAGTGGTTCGGCTCAAACCAAGCCTACATCCACTTTATCTCTTCTTAAATCCTAAGAAGTTACAGTACAATTCTCTCAGATTTATACATGAAGTCCTCGTGTTTACAATGAAAAGTTGTAAGAAATTAGAGGAATATACACGATATCATTATGTTATAATGTGGAATTTGTCTTCTATGTTGTGCAATAGCCTTGCAAGCAACAATGGTGGAAGCCGTGAGGAGTTAGAGTCAAAAAGCCAAGAGAGTCCATTGAAAATGCCCTTAAATGGTGTATTCATAGCCATTTCCTGAAACCGGTTCATGAGACACATGACACACATAACAAAAACCTCGAAATAAGGTGGAAAACGTCTAGAAATCCCCTCTAATTCGCGTTATGCCATGTGTAATTAGATCAGTGCAAGTTGGAGTGAGATTAACCTTGAGAACAGGTCAAGACCAAGGGTTGTTGTTTTGGTACGGGCGGTTCGTGGTTTAGGGGTGCACCACGAATTGGGGTGAGGGATCGAGCACTGAAGCTCTTCGGTGGAGCAGTGCCTAGCGGGTCGTGGTCTCGGGGGCCGTGGTCCACTTGTGCTCCACGAACCAGAGTTGTTTCACGAGAAGAAGCAGAGGGAGAGCCGAGGTGGGTCCCACGAGCCGAGAGTGGTCCCACGAGTTGAGGGGGGCGAGCCCAAATAGGGCGAGCCGGTCCATAATCCGAGCTAATGATGCTTCATCACTTCATCCAAGTGATTGCCAGTCGGTGCCAGATTGCACCCATTCACGGAAACGGGCTGTTTACACCAAAAATGGTCTAAACACCCAAGGTACTAAACTGTACTTCACCAATTTGGTAAGAAATAAATGGAACCGTGTCTAATTAGCAATAAAAAGTAAAAATGTGGGAAAAAGTAAAGTAGAGACGAGATTTAGAGTGGTTCAGCCGTTAACGAGGCCTACGTTCACTATGAAGGCGGTTTCCTGTCTTATGATAAGAATTACAAAGTACATCAATTCTCTGACCTCATACATCTCTATATCTACTCAATATGTCCTCGTTCATATGTTTTGATCTAGAGAATCATACAGGAGAATAATAGAGTTTAAGGAGAAGAAGGATGGATGAATGATTGAGAGAGCAGATGCCTTCACTTTAAAATGGTACTTGACGCCATGGCCAGATCTGTGGTTAAGTTTGAAGTTTAGCAGCACTTTGTGGTTTTTCCAAAAAGCCCCCACTAAATGTGGGTAGTTATGGTGTATTTATAGGTGAATTCCTCTTGGTGAATGATCCGGGATCTGTTTATCCAGGCTGTGGGTCGTTCATTCTGCTAATTACGACCATGCCACCGGACAGCTGTAGCCAGTTGTCTATGGTCGCATTCGGTGTTATGTGTGGACGACTTGCTGAGTGTCTCGAATAGCTGAGTGGGTCCTTAAGTGCAGGCGCGGATGCTTTGGGAGATTTTGTAAGAGCAGGGTGTGGAGCTGAGATCGACCCTCCTTTGTTCCTTGCGCGGTCGCCCTTCTTGAACCAAGGGCGCTCGTCCTCTTGTTGCCTTTGCATGGTGTCACTTAGCTTTATAATTATACTACGAGGTAGCTCTAGCTCGTGCAAAGCGGGTGACCTGTCTTATTTTAGCGCCTGAGCGGTTCTCTTGATGTGCAGCCTTCATTTTTGTCGAGTTGCGCTTCTCATGGCCTGGTCGCACTGATAGACTTGACCTGCATCGGGCTTGATATTTGGATCCTGCTTAGTGCGGTTGTGTTATGTGCCGCCGACGCTGGTAGGACCCGCCTTGTACCCCTCTGCCCAATGTGTGTATGGTTTTTTAGGGATTAACACTTGCCCCTCGAAGTCCGTGATTTCTTTTTAGTAAGGAATAATGGGCTTCGATATATTTGATCGCACATTAGGTGGTAGGTTTATCCTGACTTGGTGAGAAGTCGTTCGTGCAAGGGCTGGGACCGCTTTGTTGTAGCTGAATGGCATTGTCCTTCCCTACGAGCGTGAGGCTCGTTGTACTTTCTTGATTACTGTACGAATGGCCGAATCTTGGTATGCCAATTGGGGCTTGATGAGACACTTTCGTGTAGTTAGATACTAGGCTGACTGGCGTAAATTCTCTGGATGAATGCCTTTAGGTCTCCCTTATTCACTTTTAATCTGCTTTATTTCATTTTTGCATCTCAAAAGAAATCTTTGGTCATGGCTGCGCTTCCTTGACGGTTTTTAATCAGGTAATCTATGCCTGACATTTCTGGCTTGATTCTTCCTCAAAAGGCTTTAGCTTTATCATTTTACCATTTTGCTTTTTGCCTGCAGTAGCATCTGTTTACCTTGAGTGATCTTCTCCGAGAAGCCACGATCTTTCTAGGTAAAAAAGTTTAAAGCGCGAATTCCCTTTCTGTACCTATCTTTTAAGAGACAAGGGCCATCCGGCGCTTTTCTTTTGAATATCGACGCTTGGTATTTGTTCATAAATTGTTTGGCGAAATGCCCCAGGTTTCTCTGGTTGAAACATTTCATCCATGCTTGAGTCCGACCAAGTTGTTTCTCTTTCCGTAGCTGTTATTTGTGTTCGTACCGACCTTTTCTGAAGCATGTCGCCCAAGGATGGAATTTCTTATGTCTAGGAAGCTCAGGAGGAAAACGGGGAGGAAGGCTGGTAGCAAAAAGACGTCCTGAGGTAACGAGATCTTTAGTGCAAACGGTGCTCATAGCTACTGTTCGCTGACTCAGATATGCAGACTATTGTTAGTTGCATGGTCTCTTCATCCATCACGTTAGATCCTGCATCTGTACCAGAGCCTCTTCCTGTTCCCAACCCTTGTCATCCTGATCTTACAGAGGATTTTGTGGCCCATCGTCCAGCTAATTCGCGCTCTGGTGTGTACATAGACCCATTTGAAAGATGGATTATTGCAGGTAAAATGGATGTCATGAAGGATACCATATTGGCCGAATTCAGTCAGTTGGAACCACGTCCGCATCTGGTTGAAGGTCTCATCGTGACAGTCAGAGACTACAATGTGGAGCAAATGGGTGGTTGGCACTCCCTGGTCGAAGACCTTCAGCAGCCAAATAGGGAGAATCTTGAACGACTTCATGCTTTGGAGGAAGATAGGCACAAACTTGTCGAGGCCCTGGAGTCTAGGGATAGGATGATTTCCTATCTTATCTGAGTATTTGTGGCCTACTAGTGCTTCACCTGTTTTGATTTTAATTTTCAGATGATACTTTTCAGTCTGGCTTGTATATGCGGGAGCCAGCCTTGCTTATTCTCATACGTTTTAATTCGTGACTCTTTTAGGTTCGTTTTTTTTTTGTATTTTATCGTACTATGGTTTTCTGCTACAGAATTTGTTTATCTTGCGCGCGGGTGCATCGTACGTTGCACCTTTGTTTTCTAATTTACACATTCACCCGGGCGCTTTGTTAATCGTTCGGTTGCGCCCAATTTTCTATTGTTATTATTACGGTTAGGATTTAGTTATCTTTTTAGGTTTGTCGCTTATTGAAGGCTGTTACGCATTTGTGTTATTATAAGCGCGTTTGGTGTCTTTTATTTATTAGTATTCAATCCCGAGATTGGTTTTGAATACGTGCCCCCGGGGAGGGCTTGGGTTAAAAAATTTCGATCCGTTTTAGGCCCCATTTGATTGTTTTAGTTATTCAAATGGGTCCTAGAAAGGATACCCCCGCATGGCTAGGATTTCTGATATCCCCTTTCGGCTAGGATTTCTGCTGTTGTAGTCCATCCTTGGCCTTGTTTGACTTGGTTAATCAACAAAGAACTAGGATGGCCACCGTCCTTTCGGTCGGGTTTTTGTTTTGTGCTGGTCCTTCCATCATGTTTAATCCTTCCCCATTTTATGCTTCATTCGAGGGGCGAACACTAATTCATCTCATCGAGCTTTCGACTCGGAGGGAAGAATTCGTGTTTTTACCTACCAAGGTAGGCGCCCTTTGAAATCGGCATTTTTACCGTTTCGGTATATGTCGGTTTTTCCGACCTTTTGCCTTACCTTAGGACACAGACATTGGTTTACCTCACTGAGTTTTTTGTCTCAAGTTGGAAACTCGTGTCCAACACCTAAGAAGGTGCTTTTCCGGTGGGCTTAGCAATTTTAACCGCGGGACCTTTTGAGTTGCTCCCTCTTCAGTGTTGATTCCTAGGAGATGGACATCAATCCTTGCTACTGGATTTAACTCCGGTTTTAAGGAATTCATGTCCTGTTCCTAGGAGAAAACCTCTTTGGGATTAGCAACTTCATCCAAGGGATAGATTTGGCGATTTTTCTGTATCTTTAGATAGGTCTGCTGGCAGCCCTTTGAATGAGTGTTTGCCAAGTATTCAGCATATTCCATAATAAGAGGCGCATTCCATCATTTGGCTGTTTGTCTCAGAATGATTGGTTTCCTTTGAGGCAATGAACCTACTCTTGTTTGACTTTGCTCGACGTTTGCGATTCCCGAACTGCTTCGTTTGGTGCATGACCTGGGATTTTGTGCTACAGCCCCGCTGTATATGGCAGACTGCTCCTACTTCACCTACATTTCAAGGAATTATTCTTCCTTTAGCATAGATCAATAAGTATGTCATTCAAGCAGGCATATAATTAATTTCTGATGCACACAATTTTTGTAGGTAAACCATTGCTCAGCATGGACATAGTAATCAATAAAGCAAGTTAAAAAAGTTTCGATAACAAGATAAAATCAGGGAAATGAGGTAAGATAATGAAAGCTTTAGTTTAACGCTCCATTGTTGAGGTATTAGCGGTTGGTCCCTCTGATGAGCATCCTCCTTGCATTGGTCTGGGCCCTTTCCTTTCTAAGGTGTGCTGCCCCTTGTTTGAGAAGAGTCAGGATAGCTTTTATGATCTCGTACATATTGCTGCAGCCGGCCCTTCCTGATCAACCCCTCGATTACCGATTTTAAGTGCCTGCATTCATCGGTATCATGCCCCGGCTGTTTGTGGAAATAACAAAATTTTCCTGACTTTATGGCGGCATTTCTGACGGGTCTTTGTTTCGAGACAGGATATCTTTCGGTGCCTCTAGTTGCCATGAATATATTTCCCACAGAATCGTTAAGGGGGTGAATTCAGAGTTCTTGAAAAAGCGTAGCTTCTTCCTTGCTCGACCGTCTTCTTCTTCGCTACTCCTTTTTTTATTATCCGAGTTGCCCTGGACCTTTCTATCCTTCTCTGCATGTGCGTTTCTCTCTTCAGTACTTGCATATTTTTTGGCTTTGCCAAGTAACTGTTCGAGTGTACTTGGTTTCTTTTTCTTGACCCATCGTCCTAACCTGGTTTTCCTGCATATGCCCTTTTTGAGAGCCATTAGGATCATGCTGGGTTCGGGATCCTTGACTTTATCCAATGCAACATCAAAGTGAGTGAGAAAAACTATGATGGGCTCTCCAGGTCTTTGCTGTAGTCCATTTAGCTCCGCATCATTCTGATCTTCTAACGCCTGGGATCTGAACTACTCATTGAATAGCCTAGCCAACGTCACGAAATTGTCCATAGACCGCGGTGGCAGCTTTGTGAACCAAAGATAAGCCACTCCTTCTAGATAAGTTGGAAAATAAAGGCATTTGATTTCGTCAGTAGCACATGCTCCATTCATGTACTTATCATATTTACACAGAAATATATCAGGGTCAATTGTCTCGTCGTAAGGCTGCAACGATGGAGGTTCGAACCTTCGTCGGTATACAGTTTTCTTAATCCTCTCAGTGAGTGGGGTTTTAGCTGGGAAAGATTCCCATTCTTTCTGGTCATCCTTCCTCCGTAGGCTTTCTTCCACAATTGCTTGCACCATTCCTGAGATGTACTCTTGCTTGTTGGTCGGATCCATGAGTTGACCGCCTTTTTCACCATCAACCCTCGATCTAGATGCGCCTTCGTGGACTGGGGATAAGGAATCTGGGCATCCTTCTGGCTGGGACATCTTGGTGGCAGCAGGACTGTGTTCCCTCTCCGCGATTGGATCATCAAAGTAAACGTTCGTAGGTGCTTTGCCCCCCTCATAGTTCGGATTGGTGCGATGCGCAACTCTTGGAATGGAATCCCGTTGTCTTGAGTGTGAAGCGGGGAATTGTGTTTCTGATCCGTGATTCGTCCGAGTCAGCGAGGAACAAGTGGCGCTTAGAGCGGCTTTTGCTGTAGCGGTTTGGATGGTGAGTATCGACTCGAGCTTTTTCATCATTGCGTTGCTTGTGATAGTTATCTGACTCGTTAATCCTGTCACCGCTTCCTCCAACTTTTCCCTGGTTACAATCTCTTTGATTTCCGGTGGCCCCCCTTCATCGGAGTCGCCATCCAGTGGCATGACGGTGTTGATGCCGCTGCTGGGGTTGTTGGCTCCATTGGTGGTTCTCCTTAGCATGCTCATGATTGTAAGCACGGTGTCTCTCAGAAAATCTTGTCAGATCTGAAATGGAAAAAGGCAAAACACGGCCCCACGGTGGGCGCCAAAATGTTTAGACCAAAAATGGTCTAAACACCCAAGGTACTAAACTGTACTTCACCAATTCGATAAGAAATAAATGGAACCGTGTCTAATTAGCAATAAAAAGTAAAAAATGCGGGAAAAAGTAAAGTAGAGACGAGATTTAGAGTGGTTCAGCCGTTAACGAGGCCTACGTCCACTATGAAGGCGGTTTCCTGTCTTATATAAGAATTACAAAGTACATCAATTCTCTGACCTCATACATCTCTATATCTACTCAATATATCCTCATTTATATGTTTTGATCTAGAGAATCATACAGGAGAAAAATAAAGTTTAAGGAGAAGAAGGATGGATGAATGATTGAGAGAGCAGATGCCTTCACTCTAAAATGGTACTTGACACCATGGCCAGATCTGTGGTTGAGTTTGAAGTTTAGCAACACTTCGTGGTTTTTCCAAAAAGCCCTCCCCCCCCCTAAATGTGGGTAGTCATGGTGTATTTATAGGTGAATTCCTCTTGGTGAATGATCTGGGATCTGTTTATCCAGGCTGTGGGTCGTTCATTCTTCTAATTACGACATGCCACTGGACAGCTGTAGCCAATTGTCTGTGGTCGTATTCGGTGTTATGTGCAGACGACTTGCTGAGTGTCTCGAATAGCTAAGTAGGTCCTTAAGTGCGGGCGCGGATTCTTTGGGAGATTTCGTAAGAGCGGAGTGTGGAGCTGAGATCGGTCCTCCTTTGTTCCTTGCGCGATCTCCCTTCTTGAACCAAGGACGCTCGTCCTCTTGTTGCCTTTGCATAGTGCCGCTTGGCTTTATAGTTATACTACGAGGTTGCTCTAGCTCGTGCAAAGCGGGTGACCTGTCTTATTTTAGCACCTGAGTGGTTCTCTTGATGTGCAGCCTTCATTTTTGTCGAGTTGCGCTTCTCATGGCCCGGTCGCACTGATAGACTTGACTTGCATCGGGCTCAATATTTGGATCCTACTTAGTGTGGTTGTGTTATGTGCAACCGACGCTGGTAGGACCCGCCTTGTACCCCTCTGCCCAATGTGTGTTTGGTTTTTTTAGGGATTAACACGGGCGTAACTTCCAAACCGTAAGTCCGATTGAGCCAAGCGAAAGCTCTGTATGGAGCTAATTCAGAGGGCTATAAGGTTTATTTACAAGCACCGTAATCACTGTTTTTGGGCCCAAAAGAGGTAGTCTGATAGAATTTTTGGACCTGTTTAAGTTGATGTTGTGATTTCGACCAAATCGTTTTGTGCCTTCTGACGTTGCTATCACCGCTTGAGCGCGTTACTATCCATGAATTCCATGTGTGACAGCTTTTACCAAAAAGTGTGTCAACAACTGTTAGCATCTGCTTGAACTTGTGCAACATTTGCACTGGCACTTTGTCCCTTCTTATTGGTATTGTTTTGTTTGTTAGTACAATTTGGATTATATCTAAAATAACATTTTATTGCAGTGTGGCCAATTCATTCACATATCTGGCATTTTGGCTTGTTATTGCTATTGCTCCATCTTCCTCTGCCTCTGCCCCGAGTTGAAGTACCACCTCTTTGGAAGGTCTGATCTGGTCCGGTATTCAAATTCCGACTTTTATTTTTATTAGCAGCATGATTGATACTCAGTTCATTTTCTTGAGACTTTTTACTATCAATTCTTGCCTCATGTGATAGTAAGATGGAGTGAACATCATCCATAGATGAAAACTGTTTCTGAGTTGATATAATTGCTTCAACTGCCTCGTATTCTTCACTCAAACCATTAAGTATAATCAGAATTTGTTCAGATTCAGGTACCTTATTACCGGCAACATCTAATAAACTGCATTAAGATTCGATCTTGCATAAGTAATCCCTCATTGAAATTCCTCCTTTTCTGATTCTCTGTAATTGCCTTTTATAGTGCATCTTTTTGGCGTATGACTGATTATTAAAACCTTTTTCCAAAGTTTGCCAAATTTCATTAGATGATTTACACCCAACTACTTGTGGTAAATGCTTTGGCTTATAGATGAAAGAATCCATAAACTGATCAGCCTATCCTATCTATGATATTTTGTGAATTCCTCAGTGCTTATAACCCTATTATCTTTATCAGTTACGAATTTAGATGGTATATTGACAGTGCCAAGAATATAACCTTCTAAACCGTATCCTTGCATTGCAGTCTCTGTTTGTAATTTCCAAAGCAGATAGTTATTATCTTCTAATTTGACAGAAATGAGTTGTGATTGAGGACTTACTACCGTTTTGATTAACTTATCAACAGTTGTGGCTTCTCCTTGAGTTGCAGAATCATTTATTGACGCTGATGAGTTGTTATCGTTGGCCATTATTGATGAACAGAACTACACACTGAGTAATCAAGAGGATTGATTTGGTAATCAAGAATGACTTTGAGAATTCACTACAACAACCAGGTAACCAATGTGATGAAAATGGTATTCTGATCATGTTTAATGGTATGGCTAGGTGATTTCTTGATTCTTTCTTGATAAAACAAGAAGGCATAAACTTTCTTGTGCAGTCACTTTCTTGTGCACAACTGATTGAAATTCGATTTATAGTTGTGTATAAGACTGTTGGCGAGGCACAATATGATCGTTTATGGCTTCTTCTTCTCCGATGATCATATAACTCTGAGGAAAAGAAAAGTATTCAATCCAAATGATGCAAAATACTCAAACTGATTTGCGGAATCTATGATCTATTTGCTGTTAAACTAGAACACGCTCTGATACCAAGCTGAAATTCAAAACTGTTGAATCGGAATTTATTTGAAAAGTTTTGAAGCTGTTATGATAGGAAGAAAGCGAATTGTAGAAGATAAAATGAAGAATTGTATTTGAATGAATTTTTTGTACAGAGAACAGGTCTATTTATAATGTTATGTAGACCTTTATTATAAATGGGCCAAGCTCAAATACTTATTACACACGAGAAAATAGAAATGTAGCCCATATACGATTGAGTATTCTTTGTATACATTATCTCTACCATACTTCACCGAATCATTTATTTTTGATCCCTACTACCCAATCTGAAGGATTTTCTTTCAGATACAAAAATGATTGGCATTTTAAAGTAGGTTATATAACATGAATACATTCAGAGAGGACTACAAGCATTTATGTGAGATTTCCTAGCTATATATTTCAGCATAAATTGCAGGTTTGTAAGCAAGAATTGAAAACATGGAATCCATTCAGACTCAAAGATGATACCCTTTCACTAGAAGATGAACATAGATTTGTTGATTTAGAGGCTAAATCAAATCACGATCCTAAAAATATGTGTTATACGATGAGATGGTGCAAGTTAAGCATCATGGTTCAGCTGTAGATAAAGTTTTGGAATTTAAAGCAAAAATCATAAGTATTCTGGTTTCAGCATAGTGGCATGAAATCTAAATTTTTTTATTCCAAAATATCTATATGTAGACACACAAATAATATGAAGGCTTTCATTGTTGATACTAGTTAACTTATACAAGCCTGAAGAAATTGAAACTGAGGCTATTTCTTATTTTATTTCATTATTTAATGGTTCATTGGTTTCTACATTTCCTGAATTCCAATCCATTGCAACAATTAACCAATTTGGTCACCAATATTTACTGCAAACTGTTACTTTACCTGAGGTAAAGCAAGCTGTCTTTTCAGTATATAATGACTCAAGCCTATGTCCTAATGGGATAAATGCCAAACTTATGAAGTTACATTGGAAAGAAAATAAATTGGACCTCTTATTAGCAGTTCAAGACATATTTCAATCTGCTAAGTTTCCTAAAGGCAGTAAGCACACATTTATCACTTTAATTCCAAAAATAGAGAGGCCTTCAAATATTACTCATTATTGACCCGTTTACCGTTGTAATGTGTTCCATAAAGTTTCAGTAAAATTCCATGCAAAAAAATGTAACAATTTTTGCCTTACTTAATTTCTCAGAATCAATGTGCTTATATCACTGAAAGGTACATAGGTGATAACATTTTACTCGCTCATGAGTTGTTGAGGTATTTCAAAAAAATGGTGTAAAGAAAATTTGTGTAAGCATTGATTTTCATAAAGCGTATGATATGATCAATAGAGAGTTCATTTGGCACATTATGAAGGTATTGCATTTCCTTATTCATTTAACTAATGTTGTATATGAATGCATATCCACGACTACTTCTTGTTGGAAATATTGTGAATTATTTAAAACATGAAATAAGTGTATGATGGCTCCTATTTGTGAATAGTCCCACATCATGGGATTATATGGAAGAGGCAAGCTTATATACTTGTTTCTAAGAAGCTTTGATGGGGCCTTGGGCTCCCAATGCATGCTTTGTTGTGAGGAGGGAGCCCATGCATCATGACCACCACACACACGCGCGCCCGACCGACTCAACTCGACCCGACCCGGCCCGGCTCGGCTCGGCTCGGCTCGGTTCGGTTCGGTTCGGGCTCGGGCTTTGGGCTTTGGGCCCTGGCTATGTGGTGTAGACACTTATATTTTTGGTCCAGAAAACACTGCTATTTTCGAACCAGTTTTTAAATCAGGAAAATAATTTCTGAACCGATTTTTATATGACGCGGTAAAACTTTGACCAAGTATTTTCGTAGATCCGATTTTTCTCCATTGACC
This sequence comes from Allium sativum, assembly GCA_030737875.1. Classification (NCBI taxonomy): domain Eukaryota; kingdom Viridiplantae; phylum Streptophyta; class Magnoliopsida; order Asparagales; family Amaryllidaceae; genus Allium; species Allium sativum. The sequence continues at coordinate 302,533,241 of CM060922.1, forward strand.
AGATTTTTCGAATACCCTGATCCCCATCTATATATTATCATTAGATTAGACGAGATCAATAACAGAAAAAATTCTGCATTCCCTTTCTCTGCCATTAAAATACTCTTAAGAAAATTTCGAGCAGTAAAATCAGAAAGTGCAAATCTGCACTGATTTGTTTGTGCAAAGCAGATCAGTTATTAATCAGAGAGAGGCTGTTTTATCCTAGAGGCGGCGGCGAAAGTACGAACTGGTTTTGCACCACCGGCCAGATCGCCGAATCGTCTTCAAGAAAGCGACGAAGTACGTGACTCAGCCATTGTTTTCAACAATTTGAAGACGAACAGAAACAATGGCTTCGACAACAACTGTAGATGATGCTGCTGCTCCTGCTTCTGCATTCCAGATCCCATTGGTGACTGCTACTCCATTTCGTTTCGAAGGTCTGCACTTCAAACGCTGGCGTCAAAAGATGGAGTTCTATCTGACGATGAGGAAGGTGGCTGCTGCTCTTACCACCGAGAAACCGCAGTTGCCAGACAAGCCTGACGGAACTGACGCAGCGCAGATGACATCCTGGAACGAACAATCGAAACAGTTGCAAAGCTGGACAGAACAGGATTATTTATGCAAAAATTTTATTCTGAACGGATTGAGTGATGATCTGTATGATTACTACAATTCAGAAGACAAGACAGCGAAGCAGATCTGGGAAGCACTGCAGAAGAAATACGATACAGAGGAGGCAGGGGCGAAGAAGTATGCTGTGAGCCGCTATCTGAAGTATCAGATGACAGACGATAGATCAGTAGAGATGCAGTCTCATGAGCTGCAGAAAATAGCTCATGAGATCATCTCCGAAGGTATGGTTTTAGATGAACAGTTTCAAGTTGCTGTTATTATTGACAAACTTCCCCCAGGTTGGAAAGATTTTAAGAATTTCTTGCGCCATAAGACTAAGGAATTCTCCTTATAGAGTCTGATTACTCGCCTTCGCATTGAGGAGGCAGCACGCAAACAGGACCAGAAAGAGGAAGTGTTGTTTGTTTCAAACAACAACACTAAAAAGACCAAGCCCGCAGTTCTGAAACCAAATCAGAAATCTTTTAAGAATCAGAACAGACGCAACAATGGGAATCCGCAGGGAAACCCAAAAGGACAGCAAAAACCAGCCCAAAAGAATGACTCTGGACAGTTGTTTCTATGTTACAACTGTGGCAAACCAGGTCATATGGCACGAAAGTGTCGGAACAAGCCTAGCTCTGTACCACAGGCTAACTTGACTGAGGATGAGCCACTTATGGCTATGATTTCTGAGATTCACCTTGTTGGTGGATCAGATGGCTGGTGGATAGACACTGGTGCTTCGCGCCATGTCTGTTATGATCGTGCTATGTTCTCCACATACACGGCTGCTGATGATCAGAAAGTGTTGCTGGGAGATTCCCACACCACTAAAGTTGCTGGGGTTGGAAACGTGGAGATCAAGTTTACCTCTGGAAAGACTGTAATCCTCAAAGATGTTATGCATACTCCAGAGATGAGGAAGAATCTGGTTTCTGGCTATCTTCTCAATAAGGCAGGGTTCACTCAATTTATTGGTGCTGACTTGTATACTATAGTGTATAAGGGAAACTTTGTAGGAAAGGGTTATGCTTGTGAGGGAATGTTCAAATTAAATGTTGAATTGAATAAAGTGAATAATTCTGCTTATATGTTGTGTGATTTTAATATTTGGCATTCTAGATTATGTCATGTTAATAAACGAATAATTAATAACATGAGCACTCTAGATATGATACCTAAGATAGCAGAATCTGAATCTGATAAATGTGAATTCTGTACACAAGCAAAAATCACTAAGAAACCTCACAAGTCTGTTAATAGAGAATCTGAACCCTTAGACTTGATTCATTCTGACATATGTGAAGTTGATGGTACTTTGACTAGACATGGACATCGTTATTTTATCACTTTTATCGATGATTGTTCTGATTTCACATATGTATATCTTATGAAACATAAAAGTGATGCCTTTGAAATGTTTAAAACATTCAAAACTGAAATTGAGAATCAAGTAAATAGAAAGATTAAGAGACTTCGTAGTGATAGAGGAACAGAATATGAATCTAATTCAATTCTGGACTTCTATAAATTACATGGTATTGTACATGAGAGAACTGCACCCTATTCACCTGAAATGAACGGTAAAGCTGAAAGAAAAAATAGGACTTTTACCGAATTAGTAGTGGCCATCCTACTAAATTCTGGTGCAGCAAAACATTGGTGGGGGGATATTTTATTGACTGTATGCTATGTTCTGAACAGAATCCCTAAATCTAAGAATAAAATTTCACCTTATGAAATTTTAAAGAATCATAAGCCCAATGTCTCATACTTTAGAACTTGGGGTTGTTTAGCATATGTTCGCATTCCAGACCCTAAGAGAATAAAATTGGCAAGTAGAGCATATGAATGTGCATTTATAGGCTATGCTATTAATAGCAAAGCATACAGATTTTATGACTTAAATGCACATAATATAATTGAATCAAATGATGCCGATTTTTATGAAACTAAATTTCCTTTTAAATTAAGGAATAGTGGGGGCACATCAAGTACGCCTATAAGAACAGAACTTGATAAAAGTTCTGAAGCTGAACCTAGAAGAAGTAAAAGAGCAAGAACCGAGAAAAACTTTGGCTCGGATTTTTGTGCTTTTACTATAGAGGAGGATCCATTAAACCTCCAAGAGGCCTTATCTTCTTTAGATGCCGATTTTTGGCGAGAGGCTATAAATGATGAGATGGATTCTCTGGAATCCAATAAGACTTGGCATTTGGCAGATTTACCCCCTGGTTGTAAATCTATAGGCTGTAAATAGGTGCTTAAAAAGAAACTAAAACCTGATGGTACTATAGATAAATACAAAGCACGACTAGTAGCTAAAGGTTTTAGACAAAAAGAAAATATAGATTTCTTTGACACTTTTTCACCTGTAACTAGAATAACATCCATTCGGGTATTGATCTCACTTGCTTCCATTCATAACTTACTAATACACCAAATGGATGTTAAAACTGCCTTTTTGAACGGTGAATTAGACGAAGAAATTTATATGAACCAGCCTGAAGGATTTGTAGTACATGGTCAAGAACATAAAGTATGCAAGTTAGATAAATCATTATATGGTTTAAAACAAGCACCTAAACAATGGCATGAAAAATTTGATAACTTAATCATTTCAAATGATTTTAAAGTTAATGAAAGTGACAAATGCATTTATTACAAATATGAGAATGACATTTGCACTATTATATGCCTTTATGTAGATGACCTACTCATCTTTGGGTCAAACATTCATGCCATAAATTCAGTCAAATCCTTATTATGTGCCAATTTTGATATGAAAGATCTAGGTGAAGCGAGTGTAATCCTCGGTATTAAAATTACTAGGTCAGAAAAGGGAATTTCTTTGGATCAGTCTCATTACATTGAGAAGATACTAAAGAAATATAATTACTTTGACTGTAAACCCGCATGTACACCATACGATCCAAGTGTAAAGTTATTTAAGAACACTGGTGAAGGTGTAAGACAGTCTGATTATGCGAGCATCATTGGCAGCCTTCGGTATGCCACTGATTGTACTAGACCCGACATTGCCTATGTCGTGGGATTATTGTGCAGGTTTACCAGTAGACCTAGTATAGAGCACTGGCATGCTATTGAAAGGGTCATGAGATACCTTAAACGAACAATTAACCTTGGATTACATTATGAAAAGTTTCCAGCTGTACTTGAAGGATATTCAGATGCAGACTGGAATACTTTATCTGATGATTCTAAAGCGACCAGTGGCTATATATTTAGCATCGCTGGAGGAGCTGTTTCTTGGAAATCCAAGAAACAGACTATTTTGGCTCAGTCCACTATGGAGTCTGAGATGATAGCACTAGCCACAACTAGTGAAGAAGCAGAATATTTGAGAAATCTGCTAGCTGAGATTCCCTTATGGGAAAAACCGATACCGGCTGTGTTGATACATTGTGATAGTACCGCGGCTATTGCAAAAGTTCAGAACCGTTATTATAACGGTAAGAGACGACAAATACGTCGTAAGCACAGCACGGTTAGAGAGCTACTTTCTACAGGTACCGTTAGAGTAGATTACGTACGTAGTGAAGAAAATTTGGCAGATCCTTTGACGAAAGGACTGTCAAGAGAGAAAGTCCATAATTCTTCTAAAAGAATGGGACTATTGCCCTTAGATTGTTGACTCACGCACAATGGTAACCCGACCTAAATGACTGGAGATCCCAAGAAATAGGTTCAATGGGTAATAACAAGTTGTGTAGTGATAGAAGTTGAACATGCTATATAATAAACTAAGAAGCATGTATTCCTGAAGTGATAGAGGATGAGTTAATAGAAACTCTTAATGAGATCTATACTCTATTTGGAGTGGAGTACCTACCTTCAGTGTATGGCCATAAATGCACGGGCTTATTTGATTGCACTATGGAAAAGATTGTGTGTGGTTTGATGTCAGGAATAGAGTTCAAGACTACGTGTCACTCTAGTAAAAACTGAATCTTATTCACTACGCAAAGGTTCAAGTCGGATGACACCTTTGTTTATGCACAGTCTTATGTGTTTAGAAACTGCTCGATAATATTTTAAAAAAATTCAAGTGGGGGATTGTTGGAAATATTGTGAATTATTTAAAACATGAAATAAGTGTATGATGACTCCTATTTGTGAATAGTCCCACATCATGGGATTATATGGAAGAGGCAAGCTTATATACTTGTTTCTAAGAAGCTTTGATGGGGCCTTGGGCTCCCAATGCATGCTTTGTTGTGAGGAGGGAGCCCATGCATCATGACCACCACACACGCGCGCGCCCGACCGACCGACTCGACCCGGCTCGGCTCGGCTCGGTCCGGGCTCGGGCTTTGGGCTTTGGGCTTTGGGCCCTGGCTATGTGGTGTAGACACTTATATTTTTGATCCAGAAAACACTGCTATTTTCGAACCAGTTTTTAAATCAGGAAAATAATTTCTGAACCGATTTTTATATGACGCGGTAAAACTTTGACCAAGTATTTTCGTAGATCCGATTTTTCTCCACTGACCAGATTTTTCGAACCCGGCTCGGCTCGGCTCGGTTCGGTCCGGGCTCGGGCTTTGGGCTTTGGGCTTTGGGCCCTGGCTATGTGGTGTAGACACTTATATTTTTGATCCAGAAAACACTGCTATTTTCGAACCAGTTTTTAAATCAGGAAAATAATTTCTGAACCGATTTTTATATGACGCGGTAAAACTTTGACCAAGTATTTTCGTAGATCCGATTTTTCTCCACTGACCAGATTTTTCGAATACCCTGATCCTCGTCTATATATTATCATTAGATTAGACGAGATCAATAACAGAAAAAATTCTGCATTCTCTTTCTCCACCATTAAAATACTCTTAAGAAATTTTCGAGCAGTAAAATCAGAAAGTGCAAATCTGCACTGATTTGTTTGTGCAAAGCAGATCAGTTATTAATCAGAGAGAGGCTGTTTTATCCTAGAGGCGGCGGCGAAATTACGAACTGGTTTTGTACCACCGGCCAGATCGCCGAATCGTCTTCAAGAAAGCGACGAAGTACGTGACTCAGCCTTCTATTTTGCTTTAGGGTATTCCATAGTGTTTTATCATCTAATAGGTGGATTAGGCATGGAGACCCCTTGTCCCCTTATTTTCTATCGCAATGGATTATTTTACATTTTGTTTAAATGAGGCTACAACTATGAAGCAATTCTCCCCAGTTTATAGATTTTCTCCTTCCATAATTCATTTCCTCTATGCCGATGATTTAATGGTGCTTAGCAAGAGAAATTTAGCCTCTACTTCTAGCTTAAAATCTATTTTTATTAAATTTAGTGAGTATTTAGGTTTGAATGTGAATATCTTCAAAACCTAGGTATATTTTAGTGATCTAGCTACCAATGTTCATGGCATAAATCATATCCTTGGTTTTGATCCGGGTACAATGCCAATCAAGTACTTGAGTGTGCCTCTCTTCTCTAATTTTATGCATTATCCAGACTGCCATACTTTGCTTTATAAATTTCAATCTAAAATTCAACGATGGGATGGTAAATTCTTGAGTTTTGCAGGTAGGGCCGAGTCGATACAAACAGCCATTACACCTATTGTGTTCTATTGGATATTTATCATCAAATACCTGAATACACTTTAGGCAACTAAATTCAACGTGTGTAGACCACTTTTGGGTTTGTGCACATCATAAAATTAGTTAGAAAAAAATATGTGAGCCTAAACGTGAAGTTGGGATTGGTCTCAAGCTATTTACATATTTAAAGAAAGCTGCTTCTAATATGGTGGAAAGGAATAGGCAAGCCCCTTTTTTACCTAATGGAGATACAGAATTGTTAAAATCACCCATTAAAATCCAAACATTGTTAATCAATTATGCCTCCTCATTTATTTGCTGCCATAGGGCCTGTCTTTCTTGAAAATGATTACTGGCATAAACAAAAGTAAAAATATAGGGCAAATCCACCAGTATTAATAGCATAGGCAGTTAAGTGTTGTGAAGAAAAAAAAAAATTAACATCAATACTCCAAAGTCCAAACAGCAGTATCGCACATAACAAGAGTATTCTGCGTGAAAACTGAGTGTAATTGTGAGGTGTAAAATTCCAATTTCTTGGAATTTCAGTTTTGATGTGTAATAAATTAGTAGCATTTAATTTATTTTCAACTATGCCAATTAAAGTTAGTTTAAACTGTGTTAGAAGTGCGAACACATCAGGTACACGTTCTGGTGATTTCATACCTCTAACTTTCTAATAGACAAAAGTTATTTAATATATTGTGTTGCTCCTTAATTCCCTTTTAGAAGGAGCCGAAATTGTAACTTGATCTTTGCCTTTGGCATTGCGTAAGTAATCAGAATTGTGAGTGATACAATGTGGCACACCAGTTGATTCTTCCGATGGTAATTCTCCTATTAAATATTCGGATATACGCTAAACATCATTTGGAGTAATATCAGAGAGAAGATCAGCGTTGAGAAAATCAAGATGATCATCATCATCTCAAGGGCTGTCTGTTCAGATTCAGGTTGATTCGGTTATGCAGGCTCTTTTGGTGGTGCTGATGTGGAAGTAGGGATGGAAATGGGGCGGGTAATATGCGGGGAACGCATCCTCCGCCTCCATCCCTGTCCCATGCCCATTTAATACCATCGGATTCGGGTAGGGGAATACCTATCGGTTATGGAAATTCCATTTGGTACCCATTAAGGCAAGATGAAGAAAAAAAAAAAAAGGTAAAACAACAAATTAAAATTAAACAAATATTAATTATACTTCATAATCAATATTCGGCAAAGCAATACCCAACACATCAATAATATTAGTTATATTTTCTAATCTAATGTAATAAAGGAAGATGAATGGTCAATAGAATCAATACTTAATACACCAATTAATATTCTTTTTTGGTATGTATACACATTATAAATATAAAAAGAAACTATATATATTATATACGCCTTACAAAAAAACTATTTTTACTGGGTCGGATATAGAGCAAATGGTGCCACCTCCGTACCCACCATGTATCTGTTTCGGATACTGAAATCATCCTTGGCCACCGTCCCATTAACCGCTAAGTCGGGGAATCCCCTTCCAATTAGAGGCAGGTCTCCGCGGGTATCCATCCACATGGATTAAATTTCCATCTCTGTGTGGAAGATGTTGTAGGAACATCAGATGTGCACTTCGTGCCCGTTTTGGTACATTTGTAACATCATGAATTATCGTCTTATGACCAATTTTTTTTGCATTTAGTACATTTAGCAGGAATAAATTCGAACTCTACTTGTTTCCCCTTCTTGTCTCCTGTATGCATCAATATAGGAAATTTTCTAATCAACTCAATGTCAATGCCAATGGAAATAAGTATTCTTGCATACTCTGTAAAATTTTTGGCGGTAGTATTCTCTTCAGATTTAATAAAATGACCACTAAATTTGGCAGTCATAGACAATGCCTCTATTGACCACATTTCCGTCTCTAAGTTATGTAGTTTAACCCAGATTTGAATTTCAACTGCACTGAATTTATCAAAGTTGTATCCTGGTTGCCAACGGTCTATCATTAGTTATTTACCAAAGTAGGAATATGCAGAGAACTGCAGTGTTGAGTTGAAATCCTCTGATAATTCAAAATGCACAGTGTAAGATGCTTTGGTGCTATATAAACATGGAACTGCCCCATTGGCTACCAAACTTCCTGAATATAATCCTTAAGCTCCGAGGCTAATATTCTAAAATCAACTGGAAGAAGGATAATAGTATTCTATCACGAGTCTTTGGAGCTTTTGAAAACTGCTTCAGGAAGGTATGCATAGCCGAGAGGTAACTTTACAAAGTGGAGACGATTTTCCAGGGTTGAAACTGGTGGAGATTTGTCTATGACTGTTTCCGGGTAGGTCGGAGGTCTTGGTGCAGCGGTCGACGATGTTAGTGGGTTTGAATATATGAACTTGTAAAGGGACAAACGCACATGTTGCATTGTAAATCTCAATGATGGTATGTATACAAATTGACCATGTACACTTCTTATATGTTCATATGCACTACACACATATATATATGTAGGAGTGGACAAACGAAAACCGCCTGACCCAGACCGATGAAACAGTACGGAAAATCGCTCCGTATTATCTTTCTAAATCGAGTATACAAAACTGACCCGTACCGTTTCACTACGGTCCGGTTGCGGTTTGAGTGATGAAACCGACCATATTAAACCGGACCGGCATCACTTTGTATAAAAATTTATCAATACCTCAAATAGTGTGAGAGATCTGGTTCCAGGCAACGTTTTTGTTTCTAGTTCTGAGTCTTCTAACAGTGGCAGTACATAAAGATAAACAGATAATACCTGCTCTACACTCTACAACCCAATCCCACCTGGCCACGGCCAACCTTAAATTTATTTATTTTTGTTTGATCTAAGCCCACTAACTTACTTACAGACTTTAAGTTCACGTACATACCTGGCAAAAAAAGAAAGGCTAATTCTATTTGAACACCTAATTTTGCCTTAACTTACTTACAGACTTTAAGTTCACGTACATACCTGGCAAAAAAAGAAAGGCTAATTCTATTTGAACACCTAATTTTGCCTTACATACACCAAATATTAGGCTGAAAATTTAAACATCATTTTTTACTTTCCATACACCCTGTATGTTCTCATTATACCCTTAACGTTAGGATCAAGTCAAAATAATCCTAGGACAGTAAATACCGGTAAAAAATGAAAACCTAGTCGATGGGGTGCGAGGAAAAAATCAATCCACCCAGTCGAGATGCACGACCAGCACACAACCTTGCACCGCCATTGTGTTGACGTCAATTTCGCTACCTGATCTAAAAATCGAAAGTAACTAACCTGATCTGTATATTTTGCTCCATAATCATGATTTTTCCTCAGTTTCTACATCAAAATGATTTGCCTGTGTAAATCCTAATCCCAAATTTGTCTTTTCTTCAACAATATCCACTGCTAAAAGTTTGAATTTTGGTTTCTATCTTTAACCCAATTGTGTTAGGGTTTTAGAAATATATAATTATAACGTATAGTTTACGGCTATTATACATTAGGGTATTTTTATCCATAATTTTTATAAAAAAATCCAGTGTAAGAAAAGCAAAATTAGGTGTTTAAATAGAACTAACCAAAAAAGAAAAGTTCATTTCTTTTATTTTACTTTTGCAGCAAGCTATTAGCCACAACTTTCCCCTTTGATCTCTCCGATAGCCTAACAAAGACAATCGAATCCCTAATTCGTTGTTTCATCCATTTGTTTCATGGCTCTTCTCTCTTTCCTAGACTAGTTTGTTCAACGTGGATTTCATTTCCTTTTCAAGTACGAACGAGGTGAGTTTAATTTAATTTCTACTAATTCTAATTTATAGAACTTTATGTATTTTGGGTTGATTAGTTGCGCAAATCTAGATTTGATTGTGATGTTAATTTCTACTGAGATTTTCCGCTCCACTTTTCATTATCTTAAATTCTAGATACATCGAGATTCCTTGCTATTCAAATGTTCTAAGATATTCGAAATGTTCGTTGTTTGTTCCTTGCTGTAACAAAACGGCTGTTCATTGTTTCAACATGGTTGTTTTTCTATGCTTTATTCCCTGCATGAAGTTGGACTAGTTATTGGATGACTTTATTTTTGTTAAAAAAAATGAAATATGTGCAGTAACATTTTACATGAAGCGTTTCTTATATGGTGGTGCAGTCTAGACCCTAGTGGTGTTTTATTTCTTTATATTTTATGTTTAATATTTTGTAATTTGTTTAATGTTAATAGTAAGCATCATGTTTATTTAGTGCTCACAGTAATTAATTTGTGCTTACAGAAATTGTTTTGGTGAAGAGTATGGAAGGAGTGCATGATTCACCAATCGAAAATGCATCTACCACAAATATACCATGTTCAGAGATACCATTACATGGCATGGCTGCTACTGAAGTTCAACCTGCCATTGCAGCTCCACTCCCATCTAACAATGAAAGAAAGAACAGATCAGTAGTTTGGACACACTTCAAAAAGTTCAAAAATTCGGATGGCTAAGAGATTTTTCCCACTCAAGCAAAATGCAACTACTGCCCAGAAGTTTATCAGTCTAATGCAAAGATCGGGGCATCTTCCATGAGGACACACATGCTTTATCAATGTAAGAAGTGTCCTATTTATGTAGCAAATAAACGACAAAAAATTCTATCTTTTGATCCACTAGAAAATGGTGCAAAGGTTGTTTGTATTGAGTATAATAAAGATAGTAGCAGACTTTATTGTGTTAGGATGATGATTCGAGATGAGCTTCCTTTTAATTTTATTGAGGGACAAGGATACATTGAGTTTATGAGAGTAACACAACCCAAGTTTAGTATATCGTCACGTAGGACAACTACAAGAGGGGTTTGGCAATTATATTTAGAGGAGAAAAATAAACTTAAATCTATTTTCCTAAATAACTCACAACGAGTTTCTTTGACTATCGACACTTGGACATCATAACGCTTTGCATTTCTTAGAAGTGCCCTACTTCGGAGAACGTTAAAGGGTGTGAGTTGTTTCATTTGGTATTTAGAGCTTAGGGTTACAGAATCACTAAATTTTGTTTTAAAAGAAATATATTTTTCAAAAGTAAACATAATTTCAAACCAAAAGTTGGTTTTAAAAAAAGATAATCCCTTCAAGTCAGATACAACCTTACTTTGGTTCTTTCGAAATCTAAATTCTCTATCTTTTCTCTTGCACAGCATGTCAGGCCCCCCAATCTTCCTATGGGTGTCCAAATTTAAGGTTTGTTTTGTAGATATCTTGAGGTTATGATGCCAACTGACGAATAAGAGCATGCACAAGTTTTTTTACCCACTGTTGTCGTTTCTCCTAATCCACTAGCAGGCGTCGACTTCTCTAAGCTTAATAAGGATTTCTCAAATTTAAGCAACAAGACACTATCGGGAGAGGAGACTTTTGTAGAGGCTCATACTTGGATCAGGAGCATAAAGCGTATTTTTGTGTTATTGGGACTCAGAGATTGACATAGAGTTTCGTTGGCCACTTGGAAGCTAAAGGATGAGGCATCATACTGGCGGGAGATAGTCGAGCCTGAGGGGAAAGATATAGACTGGGCTGGATTTTAAGAAAAAAAATTGAGAGGAGATTTCTATCGAAGGCAGAGGAGGGCATGTAGCTAGAGAGGTTTCTTGGATTGAAGCCAGGAGATCTTTCAGTCAAGGAGTATATCAGTCACTTTAATAAGCTATCAAGGTTCTAAATGGATTTGGTCAATATAGCTCATAAAAAAGCATTTAGATTTGCGAGAGGACTGAATCAACCTCTCTAGAGGTTAGCTTTGATGCATATTCTGATGGGAGCTGTAACACCCACACTTTTTTTTATCTTAAATTCTGACAAAAATCAAAAATCAATCCCGTCCAAGCACGGAGAGTATAAATCTAGTACCATCAAAAATGAGCATAAGTATAACCATAGTACAATAAAAGTACCTCACAACGGAATCAAGATAGGATAACAAGCATCGACTTAGGCAACTACCTTAAAGGTGAATCGCCACATCAATACCAAGCATGAGTGAACACGAAACAAAAAACAAAAACGTGAACACTTGCTAAGACTTGTCTTTCCCGAGGTTAACCCGAGAGTTTTTATGATGACGGGGTCAGAACAACAAATCTTGGTGACTAGAAAATGTTTAACACTATCCACAATACACGAATGCATCACATTTGGTCTCCACTAAAACATATGTCTAACAAGGCTAGCAATTATAACCCAACCCTGTAAAGATTATGCACGACAATTAACTAACCAACACAACGTTAACGCAATATACTAAGATATGATTTCACGTATAAGTTTGAAGCCTTTAGACCACCCAACAAACAAACAAACTAAGAGGTGGGCTCTCCAACTACTCAATAGTCTATAAGGAAATGAGGTATAACTTATATTTATATATACATACCCACTTAAGACCTTACTGAAAATATAATGTAAAGGTGGATCCATGGATCACTTAATACCTTCTTAGGTGGTTTACAACACATGACTATAAATTAGAGGACACTAGCAACTAGGTCCTACTAATCTAAGGCTTCGGTTGTTCACGCATATTTCCAAACCCCGCATAAGGCGAGAGATACTAAACAACCACTTAACACTAGGTTTAGGTACGAGCTCAACACCATTTAAGACCATCCTGGCAGACCTCCATGTTACACTTTAGCTTACCTTGTTTAGATAATCACCTAGCCACTTATGCAGGATAGGAAGACCCATGGTACCTCCTTAACGGACATTTAATACCTAATCCCAAGGCGGACACTCACTCTAGTCACTTATTACCTAGAGGAAGCGGATATACGCGAAGATTACCGAACTCACACCAGGTTTAGGTATGATCCGGGAAGTCGACATTGATTTCTCTAAAATGGTTGATATTGACAACCATCATTATTTATCATTTGGTCAATTTAGCATGGGCGATGGTGCGATTTCGAGAAGCAGGCCATGAGGGTTTGTTCGATAGAGATTTCAACACAATGGCGCTGCGACTAGCGGCTTTGGCTTGAGACAAGGATGTAGAACTTCTATACAGTGATTCGTAATTCGACGACGGTGATTCTAGGTTGGAAAGCAAGGATGCTACGATGAATAGTTTTCTTCGAGATGCAGAAAAGATGACATTAAGTCGTATTGAGGTGACTGTCAGAGAGACAGATAGGAGACACAAGATGACATCCTACGACATATAATCACCGTCTGGGAGAGTTCCTATATTATGACGACTTCATATGGGAGCCTTATAGACAATCTAATGATGTATTTTGTTGTAGAGAATGTGTGCAAAGGGGTTATTGGTATTCGTGACTTTGGTATACCTTTGAGAGAGTGACACAAGGATGGATTAGAGCCAGCTGACGTTTTGGAATGATCGATCAGGACCCCAAAGCCTCTCGATGTTTTGGACCGGGTAGGGTTACTCGCTAAAGTCTATTGATATTTTACATAGTAGGTAGTCTGGTAGAGTCAGTTGAATTTTTAGACTGCCGGTGCTTCGATGAATTGGGTAGTGAAAGTGTTAGATATCATATAATTTGTGCACTGAGTGAGTGGATGTGAGGATGATGTATGGATATCATGGTTGTTTACCCATTTATCACCATTTTGTACTTAGACATCATCACACCTTCTATACTTGATGTTTATCTTAATGTAGCATATATAGACTGTTATGTGCTAACTCTGTAGATGCGGGGGCATAAAAGGTATGATTTTTGTACCCTTCATGCCATATATATTATTATGACTTTTACAGTACTTTGAGATTTTTTTATCGTTTCTATACTTGATGTTTGTCTTAGTGTAGCATATATCGACCGTTATGTGCAAAATCTGTGGATGTGGGGGCAACAGGTATGATTTTTGTACCCTTCATGCCATATATATTATTATGACTTTTACAGTATTTTGAGATTTTTTTTATCGCTCACACCAGACTTTTGTCAGACCCAAGGTTCTATTTCCCGCTTATTACCTTGGGTGCTCATTGACGATGCTGATTAGCAGACCATGTATATATATATATATATATATATATATTAGTTGGAGTTGCTTAGGTGGATTAGCAGGAGGATAAATTCTACGTATTTATGCTTGTACCCTTATTCTTTATTCCGCTGTGTAGCACTGTAAAGCCTTGACGGTGTTATGTATTCTTATTAGAGATAGTTTATCAATTTTATTTATCTCATGTACAAACTCTATCACTGTTGTGTATAACTGTATGAGCCTATGTGCTCAGATTAAATGGCTTATATAGTTTTAACTGTTTCGCCTGTTTTATATCTATGATTGTTATTATTATATGTTTTCCAATGCGCAATTAGATATATGACATATTATGTGATTGTGTTTGTGTTCTATTCTCTTTCTCATCTCTTTTATTTCGTTCTTTCCTTTCCCTATTCTCATCTCTTCTACCATTACTTTCTCTTGACAATCGTTTTAGATTGATCAGGTGCTTGTATGGCACAAATTTTTAGTTATGAGAATCAGTGGTGTATAGCGGTCATAACACATAGTATCATGGTAATTAGGTTGAAACTGGAAAAAGAGGTATGCTTGGAGATAGCAAGTCCTTTAATCCCTAATTATGCTAGTTAAGGTAGTTTAAAAGGAACGGAGGTTCAAGCCCTCATTTTAGCACTAAAAGTATTAACAAATTTCCTTTTTGACACCACAAAGAGCATGAATGAAGGTAAGTGATGAAGTCTTATGCTAGTTCAAAGGAGCTAGCCTAGATAAAAGCTAAGATTATTGTCATCAGCATTAAAGGTCAGGTAATAAGTTCAAATCCAAGTAACATAAGTATTCAAGTAAATATTCTATGCTAATATAAGTCAAATAAGAAATCAAGTCAGTATGTTATGAAAGTGTAATCCAAATGTTCTTTACTGATCAAAGTAGGATAGGCACATGTATTAGTCCAAATACAAGTCTATATAATCATGAAAGCTCAATTGGTAAGTTTGTCCCTAATTTGATTTAACTTTACAACAAATGTAAACATTTGAGAATGGGAAAAGAATTTTAAACCCTTTTTCAAGCATCCCCTTTACCTCTATAATAGGCTTCTATCAGGCTTCGTATCGTCTCTGGTCTATTGAATCCCTTGTGTTGTTTCATCTGTATCAGCCCTTACCATGTCGATTCTTCTTTGTGCCTTAAGAAATAGGCAACAATACCAATAACCACTGTTGACATTTGTTCAAGGCTTCAATTATAGGCAGGTCGGTATGAAGGTTGTAGAGGCACTCCATTAGATGTTGGTGAAGAGTAGCACTTCTTTGTTATATTTCGACATGGAAAAAAGGAGTCATAAGGTAAAATTGATTGGTACATTAGTTGATTAAAGAGCAGCGACACACCCTCAGACGAATGGAGGCGACATGGCTTTGAAATCCATATTGCTAGGTAATCCAAATGAGGCGGAACCCTCTGCAATTAACACTTCCCTCTAAATCTTGTAAAACAACATGGCTCAATTACGATAAGCTCCAACTGATTAAAGCATGATGATAGGGCCTTCTATTATATGATAGGAATGAAGCGACACACTATCCTAAAAGAGACGAGATGAAATGATCTCATTGGAGAAGATGATACAATCCTCATGTGAAGCAGAGGCGACACATTTTAATAACTAAGTGGAGATGATATGATCCTTTGAAGGATGTAAGGCAATACCCGCTGGTAGTCGCACAATCCTTTGATTCTTAACATTGTTGGAATGCGATACGACTTTGTAGTCCAGATGAGGCAATACAAATTGTTAAAGGAAGGGAAGCAACACCATCTTCTGTATAGAGGGTGAACGACGATACAATCCTATGGACCAAGAAGGGTGATAAACTTTTTTGAAACATAAGAGTGACACCATGCTATTGATTAAGGAGACAAGCCACAACCTATAAAGAAAGGTGATATCTTATTTCTGAACTAAAAGGAGGCGACATGGTTTCATTTATCCATTAGAAGGCGACACGGCTGTTTGCTAAGGTTATACAATAATAGTGTAACAAACATGAAGATTTGACATCTAAACATTGGTTTAAGGCATACATTTTGTACATTTGGAAATATTTCATGTATATATATATAATATCATAAGAATGTTGTAAAATTACGGTTAGGTCATATAGATGCAAGGTTAGTGAAAATCATACGAAAGCCTATCAAGATAGTCAGACTGCAAGCATTGTGACTTTGGGGGTAACGTAAGATATCTCCTGTAATAACAAGGTTAGTCCCAAAGTCATGTAGTAAAACCTTCTAAGTTAATCTGGCTACTAGTAACTATGAATAGTCAGACTAATGTAAGATTTCACTATTGGTTATAAAGCTAAGGTGTAACACCCCGTAATTTTAATAATACTAAATAGGATAAATTAAAGAATAATTAATTTAATATTCAGAATTAAGGGAAACAGACTGCGCCATTGCGTCCGTCTAGAAATTCTGGTCAAGATAGGCATTTGGTTTGCGTAAAATGGACACCGCATGAAGAAGTTATGAAGGTTTGAAGTTTGCATATGCGCAAGAGAATTATATATATGTAATTAATTTCAGAAATCAAAAATCCGTTCAAAATCAAAATTTCAGAGAGCGGCAAAAATCCCACCTAGGGGTGTCGACCCCCAGGTCGACCCCTCAAGGCGTGCGTCGACCCATGGGTCGACCCCCCTAGGGCAGACGTGGCAGTTCGGGTTTAGGGGCTGGCGGCTATAAATATGGCTCCATTTCTCTTGTCTTCTACACTGAAAAATAATGCAGGACTAGATGCTATCGATGCCCAGACTTGTTGAAAATTGTTTGAAAACTTTCTTGTGAAGCTTCTTCTGATTTTGTCTTGCTGTTCTGATAAATGGATCTAAGTTGTTAAAATCATCTGCTTAGGCTTTGTGTTTAAAATTCTGTTGTCTGTAATATCCTTGTTCGTCTGCAGTGTCATTTTTAAAATCCTCTTTTGCAGAGACAACAAGTGGTATCATATTAGGAGGTGCTGAAGTTTTTTTAATGATCTTATTCTCATCCTGTAAATATTTTTTGTCTTGTATATATCTCTCTATATTCCTCTTGTTTTTTATTTTCAATTTTAAAATTATTGATTATTTATTTAGAAATTGAAATCAATATCCAAATTGAACAATATTTATAATTCATCAAAATTATTATTAGATTTTGAAATTGTGATGAATTGTGACTGTAGTATATTTCACAACAAGAGGAGATTTTATTTGGATTTTCATGATGGTTGAATATTTATTATAATATCTTTGAACTGGCAATTATTTCACGACCAACTTTATTACCTATCGTCATTCTGCCATCCATCATGTTTTTTATATTAATGTGGAGAGTTTAATATTTTTTGAAAGTCATCTTGAATAAACAGTGAAATATTTGTGATGGAATTGTGGTTACATTATTATTCAGAATTAGTGATAATTGAAATTTTTCAATGATTTCGGTACAGTTGATCATATTTAATAACATGATTAATTTAGAAATTTATTTCACAAACCATTTTTGTACCTATCACATTTCTATCATCCATATTGGTTTTATACACTGAGGAGTTTTTCATTTCGAAACTAAAAATAATAAAAATATAATATTCATAAGTGTGTCTCTAACCTCATTTAAAAATCCAAGCTCTGGTCATGCATGGTTAAGAGATTGCTTATTTTTAAGCTGCAACTGATCTCATTTAAAAATCCAAGATCTGGTTATGCGTGGTCAGTGTGCTCTTAAATTAAAAGAAAAAAGAAAAGAAAATAATTTGAATAAATAATAATTTATATGAAATTCTCCTTGGTCTGTAAAAACCAGCCTATCAATCCATGTTCTAATTTGTGAAATGTGTTAATATTTTATGAAATATTATGATTTGTTGATTGATAGCTATTGGAATTTGAGATTATTTGATTTTGTCACTTAAATTGAATTATTAATTATAGTCCAAATCCATCACTATTTTTGTGCTAATTTTTATAAAATTTGTTGATTGATAGCTATTGGAAATCATGTTTTTAACTCTCTCTATTTTTATATATTTCGTCGTAAATCCGTCACTCTCTACAATGTGAAATATGCCACTAGTTCTTAGAATATTATGATTTTTGTATGACTGATTGAGATTTATGATAACAGAGCTTCCTCTTAAGCTGATTTTATATTTTAGTCATTTTTCATCTATATTTTAATTTCTGAATCCTTTTGATGATAACAAAAGGGGGAGAATGGGTTGAGATTTTGATTTATGAGTGAATATTTTACAAATATTTTTAATTTTGAAAATTCATTCAATTTTCATTTCTTTTCACTCATGCACAGTTATAGAGGGATTTTTCTGTTGTAGGGGGAGCTAAAAAATAGGGGGAGTTCAAAATTCACTGTAAAACATATTTATTATGCTCAAAATCTTTTATTTGGTTGTCATCATCAAAAGGGGGAGATTGTTGTATATGGCGTAGTTGTATACAAAATTATATGATTTTTATTTGATGATAACAACCAAATAAATATTATTTTAAATGTGTTTGTTACTGTACTGTTATTCTATATCACAGAGAGAAATATAATATTTATATTTATTTAAAATACTACTGGAACAAGAATTAAATATTCAAACAGTATTTTATTAAAAATAATATTTTATTTCAACTTTCAAAAGTACAAATTTACAACTTCACTATTTATACATTTCACTGATATACAATACAATTCATATTCAATTTCATATACACTACAACACTCTGTCACTCGTTTGTACATTTTTCATCTATACACATTTTCACACTGTTCTTGTCTTCAATCTTCTGTCTTCATAGCTCACAGTCAGTGTCCAGTCATCATCTGTTTACCTGTCACATACAGAAACACACACAGAGTATATGGAACATAAATAATTTCATATTCTAGCAGATATAAATTTTATTTTTTAAATTTATTTTGCCTCAGAATTTTGGTGTGTTTCTCATCATTTTTCATGACTTGATCTGATTTATATATCTATTCATTTGTGTTTAGACAACTTGTGATATTCACAGTGATACACTGTAAATACCACAAGGAAGACGGTTTATATATGTACAGGGACAAGAAACTTTTATGATGGTTTGCAAATACACACGTGCATATATACACGTGTGCACTGCCTCGCCAATCAGTGTCTGGCTGAGGAGTAGCCACGTGGACCATCTCAACTCAGCGCAACATTGTCAACAAAGCTAAGTGTCGAGCAAAACAATAATGGATAATCATGCAAAGCCAAAATAACAAAAAACAAGGGTGATCAAGGTTAAATGGTCGAGCCAAGTATATGAATATGTTTCAGCACATTCCAAATAAAAATTCAACAAAGCAACAGTCAACAGATCTTTACAAATGCATGGTGCATGTACATGAGTGGATCACATGCCACAACAACCAAACATAATGGTGCAGCCCAGAATGATTTCAAGTTTTTACATGTTTTATGAGTGGAATAACAAGGTCTGTAGGATGCTCAAGCACAAGCACAAGGATAAAGCAATATGGCAAAGTTTTAAAATGCAAACAACAAATGTTCAAGTCAGCACAGTGTTATACAAGCAGCAAGAAGAAGTAAATCAACCAAGCCTGTTCAGACTTCTCTAAATGACATGATCAGCAAAACTATACACATGAGTGCAGTTCATATACAAGCCAAGACAGCATGCAACCACAAAGGTTAGCCAATCACATAAGTGCAGGTACAAGATTTCATGTTTGCATGAGCAAGTGTGCCAAAGTGATCAAGTGGTGCACATAGCAAAGTGATGTTTAAAGTGATCATGGAGCAGTTTTTACAAGTGCAACAGTTTATGATGGAATAAGGGGAAAGTAGTCGAGACAGTGGCAACAACATGCTAACATGCAACATGTTTCAACTCAGCAAAATGAATCATGCACAATGCATGTCAAGCATGGATACATGGGCAGTGAAATGGAGCATGTGTTCGCACAACATAACAAGCCAGAAAGAAACATTTTCTTTTTACTTCCAGATATGAAAAAAATTGGCATACAAGTTTCAAGTTGTTTCCAGTTTTGGAAAAATATTTTGGGAATGCTCAATCATATTTTTGGCAAGTAATACAAGTGTAGAGATGGCAAATCAAAATGGCAGAGATGTTCAAGACAACACGGTCACCAAGAAATAGTAAATTGCAAATGGTAACAGCAACTAAAATGCAAAGCTAGCAAATGCAAATTAGTGCAATGAAATCACGCAAAGTATATATGGCAAGATTTCATATTTCCAGCTGAAATCAACAACTCAGATTTGACAAGAAATTTCATGTTTCTAGAAATGACAGTGAGAATTCAAGGGAACGTTTCTATTATTTCCAGAAATGAAATTGAAACCGTGAAACAATTGTTTGAGCAAGTGCATCAAATCATTTGTTTTATTACAGATGTGCTCAAGAATTCGCAAGTGACATTTTAGGAATTTCATTCAAGGGACATTTAAATCATGCAAGTATTTTAAGCCAAGGAAATTCATTAAAGCCGTGGAATCAAAAAGAGGACTACACAGAAATCAGCCAGTCACATGTTGGAAATTAGAGCATTTAGAGGTTCGAATTACCCTATATAATATAACCATTTCATCACTGGCCGGAAAACGCAGCTAAAAATTCAAAGAGAAAATCAAACAAATCATATAATAAAATACTCATCAAGTTTTTGATCATAACCACATCTAAATCGAAGTACAAAAGCCATTCATAGTTTCGAAGCATCAGAGATTTGATTCCAAAAGCATACGTTCGAGATTTGGAGTGTGGAAAACCCTAACTCCCAAATCAGAGAAAGCCAAATTGAAGAATCACATAGCCACAAAGCCTCGAGCCTCAGTTTCATCAATTCCAGAAGCCATCGAATAGATTTGGGGGAGTTTCCAAAAACCCTAGTTCAAAGTGTCGGTCGCCATTTTCAAGTAAAGACAAAAATGGAATCGGGTTCAAAAAAATGAAGTGAAGGGTGGAACCAATTTGGAGTTGGTCGGCCTATTCAAGTGATTAAAAGGGAAATTATTTTTCTTTTTAATACTAGGGTTTTAGTTTATTCTCTATTGTATTTTTACTTTTATTTGTAACTGAATCCAAATAGTTTCTAGAGTCTGTAACATTCTAGGGGATTCAATTAGGGGTTAACTGACAGTTACTAAAGTTTATATAAACTAGGGTTACGGATTACGGGGTTGTAATCCGGGGAAATCTAATCTAGGGGATTAAATCAGTCTAGGGTTTTGAGCGTAGGATTATAATAGGAGCGAGGGGTTCGCGAGTTTACATTGTCTTGTAAGCGGGATCTGTTCTATTACCTAGTAGAAACCTTAGGAATGTAGCTGTAGGTAGGATTTTGCCGAAGCTGCGTATATCTTGTGTCATTTACTTTCTGCATTTTTATTTCTGCTGCATTCTGTGTTCTGTGTATTTTTAATATCTCATAAAAACTATGATAAACTCAATTCACCTCCCCTCTAGGGTTAATCTAGATCCAACAAAGTTTTTATGATGTACTGGTTTTTATGTAATTCATACATATGATGCTTTGAACCACGATGCTTTATGATTAATAAAGTTTGTTTTTATTCCGCTGCTATTTTATATATGTCTTGTAATGTTTCTGTTTCTATTTCTGTTTCTGTTTACCTATAACGCTTCACGAACTTAATGCATTCTCTTAATGAGTGACATTAACGGACGTGGGATGTCACATAAGGATCTACTTCAGGGATTAAATGTATTAACTGGATGTTTGAGGGTTTGCATCTTCCCTATTAAAAAGTATTAAATGGTTGAGTTATTGGTAAGACATGATATGAGTATCTCAGGGAGAGTCCGCTTTAAGCAATGTATTAAGTAGTTGTTTGAGGGTCTGCCTCTCATAAAAAGAAGTATTAAATGGCTTGAAGAGATTTTGTGTAATGTCAAGTAAATAGACCTGAGACGACTCCACCTTGGGGATTTGTATTAAATGACAGAGGTTAGATCTTAAATGGTCAAAGTTTACATATCTTCCATTAAAGCGGTATTAAATCGCTTTGATACTATCTGTTACATTTATTTGAAATTGCCAATGATGGTTATGGAATAGTGGGATAAGAAAACATCAAGGATAATCAAAAAGATTTATAGTAAAATTAGAAATGCGTAGAATATATTCTTATTTAAATTATACTTCTTATTTTAAATATATTATCTAGGTATTAATATAGGAAAGATCGAGATTTGTATTCCTCGACCATTGTTGTTCTAACATCCTTATCATTATAACATGAGTTGGGAAAGCAGAAGATGGGTTCAGATGGCGATGGCGATTAGAGAAGCTTGTGGCAGTAGTCTATTCATGTACTTGTATTATTTCCTTTATTTTTTGATGTACTCATGAAAATAATGATGTTGTAGCTTTGAAATATTGAACTCTGAATATTTGATGGTACTTTATTTTTTTATGACGTTGGAATTTTGACCAAGTGGATAATGTTTTGATATTATATTTATCCTTCTACTGTGAATTTCCTAATGTACAGATCAATATCTTTATGTATTATTCTTTGCATCAGCCAACAACCAACTTTAAAATGAGTCTAAATTTCGAAGGGTCTACTTTAGGTTGGGATTTAGGCCTATTTCGGGGTTGCATGTAAGATATTGATAGGGTAAAGTAGAGTTATCGAGTTTGTAAAGTAAAGCTATCGAGTTTATAAAGTAAAACAATTGATTTTATTAAGTAAAGCTACAAAGTTTACAGGTTTGTAAAGTAAAGCAATCGTGTTTATTATTATGATAAGATATAAATATTGAATTTGAAACAACTAGGAATTGACGGTAACATGTTTCCTTTAATACTTTTGTGGATTAATGCCCTTCGATAATTTATTTCAATGCAGACAACAAATTTTAAGATCAAAACCAGGTTTTGTCAAAAAACAATAAATTTCCTTTTCTTTTCAAAGTGCCGTAGAAATACAATCAATTAAACAACAACAAAGAAAACCTTGCGAATTAGATAAAATAACCTAAATTCATGCTTAGTCAATAAATATAATGATGAATGAATTACAATGGAATATATACGATAAATCTTTAATAAAAAGAATAAGCAAGTTAATTAAATAAATGGAACTTGAGTGAAACCAAAGGAAAACCACTTCTTAAACTACATGAAATAAAGGGGATGAAGAGGGGTTAGAGAAGTTAATATGGATAACTATGGTTAAAAGTATAATTTTTGGTATGTGGACAAAATAATTCAATGGACAAGGCAACAAATACAATTGGGGTTAAAAGTACAGTTGCTGGTATGTAGACAAATTAATTAAAGGACAAGGCCACATAAATGAAAGGAGTATCAAGAGATGTCATGGTGAGAAATTTAGTAATAATAAAAGTGGAGACCAACTTATAAAGTTGGTAATGTGTAAAAAGAATATCTTTTACACTAAACACAAAGAAATCGCTTTTCCAAAGGGGGAAAAATCATGCCTAAAATTCTAACCTAAATGTAAGGACTGATTATGAAGCTTACAAAGGGAAAGTGTAATTGAGATTATAAAGTCATCACATAAATATGTTATCGAGCTTGTAAAGCCATCGTATGAAGTGTTATTAAACTAGTAGTTGAAGTGTTAGCAAGCTTGTAGTTGAATTGCTGTAAAACTTAAAACTACGTGTTATCAAGCTTATAGCTGTCAAAATTGCAATTAAAGTGTTATTGAACTTGTAGTTGATGGTTTATTGAAGTTTTAGCTAAACGCTTATCAAACTTTTACAAAAAGTGCTATCATCTTATACTAGAAGTATTATCAAGTTTGCGGAAGTTTTGTGAATTATCCATGTGGTAATTCCCAATTGGACTATTAGTGGCACGTCGGTACAATATAAGAAGAATGAAAGTAAATGAGATGTCTTGTCTTAGAAGTGTCACGTGTTACATTGATAGTGTACTTCATCATTTCAATAAAGAAAATATCAATCGTCCAAAATTACTACACACCGCATGTCTAGAATTCAACGATGTAACCTTATAATAAGTAGGCATGTACCGTCACATAAGAATGAACCTTCTTTTTGAATCTTCTTCTTCCTCAGTATCATTTGTAATCCGAGAACACTATAAATGCCTAATAATATGGTTAATGATCAATTAGGTCAAATCTTAACTGACAATCTATAAGAAATGACAAATAAAGCTGATATATGAATGTATAACATAGTGACTTCTACAATTAAGCCATTGCTTTACTTTTTTCCAAGGTTGGTATGAAGTTTTAGTCTAACCGTAATGCATACAACTCCATCAACATTTTAATTAATAAGAAAGTATTTGATATTTTAACCTACCTTATACAAAATTCCAAAGCCTAATAGATCTTATTCTAGTTTATGGTTTCAATAGCGGCCTCCAAATGGTGGGAGATTCCTTTGTAAATATTCTATATTGTCAATTATCCAATAAGAGGAAATTTGTGGGGGGAAAAATCATCACCGATCACTTTATGCTATTTTTGAAAACCCTTGATTTCATCAATGAGCATAAAGTAAAGATAAACACAGTGGCTTCTATCAGTAACACATCGCTTTATTTTTTTCCCAAAGTTAGGATGAAGTTTTACTCCAGCTGTAATGCATACAACTTCGTCAAGATTTTAGTTACTAGGAGAGCATTGGATACATTAACTTACCTTATACAAAAATCCGGATCCTACCAAATCTTATTCTAATTTATTGTTTTAAACGCCTCATCCAATTGATGGAAAGATTTATCGGTAGATTTTTTGCATTGCCGATTATTTGAAATGAGGGAATTGTGAAAATTTCTCGTCATTGATCGCCTTATGCTATATATAGAAATCCTAGATTTCAATAGCGAGCATGAAGTTGTGATAATATTCCCACTTTTGTAAAGGGCATTATTATTCGCACTGCCATTTTGGTTAAGGGGTGACACATTTTAAGGGCACTCGGCGCATTTTTAAAAATGTTAAGGGGCACCACCAATAATATCTTTAGCTTACCATTTTACCTCTACACCTAAAACATGCGCGCATTAAAACCAAAGAATGCCTTTTTGTATGAACATCTATTCGACTTCCCTCCCAAAACATACAAACGCCTTTTCATCACTTGGAGCATAAAAATCACGCCTTTTCCAATTATAGTGTGATTCAAATCCTGATTGTGTGATGGTGTGTTGTCTAAATCGATTAAAGTATACAGTGTTTCTTTATAAAAATCGGCACTGTATGACCGTTTTTGAGTATACGAACTGTATAGCTTACCAAAAATGATAATACGATAAGCCAGTGCCATATAAGCACTTTAAGTACGACGATGGTACGCCGAAAACTCTCGGATTAAACATACATGTGCAGTCGGTGGATCTGTGCCGTAAAGTAAGGATGAAAACGGTAATATATCACCGTTTATTGAACTAGTGTGTAACCCGTGCATTGCACACTATTATTAAAAATAGTATTTATTATTTTAATGTTAAAAAGTGAACTTTGTTACGCAGGATATGATAAATTTTGATGTGAAATATATAAAATATAAATTAAAATTATTATTATTATTGCGTGTAATTTATGTTGCATGGCTTACACAAACAACATGTATGTGTTTGTATTGGAGAACTTTTTAATTATTTTTATTAATATAGATATACCTGTTGAAATTGATGTATGTTAGTAATTTATTTCGTGAATCAGAAAATATTATTTAATAGAGTTTGTTTAAATAAGTTAAATGTAAAATTACGAAGTTAGTTTAATAGTATAACATAGTAGGAAAAATTGAAAAGAAATTTGCAAAATAACGTACAAATTTATTGTAAGGTTGTTGATGTTCAAAAAGAATTTTATGATAATATATGATAAATTCTTGATATAAATGAATCATAACTAATTTACTAATTAACTTTGTCATTATTGTTGATATACATAGTTCATATTACATGATTTATACATTTTTATGGTTGCATAACTACTTTTTTGAATATGAATATGCATAGTAAAATCAACGTATATTTTTAAGAGCCATTAGAAAAATGGATTAAATACTCTCTAAAATTATTTAAATAATAAGAATTTAAGATTTCGTGAGTAGTTTAAACATATGGACCGAAATATAAAATATCAATATCGTGAAAGAATTGAGGAGGTTCAACAAATGATTACAGAATGTTGAAATGCAGGTATTTAAAGCGGAAAATATTTTTCTTTAATTTATGATAAATTTATTGAGATAATTGTATAACATATAAATTTTATTATTATTGCTTATATATACTATTTAAACTGTGTGACTTATTTAACTTTATATTTGAAATTTTTTGGCCATTTTTGTTGATATGTACAATATTTACATATTAAAACATCGCACTTGCATTAATTAGATGAATTAACAACAATTTATTGATTGTATTAAAAATCATTTAATTAATTTAAACATATTAATTCAAATGTATAATGTTAATTGATATTGTGCAGTGTTTTGTAAATGACTAAATAAATTTTAAAATGTAGACATTTGACATTAATATTACAATGCAATATACGATAAATATATTGACTAAATATATTGACGTTAATGAGTTCAACATTTAATTTGTGACAATTAATTATATGTATAATTCATTTTCTGTGATTGATGTGTTTACACATTTGATATTTATTTTTGTTGATATAAATATGGTTAAATCTTGATGTGATTTATTAGACGAATCAATGAATAATAGTTTGCTAAAATCAGTGCCGGCCCTGAGGTTGGTGAGGCCCTAGGCAGAAAAAGTGGTAAGGATTGGAATGGGGAGGCAAAAAAATGGCTTGTGCCACAACAAGGTATTGAACTACAAACCAACAAGAAGACAACCACATATCTCAACCACTCACCTAACCCCATATTTGAATTCATGTTGCTTACGTACTACATAGATTTAGGTTAGTATAAGTTTAAGGTCCCTCGCATAGCCAGAGGCCCTGGGCAATGGCCTCCGAAAATCGAAGGCCCTAGGCGGCCGCCTATTCCCAGGGCCGGGCCTGGTTAAAATTATTTATATAGTTTTATTATTATGTAATTAATTATAAAATATGGTACTAAATGTAGAATGTTAAGAAAGAATTGAAAGAGAGTTAAATGATTATAGAAAACTTAAAGTGTAGGTATTTAGAGCCAAAAACATAATTTTGTCATTTTTTTTGTTTTTAAAAGAAATATTAGTTAATTAGATTTATTTAAATTGCTTAAATTTTGGGTTTTATAATTAATTTAAATATCAAGATTTAAATGTAAAATGTTAGAAGCTAAATGTTAATAAATAATTGTGTCAACTTTGAAATGCCCATGTCAAAATGTAAAATGATAGAAAAAGTAAAAATAATGTGAAAGAAATTGTAAATAAATGTAAAATAATAATGCAATTTAAAAATAAAATATCATGAGAGATTTAAGGAGAAGAGAGTAATCTCCTAACCTAAAAGTAAGGAGAGAGCTTTAAAAGTTTCTACTTTACTATTATTTAATAGATTAATAGATACATAATTTCCTAAAAACATAAAACGGTAACAACCCACCGTTTTTTTTATAAAGAAAAAGGGCACCTGTGGGCCTTAAAGTCTCGGGTTAAAGTTATTGGTATCGTGTTTCCACTGACACCAAAACAATGAGTTGGTACATGAGTAAGGCTATTTTGGCCCAATGATTATTATGTTTAAAGGGGTAGGTCCAAATATCCTCCCTTAACAAATTTTTTAAAGAAAGTAGCACCTTAACCAATAATGGAATGCGAATAACAATGCCCTTTGTAAATTGTTTTGTTTTGTTTTCAGATGTGTCAAGTTTTGTCTAATGGGTTCAACTTGCAAATTATTTTATTTAATTGAGTAATAAAAGAAGTGTGGTGCTAAGGGCACCCCAATATGCTTTTCCTAATACCGCAACTAAAAAATACCACAAAATAATACATTCCCCTCTTCCTAATACCAAATAATTAAGAATAGGAGCTACCACCGTATTTCTTCTATTTCTCCATCTCTGCTTGAAACCCCTAAATTACATTCGATGAAAAAAATTACAACTCATATTCCATGGAAAAAAAAATCAACATCACTAACACAAATATGACTGAACAATATTCAGTGAATTTTTTATGAAGCATGAACATTCCTGCTATATCACTAACACAAATATAAATCAATATATTATAGTTTTAGGGTTTTTAGATCACCAAACATTTGAAAGAGCGAGAAATGTGTAGAAAACAACGATCGATTGCCAATAAGAGAGATTAGCGTTTTAAGATTAGAGCTGAGTACGTGAATAATTCGACAAATAATTGTTGAGTGAGATATTAGAATAAAGAGGTAATGTAGTATTAAGAAGTATACAAAATTTAATGAGTTTTATTTTTATAACTGCGGTATTAGAAAGAACATATTGGAGTGCCTTTAGCAGAGAAATCCACCGCAAAACACTTGCAACAGTGTTATGACCAAGTGGGCTAGGTCAACCCCCAACACGCTAATCAGCCCTAGTCGGGCTCTTCCTCTCCAACACGTTTCATCCCCAATTGTCCAGCTCCTCCCTAACTCAGAACCCTAGCCTTACGTTTTTCATTTCTTTTCTTTCTCGCAATACCAGAAACGAATGTTGCTTTTGTAACAGTTATATTATTTCTGAATTTTGGCCTTTGGTATTTAGCTTGGGTTGGATCCATACCCGACAGCGATGTCAATGCGAATAAAAGCAGTGGTAGATAAGTTCGTGCAAGAGCTAAAAGAAGCTTTAGATGCGGATATACAAGATAGGATAATGAAGGAGAGAGAGATGCAGAGCTACATCGAGGAGAGAGAAAGGGAAGTAGCTGAAAGGGAAGCTGCTTGGAAAGCTGAGCTCTCTAGACGTGAGGTAATTGCTGTTTTTTTTCCTTATTTTCCTGCAGCACTTGCTAACAACTTATTTTGAAACATGAAGCTTTGAATAGTTGCTTCTAAGTGGTTCTAATAGTGATTTATTAGCAGAAGTGTTTGGATATAATCGACTTTTAATTAGGCGCATTTGGTTACAAGTGGGTATTGTTATTGTCATTTCAGTATTGAATATGGGAGACAATCTATTAGCATCCCATTGTTTGCTCTTCACCTCCATTGAAAACTTTAAAATGGTAATTCCCATTGTACCCTTGAACCATATCCATGTGCTGTTTAACGTTGATACAACTCAAACAATGTAGTCATCAAGAGGAATTGCACACACGTAGACACCTCTGGAAATCAATAGAGGCATTGAGAAACCACAGTTTAGGTGGATGTTGAAATCCTGAAATCTATGCTTTACCGTGGCTTTGAAATGATACAGTTCAAACAGTGTTAGTAAGAAGATTTATTTGAAGTTTTATCTCCTATGCCGACTAAACATATTTGGACACTAATCGATATCAACCGACTCCCGAAGCTGGCGTTGATCAAAATCAATCAACATGTAAGGCATGTTTTGATTGTGGGATATAGATCGTCTCTTTTCTTCCTTCAATGCCGACGACCGTGGTGCTGCTTTGTTCTTCTTCCGTTGCTGTTTTCCATCGATATGTTTTAACTAAATTGAAACATGTAGGGTTTTGTTTTTTTAGTGACAGCAGAAAGGAACGGAAGACGGAAGGAAGAAAGAAAAAAGCAGTGTGGATAACAGCAAGGACACTTTTGGGAAAATGGGGTGGCAAAAGAAAAACGCGAGGTGTGCATTCTATTCTCAAATTGATGCGGGGTGAAGAGCATATAATGGGGTGGCAATAGCCACACCCAAAATAAAATTCAACGTAACCTGGTTGAAGATATTTTTCATGTTACTGACGGCACTCCATCGAATTTCAGAATTAAATTTCGCACATCCCGTTGATTTTCAGTACTAAATTCAGCTGACCTCCCACACAAAATCTCTTATATCTACATTTGAAGTGTCGATAGCAATTTCCTAAAATTGCTTTTATGTCATAAACAACAGATAATTGGTTTTCATATTTTTATTTACTAGCTACTTTTGCATGCTACTTATGGGAAGTTGGCAAACATCAAAACTGAAATAAGTTACTTGAAAGTAGTATTGACTACTTTTAAGGAGTTGCCAAACATGCTCTTTGACTAATAATTAGAGCACCCTGTGTCTACACAATTCTTTTATAGGATTTTGAACCTAATAAGTTTGAAAAAGAGATGTATACAAGTTCCTATATAATCATGATTTTAGAGGTAACTGTGTATATAAGTTTATATGAGTTTCTATATAATTAGAGCACCCTATTTGACATCGTAATGGCTGAACTTAGCTGAAGTAACTGTGTATTGTTAGTAAGAATTTATATGAAATCTAATGGATAATAGTTGGTGATGTTTATGCAACTATGGAGGTATGACAAAATGAAGGATTTGTGGTGGTGAAATGATTATGTTTTCTCTCTCTTTATTTTAAAATTATATAGATGAAAGGAGAATGTTGAATAAATCCTTATTGATTATGGTAATATGTCACATATATGGGCAAAAACTATAATTATGTTAATAAATACTTGTTGATTACTGCATACATCTACTTAATGATACATCAGAGGTACAAAGCTTATAATTGGAAAGAGACCATGGTTATTTTAATAAATCCTCGTTGGTTACTGTATATGTCTGCTTGATGATGTATCAGAGATATAAAGCCTATAAATGTTGGTTTTGTCATCTTATATTACTCATCAGTTTTTTGGTGAATTACATATCTTACTCTGAAAGATAACTACATGTCTTGGTTATCTCTTTTTGTAAGCTTTTGGCTGGTCCTGCTAACATCACAAAAATGGTTTTATCCACCCCGTTTTTGAAAATAATTATTTTTGTCCCTGCAAAACATATTCAAATCCACACAATTTAGATAAATACCCTAATCCTAAATATAAACACAAAATAAAATAAAATTTTGAGCTATAAATATATAAATTTGTAAGTGGAAAATAGACACAAATACAAATTTTGGGGAAAAAAAAGCTTGAAGGACACCAAGTTTTATTTTTTGACTGAATGACAAACTTTGAAAAAAATTAGGTTTAAGGACAATGCTAAATATAACTTGCATTTTATACAGTGTAAAACGGAATGTAATGCTAGTTATAACTAACATTCTTGTATAGTGTAAAACTGAATAAAATGATAGTTATATTTAGCATTTTTTTTCAATCTATTTTTTTCTTCAAAAATTTGTCCTT
Organism: Allium sativum; assembly: GCA_030737875.1. Lineage (NCBI taxonomy): Eukaryota > Viridiplantae > Streptophyta > Magnoliopsida > Asparagales > Amaryllidaceae > Allium > Allium sativum. The sequence goes on from CM060922.1 coordinate 302,564,689, forward strand.
CTGCCTAAAAATGTTACTTTGTGTACTTCAGCATAATTTTTTTTTTCTTCAAAATTTGTCGTTCCTCCTAATTACCTCAATTGGGAATATCTTAACATGTTTTCATTTGGGTATAGAAAAAAATTAATCCATTGGTAGTTGTTTTAACTTTGAGTTAGTAACAAATATGAAAATCAAATGTACTGCACTTATATCGGGACAAACATGAAAATTAAATAGAAAATTAACTAATTTTCGTTTGGTCTACTTTTCACCATATCACGTCGCTTTGACAGACATGAAGTATGATCTTTTTCTTAGTAAAATTATATTAATTACTCAAAAGAGAGGATAAGAGGGAAGCTGAAGAGCATATTCCTGAACTTGGACGAAGAATAGAAGAAAGAGAAGGCTATTCATGGAATTATTGTTATTGTTATTTGAAAGGAGGGGGGGGGGGGGGGGGGTTGACAAGGATATCGTTGGGGGTGTTATTTAAAATAATAATAGCGGGATGAGTAATGCATTTTGCACGGTGTTTTTACAGATGATGCCTTAAATGTATAATGTTAGCAGCTAATGCTAATTAACTCTCAAAATATTTCTGTTTGTTAAGCAAGTCCATGAATTTTTCAAGCATTTGGATATCAAATGATTTATACAGAAATTTTCAAATTCATGGGTATTGTAAATTTACTGTTTTTGGTTATATAACTTTTATTTATGCATATTTTTTCTCTTGGTTGTATAACTTTTAGTTTATGCTTATTTTTCTTACAGCATACAGTTCTCTTATGATCATTCCAATCGATAAGCCTATATCATTATATTATAATCAAATTAGATCAATAAGACACAGCATACAGTTATAACTTTGAGTCAGTAACAAATATGAAAATCAAATATACTGCACTTATATCAGGCTAAACATGAAAATTAAATAGATAATTAACAAATTTTCATTTGGTTTCCTTTTCACCGCATCATGTCGCTTTGGAAGACATGAAGTATGATCTTTTTCTTAACAAAATTATATTGATTACTCAAAAGAGAGGATAAGAGGGAAGCTGAACAGCATATTCCTGAACTTGGATGAGGAATACAGGAAAGAGAAGGATATTCATGGAATTATTATTATTATTTGAAAGAGAGCGTGGGAGGGGGGGGGGGGGGGTTGAAAAGGATAATGTTGGGGTGTTATTTAAAATAATAATAGCAGGATGAGTAATGCATTTTGCACGGTGTTTATGGATGGTGCCTTGAATGTATAATGTTAGCATCTAATGCTTTGTAAATCTCTCAAAATATTTCTGTTTGTTAACCAAGTCCGTGAATTTTTCAAGCATTTGGTTATTAAATGATTTATAGAGAAATTTTCAAATCCATGGGTATTTTAAATTTAGCGTTTTTGGTTATATAACTGTTATTTAAGCCTATATTTTCTCTATGTTATATAACTTTTAATTTATACGTATTTTTTCTCATAGCATACAGTTCGCTTATGATCATTCCAATGATAACTCTATAGCGTTATATTATGATCAAATTAGATTCCTACAAGCCATTGTAAATTGACCTGTAGCAATTTGTTCTAAATAAACTACAAACCTTTATTATTTGTTTCAGCTGATTGTCTCCTTTAAATTTTGATGGGTATACAGGTGCATGTTGGTGTACAACTACCTGATAATTAGCATATGATATAGTTTGCGTAAATCTGTTCCTTTTTCTTCTTCTAGTTTATTTAAAGTCAAAAATATTACCATTGATCTAGTTCTTGTCCCCATACGACTAGTAGAATATTAAGAATGAAGCTGACTATACACTAATTCTATTGGTCATAAATCATGGAATATACTTATCAGGTAGATTAATTATTAGGCCATCTTATTATTGGTTTCACATAATAAATTGTTAGAGGCTGTGGCGGTAAACTTGAGAGCTTTTAATATTGTCAGCTGCTTGTTTTCATTTAGAACCCATTTTAATTCTCACATGAGCTAATGCTGTATCCCATTAGATTGCCATTGTACTGCTGAAACAAAATTAATATGCCTCAATGTCAGCCATGAAAAGATAAGACACAGGAAACGTTTTTCTCTTTCTTACGATTCCAAGAAACTAAATGCACATCATTAGCTTTACAGGCAGAAATTGCTAGGCAAGAAGCAAGATTAAAGATGGAGAAGGAGAACCTTGAGAAAGAGAAGAGTGTGCTCATGGGTACTGCATCCACCCAAGATAATCAAGATGGTGCTCTTGAAATCACCGTTAGCGGAGAGAAATATCGATGCCTTCGATTCTCCAAGGCAAAAAAATAAACCTCTTTCTAATGCCAGGATTTTGGGCTCCAGGATAGTGATATTTATATATTCAATTTGTTATATTTGTATTATTTATTTACCTCTAACAAATAAGAAGTCACCTCCATGAAATTTTTATGGTTTGTACAGAATTGTGTAGAATTTATAGCCCCTCTCCTCTCTCCTTCTGTGTATTGCCATATATGTTTCCATCATTTTATTCAAGATATTATGGTTAACTAAATAGAAACTGGAAGATTGTAACTGATGAATGGTAGAGTTTTGTGATTTTGCAGATGTATTGAAGTATGTAACGGTTAATTCAACGTGGATTAATTGATCAGTCAGCCAACTGTCATTTTTTTTTAGTTTCTTAATTTCTTTGGTGAATACTACTTTTAATTGATCAAATGAATGCTATTATCATGTAACATGAGTGTGAGGAATGAATCAAAAAACAATGAGAAATTAGCTAGCATGAGAAAATCCAATGACTCCAGATTTTGTAACGAAAAGTTAACCTATAAGGGTACTTGAGATCCAACGAGAGGGGAACACAAGGATTCAAAATTGATTTACGTAAAATGTAACCTCCTACGACCTACATTTGACTAAAAATCATGTTCATGTATGACAATTTGGTTAATCAAACCGACGGTTACGAATGTTTCCTTACTGTAAGAGACGCTAAATCAGTTTGTCTATGTCAATCGTTTTCGCCTGGAATATCTATGATTTCACGATTGATCTGATTCCACGTCAAATTCTTGTTGCTTTTCCACCTTTGTCTCCTCCATCGTCCCTACATTCGCTGCTCGTCTAATTCAAATTTAACTCCGTCCCCAAAAAGTCATCAAAATTGGAATCAAGCATAAGATCTCATACTAGTCATATTTTGAGTATTTAAGTTTAAAAAATAGATCGCTTTTTCTGTAATGTCTACAGGAATAAGTGGAAGACCTGAATTATTGAACAAAAGGCACTATGAAAAATAGGCGAAGGATGTGGATCTGCGGTTTCAAACGTTGTGGATTGAGTTTCGGGTTTGTGGTTTCCTTTCATTTAATCCTCTAGATTTTTCAGAACAAGTTTTTTATTTTTAAGGTACATTGATTTCTTTATTTTAGTACTTTTGTTACTCTGTCTATGTTCTCTTAAACTTAACATTCATAATTTTTTTGTTGTTTTATTCAAGAAATCATTAAGATACATTCAAAGAAAGTACTATTTTTTACTGCTATAATTTGTATTTCCTTCGCTTCTCAACCTATCACTTGGGATCGAAAAATAACCGCGCTTTATACATTAGGCTTTCACCTTCACCGCAGGTGATGATTTCAACTTTCATATTCATTTTTAATAATATTTATAATGTTTATTTATGATCTATTCGTGCGGTATTGGTAATAATATATGAGAAAGGCTAATACCACTCGCGCATCAGGCGAGTGATACTGCACTTGCTCACTTGATTGGGTGGGCACAATTTTCCATCATTTTTTTATTTATTACTTGAATTGAAGTGGGTCCCATCTTTCATTATCTAGCCAAACATTGAGCAAGTATGGTAACACTCGCCTGCTGCGCGAGTGACCTTAGCTTTTCTTTGGTTTGGGTTATAATTAATTAGAGTTTGTACAAGTAATTCTGAAGTTGACTTTTGAGGATATTTATTGCTTGATTTCAATGTTGCTGATGCAATCAAGGAAATGACGAAATAGGATTAACTGAATGTCATAATTGGGCAAGGATAAAAAAATAGAGGAAGTAATTATTTTTGCTTAAGTCCTTTTCTTATTAGATCATATATTAACGCAGTTTAAATATAATTACTTTCATAGGCTGTGCTTTTATACACCTTTGTTCCATTGATATTCTTCACCTTGAGTAAAAGCAATTTAAGCAACTACCAGTATCAAATCATCATGATTGCTAGATTGTAGAGCATTATAATAAATAATTGCCATGGCAGTCAATTTTTTCATCATTGTACTCATTTTCACTCTACTGTTTGGAATGAGCCCTAACATTTCTTAACTTTAAAGTTAGCTTACCACTGCCATTATTTTGTAGGCCATGAAGTTAACTAATTATAAACATATGTATAATAGAGGCCGCTAACATTATTAATCTGCCTATGTTTGGTTTGGTATTGATGGTTAAATTCATCTCAGTGCATTACATATTCATTACCCGATAGTATTAACGATCAAGTCTTAGGATGTAAAGCATGGATTTAAGTCCATGAGACATGAAATATAAACATGGGGGAACTAAACAATATGAAAGGTCTGATAAACAACTAAAATGGTAACGTTCATAAATTTACAAAAGTTGATGTACTGGAAATCAGGTCTAACCTTATGTTTATATATTAACTTGCTAAGCAGTATAAAACCTTGCAGCTATTCAGATATAAAATGGCAGAGATGAGACTGTATGCGAAATCATATTTTACATCATTAAGTGGAACAAGAAGTATTATGTCAGGTAAAATAATACGTATGCACTTAGATATAAATATATAAGGCAAATAAAACATCAGTACTGGGAAAAAAATTTATGGCTTGTTATATTTAGTTAATTGGTTATGGAGGATGAAACTATACACATGTGTATTTGCATGTATATATGTGCGTATGTGAGTATATATGACAATAAAACTTCTATATGGATTTAAGGTTTGTGACTTGTTAATTGGTCATCAAGGGTGAAACTATATATGTATGTATATGTATATACACACACACATATGATATGCATGTGTGTGAGTATACAACTTATTTATTCGTATGATAGATTTGATGTGCCCACACAGTTCTTGCCAAATAAAATAAAATAGAAATAATGCGTTGCGGTTGGCTTAATTATTATTATCATGTTGTGTTGGAATCAAGTAACACGGCTAAAACTCACTTTTATTGAATGAATGAAGCGGCTATTATATAGCTTTACAAAAACAAAATGCCAAACTTCTAGCTAAAGAACTGGTAAAACAAATTGATCGATTAATAAAAGAAAGATCTAACAGCCCTTAATAATAGGACAATTATTCAAACAGCTCAGCAAACTTAATCTTATCATTCCCTCTCCTAAACTAGACAACGTATTAGTTTACTTGTGGTTCATTGCAGACCCCCAGCTTCTTCCTAAACTCCTGAAATAATTCTAGTTTGAGTGGCTTGGTAAATATATCCGCTACCTGTTGTTGAGTGTGATAGTATTTCAGTTGTATAGCTCCTCATTCACTAGATCTCGCAAGAAGTGAAACCGAACGTCAATGTGCTTGCTCTTACTATGCATATCAGGGTTCTTTGATAACTTGATAGTTGAGTTGTTGTCACAGAAAATGACTGGACATGTGCTTCCTTCGTAGCCAATTCGCAACAGTATCCTCTTCATCCATACCATCTGACGCATGCAAGCTGCAGCAGCAACAAATTCTGTTTTTGTTGTGCTCAGAGTGACAATAGGTTGCTTTCAAGAAGACCATGCTTGAAACGTTCTGAAATCCCCGAGAAGACGGAGGAGCCCGGATTGTTTTGAGAACACGACGCATCTGAACACAAACAATAGAACATTTTCTTGCTATAACAACAACTACATTAGAGTACAAGAATATATCAGAGTATGAATAAATATTATGCAACGGAAAAATAAAATATCATAGATTTTGATTACATTTAAATACATAAACATAGGTAGAGTTTTATTTTTGGAAGGGGCACGTTACGTTCGCGTTGGCGTCTGACGCATTGGACGCGTCATGCATGGGACCCACAAGAATAGCCTGTTGAGCTTAACGGTTGAAAATCAAGCTTTAGTGTTAGACGCCTTCGACGCATCCGACGCAGCGTCGAACGACAACAGAAAATTTTGCGAACGGCTCTTTTTTCCCAACTTTATAAACCCAACCCCATCCCTTCAACAATCCACACCATTTTCTTCAACAATTCACAACTCAAAAACATAATTTTCAAGCGATGATGGCTGAAGTAAGTCGACCGAAAGCAACATTTCGTCGTCCTCCGAAAGTGTGGCCTTCGTTTGCAACCTCAGAGTTTCTCCGTTTAGCCATTGAAGCTTACCAAGCTGCTGGAAAGAACAAAAAAAAGATACATAAGAGGATTGCAGCTGCTCTGAACGAGTCTTTAGCTACATCACCAACCGAGATACAAGTCTCTGTTGAACAAGTAATGTCCAAGTACGACGCTTATAAGAAGAAATGGACTGTATGGCGCAATTTGAATGAGAAGACGGATGCCAGATGTGATCCTAAATACGGAACAGTCAGTGGAAGCGAAAGTTGGTGGAGTGATCGAGTGACGGTAAAATATCTATTTAACTATGCAATTGTAATTTACATGTTCAATACTGTATTTAAGCTACAAGTTTACAGTTTAAACGTCTATTTAGGAGTATGGCCCTATAGTGTTAAAGTACAAGACTGACCCAATCGAAAATTTGACCGAGCTAGAGCAAATTTTCGGCAACAGTGTTGCAATAGGTTCTGGCGCTTACACTCCAGGCTCTACAAGTCAGAATGTACAACCAGAGCCATGTTCTCCTCCACCTGAGTTTGTACAACCTATGTAACACCCCATGTCCGTTAATATCACTCACAAAGGGAATGCATTAACTTCCATGAAGCATTATAAGTAAACATAACAGAATATTACAAGACAGATACGTAAAGTAGTACTTGAAAAATTTATAATTTTATTACAGTAGAAACAGAAATAAGTTTGGTTACATCTTTCAAAATCACAATACCAAAACCCAAGTACACAAGTATCCGTCTTATACAAAATCCTTCAGAATGCATAATTTTAAAGCCATAATCCCCAACATAAACTGCCATGGAAAGATAGAGTCAAAGCCAAGCAATACTTCAAGCACTTCAAGCAAAGAGAGAATCCGAATCAAGCTCCTGTGTTTCCACCCTGAGCACCTTGTGAGGGGGAGGGGGGAGGGACGGAAAGAAAAGCGGCGAAAACAAACGAGGTCAGACATAAAGTCTGGCGAGTCAAGTGAGTTTCAGCATATAAACAGATAACAGTATCATGACATGTAAATAAAGCTGGATGAGAGATAACAACAACAGGAGTAGCAGGTATGCTTAATTTAAACTGAAGAAACATAATGATATAGACCAAGATATGCTTCTTACCTATATCTTACTTCCCTACACTAATACTAGTATAACATGATTAGGTGTTACCATAATGTCTAAACTGAAACAGAAACGGAAACAGAATAATCTTTACAAAAGCAGAATGCTAGTAATGGGTCTTTACCACCCCAACAGAGACACAAGGTACATAAACAGAATGCTAATAATGGGACGTTACCACCACAACTAATGGGCCTTTACCACTCCAACAGACGGTACCACGTAGAAACAGACAGGTGTTACCACCCAACAGAAACAGACGGTACCCCCAACAGAAACAAACAGAACTAGGTGTACCCTAAATTCTACCCCAAGCGACCGGCGTCCTAATACATAAATACCCTGTGTCGACCCCACAGTAGGGTGTATCACTCCCTAAAGTGGCAATCTACGGAGAGACACAGACCTATTTACAGATGTCACGGCGTCTTAAGTTCCCCAGAGCAGACCGGATCCATGCACGCACATGACCCGGTTGGAATGCGCCATCAACAACCCTCGCCATTATCAGAATGAACCTCTTATAACTAGTTCAGTAAGCATGCCCGGACACTACCTAGGTTTGGGTAATAGTTTCGATACTAGAAAAGTGTTACTGACTAATATGGGTCCCACACAATAGATGACACAAGTAATTACCCCTCCTAACCTTGTGTCCCCAGACTAACAGATTTTCAGATTAACTAGTTCTCAGATCAGACATACATGTTAACAAGTTAACGGATCAAATGTACGGATTAACAGACTTACAGATTTTTTCACCTAACCTTGTATTGGGCCTACAGATTTAAGAAACGGGTTTATTAGATTCATCAGTCCAGTTGATTTAACCCTATCCACCCTACACGTTTTAGGCATCATATTTATCCTAGATTTGCATTAATTAATTATTAATGCACAGACCTCTCACATTAGGTTGGTAGCTTGTGGCCGCTGGATGTGTCGGGCGGTTCCGGGCAGACTTATGCCACAAGCCAGACCTAACCTCGTGTCTAAGCATCTTTTATGCCTACGACCTCTCACATTAGACTGACAGTTTGCGGTTGCTGGTGAAGCCGATCGGGTCCGGGCAGGCTTCTACCGCAAACAGAGTCTAACCTCGTGTCTTAGCATTTTTAGCTAAAGTATTCATTCACAGATTATGCCAATGTTAGACTAATCAACAAATTAACTTCTTTACAATTTACAGCAGATTATTCAAAGTTCCATTAACATGTTTTGCTCAATTTTAGATCTAGTCTACAGATTCTCATACTCCAAATTACCGTATTCGGTTTTCAACAGATTTAGCAGATTAGGCGATTTAACATATTTAATCATCCCTTAAAGTTCCATTGATATATCTCACCTAATCATAAAATTGAGCCTAATTTTAATAAGCCCAAATTATGGTCATAATTCACAATATAACATATGCCCCAAATTTTAGTTAAATTTGCACAATATAGAATATTCTTTAAAAAAAAACCCAAAATCATGATGCACAATATAAATTATGCCAAATTATAGCCTCTGATTACCGCATATGTCAAATATCTAAAAGTCCAAATTAGGCGTATTCACATTAATAGTTATCCCTATTTTAATATAGGTTTTTTTTAGGCCTAAGTCACATATCATTTTCTTCCAAATCATAAATCATCATATAAAATATACCCAGATCTAGATCCTAAATTATAACATGTATTTTGTCCGCAAAATCAGATCTTGAATTATAACATGCATTATGTCCCCAAATTACAAGTCATATGTTATCATACCATGATTCTCCTTCTTCCAAATCATATACTGTCATATATATAGTATGCATAGATCTAGATCTCAAATTACAACATTTGTTGTATTCCCAAATCAGTCACAAATCGGTTATGTCCAATTATGCATTGTTCAATATTTTCCCCAAATTTAGCGTTCGTGTGTTCATCTCTTATGAGATTTGGCTCAGGCTCGTGGTAGCCTAGCTATATAAAAAACAGAAAGGAAGAAGGAAGGAAGAGATACAGAATAGTCATGACAATATTAATAAGATAGATCCACAGGGTACAGAAAAACAGATCTGATAAACAGAAATATGCATAACCTCAGATTCAGATTTATAACCATGTCAAGATCATAATTAAATTTCATATGTGAAAATAACTGTACTCACAAACAAAAGGAAAATCTTGTTTTCTGGGATCTGTATTCTGAAACTGAATAGCTCTCCTTTGATGTAGACTAATTGTTCTTTTAATCCTATTCAGATTGGAAGAAGAAGAAGTACTAGTTCTAGCTTAGGTTTCAGCAGAGTAGCGACGCCATTGATTTATTTTAATTAGAATTGAGGCAGCATAGCTTTACAATGGTTTTGTGTGGAGAGAAAGAGAGATTTGGGGGTGTTTAAATAGGTGTTAAATCAACGTACGAAGTCAGAAATCGTGTCCAGGTGCAGAAAATGAATTCTGCCCAGATCTGGGGGTAGGTCGACCCCCATGTTGACCCCTAGGTTGACCTCCCTGAGTAGGTCGACCCCCAGGTCGACCTACCTGGGTATTTTCCTATGTAAATTCTGAATTTTTGTTGAATCTTCCGAAGGCTATAACTTCTTCATACGAAGTTCAATTTACGCAAACTTGGACTCTATTCCAAGCAGAATTCCGAGACGAACGCAATGGCGTAACCCGTTTCCCTTAATTCTTCTTCTAAAAATTAAGTATTTTTTAATTCGTTACTTTAATGTTTACAGAAAATACGGGGTGTTACATTCTCGCCTCCTTAAAGGATTTCGTCCCCGAAATTTTCAGGTTAAGAAGAATGTGTCCTACCATCTAATCACCCATCTACTAAACCATCATCCACCAGCATCCATTGTCCTTAGAAAATTTCTAATGTTGTTGAACATATGAAAAAGTGTGTGTATGTCTCTTATCTAATGCAAAGATCAGGCGGTCTACTGTTTCAGTTGACCTCCTCAATGCGAATTATGTTAGTGCCATGAGTCCAATTATGTATGCAAGAAATCCTATTTGATACACATCATTTCTATATGAGTGCATAACCATTCATCCAAATGCAACATCCATGTGATGAGTCAATCATTTTGCATTCACAAAAATTGAAAAATGCACACACGTCCATATGCAGTATGAGAGTGTTTTTGAGTCGATCTAGTGCCTAGTGTGTGTATATATGCATCCACGAGCAACCACTTGCAACCATCAAACATAACATGTCTCAAACACATGTTTACACCCATTAGTTTCTACCTAAAGGTCGAAAACTCGATTGATAGGATACAACCGAGTGATAGAAGCAATTATAATTAAAACAAAAGCTCTGTTCCCATTAGACATTGGTTAAGAGAATAATTCCCTAAGTATCAACCCCGAAGACCGAAATCAACATCAGATTGACACTCAGAGAATTACTCCCATTAAACAATGTCAAAACTGGAATCAACTTCACGCTTCGAGAAAAACCCCTGTCCTTTACAGAAATATTCAGATACTTACAGACTACTGGTACAGATCAGATTATCAAATGATTCTTAGGAAACTAAGCATGATAAAACCCCACAAAATCCAGAATGTATGCGTCATAGTCAACTTAACGCCTAACAAGGATACCCTCAAACCCCAACTTATCACAAACGGATGAGTCGTAACTATAGCGGGATCAGAAAAAGGACTAGTATTAAAGTGCAGAGTCTCAATTACAGAATCAAAATGCCAGAATCAAAAAGGGTTTTAACTCCATAATCAGATAAGGAAATTAAACCTTCTACATAAATTTTCCTATTTCTATCCTATCTACTAGCCTTGAGAGTGTTCGCCTATCCTCCAGAAGTGGGTCCTGTCCTCTGCCCTTGCCCTCGTTTCTTCGGGCAGTCCCTAGTGAAGTGTCTCATTTCACCACAGTTGAAGCAAGCGCCCTTCCTTTTTCTGCAATCCTTGTTTAGATGAGTCAAGCTTCCACAAGTAAAGCACCTTTTCTCCTTCTTATCTTCAGACTTTTCATCCTTCTTTTGTGTTTCTTTTTTAGGCCACGCTTTCTTGTTCTGTGGTCCTTCGAGCTTTTCTTCTCACTTTTGGCTTCCTCTTCATGCATTGACGCCATGTTAACAATTTATCGAAGGAAGCCCCCATAAGAATGTGGGTCATAGCCAACCCATGTAGCGGCTCATTCAAACCTTTAACGAATCTCAGAGCCTTCTTATCAGGTGTGTTCACCAAGTCTAAGCCGAATCTCGCCAACTGATTGAACTTGTTGACGTACTCTTTCACTGATAAATTCCCTTGCTTCAACGCCAAGAACCTCTCCATGTATAAATTCACTTCTGCTCGTGAGAGAAATTTCATCTCGAACCTACGCCTGAAATACATCCAAGTCTCCACCGCTCGTTCTCCATTCGTGACCTCCCACCAGAATGAGGCTTCGTCCTTAAGTAACCACACAACCAACTGTATCTTCTGCCTATCATCCAATTCGAAGATAACAAATAAATATTCTGTTTCCTTAAGCCAGTTTCTTGCTTTCATGAATGATTCTGTTCCATTAAAGTTCTTTCCACCTATGGCTCAGAAGTCTCTACATACCTTTGGGAAAGTATTCACGCACGGAGGAGGAGGAGGAGGAGGAGGAACAACTGCAGCTGGGGGAGGAGGAATGTCTGTTGGGCCCGCGTCGCTAGCCCTAGCCTCTAGGTACCTTCTAAACCAGCCAGGTACCGGTACACCCTCTAGAAGGTTAAGATCCCTAGACATGCTGAGACGAAAAAGGAAAGATTCAAAACAAAGGATAGAAAGATAGGCATATGGCTTTGGGGATTATGTTTTTCAAAATAAACTCTACTTTTGAAAATACTTCCTTTTTAAAACCTTTTTGAAAATAGTTTTCAAAAACTTTTTATCAAATCTGGTAACCTTTAGATCTGATACCAAGTGTAACGACCCATGTCCTTTAATGTCACTCACAAAGGGAAGCATTATAAGTAAACAAAACAGAATATTACAAGACAGATACGTAAAGTAGTACTTGAAAAATTTATAACTTTATTACAATAGAAACAGAAATAAGTTTGGTTACATCTTTCAAAATCATAATACCAAAACCTAAGTACACAAGTATCTGTCTTATACAAAATCCTTCAGAATGCATAATTTTAAAGCCATAATCCCCAACATAAAGCGCCATGGAAAGATAGAGTATAAGCCAAGCAATACTTCAAGCAGTTCAAGCAGAGAGAGAATCTGAATCAAGCTCCTATGTTTCCACCCTAAGCACCTTGGGGAGGGGGGAGGAACAGAAAGAAAAGCGGCGAAAACAAACGAGGTCAGACATAAAGTCTGGCGAGTCCAGTGACTTTCAGCATATAAACAGATAACAGTATCATGACATGTAAATAAAGCTGGATGAGAGATATCAGCAATAGGAGTAACATGTATGCTTAAGTTAAACAGAAGAAACAGAATGATATAGACCAAGATATGCTTCTTACCTATATCTTACTTCTCTGCACTAATACTGGTATAACAGGATTAGGTGTTACCCTGATGTCTAAACTGAAACAGAAACGGAAACAGAATAATCTTTATAGAAACAGAATGCTAGTAATGGGCCTTTACCACCCCAATAGAGATAGAAGGTACAGAAACAGAATGCTAATAATGGGCCTTTACCACCCCAACTAATGGGCCTTTACCACCCCAACAAACGGTACCACGTAGAAACAGACAGGTGTTACCACCCCAACAGAAACAGACGGTACCCCCAATAGAAACAGACAGAACTGGGTGTACCCTAAATTCTACCCCAAACGATCGGCTCCCTAATACATGAATACCCTGTGTCGGCCCCACAGTAGGGTGTATCACTCCCTAAAGTGGCAACCTACGGAGAGACACAGACCTATTTACAGATGTCACGGCGTCTTAAGTTCCCCAGAGCAGACCGGATCCATGTACGCACATGACCCGGTTGGAATGCGCCATCAACACCCCTCGCCATTATCAGAATGGACCTCTTACAATTAGTTCAGCAAGCGTGCCCGGATCCTACCTAGTGTTGGGTCCTAGTTTTGGTACCAGAAAAGGGTTACTGACTAATATGGGTCCCACACAATAGATGACACAAGTAATTACCCCTCCTAACCTTGTGTCCCCAGACTAACAGATTTTCAGATTAACTAGTTCTTAGATCAGACATACATGTTAACAAGTTAACGGATCAGATGTACGGATTAACAGACTTACAGATTGTTTCACCTAACCTTGTATTGGGCCTACAGATTTAAGAAACGGGTTTATTAGATTCATCAGTCCAGTCGATTTAACCCTATCCACCCAACATGTTTTAGGCATCATATTTATATTAGATTTGCATTAATTAATTATTAATGCACAGACCTCTCACATTAGGTCGGTAGCTTGTGGTCGTTGGATGTGCCGGGCGGTTCTGGGCAGACTTCTGCCACAAGCCAGACCTAACCTCGTGTCTAAGCATCTTTTATGCTTACGACCTCTCACATTAGACTGACAGTTTGCGGTTGCTGGTTAAGCCGGTCAGGTCCGGGCAGGCTTCTACCGCAAACAGAGTCTAACCTCGTGTCTCAGCATTTTTAGCTAAAGTATTCATTCACAGATTACGCCAATATCAGACTAATCAACAAATTAACTTCTTTACAAGTTACAGCAGATTATTCAAAGTTCCATTAAAATGTTTTGCTCAATTTTAGATCTAGCCTACAGATTCTCATACTCCAAATTACCGTATTCGGTTTTCAACAGATTTAGCAGATTAGGCGATTTAACATATTTAATCATCCCCTAAAGTTCCATTGATATATCTCACCTAATCATAAAATTAAGCCTAATTTTAACAAGCCCAAATTATGGTCATAATTCACAATATAACATATGCCCCAAATTTTAGTTAAATTCGCACAGTACAAAATATTCTTTAAAAACCCCAAAATATGGTGCACAACATAAATTATGCCAAATTATAGCCTCTGATTACCGCATATGTCAAATATCTAAAAGTCCAAATTAGGCGTATTCAGTTATCCCTATTTTAATATAGGTTCTTTTTTCAGGCCTAAGTCACATATCCTTTTCTTCCAAATCATAAATCGTCATATAAAATATACCCAGATCTAGATCCTAAATTATAACATGTATTTTGTCCGCAAAATCAGATCTTGAATTACAACATGCATTATGTCCCCAAATTACAAGTTATATGTTATCATACTATGATTCTCCTTCTTCCAAATCATAAACTGTCATATATATAGTATGCCTAGATCTAGTTCTCAAATTACAACATTTGTTGTATTCCCAAATCAGTCACAAATCGGTTATGTCCAATTATGCATCGTTCAATATTTTCCCCAAATTTAGTGTTCATGTGTTCATCTCTTATGAGATTTGGCTTAGTCTCATGGTAGCCTGGCTATATAAAAAAAACAGAAAGGAAGAAGGAAGGAAGAGATACAAAATAGTCACAATAATATTAATAAGACAGATCCACAGGGTACAGAAAAACAGATCTGATAAACAGAAATATGCATAACCTTATATTCAGATTTATAACCATGTCAAGATCATAATTAAATTTCATATCTGAAAATAACTGTACTCACAAACAAAAGGAAAATCTTGTTTTCTGGGATCTGTATTCTGAAACTGAATAGCTCTCCTTTGATGTAGAGTAATTGTTCTTTTAATCCTATTCAGATTGGAAGAAGAAGTACTAGTTCTAACTCAGGTTTCAGCAAAGTAGCGACGCCATTGATTTATTTTAATTAGAGTTGAGGCAGCATAGCTTTACAATGATTTTGTGTGGTAAGAAAGGGAGGTTTGGGGGTGTTTAAATAGGTGTTTGATCAACGTACGAAGTCAGAAATCGCGTCCAGGTGCAGAAAATGAATTCTGCCCAGATCTGGGGGGAGGTCGGCCCCCAGGTCGACCCCCAGGTCGACCTCCCTGGGTAGCTTGACCCCCAGGTCAACCTCCCTGGGTAGGTCGACCCCCAGGTCGACCCCTAGGTCAACCTGCCTAGGTATTTTCCTATGTAAATTCTGAATTTTTGTTGAATCTTCCGAAGGCCATAACTTCTTCATACAAAGTCCGATTTACGCAAACTTGGACTATATTCCAAGCAGAATTCCGAGACGAACGCAATGGAGTAACCCGTTTCCCTTATTTTTTTTCTAAAAATTAAGTATTTTTTAATTCGTTACTTTAATGTTTACAGAAAATACGGGGTGTTACAACCTACGTTCTTCGAAGATTATCAAGTGCCACTTGAAGACATTTAGACTCAACAAATGTTTCGTGAGCCTCCTATCCATCCATGGGCTGCAGGTTCTTCATCTAGGCCTCGTACTGGAAGAAGAGGAAGAACTGAAACTTCTTCGAAGGTGGAAGAAATTGTTGATATGATACACTCCAGGCAATTGAGCAAGAAATCTCGTTCAGACTTCGATAGTCCGAATTCACATCCATCTACAAATGCTAGTAATTATCCTGCGTCTAATGCAAGCCCACTTTGTACTCAAATTCCGATGGTGAAGCAGGCAATAGACTGTGCAAGAACATTTGATGGTATTGACATGACCCACGCAACATCAGTTCTTACAGCTAAAGAAAATCAAGATACGTTCATGGTTCTTCTTAATGACAATGCATGCAACTGGTTGCATTTAGAAATCGAGATGCGCAAGCAAGCACTACGATACAGACAGTTTCAGATGACTTCCCTGCAGTATCCACCTCAGTATGCTCCCTAGTATCCACCCCAGTATCCATCTCAGTATCCACCGCAGTAGCCTGTTTTATGTATTTTGTGTCTATGTAATTTGTATCCCATGCGTCTGTATTATGTAATTTTTATTATGAGATTGTAATTCTGTAATTTATATTCTGCAGTTACCTCATGCGTTTTATTCTGTTCAACAATAAACACACTCAAACACAAACAATTAAAAATAATATATACAAAAACAATAAATAATAAATATGCCCCTTCCATAAAAAAGAACGCATTCCCATTTGCAACAATTCCCCTTCAAATACCCCTTTCAAATAACCCTTCCAGATAACCCTTCCCGTACAAAATCAAACGGACCCATAATGTGCAGCGGAAAACATCAACCACCACAGCTGAAAAAAAATACACGGATACAAAGCTTTCCGAATGTAGCTCCAGCTGTAATCTAGGGTCCTGTGAAAAGAAAAATTTGCGAAAACAAAAACTACAAGCTGCCCGTGTAGAAAATATGGGCACCCACAGTTTAGGTTGAAACAACAAACTCCGAGTCAGACATGAGACTGGTGTGAGAACTAAAACAGTTATTAACTTTATTTTAAAGTTGGGTAAATCAAGGGACCACGCCGTATGACACAGAACGGGTTTCTCCCAAGGATACCATAAAATAAACAGCGCAATGCTAAATAAAAAATGAAGCCATTATAAGACTCCTTCCCATCACACAATGCAATGCGAACAGAAGGATAGAGTTTTCCCTTATAATGGCCAAAAACGCTTGATACTTACAATCCTCTTTTATTATCGCTAGTGCTTAGTGTAAAAATCATCCTTCACAAATAAATATATCAATCATAGCAGACGTAGTGTACTACGACTACATACATATGTTACAATTAAAAACCGCAAAGGTTCGTATTGGAAATGGATTCCATCAATGACCGAGGCTTTCTTGCCATCACTACATTAAATCCAAGACTCGAAATAGAAATCATATCGACATGCATTCAATTATTACATTAAATCTGAGGCTCGAAATAGTGATTCCATATCGACATGCATTCAATGTTCACATTTGTTGCCTTTTTAGGGGAGAATCTGTATCCTTCATAGCTCTCAATGGAGAATCACCTTAGCGGGCTCCCAGGTCCTTTAGATCCTTCACGCTTTCGATGGAGTCACCCTTATCGGGGATCCCAGATACCAGATTCCTTCATGCCTTTTATTATCCCACCTCAATCATTCACGGATTGTGAAACTCGTCGAAGTCACGTCTTAATACACAAAGCTATGATTTGTTCATCATCCACAAGACTCTGCTTTTCAACAAAAGCCTTGATCTATGCAACTCAGCATGCCACATTGTCAATCCTTAACGTACCATTGATTTCCACCAATATATAACCTCTAAGCTCGTACGTCTCTGAGAAGGGTGTTAAGCAAGAGAATAAATCCTCCGCCACCAAACAGATATATATTTAGCAGAGATCAATGAACATAATATAAATGAATACAACGTTAGACATGCCATCCATTTGCAAGTCTGTTCCGGGTCTGAACGAAACTGGAGGCACCTTATTCCTCATCCCATATGTCCAATACAGGAGAGAGGGCCTCGCATATCCGGTCGATCTCCAAGTACGTCTGGATGATCACCACTTATTAACTTGTATTAGGTGTACGACCCAATCAAGGCATCAGTAATCATCCATTCGATGCGAAGATCTCCAGTCTTCAACCACCGTCTTCAGCGTCGACTTTTAATCGTCGTATCAGTTATTCAGAATGGGTTAAACCCGGTCTTTCCGAATAACCCGCGTATCTTAAAATAAAGTGCTATAAAAACACATCATATGCCTCATTCCAATTCAGAATATTCTTTTATTTAAATATTCACATCTTAGGGAAAATGTTCCCATTAATTTTATCAAAGATAAGTTCTTTTAAACTTATTCTTTATTCTTCCTTTGGATATCATTTTCAAAAGATTTTATATTCTCTTTTCACAACTTAAACCAAATTAAGGTTTATCAAACTAGTCGAGATTATCAAGCTTTACCAAAGTAATCGTTTATTTTATTATACCAATCCCGACCTATTCATCCCATGGAGCAAAACTGGTAGTACTCATATTTAATGCCCATTGTGTTATTTGTAAATTCAATTACCGTTTCTCGTTCAAATCCAATTAAAGATTTAACAATCGCCTGTAATAAAACTGGTGGTACTCCATTCTCAATCATTTTTTGAATTCGATAAACTTAATTACCCTACTCTCATTTCAATCTAATTAAAGATTCATTAAAACTTAGTTTTAATCTCAAAAATCATTACTTAATGATTATTCAACTTTAGAAAAATTTATCATGTCTTCAACTGGGTTAAAGAACCAGTGTTATTTAAAACACAGTTCACAATAAACCCAAATCATCTTTCATTAACTATGGAATCTTCGCGGAAAACAAATCAATATATAACCGATATAAATTTCCGTATCAGACTAATAATATAAAGGGGATAACAACAAATCTTTTTAATTTCCATAAATAGTAACGGTCTTCATTCATAGAAGCTCATCTCGATTATTATTAAATTGAATTCCATTCAATTCCCATTTAATATGTTAAATTGGAAAACTTTACTTTGGACAATTTCCGTTAAATCTTAATTAAAAGATTTATTAATTCCAGATTATAACTTCACTTTTAATCGGGTTTAAAGAACAAATGGTATTTAAAACACAATTCACGACAAACCCATAATCCAATTCGATATTTAATACAAGGCTTTGAATAGAAATCATATTGGCTTATATTTAATATTAAATTCTGAAACCAACAGATATCGTATTGGGAATAACGATATTTATATCTTCCAAATTCCTCAACAATATCCGTATAATCACGGAATCCAATATCGAAATGTTCCGAAGATTATTTCCATTCAAATCCATTCCAATTTATTCATTGGAAAATTCTGGTTATATCAAAACCATTTTAATTCCTTTTCGTTCTTTATTCTAGTTGTTAACTAGTTCATTCTGATAAATATTTTTTATCCTTTCAAATATGGAATATTTCAACTAAAAATCTTTTCATATCATTTATTATGATTTTACATAATTTATTCATATTTTTAATAATTTTTAAAAGACCCTTACAGTTGGTTTCCAAATCAGCCACCGAATTGCATTCATAGCGACCTTTTCTAAAACTTGTTTGGATATATTTTAAAATCTAACTGTTTAAATTTAAATCTCTTATATTCATTTGAAAGACCTTTTCGATATGAACCCAACGATTTTGGTTTTAGGAGAATCCGACGGTCAGATCTCCCATTATGCCAATTTGAAGTTAATGGTTGAAATTCGTGAACGGTTGCTGCGCGGTGCGTTCTATTCAAGCCATTTAAATGTATATAATATATATTTCATCGATTTCTATTCAAAAAGTATTTTATGAATTCATTTTAAAAACGATTCCAACTTCCATTTCAATTTTAGATCAAAATTGAATATTCCGTATCATTATAATATTAAAATGACAATATTTTCAAAATATCCGATTTTGAAATCCATTTCCTTTTTGTATCCGTTTCTAAAATGAATAAAATTGATTGATAAACTCGTTCGAGTTAAAATGGCGTTTAACTACTTAACTCGGCTTCACATTTCAATATTTTTGTGTCCATCCAAAATCGGACATCAAAATCATATTTTGATTTTTCACTGAATATTATTTTAAAATATTCGTATACATTCTGAATCGGAATGTGACTCAATCAATTACCGTATAATTGCAATTATATGGATTTCATACATAGCATATATTCAACAACAATGATAAATAATCATTAAACATTCAAACAATCATCTAGAGTGCATTCTACAATAAATAAATAACGCTCACCACAGTCTGTCAACCAGTCGATTGACATACAACTAAATATTGGGATTAGTGTATGTCAAATATCATCCCAATACCCGTGTGGTTTTTCAAACAACAATAGTCAATTCAAATTAATCACTGGTTAATAAATTTAACCAATTCTAATTCGATTCGAATTGTTTTATAATTAACCAATTTTCATTGTTTAATTATAAATAGATATTTATAATTTAATTTCAACTACCACATTAATGTTAACATTATTTTTAATATGTTAATCATTTCAACATCACAAACAAAACATATCACAGTCAATCAAATCATCAATGGGTTTTCAAACAACAGTGAGGTGAGCTAACAGGCACTGTATACAAATTCATGATAATTAAAACTGATAAAAATCAACACTGACAATCTATATATTTTCAGTTATAAAATAAATAACTGTACAAATATTTTGGTGAGCTAGTTCTCACATTGGTTTCCACTTCGTCATTCTTTAATAGAAGATTTATGTTTTTAAACTTAATTAAATACGCGTTTAATTTGGCTAAACATCCAACTTGCTCCTTTTTCGTTCTGGTCAGTTCCATGTTGTAAAGTTCGCTGTTACGATCACAACATAACTGAAATCACTGAATTCCATTCTCGTATGAAAAAGATTAAAGAACTAGTGTCCTTTAAAACACAGTTCATGATAAACCCTCAAATCAATTTCTAAAATATGGAATTCCACAGAAATCAAATCAATACATAATCAATATAAAATTTCTGTATCAGACTAACAATATACATGGAATAACGGCAAAGCCTCTTAAATTTCATATATAATATAGGCCTTCTTTTACAGAAGCCCATCTCAGTTATGACCAATCGAATTTCCACTTAATTCCAATTTAATATATTAAATTGGAAAACTTTATTTTTAGAAAATCCCTTTTTAAATCTATAAAATAGATTTATAAATTCCAAATAATAATTTCAATGTAAATTGGATTAAAGGACAAATTTCGTTTAAAAACACCGTCCACGATAAATCCACTTCACACATCAATTTGTTTCAATCGTAAAATATAATTAGAAATGTTAATGATCTTAAATAAAAGATTTGCTCTTTAAATATTTTTTCATTACTATAAAACATATTTTAAAATAATCATTAAAAATATTCTTTATATTAAAATATACCTTTATATATATATATAATACCTTATGGAAAATAATCTTTTAAATAAAAGGTTTTTAATGTACAAATATTCTCCTTTAAAAGAACACCTGAATCGAAGTGCGACTCAATCATTTACCATATAATTTGGATTATATGGATTTCACACTCATCTCATGTAAATGCCAATAACCGTATAATCATCAAGTCATCCATTTACATCCAGAGTGTAATTTCTACTGTGTGAGCATTAAAAATTAAATAACAAAGCTCATTGCAGCCTGTCGATCTAACGATAGACATACAATTTAACATTGGGATTTGTGTCAGTCAAATATCGTCCCAATACCCGTGTGGGGTTTTCAGCCAACACAATCCATATAGATATACAAATAAATAATTGGTTAATGGATTTAACCAATTTAAATTTCGCTAACAATTGATGATAATGAACATGTTATTTATTTCCAATGTTGAATAAAAATATAATTTCCTCGAAATATACTTTGATATGGCATTCCATTTATTTCTTTTATTCACAACGTAAAATTTCCTTTCTTCTCCACGTTGAAATTATAATCAACATTATAATGTAAAATTTCTATCTTTCAGTTGCATTGTAAAATTTCATTTTTAATTACATTATAAATATGTAATTTTATTTTCAATGCTACTTCCCACTTTTAACTACATGTAAAAATGTAATCTTTATTTTACAATGTAAATCCCCTTTTCTAATTACATATAAAAATTTATTTTTAATTTTAATGTGAATCCTACTTCTTTATTACATCATATAAAAATGTAATTTTTTTATTTACATTGTAAATCGCATCCTACGCTACATATAAAATGTAATTTTTAATTTACCATGTGCATTCATATTTTAATTACCATAGAAAAATGTAATTTCTATCATACGACGTAAATTCATATCTAAATTACATATAAAAATGTAATTTTTATCATACAGTGTAAATTCACATATTAATTACATATAAAAATGTAATTTTTATTCTATCGTTCTCATTCATATCTAAATTACATGTAAAAATGTAATTTTCATCCTACAATGCAAATTAATGCTTTAATTACATATAAAAATGTGATTTCTATTATGCGATGTAAATTCATAGATAAATTACATAGAAAAATGTAATTTTTATCATACGGTGTAAATCCACGTCTTAATTACAAAGAAAAATGTAATTTTAATCAAACGGTACAAATTCCCATTTCAATTACATAGAAAAATGTAATTTTAATCATACGATGTAAATTCATGTCTTGATTACATATAAAAATGTAATTTTTATCATACAGTATAAATTCATGTCTAAATTACGGATAAAAATGTAATTTTTATCATACGATGTAAATTACATTTAAATGCAATTCTTTTCATAAAAAAAATGTAGCCTTTTGTATTTCACAAAACAATGTAACTATTTTGTTAGCCAAATTCAGTAAAAATAAAAATATATTTTATTTGTAGTTCAAATTCTATTGTAAGAAACAAATAAAAATAATATTTTATTGTTGTTCATATTCTATTGGAACGTAGCAAATAAAAATATCTTTTAGTTGTTGACCAAATTCTGTTGTTATGTAAACAAATAAAAATAAGATTTTATTTGTCGATCAATTACTATTGTAATATAAACAAATAAAAAATAAGTTTTTATTTGTTGATCAGATTCTACTGTTCATTTCAGAATAATAAAAAATGATATTTTAATAAATTAGAACACTAGATCCAATCGCAACTAAAAATTCAGAAATCATAAAATAATCATCATCGACTATTTTTTTTAAATCTGAATAAAATATGAATTTTAGATCTAATTTAGATTTACTTTTCTAACCGCGAATAACATTCAACAATATATGAAATTCCAATGTGGATCTAACATAACATGAACAACAAACATATCACAAGCAACCATCAACAATTTATACAACACATACATTCCAGATCTAAATTAACATAACAATACAATTATTTTAAAGCAAGAAAATTAATTAATAATTTATTAAATAATAAAAATTAGAGTTCTCACATTGATTTTTGGCTGAAATTCAACTGTCTCCGTTTCAGCTCTGGTCTGCGCCATCGCGAAGATCTCGGAAAGACGAGTCCAACGCAGCTTACGGTTCGAAAAACGGACCTCGTATGAAAAAGATATTGAATTTCAAACATTGGAAAATTTAATTAAATAAATAAATTAAACAATAAAATAATATTACACCCTTCTTCCACGTACAGGTCAAACCTGTCGTTCTTCATATTGAGGAACCCATGCTTCCACCGTTGACCACTCCTGCGCACGCCTACCCGAAGCCCTGACCGACGATCAAACTCCACCGCACCAACGCCCTAGCCGAGTTCCAACGTCGGCCGAATCCCCAGCCAACTCGCGGGTCCCACCTCCCCTAAAATCGAGGTCAAAGTCGGCGGCTTCCTCACCAGAATTCGCGAAATCCGTGAACTAAAACCCGATCTTAACTGTATGGATCTGTAGATCTCTCCAAGAGCTTCGATTTGGTACCAAGTTTGTCAATTTTCGTTGAGCGGATCAAAAGTTATTAACGATTGAAGTTTGGGATATTTTCAGCCATCGAAAATAAGGGAAGCGGCTGGCCATGATTAGGGTTAGGGTTTTCGGAAATTTTATTATTATTTTAATACTTAATCTTGTTTTACGTGTTTTAAAGGTGAAAATCCGGACTTTCTCCGAATTGGGCCTGCTTACTGTCGTTCTTAAGGTTTTGACACCTTCTGAACGCAATGGGACAGGTCCCGGGGCCTAATTCCGAAATCTGTAGAGATTTTATTTAAATTTCATTAAAAATTAATTAATTAAATATTTACCGTACATTTAAATACGTCGGGGCCACATATGGACTCCGAAAATTCCAGAAAAAATATTTTTGGCTTCGTATTGACGATACGGTTCTAAGGAGACTAATTTCATCGAATTCTGAGACTGTTTGAAAAATGGCTTTTTTTCCAAGTCGATTAAATTTAGTGTAAATTAGGCTCACATCCCTAAAAATGTTCAAAATTAACACCACATCCAGTCAAAGTTTCTATGCATTTCCGGTCCCTATTTTTAGCTGCCGCCCAAAATTTTTAGTCCATCCCGCCTCCTGCCACATCTACTTCTGCCTTTTTCAAATATGCAAAAAAAAAAAAAAAAAAAAAAAAAAAAGCGCTCATGCATATAAAAAAATATATTCTAAAATCTGGAAATAATCCCAGGAGTCCACGCAAATTAAAAAAAAAAAGTTGCATACTTCTGTGCAACTATTGCTTATAGTAGCATACATGTATGCATATATTTATATAGTGTATTTATGTTGAAAATCAGGACCAATATACGCATACATGTATGCATATATTTATATAGTGTATTTATGTTGAAAATCAGGACCAATATACGCATACATGTATGCAACTATTAGCAAATAACTGCATACATTTATGCATATAAAGTTGAACTGAGATTCGCGTGTAACGAAAAGTTGCATACATGAATGCTACTATTCTGTATATATGCATGCATGTGTGCAACAAATTTAAAAGGGACGACGGCTTGCGAATATACGCATGAATGCATGCATTTATTCTGTACATGAGCATAAATGTGTGCAACAATGTCTGAAAACGGCGAATACTTAAAAAAACAGACCAAATTTGAATATACGCAAAAAAGGATGCATATAATGTAGTTTAGTTGCATACATGTATGCATTTATACTGCAGTTTGGGCGTAACACTGAAATATAAGCATGAATGTATGCAACTATTTACGAATAGGTGCATCTTTTGATGCAAAAAACTGCTGTTTCGCTGATTTTGTGTTATTTTGGGTTTTGACGTGGTTTTTGATTGATTTTCCACTTGATTTTTTTGGCGTGAACGTGTTTTATTTAATAATGAATTTATGTGATTTTTTTATATATTTTTTTTACATTTTTTATACGTTTTTGAAAAATAGGGACGTAATTTACAATAAGTTTAGGACTGGATGTGAGCCTAATTTTGAAACTTAATAGGGACCTGTGACAAACGGACCCTTAAATTTAACTAAAACAGTCAAAACACATTTTCTTTTGCCACACTCACATATTAATTCGAAAAATTCTGAAAATTGAAATCTAGCAATAATTTGATATTCTGGTTCCAACAAAAGTGGTTTCGTCGAAAACGGAGGTCGTTTGAAAAATGACTATTTTCAAGGCGTATATATTAAACATTAAAAATACATTTTTAAACAAATAATTTCTAAAACTCAAAATATATAAGTGTTTACTGTTTTTCAATGCAGAAACATCATTCTGAACTTAATGGAAGTGGTTTCGAGTCCAAATTCCTTTGTATGCAAAAAGTAGCATTTTTGGCCTTTGTAAATTTCATAGTGACCTTTCTAAATTTTAATTTGGGCATAACTTTTGATTCCCGCTATGAAATTTCAATTTTCCAGATTCGTTAGAAAGATATTTTTAAATAGATTCCAAAATTTTTGTTTTCACTAAAATCCGTTAAATTTTGCATCCGGTACGGTCAGTCAAAGTTCAAGTTTGACTTTTCAAACTACTACGTTATTTCTAATTCCTTTTATAATTAAAATTAAATTATTCATTCTAACTTCGATTCAAATCAATTTTTAATCATTATTATTTTAAATAAATTGTTTTAAATATCAAAACCCATTAAAATTAGTTAAAAATAAATTTTAAATTTACCCCCAAAATTCAGGGTTGTTACAGTCTCCCCTACTTAAAAACTTTTCGTCCTCGAAAAGGAACGAAACAAAAGTTGTTTAAGTATCCTATCTCATCTTTCATTCTTTAATTCGTTTCTATAATTCTATTAGTTGAACTAATAATGACACTACACAACCATCAATCAATTAGTTGATTAACTTTTAAAATATACAACTTTTGTATATTCAAAAATCATATTTTCTAAAATAGATTATAATTACAAATACGTATACTATAGGCTTGTTACTCTCAACTCATTCTAGGGCATTACTGACCCCATCTCTAATGAGTTTTCTCATTCTAGGATACTGTTGATCCTATCTCTAATGAGTATTCTTATTGGATATTACTAATCCAATCTCTGATGAGTCTTTTGTTCAGTTCTAACGAGTTGTACCCCCAAAGATTTGAGCTAACCAAAGCTCTGATACCAACTGTGATGACCCGTAAATCCCCACCTTTTGAATCGACCATAAACCACACAGGTCTGAACCAAAGGATGGAAATCTGCGGATACATCAACTTTGGGAATACAACACATTAATACAAAAACATAAGACTTTTATAACATCATAATAGAGTTACATCAGAGTACAAAATATCAGAGTATATTGAATAAAATTACAGCGGAAGATAAATTACAATATTTCAATACATTGCAGCGGA
The DNA here is from genome assembly GCA_030737875.1 of Allium sativum. Taxonomy (NCBI): domain Eukaryota; kingdom Viridiplantae; phylum Streptophyta; class Magnoliopsida; order Asparagales; family Amaryllidaceae; genus Allium; species Allium sativum. The sequence continues at coordinate 302,591,380 of CM060922.1, forward strand.
AATAAAATAACTAAGGCAGCGGAAGACAACTATGCTCTGGACACAACTTTAGGCTTCAATCCAGAATCCTGCTCGAGATAAGAACCTGTAGACAAACTACTCGATTGCCCGTGTGGAAAGAGGGCACCCGAGTTTGTAAAGGTGGAAACAAACAACGGGTCAGTCATTGGACTGGTGTGAGAATTCTTAACTAATTTCACTAATAACAATAAGACAAATCCAAGGACCACGCCGCTAATGCGGAACGGGTTTATTCCAATGGATTGTCGTGCATAAATTAAAGTATCGTTAAACAACGCAATGCTTTTTGGAAAAATGAAACCATCATAAGACCTAAGTCCCATCACACAATGCAACGCAAACTGGAGGATAGGGTTTTACCTTATAATGGTCAAAAATGCTTGATACAATAAAAACGAATTTGATATTATTATTAATGTGTATATGTTTCAAAAACATTTCAAAGTAAATGTATTAATCCTAGGACACATAGATACCATAATACTATGCTTCCATACTAGTAATACAATCAAAACCACATGAGGTCGTATTGGAAATGGGGTTTCCATCATGAGTCAAGGCTAGGGAGGAGCTCCTTACCGATTCGAGACACTCTAGCTAATGTCTCAGGGTTCCCCGCAGTTAACCCTTGGATCCTACAGGGCCGGTCCACACATACAGCTTCGTGGATTGGCAATTCCTGAACACACGTTTCCCGGTCCTATAGGACCTATCATCTGAGGCGCCTCATTCCATCATCCACATAAGTAAATTGTCGGGCCGTGTTAAAGCCCAATCACCACTTCTAGCTAGAAAGAAACGTGTTGCTCTCCCTGCGTTCCCTTCTCCTGTTTTAGACTCCACCGGGGTGTGAGGCTCACGAAGTCACGCTATACACAAAGCTATGCCTAAACAGACTTTGCTTTGATCATTCCACAAGGCTTGCTTTTCAACAAAGCCTTGATTATATGCATCTTAGCATGCCACATTGTCAGACTCTACCATACCATTGATCATCTACCAATATATATAACCTCTAAGCTCATACGTCTTAGAGAAGGGTGTTAAGTAGAGAATAAATTCTCCACCACCAAACAGAAATATATAATCAGTAGCGTTCAACAAATATAGTAGAAAGGAATACAATGTCAGACATACAATCCATTTACAAGTCCGCTCTGGGTCTGAATGAAACAACGTGTCTGTCGATCTCCAAATGCGTTTGGACGATCATTACCAAATACCTTGCCTTGGGAGGCCAGTCCCAATTCAAGATACCAGTCATCATCATCCCAACGATGTGAAAACCTTCGGTCTTCAACTGCCGCCTTCATCTTCGACTCTTGATCGTCGTGATGATTATTCAGAATGGGTTAAACCCGGTCTTTCTGAATAATTCACATATTTTGTGATTAAAAAGCAAATATTGGAAAATCACACATTACGCCGCATTCTAACTCCGAATATTCTTTTAATAAGGTATTCATATTAAAAGATTCTCATTAATTTTATCAAAGATAAACTCTGAAAATAAAATCTTAAATCTTCTTTAAAGGATTTATTAGAACTCCAATTTTGATTTGATATCAAAAATCATTCTTACAAGGTCATTTATTTTAAGGAATAAATCTTGTCTTAAACAGGTTAAAGAACTAGTGTCCTTTAAAACACAGTTCACGATAAACCCTCAAATCAATTTCTAAAATATGGAATTCCACAGAAATCAAATCAATACACAATCAATATAAAATTTCTGTATCAGACTAATAATATACATGGAATAACGACAAAGCCTCTTAAATTCCATATATAATATAGGCTTCTTTTACAGAAGCCCATCTCAGTTATGACCAATCGAATTTCCACTTAATTCCAGTTTAATATATTAAATTGGAAAACTTGATTTTTAGAAAATCCCTTTTTAAATCTATAAAATAGATTTATAAATTCCAAATAATAATTTCAATGTAAATTGGATTAAAGGACAAATGTCGTTTAAAAACACCGTCCACGATAAATCCACTTCACACATCAATTTATTTCAATCGTAAAATATAATTAGAAATGTTAATGATCTTAAATAAAAGATTTGCTCTTTAAATATTTTTTCATTACTATAAAACATATTTTAAAATAATCATTAAAAATATTCTTTATATTAAAATATACCTTTTTATATATATATAAAAAAATACCTTATGGAAAATAATCTTTTAAATAAAAGGTTTTTAATGTACAAATATTCTCCTTTAAAAGAACACCTGAATCGAAGTGCGACTCAATCATTTACCATATAATTTGTATTATATGGATTTCACACTCATCTCATATAAATGCCAATAACCGTATAATCATCAAGTCATCCATTTACATCCAGAGTGTAATTTCTACTACGTGAGCATTAAAAATTAAATAATAATGCTCATCGCAGCCTGTCGATCTAACGATAGACATACAATTTAACATTGGGATTTGTGTCAGTCAAATATCGTCCCAATACCCGTGTGGGGTTTTCAGCCAACACAATCCATATAGATATACAAATAAATAATTGGTTAATGGATTTAACCAATTTAAATTTCGCTAACAATTGATGATAATGAACATGTTATTTATTTCCAATGTTGAATAAAAATATAATTTCCTCGAAATATACTTTGATATGGCATTCGATTTATTTCTTTTATTCACAACGTAAAATTTCCTTTCTTCTCCACATTGAAATTATAATCAACATTATAATGTAAAATTTCTATCTTTCAGTTGCACTGTAAAATTTCCTTTTTAATTACATTATAAATATGTAATTTTATTTTCAATGCTAGTTCCCACTTCTAACTACATATAAAAATGTAATCTTTATTTTACAATGTAAATCCCCTTTTCTAATTACATATAAAAATTTATTTTTAATTTTAATGTGAATCCTACTTCTTTTTTACATCATATAAAAATGTAATTTTTTTATTTACATTGTAAATCGCATCCTACGCTACATATAAAATGTAATTTTTAATTTACCATGTGAATTCATATTTTAGTTACCATAGAAAAATGTAATTTCTATCATACGACGTAAATTCATATCTAAATTACATATAAAAATGTAAGTTTTATCATACAGTGTAAATTCACATATTAATTACATATAAAAATGTAATTTTTATTCTACCGTTCTCATTCATATCTGAATTACATGTAAAAATATAATTTTTATCCTACAATGCAAATTCATGCTTTAATTACATATAAAAAATGTGATTTCTATTATGCGATGTAAATTCATAGATAAATTACATAGAAAAATGTAATTTTTATCATACGGTGTAAATCCATGTCTTAATTACCAAGAAAAATGTAATTTTAATCATACGGTACAAATTCCCATTTTAATTACATAGAAAAATGTAATTTTAATCATACGATGTAAATTCATGTCTTGATTACATATAAAAATGTAATTTTTATAATACAGTATAAATTCATGTCTAAATTACGGATAAAAATGTAATTTTTATCATACGATGTAAATTACATTTAAATGCAATTCTTTTCATAAAAAAATTGTAGCCTTTTGTATTTCACAAAAGAATGTAACTATTTTGTTAGCCAAATTCTGTAAAAATAAAAATATATTTTATTTGTAGTTCAAATTCTATTGTAAGAAACAAATAAAAATAATATTTTATTGTTGTTCATATTCTATTGTAACGTAGCAAATAAAAATATCTTTTAGTTGTTGACCAAATTCTGTTGTTATGTAAACAAATAAAAATAAGATTTTATTGTCGATCAATTACTATTGTAATATAAACAAATAAAAAAATATATTTGTTGATCAGATTCTACTGTTCATTTCAGAATAAAAAAAAATGATATTTTAATAAATTAGAACATTAGATCCAATCGCAACTAAAAATTTAGAAATCATAAAATAATCATCATCGACTATTTTTTTAAAATCTGACTAAAATATGAATTTTAGATCAAATTTAGATTTACTTTTCTAACCGCAAATAACATTCAACAATATATGAAATTCCAATGCGGATCTAACATAACAAGAACAACAAACATATCAAAAGCAACCATCAACAATTTATACAACACATACATTCCACATCTAAATTAACATCTCAATACAATTATTTTAAAGCAAGAAAATTAATTAATAATTAATTAAATAATAAAAAATAGAGTTCTCACATTGATTTTTGGCTGAAATTCAACTGTCTCTGTTTCAGCTTTGGTCTGTGCCATTGCGAAGATCTTGGAAAGACGAGTCTAACGCAACTTACGGTTCGAAAAACGGACCTCGTATGAAAAAGATATTGAATTTCAAACATTGGAAAATTTAATCAAATAAATAAATTAAACAATAAAATAATATTACACCCTTCTTCCACGTACAGGTTAAACCCGTCATTCTTCATATTGAGGAACCCATACTTCCACCGTTGACCACCCCTGCGCACGCCTACCCGAAGCCCTGACCGACGATCAAACTCCACCGCACCAACGCCATAGCCGAGCTCCACCGTCGGCCGAAACCCCAGCCAACTCGCGGGTCCTACCTCCCCTAAAATCGAGGTCAAAGTCGGCGGTTTCCTCACCAGAATTCGCGAAATCCGTGAACTAAAACCCGATCTTAACCGTATGGATCTGTAGATCTCTCCAAGAGCTTCGATTTGGTACCAAGTTTGTCAATTTTCATTAAGCGGATCAAAAGTTATTAACGATTGAAGTTTGGGATATTTTCAGCCATCGAAAATAAGGGCGGCGGCTGGCCATGATTAGGGTTAGGGTATTCTGAAATTTTATTATTATTTTAATACTTAATCTTGTTTTACGTGTTTTAAAGGTGAAAATCCGGACTTTCTCCGAATTGGGCCTGCTTACTGTCGTTCTTAAGGTTTTAACACCTTTTGAACACAATGGGACAGGTCCCGAGGCCTAATTCCGAAATCTGTAGAGATTTTATTTAAATTTCGTTAAAAATTAATTAATTAAATATTTACCGTACATTTAAATACGCCGGGGCCGCATACGAACTCCGAAAATTCCAGAAAAAATATTTTTAGCTTCGTATTGACGATATGGTTCTAAAGAGACTAATTTCATCGAATTCTGAGACTGTTTGAAAAATGGCTTTTTTTTCCAGGTCGATTAAATTTAACTAAAACAGTCAAAACACATTTTCTTTTGCCACACTCACATATTAATTCGAAAAATTCAGAAAATTGAAACCTAGCAATAATTTGACATTCCGGTTCCAACAAAAGTGGTTTCGTCGAAAACGGAGGTCGTTTGAAAAATGACTATTTTCAAGGCGTATATATTAAACATTAAAAATACATTTTTAAACAAATAATTTCTGAAACTCGAAATATATAAGTGTTTACTGTTTTTCAATGCAGAAATATCATTATGAACTCAATGGAAGTGGTTTCGAGTCTAAATTTCTTCGTATGCAAAAAGTAGCATTTTTGGCCTTTGTAAATTTCATAGCGACCTTTCTAAATTTTAATTTGGGCATAACTTTTGATTCCCGCTATGAAATTTCAATTTTCCAGATTCGTTAGAAATATATTTTTAAATAGATTCCAATATTTTTGGTTTTACTAAAATCCGTTAAATTTTGCATCCGGTATGGTCAGTCAAAGTTCAAGTTTGACTTTTCAAACTACTGCGTTATTTCTAATTCCTTTTATAATTAAAATTAAATTATTCATTCTAACTTCGATTCAAATCAATTTTTAATCATTATTATTTTAAATAAATTATTTTAAATATCAAAACCCATTAAAATTAGTTAAAAATAAATTTTAAATTTACCCCCAAAATTCAGGGTTGTTACATTTTTACTCATGCTTCGATCTATTTTGCATTAGATTTTCCTTGTTATTTCAATGTTTACTTATTGGACTCTGTAAAATGGATTTTTAGTGAAGTATGGTTATTTACTTTAGCTATATCCGAGTAATAGTCGGATGTTCATTATTAGTTAAAGCCAATATCAAGATTGTTTTATTAATGATATCAAATGGAAGAGTTGGATGTAATAGGTTGATGTTTGTACTTTTTGCTATTGCTTAACAAATGCTCCAGTGTATATAGGATTAGATTTATTTATTCTTTCATCTTATAAGTTAATATTAATGTAATCAAATGTTTTCATATACTGAGATTTGTAAATATATCAAACTTTTTTATAGTTTCAATGATCAAATTTGTCAATGTTACCAGACACTATCATTGTTGTCTTGTCAATATAGAAAGAACTGTGGGCTTTGCATAAACCAGACTTCATAGTTTTTTTGTCTTGCTATAACACAAGCTACATCGCCAGGCCAAGCTATGGACTTTACATGATATTGGTCCATTACTAGCAGGGCACTAGGCTTCTAGTTAGTTGATTGGCATGTAAAAAAACACTTGTGGTTCAAGGTTGAATGAGTTACACAGTACGAAATCAACCTGCAAAGCCCAGTTTTGTCACTAGGGTTTAAAGCATCAAAGCTAAGTGGTGTCCGCTTTAAGTGCGCTCGGATTGCCTCAAACATATCTTGTAGGTGTTCATGTATCATGAACACATATAATGAAAAGCAAACTTATCACTGGATGAACAATACGCTTGGAGTAAAAATTACTGAAAATATGTAGTCCTTGATAATTAGTTCAAACCAGAAAAGAAAGCAAATGTCATTCTGTAAATGCTGTAGTTTTGCATAATTCCTGTTGCTCGTTTTGGTTTGAGCAAGAACTAGTACAAATCTAACACATTAGTTTCTTTTCCCTGCAAGCATGCTATAAGTATCCGATGCTAAGCTAAGGTATGTCTCTTGAATTTGTAAATGATATTTCAATGAATAATAATAAAGCAAAACAATGTTTATCCATTCAATCGGTTTCACACATATCCTATTATCAGGAGTATCCAGACCCGCAATACACATGGGCTTTATTATTGGGCCTTGGGCTATAACGTGTATTACATTATTTCTAGCATATATTATTTTAGGCATCTTTCTACTAGTTACGCCTCTGCTAGAAATACACATGGGAGAGTTTTCAGCTAATTACGCCTCTGCTAAAGCAAAACAGACACAAAGCAACAACTATGACAACATAAATAAACAAGAGAATCAATATCAATGTGAGAATCAACCATCAAGAGGAGGATACCAACCCCAAAGAGGCCATGGACGCGGAAGATGGAATAATCGTATTAAATGTTAGATATGCCAGAAATTTGGACACACGGCAAATAAATGTTACTTTAGGTACAACTTTGAAGATAATTCCTCATAAAAAAAATGCTCAAGCCAACATAGCAACTATGAGAGGATTAAACAGGAACAACAATGAACTGAATAGAAGCAAAGTGCAAGCAATGATGATGCATACAAGACCGATGACAACTATCATGAAGAGTGGTATCCAGATTCAGGTGCTACCCACCACATCACCAATAATTTCCAGAATTTAAACATAGGAAGCAAGAGCTACTCAGGTATGAAATCTCTACACATGGGAAATGGTGAAACCTCTAGTATAACTCACATTGGTAAGGGTACTATACTTGGTAAAAGACAATTCAAACTAAAAAATTTACTTAAAGTACCCACTATCAACAAAAATTTATTAAGTGTATCAAAATTTGCCAATGACAATAACGTATACTTTGAGTTTCACCCAAATTTTTGTTTAGTTAAAGACTCAGTAAGTCAAGATATATTACTACAGAGTAATCTACATGACAGCCGATACAAATTCAGCAACTTGAAGACCGCTAATTCCAGTAAAGGATTTTGGTGTAATAGTTTAGAAATTAGCAGTAGTGATAATTGTACTAGGAACTTTTATAATAATGACAATAATAGATGCATTAGGAACATCAGTTAGTGTAATTCTCTTGAATCATGGCATGTTAAATTAGGGAACCCAAGTCTCGAAACTGTTAGAATGATTCTAAATAATAATAACATTTCTTTTGATAATAAATAACCTGCCCTCACACATCTGAACAAAACGGTTTAGTGGAGAGAAAGCATAGGCATATCGTAGAAACTGGTTTAACTTTAATGTCACAAAGTGCTCTACCTATGAAATAATGGAATGAGGCATTTATAGTTCTGTTTTTCTCATTAATAAGCTACCCACTAGAGTGTTAAATAATAAAACACGACATGAATTGATATATAATAATAGGCCTGATTATAACTTCTTAAAATCATATGGTTGCTTATGTTTTCCATGTCTGAGAGACTACAATAGACACAAACTATGCATGAGATCAAGCCCATGCACGTTTATTGGCTATGCCCAAAACCAGAAAGGGTATAAATGCTTGGACAAAAATGGCATAATTTATGTTTCAAGACATGCTATATTTGATAAAAATACTTTTCCCTTTGCAGAAAAACAATAAACCAAAGACAGAAATATGGGACACACCACAATAGCTGAGCAGTTCAAACCCTTTATCATTGAACCACTTATAGACAATGCTTAGCAAAAATTACACAGTACAACAAGCACCAATACGCAAGATAAACATGAGGGAGATACAAATGCAAGCAATGTGGAAAGAAACACTGAGCAATCTTATCATGACATGAACAACAACAGTATGGAAGGGAACATCAATGTAAACACAAATGCAAGCTCATTTGCACAGTAGGAGGCACAAATGCAAGCTTATCAGGACATGAACAACAGCGGTATGGAAGGAAACATCAATGCAAACACAAATGCAAACTCAACTACACAGCAGGAGGCACAGCAGACACAAGCTGGACACCACATGACTACGAGATCAAAGAGTTGCATTTTCAAACCTAAAATATACAGTGTTTCAATGATTGAGACTGAGCCTGCAAATTTTGGACAAGCAATAAAATCAAATAAGTGGAAAGAGGCTATGGACGCTGAATATGAAGATCTCGTGAAAAATAAAACATGGAGTCTCGTACCACCACCAAAACACAATAATATCATTGGATGCAGATGGACGTATAAAGATAAAAAGGAAAGAGAATGGAACCATTGATAGATACAAGGCTAAACTGGTGGCTAAAGGTTACGCGCAACAGTTCGGGTTTGACTTTAACGAAACGTTCTCCCCAGTGATAAAACCCACAATCATTAGAATAAACTAACTATAGCTTTAAGTCAAGGTTGCAATGTGAAGCAACTACATGTCAACAACACTTTTTTAAATGGAGAATTGAATGAGGAAGTGTACATGAAACAACCGAAAGGATGTATTAATGGAGACAAAGTTTGCAAATTACACAAAGTCAATTATGGTTTAAAACAAGCTTCGAGAGCATGGTATGAGAAACTGAAATCAACCTAACTAACAAAGGTATCAAGCAAACAAGACCCGACAATTCGTTATACATGAAGAAGAATACACTGGGAACTATTTTCATAATGGTACACGTGGATGACATGCTTGTAGCAGGAGTAAACAACCAAGAAATAAGCATAATCATACACTTGTTAGACAAAAGTTTCGCTATCAAAGATCTGGATGAGCTAAAATATTTCCTTGGGATACAAGTGAACAAGAGAAATAACAAAGACCTAATCTTGTCACAACCGAATTATATTTCAAAGATATTACAAAGAGCAAATATGCATCACGCAAAACATTTACCAACCCCAATGATCAGTAATCTGCAGCTATCTAAACATAAAGATGAAGCTATAGACAATGCCAAGCAACAAAGAAGTATAATCGGGGCACTGCAATACGCAACCCTCACAAGACCCGACATATGTTATAGTGTGAATGAACTAAGTCAGTGTATGCAAAACCCACTAATAGAACATTGGATAACATTAAAAAAATTCTAAGATACTTGCAGGGCATGAGGCATCATGGAATAATTATGAAATCAGAAAAAGAATGCAACTTCCAGTGCTTCAGCGATGCCGACTGGGCAAATGACATTGATGATAGAAAGTCGATGTCACGATACTGCATTTACCCAGGCTCCAACAACATTCCATGGTGCACGAAGAAATAACAGACTACCTCCAGATCCAGCACAGAGGCTGAATACAGAGCATTGCAAGCGCAACGACGGAAGTACAACGGATAGATCCACTCATGGAAGAACTAGAGTTTCGCTTAAAGAGAAAATCTGTCATCTGGTGCGATAACAAGAGCATCGTTTCACTATCACTTAACCCAATGCAACATTCAAGAACTAAACATCTCTAAATTGACCTTCATTTCGTAAGAGAAAAAGCACAAGCAGGACGATTAACAGTTTCTCATGTACCAGCTTACTATCAAAGAGCCGATGCTCTCACCAAAGCACTCTTGACTAAAAACTTCATTAGAATGAGAGAGAAGCTCAGGATAATAGACGGAGGCGGAAATGGGTATAAGAGTAGAAAACCCCAGATCTAATTGAGGGGGCGTAATAAAGCAGAACAATGTTTATCCATTCAACCGATTTCACACATATCCTATTATCAGGAGTATCTAGACCCGCAATACACATAGGCTTTATTATTGGGCCTTGGGTTATAACATGTATTACATTATTTCCAGCATATATTATTTTAGGCATCTTTCTACTATCCGTTACATTCATTTACTATAAATTTACATCCTATTGTATCAAACCTCGTAACCTGAATTATTACATCTTCTTGAATAATAAAATCATCTTCATCATTCTTTCATAAATAATGTGAATATATTAGCTGATCATATATAGCATTTGACTGAAATTTGCAGGTGAAACAAAGCCCCAAAACGCATGGATTGAGATTGTGGGTTACTTATCAGATTTTTCAGTAAATATATCTTCGGAATCTTAAATCATGCTGCTTTTGTTGGTTTTGTCATGGTCTAAATTTGCAATAGTAGCATACGCAAACAAGCTTATAAATATACCTTGTGATGTCCAATTTTTTCCTTTGTATATGACATTCACAACTGTCATTTATTTTTGCATGCACTTCATTGTTAGTTTTTCATGGTGCATTAAGTATTTAAAAACGTGTAGGAATAAGCAAATAGTTTCCATTGGTCACCAAAAAAAAGCACATCAGAGAAAGGATATCTTCGTATTTGGATTGATCTGTAAACTAATCATTGATTTGTACAATTATTTTGTAGTAGTACTTGCAGCCGCTATATTTGATTTGTTGCAGTTCAGTTTAGTATTTTTTTTTTTTCCTTTTCATTTTTTCAACTCATACTAGGTCTTGTACGTTTCGTGAACCTCTTGAAAAAAGGTATTGAGGCTTGGTTTGAAGTTTATTTACCCAGTTTTGGTTTTTTTACTATAGGTCCGGTTGTCAAGAACTAGGCAACAATGAAATATATATTTCTTAGTACATTCATGATCGAACAGTAATACATGGTTGAAGTCTTCTAGCTTAGATATTTCTACATAGTACATATCCTAGATGTCTAGATGATCATATTACATGAATAAGACGTTGGAGCAATGACTTTCAAATCATATACAATTTCAAGCAGTACTAAGACCTTTTTTTTTTTTTTTTTTTTTTTTTTAGTGTTTCTAAAAGTAGAATACATTAACTGAAGTTCAAGGAAGTAGAAGAAATAAGATAAGTTTGTACAATGAAAATGTCAAACAATGGTCAAGGTGGTAGAAAAAATATTAATGACAAAAGATTTTTCAGTTCAGTTTATTTATTTATTTCAACAATGTTAGTTTAGTAATCTCAGCAATTTTGCTCTTTGAAATAACGACGACATTCTTTGGTATTTATTTAAATAATGTGGTTCATTAATATATGATTTATTCATTACATTTATTATTGTATTATTCATCTTTTTTAATTGAGTATTCAACAAATATAATAATGTGTTTTAAGCTATTATTTGTTTGGTTTGTTAATGTATTTTGGAAATTCAGCAATAATTTAGAGTTAAAAGAAACTCAATGATATGAAATGTACTAATTAATTGCATTTACATGTTTGCACTATTTTTATTTTATTTCAAATAATACGGTGAATTTTTCATTAAATTTTTATTTAAAAAATAACTAACACAATTTTCTTTTATGATGTCACACAAATCAATGGTCAATTTTTCCATGAAGCCCAACAAAAGCAAAAATTCAATGACGCCAGAACAGCAGAATGATAAAAGGAGCGAGGTGGTGGAATTGAAAGGGACCTTGATGCATTTTCGCACAGTTTTGTGTCCAAAATTTCGGACTGGACGGCAATTTTTAGCCAAAATTTATTCAGCCCGTAGTTCAACATTCACGCAAAACCCTAATTATCGTACCTATAAATACTCGTCTGCCCATTAGCTTTTCCATAGCCGCCGTCCTCTTCTTCCACCTTTTTACCTTCTCCGGTCTTTATTTCTCACTCTTTTGTCATACGTTTTCGTCCAAAGTCCTTCAACAAAAATTAACAGTATGTGGTTGTAATATCGAACTAGTTTCTTGCTTGTAAGTAATTTCAAATAAGGGTTTGATTTACGTTTCATTCTTTAGGCAGCCATGGTAGTCCGATATATAGATCGATGCAATCATTTTACATCGATAGGTCCTAAGAAACCAATCGTAAATTCCAGACGTAGTCATGTATCTGCCTAATACATATGGGCTTATGCAGTTACACGTCTGGTATATTAATTTATAGTGTTCATCGTTACATGTGGCGTTGCTTTTTTTCTGCTGCTTCGTGTTCCATTTGGACTCTACATTTTCCTTTCTTAGTTATTAATTAATGATGGCGGTCGGAAGAAGTCGAAAATCCACGATTAACGATCTTCTGGTATATGATTTTAATCACGTAATCATAAATAAGCTTTTATTCCTTTATTATTTAATATTATATAATTGGTGTCCAATACGTGTTTGATAAAATTTGATTTCCTGGATCACTATGTTGGGCGAACCTACCTTGTAGGTTCAAGACTCAGAGCTGAGTCCCTTTGATTTTTTTTACTAACAGCACTGTGCATTTTGGCAAACACCCTCTGTGCATATTTCACTGATAGCACTATGCATTTTGCCTCCTTTGAAATGTTGATCCTTCTTAAGGGGATGGCTAGATTTGCCTATATGTGAGGTTGGGGTGTGATACTCTCTATCATTTGTCCATGTTTATATACATATTTCAAATTGTTATTTTAATTTTGATAATAAATTACAACCTCTGTCCAAGGCTTCGTTTGTTTAAAATGCTGAATTCTGATTGCTGAACTATGAAGTTTGAATGTTGGATGAAATGCTGAATTCTGAATGATTACTAATTTGTTTGTTTGCATTCAGCATTCTATACAAGAAAACAATATTCAGCATTCAAAACAAAAATTAAGCATTAAAAATGTTCTAAATTATTTTGTCTGAATTGATTGTTTCATTCAGAACTTCAACAAAAAACAAACAATTTCAAAAGTTTTGATTTATAATTCAGAGTAAGCATTCAGAACATTTAACAAAAAACAAACGCAGCCCAAATTTTGATACTGACAATGAGAACATAATGCAACTGCATTGTAATCTTTGTGTGTTAAACCCGCAAGAAAAAAAAAACCAATAGCTCGTAATATTTGGAGCTCTAGTTCAGGGTAAAGTTTAAAAACCAATGCCACTGAATCATGAGTTGAATTGCGAGTCTTGTTTTTGTATTTTCAGGCATCTTTGATTTTTCCTTTAGTGTGCAAATCGACAATTTTTATTGTATTTGTTGTCACACCATTGTATTTTCATAGCTACCTCATATCCTTATATTTGCAATGAAATTATAATTGCTGACATGTAAGCTTGTATTGTAGATGGATGTTTATGATTGTTATTTTTATCTTTGTTTGTTTGATTTTTTTCCTAGACTGAAAACCAGTAACAACTTTTTTTTTACTTCGTTGTTTTATCTCACTTTTTATAACTAATTTCAATTGTTTTTCTTTTGAATTTGATCTTATACTTTTTTCATTCATAAATTTCAGTGGTTGCTTTGATTTGATTTATTATGGTTATAAGTTAAAAAAATATGAAAGTAAACAGTAGAAAAACAATATAAGATTTTTTGTTTTATTTGAAGGTAAATGGTAAAATTAATTTTTTACTTTGATTTGTATTTTGAGTGATTACTCCATGAAAATTTTATTATTTGTGACTTATTCACATGAAAGTTTTATTAATTGTGACATATTTGTTCTTACTTATCAATGGTCGAAATACGTTTGCTTTAGTGCATTTTATTATCATTTAGAACTAGTGTAAATCCGTGCTTCGCACATGGTTTGATTTAGGGGTGGGCGCGGTTCGGTGCGGTTTGGAGCTCAAACCGCTTCCGCATCGCATCAAACGGTTAATCAAAAATACAAACTATTATACTAACCGTTCAAACGGTTCAGTTTCGGTTTGGTTTCTATTTTGCATTTTAAGTTTAAAATATTTGCTTTAATACACCCAAGAAAAGGAAAAATAATCTAAGCAATGAAACAAAACCACTCAAAAGAGAACAATGTCACATGGTTATGCAACTATGTCGTGATCAATTGGTTGTTAATGCCAAGTGTTTTTTGTGGGAGTTTTTTTGTTGACTTCAATCATGTTTCATTCGAACAAATAAGTTGGCAAACATCTAAGCATTAAAAATCTGACTATTACAAACAAAACTTTCCCGTATTAATGTAGCCAGTCTAGTCTAGCACATTACTATAAAGATATAGGCATGTTAGATTATTACATTATAAATTAGTAAAAGTAAAAAAAAAATGTATTCCATTAATGTTTTTAGTATTTAAATTTCTCTTTCTGCATACACAAATAAAACCTCACTCTACAAAAGCTCTCTTTACATATATACATACGTACTGAAAAATAAGTGATATTAACCATCAATGTGAACGGACTATTTGCGTCATTCTCCAGTCCTTGCTGCACGGGTGAAGACCATCTCTATGGCTTCCTGTAAAATTATAAAAATATATATAATCAAGTTAAATACTCCCTCCGGTTCACAATGTAAGAAGTTCTAAGAAATTTGCTTTGTTTCAAAATATAGAATGTTTAAGTGTGTTATTCCAACTTTATCCTTCCTATGATAAATGATAGAAATCCAAAAGTTACTTTATAGTATTTTTTATACATGAAAAGGTTAAAAGTGATTGATGGGAATAAGAATAGTAGTTGCAGGTATGAAAAGAGAAATTAATATGTAAGAACATTAATTAAGTATGGCGTAAATTGTCATTTGATTTTTTTTTAATTCTTATGCAAACCTCTAAAACATCTTATATTATGAATCGGAGGGAGTAGTACAGAGATAGTAGTACATGAAAAGATTTTTGCTCTTTACTGTTTGATTTAACCACCATAGTTTCAGAGTTTAAATATTTTCGGTAAGCTAGCATGTTAAAAAGTAACCAATGACACCCAAGACTTGAATTGTGGATAGAAAAATGCATGTTGGGATATAACATGCAAATTAAAGTTTGAGTTAGCCATTAACATTTAAGTTTGGTTAGCGTTAGTTGGTTATAAATGGTTAATATTCTCTTTTCTCAATATAGTACAACTTCAATCATTTTATATTTTACACTGTAACTCAATTTTTAGTTAATGCAAATAGCATATTCTATTTGGCTATGCACGTTATTGTCTGTCACTATTTAACTATATGTTAAAGCATATATGCATGATCTGTCATTACTTAGTTATCCGTTACAGAAGGGAGCTGCCATACAGTTAGGTAGACAAGTGACCTTTCTTTTAAATTTTTGAATTCCTAGCTTATGAAAATTTTCTGCAAAGTTTTCAAACTTTATTAATGTTTCTTCAAAACAGCCATTGGCAAACTCCTACTTTAATGTACCTCCAAATGTATGTTTCAAAATATATAAAGATGTTATAGTTTTCTGCAAAAGATGACCCCTTAGAAACACTTTGCTGTAATTGTAATGACCCGCATTGTCAGAGGTATTATAATTAATTTATTTAATTATATAAATAGTGATATAGGGAATTAAATAGTGGTTTAATTAAATAAAGTGAATATTTAATTAATTTAAATAATAGAGTAATATATTTAATTCAGAAATAATAAAAAATATTGGAAATCACAATATAATGTGAACTGGGTCATCCCTAATATTTAATTCAGCTTAAAGTTGAATTATATTGACGAATATATTCAATCGACGTCGGTTTGAAAATATAATTATATTTTAATTAAAATCGAGCGCGTAACAACGCGGTAGTTCGCTATTTGGCGATTTGAACTTCAACTGGGTATACAGGGTTCGTTTTAAATCGGATTTCTGTGAAACAAGAAACGTGTGGGGCTGGTGGAGTATATCTTTCTAGTGGAAGAGAAATATCGGGATTTCGTCGTGTAGATTTTGATTTATGTCCAAATCAAATTCTCAAAAATGCAGCGTCCTGACCATAACGATTTAATTATATTTTATATAAGGATTTAAATAGAAATCGAACATCGATATAACTCTAACGATGTGTTATTGGGTTGTAAATACATATAGGAATATTCTGAAGCTGTACGGTATTCCTCTGTGAATATAGACGATAATATTTATTTTTAAATATTAAATTTAATTATATTTAAATATATTTATATATTTAAAAAGGCTATTTAAAGCGTTAAAAATAGTCACTTTTGCAAACGAAGTCGGAATTCGACGAAACTAATTTTGTTAGATCCGCAATGTCAAATTATTGTTAGATTCCAAGTTTGGTGATTTTTAGAGTCACTGTGTGGCCGTACGGATTTTTAGAGTGAAAAACAGTTAGTATTTTGACGGTTAAAAATACGTTGTGTGAGCAAACGGAGTCGGAATTCGACGAAACCTGTTTCGTTGGCTTCGTAATGTCAAACTCTAGCAGTATGTCCAGTCTGGTGATTTTTGGGTACCGTGGGTGATCACAAGAATTTTTAAGAACAAATACAAGCAGCGTTGTAGTAGAAATAAATTAAATAATCAAATAAAATTTTCCTATATATACCCCTCCTTCATCTAAAACCTAATTCCTTTATCTCCCATGGTCAACCATCTACAACCGCCTCCAAAAGAAATTCATACAGTAAATTTCGAGATTTAGAAAATCACTTTAAAACCAAAGAAAATTCTATGAATCTCCAAAAATATATATATAATTACAATCTCCTTGTCATCCTCTTCAAACTGATATGCATATCAGTTGATTCGAACACCATTTTATACGATGCTGGTCGACCGCAAAAAGTTAGGGTTTCGGGATTTGGGGGTTTTCGAGCTTCAAATTGATGTTGGGTTAGTATAGTTGGGGTGATGAGGTAGTTCCGGATCTAGCGTGGGATTTCGGTGGAGTTCGAAGAGCAGATGGTTCGCATTTTTTTCTTTGGTTCGTGGAAACTATGTTGTCGCGATACAGGAGGATGGTGCGGAGCAGCGTTGGAAGGGACGATCTGTTGAGTGGTTGACAGTGCTCGCGGTGCAGGTTAGGGTTGAAAACGAGGAGGAGTTGTTGGGCGTGAAGCATGGTAGTAGAACGATGGGGACTGGAGGAACTGAGCACGGTATTGGCCATGAAAATCGTGAAGCAGGTTTCGCATTTTTGGAAAGAGAAATAAAATGAAGGAGGAAGCAAACCGTTTATTTGAAGCTAAAATGGTTATTTGCGTGTGAGTCTTATGATTTTTATATATTAGTGAGGGAAGATGAGTTAAAATGGGTCAGCGTGATATGAATGGATTGAAGTAGTGGAGTGGAGTGTGGTGTGTGACTAGAATATCAGAATGGTTTGCTGTGTAAAATGATTGGAAATCGACCATGTATTTGTTTTAAGGAACAGCCTCAAGCAGAAATGTTGAAGGAGTTCAGGTGTTTTCTTGGATTCGAAAGTGAGGAGATAATCGGGGACTTTTCACTGGAAAAGAAGAAAACATGGAGAAAAGGCTTTGCACGAGTAAGAAGGCAAGAAGGGTACGGGTTTTTCTTAAGTGGAGTTGAATGGTGATTGGCATTCGGTTTCTCTAAAAGTATTGAAGTAGCTAGGAGGGTGTTGTTGTTGTTCGTTTAAATGGTTATGAAGAGGATGGGAGTTTGAGTTGGTCTGTGAGAGCGAATGCTTGGTGGAAGAAGGATAGGAAGTGGAGCGGTGTTAGTTTGGATGGGCTGAAATGGAATTTACGTGGGCCAAGAAAATATAGAGGTAAAGGCCCGTATAGTAATAAATATATATAGTTTAATTTAAAATTCAAATAATGTACTAACTTGTATATGTGATATCTTGGTCATACTATATCAGAATTTCAAACCGTTGGATCCGTTAGGATCGTATGGACGGATACTACCCAATGGAACTGACTGGGGTTGGATTGGAGCTCGTTTGAATTTATGGCGAAATAAATTGTTTGATTCAAATCAAACAACAGTTTATCGTTCTTTAACGATGAATTGCCAATGTGAGTAAATCTCACTAACTCTGAACAGTTTAGAATTTCATGTTGTATTTTTAGAACTGTTAAATATTTGCTGATTGACTGTGTGTTGATTGTTTGATTGAACTGCTAGTCAGTTAGTTGAATTTCTATATTGATTCTGTTTAACAGAATATATCATATGGAACTGAAAGTGATGTTATCTATATTGTATAACATCTGTGATGCAGGGAAACAGGTTAGAGGAATCCAACTGGATTCCTCAACATTTATTTTACTGTGATTTCATTTATTGTGATATATGATGTGATATATAATCTGTTGTTGATTGTGTGTGTTTGGACGATATTTATCGTTGTTATATGGCATGTTAAATACCATAAGAAATACTGGATGTGAGAAAGGGGATTTTCAAAGTGTATTTTGAAAATGAATTATTTATATAAAATCGATGGATTTTATATAGAAAAGGAAAAGGATTTTTATAAAAGAAAAATATTTATAAAATCGAAAGAATATTTATTTAATAAATAAATAGAATAAAGGAATATTTATTCGATAAATAGATAGAATAAAGTAATATTTATTGGGAAAATAAATAGCATTATATAAGGAAATTAACGAGATAGAAAAGAGTTAGTCGATTAGAGTTATCAAATAGAAGCCAATTTAATATAGGTATTCGAAAGAAGTTAATTTGAACATAGTTATTCAAAAGGAGTTAATCGAACATAGAAGTTAAGAAATAGAGTTAAACAAGATTAGAAACTGACTAGAGATTAGTTAAGTTGAATAGTTTTCTGAGTATCGATCTGATGTTGGTTTCGGCCTTCGGGGTTTATACTTGGGAAGTTGTTCTCTTATTAATTTACAGTCAGAGTCTGATAGTTGTGGAATGGCAGTGATTGATGATTGATTGATAGAATTTCCATTTGGAAATGATATCGTTGTTTGCACACATATTTTCCTTCGATAGTTAAATCACAGACTATCGAAGTTTTGACCATTTTAATGTTGTTAATATGGAGAGACCGGTTGGATTATTATCCAAAGAACCACTCTGTATTGGCATAAGCGTTGCGAATCATATATGCCAAAGATAATTGAAGACGAAGTAAAGTGCAAGGGCTGTTGTATAAATCTTAGATAACAGTGCCTAAGATGGATATACTGAATAGTACCTTTGGTTCATCCTGTTTCTGGATGACTTGTATGGATGAATGTCTGACAGAGTATTTCCAGAAAGGTCACGTACATTGATTTCTCCAACCGTACCAAGAGTGGAAGCGGAGAAGGAAACTCCTTTTAGCTAACACGTAATGTACTGTTGTAGACGTCAATTGGTGATTTGATGGATTTGACGATGTGACATTCGAAGTGAATCTGATGATGATAAAGCGTAGCTTCTAGCCTCATGAACCGGTAAATGACAGAAATCGGGCAGGTAGCATGGCTAAGTCGGTTGCTCTGAAGTAGGGTGTATAATCACCTGATCTAGAGTTTCATTTATTTCTAAAAACTATTGTCGATACTGTCCCATTCGGGAAACGGTTGCTGATCTCAACCGTTGGTGATATACATTCGATACACTCAAGCGAAATGAGTGGTCGGTCATGTATGGCCGGGTTGCAAGATGTTCTTGTTGAACCCAGTGTATTCCTTTCTAGATGTACACTAGCGAAAGGTGGTTCCATACCTTGTCATAGTTGGAAATCCATTACCCAATACATGCTTGCGGTTTTGATTGTATACTATATATGTAGAACGTGAGATGAAAGCGTTTCTGCTAAATGATTATTATATTGTGGTTGATAGACATTATTATAATATCAAAAGGTTTTTGATATAAAGATATTTTGGATTCTCATAAGGGAAAAACTCGTTCCGTTATACGGCGTGGTCTTATGAGAAGATATCATTTACCTGCTTAAATTGTTTTAAACTGTTTTACTCATACCAGTCCCATGACTGACTTTTTGTTTTCCCTAAACTCTTGGGTGCCTAAATTTGTACGGGTAGTCAAGTAGTCGGGATTTACAGATATACTGGAAGAGCTTGGAGCAGGAGGCTTCATGATCATATAGCTATAGTTATTTCCGCTGTGTTGTAAGTGTTGTACTCTGATAATGTATTGTATACATATAATGATTTATTTTAAGGATATATTATCTATTATATGTTATTCGATCCGCTGTGAGGTTCGTTTTACTCTGATGTTGTGTTATTCTTCTTCTTCTATTTTAAGTTTCTACCTTATCTTTCCTCACCCTCTATCTTCTTTCTATTAATTTCTTGAATTTCCAGTGCAATTTGGGGTTGGACTTGTGTTATTTGGTCAGCTCAAATTTGTCCGGATTTTCGGGTTATTACAGTAATGATGGCTATTGAAATATTTATAGCTTGACTAAGATGAACCTGAAGAAAATTAAATGAAGATATGGTAAAATTTTCTGTAAATTTTAACATTTAACGCATTGCTTTTACGTATGTTCTTTTAAATTTTAAACTTTCTACATTAAAATAGTAAGTATTTATATTTATTTTTCAAATGTGACCTTCTAAGCAAAGTTTTTCGGCCTTGTCATTATGCTCATCTGTCTGAGTTAGAAGCATAAATATGAGATACAGGAACAGACATATAGTATTTGTTGGTATTTTTTTAATCATTTTAAAGGATGAAAAGTATAGACTAATATTTATCTAATGGGTATTTAAAACCTTAAAATGGTCTTTTTAATACTAATACACGGCGGTGTATGATAAAATATTGTACTTTGTATGTATGAATTGATATTGCATGTTACCTGTGATTATGATGTGTTAGATAATAATGTTATTTTTTTTCCTTTCTAAGTTTATTTCAACATGAATCGATCTAATATCATGGGTTCACAATATGAATTTTCCTTATAATTTGGATTTGTTATAAACTAAATAGCGATTATTTATACAGTATTGAAGTAAATAAAGCAACTCTTCCATTGACGATGAGATGCACACACATTTTTTATTTCATTTTTTATAACCATCATGCATATATTTGTGTTGAAGGTCGGACTATAAAATAATTCCATGTTCAGTTATAAGTCATGACAAAAAAAAAAAAAATCAGATTGATATTTTCAGTTCATTTATTAGTCAATTCCAGATAGCGTAACAATAATCAAAATACCTATGTATCTATTATCAACCTGAATTATGATTTTGCCCGCAAGCTTGGGTTTTGAAGTTAATCGTGAGTGATGCATAAGTAATATTTGTTAGCATATTGTCTGTAAAGCCTATGTGAATGCTATTTCTGTAGTCGTACCCTTTTCTTCCTATTTTAAATGTGTCATTTGTGTTATTATGGCATGTAAACAAATTTTTGTTACTATAGTACAATATAGGTGATCTATTTTTTGGGTTAGAAACTTATGTAACCACAAAGTGATGAATAAAAAATAGTCAAAGTTTATATCATTGTATTTTTGGCTATAGAAAGCAAAGTTTCACAATGATGTTTTGTTGACATTTGTGGCAGATTCATATACAAGGCACAAATTTTAAGGTGATGCATAAAAAATGTAAATTTAGCATACTTTTCCAAATATGTCTCCTTAACTTGAAAGTTGCACGCTAATAAATGATATGAATGCTAAATTGAGTAGCATTTATTGCATATCACTTAGTCAAAGTGTAAAATGTAAGAATAAATGAAAATATAAAAGTTTCATAGTGTTTATATTATTGTAAGTAATATAGTCTGTGGAAACTTGTATGTTTTAACTAATAAAAATTGTGAAATCCGTCCCTTAATTGTCAAGTAATTAATAGCAAAGAAATTAATATCACACTAACATAAATACTATAACAAATTGAGCCACAACGGAGATATTGAAAGACAACTTGTATAATGCTATGACATCAAATGAACTAATGTAAGAAAGTGAAATAGGATGATCCAAATTCAAGCATTATTCATTTAGCATGTTCGTTATCCTTCAAAGATTATTTAATTTGTATACATATGTACGTATACATACAAATCATACGTGTTCGTATGCATGCTTGTGTATAGGTTTGTTTGTTATGTGTGTCCATATATATATATATATATATATATATATATATATATATATATTATCCGTGTGTGTGTTGTGTATGTGTGTGTCTCTCTCTCTATATATATATATTTGTGTGTGTGTGTGTGTGTGTGTGTATTCCTGCTATATCGTGTAGCGGATTTATACCGCTACGTTATTTTCAAATAGCCTTTCCGCTTTAAGCCCCGCAATATTCCGATATATCTCATTATTTCAGCTAAATTCCGCTATTTCCATTATATCTTCTGTAAAAGAAATGAATTGAAAACATACATTTTAAAATAATAAAATTCGTATTTTAATAGAGATCTTTGACATATATTATACTATAATATTCAATTAAATTTTATTAAACTAAATAAAGTTTACATATATTTGCACAAGTTTTTATTTAAAATCAAGAATGTACTAATTATCGTTAAATCAAACGTAAATATTTCATTTATTTATCATTAGTATATTTGTAAAAGCATTAAATATGAGTTTTATATGCAACTTTAGACTCATCCGCTATATCCCGGTATTTCCATGTTTTATCCCCACTACAACTTTTCGCACCTCCCGTTGGATCCACTGAGCGCTTTAACTGCACGGATATGGGGCGGCTATTTGGACACAAAATTAGACACAAACTTAGACACACAAAGCTTTAGCCGTTGGATCTTTTGTCTTTATGTGAAGAGATGTAATTCATGGGGTGGTCCAATAGTAGAGATTAGTTGTGTCACCGGTTGTGTCTAAATTTTGTGTCATAATAGCCTTTCCCTATATATATATATATATATATATATATATATATATATATATATATATATATATGTGTGTGTGTGTGTGTGTGTGTGTATTTATATATATATATATTTATATATTTGTGTGTATATATATATATTTGTGAATATATATATATATATATATTTGTGTACATATATATATTTGTATATATATATATATATGTGTGTGTGTGTGTGTGTGTGTGTGTGTGTGTGTATGTGTAGGGGACGACTATTTGGGAACAAAATTAGATAAAAAGAGAGAGACCCATAACCTCGATTGTTGGATCTTTTTGTTTATATATAGAGGTGGAATTCTGGGGGCGATCTAACAGTGCATCAGTTGCGTCACCAATTGTATCAAAATTTTGTGTCACCAATTAACATAAATGATATGAACGCTACTTACTTTAATAGTATTAGTAGACTCATAACCCTTTAAATGCCACCTGTCATCCAATAGCCCTAGTAATCTAATGAATTTTCAATTGATTTTGAGAAGATAAAAGAATTAATATATAGCAAAAATAATTATCACTATTAGTTTTTGTGTTATTCGTCAGTAGATGACCACGTATGTCTTTTTTGGTAGCAACCGCTATTTGTTAAAATTAGATCTCTCAAAATCACTATTAATTGCACAATCGAATAACAAATTATTCTGGCTATCAAGCTGGTAATAATGTTATTAAAAAATGAAAACTGATAAAATATGCAATTCCATTGAGTTAAAAAATGTGAACTTTAGAAATAAAAGTTCCAAAAGTAGATTGCAAATAGTGTATACGAGCATCGTCATACTTTTAGATCTCAAAGGACATGCCACTAAATGAAAGAAACCGTGCATATATATCCAATATAGAATAGTGCATATCATTGATATATAGTTACATTTTGGATTAGAAATATCACCATTAATAACCATTTGAAATTATTTGAAACATGTTTTAATATGAGAACTTAAATGTGAAAATTTTAGAAAGAAGCAAGAGATATTACAGATAAGCAATGCCCTTTTGTATCCAACTCAATGATAAGATATATTTACCCATAAAAATCATCCGATCATTTAGTTCACTCAACTTAGTTAGGGAACAAATATTGGATTCAGTTCAGCATCAAATAACATTGTGGTGACAGTTATTGTTTAAATTTAGTCAACTAAATTAAGGGTTTTGTTTTCATTCCATTAATTAATATTCACATTTATATAGTTAACATCGAATGAAAGTACACTTTCTTAAAATGTGGTTCATTACCGTATGGTATAACAGAAAGATAACACTGAAGTATCAGGATATTTTTCAACCTAAGATTAAGTGTTATCGTTGACCATCCCTTATTGGCTTTATTGTCATTATTTTATTTGCCTTAAATTTAATTCCATAAACTAACGAAGTCGAGGTATTAAAATATTGGATAAGGACTATGCATGAGTAGAACAACGCTGAGCTAAGACCACATAAATTTGGAATCAATACATAAGGTGGTATACTCTACCGATTCCATGACATCTTAGCAAATTTTATCAAAATTTTGCATTGGCAGTTAATCTAAATAGAGTATAGTTTTTCTTTCTTTTATGACTAAAGATAATAGCATTTCAACAAATGAACTTAAAGTTAATTCTTTACGAACCCTTAATTCTTCACGATATTGCTCTTTGTATTTGTCATGTGTCTTAAATTTAGCTTATATCATGTATGATTGTCTTTTTTTTTTTACTTTTTTTTTTTTTTTTTTTTTTTTTTTTGCAGATATGGAGGAAAAAGGTTCAATGTTTACGGTAGTTAAATGAAAAGATAAACCAATGATATCAAAGTAGCAACATAAAAAATTAATCTAAATTTACCATCAAGAAATGGATAATTGTATTCAACTGCCTTGGCCGCACACATCTTTTCTTTTCTCTATTTTGGAATCTAGGTATAAGAGAACTAAAATAAGAATAGTGTTGTAATTAAAACCATATTCCATTTTAGTATGCTTAGCAAATTAAATCAAGCTATAAAACGACATGTAATATAAAATGTGTACGATTTTTTCTTGTTATGAATAAAGATAATAGTACTTGAATAAATGAATTCACTCTCAACTAAAAAGGCCCGTAAATCATTCTTCATTCAAATGGTCTAACCAATCAGTCATTTAAAGCATTCATTTTTCCATGTGCTTTAGCAACATCCATGGACCACATATGTAGAGAATAGTGGTATATTCTACCATTGTTTTTCGCAGGTTCCAAAAGGTTGATGTTGCAAAGCAATTCAAAAACTAAGTAAAGATCACCATGATTATAACATGAACATTGAAGAAGAAACAAATTAACATCATTTTAGAAACTTTTGATCTTAACCAATCAACATTGAACAAAAATATATAAATGATAACTAATATATGTACAACATATGTATTTTTAATATAAGCAACAACAAATTATTTTAAGGTACTATGACCGTTTGCCTGATGGTTATAACAAAAAAAAAAACTTTTCATGAATGACATGCATATTTAAACAAATTATATTGTAATAATTCTAAAACACGCATTGATAATTATTATTTTACCTTAAAAAAAACCCGACGATTATGATTTCATCCCTTCCATATATAGGAGGTTTTATCCTTTATTCAAAAGCATGTTACATCGGAGCCGACTAAAACTGAATTCGCCTACCTAAGTTACATTTGGTCAAATAACACAACTGTGGCAGTGATCAACCAAATTTACAATAAGATAAACCCTAATTCTGTCGAGTAGAATGTATAAAAAAAGCAAAAATTAGAATTGGAAGCAAACCTTGATCAAATAAGCGATCGTATGGATCCCTAATATTTAATCGAGTAGATGTGATGAAGCTCGTTGCGATCGAACATAGCAATTATAAATTAAATCCTCAACTAGAACTTGTCAAACTTAATCGAAACTATGAAAAAAAATGGATGCATAGTAGATCAAACTTACCTTGCATTTAGGAAAATTAATTTGGATCCGTGGAAGAGCAATGAAAATGGAATTCGATAGCGTGACCTTTGATTATTTAGCAGACTTGGCCGAGCCGAGTTAGAAAGTTAGGCTCGTAGGAGAACAATTGGCGAGGGAGAAGAGAAAATGAAGAAACATTCGATAAATTAAGGAGAACTCTTTGTGATTTAGGAAAAAAAGCAAGTTAATATGTGGCAGCTCAGTTTGGAAATACAGATGTCAAGATCTGATTTAGTTTCACTTATAGATGGAGGGCTAGATATGGAGAAGGGCTGAGAGCTCACTATTCCTTACTCAGCTTTAATAATATAATATAGATAAGAGTAAGGACAACATAATTCATATATGAAAAAAATCACGTTTGGTTTGTGTTCGTTTGAATTCGTCAGATGTTTTTAGCAAAGTCAATGGGGTTTTAAAGTGTTCACAAACACTTATTATAATAACAATTAATAATCACAAATTTTATAGAAGTTTGATACTTATAGATAAGAGTAAGTACATTCGGTTTTTAAGGTAAATCGTTTATCATTGATGGTTTTTAAAGTGGTCTGACCACTACCGCTATACAAGCTTACAACACTGGATCTAAACAAAAAAGCCTAGATTATAAATTTCAAACTCTATGTAGGGAGTAATCTACCACACCTTAACCACATAGGGAAACCAAAACAAATTACATGGAAACAATATTACAAAAAGAACAAAGTTAAACCAAGGTGTAGCCAATACCATCATATTGAGCTCACACTGAATAGTAAGTAGTCACCAAGCTTGACAGCCTGCCATCGAACATGAACAAAACAAAGACCACTATAGATCACCGCAGCCTGGGAGTTTCATGGGAATGTAGCCACAGTATAAACTATGACTGACACAGGTTACTTTCAGGCAAACATAGCATGACAAATAACGGGAAGGAGAGGAAAGGAAATATAAGGAATGCCACTAACATCTCATCAGTTTGAGCATGGCTTCACATATAGCTGAGCGATTCAATGGAATTCAAAGGGAAACAGCTGACCAGCCTCTGTCGACAACACTGCTCAGAACAGTAAATAAAGACAAATCCGTTATTTAAACAAAACCTAAATAAAGAGAACACAAAACTACAACACTAAGCTACTTATAGTCAAACAAGAAAAATTTAGGATTTAAGTTAACCTTTAGGGGAGGGTGTGTGAATAGGGTTTATTGCAGGTTTGCGGAGTACAAAAATTATCACAACATAGATCACAGCAGAATAAACAAATGCAGAAAGTAAATGACAGAGAATTTACCCAATTTCGACAAATTCCTGTCTACTTCTGTATTCCTGAAGGTTGCTACTAAGTATTAAAGACAATATCCTATATACAACACCTGTACATTCACGATCTCTCGTTGTTGTTCTAATCCTAAGCTCAAAACCCTGTACTGATCTCAAACCCCGAGATCAGATTTTTCTAACTACATAGTCTTGTAGCTAAAAGCCTAGTTTATGGAAACTAGAAAAACTAAGGATTGATTACGAAGATTAAAACAACTTAAAAAACAAATAAAAAAGAAAAAAATCCTTCAATAAAATATGGTCGGACCCCTTTGTCACTTTAAAAAATATCAGCTTCCTCTCTTTTTCTTTAATGGCCAACCCTCTATAAACTAGGGTTTTGCTTTAATAAAATCGCGACTCCTTAAATTGAAATTAATCTTTAATGGATTTGATTTCTTGATGCTTCTTATCGAACGATTTGGAATCTGCTTGTGATCGAAACTGTGAGTATCTCTGGTTTGTTTTTCTCGATGCTTGAATGAATTGTTTTGTTTCGATGGTTATTGGCAGTGATGATCGGTGTAATTTATAGGGTTTTCGAACCCTTGATTCTTTGATTTCAATCAATGACTTTCCGTGATTGTCCAATTGATTTCTGGAAAGGTTTGAATGATTTTCTTGACTCTGAAATATCCTATGCGATTATCAGGAAAGATTTGAAATTATTGAATCATCCTTGCTAAAAATAACACCTTGTTTTGTTGACCGAAATATGTGATGATTTCTCGATTTGTTTGCCCAAAGAAAAAATACACTTGCGTGATTGAAATACATTTTCAAGTGTTTGCTTGTCGATTTAACAGATTTCAATTCTGGAAAGCTTTAATGTTCTTCTGGTTTGAATTTGAAATTTGCTCTACTGCTCCCTGTATTAATTCAAATCGTAATATTCTCCTTAACACCGCTACGCTATCTTTGACCACTTCTTTGTCCTTGTCTACTATGCCATGTACTTGATTTTTTTATCTTGTTGTCTCATTGTTGATTGTTATACGTATACACCCTTATACATACATATATATATATATATATATACATATATATATATATATATATATATATATACATATATATATATATATCCATATGTGTGTATATGTGTAAGTGTGTATATGTGAATGTTGCTCCTTTGACTTCTCTGTTCATTGTTGTGTAGTTGCATCTGCCTGTTCACTTTGCCATTTGACCATGCTGCCTGGTTCCTTGTTGCCCTTGTACATGTGCATGTCACATTGATTTGCACTCCTACTGTAATGTCCTGTATTTTGAACGATTTAAATAATTAATTTATTTGAATAGTAATTTGGCAATTTATTGATTTGAATTAAATAAAGTGGAATATTTAAGTAATATAAATAATGGGATAATAATAATTTTAATTCTGAAATGATTGAAATTAGTTGATTGTGCAATACTGTGTAAATTAGATAATATTAGATATTGAATTCAGTTTAGAGTTGAATTGGAATAACGAATATATTTATAAACGACAGTTGAACGTATTAATTATAATATAAATTATAATCAAATTCGAAATATCGCGGTAGTTTGTAATATTTCGATTTAAACTTCAACTGAGTGTATATGATTCGTTATTATGTCGGATTTTTTCGAAACAAGAAACGTTGGAATCTAATTAACTGTAATTTTCTAATGAAAGAGAAAAATGGAGATTTCGCTTTATAGATTGTGCGTTATGACCAAATCAAATATTCGAATAGTTGCTATGGAATTATTTATAAACCATAACGATATAGTTAATTTTAATTAAATATTTGCTTCGAATTTAGACAGGATCTTTGAGATGTAGGTATAATTTAATTTTTAGAATTTTACTGTAATTTTTATTTTGGAAAATAAGTAACTTTTTATTTAAAGTGTTTTGCATCCTATATCGGCGATTTTGAGGTTTCACAAAATAAGTTAACCGATCTATATTATTATATTTTTAGGACCGTGGAACACTACTCGTCATGACAGTATTTTTATTTTTGTTGTTAGCAGTTCGTATGTGAATCGAATATTACGCAACGGAGTACCTACATTTTTCTAACTTAAATTATATATTTAATATAACTTGCAACTTTTCATTTGATGCATCAGCTTGATCATAGTAAACAGTAAATGTTCTGCTTGGTTCCATACCGCGCACAACAGAGATCCAAGAAAGTCAACGTAAAAGCAAGTGATAGAGACCTTGTTTTTGTTATTAATTATTGATATGCATGTCCAAACATACGAACGCAAAGGGTAAGCACGACTTAAAGAGCCCAATAAC
This sequence comes from Allium sativum, assembly GCA_030737875.1. Lineage (NCBI taxonomy): Eukaryota > Viridiplantae > Streptophyta > Magnoliopsida > Asparagales > Amaryllidaceae > Allium > Allium sativum. The sequence continues at coordinate 302,621,215 of CM060922.1, forward strand.
ATTTACAGGACGCAAAGGGCAACAAAGTTGAGATACAAAGGGTGTCTAATACACATTTTATATAAGCGTTGGTTTTATATAAAATATACATATATAATATCTCTAAAATAAGCACTTTCCTTCCCTGTTAAGTAAGTGTAGTATACATACCGTACTACCTTATTTTACTGACCTAACCTATAGTTTTTATGCATTGAATTGTCAACCGTCTTTCAGCTACACTTCAAATGAAATACAACTATGACGTTCGACGGCTGCTATCCTATCACATATTGCTTAACAACTAAGAAAAAGCAAACCAAAACCTTAGTGCTTAAGTAATCTCACCTGTATATATACCCAACGCACACTGCCTTCAATTTTGTTTACTTCAGCAAAAACAAGCCGAGCCATAAGAGCACAACCAACCATGGCTTGTTCAGTTACTAAACAAGCCACGGAGCAATCAGGCGTGGCTTGTTCACTCATCCGTGGCTGGTTTGTGGCTAGTTTTGAGCTCCTTCGTGGCTGGTTCACTGAACAGAGACTAGAGCTTATAACGGCAAAGAGAATACCGTTATAATCTTATAACGACAAACTCTTTGCCGTTATAAGTTTATAACAGCAAAGAGTTTGTCGTTATAAGCTTATAACGGCAATCTCTTTGCCGTTATAATACATAGCCGTTACACTCCAACGGCTACCCCATTTTCCCCTCTAATACACCAACCTTCCTCCTTCTTCCATACAACCACTCCACCTTCTCAACTTCAACTTCTTCAACAACAAAAATGTCTTCTTCCGCACCCAAGCGAAGCATCAAAAAATGCGGAAACAAGAATCCCATGTCCAAACCGCCCTCTTCATCGTATGCCATGCAACGGTCAGTCCAACAACACCAATCGTTGCAGCCATCTCACGAATATGGCTACTCGCCGTATTCAAATTATCCATATCGACCATCGTACCAACCGCTCGCTCCTCCTAACTTTCCTCCCGTCCATTCGTCCGCCCCGCCACATTTTTACCAACGACCGCCCGTGCCAGGCGTGTACGATGATCATTCGTCGTATATGTCAATGATGATGCAGACCGATCAAAGTCAACAACCTCACCTACCTCTGCAACAGACCGAGGTTCGTGACCGCGAAGGTACACAAAATCTGCAAAGACAGTTTTCGTACGGGTTTGTCTCTCCTAGTAACGAAGAAAATGTTGAAACTTCAACGGAGGAGCCGGAGGACGAAGATGCAAATGAGGATGCGAATGTTACAAATTCTGAAGAATCTAGTCAAGAATACACTGCACCTGTCAGTCCCGAATATAACCAAAAGAAGACGAAGTGGAAGTCTTTAAGCGGCATTTTCAGTAAACGACACCAAACCGAAGTTGAATCGGAGCCGGATCCCGGAATAGAAGATGTTGAGGATGATCATGCTGAAGAGGAAGAAATAGCAGCGGATGGAAGAAGAAAACAATGTAAGTTTACTTCCGAGCAGTACGTTTCACTTGCTAAATCGTGGATACGCATTTCACAAGACATCATTGTTGGGAATAATATGAAAGGTCAGAAATTTTGGGAAAGAGTTGCAGATTTCTACAATTCGTTGGAAACAAGGAGTAGAACATGGGGATCACTTAGAGGTGGTTATAGAGTTATGAATGTTGCATGTCAGAACTATCTGGCAATACTGACAGGCTTGCAGAACAGGCAGCAAAGCGGTGTTGCACCTTATGACGTTGTAAGTATCGTAGATTACTTTTAAAAATAAGTTAGTATACTATGCTTGATTAGTTAGAAATGTCATACACTCATACAATTTCGACTTTATGTTACAGATTGAAGAGTCACGAACGGCCTACCAACGAAAGTATGGACTTCCATTTAAATTTAACGACTGTTTCGAGCTTCTATCTAGGTTGCCTAAGTGGAAGAACCCAAGCAACTTCATGGTTGAACAGCAGAACAAAGCTAGAAGGATGAACTACTCTGAATCTAGTCCAGGAAGTGACCCGAGCTCGCAAGAAAGAAACCCTTTATTTGGAACTAGTGACGGACGACCTATTGGCAGAGCCAAGTCAATTCAGCTGGAGCAACGCGGTGCAGAGTTCTCTAGATTTATTGAAACAGTAGAGAATTCAGCTACGGAGACAAAAGAGCATAGACTTCGATTTTCGAAGCAAAGAAACCGCAGTGACGAAGAGTTCCACAAAGCAGTTAGTGTTGATAGAGAGATTCGCAGACAACAACATACGAAGAAACAACCCCTGTTACGAGCAAGGCTGGAGAAGAAGGAAGCACTGGTGCGGGAGAGCAATTATGTTAAAATGGTTACATGTGATTTTAGTAAGCTTTCCCCTTTACAGCAAGAACTAGTAAAAGAGCAGATTGCAGAGTACAGAAGAAGCAAAGGAAGCGAAGGCGGAAGCTGTAGTGGCTCGTTTGAGGACTAGCTATGTATGTTGGGTTAAGTTGTAATATGACTATGAACTATTTGTAGTAGTTACATACTAATGGGTATTTATGTACTAGCTAGGGTTTAGTTGTAATATGATTGTGTCCTATTTGTAGTATGTATGCAGTAGTTATTTATGTAGTAGCTGTATATGTTGGGTTGAGTTGTAATATGATTGTGATCTGTTTGTAGTATTTATGTACTGGTTGTTGAAACAATGATACAATCGACAATATGATTGGAAACTAGATTTATTGACCCAACAAACATACTGATACATAGTGCACGAGTGCAAACCGATACATAGTTCTAGTACCAACTACTGATTCCGACTATTTGTTCCTTTATGCGCCCACAAATGATCCACTAACTGGTCACGCAATTGGAAGTGTGCAGCTTGATCTTCAATATGTTGAACCATATCAACATACTCGTCCATTGAGTTTACATCTTTATGGGGTTTTGCATTTGACCCCGTAAACATGTCAGGATAATTAGACTTTTGATTCTTATACCCACCTCTTTCAGACTCCACAATCATGTTATGTATTATTATACAAGCGTACATGATTTCTGAAAGCACTCTTGCATCATGAAAACGAGCAGGATTGCGTAAAATATGAAATCGGGCTTGTAGAACACCAAACGTACGTTCGATGTCCTTTCTGTAGCTAGCTACTTTCTCAGTGAAATAACGTTCTTTGTCATTTGATGGTACTCTGTATCCTTGAATCTAAGTTCTTCACTTTGGGTATATTCCGTCCACTAGATAGTATCCAGTTTTGTGTTCGATATTACCAACGTTATATGAAACATCTGTTGACAGTCCGTTAGCAAGCTCTGTGAAAAGATATGATTGTTTTAAAATATTTATATCATTCAATGAACCTGGGACTCCAAAAAAAGCATGCCAAACCCATAAATCGTCTGTTGCTACTGCTTCAAGGATCATTGATGGCACTTTCTTATGTCCGGTGAACATTCCTTTCCATCCCGTTGGGCAGTTTTTCCAAGGCCAGTGCATGCAATCTAAACTTCCAAGCATACCTGGAAATCCTCTAGCTTCTCCCCTGCGTAGTATCCTGCTTATATCGTTTGGTCCAGGTGTCCGTAGATACTCATTCCCGAACTCTTGAACAACTGTTTTACAAAATTCTTTCAGACACTCTATTGCTGTTGATGCTGCAATTCTGAAATATTCATCCATTTGGTCGCCAGCTGTTCCATAGCTTAACATCCTCAATGCCGTTGAAATTTTGATGTGGGGCGAATGGCCAATTTCTTGTGCTCCGTTCAGTCTATAAGTGAAATATGGATTTGACTGATTAAGTTTAAGATAAATTTTAGAGAAGATTGTCGGACCCATACGATAACGACGTCGGAACAAAGTTATATCGTAGGTTGGATTGTCGATGAAGTAATCTCTTATTAGTCTTTCATGTCCAATCCTGTAGTCTCTCTTATACCGCCGGTCACGCCGGCCAGGCATACTACCTCGATGGTTGCTAATTGAGCTTTCAGCGAAATTATTGGAATACCCAACCATTGTGTGTTGCTCCAGCTGCTCCTCCGTCTCTTCCTCATCTTCTAGGTCGTAATCTTCAGTTTGATTCATATGGTAGTAATGGTGATGTAGATTTGGATCCATTGCTTGCTTTTTTTATAAATTGAGTTTCGTTGTTCTGCCTAAGTGTAGACGTACGACAGATATATATAAGCAATGATGGTTAACATATTTTAAATATATTTTTTGGCAATAATGGTTCCGACATAAAGGTTGGGATAGTAATGATTCTGTCATTGATTAGTCAATTCATAAAGTTGTTGTGCTGTGAACGGTTGGCAATAATGGTTTGGATAATATCTCTGCGTTGAGTAGTCAAATTCCTTTATAATGGTTTGGATAATATCTCTGCGTTGAGTTGTCAATTCGGACAGATGATGTGATATAAAGTGATATCCAAATATGTTTAAAATCTCCACTAAATCCAACCCGTGGAGTAGGATACGGGGATACAACAATTTATAAAGATACAACAATAAGCATAAAGATACAATAGTTTATAAAGGTACAACAACTGCCGACATAACATGCGAACTAGTTTCGTCAAAGTATGAAGTGAAAATTAGCAACTTCAGTAAACCCTATTTTACGTTTTAGTCTTATGGGAATCGCAGGATGTTCAATCGCAACTGGGCATTTTCACTTCGAACACGTCTATTCTCGCATTCGAGTTCGTTACAATATGCTATTCCCCAAGGACACAAAGGTTGGTCTATCCAGTCCGTGTAATTGCAACCATTTGGATAGGCTGGACATCGCTGCACGCGCCGACCTATATTGTTGCCCTCTGCTTGAACGACAACTTCAACCGCATACCCGCAATAGCAACGAACTGGATAAGACTCCACTACATGTTCATGCAGTGGTACACGAAAGAACTCTTCTTCTTGCGTTGATTGAGTGACCTCTTGTTGAGATGGAACTTGAACAGGGGGTACTGGGGTTTCATGTGGAGTTTGAACGTTCACTTGTTCGTACGGCGGTATAGTTTGCGGTTTCATTTGGTTTAGGAACTGAAGTTCGTCTTCAAGCTCCTGTAGCCTCATGTTTTCGTAAGCTTGTTCCTCGGAATCTGTAGATGTTGCCCACGAAGACATTTTCAGTGAGTGCGAATCAAAGGATGTGCTCTAAGAATGGGGAAGAAGTTGTTTGAGTTTTGCATGTTGTGAGTAAATTAACATATGTATATATAGCTGGAAGATGGGCAATGGTGTGAACGGTCAAAAGCTACACTGTAGGGAACACTAAATGGAATCTGGCAGATGACATGACTGCACTATGCGAAGTATGCAAGACTTGACCAGTCATTGCGCTATAGTTGGTTGACCCATTACGTTCTTACGTAGAATATGGAGTTATCTGCAAACCTTGTTATGTTGGCGCATTATGTAAGAATTTTGCATTTGTAAACGAGAAGACGATAATCTTGTTCACGATCAAATTGAAACAACAATACATTCCAAACCACACTTACAGGAACCAGAACAACAGAACATAGCAACATCAAATTCAAAGTAGAGTAATAAATCTTAAATTCAAGAAAAACTAAATCCTAACAATTTCTGAGATAGCCAGATCTAGTTGCATCCGCAACAATCTTGTTCAACCGCCTTATTTCGGCTTGCGCTTCCAGTGCACATTGAAGTCCACGTTGGCACATTGGCGGGTCTATTCACTGCATAAAATTACAACAGTGAATATCATTGGGGTAATACCTATGGTCTTCGAAGGCAGGACATCCGAAGAATCGGCGTCCAGCATTTTTTTTCAGTTTTGGCAACAACAACAACCGATTCATCTCCGCAACAGCAAATAGGGTAAGCTCCACTAGGTAGCGTTGGACCGATCGGATGTACGGGCTCGATTTCTTGTCCTTCGTATACGATCTGCTTACCAGGTCTTTGATTTGCTACAACTTCGCGCAATCGAGCATTGAAAGATTTTGTTCTCGGCTTCACTGATTTAGAATGAACTTGTGCTCCTTCACCGAATTCCACCGTAGGCTTGTTGTGTTGTACACTATTCCTTGACCGTTCAAACTCTTCATAACACTTATTCATTGTTTCATCGTCAATCTCCAAGTTGTCCATAGCTTCAATACAAAACAAATCGTTAATTAATTGAATTGGATGGGAAGTGTATGGAATTTTTGTTCTGTTAGAGATATTAACCTGGTGCATATTTATTGCTGCGTTTACACAAAAAGCAGGGCTAGATTTGTAAAAAGAAATGTTGAACTTCCCAACAGAAACAAAAAGTAGGTGATACCCATGATAAATTTATGGTTTTGATATTTAATGCATCAACTTTTTCAGTAACATAATTACTGGTACTGTATCAATGTATAGTGTATCACTGTTTGCACTATGTACTGTTTGACCGTTTCCGAAAAATGTTTGACTTAAATTATGCTGACCCTTTTTTTAAACTCCTACACGTATTGAAAAGGTTAATGCACCCGCGGACGACCCCTATTTTTAACTCGTAATCTCGAAAATGTGATAATAAGTTACAAATAGTGATAAATTAAACGAACGGTAGATTAGACTAACACTAGGTTCCGTGTAATTGTAAGATGGTCCTGAGAGAAGGTCCGTGTAATTGTAAGAAGATGGATACGATATTGGCATTTTTCTTATTTGAGATACGGTTTCCAGTCCGTATGGATCGGGTATTGCTTAAGCATGTAGGATCTAAATTAACCCTAGAGAGGGGGGGGGGGGGTGAATAGGGTTTATCGCAGATTTTCACAGAGTAATTAAATAATCACAGCACAGATAATAATCAGAAGAAATGCAGAAAATAAATAACACACAAATATACCCAGCTTCGGCAAAACCCTGCCTACTGCTGTATTCCCGAAGGTTTCTACTAGGAGTTAAAACAATCTCTACGCTTACAATCCCCTGTAAACTCGCGACACTCGCTCCCAACTGTTCTTAACCCTATGCTCAAAACCCTGCACTGGTTTTTATCCCCAAAACCAGATTTCCCCGAATTACAAACCCTGTAATTCGTCTCCCTAGTTTTAGAGACAAACTAGAAAACTGTAGACTGATTACAAATTGAAATGAAAGACGAAACAAAACAAAAAAATAATTTAAAAAGCTTCTAGGACTTAAAATAAATGGGTCATCTCTTTAAACTCTCTTAGCCCTTTTGTATAACTTGGCCGGTCACTTTTGTTATAGCTTCACCACTTTATTTTGCTCGGTCTCTTTCCTTAAAAATGGCGGCGGCTCTTGAGAAATTCCTAGGGTTTCCTTCTTGCGATCTAGGGTTTCCTTCTGGAATCCGATTCTCTGCAAAATGATTGATCGTACTCTTGCTCTGATGTTTGTCGATGTTGGTCTCGTGCTCTGATGGTTTTCTGGTTCTTCGATTTGCAGATTCACTCGATCCAGAACCAAGTGAATATTGGTATGATTTTTCCACTTCTAATTTTTCTTTGATTGTGTTGAAATTTTGGATAATTTACTGCCGATGAGGATTGGTGTATTTACAGGATTAAAATCCTAAAATATCTCTGATTTCATGCTTAGACTTGTTCATGGTATATACGAAATATTGGGGCTTGACAACTGCTTTGAATTGAGCTTTTCGTGATTTCTGAAATTTCGTATAAGCTTTCCCTCTGATATTTTCAAATTGATTTTAACCTCATATTTGTTTCAATATTCTGCTGCCTTAAAATTTGAATAGTTGCTATGAATACTTCCACTATTCTGGAGTTACTTGCGTGTGAAAACCTTGAACTTTGAAATTGTCTCTTCGAATCAAAAACCCGTATAACTTTAATAGATTTTCTGGAACTTTGATGATTTCAAACTGAATATCCTGCTGCCTTAACTACTGGTATAAACAAATGCTTTTGCTTATCATTGAATCGGATTTAATACTTGATTGATCTTGCCATAAACTTGAACAGATTTAGTATTCTGATTTTTGAACCGGTACTTCATTTATTCTTTGACTTCCTACTTGAGTACACTCCACTTAGAACTGATGCTAAGTTCTGATTTGAACTGATAAGAACAGATTAACACTTGAATTTGTGAATGGATACTTTACTTAAGTAATTTGCTCTTGTATATACATTCACTGTTGTTCCTTCATGTTTTGGAAATTGCAAATTAACTTCCTGATTTTATTCTTTTGATTGCTAAGAAAAAATTCATGCTTGATCACCATGTTAACTTTTTACTGATCAAAATGGGTACTGCACTTGTATGACTGTTACTACATGCCTCGACCTTGGTTTACTGCCTTGATCTTCCTTTGAACAATACTTGAATTTTGCCAGATAATTTTAAACTGATATTGTACTTGATTATGCCTTGTGATAAACATTAGTTGAACTTCTCTTGAGTTTTTAAACTGATGTTTTACTTGTTGATGTTCAAACTTGTATACACCTTCAGTTTAACTTCCTGCTTTCAATGATTTTCTTGTGTATTTGTCATTGTCTTGTTTAGCCATTACTCGAAAATTTGCCATACTGATTTGTTTTGGCCTGAAGTGGTTTGAGTGTGATCTGCCATGATTTTGTTCTTCCATTTATAAACCCACTCGCTCGACTACTAGCTTGATGTATATTGTGCCTTGTGCTTTAAAAAAAAAACTGATTTAATACTTTGTCATTCTGTTCATGTTTGATGCACCATCATATTGCTGTGACCATTTAGCTGTAGCTTTTGAACATGTATGTTGAGTCTCGCCAAAGCATTAGTTAACCATGTCCATTTGATTTGAATCATGATTGCTTTGATCACTTTTCACTGTCCAATATCCCATGTTAATTGATCATGCAGTATTGCACTTGTCTCACCATGCACCCTTGCACCTGACCACCGTTTTATTCATGTTGTAGTGACTTTCTTTCCATTGCCGCTTATATTTGTGGTTGCATACTGGTATACTTGCTACTGTCTCAACTGATTTTCCAGTCCTTGTTGATGCTTTTCTTTCACCATGTTGCTAACCTTTTGCATCATGTTTTCTTGCACTATGCTTCACGTTTGAGCTGCACCATATTGACATTTGAACTGCTGCCATCAAAAATCACTTGTATTTGTTCTGTCTTGTTTGTAGCTCCATTCTGGCTTGTGATCATGTTGCACCATATAGCTTTGTTTGTTCATGATTGCTTTGCTCGACCTCTTTGGTTAATTTTTTTTTTTTTTTTTTGTACTGTCCATTTTGACATGTAATGCTGAGTCGAGTTGGTCCTTGATGGCTACTCCTCAGTTGCTCGCTGATTGGCGAGGCAGTGCACACGTGTATAAACGTGTGTACATGCAGCCATCAGACGATTTTTTTTCTGTCCATGCATATCAGACCACGTCTAGAAAAATGATGAGAAACACACCATAATTCTGAGGCAAATAAAATTTTGTAAAAAATAAATTTTTATTTGCTTTTATTTAATTTTATTTTTGTTGCAGTCTACTGTGTGTGTTCTTTTGTATGAACAGGTATGAAGATGACTGGATTGACTGTGGAATGCTGTGAAGTCAAGAAGACTGAAGATGATGATATTCATATGTGTCAGTATATATGAGTAAACTGTATAGAAATGTAGTGTATGTGAAAGTGTAAGTGTTGTAAATAGGAGCTAAGTACGAAATTGAATATAATGAAATGTATATCAGTGATGTATGTACAAATAGTGGAGTTGTAAATCTGTACTGTTTAAATATCGAAATAAAATATTCTTATTCAAATAAAATACTGTGTGAATATTTAAAATACTGTGTGAATATTTAAATTTCTGTATAGTTGTATTTTATTTAAATAGAAATATTATATTCCTGTCTGATGTATAGTATACCAGTACAGTTACAAACATATTCAATAATAAAATATATTTGGTTGTTATCATCAAACAAAAATCATATAATTGTGTATACAACACTGTTATATACAACAATCTCCCCCTTTTGATGATGACAAACAAATAAGAGATTTTGAATGTGTTTGAACGTGAAATATATTACTCCCCCTATTTGTATGCTCCCCCTTCAGCTGAACTCTCCCTATATATATGGAAAAAAAATTGAATGTATTAAATCCAATTGACCATTCTCCCTCTAGATATTTAACTTCCAATCTTAAAATATTTTTGAATTAATACTCAACAATCAAAATCTTGACCATTCTCCCCCTTTTGTTATCATCAAAAGGAAAATAGAAATCGAAATAGTGATGAATATGGACTAAAAATATAGATTCAAATCAAGAGAGAGAATATATATCGTAAAACCCATTTAATCAAACAAAAATCATAATAATCTTTAAATCAGAAGCAAATTTCACTTTCAGAATGAATGGATTTACGATGGATTTTATCGAATGAGGAGAGTTCAATAAAAATTGAATATTTAAATATGAATTTTAAAGATTTTAAATATGCTAAAAAAGTGTTAAGCACTTTCTAACCACGCATAGCCCAAAGGTCTTTTAAATGGGGTTAGTAGTAACTTAACTTTATCCTCTCTAATGAGTTCCATCCATGCACACCCCGAAGGTCTTTTAAGTGAGAATGGAAGCACATAGAAATTAAGGTAATTCACCCACGCATAACCGCGAGGATTTTTAAATGGGAGTGAATACCAAGGATAAATTATTTATTTATTTTTATTTTATTTTATTTTTAATTTTAAGAATAATTAGAACTCCCCAAATTAAATAAAACCATGATGAATGACAAAAATATGGTAGATATAGAAGATGGTCGTGAAATAAGCTCTAATTCAAAGATATTATAAAATTTGTCCAATCATCCTGTGATTTAAAATAATATCTCCTCTAGTTAAGAATTATACCATAGTCACAACTCATCATAATTTCATAAATCTATTAATGATTTTGATGAGTCACAAAATGGTTCAAATTAATCAATAATTTCAATTTTTGAATAAATAATCAAAAATAATTTTAAAATTGAAAATATTAATTTCAAGAGGAGTTTTTGAAAAAATGCAATTTGAAAATCAGCTTAAAAAAAATCAATCAGTTAAAAAAAAATGAAATTTTCTAATATTTTTGACACTGATTGCTCCTAAACAATTTTTAAAACCATTTTAATTCAAATTGCCTATGAATTTTAACTAAATCCAGTCACTGATTTTCCAACTTATCATTTAATCAAATCAATTTCCTTATCAGAGCAGCACAAGATTATTTTCAGAGAATTTTTGGACAAACTCAAGAAACAGTCAACTTATCAAATCTGAAGATAATTATCACAAAAAAAATCAATTTTTTATAATCCAAGAATTTCAACAATCCATAACGAATGATTTCAAAAACAGCCAAGTAAAAATAAACTAAAAGGAATAAAAGTACAAGTTTAGAGATCATACCTGTCTTACCATAATCAACGTGATGCAATGAATCTCCAACTCTGAATCTATGGCTAAGGAACTCCAAACAATTTGATATGTGAATCAACCTGAATTTTATCTTACTTAAGCGTAGTTGTTCCTTAGCCTCCTACGATACCTAAATGCTTATATGATCGAGTGGTCTAACAAAAATTGTTTTACCACTCTTATCTTCGTTTACACGTTTTGGTACCCAAACCCGTTTATATAACAATCCATTACTATTCACTAGCGCACCCTTTGGAACCCAAATTTGTTTAGATTTGCTTAAATTTATTTTGTTAATTTTTGGAATCCAAATAGATTTAAATGAATTGTTTTTAAACGAGTTATCAATTTGTTTATGATTTAAAAACCCTTTGAAATTATTAAATTTCAAAAATTCAATTTGATTGTTTTCAAAGCCAATTAAAGGATTTTTAAAATCATTAAAATTTTGTTTTTTAACTTGATTAGATTCAAATCCAAGTCCCTTTTTATTCTGAACAAAAAATTGATTTTTTAACAACATATTCAACGATTTATCTCCTTTAGAAAATTTAGTCAAAGCTGACTCAAGTTGTTGAATTTTAAATTTAAGATCGCTATTTTCTTTCATTAAATTTGAACAACGATTAATAGCAATTTTCCTCTTTTCAGTATCAGTTTGTTTTAAGATCACAATTTCGTTTTCAAGTGCTTTGATTCTAGCATCTGACTTGGAATGAAATTTCAGATTGTTTTCATTTTTCAAAATCAAGTTTTTCAGATTCTCTAAACTTTTCAATCACCTTTTCAAAATCAAGATTTTCATTTTTCAAATTCATGTTTTCACTTTTAAGTAACTCAAGATTAGTTTTTGATTTCAACAAATCGTTACTCAAAAATTGACATTTTTCGCATTTTGAAAACGATGAATTCTTAACTTTTTCAAGTTTTGTTTCTAAACTGTTATTTTCTTGAACTAGTTTTGACCTATCAGATTTCAATTTCTTAACTTTTAGTTCAAGAGAATCAACAGTTTTCGTGAGATCGTGACACATTAAAATTAAATCTTTATAAGTAAAATTCGATACCTCACTAGAATCCTCTTCACTACCTTCTGAATCAGATTGAGCCATAAGACACAAATTAGCTTCTTCTTCATCACTTTCAGAAACTTCTTCTCCTTCCTCGTCATCCCATGTAGCAGCAAAAGCCTTCTTCTTCCTTCTGAACTTCTTCCTTTTTTCATTTTTAAGCTGTGGGCAATTTGGTTTGATATGACCGGGTTTCTTGCAATTGTAGCAAAACACTTCATCATCTGAATTATCTGAACTTTCAGACTTGTCGGTTTTTGAATTCTTCTTTCGTGGTTTGTATTTTCCTTTGGCCCACTTTTTCAAAACCATGGCTAGCTCTTCAGCGGGATCATCATTATTACTTTCAACAGAATTATTTAGAGCGATCGTCTTTTTCTTTGATTCAGAATCCTTTCGTTCTTCTCTTGCTTTTAATTCCATCTCGTAAGTAATCAGATTTCCGATCAACTCTTCCATGCTTACTTTATTTAGATCTTTTGATTCTTGTATTGCCGTCACCTTAGCTTCAAAATTCATCGGTAGCACTCTCAATATTTTTCTGATCAATTCCACTTCGGTATAGGTTTTTCCAAGAGCTTTTGCATTGTAGACTAGTGATGAGAAGTGTCCATACATTTCTTTTATATCTTCATCTCGTTGCATAGAGAAATTTTCATATTCGTTGCTGAGAAGAGCGAGACGAGATTCCTTCACTTGAGATGTACCTTCGTGTGTGACCTCCAACGTATGCCATATTTCCTGCGCAGTCTCACAATGAGAAATTTGATTAAATTCAGTTTTATCAAGAGCACAGATTAAAGCATTCATCGCTTTGGCATTAGTTGAAAATAATTTTTTATCATTAGCATCCCACCTATCTTTTGATTTAGGAATTTCAACACCACTAACAATAACAGTGGGAGATCTATAACCCGTTTCAATAATATCCCACACATCATAATCGACTGAACTCAAATAAATTTTCATCCTAGCTTTCCAATATGCATAATCAGTTCCATTAAACATTGGTGGCCTAGCTATGGACCGACCCTCAGAAAACGCGTTATTGGACAAATTCATGACTCTAGAGTTAAAATAAAATAAAAAATACCTGCTCTGATACCACTTGTAGGATCTAAATTAACCCTAGAGGGGGGGTGAATAGGGTTTATCGCATATTTTCACAGAGTAATTAAATAATCACAGCACATATAATAATCAGAAGAAATGCAGAAAATAAATAACACTCAAATATACCCAGCTTCGGCAAAACCCTGCCTACTGCTGCATTCCCCAAGGTTTCTACTAGGAGTTAAAACAATCTCTACGCTTACAATCCCCTGTAAACTTGCGACACTCGCTCCCAACTGTTCTTAACCCTACGCTCAAAACCCTACACTGGTTTTTATCCCCAAAACCAGATTTCCCCGAATTACAAACCCTGTAATTCGTCTCCCTAGTTTTAGAGACAAACTAGAAAACTGTAGACTGATTACAAATTGAAATGAAAGACGAAACAAAACAAACAAATAATTTAAAAAGCTTCTAGGACTCAAAATAAATGAGTCATCTCTTTAAACTCTCTTAGCCCTTTTGTATAACTTGGCCGGTCACTTTTGTTATAGCTTCACCACTTTATTTTGCTCGGTCTCTTTCCTTAAAAATGGCGGCGGCTCTTGAGAAATTCCTAGGGTTTCCTTCTTGCGATCTAGGGTTTCCTTCTGGAATCCGATTCTCTGCAAAATGATTGATCGTACTCTTGCTCTGATGTTTGTCGATGTTGGTCTCGTGCTCTGATGGTTTTCTGGTTCTTCGATTTGCATATTCACTCGATCCAGATCCAAGTGAATATTGGTATGATTTTTCCACTTCTAATTTTTCTTTGATTGTGTTGAAATTTTGGATAATTTACTGCCAATGAGGATTGGTGTATTTATAGGATTAAAATCCTAAAATATCTCTGATTTCATGCTTAGACTTGTTCATGGTATATACGAAATATTGGGGCTTGACAACTGCTTTGAATTGAGCTTTTCGTGATTTCTGAAATTTCGTATAAGCTTTCCCTCTGATATTTTCAAATTGATTTTAACCTCATATTTGTTTCAATATTCTGCTGCCTTAAAATTTGAATAGTTGCTATGAATACTTCCACTATTCTGGAGTTACTTGCGTGTGAAAACCCTGAACTTTGAAATTGTCTCTTCGAATCAAAAACCCGTATAACTTTAATAGATTTTCTGGAACTTTGATGATTTCAAACTGAATATCCTGCTGCCTTAACTACTGGTATAAACAAATGCTTTTGCTTATCATTGAATCGGATTTAATACTTGATTGATCTTGCCATAAACTTGAACAGATTTAGTATTCTGATTTTTGAACTGGTACTTCATTTATTCTTTGACTTCCTACTTGAGTACACTCCACTTAGAACTGATGCTAAGTTCTTATTTGAACTGATAAGAACAGATTAACACTTGAATTTGTGAATGGATACTTTACTTAAGTAATTTGCTCTTGTATATACATTCACTGCTGTTCCTTCATGTTTTGGAAATTGCAAATTAACTTCCTGATTTTATTCTTTTGATTGCTAAGAAAAAATTCATGCTTGATCACCATGTTAACTTTTTACTGATCAAAATGGGTACTGCACTTGTATGACTGTTACTACAAGCCTCGACCTTGGTTTGCTGCCTTGATCTTCCTTTGAACAATACTTGAATTTTGCCAGATAATTTTAAACTGATATTGTACTTGATTATGCCTTGTGATAAACATTAGTTGAACTTCTCTTGAGTTTTTAAACTGATGTTTTACTTGTTGATGTTCAAACTTGTATACACCTTCAGTTTAACTTCCTGCTTTCAATGATTTTCTTGTGTATTTGTCATTGTCTTGTTTAGCCATTACTCGAAAATTTGCCATACTGATTTGTTTTGGCCTGAAGTGGTTTGAGTGTGATCTGCCATGATTTTGTTCTTCCATTTATAAACCCACTCGCTCGACTACTAGCTTGATGTATATTGTGCCTTGTGCTTTAAAAAAAAAACTGATTTAATACTTTGTCATTCTGTTCATGTTTGATGCACCATCATATTGCTGTGACCATTTAGCTGTAGCTTTTGAACATGTATGTTGAGTCTCGCCAAAGCATTAGTTAACCATGTCCATTTGATTTGAATCATGATTGCTTTGATCACTTTTCACTGTCCAATATCCCATGTTAATTGATCATGCAGTATTGCACTTGTCTCACCATGCACCCTTGCACCTGACCGCCGTTTTATTCATGTTGTAGTGACTTTCTTTCCATTGCCGCTTATATTTGTGGTTGCATACTGGTATACTTGCTACTGTCTCAACTGATTTTCCAGTCCTTGTTGATGCTTTTCTTTCACCATGTTGCTAACCTTTTGCATCATGTTTTCTTGCACTATGCTTCACGTTTGAGCTGCACCATATTGACATTTGAACTGCTGCCATCAAAAATCACTTGTATTTGTTCTGTCTTGTTTGTAGCTCCATTCTGGCTTGTGATCATGTTGCACCATATAGCTTTGTTTGTTCATGATTGCTTTGCTCGACCTCTTTGGTTTTTTTTTTTTTTTTTGCACTGTCCATTTTGACATGTAATGCTGAGTCGAGTTGGTCCTTGATGGCTACTCCTCAGTTGCTCGCTGATTGGCGAGGCAGTGCACACGTGTATAAACGTGTGTACATGCAGCCATCTGACGATTTTTTTCTGTCCATGCATATCAGACCACGTCTAGAAAAATGATGAGAAACACACCATAATTCTGAGGCAAATAAATTTTTTTTTAAAAATAAATTTCTATTTGCTTTTATTTTATTTTATTTTTGTTGCAGTCTACTGTGTGTGTTCTTTTGTATGAACAGGTATGAAGATGACTGGATTGACTGTGGAATGCTGTGAAGTCAAGAAGACTGAAGATGATGATATTCATATGTGTCAGTATATACGAGTGAACTGTATAGAAATGTAGTGTATATGAAAGTGTAAGTGTTGTAAAGAGGAGCTAAGTACGAAATTGAATATAACGAAATGTATATCAGTGATGTATGTACAAATAGTGGAGTTGTAAATCTGTACTGTTTAAATATCGAAATAAAATATTCTTATTCAAATAAAATACTGTGTGAATATTTAAATTTCTATATAGTTGTATTTTATTTAAATAGAAATATTATATTCCTGTCTGATGTATAGTATACCAGTACAGTTACAAACACATTCAATAATAAAATATATTTGGTTGTTATCATCAAACAAAAATCATATAATTGTGTATACAACACTGTTATATACAACAAAGCAATGTTAGCTATATATAGGAGGAGATTTAGTTACCACTGCATAAGAAAATTACTTCCCGTTTTCAAAAGACACGGAATGTGAAAACAAATTGACAACGGGTAATTGCAACCATTGGACTGTGCTTTGTATATTGTGCACTATTTACTGCACACTGTCCGCTGTATACTGTACACTATTTCCTATAGCTACGTTGGAAAATGCGTTCATAACTTTAGAAAAAGAGTGACATGACCACACTCTGGTCTGAAAACTGTAGAAAAAGAGTGACCGGCCTACACACCAGGAAAATATATATCATGTATTAAAATATAACGGCAAACTGTTTCCCGTTATATTTTTTGTCGTGGCACCACAGTGGCTACTTAATCGGTCGCATTCCCTCCCTTTATATACCAACCTACCTCCTCCTTGTTCCACACAACCAGACCACCTTCTCAAATTCTTTTTTGACAACCCGAAAAATGTCTTCGTCTGAACCGAAGCGTACCGACAAAAAATCTGCAAGCAAGAAACCCATGGCCCAATCGCACTCGTCATCGTATGCCATGCAACGCCCGGTCCAAGACCAGCAATCGTTTCGCCCAACTCACGAATACAGATACTCACCGTATTCAAACGAAGATGCCTCTTCCGTTCATCAAAGATCTGGAAAAGAGATTGTACTCGAAGGGAAGGTATCCGAGCCACTATGGACGATTGGATACAACCCTATTTTCCATTGCGGACAAGTGTTGGTCGTTGTTGTTGACGAGACCGAAACAAATGCCGGTCGTCGATTTTTCGGTTGTCAAGCCTTCGACGACCACATGAATTATCCTGGTGACATTGATTGTTGTTACTTTAAGGAGTGGATTGACCCTCCCATTTGCGAACGTGGACGTCAGTATGCACTCGAAGCGCAAGTAGAAATAAGACGCTTGAGCAAGACTAAGGCGGGTACGACAAGAGATGGTCCTTTCCCTAGACCATGGTAGGTGTACTTGTTTGAATTTGATGCTTGTGTGCTCAGTTGTTGTAGTTTGTATGATTATGGTTTGGCATTTCCTTCTGTTGTACTAGTTGTCGTTATTTCAGTTGTTATAATTGCTCAATAGTTGTTATAATTGCTCAATAGTTGTACTAGTTGTTGAAGTTTGTATGAATATGGTTTGGCATTTCCTTCTGTTGTACTAGTTGTCGTGAATTGAAATGGTTAAAGCACTGGTGGACGACCCCCATTTTTAAACTCCTACATATACACAAAATTACCACCATGACAAAACAATTACGAATAATGCTTCCAAAGGCTGCTACAGTCAATGAAATGACTAGACACTGAGTCATACAACAATATTACATATTGCAATATCACTGTGAATTTAATACGAGTCACGTGTATGTAGAGTGTACCCTTTCATATGCATGTACGGCATGATTGGACCAGTCACTGAGAAGAAAAAATTAAAGACGCATCTCCATCATTCGTAACTGTGATTCCATTAAAAGTCTCCATCTTTCGCTCACTGCATTGAGTAGTCTCTTCCGAATTAAATGACAACATTTCATGTGATGGCACCATTTTTCGTGCTGCAATGATGTGACCGGTCATTGTACAGAATCACCCATAATATCACGAGAACCCTATAACGGGTATTCTAGTATGTTGAATTGTAACTGTTGGTCGTACATTGCCCTTATAAGTACTCCATATCTGATAATCCATCTCATACCTTCTACAGCTTCAAGCTGCACCGTTGTAGACTAAAGTAAGAAAATTTATTTTCTTGTTGTCTTATAGGTAACGTTTATTATCAACAAAATTCGTACTTCTACTAACTCTACTTATTCTACTGATGCACAGGTTACATGGACGATTCAGAAATAAATGATGAAGAAATGGGAAGGATTTTTGATGAGTACGAACGAAACTTAGTGAACGATAAAGAAATTGGATTAGTTCATGATACACAAGTTGAAGAGGTGCCTGCCGCTATTCAGCATCGAGCGGTTACAGCTCCGCGTCCTTCTCCAGCAAATCAACGACCTAGTAATAGAGCTCGAACATTGAATTCTCCAACTTCAGAATTTTCTTCTAAGGATTTGCTGGCCCTCGTTAAATCCTATATTGAGGTTGAAAAGAGGGATGAGTTGCTAATGCAAAGTGGAGGGGGTTTAACATATGAAGAAAGATGGGCAATGATCACGAGGCTATACAACAACCATCGTTCCCGGCCCACTACACGAACATCGGTTGAAATACAAATGGCTAATCGTCATTTTGCAGACGCTTGTGATTGGTACACAAAGATTATCGAAACTGTTGAAGACGAGAACATATTTAAAACAAATCAAGCAACATATGATTCTCGTTACCTTTTCGAGTATGGTGAGGAGTTCGTTGGTTACAAAGCGTATAAACTCCGCTACAGTTGGTTGACCCGCTATGGAACTGAGTAAACTTATGGTATTGTGATTTTATTGTTGTTTTATTGTCTATTTAATTTGATGTTTGTGCGTAGACTATGGAGTTATCTGCAAACCTTGTTATGTTGGCGTGCTATTTAAGAATTTTGCATTTATACACGAGAAGAGGGAAACCTTGTTCAACATCAAATTCAAACGTTATTACATTCCAAACAACACTTACAGGAACTAGAACAACATAACATACCGGCTATACACAAAAACATTCTCTACACAGAAATACAGTCTCTCCACATAACCAAATGCAGTCTCTACACATAAACATAATCGAAACGTACACAAAATACATCGAAAGTACATAATAGTGGTAGTCAACAAATACAGAACGCATACTCAAACAACAGGAACATACAACTATCAACTAGGAAAACGTAATACAACAAAAGTACATAACAGTGGTAATACAACCAAAATACATAACAGTGGTAGTCAACAAATGCAGAACGTCTACTCCAACAGTAGGACCGTACAACTGCGAAAGTACATAAAAGTGGTAGTAACTCAGTTGTACGAGTCATCTGAATGTGTACGTGGACGTGTGCGGCGCCGATGACGTCTCTCATCATCACCAACATCTGGAGGCTGACTGGACCCAGCACTAGACCTATGGTGGTAATACATCTGCAAGTCCTGAAGTCTCTTGCGCTCTGCCTCAAGCTGGGCCTCTAAATGCGCCTGCTGCTGTCGTGCCTCCTTTGCAACACGACGTAGCTCACCATCATAGTAATCTAGGCTACGCCTATGCTCTATATAGCCCGTATGCCTAATCCCCATCCGCATATCATACAGATCATGATATGATATCTGTGTAGGATCCGGGTAATCGTGATGGGCCGGAGGATGAAACACGTCAACGTAACGATCCGGTCCAATGGTGGGCACTGCCATGGTCCATCCAAAATGACTGGCGGCCGCCACATGATCAGCTGCACGAAAACTCTGGCTGGGCTGGGTAATATCCTCGACAACCGGTGGACGTATGCCGTGTCGTATAGCAGATGGCCCTACTAAATCAATCGATGCTGCATGCGTAATCGTGTCTGAGGACCCGGTGAAAAACCTACGCTAGAAGGTAAGGTAACACTCCCCGATAATAACAAAGCTCTCAGCCGTCCACCAGCCTGCTGCCCTGGCTATATCTAGCTGCTCCCTCGGGTAAATCATACACCGATAAGTATGTGGGTGTGGATCATCCGGAATAGCATCAAAGTCAAACAAATGTCTCCAGCACCTCTCACCAAGATACCAATAAGCATCTAGCGCCACGGGAGAAGATATAAGTGGAAATCTCCATCCGGCAAGCATCCTTGCAATCTGTATGATCTCAAGATCGATGGATGTACTCTGCTCAAATGGATGCCATAGAATCCGACCCCTATACATCCTCAACTCAATCTGGTTATGGGCAACGGGATACACATGGCGTGACTCATTATCTCTGGACCCCCGGTTGTCCACAGTCCAAAAGCATATACGGGGGAAAAAGGTCGATGGGTCTGCAGTACGAGTGATAAAATGAAAGTTCCTAGAGTACTCAAAGTACCAATACTGTAACAACTCCCAGAATCCAAATAAAGAAACCTGAGAATCAGTGATGGTGCACTGCATGTCGAGACATCTGTATAGGTATGCAAAGATATGTGTGCCCCAATCATATAAAATCGCCCCATCGGCATTTATCTCAGCCGCGACCGCAAAAAACCCCACAGGAACGCTACTGTTCGAAGAACTAAAGAAAAGGTTACCCATAAGGTATAACATAAATAATCGAGCAAGCTCCAAGTCGTCATCAACAGAGTAGTGATCGAGTATCCTGTCCATAGCCGCACGGATCGTGCTCACTCTAATAGCGCCTTCTGCCTGATACGACGTAGCAGAAACATCCAAATGAGGCAGTAGATCATGAACAAGTGCACGATCACGCCATCGACCATCGTCATAAGGAAGTGGGGGATAAGCACCTACTCCAATGCTAATACCAGTAAGCATGGAGAAATCAAGCGGTGTAAGTCCTAACTCACCACAAGGAAAGTGAAATGTGTGGGTGGTTTTGTACCACCGTAGAGCAATGGCCGCACACAATTGGACATCGACATTTATAACATGATTTATTCCTAAAATAGCAAAGAGCACAATAAGATAAAATATGACTAGTAAATTATCCACTTATTTCATTAAAAGGTCTATAATATTACCCAGAAAAAATTGAAATCCAAGAGCATGTAACAGTCCTGCGACCCCCTCCTTACTCGCCAAGTGTGCATGATAATATCTAAGTGTGGTCGCTAACGAACCACGTGGACGTATATTCCGCGACTGTTAACGGTTCAACAAAATGTTATACTATCTACCCAATATCTAACACTCAAAGAATACTATTTAAATATTACTAAAAATACTTACAGCCAAACTCGACTGCGTGCTAACGTGTACTTCATCATCTGGAAGAATGCGAAAGTTGGATAGCATAGGAAGCTTCGCCGCGCTGAGGTTCATATGCACATAGCCATCGAGATCGACCTGTCTAGCGGAAACCGATCCAACACCCCTACGCGCTCTGCCTGTTCGTCCGCCTCTACGCCCGCCACGTCCCCGATGGGCGCCTTCCTCGTGCGCCCCTATTTCTTCGTTATCCATGTTCTCGGCGGCTACAAGCAAGTCTTCTATTCCGAGCACTGGTTGTTCGCCACTACCCCCTGCACCACTCCCGCCTGCGCCACTTCCCCCGGTGCCACGATCGTCGCCGTGCATGAATTTTTTGGTGAAATTTTTTAGTAATCTAGCCATATTTTCGAACGAATATTTCAAATACGGTATTTAATTTGGTTAGAAGCTAACGGATTGGTGAATTGAAGGTAAAATTTAGGTGAAAAATGGGGGTTGGAAGATGGTTTTCGGGTTAGGAAAATGGAGGAAGGGGATAATGAAGCAGGAGGCGGCTGGGGGAGGGTTTTGATGGTTTGGTTATAACGGCAAACTCTTTGCCGTTATAAGTTATAACGGTAAAGAGTTTGCCGTTATAACGTTACAACGGCAAAGAGTTTGCCGTTGTAACCCCCTTCCCCAAACCAGTCTGTGGCTGGTTCGCCCTTTCTGGGTACTCGGCTCGTTGGACCAGTTGCAGAACATAAGAGAGAATAACTGAACAGAACGGATGGTTGGTTTTGGTCTAAATAATGAAACAAGTTTAAATGGCGTTACTTCCTTTTTCCATACTCTTTCCCATATTTAAATGGCGTTACTCCCTTTGGTCGGAAGCAAGCTTAAGGGCGAATCTTGGATGGTGCTGTCGGCCAACAGTGAAGACCAAGGACTGGGTTCCATTGTAAATTGTGAAGGCATGAGAAGGGATTGAAAACACTGGAGCAAAGGACAGAGGACTGGGTTCCATTGTAAAGTTCGACGTGAGTTTCTGATACTCGAAGACTTCACACAGTACCTAGGCCATACGAGTTCGAAGTGTAGAAGCATTGATCTGGAAAAGTAAGTTTACATATGAGTTCAGCCTGGTGTGGAAAGTTGCATGAAGATCTTTGTGGGAAGCAATGATACAAACTGTCGACACCTACTATAGACGGGGTCTCGACATTATGGAGTGGCGCTCTGTGTAACGGGGATGGAGACGAAGTGATGGTGGCAGGATGAAGGAGGAGTGGACGAGGAGTACAATGGTGGAAACAACGTTTAAAACGGAAGAGGTTTTGTTCATGGAGAAATAGCTGTGTGCTTGCGTTAAAATGAATAGTCTGGAGGAGCAAAAGGATGCGGTTAGAAATGGGAAGAAGGTTTGAAAGCGGGGCGTGGGTTTGGGAAGGCTTTCGGCTGAGAATTTAAAACGTAAGCCTAAATTAAATTAAAAGAAAAAAAATGAAATGCACAAAATAAGAATGGGAAGCCGACGGGTTTTGAATTACTGAAGATGTGGAAGGTCAAAGCAAGAGAGCATTCCCAGCAGTTGTACAGTTTTTGAGCGTGAATTGCTAATGTTTAGCGTTGATTCCCCCACTGCTTCAACAGTCAGTGGAGGACGCTGAGTTATATATATTTTTTAAAAAAAATTGGACATTAAACGATTTTCTGAAAACCGTTTAGTGGCTAAACGATTTTCAGAAAATCGTTTAGTGCCCAAGAAATATATATATATATATTCGCAAGCTGCTATTTACATAGTCATTATTCTCTATAAACAGAAGCTCGCTATTTTCTTCAAAATCCCCAAAAAATCAAAACCCTAGTTCAAAAATTGGTTGAAAAACAAAGGATTTTTGCTACAATTTCAAACAAATCAATATCTATTCTTTCTCATCTCTTTAGCACCATCATTCTCCATCTTAAACCCATCATTTTTGATATTTTTGTTGATTTAGCAAATTAGTTGAATTGGTAGATGATGGAAGAGAAAATCGTTGAAGGCACTAGCGCTGCGAGTGGGTTACGTAGGAGAAAAGTTCACGAAAAAGTCAAAAGAAGATTGAAAGCGAAGAAGGTGGCTTCAGAGCAAGGAAGGAGACAACAATTGATCCGACGTTTTCATTCATGTCTATCACGAGTCTACAAGAAGGAGTTACGTATATCCACAATAATGGAAAAGAGCTTACGGTATATATTTTCTGTGCTGTAAAAGCAAATTTAAAAATAAAAAGTTATGTTACAACTATAATTTTAAAACAATTAACCTAATGCTAAGATAAGAAACAAATTTTCAAACTTAAACAGAATTACAAATTTAAAAAATATATTTTCAAACTTCAAAAATCATTGAATTAAAAAATAAGAAACAAAATTTAAAACTTAAAACCATTGAAACAGATTTAAAAAAAAAATTATAAACTTTAAATAATTAAATAGGAAACAAATTTAAAATGTTTAACAAATTCAAAAAGGTTTAAAGTGCTCAAGGATGTGCATTTAAATAGATTGGACCATATCATATAAACGGTTTTCTCAAAACCGTTTATACGACGCCGCTCCAAATTGCAAATGGCGAGCGTCGCCATTTCATTCTTCTGCCCACACCCATCGCGCTTCTGCTGGAGAGCGGTAATACAAATTTCTTCCCCATTTCATCATGTATTACAACTGCTGGGAATGCTCTAATACAAATGGTGGGTTGGAATTTTCCAGTGGAAGCAAACACTATATACGCATATGAAAATGGGTATTGGGCTGATGCTAAGAAAAAGGGTGAGGCCCATTATTTTTATTTAAATAAATTTAAGTTTTCTTTAAATATGTATTAACTTATAATTATTATATCTCGTCGATACATTAACAGTTTTACGAACGGTTGGTCACATTGGAATAGTTGTAACACAAGCTCCTAGACAACGCTAGTTTGGAACTGTTTGAAGCTCATTTGAATTTATGATGAATTAAAACGTCTGATTTAATCAGTCAACCGTTAATCGTTTTTAACAATAACCGTCCAATGTGAGTAAAACTCACTAATTCTGCCAGTTTATATTTTTATAACATATTTTTAGAACTGATCAATGATGGTTGATTGTTGTTTGTTGATTGTTTGGATGAACTGCCGATTGATTGGTTGAAATATTCAATAACGATATATATATCGTTAATCAAATATTGATTATTTTTTCAGAATATTTCATATTGAAATGAAAATGATGTTATTTATATTGTTTAACATCTGTGATGCAGGGAAACAGGTTGGAGGGATCCATCTGGATTCCTCAATATTTATAATATTGTTTTTCATATATAGTGATATATGATGTGATATATAATATGTGACTGATTATGATGACACTAGTCTTGTTATTTGGTATCTTAAATACCATAAGAAATATGTGAATGTAAAAAGGGAATTTTCAATGTGTATATTGAAAATAAAATATTTATATGAAATAAATAGAATTAGAAAAAGGAATTGTTGAGGAAACAAATAGAATTAAAAAAAATATTTGGAAAATTAATATAATGAAAAAAAAAGAAATGGCGGGATATAAAAAGAACTATGAAATGGATTTAAAGTAGATATTAAATAGAAAACTGTTTTAACAAATAAATTGAGAAGATTAGTTTATAAACAATGTTTTATAAATTAAATAAAATATTTATCATTTGATAAATGGAATATATAAGACTGAATTTATATAGAGAAGTAAGAATCGGTTTTAACACCGATATTTTAAATGGAATTTGAGCAGCATTTATAAGGTGATTATAAATGGGATTATGAGTGTTAGAAGAATAAATGAATAATTCTATAATTAGAAGTATAAATAGGATTTGGATTTGATATATTATTTCAAATGCGAAATCAAACTGAATTGATTATATAAAAGAGATATTATTCACATTCGATGTGAATAATGGATTTAAATAAATATTTTGTAAATAAAAACGTTATAAAGGAAATTGGGTTTTGAAATAGGAATAAAAATGGAGTTACAGGAATTTGAAACTGACTGGAGATTAGTTAAGTTGAACATCTATTTGGGTATTGATCTGATGTTGGTTTCGGCCTTCGGGGTTAATACGTATGGGGTTGTTCACTTACTAGCTTACAGTTAGAGATTGATGGTGTAGGAGGATAGTGAAACGTGAATAAGGAATGAAAATAATAATGTTTTATAAACTAAATAAAATATTTATCATTTGATAAATGGAATATATAGGACTGAATTTATATAGAGAAGTAAGAATCGGTTTTAACACCGATATTTTAAATGGAATTTGAGCAGCATTTATAAGGTGATTATAAATGGGATTATAAGTGTTAGAAGAATAGATGAATAATTCTATAATTAGAAGTATAAATAGGATTTGGATTTGAGATATTATTTCAAATGCGAAATCAAACTGAATTGATTATATAAAAGAGATATTATTCACATTCGATGTGAATAATAGATTTAAATAATTATTTTGCAAATAAAAACGTTATAAAGGAAATTGGGTTTTGAAATAGGAATAAAAATGGAGTTACAGGAATTTGAAACTGACTGGAGATTAGTTAAGTTGAACAACTATCTGGGTATTGATCTGATGTTGGTATCGGCCTTCGGGGTTAATACGTAGGGGGTTGTTCTCTTACTAGCTTACAGTTAGAGATTGATGGTGTAGGAGGATAGTGACGCGTGAATAAGGTATGAAAATAATAATGTTTTATAAATTAAATAAAATATTTATCATTTGATAAATGGAATATATAGGACTGAATTTATATAGAGAAGTAAGAATCGGTTTTAACACCGATATTTTAAATGGAATTTGAGCAGCATTTATAAAGGTGATTATAAATGGGATTATAAGTGTTAGAAGAATAAAATGAGATTTTATATGTATAATTCTATAATTAGAAGTATAAATAGGATTTGGATTTGAGATATTATTTCAAATGCGAAATCAAACTGAATTGATTATATAAAAGAGATATTATTCACATTCGATGTTAATAATGGATTTAAATAAATATTTTGCAAATAAAAACGTTATAAAGGAAATTGGGTTTTGAAATAGGAATAAAAATGGAGTTACAGGAATTTGAAACTGACTAGAGATTAGTTAAGTTGAACAACTATCTGGGTATTGATCTGATGTTGGTTTCGGCCTTCGGGGTTAATATGTAGGGGGTTGTTCTCTTACTAGCTTACAGTTAGAGATTGATGGTGTAGGAGGATAGTGATGCGTGAATAAGGAATGAAAATGTTTTCCAATGTTTATAACGTTTAATTTTCTAAATTTAGAAATAAGGATTTACGAATATATGAAAACGAGAAAACGAGAAATGAATAAATTAATGATAAATTAATTTAAAAAGGAAAAGTGTTGAGTGATGATTGATCGGTAAGATGTCCATTTGGAAATGCGACTGTTATTTATACACATGTTTTCCTTTGATAGTTAAATCACCGACTATCAAAGTTTTTGACCATTTCCGTTGTCAATATGGAGAGACCGGGATCAGATTTATGATCTGAAAACCCCTCCGTATGGGCATTATCCTTTCGAATCAAATAGATTAAAGACAATTGAAAACGGAGTTTATACAAGGGTTATTCTGGTGATCCGAGGTAGAAATTGCCTAAGATGGATTTATAGAATAATTCCTTCGGCTTATCCAGTCCCAGGACAACTTGAATGGGCGAATGTCTGACAGAGTATATCTAGTAGATTGCGTAAGTTGATCGTTTCAAACGTATATACGTTGGTGGCGGAGGAATTCATTTCTCTTAGCTTATACCTGTGGTATTTTTGGGGAAATCAATTTGTGATTTGACGGGTATGACGATGAGGCATTCAAAGTAAATATAGATGTGATTTGTATAATAGTAAGTTATGGCCTCAAGCCTTATCAACCGGAAATGACAAAAATCGGGCAGGCATCATGGCTATGTGGGTCGCACCCAATTAGGGTATATTGTCACCATCTAGAGAATATTCATATTTGTTACTTCTTTCAATTCTGTATCACCCGGGAACGGTTATGTTGGTATACCAACCGTAAGGTGACAATATATTCGGAACATTCAACCGAAATGAATGGTCGGTCATTTGTGGTCGAGTTACAAGATGTTCTTGTTGAACTCCAGTGTATCTCTTCTAGAGTACACTGATCGGAAGGTGGTTCCATACCTTTCCATAGTTGGAAATCCATTATCCAATAAGAGTACGCAATTTTTGATTGTATATTATATATGCAGAATGTGAGATGAAAGTGTTCTACTAGATTGTTATTTACTTGATATAGACATTATTATAATATCAGAAGAGTTGTGATATAAAGAATATTTTGAGTAGTCGTAAGGTAAAAATCATCCGTGTTTTTGTGTGGATCAGTCTTACGATTTTTCTTTCTTTTAAAAGGATTTTAAAAGTTAAACAAATGGTTGGAGTTTACTCACAGACTGACCCGGAGTTTGTTTTGTTTTGTTTTGCCTAAACTCTTGGATGCCCAATTTTGTACGGGCAGTCAAGTAGTCGGGATTTACAGATATACTTGGAGAGCTGAAGTAGGAGGCTTCAGGATTATATAGCTATTGTTTATTTCCACTGTGTTGTAACTGTTGTACTCTAATAATGGTATTGTATACAGATACTAGTTTTATTTTAAAATTATGTTATATAATATATTTATTCGTTCCACCGTGAGATTCGTGTTACTCTGATTCTGTTGTTATGGTCTTCTCCTTCTTATATTCTAATTTTTCTATCTTATCTATTCTCACCCTCTAATTTCTTTCTATTAATGATGTGGAATGTTCGATGCCTGAATAATTGACATGGGTTTTATGTTGATTTTCAGGGTTGAAAACCCCAGTTTGTTACACCCACGACCTAAAACTGCTCATTGCTTGGTCTTGACATGTATCTGTACACTGCTATGTTATTTGCACTTCTGTTGCGTTCATATCCACTTTGCTGTAGTGCTTTGTGTCTGAGTTGATGTATGCGCCTTTGCAATGGATCCTAGCTCTGGTCTTGTGCATGTGCATGCATCATGTGTCACTGTTTGCATACTTGAGCACATTTTTCTTGGTTGCACACGATTGATACACTGCTGTCATTTTGCAATGATATTATGAGCTGATACAAAACTTGATCTTGTTTTGATTTGGTCATTTTGTGATACTTTGAACTGGAGACTTATAGCATTGCATGCTGCATGCAGCTGTTTCATGTTGGACTTTACTTGGTTAGTTGTTCTATACATACACACATATTACACACACACATACATACATACATACATACATATTCATACATTTATATGTGTGTGAATGCGTGTATGTTGCTTGATCCATTTGTGTTATCTTGCTCCAGTTTCCCATACTCTGGTTACTTATGCACCCATGCATGTTGCATAGATCTTTGTAGCAACTGCCAGTTTACTTTTTTCTCTTTGTCTTTTGGGTATGCACCTCATTTGATCCTGTTGTTCCATATCGTTGCATGGAAATAAGATAAGAACTGATATTATACTTTTACACATCACCATGTTCACTGCGCCATACATTTTGTTTGGCTGGTGCATATAGAATTGCACGGACTTGATTTGTTTAGGGCTTGATCCTGGTTTGACCAATCATGCTGCACATGCCAGTTTTGTCTTTGCATGTTCATGTACATGCTTTTCACTTTGTTATGTGTGCTTGTGAACATTTGTTTGTCCTGAACCATTCGCTTGGTATTGACCTGAAATGTTTGCAACTTGTTGTTCTTGATTACTGTCACTTGCCCCCATGTGCATATCCACGCTTGACCTTTGGCTGGTTGTGCATGTGTACTCATTTGTTGCACTCATGTGCAAATGCATGTGCATTGTTCTTCATGATTTGACATTCACTTGATGATGCACTCTACTGTGCTGCTGACCTGTTTAGCTTGTGTTGAACTGTGGCATTCAAAGAACCGTTTGACTTAAACCTGATTTGCATGCATATCCAACCATTCCCCTGCACCTTATCAATATATATATATATATATTTGTGTATGTGTGTATATACATACACATATATGTGTATACATGTATTGTGCATGTACAATTATATTTTCTATTTACATCAACAAACCATTATACGATGTATTGTGGCTAGTCAAGATCTGCAGACCACAAACGTGAGTCGAGGTAGGTCTTGATCAGCAGACCACTATAGTTGTGTTGAGGCTGATCTGCGGGCACTAGTATTCACTCTACCTTGTGGTATTTACAGTGAATCACTGTGAATATCACAAGTAGTCTAGACTCAAACAAATGGATATGTACATCAAACTAAGTCTAGAAAAATGATGAGAAACACACCAAAATTCTCAGGAAAATAAAATTTAAAATAAATTTATATTTGTCTACAAATAATTCTATTTTGTTTCAGTTTACTGTGTGTTTTTTTGTGACAAGCATACGTGTGACTGGACTAGATCTGAAGCATTCCGAAGACAAAGTGTATCAGTGTGTATGAATGAGTCTATACATGTGACTGAGTGAAATGAGTGTTATAGAGAGGAACGAATGTAAATAAATTGAATGTATTAAATCACAGTGAAATGTACAATAGTGGAGTCATAATGTTATACTATTTCAAATGTTGAGATAAAATATCTATTTGAATAAAACACTGTTTGAATATTAAATTCTATGTAATCGCATTTTATTCAAAATAAATATTTATTTCTATATGTGATGAAATATAGAATAGTACAAGTCGAAATAACATTAATATAATATATATTATGTTTGTTATCATCAAACAAGAATATGTTGTTATATTCAACAAAAAAGGCCTAAGATCAATCACCATAAACGTTTTAACACTCGTATGTTGGAAACCAGTCACGTATGAGGCACAGTTGAACAATCAAACTACCAAGATGGATCTAAAGCTGTCTGAGGCACCTACAAGAATATTAGGTTGAAGATATCATACAATTTAGGATAGAGGCGGAAATTAAAATAACAGATCTGTGAATTAGGGTAAGGCATTGAGTGACGAGCCCTAGCAAAAAATCAGGTTTCACGAAAGCATGAATATAGAGTGGATTTGAAAGGGGATGAAATAAAGAAGTTCCGAGACGATGTAGGTTGAAGGTGAAGAATGAAGATGATGAGAGCTATTCTTGTCGCTATTCCCAATTCTTACCGAAAAGCTGCTAAAATACATTTTTTATTGTCAAAAATCTAATAACAAGTATAAAATTTCATATAAATAGCCTTGTTCGTCTAATTCCATTTCTGTCTGTGTTTGAAAAATGAATGTTCATATTCGATCGATTTTATTCAAGAAACAAGCTAAGATAATAAAATTTATACAAGAAAAAATTCATTCGATCTGTGTTTAATCCAATTTTATTTAGAAAAAAAATTGAACATATCATCGTTTGATCTGATTCGATCGATTTACAGCTTTAATTAGATGTGTATATGGATGTAGGGATGAGCATTCGATCGTCGGTTGGTTCTAAGGTTAAAAAACTCAAATGAATTAGAACTGAAAATTTCCAAATCAAATTAATTTCGATCAGTAATCAATTTAACCGAACTTGAAGGATGCATTGTTATTCATGTTTATAGAAGTCCATACTTGGGCATGATAATAGAAATCCAGAAACTTTTTTCTGGAAATAAGAATAAAAGACTCGAAACCCTTCGGGTATTATAATAGAGGTCCTAATACCCGATTAAGACATTTGTAATAGAAGACCAGAAATCCATTTCTGACAATATAGATAGAAGTCCCGAAACCCGAATTATAGTATTTGTAGTAGAAGACCAGAAATCCATTTCTATAAATGTAGATAGAAGACCCAAAACCCAAATTCGGGTATTTATAGCCTTTGCTTGGAGTCGCCATTTTGGCTTTGTTAGCCACTTTCTAGCTCTGATTGGTTGTTTCGACCTTGTAAGCCACTCTCTGGACTTTGTTTTGATCTGTGAGCTATTTCTTGGGGTTTTGTGTTCGATGAGCTTATCTAGCTTATTCTCAAGTAGGGCCCAAGGACTTACCTGACCTCTCACCAGGAGACTCCTTAACCTGTCCATTGTAGATGCGACTAAAGTCTTAGATGCTTTACTCTGACCATTGTAGACGCAGGTAAAGGCTTACGCTTTTGATGCTCTACCCTGGCCATCGTAGGCATGGATAGCGGCTTACATTCACCCCCCTCCAAGGGGTACCTTACCCTGGCCATCGTACGCGCGGACAAGGGTTTGTGATGCTTTAACCTAGCCCTTTCTAATTTATACGTGAATAAAGGCTTACGATCACCTCCTTCCAGGAGGCGCCATCGTAGATGCGGTTAAGAGTTTAGATGCTTCGGCCTGGCCATTACTGGCACGGACAGAGGCTTACTTTTTTGATGCTTTAACCGACCCTTTCTTGTTTGGGTGCAACTAAAGGCTTACACACTGAATTCCTGCATAAGACACTTGCCCTGGCCATCTTGGCGTGAACAAGGGTATTCAACCATCATAGGTAGCTTTACCCATTTCGGGTAGTTCCAAACTTTAAGGAGTTTTTCATACTTCTGACCATATGGACATTCTTTCTTCATGGAATCCTTTGTTAGAACTAGTTATGTCTTTTTACAAGTCTGTACAATTGGCCTTGATTAAAGAACTTGATAATCATGCATTCAAGAATCCTACAGTGGTTGGTTTCATGTCCGTTCATCATACGGTAGTGGCAATATGGTCCTCATAACTTCCTTTCATATTTGGGTTTCTTCATTGATGATGGCCAAAAGTGAAGCTCATGTTTGGTTAGGAAATAGATATTCTCAATAGATATGGTAATGTTGCATTCTTTAGGTAGTCTTGACTCAAAGATTCCCTTTCGATGTCGGAACTTGACATTTTTGTTACTCAGCTTTGTTGCTTCATCTTTATCTTCAAGTCTTCTTTTCAATGTATCTTGAGGCTGAAGTGCAACTTCCTTATACCATTTTGAAGCAAAGTGGTTGAAATCCTTCATTATTTCTTGCTTGAATATAGTTCCCTTAGCTTGTTCTTGGGTGGCTTCTTTCATGTGGGAGAATAAGCTATATTCCTTTGATGTGGAGACACTTAAAGCAAAGATGAGATTGGTCCTATATTGAAAGGGTTAATGCTCTATTGGTCTGGGTTATACTGTTCTACTTCCCTTTTCTAATCCATGATTTGAAAAGCTTTCATTCTTAACCTTTGTTCTTTAATAACTCTCGGATCAATGATGTCTGAAGTAGCAATTCGAGGTTCAAAAGATCCTTGTTGAGATCTTTTACCTGGGGTCTAGCTCTTCAATGTCTAACCAACAGAGTGGAATAACTAAGGATGTGGTTGTTAACCACAAGGTTGGAGGTTCAAGCCCTCCTTCTAGCGCCAAAATGTTGATGATTAAAATCATTAATACCCGAATGTAAGGTCACGTTGTGGTCTTTGGTGTAATCTACTTCTTCCAAGCTCGACTTAATTCGTCATTTCTTAGATATCAATATCCCAAGTTTGAAGATTAAGTTACTCTTCTTTCAAAAGGTGAGTATCACACTTGCAATACTTAGGGAAACAAAGTTATCTTAGGATAAGGATTTCATAAGTTTGTTGCTATCTAAAGCTAGAATGTTCATTAAGGTCAGTTTGGAAATTACTTCCGTTTTAAGATTTTGTATCCAAGTCAGTAGTTGAATGACAAGTACAATCGATTGTAGATGTTAAATATTTCGTTTATTAATCAATTTATGAAATACATGGAAGATTACAAGAGAAATCCCCAATTTAATCTCCAAATTTGGGTTTTGTTTCCTAAAATTGAGTACAAAATTTTGGGATGAGAGAAAAGCCCCACAAAACGTGACCCTCGGGTTCTAATTTATAGATGAATTAGACCCTTTCTGTATAAATCATGTGGGAAACCCCCTTTTGCATCAAGCTCTTAATATTGGCCCATGTCAGCACTTTCTAGTTTCGGTACTGACTATAACTCTTTTCCATTTGCATTTCTTGGTATCGCCTCTATGCTTTCCCCCAGTAGCTGGGTATCACTCCATTGTATTTGCCGCTTTCGCTTTTGAACACCAAATCCAGGCTTCCGCCTTCAGGGCTTCGGTTTTGTGTCTCAATCTTCATGACTTCGATATCGTCTTGTACATCTGCTGCTTTCCTTGTCTTGGTATCGACTTTATGCACCCTTCTTTCTTTGGTTCGACACCAAGCTAACTTCTCACAGCATGTTAGTGTCGACAACGTGCCTTTATTTCCTTCTTTTCTGGGTATCGGCACCAGGATGTTTGTTCCCCTATGTTGGAACCGATAACATATTTACAATGTCATTGTTTTAGTGCCATCTTCGCCGATACCCTTTATATCCTTGGTATCAACTCCATATTCCTAATCTTTCCATTTCGGTATCGTTTCGTAGTTATTATTCCAAGTTTTTAGTGTCGGCTCCACTTGTCATGACTCCACTTCTTAATAATCAAATCCTTGATATTCATCTAAACAATTCAAATTTCTGTATAATTCTTAGTTTTGATTGGATGATCTCGGAAAGTTGCTAGTATGCATCAACTTAATTATCCAATTGAATTACTTGTTCAAAGATTTTAATTATAAAGAAATTGTAACGACCCAGGGATTTTCGGCCGCGGAAATCGACATAAATACCTTTACCGTAACTCATGGCGACCTTCCAAACACCGAAAATTCTGGATAGTTAATAGAAAGAATTTAGAGGGTAAGATAAGAAAGAAAGAAATATTAGAATAGTAGAAGAAGAATAAACAACACACCACAGAGTCTCACATCGTAGTGGAACAAAATGTAATATAGAAATAAATCTTTATTGAGAGCCTTTAAAAATACTTACAATGTCATAGTACATCAACATCTATGGACAGTTATAACAACCTGTCCTTATATACAACACACAGTGGAATAGTAGCTATATAATATCATACCTCTGGACTCTTCCATCTTGTCTCTTCACAGCATTCGATAATCTAAACCTGTACACCCCGGGCTAACCAGAGCAATTACAAAACACCGGGTCAGTCTGGTGAACCAGAGTGAGATGAACACACTAAGTTTAAGGGTATCACCCAATCTGATTTTTAAAGTTAAAAATCATTCAAAGAAAAGGATAATCGTAAGACCAAATCCACACATAAATGCGGACATTTTTTTAACTTATGATAACCCAAAACATTTTTGAAACCAATATCTTGTCTGATATTATAATAATGCCTAAATACAAGTAAATAGAATCTAGTAGAACGCTAGCATCTCACACTCCACATATATAGTATACAAAAAAATCGCGGGCACTTATTGGAGATTAGATTCCGACTATGACAAGGTATGGGACCACCTGCCGATAGTGTATCTCTAGCGGCGAATACACTGCGTTCAACAAGAACGTCTTGCAACCCAGCCCTCACATGACCGACCACTCATTTCGCTTGAGTGTATCGAATGTATATCACCAACGGTTGGGAGCTACCCACCGTTTCCCGAAAAGGGACAGCATCGAAATAGATTAAAGAATGAAATGGAATATTTCTAGATACGTGATTATACACCCTAATAGGAGCGGCGCACATAGCCATGCTGCCTGCCCGATTTTTGTCATTCCCCGGTTGTTGGGGCTTGAGGTTTAAATTTCCCTTTTGGAATATCCGGTCACCATTCACTTTGAATGCCACATTATCAGATCTGTCAAGCCACTAATTGACGTCCACAAATATACTCGGGTATAAAAGAAGTGCCCCTTTATTTCCATTAAAAGTAATTTCTAAATTATTATTAACTAAAATAATAATTTATTTCAATCATTAACCACTTTAGTAGTTAATCCCTTTATTAACAAAAATAAATGGTAAACCCCTTTTTTAAAGAACTTATTAAAATTAAATAATATTCATTAAACTACTATATTCACAATGCACTAACTTATTAATAATCTCAATTAAAAATGGTTGATTTAGTCATTTCAAACCACAATTATCTCATTTACCGATCCTAAATTAGTTCTTACTTTAAATTAATTAATAACATAATTAATTTAAATAATTCCATTTAATTGTTTCTTTACAAAACAACTTATCAAAGTTTAATCATTTGATTTATTTCTTATTCTCATACTTATAAATCTGATTAACATCAGAATTTTCTTTATAAAATAATAATAAATCAAAGTCTTAAATAAATAAAATATTTATTTATTTCCCTTTTTAATAACTTTTATTCAAAATAATATATTCAAAATTTATCTCCAGTTATAAAAATAAATTTTATAACTCATCTCTATCGACTCACCTGACGGTGAATCAATATTTATAAAACGATTGATTTTGTAGCCATATGTTGCCGAATACTCAACCAATATTGCCCATTGATTTAAACTAGATAGATGTTGAATTTTCAGTCAACAATCCATAATTAAATAAATCACCCAAATAGGACAGTTCATATGTCGATAATATGAAATAAATAATATATATTGAGGAATCCCGTTGGATCCCTCCAACCTGTTCTTCCCCGTATTCAAAATGGTTATCACAATCCAGATCATTCAGTTTCATTTAACTGTAGCAATAAATAACGACCATTTAACATTAACCACACGTAGTTCAAACAATTCAACAATTTAAACACGTTTACTTTATAAACGTGACCAACCAAGGTGAGTTACCTTCATTGGGTCAAATTCGTTAAAATAAAGATTTGGCAGTTCACTGAAATTAAATGACGGTTTAATTTCATCAGTCATAACAATAAATAAATATAATACTAGCAAACAGTCAACCATTATCAAACAGAGCACACAAAATAAAACCCAATTTATAAAAATATAAATGGGAAAAACTGAGTGAGTTTAACTCACCTTGTGTTGATTTCCATTGTTAACGGCTTGATTTTAATTGAATTAAACAGTCGTTTAATTTAATTAAAAATCTCGGTTGATCTCAATCCTGTCCAGCTTAGCTCCAAAAATTTAGACCTCGTCAAGACGACCGTAACCCCCCTTGAATCATCCAATTCTGATTACACAGTAAAATGTTATCCGAGTTTTAGTACGCAGGTTTTAAATTTAATTAGTCAACTCCTGTTATACCTTAGAACTTATTTATTACATTAAGGTAATATGGGACGATCATTTTGATTCATTGCCTCGTTCATCACGGTCTTTGTTCAATAGTTTCCCTTTGGTTTCCAAAACGCCTTGCCTGTTCAAACTGACAACATCAAGATTTAAAACAAGCTTTCTTAAATAAATTAACAGTTACTAGTTTAATTAATTTTTTACTTAAGAATAAATAGACATATTAATTACTTATAATAAGAGGCCCAATCCTTTTTTACTTCTGAAACTTTTCCTGTCCCGTTTCCATTTCCAGGATTGTGAAACAAACCCTATTCAAAACATATATTAGTACCATTTAAATAAAACATAATAGGTTTCTTAATTATAACGTTAGTTAAGCTATTTACTTTGTTAACCATTTTATAATAAACCCAAACTTAATTACCCTCAAGTAATTTAGCCGGTAACAATCCCTTCTTTGTTTCATTCGTTTGAACGTTACAGCTGAATACCCATTTGAAATGAAACGCGGCTCAACCTTGTCTGCTCCCTCCCGTATACATTCAGCTCTTCGAGATACTAGACACCCCACACGAGACCGTCTTCAAGCCGCCGCACCCTGCTTTGATCATCGGAGAACGATCCGATTGTGCTGTCGAGAACCGCCCAAGCCTCTCTACCATCGACAGAAACCTCGCCTTCTCATGTTGCTCCGTTCATCGGTATTATGCCTCGAACTGCGAGCATCTTCAAACGAGATCTCGAGCTCCACATCGAACCACAGCAGATCGCAGTCATTGAGATGATAGCTCTCACCTAGTTCTACCACTTTGCATTTATGAGTTTTGTGTATTGATCATCGGATTTGGTGATTTAGGGTGAGATTGGTTCGAACAAAGCTGTTCGTTGAAATGGAGGCGGCAGATATTTTTCCACCCGCGTTGACCACAAGAAGATGTTTTGACGGAAATTAGGTTACGTTGGGTGCCTTATATAGGTGTGGGATGATTTTTATATTATTTAATTAAAATGTGAAACTTCGTCACGAAGTAACATGCAGAAACTACTACAAATGACTTCCGTTTTCTGATAAAAAAACTAATCTTAGTGTAAAAAAAATATTCCGGACCCAATGGGACATGTTCCGTCGAATTCCGACATTATTTGAAAAAAAATCCTTTATAAAACTGGAAATAAACACGCGTTTAAATTTTCCATGATCACTAAATAAATCCAATCAACTTGAAATTTTGAAGTCCTATAATAATTAATTAATACGAACCCAACGGCACCAGTTTCGTCGCATTCTGAGACTGTTTTCCTGGTAGGCTATTTTTTTACGTACCAAAATGCCATTTTGGACACCAAATTACCCCGTCTTCAAAAATAATAAACTATATACCAATCCTGAGTCTAATCGACGATACGAACCCTACGGAACCGGTTTCGTGGCCTAATTCGATAGTATGTTCAAGTTACAATCAAATATCTCAATTGAATTAAATTAATTTAATTACGCGCTATAGAAAATAACTGTGCGTTTTTGGCTGCTGTGGTCACATACGACATCGACTTGCCACACAATTTGATTTTCTTACAATAGTTTAACGATACGGTTCCAATGAAACTGGTTTCATCGGAAACGGAGTCCGTTTACAAAATCACTATTTTAAAGGTCTATATTTAAATAACGAATTTTCCATAGCGAATATTTAAAATTTGATTTGGCCATAACTAACAAAATATAATAGGAAATCTGAATTTTTCTCTTTCATATGAAAATTATAATCAACACAGTTCCAACGTTTCTCGTTTCACAGAAATCCGACTTATATCGGATCCTGTATATCAAATTGAAGTTCAAAACTCCATTTTACGACCTACTGTGCGATTTCAAGCTCGATTTATATTATAAATAAATTAACGATCAAACTTCGTTTTTAATAACGAATTAAATATTAAACCCATTAATATTCCATTATAATATTTAAAAATAATAAATTAAATTAAATATTTGGCTACCAAAAATACGTGACGTTACATTCTTCCACCCTTAAAATAATTTCGTCCTCGAAATTGCCAAGGTAAGAAAGAACGTTACAAACCCATTATCTTTAGAATAATAATAAATTTAAAGCTCAATTTTATTTCCAAAACTATTCTAATTGGTTTTAAAACCAATTTATTCCAAATAAAAGAATTTTCCAAAAATCTTAAAAAAAATCTAACACCTTAAATTTTTGGCAGAGTCTCCCCTGTACAGAGGACATATGCAATATCGCAGGTTCAAGAAATATATATACATCGACCAACAGGGCCGGAAAAATTCAAAAACCAAACTCAAAACCCAAATAAAAACCAAAATTTCATATTCTGCATAGGCGTACCTTTTTTGCGAGCGTTATTATGCGGTAAGCAATATTTTATATTCGAACTTGCTTAGTTATTTTGCGGCTCTATTCAAACTAGATTCAATTAACTCCATAATTTTCTCTTGGATGGATTTTAAAGCTGAATTGGCACTTTTGCACCTGTTCTCAACTTAAATAAATTTCATTAGTCCCCAAAACAACATCAATTAGGTTCAAATATCGATATCATACGATCCAACCAGTTCTACAAACAAACTAATCCATATGAGATTATAATTATTTATAATCACTTCATTTATTTTTCTAATTATCCATTTAGGTTTATTTATCAGGATTATTTATTTAACTTATTTATTTCGGATTGGTTTTAAACCAAGTCTATCATTTTCAGATTTATATTCAAGCTATCAACAACACAATCCGAACATATCATTCGCATCAACATTAACAAATCCAATTGATTTCCCATATTATAATAATTTGAGAAAATCATTACTTTTATAATAAAATAAAATGGGCAAAAACAATTTTCAAAAATAACTTTATATCAATTTACAAATACGCGCTCTCATATATATAACAAACTCAATCTAGGGTATTCCTAACCCCGTCTCTATTGAGTCACACCACAGAGCCAAGGTTAATACTAAACCAATAGCTCTGATACCACTGTAACGACCCAGGGATTTTCGGTCTCAGAAATCGACATAAATACCATTACCGTAACTCATGCCGACCTTCCAAACACCGAAAACACTGGATAGTTAATAGAAAGAATTTAGAGGATGAGATAAGAAAGAAATATTAGAATAGCAGAAGAAGAAGAAACAACACAACACAGAGTCTCACATCGCAGCGGAACAAAATATAATACAAAAATAAATCTTTATTGAGAGCCTTTAAAAATAGTTACAATATCAGAGTACATCAACATCTCTGGATAGTTATAATAGTCTGTCCTCATATACAACACATAGAGGAATAGTAGCTATATAATATCATACATCTGGACTCTTCCAGATCTTCTCTTCACAGCATTCGATAACCTGAACCTGTACACCTCGGGCTAACCCGAGCATTTACAAAACACCGGGTCAGTCTAGTGAACCAGAGTGAGATAAACACACTAATTTTAAGGGTATCACACAACCAGATTTTTAAAGTTAAAAATCTTTTAAAGAAAAGGATAATCATAAGACCAAATCCACACATAAATACAAACGTTTTTTTTTACCGTACGATAACCCAAAACATTTTTGAAACCAATATCTTGTCTGATATTATAATAATGTCCAAATACAAGTAAATAGAATCTAGTAGAACGCTTGCATCTCACGCTCAACATGTATAGTATACAAACAAAACCGCGGGCGCCTATTGGAGATTGGATTCTGACTATGACAAGGTATGGGACCACCTACCAATAGTGCATCTATAGAAGCGAATACACTGGGTTCAACAAGAACGTCTTGCAACCCGACCCTCACATGACCGACCACTCATTTCGCTTGAGTGTATCGAACGTATATCACCAACGGTTGGGAGCTACCCACCGTTTCCCGAAAAGGGACAACATCGAAATAGATTAAAGAATGAAATGGAATTTCTCTAGATAGGTGATTATACACCCTAATGGGAGCGACCCACATAGCCATGCTACCTGCCCGATTTTTGTCATTCCCCGGTTGTTGAGGCTTGAGGTTTAAATTTCTGTTTTGGAATATTCGGTCACCATTCACTTTGAATGCCACATTATCAGATCCGTCAAGTCACTAATTGACGTCTACAAGTATACTCTAGATATAAAAGAAGTGCCCCTCTTTATCACCACTCGGTATATTTGTAAAAATCAACGTATGTGGTTTCAGGAAAAACTCTGTCAGACATTCGTCCATACAAGTCATCCAGGAACAGGATGAACCGAAGGTACCCTCCTCCTGCATCCAACATAGGAATCACCCCATGGATCAGGAGCGAGAAGTTCTTACAACCCGTAGATTCCAACCACGACAGAACCACAGTTTATCTCTGGCCGCTAAACCAGAGATTATTAGCAGTTCTTCCATTTATGCAATTCTACGGTCTTCAATGCTCCATCTCGATCATCTTATGATATCTTCACGTATTTGTTGATCGGAATGGTTTTCGAATATAAATTCGATCCCGGTCTTTCCGTACCAACAATCGTATTGGACAGATTTGTTAGTCAGTGAATTAACTATCAAAACAGACAGTGTTTCAATCATGACAATTATGTGTGTTCACTGGTTCAGTATTCGGTCTCACTTGGCCTTTTAATTAAAACAAGTCTCGCTTCTTATTTAACATAAGATTATTCTTTAACAAATTCTCTTTTTAATACTTAGGAAATACTATATCATATTCAGTTGTCAATTTCCACTTCCAAAATATTAGTCACACTATTATCCAATATTAGGAAATCATTTCAACTTATTACTCGTAAAACAATGTTACGAAATATCATCTATTTTATTTCTTGAAACAATACAATTGCTTATTTTAATAGAATAAAACTCAACTTTACGTTTCCTTCTAATTTGAAAATATTGTTATAATCACGCAACGCCTTTTATCCCCCTTTTACTTTGGAATCTTCATTATATATATATATATATATATATATATATATATATTAAATTTTCATTAAACGTTGCATTATTATTCCTTTAACGGTAATAATAAATTATTACTAACCCCTTTCACCATTACCAACTAATATCATCCTCAGATAATCCTGAAGTCGTTCAAGTTGGGGTATTTTAATTACCTCTCAGACCTTGATCAACAACGTTCATATCTTAAGATAAATACCAGTTGTAATCCAAACCCGATACTTTATTCCAATATCAATACAAATCCCATTTCACTAATTTATTCAAAATATGGTTTCGTGAAACCTTCTTACGCTTTGAAAATCTCTTTCTCGGATATGCCCATTCTTTCTTAATTCAATAATTAAGTAATTTCTTTATAAAACATCACTTTTAATCCGACCTCTTTAACTAAACTCATTTATAATTCGGATTTAGTTATCAAATCCTACGACCCACTTCGTTTGCCAAATTCACCTTTACTAGTTCCTTTCAAATCCATTCAACCATTTCTCACTTTGAAACTCTTATTCCAATTTTCCCCTTTTCTACTTGATCTCATTTTCAAGTAACGTTAATTTATAATTAATGCTTTTACCCTTTAAATTTCATTTACCTAACTCTGGTTTATTATAAACCCTTTTATCTTAATTTCCTCTAATTTAATTCAAATAATTAAGTAACATTTCAAACTATTGTATTTGCTTGGAATTCCTTTTTAACTTCGTTATAAAGATTCAGGTTTTAAATATAAAACCCATTCATAAACTCCCTTCACCATTTCACTAATTTCATTCCAACTTTGATTACTTTTTAATGAATTTCCATTAAAAGTAATTTCTAAATTATTATTAACTAAAATAATAATTTATTTCAATCATTAACCACTTTAGTAGTTTATCCCTTTATTAACAAAAATAAACGGTAAACCCTTTTATTAAAAACTTATTAAAATTAAATAATATTCATTAAACTATTATATTCATAATGCACTAACTTATTAACAATCTCAATTAAAAACGGTCGATTTAGTCAATTCAAATCACAATTATCTCATTTACCGATCCTAAATTAGTTCACACTTTAAATTAATTAATAATATAATTAATTTAAATAATTCCATTTAATTGTTTCTTTACAAAACAACTTATCAAAGTTTAATCATTTGATTTATTTCTTATTCTCATACTTATAAATCTAATTAACATCAGAATTTTCTTTATAAAATAATAATAAATCAAAGTCTTAAATAAATAAAATATTTATTTATTTCCCTTTTTAAAAACTTTTATTCAAAATAATATATTCAAAATTTATCTCCAGTTATAAAAATAAATTTTATAACTCATCTCTATCGACTCACCTGACGGTGAATCAATATTTATAAAACGATTGATTTTGTAGCCATATGTTACCGAATACTCAACCAATATTGCCCATTGGTTTAAACTAGACAGATGTTGAATTTTCAGTCAACAATCCATAATTAAATAAATCACCCAAATAGGACAGTTCATATGTTGATAATATGAAATAAATAATACATCTTGAGGAATCCCGTTGGATCCCTCCAACC
Organism: Allium sativum; assembly: GCA_030737875.1. NCBI lineage: Eukaryota > Viridiplantae > Streptophyta > Magnoliopsida > Asparagales > Amaryllidaceae > Allium > Allium sativum. Next base: position 302,664,523 of record CM060922.1, read on the forward strand.
TGTTCTTCCCTGTATTCAAAACGGTTATCACAAACCAGATCATTCAGTTTCATTTAACCGATAGCAATAAATAACGGCCATTTAACATTAACCACACGCGATTCAAACAATTCAACAATTTAAAAACGTTTACTGTATAAACATGACCAACCAAGGTGAGTACCTTTATTGGGTCAAATTCGTTAAAATAACGATTTGGCAGTTCACTGAAAATAAACGACGGATTAATTTCATCAGTCATATCAATAAATAAATATAATAATAGCAAACAGTCAACCATTATCAAACAAAGCACACAAAATAAAAACCCAATTTATAAAAACATAAATGGGAAAAACTGAGTGAGCTTAACTCACCTTGTGTTGATTTCCATTGTTAATGGCTTGATTTTAATTGAGTTAAACAGTCGTTTAATTCAATTAAAAACCCCGGTTGATCTCAATCATGTCCAGCTTAGCTCCAAAAATTTAGATCTCGTCAAGACGACCGTAACGCCCCTTGAATCATCCAATTCTGATTACACAGTAAAATGTTATCCGAGTTTTAGTACGTCAGTTTTAAATTCAATTAGTCAACTCCTGATTATACCTTAGAACTTATTTATTACATTAAGGTAATATTGGACGATCATTTTGATTCATTGCCTCGTTCATCACGATCTTTATTCAATAGTTCCCCTTTGGTTTACAAAATGCCTTGCCTATTCAAACTGACAACAACAAGATTTAATATAAGCTTTCTTAAATAAATTAACAGTTACTAGTTTAATTATTCTTTTACTTAAGAATAAATGGAGATGTTAATTACTTATAATAAGAGGCCCAATCCTTTTTTACTTCTGAAACTTTTCATGTCCCGTTTCCATTTCCAGGATTGTGAAACAAACCCTATTCAAAACATATATTAGTACCAAATAAAATCAATTCATGATTTATTAGATGTCATCTATTTCAAACCAAATAAAATCAATTCACCTTCCCTAGTTCCAAAAATATGAACTTTTCCTTGAGGGACGCCCTATCAAGTCTCAAGAAGCTGCTAAAAGGAAACTTGTAGATGTAATCACTGAGAGTTCTCAATCCAAGATATCCAAGGGTGTTGAAGACCAAACTTCCTATCTTGATGCGGATGTTGATTTTCCCATAACTGCTTCCCCAACAGGATCTGTTTATTTGAAACTCCTGAATTTTTTTACTGTGATCCACCACACAATGGGACTTTCTTCTCCTTCTGAAGACCTCAATTATCAACGACCTTCTATACCTTCAGCCACTGAAGGCTTTGACGAGTTGGTTAAACTGATTGTGTCTTCATCCACATTTTCTAGTATCGTCTTCCATCTTCCATATTTATTTTTCTATCATCAATCTCTAATCGAGCAACAACTCTCGTTATTATTCACTACAACAAAAACACCATATTACAACTTTAATTTCACAATGTCAGAAAAGCATAATTGTAATAAATGTTTTTCACAGCTGTCAATTCCCTAAAGTTGTAATAAAAATATTTTTTAACAACTTTTCATTTTGTTAGTTATTATAGATGCCTATTACAAACTTCATATTTATAATATATATATTTAATAACTAATTATATTAACATTTAATAATTAATAATAAACCTAGGAATTAATAACATTGATTAATTATTATTAAAAATTTAATAGTTAATAAGTAGTAATTCATTTTTAATAGTTAATGTTAACTGCTTATTAACTAATAATTAGCAACATATACATTATAAGCTTTTAATAATTATTACTCGATTATAAATAAAGAGAAATAAGTAAAAGTTAAATAATAACTATTATTAATAAGTAATATTTGATTATGTAGTAACCATTTCAGCAGTTTTAATAAATATAATTTTGGCAACTTGTTTGTTCAGCATTTAACAGCCGCTTGTTTATGCTTTTGATAGTGTTTTTTTACGTGTAAACTTAATGCTGTAAGTAGTCCCCTTGCATTGCTTTTGATCTGTTTGCTTTTGATATTTTTAATTAAGAAGTAATATTTAATATTTGGTAATTAAATTATATAATAATTCATAAAAATACTAATAATGAACAACATTTATAATAATTAATAAATAAAATTTAATAAACAATAAAAATTAAATATATAATAATTAATAACTAATACTAAACAATAATTATTAATTTGAAAATTTGGTTAGAAACTCACGTTCCCATTCGTTAGTAACATATAATACATAATAAGAGCTTTAGGTGGAAAAAAGAAAACTGGTTGGAAACTCGCGCTTCCTAAGTCAAAATTTAGGTGGGAAACTTAAAAATTTGGGCGGACCGCCTCCTCTTTATTGTACCTAAATTAGAATCATCTGGACAAATAAGAAAATCAATATCCCCTTTTCAATTAGACGACCATCTTTCCTAAAATGTTTCCTCCTTCAAATCAGATACAATAAAAATCTCGACTTCTTGCCCAAGCTGAAGGATCTGATTAGGTTACGGTGAAGACAGTATAATGCGATGACGAATTCAGGAAGATAATAAATAAAATCAATTTTGGCCCTAAATGATAACTGATTTGAGTTTTAAGAAGAAGACTGTATAATGTGGTGATGGATCCAGAACCAATGAGACTCGTTCAAAGTGCAGATGAGACGAATCTCTCCTCATGAACTCGCCAAACTCCAGTAACATGTTTATTTTATTTTGTACTAAACAATTTTTCAGTTAATTCGATTAATTAAATCATGTTCTAGATCTTAAATCGCCCGTACTTTGCCATCCATTAGATTCGCGATCTGGCACCATTCTCTTTCCTACGCCTTGTGGCACCATGCCATAGCATGCCGCACACAGCCATAATCCGACTATAGGTGAAATACTAATCCCTAAATCCAAATTCGGCCTTTGTTGCACCAGTTGACAATTAGAAACTCAGACAACTCTAGCCTTAGAAAACCATCGCTATTGAGAACCCACGGGAGGCCATAATCACCACGGTATGCCTTTTTTAACTTCAGATCTTGAAGATTTTGATGTCAAAAAATCGTAGACCTAGGCATTTTACTTCTATGAATTTATTCGAATTACTCTGTATTTTTGAAATGAGGAGGCTTCATGGGTTTATTTATTTTTAACAAAAGGGAGCTTGCTTTTTTTCCATTCTCTGGTTCAATATTTTTGGATTTAGAACTTATTGACCTAGGAAAAATCATTATAGAAGAAATGTTGAAAGATTTTCAGTGTCTTTCCAGCGTTAGTGACAATTGTATTAATGACAATGGTATATACAGAAAGAACTGGTAGAGTTTCTTGAACGCAAGGCACTCTAAGATGCTCACATTCTTATATAGAAAATAGAAATTTCTAATCTAGATTATTAGCTCACTAAGATTTTCATTAATACAAAAAGAAAGTTCATGCATTATTGTATAGTAATGAACTGGTGCAGTTTATCCTAAACACAAGGATTGGATATGGTGCAACTAGTGTATTCTTCAACTCCTCTAATATTTAGATGGTATGCTTCTGATAGAATTACTTCATGTAGTTAAGTATAAAGTATTTTCATGCATTAGTATTATGTGTTACCTGGGGTTCATTTCCAACATTATGCCCTTAAAATAATTTTATTTTCTTCAAAATTCAGTGTCCACTTTTCGATTTCTTTTTTCTATTCTTATTTTCATTTGAAATTGCCATAAGCTATTGCAGTGAGGTATGTGAATTGCTAGTATTATATTTGGGTGAAAATAAAGAGCAAACTTCAATTATGTATATTTAACATAACACATGATAAAATGCTAGTTTTAAAGATAAAAGATAACAAATATATGGAACATTTATTCCATTGAGTTGCCAAACAGGTCGTATGAATTGAATTGATCTTTGATTTTAACTATTTGCGAGAACATCAAATTTAATGTATATTGAAGTTGCATCAATGGGTTAGGATCGAGTCTTCTAATATCCAGTTGTTTTTCACTATGCGATCCCATTGAGTCCACTTATACCTATTCTTCTTTTACAATGGAAGATGCTATAATTTATATCTATGGCCACAATAATGTATGATTATGTAAAGGTGGAATTTATTTGCAGGGAATTGAGGTATAATAACATAGGTGATGGAATAAACCATGGTTCACTGCTAAATGCTACCTGCAAGTATGTGTTCTCTTATTTCTTAATGTCTTTGTACCATATTTTTTTATTTCATAATGCTTACAATATCATCATGTATTATACACAGGCAGTAATTTTGGTTGATAATAGCTTTGGCCATAATCTTCTTATTGTTTGCCTTTTTTTTATTCATCTCACTTATGTGTCACTTCCATGTACTAAAAGTGCTAACCTATATCAAGGAATACACTGTTATTTTAGCTTTGGCTAAAAGTGCTAACCTATTATCAAAGGTTGAAACTGGACTCTGTTATTTTTTTCTACAGAAAAGAAAATAACTAAATTTGGTTGTTGGGTAAGATATGATGACATTGCAACTAAATAGGTCCATCTAATATGCGAAACAGAAATTGTAATAAAACGTTAACAGTTTATGGATGCTTGTTGAACCCTGTTTGAAAACATCATTATAGCTATGTACATTCCCTCCCTCAGTCCATATATTTTGTATTTTTGCCTATTTGTCAGTAATTACAGCTTGTGTTTTTGTGTGTTGTCTTGTTGTTTGATTTGTTTTTTGTTCTAAAACTGAAGTCTTCTTACCTGAGGCGTGTTATAAGTTTATTTTGGGCATGCGTTGTCTTTATAGGCATGTAAAAGGGAAGAGAGTTCGAGTGGTAACAAACACTACGGTCGCTCCTTTGTATCTCCAGAAAGTGATGAATGCTCTAACATATGAAAATATGAATGTCTCGGTTGATAGTGTGATATACTTCCTGATGGTGAGCAGTACAAGAACATGGTAATACTTATAAAAAAACTACTTTATTTAACATATGCACTGCACTTGTTCAAACCGTATTATATCTTGTTAAAATACATTTTCCAATAGAAAAGAAAAAACTTAGGTGCCAAAATTTCAAATTTATGTTATCCATCGTTATAGTTTTATAAATATCAATGTAAGTTAAGATCTCTGGTGAACCCTTTTTGTGGAAGATTCTAAAAAACCTTACCTAAATTATCACTTTATGTTTCCGCATGATACATTGATGAAGGTATTTGATAAAGCCATAGAAAGTAGGTTTGATCAGCATTCAACATTCATGGCTCTAGTTGGCGGAGTGATAGGCGATATGCGTGGATTTGCTGTTGCTGCTTTTCTTCGTGGTGTTAATTTCATTCAAATTCCAACAACTTTGATGGCTCGGGTGTGTTCTATTTGGACTGATTACTTTAAAAGGTTACTTATTCCTTTTTAAACGCAAGGAAAAAAGAGAAGATTTATGCAAATGAGCTATGTATATTTCATAGGCAAATGAGCTTTGTAACTGGGTTAAAGGCTTTCAAAGGCAAATGAGGACAGTTGTAATCTTATACATTTTTATGCGGTATATGATTTATAATTTGTATTTTGGATATAAAGTTGTGATTTTATCAATGAATGGATAATGATGTCATTAAACTTATATCTATTTCTTATGTTATTCATCTATTTATTGTTGCACATATTGAACATGTACAGATTCTTATGCATATAATTTGTGCATATATTACAATTGTAAAATAAAAGTCGTAATAAAATATATCACAACTATTATAAGTAGTTGTAAAAATTATAACAACAACAGTGCATAACAGTTGTAATAAAGTTTATTACAACGGTGGTAAACAGTTGTAAAATATACATGTTAAACGGTGTTGCAACGGTGCAAAATAGTTGTAAAAGATTTTAGTCTATAACAATTTCTAAATACACGACGGTTAGCCCACCGTTGCAAAATATATTTTACAAGATTTTTCCACCGTTGTAATATGGTCATTTTGTTGTAGTGATTCTTACGTTTTACTTCTTTTGGTTTTGAAATTGTGCCCTTCATTTCTGCTATATCTTTCTTTAGGTCACACGATGGTTCTTATTGCAAGAAGGTGTCATTGGGACTTCTTCCGATTTGTTGAAGCTTAAGGAAGAAAATATTTTCTTGAAAGAAGAAATTGGTACCCTTATCAATGCTAGAGAGAGTGCAGTAAAGAAACATAAGTCATTCGAAGTTGCCCTCGCTAAAGCAGAGCTTCAGTAGCTGAGGAGTTTATATTACATATTATTATGTTTTAGTATGTTTTTACACTTCAGAAAATTCATTTGAAACTCTAGTTTTGATTCAAGAATTTCCAGAATATATATATACTAATTTAAACACTTTAAAAATGTTTTAAAAATTCAGAAATCCTATATATGTTGACACGCCATAATGCATATGTCGACATATAACCGTCACGTTTTCAAATTTCAAAGGAAGTGTCTTTTCATTATTTGAAAAGTTTTAGAACCGCTGCATCCTTTGGAACTCTATATAAAGGGGTCGTTTTTGAATTTTTAATTACTTTATCTTCTCCTTCTTCATCCCTTCTCTTACCACCATTATTATACTTTAGTTTCTTGATTACTACACTAATACTTTTTCGATTTTAACACAAAATATATCATCCTTCTTCTTTTCTTAATTTCGATCAAATACTCACTGGTAGGAAGTATTCAAGAGTTCTAGGGCTATTGTACTTGTTCGAGAAAGGGTGTGTTCCTTGTAGCCCATAAATCAAGGAAAGGGAGCGGTGTTAACCTTGTAGCCGTGAAATCTAAGGTGGTGGAATCGGTGTTAACCTTGCAGCCGTGAAATCAAGGGTGTTGTAATTCGATTCTGATATTAACAAAACTCTGCGCAATCCAGCGTTGCATGAGACTGCACGTAGGAGTAATCCGAGCCAGTAAAAAATCTGGTGTGTTCTTTCCTATTCTGCACTTTATATTTACTTGTATCTGTGTTTGTAACCATTTCTGGTGTGATAATCATTGTATGATTCGTATAGTAATTCAAGATTGTTAAAGATTTCTAAAAAATTCTTATAAACACTATTCACCCCCCTCCAGTGTTAATTCTTCCTTAAGATTCTTATTCTGCATCCTTTACAATTGGTATCAGAGCATAGGTTTTCAAAAGTTCGTCATTTGAATTTCTGAAATATTAAATGGAAAATTTTGAAATGATTTATAACACTAGTCTTAATTCATGCATTGCATCAATATTAAAAGAGTCTGCATTCAATTACATTGAAAAATCAAGTGATCAACTGAATTGTTGTCCAATACAGGAAAAGGTGTGTTACATGGCTATTGAAAATTCAAAATTTGATGGTCAAATGGTGGAAATCAAAAAGGGCAAATGGATATTAGATAGTGGTTGTTTAAGACATATGACGGAAAATCCAGAATTACTGAATAATCTAGTATATGAAGATGGTGGAATGGTCAACTTCAGAGATAACTCTAAAGGATATATAGTTGGCATCGGCAATGTCAGTAATTATGAAATTCCTACTATTTTTGATGTTTTGTTAGTTAGGAACTTAAAATATAACTTATTAAGTATAAGTCAACTTTGCTATAAAGGTTATAAAATCAATTTTGAAAAAGATAAATGCTTTATAGAAGATAACAATTCAAAAATAATATTTGAAGGAGACCGAAAGAAAAATATTTATATACTAAGTATGAAAATCTCCAATGATAATTCATGTCTTATGGCCAATACAAGTGATCCTTGGATTTGGCATAAGAGATTCAGTCATATAATTTTCAAACATATTTCTAGAATTTCAGAATTAGAATTAATAAAAGGATCACCTAAAATGAAATTTAAAGTAAACAATTTATGCGATGTTTTTCAATTCGGAAAATTGAAAAGAAGTTCGTTTAAATCAAAATAAGAAATTACAACCTCAAAACCATTAGAGTTAATTCATTTGAATCTATTCGGTCCATCCCAAACCCAATCAATAAATCACAATAGATATGTTTACATAATAATTGATGATTTTTCTAGATTCACTTGGAATCTATTTCTTAAAAATAAAAGTTATGCTTTTGATCAATTAAAAACCTTTGTTAAAACAATTCAAAATTTATTATCTTTAAAATAATACGTAGTGTTCATGGTGGAGAATTCGAAAACTAAAACTTTGAAAAGTTTTGTTACAAAAAGGGGTTAACCTATAGTTTTTCTTTCCCTAGAACCCGTCAACAAAATGGAGTAGTTGAACTAAAAAATAGATCAGTTCAAGAGTGTGCGAAAACCATGTTATCAGATAGTAACTTACCAAGAAATTTTTGGGCTGAGGCAGTTGCAACTGCTTGTTATATATTAAATAGAATTTTAGTAAGACCCTTAACTCATAAAATACTATATGAACTTTTGTATAATAAGAAACCAAAAGTATCATATTTTCAAATGTTTAGGAGTGAATGTTTTATACTTAATACTAAAGAACGTTTAAACAAATTTGATTCTAAATTTGATAAAGGAATATGTATTGTATATTCAGAGAGAAATAACACATACAGAGTTTTTAATTTAAGAGCTAATACTATAGAAGAAACCTTAAATGTATCTTTTGACGAAAATTATAAAATTACAACACAACATAATGAAAATGAATGCGAAAATGAGATTGATGAAATAAATAATGAAATCAATCAACCAAATAAAAGAATTCGACTTCTAAGAGATCATCCTGTAGAAAATATCTTAGGAGATATTGAATCTGTAGTTAGGAGTAAATAATATGATTAATTCATCATTTATTTCAAACACTGAACCAAAAAATCCAAAAGGAAGCATCATCCGATGATTTATGGATTCTTGCTATGCAAGAGGAATTGAGTCAATTCACCAGGAATGATGTATGGGAACTTGTTCCTAGAAAAAAGGATAAAACTATAATTGAAACCAAATGGGTTTATAAAAATAAAATGAATGAACTCGGTAAGGTCATAATAAATAAAGCTCGATTAGTAGCACTAGGATATAGTCAAGAAAAAAGAATAGATTATGACGAAATTTAACCCCTATAGTAAGATTACGTAATTAGAATTTTATTATCCTTCGCTAATCATAATAATTTCAAATGGATTTTAAAATAGCTTTTTTAAATGGATATATTAAAGAAGATGTATATGTAGAGCAACCACCTCCTTTTGAAGACGAAAATTTCTAGATCACATATACAAGTTAGAGAAAGTGTTATATGGATTAAAACAAGCTCCTAGAGCCTGGCATGATAGGTTAAGAACGTATTTATTACAATCAATTTCAAAATTGGTAAGATAGATAATACACTTTTTATTAAAAGAAATAATAATGATATTTAATTAGTACAAATATATGTTGACGATATAATTTTCGGATCAACAAACAATAAAATGAATAAAGAATTCTCGGATACTATGACATAAGAATTTGAGATGAGTCATATGGGTGAACTCACATTTTTCTTAGGCATACAAATAAGACAACTAAAGAATGGAATATTTACTACTCAAGAAAAATACTCTAGAGATTTAATTAATAAATATAATTTAACTACAACTAATGGAAGACCCACACCTATGGCAACTAATATAGCCCTAAGTAAAGATGATACGTCAAAAGACGTCGATCAAAAATTATATAGAGGAATGATAGGATCATTATTATATAACCGCTATATACCAGATATAATGCGTAGTGTATGTCTTTATGCAAGATATCAATCGCAACCTAAAGAAACTCATTTGAAAGACATAAAACAAATTCTAAGATATGTAAAACATACATTAGATTTTGGACTATTTTATCCTAAAGATAGTTCATTTGATTTAATTTCCTATTGTGACACTAATTATGCAGGATGTAAGTCTGATCGTAAAAGCACTAGTGGAACGTGTCACTTCTTAGGTCATTCTCTAGTATCTTGGTTTAGGAAAAAGTAAAATACAGTATCTTTGTCAACAACTGAAGCAGAATATAAATCTACTGCTTTGGCTTGTTCGCAAGTAATATATATGCAACAAATTCTAAATGATTTTGGTTTAAATATAAATAAATCACCAATCTATTGCGATAATACGAGTGCCATAAATATATCTAAAATCCAACTCATCATCCGAGAACAAAACATATAGATATAAGACATCATTTCTTAAGAGATAACATAAGTAAAGAGAAAATTACACTTGAGTTCATAGAAACAGAAAAACAAATAATAGATATATTAACAAAACCTATAAATGAAGAAACGTTTACTAAATTTAGAAGAGAATTAGGCATTTGTTCTTTGAGGGAAATAGAGTAATTAAATATATTAATATATAATATAATTTAACAAAAATAAGAAAAATAAAAATAAAAAATATACATATGTCGACATGTTCAAAATGGTATGTTGGCATATAACAACTAGATTTTTGAAATAAATTTCCATCAAAAGTTAGTTACAACCTATATTTAAACTCATTATTTCAAAATTTCTTCTTCTTCTCTTCATTTTCTCTCTAATAGAATTCTCAACCAAATAAAACAACGACCTCCACAAATAATAACAACCAAACCAACCCGTTCCGTTTCCCGGATAATTCGAAGGTCCATTTCAACGAATTATGCTCGCTAGAGTCATGAAATTGGAGGAATTGATGAAGGATGTACTGCAAATGCTTACTGAAATTCAAGTTCTACAAATAAGAATGAATAAGGAGCATGAGAAATAAGGGAAGATAATGAGAAATTTGCAATGGTTTTTTATGGATAACTACATAAATCCAATTATTATCGAGGATGATAATAAAAAGGAGGAAGAGGAAGAAGAAGAGGAAGAAATGGTAGAAGAAGAGGAGGAAGAAGTAAAAGCACAAACCGAGGGCATGGAAGAAGACCAAGTAATATGCGTAGGCGAAGTATGCTTTGATAGAGATGGGAATGTAGTTGAGCAAAGTAGGGAATTCTGTCTTCATTATCCCCAGAGCCCAATTCACAATTCTCCAATCGTCAAGAAGCATTAAACGTTTAGATTTTCGTACTTACGCTATTTGTGTGCACTTGTAATGCATTGTTTATATTGTTAAACTGGTTTGTAAACGTTTTTTACATTTTTATACAATGTTTATTTAGCTAATAGATATATAATAGTATATATTTAGTATTGTAAAGAAAAAATCATTAGGATCAATTAAAGCATAGATTTAGGGGAAGTATAGGTTAGTTTAGTATAATCTAAAATAGTTTAGTAAATCTAGTATAATATAGTATCATACAGGGTAATTTTTTTTCATAATGACAAAGGGGGAGAAGTTATAAAATAAGATATAGTTAAGATAGGCATAGTTTAAGGGGGAGTCAGAAGGAATTCATAATGAAAGGGGAGTAATCAAGGAAGTAGATCAATAGGTAATATCAGATATGAATACTGCAGATCAATAGGTAATATCAGATATGAATATTTTATAAACCAAGGTTGTCATCACAAAAAAAGGGAAAGTGTTGCAGAATGAAATTTTTATGACAACAACCTTGTCACAATTATTTACATTATTGATTATAAAATATATGCTGACATCTTTTCCAGAATATATATGTATATGCAGGACATAAATATTGAAGACTGTACAGTTTTAGAGATTCAAGATATCAAGGAATTCAAGACTCAAGAGTATCAAGATTTGAAGAGCACAAGATTATCAAAGTAATAGAGTCTAGTTTATATGTAAAACTCTGGTTAGCACTTTCAAATCTGATTTCAAATTATTTCAAAATATTTTCAAAATTGATTTCAAAATTATTTCAAACTCCTTTCTAAAATGATTTCTAATTATTAAAGGTTTTTACTTATGATTTCAAATATATACACATATATATATATATGTTTATAGCATATAAAGTTTTATAATATATATATATATATGTATATATATAGTATAAAAAGTTTTATAATATATATGTATATATATATGTTTATAATATATATGTTCTATAGTTTTATATCATATAATTTTATAAATATTTTTGTATTTTATATTACTATGTTTTTACACTTTAGAAAATTCATTTGGACACTGGTTTTGATTCAATAATTTTCGGAATATATATATATTTATTTAAATACTTTGAAAATGTTTTAAAAATTCAAAAATCCAATATATGTGGACATACCATAATGCACATGTCGACATATAGCCATCACATTTTCATATTTCAAAGGAAGTGTCTTTTCATTATTTTAAACATTTCAGAATTATTGCAACCTTTAGAACTCTATATAAAAGGGTCATTTTCAAATTTTTAATCATTTTATCTTCTTCATCTCTTCTCTTACCACCATTATTATACTTTAATTTCTTGATTTCTACACTTATACTTTGCGATTTCAACACAAATTATATCATTCTTCTTCTTTTCTCAATCTCTATAAAATACTCTCTAATTGGAAGTGTTATTCAAGAGTTTTAAGGCTATTGTACTTGTTTGGGAAAGGGTGTGTTCCTTGTCGCCCGTAAATCAAGGAAAGGGAACAGTGTTAACCTTTTAGCCATGAAATTAAGGGTGGGGGGATCGGTGTTAACCTTGTAGCCAGAAATCAGGGGTGTTGTAATTAGATTCTGACATTAACAAAACTCTACGCAATCCAGCGTTGCATGCGACTGGACGTATGAGTAATCCGAACCAGTATAAAATCCTGTATATTTACTTATATCTATGTTTGTGATTGTTTCTGAGTTAGTGATCATTTTTGGTGTTATAATCATTGTGTGATTCATATAGTAATTCAAGATTGTTAAAGATTTCTATGAAATTCTTGTAAACACTATTCACCCCCCTATAGTGTTAATTCCTTCTTAAGATCTTTATTCCGCATCCTAAACATCGATAGCCTTGCTCAATTCAATATTTTCAAACATAGCATACCGAAACCTAGCACTCAAATAACATTTAGAAACATTCAATGTAATAGTATAAACAACTTATTAATAGATAATTTCATGAAGAAACAAAACAATAAAACTTCATATCACTTCAACATCAATGACTTTATATCACTTGAATTAGCTTTGAGCATCCTTTTTCGTCAAAAGAATCTGCAACAGTACAAGTTTCAGTGTATCCCTTAGAATGTCATGTGAGCTGCACCTACTTTTACCTAATCAAAGCTACGAAATTTCCTTCCTCAACCTCATTTATTACTTCTTCAAATTATGTCTTCCTCAAATGAAAAATAATCGACTTTGCCTCAAAAATAAATTATGCAACAAAATCGCACCCACCTAGTTCTCGTTAGCACCACCTAAATGGGAGTTATCGAATTCTCCCGCTCGTGAATGAATTAAGACGTACGTTGGTATTTGAGATGTGCATTTAGATCTAGAATTGGAAATTACGCTCATGGCCAAAAATTCTATCACCTTGTGTTGCTATTGAGATTCGGATCTCGTAGCATATGCCACACAAAAAATGATTATGCCGTGGAATAATTTTTATTGTGTTTGAATTAGAGGTGTTGTTGGATGCTAAAATCTTGAGTTGTTAGGTATCAGTTGCTTGGAGTTGTTGTAGCTATGCCGGAGATGTTTGCGTAGTCTGCCGAACTGTTGTCACCTGAATTTGGTGTTTTTGTTGAACCCATATGATTCTTATTGATGAACTGGTTAAGATATGAGTGAGATAACCATTAAGTTGCAGCGATGGTGGGTGTTGAAGATTGTCTAAATGGAAAACAAAAATAATAATTATTAAAACGATTCTTTTCTTTTGGCCCATACCAGATAAGACTTTAGAGAATCTCTGACGCCTTTCTTAGCCAACTATGTTCACAGGTCATTCATGTTTTGTATGGCTTAGAAGATATGATTCTCTGAAAAGGAAATAAGATTTTACTATTAGATGAGGATCGAGCAAAAGATAGTGTGATCTTCAGAATTGTTTTAGAGGATAATTTTCAAACTTATTTCACGATAAGTAGAAGAAGAGAAATAACTACCTCCTTAGTGTGTTTAGTGGAGGATAAGGTTTTATAGGAAGATGTGAATTTTTTCTATTACGTGTTACGTGGCATAAGATCGACTGTAAAATTAAATATGAACTATTAGATGACGACAAATTAAGAAATGATGTAAAGAAGGAATTATAGACCGAGAATAGAACCAAGCAGTTCTGGATTATAAAGATTGAACAGTAACTTAATTTCATATTCTATTGTTTAAAAGTAAGACTGACTATTTTTGTCTTTCTTTCCGTTTCAAATTAAAAACCGATGAACATAAGTTTTAACATTGCAGTCTCTATAGTTATTTATTTTTATAGTGGGTGCTAAAGAAAAACAAATAAGCATTGGACTCCAAGCCACCAGCTCGATAGCATCTGCAACGGAACACGAGTGGGATTCCAATCCTCTGAAGGTTCTCGTCTAGTGGTAACCCTTCATGAAGAGTTCTCCATATAAACAAAGAAACTTTCGGAGGAATTCGGACAACCCAGATGAAAGAGAAGATATGGAGCATTGCAGAAGGGGTCCTCGCTGAACTCGAAGCCGCCTAAATTGAGAAAGGACCACCATCCCACTCTGACCCACCACCATGTGAGTCAGAGAAGGAATTCACTGATTGCATCCATTCTCATGTCTCACTAGCGTAGGACGGGATGCCGATAAAATTCATGACCTAAAGTCTACAGTACTTTGCATGGAGAAAGCTCGCCAAAAGAGAATTGTTCGCTCCAAACCGCACCTACATCTTGCAAGCGTATGTAGTGTAGATATCTTTAGGATTTCGAAGGCCAAGACTTCTATCACTTTTGGGACGATAAACGATATCCCACGAAATCCAGTGATGATGATTAGCATTTTTCTTTTTACCCCAGAAAAAGGATGAAACCAAAGACCGATAAAAATGGAAGAAGGAGGAAGTAGGAGTTATAGTAGCAACGACGTATGATCCTATAGAGTCAAGAACCGAATTTATGAGAACCGGTCTTCCTTCCTGAGAAAGGATAGTCGTACTCCACTTGATAATCTTACCCTTGACTTTGTCATTCAGGGGATCAAAAATAGCATTGTGCTTCCAACCACGATATAGGACAATACCGAGGTAAGGCAAGGGGGAGATGTAACACCCCATAAAAATATACCTAAAACAAGTTTATAATAATAAGTAAAGAAAATTTACAATAAAGTAATAATATATTAATGGGATGAAAATGGAATTTTGTAGCAGTAGGAATCTAGCAACAAAAAATACTGTAGTTGTATTCATGATGAAATTCCGATCAATTTTCATATATAATATGTCAAAATATGTGCCCGTATGAAAGAATTACACTTAAACCAAATTGTACGGTAAATATATATGTAACACTGTTTGAAATTCAAATCATAATATTAATATATGGAATAGTGTATGACCAATAAATGAGTGATTGGAATATTCCATCTAATTGAATTTGTGTATATATAGTATACAACATGGGACAAGAATAATGTTTAAAAGTAAAGAAATAAAAGAAATTAATAAATGTTATATAATAAAATCTTTCCAACCCTCATATGCGTTCACTGGGAAAATCTACAACCAAAAGGATGATCTTCCCCTAGAAGTGGCATAAACCGCCGATCGACCGCCATTCTAGGGGAGCGGTCGACCACCTGGCGCGATCAGTGCCCAGTGAGGCCTTGTTCGGGTCAAGTTTTAGTGTTAGTTTATAAATATAAATATCTAGGGTTTAATCTATAAAATCCTATGCCTATAATTCACAGACACACACCCCTATAAATAACACCCTGGACCTCAGACCTAAACCTAGCTCCCTTCTCCTTCCCTGCCTCCATTCTGCCATTGATTGCAGAGAAATTTGTAATAGATTTTCTTCTTCCCCTCTTGAAATATATTTTTCTTTTCTAATCTGTTCTTCTTATAGGGTTTGAATTGGATCTAAATCTGGAATCATAAGATATATATATATATATATATATATATATAAGAATTCTAACTATTTAATTCCTATATATATGGATTTTTAGGGATTGGAGTTCGTATCAAATAGGCAAACATCGTCAGATCCATGACATTTTCATACAGTCAAATCGTTGTGACTGGAAATAGTAATTGTTTAGGCATATTCTACATTTGTAGATTTTTATATGGATTAGTATACCTAGTGAGATTTGGATTAACGATAATATCAAACTGTAAAACCCCCAAATCACCTATTTTTATATATGTTTCACAATTGTCAATAATGCTGGGTTTGTGAATTTGTTTGAGTTGTGGATGAGAACATTTTGGGTGATTTGCTTTTGTTTGATTTGATTTATCCTTTTTATCTAAAAGTGTTTGTGAAGTAAAAAGGTTCAGATTTGATTTAGTTTTATTATTTGAATAGGTTTGGATTTCCATTCTAAATGGATGATTTGAACGTATTCAGATTCGAAACAAATCAAATATCAACTTTTTTATGTACAACATAGGAAAGGGTAAATTAGATTAAATAAAGGTCTGTGTATTTATATGTATATATTTATATGTATATATGTATATATGATGTGTGAAATTTACACCTTGTTCTTGATTCATTACTTGAATTGTGCCAATAAAACTAGGATGCAAGTTTTGATAGATATGTTTTTTTTTCCGTTACTGCTATCTCTAACTATGCCATGTATTTAGTGGTGTGATGTGGGAATTAACTTGTATGCATTGAATTTATATTAAATTAACAATTTACACCGTTAAAACGTTCCTTTGTTCATGCATTTATTATTCGTATTAATTATTCCAATTATATAATGTAATTAACATCAACATAATAATGACGTTAAACACGATTAGAATAACGTTAGAATTAGAAATGTCCCTATATAAATTATTATTTGTGAGTGTGTATGTAAAATGGCTTATCTATATATTAAATAATGACACACAAACATGAGGTTAGTCATCATTTGTGGTAGAAGTATGCCCGGAACCGATCGGCAAAACCAGTGACCACAAGTGAACCTAGCTAATGTGAGAAGTCTGGGTGTCATGGCCCATTTAAACTAATACACTATGACACTAGATTACGCACACTTGTAGTAGAAGTCTTCCCGGAACCGCCCGGTATATCAAACATCTATAAGTAGACGGTTTAATGTGAAAGGTCTAATGTGTGTGTGTATATATTATGTTTGTAAATATGTAGGTTTACTATGCCTTGAGAAGGTCTTAAGTGGCTAACTCTCTTCTCATCTAGTTTGGGTCTTAAAGTGGTTAGGACTAGGACCATTATGAAGGTTTATTCCTTTGATGTGTACCAAAGTCATGGCACCCTCCCTTGTTAGATTTGAAGTAGGTATATGGGTCCTCCTTCTTGTTGGATCTAGATTAACCCTAGAGGGGGGTGAATAAGGTTTATTAAATTTCCGTGAGATATTAAAATATTCACAGATTACAGAATATAGCAAAAATAGAAATGCAGAAAGTAAATGACACAAGATATACCCAGCTTCGGAAAAATCCTGCCTACTGCTGCATTCCTAAGGTTTCTACTAGGTGTTAAACACAGATCCCGCTTACAAACCCTGTAAACTCACGAACTCCTTGCTCCTGTCCTAACCCTATGCTCAAAACCCTAGACTGATCTAATCCCCTAGATCAGATTTTCCCTAGTTTTACAGACTCTAGTAAACTGTCAGTTAACCCTTAACTAAATGACCTAGATTTTACAGACTCTAGAACTGTTTGGATGATTTTACAAATGAAATTTAAACAACACAAAAAGAAAAACAATCAAAACCCTTGGAATTAAATTGAAAGGGTCATCCCCTTTTCAAATGAAAAACATGGCCGACCCTCCTTTGTTAATTGGTTGCACCCTTTTTCCTCGGTCCCGTTCTCTTTGGTCTCTGAATAAGTTAAATAAATGGCGCAGCTCCTAGGGTTTTATCTTTAATCCCCAAATCGATCAATTGATTTGCTGAAGAATATCTTGATGGCTTTGTGTTCTTGTGTGTTACTTCGTGGTCGAGTGCTGATGCTCTTTGTCTCACTGATTTGGGGTTATTTGTTGCGATCGAAAATCTCCAGAAAAATATGTGAGTCCTTCTGATTTAAAAATGATTGCTCTGAATTTTAGTATTGACCTTTTGTGGGTTCGATCATGATTTTGCTAGTGATGTAATTGGTTTAGTTACAGGGTTAATCGAAAACCCTAATCCTCTGATTTCGTGATAATGACTTGGCCTGATTTGTGGTTTCCTCTTTTGATTTTCTTGCCTTGATGACTCGATAATGTGGAAAAGATTTGTAGAAACACTGTAACCATTTTTGGTAAACTTTTCAGGAAACAATTAAAAACAGGCCAACATTGAATTTTCCTTATTTGATGCCGAGAATTCTCTGATTGATCTCTGACAAAAAATATCCTCTTTGAATTTGTTGTGAACCTTGGCAAATTTTAGAAACAGAATCTGATATCCATAATTAGCACTTGCCAAAAATGCTTGTATGTAATTTTCTCCTTCCATTTGCAGATGAAAACATTCCAAATGTCATATGCTCATTTTACACCATACTATACACCATATCAGGAAATATTTTCAAACCTGAAATATTTCTTGCACCAAATTACTGCTACCAAATTTGTAGCTCTATTTTCATGTAAACTGTTACATGTTGATGACCACTTTCATGCCTGCATGGCTATTTACCATGAATTCTTTATGCACATGCATTGAGCTTGCCTCCTTGTTGTCTACTTGATTCACTGAAACGTACTGCGCATGTGTGTTGACGTGCATGTTGAGCTGTCTCGACTATTTATTCATTCATGCATGTCATTCTTCTTAACTGTGCTTGTTTTGAATTCATGAGGCCATGCTTATCTTAATTTTGATATGCATATCACATTACTGTGTACATATCCTTGTCTCACTCATTTTTATAGCTGAACCCATGTTTTATATGCACTAGTTTTGAACTTGTTGAGTAGTTGTTGCCATGAGTATTGTTGCACTGTCCATTTGCATCACATGTACATGTAGACATGTAATGGTCATATGATTGCACCATGAATTCTGCCTTGATCCATTCATGTGTATGCTTGTGCTCGACTTTGGAATTTCCTTCACCATGCTGAAATTCACATGATCACATGTTGCATGTATTTGATCTTCACTATTTCTTGCAACCTGTTGTTGAGCATGCACACAGACTTGAGCTTGTGCTTATACTGAAAGATGCTCAACTACTTGGCTTTGTTGACTATGTTGACTTTGCTTGATCATGACTCTACCATTTTTATTTGTGCACTGGGTTGAGATGGTCCATGTGGCTACACCTCAGTTGCACACTGGATTGGCGAGGCAGTGCACACGTGTATATATATACACATGTGTATATGCAGCCATCCAGAAAATATTCTTGTCCCTGCACAGAAATATTTTATATATACACTGACTGCCATGTGGTATTTACAGTGTATCACTATGAATATCACAAGTTATCTAGGCACAGATAAAGCATATCAAGTCATGAAAAATGATGAGAAAACACACTAGAAAACTGATGCAAATAAAATTTTAAAATTAAAATTTATATTCGCTAGAATTTAAAATATTATTTTTGTTCCATATACCGTGTATGTGTTTCTGTATATGACAGGTATGGATGACTGGACTGACTGTGCAGTGAAGACAGAAGACTGAGTGTAAAGTAAGTGAAAAAATGAATGTGTCTGTATGTAAAAGAGTTGTGACTGAATGTATGTATAAAATTGTATAATTATGTGATAGAGTGTTTGTAGTGAGGAGCTGTGTATGAAATGAAAGAATTGTACTAATGTCTGTATTAAACAAATTTGATTAAAATAAAATATTATTATTGTGTTCAAACAAATTTGTTTAACGTATTCAGTTTATATACAAGTACAGTATCATGTGAAGAATATACAAATAGTGGAGTTATAAAATTGTACCATTTGAATGCTGAAATAGAATATTATATTTAATAAAATACTGTTTGAATATTTAATTCTTGTCCGGTAGTATTTTATATAAATATAAAAATTATATTTCTGTCTGTGATGTACATATAGAACAGTACAGTAACAAACACATTTATAATATATATTTGGTTGTTATCATCAAACAAAAATCATATAATTGTGTATACAACAACGTTATATACAATACTTCTCTGAAAGTGGTTTTGACATGGCAATAAATGAGTAGGATAGTTTACCGGGATGTCCACTTCCTCTAGGAACTTCGTGAGGGACAACCAAAAGAAAAAGCTGGTAGATGTTGGACGTAGCATGCCATTTAATTCACCAACTGTCTAAGGGACTTAAGCGACATAGGTGTTCTACTGTAATATCAGTTAAGTAGTAACATGAGGCGTCCTCTGTTGTAACGACCCGTATTCTACGCATCGGAGGATCGTAGAATATTTATTTCTTTCACATACGAAGTCGTATAGCCATGTAACTTTGGGATACGACTATTGAGGTCATTTCCCATGTTCATGATTTTTGCCGATTTTTAAATGACCGTTTTGCCCCTAACTGATCTTGTTTCGGCCATAACTTTTGATTGAAAAGGAAATTTGACCTGAAACCACTTCCATTAGATCCGGATGATGGTTTACCTTTCCGTAGAGTGGTCATATTAGCCAAACGGACTCACCGTTTGGGAGATATGGCTGAAAGAAGGTTTGGAAGGTGGAAAACTGCTTAACCGGACCAAATGAGGTGATTAGTGAATGGGCCCATAATCCATTTCGGGATCAGGGTTATGGGGAGGCTGAAATGAGCTAGGTTTTCATTTCATTTCAGTTTTCTAGCCGTCATTTACATCATATAAACCCTAACAATGGCCTCCAACATCTAGAATAATCACTTTCTAATCAAGTATTAGCCTATTCTTCACCAAATCAAGGAGAAATAGCACCAAAGCAAGGTTAGAAATGCTGTATAGCCTTGGGGAAAAGTGCCAAACAGAGGATAATTTCAGATTTGGTATTTTGTTTGGGGCTAAGGTGAGTGATTTGCATAGTTCCTCACTAATTGTGGTTAATTAAGGGTAATTAGTGTTAATTAGCGAATTTAAACATGATTAAATTTTGGAAAAATATTTATAAATTCTGAAATATTGTTTTAGGCCTCTGTTAGTAAATTTGGTTAATTTGGTTAAGTTTTGCTAATCATATCATTAGTTATGCTTAAATATGATTAAGGAAAATATGGGTTTTTGGGTATGTTTGATCCGTTTTGACATGTTAATTCATTGTTTTGGTGTTTATGGTTAGTTCTTTGTGTTGCTATGACTGTATGGTATGCTTTATGATTGCTTAGAACAGTTAGAACGGTCGAAACGCCGTCGTATGGCGTAAAACAGTCGTTGGAAAAGTTGCAGGAAAAACTGCAGGGATCGGGATCAGATCGGATAGGGGGAAGGGGTTCGGATCGGATAGGATTGGTTGAACCGAACCGACACCAGAGACAAGGAATCCGAACCAAACCGGAGACCAGGCAGAAGAAAGAGTATGGCAACAAAGGAAGGCCGCTAGCTTGGAGTTGGAGTGAAGCACCGAACCGGATCGGGATCCATGAGCACCGAACCGAACAAGAGGCATTGGACTAAAGTGAAGTGGAGTGAAGGGGATGAACCAAGACATACGAGCTGAACCGCAGGGAGGAGGGGAACCCAAACCGAACTGAGGGAAGGGAATTTAGCTGAACCGAATGGGGAGCTGAGCACCACATGCCGAACCGAACCGAGTAGGACGAACCGAACCGGTTTTGGACCTCCACTACTACTACACGACGACTCTTTTGAAGACCAACTCCAATTCGACCAAAACCTAAGATGCAAAGGAAGTCCAAATGGGAGGTTATTATTCAGGATCCAAATGGGATCAACGGGTTAACTTCATGAGTTGGGCTTTGCTGCGGGACGTGTGCTAAGGGGTTATCGACGTCCATAGTTTTGATTCACCACAGGAAGACAAGTGTTAGGCTACGGATCAGTGCAGTGGGGTAGTTACCACTCCATGGGGCAGAGTGATCGTAGCATGGCTATGAGCCAGTGCAGTGGAGTCTTCATGACTTCATGGGGCAGAGTGGACATAGCAAGGACTAGTGGCTATGGATCAATGTAGTGGAGTTGCCATGACTCCATGGGGCAGAGTGATCATAGCAAGGATTTGGGGGATCAAAGCAGTGGATATCGTATGCTTTACGCACTGAGTGAGAGATGTGAGGATGATTCCTATGCTTGATTGTTTGCCATCACTATGACATGCACACCGCCACCCCCGTATTCTTTACACCATATGTTAGTGGCACCTTAGAGTATTGAGCGGTATGTTGTGCTAACTCTTTGGTTGCAGGTTCAGGTATCTGTTATTGTTCTGTTTTGCTGCTTATCACTCATACTAGACTTTTGTCCGACCTAGAATTTTATGTCTCTTCTTATTACTCTGGGTACTCCTAAACGAGCAGACTAGAGACAGGTTAGTTGGTTATGCACGAATGGCTGATCCGGAGACGAGCAGGAGGTTCCTACGTATTATCTACATATATTCTCCCTGTGTTGTTGATGGTCACTGCTTTGGGCATTAGTAGTGTACCTTTCCTTTCTTTTGCTTTAGAGACAGTATTCTGAAGTTGTAATAATGGTTATGGATCATAAGCTGTATTTTGGATTTCCGTTGCTATGGTGATTATGATTTAGTTTTCAGCTTATGCACTGTCTCGCCTGTTTTATGTCAAGTATGTTATTATTATATTTTATTCCATGCGCTGTGAGACATTCTACAGGTTTCTTGTTAGTTCGAATTCCTTTCTTTGCCGACCGTCCCGTGCTGGTTGGACATCGGCACAACGCACTTTCGTTGGAAATGTCGGCCGGTGCGAGACGGGCCGTCACATTCGGTATCAGATCTCTAGGTTGTGTAGTTAACCTAGGGAAAGACACCAGGGAGAGATAATATGTATATGAGAGCACATATTTGGGATTATTTTGGTTTTCAAAAGCTATATATATACAATTAGTATAGCTAAGGATTAAGTCGCACTGTACCGACACCACAAAGAGGATGGTTAATCGTTTCTCTTTACAGATTGAATGATGAGCCGATATACGAGAGGTGCTGGTAGAGAAGCCAATAATGGGAATGCTCCTGAGATGAGGACTATGTTCACTGACTTCATGAGAGAGATGCGTAGGGACGTTCAGCGGGAAGTTCCCAATGTTGCTAATGGTGGTGGTGCAGCGGTGCAGGCGCCTAGAGCCGATTTCGCCAAGCTTTGCAAGGATTACACTAGTCTTGGTGGACAGCCGTTCCACGGAACGGAATCGGCTGCAAAAGTTCAGGATTGGTTGGATAGCGGTGAGCGTATCTTCGAAGACTTGGGTATTGAGGATGCGATGAAGAGGAAGTTAGCATCCCGTCAGCTGCACGGACGGGCAATGAATTGGTGGAATGCTATTAAGGCATCTACTCCAGAGGATCAAGTTACATGGGATCAGTTTAAGGCCCGATTCAGTGATAAGTTCATCCCAGATGCCCAGAAGTCAGAGTTGTTTAGGAAATTTCTAGAGCTTAAGCAGAATGGTAGGGCAGTCTCGGAGTACATTGCAGAGTTTGATACTTTATCGAAGTATGGATTATCCCTCAATGACACTCCCGAGAAGAAAAATGAGAAGTTCATAACAGGCTTAGATCAGTACTTGGGGGAAAGGCTTATAAACCATGTCGATGAGACGTTTGAATCGATTGTGGGGAAAGCTTTGAGATCAGAGACTCTATACCCTAAGACGAAGGCTGAGGTTGCATCTGCAGAGGAGCCAAAACCACAAGCAAGCGGTGGAGCCAAGAATGGTTCTCAGAATAAGAGAAAGCAGAATCAGACCAAGGATGGCTAGAAGAAAAAGAATAAGAAAGATGTTGAGTGCTTCAACATTGGTAAGAAGGGCCACTATGCCAAAGAATGTTGGGCCAAGCTAGCAGATAGGAAGTGCTTCAATTATGGTCAAGTGGGACATCACAAGGATAAGTGTCCACAACCCCGTAAGGAAAAGCAAATTGTGAAAGCATATGTTATCAATGTTGTTCCTTCTTCATCGAATGCCCCAACTGCGGCGGAGAAAGGAAAGAATGTCGTCATTCAAGGTATGCTTTCTGTTTATGATGTTCCTATTCGAGTATTGTTTGATACCAGAGCTTCATGTTCCTTCATATCTAGTGACCTGGTAGATAGGTCGGGATTGGAACCCAAGATAGTCGATAGACCTTTAGCAGTGACGAACCCGATTGGTGGTTCGACTAGCCTTTGTATGATTTGTCATAATGTGGTCTTATCGAGTCATGGATGCATGTTTGTTTGTGATTACTTTGTTTTGGGTTTTACTGGGTTTGGCATTATTTTGGGAGTCGATTGGCTCCAAAGATACAGGGTGGTGGTAGACTGTGAGGGCATTTTGGTGACAGTTAGAGCGGATGATGGGAGGAGGGTAGTGTTTGGTGGTCTACCTAGTGATGGGGTAATGACTAGTTTTCTAAATTCCCTCGACATCCCGCCCGATGAGTTGTTAGATGTGCCCATGGCTGGCCAGTATCCGGACGTCTTCGAGGAAGTGACCGGACTTCCACCACACCGAGAGATTGAGTTCCGTATTGATTTAGTGAAAGATGCCAAACTTATAGTGATGCCACTTCGTCGTATGGCACCAAGGGAGCAGCGAGAGCTCGGGGTGCAAGTGAGCGATCTTTTAAAGAAGGGATTTATCAGAAGAAGTGTTTCTGATAGGGTGCACCAGTTCTGTTTGCTACCAAGGCAGATGGTTCCCTTCGATTGTGCGTAGACTACCGAGAATTGAATAAGGTGACGAGGAAGAATAAATATCCTCTACCGCGGATAGATGATTTGTTTGATCAGTTAAGTGGCGCGAGAGTGTTCTCCCAGTTGGATCTCGCGACATGTTTTCATCAGCTTAGAGTGGAAGCTGAGAGTATAGCTAAAACGACATTTCAGACACCGTCTGGATTCTATGAGTGGTTGGTCACGCCATTTGGGTTGACCAATGCACCAACGTATTTTTGGATCTTATGAATAGGGTATTCAGAGATCAGTTGAATAAGTTTGTTCTTGTGTTCGTGAACGATATACTTGTTAATTCGAGGACAGAGGAAGAACACAAGGAACACTTGAGGATAGTGATTGAGGTGTTAAGAAAACACCAATTGAAAGCAAAGTTTTCTAATTGTCACTTCTGGAGGAGGGAGGTGAGATTCTTGGGCCATGTTGTTTCAAAGAATGGTATTGCCGTGGATCCTGCGAAGGTGGCTACGGTACAAGATTGGTCTACGCCCAAGAATGCAACATACGTAAGAAGTATCTTGGGATTAGCTGGATATTTTCGCAAGTTTATCCAAGACTTCTCCAAGATAGCAGCATCGTTGACTCAGTTGACTAAGAAAAATCAAGCTTTCGTCTGGGACGAAAAGTGCGAGAATGCATTCAAGAGTCCAAAGGACAAGTTGACATGTGCACCAGTGTTAGTCATTCCTAAAGGGAATGAAGAGATGATAGTATATACAGTTGCATGTGGTACCGACTAGGTGTTGTACTGATGCAAGGAGGTAGGGCTGTAGCTTATGCAAGTCGGCAATTGAAATCGCATGAGAGTAGATACCCTACCCATGATTTGGAATTAGCAGCGATCGTATTCGCATTGAAGATGTGGAGACATTATCTCTTGGGAGAAAGATTCGAGTTGTTTACCGATCATAAATCATTAAAGTATCTTTTCTCTCAGAAGGATCTAAATCTCCGACAACAAAGGTGGTTAGAATTCTTGGCTTCCTACGATTTCGATATCGCATACGCACTAGAAAAGGGAAATGCGGTGGCTGATGCATTGAGTAGAAGACATGCCAATTTAGGGGCCATGTTTCTTGAGTGGAAGCAACTGGAGTACATCGCTGGGTATGATTTCAGACTAATGTGCGAATTGGATCCAGAAATGTTAGCAAGTTTGACGATCAGACCCACTTTGATTGAGCGGATTGGCTCCAGTCAGAGGGACGATCCTAACCTATTGGAAATCATCTCCAAGTTAGAGATGGGCATCGATGAGGAGATGAACGCGTATGGGCTTGATCGACATGGATGGCTTAGAAAGAATGGAAGACTAGTAGTACCCAATACCAATGGATTGAGAGATGAAGTGCTTAGAGAATGTCATCACTCAAAACTGACTATACACCCTGGTGGCAACAAAATGTATCGAGACATGAAGCAGACCTACTACTGGGAAGGGATGAAAAGAGACGTTGGGAAGTTTATATCCAAGTGCATGAATTGCCAACTAGTTAAAGCTGAGCAAAAAAGCCTAATGGTTTGTTGCAACCATTAGAAGTTCCAAAATGGAAATGGGAACAATCTCAATAGATTTCATTGATGGGTTACCAAGGACTAGGTCGGGCCATGATAGCATTTGGGTGATTGTGGATCGATTGATCAAGAGTGCCAGGTTTATACCCATCAAGTCGAATAGAACATCTGCTAAGTTAGCGGAACTATATGTAAAGTGGGTAGTGAGATTTCATGGAATACCCAAAGGCATTGTGAGTGACCGAGATCCTTTGTTTACTAGTGGGTTTTGGAAGAGCTTACAAGAGACGTTAGGATCAGAATTACATCTCGGTACCGCGTATCATCCTCAAACCGACGGGTAGACAGAGAGGGTGAATCGAGTGTTAGAAGGTCTCTTGAGAGCTTGCATATTGAATTTTGGTGGATCATGGGATGATCATTTACATCTAGTGGAGGTCGCATATAATAATAGTCATCAATCCAATATTGGTATGGCTCCATTTGAAGCTTTGTACGGAAGACTGTGCAACTCACCGTCATGATAGTTAGAAACCGGTGAGAAATTTGTGCTTGGGCCATATGTGATAAGAGAAACTTCAGATAGGGTTAAGATAATTCAACAGCGAATGAAAGCTGCCCAAAATAGGCAGAAGCGTTATGCTGATAAGAGGCGAAAGGATTTGAAGTTCTCCGTTGGCGACTTGGTGTTTGTCAAGTTTTCTCCATGAAAGAGCGTATACGATTTGGCAGGAGAGGCAAGTTAACACCAAGATTTGTTGGACCATTCCCAGTTCTCGAGCAAATTGGAAATTTGGCATATAAAGTTGAATTACCAGAGAAGATGGTAGGAGTTTATAACGTATTTCATGTTTCCATGTTGAGGAAATTCGTGCATGACCCTGGTGTGAATATTTCACCGGATCAGTTGGATGATATCGAGATTGAACCTGAGGCGGTTGGGAACCGCAGGCCTATGCGTATCGTTGGGAATGATATGAAGCAGCTTCGAAGGAAGGCGGTGAAACTAGTCAAAGTTCAGTAGGGTGATGATGAGGAAGATTGTACTTGGGAAACAGAGGAGGACATAAGGAGGAAGTATCTGGAACTCTTTGCCTGGTAAGGTTTTTATATCGGTATAGTACTCCATTGTTAGTAAACTGCATGCTAGGATAGACTTGTTGTGTTGTTTTGTATGCTTGATTATTTTGTTAATGATTGGTAGGCATGTGGGATCCTTTGTATGTTTTGGGTTAAGGAATTTCGGCGACGAAATTTCTTAAGGGGGGGGGGGGGGGAGAATGTAACGACCCGTATTCTACGCATCAGATGATCGTAGAATATTTATTTCTTTCACATACGAAGTCGTATAACCATGTAACTTTGGGAGACGACTATTGGGGCCATTTCCCATGTTCATGATTTTTGCCGATTTTTAAATGACAGTTTTGCCCCTAGCTGATCTTGTTTCAGCCATAACTTTTGATTGGAAAGGAGTTTTGACCTGAGACCACTTCCATTAGATTCGGATGATGGTTTACCTTCCCGAAGAGTGGTCACATTAGCCAAACGGACTTACGGTTTGGGAGATATGGCTGAAAGAAGGTTTGGAAGGCGAAAAACTGCTTAACCGGGCCAAATGAGATGATTAGTGAATGAGCCCATAACCCATTTCGGGATTAGGGTTATGGGGAGGCTGAAATGAGCTAGGTTTTCATTTCATTTCAGTTTTCTTGCTGCCAGTTATATCATAGAAACCCTAACAATGGCCTCCAACATCTAGAATCACCTCTAATCAATTTCTAATCAAGTATTAGCCTAATCTTCACCAAATTAAGGAGAAATAGCACCAAAGCAAGGTTAGAACTGTTGTATAGCCTTGGGAACAGCGCCAAACAGAGGATAATTTCAGATTTGGTATTTTGTTTGTGGCTAAGGTGGGTGATTTGAATAGTTCCTCACTAATTATGGTTAATTAAGGGTAATTAGTGTTAATTAGCGAAGTTAAACATAATTAAATTCTTGAAAAATATTTATAAATTCCGAAATATTGTTTTAGGCCTCTATTATAAAATTTGGTTAGTTTGGTTAAGTTTTGCTAATCATATCATTAGTTATGCTTAAACATGATTAAGGAAAATGTGGGTTTTTGGGTATGTTTGATCCGTTTTGACATGTTTATTCATTATTTTGGTGTTTATGGTTAGTTCTTTGTATTGCTGTGACTGTATTGTATGCTTTATGATTGCTTAGAACAGTTAGAATGGTCGAAAACGCCGTCATATGGTATAAAACAGTCGCTGGAAAAGTTGCAGGAAAAATTGCAGGGATCGGGATCAGATCGGATAGGGGGAAGGGGTTCGGATATGATTGGTTGAACCGAACCAACACCAGAGACAAGGAATACAAACCGAACCAGAGCCCATGCAGAAGAAAGAGTATGGCAACAAAGGAAGGCCGTTAGCTTGGAGTTGGAGTGAAGCACTGAACCGGATCGGGATCCATGAGCACCGAACCAAACATGAGGCATTGGACTAAAGTGAAGTGGAGTGAAGGGGACGAACCAAGACATACGAGCCGAACCGCAGGGAGGAGAGGAACTCGAACCGAACCGAGGGAAGGGAATTTAGCCGAACCGAAAGGGGACCTGAGCATCACATGCCGAACCGAACCGAATAGGATGAACCGAACCAGTTTTGGACCTCCACTACTACTATGCGACGACTCTTCTAAAGACCAACTCCAATTCGACCAAAACCCAAAATGCAAAGTAAGTCCAAATGGGAGGTTATTACTCAGGATCCAAATGGGATCAATGGGTTAACTTCATAAGTTGGGCTTTGCTGCGGGACGTGTGCTAAGGGGTTATCGACATCCATAGTTTTGATTCACCATGGGAAGACGAGTGTTAGGCTGCGGATCAGTTCAGTGGGGTAGTTACCACTCCATGGGGCAGAGTGATCGTAGCATGGCTGTGAGCTAGTGCAGTGGAATCTTCATGACTTCAAGGGGGCAGAGTGGACATAGCAAGGACTAGTGGCTATGGATCCGTGCAGTGGAGTTGCCATGACTCCATAGGGCAAAGTGATCATAGCAAGGATTTGGGGGATCAAAGCGGTGGATATCGTATGCTTTACACACTGAGTGAGAGATGTAAGGATGATTGCTATGCTTGATTGTTTTCCATCACTATGACATGCACACCCCTACCCTCGTATTCTTTACACCATATGTTAGTGGCACCTTAAAGTGTTGAGCGGTATGTTGTGCTAACTCTTTGGTTGTAGGTCCAGGTTCAGGTATGATTTAGTATACCTGTTATTGTTCTGTTTTGCTGCTTATCGCTCATACCAGACTTTTGTCTGACCCGAAATTTTATGTCTCTTCTTATTACTCTGGGTGCTCCTAAACGAGCAGACTAGAGACATGTTAGCTGGTTATGCACGAATGGCTAATCCGGAGACGAGCAGGAGGCTTCTACGTATTATCTACATATATTCTCCCTGTGTTGTTGATGGTCACTGCTTTGGGGATTAGTAGTGTACCTTTCCTTTCTTTTGCTTTAGAGACAGTATTTTGAAGTTGTAATAATGGTTATGGATCATAAGCTGTATTTTGGATTTTCGCTGCTATGGTGATTATGATTTAGTTTTCAGCTTATGCACTGTCTCGCCTGTTTTATGTCAAGTATGTTATTATTATATTTTATTCCATGCGCTGTGAGACATTCTACAGGTTCCTTGTTAGTTCGAATTCCTTTCTTTAGCGACCGTCCCGTGCTGGTTGGACATCGGCACAGCGCACTTTCATTGGAAATGTCGGCTGGTGCGGAGCGGGCCGTCACATCCGGAGGGTCTTAAATGGCTACATGCAGGCTTAACCTAAACCGGTACTAAGCAGCGAGATACTACTTCTCATACTACTTGTGAGAATATATACTTAAGAACATTGACGTATTAGGATAAGGTCTTAACTGGCTTGGGTCCGCCTTAGGGCCATAAGAGATCATGAGAATCCACCCTTAATAAATATATTAGAATGTGCTTTAATTGATCTAGAATGTCCAACTCGTTGGGTCTTCACCGTAAATGCACTAATGAAGGTCTTAAGTGATTGATTCAGATATCCACCTCATTGGTTAAATACTTCTTTGTATATGTGTATGCTTGTGTGTTTCGTAGGCATACCTTGACATATATAACCTACCAAATCTTGGGTATGGTCTCTAAAAAAATATTATTTTCAGTCACATAGGACTTTATGTTCTAATCCCTCTCCTTAACATATCCAGCCGGTCAGTAGGTAGGGTAGCGATTCAATGGACGAAGCAATGATGGATCCTGGAGAAGCTAATTGATATATTATGCTATTATTAGTTAACATTGTTGTTTGCTTATGGAAACTCTAGATTATGAATAATAAAGATGTACCGTTTTGAATAACTATATTTAATAATTGTTATCTAAATATGTGGTTTTTAATTATATGGCGCATCTTATTTTGGTATTATACTTTTTTGTTCTGGTGTGTGAGATTCCATAACGCTATGTTAATCTATTATTCTATGAAAATGTAATTCCTTAGAGGAACCAACGATCCATTCAGAATGAAGTTTTGATTAGCCTTTTCTGTGTCGAAATTTTGGCCCACTCCTGACTGGTTGTCACATTTGGTATCAAAGCATAGGTAACCCGATTATAGGGAAATTATACGTATGAGAGATGTATTTTTATTTTGAAAAAGGTTTTCGAACCATATAATATATATTTACCTCAATAAGCATACGCAACTATACTACGAAACTTTATCGTTTTCTTTCCTTTTAGCTTAAATACTATCTCAGGAGTATTCGCTGAAGGATTCTTTCTTTTCTTTTTCAAATAGTAGAATGGCTAATAATCCTTCTGAACTAGGAAACCAGGCAAGACCTTAGTATTTTCCAGAATGGTTCCAACAGATCTCTGTATTGTGCAGCAAGTCCCTATTGCTAATCCCGCCCAAGTGGTGCCTGCAGCTCCAACCATTGAGGTAGCCTTTGATTTTCCTCGATTCTGTAAAAGCTTCGCAAATCTTGGTGGAAAATCATTCTTAGGAACGAAAGGTTCTGTTAGTGCTCAAGCTTGGATAATGGATTGTGAAAGGATTTTTAAGGCCATTGGATGGTCAGATGAAGTTAAAAGGGGGATCGCGACCTGGCACTTAAAAGGAGAAGCCCTTGAATGGTGGAACCTAGTATATAGAGAAAATGAGGGCCGGTTATTTACATGGGCTGAATTCAAGACCCTCTTTGAAGCAAAGATTTAACCAAAAGTTGAGATGACGATCCAATTAGATTAATTTATCCATCTCAAGCAAGGTAGTTTGAGTCAATAAGAGTATGTGGCTAGATTTACCGAGTTAAGTAAGTTTGATAGGGGTTTGGTGGATATCTCAATGAGTAAATCCTTAAGGTTTGTTAAAGGGGTTGAACTCCCCATTGAAGGACACTTTGTAAGCGCAAGTAACATTCAGAGCATCTTTGAAACGTTAGTGGAATTGGCCATTTTGTGCACAGCTGCAAGATCTAAGAAGAACAAGAATGGTAAGAAGGGAGAAAGAAGTTCTGGTCCTAGTAAGAATAAGAAGAAAGAGTGGTGGAAGAATAAGAAGAAAGAGTGTAAGTTTAAGAAGGAAGCTAAGACTTGTGCGAGGTGCAACCACAAGGGCCATAAGGCCAAGGATTGCAGGACTGCTTTGGCAAAGAAAGAGTTTAAAGGAAGGTGCTACAACTGCCACGAAGAAGGACACAGGTTTAGAGATCGCCCAAAACCTAAGGTTATTCAGAGCGGTCAGAATTATGCATTGGAGGCAGGACTGATACAGAGCCGACCACCAAGAGATCAAGGTCAACCCGCACTTGAAGGTATAACTTCTATTTTAGGAATTTTCGTATACACCATGTTTGACTTGGGGGCGACCCATTATTTTATTACTAAGAGGCTAGTTGAATTGTTGACCTTATCTATCTTTAGTAAACAAAGTATCTTGAGTTGATATGTAAAGACCTAATACTGGATATTGACGATATCAGATTCTTTTGTGAAGCATATGTGTTGGATTTTATGGGGTATGACCTTATACTAGGTATGGATTGGCTATCATTTTATAGGGTCATCCTAGATTGCGACAAGAAAATTGTTCATCTTAGGAGTCGAGGAGGACGTAGTCTGAAAATAACTTGTAACATTAGAAACAAGGATAAAGCCCTATTATATACCTTATCTCCTAGTTCAAAAGGATCATCTCCAGTCCCTATAGTATGTGAGTTTTTGGACGTCTTTGAGGAAGTCACGGGACTTCCACCCCATAGTGAAATCTCTTTTCGTATTGACCTA
This sequence comes from Allium sativum, assembly GCA_030737875.1. Lineage (NCBI taxonomy): Eukaryota > Viridiplantae > Streptophyta > Magnoliopsida > Asparagales > Amaryllidaceae > Allium > Allium sativum. The sequence goes on from CM060922.1 coordinate 302,697,204, forward strand.
GAGAAGGATGCTAGACTGATACCTTTACCCTTAAGGCATATGGGACCAAAAGAAAGGAGAGAATTGGATAAACAGATTTCAGAATTATTACAGAAAGGCTTCATTCGACGAAGTACTTCCGAATGGGGTGCTCCTTTGTGTTTGCCACCAAAGCAGATGGATCTCTAAGACTTTGCTTGGATTATAGGGAGCTTAATAAACTAACCAAAAAGAATAGTTACCCCTTACTTAGAATTGATGACTTGTTTGAACACCTGGGAGGATCCCGAGTATTTTTTCAAATAAATCTTGCAACTAGATTTCACCAATTGAGAATTTTGCAGGACAATAAGGATAAATCCACATTTAGGACGCTGGATGGATTGTTCCACTGGGAAGTTATTCCCTTCTGACTGACGAATGAACCCGCCTTCTTTATTGACCTCATGAGTAGAATGTTAAGGGGCATTCTGAATAAAATCATGGTGGTTTTCTTAGTTGATATACTTATATTTTCAAAGAACCATAAAGAGCATGAAAGTCACTTAAGACATGTTCTAGAGATACTAAAAGAGAACCAGTTAAAATCCAAATTTTTGAAGTGTCATTTCTAGAGAGAAGAAGTTAGGTTTTTGGGACATATTGTGTCCAGCAAAGGCTTGGCAGTAGATCCCGCAAAGATCGAGGTAATTAAGGAATGGAGAGTACCTCAAAATGCTACAAAGGTGAGAAGCTTCCTTGGATTAGCTGGATATTACTGAACGTTTATTAAAGACTTCATAAAGATAGTTATTCCTTTAACTCAACTAACAAAGAAGAACTTGGTATTTTCTTGGAGTAATAAGTGAGATATAGCCTTTAAAAGATTAAAGGAAATATTAACTGTTGCACCAGTTCTTATTATACTCGATGGCTCAAGGATGTTCACTATTTACACTAACGCATGCGGAACAAGTTTAGAAGTGGTCCTTATGCAAGACGGGAAAGTTGTTTCTTACGCCAGTAGACAACTCAAGGATCCCGAGAAAAGGTACTCAGTTCATGACCTAGAGCTAGCCGCGGTAGTGTTCGCTTTGAAAATGTGGAGACATTTTCTTTTAGGGGAGAAGTTTGAACTTTTTACCGACCATAAATCCATAAAGTATTTATTCTCTCAACGTGACCTGAATTTGAGACAAAAACGATGGATGGAGTATATTACCTCTTTCGATTTTATGATCCAGTATATCCCACGAAAAGGGAATGTCGTAGAGGATGCACTGAGTTGAAAGCATGCATATTTGAATGCAATTTTGGAATGGACAACTTAAACTTGCAACTCCCGACAGTAGCTTTTAGTGGTTTTCTTAGAGTCATGCTTGTTAGACCCACTTTAAGAGAAAGAATTTGGAATATGCAAGACCTTGGTGAAGAAATAAGAAATTTGAAGGAGAAAGTGGGGAAGGAGGTCTTTCCCCATTCAGTTAGATATTCATTAAGCAACGACGGAAGTTTTATTAGGGATGGACGAATTTTCGTCCCTAAGGATAAAGATTTAAGAAAGAATTTTTAGGGGAGTGCCATAGGTCAAGGATGACCATAAGCCTCAGTGGAGATAAAATGTATAAAGATATGAAGAGGAATCTCCAATGGGAAGGGATGAAAAGGGAGATAGCTAAGTTTGTAGCCAAGTGGTTAACATGCCAAAAATTAAAAGCGGAGCAAGGAACACCCGGAGGATTACTCTTAACATTAGAAATCGCCATGTGGAAGTGAAAACATATTTCCATGGATTTTGTGGATGGGCTTCCAAGAAGTCAGAAAGGAAATGAGGCTATTTGGTTTGTAGTAAACCGTTTGACCAAGAGTGCTCACTTTATACCTCTTACTATCAAAATCAACATTCGAAGAAAGATGGAAGTGTAGGGGTATCAGATGACCGAAAGCTCATGGAAGTGCTTAATAGAAAGTAGGACCCGACAATGAAAAGAGCGAGAGCAGGAGGACGTAATCCGAAAGGCCGCCACAACCGGCCTCTTCGCCAAAGTCAGTCCGACAAGACCTTCCGGCAGTATCGGCTCGACGAAAGGCTCCGTGTAAATGATCCAGAACCAAGGAAGTCAGAAGCTACAGAACCGACGGACAAAGAAAAAAGGGAAACCTTCAACACATAACCTACTCAAATATCGAGACACCTAAGGATGACAATATCGGAGGCACTAACCCGGAAGAATGCGAAGGCCACTCAAAACCGACTTCCGAAGCGTCTACTACATAACTACGCAAAAGGTCACATCCGCAAAATAATAAGACTGGCACCGAAAGCCACCCTCCAAGAGTATAGGCTACCGCAAAGGCCCTACCAAAGGGCTAGCCGGAACCCGGACAGGGATTACAGGCTACCCGTGCTAGCCTACCTAGTACCAAAACCCGTAGCGGTTTCAACCCGGCTGCTATCAACATACACTATGGGGTCAAGCCCCTCCACATATTCATGATAAAGCCGAAAGCTTACATTCGAAAGTTCATGTCCGCAAGCCTACATTCAGAAGCTGCCCTCAAGAATTCAAGTATCATAACAAAATGCACCCAAGGCGGCCTAAGGTCAAGCACCCAAGACCAGGAATAAAACAACCGGCCAAAATCCCGGACGGGTCTGATAGCCCTACAACGGAAGGGGCCCAGAACCATTATAAATAGGACCCTAAGGATCACATGAGGAGGGGAGGTATACTTTTCTCTTACTTTTTGTGTCCCTAAAAGCAACTTAGAAAATAACATCAATCGAGAATTCCACTCTATGACATCTGTGTATTTCTATTAAAAGCTTAATGAAAGGAAAAATTCTTAAGAAATTACTCTGTAAGTGTGTACTTTTATTTCTCTAATTGCAATAGTCGCAGTTCATTATCCATTCTACAGAGAAGTCTGAGTTTGCGTCCATCAACACCCTCGAATGGCGATCAAACCTCGATCACTAAGTCCAGATCCGATCTGGTGATCCTCAGTGAGCCTGCGACTTAAAGCCCTAGCATCCCAATTCCTCACTGAGGTCGATCAGGGAAGAGAACCAGTCCACCTGATTTTCCCTTAAGATTTGTCCCCGTAGATCCACTTCCGGTGTTGACGAAAAATATTGTTAACATTTTGGCGCTAGAAGGAGGGCCTGATCCTCCGACCGTGTGGCTGACAGCCTTATATCGACCTGTGTTGTTCCATCCCGGATCGGACTAGCTTTAAAGAAGCAAAGTATGAGTAAGAAACCCAGACAAAGGCTTTCAGGATCTCGAGCGGATAATGTAACACCCCACCTCCGCTAGGGTCACTCACAAAGGGAATGCACATGTAAAAACCACATATTTAGATAGAAATACACAAAGGGAATTACCTAGAGCTAACAAATTTGACACGATGATTTGATAGGGTTAAGTCATGAACCGCTTGAATATACTTAACCAATTTGATACGATGATTTGATAGGGTTAGGTCATGAACCACTTGAATATACTTAACCAATTTGACACGATAATTTGATAGGGTTAAGTCATGAACCGCTTGAATATACTTAACCAATTTGACACGATGATTTGATAGGGTTAAGTCATGAACCGTTTGAATATATTTAACCAATTGGACACGATGATTTGATAGGGTTAAGTCATGAACCGATTGAATATACTTAACCAACTTGACAGATGATTCGTAGGGCTAAGTCATGAACTTGAACGACAACACTTAGCCAATTTGACATGACACGTAGGCGGGTTAAGTCACGAACTTGAATGACAACACTTAACCAACTTGACAAGCTAGACTGATGGGGTTAAGTCTCGAATTTAAATGACAACACTTAACCTACTGGATGGAAACCCTAGTTGCACGGTCCTTTTCAGCAGTAACCCACTAGATGTATCACGGTACCCTGGAACTAGGCAGGGTGGGGCACGATTACTGGGCTGATTGTAAGCGACCAGAACGACGGCTGAGTTGGTGCGCCATTGTAGGTTCAGGCGGACTATGGTCGTGCACGTAGTCCGGAGTTGAAAAAGCAGGCATTGGGCACCAGTAGGTTTACACTGTGCGTGCTTGATTCGTGTCGGTGATTGGCACCCTAGGGCTTGATACACCCTATGGTGGACCTAGCACAGGTGACTACATTTCGTGATTGGGCTATATGACACAGACACATGAATGAGCTAGGACTTGTAGGGAGCCGATCGATTATTAGATTGTTACGTGGAATTCATTAGGTAACATAATCTCTAGTGGTCCTAGGTGACATAAACCCTAATCGAATCTAGAAAACGTTCAATAGGTAGCATAATCCCTAGTGGTCCTAGGTGGCATAAATCCTAATTGAACACGCGATAGTTCATGATAAGGAAACCTAGCCAGAACAAGGGTGGCGGTCCAAACGATTTCAAGAATGGTGGCACTGCATTGAAGTAGTATAGAAATACGTGATGAAACCCGTACGATATACGGCAAGGGACTGTACATATACATGGAAAGGATGATATGGGTTGGGGTACTAATACAGTTGGTGCAAAGAATATAGGAAATCAAAGAAAATAGTGGAATGGTGAAGCTTAGAAATCTTGCGATGTTATACTTAATAGAAACCTTGCAATGTTATACTTGATTCATCGTGCCTGTAGCTTACCTTGTCATCATGCTTATGTTTACTTTCAGTTTATTCATGCCATATTATCTTCACCTATTTTTATGCTGAAAGCCACTAGGACTTACTCAGTCTTTATGACCGACCCAGTTTGTTTCTCCTCTTTTTCTTTCGTTCCCCCCCCCCACCCCCCAGGTTCGCAGGGTGGGAATACAGCTTAGTTCGGATCTTACCAAGCTCCAAGGCTCTTTCATGTACTGCTTGGATTTCTCTTGGCTGTGGCTTGCTTTGCTGCTTTATTGGGGAATACTACAATTTATTTTCATGCTTCTTTGTTTTTGAGCAAGACAGATTTCGATGTAATGGATTTAGTAGCATTTTGATGTAAAAGGCTTTAGACCTTTCTAGATTTTAAAGCAATGAAATTTGGTTCTTCTTCCGCTGTTTTATATGTTCTGTCTTGTAATATTTCTGTGTATGTTTACCTAGATAATGCTCCACCAAAGCTAGTGCATTCCCTTTGTGAGTGACCCTAACGGAGGTGGGGTGTTACAGATAAGTCAAGAACCACCAGCGGTAGAGTAATGGAGGAGCAAGCGTTAAGAGCAGAGGCTTTGCGAGTAATAAAGTGGAAAATGGAACTAGCAACTCTTCCCACATAGAAAAAACCTTGGTGTTCCCACCCAGTGGATCTACATCAGGGGACATTAGTGTTTTTCCCTACTTAAAGGATGCTTTCTACAGGCAAGTTAAGGGAAAGATGTTCGAACGCAAAATAATGGACGATTTCTACCGCTTCACCGACAAATGGGCTAAAGAGATGACAAGTCAATTCCGATACGTTCCGAAAAGAAAGGACGAGAGTATTGGAACCACAAATAAAATGATTTGCATGAGTATTAGACCCCATCAGTGAAAAAGGAAGTGTACGCCAAAGATACCCTAGGAATGCTACCTCACTACTTCTAGGGAGAATGTTTACTTCCTAACCAAACGAGAAAGCGACTATTAGATCTCAACAAAGAAGAGGCCTAAATACGAAAGAAAAACAGGAGGGCCTTGATGTCATTACCACTTGATGAATGGACACGAGACTAATCACTGCAGAACTCTTGAAGAGGCCATTGTCAGATTCATCAGTCAAGGCCAATTACGAGAGTTTGTCAAAAAATCGAGATGAGTTCGGGGAAATCCTTGGGAAAATGATTAATACACATGTGCCAATGTACGGAAAGCTCAAAAGGGGTCCAATTGCCAACGGATTAAATCCCTCATCATTGCCAAATTGGCTAGGGTAAGGCATCCCCCAGAGGGGGATGGTGTGTTAGTCTTTCTCCATGCCCAAATCAGAGGGGGCAGGGTTAAAGCATCAAAAGCGTAAGCCGTCGTTTCACACCAAAAATGGTCGTGGCGATGCGTCTGAAATTAGTACGCCCTGCCTCTGCTAGAACTAAGCACGTCCTACCTTTGCTCATAGAAGAGCAGGTCCTACCTCTGCTTATGTTCCGCGTTACCCGCAGAAGGGAATGCAAACCCCTATCATTGCCTATGATGGTCAGGATAGGGCACCCCTTGGAGGGGGCGGCGTATAAGCCTCTATCAGTTCCTATGATGGTCAGGTAGAGCGTCAAAAGAGTGGACCTTAGTTCTATGCCTACGATGGCCCCGTCTAAGTTTCTATGCCCTTATCATAGCCTGCGATGGCCACGATAAGGCGCCTCCTGGTGGGAGGTTGGGTAAGTCCTTGGGCTCTGCTCGTGAATAAGCTAGCCAAGCGCTCCGGACGCACAAGCCCGGAGAGTGGCTAACAAAGCACGTACATCCTTTTCTTTGACATCAAAAGCCCAAGGGGAGGCTCAAAAAGGCATGTACAACCTCTGCTTTCCAAATCAAGTCCGAAGGGTATACCTATTTCGCCAATACCGGAGGGGGTTCTGGTCTTCAATACTAATACCCGAATCTGGGTCGATTCGGCGCTTCACCAATACCGGAGGGGGTTCCAGTCTTCAATACTAATACCCGAATCTAGTTCGATTCGGCGCTTCTCAATACCGGAGGGGGTTCCGGTCTTCAATACTAACACCCGAATCTGGATTGATTCGGTGCTTCACCAATACTGGAGGGGGGGGTCCCAGTCTTCAATACTAATACCCGAATCTTGGTCGATTCAACGCTTCGCCAATACCGGAGGGGGTTCCGGTCATCAATGCTAATACCCGAATCTGGGTCAATTCGGCGCTTCACCAATACCGGAGGGGGTTACGGTCTTCAACATTAATACCTGAATCTGGGCCAATTCGACGCTTCACCAATACCATAGGGGGTTCCGGTCCTCAATACTAAAACCCGAATATGGGTGGATCCAACTCTATAGGAATACCGGAAGAAGTTCCAGTCAACTATTATTAATGACCGAATCTAAACAAGCCTCAGTGTTTCGCCAATGCCAAAGATGGTTCCGGTCTTCTAAGCTAAAACCCGAATTAGGGACAATTCGGTGTTTCACAAATATTGATGGAGATTATGGTCTTCTGTACATATCAGGATCAGGGTCAACCAAATCCTTTGCAAATGATGGAAGAAGCAATTCAACTTCGACTACACGACAAACCACAGCACTGGTCGCACACCAGTAGCCTTTATCATTTCTCTTTTGTACTCAGGAAAATATCCTTGATTTACACGGATGCACCAAATACTCGCACTAACACGCAAAACACAAACGAGTATTTCAGATCTTTTATGATAGAACACGCTACGACAATGTTAATCCAAAAAAGGGTACATGACACTATTTTCAAAACCATGAGACGGACCTAACATAGCATTTTTTGCCTAGTCATAACGTAGTGATGGCTAGAAGGAAACCACCTAGATTAAAATACACAATTGAATGCCAAACCATATCATCATAGGTCCTACTCTTATCTGCATATGCTATTTACATAAAATGCTACACTCCGTTATCAAAATACCAGGAACTTTACGCATTACATAGATGTTTTAGAAAAAAAGGTAAGGGAGAAAGGAGAAGGAAGCACGCTGTAATACGACGATTCCCATATGAGCAATAGACCAACTTCCGATAGGGTGCGCCCTATTCAAGGAACCAAGAGGAAGTGGTGGAGTGACGAATCACGGCATGCAAAAGCTCTTCGACCCTTTGCATCTTTTCCATCACCTCGCCCGGGTCACCCAAGGGTTTAGGTTGCCACTTTAAAGCTTTATTGAAAGTCTTATCCATTACGCGGAGATTTTTGTTTTCCTTCCTCAGATCAGAAACATCTCCGTGCAAGAACTGTTTCTCCTTATGTAATTGCTTAAGTTTGGAGGTATAAAAGTCAGCACGAAGAGAATTGCCCTCGATCTCCTTCCTGACATAAAGACTTTCCATGTCCGCCTTAACCTGTATATACCACCTGGCAGTGAAGGTATGATCTATCCCGGGGGGGGGGGGGATCCCCAATCTCACATTCCAAAAAGACGCGTCCCTTCGAGACCCGTGAGTCATTAGAGGTAGAGACCCCAAGGGCACATCCAAATATAGTCTCCCATTCTTTCCATTTTACTAATATGTCTTTGTATCTCACCTCTAAGTCCCTGACTTAATGCCGCAGCTCATCCCTTTCGTTGTGAAAATCAATAGTAGGATTCGTCTTCATGATCCTCCTTGCCTCGAGGATATCTTTGTTTTTTTGCCTTATTTGGGTCTCCAATACACGTATTTGTTCTACAAGACGTTGCGCCAATCGATCCCCGGATAGGACACATCTGCCACCTATGGTGGTAGGAGAAGTTCCCGAAAAATCTCCCAAACACAAAGAAACAATGCACTTCTATCCACAAAAAGGGAAATGTCTTTAGGTAAATCATCCTATTTAAATAAGCAGATAAGCTATCTTTGCAAGGGTGTTTCAAATCTAAGAAAAAACATGTAACAAAAGAAAAAGAGGTAAAAACGAATACGTTTCACATTCACACGTGTTATTGTCAAGAAACATATAGATATACCAGATCATCTTTCCTTAGTATTCTTTTCATTCATGTTCATATTAACTTTGCATGATGAGTCCTAAATTTCTTTAGTATTATCTCCTTGTCGCTCCCTAAGAAGTTGAAAGATAAATGAGGATACTTCATATAAATATCTTTGAGTTCTTCTAAGAAGCGTTTTCTGCCGGATCTAAAAGGAGGATTAGTGAGAAATTGCCTCTTCAGTTTAGAAAGAGAACGAAGATCATTCTTAAAAATAAAAATAAAAGAGGAAGGGTAAGCAACAAGGACATCGTTCCTATCACCATACGAACAAGCCATAAAAAGTCAACTGGTACAAGTAAAGAAAGAATTCAGAGGATGGAATTTATACCTGGAGAATAGGGGAACCTGCGTGCACCGCCTGCTCTCTCTCCTCAAGCTCCGAAAAATTTACTCCCTCCACAAATCCATCATCTCCATACGAGCTGACAAAACAACCACCTTCTTTTTGCAAAATCGGATTTTAATCACCCTCGGGTCATAATGAGAAAGGGAAAGTTCATGCTTCCTTAAATCCGGACTTCCTGGAAATCAGATCTTAAAAAACTGGTGACAAAATCACTCCCAACGGTCTCTGCAGAGGAGGGAAAATGTTGTGAAAACTTCCAGGAGAAAAGACAAGAGGGGTACGCAACAGCCGACGATAAGGCAACGCAACAATTTCGCCTTCAGAAGAACGGGAAATAGAATTTACCCTTTTGTGATGCCGAAGGGAATCGCTGTCAAAAACTAAAGCAGATCTTTTCTTAGATAGAAATTAAGGGGAAGAGGGGGCCATGGAAGGTGAGAATAAAACATCTCCAAGAATTGCAGAACAAGGGGGGAAGTTTTTCTAGAAGATTCTGTCCCAAAGAAGAAGAAGTATACCCAGGGAAAAAGCACAAGAGAAATAGTTCGGAATGCTGATTCAAGACACTTGGGATTTCACTCAAAGCATTGATCATTTGGTGCTCCTTCATCCCCGGCTCCTCTCCTCCTCCGTCAAATAAAGCCTGGACTCATTCAGAATGAAATCGCCAGTTTGTGTAATCTCGTACATAGCCCTACCAGGTGATACCATAATATAAACACGTAATTCAATAAAAATTTCTTTGATGATTATACACAAATGCCACATATGCATACGCACGATTTGGAATTTCATTATCCTATAAGACGTTAACCCTGGCTAAGGTAACCGATGTCGGTAAGTTGAGTTATCCACTGCTACACTAAAAAAAATAACTTACCACCAACTAGAGCTGAAATCCTGGGAAAATAATGAAATGAATTTAAATGAACAGTGATCTTGCTTTGGTGAAATGTTATGCAGGAAAAGGAGAATAAGTTCTACCTTGCATCCCTGCTGTCCACTAAGAATGAATCAACGGATGAGATTCATACGAAGAAAGTAAGGATACTGCACGGGGATAAATGGAAGGGAAGTATGCTTTGTATTCAGAATGCAGAGGCAATCCTGATCAATCAAAAGGAGATCAATCAACGCTCCCGATTGAAGGAAGGCAGAGGGCACAAAGGCACAAAAATTTGACTTGTAAAGTCGAAAACACCCCTTCACTAAAGGGGGGGGGGGGTGTTACTATCAAAATCAACATTCGAAGAAAGATGGCAGTGAAGGGGTATCAGATGACCAAAAGCTCGTGGAAGGGATTAATAGAAAGTAGGACCCATCAATGAAAAGTGCGAGAACAGGAGGACGTAATTCGAAAGGCCGCCACAACCGGTCTCTTTACCAAAGTCAGTTCGACAAGACCTTCTCGCAGTATCTGCTCGACGAAAGGCTCCATGTAAAGAACCACTCTGATCTAGAACAAAGGAAGTCAGAAGCTACAGAACCGACGGACAAAGCCCAAAGGGAAACCTTTAACACATAACCTACCCAAATACCGATACGCCTAAAGACGACAATATCGGAGGCACTAACCCGGAAGAATGCGAAGGCCACTCAAAACCGACTTCCGAAGCGTCTACTACATAACTACCGAAAAGGTTACATCCGTAAAATAATAAGAATGACACCGGAAGCCACCCTTCAAGAGTACAGGCTACCGCAAAGGCCCTACCGGAGGGCTAGCCGGAACCCGGTTAGGGATTACAGGCTACCCGTGCTAGCCTACCTAGTACCAAAACCCGTAGTGGTTTCAACTCGGCAGCTATCAACATACACCATGGGGTCAAGCCCCTCCACGTATTCACGATAAAGACAAAATCAAACATCTGGAAGTTCATGTCTGCAAGCCTACATTCAGAAGCTGCCCTCAAGAATTCAAGTATCATAACCAAATGCACCCAAGGCGGTCGAAGGTCAAGCACCCAAGACCAGGAATAAAACGATCGGCCAAAAGCCCAGACGGGTCTAATAGCCCTACGACGGAAGAGGACCAGAACCATTATAAATAGGACCCTAGGGATCACATTAGGGGGAGGGTGACTTTTCTCTTACTTTTTGTGTCCCCAAAAGCAACTTAGAAAATAACATCAATGGAGAATTCCACTCTATGACATTTATGTATTTCTATTAAAAGCTTAATGAAAGGATAACTTCTTAAGAAAATTGCTCTATAAGTGTGTACTTTTATTTCTCTAATTGCAATAGTTGAAGTTCATTATCCATTCTACAGAGAAGTCTGAGTTTGCATCCATCAGCACCCTCGAATGGCGATCAAACCTCGATCACTGAGTCTAGATCCGATCTTGTAATCCTCAGTGAGCCTGCGACTTAGAGTCCTAGCATCCCAGTTCCTCACTGAGGTCGATCAAGGAAGAGAACCAATCCACCTGATTTTCCCTTAAGCTTTATCCCTGTTGATCCACTTCCGGTGTTGACGAAAAATATCGTTAACAATACCCATAAAAAGGAATAGGACCGCGACTTCATTGGTCCAATTGTATATCAGAGAGGTAGTTAGACCACATGGTATCCCATCTAGTATAGTGAGTGATAGAGATCCCTTATTCACGAGCGAATTTCGGAGAAGTTTACAAGAAGCATTGGGAATGACCCTCAACTTAAGTAAAGCTTATCACCCGCTAACCGATGGCCAGACAGAAAGAGTAAATCAGATCCTAGAATATTTGCTCCGAGCTTGCATTATCGACTTTGAAGAAGTTTGGGAGCAGCATCCACTGCTTGTAGAGTTTACGTAAAATAATAGTTTTCTAGCAACGATTTGTATGGCTCCTTTTTAAGTGCTTTGTGGGAGGCCATGCAAATCACCAATTTGTTGAACTACCGACAAGGTTCTACTCAGACCAGATTTCGTCCATGATTCCATGGAGAAGATTTCCTTGATCGGGCAGAGAATAAAGGCGTACCAAAACGACCATAAATTGTATGCGGATAAGAGGAGGAGGGAACTTGAGTTCGATATAGGAGACATGGTATTCGTAAAGATTTCCTCTCTCAAGAAGATTGTTCAGTTTAGAAAGACCGGGAAGTTGACTCCCAAATTTATTGGGCATTTTCGCATCATCTAGAGGATATGACCTTTGTCTTATCAAGTTGATCTCCCAGAATGTCTATCGATAACATTTTTCATGTATCACATCTGAGGAAATGCCTCCATGGTTTTGTTGTTAGACTCAAGCTTGGTGAAATTGGGGACATAGGAAAACTCGAGTTGGAGTCCAGGGTACCCCGTACCACAACAAAGAATGTGGAGCATGGAATCAAGAGACTCCGCAATAAAACCATTTGCCATGTTCGAGTACAATGGGGAAATGATCCTGTGCAAAGCACATAGGAGATCGAGGATAAGATGAGACAGACCCACCCAGAGCTTTTCTCGGGTAATTTTTCCTCTAAATTACGTTTATGGATGCATTGTGATTGCTAGATTGGATGTTAGGAAAATGGATGCAACACAATTGCACAACGCACTTCTATAGAAATATATCATGTTAGGATGTTTTTCATACATGCTACATCACTTATTTCACATACATGCTAGGATTTGAGCTCACTTTTGTGAGTTTGCAGTTCATAATCACTGTAAGTCATGGATGTTTATGGATGAATAAAATATAACATGGGTGTACATGTTTTGAGCGAACTGTGTTTTTCGCCCCTTCAAACGGATTTCAGAACAAAATCTATTTTAAGGGGGGAGAGTGTAACACTCCGTAAGAATATACCTAAAACAAATTTATAATAATAAGTAATTAAAATTTACCATAAAGTAATAATAAATTAATGGACTAAAAAATGGATTTTTGCAGCATCAGGAATTTGGCCATGAAAATACGGTAGTTGTATTCGCTTGTGACGAAATTCTGATCAATTTTCATATATAATATGTCAGAATCTGAGGCCGAACGAAAGAACTACACTTAAAACAATTTGTACATTAAATATATATGTAATAATGTTTGAAAATAAAATCATAATATTAATATATGGAATAATATATGACTAATAAATGAGTGAATGGAATATTCCATCCAATTTGAATTTGTATGTTTAAGTATATAATAAGGGACAAGAATAACGTTTAAAAGAAAAGAAATAAAAGAAATTAATAAATGTTATATAATAAAATCTTTCCAGCCCTCATATACGTTCACTGGGCAAATCAGAGACCAAAAGATCGACCGCCCATTAGAAGGGGTGTCTACCGCCGGTCGACATCCCTTCTAAGGGAGTGATCGACCACTGTCGCGGCTAGTACCCAATGAGGCATGGTTCGGGTCAGGTTTTGGTGTTAGTTTACTAATATAAATAGCCAGGATTTAATCTAGATAATCATATGGATATTATTCACACACACACGTGCCCCTATAATAACACCCCTAGATCTCAGACCTAAACCAAATCTCCTTCTCTACCGCCACTCTGCCATTGATTCCAGAGAATTTGTAATAGGTTTTCTTCTTCCTCTCTTAAAATCTATTTTTTCTTTTCTTATCTTTTTTTTAAGGATTTGAATATGATCTAAATCTAAAATCATAAGATTTATATATAAGAATTCCAACTATTTAATTCTTATATATATATATATATATATATATATATATATATATATAGGGATTGGAGTTCACAACAAATAGGCAAACATCGTCAGATCCCCGACATTTCCATGTAGTTAAATACTGTGAGTGGTAATAGTAATTGATTAGGCATATTCTACATTTGTAGATTTTTATATGAATAAGTATGCCGAGGGAGATTTGGATTAACTATAATACCAAACTGTAAAACCTCTAAATCTCCTATTTTTATATATGTTTCGCAAGAATTGTCAACAAATGTTCGATTTGTGAATTTGTTTGGGTTGTGGATAAAGAACATTTTGGGTGATTTACTTTTTGTTTGATTTGATTTATCCTTTTTATCTAAAAGTGTTTGTGATGTAAAAAGATTCAAATTTGATTTAGGTTTATTATTTGAATATGTTTGTATTTCCATTCTAAATGGATAATTTTAACATATTCAAATTTAAAACAAATCAAATATCAACGTTTTTATGTATAACATAGAAAAGGGTAAATTAAATTAAATAAAGGTCTATGTATATATTTATATGTATATATTTATATGTATATATGATGTATGAAATTTACACCTTGTTCTTGATTCATGACTTGAATTGTTCTAATAAGCTTAATATGTAAGTCTTGATAGATATGTTGTATTCTCCCCATTACTGCTATCTTTAATTATGCCATTATGCCATGTATTTAGCGGTCTGATGTGGGAATTAACTTGTATGCCTTGAATGTAGAATAAATTGATAATTTACACCGTTAAAATGTTCCTTTGTTCATATAGAAATTATCGTTTATTATATGTTTTAATTACTCTACTTATATAGCGTAATTAACGTAATCAACGTAATAATGACGTAATAAACACGATTAGAATAAGGTTAGAATTTTAAATGTCACCATATAAATTATTGATTATGTATGTCCACAAAATGGCTTATCTATATATTAAATAATGACACACAAACACGAGGTTAGTCATCATTTGTGGTAGAAGTCTGCCCGGAACCAACCGACAAATCCAGCGATCACAAGTAGACCGGGCTAATGTGAGAGGTGTGGGCGTCATGGGCCAATTAAACTGATACACTATGACACGAGGCTAAGCCCGCTTTTAGTAGAAGTCTTCCCAGAACCGTCCGGCATATCAAATATCTACAGGTAGACGGTTTAATGTGAGAGTTCTAGTGTATATATACACCTATTATGTATGTAAATCGGTAGGTTTACTATGCCTTGAGAAGGTCTAAAGTGGCTGACTCTCTTCTTATCTTGTTTAGGTCTTAAGTGGTTAAGACTAGCACCATTCCGAAGGTTTATTTAAGTGGTTAAGACTAGCACCATTCCGAAGGTTTATTCCTTGGATGTGAACCCTCACTCATTAGATTCAAAGTAGGTCTATGGGTCTTGCTTCTGTAAAAGTGGTTTAGACATGGCAATAAATGAGTAAGGTAGTTTACCAGAATGTCCACTTCCTCTAGAAGCTTTGTGAGGGACAACCTAATGAAAAAGTTGGTATACGTTGGACGTTGCATGCTATTTAATTCACGAACTGTCTAAGGGAAGTCTTAAGCGACATAGGTGTTCTACCGTAATATCCATTAAGTAGTAACATGAGGCATCTGTCAGTAGGGCTGTCAACGGATACTTTCGGATGCGGATAGTGCCATATCTGTATCCGCATCCGAAACCATTTTCGGATTTCGTATATCCGCATCCGCGGATACGGACGGATATCGGATAATTATCCGCTCCGCCAACGATCGATAAATCAATGAACATTAATGAATTTTTTTGGGTTTAATATTAAGCTTTTTCAACCTAATTAATTACTAAAGCGATAAAAATAAATAAATATGATGATAATATATAATTTGAGCAATTAACATGCATTTAGTAGACTTTTAATTTTGCAAAACAATAAATTAGTACATTTAATTATGTTAAAATACACATAATTTAAGCTGCAATCGTGAAAATAAGCGGGCGGATAATTTTCGGATGCGGGTATGCCTATATCCGCATCCGCTTTCTCGGATATCGGATATTTGTCCGCTTTTCGAATGCGGATGCGGACGAATTTCGGATTATTCGGATATCCATTGACAGCCCTATCTGTCAGAGGGGTCTTAAATGGCTACATGCAGGCCTACCCTAAACGGATACTAAGTGGAGAGATACTACTTCTCATATTACTTGTGAGAATATATACTTAAGAACTTTGACATATTAGGACAGGGTCTTAAGCAGCTATGGTCCGCCTTAGGGACATAAGATATCATGAGAATCCACCTTTAATAAATATGTTAGAATGGGCCTTAAGTAACCGAGAATGTCCACCTCGATGGTCTTAAGTGATTGATTCAGATATCGATCTAATTGGTTAAATACTTCTTTGTATATGTATGTGCTTGTGTGTTTCGTAGGCATAAATTGACATATATAACCTGCTAAATCTAAGGTACGGTCTTTAATAAATATTATTTTCAGTCACACAAGACTTTATGTTCTGAGCTCTCTCCTTAACATATCTAACAGGTCAGTAGATGGGGTAGTGATTCAATGGACGAATCAATGATGGAGCCTGAAGAAGGCGATGGAGATATTATGCTATTATTATTATTTATCTTTGCTGTTTTGCTTACGGAAATTATAGATTATGAATAATAAATATGTACCATTTTAAATAATGGTATTTGAAAAATGTTATCTGAATCTGTGGTTTTTAATAATATGGTGCATTTTATTTTAGTATTATACTTTTTCATTCCGCCGTGTGAGATTCTATAACGCTATGTTTATCTATTATTATATGCAAATGTAATTTCTTAGAGGTACCAACGATCCATTTAGAGTGGCTCTAAGTTTCGATGGGCCCTTTCTGGGTCGAAATTTAGGCCCACTCCGTATGGGTTATTACAGGAGGTAGCCTCGAACCTAGTTAGGTTTTCGATCCAAGAAGACCTAATCGGTGACAAGTCTTTCGCAGAAATGAAACAACTTTTGACAGAGTTAACGAGTTGGGACAAGCACCTCTCGTACTAGTGAATGAAGGTAAGAAGACGACAGACGGAGCGACACCATTAGTGAAAATGGTGATGTCGACAGCAAAGGATAAGGAGAGATGGGGTAGCCTAACAAACCTCTGAATCTGGCTTGCTAAAGTAAGATAATGCAATCGTCGCATGAAAGCCTCAGCGGCGACGGCGAAAAGAGTAGGAAATGGGGTATCCCTGACGAAGACCCCTACCGAACTTGAAATCCCGTTAGTCGATCCGTTAATAAGAACCTAGAACCAACAGTTGGAAATGAGCCTCCAAATAATATCAATAAAGGATTCCAGGAAGCCGAATGCCCTTAGGACCTTGATGATGAAGAACCAAGACATACGATCGTAAGATTAAGCCATATCCAGCTTGACGACCACATTAGAACCTCTGATTTTACGATCAATCTGGGAAACCAGCTCTTGGGATAAAAGGATGTTTTCTGTGATCAAACATCCATTAACAAACCCAGCCCGAGAGGAAGAAATGACATGATCCAGAAAAGGTGCTAGATATGAGGTTGGAGATAACCCTATTAGAGAAGTTACATAAGCTGATTGGGTAAAAATCCGCACAAGTGCGAGGGTTTCGCACTTGGGGATGAGCACCAAATAGGTGGAAGTCCAACGCGTAGGGCGGGCTCCACCGGAGAAGAAGAATTGTATGGCAAGACAAAAATCTGCCTGAATGATCGGCAAACACTCCTATAGAAACTCCATTGAAACCATCTAGGTCATAAGCACTTTCCTTGCTAAGAGCGAAGACGCAAGCCCATATTTCGTCGGAGGAAGGAGGAGTAGCAAGGTCAACATCATCAGACGAAAGTAACAACCTAGGGACAAAAGCCAGAAGAGAAGGATCAGAGACGCTCATCGAATGAGCGCCCAAAAAAGACTGAAAATGAGACAAAATCGTCTCCTTTACCTTCTTTGGAGAGGAAATCAAAGAGAGACCCGGGCGCTGAATCTGATGAATCGAAAGGATGTTATTCTTCTTATGAATAGAAGAATGGAAGAATTTGGATTTTGTATCGCCCTCAACAACCCACTTGATCCTTGCCTTTTGGCGGAGGAAGTCATTCTCAATACGAAGTTCCGAAGAGAAGGCCAGCTGGGCAAGCGCCTACACCTCCTTGTTAGCTGAAGAGGGTCCTCGTAGAAAGAGGTTTCCACTAATATTAGAATCCCTTCGGCCGCCCTAATGCAATCGAAAATATTCTTGAAAACCTGGACATTCCAAGCCATGAGGCAAGCCTTGAGGCAAACCTTGAGACGTTTTAGCTTAAGAGAGAACACAACAAAGGGAGATCCCAGTGCAGGAGAGTTTTAGGAATCTACCATAACTTGTTGAAACATGTGGTGAGATTGCCACATACTCTGGAACTTGAAAGAAGAAGGACCAGATAGGGTGAAGGGAGATAAATGCAGAATCATCGGAGCATGATCCGAAAAGGTATGGTGCAGATGGGAAACAGAGAAAGAGAACGCTAGACTGAACCAACCTTCCGATCCAAATACTCTGTGTAGCCTAGAGAGAATATGGTTAGGCCCTTCCTGGTTGTTACACCAAGTAAAGGCTGAGCCGACAATAGATACCTTTGAGAGACTGGAGCTGACTATGAAGGAATTGAAATCTGCAACCGCCGCTCAATTAACGGAGGAGCACCCTGCCTCTCAGATTGGCAAGAGACAAAATTAAAGTTGCCTCCAATTATTGAAGCTCCAAAACCTAGATTAGATAGAGAAAGAATGTCAGACCAAAGATCCAAATGCTCTAGCCTGAACAACGGAAAAAAGAAAGTCAAAAGAGAAAGAAGAAGAAGAGAAATCCACAGAGAGGAGCTAGACAGAGTCAATAACAAGACGGGCCACGATGTCTTTGGACCATAGGATCCAAATCTTGTCGGAGATATTGACTAAGGCACCACCAAAGCCAAAAGATAGAACAGTCTTGGTGATTTCCTTCAAACCCATAAGTGGCTCTAAAAGCGCCACCAGAAAAACTGAATGCTTTTGGACGATGCGTTTGAGCCGAGTCATAGACGCATCATTACCAATACTAGGAATGTTCTAGAACAAGAAAGACATCATAAAAAATAAAACAGATAAGCAAAAAACACAGCGAAAAAGGAAAATCCCAAGCAATAAAAAGCATAAGAGAGCCAATCAAATAAGATAAAGAGTATGTCGAGTAGATCTAATGATCTGCTCGGACGGTGCTATAGAGCGAGTGTGAATGGTGCTGGAAGTGCGGGATACGATCTCGGTCTCCAACGCAAAGATCGAAGTTGAGAGGAAGAGGATCGAACATTCGACTCTCTGCTCTTGGAGAAGCCTAAAGAAGCCTCGAAGAGATGATCAGTCGAAGATGGAGACAAAGCAGACCTAGTAGGATAGGAGTTCTCAGTAAGACGAGATAAACGATCGTTAATGATCACTATCTCCTCCTTACTGAGAAGGGGAAGTGACATAGAGGAAAACGATGAAGGATAGACAACGAGATGAGGTAGACAAGCCGGGATGTCTAGAACGCTAAGGGATGGGCGCAACGTAGTGTCGATCGAAGGATGCAACACCAATTCATGTGTAATCTTTACCATCGCCGAGGTGTTATCGGATTGACAGCCCCGCATAATAGGCAAAGACCAAAAACCAAGGCATTGATAGATGACATTTGGATATGTTAGCATATGGGGTGAATCTACAGGATAGGCCGTATAGTGGTCCAGAGAATGAACCGCTATTTGTCTACACCCTGGAGCACCGACCCTAGCTAGTAATACCGCGAATAGTCATCGAATAATCCAACAATGACCGTAAATCCAAAACCACATGACACGTACCGCGAACGACACAGAGGAAGCCTCGCTGCGACACAACAAAACTTCCAGCTCGATGTCCACAAAGACCTCCACCGACAACCTCGACTAAGTTAAGAAACAAATGTCGATGCGATAATAAGCCCACAAACCGGAATAGCCACACCAAATCACAATCCATACCACAAAGGGTCCAAAACCTATGCACAAAGCCGAAACAGTCAACTTAACGATATCGAGATGAACAACGGAGCCCAGATGATCACAAGAGACTAATACTGGGTCAAATTCATAGTAGCCCAAAGAGTAAAACGAAGCAGGTAAAGCAGAGAAGCCAACAAGAAAATCACCACCCAAACAAAGAACACACACAGCAAAACCTGAAAACACACACATGACCCATCAATCAATTACCATCAGATGGGAACGAATTGACATGGAGCACATGCGAGCGCGTATCCTGGCTCAAGTCACCACACACCATGATTGGAAATGTAGAAGAGTATTCCATAAGTAGGATGGGCTCCTTATGATGGAGCAATTGTGAGTGTAACCTGATTTTATCCATGCACTATATTCTAGGAGAACAGTTGTTTATAAGCCAAAAGTCTCATGGATTACAAATCCTTAATTCTAGAGCTAACCGTTTCTTTTTAATAGCCTTGTTCAATGCACGTTTTCTAATACTCCAAGATCAAAATATTTGCCTGTTTTTATGACTTAAACTCCTCCAGTGCTCTTTTTATTCACCCTGTCTCTAGAATTGTATTTGATTGATCCTCTAGTTCGTTCTTCTTATATGATTACAACAAAAGATTCTAAGCCATGAAAATTAACTACCAAGCCTCCAACCCCCCTCGGCACTTACTATCATAGGGACTACTTTATTGACTTTAATATGGTCATTTTAAATGCTGCTAAAGGTAAATAAAGACTTTGAATAGTCAAATGTGCAAGTCAACCTTTCTCCCATCAGTAAAAAGTCAAAGATTGATCAACTTACACCAAAATCTTCTGTTCTTATTTCCAAAGTTTTAACTATTGATCCATCTAGGGCTCCTTCTTCTACAATTTTATATGTTATTATTATGCCATCTATAGAAGGGACTCTCTTTGAATCTCAATAGATAACAAGGATTATCGCAGTTTTAGTTTTTCATTGAATTATTTTCTTAAGGAAAGTCTAATGGTTAGAATTTCTGTTGACGCAGATGCAAGTAATTGCTCATACGATTTCAAAATTTTCTGACCGGTATTCTCCACTTTTTGGAATTTAACAATACTAGAGATGGAAAATTTCATTCTACTTTTTCTCAAGATTTTCTTAGTTCTCTTTCATGCGTACTTCTTACAGTATGTTTCCTACCTAAAAATTTAATTTTTTAGCGATCATATGTTCATCAAATTTTTTATTAACATTCCTGCATTTTAAAGGTTAATCAAAACTTATTTCTACTTCATCGCTCTCATTTCAGGCCTTTTAATTGCACCTTTCACCTGTAAGAAACCATTGATGCCTATCACCAACGAAATGAATATGTTTAAAGATGAAGATTACTATATAGTTGCTGCTGATAAAAGTTTGACATCTTAGAATCAATGACTTCAAGATTTGATTTCTTCTACCATAGAAAAAAGGACTCATTTGAGATAAAGCTTTGATACTTGTCTTCTTTATTTGAACGGAAAAGAATTGGAACAAAATCCTATAAGGAAAGCTGACATCAACCGAATAAGCTTGGGATTCATTAAAAGAGGATAAGATCTAGGGTCTCCTTCAAATATCGACTCCTATAGATCCCCCTCTTTCCCTTCTTCAGGAAAAGATTGTTCAAAAAGTAGGAATCCTTGAAGATGGCCAAAATAAAGACCTTCATCTTTCTTAATGATGCTCATTCGACTTAGAATATTTACTACGTCATAGTCGCTTTATTTTTCTATTTTTCTAACGTCTTCCTTAGCTCACATCCTAAAATGAAATGAAATAGCATATATCAAAATTTTCTTTTCATACACCATGTATTTCACAAATTTACCCATTTATATTTTCATCACATTTCCTCTTTAACCTTAAAACTAAATTACATAAAAATGGGAATTTGTTGCAATATATTTACTTAAAATAAAAAAACTTTCTTTTTTAACGTTAGTATTTTAAATTATTTGATTGTTTTATTTCTAAATCACTTTTAATTCTAGATGATGAAAACTTGAACTTATTTTTTTAGATATTAGAAAGTTAAACAATTTAAATTTTGGTGTTAAATTTAAACATGATTAGATTTGAATGAAAGATTAAAGAATTTTTAGTACCCTGTATAACATTAATTTTAGCAGTTAGTTCTAAATTTTAATTTTTATATGTGAAAACTGTTAAAATTGACCGTATATAAACGTTGCTTGTAGTTATATGAATACATTTTAATCCTTAAAAGAAATATAAATTTAATTTAACTAGTGATATAAATTAATTTATAATTTACTAACCTTAGAAGAGAAATTGTATGGAGTATACATAATGCAAACAAGGGAGAATTGTAAATGTTTAAATTCTTTATGACTCCTGTTTATATAAGGTCATTTTGGTCTGAAATTTTATTTAAAATCTCATGGTGTAAGTAAAGCAATTTACGGTGTTTGAATAGAATTTGCCTTTTCTCAGAAGGCTAGCTAACATTACATAGGGCTATTTTATTACTTGACACTACAAGATGTAGTGCAAATTGTGATGACCATTGGCAACGACTCGTGATGGCTCAAAAAAGCGGTCGTTGCAAGTCCTGATGATACTAACAGCATCCATTACTTCATCTTCCTCATTCTTATTTCCACCAAATATTTTACTAAAACCCTCAATCGTGTTGCCCCCTTGCTGCAGCGCCTCCAAGCCTTCAAGCTTCTAATTTTGTGTCGGTATGTCTTTTAGCCCTATTATATGTTTATTTAGGGTTAACTATAGGATTTAGTTGCATGTTTGTGGGTTTGAAAATTGATTGTTTGTGGGTTTGAAATTG
The DNA here is from genome assembly GCA_030737875.1 of Allium sativum. NCBI lineage: Eukaryota > Viridiplantae > Streptophyta > Magnoliopsida > Asparagales > Amaryllidaceae > Allium > Allium sativum. The sequence goes on from CM060922.1 coordinate 302,719,680, forward strand.
GTTATGCATATGGTGGTGATTGTATTGTGGGTTGATTTGGGAGTAAATGTAATTGATTAGGAGGTTGAAAACAATGATTATGGCATTGTTGTTGTCATGATAATATTGTGTTAGTTGATGTAGAATTGTTGACTGGTTGTGCGATTTGAAAATTAGTGTGTACTATTTATTAACATGTTTATCGATAAGTCTGTGTGAATATTTGTCAACAATGTTTATTGTCGTTTAGGCAAAAATATGTGTACTATATTAAAATTGCTAGCGTGTGTTAGTCGTATGTATTAGCATACGTTAAAATAATTCTAATTTAATTTATTAAAAGTGCTAGCTTTTGAATTTTTTATAAAAAATCGTAATTTAAAACTTGACATAGTTGGCAAAATTTTAAATTACGTGTTAATATGTCAAATTTAATGCTTTTGAATAGAAGTTATAGTAAGTTTTAAAACTGAAGCTATAGTTAACCAATATTTATTGAACGTATTAAAAAATATTATGTAGACGTTAAAATACAAATTATAAAATGTGTTTTACATATGACACCCTTAGAGATTTTTGGCCCCGTCCGACAAGTGTTATATATGATCGTTATATGAATATTCGTTTTTACATAGAACTGAAATCTATATTCATCTAATACAATATTTGTTGGATTTGTCCAAGTATTAGACAAATTACAAATACAATAATGTAAGCATATTTTATAAATCATTTCAGTTTAAACGGTTAACAAAATTTCGACAACACTTCCTTTTGTCTCCCGATGTACACACATTTGTGTATGATACAGGGACCAAAGCGAAGTGCCACTACACCATACTTCCAGTTTTGCCACATCGAAATACGGAAGAATTGCCACGGCTTTGAGCCGTGGCAATTTTGGAACGGCTTTGAGCCGTGGTAAGTTGAATTAGCACGGCCTTTGGCCTAGGTAGTTTTGGAACGGCTTCAACCCGTTCTAACGCTAAGGGGAAATTTTTTAACAAACGTACCCCCAATGTCCCAATACATTCACGCTACTAAAACAAAAGCAAGTTATCCCCAAAACTAATACTTGTATCTATCTTCTTGCTAATCGATCTAAAAAAATATCGCTGCTAAAATTTTAAATCGAAACTAGCGCCTTCCTCACATTCAAAGATTCTGATTCAAATCCTTTTTCAGGTATTCAATCAAAACACTATTTATATGTTTAAAGTTCTTTAGGATACAAATAGTTGTTAGCATACGAAAAATTTTCATGGAGTTGTTCATGATTCTACTGCCTTACGCTGAACGGAGTAGCTAACGCTTCTTGCGACTTTGATTCGAAAGGAAAAGCTCATGATTAGAGATGTACTTTAGATCGAGGTGATTTAGCTGTGGATTAGAAGATATGGAAGCCACCACAGATTATTTTTTTAAAAAAAAAATCTTATACTTTATCGGGTGCTACTCGATATATTATCTTAGTAGGGCATGGGCAGTTACTTTATTTTCAAAAAAAGAATTTGTGTTTCCAATTTTTTTTTATCCCTTTTCTATCAATTGTACATGGAAAACATTATTATATTACTTACGTTTTTTAAAATTTAATCAACTTAGTTTTCCCCTTCTATGTGGTTGTAATAAGATTATTATGATATTACTTTTAATTCTATGAATGTAATGAGTGTAACTATAAACTAGTTCCATGGATCTCCTTATTTGAACAGTATCATTTTATTTTTTACTTGTGCTTAAAAATATATTTTATGTTCTAGTTGTTTCTTTTAAAGTGGATGTGTCAAAATGGTCACCATTTATTCTGTATTATATCTAAAGGTTAATTCGTAACTTTATTTGGATTTGTTGTAGTTGCAAATTTCGCCAAGGAAGAAAAGTGGCCATAGGTAAATCTTCTTTAAAAAGATCAGGTTACTTTGTTTGGATAGGATTTTTTCTGTCATTTACTTACTTTGATGAATATAGGATGTAGTAGGGAACTAGTAGCCTTTGATAGTAAATGACCAATGGTAGTAATTGAGGATTAGTTACTCATCCTCTTGCTAACAGAAATTGGTTGACATTCAGTGAAAGAACAATATACAAAAGAAATATTAAGTACTATTATATCATAATAAATATTAAGAACAATTGTAGTTATTTAAGTATATCATACGTCGGTTCACAATAAATATTTAGTTTATAACCATTTAAATTTTCAATGCTTTCAGCAAAAGAAAGTATTGAATGTGCAAGAAATCTCTCATGACAAGGATTATAGAACACTGATAGCACGAGTAAGCGATGCGTTTAGACCATTGTAACTTAAAAGTGAATTATGTAGGTTAGTAGTATGTCGATCATTTCTATATCATGGTTATAAATGGGTGCTGATTAATATTTAAGCCTAACGTGGTTTTGCTGTAACAAATCAGTACAAATTAGCAGTATTAATTTTCAAAAAATATAAATATTTAATACAAGAATTTTAATGATGTGAAATTGTTAAACCTGACGATTTGGTATTTTACCTCCTATTCTTTTCACAAATACCGTGCCCATGATGTTAAATCTTATGTAAAAGCTTTTACAAATCTAATTGCAATTATTCTTTCTTAGTTCTTACATGTTCAAAGCAAAAGCATGTGAGAATTCTTTTCGCTTGGAGTAAAGCTTGACCTTGGGATGGTAATCTACTGACAATTGGATGATGAACTAAATTAGCGAAAAATATATATATTATTATCATCGTGATTACAAGTTAAGCAACCAGAAGGGAGAACAAGCAAACCAAATCATTATCTTTCTTTGACTTTTGGCGAAGTTGGAATTGGTGAATATGTGGGTCATCCAAAGAGTATGATTCGATATTTATAGATGCATAAGCCAAGTATGTATGTGTAACGACCCATATTCTACGTATCAGAGGATCGTAGAATATTTATTTTAATTTTATACGAAGTCATATAGTCGTGTAACTTTGGGAAACGACTATTGGGTCATTTCCCCTGTTCACGATTTTTGCTGAATTTTAAATGACCGTTTTGCCACTGGCAAATCTTATTTCGCCTATAACTTTTGATTGGTAAGGAGTTTTGACCTGAAACCACTTCCATTGGATTTGAATGATGGTTTATCTTTTCGTAAAGTGGTCACATTAATTAAATGGACTTACTGTTTGGGAGATATGACTGAAATAAGGATTGAAAGATGGAAAACAGCTTGACTTGGCTTAATTAGGTGATTAGTGGTTAAGCCCAAAACCCATTTCGGGATGAGGGTTATGGGAAGGCTGAAAAGAGTTAGAGAATGGTTCTTTTTCATTTTTCCAACTGCCACTAACACTTCTTTGAACCCCAGCAATAGCCTCCATCCTCCAAATCTAATTCTAATTGCTTTCTAATCACTAATTAACCAAAACTACATCAAATCAAGAGAAATTAGCACCAAATCAGAGATAGAGTTGTTGTAATACATAGAGATCCATGCTATAATAGTAGAATTTCAGATCTAAGATTTCATTTGTGGCTAAGGTGAGTGATTTGCACTTTTATTCACTAATTACGGCCAGTTAGGGGTGATTAGTGATAATTAGCAAAATTATGCATCATAAAAATATATAGAAATTCTAAAATATTATTTTCTATCACTAGTAAAAATTTGGGTTAAGTTTGCTAATTCTATAGTTAAAACATGGTTAAGGGGATTAAGGAGAAAATCATGATTTTGGGTACGTTCGATCCAATATAACTCATATGGTTGGTGTTTTAATGTTTTTGATTTATTCTATATGTTGCTACTGTTGTTTGGTATGTTTTGTAACTTCATAGTAAGGTTAGAATGGTTGAAAATGCTGTCATTTGGCGAAATTAACTTATTGGAAAAACTGCAGAAAATCGGTTCTTGAAGGGGGTAAGCCTCACGAACCGCCCAGGTGGTCTCTGGTTCCTGAAGGGGGTATGTCTCACGAACCGCTCCAAGTTGACGGTCACGAACCGCTCCAATTTGAGGACTCACGAGCCGGGGATGGGGTCACGAGTCGGGAGAGGGGGTCACGAGCCGTAGGGTGCCACGAGCCAGGGAGGGGTTTACGGACAGGGGGGTCACGAGCCAAGAGGGGTCACGAACCGACCCTGACGAGGACCACGACTACGACCCGAACCAAGATGATGACTCCAAACCAAACCAGATTCAAACTTCACTCACATGACGACAATTGTGAACTCTTCTGAAGATTAACTATAATTCAACCAAAACCTGAGATGCAAAGGAAGTCAAATGAGAAGTTATTACTCAGGATCCGGATGGGAACCGACGAGCTAACTTCTAGAGTTAGGCTTTGCTGCAGGACGTGTGTAAAGGGGTTATCAATATCTATAACTTTGGTTCACCATTGAAGAGGGGGGCATGAAGATGAACCAAAGCCAGGGAAGTGTGGACTGGTTGGCCCTTAACCTAGAGCCAGGGAAGTGTGTACTAGTTGGCCCTTAACCTAGGGCCAGGGATGTGTGGACTGGGTAGGGTTATTGACTATACACCAAGGAAGTGTGGTCATAGCAATAGTTGTATGGAGTTGACTCATGGCCCCAATAGATTTGGTGATCAAAGCGGTGAATATCGTATGCTTTACGCACTGAGTGAGAGACGTGAGGATGATTGCTATGTTTGATGTTTGTTATCACCATGACACACGCACACTTCCATTTTTACACTATATGTTAGTATTACATTATAATACTGTACATCTTGTTGTGCTAACTCTATGGTTGCAGATCCAGGTTCAGGTATGATTATTTATACCTGTTATTGTTTTATTTTGCTTTTATCGCTTACACTATGCTTTTGTCTGACCCAGAGTTTTATATCTCTTCTTATTACTCTGGGTGCTCCTAAACGAGCAGACTAGAGACAGGTTAGGTAGTTATGCACGAGTAGCTGTCCGGAGACGAGCAGGAGGCTTCCACGTACTATATACATATATTTAGGGCTGTAAATTTTGTCCGAACGTCCGACGTCCGTTCGTGTCCGTGACCGAAATACATCCATCCGAGTCCATCCGGTTTTCATTTAGGACACGAGTTAGGACAACAAGATTTGTACGAGAAAAAATCATGTCCGGTCCGAGCTCGTCCGAATTACTTGAAATTTGGTGTATAGTTGAGAAAAAACTAGTAAAATGTACAAAATATAATATAAATAGTCATGTCCGACCGAGTCCGACCTAGTCCGCCCGTGTCCGTGTCCGACCGATTTTAATTAGGACACGAATTAGGACAACGAAATTTGTCCGAGAAAAAATTTGGTCCGGTCCGTGTTCGATCCGATTTTTTTAAGGATAGAAACTGAACACACCTCCGTCCGGTCCGGTCCGACCGATTTACATCCCTACATATATTCTCCCTATGTTGTTGCTTGTCACTGCTTTGGGCATTAGTAGTGTACCTCTTTTATTTCCTTTTAGAGACAATATTTTGAAGTTGTAATAATGGCTTGGATCATAAGATGTATTTTGGATTCCGCTACTCTGATGGTTATGGTTTAGTTCCAGTTTGTGCATTGTCTCGCCTGTTTTATATTAAGTTATGTTATTATTATATTTTATTCCATGTGTTGTGAGATATACTATAGGTTCTTGGTGATTAATCATTTCAAAACCCTTTTTATTTTATGACCATCCCGTGCTAGTCGGGCATTGGCACAACGCACTTCGAGGAATGTCGGTTGGTTCGAGCGGTCCGTCACACATGGTATCAGAGCCTAGGTTGTGTAGTTAACCTACGGGAAGGCATCAAGGAGAGATAGTATATGTATATGAGAGCGCGTATTTGCGATATTTTAGTTTTCAAAAACTATATATATATGTACTATTAGTATATCTAAGGATGAAGCCGCACTGCACTGGCACTGTTAAGGAGATGGTTAATTGTTTTCTCTTTACAGATTGGACGATGAGCCAAAATACAAGGAGTATGGGTTCAGGGGCCAACAATGTGAATGTCCCTGATATAAGGGTGATGTTTACTACCTTCATGCGAGAGATGCTTAGGGATGCTCAGGGAGCAGTTCCTAATGCTGCTAATGGTGGTGGTGCAGCAGCGCAAGCGGCTAGGGCCGATTTTGCCAAGCTCAGCAAAGATTATACTAATCTCGGTGGAAAGCCGTTCCATGGAACGAAATCGGCTACGGAGGTTCACGATTGCCTTGATACTTGTGAATGCATCTTCGACGATTTGGGGATCGATGATGCAATGAAGAGAAAGTTAGCATCACGTCAGCTTCAAGGACGGGCTATGAATTGGTGGAATGCCATTAAAGCAGCTACTCCCAAGGATCAATTTACTTGGAATTAGTTTAAGACTCGCTTCAGTGGTAAGTTTATTCCAGCTGCTCAGAAATCAGAATTGTTTAGGAATTTTTTTGGAGCTTAAGCAGAATGGTAGGGCAATCTTGGAATATATTGCTGAATTCGATACTTTATCGAAATATAGATTATCTCTTATCGATACTGCCAAGAAGAAGAATGAAAGGTTCATAACTGGCCTAGATCAGTACTTGGAGGAAAGACTCATAAACCATATCGATGAGACTTTCAATTCTATTATGGGTAAAGCATTGAGATCTGAGAGCCTTTACCCTACGTCAAAGAACGAGGTTGTTGCTACATCTGCAGAGGAGCCAAAGCCGCAGGCAAGCGATGGAGGCAAGAATAATTCCTAGAATAAGAGGAAGCAGAATTAGACCAAGGATGGTCAGAAAAGTAAGAATAAGAAAGATATCGAGTGCTTTAACTATGGTAAGAAGGGCCACTATGCCAGTAATTGTCGAGCAAATCCTAGGGAAAAGAAGTGCTTCAACTATGGCCAAGTGGGACATTTTAAGAATGAATGCCCACAACCTCCTAAAGAGAAGCAGATCGTGAAAGCGTATGCTATCAACGTTGTTCCTTTTTCGTCGAATGCCCCAACTACAGGGCAGAAGGGAAAAGGTGTCGTTATTCAAGGTATGTTTTCTATTTATGATGTTCCTGTTTGAGTGTTGTTTGATACCGGGGCTTCCCATTCCTTCGTATCTAGTGACCTGACAAACAGGTTGGAATTGGAACCCAAGATTATCGATAAACCTTTGGTTGTGATGAACCCGACCGGTGGTTCGACTAGCCTTTGCATGATTTGTCGTAATTTGGTCTTATTGAGTCATGGATGTATGTTTGCTTGTGATTGTTTTGTTTTGGGCTTTACTGGGTTTGACATTATTTTGGGAGTCGATTGGCTCCAAAGATATGGGGTGGTAGTAGACTGTGAGAGGTCTTCGGTGACCATTATAATAGATGATGGATGGAGGGTGGTATTGGGTTTCCTACCTAGTGATGAGGTGATGACTAGTTTTCTACATTCCCTCGATATCCCGCAGGATGAATTATCATATGTGCCTATTGCTGGCGAATATCCAGGACATCTTCGAGGAAGTGACCGGACTTCCACCACACCGAGAGATTGAATTTCAGATTGATTTAGTGAAAGATGTCAGACCTATAGTGATGCCACTTCGTCGTATGGCCCAAAGGGAGCATCGAGAGCTCGAGGTGCAAGTGGGAGATCTTGTGAAGAAGGGATTTATCCGAAGGAGTGTTTCAGAGTGGGGAGCACAGTTGTATTTGCAACTAAGGCAGATGGTTCCCTTCGCTTATGTGTAGACTATCACGAGTTAAATAAGGTGACTAGGAAGAATAAGTATCCTCTTTCACGGATAGATGATTTGTTTGATCAATTAAATGAAGCAAGAGTGTTCTCCCAATTAAATCTCACGATGGGTTTTCATCAGCTCCGAGTAGCAGTTGAGAGTATACATAAAACGACATTTCGGATGCCGTCTGGATTCTATGAGTGGTTGGTCATGCCATTCGGGTTGATAAATGCACTCGTATATTTCATTTGTCTTATGAATAGGGTTATTAGGTATCAATTAAATAAGTTTGTTCTTATGTTCGTGGATGATATCTTGGTTTACTCGAGGACAGAGGAAGAACACAAGGAACACTTGAGAACAATGATTGGGGTGTTGAGGATACACCAATCGAAAGCAAAATTTTCTAAGTGTCACTTCTGGAGGAGGGAAGTGAGGTTCTTGGGCCATGTTGTTTTAGAGAATAACATTGCCGTCGATCCTGCGAAGGTAGCTACGGTGCAAGATTGGTCTATGCTCAAGAATGCAATGGACGTAAGAAGTTTCTTGGCGTTAACTGGATATTATCGTAAGTTTATCAAAGACTTCTCCAAGTTAACGACACTGTTAACTCAGTTGACCAAGAAGAATCAGGCTTTCGTCTGGGTCGAAAGGTGTGAGAACGCATTTAAGATCCTAAAGGAAAAGTTAACGTGTGCACCGATGTTAGTTATTCCTAAAGGAAAAGAAGAAATGACAGTATACACGGATGCCTGTGGTACCGGACTAGGTGTTGTACTAATGCAAGGAGGTAGAGTTGTAGCTTATGCTAGTCGGCAACTGAAACCGCATGAGGAAAGATATCCTACCCATGATTTGGAACTGACACCGATCGTGTTCGCGTTAAAGATGTGGAGACACTATCTGTTGGGAGAAAGATTCGAGTTGTTTACCGATCATAAGTCATTAAAGTATCTTTTCTCTCAAATGGATTTAAATCTTCATCAGTAGAGATGGTTAGAGTTCTTAGCTTCATATGATTTCAATATCGCATACACACCCGGAAAGGGCAATGCGGTAGCTGATGCATTGAGTAAGAGACATACCAGTTTAGGGGCTATGTTTCTGGAATGGAAGCAACTAGAATATATCGCGGGATATGATTTCGGACTTAACTGTGAACATGATCCAAAGATGTTAGCAAGTTTGACGATCAGACCGACTCTAATTGAGCGGATCAGTTCCAGTCAGAGGGACGATCCTAACTTCTTGGAAATCATCTAAACAGTAAAGATGGGTATCGATGATGAGAAGATGAACAAGTATGAACTTTATAGGGAATGATGACTTCGAAAGAATGAGGGGTTGGTTGTACCCAACGTATATGGATTAAGAGATGAAGTGCTCAGAGAGTGTCATCACTCGAAACGTACTATACATCTCAGTGGTAACAAGATGTATTGAGACATGAAGCAAACCTAATGTAGGAAGGGATGAAGAGAGACGTTGGGAAGTTTATACCCAAAGTGCATGATATACACGTAAATGTGTATATTTCATCCATTTATTTATCTTGTTTTCTCTTAAAAATAATTGATACCATGTATTTATAGTTGTGTTTTCAGGTTATTTATGATGAATGGAATTGATGCACTTAATTGTTGAAAAACTTGAAGAATTGGCATAAGAAGAGTGTTGATTTTGAGAACTAGATTAAAGCTTGAAGAAATATTGTTGTCCAACCACCTTCTGCCGCATATTTTAATGATTCAATGCATTTTCATAAAGATATCTTGTCACAGATGTTATGGAGTTCTTATTCATGCTCAAAATAGTTGGAGTTGATGTCATTTGATGCCTGCAAGATATGACATTTTCAAAGCCATTCATATGCGTTTACACTTAGCTATTTGGTTTATTTGTTATTTTGAAAAAGTGCCTTTGTCCCACATTTTGTAATTGGCCACTTAGTCTTGGCCTGGGCAACTATAAATATACTTGTATCTAGTTCATTTGGATTCATTCAATCTTAGGTTTTATTATGTAATTCTTTGCTTGAAATAAAATTCTTCTTCCCTGTTATCTTTATTTTTATTTTTTTATTTACATGTTATTTTCTTTTCTGCAAGTAGATTAGATTGTCCTTTATTTTATTTTCTCGTGTTTTTTGTTCTATGTTGTAATTTACGTTCGTTGTTAGAATAATAAACATGAGAGGCTAATCACTTTCAACTTAGGGGTAATGAAGCTCTCTTGATTATGTAGTTGCAGCATAATTTATCTGATCATTCTCTCTTTTTGTGCTTCATGTCGTGTTCATGTCATGGTGATTGTGTGGAGGTTGAAATCAAAATTTTGATGGTATATAGTTCTAATTAATAGTTCATAGTCCATGCTTAAAGTATATTTCAATTTCAACTTTTTCACTTTTTTCATTAGATCAAGTAAGGTGATTTAGTGGATATGATATAGTTTGATAGTTTATGTTGTGCTAGTTAATAGTAATAATCATATCAACTAAATTCACAAATGACCAAAAAAGAAGAGAGATCGTAATTTCATGACTTGTACTACATGATCTGGAAAGTGGATTTATTCCTACGTTGCCATTTATTTCATAGTTTTTATTAATTTTAGTTTGCTAGTTTAGTTGTAGTTAAAACATCACTTGGATTTGGTTTAATTTGATTGAATATAATTAAAATTATTTCTTTCTCTGTGGATCGACTCGTACTCGCTAACGTACTACAAGTATACGCCGTGCGCTTGTGGTTTATTACACTTTGCGACGGTTTTCTAATTCATAGAATATTCATCATCGAACAAGTATTTGGCGCCGTTGCCGGGGAAAGAATTTGATTTTGATTTTATTCTTCGAGTTAATTTTCTTGTTTGTTCTCCTTAAAAAAAAGGTTGTGTGTTTTCTTTGTTTCATTTTGTTCGCTTTTGATTTTGTGTGTGTTTGTGGTTGTTTTCATTGTGTTTAGTTGTTCAAAAAAAGTTTTTATTTTATTTATTTTTCCTTCTATTTTATTGTATATATAGAAAGAAAATTCTTGTTTAGGTGATTTGGTATTATTTATTGGTACTACAATCTGTAAAACAAGACAAAAAATATATATGATTATTCTTACCATTTAGTTTCTCAATTTTCTTTCCCTTTTTCAATTTCTGTTCCAATTTATTCCTACAATCTCTCTCTCCTTTTTTTTACAAATTTATTTCCAAAAAATAAAAAATTTCCTTTGCATTTTTTTTTCATTTTTTGTGTCTTTCCTTCTTTTGTGTTTTGCTGCCATCTTCTCTTATTGCCACAATACCCTCCTATTATCTCCAAGACAAAAGAAAAAAAACCATCTTTTCTCTTATTTTCTTTCCATCTTCAATCTCCTTGCTATTTTTTATTACTTTCCTTTTTCTTTTTGCAAATTTAAAAAAAATTGTGTGCATTTGTGTGTTTGTTCTATTTGATCTTGTTTCAATTGCATTTTTGTGTGTTTTATCGAGTTTGATTGTCCATTTTTGTTTGTTTGCTGCTTGTTAAAAATAAAAAGTTCTTTTGATTTGTGCATTTTATCTTTTATTGCAATCATCTCTCTGTTTTCTTCCTTATATTTGCATTTTGGTTTAATTTTGTTATTTGCATTTTGCATTTTTTTGTTTAAAAAAAAGAAAAATAATATACACTTGCCTTTTGTTCAATTTCTTTTCTGTTTCCACTATAATTTCCTTTCTTTCTTTCTCTTTCTCTTTCTCTTTCTCTTTCTCTTTCTCTCATTTATTTCTTTCCTTCCCTTTCCTTACTTATTACTTGCCATTTCTTTTCTAATTTATTTCTCAATCTTCTCTCCAATTGTTTTCCTTTATTTCTTTCCTTCTTTTTTTATGATCTCCTTCCAATTTCTTTCTTTTCTTCTTTTACAGTTCTTACAAATAAAAAAACAATTCTTTTTTTTATTTCTTTCTATTTTTTACCAATCCTTTAAATTCCTTCCTACTATACATAATTTATTTCCGTAAAAAGAAATCTTTCCATTTTTCTCTTTCCACTCTTTGAGTCCTTTCCAAATTTTCTTCCTATTTCTTTTCCTTTTGCAATTTCTATTTCTTTCTATTTTTTCAATTTCTTTCGCATTACATCTTCTTTTCAACTTTTGCATATATATATAAAAAAAACTTTTCTTTCCTTCTCTGTTTTTCTATTTAGATACAAAATCCCACTGCCCTCATTCATCCTTCCTCAAACAAGAACCAACTTCACCACCCCTTACACCAGTCATCACACAACTAACCATATACAACACTTTCAATTCTCGCCCCTTCTAAACCCACTACCATACTATCATTCCATCCTCATCTACCATCTTCTCACTCCAACCAGAAATCACAAGTACAACAGTACCTTACCAGAGCCCTTCACCAACACCACAAGCCAACCATTAATGCACGCTCACCAATCCGAATAGTTCATACACCGCTTCTCAAAAACCTCACAAACCTCAGCAATTGGTCACGCCATCATCAAACAATAAAGTTATAACTTCACCATCTACAACAAACCTTTCTGCCCAAGTCCATAACATCCACTGTTACAAGCAACTACATCCCCTGCCACATGCATACCATCATCAACTACCCCTCTGCCAAATACAACTCCATCGAACAAGCAGCTTCCATTGTGATAATACACAAACCCTAAGCACGCGCTTCAGCCCTCAACCACCTCCCTGCTGCCACAGAAACGTCGGCCAACCAAAAAATCGGTCAACATCTCCTTCCATCGCCCTCAATCAACTACCCCAAATTAGATGAAACTCACAAAGGAGCGCCATAATACATCCCCTTCAGATCCACGAGAATACCACAAGCCGCCGCCATTGTTTTTCTCTCAGTATTTTTTTTCCTTTTTCTGATTTCATAGTGGCAGCATCATAAAAGAAAGGAAATTGAAATAAAATTTGGGCGCTGTTATCAGAGTTTATTAGGCTGACCGAGTGTGCTTTCTAAATAATCATCTCTGTTACACTATTTTTTTCTAAGCTTGAATTCTTTTGTGTTTCGGGTCTTTGCATTATTGGGTTGTTGTTGAGTGGACTTGGTGGGTCAATTTCTGCGTTCGGTCTGGATTTAGTTTACATGAGTTTTTGTGTTAAATTTCTTGTAAGTTTTAGGATAGGTTTTGTCCTTAAAAAAAGTTGCATAGTTTTAACTTTTCCCTTATTTCACTCCTTTTGAAAAAAAATTGTTTGCATCTTTTATTTAACTTCCAAAAAAAAAATGATCCCTTTTTGGCATTTTGTTTTCTTGCTATACTCTTGTATATAAATCTTTTGAGGTGGCAAAAATTTAGGAGAATTTCTTGCTAGGAAGTGCTTTGGTCAGCTTTGCTAAAAACCACACCGCTTGCTATAAAAAACACCGCTTAAAAAAATGTTAATAAATTCAGACGCTCTGGTATTGTTCTCTTCTCCCTTGCTTTTTATTTAATTGCATTGTTGTCTGTTTGCATTAAAAAAGTCCAAAAACAAAATAAAAATTCATTTGTAGTTGCATGTTAATTCACGTTTAATTTCTGTTTTGGCATTTATCTTATTCTTTTTTTATTTTTCTAAGGACACCGTTATATTTTGTCAACTTGATTTCTTTCTAAAGATTTATTTCTTGATGTCTAGACTACGGCAGAGTAATAAACGTTTGTAAATATTCCGGTGATTCGTAGATATTACATCGGTTGTTCTTCTGAAGGTACTTAAACCTTCGGCTGCATTGCTAAGGTCAGGCCCGGCCCAAGGGATAGGCAACCAAGGCGGTCGCCTAGGGCAGCATGGCCGAGGAGGAGGAGGGGGCAGCAAAGTTTGCTCGATCCTTTCAAAAATTTTGTTATGTAAAAACATAGGGCATCAGGTTAACAGAGAGTTGTGTAGCTGGGTGGTAAAAGAATTGTAGAATTGGTGGAGCAGCTTGGATTCGAGACCTGGCAGCTGCACGTTTTCCAAATTTTTAGCTTTTTTCCTCTAGGTTTGCCTAGGGCATCCAACCCTGTTGGGCCGACTCTGGCTAGGGTGATTCCAGGTGCACCGATAACTCCTGTCTGTTAACTGGCTGAGAAATCTTCCGTTGAAATTAGTCAAACCGTCATTATATAATTTTAGAAAATCTATAAATAATTAGTTTGCATTCATATAATTGCATTAGGTTCATGCATATATAAAAAAAATCAAAAATAAAAATTACAAAAACCCAAAATCTAAAAAAACAATTTTCTTTTGTGAATATTTTTTTCTCTTAAAAAAACTTCAAAAAGAATAGCTTTCTTGAAAATGTTCCAATTTCCTTATCCTCATGAATTTTACGATACTTGTGAAAATCAATGTAATCCATATAATTTTACTCCAAATTCGTATGGATATTTTAACAACGATGATTGTACGAACAATTTGGATTTTACACCACTAACTTTTCAAAATTTTAAAAATAATCCTGATTTTGCACCACAAAATTTTTCAAAATCCCGATCAACCCTCAAATCTTAAAACAGATGTCGAATCTTTACTTGAAATGTGCATACAACAAAGTCAAAGAATAAGTGAATGGTGTAATTCATACTTGGACAACAATTCAAGTCAAAGTTTTCAAAATAATCAAAATTTGAATTCACTTCCAAATTCAAATGATTTTGATTATAACCCTTTTCAATTCAATTTCGAACTCCAAAATGAATTTCAAATTCAAAATGTAAGTGTGAATCACTTTACAAATGATTTTGGCAATGGGAATAATTTCGATGATGGTGCGATTAATGATTCTGGCACTCAACAATTTCTAATTGAAACTCGTCAAGTTAATAACTATAAATTTGATTTTGTTGAGCAAATGAATGCAATTCACAATAATTACACGAATTTATTATTTCAAGACTACTTGAATTTTCGTGTAAAGCAAAATAATCAAAACCGAACGTGTGACGATTCGAGTGATAATCCATCTTTTACCACGATCGGTAATCTTCAACTAACAACTATTGAAGTTGACGAAAATCTTAATGAAGTTGTTGAAAGCTCTGTGCTTGATATGAATTTAAATTCTCTTGAAAATGAAGACGTTAATCTTCAATTTGATCTTCCTCTCTCATATTCTGAAAATTTTGAAAATTTAGCAACTTCAGATTGTCAACCTGACAAAAATAATGAAGTTGTTAACAACTGTATAAGTGAGGACGACTTTGATGAGTGAAAACATCTTAAACCGATTGACGATAATGTTGTTGGGTCTAAAACTGAAAATGAAAATTTTGAAAACTTTGAAATTTTTTAGGTTGAAAATAACGAAATTGCTGAGTGTGATCTTGAACATAATGATGAATTTTCAAAAACTGTTGAAACTCCTTGCGACTTAGTCATTTCAACTGAACCTCACTATGGTCACTTGTTTTTCAATGATAAATTTCTGCAGTATATGAACTCTTTTGGAAATAACACTGTTTTTGAGAAAACACGATTTCAAAATTTACTGAAACTTCTTTTGTTTTGTTTTAACTCTAGGTTTACGAATAAACCTTTAGTCAACAAAATTTCAAATATCAAAGTGAAAATGAACAGTATTTATCAAAACAAGTGTGGGGGTGAAAATGATGCTCAATTTATACAACATTTGAACAAATCAAAGTTTGTTTTTGAAACTTTTACTGAACCCCAGCTCGATGACCTCTCTTTAATTGCTATAGAAATTCAATTTGATTTTAGGATCAATTGTAAGCTCAAAATTTTAAAATTAGCAATTCAAAATTTTGAAAACACAAAATTTGTTTTTCCAAATCTGAAAGGTAATATAAAATTCTTTATGATTTGATTTTCTGTACTTGATCTGTGTCTCATAATCCTTATGAGGCTGATCCACTGGTCTATTGTGGACCGGTTCATCTACTCGATGACTGCATATTTTCTGCACACACATTTGGTAAGTCGCACTAGCCCTCTATTGCACATATGTAAATATTTCTCTTCGTTCACTCATGGTGTCATGTATTGACTATGGGGACACGGTATCAAGTGGGGGGGAGTCTCATTGTCATTTTGTTTTGCATCGTTTAAGTTTGCATTTGTTCTCTTAAAAAAAGAAAAAAAAAAAGAGTTTTGCACTTCTATTTACTTTTAAATAAGACATGATGGAGCTAGCATACAATTTTGGTCACTCAATTAAAATGTTTGGAGATTTACTTCTCTTAACGGATAAAGGAAGGAAAGTTTGAATTATGAGAAAATTTGGTGTAACTGGTATATAGGGAAATTCGTAGGTGATGAATATGAAATGTTTTCTAAATTGTAATCCGATTAAATGAATGGTTGATTTAGACTACGTGCGATAACATTTTAGATCTTTTAAGTGAAGTTGTGCTAGGATATCCTCGCTTAACTCTCTCTCTCTCTCTCTTATGTTAAAAAAAAGAAAGTGTATATATATAATAATCCAAGGGTATCCAACATTGCTAGTACATCTCGCTTTGGGGTGCAAACCCGCCAAGCTCTTTCCGACACCTTGTTGAAAAAGTCAGCGTCGGTATAACTTAGTCTTATTTTATGAGTTGGACATCTAAGAATTACCGACCCTCACGTAAGTCGTAATGCAGTGTAGGTGTAGTATACCTAGGTATTTGTAAATAATAATAATAATAATAATGTGAATATTTTGTAATAAAGAGAGAGTTAGCACTTAAAATACAAGCACACTCTTCACTTATTCGACCTGACTTGTTAACAAAAAGGATGTTTAGATGTCGTTTTACGACTATTGATATCGATTATAGAATTCATTTCATATTTGCACAACGTTTCTACCAAAACAACTGGCCAAGCTGGAGGAGTTTGTGACGATAACATGATTTCTTTTTGAAGTTTTGATTAGTAACGGATTCAAATTTCATAGTGACGACCAAAATTTATGTTATCTCATTCGTGTAATATTTAAAAGTAAAGTATCCATTTGTAAATATTCCTTTAAAAGCTTGCATTCATACTGTAAATATTTTCGTAATTTACATTTTGCACATACTTTTTGCTTTTGGATTTTGGGATAGTATCTGCTGAAAACCCTCACGAGACAACACTCGTCCTACTGGGGACACCTAGATGTTTAAAGGCTTGTTGCATATGCTCAATGCAATCGTGCTCTCTACGAAAACGGATTTATCTTAGTTTTTTACTTTATCCGAGGATAAATAAAAAGATAAGTGTGGGGGTATATACACGTAAATGTGTATATTTTATCCGCTTATTTATCTTGTTTTCTCTTAAAAATAATTGATACTATGTATTTATAGTTGTGTTTTCAGGTTGTTTATGATGAATGGAATTGATGCACTTAATTGTTGAAAAGCTTGAAGAATTGGTGTAAGAAGAGTGTTGATTTTGAGAACTAGATTAAAGCTTTAAGAAATATTGCTGTCCAACCACCTTTTGCTGCATATTTTAATGATTCAATGCCTTTTCATAAAGATAGCTTGTTGCAGATGTTATGGAGTTCCTATTCATGCTCAAAACAGTTGGAGTTGATATCATTTGATGCCCACAAGCTATGGCATTTGCAAATCCATTCATACGCGTTCACACTTAGCTATTTGATTTATTTGTTATTTTGAAAAAGGTCTTTTGTCCCACATTGTGTAATTGGCCACTTAGTTTTGGCATGGGCAACTATAAATATACTTGTATCTAGTTCATTTGGATTCATTCAGTCCTAGGTTTTATTCTGAAATTCTTTGCTAGGAATAAAATTCTTCTTCCCTGTTCTCTTTAGTTTTAGTTTTTTATTTACATGTTATTTTCTTTTCTACAAGTAGATTAGATTGTCCTTTATTTTATTTTATTTTTATTTTCTTTTTCTCTTATTTTTTATTCTATGTTACAATTTACGTTCGTTGTTAGAATAATAAAAATAAGAGGCTAATCCCTTTCAACTTAGGGGTAATGAAACTCTATTGATTATGTAGTTGCAACATAATTTATCTGATCATTCTCTCTTTTTGTGTTTCATGTCGTGTTGATGTCATGGTGATTGTGTGGAGGTTGAAATCAAAAATTTAATGGTCTATTGTTCTAATTAATAGTTCAAAGTCCATGCTTAAAGTATATTTTGATTTCAACTTGTTCATTTTTTCATTAGATCTAGTAAGGTGATTTAGTGGATATGATATAGTTTGAAAGTTTATGTTGTGCTAGTTAATAGTATGAATAAGCTATACTTATAATAATCATATCAACTAAATTCGCAAATGAGCCAAAAAATATCGTAATTTCATAAATTATTGTACTACATGATCTAGAAAGTGGATTTATTCCTAAGTTGTCATTTATCTCATAGTTTTTATTAATTTTTGTTTACTAGTTTAGTTGTAGTTAAAACAACACACGAATTTGGTTTAATTTGATTGAATATAATTAAAATTATTTCTTTCTCCATGGATTGA
The DNA here is from genome assembly GCA_030737875.1 of Allium sativum. Taxonomy (NCBI): domain Eukaryota; kingdom Viridiplantae; phylum Streptophyta; class Magnoliopsida; order Asparagales; family Amaryllidaceae; genus Allium; species Allium sativum. Next base: position 302,737,768 of record CM060922.1, read on the forward strand.
CTCATACTCGCTAACGTACTACAAGTGTACGCCATGTGCTTATGGTTTATTACACTTCGCAATGGTTTTCTAATTCATAGAATATTCGTCGTCGAACAGTGCATGAATTTCCAATTAGTTAAAGCCGAGCAGAGGAAGCCTACTGGTTAGTTACAACCGTTGGAAATTCCCGAATGGAAATGGGAACGAGTCTCAGTGGATTTCATCGATGTTTTACCAAGGACCAGATCGGGTCATGATAGTATTTGAGTGATTGTGGATCAATTGACCAAAAGTGCAAGGTTTATACCTGTCAAGTCGAATAGAATGGCAGCTAAGTTAGCGGAACTGTACATGAAGTGGGTAGTGAGATTTCATGGAGTACCCAAAGGTATTGTAAGTGGCCGAGATCCGTTATTTACTAGTGGGTTTTGGAAGAGCTTACAAGAGGCGTTTGATATACACGCAAATGTCTATATTTTATCCGCTTATTTATCTTGTTTTCTCTTAAAAATAATTAATACTATGTATTTATATTTGTGTTTTCAGGTTATTTATGATGAATGGAATTGATTCACTTAACTGTTGAAAAGCTTGAAGAATTGGTGTAAGAAGAGTGCTGATTTTGAGAGCTATATTAAAGCTTGAAGAAATATTGTTGTTCAACCACCTTCTGCCGCATATTTTAACGATTCAATGCCTTTTCATAAAGATAGCTTGTCGCAGATGTTATGGAGTTCCTATTCATGCTCAAAACAATTGGAATTGATGTCATTTGATGCCCCGCAAGCTACGACATTTACAAATCCATTCACACGGGTTCACACTTAGCTATTTGGTTTATTTGTTATTTTGGAAAAAAGGGCTTTTGTCCCAAATTGTGTAGGGACACTTAGTCTTGGCCTAGGCAACTATAAATATACTTGTATCTAGTTCATTTGGATTCATTCAACATTGGGTTTTGTTCTGTTACTTTCTTCTGTCAGAATAAAATTAGTCTTCTCCCTTTTCTCTTTAGTTTTTTATTTACATGTTATTTTCTATTCTGCAATTAGATTAGATTGTCCTTTATTTTATTTTAATTTTCTTTTTCTCTTGTTTTTTGTTCTATGTTGCAATTTACGTTCGTTGTTAGAATAATAAACATGAGAGGCTAATCTCTTTCAACTTAGGGGTAATGAAGCTCTCTTGATTATGTAGTTGCAATATAATTTATCTGTTCATTCTTTCTTTTAGTGCTTCATGTCATGTTGATCAAGTGGAGGTTGAAACCAAAAATTTGATGGTCTATAGTTCTCATTAATAGTTCATAGGCCATGCTTAAAGTATATTTCAATTTCAAGTTGTTCATTTTTTATCAGATCTAGTAAGGTGATTTAGTGGGTATGATATAGTTTGGTAGTTTATGTTGTGCTAGTTAATAGTATGAATAAGATATACTTATAACTAGTGCGAACCCATGCTTCGCATACGGACTTCATCGAAATTAGTTTAGTGATATTTTTTTAGGTTATAGTCTTATGAAGATGAAACTTTACATTTGTGGATTAAGTTTATTTATTGATACCGATGGAAAATTTTATCAATAAATTCGCTTAAGTGATCTTGAAGCGCACACAACATAGTAATTATTTTAGAGAATTACGGATGTATTAAAAAATTAACATCACATGTCATTTAATTGCATTGCATTACTTAGCATGCTTATCAATTTAAATGGTGCATAAGTTCAAGTTCAAATATTCATGCATTCAATATAATAATACTATTACATATATATGGAAAAAAATATGTTCTAAATGTAAATAGCATTCCAAAAATGGAAACTTATCATCTAGAAGAAGCCTATGACAACTTGGCCTTGGAAATAGAACAGGATGTTAATAAAATAAGAGTACGCACTTGTTCAACTCAAAAACTATATGCCTACGCTCGTGACGTGTATTATGAGTTGCTACATTAAAGTCGGTTGTCAAAGGATATTTTCAGATGCGGATAGTGTCATATCCGCATCCGCATTCAAAATCATTTTCGGACATCGCATATCTGCATTCGCGGATACAGACGGGTATCGGATAATTATCCGTTCCGCGAACAGTCGATAAATCAATGAACAAAAACAAAAAAAATTAGTTTAATATTAAGTTTTTTCAACCCAGTTGATTACTGAAATGCTAAAAATAAATAAATATTATGATACTATATAATTTTGAGCAATTAACATGTGTTTAGTTGACCTTCAACTTTACAAAATAATAAATTAATATATTTAATTATGTTAAAAAAACACATAATTTAAATTATAATCATAAAAAAAAAGCAGATAGATAATTTTCGACAAATATGCCTAAATCTGCATCTGCATCCGTTTTTCTGGATATCAAATATTTATCCGCTTTTCGAAAGCAGATGCGAACAGATTTTGGTTTTTTTCGAGTATCCATTGATGTCCCTATTGAAGAAGTCATGAAAGTGAAGTTGGAATGAGATACGTTGTCTAATTTGTTGATCAAGCTAACACCATAGCCAGTATATTTTAATACTATAAATAGGGTTGATAAACGTGCTAGACAGTAAAGCTACCTCAAAATTGTAGGAAAATGTTAACGAATGGATGCTGAGACCAAACAATACTATCATGGATGGTCGACCTAAAGATAAAATTAAAAAAGCTAATGCTAAGAAAATATGTTAACAAACCATGTAAACCTGATCGTAGGCAGAAGGACACAAATAGACTCATTTATAAATACCTAACAATGATGCCACAACATGTTTAAAAACATATCATAGCATAACCAAAAACTACAATAGTAGACTAAAAATTGAAAACAAATAGAAGTAGAAAACAAATTCCTTTTTATCAAGCAGATAGAATTATTCGGTAATAGGATAAATAGCAATGTACATTGAAACTTGAGAATAACATGAATTTGCTTTAGCACGTAATATAAAGATAATGTCACAAAAAACTAAATAAAGGTCTGTATGTAGTGGATAGATATCTTGATGGACTATACTTTGGTAGGGTACTCAAGCAACAGCCGTTGTTTTGTTCTAGCACCTTTTTGCTTTGAACAACCAGAAAATGGATGGATGCAAAACATGAGGATGGAAAAAAATTGTGCTATCATGTGGACAATTATATACTGATTCTAGGAACACTATATATACACACACACACATAGACACACACACATACACACACACAAACACACACACACACACACACATATAAGGAGGGTTCCGCTATACCTCTTATATTGCATGTGAACTCTCCCCTTTAATCTTCACCACCCATTTCCCCACTCATTCTCTCTCTTCCCACTAAGAAATAATATTGAAATGGAAAAAGAGAGAATGAGTGGGGAATTGGGTGATGGAGATTAAGGGAGAGAGTTCACGTGCAATATAAGAGGTGTAGCGGAACCTTTCTCTCTCTCTATATATATATATATATATATATATATATATATATATATATATATATATATATATATATATATATATATATATATAGAGAGAGAGAGAGAAAGTCTATTTAGACATAAAATATTGACACAAATTTATACACTAGCAATCTCAACCACAAGATCTTCCCCCTGAATTCCACCTTTCACATAAAGACAAACAAATCCCATAGTCTAGATTTTGTGTCTCTAATTTTGTGTTTAATTTTGTGTCCCAATAGCAGCTCCCATACATATATATATATATATATATATATATATATATATATATATATATATATATATATATATGTGTGTGTGTGTGTGTGTGTGTATTGCAGTTAATTAGAATAATCATGTATTATTGGTGAGGAAAGATCAAAATCCTAGTCTTTGTAGAAAGACACGATATCATTAAAATTTATTTTATCTCTATTCGTAAATTCCACTTACTTTGTTGCATGTACAGGAATGCAAGTTACATATACAAAGTTGAGCGAAAATAAATATTTTGAAAACAATTAAGAAAAGACAGATTAATAATTATCTCTATTGCACAATTTGCGTTGGCTAAATCATTTAACTTGATCTATGTGATTATGATAATTTACAGCTTCTTCAGCAATTAAATACAGTGTAATATACGAACTAAAAATCTGTTTTTTATTACCTGACTCCATTTTTGCATGAACCTGAATTATTTTGTCAGAATATTGCAAGCAACAGTCTATCCCTTGTTCACCCTACTCAAATTTTTAATATGCAGACAATTTATGCACCAAAGTTATAATTTAATTTTGTATGCTTGATCATAGAATATATCCTTTTTAAGTTGCAAATGCTTGCCTATTCTGTTGTTTAATGGTATCCTTACATGGATTTTTCATTAATTTCACTACGTTGTTCTACCTGATGTTCACAACTATTACATCCTATAGGTTACAGTGAGCTGATAGTTAATGCTTGTATGTAATTTACATGATAAATGAAAATTGTTATCTGTCTTACGATGAAATGCAACTAACCTGTATCGTGCACATATACGCATAGACATACACACACATATGCATACATTATATATTCTTTCACCTTAAACCAGCGATGAAACTAGGATTTTTGTTTGCGGTGGGAAGAACAAGAACAATGTTCAAATGTTTTACAAAAACAATTAAACTAATGAAAATATACTGGAATATGAAACTATTATACATGCATAAAAATAGAAAAGCTTACAAATTTGCATTAGCATAGCAAATATTGGCAAGTTCGCATACAAAAAACATCAAATACTAGATAATCTATTTAAGGCGTGCTCCACTTCACGAAAATCAAATTCACCTACAATCACTTCAAGATCGAGATTTTTAGCAATTTGCCTTTCAATATATATTAACATATGATTTCCAAGCAAATCATCGTCCATCTTGTTGTGAAGTGGTGTTTTGATTAACTTCATGGATGAGAATGCTTGCTCTGTGGTTGTAGTTGATACGGTAAGAATTGATATAAGACAAATCAATCGATAAACGAGAGGATACCTTTCGACTTTTTTTGATTTAACCAACTCGACAGTTAAATCTGAAAGCATTGAAATATTACGAAATCGAGGATCAAGTCGCACATCTTGCTCATAGTGTTGTAGCTGGTGCCTCAATTGGAAACCAATATCCAATTCACTAAAATCTCCTGGATTATATTTTTCAGCTAATGAACATGCTTCTTCAATTTTAAATGCTTCAAAGTTGTTTTTTGGCTCTAAAACTGAGATAAGGCTTAAAAGGCCAATTGTTGTATCTGAAAATCTCGTAGTCAACTCCATTACTTGTGTGTCAACTGTTTCATTTAATATATCATAACGGTAATGATACTCTACTGTGATTTCATCTCGTTGTTGACATGAGCGTCATGTTCCTTCTAAATAAAGAGAGCTCATATCAGGTGTAACAATTGAGTTACTATTACAAAATGATAGCACACTTTTCAGAAACCTTTTCCATTTGTCATCACTTTTCAAATTGAGAACATGACTGCTAAATGCAATAAAATTTTTCTCCATACAGTAAACGGCAATTACAGATTAGCCCTTGCTAATATTAAATGACCTGATGATTCATTATTGGAGTAGACAACTGAACGACACCATTTCCCAAAAAAACACTGATGGTGATTACTGCATGGAGGAAATTTTTACTGCATTTAGCAAGGGCACAGAAAATAAATGAAGGATATTATAGTAAATTAGACCAATTTTTGATTACTGCATGAAGGAAATTTTTACTGCATTTAGCACCACCCATTGAGAATAAGAGTTTTTGTGATCGAGATTGAGTTAATTCCATTTAAGATATGTTGAGATTATTTTTGAAGCATTTAACAAAGTACTTCGGTTACTTCGACCATTAAATGCAATATAAAGACAAACTGAAATGTATTCATCCATGTTAAGCTCCACTTGCTTCAGTGCGCATTTTTCTGTTTAACCCTTCTTTTTTTATAATTCCAAGAACTCCAACGGTAGGTTTACACAAGCTAAATGAGCTACATGCTGATGAGTAATGTGAGCTCCAGCGAGTAGAACTTGGACGTATTAAAGTAGTTTTTTGATTCGTTCCCCTGCTTGTTTTTAGTGTACCATTCAACATCAAGCTTTCAACTTCATTTCTTGTAGCGGTCTTCAGTTGTTGATTTCGTTTGGGAGATGAACGGACCAAATTTACAATGCAATTAAGCATTTGAAAAAACAACTCAATATTACATAGTTTGCCAGAAGCCCTAACCAATGCAAGTTGCAACCGTTGAGCAAAACAATGCACATAATATGCATATGGACATTCCACTAAAAATAGCGCTTGCAATCCACCCCAAGCACCTTGCATATTGTTAGCACCATCATATCCTTGACCTCGCATATTTTGAACAAGTAAGCCATTTTGATCAAGAACATTAGAGCAGGCTTTCTTCAAAGTTTGGGCAGTGGTATCTTCAACTCCAACAACATCAAAGAAACGCTCTTTAATATAACCTTCCTTTTCACCATATCTTAAAACGATGGCCATTTGCTCGACATTTGATTCAACTTGTGATTCATCAACAAGAATGCAAAATTTGGAATAATCTATCTCTTCACAAATATTTCTCCTCACTAGATCACCTATAATTTCCATTATATCTTTTTGAATTTTCGAAGAAGTATATGAAGCATTTCGAGGGGCATTTTCTAATATAACTACTTCAGTTTCAGGAGAGAGGGAAGTAGTATACTTGAGCAATTCAAGAAATTTCCCACAATTTGAAGAATCAGTGGATTCATCATTTCCCTAAGAGCACAACCTTGACATGCTAGCCATAAAATAGCTTTCACAGAAGTAATGACTCACAATCGATTTTTTTAATTTCTACTTCGGACTGTAAAGTCAGTTGCTTCTCAATACTTTGAGTTGAGTTACTCGAACAATCTAATAATATGACATTATTTGAATGTAATGAGTTTGGTCCTCCTTCATGCTTTTTGAGACAACAATATTTTCCACCGATTCTTTTCCAATTACTAAACCCACAAGAAATCCATGTATCTTGCTTATATTATTGAGAAATATATTTTTTTTTTCAAAGAGAAAGCATGGAAAGCAATAAGCTTTTTGAGTTGTCTCCAAATACTCAAGCCATTTATCATCCTTAAACCATTCAAATCGCAGACGACGTCCATCTTCATTTTTTTTGAATTTTTCTTTTAAATCGGGTTGACATGGTCCATTATGATATAACGACGATGAATTGCATCTTGTTCTTTAAAATGATACATCCATATTGGTTATCGTAATCCTGGATCATGTTTGATACTATCTTCACCTTTTTGAATTTTTGTGGGGAGGTCTACAAGATCTGAGCTACTTGTCCCCGAATTCAGAGGAAAACTAGGAAATGAAGTTCTGATAGTATCAGTTTTTTTTTTGTATAAAATGAAAATAACGTCTTTGATGGTTTCTTCGACATAGCTTCAAAAAATCAAGTATTTGTTTATATAAACACTGAAACTAACCATTTTAATTTCAAGCAATGTTAGCATCAAACAAACAAATAAACAAACAGACAAAGTTGTGCCTTCATATCTGCCTATATAAAAAAATTGGTGCAACCTATCTCCTGTGTAAGTTTATTATAAAACAAAGCAGCAGTTTGTAATGTTATTTGCTAGATTCCTGATCATTGATATGATTAATCTTAGGATTGCACTTTCATAAAAAAAAACATTTAGTATTATGTAGTTTGGAGCTACAGACAAAAGGATATAAAAAAAATGAGTTTGGACTTTAGAGAATATTTTCGATTTTGAGTTTGGATAATATTGAAAAAATTCTTCACATAAAAAGACAGCTGCAATCCTCCGTCTCGCTTCAGGTTATATTCATTTCATCTTTATTTAACGTTCAGCCTATTATCCAGTGATCCACTCAATCAAAATTCACCGTAAAATTCACTATAAACAAAATTCCCCGCAAATAAAATTCAATACTATGTTTCATATTCCAGTAGTGCTGTACTGATTTGCTGCAAAGTGCAATCAAATTCACCACAAATAAACACCGATGAAAATAGTACCTTGAAACTTGAAAATGAGAAATTTCTGCTGACTGAAAGAGGAACAAGATGGCAAGCATGCTGAGGACCTGAGAAGCGAAGACGCGTAGAGATGAGAGAGGCGCAGCCGTACAGTGATGGGAGAGGCTCATGGATTCGTTAGGTTTTTTTTCTGTTTGTTTACTGTGATTTCGGTAGCATCGGTATTTGATTTTCGGCTAAATCTTGGGGTGGGCAATTGCCCACCCAGCCCATTAGTTTGGTCCGTCATTACCTTAAACTTATATTTATGTATTGTAAAGTCGTCCACAAAATTTTGATAATTTCAAATGTCTAATGTCAAACAAATATGTTGGATTGAATGGACTTCCAAATTTTGATGCATTATGAAGGAAAGAAAAACATAAAATTGCCATTTAATGCCAAATGCAGACAAATGTTAGGTGACATTTGATTTGCTAAGAGTTTCTGACAAACATTACAATCAGTTTGAATGCTATGGTGACCAAGATTGCATATTTTATCAAATTACTGTCATTTCAGACTGGGGCAAAAAACCATTGATAGCTTAAGGGATTGTGAACAATAAGATAATTGCAAGAACCACATTACTTTGATAATGTAATATGGCATTGTTATAGACTGAACAGTAAACATGCACGTACCTATGTTGAGAACCTAATGACTGTGGATTATAGTTTTTAGTGAGTAGTCTTCATTGTTGAACTTGTATGAGATAAGCATGAGATGTAAACTTTCGTTGTCAACGCAGACCTCGCTAATCGAATCGTCAACTTGTATGGCTTCTTAGCCTGATGCAATAAGTTGTTTTCAAAGTGTATCTTATATTGCACGGGGTCATCGAGTGAAGATGATTACCTTGTAATGTAGTTCCATTGCCACTTGACGTGATATGGAATAATGTTTTCCATTTCCACACATAGGCAATGAGTTTTCCCAAACCTGATAGATAATATATGAAACTTATTATGTAACACAGGTTGAAGGATCATAAAGGTTTAATTGCATAAAGGTCGTTATTTAGAAATGTTGTACATCTAAGAAATGAGGTTTAATTACTTATTAGAGCCTTACGCTTCTAAAAGTAGAACATTCTCTTAATTGAGCATGATAAAATGAACTTCTAAATGAGCATATTAACATAAATGATGATGTTAATAGTATATGGACGTACCATAGGGTAAAGACGAAGCATCCAAAAGACAGCCCAACAAAGTTGTGCAGGATAAGGTTAATTTCATCCGGCTGGCATTTTATTTGTGTGTTCATGATGATCAACTATACACTACTCTCATGTTCAAATGCATAATGCAATGGAGGCTAATCACATCTGCAAATACATATAAACAATTTTCGTGATATTTATGCACTTCAAAATATCGATGGGTGTAAAAACGAAGGGTTAGTAGAATAACATGAATGAAATTTTTTTCTTAATGCGTATTACTCCAATTTTATTTGTTATTCAAACCCATAATGTAGTTGTCACATGATAAATTATTTGACTTAATTTGATGAATTTAATCCTCAATTCAATGAGTTTGGATAAAATTATGATAGAGATTTGAAGAAAGTAAACTATTAGTAGCAATTTCATGATTGTTTTGGAAAAAGGATTTGAGAGTGGATCCTTTTGAAGTAGTTTACAAAGTAAACTATTGGCAGTAGCAATTTCATGGTTGTTTTTGGAAAGAGGATTTGAGAGCCTTATCCTTGACCACGACATGGCATACCTTCAAAAAAGTTTAAATCTCTAACTAATATATCCATTTTATTTTGTAGGATGCTTTAGAAAATGTTTTAAAATGGGAATAAAAATATCGTAATATAGGATGCATGTATCCACATTCATATGCTTACTCAAAAAGGAGGGAAGCATGCAAATGGACAGAAGCGATGACATGATAACTTGCTTCAATTTTGGAACTCTACTTCAAAAAATCACGCACCACGCAATAGGAATACAAAATTATTAAATTGCACAAAATAATTTTTGAAAAAGGTTTAAAATTTAAGGGACATCCATACCTCAATGGAAATACACATGTTGGTTTCAAAGCAAGTGCATGAATGATGTGAACAATGGTCGCATACTATCTAATTGATAAAATAAGAAATGATTATAGATGATTTCACTTACTACAGAGAATACTGAGTCTTAATTAAGGAAAAGTTATTGTAACTTATTATATTAAAATGAATAGAGAAGATGCAATATACACACATACCCCATACACACGTACATCCTTTCATTTTTCAGCATAGGTAAAAAAATTGAACAATTAAGTCAACCAAAACATTGTTTCTCCTAAATTAGAGGATGAAGGAAAAACACGCAAAAGAAACATACGGAAAACTTAAAGACAGGTACACTTCCAACAGTCAGAGATGTTGAATCATGTAAGCAAAACCAGCTACTGTCTAAGAACAAAAATTGCACAAATTGAATAATCATTCCTATCATATAACAAACCAAATGATTTATTAAATACCACAAGAAAAAAAATTGCATAGATTCTATAGTTTCATCTTGCTAATAAGTCAATTTTTTTTACAAAATCAATATGTAATAATTCTCATGCCATACGTACTGATTAGCACTTCTGAATTGTCGCAAAATAAACTAATCAAACAAAAAAATGATGTAGTAAATAAAGTCATTTGTAATCAACAAATGTTTGGAAGCTTTGGAGCTCCAATTAAAAAACCATTAACAAAACTAATAAAATATAAAAATTTATTAATAGTATAAAAGGATTTTTTTTATAAATGATAATTTTAGCAATCCATGGGAAATTCATATGTTAGTGATATATCAGGAAGAAGCTTTTGGAGTTGTTAATTTATAATAAATAAGTTGGATGAAGTTTTGGAGCTTAACCAAAAAAATCATACATAAAAAAATTACAACAATTTAATTTTATTAAATAGCATGGATTTTTGAAAATGATAAGTTCAACAAGCTAGCGGAAATTCTTACACACATATACACACACGTGTGTGTGTGTGTGTGTGTGTGGTTTTGAAGTGACTCCAATCATAGGGCCAACAATGACCATGACTCGTTATTCAAGTAATAAAATATGATCTAATTATAGATGAGTTGATTTACTATGTAAAATAATGGACATTAACAAAGACTGATTATTAGTAGTAGAGATAATAGAAAGAACAGAAAGAAAGACGTAATATATATCTTTTCACTTTTCTGAATATTCTAAGTAAAATGAACAATTACGTGGTTCAATGAATATTCTTACTGAATCAAAAGTTCAGGACTAAAAAATGCACCAATTTTTTTAAAAAGGTAAATAAGTTCCAAATAATGGTTTCTTAAAAATGCAAGTTTCCTTCTTAAGAGTCTAGGATGTGAATTCTTACCTCTGAGGTACTGTATACAATGCTTGGTTCTTGGTTAGTATATGAAATTGAATAGATACATAAATCAAATTAGGTTAAGCAACATAAGTATATGCAAGTTTGAGAGAATGAGTAAAATAGTTCTCCACAATCGTTTACTATTTAAAATAAACATAAATATCAATGAATGAAGGGATTTCATTTATAGACTGAAAGGAGAATCCAACTGGACACTGATTATCTCGAAATTGACTACGAAATTTTGACATGAAACTATAAAAATAAAGAATTTCTATGAATTTCGGGTAGCATTTTGACCAGAATTGTACACGAAACAAGAAAAATGATTCTTCTGACATAGTATTTTAACCAAAGAAATAAGCTGCAATTTTTGTAACAAACTAACCACTACAAAAAGGAATTGTATTGAATCGCCTTAAGATGAGGAATCTCAAGTATAGGGAAAATGTAATATTCATTAAGCATAAATGTTATTTTCAATATGTAGAATCCATATGCAAATCAATTTTGCCTAGACCATGGAAAATGGTAATATTCTTTCAATGATAGTAGTAATTATACTAATTAGTCGTCAGATTGATGTAATCTGTTATACTACAGTGTTGATATCTGACCACAAAATATGTCTTTTTTAACCCATGGTTGAGCAAGAAGATTTCCAGTAATGAAAATTAAAACAACGAAAACCTTCTCGAAACAAAAGATGCATTTGCAATTAATCAAATGGATTAACTTTTTCTTTGTAAATTATAATAAAAAAGCATAAACAGTTATCATGTAATCTTGACATATTCTGCATGAATATTTTGTACTATTATAAAATCGACTACTATATATTGCATAACCTGTTGTAAAACTAATTGGCAGTAATCTCACTGGAACAAACATTGCAAGAATTTGTACCGGGCCACACTAAAGAACAAAGCTGCAAACTGGGAAGAATTTCATAAGCATGGTTGAATTGATGTGAATTAATCCACATACATAAAAAAATAAGAATTTAAATCTTAATATAAATGTAAAAAAGTTTACGATGATTTCAATAAGCAAACAGTAGGAATTGAACCCTGAATCAATTAATCAGTGTGTATGTAGCAAACATGAAGTAAGTATGAGAGTTGAATGTTGTAAGAATTGCATCAATGAGTAGTCTGTAAGAATTGAATTTCGAATCAAGTATGATTGGATTGATATAAATCAATCCACGCACATATTAAATCACAAATTTAAATCTGAATATGAATGTGAAGTTGAATCTGAAGATAAACGGTAGAATTGCAGTGATAATTTTAATACGCAATCAGCAAGAATTATGTCCTGAATCAGGCGATCAGTTTGTATACAACAAACCTAAATTAAGCATGATAATGTAAATTTGAAAACAAATGCAATAATCATGGCGAAAATTTCAATGAGAAATCCGTAGGAATTTAACGATGAATCAACTAGTCAATTTATGAACAGTAAAAGCAAATTAAGTATGCTGACCTCAAAGGAGCCTATTAGATACATCAAGAGGCGATGGAGAGAAGCTGGCTTACCTACAGCATGCCATGCAGATGAAAAAGAGAAGGAAGACGGAGAAGGATATGCTAGTCGCCAGAGATTGTATTTTCTCATATGGTGGAGGTGGAAAAATATCGGGAGGAAAGGGTAGGGCGTAGAAGGAAGAATACGGAAGAAGCGTAGAAAATTGAAAGGGGGAGAGGAGCGATTTTTGGGTAAAAGAGAAAAAGGGGAGCGGTTGACGATGTATAAGGTAGCTGGAAACGTGTGAAAGGAAGAAATGAATGATTGATGGAAATGTGTGGTCTTCTATTCGTGATGAAATTGAGACTGAAGGATAGTATGCATGGGACAAATGGCAGCATCCTGTATTTTTGAACAAAAGCGGAACCGAAAAGACTTTGAGAAAAGATTGTGCTTTCATATAATATAATAGATAATCATATCAACTAAATTCACAAATGACCAAAAGAAAAGAGAGATCGTAATTTCATAACTTGTTGGACTACATGATCTAGAAAGTGGATTTATTCCTTAGTTGCCATTTATCTCATAATTTTTATTAATTTTAGTTTACTAGTTTAGTTGTAGTTAAATCATCACTCGAATTTGGTTCAATTTGATTGAATATAATTAAAATTATTTCTTTCTCCGTGGATCGACTCGTACTCTCTAATGTACTACAAATGTACGCCGTGCACTTACGGTTTATTACACTTTGCGACGGTTTTCTAATTCATAGAATGTTCGTCGTCAAACAACGTTAGGGTCAGAATTACATCTCAGTGACGCATACCATCCCCAAATCGGCGGTCAAATAGAGTGGGTGAATCATGTATTATAGGATCTCTTAAAAGCATGTATATTGGATTTCGGAGGGTCAAGGGATGACCATTTGCATCTAGTTGAGTTCGCATATAATAATAGTTATCAATCCATTATTGGTATGGATCCATTAGAAGCTTTGTACGGGAGACCGTGCAACTCACCATCATGTTGGTTGGAAACCCGTGAGAAATTTGTACTTAGGCCAGATGTAATAAAAGAAACTTCAGATAAAATCAAGGTTATCCAACAGCGAATGAAGGCTGCCCAAGATAGGCAGAAGAGTTATGCTGATAAAAGATGAAGAGAACTGAAATTCTCCGTTAGCGACCTGGTATTCGTCAAGATCTCTCCACTAAAGAGTGTGATTCGTTTTGGCAGAAGAGGTAAGTTGGCACCAAGGTTTGTTGGTCCATTTCCAGTTCTCGATCAAGTGGGGAAACTAACGTATAAAGTTGGATTACCAGACAAGATGACGGGAGTGCACAACATATTTCATGTTTCCCAGTTAAGGAAATTCGTGCACGATTCAGATATGACTATTTCACCAGATCAGTTGGATGATATCGAGGTGGAATCTGAGGCAATCGGGAGCCATATAACGATTCGTATTGTCGGACATGATATGAAGCAACTTCGAAGGAAGATGGTGAAATTGGATAAGGTGCAGTGGGGCGATAATGAGACTGACTGTATTTGGGAAACCGAGGAAAGCATAAGGAAGTCATATCCAGAACTCTTTGCCTAGTAAGGTTTTAATCGCGATATAGTTATTCCCTTATTAGTAAACCGCATGCTAGGATAGGCTTGTTGTGTTGTTATGTATGTTTGATTATTTATAAATGGTTGATAGGCATGCGGGCTTCCATTGTATGTTTTCTTGATTAAGGAATTTCGAGGGCGAAATTTCTTAAGGTAGGAGAGTGCAACGACCCACATTCTACATATCAGAAGATCGTAGAATATTTATTTTATTTTCAGATGAAGTCATATAGTCTGTAACTTTGGGAAACGACTACTGGGGTCATTTCCCCTGTTAAAAATGTTTGCCAAATTTTAAATGACCGTTTTGCCCTTAGCGAATCTTGTTTTGCCTATAACTTTTGATTAGTAAGGATTTTTGACTTGAAACCACTTCCATTGGATTCAAATGATGGTTTACCTTTTTGTAGAGTGGTCACATTAATCAAACGGACTTACTGTTTGGGAGATATGGCTGAAATAAGGTATGGAAGATTGAAAACAGCTTAACCGAGCTTAATTAGGTGATTAGTGGTCAGACCCATAACCCATTTCGGGATTAGGGTTATGGGAGGGCTGAAAAGAGTTAGAGAATTTTTCTTTTTCATTTCTTCAGCCGCCACTAACATTTCTTTGAACCCTAACAATGGCCTCCATTCTCCAAATCTCATTCTAATTGCTTTCTAATCACTAATTAACCAAAACTACATCAAATCAAGAGAAATTAGCGCCAAATCAGAGATAGAGCTGCTACAATACATAGAGATCCATGCCATAACAGTAAAGTTTCAGATCTAAGATTTCATTTGTGGCTAAGGTGAGTGATTTGCACTTTTATTCACTAATACGGCTAATTTGGAGTGATTAGTGATAATTAGCGAAATTATGCATCATAAAAATATGTAGTAATTCTAAAATTTTATTTTATATCACTAGTGAAAATTTGGGTTACTTTGGATTAAGTTAGCTAATTCTATAGTTTAAACATGGTTAAGGGGATTAAGGGGAAAATCATGGTTTTGGGTACGTTTGATCCAAAATAACTCATATGGTTGATGTTTTAATGTTTTTGATTTATTCTATATGTTGCTACTATTGTTTGGTATGTTTTGTGACTTCATAGTAAGGTTAGAATGGTTAAAAACACCGTCGTTTGGCGAAATTAGCTTGTTGGAAAAACTGCAGAAAATCGGTTCCTAAAGGGGGTATATCTCATGAATCGCTCCAAGATGACGGTAACGAACCGCTCTAATTTGAGGATTCACGAGCCGGGGATGGGGTCACGAGCCGGGGGAGGGGGTCAAGAGCTGGGGGATGTCACGAGCCGGGGAGGGAGTCACGAACGGGGGGGTCACGAGCCAGGTGGGTCATGAATCGATCCTGACGAGGACCACGACTACGACCCGAACCGAGATGATGAATCCAAACCAAACCAGATTCAAACTTCTGCCACACGACGATAATTGTGAACTCTTCTGAAGATTAACTACAATTCAACCAAAACACGGGATGCAAAGGAAGTACAAATGAGAAGTTACTAATCAGGATCCAGATGGGAATCGACGAGCGAACTTCTAGAGTTGGGCTTTGCTGCAGGACGTGTGCAAAGGGGCTATCGATATCTATAACTTTTGTTCACCATTGAAGAGAGGGGGCATGTAGACGAACCAGAGCCAGGAAAGTGTGGACTGGTTGGCCCTTAATTTAGAGGCATGGATGTGTGGACTGGGTAGGGTTATTGACTATAGACCAGGGATGTGTGGTCGTAGCAATAGTTGTACGGAGTTGTCGTCATAGCCCCAATAGATTTGGTGATCAAAGCGGTGGATATCGTATGCTTTACTCCCTGAGTGAGAGATGTGAGGATGATGGCCATGTTTGATGTTTGCTATCACTATGACCCTCACACTATCATTTTTACACTATATGTTAATATTACCTTAGAGTACTGTACATCTTGTTGTGCTAACTCTTTGGTTGCAGATCCAGGTTCAGATATGATTATTTATACCTGTTATTGTTTTATTTTGCTGCTATCGCTCACACCAGGCTTTTGTCTGACCTAAAGCTTTATGTCTCTTCTTATTACTCGGACTGCTCCTAAACGAGCAGACTAGAGACATGTTAGGTGGTTATGCACGAGCAGCTGTCTAGAGACGAGCAGGAGGCTTCCACGTACTATATACATATATTCTCCCTATGTTGTTGCTGGTCACTGCTTTGGGCATTAGTAGTGTACCTCTTTTATTTCCTTTCTGAGATAGTATTTTGAAATTGTAATAATGGCTTGGATCATAAGCTGTATTTTGGATTTCGCTACACTGATGGTTATGGTTTAGTTTCAGCTTAAGCACTGCCTCGCCTATTTTATATCAAGTTATGTTATTATTATATTTTATTCTATGCGATGTGAGATATACTACAGGTTCTTGGTGATTCATCGTTTCAAAACCCTTTTTCTTTGATGATCGTCCCGTGTTTGTTAGGCATTAGCACAACGCATTTCGGGGAAATGTCGGTTGGTTCGAGGCGGGCCGTCACAATATGTATTTGCGTATTTCACTAGCTCCAAGCTTACTCTTTGTTCAAGTTGATCACTGTACTGGCCACACGATATATAACAGTAAACATTTAACATGCCATTCAATAAAAGTTAAATGGACGGAGACCATGTTCCCTTGATCTAATTCAAACGAGAATAAAAAACAGTTAGAAACTTGTACAAAATTGTAAAAAAATAAAAAATCTTTTTGAAGCCTGTGAATAAGTCAAGCATCAACACATATTTGTCACTTCTTCTTAAATTGTCATTTTTTGGAATGAACAATTAAGATATAATTTAAAATAGAGAGACTGAAAAAGCTTATAATAATTTAAAGCATTTCCTGTTTACTGCAGTATCGTTAGCTAACATTACATAAGATTTAGATTGTGAAGGACTGATAATTATATCAGCTTTTGGTTTATCCATTTTGGTGCCAACTTTTCAACACATCCCATCTAAATTTCATGTCTTTGTCCCTAACTTTTCGTTGGTTGTAGCTAAATCGTCATAATTTCTAACTAAATGTCTAAATTTTATAAACACTAGCATTAGACTACAGTCACATGTGTTTTTAGGTTTAGACTGCAGTCACATTATTCAGGTTGGTTATTCTTTATAGATAACATTATTCTTTTGTGATAAAGTGCCCTTTTTATAGGCTGTTAGAAAATAATTTTTTAGCACTTAATAATTTTTTTCATTTGCTTTAATAGCACGGTGTTTTGAATAAATTGCGAACATATGAGTTTTTCTTTTCATTTTTACAATTAAACATATGCATAATCTTTATCCAACTTATTCATTCCCTTTGAAAGCATCTAGCATGTTCTATGAAATTCCTTTTTTATAGAATTATGATACATACTAAGTAACATAGATGATTTATTCCTGATACATTCTATGAAATTTTGCCACTGCCCTTTTTGCCACTGCCCTTTTTGCCACAGCCTTGGACCGTGGCAAAATTGCTTTTCTGGTGTAGCATGCTGCCGAAATTTTGTTGAATCTTTAACCTGAAATGATTTATAAAATGTGATTGCATTATTGTATTTGCAATGGGAAGTAGGTTAACAGGCCATCAAAGTAAAAAAAAGCAATAAACTGATAAACCGAAAAAATTAAGTACTTACAAATGTAATTTTACAAGACTTTAATTAACATAAAGTGTTTGATTGAATTTTCTAACATATTTCTTGCAAATCAGGAAAATATTCGATTATTTTCTCGATCACAGTTGGATGTATGAATCTCGAAATGGTATGAATGGGTCGATAAAAGAACATTTTTATAACGATGTCCAAGAATTTATTAGATTTGCTAAATCTAATAATCGAAGTAACGTAGACATTCATTGTCCATGTAGTAAGTGCAAACATCTAAAGCATTGGAAGCCACATGTAGTAGAAGTATCTATATAAATTTGGTTTTGTGCCGAATTATTACTTATGGGATCATCATGGAGAATTTATTCAACCTACGTATAATCTTGTAGTGGTAGAGGATGATAATACAATGATGAATCCGATAGAAAATATGGTGCAAGATGCAGCACGATCAATGTTTCATACCATTGATCAAGGCAACGACGAGAACAAAAATGTTGAAGAACCAACGACGGAAGCTATTTTTTTTTATAATTTATTAGATTCTCCTAAGAGGCGTAATGGGATGGGTGTACAAGCGGAACCAAATTATCTGTAACCGCCGAATACATAACTATAAAATCAAAATTCAATCTTATAGAAGTTGAAATTGCAACAATCATACAAACTGCAAAACGACACATGCCGCCCAATAATTTGATGTGCAATAGTCATTATAAAGTGAAAAAACTTATGTCTGCTTTTAGACTACCGTATCAGAAGATAGATACATGTGTAAAAGGTTGCATGTTGTATTGGAAAGAAGACGCTCACCTTAGAAAATGCAAAATTTGCAATGAAGATAGATATAAACCAAGAAAAAAGAAAGGAAAAGAAGTTCCATATAAGAGAATTCATTATCCACCCATAACTCCCGAACTTCAACAACTATATGCATTTTCTGCTACAACATGTCATATGCGATGGCACGACATGAGAACACCAGAAGAAGGAATGTTGATACATCCGTCTGATGGTGAAGCACGGAAATACTTCGACAGAACTTATCCTGAATTTGCTGTAGAGAGCCGTAATGTTAGGCTCGGTTTATGTGCGGATGGATTTTCGCCATTTTCTCAGTTTGATAGTAAATATTTATCATGGCCTATCATTGTTACTCCTTATAACTTACCTCCATGGATGTGTATGAAAACTCCATATATGTTTCTAACGATTGTTGTCCCCAGTCTCGATGATCCGACACTAGGAATTGATGTTCATATACAACCATTGATTGAAGAGTTAAAAACACTGTGGTATGAAGGAATTGAAACATACGACATTTCGAGAAAAAGAAATTTTCATATGTTTTTTCTTTATTATGGACTATTAGAGATTTCCCCGTGTATGGCATGCTTTCAGGTTGGAGAACATCTGGACATCTCGCTTGTCCTTATTGTATGGATGAGAGACGAGCATTTTCATTAAAGTATGGAAAAACATTCTTGTTTTGACTGTCATCGGTGCTTTCTACATATTAATCATAAATTTAGAACGGATAAAAAGAATTTTAAACCTAACAGAGTAGAGAGTATGCTACTGCCTGAAGTTTGAACAAGTGAAGAGATAAATGAAATCGTAAAAGATTATCCAAAGATACATGAAACTGGAGAACATATTGAAATTCCAAGTAAATCGGACATTTATAATTGGTGAAGCAAAGTTTATTTTGGGAGTTACCTTACTGAAAAAATCTCCTACTTCGATATAATTTGATGTCATGCACAATGAAAAAAATGTTTCTGATAATGTTTTTAATACATTTTTAAATGTAAAGGAGAAAATCAAGGATGATGTGAATTCGAGACGTGATATATTACACTTCTGTAAACGGCCTAAATTTCACTTGTACGACGATGATTAAAAAACCCAAAGCATGCTATGAGTTAGACAATAGGCAAGTAAAACTCGTGCTAAGGTGGGTGGAAGGATTAAGATGTCCTAATGGGATTTCTTCTAACCTTGGTAGATGTGTGGACTTTAAAAACAGTAAATTGATGGGATGAAAAACCATGATTTCCCTATCATAATGGAATTTATTTATTTGTTATTTTCAAAGAACCATTGCCTAAAAAATGGAGTGTTATAACAAAATCAAGTATGTTTTATAAACCAATTTAATCAGCGACGTTAAAAGTAGATCATCTACATAAGCTTGAAGTAGAAATCCCTGTACTGCTCTACAAACTCGAGAAAATATTACCATCAGGTTTTTTTAACGTAAGGAAGCATTTACCTATTCATCTTCCATCTGAAGCACTCCTTCGAGGTCCTGTGCAAATGAATGAATGTATCCATTTGAGGCGAAATTTTGTATGTCCTCAATACTCTTGGTAGTTTACAATTTAGATTTTTGTGCCAACATATAAATTTAATTAATCATATTATAGGTACTTGAATTTTTTAAGAAAAAAAATTAGACAAAAAGCATGAGTAGAAGTTTCGATTTGCAAATTGTACCTTGAAGAGTAAGCTTCATTTTTTTCTCCCATTACTTTAGTGAAGCTGTGAACTTATCTTTTGTAACTGTTCCCCCATAATGAAGAAGTTGTTGAACATGAGTCTTCTTGAACAATGTTATCTATTTTTAGACAACACGGAATACCTGCTAGAAAATGTGTGGAAATATGGTTAAGCAATGGAGACTACCATGTGGCACACACATATGTTCAATTAAATTGTGTGTAAGTTGCACCATTTGTCAGGTAATACTGAATTCATGTTCAATTCAATTATACATATATATATTAATAAAAAGGAACATAACACATATTTGCAGCATATACAAATCATAACATCCATATGGCGATCTCGGTAAAGAATTTGTTAAATGGATTTTAAACTATGTTTATGATCCTAAAAACTGCGTTGTTAATGAAGAATTACAACATCTTGCTATCGGACCAAAAAGAAATGTCCAAACTTATCCAATATAATTCGTCGATGGATTTAAATTCAACACCAACGATTACAAAATTGAAAAATTAACATTTAATAGCGGTGTATTTTTTGAAGGTAGTGATGATCCAGAGGAGCATAAAAAAGATTTTTATGGCGTCTTAATGCAAGTTTTAGAGTTGACATATTATGTACAGCCTGTAGAGCAAGTTTTTCTATTCAAATGCAACTAGGTTAGCAATATTTCTAGTTCTGGAGTTAACATGCACAAAGATTATAAGCTAATTGAAATAAGTCATATGTCGCATTACTATAAGTATTGATCCTTTCGTATTAGCTAAGCAAGCATTACAAGTCTATTTTACTTCGTATTCGTCCTTAAAAAAAGATACAGCGGATTGGTGGGCTGTTTTTAAAATAAAGGCAAGATTTACATTTGATGGAAATAATATTCTAGACATTGATGTAGGGTCGTTGAATGATGAAGCGAATGTATTAAAAGATGCATTTGTAAGTACTGAAGAAAACGATATAGAGTATGAGACTGAATCTGGATCAGAAAATGAGTAATACTGATCATAGATGATGACTACTCTTAGCTATGAATTTACCTGTGTTATGTACTATTCTGAGCTATGCAATAATAATGATGATGGTTGTTTTTAGCTATGAATTTACTTATGTTCTTTACTATTCCGGTTTATGTAATAATAACAATGACTACATATGTTATGCATTATTAAGAGTTATGCATTGTTCTTTTCATGACGATATATCAGTAAAGTGGTAGGGGACCACTCAACCCCGTCGGCTTTGCCATAAAAAAGAGTTACACATTGTTCTTTTCATGTACGATTATGTATTGATTATGTACAAGGTATGATTGTGTGATGATTAATGATTATGTGATGCTTATGTGCTCATAATTATTTTGTATGAAATATACGATTGTGACAGATATGTCTGATAGAAGAAGATCCAGGAGTACATCTCAACCGTCTCCTTCACCGTCTCCTGCATCAGGAGCAGATCCTAGCAGCTCGGAGCCAGATCTACACCGGGTTGCGGAGATTGTTCCAAAGAGTGTCGAGTAAATATCAAATTTATTTAAATTTAGATTGTTTAAAATATATTAAATATCTAGGTCAACATTTAAACAAGGGGTTCTAGGTGGAGTCGTCATCCTTTATTCTAGAAGTATCGAAGGAAGAGTAGGATGTCTGGATGTTGATCGCATTAGGATGGTACCCCACCTCATATCAAGAACTCCATTTTGGGGTTGATTTGGTGGCAAGTATAATTTTATATTACAATTGAAAATTAATATATTGTACATAATTCAAAATAAATTAAATATGTAGGCTATAATACTTGTGTAGCCATAGGATATGGAACTTTTTATGACTAGTTAGAACATGAAAATGCGGAAAAAATATAAAGAGGCTATTTCAAGGGCCAAGAACGCTCAACAAAATCCAAATTGGATGAGTGACGATGTTTAGGATGCATTTGTTAAATATTGGGATACCAAAGAAGCTAGAGTAAGCTATAATGAAATTATTTACATTTATATTAATTGCATTATTTTAATTAATTGTGTATCAAATTTAATAGGACGTAGCAGCAAGAAATAAGGCAAATAGGAATAAGGATCTAGCTTTACACCGCTGTGTCTCAAAATCTTTCCAACATCATAAGAGAGAATTGGTATAAGTTTTCAATATTTTTAGCATATATTCACGTATATCCTTATGTATATCATTCATTTTTATTTTCAATAATTTTATTACTGTATATACTCAGTTTGCAAAATATGGAGGGGAGCCTTCGATGACAGAGGCTTTTAGATATACACATGCGGTGGAACATACTGATGAAGAAGGGAATGTTTCATATGGCTGGGCGGACCAAAAGGCTATGGATGTTATGGTGAATATGCTTATCCGTAATTAAAATGTTTCATATTCGTTTATATCACAGTATATAAGTAAATTATATAGCAATTGCATCAAAATTATATTGGTATTATATGAGAGACATATCGCAGAGCATCCAAGAGTGATACAGGCTAGTAGATGAGAGGAGATTACGCTTATAGAGTTCAATCGTATATGGAACTCTATTATTGATCCGCCAACTCGAAATATGTGATATGGCTTCGGCAATCAGGAGGTAAACCTTTTTAGAATTTTATAATAACATCATGAATAATAACTTGAATTATTAACTTTAATGTTAGCTTGAATTATTTTGCAGGCTCTTACTTTTCAATGAGCTTATAGGATGTCCATTGAGGAAGAGGATATAGCTCGAATGCAGTGGCCGTAGGATGAGCTGAATGATTGACGAAGAAGCTACCAGCCCAGCAGATAGACAAGCGCATTGCAGCGTACTATCAGGAGCATGGGTCAATGCTTGAGGAGGGAGATATTGCTAACAACGAGGAGGAGGAGGACGCATAGTTTGATTGTTCTTATGGGTATGTACATACTTATACTAGTAATGTACTTGTTATTGTGTATGGTTGATGCACAATGATGGCAGTTACTGTTTGGTTGATGGATTTGATAGTATTTTGGATTTTCTAGAACTTGAACGGGCTAATAGTCATTTTTGTGTATATTATGACTGTATGTTATTATGGAATGATACTGGTAGTGTTATGGATTTGGTGTATGTTATAATGGAATGTGTAACAACCCTGATTTTTGGAACCAATTTAAAATTAATTTTTAATTGATTTTTATGGATTTTAAGAATTTAAAATGATTTATTTTGAGAACTAACGATTTAAAATTTATTTAAATTGAAGTTTGAACGTATGAATTTATAATTTAATTAAAACGAAGTCGTAATGGCATGGTAGTTTGAAAATTTGATTTTGAACTTTAAATGAATGTACAAAATTCAAAATGAATCGGATTTTTGTAAAACAAGAAACATTATAATCTATTTAATTATATCTTTCTAATGAATGTGAAAAATACGAGATTTCAGATTTTTGGCAAGATTTCGTTGGTTTTGAGGGATATTTCAAAACCCAACCAGTGATTTCCGACAAGTCTTTCTACTAGAGCAAAAAGCCAAAATCGACGCTTTCTTCATATTTTTGGAGGTATTGTTGTTACCGGGGTTATTTGAAAATTTTCCCAAAGAAATATCCTATTTGTTCCGCAGACTTAGATGAGTTATAAAATGTAAGTTATGTTTAGATTAAAATGTAAAATAGTCGCTATGCAATTTATTAATATTTTAATATTATTTAAACCCTAAAAATGGCCATTTTGCAAACGACCTCCGTTTTTGACGAAAAGAATTTTGTTGGATCCGGAATGTTAAATTATTTTTAGGTTTAAAATTTCAAATCAATTGAAATTAGTATGTAAGCGTGGTAAATTTAAACGCGTATTGAATTTTAGTTATAACTTAATAAGCTAGTTAAAAGGCCATTTTTCAAATGGTCTTCAAGTTTGGAAAAATTAATTTTGTTAGGATCGTATTTGTAAAATGAAGCTAAATTTCAGGTTTCATAATTTTTGGAGTCAGCATGTGGTCGTGTCGAATTAAAATGTACGTTGAAATTCAATATTGAACGTTATATTGATTTATAATTTAATTTTGATAAAAGCTGATTAAAAAAGTCGAACCAGCTTACGAAACATATCCCATTGTGTCTGGAATGAGGGTATTTGGCTAGGGGAAACAGTCGTTGGGATTCGTTTGGAGTTTAGAGCAATAAATTCCTAAATAAAGTAAAGCTAGAATAAGAAATTATTATAAATATATATAAGGTCAAAAATGGAAAACCCTAATTCCATTCTCCACTGCGCCGCCGTAAGATTTTTCAATGGCCAAGAACATTCGGTTTTAAATCCTAAATTATTCTTAAAACATTGCAAATCGAATCATGGTTTCCAAACGAAAAGTATGGAGACTTGCGAGCTCTTTTGAATGATATAGCAGTGATCGGTTTTAGGTTCCTGTTTTACCCAAATTTTCTACTCAACTTCACCATGTCTAAACGCAAATCGAGAGGCCTAGAGACCACCGAGCTTGACGTGGGGAGCGTAAGTCGAGGCGCATCGCGTGGAGATATCTGATCATCTTCCGGTGTGACGAGGTGGCCGCGATTTGGAACCCTAATTTTCTAAGTGGGTTCGGCTGAAACAAAAACGACCATGAAGAACCTGGAGCTTTGCGGGATGAAGGATCATTAGTGAAGAGGGTTAAGTTTAATCAAAGTGATTAATTACATTAATTATTTTAGTTAATTAAAATAATGTAATTAAAATTTAAATTGCCGTAAATTTTGCAAACGATTACATAATTTAGCAAACCATCGTTGGAATTGTCTTGATGAATACTACGCAATGATACAAATTCAGACAGAAACGAAGCTGACTGTAGATTTTGACTAAATTAAACGTCCAATTTAATTTAGTTAAAAACAATCGTTTTACAAAGATTTCGAAATCAGACAAAGTGAGAACTATCTCACTCAAATATTTTGTACAGTTATTTATTTCTATAACTGAATATACATTGATTGCCTATGATTGCAATATTTGTTTGGCGATGGATGGATGTTTACAGTTTTAATGTCATCATTATTAAACTGTGATTATAAGTGTTGATAAATATTACGTTTATATTATGAATTATTTAGGGATGACAATTTACCCACTCGTCACTCAAATAATAGATAAATTCATATGGACTATGATGTAAACCCCACACCGGTCTGGGGATGATAATAAATTGATACATCTCTCTTGTGTTTAATTTGTATGAAATCCATATAAATAAAATTATATGATAATTGATTGCGTCACATTCCAAATCGGAAATAACGAATATTTTAATATAATATCCAATGAAGATCAAAATATAATTTTGAAGCCCAATTTTGGATGGACACAAAAAGTTTGAAATATATGAAGCTGGGTTAAGTAGATGTACGCCATTTTAACTCGAATGGATTTTTCTGTCGATTTTACTCATTTTATAATGAATATCGAAAAGATTCGATTTTAAAATCTGATATGTTGAAAATATTATTATTTTGATATTATACTAATATAGAATGTTCAATTTTGATTAAAATTGAAATGGAAGTTAAAATCATTTTAAAATGAATTTATAAACAATTTATAACATACGTTTTGAATGGAAATCGATTAAATATATAATACATATATTGAAATAGTTTGAATAGAAAGTGTCGCACAGCGACTGTTCGCGAATTTCGACCATTGACTTTGAATTGACGTAATGGGAGATCCGACCGTCGGATTCTCCTAAAGCCAGAACCATTGGGTTCATATCGAAAAGATCTTTTAAATGAAAGCATGAGATTTAAAATCTAACAACTAGATTTTGTGAAATGTTTAATTCAAATTTGAATAAAAACAGCGCCAGTGTAGCTAAATGACCTGAAACGTCATTTAACTGAAAGGGACTATTTTTAAATGATTAAAAATAGAGTTATGTTAAACTTTAACAAATGATTTAGAAAGATTTTTGGATGAAATATTCCACTTTTGTAAAGATAAAAGGTATTTTTATCAGAATAAATTGTTTATCAACTTGAGTAAAGAACTAAAAGTAATTATACGATTTTAATATAACTTGAATTTCCTACGTATGAATTGGAAAGGGTTTGAATGGAAATTATCTTTGGGATATTTCAATATTGGATTTCGTGATTATATGGATATCGTTGAGGAATTTGGAAGATATAGATATTGTTATTCCCAATACGATATCTAATGGTTTTAGGATTTGATATTGAATATAAATCGATATGATTTCTATTTAGAGCCTTGTATTTAATACCAAATTAGATTTTGGGTTTGTCATGAATGGTATCTTTAATAGTACTGTTATTAAACCCAGTTGAGAAAGGAATAAATCTTTTAATTAAGATTAATGAAGTTTTCCAATTAATAAACATAATTGAAATTAAATGAAGGTTGATTTCGGGTTCATTGTGAACGATGTTTTAAATGACATTAGTTCTTAAACCCAATTAACGGTGAAGTTATGATTCAGAATTTATAAGTCTTTTAATTAAAATTTAATGAAATTTTTCCAAAGTAAAGTTTTCTAATTTGATAAATTAAACTGGAATTGAATGGAATTCGATTTAGTGATAATTGAATTTGCCGATAATACAATGGGTGTTAGATATGTAGTATTATCAGTTTTGCTCCATGGGATGAATATGTTGGGATTGGTATAATAAAATGAATGATTACTTTGGTAAGGCTCGTTAATCCCGACTAGTTAATGAACTTTAATTTGGTTTAAGCTATGAAAAGATATTATAAATCTTTTGAAATGATTTCTAAGAATATTTGAATGAAAGAATATTCTGGATTGGAATGATGCGTATGAGGTGTTTATATTTCACATGATTATAAGATACACGAGTTATTCAGAAAGACCGAATTTAACCCATTCTGAATAACTGATACGACGATTAAAAGTCAATGATGAAGACGGTGGTTGAAGACTAGAGATCTTCACATCGAATGGATGATTACCGATGTCTTGATTGGGTTGTACACCCAAGACGAGGTAATAAGATGTGGTCATCCAGACATACTTGGAGATCGACCGGATATGCTAGGGCCTCTCTCCAATATTGGACATATGGGACAAGGAATAACGTGCCTCCGGTTTCGTTCAAGCCCCAAACGGACTTGCAAATGGATTGTATGTTTGACATTGTATTTAATGTTGTATTCTTTGATCTCTTCTAAATATACATCTGTTTGGTGGCGGAGAATCTATTCCCTTGCTTAACACTCTTCTCTGAGATGTACAGACTTAAAGGTTATATATTGGTAGACATCAATGATACAATATGGATTGACAATGTGGCTTGCTAAGGTGGAGTGATCAAAGCTTCTTATTGAAAAGCAGAGCTTTTTGGATGATGAAAAAATCATGGCTGATATAGTGTAGCTTTGTGTGTCGGGACGTGACTTCGACGAGCTTCACAACCCGTGAATGATTGATGCTAGATAATAGACAACATGTTGGAATCAGACAAAAGGTACGAATGTTTCCTCGAGGATCCTGGCGTAACCATTGTGTATCTAAGGTCCAGAGAAGGGATCTGGGACCCCGAATAAGGGTGACTCCACTGTAGCATGAAGAATCCAAGGGTTCTTTGATCCAGAAAACGGTGAATCCACCAAGCATGGAGGATCCAGATTTGCCCCGATAAAGGCTATGATTAGTGTGTTAGACGTACTTGATCCTGGAAACCTTGATCAGGTGATCCTGGACACCTTGATCAGGTGATCCGAAAGGTTGGGACACTCATTAGTTGTGTCAAGAAGGCCTTGGTCATTGATGGAACCTAATTTCCAATACAAACCTTCGTGATTTTAATTGTAACCTATGTATGTAGTCGTAGTACACTATGTTTGCTATGATTGATGTATTTATTTGTAAAGATGATTTTTACACTATGCACTAATGATAATAAAAGAGGATATTGCATATACAGCATTTTTTGTTATTATAAGGTAAAACTCTATCCTTCTATTTGCGTTGCATTGTGTGATGGGATTGGGTCTTATGATAGCTTCATTTAAAAAACATTACGATTGGTCTATGATTGGTATTCATGTGGAGGAAACTCATTCCGTGTTATATGGCGTGGTCCCTTGATTTACCCAACATTAAAATAAAGTTAATAACTATTTTAGTTCTCACACCAGTCCCGTGACTGACTCGGATTTTATTGTTTCTACCTACACTCTGGGTGCCTATATTTTCCGTACGGGTATCTAGTAGTTTTGGTTTGCAGATATTTCTTTTCATAGGATCCTGGATTATAGCTAGAGCAATATTTGAAAAGCTTTGTATCCATGTATTTCCTTTATCTGTGGTAGTTGATGTTTTCTGTTGCACATTATATTTATGTATTTAAAATTCCGTTGCTTTGTACTTTATTATTCTATAATATTATTTTTCCATTGTATAATTATTATTGGTACTCTGATGTAAATTGTTGTAATAGCAATGAAATGTTATCCTGTTTGTGTTATGATGAGTCATGTTCTCAAGCAATCTGCCTTCTTATTCGGTTCAGGCCAACCGGGAAGTTTGGTTCGCTACAAGTAGTATCAGAGCTTTGATTTACAAAGCTCGAGAACAAGACACATTAGAACCGAATGAAAGAATTCATCAGAGATAGGATTAGTAATACCCTACAAGAATAACTCATTAGAGATATGGTTAGTAGTTCCCTAGAATGAGTTTGAAGAGTGTTATTTACAAAAACGAACTTAGTTTTGAAAATTATATCTTATTATAAAGATTTAATTGTTTTATTTTGAATTTGGACTATCGAGTATAAGAAGATTTTGCATATACACGTCATGAACGTATATTCGAAGTCTCAAGTATACTGGGTAGATATAGAATCATGCCCTAGTCGCCCGGAGATGATCATAATGATTATTATAGTATCATCAGTATTTATGTTCGAGTTTCGAAAGTGAGATGTCGATATATTTCCAATTGATTGGTGTGAAAACCAAAAACTTAGTTAGAGTTTATTGTTTGAGATTTGACATTGAAAATATGATTTTTAAATATATAAAAATTATATATATATTTGGAAAATTAATTAACCAATTGATTGATGGCTGCGATGTTTGATTATTATTTTAATTAATAAAAATATTGAAATAATAAAACACATATGAGATCAAAGGTAAAATACGCCAAATCAAATATAATGTAAAATTGAATTAATTTGAAATACTTAGAATTGGAGATATATATATATATATATATATATATATATATATGTTGAACAGATTATTCCGCGGAGGCTAAGAAGAGGAATAAAAATGCATGCTCGACATAAAGGTAAATATTTCTGTATCGATTGGGTTTGATGATTTTATGAGCCGATTGGTTAGCCGCTTGGCTTTTTTATTTTTATTTTGATATATAAGAGCCTGTAGAGGCCATATGTAGTTGTACCGATCAACCCGTACAATGGAGGTTTCGAAAATTTAAGGCGTTAGCCAAATTTTGAGAAATCAAAAAATTCTTAGAAACTGAAAAGTTAAAGAACTTGAGTTAGGCGTATGTTGATTTGATTAAGTAAATGACCTTCAGTTCCTTCTTCCTTTTTGGGTACAAAAAGTTTTTAGGTGGGGGAGATTGTAACAACCCCGATTTTTGAAACCAAATTTAAATTTATTTTTAAATGATTTTTATGGATTTTAAGAATGTAAAATGATTTATTTTGAGAATTAATAAATTTTTTTTTTCAATCGAAGTTTGAACGTATGAATTTAAAATTTAATGAAATTGAACTCGCAATGGTGCCGTAGTTTGAAAAATTAGTTTTGAACTTTGTTTGAATGTACACACTCAAAACAAATCGGATTTCAGTAAAACAAGAAACGTTAGAATCTATTTAATTAGAACATTCCAACGAATGTGAAAATTTGAGCTATAAACTGTAAGTTATGTCCAGATTAAAATTTGAAATAGTCGCTATAGAATTTATTAGTATTTTAATATTATTTAAGCCCTTAAAATTGGTCATTTTGCAAAAAAACTTCGTTTTCGATGAAACTAATTTTGTTATATCCGAAACGTTAAATTATTGTCAGGTTTAAAATTTCAAGTCAATTGAAATTAATATGTAAGCGTGGTAAATTTAAACGCGTATTGAATTTCAGTTATAATTTAAAAAGCTAGTTAAAAGGCCATTTTTCAAATGGTCTCCAAATTCGAAGAAATTAATTTTGTTAATACCGTATTTGTAAAACATAGCAAAATTTCAGGTTTCATAATTTTTGGAGTCCGTATGTGGTCATGGCAAATTAAAATGTACATTGAAATTAAATATTGAACGTTATATTGATTTATATTATAATTTTGATAAAAACTGATTAAAATAGTCAAACCATCTTACGAAACATATCCCATTGTGTCCGGAATGGGGGTATTTGGCTTGGGCGATGGTCGTTGGGATTCGTTTGGAGTTCGGAGCGATAAATTTCTAAATAAAGTAAAGTTACAATAAAATAATAATAATAATATATATATAAGGCAAAAAACGGAAAACCCTAATTCCATTCTCCACTGCGTCACCACAATATTTTTCAATGGCCAGTAACATTCAGTTTTAAATCCTGAATTATTCTCAAAACATTACAAATCGGATCATGGTTTCCAAACGAAAAAGATAGAGACTTGCGAGCTCTTCCGAAAGATATGGTAATGATCGATTTTAGGTGCCTATTATGCACGAATTTTCTGCTCAACTTCACCATGTATACACGCAAATCAAGAGGCCTAGAGACCGCCGAGCATGGCATGGTGGTCGGTGTGGGGAGCGAAAGTCGAGGCGCATCGCGTGGAGATATCTGATCATCTTCCGACATGACGAGGTGGCTGCGATTCAGAGCCCTAATTTTCTAAGTGAGTTCGGCTGAAACAAAAACGATGATGAAGGAACCTGGAGCTTTGCGGGATGATGGATCATTAATGAAGAGGGTTAAGTCTAATCAAAGTGATCAATTATGTTAATTATTTCAGTTAATTAAAATAATGTAATTAAAGTTTAAATTGTCGTAACTTTTGCAAACGATTACAGAATTTAGAAAACCAGGCATCGTTGGAATTGTCTTGATGAATACTACGCAGTGAAACAAATTCAAACATAAATGAAGCTGACTGCGGATTTTGACTAAACTAAACGTCCAGTTTACTTTAGTTGAAAACAATCGTTTTACAATGATTTCAAAACCGGTCAAAGTGAGAACTCTCTCACTCAAATATTTTGTACAGTTATTTATTTTTATAACTGAATATATACATTGATTGCCTATGATTGCAATATTTGTTTGGTGATTGATGGATGTTTACAGTTTTAATGTCATCATTATTAAACTATGATTATAAGTGTTTATAAATAAAATGTTTATATTATAAATTATTTTGGGATGACAATTTACCCACTCGTCTCCCAAATAATAAATAAATTCACATGGACTATGATGTAAACCCCACCTCCGTCTGGGGATGATAATAAATTGACATATCTCCCTTGTGTTTAATTTGTATGTCAGTCAACTGATTGACAGACCGTCATAAACATTATTAAATTATTTAATGCTTGTACCGTTGTAAACGCACCCTGGATGTGAATTGAATGTTTAATAGTTGTTTATAACTATTGTTGAATACATGCGATGCATGAGATCCATAAATAAAATTATATGGTAATTGATTGAATCACATTCCAATTCGTAAGTAACAAATATTTTAATATAATATTCAGTGAAGAATCAAAATATGATTTTGATGTCCGATTTTGAATGGACACGAAAATATTGAAATATATGAAGCTGGATTAAGTAGATGTATGACATTTTATCTCGAACGAATTTTTCTGACGATTTTATTCATTTTATAATGAATATCGAAAAGATTTGATTTTTAAGCCTAATATGTTGAATATATTATTATTTTGATATTATAATAATATAAATAGTTCAATTTTGATTAAAATTGAAATGGAAGTTGAAATCGTTTTAAAATGAATTTATAAATGATTTGTAACATAAGTTTAGAATGAAAATTGACGAAATATAATATATATATATATATAAATGGTTTGAATAGAACGTGTCACGCAGCGATCGTTCGCAAATTTCGACCATTGATTTTGAATTGACGTAACGGGAAACCCGACCATTGGATTCTCCTAAAACCAAAATCGTTGGGTTCATATCAAAAATATCTTTCAAATGAATATATGTTATTTAGAATCTAACGATTAGAGTTTGTGAAGTGTTTAATTCGAATTTGAATAAAAACAACGCTAGTGCAGCTAAAGGACCTGAAATGTTATTTAACTGAAAGGGCCTATTTTTAAATGATTAAAAATAGAGAAAAATTATGTGAAATCATAATAAATTATTTAGAAAGATTTTTGGATGAAATATTCCACTTTTATAAAGATAAAAGATATTTTTATTTGAATAACTTGTTTATCAACTTGAGTAAAGAACTGAAAGGAACTATATGGTTTTAACATAACCAGAATTTTCAACGTATGAATTGGAAAGGAATTGAATGGAAATAATCTTCGCAATATTTCCATATTGGATTCCGTGATTATACGGATATCGTTGAGGAATTTTGAAGATATAGATATCATTATTCCCAATACAATATCTGTTGGTTTTAGATTTTGATACTGAATATAAATCGATATGATTTCTATTCATAGTCTTGTATTTAATATCAAATTGGATTTTGGGTTTGTCGTGAATGGTATATTTAATAATTCTATTCTTAAACCCAATTAGGAAAGGAATAAATCTTTTAATTGAAATTAATGAAGTTTTCCAATTAATAAACATAATTGGAATTAAATGAAAGTTGATTTTGGGTTCATTATGAACGATGTTTTAAACGACATTAGTTCTTAAACCCAATTAACGGTATAGTCATGATTTGTAATTTATAAATCTTTTAATTAAGATTTAATGAAAATTTTCCAAAGTAAAGTTTTCCAATTTGATAAATTAAATTGGAATTGAATGGAATTCTATTTAGTGATAATCGAGACGAGCTTCCGTGAAGGAAGACCGTTACTATTTACGGAATTTAAAAGACTTTGTCGTTATTCCGTTGATAGTATTAGTATGGTATAGAAATCTATATCGATTATATACTGTTATGATTTTCGTGAAGATTCCATTTTGATGGAAGATGACTTTGGGTCTATCATGAGCGATGTTTTAAGCGACATTCGTTCTTTAACCCAGCTAAAGACAGGATTTATTTCCTAAGACGAATAATCATTAAATAATGTTTTTGAAGATTACAACTAATTGGATTTTTAATGAATCTTTGATTAGATCGAAATGTGAATGAGGTAATTAAATTTACCAAATTCAAAAAATGTTCGAGAAAGGAGTATCACCAGTATTACTTCATGTGATAGTTAAATCTTTAATTAGATTTGAAACGTTAAATGGTAATTAAATTTACCGATAACACAATGGGTGTTAGATATGGAGTTTTACCAGTT
Source organism: Allium sativum (assembly GCA_030737875.1). Classification (NCBI taxonomy): domain Eukaryota; kingdom Viridiplantae; phylum Streptophyta; class Magnoliopsida; order Asparagales; family Amaryllidaceae; genus Allium; species Allium sativum. The sequence goes on from CM060922.1 coordinate 302,771,920, forward strand.
TTACTCCATGGGATGAATAGGTTGGGATTGGGATAATAAAATGAATGATTACTTCGGTAAGGCTCGTTAATCCCGGCTTGTTGATGAGCCTTAATTTGGTTTAAGTTGTGAAAAGATATTATAAATCTTTTGAAATGATTTCCAAGAATATTTGAATAAAAGAATATTCTGGATTGGAAAGAGGCATATGATGTGTTTATATTTCACATGATTATAAGACACGCGAGTTATTTGGAAAGACCGAGTTTAACCCATTTTGAATAACTAATACGACGATTAAAAGTCGATGATGAAGATGGTGGTTGAAGACCGGAGATCTTCTCATCGAGTGGATGATTACTGATGTCTTGATTAGGTTGTACACCCAAGACGAGGTAATAAGTGGTGGTCATCCAGACATACTTCGAGATCGAACGGATATGCGAGGGCCTATCTCCTGTATTGGACATATAGGACGAGGAATGAGTTGCCTCCGGTTTCGTTCAGACCTAGAACAGACTTGCAAATGGATTGTTTGTTTGACATTGTATTTTATGTTGTATCCTTTGATCTCTGCTATATATTGGTGGAGAATTTATTCTCTTGCTTAACACCCTTCTTTGAGACGTACAAGCTTAGAGGTTATATATTGGCAGACATCAATGATATGGTATGGATTGACAATGTGGCATGTTAAGGTGCAGTGATCAAAGCTTTTTGTTGAAAAGCAGAGCTTTGTGGATGATGAACAAAGCACGAATGATATAACATAGCATTGTGTGTCGAGACGTGACTTCGACGAGCATGACTGATATAACCTCCTTTGTACTGGTTGATCGGTACAACTACAACTTGCCTCTCTGGGCCCACATCAATCAAAAGAAAATTCAAAAGCCAAGCTGCTTATAAAATAATCACACCCAATTAATAAAATAAATATGTAACTTTGTGTTGGGCGTGCCATTTTATTCCTCTTCTTGGCTTCCAATCAATAACTTGTTCAACACATATACATATCTAATCCCAACTAATTTCCAATTCATTTTAACATCAAATTTGACTTGGTTCAATTTAACTTCCATTGTCATATTAGTTTTATCATTCCAATTTTTTTTATTACTTAAACTAATAATCACACATCACAACCAACAATCAATTGATTGATTAACTTTCCAAATTTATATGTTGTCAAAACATATATCTTTTATATACTCAATGTATACTTTCAAAGTCAAATCACAAACATTAAAATCTAAGTTCTTGGTCCTCAAACCCGTTAATTAGAAATATATAAACATCCCACTTTCGAAACTCGAAAATAAACACTGATTATGATACATCAATCACCACAATTGTCCCCGAGCTACGAGAGTGTGATTCTATATCTATCCAGTACATTTGATACTTCAGATATACGTTTGCAAGATGTATATGCAAAATCTTCTTATACTCGATAGTCCAAACTCATACATCAAATAAAATACTCAAATTCTTATTATAAGATATAAATTTAAAATTAAATTCATTTATATATATATATATATATATTTCTCGTCAAACTCATTCTAGGGTGTTACTAACCTCATCTCTAATGAGTTATTCTTATAGGATATTACTAATCCTATATCTGACGATTCTTTTCATCTTGTTCTAGTGCGTCGTATCCCCAAAGCTTTGTAAACCAAAGCTCTGATACCATTTGTAACGACCTGAAAATCCCCGCCTTTCGAATCGACCGTAAGCCACATAGGTCCAATCCAAAACAACAAAAATCCTCGAATCGTTATGGGTTCGTTTTATAATTAATATAAACTTAAACGTTCAAACTTCGTTTTAAGTAAATCTCAAGTTGTTAATTACCAAAATAAATCATTTTAAATATTTATTTTCCATTAAATATTTCTTAATAAATTTGGGTCATTACAAATCGTCTGCTTCTTGGCCTACTTAACAAGTTAGCATATCTTTTCTTCCTCTTCACTTCTTACTTCCCCAGCAAAAAACCCAATCAGTTTCTAAAGCCTAAGTTTCCAATTTTTTGTAGATCTATTTAAAATTTCAGTCGATCCTTTTAAGTTGTATACAAATTTGTGTCAAGCTTGGACCAAGATCTTCATTGTAAGGTAAATATTATTCTTTCTTACGTTCTATACTTTAATGTGTATTAATAATATTTTTGGAATATGTTTGTATAATATTTAATGAACCTAGTCATCGATGATTGGGAAATTGACTATGAGCGATCGGTGATACATTGAAATGAATTTGAAGCACAACTAGGCTTAGAGAAGGATAAATAAATCGATGATGTGGAATTTGTTTTGGAGACTCATTTTGATCTAGTAATTGACCCGGTACCTCAGCAATTTCAATAAGGAATGTTAACTACTCGTTTAAGCCTAGTTATAGCGAACCAAAGACTGGGAAAACAGATTTGCCTTGAAGGAACTATAGTCGGGCTTCTACATCATGTTCCTACTTTTGTTCCTAAAAGGCCCTATCTGGTTTGTCGATGTGGAGATGAGTGTATAGTTGTTGTATGCAAAAACGTGAAGAACGCTTGATGTAGTTTTTCAGATGTGTATCGTACGAGGACCATAAAATATATCCTAGAGAAGTTAAGTGTTGTAACAATTTTAAATGGGTTGATCCGCCGATGTGTCTAAGAGGTCTCGAATATGCGCTAGAATTGCAAAAAAGAAAATAAATGTTTGTCCAAGTAAGTTAGAGAAGGCCTCAGAGCGGACAAAAGATGGTCTTAGCTTCGAGCTAATAGAAGTCGCGTGAAGAAAGGATCGTTTAGTTGCATGTTGTTTGATTTCATATTTACGTATTAGTGGATGCATGTTTGATTATGTATTAGTTTGAGTGAAGAAATATGCAATTTTATTTTTTATGTTGAAATCGAACGTTTGACTAGTTTGTAGTAGTTGTTGTTGGTTTTACACAATCTAATGTATCCTTTTTTTAACTTCATGTTTGTATTTGAAGAAGTCAACTTTGAAAACATAAAGATGATGTGCTTGAAGAAGTTCATTTTGAAAACATACATATAGCCTGTAAAGAAATAGGCTATATTTAAAGGTGAATTTTCAAAAATTGCCTTTAGGCGATTTCTGAAAAATCACCCACTCCCATTTATGTTGGTGATTGTTCGAAAATCGCCAATGAATAATGCCTATTACTTAATAGCCAGCAACCCACTCTCCCCCGCATTTGTAAAACATATTCCCTCTTTTAAGAACAACCCACTTTCGGTCTTCCACTTTCAAACCCTAAAATTTACCAATTTATCCCTTTTTTCATAAAATTAAGCTCAATTTAGCACTATGGCAAACTCATCCAGTATTCTAGGTGAATAGGTAAAATTTTTAACTTATATTGGTTTGTTTTTGTTTAAATTTTTTATAGGTTCCAACAATCCCCATCAAAATACATTAGTTCTTATGTTGTTATAGCTTAATGTTGGCGAAACACGCAACAATTGGAAGTGTTGCATGAAATATGTATGTCTTAACATGCTTAGGTTTTGCATAAGTGTTTGATAAAAAAATATTTTGGATGAAATATTATAAAACATGTAGAGATGGAGCCAGATCTGGTAGATGGAAGTGTTTTGTATCTTCAACAGAACCATCGTAATTCCAATCAATAATGGATCATGGTAAACAATTTTTTACCTTAAGCTTAGAATTTTGACGTTTAATGTTGAATAACATTGTAATTGTTGTAATCTACGTTAATTGGTAAAAAAACGTGAAGATCCAGACTATACCATCGACCATTCCATTTCCTTAAAGAAAGTTACTTTCCAAAACTCAAGAGTTTTGGAACAAATTGAGAGATCTGGCATTCTGCACTAATTTAGATTAGTGTACATGCAATTAGAGCACCATCTCATTACCACACTTGTAGATAAATGGAGGTCGGAGACCTCAACTTTTCACTTCAAAGTCAAAAAGATGACTATTACTCTAGGTGATGTAGCAGTGCTTTTAGGTTTCCATATCAAAGGCATGCCTTTAGTGATTGGTCAGGAGCATTATTAACTGCAATTATGTGAGCATTTATTATGTACATCTCCATCCCCTAATCAAGTCAGGGGAAATGAAATGATAGAAGTGAAATGGTATAAAAACGCTCTAGCCAATGATATCCATGTTGTTGCCACCAATGTGCTGGTTGAGTAGCGTGCACGTGCAATAATCTTGCACCTTGTTACATCTCGTCAGATGTGCGACCACTTAAAAAATAGAGTGGATCTTAAATTGTTGGCATTTCTTGGAGTTTAGGTGAGTGCGGTAAATATTCTTAGGGTAGTGCAACCTTGTGTTGTACATACATAAAGATGTCTATTCTCGCATTATTGGAGCCTTAGCTTATCAGAGGTTGTTTAATGCTTGTGCAGATTTTTTAATATATATGAGTTTACTTTGCTATGAATTATGGTTTGGTCATATTCAATTATAATTTACTCTATCCAGCTTTGGTCATGGACGATACCTTCCTATTGGCCGGATTAATTCGGACAAGTTGTTATCGACAACACCATGCCGCTTGGATCCCTATATGCTTTCTTTTTAAATCAATATAAGTTTCTTAACATATAATCGTATGTGTTGAAGTAGAAAAAATAGTTATTTACAGATAGATAGTCCCAAAGAAAACAACAGAAACTACTCGTAGAAACGTCAAATTCTATCGCAATGAGTTGGACGTGCTTGACCCCAACTCTGTAACATGGGTTCCGTATACGCAAGAAGTGCTCAACCAACTTCCAGCTATTTGTACCGTTGCTAGATATCTATGGACCGCTAGAGTTCCGCTCATCTGCACGGGATAGACCGCATACAATTTATCAGATCGGTTTATGCAGCATTTTGTTGTGACACAGCATATACCGGAAAATGAGCCTGTATATCTAGAGTACAATGCAGAGGACTATGCACTTTACATTGAGCATTGGAATCATACGCACATGTACACTCAGGTAGAGTAGGAGCCCACCATAACTATTTCGGATTATACGAGGTGGTATTGGAATATCACCTGTAGATACGTTCTTACCACGCCTGTGTAGGCAGTTCCGAGGAATCCATATACTCCCCTTGTGTCGCTTGAGAAAAATGTTGTAAGTATTATGCAATGTTCAAATTGATGAGTAACACAAGCATCATAAATAATTTATGCATTCATAACTCTGACTCATAACATAGAGTTCTGATGAAGTAGGATATATAAACTATGATTGCTGATTATTTGATGATTCTGCATTGTTATGTTCAATGGTCGGTTATTGAAAACAAATTAAACAATAAGAAAATTGAAATATAAACTATTAAGTTCACTTATTCAACATAACTATGTTACCTCTGAATCATCATCAGATTCTTGTGAGGTGTGTAATAAGGAAAACTCTGCTACATAGGAGGAGGTTGCCAATTCATGTATGGCATGAATCTGTAACTCATGGACGGATGACAATGACCTTCACGATTAATATATGGATTACTATAACTTGGTGAGACGTAGTGTAACAGCCCGCATTTTACGTATCGGAAGATCGTTAAATATTTTTATATTATTCCCTGAGGGTTGGATCATTCTCATATTTTAGTATGTTGTTTATGGGGATGTGAAACATGTCCATAATTTTTACCGATTTTGTTTGTGACCATTCTTCACCTATCAGTCCTGTACAGGGCATAACTTTTGACTTATGTTGAATCAGAGGGCAGGACCTATGTCATTGGAAAGGAATTGACGATTGCCTCTTTGTAGAGTGGTTATATTAAATATTTGGATTAGTGGTTTGGGAGTAATCACTGTTTTAAGGTTTTTCAGTTGGCTGTTCAGGTTCGGAGAGCCACAATGGGCTGATTTGGGAAGGCCCATTTGTGGACTAGTGGAAGGGTATAAATAGGGCGAGAGGTATGAGAAACGTTTTAGTTTCTCTATTCTCTCATTAAGTGCCCTTGTGATCCACCTTCCTCTAACACCTTTCCACCATTAAAATCAAAATCCACTGGGAGAAATCATAGATCTTCAACATTGGAGGCTAGATCTACATCAATTGAAGCAAGAATTCATCGGATCAAGCGGTTTGGTGCGAAGAGCTTGTTGTCCAGAATTTTATTGCATTGATTTTTGCTTATTTTGGGAGAATTGATGAGTGATTTGCATCTCTCACATGGATTTAATGAAGTGTATGAGTATCTGATTATATTTTTCATCTATTTCAAGTGCTTTTTCATAGATCTATGCATTTGTAAGATCTATTTTAGCAAGTTAAACCGATAATTTCTACGCTATTCCATATGAGTATGTAAGTTAGATCTAAAGTTTTATTCATATGTACATTTACCATGATTTTTGGAGTGATTTGCATAATTTTGGTAAGAATTGTCATATTCATGTTGTTAATGATTCTATGACATACTTATGATGGTATTGGATGAGTTAGATGAGTATATTCCGTCGGTTGGAGGAGTTTTGGACGAAAATGGAGTTGCATTGGTGAAGTGCAGGTTTTGGGTCGCACATGGTGGGTCGGTCGTACCATGGGGTGGTTTTCTTGGGGAATAAGATAGGAGTAGGTTCGCTCGAGCGAGCCAAGGGAATTAAGGGTCAATCGAGCGAGCCTGGGGATGATTTAATGGTTGGGTTGGTCGAACCTAATCTGGTCGGTCGCGCTCTACCGGGTCGGTCGGTCTTTACCGGGGTGTGTTCCAAAATAGTTGGATCTGGAGTGGGTCGGTCGAGCCAATAAAGGAGGGTCGGTCATGCTCTCCATTAGATTAGGGTCGGTCGCGAGTTGTAAGTTCATTCGGTCCACATGGAGAAGGGAGTCGGTTGTTCAGGTATCCAGGAGTGGGTCGGGTTAGTCATTGGTAGGTCGGTCACTAACTCAATGGGGTGGATCGGTCGAGCAAACTAAAGTCGGTCGGTCGGACAGTATGCAGTGAAGGATTTGAATAGCGCTTCTTAACGCTGTGGTGAAGGCCTAAATGCCGTGGTTTGTTTTATCTATCAAGCTAGTTTGATGCTATAGATTGTTTTGAACCCCATGATTGATGTTTTCTTTGATTCAAAAGTGGTGGTAACTTCAAGGTGAATTCTGTGGGGAATATCGAAGTGAGATGATGTGTACGTTGCCAGTCATAGTGCAATGGGTGAGACTAACTCAAAGGTGATTTGAGTTAGGTGTTAATGGTGAGATAGTCAGCATTGGTGACGATTAGAGATACTGGAGGCCGAGAGATTATCATTGTCATATGTTCTAGCGGGCTCAAAGCAGGGGTTACACGATTTCGTTGTATGGTCGAGTACCCTGGGTTTCGTTGTATGGCCTAGTCACATTTCGTCATATGGTGTGTGGGGCTTTAGCTAGAACCAGGGTTCACCATTGACCCTTGATGGACGACAAATTATTGGTCGGTCATATGATTAATGATGGCTTCAAGGCAAGGTTGGTGGTGATATCCAGAGTCAGTCATGGATGAATTGGTGCTTGTTGTGATGGTGGTTGAGTTGTTGTTACTATGTATGAATGGTTGTTCTTTGCCATGACTGAATTGTTATTCCTTTGGATGTTTTAGATCGTAAAGGCTATCACTGTCAGGTGTGGGGAAGGCCGATGTAAGTTCTTCTCCGGAGCTGGGTAGATTAGTTCGTTTATGTACCCATTCTCATATACTTTCACTACAACAAAAACACCATATGACAACTTTAATTTTACAACTGTGCGAAAAGCACAGTTGTAATAAATGCTTTTTTACAACTGTGCAAAACGCACTATAGTAATAAATGTTTTTTACAACTGTGGAAAAATCACTGTTGTAATAAACATATATATCACAACTTTTCTTCTTTGTCTATTGTCGTAACTAATATATACTAATTAATTTCTGATAATTAATAGTTAAATTAGAAAGTTGTTTAAACTTATTTTTAGTAACTCTTTTTTCTATTTCTTGTATTAGAGATCTATTAAATATTAGTAACAACTTATACACTACGACAAAACTGGTATTTTATAGCGGCCTACAGCCGCTATGAATAAGAACTATAGCGGTTCCATAACTGCTGTATATGAACATGTTATATAAAACTACTAAATATTTATAACGCTTTATTTGCCGCTATAAAAGAGCATGGTTTTATAGCACAAATTTGCCGTTATGTTACTTAAAGACAATAGCTCATCCTCACCGCTATTAAACATCTGAATCTCAATGAAAGCGAGACTCTTTTATAACACATTTTAGCCGCTATAACATATTTATTTAATATCGCCTATATGACACTATTAAATTAACATGTTACAGCATTGCTAAACCTTTTACAGCTCATATATGCCGCAATAAATTCGTAGAGCTATGCATATATATTACATTTTAATAATAGCAATCAAAATAAATCTTCAAAACAATTTAAAGAGCAAAGTAAGAACGAAAAAAATATAATAATCAACACATATTATACATATCCATGATAACAAAATAAAGTATCAACTAACAAAAAATAATTTCAATCCATGAGTTACCAAATTCAATACATAGGTTTTCAATTCGATATTGATGTCTATTTAAGTACACAAAAGACAAAACATAGTTCATATTTAAAGTTTACAAGTACCAATGCCAACTGCTCAAAGCCATTCTTTTTCCATAAAGTAGTCCATGGATACTATGCAATAACCTGGTTCCAAGAAGACTTACAAGTACCAATGTCAACTGCTCAAAGCCATTCTTTTTCCATAAAGTAGTCCATGGATACTATGCAATCACCTGGTTCCAAGAAGACGCATTTATAAATTCATGATAAACCCAAAGAAATAAAAAAAAAATTAGACAAACTACAATACTACATAAGAATCTTTCCCAACAACGAAAAAAAGAAAAGAAAAGCTGAAAATTGGCTTAAAGGCTTTATTCTGAGTTGTAGTACTCAAAAGTGCTATGTTTATAGTTTATCTAATGACATAAGTTATTCTAATTAGCTGCTTACATATTATAATAAAATTTCCCAATTAAAATACGAAATATCAGTCGAAAGTTACCTTACTTGCACCATCACATTCTCCAAACTGCTAATATGATGTTATTCTATAATAAGGAGTTAAAAAAAATAAAAATGTAAAAGAAAAGGCGGTTAATGTAATTATACTTAAGGCAGGAAACTCCACCACTTCATCTTTCAACAAAAGTTTTACCGTAGAAGGCGTCCCACCAAATCCAATAACTTTTAAGCAAATTAAAAGCACCATACATCTTACACAACTTACTGCTACAGTCGGCGCTGCCTCTTGATGCGTTCAAGTGCACCTAGCCATGCATTTCCATTATCCTCATCAGTATTGCCATCTTTGTTATTATCAGCTTCCTTAACCATATTTGCTAGCTAACTGAACACTACAGCAGGTACTTCTGCTTAATATCGACTTTATCATCTTCGTCCGAATCACTTTCTTTCGGAAGTTCGATATCTTCATCGTTTGCAATCACCTTTTTTGGGGCATCGGGATGGGATTCAGTTGAGCTGACACTTACAAATTGCATTAAACTTGCAAAATGCCCAAGAGCCAAACTGTCCACAACTTGAAATTACCAGTAGAACATAAAATAAAGACAATTATTCTCTATCGTTTAGTTCCTACAGGCTCAGGCCTAAGTATGAAATATTGTATCAAGATCCAGTAATAAACCCATTGTAAAATTAACCTAAACTAAATTAGAATACCACTGGTTTAGTTGAACACCACAAACTGTTTGCCACATCATTAGAGTAAGAGAACTATTTAATATTCAAAAGGCTTAAGCATCGACATGGTAGGAAACATCAGATAACATATAGTATTAAGATTAAGTTGGTAGAACTCTTTTGAAAACGGAAATACCTGAGCTGCAGCACTCCACAAATATTGCTTCTCACTCATATACCATGAGAGGCTGTAATCTAGTGTTGAATTTAGATCATGATCGGAAGCATGAGTGAACAATTCTTACAACAAGGTTGAAACCATTGATCTTACTTTCTGGTCACTCTCATTGGCCAAAGCAACTACTAAATGAAGAAAGAATGTCTGAACTTGCTTGTTTAAAGCATTTTTTTTCTCTTTTGAAGATTTTATAATGATGAGATGAAGCATCTCAAGCATAGCTTCTCTACCAGATGAGTGCTCATAGCTGCAACAAGAGTTGAAGTTAATAACAAGTACGATATGTGAGTTTTGGAAATTGAATTGATACAACAAAGAATATGAATAAGAGATTTACTTCATATTTGACAGCAAAAAATTTGTATATCAAATACGCTAAATGTTCACATAAACTGCAGTAATTTCGCATGAAAAAACAGTAACATTCCATCAAAAAGAACTAACACTTTAGATCAGAGAGTGCCCAAAACAGTACATATTCTATTTTTTTTCTTTTCTTCAGAAGCTTACTGTCTTTATTTATTGCCATAAAGAACCAAGTACGTACAGTGAAAAAACATCAAATTCAGAAATGCGTAATAATAAGAAAAGTAGTGGAGTAAATGGAACCTTGTTTGGATCCTCGGGTTGAACACCGAATCTAATGAAAAATAAACCTGTATGTAACATCAGATGGATGTCGGGTAACAGGATTTTTGGCACAGATTGTAGGTGAGCAAGATACAATAGGAGACTCTGAAGCCCTCAAATGAGCAGTCAAAGAAGCAGTCTGAAAATTAAAGCCAAAGTCGGTATGCAACAAAAAAGGATGTTTATCTATTTACACAGTAAAATCATTATGCAAAAATCAAACTAAAGATCAAAATCCAAACCGGTCTGAAATACTCATCTCAATGATGGGACAAGACAACCAGTAGTAAGCATATTGAAGGCCTTCCTCTGCACGCTAACTTTAAGCAGCTGGATGATGGTTCTACTAGCAATGACAGTGAAGATCAAGTTACTGTTCGGTTGCTTTTGAAGAAACCAGCTTTGCTTCAGATCTGCCTAATGTTGAGTATTAAGCCTGCAATTTTTCAAATGTTTACAGATCTAAAAATTTAGAGATGGATTTTGCTTCCAATGGAAGATTTGTTTAATCTGGTATGTATTTTACTTTCGAATTCTTTGAGTTGTACTTTAGTAAAAGTCCAAATCAATTATTCGTAGGAAAGTTATTGAGGTTACATTTTGAAAGATTTCAAAATGTAATATTCATCTCAAAAACCATTGCATATGCTCTTATATGTAGAAATTAGAAAATGCAACAGCAATACCAATACACATGTAATTCAAGTTCGAGTACAGTTGGGAATTACAAAATCCACCTATTATTGCTTGATATTGGATGATGATGAATTAGAAAAAAAAACTACTTACTGGCCAGTTACAACTATTTAAATATATATGTTATGGGCTTGCAGATACTCATTATTAATATACCAAGGAAACCCATTGTATCTTGGTATTTTGGCATCGAACGACATGGGTAATAAATTATCAAAAATAAGAGACTGTACAACAGTATTATTTTTAGCCTTCCAGCCAAGCATAAAAGACAACTACTTATTTCATGATGTTCCATAATTACAGACAGTAAAATCTGAAATGAAGTTCATCTGCTCCAGGCAATCAGCCTGCACAATAATAATACTAAGACAAAGAATGTCAGGAAACGAGAAATTTTTTTAAATAGTGTTTTTAAGAAAAAGAAATTTTGTAATAGACAGATGATTATAGCAAGACCTTTTTTTCTTGAAAAGAAACTAAAAATGGCAATTGCTGCAATGTGAAAACAATAACCATCTAAAATTTCAATTGCAACAAAGAGAAAACGATAGATGAAAATAATAGTATGCATACTATCCATACGAGTAAGAAATAACATGTGATTCAGAATGATACAATATAATGTAACTAAAAGGCGACGAATTAGAAGAAATCATGATCTGATGTTCGCATGTATGTGTGATTCAGAATGCTACAGACACATATAATTGGCAGCAACATATTTAAAAATTTCTACCTTCGTTCAGAGCAGATAAAAAATGTGAGAACAAGAAAGGATAAAAGAATCAAGTAGGGTTATGTGATTATTTTTTGAATACTAAAACCAAATGTAATGAAGAATGATCGAGTTCCCACAGTAGAACGTATATAAAAAAGAAAGACCTTACTTATTATCCAAAAAAGGTAGAAGCATGTTCCCTTGAAACAAATTAAGGAGCTTGGACAATGCCTTCAATCTTGAACACCTATTATATTTTAAAACAACAATTAAATAGATATTTATCCAATTCAAATACATCCAGAAATGAACAGTACGTGTGTACATGTGCATATTTGTATGTGTATGTGTGCATCACATGCACAAGCACACACACACATCATTAGAAGGTATAATGTAGCATCATGTCGAGCATAAGAAATAAAAACTATAAGAACAAAATAAAAAGGTTGATTATAACCAACACCACTATACAACATGTTACAATCTACCTAATTTCCAATAACTGTTATCGTGTCAAATACAAAAAGAAAATGAAATGCCAATGATTGACATATTAGGGGCAGTAACAGTCCAAAGCAAGGAAATGGAAATGAAAAAAAAAGATATAAGAATGTACTTCTTGTCCATGGAATCAAGGCATCTGTCTTTCACAACATCAAAAGAGTTCACATTTTCCATCTCATGAGCTAAAGTTAGATTAGATAAAGCGGTTGGCGTAGAAGTTAAGCTATCAGTGTCACTGGCATTCGTAAGGTCAATAGCACTCGTGTTTTGCTTTCCTGCGCAATGTCGTTAATAAGTCACAGCTGAATGTGAAAAACAATCATCTAACTATAACTAATTCAGGTTATTAGTCGACACATGTAAAAGCTTGAAGACAACTCGGCATTATTTGTAAACCTCAGGAAAAAATGCTGCTTTGTTAAAAGCAAAAAATACTTGCCATTGTAAATGCTATTATTCTCGTAGTATGCTTTTACATAGTACTATAGAGCCAAGTGAGACTTGCTTTTAAACAAATAATTAATCCATATGTGCGTAGATAAAGCCAACAATTGCCAAAATGCGTGCATTGATTACTGGAGAAAGCAGTGAAGTACGCAACCTTTAGCCAAAGAATGGCATCATCTCATTGCAAAATAATGCGTTAATGTAGTAAAATCTTAGGCTTTAAAAATCATAGTTTACACTAATCAAGCTTAAAAGCAGAAATCACATGGGATTAAAGTTTCCACTGAGATCTCCAACACATTTTGGTCCCTGACTTTCTTTTTAATGTATAAGCATGTGACATAACAATGACACATTATGTCCCCATACACCTACATAATCATTTAATTGGTATTCTTAATATTGTAATCATGTTTACTAAAACAGCACACAGATCATAAGCATATCATGGTTAAATATTAAGAATAATTAAGACATAACTTACACAATCTGATGCATGTTCCAGTGAATAGAATATTCATGATATGCTTTGGTTGGATGGAAGCATAGATTTATCCTTTGTTCTCAGTTTCCTGCACCGCCTGTAAACACATTGATTTGCAATATGTATGGCTGACCAGTTTTGTTTCCTAAAAATTGGAAGTCTATCGCGTCATGCTCTGAATTTTGAGATGATAGCTGAAATAAATAAATTCCTTGGATAAAAAATTTATACATCAAATTCAAACTAAAAAAGGAATTTTTCATTCCAAACTTTAAAGTTATTCACGATGCTGGACAAAACCTGTTGATGTTCATTTTATTAGACTCGCTTTGAACTCGAACATTTGCAAGAAAGGATTAAAAGAATTTGTTTTATAAATTTAGTAAAAACGTTGGGGTAAATGTAATTAAAATATTTGGAGGCTGAGTTGAATGAATAACATGAGTCTACACTTAATGTATGGATCCATGATTGAATTGTAGCGTGTTGCTTCAACTCAAAGGCTTTTTAACAATATAAACATGTTATCTGTACTAATGATACATCTTTTATCTGAACCTTAAATGCTTAAAGCTAATGTGAGTAGTCAAGAAATATACCTACAGTATTATGATAGACCTAAAAATAAAAGCAATTTGATTAAAATGAAATTACTTACGTAATACGCTGTAACAGTTCCAGCAGAATCACCTGCAACCATCTTTACATGCATACTGAAGTGGCCGAACAAGTATGAGCCTTTCACTGAAATCCAGTTCCTAAAAAATATTGAATTATAAATGCATCATGAATTAAACTGAAACTGAAATGCTTCTATTATTCTGGTTATATTTTCACTTGATTACCTGTATAATTATCAAGCATGAGTTGGATCCAATTGCCACCATTGAAGTAATTAATGTGATCGAAAGCCTAAGTAGGTACATAGTTCTTTTGAAATGGAACGTAAACAAGCTTCTTATGTGCAGCAGCCATTGTGCTTGCTATCAAAAGATATAAGAAACATAAACATGCAACAAAATACTTTAATGAAGAAGATAGAGCAGCCATTTTTTCGCAAGTGACTGAATGGAACGGTATATAGTGAATAGAACTTGCATGGTTTATAGACAATGTCACTTGGATGAAAATCAAGATACAAGTTGCTTTTTCCCCCATATGGCATGTGCATGCACATTATTTTATTCCAACAAATCAGAGAATAGCTATATGCACAAATCTAGATATCCATCTATTAATGCTTTTGTTTCAATCCAGTTATTGAATCTATTGGATTGAATTAGATCTTGAGTTGGTATTAAATGCAGGAAAGCACACTGCAAGGGATCACCCGCTATGGTTAAAAATAAAAAATAAAAAAAGCCAGCTTACCTGTTAATCTTGCTCTAAGGATCAAAAATCTACTTGTTCAAATCAATTATTGCAACCTAGAATAATCACCGGTATGAAAGATGATCTATCGTCCCATTTCCCAATTTAAACTAGTTTTATGTTTGTTTCAGTGGGTATTAAACTAATATCAACTCTTGTTTAAACCTCAGGAAAATGATGTTGTTTTGTTAAGTGCAAGAAATAATTAGAGTCGGTAACAAAGAAGATTGGTAGTAAAATCCCAACTAGAAGAGATTGATTTAAGATGACATTAGCACATGAACATGTAAGAGTAAACGCATTCTTGATCCTTATCTCAAGCAAGTACACTTGGGAGATTTATAGAAAGGAAGAATAGGATCAGGCCGAAGCGGAGAAAAGGTAATTTAAGGGAATTAGGCATTGGAAAGCTAAGGCCTAATCCAGATCTAGGATCAGGAATTGAAAAGATCCACCTTTTATTTGTTCTGTTTCATTGCTATGACTTCTATGTAAATGGGTTATCATGTAAACTCTCTTTTTATAATATTTCATCAGTGAATCAGTTTTAAGTGGTATGTTAGTTAAATAGTATTCCTATGCTAACTTAGTATGAATTTTTTTTCCAGATATAGTCGTCTCTGCGTGATAACATCTTCCTACGTGGACTTAAACTTTAACGTGCATTAAATAAACGTCGTAGTGAGCAGGAATAAATTATCACTAGTGTTACAAAACGGTAAATTAATAAAAGATACATCACATTTTTCTCAAAAGGCGTTGAATTATCATTCAGGACTGGCTGAATTCTAAAAAATTTGTGCTAAATTATTATCCCGCCTCGAGGGTCTTGTGACAATAACATACAGATGACACTTTTCCCTGAGTGTGCAAATAAATAAGGGCAGAAACCCATTTCAAACTAAATATAAACGATACAAACTAAATATAAACGATAACCATTAACTAAATAGATATGCACAAACCCATTTCATGGTTAAACCAAACAAGTAACTGGAGGTAAATACATTGGGCTAATAAAATAAACGGTTGGTGAAACAAACAAAGAAATTCGTGGGAGGAAATGAATTGTAAAAACGACCAACCAAAACTACTTTCATTTCATTGATTGAGAGGTTTAAGTGCCGTACGAAATGGTTAAGACATCGGGACGTATATAACTTAAGAATGCCTTAGAGAATCAAATTCAAACGATGCACATTCTTAGTTTAGAGTGTCTGATTACAGCAAATGATCTTTGTAGAACAACATATCATTGTATAGACACCAGAGTCAACTCAATGGTAAGTGCTGTCCACAAATATGAAATACAAAAATAGCAAGTGTATATTGTATAACATAATTAATAAAATAAGTGTAACTATGCATGGATGGAGCATGGAAGGCTACAAAGACATGGTTAAGAACACATTGCATTTTCTATTGCTTCCTACAGTCCCCCACTCTGGTATGCTTCTGTTACAAACAAAATTAATCTGTAATTAAGCATGTAAAGTAATGGAATATGAATAGGGCTTCAATTAGCACTATAAATAAAATATGACACGACACATTTCCTAATACTTACGTGTATATAGCTTAAGCGTGAACATGATGCCAGTAACATGGCGAAATATAGTTCTACACATTAACGTTGAGCAGCATGAACTAAAATTGATGTATGCCAACAGTAGTAACTAATAAACCAGTATTTTGATGTTATTCTTGAAAACTAATGCATATACCCATGACACAAGCAGAACATAGAAGCACTCATTTACGAGGAATATAGGTGTGTTGCGCTCATAGACAGGACTACCCAATTCAAACATTCAAGATGTTCTGAACTCGTCAAAACCCATTTTGCTTAGTTAGACCGCGAGAAATCTGATAATTTGTTGTCAACGCATTGGACCATCCCTATTGGACCATAGATAATCTACGATTCTCTATTGAGGAAGTTGTGATTTAACTTGGTGGCTGCATTCAACAATTGGGATGGAGTGCACGAAAGAGAGAGAGAGGGAGAGAGAGAGAAATTTGTGATCCACTGTTGAAGAAGGTGGTTAGGGTTCGCGATTTGAATGGTTTTTAGGGATTTTACGGGTTGCTTCCTGGAGGAGATGACAAGGGGGAAGAGACAGTGTCTAAAAAGATAACACGGAAAATTTTAATTCCTGCACAAAAAATATTTTCTTCCGCCCTTTTTGATTGTATAGTGTTCAATACACCATAAATAATAACACTTCAGAATAATACGTTATTAAATAGCGTTATTAATATCATATTTTGTTGTAGTGATATTTAATAATTTGTAATATTAACATTTAAGAATAATTCATATTCAATAATAAATTTACAAATTAACACCAATAATTAATAAGCAGTGGCTGTAACACCCCGTATTTTCTGTGAACGTATAAGTAACAAATCAGAGAATAATTAATTTTTAAAATAATAATCATGGGAAACGGGTTGTGCCATTGTGTTCGTCTCGAAATTCTGCTTGAAAACGAGTCTGAGTTTTCGAAAAAGGGAGTCCGTATGACCAAGTAATGACCCTCCGAAGTTTCAGGAATTTAAATAAAATAAAACAGCTCTAAAATAAGGCCAGAAATTCGAAATTCAAACCCAGAGAAGGGTGGCGGGAAAATTCCCGCCCATATACCCAGGTCGACTGGGGAGTCGACCCCCCCCCCCTAACCAGGTCGACTGGGGAGTCGACTGGGGTGTTGACCTCCCATGACCAGGTCGACTGGGGAGTCGACCTGGGGGTCGACCTGCTCCCGAAACCCAGTTTTTGTACATGGTTCATTCTGATGTATCCGGTCTCGTTTTCTGTCTAGATTCGTCCGCCTAATCCTATATAAACAACCCCCTAGCCTCATTTTCTCTACACAATTTCATTCTGTCTATATTCTGCCTCTGTTCTAATTAAAAATAAAAATGGCATCGCTAATCTGCTGGAATCAAAACTTGGACTGATGCATCTTCTTCCATGCTGAATAGAATTAAAAGCTAAATCAAATCTCAAATCAAAGTTTAGAACTACAACAGCAATTAAAGAGGAATAATTCAGCATTTCTGCATCAACAACAGTTTATTATCCTTTCTTAAAACCACGAAAGGAAAGTACAATTATTTTCCGCTATAAACTGTGATTTTAATTATGACATGATTGTAAATCTAAATTTGAGGTTGTGTACGTTCTATTCTGATATATTTTATTCTGTATCTTTTTCTTCTTTCTGTTCTATAGCCAGGCTACCACGAGCCTGCGCCTCATCTCATAAGAGATTAACGCACGAACGCTAAATTTTAGGACAAATAATAATGCATAATTGGACATGAAATTGTTGCCTTTGAGACTATTTCCTATGACTATGATTCATTGACTATGAGACTATTGCCTATGACTATGATTCATGACTATGAGACTATTGCCTATGACATTGAATAAGAAACTATTGTGATTAGTCACCCATGACTAATGTGGTTAGTTGCCTATAACTATTGTAGTTAGTTTCTTATGCCTATTCCCTTAATGATGTTAGATCTCATATTTAGTATGTAACTTTGCTAGTTTATTCCCATTCACTGTTATGTACATCGAGCCTATAGGGCCATTTCATGAGTATTTAGAGAACTTGTGGAAACATGTTATACGGGGATTGGGCGTAGCTTAATTAAGTAAATCTGGCATAGCAAATATGTTGGCATAATTTGAGTTGGCTATAATAGAGAATGATTTACATGTGTATTAGTCTTGGACATAAATGGTGAACTAGACTATTAAATCTAGTTTTGACATGAACTGCAAATGGGAATATTAAGGCTAAAATTTGAGGCACATATTGTATTATGAAATATGACCTTGATTTAGGCATGTAAGTTTAGGCTAAATTTATGATTAGGCAAGATATGTAAATAGAGTTTTAGAATTTGCTAAATCTGTTATCTGCTAAATCTGTTAAATTGCCTAATCCGTTGTCTGCTAAAACTATTGAATTGCCTAAACTGCTAAATCTGTTATCTGCTAAATCTGTTGAATCGCTTAAACTGCTAAATCTGCTACCTGTTGAATTGTCTGATCTGTTGAAACTAGATAATGGTAATCTGGGTATGGAAATCCGTAGGCTCGACCTAAGATTTAGTAGAACATGGAAATTTGATTAATCTGTTATATCCTATGAAGAAGTTTAATCTGTTAAATAAATAGAATTAGTCTGATATTTGAAAAATCTGTATTGGAATGAATTGGCTATGACACGAGGTTAGACTCTGTTTGCGGTAGAAGCCTGCCTAAAACCAACCGGCTTAACCAGCGACCGCAAACTGTCAGTATAATGTGAGAGGTCGTAGGCATAACTAAAATATGCTTAGACACGAGGTTATGTCTGGCTTGTGGCAGAAGTCTGCCCGGAACCGCCCGGCATATCCAGCGGCCACAAGCTACCGACCTAATGTGAGAGGTCTGTGCATTAATATTTAATTAATGCAAATCTGGGGGTAAATATGATGTCTAAAACATGTTGGGTGGATAGGGTTAAACTAATTGACTAATGAATTTAACAAACTCGTTTCGTGAATCTGTAGGCCCAATTACAAAGTTAGACAAATCTGTAAATCTGTTAAATCCGTATATCTGATCCGTTAGTCTGAAAACTTGTCTGATCTGTGAATTAGTTGATCTGAACTCTGTATGTCTGAACTTGTAAACAAGTTAATATGAAATCTGTTAGTCTGGGGACACAAGGTTAGGAGGGAAATTACCTGTGTCATCTGTTGTTTGGGACCCATATTAGTCAGTAACCCTTTCTGGTATCAAACTTTGACCCAACAGTAGGTAGGGTCCGGGCACGCTTACTGAACTAATTATAAGCGGTTCATTCTGATAATGGCGAGGGGAGTTGATGGTGCGTTCCAATCGGGTCATGTGCGTGCATGGATCCCGGTCTGCCTCTGAGAATGTAAGACGTCGTGACATCTGTAAATAGGTCTGTGCCAATTGTTTGTCACTTTAGGGAGTGATACACACTACTGTGGGGCTGACACAGGGTATTTATGTATTAGGGAGCCGATCGCTTGGGGTAGGGTTTTAGGGTACACTTAGTTCTGTCTGTTTCTGTTGGTACCGTTTGTTTCTGTTGGGTGGTAACACCCGTCTGTTTCTGCGTGGTACCGTCTGTTCGGGTGGTAAAGGCACATTTACCAGTGTACACCTAATTCTACATTCCGTTTCCGTAGGGATTAATCTGTTTCTGTTTCTGTACCTTCTGTTCGGGTGGTTAAGGCCCATTATTAGCACTCTATTTCTGTCTGTTTCTGTTCGGGTGGTAAAGGCCCATTATTAGCATTCTGTTTTTGTCTGTTTCTGTTGGGGTGGTAAAGGCCCATTACTAGCATTCTCTTATATGGAAATTATTTTGTTCCCGTCTCTGTTTCAGTTTAGACATTGGGGTGACACCTAATCCTGTTATACTAGTATTAGTGCAGAGGAATGAAAAGTAATATTATTCTGTTTCTTCTGTTTAACCTAAGTACATCTGCTGCTCCTGTTACCGTTATCTCTCATCCAATTTTATTTGCATGCCATGATTATTATTATCTGTTCATATGCTGAAAGTCACTGGACTTGCCAGACTTTATGTCTGACCTTGCTTGTTTTCGCCCCTTTTCTTCCGTTCCCCACCCCCCAGGTTTTCCAAGGAGGGAATACTTTAGCTTGATTTGGATTTCTTCTACTTGAAGTACTTGAAGTGCGTAAAGTATGGGTTAACTTCTTATGGCATCTTCTGTGGGGATTATGATTTTAAAGTTTTATACTCTAATGACTTTCTGAACAAGACTGATATTTATGTACTTGAGTTTTTGGTAAAGATGTAACCATACTGATTTCTGTTTTCCGCTATAATAAAGTTTTAATTTCTCAAGTATTGTTTATCTGTCTTGAAATTTTCTGTTCTGTTACAGTGGCTATTGGAAACTTTTTTAAAATACTCAAAAATCAATATTAGATAATAACTATACTTAATTAGTTATAATAAAAATAATTAATAATCAATAAATAAAACTAATATGAAATAAATAAGGCTTAATCAATATTAATTAAAAAAACAAAAATAATAATAGTAATAATAAGAATAAATAAATAAATAAAGTTAAAAAAAGGTTAAAAGCTTTCGTAAAATATATAAAAATAATAATAATAATAAAAAGTTAAAAGCTTTCGTAAATTATTTCTATCAATAATTATTAATTAAAACAATAATGAATAATAAATAAATAAATATTGCATATTTAATTAATGGTTGATGACTAATAAATAATCATCAATAGCCACTACTAAATAAAACAATTAATAGAAAGTGAATTTAGAAGCTTTCCTTAATTTGAAAATAACTTTTTTTGGTTGCCGTTCAGGTCACAACGTTATTTATTTTACCGCTTCTCCTCCCCCTAAAATTTCATTTCCCGCTAACATCATCTTGTTTTAGTTTTCAATTCCCTCTTGTCTTCTTCTATTCAACCCTAATTTCCAAATCCCACCGCTGTCGTAAATTCCCACCACACCACAAAAAATGAAGACGATTGTTTCCTAATTAACTTTCGCAGTAAGTTTTGGCAAATTTTGAGTAAATTTTGGGAATAGTTTTGGGAATAGTTTATCTCCTTCTTCTTCGTCCTGCTATTGAAATCTGGAATTCCTCAGCGGAGACAGCGACCCAGCCCGTCTGTGTACAGATCCGCTCCTGTAATCTCGACCTCTGCTGCAAACTTTAGCGGTAGTCTCGTTCTCCTAGTTGATTCGCGGAATTGGGGAAGATGGCGAGAGCAGAAAGAGGAAAAGTTCGATTTGGCAGTGGAGGATGTGGGTTCTCGAGTGCGGTTGACAGACTGCTTATAGAGGGAGCATGAGGGCGGTGGCGTTGGTGAATTTTGGTGAGCGAGCTGGGTGTGAGGTCACCTGTCGCGATGACGATCTGGGATTGGATTGAGGAGTTCAGAAGTTGGTTATCGATTTAGAGTAAGTGGATGTGCTGTAGAAGGTGGAGCAGGGTTGTTGAATGTTGATGGCTTCGGTGGTTGCAAAGGTCGGATCGAAGTGAGGTAGGTCTCGATGGCGGAGGCAATACTCTTGTACTGAGGTGATGCTGATTGGGTGTGGTATTTGTTGTGGTTTCCGTTTTGGATGTTCGTGATTCTGATGGGTTGCGATTTTTTATGGTCTTGGGTTGGTTTGGTCTGTGATGATCTTGATGTGGTTGGTGTTGTAGTAGTTTGGTGAGAAATTACAGGTTGTAGTCGTTTGTATGGGCAAGTAGATTGGTAGTTTGACGATGTATGGAGTGGAGCTTGGTTACGGCAGTATGGCTTCATTAAGGTATTATATTTGCTTGACTATTAGTTATATTTTGTTTTTTAAATACCAATTGTATTGCTTGGTGGCGGTACATTTTCAAATTCTTATACATTGACAAAAACTGAAAACTGATTTTATCATTGTGCTGGAGTCCTACGTATGCTAGTTAAATTCTTTACTTATTTCTGTTTGCAAACACAAGTATTGCGGTAAAAACCTTTGTTGCTAGAAGTAAAGAAGATATCATTGCGGTTAAAACTGATTATCGATCCAGTGCTTCATACTGCAAACAAATCCGATCTATTTCTGTTAAAAGAAAGAAGAGAATTGCCCACTGCTTTCAAAATATTCACAGGTAACCTTCGAGTAACCTAAAAGGTTTTTGCTTACTGCTGGTGGTTTATCAACTTTGTTTCTCTCTACAGTTCTTTGACAAGTTTACCAAAAGCATTATTGAGGGGAAAAAATAACACATATAACTTGATTAATCATTTATGGGATTCAAACGTCACTATAATAGGTAAATGGTAATTTTTTTATTAAAATGATTCAAACTCTTTGCATCGTTTGAATAATAAAGACTTTCTTGGATTTTAAGGTCAGACTAAAAAATCATGACAATAATATAACAAGAGTTATTGATTCTCTCTCTCTCTCTCTGTGTGTTATGCAGGTTCAGCATGGGTGGTTCTAACTTGAGATTTCATGGAGTACTTGTGTTTGTACTAAGTTGCTTTGTAACGGTCAAGTATGTAGTAATGCGCGAAATGTTTTCTAAAACTTATTGCTTGTAATACTGAAAATTTGAGTATTTTAATAAATTAGTTTGCAAATAATTGTAATATCTGATTTACTTATGGAGTATTGCCACATTTAGTGTATTGTTCATTTTAGTTGCAAAAGGTCTATTTTTTTTTAAAATGCAACTCTCAATCACAATGGTGCATAACAGTTGTAGTAGATATTATTACAACGGTGTTTAACTGTTGTAATAAAGTTTATTACAACGGTGGAAAAAAGTTGTAAAATATACATATTACAATGGTGTTGCAACAGTGCAAAAAATTTGTAAAATATTTTAGTCTATTACAACTTCTTAATACACGACGGTTGGCCCACCGTTGTAAAATGTATATTACAACGGTGTTCCACCGTTGTAATAGGGTCATTTTGTTGTAGTGTTTATTGATGATGTTTGTTAGTTGTTTTATCGCTCACTAAGACTGTTGTCTGACTCAAGGTTTTTTTTCCTCTTATTACCTTGGGCTATTCATTTGATTGTTTGGATGGGCAGACTAGGTGATAGGTGATTGCTTAGCGGGGGCGATGTTGCTGTTCGGAGGCGAGCAGGAGGCTGGCGTATTATTTTCACCCATTATCTAGTATTTGAATTTCCGTTGTTTGTTATTCTCTGAGTGTTGTAGTGAGGCAAATTGTACAAACACTATTATGTTGTCCACGTGTGGGAATTACTTTCTAGTTGTCATGAAAGTTTAGTGTTTTTCTGCTTCACCATCACTACCTTTTGTATATGTTCTATTATATTTTGTCCTTGCGTTGTGAGTTTACGACATGTTCCGATGTTGTTTACCTACTCTTATGATCGTCCATAGTTGCCTGACACACCTTTCAATGCATTATTCCTCTTGTTTAGTGCGGGGGATGTAGGTGATCGTCACATTTGGTATCAGAGCGAGGTTAACGATTTTCGCCAAAGTTCAAAGACATAATTACGTATGAGAGACGTATTTGTAGATTTCAGTTGGATACTTACTATATGTATTAGCATATATAGTAGTAGCGGTTGTATTCCTTTAGCAATTTTTCTTGGAAGTGACTAATTATTCTAAGTTGCAGATTTAAAATAAGTAGATGACCATCAAGACATGCTGCTAGGGGAGCTAATACTGGAGGGGGAAATGGCGGTGAAGCAGACTACCGTACCATGTTTGAATCCATGATGGAGGCATTTATGCGAAGGGTCCCCGCTCCAGTGGCAGCTACGGTAGACGTAGGAGTTCAGTTGCCTAGAGTTGTGGATTTTGCGAAGCTATGCAAAGATTATACATCTCTAGGAGGAAAACCATTCAAAGATTATGAGCTAGCCGAAGAGGTTCAGAGGTGGATGGATTCTTGTATTCGTATCTTTGGAGACTTGGGGTTAGATGATGCAAATAAGAGGAAGCTTGCATCAAGGCAACTGCAAGGCAGGGCCATGGAATTGTGGAATTCAGTCATTCTTGAGACTCCAAAGGAAGAAATTTCATGGGAATAATTCCAGGCTAAGTTTGAAGCAAAGTTTATCTCCACAGCTCAGAAATGTGCTCTATTCAAGAAGTTCGTAGAGCTAAAACAGAATGGGTTTGACTATGTTTCTGATTTCGAGTCCTTGTCCAGATATGCCTGTTCCTACATTGATACACCCTATCAGAAGAACGAGAAGTTTTTTATGGGTCTGGATACCTATATTGGAAGGCCGTTGGTGGATCATCTTGACGATTCATTCGAGAAGATTATGGAAATAGTTATTCATCATGGGAGCTTGTTCCCTAAGGAGGCTAATGTTGTTGCTGCAACCAAGGAAGTTCAGAAGCCACAACAAGGTGGTGATAATTAGAAAAGGAAGCAACAACAATAGAAAGGAAAGAATGGTCGGAAAAAGCAGAAAGCGAAGTGACTTGCTATAACTGCTGGCAGAAGGGACATTTCCCAAGAATTGTGAAAATCACAAAGCTGAAAAGAATTGCTTCAAGTGTTGAAAGCCTGGGCATGAGAAGAAGGATTTTCCGGAATTAGCTCAAGGGAAATAAGTGGTTAAGGCTTATGCTTCAGGAACAGTGTCGTCTTCTTCAAGAGTTCCTACTGCTGAGGAGAAGGGAAAGGGTGTCGTGGTGCAAGGTACTCTTTATGTTAATAGTATTTCAGTTCGTGTGCATTTTGATAGTGGAGCATCACATTCATTCATTTGCAATGAACTTGTGTGTCGCTTGGGTTTGGAACCCAAGATTTGTGATAGACCCATTGTAGTGACTAATCTAGTTGGGCGTTTGTCCAATCTTTGCATGATATGTCATAGTCTAGTGTTGTCAAGTCATGGTTGCTCTTTTGTGTGTGATTCCTTTGTTCTTAACTTCGCTGGGTTTGGGATCATCTTGGGCATGAATTGGCTCAAGAGGTATGCGGCAAGAGTGAATTGCGAAAAGCTAGAGGTGAGAGTCGGGGATGTGGAAGGGAGAAAGGTGTTGATACAGTGTAAGCGCGAAGAGGATGTCTTTGTTATCTGTCTATATTCGCTTGTGATTCCATAAGAAGACTTGTCATCTGTGCTAATCGCTAATGAGTACGAGGATGTCTTAGACGAAAGGGTTACAGCCGCATCGTGAGATCGAGTTTAGGATTGATTTGGTCGAGGGTGCTAGACCAATTGTTATGCCTCTAAGGTGGATGGAGCCTAAGGAATAGCGAGAGTTGGAGGTGCAAGGTCGTGACCTTCTGGGAAAGGGATTCATTCGGAGAAGCATATCCGAATGGGGTGCACCGGTCGTGTTTGCAACCAAGGCAGAAGACTCGTTAAGATTGTGTGTGGACTATCGTGAACTGAAAAAGTGACTAAAAAGAACAAGTATCTATTGCTAAGGATTGATGACGAGTTCGATCAGCTTCACATGGCCAAGTGTTTTCTCAGATGGATTTGGCAACGGGATTTCACCAGTTGGGGGTGGCAAAGGACAGTATACCTAAGACTGCTTGTAGGGCACCATCCGGTTTCTACCAATGGTTGGTAATGCCATTAAGACTTACTAATGCGTCAACGTACTTTGTAGATCTTATGAATAGAGTTTTCAGGGATCAGTTGAATAAGTTCGTACTTGTTTTCATGGATGATATTCTAGTTTATTCTCAAAATGAGGAAGTACACAAGATGCACTTGAGAGTTGTGTTAGAGATCTTGTGAAAGCATCAGTTGAAGGCTATGTTCTTGAAGTGTCGCTTCTGGAAGAATGAAGTGATATTCTTAGGCCATGTTGTTTCTGGAAATGGGATAGCGGTTGACCCCGCTAAAGCGGCAGCAATCCAGGACTGGGATAGACCTAAGAATGCGACGGACGTTTGGAGATTCCTTGGTTGGCTGCTTATTACCGACGGTTTATCAAGGATTTCTCCAAAACAGCTGCACTGTTGATAGGATTGACAAAGAAGAACCAAGTGTTCACATGTGATGCAAAGTGTGAACAAGCGTTCGGGATCCTGAAAGAGAGACCGACGAGTGCCCCTGTGTTGACCATTCCAAGTGGGAATGAAGAGATGGTGGTATATACCGATGCATGTGGTACTAGACTTGGAGCGGTACTGATGCAAAAGAATAAGGTTGTGGCCTACGCGAGTCGACAGCTAAAGCCGCATGAGAAAAACTATCCAACTCATGATTTGGAGTTGGCGGAGATTGTGTTTGCTATGGAGATGTGGATACTTTACCTGTTGAGAGTTCGATTCGAGTTGTTTATGAATATTCGGTAGTAACAATGGTTAGAGTTTCTACATCATATGATTTTGGTATAGCCTATACTCTGGCAAAGGTAACGCAGTTGCAGATGCATTGAGTCGATGACACGCAAGTTTGGGAGCAATGTTTTCAGAATGGAAGAGCCTCGAGTATTTGGAAAGATTCGATTTCAGGCCAAGGTGTGAGATGGAACTTGAAATGTTGGCAAGCTTGTCGATAAGTCCTACACTTATCGAAAGGATTGGCGAGAGCCAAAAGCGGGATATAAAGCTTGTTAAGTTTATCCAGAAATTGGAAATAGAGAATAAAGAATTTGAAGTCAACCTTGAAGGTTAGCTTCGAAAGCAAGGAAGATTATTTGTTCCTGATATAGATGAATCGAGAGATAAGGATTTGAGAGAATGTCATCACTCGAAGTTGACGATTCATCCCAGTGATAATAAGGTGTATCAGGAAATGAAGCGAGTCTACTATTGGGAAGGGATGAAGAGGGATATTGGAAATTTCATTTTCGAGTGTATGAACTGTCAATTGTTGAAAGCTGAACAGAAGAAGCCAAGTGGTTTGCCATTGGAATTTCCTATATGGAAGTGGGAGCAAATATCGATGGACTTTATTAATGGACTACCTAGAACCAGGGTAGGAAACAAAGGGATTTGGGCCATCGTGGATCGCTTGACTAAAAGTGCAAGGTTCATTCCTGTCAAGTCGACTAGGATGGCATCAAAATTGAGTAAACTTTATGTGAAGTGGATAGTTCGCTTCCACGGTATTCCGAAGAGTATAGTGAGTGACCGAGATCCATTATTTACGAGTGGATTTTGGAAAGGTTTGTAAGAAGCTTTGGGAACCGAGTTATATTTAAGTACGGCTTATCATCCCTAAAGGGATGGTCAAACCAAGAGGATTAACCGAGTTTTGGGAGATCTCCTAAGAGCTTGTGTGCTGGATTTTGGGGGATTATGGGAAGATCATCTGCATCTAGTTGAGTTTGCATATAATAATACCAACCAGTCTAGCATTGGGATGGCACCATATGAGGTATTGTATGGGAGGCCGTGCAATTCTCTAGCATGTTGGTTAGAAACTGGAGATAAGTTGATACTTGGGCCTGAGATGATTAGAGAGACCTCAGATTGTATTGAGACCGTTCAATAACGAATGAAGGCAGCCAAGATCGTTAGAAGAGTTATGCCGATAAGCATTGTAAGGACTTGGAGTTCGACGTAGGCGATATGGTTTTCGTAAAGATTTCACCATTGAAGCATATGGTTCGATTCGGAAACATAGGAAAGTTAGCTCCTAGGTTTGTTGGACCATTTCCGATAGTCGAGCGAATTAGAAAGCTCGCATATAGATTGGAGTTACCCGAGAAGATGTCGAGCGTGCATAATGTATTCCATGTATCGTTTCTATGGAAGTTCGTGCATGCTTCGAATGCGGTGGTATCTTTAGAGCAGTACAGAGACCTAGAAGTGGAAACCGTCGTTGTGAAACCTCGTAAGCCACTTCGTGTTGTGGGAAATGACATGAAATAGCTTAAGAGGAAGAGTTTAAACTAGTCAAGGTACAATGGAGCGAAAATGGTGAAGATTGTACGTGGGAGACGGAAGAGAGCATGAAGGCGACTCATCCAGAACTCTTCGTCGGTTGGACCCTTTGAGATCGTATCATCATTACATCTTGTACCTTGTTGTTGTTTGATAGAAATCTGCATGCTAGGATGAGGCTATAGATGCATGGCTTGATGGTTGCTAGTTTGGATAATAGAATTGGCTTCTCATAGACGATAGGCATGCATAATTATTGTGGTCGCTTGTGTTTGCTTGGAGTTTTGGGAACGAAACTCTTAAGGGGGAGGGGAGAGAATGTAACAACCTACATTTTACGTATCGGAAGATCGTAAAATATTTTTATTTTATTTCCTGAGGGTTGGATCATTCTCATCATTTAGTATGTTGTTTATAGGGATGTGAGACATGTCCATAATTTTTACCGATTTTGTTTATGACCATTTTGCCCCTGCCAGTCTTGTACAGGGCATAACTTTTGATTCAGGTCGAATCAGAGGATGAGATCTGTGCCATTGGAAAGAAATTGGTGACTGCGTTTCCGTTGAGTGGTTATAATAAAGACTTGGCTTAGTGGTTTGGGAGGAATCGTTGTTTTAAAGTTTTTCAGTTTGTTGTTCGGGTTTGGAGAGCTTCAATGGGATGATTTGGGAAGGCCCATTTGTGGGCTAGTGGAAGGATTTAAATAGGGGGTGGGAGGTATGAAAAATGTTTTAGTTTCTCTGTTCTCTCATTAAGTGGCCTTGTGTCCTCCTTCCTCTAACACCTTTCCACCGTTAAAATCAAAATAAATGGGGAGAAATCATATATCTACACCATTGGAAGCTAGATCTACATCAATTGAAGCAAGAATTCATCGGATCAAGGGGTTTGTGCGAAGAGCTTGTTGCCCGGAATCTTATTGCATTGATTTTTGCTTATTTGAGAGAATCAGTGAGTGATTTGCATATCTCACATGGATTCAATGAAGTTATGAGTGTTTGATAACATTTTTCATCTATTTCAAGTGCTTTTCCATAGATCTATGCATTGGTAAGTCCATTTTCACTCTAAGATCTATTTTAGCAAGTTAAACCGATAATTTCTATGCTATTCCATATGAGTATGTAAGTTAGATCTATTGTTTTATTCATATGTACATTTACCATGATTTTTGGAGTGATTTACATAGTTTTGGTAAGAATTGTCATATTCATATTGTTGGTGATTCAATGACATGCTTATGGTGGTATTGGATGAGTTAGATGAGTATATTCCGTCGATTGTGTCGACTGGAGGAGTTTTGGATGAAAATGGAGTTGTAATGGTGAAGTGCAGGTTTTGGGTCACACATGGTGGGTCGGTCGCACCATGGGGTGGATTTCTTGGGGAACAAGATAGGAGCAGGGTCGATCGAGCAAGCCAAGGGAAGTAATGGTCAGTCGAGCGAGCCTGGGGATGATTTAATGGTTGGGTCGGTCGAAGCTAATCTGGTCAGTCACGCTCTACCAGGCCGGTCGTTCTTTACCGGGGTGTGTTCCAGAATAGTTGGATCTGGAGTGGGTCGATCGAGCCAATAAGGGAGGGTCGGTCATGCTTTCCATAAGATCAGGGTCGTTCAAGAGTTGTAAGGCCGTTCGGTCCACATGGAGAAGGGAGTGGGTCGGTCAGGTACCCAGGAGTGGGTCGGGTCGGTCACTGGTCACTGGTTGGTCGGTTACTGACTCAATGGGATGGGTTAGGAGGGCGAACTAAAGTGGGTCAGTCAGACAGCATGCAGTGAAGGATTTGAAAGCGCTTCTAAACGCTATGGTGAAGGCCTGTGGTTTGTATTCTCTAGCAAGTTGGTTTGATGCTATAGATTGTTTTGAACCCCATAATTATTGTTTTCTTTGATTCAAAAGTGGTGGTAACTTCGAGGTGAATTCAATGGGGAATGTCAAAGTAAGATGATGTGTACGTTGCCAGTCGTAGTGCAATGGGTGAAACTAAATCAAAAATGATCTGAGTTAGGTGTTAAAGGTGGGATAGTCGCCGTTGGTGATGCCTAGAGATACTGGAGGCTGAGAGATTATCGTTGTCATAGGTTCTAGCGGACTCAAAGCAGGGGTTACACGATTTCGTCATATGGTCGAGTACCCTAGGTTTCTTTGTATGGCCTAGTCACATTTCGTCGTGTGGTGTGTGGGGCTTTAGCTAGAACCGGGGTTCACCATTGACCCTTGACAGACGGCAAATTGTTGGTCGGTCATATGATTAACGATGGTTTCAAGGCAAGGTTGGCGGTGATAGCTAGAGTCAGTCATGGATGAATGGATGCTTGTTGTGATGATGGTTGAGTTGTTGTTACTATGTATGAATAGTTGTTCTTTGCCATGACTGAATTGTTGTTCCTTTGGATGTTTGGATCGTAAAGGCTATCACTGTCAGGTGTGGGGAAGGCAGGTGTAAGTTCTTCTCTAGAGCTGGGTAGATTAGTTCGTTTATGTACCCATTCTCATATACTTTATTGATGATGTTTGTTAGCTGTTTTATCGCTCATTTAGACTGTTGTCTAACTTAAGTTTTTATGCTTCCTCTTATTACCTTGGGTTGTTCATCCGATTGTTTGGATGGGCAGACTATGTGACATGTGACAGGTGATTGCTTAGTGAGGGCGATGTTGCTATTCGGAGGCAAGCAGGAGGCTAGCGTACTATTTTCACCTGTTATCTAGAATTTGAATTTTCGTCATTTGTTATTCTCTGAGTGTTGTAGTGAGGCAAATTGTACAAACATTATTCTATTGTCCACGTGTGTAGGAATTACTTTCTAGTTGTCATGAAAGTTTAGTGTATTTCTGCTTCACTATCACTAACTGTTGTATATGTTCTATTATATTTTATCCTTGCGCTGAGAGTTTACGACAGGTTTCGATGTTGTTTACCTACTCTGATGATCGTCCATAGCTGCCTAACACACATTTCAGCGCATTATTCCTTTTG
This sequence comes from Allium sativum, assembly GCA_030737875.1. Lineage (NCBI taxonomy): Eukaryota > Viridiplantae > Streptophyta > Magnoliopsida > Asparagales > Amaryllidaceae > Allium > Allium sativum. The sequence goes on from CM060922.1 coordinate 302,803,075, forward strand.
TTTAGAGCGGGGGCTGTGGGCGGTCGTCACACATAGCCTGCAAATGGAGTCGTCATCTCTAATATTTTTGTATAATACCCAAGTCGAGTACTTACCCTGAGATTTGGTAAATCTGGTTGCACTTGTTGTTTTGCAACTTTTCCAATATATAATTCAATCGACTTTGTCACCACAGTTAACATTACTCCAACATCTCCTTCATCGGCCAATGCTATAGCTTTTGAACCGGAGTCCATGGGCCAATTAACCACTATGTCAATATCAAATTCCTTTGAATTAATTTTAGTCGTTTTGTACATGGATTCTTTCAATTCTGATACTCCAACATCTCCTTCATCAGCCAATGCTATAGCTTTTGAACTGGAGTCCATGGGCCAATTAACCACTATGTCGGTATCAAATTCCTTTGAATTAATTTTAGTAATTTTGTATATGGATTCTTTCAATTATGATAATTTGCATCATTTGCGCACTGTAACCAATTTAATGATACCACCAACATATTTGCCCTTTTTTTATCATCAATAGTTAGTTCACTATCATAGTAACATAGTGCGAGAATCATATTTTTGACCATTCTAAATTCAAAGAAAATGTCTATCACAAAATTACTAACAACATAAAATGTAACTCATTGTACCACTTACAATTCGTTCATCCACTTACATTGAATAGATAATGCACATAAATGTTAGCAAGTAACTCAAAAAATTTAGGATTATAGGTTTCTTTAACAGCTAGGATCTTTGTAGCAGAACGTCTTGCCGATTTAAAGATTGAAATATCAAATGTAGTTTGATGTGTACAAATTTGTTTAGATCTCTAGTTTTGGTTAGTTATGATCTATGAAAATGAAATGGGTTCAGAATTGGGGAAAGTAAGAAGTGAAAAGGAAGTGAAAATATGCTACTGGTTATGTAGGCCAGGAAGCAGGCAATTTATGGAAAACTGCTTGTGAAATCCGTGAGAAACTGTACTGGCAATTTTCCAAAAATCGCCAATTAGGATATGCCCTGTCACCATTTGCCGATGTTCGTAATTATTTTTAGAATAGACCTAAATGTGCAGTACTTTCATGAAAACGACCTATAATCGAAAATTTTCCATGATAAATAGGATGATGATGAAATGAAGGTAAAGATAACGACAACAATTTGAGACCTCCAGGAATGACATATCAAATATGACAAGGATGATGGTCTAGATTACGAAGCGGACCAGAAGTTAGTTACCATAATGTAGAATAAATGTTGACTTTCCAATTTAACAAAATGATTTTACTTTTAATGGTCACGCTAGAATGAAAGGTCCCACTGGTATCTCACTTTCTGTATCGAAGGAAGTTCAACTATTGCATTTGGTAGGGGTGTTAATCGGGCGGATCGGACCGAACAGAGGGGTATTCGTGTCCTGTCCTATAAGACTTTCGGATGTATATAGACCGGACGAGGAGTTGGCTTAGATATTTTTCGTACGAGCCAGACAACGGATGGACAAAGTTCGGACAATAGAAAAACATCGAACATTTTCGGATGGACATGTCCGTACATTTTTTTGTCCTAAATGAGAATCGTACAGGCACAGACTGAACACTTTACCCCTTCGGACCGAGTCGTACATCAGGTTGTCCTATCCAATTAACACCCCTACCTTTTGGTAAGGATTTAAAGGATTTTTCTATTTGAACCCATTCTTCTTGTCTACCTTTCCAAAAAATGAAAGCTGTTGATTATACTTCTAAGTCTCTTGGATGTTGAGGAAACTCTACCCAAGTGACTTGAAATTTTAAACATTCTTAGACCTTATTTTAGTATTGTATCATGTACTTTCTAATTTTATATGCATTTACTAGAATAAGAAGAATAATGTGAACTATTATGAAAGTTCGATATATAGAAGTAAAATCGATATTTTAAGGCTTAAAAGAGAAGGAAATAGAATTTACAAAATTTTTAGTTTACCAATAATAAATATAAAACTATTCAAACAATTGAAAACTCAAAAGTTTTCAAAATAAGAAATTTAATCCAGTCCTTCGTAAGTCACGACTAATACAGACTACATACCATAAAGATAAAGAAGAACTTACAACTCTTTTCTGAATGCTCATAGTAAACCATAATAAACTCCTCAATTTCTTATACTTAGTTTAGGTTACATTTCCTACTATTAATTTTCTTTCTTAGGTAGTGATCGTGTAGTTTTGATTATGAGGCTCCATTAGAAATACCTTGATCAATCTGGTTCGTACCTTCATGTGTGTGAGTGTTGGAATTTACCCTAAAAATGTTATAACTTTTTTTATTGATCCATTACCTCTTGAGAAAGTAAATTCAACTTATACAGGCTTGTTGTTGAATGTCTTAAGGGATCATATTTCATGAGCCTTTGTGATTCTTATTATGTGAATCATTGTTATGTAACTAATAAATACCTCTTATCTATAATGAAAACTATTTTTTTCCTTAACCTAGATAGTTATCAACCACAACAGGAAACTAATGACAAGGACAATCGGCCTTAATATTTTATCCATAAGGACATGCGCTTGAAAATTTATCCAAAAGGACATAACCCTAAAACTTTCTGTCGCTCCTTTCTCTCTACTCCGATTTCAAATCCGCGGAAATTAACGAAATCAACAAATCAAAATTAATGAAATCATCTCAACTGGAAATCGAACGAAATCAAATCCGCAGCATGTTGTACAATCGAACCCCAAATATCAATCAAAACAGCAAAATTCGGCACGAAATCGATCTCAAAAATCAATCTCGACTGAATTTTTTTTTTTGCTATAATCATTATAATTTAATGTTCATTTCTGCCGATTAGGTTTTTTTATTTCACAAGGTGATTCGTGGTTTTTTTTTCTCCAATTTTAGTGTTCAACTTTTCAGTAGGTTTTAGGTATCAGTTTTTTTTTTTGGTATCATTTTTGTTTATTTAACACTATTTTATATTCGTTTGTTGGGTTTTTAATGTTGTATTTATTTTGTTGTTGTATTGTTACATTATCTATGTATTACAGTCGAACTTATTTCATTATAATCAACCAAACTGTGATGTAATATTTTTTTGCATTAGTTTTAGTTTTAAATTAGGGCAGCAGTTTTTATGTATCATTTTGCTATTTTTTTAGGGATCAGTTTTCTTGTATTAATAGTGCTATGCTGTTTTGTTTACAGTTTTGGTGTTATTATACTTTTGTTCTTGTACTGCTGCATCAGTTTTGCTACTCAAACAATATAAAACTGATACATAAAAAAATATAAAACTGATACCTAGAAACTGTTAGGATGTAAATTCAACTAGAAAATATAAAACTGATACCTAAAAAAATATAAAACTGATACCTAAAAACTACTATGATGTAAATTCAGCTAGAAAATATAAAATTGATATCTAAAAAAATATAAAACTAATACTTAAAAACTGCTATGATTTAAATTCAACTAGAAAATATAAAACAGATACCTAAAAAATATAGAACCGATACCTAAAAACTGCTTTGATATTTTAAAGTAAAACTAATAGAAAAAATGTTTACATCCCACTTTGATTGATCAAAATGACATAATTTCGATTGAGTTGCAAATAAAATGCAACAATACAAGTACAAAACTGATATAACATCAAAATTACAAACACAAAAGCATAACACTGTTAAAACACGAAAACTGATACCTTAAAAAATAGCAAACTGATACCTAAAAACTGTTGCTAACTTCACCATAAAAAAAAAGTTTTTTCCAGCGATTTTTTTCTCGTTCATCTCTCTCGTTCGATTTTCTACGACGAATTCACAAAATCAAAAAATCACGAAATCATATTTACTTCCAAATGAATCAAAATCCACGGCACCTTCATGAATCGACAAAGACGATTGAAACGATAAAATTAGGGCAAATCGAATTAATAAAGGAGCTCGTACAATTCTGAAGATGATCGAACGAGAGAGATGTTTGAAGATCAAATCATTGAGGAAAAAAAACTGCTTTGGTGGAAAATAGAACGAGAAAAAATCACGCGAGATATGAGCGGCGAAAAAGAAACAGGGCATGTGATTTAGGGAATTAAAATTTAATTAGTGTATTGTCCTTTTGGTTAAATTTTTAATGGGCTGCCCTTATGAATAACAAAGCCCTTAATTTTGTCCTTGTCGTTAATTGTCCCCAACCACAAATCTATCAATACCAAAATGGTTTTATATACATTGCCATATTCATTGATGAATTATCATTGATATAGACATATGTATTTGGTATATTTATAATATGCCTGACATAGACTCTTAGAGTATAAAATGGAAAATAAATAAAATGACATGAAATAAGAAAGGTATATTGAAATGGTTATGTATATGCCAAGTAGGAATAAAGGTTCAATCTTAAAAGACCTATGATGCATAGTAATGTAACGATAAAGAGTGTGGTTGATTGTTGAACAAAGTATGATTAATTGTAAGTCATTTTGAGTTAATTTCTTTCTATAAAGTTGTGTACATAAGGTTAAAACAAATTTCATATAAATAATAATTCACAAAATTATAAAAGACCAGGGTTTATAAGAAACCCCAATATATCCTAAGCCAAGAAGTTGGCAGGTTATATAAGCTAAAATATTAGTGCACATAATAATCATATGTGAGGTGTCTATATGATTGCCTCACAAAAGTTTGGCAATGAGTTTCATTGAACAACCAATTTAATTTTTTAACATAAGTTTCATAAACTATAAACCAAACCATTTTTATATAAAAAGCAATTCCTAAAGTATTTATGATCCATATTCCATTGCACTGAGTGTTATTGTCGTTCCAAGAAATAACATCTTTGTGATAAAGGAATTTATTTGAGAAACTATTTATAGAAAAATGGATTTGGATTCGACCCAAAGAAAAAAAAAATTGATGATGTGGGATGAAATGAAATTAACCTAACCTGTCCAAACATATCATATTAAATTGTCTAATAAGTATTCTTACGTAGAGAAACTACGGGTTTCTTATGAATCTCGAGAATAGATAACTTTCAGTTGTCAATTAGCCATTAAGACTATTAACTTCATAATATGGTATCATGTGCAAACCCGAAGAAATTCCGTGTATGTTATCAAAATATTATTTATATAGTCAAAATCGAAGAGATATAATCCATCGATCAGAACTGTGTCTTTAAGAGAAAGATTACTGCATTTGGAATATAGTGAGCAATGTCGATAAGAATAATCCCATAAACTTTATTTGCTAAATTTAATATGATAGGTTCGCTACGTCATAGATAGCCTATTCAAACGAAATTAAAAGATGTTGCCAGCTAAAATGTTGCGATAGTTATAAAATTTTGATCCTACTACAACATTCACTTCTAAGTGTTAGAATAGATATTAGCAAGAATTATATTAGCTATAAATATATTAAATTAAAAAAATTACAACCCGACGATCTACAGAATCGTTTAAAATAAAATCTCATCCATCTGCACCTCATTTCCAAAATCATTCTGATACATAATTTTCATTCACCCCCAAAATTTTCAAAAGTGGAGGAGGGATAAGCTCGATTACTTTATCAATAGTATACCATGTTTCCAAATTTGCACCGTTTGTAGATTTCGATCATTATATTTTGGGTATAATAGCGGTGCTCATACTTTAAATCAAACAGAAAGTTTCCCAACCTTCCGCAATTTTTCCATGATAGAGTTAGAAGCGATATCGAAGGAAAGTCTCCTACACCACCAATCAATCCCGATACAGAGAAATAAAGAGAATTATTTTTCTTCGAACCCGGATGCTAACGATGATGCAGATCTTTTTAGGTAATTCAAATTGCTTGTTAAATCAATCATATTAAGCAGCTTTTGCAACTCATTTATGATGTTAATAAACTATATGTCTGTTTATACAAGCGATATTATATGTAGCAAGACTAATATGATTATGATTGTCATCATTGGCTAAACAGTTCTCACAAAATCTCAGTAGTGATAGGGGATTTTGGGAAACTAGAATGGAGAACCATTATATGATCATTACACAGTCCTACAACATTCCACAGTTTCATTAGAGGTGACTTTCAATGTAGATGTTGTCGAGACTAATGGCGCAGCGGAGGCCAAACTCAACACACACAACAACTCAGTATAATGCACAGATTAACATAGACAACAAAATAGAGAACACACAGGTTTAACGTGGTTCGGCAATAGCCTACGTCCACGGACAAAGAGAGTGATTTATTACCTCACAATGGAGAACACATAAGAAATCATACACAAGCTTTCACAAGATTCACTCAGCTCACACACTCTAATTTTCAGATTTTCATATGAAGCTTGTTGCTGCCATTTTTCAGCTTCATTTTGTGGCGGCTCATAAAAGGCTCTCGCTCGTTATTTTCCTTCTCACTCAATAATACATTATATAGAGTATGGATGGCAAGTCTTACACGCAAGAGGCCCACACACACCATACATAATATTAAATGCATGTAACTGCACCCATACTTCACAATTCTCCACCTCGGATCATGCACAAAAGCATGAGACGATCACACACAAAGCACTCTGATTGCCACATATCCAGCTGCACCACCAAAGTAGTTGCCTACGTACCCAAAGGATCAAGCTGCCGTAGTTCATTAAAATGTCTCGCAAACGAGACTTCATAGTGTTCCGAAGAACCTCCACCCCATCGGGGTATCATACATCAAACATACAAAACATTAATCAAGTCAAGACAATGCTTGAACTTGACACTAGGAACCACTTTAGTCAACATGTCTGCAGGATTCTCTTTTGTATCAATCTTCACCAACAGAATATGACCCTCAGGCAATACTTCTCTGATGAAATGATAACGCACATCAATATGCTTTGTTCGGGCATGATGAACTTGATTCTTTGCTAGGTGGATGGCACTCATACTATCGCAATACACAGGAAGTTGATCTTGCACCACTCCCAAATCATCCAACAAACCTTGCAACCATATAGCTTCTTTGAAAGCTTCAGTCACTGCCATATACTCTGCCTCTGTAGTAGATAGAGCCACTGTCGACTGCAGAATAGACCTCCAACATATAGGACCTCCTGCCAAGGTAAACACATACCCTGTAGTAGAGCGTCTCTTATCCAAATCACCGGCATAATCTGAGTCTACATAACCAACACATAAATGACTGTTGTTCATATCCTTCACAAATTCTAAACCAGCATCAATAGTTCCCATAAGATATCTCAAAATCCATTTGACAGCATTCCAATGCTCTTTTCCAGGAGCATGCATGTAACGACTGACCATACTCACGGCATGTGAAATGTCAGGTCGTGTACACACCATCGCATACATAAGACTCCCAACAGCATTAGCATAAGGCACGTGTGCCATAGACTGAATCTCATCATCAGAGGAAGGACACATAGTTGCATTCAATTTAAAATGAGCAGCAAGAGGAGTAATAACCGTTTTGGTTTCTTCAGAAATGCCAAATTTCCTTAATACCTTCTTCAGATATGTCTTTTGAGATAAACACACCTTACCCTTCATTCTGTCTCTCTGAATCTCCATGCCAAGAATCTTCTTCGCATCTCCAAGATCTTTCATTTCAAATTCAGCTGACAACGTACATTTCAGCTTCTCAATCTCAGACTTACAAGTAGATGCAATCAGCATATCATCTACATACAAGAGCAAATAAATGAAAGAACCATCACTCAGCTTCTTCAGATATACACAGTGATCATGGTGGCTTCTTGTGTACGCTTGGCCTAACATAAAACGATCAAATCGTTTATACCACTGTCTCGGAGACTGTTTCAGTCCATACAACGATCTTTTCAACTTACACACCAGATCGTCTTCACCGGGAGATTTGAATCCACTTGGCTGAGTCATATAAATCTCCTCATCTAGATCTCCATGTAAAAACGCTGTTTTTACATCCATCTGAACCAGATTCAAGTCATACTGCGCTACCAAGGCTAACAAAATACGAATAGAGGAGTACTTCACAACCGGAGAGAATACTTCATTGTAGTCAATTCCCTCCTTCTGGGCATAGCCTTTTGCAACTAGCCTTGCCTTGTAGCGAATCTCATTTTTCTTCACTCCTTCTTTCTTAGCATAAATCCACTTGCATCCAATCGCTTTCTTGCCCTTAGGGAGCTTGGCAAGAACCCAGGTGTCATTCTTGTGAAGAGATGTCATTTCTTCACTCATAGCTTCTTTCCATTCTTCACACTGAACGCTATGAACAGCTTGTGTGTACGTCTCAGGAATGCCTTCTTCAGTAACTGGTAAAGCATAAGTTACACAATCTCGAAACCAGCCTGGTTTCCTGATATCCCTTTTCGGTCTGCTAGAAGCAATTGACTCTGGAACACTCCTATCAGCCTCTGTTTCTAATCCATCTTCGGAATCATCAGCACTGCCTCGGTCAACCGTAACTTCATCTGTTTCAACAACTGAATCTGTCACCTCTTCAGAAGCTGGTCCCACTGGTACAGTTTCATCTGGGACTTGTGTAACAATATCAAACTTCACACGCTGCAAATTCTCACGATTACTGCTCTCATTCTCCACCTGATGAGAACCCTTAGGCTTTAGCATAGCAGCTTCATTAAACGTAACATCCCTGCTTATAATCATTTTCTTGGTAATTGGATTCCAAAGTTTGAACCCTTTGACTCCAGTCTTCATGCCAACAAATATTGCCTCAACAACACGAACTCCAAGCTTATTGTCCTTCACATGAAACCAAGCAGGACAACCAAATACATGAATCAACTCATAGTCATAAGCAGGCTTACCATACCAGAATTCCATTGGTGTTTTGCCTCCTAATGCAGATGAAGGCAACCGATTGATGAGAAAACATGCATAAGTAACAGCTTCAGCCCAGAATGCTTTGCCTAATCCAGAATTAGACAACATACATCGTACTCTCTCTAGCAGTGTACGATTCATCCTTTCTGCAACTCCATTCTGCTGTGGTGTTTCTCTAACTGTGAAATGTCTCTTGATTCCCTCATCTTGACATACTTTGTGAAATGGATCACTTGTGTACTCTCCACCGTTGTCTGAACGAAGCACTTTGAGTTTTCTACCCGTTTGAGTTTCAACTGCTTTCTTCCATCTCACAAATATTTCCAGAACATCACTTTTCTGTCTCATGACATACACCCATACACGTCTAGAATAATCATCAATAAAAGAGACAAACCAATGATTACCTCCCAAAGATGCATTTTTTGAAGGACCCCATACATCTGAATGAACATAATCTAGAACTCCACTAGATTTATGAATTCCCTTACCAAAGCGAGATCTTGTCTTCTTGCCTTTTACACAATGTTCACAGAAATCTAACTTATAGACAACAAGCTCTTTCAACAGATTTTGCTTAATTAAAGCATTCAAAGATTTCTCACCTGGATGTGCAAGCCTCATGTGCCATAGCATTGCAGATTCCTTAGCAGCAACTTCACTCTGCTCAGCTGTAGCTACATCCCCAGTCACTGTTCTCCCATTTAAGTAGTACAAGTTGTGATGACGTGTACCTTTCATAACAACCATAGCTCCAGACATCACCTTCATAACTCCATTTTGGCCATCAAGTCTTAATCCCTTGGATTCAAGCATTCCTAAAGAAATCAGATTCTTTTTCATACTTGGCACGCACCTCACATTTTTCAGTTCTCTAACCTTGCCATCATGCAGTTTCAGGCGAATACTACCAATTCCCACAATGCTACAAGACTTGTGATTTCCCATCAATACTTCGCCCTCAAACTTCGTAAAATTTGAAAACCATTCTCTATTTGGAGTCACATGAAAAGTAGCACCCGAATCAAGTATCCACTCATCATCTTTTGCCTTAGAGTTAGAAGATAACATGGTTAAAGAGTAATCTGACTCATTATCTGTGTCTTTACTGGACTGAACGACATTTGCTGCACTTTTGCCTTTCCTGTCCCGCTCCTTGATCTTAGGACAATCCTTAGCCCAATGGCCTTTTTCATGACACCACGCACATTCATCCTTAGCCAGACGCCCTTTTGCTTTCGAGTATCCTTTACCCTTACCAGGATGTTGGCCAACATTTTTCTTGTGGTTTGATTTTCCGCCTCTCACTACAAGAGCATCACCACCATCTTCTCTGGAGATATCATCTCTATCCATCTTTCGGAATTCTTCACTACGTAATGATGTAGCGACTTCATCATAAATCAGCTTGTCTTTGCCATGAATTAGCGACTTAATCACGGGTTCATATTTCTCCGGAAGAGAATTCACTAAACACAAAGCTTTCTCCTCATCTGGAATGATCTCATCATAATTAACTAACTCCGTAAGAAGTTTGTTAAAGGAATCCAGATGCTCAGTCAGAGTTGCACCCTTCTTCATATTGAACTGATACAAATTTCTTTTTAGATGAATTCGGTTTGCCACATTCTTCACGAGGTACTTCGCTTCAAGTTTTTCCCATAATTCTTTCGGCGAGGTCTCATGTTGATAGTTCACTCTGATATCAGCTTCCAAGCAACCCCTGATCGTAGCCAAACAAAGCCTTTGATTCTTCTCCCACTGTTTGTCTGACCATTCTTCTGGTTTCTCTATTCTCAAACACGGTTTCAAATCCAAATGTTCAAGAGCATCAGACACATCTGTTCTCCACAAACCAAAGTTATTGTTTCCATTAAATTTCTCTACATCTAGTCTAGCTCTGTGATACACTATTTTTTCAGATTGACTAGATTCACCCATTGTCGCAACACAAGCAAATTACACAAGAGAAACAACCACAAATGCAAACAACTGACTTCACAGGAATTTCGTCGAATACCTTCCGTGCACTAAACTGAACATACAAATCCAAAGATTGCAACCGCAAGCTCTGATACCAATTGTCGAGACTAATGGCGCAGCGGAGGCCAAACTCAACACACACAACAACTCAGTATAATGCACAGATTAACATAGACAACAAAATAGAGAACACACAGGTTTAACGTGGTTCGGCAATAGCCTACGTCCACGGACAAAGAGAGTGATTTATTACCTCACAATGGAGAACACATAAGAAATCATACACAAGCTTTCACAAGATTCACTCAGCTCACACACTCTAATTTTCAGATTTTCATATGAAGCTTGTTGCTGCCATTTTTCAGCTTCATTTTGTGGCGGCTCACAAAAGGCTCTCGCTCGTTATTTTCCTTCTCACTCAATAATACATTATATAGAGTATGGATGGCAAGTCTTACACGCAAGAGGCCCACACACCATACATAATATTAAATGCATGTAACTGCACCCATACTTCACAGATGTATTAATTTATATTATCATATCATAATACACACAGCTGATTTGTTGCATCTTGTTCTCGTTGCTACTGGTGATTTGCTCAGATTAGTTTCTAGGCAATCAAAGATCGACAAACCGATGATTATCGAGTTTGCGGTTTCCGCTATCGAAGAATTGGTTCGAATGGCCCAACTCAGCGCACCTCTTTGGTGCAGTCAAGGCAGCGGTGGAAGCAAAGTATTGAATGAGGAGGAGTACATCCAAAATTTTCCATGAGGAATTGGACAAAGGCCATTTGGATTGAAGGCAGAAGCTTCTAGGGAGACTGCCGTTGTGACTATGAACCATATCAATCTTGTTGAGATTCTCATGGACGTGGTATGACATCTGAATTTTAAAACTGGGCATCTTTGTTCAGTACATATATGCATGTAGTTAGTCTTGCTGTGTTTGTGCAGAATCAGTGGTCTACAGTGTTTTATGGCATAGTTTCAAGCGCAATTTTACTGGAAGTGTTGTCAACTGGAGTCGCAGGCAACTGTAATGGAGCATTACAAGTGGTATATATATTTATATACAGTTACATAACATTTTAAAATGGATGCAACAATGTGTATTTACATGCTGCTGTTACCAAAACTAACAGATGTCTGTGGAGTTTCAAGTTCCATCGCCACTTGTTCCAATGAGAGAGATTTTGTTTGTGAGATACTGGAAGCAACACAGTGATGAAACTTGGGAAATGGTTGATGTGTCGCTCGATAGCCTTCGTCCTAGCCCGGTCTTGAGATGCCGAAGAAGGCCATCTGGTTGGCTGATTCAAGAAATGCCCAGTGGTTATTCTAAGGTACCCTCATTTTCCAGCAAAAATCGTCAATAATGATTGCTTTTCACATTTCTTTGTCAGCATATTTATATGTACTATGAATTTGTTAATTGCCATCGCAACATTGAAGGGTCTTCCTTCGTTGTCTTAACCGACCTGAAAAGATTGTGGAATTAAACTTACTAATGGAAACTGATAGAAAATTACTTTCATGATACCACATAACATGTAAATTTCTGAATTCTTTGTATGTGGGCATATAAATAGGTAACATTGGTAGAACATGTTGAATTGGATGATAGGTCAGTACACAGCATATACAAGCCATTGGTAAACTCAGGATTATCATTTGGTGCCAAAAGATGGGTCTCTTGCAAAAATCATATTTTCATTAATTTTTGTTTGTCGTGTTAACAATGTGTGTTTTTTATTTGGTACAGGGTACTGACAATAACTGCTTGGCTCCTCTTGCAATGGTAAAATTAACATTTCCATTCTTTATCTTTTATATTAAAAACATAAACTTACAAAAAGCTACTGCCATCTGCTCATAGGTTATCAGTGACAGATACATAATCGTAGAGGGATTGATGACCACTGTGCATTCGATCACCGATGTTCACTGACGTAAATCAAGCAGCCTAATTGTTTATGTGAGGCATCTTTTCCTTTTTATTTAACCATACTTTTTACAACAGCTACTCAGAAGACTGTAGATGAACCTTCTTCAAATGACTGGAGAGGAGGAAGAGCTGCCACCTTTAACATTATCCCTAGCAGCACTGCAGCTGCGAAGGTGAGAACTTCAATTTCAAAGACATATCTTACCAGCCGTACAGTTTGGATGGTATTGATAATGGAAAATGGTGTTATGTAATGAAAACAGGATGTAGGCAAAGTGTTTCCTGCATTGAATGGAAAGCTTACTGACATGTCATTCAGAGTGCCTACTTTTGATGTGTTTGTTATCGTTCTTACTGTTAGATTAGAGAAGTCTGCTACTTATGATCAGATCTAGGTTGCTATCAAGTGAGTTACAATATTAACATACCTTAACCATGTAAACTGCATTTGTATATTAGAATATGATTTTCCATTTTATGATCTGATCAAATCCACAGAGAGGAGTCCGAGACTATGCTGAAGGGCATCTTGGGTCACACGGAAGAGAATTTGGTATCTACGGACTTCATCGGCGACAACAAGTATATTTTACTAGTATCTTTAGTTTGGATTTCTTGAAATTTTTAAATGAATTTCTTTTATTTTGTTCAATGATGAAGGTCGAGCGTTTTTGATGTGCAGGCAGGAATTGCTCTGAATGACAGCTTTGTTAAGCTCGTGGCTTAATGGCCGGCTCGAATTAGTTTTGAAAATGTATAATGCGACTTTTGATTATTGTGTTTATTTTGGAATTTTTTTTAATTTTGCAGCACAAGGGTGGTTGATTCGATCTGTTCAATGAGTCAGTTGCTTAGTTTACGGTGTGTCGGTATGCTTAGGTAGGTCGATCTTCACCGGGACTACGGGGCCCCGGACCCCCGCCGACGCTGCGCCCGGATCTGCTATTCGGCTCGGCACTCGGCTCGTCTTCGGCTCGGCATATATTTTTCAATGTCACTGTCTGTATAAATTGAAACTGCATGTGTAATGAGTAAACTGAGTGATGTAGTGAGGAATATCTTTTATATGTGAATAATCAGAGTTGTAGTAAATCATTGAGTTGTAAATAGTTGGCGTCAAAAGTTTGTACTATTTCAGTTATTGAAATAAAATATTTTATTTAATAAAACACTATTTGAATTTAATTTCTGTGCAGTAGTAATCTGTTAAATAAATATTTAATCCTGTTAGAGATGATATATCTGTAGCAACATTTTTGGAATGTAAAAGTGTTGTCATTGGATGATAAAAGTGTTACTATAGATAATGTGTGATCCACTTTTAAGTAAAATTAGAATCTGTGGCAACATCGCGAAAATATTGTCATTTGATGATAAAGATGTTGTCTTTGACTCTATTGTAACGCAGCAAAATGCAACACCAAGAAAGTGTTGCCTTTGATCTTTTTTTAGCTTATAACGACATTTTTTGGCACTTCCTACATCACTTCTCTAGTGTTGCAGTCGGCCATCTATGGCGTAGTTGTTTGTCATTCAATGGGCTCAATTTATTTCATATCTACTCACAAAATATCATTTGATAAAACTTAAGTGTTTTGGTACGTGTATACTGCAATAGAAACTTCTTTGATTTAGGATATATTACAAGAAAATAACAACCAAAGCGTCTCAAAGCCAGTGGGAGTGATATATATTAATACCCTAGGTATTTATTTTAATGACAACAACCATATAAACATTACTACTAAAGTATCTTCGAGTTGTATAGTTACATCATAAATATTATGGAGACAATTATAGAGATAAAAAGGAGTACAAAAGAAGAATTATAGAGGAAGAATAATCAGGGCAATTGAAGACCAAAACCTATTGGAAAAGAATGTTGAAGGACAGAGGTGTTTGAAGTGACGAGTAATTGGCTGAACCTTAGAATATATTGATAAAAATCCCATGGCAATTATACTTGAAGCTCATCAACCATTGACCTCAACCGAATTACCAAAATCCATAAATGTAAGGAAATTTGAAGAGCTGAAATTTGCAATACTAATTTAGTGTTGTTGTTCATTTTTGCAACACCCATATCGACATGGGCATCCTATCATGCCGACAAACTAGTCGTTTTTCAAAATTTTAGATTTTAAATGAAGAGACATTTCTCTACATCTATTCACCAAAAGACACATCTCTTCAACCACTATATAAAGACCCATGAAAATGGATTTTGACATCAAGATTACTCATTTTCTCCTACTACTCCTTCTTCAAACATTTGCAACACAAATACATTAAATATTTTCCAATTATCTTTGCAAATTCACTCTCTTTCACTCCAAATCTTTAAGAATTTGCAAACCACACAATATCAGAGAATTTCATTTGAATTCACATCATTCTCTCTCTCTGATTTCATCCTATTTCCTCTAGGAATTCAAAGATCGATATATTGCCATTGGAGGACTACTTGCCATAGTTTCTTGTTGGTGATAAAGAGAAGGTGTTCTTGTAACTTATAAAATTAAGTCGGCGTATCTTTTATCCTGTGAAACTAAGATTGTAAAGGTATTCTTGGCACCCGTGGAAAGCAAGATAGTGAAATTCTGCACAGTGGAGTGTAGGACTGGACGTAGGATTGGTTAATCCAAACCAATATAAAATTACGGGTGTTATTTACTTGTCTGCATTTTACTTTATTACTTGTTTATTCTTTGGTTACTTATTTCTTGTTGCAATTTGACTATTTTATATTCATAAGTAGCCAATATACATTTCACCACTTCTAGTGTCTTAATAGCCTTAAGATCCATCCAATATTATGTTGTTGACATCCCAGTTTCCAATAATTGGTACCAAAGAATTGGTTTCTAAAAAATCATAACTTGTTTTTTGAAAAGTATAAGTGGCTAATGACACTAGTAACACATTTTAACACTTTTATGGAAATACAATCTATCACTAGACCCCCTCTTTTTGATGGCATCAATTATGCTTATTGAGATTATAGCACGAAATTTTATTTAAGGTCTAATGGTTTATATATTTGGCCAAAAGATCACTTAATAATTCTAAGGCCATAAATATTTTACTTTTCTCCTTAGATAAAAATGAATTTAATCGAGTGCCTATTTGTAATTCTGCATTTGAAATTTGTAGAACGCTGTAAGTCACACATGAAGGCACCAGTAAAGTAAAACAGACAAAGATATAAATGTTAACTCAACAATTTCAACTTTTCCACATGAAACCAAATGAGTCTATTTTTGATATGTATTCTAGATTTCAAGATATAGTACATGTCTTAATATCATTAGAAAAGAAAATTACAAAAGAGGACCACGTTAGAAAGATATTGAATTCACTTCCTAGTGAATGGGATCAGAAGTACTCTGACAATCGAAGAAGTCAATGATATTAGTACTATAGCAATTGAATAATCAATTGGTAATCTAATGTCCTATGAAGTAAAATTGCAAGTTAGAACATAGAATTAAGGAAACGAGAAGGAATCACTAGCACTTAATGCTATGATCGAAAACGACGAACCAGATGATGATATTGAGTTTATTACCAAGATGATCAAGAAATGATTGAAGTGTTAGATAACGAACAAACTTCGAAAAACTAACAATAATAATTCCACACAGTCGTTAACCATCATTTCATCAATAAACCGGGAAGCTCGCTTGCTTTTGAACCATGGATGCCTGAGCCCATCGTCAGAGAATTCTGGCCTACCACGTGGGTCAGAATTCGAGGCTTCCCCTGACAACTCCTCCACCTCCACGACTGCCTGACCTCCGCCATCTACCCGGCCGAACTCTTCCTCAGGGCAGACAACTGCGGTTGGGCCTAAAAGGACCTCCGTTTTGTCTTCACCAGAGTACGTCTTTTGAAAGCAGCAACCCTCCCTGCCACCTACTCTATTTACCTTAACCATGCCTACTACATCATCACCGTCGAGGATTAGGACCATTTCCTCCCAACCTTAAAGCCAGAGGACCTGCTCCTTGGAGAACAACCGCGACTTCATGATGGAACACTTCAGTTTACCCTTACCTGTCACTGATGATAGTTGTTAGGGACTGCGGAATGGATCGCTCAGGCAAAGCAAATACTAGAGGGGGGTGAATAGTGTTTGTAAAAATTTAAACAAAACTAAAAACTAGAGAGAACTATGGGATGAATCAAACACCACAAACACAATCATAGACATAGATTCAAACATAGATGCAAAATAAACAAAAATAAAAGTGCAGAAAAGGAAAGAATACACTGGATTTTATACTGGTTCGGATCACTCCTACGTCCAGTCCCGCACAGCGCTGGATTGTGTAGAGTTTTATTACTATTTTCAAATAGCCAAATACAACCTCCTTGATTTCATGGCTCAACAAGGAGACACCGACTCCTGCCCCTTGATTCACGACTCAATAAGGGCACACTAACTCCTATTCCTTTATTTCACTGCTACAAGGATACACCGATTACTCTTTGACTTACAAACAGGGTTTATTCAACCCAAGCAATTACAAAACAACCCTATAACTCTTTAATAACACTTGATTCAGAGAGTAGAGAGTAGAGAGTGTAGATAGAAGAAGTTTGATCAAATCAGAAGTGCATTCGGCAGAGTATAAGTGTAAAAACCATAAAAATGATTAAGAATAATGGTAGGATGAAAGAGGATGAAGATGGAGAAGAAGAGATGTTAAAAAATTCAGTTTTAGTCTCTTTTTATCGAGTATGAAGGGTTGCAACGGTTCTGAAGCGTTTCAAATAGTGAAAAGACGCTTCTCTTCAAAATTAGAAAAATAGCTGTTATATGTCTGCATACATATTTTGCTATGTCGACATAGTCATGTGTAATTTTCATTTTCAAAGCATTGTTCAAGTATTTTGATATAAAATTAATTCTGAAAATTCTTGAATAAAATTCTAATGTTGTAAATCAATACTATATGATAGAAAAACATATGAAAACATAATTTTAAACTATATAAATATATTTATAAAATTATAAGGTTTTGAAGTATATAAAATATAAATAAAGTACATGTAAAACCTTAAGTTTGAAAAAAAATAAGAATAATAATGGAAACAAATATAAAAACAAAATAGAGAGGATTGAGAATAAAATAGAAAAACAAAATAGAGAGAATTGAGAAAAGAATTGAAAAATCAAAATTTGAATTTGAATTTGGATTTGAACCTAGAGTGCTATTTAGAGTCTTACAAAATCTAGACTCTATAATTATATTAATCTTGAACTCTTGAAATCTTGATTACTCATGAGTCCGCCTGAATTATGAATCTCTAAAAGCTCTTAAACTGTACAGTCTTCAGTATTAATTCCTGTATACAAATCCTGCATACGTATATATATTCTTGATAAAGATGTTAGTATATATTTTATAATCAATGATAATTGAAATAAGGTTGTTGTCATCAAAACTCTATTCTCCAACAATCTCCCCCTTTTTGATGATGACAACCTTAGTTTATAAAATATCATACCTATATATACCTGTTTAATGATGATCCTCTTATACTCTCCCTGTCTATAAGAATTCTATAAAACTATGCCTATATTTTATAATTCTCCCCCTTTGGCATTATCAAAAAGAAAGATTAAAGATACTCCCCCTAAGTTAAACAATTGTAGAATCTAAGTAATATTCCTAAAAACACTCTGAATAGAACATAAAAAATACTCCCCCTTAATTTATTAACTAATTCTAAGTAGAACATTCCTAATCTATTTATACTAAAGAGAATAATACTTAATATGATAATTAAACACAAACAAAATCAAGTATCATTATTACATATGTTTGTCAAACCAATCCAAACTAAACCACACCATATGTCTTAATATTTATAAGTTCCAATCAATATAGTATAAATCAAACCAAACCATATGTTTTTATAGTAATTAAACAAATCAATCAAATCGTACAAACAACTAAACATCTCTTGGAACTTTAACCCAACCATCTTCTCCAAAGATATGATCCTTCTTATTTACTTCTCAATCTTCGTCTTCTTTGGTTGGTGGAGCCTTTACAAGATTATTTTCTTCATCTCTAAAAAGAGAAGAGATTAGCCATCACATTGCGTCAAAGTGCTTTTCTTGTTGTTCGAACAACTTTATTTGACTCAATTCAAGATGACGCTGATTTCGTAGAACGATAGAGAGAATGTTTTTGAATGAATTGAGAGTTTCATCTAGATTTTCACTTAGATTATGGACAGGATTTGCCATGGATTTGATAAAAAATGATTAAAGAAGAAGGAGAAATGAAATAATGAAGTTTTCTAGAAGAAATGGACTTAAATAGGGTTTGGAATTCGTTGGATTTTGAATGGACATGAGTAGTTATTTTAATTTTAAAATTTGAAAAAATTTGAAAAATTTTCTGTTATATGTCGACATACTATAGTATGGTTTTTGAAAATTTTGAATTTTTGAGTTCTTTTAAACTCTTGTAATATCATAATATATTTTATGATTTTTCAGAAACATAAGGATGATTTACACATAAATAAAACTCCTTTCATTACTTAATAGACAGAAAATACATCCAACTAAACAAGACACACTTAAATACGAGATTCGAAAGCAAATACAAGGAAATATATAAAGATAGATTAAACTAGATGGCTTAGTTTTCAGATGATGATGAGGAAGATGAAATTCCAAGCTTTATTCCCATCTTGACCATGAATTTGGTCATTTTGGAAAGCTTCTTGTTAAGCTTCCTTTGATTTTTAATGATTTTCGCTTGGATTTGAATAATCTTGTCTTTGAGCTTACGATTTGAGGTTGGATACTCGATACTTTCCGTAGAAGTCTCTTCTTCTTCGACTTCCATTGGGTCTTGCTCTTGTTGCAATCGAGCTTGTTTGGACTCAAATGTCTCATAAGGTTTGAAAGTGATAAGAATTTGCATGAGATGAATGTTTGATGCGTCAAACACTTTCCTAAGGACAAATTCTTCTCTGTGAAGATCAACTCCAAAGTATTTGAAAATGAGAGTGAGATAAACACCATAATAGAGAGTGTTTTCTCTTGAAGAAACATCTATGGGCTTAAATTCATTTAGAATCATATCGGCCCAATTGGTAAGGTAATTACCCATAATGACAAAGAGAGCCTTTTGGACTTTAAGAGTTGGATTGTTGCAATTTCCGGAATAGGGAGTGATGGTGTGTTGAAGGAGGAGGTTGACGATTCTTGATTTTGGATGAAAGAAACGATTTTAGAAATCCATTGGAGCACCATCTTCAAAGATATCGTGATAGGTTTCCAAATCGGTTTCATCGATAGCGAAAGTTTGAGAAATCCGTGCCCTAGCTTCTACAATTTAGAATTTCTCCTAAAAGATTGGCGTTGAGTACAATTTGAGTTCCCTTGACACTACTCCAAATTTGATTTTCGTTGCCTTGATAAAATCTGCGGTTGAGATTTGCGTAGAACATCTTCACAAGTTTGGGATAACATACTCGTCGTTGTCACGAGAGTCAATTTGACTCAAGATTTCGTTGTATTGGAAGAGAGAGATGAGATCATAAGATGGAAAGTCACTAAAGACGGCGAAAGCACCCGTGTTAACTTTAGCATTTGCTAAATAGTCACCATAGGTTTTAATGGCCTCTTTGTCATTGTAAAGATAACCTTTTATGGTTTTCGTTATCTTCAATTTCTGAGATGAACTTGAGAAAGCCATTGATATGGTAGTTTTGAGAAGGATAGATATGAAGAATGTTATTTTGAGTTGTAAATGAAAGGTAGAAAGGATATATATATATATATATATATAATGAATAGATATGAACTGAATGAATATGACTTGAATAGGCACAACTTTTCAGATTGAAAGGACACCTTTCCAGACCTTGGGAGTTGGTGAAAAGATTGGAGGGAAGTTTAAAAGTTTAAACTTTTGAAATTCAAAATTTAAATTTCAAATCTGTTTGATATGTCGACATGTATATTTCTGTATGTCGACATATAAGGCTTATTTCAAAAGAAAATTGGATTTTCAAGTTTTGAATTAAATTATCGATTCATATTTCAGGTTTTAACGATTTCCTAAAATACTTTTAATCCTAATGAACATACAAACAATTTATTTTATTAATTTATTGTTTATTCAATATTATATTATTTTTTTGAATTTCAAAATTCAAATTTCAAATAGTTTATTAAATTTTAAATTCAAACCAAAGCAAATAAACAAAGCAACCATTCAACCAAATAAAATTAAAATGTAATTAATGCATACCCGGTTTTTTGATCCTTTTCTTCGTGATCTTTTGAACTCTGAATTGCTGTAAAGCATATGTTTGTATTTCCAATTTCTGGTTCTTCATCACTTAATGATGAATCTGAATCATCTAACGTTGCTACATATGATTTCTTTCTTTTCCTTGACGAATTTGAGTAGTCTGGTTGTTAAGTAGATTTGTCTGGATATGGACACATTTTCTTTACATGCCCTGGTTTGTTTTAGTTAAAGCATCGTCCATCATTTAAATTTAAATTTGCTTTATTATAACCCTTCCTTCTATATTTTAGGAATCTTCTAAATTGATTTGTCATGAGTGTTGTTTCTTCATCATCTTCACTACTCGAGCCAGAATCATTTGTTGTGGCTTTCAATGCAGTAGACTTCTTTTCAGTTGATCTGTTTTCTTTTCTTTTCTGTAATTGAACTTCATATGACATTACATTCCCAATTAGCTCTTCAATCTTCATTTCATTGACATCATTGGCTTCTTCTATAGCCAAAGTCTTCTGATCCCACTCTTGAGTTAACGAATTTAATATTTTTCTGACTTAATCTGCTTCAGAATAAGTTTTTCCAAGTGCTATTAGTGAATGCACTATCTCTTGAAATCTGCAATACATATCTGAAATATACTACTCATTCTCATTCATTTTAAATAATTCAAATTGATTGACTAGCATGCCTATCTTAGTTTGTTTAACTTTACTAGTTCCTTCATGAGTAACTTGTAAAGTACTCCATATTTCATAAGCAGTTTTACATATGGATATTCTATTAAACCCATTTCCATCTAATGTACAAAATAACATATTCATGGCCTTAGAATTGCCCTGTGCAGCAGCCTTTTGTTCATTTGTCCATTGTGCAAATGCAAATGTGGGTTCAACATATTCATTTTGTGTACTATTCCATGTGTCTAATCCTACAGACTGTAAATAGATTTTCATTCTACGTGCCCAATATGAATAATTACTACCATTAAATAGTGGTGGTCTAACAGTGGATTGACCCTCTATAAAAGAACTATTATTGCTACCAGTATTGGTTGCCATTTTACCAAATTTTCAAAAATTAGATTATGAACTTTTTGAAAGACCTTGCTCTGATACCAATTGTTAGGGACTGCGGAATGGATCGTTTAGGCAAAGCAAACACTAGAGGGGGGTGAATAGTGTTTGTAAGAATTTAAACAAAACTAAAACTAGAGAGAACTATGGAATGAATCAAACACCACAAACACAATCACAAACACAGATTCAAGCATAGATGCAAAATAAACAGAAATAAAAGTGCAGAAAAGGAAAGAACACATCGGATTTTATACTGGTTCGGATCACTCCTATGTCCAGTCCAGCACAACGCCGGATTGTGCAGAGTTTTATTACTATTTTCAAATAGCCAAATACAACCTCCTTGATTTCACGGCTCAACAAGGAGACCGACTCCTATCCCTTGATTCACGGCTCAACAAGGGAATACTGACTCCTATTCCTTGATTTCACGGCTACAAGGATACACCGATTACTCTTTGACTTACAAATAGGGTTTATTCACCCCAATAATTACAAAACAGCCCTATAACTCTTCATTAGCACTTGATTCAGAGAGTAGAGTGTATAGATAGAAGAAGTTTGATCAAATCAGAAGTGAATTAGGTAGAGTATAAGTGTAAAAACCATATAAATGATTAAGAATAATGGTAGGATGAAAGAGGATGAAGATGGAGAAGAAAAGATGCTAAAAAATTCGGTTTTAACCTCTTTTCATAGAGTATGAAGGGTTGCAATGGTTCTGAAGCGTTTCAAATAGTGAAAAGACACTTCCCTTCAAAATTAGAAAAATAGCTGTTATATGTCGACATACATATTTTGCTATGTCGACATAGTCATGTATGATTTTCATTTTCAAAGCATTTTTCAAGTATTTTGATATAAAATTAATTCTGAAAATTCTTGAATAAAATTCTAATGTTGTAAATCAATATTATATGATAGAAAAACATATAAAAACATAATTTTAAACTGTATAAATATATTTATAAAATTATAAGGTTTTAAACTATATAAAATATAAATAAAGTATTTATAAAAACTTAAGTTTGAAAAAAAAGAACAATAATAATAGAAACAAATATAAAAACAAAATAGAGAGGATTGAGAATAAAATAGAAAAACAAAATAGGGAGGATTGATAAAAGAATTGAAAAATCAAATTTTGAATTTGGATTTGAACCTGGAGTGCTATTTGGAGTCTTACAAAATCTAGACTCTATAATTATTAATCTTGAACTCTTGAACTTTTGAAATCTTGATTACTCATGAGTCTTGAATCTACTCCGAATTCTGAATCTCTAAAAGCTCTTAAACTGTACAGTCTTAAGTATTAATTCCTGTATACAGATCCTGCATATGTACGTATATATATACATATATGTGTGTGTATATATATATATATATTCTAGATAAAGATGTTAGTATATATTTTATAATTAATGATAATTGAAATAAGGTTGTTGTCATCAAAACTCCATTCTCCAACAATAGCCGTTTCGACGCCATGCAGATTGAATCCACCCTATCGGAACCTGTGCCACCTCTTACAGCCGACCTCGACCCGCTCCTGCTTTTTGACAACTCTTTTGAAGTGATTGGTACACTAGGTTGGGACCCATGGTCATCGCCTGAACCAAGATGGGACCCTTTCTTCGACCTAGACCTGTCAAAACCGTTTCCCTTAGCCGCTTCCCCCACCTTACTTGTTGAACCTGAACCTGACCTCTCCCTAGCCGTCAGTACACCACCACCACCGCCTTACCCTTTGAATGGTTTCTCTCCAATGATAGCTCATGCACTCTCAACATCCGCAGTTCGCCATAGCATAAGGCTCAATGCTTCAACTTCAGATACCCAGCTAACACCATTCATGCCCACCATCATGGATACCACCACCACCTGGGATGAATTTATTGGCAGCCCAGGGGCGATGGGACGTCAGCAAATAGGACATTACCCAAGGCCATGGTAACCACCACCTGCTCAGCTGACACTCATGCACTGGGAACTCTTTTGCCTGTCTTTTGGTTGTGTGCTACTAGCTGCGTTTTGAAACTTCGTACTTTGGCTGGCATGCTTATCTTATGGTTGTGTTTTTTGGTTACATGTAAATTAACTATGTATGTAACTATTTGCGCCATGCGCAATGAACTCCTGTGCATGCACGCATGCATATCTACTGCTATTTATGTCATCGGTCAGGCCTGTTGACAGAGTTATATTATCCTTTATCTGTATAATATATGAACCGGGTGTGTAGATCCTCTCTACACAACCGTTATGCTTGAAAAATAAATTCCATAAACGAAAATATTGTTAAATGTTTCGAATGTGATGAACCCGGTCATTTGGAAAGAGACTGACCCAACTTAAAAAGACCAAAGAACTTTTCAAATGCTTTCAATAAGGAGAGGAAACATGCATTCAATGCAACGTGGGATGATTCAGATACATCATCAGGTGATAGTGATTCAGAAACAGAAAATGCCAATATGTGCTTCATGGCAATGGATGACCAGATATGGAATTTTGATAAAGAATACTAGTATTTTGAATGATATGCGTTAGGGATATAAAATACTTAGGAAAGAGCTCAACAATAGTTAGCAGAAATAGGTAAATTAAAAATATTTAAAGAAAGGTTAACTGAAGAAAAACAATGTCTGGAAGATGAAATTGAAAGACTTAATGGGTATAAGGATGAAAAGGAGTTAACACTTGGAAGTTTTGAAAAACTAAAAAGTGAAAATGAGTTCTTAAAATCAGAAAATCTTTCAATGAAGTTATAGATCACTGAGTTTAATGAAAAAATAGTATGCGGAACCTTCGACCACTTAATACCTCAACGCTTGAAGTAAACCATTAGGGCATCCCTCACCACGTTCCTAAAATTGTCATGAGCTTCTGTGACCAATGATATCTTTATATTAGTTGCACGTATATCTAACTATCATAAAGTGAAGACTTTTATCAAGTGACTCAACTGACCTTGCATCACCAGCCTACAAATTCCGTTTCCCTGTATTTTATTTATAGTAATAACTGGATATTGCACCTAGATTTAAACTTATTATAAGGTGTCTAAGATAAGATTTATAAATTTAAGATAATTTACTGCCTTAGTATAACTACGATAATCTTACCAAAAATCCCCATTTAATTATTAACATAACTGCCACATGCCCTCGTTAACCATAGCGGTCCCTAAGCAATAAACATTGCAATAAATGCTGTTAATATCAATCCCATTATTTTTCTTCAATTCCTAATAATTGTAACTTATTAATTATCTCCAAATTTATCATAGTAATAATTCCCCATAAAATTTGAGTTATAACATTTTATTCATATTTACCCTAATTGTAACCTTTTAGGATTATATAATTTATTTTCATGTTTATTACCCATAAACTCCAAGGTTACAATTGTTAATTCTCCATTTATTATGGGTAACACTAACTTATACTCATAATTAATAGAGAGCATTTTAAATTCAAACCTAACCAACATGTCTACCCAATAATAGTAATATCTAGCAATAATTACTTATAATTGGATAGATAAAATATTAATATTCTAGAACAATAACTATGTGTATACGAGTGTCTAAATCTAACTAATTTATTGTTCTAGTCCGTACTATAAGTAGAATTAACTTCCCATGTTCTGATTTGCTGAAATTCAAAACTCATTAAAAGATCTTTTGTTATAATTTCCATAAACTTGCCTAAACATTCAAATAGAAAAAAAATATTTGGCATATGTAAAATTACAATGAATGGAGTGTCTTTCATTTAGAATAGACAGTATAAACTACATACAAAAATATGTAATTTACACGTCTCTTCCTTTATATTTTATGCATATTCCTTATAATTTCAAATACAATCCTTTTTGTGAAAAAGAACAAATAGACTAATTTATAAAAATTAAAAAAATATCCTTATACAAACCAAAACACAGATAGGTTTAAACTAAAAAGGGAATTTCACATAAATTCTACTTCTACACCTATTTTTATAGATCTGGAGCTCAATTGCACAATAATTTTAATATCTTAGGGATGGATTTCCCAGATCTAGGTGCATGCACTAATTAAACGCATAAGAAATAGGTAGGCAAGATTTAGATAATTTTGATGAAAGCCTATAATTATAATTACTATAAATAGGCATATTAACTCAAACTACACTTAATGAAAAAGACTTGATTTACGAATAATATATAAATTCCCCACTTACCCTGCAAAGCTTCACTAAATCTCTGATCTAAATTACAATTTTTCATTTTCATTTTCATATCCTTGTAGATCTGTATAATATGTATGAAAACGAGAGATATCCATAATAAAATTTGTAGATCTAGATAAAGGATTAGAATAGGGAAAGAAAATAAGATTAGAAACTTAAAAAAATTACCTTACACACAAAACCTATCTTTTCTTACAAATCTGAATTCATTTCCTCCAATACTTACTGTGTGGTCTCCAAATCCTACCTACTCCCACCTAACCCTTTTAACTATAAATACCCCCAAGCTTGGCCTTCATAAGGGTTGGATTTGTGCTGATTTGACATCTCTCTAAGCTCCTATAAATCATTAATGGCGGCCTAGTGCTTGAGGAAGAAGAAGCATAAAAACACCTTTTTCTCAAACTCATATACGACAACTATGACTCAAAATTACATGGAAACACTTGTAACTGAATGTCGTGATGAAGTTTTATGCTTATAACTCATTATTGTGAATAAAATATCGGCAAACTCCTTCAAAGTGGACGTAGGTTCCTCGCAGACTGAACCACTATAAATCCCTGCGTTATTTACTGCTTTCTGCACTTTACTTTCCCATACGAAACGATACTCTTAAGTAATTAAGAATCTTTGAGTGTTACGACATTTTTTACCATCAATAATCTGGTGCTTCCACTGAAAACTTAGACTCATTTCTTTTTCACACACTTCCATCTCGACTTCAACGCACTACTCTGATTTCTTCCTAACATACCGCTCGAGTCCGCTTATGATGGTTAAGCGAGATAAGAACCTGATGATTGGACCTTCTGTAGCAGCCGACGTTGCTACTTCTTAATAACTCCAATCTGTGGGAAACCCGGCCGAAGCAGACATACTTCTTCCTACGAACCCCAATGCTCCCGCAACTCAAGCGCAGATTTACGCGCTCGATAAAAGGTTGGAAAAAATATATATTTAGAGCTTAACGAGGCATTGAGAAACAGCATCGACCTTATGCGTCAACTCCAGAAAATTCAACCTCTCATTGCTCAACTCCAACTTGCTCAAAACAATGCTCGACCGTGGCATAATCCTTGGAAAGTGCCAATGTCATCGCCCACACTATTGCCCATACCAACGATAACAGCAATGGTAATGGGATCACCATAACCATCAGTGAGGGAACGCGTCAACGTAACTGTTCCCGGTTGGTTATCAATGATGAACCAGGTCCAAGTAACCGACCCCCTCCTCGATAGAACCCAACTGTCGCTGCTCTAAACATGGGGCCTACGCGTCTAGCAACCCAACAGACCCAAGTCCTACCTGATCAGAATATGCATCAACCTGCTCAACCTCATCAACCATACCTGAATCAGGTCAACTATGATGATGACATGGAGAAGGACAACCCCGATCTTTATCCTAAGCGACGTCCTCGGCCCAGAACCCCCGAGATGGACAACAACCGTTGGATCCAACCGGAGAATGTTCATCCGGAATATCTCCCCGACATGGTTCGAACGATCATGAGGAATATGCAAGGGAATGTCAACAATGTGTGGGGAACCCACTTGAGACGTAACCCCTTCACCAGGGTCGTGCACGAAGCCGAGTGGACTCGATGCTTCAACATGCCACGGTTGGGGCTCTATGGAGGAACGATTGACCCCTACGCTTTTCTAAGCCCTTGTGAGTGGCATATGGACTCTAGCAGGGCCACTGATGTTGTCAAGTGTAAATGCTTCCCATTTGTTTTGGAAGGCATGACCATGATTTGGTTCACCCACCTTTCACTTCAATCTATTAGTAACTCTAACTAGTTAGCAACTAGGATGGTCAGATAGTTCAGAATTCACATTCCTATGCCGAAGAACTCTCTCACCCACTCCAAACTCTATCAGGGCCCAACTGAAACCCGCAAAAGCTACCTCAAGCATTTTAACACCGCCCTTGCTGAGGTTGACAACCAAAAACCTCGCACAATCCTCGTCCAGCTCGCCAAAAGTATCCTCACTAGCTTCGAGTTCAGGGCATGGATAAACAGAAAGCAAGCCAAGACTCTGGAGGCTTTCTACGAAAGGGTCGAGTTGTTTCTATATAAAGAAGAAGATATGCGCAACAGGGCCACTCAAGGTATCCACTCTAACAACCCACACACTAGCATCGTCGAAGACATTGTCAAAGGAAAATAAGTCATAGAATCTTCCGGCATGGGTAAGGGGCATCCCCGTACACGCCCAAGCTCCGAACAACGGAATAACTGGAGGTCGATACAACAATCAAGCTTCTAAAGATCCCAAGAAGCATGAGCGCTATAAAAATTACTGGAACTACACTCCGCTTAACTTAGATATGTAGACAATTTACTTATAGACATGTAACACTCATCAGTACAAAAATCCCAATACCAAGTAATATGTCGACTGTAAGAAAAACTCCGGCGAACATTGCAGACTCCACGGCATGTTCCGGCAAAATAAAAACGACTGTCGCCACCTCAAGGATGCGATTTAAAACTCATCCGTGAGAAACGCTTAGAACAATACGTTCAAAATACTGCTACTCCCGAAGCAGCCATGGGCCCTTCAACGCCTGCTCTTCCTCCCCTTAATGCAGCCCCCTGGAGATGTCCAATCAAACACCACAGGGCATCGTCATCAACACTATCTACGGTGTATCTCACCCCTCTCATGATAATTTTCGAAAGATGGAGGAGTATGCCAATTCTGTTAAGCAAACCAGCTACGAAGCATGCTCTACCCTAGATGAATTTGGCCCCACTAAGCTCCAGAAGAAAATGCGGGACGATATCATCTTCTGAGAGAGGAAGTCTATGGGAATTGAGATCCCAACCATAGACCCTCTCGTCATCTCTACCCAGATTGGCCCTGCCTTTGTTCGAAGGATCCTAATTGATTCAGGAAGCTCGATCACCATCATCTTGAGGGAGACCTACGATGAAATGAAACTAGAGGCCAAAGACTTGAATCCCTACCATGCCACGATTCATGACTTCAATAGTTCTTCCAACCAACCCGCGGGCATGGTCGACCTCTTAGTAGAGCTTGGAGAAGGATATCGGAGACGGGTCTGAATCCTCACCTTGTGGTCGTCGACATCATCTCTTCATATAACGTCTTCCTTGGTTACCCTTTCCCTGCAGAGTTCAGAGTATGCATATCACCATGGTCTCTTCTAATGAAATTTTCGACAGAAAATGGGATCGGTACAGTTAAAGGCGACCAAGCAACTGTAAGGGCTTGCTACTTCACAGAATGGAAGAACGCGAACAATAAGGACAAGGGCACGATGGTGCCTTCGCCTTTTTGCGCCAAGACCATCTCCGTATAGCAATCAAAAGTGTCTGAGTCCTGGCTCAGGCACCACTGCCGTCTTTTTGACGATCTCGATCAAAGGGAGGACAAAGAGCCAAATTTTGAGAGGGTTACCCCGATAGAACCAACGGTGGATGTTCCGATCATTCTGATGACCCAACAAAGGTCTTAAAAGTTGGATTGCAGCTCCACACCGCAATAAGGGAAGAGTTGCAGAATTCTTAAGGGCTAACCTCGACGTATTCGCTTGGACCCACTCCGACATGTGTGGAACCGATCCAGGAATCATTTGTCACATGCTCAACATTGATCCAAAGCATATTCCAATCGAAAAAGTGTCGAATCTTAGGAACTGAAAGATCGAATGCAGTCAAAGAGGAGGTGGATAGGCTACTCGACAATGGCTTCATCCGCGACGCCCTTTATCTTGAATGAGTCTCTAACCTAGTTCTTGTCAAGAAAACTAATGGGAAGTGGTGAACGTGTCGACTACTCAGGCCTAAACAAAGCATGCTGAAATGAAAACTTCCCACTTCCAAAGATCGACCAACTCGTTTATTCAACTGTCGACTACCATCTTCTATCCTTCAGGCTATAATTAGATTCCAATGTACCTTCCAGATCAAGATCATACTTCTTTCGTAACCACCATGGGCTCTGCTGCTATGTCGTCATGCCCTTCGGTCTCAATAATGCTAGAGCCACCTATCAGCGACTGGCCAACCGCATATTCAAGGACCAGATCGAGAAATCCATGGAGGTCTATGTGCACGATACGATTGTGAAAATGAGGGTATTGAACGACCCCATCAATGAGCTTGCTGAAATGTTCAGTGTCCTTCGTAAATATGGCATGAAACTTATTCCTTGAAATGCTCTTTTGGCATTGCCTCGGGAAAATTCCTAGGTTTCATTGTCAATTCGCATGGCATCGAGGCCAATCCAGATAAGATTAAAGTTATCCGGAATATCCACACCCCTCAGAGCATCAAAGATGTTCAAAATTTAAACGGAAATATCGCCACCCTAAGTCGATTCATCTCTAAAGCCACTGACAAATGCATTCCCTTTTTCGAATTGCTCAGAAAAGGGAAGCGCAACTTCACATGGACACCGGAGTGCGATGTCGCATTCTAGGACCTTTTGAATCACTTAGAGCGATCATATATCTTGTCCAAACTCGTAGATCATGAAGACTTATATGTTTATTTGGCTGTTTCTATGCAGGCTATTATCTTAGCGCTCGTACGCATTGAAGATCGTGTCCAATGACCTGTTTACTACATCAGACAAGAGACTAACAGGGGCAGAAAAGAACTACCTAAAGCTTGAAAAGCTAGCTTACTGCCTGTTAATCTCTTACCATAAGTTTAGACCCTACTTCCTGTCCTATCCAACCAAAGTCTTCACTGACTAGCCGCGACGACAGGTCCTGCAATGACCTGAGGCGTCTGGACGACTTCTAAAATGGAAAATAGGACCGAGATAATTTGAGATTGCATTCATTCCTCACCGAGCCATCCTCGAACAAGCCCTTGTAGATTTCATAGTGGAGTTCACCATTCCAGAAAATCACCCTACGAAAGACATCGAAACTCCATATATTCAATGGAAACTATTAGTGGATGGATCCTTTAACAATCAGTGTTCTAGCGCCAGAGTCGTGCTCGTTACTCCAGAGGAACGCTTGATTTGTTATGCTCTGAAGCTCAACTTCCTTGCCACCAACAACGATGCAGAATACGAAGCCTTGATTGGAAGACTCAGAATTGCAATCGAACTTAACATCAAGGCTATCCAAATTTTCTCCGACTCCCAGCTCATCGTATGCCAGGTGCAGGGAGAGTACCAAGACAAGTGGCACGACTCGCTTCCTACCTCGCTCGGGTTCGCAAACTTCTCACCAACTTCGACCATTACATCATTACGTACATCCCCTGAGGTCAAAACAAAAAATATGATTCATTAGCCAAGTTGGCAAGCTCCTAGATGCGCTGCATATGAGACTAGCCCCAATCGAAGTGCTCGACTCTACGAGCATCGATCAAATGAAAACTGAATCGGTAGCAATGACGGAGACCGATCCCAAGTCATGGATGACGCCAATCAAGAATTACCTACAACATAGAATCCTCCCTGAGCGCTATAAAGAAAGACGCGCACTCACTCACAAATCATCCCGCTATATCATTCAGAATGGAATTCTCTATTAAAGAGGATTCTCTGTTCCACTACTCCAGTGTGTAGCCCACAACGACGTCGACCGTGGGCTACGGGACGTACAGGAAGGCGAATGCGGTGACCACACCCGAGGGGGGGGGGGGTAAATCTTGGCAAGGAAGATTCTCAGATATGGTTACTTCTGGCCCACACTCGATCAAGATGCCACAGATTATGCCTGCAAGTGCGACAAAATGCCAGAGGTTCTCCAAGATTCCCAGAGCCCCGCCAACCGAGTTAACACAAATGGTCGGTCCTTGGTCATTTTCCATGTGGGGAATCGATATCATCAGAACTCTTCCATGGTCAGAGACGGTACACGCTATGTTATCGTCGTAGTTGATTACTTCACTAAATGGACTGAAGTTGAGTCCCCTTTTACAATCACTACCAAGAAGGTGATCAATTTCGTCGTCTGCAACATCATCACCCGATATGGAGTCCCCCAAGCAATCATTTTCGACAACAGGACCCAATTCGAGAGCGCTGAGTTGAAGACTTTCTGCCAATGGCACAACATCGAAAACAGATTCTCTATAGTAGCTCATCCACAAGCCAATGGGCAAGTTGAAGCTGTTAACAGATCAAGTCCATCATTAAGAAGCGTTTGGAAAAATTCGGAGGCTTATGGGTAGATGAGCTCCATCTGGCCCTATGGGCCAATCGGACCACCCGTATGTCAACGACTGATGATACTCCCTTCGCTCTCACCTACGAATCTGAAGCCGTCATTCCCATTGAGCTCAAACTCCAATCTCACCGAGTCACCTAATACGATCCAAAGACCAACCAAGGTCTTCTCTTGGAATTGCTTGATTTACACGAAGAAAAAAGAGATGAAGCTGAACTCAAAGCCGCCGCTCGGCGCCAACGAGTCGCTAGACACTTCAATTCCAAAGTCCGTCCAAAGGACCTTAATGTCGGCGATCTCGTCCTAAAATGGATCTTTCCCACACCGACCGGTTTCAGTCCTCGTTGGGAAGGCCTGTACGTCATACAACAGAGGCTTGGAGATGGAACCTTCAGGCTAATGACCGTCGATGGCACTGAACCTCCAAGAGCATGGAATAGCGAACACCTTTGTTGCTACTTTACCTAACTTAGTGTGCAGATTTACTGCTTTCCGATAATGTTTTGTTTTCTTCAAATTCAAGGCATTGTAAAGTAAAGGCCATAGTTGCCAAAGTTATCAGTAAAGATAGTTTCCAGTTCTCTATATTTTTGGTATGTTTACTTTCTACGTAGTATGATCATGCAACCATCACAACTTCCTTGCATGCACGAGCGCACAATACTGGATCAGCGCCCTGAAAAGAGGAACTGATCCTACTTAACTCGAGTCTCGAATCAACGACAAGGCCGAGTATAAATAAACCGATCCTACTTAACTTGAGCCTCGAATCAACGACGAGGTCGAGTATAAATAAACCGATCATACTTAACTCGAGCCTCGAATCAACGACAAGACCGAGTATAAATAACTCGGGACATTCATTTACTTGAATATCCAGCCTTGTTCCCAAGTCTCCAGACTTGGGGGCATCCCATCAACCAAGCTAGTGTGGCGTCGACCAACGGGTCCGGATCCGGGCAGCAATCGGCAAATTAACGATGCCCTCAAACTCTAACTAGAATGAAATGATGGGAGAGTCTAAAGAATGAAACAACTACGTCCATGCCTCCTCATGACTCGGGATCAACGACCTCAGGGAGGTCCCGAGAGAGAAGGCCCCAGAGTCGAACCTCGCACGACTCGGAACTCCCGAACAAGGGAGGTCACGAAAGCGAAGTCCACGCTTACTATCTTCGCACGAATCAGAACTCCTGACCCTAGGAGGTTCCGAGAGCGAAGTCCATACTTACAATCTTCGCACGACTCGGAACTCCCGATTAAGGGAGATTTCAAGAGCAAAGCCCGTGCTAATAATCTTCGCACGACTCAGAACTCCCGACCAAGGGAGATCCCGAGAGAGAAGTCCGCACTTACAATCTTCGCACGACTTGGAATCCCAAGAACGAAACCATAGACAACATTTGCTTAAGCGTAACGACAAGTACATTTGTGCAAGTACAAGAAGTGGAAAGCATAAACGAACGTTTGGACGTTTAACACAAGTTATGATATAAGAAAAGTCAACTAATACTTTCATTCATAGCCAAAAGCAAACTACATATGTCTATTTGTCTTTCTTTCTAACGACGCGATGTACATGAAAACCACATCACGCCTCCAAAAGCGAGGGTCGTACTCACGTTGAATATCGGTCTACATAACCTAAATGTTTAAAACATCTATAGCAATCACTGGGGCTACCCGTCATTCTTCTTCTTCTTGTTGTTGATAGATTCAACGCTGACGGGTCATCACCAACCTTTGTCTTCTTCCTCGCGGAGCTGCCTCTTCCTTTCTCTTCTTTGCCCTTGGCCGAGGAAATGGACTCGTGAGACAACGACTTGTGCTTTCCGTCGTCATCCTCTCCGCTTGTAATCTCTTGTGATGCCCCCAAGCGGGATCATTTGTAGCAGTCTGGGGGGAATGTCGGTGGCAAGGGCCAACACAACCTCAATGCCTCCCTAAGATTTCTTAGTCACCATATCTGCCTTTTTCTTGGAATCCGGTGTGACCTTTTGTTCAAATAGCTTCCCGGCCTTAAGCTTCTTGGTTGCTTCCACCCGGTGTTTCTTGAATGCCTCTTTGCCCCTTTTCTTGGCATCCTCATCAGCTTGTTTTTCTTGGCTTCATTATCGACCCTCTTCTTCTCGACCTCAGCGGCGACTTTCTTTCTTGCTATCTCGGTGTTGGCTTTCTCCTTAGCATCTTTCCTAGCCTTCACCTGAGCCTCCTGTAGGGCCGCCTCATCAGCCTGCCTTTTTTATTCCAACTCCTTTGCCTCAGCAACCAGTTGGGCCTTCTGAGCCTCCACCATGTCATGCATTGTTTGCACTCTCGCATCCACCGGGACAATCACATGTATACTTTGGCCATCTATCGTCATCCCATCCTCGAGATGATCCTTATAAACACTAGCGTTAAGGTCCACATCCGAGACCATATCCATTGGGCCATCTCCCTCTCCAAACTTTATTCCTTGCAATCCAAATCCAGTCTCAGACATTTAGGGAAGTATCAAGGCAAAGCCTGTTGTCGTCTCCGCTCCGAAGAGAGCTACACAATAAGGAAGAAGGCTACCGTGTCTCTTTTAACTTAGTGCTTATATCCTTTTCGCGTTCATGATAATGGGAATTTACCTTCAGGAACTTGCAGCATGGGAGAAATAGGCAGCTCGCAGTTGTAGTCAGGAAGGAGCCCTACAACCCCAGCTCCGGAAAGTCGGGGTGATACTCGGTTGTAGTAAGGGTTGGGGCCGTAAGGACACTAACAGTGGCAGATAGCGTGACTTGTGTCTGGTAAGAACTCCCCTCTATAAACTCAGAAGTGACAATCGCACTCTCATGAGCACAAACTTCCCCTTCTCAACAGCAAGTTTCGCCAACCTTGCTTTCTTAATGTCTTCATGTTGCAATCTCCTCCCTTTCGCCAACACCTCACGCTCTTTCTCGTCTAAGAGGGTTTCCATGAGCAGGAATTTTTTAAATCATTTTTGCTTTTATATATATATATATATATATATATATATATATATTTTGAAATTGATGTATGTTAGTAATTTATTCGATAAATTAGCAAATATTATTTAGTAGAATTTTCTTAGATAAGTTAAATGTAAAATTACGAAGTTAGTTTAACTGTATAACATAGCAGGAAGAATTGAAAAGGAATCTGTAAAAATGCATAAATTTATCGTGGAGTTATTGATGTTTAAAAACAAATGTATAACATATTATATGGTAACTTCTTGATATAAATGAATCATAACTAATTTATAAATTAACTTTATCATTATTGTTAATATACATAATTCATGTTATGTTATTTATACATCTTTATAGTTGCATGAAAAACTACATTTTTCTAATATGGATATATATATAGTAAAATTAACGTATATTTCTAAGAGCTATTAGAAAAATGCACTAAATCCTCTCTAAGATTATTTAAATAGTTAGAATTTAAGATCTCGTGAGCAGTTTAAACATATAGATTAAAATATGAAATATCACAAAAGAATTGAGAAGGTTCCGCAAATAATTGTAGAAATATTAAAATATGGTATTTAAGGTGGAAATTGTTTTTTTTTAATTTACGATAAATTTAACGAAATAGGTGTATAATATTTTTTTTATTATTGTTTACATATATTATTTAAATTGTGTGAACTATTTAACTTTATATTTATAAGAAGAACTAATTTTGCCATTTTTGCTGATATGAACATGACTTAAATTTTAAACATCACACTTAGCGCTGATTATATGAATTAACAATAATTTATTGGTTGAATTCATCTGTTAAATTCGAAATCGCATAAATAATTTAAACATATTGACTTAAATGTAAAATGTTAAGTGATATTGTGCAGTGTTTTGTAAATAACTAAATAAAGTTTAAAATGTAGGTTTTTGATATTAACATTACAATGCAGTACACAATAAATATATTGATGTAACTGAGTTCAACTTTGAACTTGTGATAGTTATTTATGTCTATAGTTTATGTTATGTGATTGACGTGTTTATTTATTTGATTTATCGTTTGTTAAAATGAATATAGTTAATCTTGAAAAGATTTATTAGACGAACCAATAAATAATAGTTTGCTAAAATTATTTAAATAGTTTAATACTATGTAACTAATTGTAAAATATGGTGCTAAATGTAAAATATTAGAAAAGAATTGAAAGAAACTTAAATGATTACATAAAATTTAAAGTGTAGGTATTTATTTGGAGTCAAAAAAACATAATTTTATCTTTTTTAGTATTTAAAAGAAATATTAGTTTATTAAATTTATTCAAATTTTAATTTGGGTTTTATAATTAACTTAAATGTGTGGATTTAAATATAAAATATTAGGAGCTAACTGTTAATAAATAATTGTGTAAAATTTGAAATGTTAATATCAAAATGTAAAATAACAAAAGAGGTAAAATAATGCAAAAGAATTAGTAAACAGATGTAAAGTGATAAATTAATTTAAAATAAAATAATATGAGAAAATTAGAGGAAAAACGAGAAAGCTTCTGAAGCTTTAAAATATTCTGTTTTATTATTGTTTAATAGATTAATGGTTGTTGGAGCCGTTAATTTGACCGTGTATTCATCCACCAGGAGTTTGTTGACACCACGTCTTTATGTGGTGTCAACGTGACTTCACCATCTTATCGGTGTACATCATGGGAACACATGTGGACCCTCTGATTTCCACCAATATAGGACTGAGGTCATGGTGACACATCATAAAGTGGGGTCATAAAACTCGAACTCGTATCCATCATTATGGTGGATCCCACAAATACGCACGGGTGGACCTGAGGTCGTGAATGCATCCTTGCTCTCTAATATTACGCGTTACGTTTCTATGGTGACGCTTTGGTCGAGACCAAAGCGTTCATTTCTGCCATTCAAAATAAATCTTCAAAACAAAAGCAATGGTCTGCTTCATTTTTTCAACTCACCTTCCCTACCATTCTCTGCTTCTTCCTGCTCGCTCCGGCGGTAACGTTCCGTTAACATGTAAACCAAGTTACTCTTCTTTTTCTTTTTTTATAAAAATTTTCTATAAACAGTTTTTCTTTTTCCTTTTCTTCTTCCAATCATTCTTCTCACAGTGTTTTCAGGACGTAGAAATCGTATGGTCGTATCCTGCTCAAAATCTGGGTACCTTATCTTTATTTATGATATTGTCACTTCATAATTTTGGTAAATTTTGTAGCTTATCATACAATTTAAATTGTGCGTTGAGTACTCAACTCAGAAATTTCTCAGTGACAATTTACACTCATGATTCAGTCTTAAGGAGTTGAGTATGAGATTTAAGTTTAATAGTTCTTTCCCCATTTCTAAATGTGTAAAAAATGTTAGGTACTTGTATGATCAGTTCATAAATTTGCCTAGTATATATCCTTTTGCTAATATGGATGTTAATTGATGTTTATTTCAGAGCAAGGCTATTTCATTAACGCCAAAATTCCCAAAAGGCCAATATAAGTTAAAAGTGAATTAAATTAAAAACCCTACTTCCTATACCCAAATCGGTCAACCGACTATTTAAAATTAGGGTATTGTTATGACACTTCAACTATTGTTAAGGAGGGGCCGTTTTTTAAAAACACTCCACTCTTTGAAAAATTGTTAAGGGGCTACACAAGCATTTTGTTTCACACTACTCAATATTATTGGATTGTCCCTTCAAATTAGATTAAAAAAACTTATTCGACAAGGGAAACAAAATTAAAATAAGCAGTTCATCATCATTGCACCGAATGAAGCACATAATCAGTTATATATGTATTCGACAGTGATATGTCGAAAATTAATAATCATTTCGGTGTATTGCCTCCATAATTAAAAAAATCGGCATATTTATGTCGACAAAAAAAAAAAAAAATGTTCGATCCTATTCCTCCGAAAACGCTTATCGTTTAGGGTTTTAAAAAATCGACATATGCGAATTGAAAAAAAATACTACGATCCTTGCAATATTTGTTAAGGTAAAATTATCTTTATTCGTTAAAGGGCTAAATGGGTAATAAGATAAAATTACATTTATTTGTTAAAGGGCTACTTTTTTCATTGGTACTCCCCTTAAAAAATAAAAAAAAATTAAAATTAAAATTAGTGGAAAACAGGGAGAAGGACAAACTTAACGTAAAATTTGGTGAAAAATATGCAAACTCTAGAATTTAGTGTGAAGGTCAAATATTAGTGTAAATAGGAAAATGATAGTGGGCCCCTTGAATTTCACTTTTAGTGTAAATGTGTCATTCTCCCTATTTTTGAAACTTTCCATATTCTTCACCAATTTTTTTGTAAAGTTTGTCCTTCAAAAGAAAATCCTCTTAAAATTAGCCCCCCTTAACAATATTTGGAGTGTCAATAACAATGCTCTAAAATTAAACGATGTAATGTACATGTATACGGCAACAACAACAATCATCGTCACCACTAATTTGGAGAAATAAAATAATGTAATTACGAATTCTTATCTTAAGGACTCAATCTGAGGAAAATATAAGATATTTTCAATTCAACTCCTTTGATTCACCGATTTGATTTGATTTTTAGTTGTCAAAGTTGATAAAACTTATCTTGACATGAAATTTGAAAATAAAGCTAAAATTAAAGTGGAAGAAAATGTTTTAAGTTAAGCTTCAGCGATTCAACTTGAATTTTGATTATTCTCAAACTTACGATGCAAGGATATAGGAAACTCTTTTTTTTATAAGCATAATAATCTCTTGGTCTTTCTGTGCAATTTTTTCTGAAACAAAACAAATTTCATAATTATGATATTTTTATTGGCAATAGCAATTGTGCAAAACTTTGTGTAGTAACAATTTAGATGAAGTTAAACATGTTAAGTTTTGACACTCAATGTGTTCCACATACACAATGTGAGAGAGATTGAGACCATCGAATTAAGCTTTTAATATATCGGCTTGGTAATCGAATATCTTGACATTGTCTGACATATGACATATACTTGACAGTACTTAATTGTGACAAATGGAATTCAGATTATTGCATACTGTCAGTCTCATATATATACTGCACATATTTCATAATTTTTGTGATGTAAGACTTTATATAATCTGCTACTCAGTATGTGACCTGTACCTAGCAATCTCTATCTTGCCAAAGATTTCTTGAAGCCTTCGTGGATAATACTTAAGAAGCTTCGTAGTTGGACCAAACTGCTTTGAATTAAGTTTTTTTTTTTTTTTTTTTTTTTTTTTTTTTTTTTTTTTTTTTTTTTGCAGTTATCTACTTTTTAAAATCTCCCTCTTTGGGTCCGCAGCAGTAGCCCAACGGTTAAGCAACGGCTAAGGACTTTGCGTCGTGGTAACAGTGGCGCAGGTTTGAAACTCGGAATGACATCTAAGAGTTTACAATGTGCATACGCTAAGATCAACCATTTATGTGGTGCTCGCGGGCCAGGCTAGGTGCACTAGAGAGGGTTTTACGACCCCGATCGGTTTCCCTCCTGACCAAATTCAGAAAAAAAAAAAAAAAAAAAAAAAACTCCCTCTTTGGATGAGTCCTCTCACTCAAGTCAGCTTGGAGACACTAAGTACTGATTGCAATGGAGCGAGGTTGCATAACCAATGAGTCATCCTCTAGTGGCGAGTTAGGTTGCTAGCCAAGTTTCCAACTTAACGAGTCATTTTTTGCTCAAATCTCAAGGATTTCTACTTCCGTCCCCTCATATCATCCAATATTCCATTAAACCATCGACTTTGATAACATGTAAATTTCAACACTTCAGCATGTCATATGTACGCACACTTCATTGAGTGTAAAAGAGATTGAGATCATTGAACAAAGCTTTCAGTGTCCCCGCATTTTGATCGAATACCCTTGCATTGCCTTCTTGACAATAAATGATGGTGACAAAAATAAAATAAAAAAGTCCGAATTTTACTTGCTGCAAATCCCATATATACAACATCAATTCCTTGTTTATTGTGATGTGTGACTTTATTAAGTCAAATTCATGTCACCGCTAATGAAAGCCATTCATGTCACCGCTAATGAAAGCCGTGCCTAACAAAATATCTTTAAAATAATTCAAAATTTTGCATTATTGATTTAGCCAACAAAGATAACACATGCACATTTAAAAAAAATGATTTGCATAAAAAGATGAAGCTAGATGGGAATGGATTTACAAGGAGAGATCGTGATCTTTCCTT
This sequence comes from Allium sativum, assembly GCA_030737875.1. Taxonomy (NCBI): domain Eukaryota; kingdom Viridiplantae; phylum Streptophyta; class Magnoliopsida; order Asparagales; family Amaryllidaceae; genus Allium; species Allium sativum. The sequence continues at coordinate 302,843,786 of CM060922.1, forward strand.
TTATGTATGTATGTATAGAAAATGATCAAATAAAAGAAAGGAAAATGGATTTTGATGTTGTTCTTTGTGAATATAGCTGTGAGAGGTGTGCGCCATGGCGCAAGGCATGACACGAAGTTTGTGCGTTTCTTCTACATGTTGCAACACACATAAAATATCCATGGCGAATGACGCAAATGGCCCGCAGCGCAATTATGAAACACCTTTTCATTATTTTATTGTTTTAACTCATTTATTTATTTAATTTTCATTTTTCACAGTCCAAACTATCTCTGACAATAGTTAAGTGTATTTTATATTCTTTTATACGATGATACGGTTACACTTCAAACTAACCTCCAATAGACTTTGAACTATATATTTATACCATTGCTACACTGAATTATAATGGACAATCATAATTGAGCTCTGCAAATCATTACCAAGCAGGTCAGAACCCGAGAACTGATGGGCCCTGAGTCGGGTCTAGTTGATAAACTGCCGTGAAAACCAACCTGACCCAAAAGATTAGACAAAAGACAAATAAATTTACACATATTTAGTGTTATCACCTAGTCAAAACCTAATAGGCTTAATCCAAATTGAATATCTGGTTGGGTCAAAGTTTTAAAATATACAAGCTAGACTCGATAAAATCCAACCTGACAAGAATTCAGTCTTGTTGGGTAGGGTTCAAATCCTACCTAACGGCTTTAATTACCACTTTTGCACTAAACAAATAATTTCAAAAGTCACAATTTTCAGATTAACCTCGAACGAACTTAGGATCCGTTCTAATTATTATTATTGCTTATAGTCGGTAATCTCAAATGATGTTTAAAAAAAAAAAAAAATCCTCAATGAACCTTGAACCATCCTTTCCTATTAAACTCGCATTGAATAAATTAGGGCTGTTACGGTAACGGTAAAATTACCATTACCATACCATTACCAGTCGATCGGTAACCATTTTAGGTTGAAATCGGTATACCAGTTAAAACGGTATGGTAACGGTAAATTTACCATTTTTAACGGTAAATTATCGGTAACGTTTCTTGAATACCAGCGATAACGGTAATTTTACCAGTTAATTCAAAACATAAGTATACTCATCTGATATGCTTTATTACATGCACGTAGAACCAAATAAATGATTATATTTAGTTCAATAATCAGATGAAGTAATTACAGGTACACTTATTTTTTTTTTCATTTATGTTTTTTATAAACTAACACCACATATAGTATAATAAAAATGCACATTGTACAAAAAATATGTTAAGATATAAACTTTGATCGACAAACGGTAATTTACCATTACCAGTGTAACGGTTACCAGATTATCGGTATACCAGTCAACGGTATACCAGTCGATCGGTAACGGTAACAGTAAGCAATTCTGGCTTACCAGTAAAAGCGGTACGGTAACGGTATTTGTCAAACGGTAACGGTAACCATTACCATAACAGCCCTAGAATAAATTGTTAACTGACATGAGATATGTCAATAAGATGCTAAATCTTTCAAATCTGATTATGCATATACTGATGTAGAAAATATGATTGCTTAATCAAATGTAAATTTTTAGTTTATGAGTAATATATACTATTATTTTCGATTTTGGCTTTTGAATGCTATTAAGCTTGAAATTCTATGCTCATTGTATTGTATTTGATTATGTTTTTTATGACATGTCTAAAAAACCATTTTAGTAAAAACAAAAATAAATTATATTAGGCTTTTTAAATTAAACGTTATATATATGTGTGTGTGCGTGCACGCGTGTGTGTATATATATGTATGTATGTGTGTGTGTGTGTGTGTGTGTGTGTATATATATATATATATATATATATATATATATATATATATATATATATATATATATATCGAAACATGTAAGGTAAATTATCAAGGCATACGTCATTTACCGTGTTGTGCGTCAAGGCTTCAGGGAAGGTTTGTTTTTTTACGTCATGCGGCATCAATACCTATGTTCTCGAATTAAGTTCATGTAATTTGAGATGGGACGTCCCTCCTAATTAATAAGGCGGAGTGGGTGAGAAGCGAGAACTTTTGTACAACCAATTATATTTTTCTTTTTTTAAAGAGATATTCAAGATGACGACTCCTTTTACAAATAAAAAGGGTCTCTATTTCTATATCTTAGAGCGCAATTTAAAGTTTTCAGCTTTCTTCTTCTTTCATGCACTTGCATTTGTTTTTCTTGTTCTTATTCTTTCTATTTTTTTGGGTCTTATTTTTTTCTATCATTTTGATTTCAGATAAAGTATATTAACTTCATTCAATTCCGTGGATAAATTTGGATTAAGAAAAGAGCAGTGTGATGATTTATTTACATTGAATACTAATTTGGATGGGATCCTTTTGTCACTTTATCTTGAAAATGTAGGATATAGATAAATAAGGATCTTGCTTATAAATTGCATGAAATTGATGCAAGTAACAAACAGTCTTCTATGTTTATTTTATTTTTTGCTTGAATTATGATTGTAATAAATGTTTATATTAATCTTTGGCCAATTTTAGTATGAGTTGATTTTTTTAAGCTTACATCACACGTGTATAAAATTCAAACACGTACATGGTTTAATGATGTGCATTTTAATAGTACAAGCTATCAAATGATTTAAGATTTATTTATTTTTGCCAAGTTGCTACGCATTATATATTTATATTGATATGTTATAAGAAAATGAATAATACAAATTATTATATGTTCAAAATTATGCCTTTTTCCCCCTTTTTTCTTTCAAATTTTGTTTCTCCTTGCGTTGTTTAAAATGCAAATCATGTGAAATTTTGATTCTTTTTAACCAGAATGTCCTGGATTATAGAACTCAGTTAACATATTGTATGGAAACGAGCGACAGAAAGCATTAAACAATCAAAGTCATTTCTTCTGTGCCATTTTGATGGTTTTCATTGTATCTTGCATTCCTGTTATGCTAGTCACCATTTCTATAAATATTATAGATTAAGTGAAATGTTTTATGAAGATACATGTATAAATGTTCCGTCTCATGTTTGTTAGTGCAATTTTGGTGGGTTTTTTGTGCTCTGCATTAGAATGCAAGTCAGCTGGAGATTCTGAATTTGTTTATTTTTGCTCAAAATGACTTGCACTATATTAAGGGAATGATATATTTCATATCAATAAATAGTAAAATCTATTAGATTTTCGAAATCATATCCATTGCATGCAAAATTGGTGGATGTTGCTTTTTCAACACTGCATGCATATGTTATAATCTCTACTGTTATGCTTGATTTGAAGGATTTGAATTTGGGATTTTAATTAAGAATGTTGATTTTTTAATGATGGTGAATTTGTTCAATATCTTATTATATTTTAGGACTAAACCGACAATGTGAAAAGTACGATATCTTATTCGGCCATTACCATATATGGACGTAAAAAGGTAGTTTCTATATTGGTGGCTACAGTACTTCAACTTTTTATATGTAGGACGCATATTTGATGTGAGTTATAATATACTGGAGGACACATTTGTATTTTGAAACTAGGAATGATGAATGGAATTATCTTCTTCCTATCTTAACAGGTTGGTTCGATGACAGTCCTCTTTTGGAGCATCTCTACCATATTTTGAGTTACATGATTTTAAATGCAATGACATTTGTTGATCGTTAATCTACATTTTGAATATCATCTCTGTAAAGCATGAGATTATGTTAGAGAACCCCAAATCATCCCAAAACCAATTGGCAATGTGAAGGGTGAACTTTTAATATTTATACAAAAATTATTTTTATAAATTCCCCGATGTGGGACTTCTCTCAACACGCGTCCGCACGTGTGGCGAATCCTGATACCATGACATATTGTTTTGATATTTCTAACCATGCCAAAAAATACATCAATATTAACCATTAAAATAATTATCTTACCAGTTATTTTGAAACATCAGGTTTATCATGTTATGAGTGTTTAATTGCGCTCAAATTTTGTAGAGATGATCATGAGTATATTATGAACATAACCATGAATTTCATATAGTTCAAAATTATGTTACTCAATATATGATTGTGGTGCTTCAAAAGAGGGGTGTACCTTTAATGATTCTTTATTCCCCAGTTTTCTATAAATAGGATTTTTAGCTACTTCTTAGGAATAACTGAATAAAAAGATAAAAAAATGAATCAAGTTAGTGGAATAAATAAAGAGCTGAAAGCGGTGAGAAAACAAAACAATGAAACAGAAGAAAGAATTTAAAAGAATTGTCATGGAAAATAAATTTATTTAATACTGCTACTAATTGTATTGTGATTCTGTAAATCATTGATCTCATAAAATGAGGTCTAATACAGGCATCACTGGAATGTCAATGAGCATATATGCAAAGTGCAAAATATTTTTTATTTTATTTTTGTTGTTTTATTTTGTTAAAGTGTGAATAATGGTCATGTGCTCCTTAATCATGTCTATAATGCACATATTATACACACATATGCATATGACAATGCATGCATACATACATACATACATAAATAGTGCACATATTACACACATACATATGACAGTTACATATGAAAATATACTTATGACAGTTACATACATACATACATAAATAGTGCACATATTACACACATGTACATACATATGTACGTATACATATGACAATACATACAAGTGTGTACATATGCATATGTAATAATTGCACTTTTCTAATATCTCATTCACAGTGCACACAAGTATTGCTGATATATCACTAATAATAACACTACAAAAAATTAAGCAGTTTATAAGATAACTACTGCCTTAAAAAACGTTATTTATGTTGCAGTATTTTCATTGATGAGCAATGTAAGCCTAATAGGAGAGATCTTTTGCTTCATACTCTTGTTTCTGGACTATCATTCCAATTTTTTACCCCAAATGCTTTTGCTGAAAGTGGTACTTTTTTCATCATTACTGTCGGATAATAAATATTATTGTGTATTTGGCATTTTTTGTGTTTGACCATTTCTGTTTTTTTAGAAGCACAGAGCAGCTTTAGAACATACGAAGATGAAACAAACAAATTTCGTATATTGGTTCCACAAGGTTATTTTTATTACTGCACATTATATAATTTTACTTTTACAACTGTTATAAGTTACACTCATACTCCATGCACTAACACTACTATGTATTGCTTAACTGATCTGAGCTATACAGATTGTTTAATACTCAGAAATTCGGGTTTTATTCCATATGTTTGCTGGAGGCTTGAATGCATATGCAATGAAACTGCACATGATTTTCTTGTCTTGTTTGTGATGATATATTATGCATGTATGAATTGTACTTTGGGTTTGCCATGTATCATTGTCCGAAATTATCTTATCACAAAACTTCATTATCTGCTTAATCATGATAAATGCTTAGAATCAAATCAACTTTGCACAGGTTGGTCGATTGGTTTAGGAGATGCTAAAAGCTTTAAATCAGTTACTGCAATTTATCCTGAAGAAGCTTCTGATTCTAACAGTATAATTTCCATTGACACATTGTTCATACATTTTCATTACATAATTAGATATTGCACACTTCCTCATTTTTAAAAGCTATTTTCAGTTAGTATTGTCATCACTGGAGTTGGTCCAGATTTCACCAGTCTAAAATCTTATGGTTCAGTGGACATTTTTGCAGAAAGTCTGGTAAAAATAATAATATAATCAGTTTTCATATTTTGCAGTTTTAAACACGTTTGTTTATAGTCCAATAAAAACCGGCTTCTTCTGAATAGGTGAACAGATTGGATAGAAGTTGGGTGAGTCCACCAGGACTGGCAGCTAAACTCATTGATTGCAAGGCTTCAAATGGTATGAAAAGCTCCAATTTTTATTTTTATTTGAGGAAACTATCGTGAATAAATAATAGTAACAGAACTATTAAAGACTTACCAGAAATATGAGTTTCGGTAAAAATTGTAAGTACAGCAATAAATTGTAGGGAGAAAAAAAAAAAAAAAAATTCTGACACTGAATTATATAGCAGGGCTGTATTATGTTGAATATACATTGCAAAATCCAGGAGAAAATCGCAGGCATTTATATTCAGTTACTGGAATGGCTGTAAATGGGTGGTATAATAGACTTTATACTGTTACCGGGCAGGTATTTTTGCTATACTAATTCTTATTTTTCTTATTGTAGTAATATAAATCTGATATAAATCGAATAACATATAAACTGAAATTTATATATTGACAGTTTATGGAGGAAGCATCAGAAAAATACCGGTCTGAGATACAGCAGGTAAGTTGATTTCTTCTGGACTCAGTAGAAAAACTATCGAGCGGATGACCGATAACATAGGTTATTTTTTGCAGTCCGTTTCATCCTTCAGACTGACTTAGACACGAGTATGCATTGTTGAGAGTTTTGAAGAGTTGAAGTTATCATGATGATTTTTATAGCGAATGTTACCTTAATTGTGTAAAACATTTTTCTATTTTATTTATTTATTTTTACTTACCATGCTGTAAAATTAAGGCTGTTATGATAATGATAAATTTACCGTTATCATACCATCATCAGTCGATCTGTAATCATGTTTGACTGAAATCAGTATATCAGTTAAAACGGTATGGTAACGATAAATTTACCATTTTAACGGTAAATTATTAGTAATATTTATTCAATACTAACTATAACGGTGATTTTACCAGTTAATTTAAAGGAAAAGTCTGTTTAGACATAAAATAGCGACACAAAATTAGACGTAAACATACTCCACCCATTAGATCTTCTCCATTTCACTCACCACAAAAGGACAAATGAATCTAATGTTTCACAATTTATGTTTTTAATATTGTGTTTAATTTTGTGTTCCAACAGTCGTTCCCTAATTTAAAGCATATGTATATTTATATGATATGCTTTATTACATGCATTTTGAATCAAATAAATGATTATATAGTTCAATAATCAGGTGAAATAATTTTAGGTACACTTGTTTTCTTTCTCGATTTTATTTTATAAACTAACGTTATATATAGTATAATAAAGATGTACTGTGTACAAAAAACGTATCAAGATATAAAATTTGATGGATAAACGGTAATTTATCATTATCAATGTAATGATTACCAGATTATCGGTATATTAGTTTTTGGTATGCTAGTCGATATGTAATGGTAACGGTAAGCAGTTCTGGCTTACAAGTAAAAACGATACGGTAAAGTTATTTGTTAAATGGTAATGGTAATCATTACCATTTTTCATCATCAATTAATATGATATCTTGTGTTTCACCGATTCCTGGTTTTGTTGTGATGAGGGACTGTGATTTGTTGTGGTATATGGACACATGTAACAAGAGGACATACTTTCCAATACTTTAATGCATATTAATCTAAATTATTAACCAGCAATCATATGATGCCATGTAGCTAAGGTTATTCCCAACCCAAGGTTGGTTTGGGATCTAACCAACCCTTCGGTTGGATTGCGGGGGTTGCTTGCTTTGGCAACCCCGGGGTTGTCGAAAGGTTTAACGTTATGGATCACAATCCATACCGTGGTGTGAATTACGATCCAACGGTTGTGGATCGTAATCCACATCATTTAACCTTAGCCGGCTAAGGACACACAACAACCTCACATTGGAGTTGTCGTGTTTTCACAGATTGAATTTGGGGGTTAGTGGGGGTTAATTCATCCGGATGAGACCATCAATCCAACCCTCTATTGGGATTGCGTTAATGAACCCTTATGATCACACAACAATCTAACATGACTCATGGCAAACCAGATCATTCTGTACTATACTTTATATGGGTTAATTCACATTCTGTGTTAGGGGTGGGCATTGCAATGCGGAAACCACCCAGACCAGACCGTATAAACGGTGCGGAAAACCGCATCAGATTCTCTCTTTAAAGCAAACAGCCCATACCGAACTGACTCGCAGCGATTTGGTTCGGTTGAGGTTTGAACTATTACCATACCATATTAAACCGAATCGAACCGCATAGCTACTCCGGTAATGTTATTATGAAAATATTAACAAATTTCTATCTAACTTTTTATTTTAATGATATATATTCTATTTTCAGCGTATGTTGTAGTTATATCAATTCAAGATAACATTATGTGTTTTAATCTTCAGGTGACACAATGTCACGTAATCGTAAATTGATTGTTGATGGAAGTTATTCTCTTGTTTCATGTTTAATATGGGTTCAAACCGGATCGAACCAAAACCGGACTGTATTACATCGAAACCGAACCGTTCGAACGGTTAGAATAATGGTTTGTATTTTTGAAAAACCGTTTGATGCGGTGCGGAAGCGGTTTGAGCTCCAAACCGCACCGAACCGAACCGCGTACATCCCTATTCTGTGTGATCATAAAAATATATTAGTCAAGAGTATTTACATAACATCCATTGCATCAGTACTAGATAATAAGTACAGGACAAGGCATTCAATAAATGCATCAGTCAGGCAAAAACATAGCTTAACTTATCTTAATAATAACACAGTACTGGATTTTTGTGTGTGTGTGTGTGTGTTCTTAATCTATTTTTTTTTTTTTTTTTTTTTTTTTTTTTTTTTTTGATTATATGTTCATATTTGATTAACTCTAGATAAAATCCTCTAAATATAATTGGTACCGATCACATTCAGGATCAATAGTTCTATTTGATCTGTATGAGGTGCTTGCTCAAAGAATAAAGCAAACAATTTATGTGCTTAGCGACCTTTGGATCCAAAGGGAAATATAAAAAACAATTGGAGGCTTGTTGTTGCAAATGTAAAACCGCTAGAAGATGTTTCAAAGGAAAGTCAAGGTGGAGGTTTTGAAATTAGTCGAGCCATGATGCGATAACCAACAAGAAGAGATGAAACACTATTTTAAAGGCCTCATCCAATCTCTATTAGACCATGATTAATCTTTAATTTCAAAACACTACAATTTTGAAACTAATATAATGTTGCATGTGCATGATCCTGTTATTTAACTTCAAAATGAAGAGCAAAACATCTAGACCGACCTTCTTGATCCATACTGCTTTTCAAATTTGAGGATAAGTTATTGTTTCCCTCTGCAAATTTTCAAATAATCAATTAAGAAAAATAGTGTACATTATTAATGTTTTAATCAAAAAATGATCAAACACCAAATACGATGCTTTAAAGAGTGCGTCGCCCGTTCAGTGGTAAGGTGCTAAGAAAGCACGTTTCCAAATTAGGGGAGAGACACCATGAAAAACATGTATGAAGAAATGTGAGACCGCAATTCGCCAAAAACAAAGCAATAAGAGAGAGGAACACACAATTTTTAGAGTGGTTCGGTCAAACGTGACCTACGTCCACTATGCAAACATTTTCCATTATCACTTTCATGATTCCAAGTACAATGCCATACAAATCTCCCTCAATTTACAATGAATCTCTCATTTCTCCCTCTTTGATGTGAATCGCACTTGAATTAGCTAGTGGATCGGTTAGATCTCCCCAAGTATTGATTGAAATGGATGAAAAGCCTTCAATGCTTCACTTTAGAGGTAGATCTCTTCGATTCCATATCATTTTGATAGTAGATCCATGTTTCTAGAGGGAATTCAATGGAGACTTGTGTTGCTTAAGTGGAGCTTGAATGGATTTCCATGGATGAACCTTGAGAATGCCTTGGAGAAATAATTTTAGCAGCCCTTCGGGGTGTTCCCCTCCTCCTTTGAAGTGTGGAGAAAGGGGGGTATTTATAGTTGGAGATAAGGGGTAGTGGCACACTTGTAATTTGAGGTGTATAGTTGGCGCTTGGTTGGCGATGGGTTGGCGCTTGGTTGGCATCAAATAGGAGTCGGAGCGGTCAACTTTTGGAGCGTCTATCATTTGGAGCGACCAGCATTCGGGGCGAGCAGTATTTGGAGCGATCAATGCGTATGAGCAGGAATGAACGACCAGAAAGTGCAGGCGGCTCTATGCATACAATGAGCGACCAGATTGTATTGTAATCATGACGTTTTATTTTATTACATCTTTCCCCCTTTTGTCTTCTAGTGTATGGGATCCAATATTACTATTTTTCCATCCCTTTATTTCTTCTTGCTCGCTCCAGCTAGTCCTTTCTTGCTCCATGCTCGACCGCGTCCTTAGGATGAAGGCTGCTCCGCTTTTTGCCCTTGGAACCGACCAGCCCTGGAGCTTGGACGACTAGTGACTGGAGCCTTGACCGACCAGCTCCGGAGGCTTAAACCGACTAGCTCTGGATCTTAGACCGACCAGCTGTAGGCTGCTACTAGACCAACTCTGTGGAAGGTTTGCTCGACCACGCAGTATGTGAGAGCGATGATGCTCGAGCCGTCAGGTTTGTGGTGACCAATCCCTCTCTTGAGTGATGCTTCAGCCATTGAACTTACGGTGACCGACCAGGTGGAGGATGTTTGAACCGACCAGGTTGGTGAGCTTGTACTGTTCGACAAAATGCTCAAGTGAGTTTTCTTGGTAGTTAACAGTAGTTAACATTTGCCCCTCGAAGCTTGTATTTTTCGCTTGCGAGAAATACGGGCTTCGAAATGAACATATTTTGCATTGAGATTCAGTCGTAGCATTTTGTTTGCTGTGGCAAATCCTGCTTTGACTCGCTGATTCCAGACGATCCAAGTTTTGAACTTGTTGACTGGACTTATATGTTCCGTAGCACTTATTCTGTAATGAAAACAAGCACTTGCACGATTTTGGACTTATACGTTGTCATTGATCGTCCACATCAATAACAGGTTAGTTAATCATTAATGAATGATGTACAATAAATTGAATGTCATATCTACGCAGAACTGCTTTATTTAACAGTTGTGATTTGTCAAACGCTGTTTGCATAGACATGGTATTCGAGTTTGAATTCATAATGGCGCTTGAGTTCTGAATTGCAGATTTCAAGTTACGCCTTTGCCATGAATTACGTGATCTCATATGCCGGTTTACGTTTTATGAGACGTGTACCTGATCGGGTCAATACTTTGCTTTGTGCTTCTGATGCCAAGGCGATTGTGGCCGTTGGATGGATCAGAATTTTGAATTTGATCAATTAATTTGGGGACTTCTACTTGGAGAAGTCATTGTATCTTTCTGCCTTCGCTTGAGAAGGTCTTATGTAAGGTGCCCCCGCTAGGGTAGGACTTTGGGCTTTATGCCCCCGCTAGGGAAGGTCATTATGTTGGATGCCCCCGCTAAGGGAGGACTTGGGATTTGATGCCCTCGCTAGGGGAGGACTTTATGTTGGATGCCCCCGCTAGGGGAGGACTTGGGATTTAATGCCCCCGCATGGGGAGGACTTTCGTCGTTGCTCTCACGAAAAGGGGCTAGACTTTTTTATGCCCCCGCATGGGGAGGTCTTTCGCCGTTGCTCTCACGAAGAGGGGCTAGACTTTTTTATGCCCCCGCATGGGGAGGTCTTTCGCCGTTGCTCTCACGAAGAGAGGCTAGACTTTTTTATGCCCCCGCATGGGGAGGTCTTTCGCCGTTGCTCTCACGAAGAGAGGCTAGACTTTTTTGTGCCCTCGCATGGGGAGGTCTTTCGCCGTTGCTCTCATGAAGAGAGGCTAGACTTTTTTGTGCCCCCGCATGGGAGGTCTTATATTTGAATCCGTGGGACAGACGCCAGTTCCTTTACTGGATGCTTTGGCATGGCAAACGATCTCGATTTAGGAATCTAAGCCATAAGTAGTCGCTTGTTCCTTCATGGGTTGTTCAACTTAGTGAGTCACCTCGATGAATCGTGTGGTCAACGCTTGCGGGACCTCGCTATGGAAGCTGCGACTTATGAAGTCGGCTGTTCCGCTATGGGTCCTCGACCTGGTGAGCCCTCTTGATGTATCGGGTGATCCATGCTTATGAATTGCACCACATCAGGAGACAGGGACTTAATCAAGCTGTCAGGGATCTGCCCTTTTTTGTGAAGCTTGGAACCCATGAGGTAGACTTTAACAGTCGTGTTGGATGTACTTAGTTGTGATAAGCAATTGCAACCGGATTGAGAAATCGTGCTCTTTTGGGATTTGCGGGGTTTGCGTCATTCCGTGGAGCGAACATTGGCCTTGTACCGGAAGCACTTGATCATGGCAAGTGTTCATGATTGAGCGTAAGTTGCCCCTTGGAACTTACAACCTGCGGCGTTGATTTTAGATATGCTTGTTGACCTCTCCACCGTCTCATCTTTGGCCATCCCTTCTAACCACCCTTCAAGATGGTGTTTTTATGATCGCACTTAGATGTGTTGACACTTTGTGCATCCCATGCTGGAATAAGTGTTGTGGAGTTCGCCATAGTGCATCGGGTTTCGAGGAAGCGAGCATTTGTCCTATAACCTGTAATAGAGAATCGTCTTTTAGCAAGTCTTGAATTAACGAAGATCTTGTAAGTAAGAGATTCACACAAGTATGCAGGACTTTATCCATAGAGATATTGTTCAGTACAATCCTTATGCAATATTACAAGTTTTTTAGAAGAAGTTCTGAATGTAACAGAAAGCAAGATGTAAAGTAAAGCAAGTAACAAAGCAGTAAGTAAGGAAAGGCGATGATGATCGCTTATTTCGAGTTGTTGAAATGAGATTCCCATCAGCCCTCAGTTGATGATTGGCCTGTTATTGGGTTGAACCAAGGGAGAGCCTTGCCCCTGAGGAGTTTGAGCGGCGTTTGAGGATTGTAGATTCTTGATGTACTGTTGTAGTTTGCCATTCTGAATCATTTCCTCAATTATGCTTTGGAGAATTCTGCATTCATTTGTATCATGACCCGACAGCTTGTGGAGTCGACAGTACTTTCCAAAGTCCAGAGTTTTCTGTGTAACCTTGAACTTTGGTTGCTCCGGATAGTGCTCGGTATCCTTGGTGGCAAGGAAAATGTTTTCTATGGTATCACTCAGAGGAGTGAGTTCTGATGGGTTGTAGAAGCGAGACTTCTTGTTTGCCTTGCTGTTTTTCCCATCATTGGCTCGTTTCTTCCCCTGGATATCGTGCTGATTAAGCTGGATGTCAGCGCTTTTGGGAGGATCAACAGTCTGATGAAGCACAGGATGATCTCCCACTCTCATATACTCCTCGGTTTTCTTCTGGAACTTTTCCAGCGTGTTCGGCTCCTTCATTTTGATCCATCGACCGAATTCGCTATTCTTGTCTATAGCGCCGATTAGAGATGCTAAGATCATGCGGGGGTCAGGATTCCCTACTTCAGTTAAAGCGGTATTGAACCTCTTGAGGAAAGCTTTAACTGACTCTCCAGGATTCTGCTTCATTGATTTGAGGGAGATGACATCCTTAGCTTTTGTGGCCTGCAACCTGAAATGCTCTTTGAACTTATGAGTCAAATCATCAAAGCGATCGATGGATTCGGGCGGGAGCCTTGTAAACCATAGCGACGCGACGCTTTCTAGATAGAGCGGGAAGCACAAGCACTTAATCTCATCCGTCGCTTTAGCCACATTCATGTGCCACTCATATCTGTATAGGAAGTGATTTGGATCAGCAGTCCCATCGTATGGAGGCAAGGTGGGATGTGCGAACTTCTTCGGAAGCTCAGCTTTGCGAATTTTCCTGGTGAATGGGTTTCTGCTCGGAGAAAAATCCCATTCCCTTTCGCTATCTTTGCGGGTTAGGCCGTCTTTCATCATCCGCTTCACCACGTCCTCGATGTCCCCTTTTGATTAGTGTCGCTTGGGAGAGCGGACCTCGATTTCCTTTCCGGATGCTCGATCGCGATTAGAGTGTATGGGTCCTTTTCCTTCAGCAAGGGAAGGTGCTCCCCTTTCAGGACTTGCGACTCGCCGGGCATCTTGATTGGAAACGCTTTTGGCTTTCAGCTTGGAAGCATGAATGTCGGCTCCGTTGAACCCTTCAATGTTATCATTGCAATAATGATCGAAAGTTGATGAACTTGTGTTTCCCTCAAGGTTGACATGAGCCTTTTGAGGAGGAGCGGGATTGGCTTGAGCGTTTAGGAGAGCGCTCACTTTATCCATCAAAGTTTGATTAGCATCCACAAGAGTTTTGTTAGCATCCATCAAGGCTTTACTGGAAGCTTCCATCCGTTGGTGTAGATTAGCGACAACGACATCTAGCTCGGCCCTTGTTACTCCAGCTCCGGTTATGGAATTTTGACCAACCTCGAAGCGGTTAGTAAGAGGTGTAGCTTCGTTGTTAGCGACATTGTTGACGTCGTCGTTGTTGTCGTTTTCTCCAACGGTTTTACTTGCGGTTTTCTTGGACTTAGCCATTATCTCGGACATGGATTTGACTTTGGAAGATAGCTCGTCGATTGGCCCAGATCTGAGATTTGCGAGATCTATGGTTGAAGCAAGCCTAGATCTTACGTGCAAAGTTCTTAACCTTGTCGAGTTTGGGAGAAGTGCGAATGCGGCCCCACGGTGGGCGCCTAATGTTTTAATCAAAAAATGATCAAACACCAAATACGATGCTTTAAAGAGTGCGTCGCCCGTTCAGTGGCAAGGTGCTAAGAAAGCACGTTTCCAAATTAGGGGAGAGACACCATAAAAAACATGTATGAAGAAATGTGAGACCGCAATTCGCCAAAAACAAAGCAATAAGAGAGAGGAACACACAATTTTTAGAGTGGTTCGGTCAAACGTGACCTACGTCCACTATGCAAACATTTTCCATTATCACTTTCATGATTCCAAGTACAATGCCATACAAATCTCCCTCAATTTACAATGAATCTCTCATTTCTCCCTCTTTGATGTGAATCGCACTTGAATTAGCTAGTGGATCGGTTAGATCTCCCCAAGTATTGATTGAAATGGATGAAAAGCCTTCAATGCTTCACTTTAGAGGTAGATCTCTTCGATTCCATAGCATTTTGATAGTAGATCCAAGTTTCTAGAGGGAATTCAATGGAGACTTGTGTTGCTTAAGTGGAGCTTGAATGGATTTCCATGGATGAACCTTGAGAATGCCTTGGAGAAATAATTTTAGCAGCCCTTCGGGGTGTTCCCCTCCTCCTTTGAAGTGTGGAGAAAGGGGGGTATTTATAGTTGGAGATAAGGGGTAGTGGCACACTTGTAATTTGAGGTGTATAGTTGGCGCTTGGTTGGCGATGGGTTGGCGCTCGGTTGGCATCAAATAGGAGTCGGAGCGGTCAACTTTTGGAGCGTCTATCATTTGGAGCGACCAGCATTCGGGGCGAGCAGTATTTGGAGCGATCAATGCGTATGAGCAGGAATGAACGACCAGAAAGTGCAGGCGGCTCTATGCATACAATGAGCGACCAGATTGTATTGTAATCATGACGTTTTATTTTATTACATCTTCCCCCTTTTGTCTTCTAGTGTATGGGATCCAATATTACTATTTTTCCATCCCTTTATTTCTTCTTGCTCGCTCCAGCTAGTCCTTTCTTGCTCCATGCTCGACCGCGTCCTTAGGATGAAGGCTGCTCCGCTTTTTGCCCTTGGAACCGACCAGCCCTGGGCTTGGACGACCAGTGACTGGAGCCTTGACCGACCAGCTCCGGAGGCTTAAACCGACCAGCTCTGGATCTTAGACCGACCAGTTGTAGGCTGCTACTAGACCAAATCTGTGGAAGGTTTGCTCGACCACGCAGTATGTGAGAGCGATGATGCTCGAGCCGTCAGGTTTGTGGTGACCAATCCCTCTCTTGAGTGATGCTTCAGCCATTGAACTTACGGTGACCGACCAGGTGGAGGATGTTTGAACCGACCAGGTTGGTGAGCTTGTACTGTTCGAAAAAATGCTCAAGTGAGTTTTCTTGGTAGTTAACAGTAGTTAACAATTAATATATTTTTTATGAATCATTATTAAGCACAACCTCTTTCTTAAAAAAAAGGAGAACTTACAATTTTAAGCTAAAAATTATTGTAGGATTAATTTACCTAATATTTATCATGATTATTAAAAAATAATTATTTAAAGTTCAATGTATTAATTATAATTGGTTAAAATTTAACCCTTCTGATCATTTCCCTATCAAGGGGTCTGCCTTAGGCACGCTCCCCCCTCAGCCAAAATTGTTTTTCTCACCCAATCTTCTCGCTTCCCCACTTTCTCTCTCCTCACTCAACCATCGCCAGTGCCAGTTCCACCAGCCCCTAACCCACCTCTGTCGCCCTCGTCATCTTGTCTCCTCCCTTCTAGTCACTCTACAAACGCCATAGTTACTTTGTCCTTGTCAAAATGGATGTCGCTGTTTAAATCTAAGACTCACAACGCTGGAAAGTATTCGCCACCCAAGATAACCCTTGTCTTCTCAGGTAAGGCGCTAGTTCCAACTAAAGCTATCAGGGATGAAGTGATCTGACATGAAGATCTGGTTGGTTTCTTCCTCGATGTGTCGTTGTCTTACACGGCTGTCATCAGCCATCTCTAGAAGGTCTGAAGGCCGAAAGGCTCGATTTTCGTCAAATCAAATGGTTCCTGTTTCTATTTCGGCTATCCAGTGCCGAAGTTAGGACAAGAATCGTTGAAGCTAACCCAGTTGTGATGAAGAACAAGTTATTTATCGTCAAACCGTGGGATCCCTCAATAGGTAGCAATAGTTACAGTATTAAAGTTGTTCCTGTATGGATACGTAATATCCCAATGTTCGCATGGTCATTTATAAAAATAAGTTGGTTAGCTTCTCGTGTAGGTACTTTTTTATGTACGGACGACACTATGGAAATGATAGATAGAATATAATATGCCAAATGCTTAGTTGAAATTTCCCTTGAGCACGAGCTGCCTGAAGCTTTCCTTGTTCAAATGGTAGATGGTTTCAAACATTTTGTTTGAGTTCAATATCAGTGGAGACCCGAAATCTATTGTTTCTGTTAAGTATTTGGTCATGCCCAGGAAAAATGTTTTAAGTACAGTAATAAGGTGAAATAGGGTGTTGGGAATGTAAGTGTTGAAATGGGGTCACAACCGAAAACATGCACGCACCTTTCTGATGCTGTCCCCAAGAGTCTGAAGAAACAAGTCTGGAAAAAGTATTGAAGGGTAAAAATAAGCATAGTTCGATCAAGTATGGTGTGAAGCTTGAGGTAGCGTTTGATTTTCGGACTAGGCAGTTAATGTCCACGTCGTTGTTAAACATGTCTGACGCGTTTTCAGTAGGGCCCACCCAAATGTCCCTTCGAGGCGAACGGTTGGAAAGTTAGCTTTCATGTCAAAGGCGTACGACACGAAAGAAATTTCTAGATCCCCATTTTCATTCTGCTTCCCCTATATATCTCCATCCCATCCCACCACTGCTTCACCATCCACATTTCTCATTCCACTCCACTTCTCCTTCACTTCTGCAGTATTCTAGATCAAATATAATGACAAATAGTGATGATTCTGATCTGGAAGATTTGCACGATATTCTCGATATTCAAGAAATTATGGCAAATCAAACACGGGAAAGGAGCAGAATACATGATTCTGTAAGTTCCGGTCTTGTTTGGGTTTATGAAATACTATCAGGAGACGTAGACCGCTGTCAACGCAATTTTTGAATGAAGCGATTGTGTTTCAAATCCTTGTGTGTGCGGTTAGAAAATTATGGATTGGAAGCTTCGATGCATATAACGGTCAAAGAAATGGTGGCTATATTCCTATATGCTATTGCATTGGCTCTTCCTACAAGGCAGGCTGCTGAGCGGTTTCAACAATCGGATGGTACGATTTGTCTCATTTTTCATAAAGTTTTGGATTCAGTTCTCTTACTGGCAGTGGATATTATTAAACCGGTCGATACCCAATTTAACCAAATTCAGAACAAATTCGTTATTCACTCCGATATTTTCCTTTCTTTAAAAATTGTATTGGGGCTACTGATGGGACACATGTAAGGGCTCATAAGGCTTAGGCAGACATGCAGCATTTTGTAGGGTGGAAAGGATCTGCTACACAAAATATAATGGTTGTTTGTGCGTTTGATTTAACTTCTACATTTGTAAGAGCGGGATGAGAAAGAACTGTCCACGACGCTAAAATATTTCGGGAAGTTATAAATAATCCGGATCTTAATTTCCCTCATCCTCCTACTGGACAGTATTATTTAGTGGATTTAGGGTATCCACTATTGGAAGGATATATAACTCCTTACCGATCCGTGAGATATCATATACCAGACTTTAATAACACATAGAATGAACTGAAGTCAGACAATTAAATTTTCAACTACTATCACTCTAGTTTGCGTTTGACAATTGAAAGAACTTTTGGTATTTGAAAGAAAAAATTTGCCATCTTACGTAACATGCAGATGTATCCATACAATGTTCGAGTACAAATCGTTACTGCTACAATGCCTATTCACAATTACATTAGAAAATACAATGCTGGCAATCCAAATTTTATGCCGTATGACGACGACCCTGATTTAGTGCCAGAGGAATATCTGGATGAGTATTACAGTATATCAAATCACGGTAACAGAGATCGAGAACCTGTTAAAAGAGCCGGAACAACATCCACCATGTCATTAGAACGAGACAATATACGAAATGAACTAGTCACCGTGGGAATGCATTAAAAAGTTTCACTGTATTCTGTATTTTATTTTAGCATTTTAAATTCTGCAATTTGTATTCTACAATTATGTAATTTCAATTTTGCGATTTGTATTCTGCATTCTACTATTATGTTCGACAATAAACACACACAAACACAAACACAAACAATAAAAATAATAAATACAAAAACAATAAAATAATAACTCTGCCCCTTTCGTTAAAAAAAACACACACATTAATCGTTCGCAACAATACCCCTTCAAAATAACGCTTTCAAATATCCCTTCCCATTCAAAATTAAACGCACCCTAAAGCTCACAGTTCTGAAGTGGAAAATTAATTGTCAACAAGATTCTAACATGTGTAATCTTGATAATAAAGTAGATGTAATGTTTTCTTGTAAAGGAGGAATATTTGGTATGGATACTCCAATTCAATTCAGGAAAGCCTCCTATCTCTTGAAAGTGCGAATAGAGTTGAGGTGCAAGAAAAAGAGCCTGAAGATATAGTTTTAATTAACACGTTTGATGCGCTTATACAAGAAACGGTTGTGCTTGATGATGGCCTAACACAAGGAAATGAACATGTTAGGGAAGATGGGGGGATATGTGAAACAGAGAGTAATAATGTTAGTACTTCCCATGATGATAAAATTGGTACCACTGGCTTTGAACTTGGGAAAAATTGCAGTGACACTATTTTGTCTATGAAATCCCCTGCTCGCAGCTCGGTAGCTTCCTTACACATTTGTAGCGATCGCCTTAGCACATCTGCTCTGACACTTAATAACCACATCCAGGTGGTTAAGCAATACGGAGCTGACTTGGTGCACATAGTTAATGTGCATGCTGAAAGTAGTCCAAAGTTGAATTTTAAAAACAAGGACACATGTGTGTCAGTTGTGCCTGATCATGCAACTGATGTAATTTCTTCCACCACCCCCTCAATTCTGATGAAGGCCTTAGATGTGATAGCAATGCCTCTGAAATCAATGTTCCGCCTTCGCACGTGCTTTCGAGTGCTAACCTATTCGATGTAAATACTTATGGTGTTACCTCATCTGCTTACGTAGAAGCTACCCTCTGCTCGAATGCAAGCCAACATTTGTGTGGCTGCTCCTAGCATAGTTCCTGACTTGGCAGGTAGTGCCTAATTGCCTATCGTAAAGCTCCCGTGCTTGATTCAGATACTTCTTGTAGTGTTAATGAGCTGCCAAGACTCGCTCACGACAAAAAAAAAAGGTTTTTGCAACAGGCGATATCTGTTGCAGTATACCTATTGCAACAGACCCACGCCCGTCTTTATAACCCAAGTTGCAATAGATCGGTCATTTTTCGTAATAGTTTTTGCCTATTGCAATAAGTAGTTGCGGTAAACTTTTTTGCAACTGACCTTTGTTGTTGCAACAGATCTTTTTGCAACAACAAATGTGTGTTGTAAACCTGAAATAGATGTTGGAACAACAATATTTATGACAGTTGCAATTTGATTAATTGCAACACTATATGCTCGTTGCAAAATTCAGAAAATTCATTTGTCTACTACAATCCACTGTCATCTGCATTTAAAAAAGTAATCATAAAAGCATATATTATCAGCAAATAAATAAACATATATTATCAAGAAATAAAAGATATTTTATATCAATAGAAATTTAATACTACAAACGATTGCAACAAAAGTTCATAAAATTTTCATACACTATTCACATATACAATAATTTCTATTCTCTCCTATAACATATATTCTGAAAATATGTTTTTTCTGATCATATTCTCCAGATATATTATTTCTACTTAAATGGCGACGTGTATCTTCCCGTTCAAGCCCTTGTGCAAATGAAAATCTCTTCTACCTGTCAAATAGCAATACAATTCAAAAAGAGTAAGCAACTCACAAGCCAAAAGCTGTAACGGCGCGATTTTCGATGCCTCGAAAGTCATGTCATTATGAAAGAATTTAAAAGATGAGATAGAAAAGATAGAACTAATAGAATAGAAGAATAAGAAAACATCAAAATCTCACAGCGGAATTTCAAAAATACATAATATATTACATAACAGGGTCTGATACATCATAGTACATCATCATAGTACAACAGCA
This sequence comes from Allium sativum, assembly GCA_030737875.1. Taxonomy (NCBI): domain Eukaryota; kingdom Viridiplantae; phylum Streptophyta; class Magnoliopsida; order Asparagales; family Amaryllidaceae; genus Allium; species Allium sativum. The sequence continues at coordinate 302,864,359 of CM060922.1, forward strand.
TAATTATACATGATCACTAGGGTAATACAGATACTTGAACTGAATACATAGAAATAGTGATACTACTAGACTGGTCTTTGAATTTGAACTTCATAAGGTTCCACTTACCTACCTGAATTACTTTGTCCACTCATAATAAGTATTATGAGTACCCAAGAGTTTAGGAAACACAGAAAATAAACTCTGGGTCAGTCAGGGGACTGGTGTGAGTAAACACAGTTAAATAGTTTTGGAAACAGGGAAAATGAGAATAAGGTTTTTCATATTGACCAATTCATTTACTTTAGAAATCATTAGACCAATCCATAACTAATATATGGATAACGACCCAATTATCCTAATATCAAAACATTTGATATAACGATAGTTTATATCAAATAAATAATCATCTAGTGAAACGCTTGCATCTCACGTTCACGTATATAGTATAAAATCTAAAATCGCAGAGCGCTTATTGGAGATTGGATTCCAACCGACAAGGTATGGGATCACCTGCCAATCAGTGTACTCTAGAGGAGATACACTGGGGTTCAACAAGAACGTCTTGCAACCCGACCACACATGACCATCCACTCATTTAGCTTGAGTGTAACGAATATATTACCACCTCCACGGTTGGGAATGACCCACCGATTCCAAAGGTTGCAGCAGCGAAAAGAGATTAAGTTAAATATGGAATTTCTCTAGATGGTGATAATATACCCTGCTTGGGTATGACCCACCTAGCCATGCTGCCTTACCCGATTTTTGTCACTTCCTGGTTGTGAGGTTAGAAGTTATGTTTACCCTTCTGACAGATTATTTCTTCAATTACTTTGAATGCCACGTCGTTATATCCGTTAGAAACACTCATTCGATTTTCCAAATATATTGCGGGCAATAAAGCTAAGAGAAACGAATTTCTCCGCCACCAACGTAATACACGCATGTAAATTCGATGTGTAGAATCTAATTGATATACGTTGTCTAACACTCGTCCATTCGGGTTTGTTCTGGGACTGAACAGACCGAATGTACTATTTAAAATAGTCCTTGCATCCCAGTCTTCCATATTCTGACACGCGTCGTATAATTTGAGTCGAAGTGGAATATTTATTCTGGACTCTTCAAAACGATGTACGAAATGTCTTTTACAGTTGATAAATAATTATCAGCTTAATCTGATTATAATTCAGTTTACACATTCTTTATTATCAAACAAATAGTATATGTTTGCCTTTATATCTGGATAATTTAATTATCTTTTATAATTGAACAGTTATAGTGTGTGCGTCGCACACAGTTTTTATACAGTTTTGACCAATATTTAAAAATGAGCGAAATAAGCGTGTGCGTCGCACACGGTATTTTGCTTCGTTTATCATCGATGTTTAGACGATGTTTAATACTCAAGTTCTTTTGGTAATTTATTTTATTGCTTCTAATTTATCATAAATAAATTGAATTTATAATTTATTTAAATTATTTTCTTTATATCTCTAATTTCAAACTCGTTGAACTTCCTCAGTCAAACTTTTGTACTTCGATCTTCCTGCTATTTCTTCCTTTCACTTGCCTATGTCAAATTAAATAAAAATTCTCTTTTTATTTAATTATTTATTTATTTTCTATCTTAATTAAAAGAAATTTTAATTAAAACTTCGTTCAAAAACTCATTTTTTTAGCGCATTGACTAAAGTACCAGTTTGCCAAAGTACCAGCTCCAAAACACAATGATTTCGCTTGCCAAACCCCTCCAATTCTCGTTCGCTCTGCAAATGCCAAAGTATTACCTGGTACTTTCCCAATTTACCAAGTGCCAAGTTGCTGCGCTCGTGTTCCTCCCTCCAGAACTGATGTCGCGACCGTGTATTTTCATTTTGCCAAAATACCACCTTCCGATACACACACACGTGCACGTGCATACGCCACCCAGCCACCGCCGATCATCTCCGACCATTCAGGCATGTCGCTCTTCACCTCCTGGTCACGCCACCACCCTCCGTTATGATCATCTCCACCTCTACAGTGTTTTACTGTATCCTTCCCTCATCGTCGAACTGGGTATCATCGGAGAAAGCTCCGACTGCTCCTCCCACCGTCAACAGATCATCGTCCAACTCCTGTCACATCATCGTTACTTCCCCACGCTTTGATTCCCCCTGGACCACACCTCCCTATCGCCACCGTCGCCGTGCAGTTTTCGATGAACCATCATCCCCAAAAATAAACCCATGAACCCTAAATTTGATTCGTTTTCAAAATCCATACATTTAAAAAAATCTGTTTATATTTTTCCTATAATCTACTCCCCTAAACGTTGCTCTCCGCCGTTCGCCATGGTTTCCGATCCCCTGGATCGCTGGAATTTGGTCAAAAGTCTGGTTTTCGATCATCTCGACATTTCTTGATCACCACAACGTTACAAATTATGAAACCACCACCAAAAATCATTATTTTTTGTCATATTTCCATTTATATAATCAAAACATGTTTTCGTATGATTTGAATTTTCATTCTTATAGAGGATTTACAGAGAACATTTCTGTGTTCTGTTTTCTTAAATCTGAATTGTTCTTCTTTGTTTATCTTCACTAATGTATGAAATTTATATCCTATATCCTATATTTAGATCACCCTAGTGTGAGTAATTTTCTAGGATTCTCTTCTATGATCAAGTGTTCAAAATGTTCTGTGTTTACAGAACACAGTAACAGACTAAGGTTTTAAACTGTCAACAACTTGTGCCAAACATACTACTACTCTTATATCTGAATATAACAGTCGATAACAAATGTATTTCAGGGTTTTCTAGCATCAATCAGGTGTTGTTTGTTGGCAAGATGATGGTGTTATCCTAGTATGAACTTGCAGCTAAAACTAGACATACATAAAAACTTCTTACAATAAAGTATTAAACAAGGAATTTTAAATAAGGTTTACTCACCTTAATGCTTTCCAATTTCCAGAGAATCCAACTTCAATTTTTAGTTTTTTTTCTTAGTGCTTGTTTGTGAGGGAGAAATGTGAGTTCTTGTGTGTATTTATAGCCAATTCTTATGTGTTTAAAATCATTTTCCTCACATGCTTTCTACTGTAAATTTCTTATTAACCTCACCCCTCTTGTTAGCTCTCTACGGCTGTTCATGAAAACCAAGCATGGAAAAATATTTGTTTATCCTAAATATTTGGCCAATAGCCTTGTCTTATGTTATTTCTTCTAGAAGCACATCTTCTCTTGCCATACTTTCATTAAATGTTCATCATTTCTACTTCTTTTCAGCCGATATAAAATGGTTTTCTTATCCATTAAGTATTGAGATATTTTTGTTAAAGGAATGCATCTATGCGCAAGCTTGTGTTGAGGTAGATTTAGGTGATGGTTTCTCCTATACTTAGTGACATTATTTAACTCAAATCTCATTATTGAATTTGTCTCTATATGACTTGAATTTTCTCTTGTCTACTTTGATATTTATCATAGGGTCAATGGGTCAAATGTTTTGTGTGCACTTGTATTATATGTTCTAATACAAAGACATGGCTGAATTGTTTTACTTGCATATGTGTACTTTACTGACTTTGTTTTGTTTGCTTTTACAACCCCCTTCTATTTTTAAAGTGACCAATGTCTTTTTTTATATGTATTACATGTTATATACATATACATATATATATATATATATATATATATATATATATATATATATATATATATATATATATATATATGTATGTATGTATGTATTTAAGTGTACGCCTATATGTACATATACTTCTAATAAGTTTCAAGTGATGGTTTTAATGTTACATATTTATGTTATGTTAATCAAGTTTAAACATAACTTAAATATGTACATTATTCGTTAATTTATCCATATATATGTTTACACATATGTTTTTAGCTTGTTAAATAGCTTATTTGATTTTAATCTCCTCGTTAAAATGATTATCAAAAGTTAGAAAAAGCAGGGACATTACAAAAGCATTGAACAATACCACGCAAATTTTGCTCCATCTTCCACTGTGGCGGCAATTGTACTTGATTTTCCTACTGCCGAATGGTTTGGTCAAAATAGATACAAAGCAGAGGATTTTGTCCCTTAAGCATCATTATATATAAATTATTCAAAGATTTCGTACTTCTTTCAATTCAAAGGATTTTTGACTAATTATTTTTATGCTTAAAAACACTTCAGTAGGTTCCCATATGTACCAATTAAGTAGGACTTAATATAATACTGGTCCAATTTGATAATTAGTGTTTTGAAATGTATGTTTGTACTCACCATCCCAGAAAAAAGAGTGCACAACATAAAAACGTCAAACTAAAGTAGTTCAAAGTCCAAAGTTTAGGTTAAGATCAAGTAGACAGTAGGCATTTAATTAATGGAACATGCACACCAATTTCTACCTACTCACTCTTGATAATTCCACTGTTAGCATTAGTCATTCCATCATGTTGCATTGCATGCGCTGTTAGTCTCATTATTTGAGTAATAAACAATAGTAATATTCTAGCATGTTGCTCGTAACTATGACTAATGTTAATACCGATGAGTATGTCTTTGTCCCATATCTAACCGTTTATTCTATCGATAAACAAGTGCAAATTTATAGTATTTTGACCATAGAAAGTGATTATTTTTCCTGAAAAGACTTTCGAATCGTATGTAATGGTTGCATGTCAGTTTATTTGGTTATAATTTTGGAAATTAAAGTAAGCATGTAATTTTTAAACAAAGATGGTCAGTTTTTATGATACCCCAGGCACTTCTATTTTCGAAAAACCCAGTTAAAGTGAAGGAGTTGAAATTAAAGTAAACCTTTGTAAACTCATTTAACAGAGGTGAATTGAGATTGTATTTCATTATTGTATATGCTAAACACTTCAACTAGGAGAGAACTCATATGTGGACAATTTTAACTCTAGATGTTGTTAATAATTCCATGCCTTGGGCTGTTACAGGCGACTTTGCCCGTACATTTTTTAATAATTAGTGTGTTTCAGCAAATAATAACTTGAGTATAGATTCTAATGAAATTTATTAATAGTTAGGAACTTGCTGTTAAATTTTTACTGAAGCGTCGGAAAGAAAAAACTATATATTTGTCTACATTTATAGAAATCGATAACATAAAAAGAATAAAAAAAGAAGAAAATACTGCTCGTCTCACAATAGCTTCAAAAGTTAATATCAATGATTATCTGTAAAAATCTTGGTCAAATCCTCTATTTGGCTTCTGTGCTCTCACGTGTTTGTATATGGAGCTAATCTAGTTAAACGATTTCAAACAAAAACACATGGAAACAGGTAAAACAGGATCTCACACAAATCGGAATTCAAAGAAGAACAGTAATTTCCTTCGGATCACATTTAAATAGGCTTTATAGAAGAATGCATCTAGATGTCAAAAATACTAAGTATAATTCCAAATTTGTTATAAAACGAACACAGAACAGAAGAAATAAGGGAGAGAGGACATTTCTATTCATTCAGATGTGTCATTATTTCTATTACATTGGCTCCTTTATATATAGGCTTTGGAGCTGATCTTTAGCTTATTCCCATGATGTGGGACTAAACAGAGAACTAATAAAAGCATATTCACAACATATATATATATATATACATATACATATATATATATATATATATATATATATATATATATATATATATATATTACAACATTCCCCCTTGAATATGGGTCTTCAAAATCTTGAATGCTCTGCTAACTTGAAGTTGTCCCTTTTAAAACATATATGATGATTGCTCCCTCTTATTACTATCTTGATTGCATATATCCGTCCAGTCGATACAACTATTGTCTGTCGCCTTTAAAACTCTATCAGTGAAACCCAGTGGGAAAAACCTTGAACGAGAAAAAGAGTACACAACATTTGACATTATGGATATCATATTAAAATGATATTTCTTAAATGAGTTGGATGCTTCAGGATCAAAACAATGCCTCATTAAAAACCTTTTTATGAAAAACCCTGTGGGAAAAATCATAAACAAGGAAAAGAGTGCAAATTAATTTCATCTTTTGGTAACATATTTTACAATGTTACAGTAAGGGTTGATACTTCAGGATCAAGATAATGCCTCATTAAAAACCTTACTAACAAAAACCCAGTGGGAAAAATATTAGTGAAGGAAAAGAGTACATTATAGCATATTTTTATATGCTCCCCCTTAGTTATAACTCATTATTCAATTAGTCTATTGATGTAGTCGATGCATGCCGATTTTGTACATCATCTTCTGGAATGTTGATTTTGAAATCACCTTTGAGAACAGATCTACCCGCTTTTCTTGAACTGAATTTGTTTCTCCTCATTCTTGTTATCCTTTCATTCATGTGTGAAGAGAAATTTAGAAGAAATGTGCTCCTTCCTATCACCCTTGATATAATTACTTGAATATAAGCCATGCAAAATTCCTTGTCTTCTTCATAAATAATAGTTTACTGCATCAAAAGATGTTTGATACTTTTGGATCAAAATGTTGCCTCGTCAAAACCTTACTAAGAAAAACCCGACGGGAAAAATCTTAGTGAAGGAAAAAGAGTACAATATACAATGTCTTATTTACTACGTCAAAAGTAGTATGATACTTCTGCATCAATGTAATGCCTCGTTAAAACCTTAATAAGAAAAACCCAGTGGGAAAAAAAATCTTAAATAAGGAAAAAAAATACATTATAACTTATTTTTGTATGTTACTTTTGGGTTGATACTTCTGGATCATGACCCATGCCTCATTAAAACCTTACTAAGAAAACCCAATGGGGAAAACTTAGTTAAGGAAAAAGAGTGCATTATATCATACTTATGGGTGCTTCCCCTGATTTAATAATTTCCTCTAAATTTGTATTCTTCTTTCAATAACTCAAATTGCTTACAAATACTTCTTAATGAAGTTTTTCTTTTAAAAACTTCATGTGTATTTCCATGCTTCAGGCATGCTTTCTTATTTAAAACGCCTCCCTTTTGTGATTTGTATGATACTAATATTCATTTATGAATACACTTCAGATGCTTATAATTTTCTATTTCAATCGGACTTGCATGTTGCAATACATATTTGATGAATAAGACAACTTTCATTACTAAGCAGGAAGTAATCTACTCGTCTTTAAGTATATCAAGATTTTCATTACAACAATACTTAGAAGAATGAAGCATATCAAGATTTTTATTACAACAACACTAAGCATGAAGTAATCTACTCACCTTGAAGTATATCAAGATTTTCATTACAACAATACTTAGAAGAATGTTGTAATCTATCATCCATGTTCTTGGTATTCTTTATATTAACAAATGTTATTTATGTTCTTCAGGAACTTATATATTATAATAAGTTTTGCATATCGCAGCTACCACTTCAATGGATATTAAGAGTTTCATTACAACAATTCTTGAAAGTAGGAAGTGATCTACTCATCATGAAATATTTCAAAATTTTCATCACAACAATACTTAAAAGAATGTTGTAATCAACATTTCTTGCTCTTTATCACTACCGAAGTTATATAAATTCTCCTGGAATTTGTATACTTTCATCATTTGTACCTTCAGGGTATTGTAAGTGTTTTAAACGCTTTCACCACTTTAATCAATTCAATTATCTCTGAAAATACAATGCTCATAGCACTTATCATGTTGTTGACACTCTATGGTGCTTCAGTAACTTTCGTGTGGTTTTGTCATTATATACATTTCTATTTTTATCTTATGAACTACAGGTTCATATCTTATGGACTACAGGTTCATATCTTATGGACTACAGGTCCATATATCTTATTTAGGATAATTTCATGATGGTCAATCATGTTTCTCTCTAATATGAGATTTTTAATCCATTTATAAATATAAGCACTTTATTATTTATTAATTTATCATCGATGATTATTTCTTATCAGTTCCATACATAATTTATTGAGATCTCAAAACTTATCATGTTTTAGGTACCTAAACCACTTCTGGGGTTATTTTGACAATCATGTCATGGGTTTCTTTTAAAGCACCCTTAAGTGTTTCTTCAAGAAAACTCACCTCCTTTATTTTGCATTTTTATGACTTACTCCAAAGATATTTTGAACTGACTTTTATACCACATTTTTAGCTGTGATTTACACCTTTTGATCCTTCGGGGATTCAAATTCATATTGGAGAAAGTCTATTAGGGACATAATTAATAATCTATGCAAGTTACTTAGTACTTTGCATAATTCTATATGTTAGCAAATATTTAACATCGATGATTCTTTTATCCTCCCCCTCAATGTTGACAAACATTGTCGCTTTAAATAATAAACCTACTTTGGATTCATTTTTGATCCATTATAGCATCATAGCTAGCAAATACATTAGATGTATTTCAATTGTAGGAGGATAATGCTCTTATTAATTGACAAGATGCATTCATATTGCATTGCTTATTCCCTTTCATTGATCTGATGACTTGGAGGAATTTTCTATCATTTGAATATGCACATGACTTCAGGTCATTCAATATTGATGTCAATCGACTTTCTGAAATATATAAAATAATTTATTCATAATTTATAATATGAGCTCATGACAACTTCAGGTTGTTAATAAAATTTTCGCATATATGTGTATATACGTGCGTCCATGTATTGCATATGTAATTGACTTGCATATTCTCTCTCATTCAAGTTATTGATTTTAGAACAAATTGTTTATATTGTTCCAATCATTAAATTTTGCTTATGAAGCAATGTCAACGTGAATCTTATAGATCGTTTCATAATATCCAAAATATCTGATTTGGAACTGTATTGAACTTCTGGTTCAAATGAAATATATGAACAACTTCGAGTTGTTAATCTATATTGAACTTCTGGTTCAAATAATATATAAACAATTTCAAGTTTGTTAAACTATATTGAACTTCTGGTTCAACTGTATTGAACTTCTGGTTCCACTGTATAGAACTTATGATTCCACTATATTGAATTTCTGGTTCCAATATATTGAACCTCTGGTTCCACTGTGTTGAACTTCTGGTTCAAATAAGATATATAACAACTTCGAGTTGTTAAAATTTATTCTTCAATACAATATACAAATATAAATATATAAGCAAGATACAGCTCATTTTGAAAATTGTGAAATCTTTGGATATCAATTTTATTAATGTTATTATTTCACAAAGTTTCAGTAAAGCTTCAGGCTTTTAAAGTATGAAGTATTTCAAGTTCATTGGTCAAGGAACTTCAAGTTCCTATGCATATATATATATATATATATATATATATATATATATATATACACACACACACACGCACACATACATATGTATATCAAGTTTATTAATTTATGATGAACTTTTGGTTCTCAATCTTTTAACATACTTTTAATTTAGAAGCTTTTACATTTTTGCTAATTGACAAGATTTCAAAAATGTTTATATATATATATACATACACATATAAATATATAATTCAAGACTTTAGGTCCAAGACTTTGAGTTATACAATTTCCAGTATAAATATTTTCTTTGCACAACTTCAGGTTGTGGTTCTATCCTTTCTTCCATTAAATTAGTTATTACTAGCTAAATACATCGAACAATAATACATATGTTTATTCTTTTTCCAAATACAAACATACATCAATTAACTAACAATAACTAATGCATTCAATGCATTTATGACAATAAGGTAATATAATATATTGTCATAACAATGCATTCTCTAACATTCAATGCATTTATGATAATAAGGTAATATAATATATTTGTCATAACAATGCATTCTCTAATATTCAATGCATTTATGACAATAAGGTAATATAATATATTTATCAATCACATAATCAACATTTTACATTCTCTATCATGAATGGTTCAAAAATTTACAGATCTATACATAAAATTCGCAACTATAAACAAAAATAAACTACATGTCTCATATTCAATTTTTTTTCTCATCCTTGAATATGAATGATTTGAAAAACTTGTAAATTATACATAAAATTCACAAACATAAAAATTACATATTTTTTGATTCAAATTATATAACTCATATAAAGATCTTTTAGATCTTTCTTTTTATATCAAAATTGCTTCTTGCCTTTTTAGAAACTGCAGGTTCTAAATTTTCCATGTAATGACAAAAATTATTTTTGCATTCATTTCCGGTATGCAGAATTAAGATCAATATTTAGATCTTAACTTAATATGATCTTCAGGATGCATATTTTCTTTGTAAAATTTTTTCTAATAAACAATGAAATATTTCTTCTAGAAATATAATATGTTCCAAAATGACTATAATAAAACTTCAAGTTTTATCATAATTCATATATTGTTATTATATATTTTAAATTGAAGCAACTTTTCTAGAAACTGCCCTTTTTTCACATATGAGAGTTATTTTACTATTTTTCTTCAAGAAAATAGTAATTATTATAAATGTAATGATCTCTTCCAATAATAAGTTTCTTCAAGAAATTATGTGTAGCATAAAATTGGAGTATAAGGCTTTTTTCTTTTTGTAGAAACTTTTCCTTTCATTGATTTTTCAAATCATTTCCTATTATAGGTCATTTGTTATAAGAAAATATTAAAAACAATTATATGCTTTATTTCATGTTTCTCATTTGAATATGAACTTCAGGTTCCTTGTTTGCATATGAACTTCAGGTTCCTTGTTAGGTCATATGAACTTCAGGTCATTTGCATGTGAACTTCCGGTTCAACCGCTCTTACCTTGTGTTTGGAAGTATGACCGTCTTCTGGTGGTCATAATGCTCCTTCAGGGAGTTCCATAAGTGGAGAGGATCTTTTTCAGTTAAATATTCTGATTTTAGATCATCATGAATATGGCATCTTAAAAATATCTGAGCCTTTGTTTTGTCCTTGGGGGACATATTATTACAATTTTTAATGGTATTCTCTAAGTATTGAGATTGTAAATGAATTTCAGTGTTCGACATTTTTGTGAACTACATGAAAAAATAATTGCAGATGCTTAATTAAACAAAATTCACATATCAGTATACATGTTTTATAATTATCAAAACGAATTAACAAATTAAGGAACAGAAAAAATGATGAAACTGTAGTACTGTTATATCATAAAAAAAATGCAGATCTCGTAAAATAGAATAGGACCATAGACATGCATGTAATAAATTGAATATATTACGGCACGGAATCATAAAAAATATCCAAATTTGCAAGTCTTTCTCTATGCATTTACAATGAACTTCTTACAATAACGAAACAATACAAACCGTCAAGGAGCCACACACGATGTTACATAACAAAAATAATGGCCACAGTTATACATATGTTGGCTAACAAGCAGCTTGCTATTTACATATATGCAAACCTACTAGCAATGGCTTCTCTGTTATTGAAGAGATAAAGTAGCAAATGAAGATGTTTTTATGTATGGCGTATGGGTTAAAAGATCCATATATAATATTATAAAAAGAAAATGAATGGATCTTCCTAAAAAAATATTTGGTATACCATAATACCAGATCAAATATGAATAGGTGGATATCTAAAAACCACTAAGTTAAAAATAATTAGATCTAAAAAGTTAGATCCACTAGAACATAATCTAGATCTACAAAAAGTATATAGATCCATAGATCAAATATTATCAAATAGAAAATAATTGTAGAACAAATATAGAAATCCATGAATTGATATTCTCAAATAAAATTTACTTACATGACAAATTCATAGATGTAGATCTAGAAGATTTCAACAAATAACTATAATAGAATTTCGTGCTGATAACGTGTTATAAAACGAACACAGAACAGAAGAAATAAGGGAGAGAGGGAGAGAGGACATTTCTATTTATCCAGATGTGTCATTACTTCTATTACATTGGCTCCTTTATATATAGGCTTTGAAGCTGATCTTTAGCTTATTCCCATGATGTGGGACTAAACAGAGAACTAATAAAAGCATATTCACAACATTCATATATATATATATATATATATATATATATTACAACAAAAATATCCTTTAATCTTTGGACGTTTTAAATTCATATTTTGGACATTGCTTTTCCAAACCAAATGAGAACGATCAAAAATGTAACCTCACTTCCATTATTTCGGTTTTAAAGTGCTTGCAAACACTAAATTCGACATAATATAGTTTGTAATCTAGGTCAAGTCATATTAACAAAAAGAGTAAGCAAAAGGATGATGAATTTGATCATGAAGAAACTCAAATAAAGAAACATATTAAACAAAAAGTAGACGATACCTAAATCGGTTGCCGATCCTAGCCTCCATTAGTGTGCACAAGTAAATCAAAAAGCTCGGTTGACCAAAATATACACCCATTTCCACCATCGTGTGTATCGGTGCTAGCATATCCAGTGCACGAACAGTTTTTCAGATAAGGAAGGGGTGCATACTTCATGAAAAAAAACCACAAATGTTAATAACCAATTACAATAATAACATGCTAAACTATTCATGATGTTAGAACAAAGTAAAACATTCAGATAAAGAAGGGGTGCATACTTCATGAAAAAAAAGGTGGAGAAACAATAGTTACCCAGTCACCGACAATAAGCAGGCTCATTATTTGTTGCATCATTTTACAAACAAATAATGAGTACAAAAATATACAAGAGATAGACAACTGGCCTATCTTCTACAAACATTTTACCAGGCCTAAATACTAACTAATACAGACCGATTTAGATCACCACACAGGGTAATTAATCAGTAAAAGTACAATAAACTAGATAGGCAGTAAACATAACATACTTACACGTAGGTAAGTATACATCACAAATACATGAAAATTACATAACCTATTGGCTACTAAGCAGTCCCTAATGCAAATAAGTTGCAAGACAAATTACTTCAATATTACTAAGAGCTAAACCAACTACACAGCTCCGAGAATCAGTTCAGGCCGCTGGTACCATACAAGGCAGCACCAGTAACTTGTAGCCAAAGACAAGCTACCCACCAACAATGACTACAAGAGGACAAGACTGACAATACAATGACCAGATCAAAACAGCCTAGGAAATGCTCAAAAACAGCCGTATAAAACCACAAAAACTCAAATAGAGCAACAAAACAAACCACAAAATTGAAGAACACTACTCAAGTCGAAGCACTTTTGATACAACATTATAACCCAACTACAAACACATGAAAACACTAACTAAACAAACCACAACCACAATCACACCACAAGTAAGATCCCCACACATTGACAGTGCTCACCAACACGTCAAATAGGAGTTCTATTTGTAACCAACTAGGGTCTTTCCTTTCGCCGAAAACACAAAATTGCAGTGCGACCAGCAGCAGTGGGGAAGTGAAATTGGGAGTCGCGAGTAGGTTCAAACAAGTCGGTAGTTAGGCAAAGTTGAAACCGAGAGGAACACCGCAAGTAGGATTTTGTTGATACGGTAAGCAATTGTAGATATGACGATAAGGTGGTAGGTTGGCTTAGGTTGTTCGAGAAAATGAATAACAGGGCCCACATTTGGAAAAGAGGAGAGAAAGCAATACTAACCACAATGACAAAAGCTGGTTAAGAGAGGAGGAGGAACGAAGGAGAAGGCAGTGTGAATATTAAAGTAGAAGTGAGGAGACGATGGATGCGAAAGGAGGAATGGACGAAGAAAGAAAAAAAATAGGGCTAGCACCCAGTCCCCATTGGAGGAAGCGGAAGCTTTCTTTCGTAATGTATATACATATGTACACATGTTACTTTAATACAAATAGACACACACACACACACACACACACACACACACACACATATATATATATATATATATTAATAATTTTTTTAACTTACATATTTTATTTATGTATATGTTTACTCAATATTTAATACTTCAATGTTTTACATATATATTTCTATAGTATTTTCTTGTAATATAATTATATATATTTGCTTGAATATATATATATATATATAATAAGTATTATGAATATATACACATATTTGGACAACGTATAATACACATAGGATGGCATAACGTGTTCATTGCGATGTAAATCCTAAGATCCATATATGAGTGTGTTATAACTTGCACGCAATATCATATTACACATGCATACACATGTACTTATGCATGCTTGTATATAAACTGAGTATGAATTAAATAAATTCCTATATATTTTTTAACTTTAACTGAAATGTATTATTTTGTTTAAGTTAAATTTGGAAATATTCCAAAAAAGGACTTTATACCCCTAATAAAGACCCAACATGGTAATTTAATTTGAAATTCACCTATAACTTTCATTGTAGGTTAGCCTAGTTCTTGATATCTCACATGATGGTGTGCAATAGTCTATCAACCTAAGAGAATACGATTTACTTCTTGTTGTTGGCTTGAGTTACAACCATATTGTTTAAGTGCAAGAAGTGAATCACCATTCAAGAGAGAATTCATCTTCTTCAATATAGAATGTTAGTGTCATTGTAATTTGACTTTGACTCAAAGTCATAAATATATACCTATATTAAATTCGATTAATCGATAATTTTATTGTAACAACCCTTATTTTTGAACTATTTAAATTATTTGATTTAATCTGATTTTTGAATATTATTATGGTTATAAATAAAACTTAATGACTTAATTAAGTAGTTTTATTATGTAAACTTAATTAAATTGATTAAGTAATGAATTTCAATTAGTTATAAAATAATAACTTGTTTCGATTGTAATTGAAGTATGATTTGTCTTGTATTGATTAATAGTGGAATTCGAAATTTAGTATTAAAGTATGTGAATGAAATTGAGTTAAACAATTTACAATTGAAATTCAAATTAATTTAGGAAATAATCAAAAACTAAAATTAAATATATATATATATACATATATATATATATAGAATTTGATTTATAAAATTAATTTAATTCTATTTTTGATTTGAATAAAGCCAATAACCTTTTGAACTGAATTAAAAAGCGAATAAATGAAAATTTAAAATATTATATATTAACTACCCATTAAAATAGTCATTTTGCAAACGACATCAGAATTCAATGAAATAAATTCCATCAGGTCCAGAATTGTAAATTACTGAAAGATTCAGGTTTCGCGTCAATCGATGTAGCATCCCAGAAATTTTGACACTCGAATCTTGACACTAACACAATCCGTGTCCAAACCCAAGTATCGAAAACCGAGAAAGCTAATAGAAAGAAATAAGAGCGTGAGATAAGAAAGAAAGTAAGAACATAAGAACAAAAAAAAGAACCAACACAAAATCAGAGTCTCATATCGCAGCGGAACAAAATATAATATAGAAATAAAACTTTATTAAGAAATTGAAATAAAACTTATAGTCATCAAAGTACAACAATACAACTGGACAGTTATAATAATCTGTCCTCATATATACACACAGCAGAATAATATCAGATATCATATGTTTGAACTTCTCCAGCTCGTCTCTGGACTTCACAGCATCCGATAACCTGAGCTTGTAAAACTCGGTCTGACCTAAGCATTACAAACGCCAGGATCAGTCTGGTGAACCAACGTGAGAAAAACTCACCAAGTTTACAGATATCATCCAACTTGACTTTAAAGTTAAAATCTTTTCGAAAGAAAAGAATAATCGTAAGACAAATCCACACATAAATACGGACGGTTTTTACCTTACGATAATCCAAAACATTTTTGAAATCATATCGTTTCTGATATTATAATAGTGTCTAATACAAATAAATAACAATCTAGTAGAACGCTTGCATCTCACGCTCTACATACATAGTATACAATCAAAAATGCGGGCTCTTATTGGAGAATGGATTTCCAACTAGTAAGGTATGTGATCATGAAACGACCCAAACTTCCCCGTGAAGGAAAGGCTGGATTGCTTTGAGAACGATACACATTAGAGCACAAACTGAAGAACATTTTATTGCTGATAACTACAATTACATCAAAGTACAAGAATATAACAGAGTATGAATACTTATTACAGAAATAGAAATACAATAATATAAGAGTTTTAAATTACACTTAAATAGCAGCGGAAAAATAATACAAATATACAACTGGAGGGAATACACGGATACAGAGCTTTCCGAATACCGCTTCAGCTGTAAACCAGGATCCTGTAAATATATCTGCAAAAAGCTACTCGACTGCCCGTGTGGAAAATAAGAGCACCCGAGTTTGCCAGTGAAACAAACTACAAGTCAGTCATGGGACTGATATGAGAAATCTTAACTAAACTATCTAATAATAAGGCTAATCACAGGACCACGCCGCTAACGCGGAACGGGTTTACTCCATTGGATTGCCAGTGCATAAAATAAGGTAAATCGTTAAACAACGCAATGCTTTTTAGAAAAATGAAACCATTATAAGACCCAAGTCCCATCACACAATGCAACGCAAACCGGAGGATAGGGTTTTACCTTATAATGGTCAAAAGATGCTTGATACGATAAAACTGAGTTAATATTAGTGTGTGTACGTTTTAATAAAACATTTCAATCATAAATATCAATCATAGACGGCATGGGTACCATATATCATGTCGCCATACTAGTTCTACAATCAAAACCGCAAGGTCGTATTGGAAGTTGGTTTTCCATCATGAGTCGAGGCTAGGGGCAAGCTCCTCTCCGATTCGAGACACTCTAGCAAATGCCTCAGGATCACACCTCTGGGCAACCCTTGGATTTTCACGGTCGGTCCCTACCTAAGGGTAGTGGATTAATTATGCCTGAACACACGCTTCTCAGTTCCTTTGAACCTATAATATGACCACTATCGGCCTATAAAAATCCGAGGCGCCTCAAAATCCATCATCCACATAAGTAAAATGCCAGGCCGTGTTAAAGCACTGACACTACCACTAGCTAGAAAGAAACGTGTGCACTCCCTGCAGTCCATATCCCGTTTTTGACTCATACCGGGGTGTGAGGCTCGCGAAGTCACGATATACACAAAGCTATGCCGTAATAGGCTATGCTTTGATCATCCCACAAGGCCCTGCTTTTCAACAAAAGCCTTGATCAATTGCATCTTGGCATGCCACATTGACAATTCACGTCATGCGATCAATCACCATTAATATATACCAGGGTGTTAAGTAGAGAATAAATCCTCTACCACCAAACAGACATACATTAACAGAAATTGATTTAATTCACACGGAACGAAATCCAATGTCAGACACGCATCCATTTACTAGCTTATGCTCTGGGTCTGAGCGAAAACCAAATCCGAACAATCAACAATAGTCCGGACGACCACCATTGAAGCCCCTTCAAGGTAGCTACTCCCATCAGGGTCTCTGTAGCAACACATCCATTCCATGTGAAGATCGTCGGTCTTCAACCACCGTCTTCATCTTTGACTCTTCATCGTCGTAGTAATTATTCGGAATGGGTTAAACCCGGTCTTCCCGAATAACTCACGTATTTTTATAATTAAAAATCAATTACTAAAAAAAACACATCCAACGTCTCATTCCAATTCATAATATTCTTTTAAATAAAATATTCAAATTATTCTATCAAAGATAAATTTCTTAACTTTGCACTTAAATCTTTCTTTTAAAGGGTTTATTAAAATCTCAATTTGAATTTAGATATTAAAAATCATTATTCAATGATTATTTAAATCCAAGAAATTAATCTTATCTTTAACTGGGTTAAAGAACTAATGTCATTTAAAAACATAGTTCACGGTAAACCCAAAATAATCTTCCATGAAATATGGAATTTTCACAGAAATCAAATCAATATATAATTGTTATAAATTTCTGTATCTGACCAATAATATAAATGGAATAACGGCGAAGCCTCTTAAATTCCATATGTAGTATCGGTCTTCTTTTACAGAAGCTTATCTCGGTTATTATTAATTCGAATTCCATTCAACTCCAATTTAATATATTAAATTCGAAAACTTACTTTTGAAAAATTCCCATTTAAATCTTAATAAAAGATTTATAACTTCCAAATCATAATTTTACTGTCAGTCGGGTTAAAGAACAAATGTCGCTTAGAAACACAATTCACAATAAACCCAACTCACATTTCATCTTATTCCAATTACTAAATATAATTGAAAACTTTAATAATCTAAAATAAAAGATTATTCTTTTCATACGGGGTTTAAGAACAATGTTATTTAAGACACTATTCACGACAAACCCAAAATCCAATTTATTTAGTTAAATTTCAATTAAATATTAACAAATTGGAAAAACCTTCATTAAACCCAAATTTAATGGTTGATCTTAGTTAATAACTAGTTCATTTCAATTAAAATATATTTTTCTAAAATATATTCCTTTTCTAAAATATATTCTTCCTAAGACATTTTCGAACATATCCTTTTTCTAGAATATTCTTTATTGAAATGTGACTCAATCAACAACCATATACTGTATGAAATCAACAATTATGATAAACAATAATCACACAACCATATACTGTATGAAATCAACAATTATGATAAATAATAATCACACAACCATATACTGTATGAAATCAACAATTATGATAAATAATAATCACCCAACCATATACTGTATGAAATCAACAATTATGATAAATAATAATCACACAACCCAATAATCAACCAGAGCGGATTCTACACTAAATATTGGGAATAGTGTAGGTCAAATATCATCCCAACACCCGTGTGGGGTTTCGTCCAACAATCAAATAATAAATTATTTGTGCACTTGGGCGATGTGTAAAAATTATCGTCTCAATCACATAAACAAGTCGGATGACTTGTAGTTGGAAGTGTGATATTCAATTGGAATATTCTAACATTATCTGTAATACGTTTAATACTTCAACATCGCAGACATATATTTCACACATATGAATGACATGGTATTTAATTCTTCTTACAATAAAATGTAAATTCTATTACTGACATTTTTGTAGCAAAATGTTATTTTATTTTCATACGATATTTAATGACAAAAATGTATCAAAATTTCAATGCGACATTTTATGCATATTTTATTTGCAACAAGGAATGCAAATAAAAATGTGACTTTTCATTTCTAGTTTTATTTGCAGCAAGGAATGCAAATATAAAAAAAATAACTTTTCATTGCAATAAAAATGCCCCTTTTTATTCTAATTTACATTTTTAACAAAAATGTATGTTCTGCTTTGCTAACATGTTTTTAACATAAAAATGAATATTTTCTTCACTAACAAGTTTTAACATAAAAATGAATATTTTCCTACTTCATTCTTAATATACAAAAATGTCCATTTTGTCTAATTCATTCTTAATGAACAAAAATGATAACCTTATCTTAATCCTTCTAAATATACAAAAATGCCTATTTTTGTTTTAATCTCTTTTTGATGCACAAAAATGTTTATTTTAATTAATTCCTTTCTAATGCACAAAAATGACTATTTTTGTTTAATCCTTTCATACAAAAATGTTCATTTTTTCTTAAATCCTTTTTAACATGTAAGAATGTTCATTTTCTTTTAATCCTTTCTTTAATCCTTTTTCTATTCCATTTATCTTAAAGTGACAAAAATGTGCTTTTTATTTCATTTACCTTAAAAAGAAAAAAATGTGCTTTTTATGACAGGTAACATTTTATAAATAAAAATGTACTTTTGCTACTAAGATAACATTTTATAACAAATGTTATTTTTATCACCAATGAAACATTTTATAGCCAAATGTGCTATTTATACAATATTACATTTTAATGCAAAATGTGCTATTGAAAAAAATCTAATCTTTTTGTATGTTAACAATATTACATAGAAAGGATGTCTTACAATTCAAATCTTCTATATGTAAATAATATTACATAAAAAGATAACTTGAAATTCTAGTCTTTTTATGTAAAAAAATTTACACAAAAATGATATCTTGAAATTTTAATCTTTTTAATGTAAACAAAATTACATAAAAATATAATCTTTAAAATCAAATCTTTTAAATAACTACATTAAAGATGTAATCTTTTTATTTGAAATCAGTTCAACAAAATGGGTATTCTATTTTGTTGAAAATCTAGTTCAACAAAATAATATAAAAATGGTATTCTAAATTTTGTTGCACATCTAGTTCAAAAAAATAATACAAAAATATTTATTCTACTTTTGTTGAAAAACTAATTCAACAAAAATAACACAAAAATATGTATTCATGTTTTTATTCATTTTAACGCTAAAATTGCCTTTTTAACAATTTTACAAGATTCTGAGTTTCAACTATATTTTACACAGTTTTGTGTTTTACACAAATTGGGTTCTTTTTATATAAACAAAAATGGTGTATTTTTGTTTAAACAAATTTTAATTTAACAACAATGTTAATTTAACAATATATGAACGAAATAATACATTTGTTCAATCCAATTTTTCTCTTTTACAGAAATGTTAATCTTTACAATTATATCGCCACATCACAATCAAACAAACATATATGTATGCACAGGATATTAACAGCATGAATTAACTGTATATTCATAACAGTAATTTCAAAATTAATTTATAATTATAAATAAAAGAAATATATGGATTTCTCACCGATAGTCAAATTCTGAACAGTTCACGTTTGAAATTCCCTAAAAATTCAGAATTGCTCCGTTTCAGGTCTAGTCTTTTCCATAGCGTAGTATTTTCAGATACGAGTTCAACGCAACTGACGGTTCGTGTTTTCGTCGCTATATGAAAGAGTTATGCTTGTTTAAAGATATGATTTCATTGATTATATAAATTAATAATTAATTACATTATAATACCCTTTACCCCTTTAATCTCCTTCTTCTTCCTTTTGCTGTAATCGATTTCAGGCAAACCGAACCCATCGTCCATTTGAAGACCCGCTCATGCACACTCACCGAGACCACCGGCCGACCATCAGAAGCCACCACATCATTCGCCACCTTCCACTCCACCGTCGCCCAATGTCAGGGCCCACCCGAACCTCCACAGCCACCGGAAATCGCCTCCAAATCCGCCGAGTTCATGCGCAAAATTCGAGACATCCACAGCTCTACTTTCGATCTTCACCGTACAGATTAAAGGCCTCTGAATGCTATTCGATTCGGCATATAGAAGTTTGAATATCATTAAGTGGATTGGAAGAATTTAGCATTTGAAATCGGGACGATTCTAGCCATTAAAAAGAACATACGGCGGCTGTAATATGATGTTAGGGTTTAGCATATTCTGACCGTATTTATACTGCGTATTTTCCTATTTAATTTATTTAATTAATTCAAAAATTCAGGTTTATCAATACGAACACCAAATCAAACCCAACGAGTGTCGCCCCTAGCTATTAACCCCCGTCCCGGACACAATGGAACATGTTTCGTAACCCAATTCGGCTGTTAAGATATGTTTTTCTTTAAATTTAATTATAAATCATTTAATAATTAAATTCAAACGTACATTTTAAATTACTGGGGCCACGTACGGACTCTAAAAATTACAGAAAAAATATTTCTAGTTATGTTTTGACGATACGGTTCTAACGAGGCTAATTTTGTCGAATTCTGAGACCGTTTGAAAAATGGCTATTTTCAAGTCGATTAAATTTAACAGAAATGGTCAAAACACATTTTCTTCTGCCACGCTCATACATTAATTCGAAAAATTATGAAAAATTAAACTTAGCAATAATTCGACATTCCGGTTCCAACGAAAGTGGTTTCGTCGATAACCGAGGTCGTTTGAAAAATGACTATTTTTAAGGCCAATTATTTAATATTAAAAATACATTTTTAAACAAATAAATTCCGAAACTCAAAATATATAAGTGTTTACTGATTTTCAATGCAGAAACGTCATTCCGAACTCAATGGAAGTGGTTTCGAGTCGAAATTCCTTCAGATGTGAAAAGTAGCTTTTCGGGCCCTATATAATATATACATACATATACATATATATATATATATATATATATATATATATATTATACAGCGACCTTTCTAAAAATTGAATTGGCCATAACTTTTGATTTCCACTATGAAATTTCAATTTTTCAGATTCGCTAGAAAGATATTATTAAACAGATTTATATATTTCTGGTTTCGTTCAATTCTGATTTAAAATGAATCCAGTACAGTCAGTCAAAGTTCAAATTCAAAATTTCAAACTGCAGCGCTGTTTTAAACTCCTTTTATAATTAAATTGAATTTATTCATTTTAAAGTAAATTTTTAGTCGTTCTTATCTAAAATAAATTATTCTAAACATTAAAATCCATTAAAATTTCTAAAATAAATTTTTTAAATTGGCCCCAAAATTCCGGGTCGTTACAATCGCCCCCACTTAAAATCTTTTTGTCCTCGAAAAAGAACGAAGCTAAGAAGTTGTTTAATTAACTAGCTCAACTTTAATTTTATATGTTTTAATTAATTATCACTCTAATATTCTAATTAGTGAAACCAATTATCAGACATCACAACCAGCAATCAATTAGGTGATTAGCTTTTCAAATATATATAACTTTTATATATAGCCAAAAATCATTTTTTTAGTGCAAATCACAGCAACGTGTACTAAGTGTTGGTTCTCATACCAGTCAAATGGAAATATATAGAAATTCCACTTTCGAGACTCGAACATAAATACTGGTGATGGTCGACCTATCACCAGAATTACCTCCGGGTGACTAGAGTGCGTTTCTATATCTATTGATTAACATAGAAATGCGTTTATTTTATGCTCTTATATCTTATCTTTTGTATATAAATGAATATTACTTGGGTATTGTTTTGTTACTTTTTACAGATATTCCAACCCAGCCCGCATGCAACCAGAAATGTAGAGAAATAGAGATCAATTTGCTGTGTATTTGCATTTTGAAGAATTGTAGATGAAGATCTCACATCTGGCTGCTGTTGGACAAGAAAATAACTGATTTAGAGGCCATGCACATCTCAAATTAAAGGAGGCTTGTCAAAGAACCAAGAGGAAAAGAAGAAAGGCCAAAAATTTAATAGATTTAACTAAGGCCCATTGAGACTCTCATTGTAAACTCTTTTGGTGAATTCCCTAAGGCCCATCTATCCTTGTATTAGGGATAGGGTTAGGGTTTGGCTATCTATCCTATAAATACTCTTGTAATGTCATTGTAGCCACCATCCATCCTATCCTATATCTTATTCTATTATCTTCTCCATTAATAAAACTCATTTTTCTTTTTCTGCATTTTTCTATTTCTTAGCAGTCGGTGTTGTCTTCACAATTAGTTTTGGAAGAACACCAATTGTATTTTACAATTTTTTATAGTGATTAGTCGTTTGATTAGTTTCAACGACAATCCTAATTTTACTTTTTGTTGTTCTTCTTATTCTGCATTTTTTCTGCATTTTATTCTTGTTTTGCAATTTACTTTCTTTAGTGATTAATCGTTGATTAGATTCAACGATAATCCTAAGTTCGCAATTTCAATTTGTTTTTATTTCAACAAAATCTCCAGGCTTCTTCTAACACGCCCAAGAATAAATAAATAATAATTTTTAATTACACCTCCCTGTGTTCGACCTGTATGCTACACACCTGTACGCTTGCAGTATTTAATTTAAAATTCGCGCTTTTCTAATTCATAGGAAGGCGACGATCAAGTTTTTGGCGCTGTTGCCGGGGAGGTAACGATTGAATTTTATTATTTATTTAATTTCTGATTCGTGTTAGTTTTTATTTATTTTTCTTGTTTTTGTTTTCTTGTATATATAGGAAAAAAAATCTTGATTGGTGAGATTTGGTACTATTTAATGGTACTATAATCTTGTATACAAGAGAAAAAAATCTTGCTAGTTTTTCTTTGATTTCTTTCCCTTTTATTTCTCGAACTATTCCTTTTCTTTCACAAATTCTTTCCTTTTCTCAGCATAATTCAAAAAAAAAAACACAGACAAAAAACAAAATCTTGATTAGCAATGTGGTGTATCAATTAAATTGGTATTGTCATGAACTAAAGAAAGAAAAAAAAAGGCCAATTTTTCTCAACCTTATTTCCATTTTTCAATCACCTTTCTAGTTTTCACAGCTTTGATTCCTTGGTATTTCTTTTCATTGCTTTTTTTTTCAAAAAAAAAAAACAATAATTTTTTTTCTCTTTGCTTCCTATTTTATCCTCTGCCTTAATTTTCTTTCTTATTCTCATATTTCTTTCCCTTCTACCACTGTTTACTTTTTACAAATCTTTTCAAAAAAAAAAACATTTGCAATATTTTCTCCTTTTCTTCTGCTTTGAATTCTTGCTTGCTATTTCTTTAGCCACAAGTGCCAATCTTTCCTTCCACCTTTACAACAACCAACATACTTCAAAAATTCCACCATCTCTTCTGTTCGAAAGTTTCTGTGTCATCAACTTCTTAAAAGCATCAAGAATTCCTATAAGTGCAGACGTCATCCATCTTCCCTTCCCTACCATATTCCATCAACCTCCGTCGTTCATCTCACCAGCGCATCAATTACACACCTTTCCTCGAACCAAAAGTCATCACCCTATAGACTACTGTCTACTAAACGAGTTTTTGCCGCAATACTCTTCATCCCAGTTCATCATCTCTCGCTTGCCATACCCATCCTCTTCACCGGAACAACAGTCCCCAAAACTTTCATCAACTACCCAATTTTGCAAAACGCCACGCAACAATCATCCTCACGCAACAATTTCCAGATTGCCATCTTCAAATAAGTTCTCATCAACATACTCAACGCAAACAACCAGCCCCTTACCATCTCCAGCCCCAGTCTTCAATCCAAACTTAATTCATTACACCCATATAATCTCGTTCATTACAACACCACTTCATCACCTTCCAGTCAAACTCCCATTCACACAGACTACATCATACTTCTCTCCACTTCACCATAGTTTCACCCTCCTACCAAATTCATGGCTTCAAAACAATCAGACCTCAAACAAACGCCATCACATCCCTCATCGTGTTCACATATCCATCCACCGAAAAAAAACTGAATAGCAAATCCCGAGAAAGAAATCGCAAAAGCAATAACCCATCTACAGCAAACCATTACTCGCGAACCCTCACCACGCAAGAAGCAACCCAACAAAACTCCAATCAAACAGTTTCGAACAACCGCCATCCGACTAATCGATCATCCACAACGGCATCACAGTCCACAAATCACACAGATCGTCACAGTCCTCAGGTTCGCACAATCCATCCCCGTACACCAGGACTCTGCCCGTAATCCCTCAATCCAATATTCAGTTCGAACAACCGATCCAAACCCTAGCCCTCAATCAACTCGAAAACCCCAATTCAGCCACACTTTGAAACCCGGTTTGACACAAAAAAAGGGGCAGAAGTAAAACCCTAACTCGAAGAGACCCATCTGATTCGAATCTCCAGAAAAGAAAAGGAGGGGCTCGAGTTTGATTTTTTGAGTTCGATAAAAAAAATTAGCTGAAGAGAGCCGTGAGTTTTATATTTGGGAACTCAGGATTTTTATCTTGATTTGTGGCCTTTGTTTTTGAGTGCATGATCTATTATACTTGGGAAATCTTTTATATTTGGGAATGATGATGGTACATTTCATTTTATTTTGAACGCATGGCCTACCCTTATGTGTATTTGAATTTGGAATATATTTGTTTTGTGATTTTCTTAAAACATCAAGTGTGGTTTAACTTTTGAATCTGGTAGGGTGAATTTGATATGATGCAGTGCAAGGCCCGTTTTAATTGCTTGAGTGAGTAATTGGTTTTGTGTTAGAGCAACAGCTGTTTTTGTTTAGTTCTAATCTAGTTTAGTTTTTTTTATATATATTTTTTCTTTTCTCAAAAAAAAAACCACAAAAAAAAAGACAAAGAGAGAGACTAAGTCAAAACAAAGCAAGAGATAGTGTTCAACCAATCGAACAAGGATTCAGAGATCAGGCAATTTACAAACATCGAGATTCTAATCGCTGAAACTACTCAAATTTTTCTGGACGGACCGCCATACCCCACTGTAATATTTTTCTGAACTCTACAGGCGCTGAAGCTGCTTTAAAAAAAATATATAGACAATTGTTGTAAAAATCTTCTACAGGGGCAGCGGCTTACTTGTACAATATTTTAATTTTCTGTTCTGTGACTGTTGTGTTGTTGCAATTTCTGAATAAATCTGGTGAGGAACGAATCCATAAGTCATCATTCTCGTCGAAATTCAATTATAAAACGTGGTTTGATTTTTTGAAATAATATAATTGAAAAGTTGTGCTTTGTGAAGTTGACTGTCTCGTATAATTGGATTGCGGATATATATTAGTTCAATTTTTTGAACTATTAGCAAAAGAGGTTGCATACTACCCGTAAAACATTGGTTGTTTCCCTTAGTTTTATACTATACATGAACGGCCATAAGACCCTCTTCCCCCTTCTAATTGAGCCAGTTAATTAATAGAGCACAACTCGACATTTTATATTATTTTGAAGTGAGAATAAATTCTGTTTTTTTTCTTGATTTCATTCAAATGTCTGATTCAAAAAAATCTTTGAGGGAATTGTGGGATAATAATCGGAGTAGACGTCCTCTTGAAGAGTATGAGTATGAATTACAACACATGAAGCAAGATTTTCCAAAATTTGGTGGGCCCAATATCAATAATTTTCAAAATTTTCCAACTGACCAACGTTTTCAAAATCATAGATATAATCGAAACGACGATTTCAATTTAAATTTCAATAACTTCGATTATGGGCCACATCCACATCAAAACGGTTTTGAATCGCAACGTACCTTTGATCAACATCAATATGGGGTTGGAAACCAATTCGAAAATAATTTTGAAAATGATTTTCAAATCAATCAAAATTTTCAAAACTACAACCCATATCCACATCTTGAGAATGACCAAAATTTGGATTTTCCCACCAATTTTAACAATTTTGGTTATGAACCTAATTTTCAAAATCAAAATGATTTCCAATCTCAATTTCAATTTTCTGAAAATTCAAACTATTTTGAAAATCAAGAAATCCAAAGCGAGAGCTCTCAAATCAATGACTTTGAAGAATGTAATTTTGATGAGAGGGCGGAAAGGCTAAATAAAAAGATGGATGAACTTCTTTGTTTAATGGGGTCTTATAAAGAACAACAAGAGCAACAAAATCAAATGAGCGTTGAATCAGAAAATAATCCAATTTCTACTGACATTGAAAATTTTCAAATAACGACTTTGGAAATTGAGAATAATCATCTTGATGAAGTTTTTCAAAATTCAACAAACGATTTGGACTTCAACTCTTTTTAGAAAAAAGATTTAAGCTTGGATTTTCATCTTTCTCTTTCAAACTACGAGAAACCTGAAAATTTTGAAATTGAACAAAATGAAAATGTTGAATTTTTCAAAAACTCAGAAGTGGAAATGGATTTGGACGAACATGAATTCTTTGGATTGTATGAGGATGAGTTGCCAAATGAGGAAGAAGTAGATTCATATCACGAGTTCGAAAATTTTAGCTTTGAGAAAATTTCAAATGAACTTGAAATTGTCAGTGTCGAAAATACGTTGTCAGTTAATGATGAGAAATGTGATCACATACTCTTGAACAACACTCAGAATTCAAATTTCACTGAATTTATATACGTTCACAAATTTTTGAAAAATTACACTGACAAATTTGTTGAATACATGAACTATTTTTGGAATGTTGGCTTGGTTGAAAAACTTCATGTTAGGACGACCCTGGATATTTATCTCCTAGACTATAAATCTAGGTTTAAAGATGAGATGGTTTTCAAAAACCTTTGCTTATTAGAAAACATGCCTAGACATAGTGGGAATGGGACTCATAGGGCAAGAACCAAGTGTGGGGGGAAAAGATGGTGGTATTCTTTGCATCGCGTGCACCGCAAACACATATATCATTGTGCATATGATCCATTCTTACATATAGTAAGACTGCATTACATTCTACAAATCATTTTGCACTTAATTCACCTTTGGGTACGATCTTTCAAATTTAGGAAACGTTCACAGTGTGGACACTATTTAGTTCTAGTGGGGGGGGGGGAGTCTGCATTTCACTCATTTTCGTTTTTTCTTTATTTTTCTTTCTTTTCATTTTCAGCCATTTAAATAGGACCATCATGCATTTTAGACTGTAGTAACATGCCATTTTTTTTTTGAAAACATGACTCATTTTAGATTTGATACAACAAAATAAGTTAAGGATTTTTTTAGTCAGTTGATAGTATTTTTTCTCTCAACTTAGATCAAATAAAGAAATATAATGAAAAGTTTAATTTTGAGGGATAATAGTGTAACCGGTACATAGGGAGATTCTTAGGTGATGGCCATGAAATATATTCTATATTGTAGACTTTGTTTAAATAAGTGGAGGACTTAAAATACTTGTATTGGCTTTTCGAATCTTTAAAACTAAGTTGTGTTAAGTTGAATTCGCGTAACTCTCTTTTGTGCTTATAAATTCAATAATAATAATAATAGTAATCAAAGGGTATCCAACATTGCTTGTATATCAAGCGTTGGTGTGCAAACCCGCCAAGCTTTATCCGACACGTTGTTGACAAAGTCAGCGTTGGAATATCTTGGTCTCATTTTATGAGATTGGACACCTAAGGATCACCGACACGTTGTTGACAAAGTCAAAGTCGGCCTGCACAATCCGCCAAGCTCTTTACCTACTCTCCGTTAGTCCGCGAGGCAGTGCATGGGTGGTAAATCTTGGTCTTCTAAGTTAGGTGTATGTACTTGAACATAAATTTTAAATTTTTATAGAATAAAGAATAAGAGATGATGCCCAAACACTTCTTGACCTTATTGATTTGACTAGCCATACATGAGAAAATAATAATACCACTTTGCAAACTGTGCCAAGCAAACTAAGAATTTATTCATGGCTGCACTATGTTATCGACCGAACTAACTGGCCAAACTGGAATTTAACATTTGAAAACTTGATTTATATTGAAAATTTGTGACAAGTTGAGGTATCTAAAATAAAATCAACTGACTAGAAATTGTTAATTTAATTTGTTGTACCACTTCAGAAACAAGTTTTGTTTTCATTTTTGCTTTTATTTTGCATATATCCATTGCATTCATGTGGTTTCATTAGAATCATAGCATACTGCATTTGGATTTTGTGGGTAGTATCCGCTGAAACCCTCAAGAGACACCACTCGTCTTACTAGGGACACCTAGAGGTTTAACGGCTTGTTGCATACGCTCAATGCAATCGTGTTTCCTACGAAAGTGTGACCTATCTAGTTTAGTTTTTCATTTCTTGTTTTACTCGAGGACGAGTAAAAGATAAGTGTGGGGGTATTTGATTAACATAGAAATGCGTTTATTTTATGCTCTTATATCTTATCTTTTGTATATAAATGAATATTACTTGGGTATTGTTTTGTTACTTTTACAGATATTCCAACCCAGCCCGCATGCAACCAGAAATGTAGAGAAATAGAGATCAATTTGCTGTGTATTTGCATTTTGAAGAATTGTAGATGAAGATCTCACATTTAGCTGCTGTTGGACAAGAAAATAACTGATTTAGAGGCCATGCACATCTCAAATTAAAGGAGGCTTGTCAAAGAACCAAGAGGAAAAGAAGAAAGGCCAAAAATTTAATAGATTTAACTAAGTCCCATTGAGACTCTCATTGTAAACTCTTTTGGTGAATTCCCTAAGGCCCATCTATCATTGTATTAGGGTTAGGGTTTGGCTATTTATCCTATAAATACCCTTGTAATGTCATTGTAGCCACCATCCATCCTATCCTATATCTTATTTTATTCTCTTCTCCATTAATAAAACTCAATTTTCTTTTTCTGCATTTTTCTATTTCTTAGCAATCGGTGTTGTCTTCACAATTAGTTTTGGAAGAACACCAATTGTATTTTACACTTTTTTATAGTGATTAGTCGTTTGATTAGTTTCAACGACAATCCTAATTTTACTTTTTGTTGTTCTTCTTATTCTGCATTTTTTCTGCATTTTATTCTTGTTTTGCAATTTACTTTCTTTAGTGATTAATCGTTGATTAGATTCAACGATAATCCTAAGTTCGCAATTTCAGTTTGTTTTTATTTCAACAAAATCTCCAGGCTTCGTCTAACACGCCCAAGAATAAATAAATAATAATTTTTAATTACACCTCACTGTGTTCGACCTGTATGCTACACACCTGTACGCTTGCAGTATTTAATTTAAAATTCGCGCTTTTCTAATTTATAGGAAGGCGACGATCATCTATCCAGTATAATAAAATTTCGAATATCCGTTAATTACTCGTATATTCAAAATCTTTATATACTCGATTGTCCACATTAAAATATAATAATATAGTCAAATACGTATTTTAAGATAAAATTTCAAAACTTAATTTGGTTTCATTTTTATTTAAAGAAAATAATACTCTTCACACTCGTACTAGGATACTACTGATCCCATCTCTAACGAGTTGTTCTTATTGGATATTACTAATCCAATCTCTGATGAATTCTTTTGTTCGGTTCTAATGTGTTTTTTTCTTGAGCTCTGTAAACCAAAGCTCTAATACCACATGTGACGGCCCAAACTTCCCCGTGAAGGAAAGGCTGGATTACTTTGAGAACGATACGCATTAGAGCACAAACTGAAGAACATTTTATTGCTGATAACTACAATTACATCAGAGTACAAGAATATAACAGAGTATGAATACTTATTACAGAAATAGAAATACAATAATATCAGAGTTTTAAATTACACTTAAATAGCAGCGGAAAAATAATACAAATATACAACTGGAGTGAAAACACGGATACAGAGCTTTCCGAATACCGCTTCAGCTGTAAACCAGGATCCTGTAAATATATCTGCAAAAAGCTTCTCGACTGCCCGTGTGGAAAATAAGAGCACCCGAGTTTGCCAGTGAAACAAACTACAAGTCAGTCAGGGGACTGGTATGAGAAATCTTAACTAAACTATCTAATAATAAGGCTAATCACAGGACCACGCCGCTAACGCGGAACGGGTTTACTCCATTGGATTGCCAGTGCATAAAATAAGGTAAATCGTTAAACAACGCAATGCTTTTTAGAAAAATGAAACCATTATAAGACCCAAGTCCCATCACACAATGCAACGCAAACCGGAGGATAGGGTTTTACCTTATAATGGTCAAAAGATGCTTGATATGATAAAACGGAGTTAATATTAGTGTGTATACGTTTTAATAAAACATTTCAATCATAAATATCAATCATAGACAGCATGGGTACCATATATCATGTCGCCATACTAGTTCTACAATCAAAACCGCAAGGTCGTATTGGAAGTTGGTTTTCCATCATGAGTTGAGGCTAGGGGCAAGCTCCTCTCCGATTCGAGACACTCTAGCAAATGCCTCAGGATCACACCTCTGGGCAACCCTTGGATCTTCAGGGTCGGTCCCTACCTATGGGTAGTGGATTAATTATGCCTGAACACACGCTTCCCGGTTCCTTTGAACCTATAATATGACCACTATCGGCCTATAAAAATCCGCGGCGCCTCAAAATCCATCATCCACATAAGTAAAATGCCAGGCCGTGTTAAAGCACTGACACTACCACTAGCTAGAAAGAAACGTGTGCACTCCCTGCAGTCCATATCCCGTTTTTGACTCATACCGGGGTGTGAGGCTCGCGAAGTCACGATATACACAAAGCTATGCCGTAATAGGCTATGCTTTGATCATCCCACAAGGCCCTGCTTTTCAACAAAAGCCTTGATCAATTGCATCTTGGCGTGCCACATTGACAATTCACGCCATGCGATCAATCACCATTAATATATACCAGGGTGTTAAGTAGAGAATAAATCCTCTACCACCAAACAGACATACATTAACAGAAATTGATTTAATTCACACGGAACGAAATCCAATGTCAGACACGCATCCATTTACTAGCTTATGCTCTGGGTCTGAGCGAAAACCAAATCCGAACAATCAACAATAGTCCGGACGACCACCACTGAAGCCCTTTCAAGGTAGCTACTCCCATCAGGGTCTCTGTAGCAACACATCCATTCCATGTGAAGATCGTCGGTCTTCAACCACCATCTTCATCTTCGACTCTTCATCGTCGTAGTAATTATTCGGAATGGGTTAAACCCGGTCTTCCCGGATAACTCACGTATTTTTATAATTAAAAATCAATTACTAAAAAAATAACACATCCAACGTCTCATTCCAATTCAGAATATTCTTTTAAATAAAATATTCAAATTATTCTATCAAAGATAAATTTCTTAACTTTGCACTTAAATCTTTCTTTTAAAGGGTTTATTAAAATCTCAGTTTTAATTTAGATATTAAAAATCATTATTCAATGATTATTTAAATCCAAGAAATTAATCTTATCTTTAACTAGGTTAAAGAACTAATGTCATTTAAAAACATAGTTCACGGTAAACCCAAAATAATCTTCCATGAAATATGGAATCTTCAAAGAAATCAAATCAATATATAATCGTTATAAATTTTTGTATCCGACCAATAATATAAATGGAATAACGGCGAAGCCTCTTAAATTCCATATGTAGTATCGGTCTTCTTTTACAGAACTTATCTCGGTTATTATTAATTCGAATTCCATTCAACTCCAATTTAATATATTAAATTCGAAAACTTACTTTTGAAAAATTCCCATTTAAATCTTAATAAAAGATTTATAACTTCTAAATCATAATTTCACTGTCAGTCGGGTTAAAGAACATATGTCGCTTAGAAACACAGTTCACAATAAACCCAACTCACATTTCATCTTATTCCAATTACTAAATATAATTGAAAACTTTAATAATTTAAAATAAAAGATTATTCTTTTCATACGGGGTTTAAGAACAATGTTATTTAAGACACTATTCACGACAAACCCAAAATCCAATTTATTTAGTTAAATTTCAATTAAATATTAACAAATTGGAAAAACCTTCATTAAACCCAAATTCAATGGTTGATCTTAGTTTATAACTAGTTCATTTCAATTAAAATATATTTTTCTAAAATATATTCCTTTTCTAAAATATATTCTTCCTAAGACATTTTCGAACATATCCTTTTTCTAGAATATTCTTTATTGAAATGTGACTCAATCAACAACCATATACTGTATGAAATCAACAATTATGATAAATAATAATCACACAACCATATACTGTATGAAATCAACAATTATGATAAATAATAATCACACAACCATATACTGTATGAAATCAACAATTATGATAAATAATAATCACCCAACCATATATTGTATGAAATCAACAATTATGATAAATAATAATCACACAACCCAATAATCAACCAGAGCGGATTCTATACTAAATATTGGGAATAGTGTAGGTCAAATATCATCCCAACACCCGTGTGGGGTTTCATCCAACAATCAAATAATAAATTATTTGTGCACTTGGGCGATGTGTAAAAATTATCGTCCCAATCACATAAACAAGTCGGATGACTTGTAGTTGGAAGTGTGATATTCAATTGGAATATTCTAACATTATATGTAATACGTTTAATACTTCAACATCGCAGACATATATTTCACACATATGAATGACATGGTATTTAATTCTTCTTACAATAAAATGTTAATTCTATTACTGACATTTTTGTAGCAAAATGTTATTTTATTTTCATACGATATTTAATGACAAAAATGTATCAAAATTTCAATGCGACATTTTGTGCATATTTTATTTGCAACAAGAAATGCAAATAAAAATGTGACTTTTCATTTCTAGTTTTATTTGCAGCAAGGAATGCAAATAAAAAAAAAATATAACTTTTCATTGCAATAAAAATGCCCCTTTTTATTCTAATTTACATTTTTAACAAAAATGTATGTTCTGCTTTGCTAACTTGTTTTTAACATAAAAATGAATATTTTCTTCACTAACAAGTTTTAACATAAAAATGAATATTTTCCTACTTCATTCTTAATATACAAAAATGTCCATTTTGTCTAATTCATTCTTAATGAACAAAAATGATAATCTTATCTTAATCCTTCTAAATTTACAAAAATGCCTATTTTTGTTTTAATCTCTTTTTGATGCACAAAAATGTTTATTTTAATTAATTCCTTTCTAATGCACAAAAATGACTATTTTTGTTTAATCCTTTCATACAAAAATGTTCATTTTTTCTTAAATCTAAAACATGTAAGAATGTTCATTTTCTTTTAATCCTTTCTTTAATCCTTTTTCTATTCCATTTATCTTAAAGTGACAAAAATGTGCTTTTTATTTCATTTACCTTAAAAAGACAAAAATGTGCTTTTTATGACAGGTAACATTTTATAAATAAAAATGTACTTCTGCTACTAAGATAACATTTTATAACAAATGTTATTTTTATCACCAATGAAACATTTATAGCCAAATGTGATATTTATACAATATTACATTTTAATGCAAAATGTGCTATTGAAAAAAAAATTTAATCTTTTTATATGTTAACAATATTACATAGAAAGGATGTCTTACAATTCAAATCTTTTATATGTAAATAATATTACATAAAAAGATAACTTGAAATTCTAGTCTTTTCATGTAAATAAAATTTACACAAAAATGATATCTTGAAATTTTAACCTTTTTAATGTAAATAAAATTACATAAAAATATAATCTTAAAAATCAAATCTTTTAAATAACTACATTAAAGATGTAATCATTTTATTTGAAATCAGTTCAACAAAATGGGTATTCTATTTTGTTGTAAATCTAGTTCAACAAAATAATATAAAAATGGTATTCTAAATTTTGTTGAACATCTAGTTCAACAAAATAACACAAAAATATTTATTCTATTTTTGTTGAAAAACTAATTCAACAAAAATAACACAAAAATATGTATTCATGTTTTTATTCATTTTAACGCTAAAAATGTCTTTTTAACAATTTTACAAGATTCTGAGTTTCCACTATATTTTACACAGTTTTGTGTTTTACACAAATTGGGTTCTTTTTATATAAACAAAAATGGTGTATTTTTGTTTAAACAAATTTTAATTTAACAACAATGTTAATTTAACCATATATGAACGAAATAATACAATTGTTCAATCCAATTTTTCTCTTTTACAGAAATGTTAATCTTTACAATTATATCGCCACATCACAATCAAACAAACATATATGTATGCACAGGATATTAACAGCATGAATTAACTGTATATTCATAACAGTAATTTCAAAATTAATTTATAATTATAAATAAAAGAAATATATGGATTTCTCACCGATAGTCAAATTCTGAACAGTTCACGTTTGAAATTCCCTAAAAATTCAGAATTGCTCCATTTCAGTTCTAGTCTTTTCCATAGCGTAGTATTTTCAGATACGAGTTCAACGCAACTGACGGGTCGTGTTTTCGTCGCTGTATGAAAGAGTTATGCTTGTTTAAAGATCTGATTTCATTGATTATATAAATTAATAATTAATTACATTATAATAACCTTTACCCCTTTAATCCCTTTCTTCTTCCTTTCGCTGTAATCGGTTTCAAGCAAACCGAACCCATCGTCCATTTGAAGACCCGCTCACGCACGCTCACCGAGACCACCGACCGACCATCAGAAGCCACCACATCATTCGCCACCTTCCACTCCACCGTCGCCCAACGCCAGGGCCCACCCGAACCTCCACAGCCACCGGAAATCGCCTCCAAAACCGCCAAGTTCATGCGCAAGATTCGAGACATCCACAACTCTACTTTCGATCTTCACCGTACAGATTAAAGGCCTCTGAATGCTCTTCGATTCGGCGTATAGAAGTTTGAATATCATTAAGTGGATTGGAAGAATTTAGCATTTGAAATCGGGACGATTCTGGCCATTAAAAAGAACATACGGCGGCTGTAATATGATGTTAGGGTTTAGCGTATTCTGACCGTATTTATACTGCGTATTTTCCTATTTAATTTATTTAATTAATTCAAAAATTCATGTTTATCAATACGAACACCAAATCAAACCCAACGAGTGTTGCCCCTAGCTAATAACCCTCGTCCCGGATACAATGGAACATGTTTCGTAACCCAATTCGGCTGTTAAGATATGTTTTTCTTTAAATTTAATTATAAATCATTTAATTATTAAATTCAAACGTACATTTTAAATTACTGGGGCCACATACGGACTCTAAAAATTACAGAAAAATTATTTCTAGTTATGTTTTGACGATACGGTTCTAACGTGACTAATTTTGTCGAATTCTGAGACCGTTTGAAAAATGGCTATTTTCAAGTCGATTAAATTTAACAGAAATGGTCAAAACACATTTTCTTCTGCCACGCTCACATATTAATTCGAAAAATTATGAAAAATTAAACTTAGAAATAATTCGACATTCCGGTTCCAACGAAAGTGGTTTCGTCGAAAACCGAGGTCGTTTGAAAAATGACTATTTTTAAGGCCAATATATTTAATATTAAAAATACATTTTTAAACAAATAAATTCCGAAACTCAAAATATATAAGTGTTTGCTATTTTTCAATGCAGAAACATCATTCAGAACTCAATGGAAGTGGTTTCGAGTCGAAATTCCTTCAAATGTGAAAAGTAGCTTTTCGGGCCCTATATAATATATATATATATATATATATATAAATTATACAGCGACCTTTCTAAAAATTGAATTGGCCATAACTTTTGATTTCCACTATGAAATTTCAATTTTTCAGATTCGTTAGAAAGATATTATTAAACAGATTTAAATATTTCTGGTTTCGTTCAATTCTGATTTAAAATGAATCCAGTATAGTTAGTCAAAGTTCAAATTTTCAAACTGCAGCGCTGTTTTAAACTCCTTTTATAATTAAATTGAATTTATTCGTTTTAAAGTAAATTTTTAGTCGTTCTTATCTAAAATAAATTATTCTAAACATTAAAATCCATTAAAATTTCTAAAATAAAAATTTTAAATTGGCCCCAAAATTCCGGGTCGTTACAGATCACCTGTCAACAGTGTATCTCTAGAGATAATTACACCAGGATTCAACAAGAACTTCTTGCAATTTAGGCCAAACATGACCGATCATTCACTTCGGTTGAATGTTCCGAGTATATTGTCACCTGCGGTTGCTAGCAACATAACCGTTCCTAGGAGATACAAAAGTGAAAAGAAGAAAAATATGAATATTCTCCAGATGGTGACAATAAACCCTAATCGGAGCGACCCACATAGCCATGCAATCTACCCAATTTTATACCATTTCCAGGTTGAAGAAGCTTGAGGTTTAAATATTCTTTTAGAGCGTATGGCCACCATTCACTTTGAATGCCACATCATCAAATCCACCAGAAAATCACTAATTAACATCCACGAAAATACTCTAGTTGTTAAGATAAGAGAACGACCATTCTCCGCTACCAACTTGGTACGTTTTGAAGAAATCAACATATGTGATCCCTTTGGAAATACTCTGTCAGACATCCATCCATACAAGTTGTCTTGGGACTAGACAAACCGAAGGCACCCTCCTACCACATCCTAGTTATCACCCTGTAGACTTCATAAACCTTCATTTATAACTTTTAAATTCCAAGATTACCACTTCAATTATTATTATTTAATAAATAATAATCAACTTTCAATATTTATTGAAAATAAATGGTTTACTTCAACCTTAACCATCTCCATTAAATTAATAAACTAATTTAATAATCAATTTCAGTTAACACGGTTGACTTTGTCAACTCTAAACCTAAATAGTTCGTTAATCAAATCTCAATTCATCTTTCCATTTAAATTAATTACAAATTTAATTAATTTAAATAATCCCAATTATTATTATTAAATAAGTAATAATCAATTCAATATAATCTCATTTTAATTGTTTCTTAAAAATAATTAATCTCGGTTATCAATCGTACATTAATTTCTGCTCACTTACTTCTCAATCTTATTAATACAAGAATAAATTTTATAAAATCACTTAGTAATTACTTAAAACTTAAACAATAAAAAAAAATTTATTTCCTTTTCATAAACTCCCATTCAAAACATTATATTTCCAATTCTATCTTTAGTTATAAAATAAATTTCGTAACTTCATTTACTATTGATTTACCTGATGGTAAATCAATCTTTAGAATAACGATATATTTAGGCCATCTACTGCTCAATTTCTCAACCAATACCACCCATTGGTTAATAACAAGATAAACGTTGGATTTGGGTTCAACAATCAATAACTAAATCAATAATCCAAAAATATTGGTTAAACAATTCATATAATGATCATATGAAAACAAATGGTAAATTTGAGGAATCTAGTTGGATCCCTCTAACCTGTTTTTCCCTGCATCCAAATAGGTAACCTCAAATAAAACAATCCATTTTATACGATAATTTAAAATAAACATGAATAATTAATTCCACTGATAACGGTCAACTAACAATAACAATTTAAGCATCCAATTAAATTGAATGCATTTATTATTATAAACGTAACCAACAAGCTAAGTTACCTCAATTAGAAAAAAAATCGTTAAAATAACGATTTCAATTAAATTAAACAAACCATTAATTTAAATAATAGATACAAAAATATTTAATAAACATCCTACAATCATCAAATCAACCAACAATTAGCAAATATAGCATACAAATATTAAACCCTACTTATAATACTATAAGTGGGACAACTGAGTGAGTTTAACTCGCCTTGGTTTTATTCATCGATAAAACGGTTTGTTTTAATTAAATTAAACTACCGTTTAATTTAATTAAAAATTCCAGTTGCGCCCAACTCTGTACAAACCAATGCCATAATGATATGCTTGTCGATACGGTTCCATCGTATCTTGATTCATCTGAAACAGACCTAGCAGCAACAAGTTATTAACATATTAAAGATAATATAATTCTAGTTGTAATAAAATTCTTTAATTAAGTTTTTACATTACCTTAATTTCTTTGATTTAGATTAACCATATGGGCCCGACTATCTGCTTCCTTCCTCACTCATTTGTTATGCCAAACTTTTTTTCAGATTTTAAAAACAGCCCAACTTTTTTTTAAATAATGAGCCAACCCTTATCATCCCAATACCCCTTTAGACCCGCATCGATCGAAACATGACTGTCTTCCCTGAACATTATTGATGTCAGTTGTTCGAAAATTTACAGCTCCATGTAATTTTTGAAACTCCCTCCCATTCCTGCTCACATCATTATCCATTAAATCCAAAACCATTGACACCAAACTCCATTCACCCAACTTGCGCCTCATCTACCCTCTCTCCAGCCTCAACCATGAACATATGGTAATCCCACAACATCAATCCACTACTTTGTTCGTGTTTCTTCCATTCCCAATCTTTTGAAAGTTCCTCACACACGCACCAACTTGCATGACATCCGCACACACAAAAATCATCTTCACGAAACCACTGCCTCTTCTCTTATTGCCCCGACACCATCTCAAACATATGTTCTCTCAGGCCTGCACGCAACATGCTATAGCGCAACTTCCCCCTTCAGTCTGTCTTCCCCAATATCATGTCTTTATATCGCTTCGTTTTACACAGCACCTCCTCCATAATCACGTGAAACCGCTGCTTCATCTTTCCTCCGAAATGCATACCTCCCCCTCCAATTTACTGCGCCTTTCCTATGCATTCCATCATGACCAGGCCCACCACCCACGCCTTACCCCAATGCATAACCCATGACTTCCAGAGTTTCCAAAACCCAAACCCACGCTATAAGCATGCATAGACCTTTCCACCCCTTCACCATGAACCACGCCACCCTCTGTCATCCACCTGGTAGCTTAATGCACATGTTTTTGAAAGCTTTTATTTGTTTTTTAGAATGGAAACTTCAGTTAAAACTTGTAGGAGGAGACTGAATTGTGTTGCGCGGGGAGAGGTGCAGTTTAAACTGCCATGCCATTGGCGAGTTCATTACTGGAACCCAAAGAAAAAGAAAAAGAAAAAGAAAGTGGCATGCTTATTTATAACATGAATTACGTGATGGCCACGCTTTAATTATATATATATACATATATATATGCATGTATGTATGTATTATTTATCCTAGTCTTCCATATGTAGGTTACACGTGTTAATAAATAGGCGTGCGGGAATATAGGTGTTGACGTCAAAAGTTGGTCACAAGTGATTATCAACCCCCAATCATGCCAATGACACACGAATGATGATTATGGAGTGCAAAAAATATAAATAGAACAGGGAACACACAAGACTTTTTATAGTGGTTCGGCAAGATACGGTGCCTACGTCCACTTTATATGTATTGATTTTCTTTTGATTACAAGTACAAAGATTTTCTGTTTCAAGAAAAAAGAGAAGATGGTTATTTTTGAGTTAACAGTGAGAGTCAGAGAACTTAAGAGTAGAGTGTTCTAAGAGAAACTTTAATAATCTGAAATCTAGCAGAAGTCTAAGTCCCTTTCCTCTTTGAGCTTTGAGGTATTTATAGGGGAAATAATGGGCTGAGTGGGCCGCCACATGGTCTTCCTCTTTGTCGGAGCTCGGACATGTGGAGCTTGATCATTGGTAGCAATTGCGGCGATATGACCCATTCCACTGCTCATTAATAGTATCCTTGGAAATAGCGGCTTACGTGGCACTCGAGATGAGGTGTATCAAAAGTAGAGCTCTATTCAGATATGGTTGACCGCCTTTATTGCCTTGAGATTCGGGCTAAGTTTTGAATGACTTTGCTGGATATTTCTAGACGAGCCCGAGATATTAGTCGATGCATCTTTAATGGAAGTGGTTTACTCAGTCTACTGGGGAGAGCGATTCTTCTAGAGTGAGTTATCAGCTAGTAGGAACTGGCTCGGGCCGATGTCTGATTGTTATGGACCGAGCTTCGGCTGGGCTTCCTGGAGCGTGAATTATCCGATTGCCTGATTGCGCATTTCTGGATATTAGGCTTCGGCCTGATCCATGGCAGCTTTTGCCAAAAGATGGTTAACACTTTTCCCTTCAGAATACATCTTCTTCGGTAGAGGGAGATGTGTTTAGAAATATGATCTGAAGCACAATTGCTCGAGCAGCTATGGTCACACCGGACCATATTAAGGTCGGAAATCCAACAGTTTTGATGGCTACATTAAGTCCGGAAAACCGACGATCGAAGTAGATCGTATTAAGGCCAGAAAATCGACAACCATCGAGAACTGTAATAAGGTCGAGATGATGATCACTGACTTTGGTTGTGAGATTTAGTTCCCGCAAAGATAAAATAAGTCATTCTTGGTTTGAAGATGGCTTCAGTCTCAATGGGTCGAGTATTGAATATACCCGACTTAGAGTCATGGGTGAGCATTTATTTCACTTGGCTTTGAGGGGTGGCAAGTATCAACCATGCTCGGCTTACAGAGCTGGTGAGTATTAACCATACTCGGCTTACAGAGGTGGCGAGTATTAACCATACTCGGCTTGTGGCAAGTGTTTTTTATGCTCAACTCATGTAAGAATATTATGCCAGCGAGCAATAAACTCTTTTGGTCCAGAAAAGGGATGCAAGTATAATCCATACTCGGCTTAAAGAGGTGGCGAGCATTAACCATACTCGGCTTAAAGAGGTGGCGAGCATTAACCATGCTCGACTTAAATCATCCAAACATAATCCATGTTTGTAAAAGAAAGTTCATCTTTAAGGAACTATTACAAAGAAAATAAATTCTAGGAGGACAACAGTTGATTCCAGAGCATGCCTAGGAGCTAAATCCTAACCCAGTACATGTGTACATCAAAGTGTCTGTTTTACTGAATACATCAGAAAAGAAATTTAAACTTAATTAATAATAATGTCGTGAGTGCTAGTCTCAGCGTCCTTTCCGTTTCTAGGGGCTCGAGGACCGGCCTAAGGAGCTTGGGAAGAGGATGCGGTGGCAAGGCTAGGGAGCTTTTCTTAACATATTTGAGAAGCTCTCCTCGCCTGACTCGATCCTCGATGAGATCGCGCAGATGCCAGCATTCATTGGTGCTATGTCCAGTTATGTTGTGGAATATGCAATGTTTGCCGGAATCGATTTCCATCTGGGTTGGTTCTCGTCGAGGTGGTCTTGGAAGAGGCAGGGACCCACGTATGTCGAGGCAGATATCGAGCAGAGAAGAGTTGAGCTTGATGTACTGATCATACTTATTTTCATTTCGAGGCCGCATGTTGCGTCCGTTCTTTTCCGGGGCCTTTCCTTTTCCTTTGTTCTGGCCGTTGGTGTTGGATGGACCTGGGTGACCTCGAGGCTCTCCATTCTCAATGCTGGCATCTTCTTGTTGGAGGAATCTCTTGGCCTCAGCATAGAAATCATCTATATCCTTGGGGGGTCTCTGGTTAAAGAGATTGAGAATTCTTGTCGGTTCTGAACTCCTACAATGGCGGCCACAAACACCATATATGGCTCAGGTCAATCGATTGATGCTACGGTCGTGTTGAACCTTCCGAGGAAGGATCGAAGCGTTTCTCCTAATCGATGCTTGATGGTGGACAGGAACATAACACCCTTTGGTCGGGAGATATGTACTCTGAGCTGTTCGATGAAACAGGTGACCAACATGTTCCAACTATCGATCGACTCCATTGTGAGCTGCCGAAACCACATGCCGGCTATATCAGTGAAAAGAGTGGAAAGCACTTGGCCATGACGTTGGTCGATGAGCCAAGCACCTCCATATGGCGCATATATCGCGTAAGGTGTATGGTCGGGTCAGTCCGACCGTTATAGGGCTCCATAGCTAGAAACTTGAAGTCCAGAGGGTTTCGGGAGTTCCTGATTTCCCTGGTGAAGGGGTTGCGATGGACATTATCTATATCCTGCTGAGAAGAGGTCCCCCGAGCGAAATGTCGGATGATGCTTGCAAGTTGGCTTCCATCTCCGAGGAGTCATTGCCTTGAATTTAGCTCTGTATTTGGAAGAACTTCAATATGAGGATCTGGTAAAGGCATTCTCGAAAGGGCGGCCGTTGGCTGGGCTCGGCCTCCGAGTGAAGGTGAGAGTGAGGATGAGCTCCAGTAGGCGGTTCTGAGAATGGCCCCTCATGAACCTGAGGAGTATTGGATCGAGCTGTACCCATGACAGAGGGCCAGGCTGATCCAGCATGGTATGTGATGTTCGGAGCTAATGGTTGCCCCCGGTTGGAGCGAGGTTAGAAGGATCTACGGTAGCGTTTTCTTCTGCCACGGTGAGGATCGGTATGGTAGAGTGGTCTCCCTGGTTCGAAGGGATGGCCACGCCAGCTCGTTGTTGAAGGGGAAGAGTGGTTAGATTGGTCTGCAGTAAGATTCCGGGTTGTAATGGGAATGGCATTGATTCTGATGGGCTCGGTAATCGCTTGAATGGTATAGGGGTTTGAGCTGTTTCCAAGAGTGGAGGCAAAGTGGTCGAACGACCTAGATCTTGATCGTGAGCCTCCTGCAAATCTGCAGCTACTGCGGCACTGGTTGCTGGAAGTGATACTCCTGGTTGTGATTGGTCGAGACGTGGAGCCGAGCCAGGATGAAATAAAGGTGTAATCTGATCAGTAGACTAATTCTGTGCAGACTGAAGATCAGTTGTTTCCCAAGTCCCGGTTGGTGGAGGAATCGATGTTGAAGTGTTTAGCCCTATATCCACTTGACCGAGAAGGTGATCCATCAACCGCTGCTTTCGTTCGAGGATTTTACCCTGAGATGCCATATGGTCTCTGAATTCGGCCGTGATTTTATCCATGTCGCCCCGAGTGAAATATCGGGGCATATCTTCATGAGAGGATGCTTCCTACTTGCTTCTGCAGCATTTGTATCGGCTGCATCGGCATTAGTGGGACGATAAGATGTTGCATCTTTCTTTCGTTTGTTCACGATGAATTGAAAACTTGTAGAAGGTCGGAGGGTATGCCGGTGCGTCTCGCCCCCTATCTGGCGCGCCAAAAGTGTTGACGTCAAAAGTTGGTCATAAGTGACTATCAACCCCCAATCGTGCCAATGACACAAGAACGATGATTACGGAGTGCAAAAAGTATAAAGAGAACAGGGAACACACAAGACTTTTTATAGTGGTTTAGCAAGAGATGGTGCCTACGTCCACTTTATATGTATTGATTTTCTTTTGATTACAAGTACAAAAAAATTTATGTTTTAGGAAAAAAGAGAAGATGCTTATAATTGAGTTAGCCGTGAGAGTCAGAGAACTTAAGAGTAGAGTGTTTCAAGAGAAACTTTAAGAATCTGAAATCTAGCAGAAGTCTAAGTCTCTTTCCTCTTTGAGGTATTTATAGTGGAAATAATGGACTGAGCGGGCCGCCACATGGCCATCCTTTTTTTCGGAGCTCGGACACGTGGAGCTCGATCATTGGTAGCAACTGTGGCGGTAGGACCCATTCCATTGCTCATTAATGTAAAGTCGGGTGTGTGTACGACTTGTGCAGGATCTATAATATGGCTATGCGGAATGTATGTGATAACTTAA
Organism: Allium sativum; assembly: GCA_030737875.1. Taxonomy (NCBI): domain Eukaryota; kingdom Viridiplantae; phylum Streptophyta; class Magnoliopsida; order Asparagales; family Amaryllidaceae; genus Allium; species Allium sativum. Next base: position 302,908,770 of record CM060922.1, read on the forward strand.
GCTATTCAATAGTTATGCAGGTAAAAATTCGCAAACAAGATATATATCACAAATAACTATAAATGCAGTAAAGTAAAGTAGAGTAACGACACCAGGATTTTTATACTGGTTCGGACCTCCAGTCCTACGTCCAGTCCCGAAGCTCCTCTTCGGCTTTTCACTAAACAACACCCTCGCTTCACCCGGAGGAACAGGTTCACAACTACTTGATTTACGGGCTACAAGTTTACCCACTTGATTTCACGGGCTACAAGCTTACCCACTTGATTTCACAAGCTACAAGCTTACCCACTTGATTTCACGGGCTACAAGCTTACCCACTTGATTTCACGGGCTACAAGCTTACCCACAAGACGATTACAAGAGTTTGACCTTGAATGTGTTCTTTCTTCAACACTGATTAGTCAATGATTGAGTACAACCTTCCTATAATCTTATCCTCAAGTATATGAATTAAATGCGAAGATTTGAAGGAAGTTAGTTGCTTGATGAATCAAAATATGAGAAATATTATCAAGGATTCAATAAGTAACTTGAATTTGGGAGCTTTTTAGAATGCAAGAGTATTTAGAAAGTAAGATCAGAAATTAGAGCAAGAATCGGTGATTTGGATGAATGAAAGATGATGTATTTATAGCAAATGAGAAGTTGTAATTATTAGTGAAAAGTTGCAATCAAAAGGAGTGATTTTTAATGAAGAGAAATGGATGCAACTTTTCAAGAAAGAAGATGACTCTTCATGAAATTCAAAAATAGGTCGACAGAAAAAATTAATAGGTTGACAGGTTTTTGACCGTTATTTCAAAAAGCTGTTGACCTGTTAATTTTAACAAGTTGACCTGTTAAGTTTAAAAAGCTGTTGACCTGTTAGTTTTAATAGGTTGATAGGATTTTATCAGTGTACATAAAAAAAATGAGTTTTCATGTATATTTTTGAAGAGAATAAGAAGTATGATTATTTGAGGATAGATTTTAACATAAATAACTCTAAAATAACCATCTTCTAACCTATAAAACATTGAGTCTTCTTTTTGTCGATCATGAAGCTCCTTCTTGTCATTAATCAAAATAAGCATTGAAACCGTTGACTCAACATTCTCCCCCTTTTTGATTGATGACAATATAGCTTGATATTTTAATCTTTATTGCTATCTCCCCCCTGTATATAAGCTCTGTCTCCCTTTAAACATCTACATATCCATAATCTTAGCTCCATGTCATGATTTCCATTGATCTCTATTTTGTTGTTATCAATCGAAATTCTCGTGTCTCAACATTCTCCACCTTTTTGATTGATGACAACACCTTGGATTTTCTCCCTTTGAATATAAAGCTCGCCCTGAATTTCTGCAACATTTGTTAGTAAATAATCTTACCTTTTGATTCCTGCATTAACAAATGTTAGCAAACATATACTTTTACCATATTAAGCACATATATTTTAAATAGTATATGTAAAATATTTCTCCCCCTTTGTCATCGATTAAAAAGAATAAATATCATAATAACCTCAATAATCGAGAGTAGTATAATTTTAAAATAGTATAAGAAATGGTGTTTGAGTTTGGAATTTGAAACGACGTGTCTATATAAAAAATTATAATAGAGACCGGTCGACCTATAAAATCAAGGCGGTCGACCTAAAAAGTTTCGGGTAGGAGAAAAAGACAGAAATAATACAAACCGGTCGACCTAAATGTTCAACCGGTCAACCTGTTTACTTGCTGAAACAAAACCGGTCGACCTAAAAAGTATACCGGTCGACCTAAAATTTCTCTGTTTAAAAAGAATATGAAACCGGTCGACCTATAGTTTTTGACCGGTCGACCTGTATGAACAACTTGAAACCGGTCGACCTATATTTTTCCACCGGTCGACCTAATTCTTCTCTGGATTGAAAATTTTCAAAACAGGTCGACCTAATTTGTCAAAAAATGTTTTTCTGCCTTATTTTGAAAAAAATCAAACTCAAACAACATTTTATTATAATAATATATATTAAATACATGAAGAAAGAAATAAAACAAATATTAAAAGGAATATAAAATATCTCCTTATATCCGATATATTAAAATTATTTTCTTGGTTCCCAAGGAGAGTATTTTGCACTTCCGCCTTCATTTTTGTTGTAATTCCAATCCCATGAATTTTGTGTCCTCGATGACGATGAAATATTGAAACATGTGCTTTTTGATAAGCTAAATTTTCAAAGATATTTAGAGATACCGAATAGCCTTCTCTTTGTTGTGGTGTACCTGCAAAAATATATATAACATATATAGTTTTGGTACCCACTTGCTTTGTTTGGGTCCATGAGTTAGATGGAAGGTAACCATACCCAAGAGGGTTTAATGGAACCTTTAAAGATAAAATTTTCATTATTAACTACTGAATCAAAATAATCATCAATATATTTTTCTCTGTTTTTCCAACTTACAGGAACCCAAATACTTAAGTAATCTCTATTGATATTCCTTTTCATACTTCTAGATATATTATACAGATCTCTAGTCATAGAAGTATTCGAATTTCTATAATAATTGGATCTAGGATGAGCATTAGTACTAGCAGTAATATTTTTATTGTACATGAAAGCATATCTAGTACTATTTCTAAAATTAGTTTTATTATATCCTAAACCACTTTTGTCATGTAAAGGTCGAGATCTAGATAAAATCATATTTAAATCATTTTGACCTTTATTAAATTTTGCGAACTTATTTGCACATTTATCAAATTTATTTCCAAATTCGCTATTGACATTTTCAAAAGAAATTTTGTTATTCTTTAAATCATCAATTTCCTTATTTAATTCAGAATTTTTCCTTTTTAAAGTACCATTCTCAGTTTTGAGACTTAAACTTTGAGATTCTGAATTATCTAAAGAAGATTGTAACTTTTCAAAATTTTCTTTTGAGTCAGAAATTTCATTTTGCAAAATATTATTATTCACCTTTAAAAACTCACATTCTTTAGATAGTTCTAAATTCTTTTCAGTTAAAGCTCCATTCTCTTTTTCAAGAGACAAAATTAAAGAACTAGAATTATTTAAAGAATCTTCTAAAGATTTATTTCTATTTTGCAAAAGATCGATTACCTTTAAAAGAACATTGTTATATTCTTTTAATTTGGAATTTTCTTGCTCGCAAATTTTTGACTTAGCTATAATGACAGTATTGAGTTTGCTCAAAGTTTTATATTCTTTCAATAATTTCTCATGGTTTAACAAAAGATCTTTATATAAAGAATCTGTACGTATCGATTGTGATCTGACTTTTTCCATGAGACATTTGTTTCCTTGCTCTCCTGATTCTGCTTTGTTGTTCTTCCATTTTCTAATGCCTTGACTAGATTTCTTTATTGCCATTTGTTCTAGGATGTTGTTACGATCTCTAGAACACCTCGCTCTGATACCAATTGTAAAGTCGGGTGTGTGTACGACTTGTGCAGGATCTATAATATGGCTATGCGGAATGTATGTGATAACTTAAGCTATTCAATAGTTATGCAGGTAAAAATTCGCAAACAAGATATATATCACAAATAACTATGAATGCAGTAAAGTAAAGTAAAGTAACGACACCAGGATTTTTATACTGGTTCGGACCTCCAGTCCTACGTCCAGTCCCGAAGCTCCTCTTCGGCTTTTCACTAAACATCACCCTCGCTTCACCCGGAGGAACAGGTTCACAACTACTTGATTTACGGGCTACAAGCTTACCCACTTGATTTCACGGGCTACAAGCTTACCCACTTGATTTCACGGGCTACAAGCTTACCCACAAGACGATTACAAGAGTTTGACCTTGAATGTGTTCTTTCTTCAACACTGATTAGTCAATGATTGAGTACAACCTTCCTATAATCTTATCCTCAAGTATATGAATTAAATGCGAAGATTTAAAGGAAGTTAGTTGCTTGTTGAATCAAAATATGAGAAATATTATCAAGGATTCAATAAGTAACTTGAATTTGGGAGCTTTTTAGAATGCAAGAGTATTTAGAAAGTAAGATCAGAAATTAGAGCAAGAATCGGTGATTTGGATGAATGAAAGATGATGTATTTATAGCAAATGAGAAGTTGTAATTATTAGTGAAAAGTTGCAATCAAAAGGAGTGATTTTTAATGAAGAGAAATGGATGCAACTTTTCAAGAAAGAAGATGACTCTTCATGAAATTCAAAAATAGGTCGACAGGAAAAATTAATAGGTTGACAGGTTTTTGACCGTTATTTCAAAAAGCTGTTGACCTGTTAATTTTAACAGGTTGACCTGTTAAGTTTAAAAAGCTGTTGATCTGTTAGTTTTAATAGGTTGACAGGATTTTATCAATGTACATAAAAAAATGAGTTTTCATGTATATATATTTTTGAAGAGAATAAGAAGTATGATTATTTGAGGATAGATTTTAACATAAATAACTCTAAAATAACCATCTTCTAACCTATAAAACATTGAGTCTTCTTTTTGTCGATCATGAAGCTCCTTCTTGTCATTAATCAAAATAAGCATTGAAACCGTTGACTCAACATTCTCCCCCTTTTTGATTGATGACAATATAGCTTGATATTTTAATCTTTATTGCTATCTCCCCCTGTATATAAGCTCCGTCTCCCTTTAAACATCTACATATCCATAATCTTAGCTCCATGTCATGATTTCCATTGATCTCTATTTTGTTGTTATCAATCGAAATTCTCGTGTCTCAACAATTAATAGTATCCTCGGAAGTAGCGGCTTACGTGGCACTCGAGATGAGGTGTATCGAAAGTAGAGCTCTGTTCGGATATGGTTGACCGCCTTTATTTTCTTGAGATTCGGGCTAAGCTTTTAATGACTTAGCTGGATATTTCTAGACGAGGCCGAGATATTTGGTCGATGCGTCTATAACGGAAGTAGTTTACTCGGTCTACTGAGGAGAGAGATTCTTCTGGAGTGTGTTATCAGCTGGTAGGAACTAGCTCGGGCCGATGTCTGATTGTTCTGGACCGAGCTTTGGCTGGGCTTCCTGGAGCGTGAATTATCTGAATTGGCAGATTGCGCATTTCTGGATATTGGGCTTTGGCCTGATCTGTGGCAGCTTTTGCCAAAAAGATGGTTAACAATAGGGTAGCATGTGTATTCTTAAATGGGTTGGTTCATAACTGAGGTTCCCAAAAATGTAGCATGTATAGTTTACCTGGCAAAAGAAAAATAGGGCAGGGCATTAGGTACTTTATGAGTAGCGGGTTAGAATAGGATAAGATAGTTTGTATATTTTCTTTTAAAGAAACAGGAGACTTAACAGTGAAGACATAGGTTAATAAGATAGGGGTGTACTTTATTTTATTTTCTCAGGCCTTAGAAATGAAAAGATAGGATGGCAATGCATAATTTAATTTTTTCTCTGCTTGTTTACTTCTTAAGGTAGAAACCACCATTTATTTTATTCCAGTTATATATATTTTATACCGTTATTAATGTAACACGTTAAATGTACGCACCATCACACATCAACTCCAAACATAACGAAACTAGACACGTTGCTACATCTCGACATTCCAAATCCAATGGAATTAATTTCGTTGAAAACCAACTCCGTTTGTACAACGTCGCTATTTTAATTTCAATATATTCTTCGGTTCACATTAAAATATCATCCACAGACAAAATAATACCAATTGGCTTCAAACTGTAGACATAGCAATAATTAGCTATACGTATTCCAATAAAATTTGTTTCATCGTGTTTGAAAAATAGCTATTTATAAGGCTTATATAATATCAATCAAATACAAATTTAATTCCAAAACAATTAAATTCAATAATAATAAATTGTTATAGTCATATATGTCCAAATAAAATAATATATCACTTCAAATAATAAAATGAAATTATAACTCAACGATACCATTCTGGAGTTAAACGATATCCCAATTATATTCAAATTCCAATTTAAATATATTAAATAAAGGTTATAATTTATTAACGAATTCCATAACGACTATTTTAAAATTTGATTTGGACATAACTACCAATATATAAACTGAAAATCTCAATTTTTCTCTTTCATTAGAAAATTATAATCAAATAGATTCAAACATTTCTTATTTCACAGAATTCCGACTTGTAATGTATTTTATATATTCAATTAAAGTTTAAAACTCAATATTACAAACTACCGTGATGTTTCGAGCTCGATTTATATTAGATATAAATATAAACGTTCAATCGTTGTTTTATAAACGAATTCAATAAAAAATTGTAACGACCCAAATTTCCGAACTAATTGAGTTGACAAAATACACCACAGGTCCAACCCAAATTGCACAGAAATACAAAACATTACGAATAATGAAGAAAAAGATAGAAGAAGAACAAAAATAGCAACATAGAATCTCACATCGCAGCGGAATAAAATAAAAAATATATATATATATATATAACAACTTTTTGGATATAATTTTTTTACTGTATATACATATACAAACCGTTTTCAAAGTATAACACAATACAGCAGAAAATAAACGGTAAATATCTAACGTTGAAGCCTCCTGTTCCAAGCTCCTCCAAGTAACTGTAAACACTCGAACTAATTTACTGCTCATACAAATTTAGGCACCCAAAATTTTAGGGTAAAACAAACAAAATAAACTCTGAGTCAGTCATGGGACTGGTGTGAGTAAACTCCAAACACTTGGTTTAACTTTTTAAAGAAACCTTTTCGAAAGAAAAGATAATCGTAAGACCGATCCACAAATAAACATGAGTGGTTTTTATCTTATGATAACCCAAAACGTTCTTTAAAATCAATACCATTATGATATTATAATAGTTTCTAAAACAAGTAAATAACAATCTAGTAGAACGCTTGCTTTGGACACTTTACATACATAGTATACAATCAAAACCGCGGTGTAACAACCCGGAATTTTGGAACCAATTTAAAAATCTTATTTTAGCAATTTTAGTGAATTTTAAATATTTTAAATAAATTATTTTAAATAATAACAATTAAAAGTTTATTTAACTCGAAGTTAGAACGAATATATTTAATTTAATTACAAAAGAAATTAGAAATAGCGCGGTAGTTTGAAAATTTGAATTTGAACTTTGACTGAATGCACAGGATTCAAAATAAATCGGATTTCAGTAAAACCAAAAATATTTAAATCTGTTTAGTTATACCTTTCTAACGAATCAGAAAAATTGAAATTTTATAGCGGGAATCAAAAGTTATGCCCAGTTTAAAATTCAGAATAGTCGCTATGGAATTTAATATAATATATTGCCTTTAAAAATAACCATTTTTGCAAAGGACCTCCGTTTTCAATGAAACCACTTTGGTTGAATCCTGAATGTCAAATTATTGTAAGATTCCAATTTTCATAATTTTTTGAATTAATATGTGAGCGTAGTGAATTAAAGCGTGTTTTGTCAGTTTCAATCAAATTGGATCGACTAGAAAATGACCATTTTTCGAACGGTCTCCAAATTCAACGAAATTAATTTTGTTAGGACCATATCGTCAAAACAAAGATAAATATAATTTTCTGTAATTTTTGGAGTTAGTATATGTCCCCGGTAAATTTAAATGTACGGTCAAATTAAATAATTAAATGATGTATATTTTAAAATAAAGAAAAGTGGTAGCTAAAACGATCGAATGGGCTGATGAGACCCAGTCCATTGTGTCAGGAATGGGGGTATTTGGCTAGCGGCAATATTCGCTGGGCTGGATTTGGAGTTAATATGGGTTATCGGTTTTTTTAAAGAATTAAAGGATTAATTAATTAATCAATTTATAAATACCTAGGAAAATCTAAACCCTAGCCCATCTCAAACATACAGTCGCCATCTTCTCCATCAATGGCCCCGACGCTCCCAATTTTAACCCTTAATCATTTCAAAATCGTAGAGAATTAAATTATCATCCCAAAGGCAAAAATGAAGAGGAGGTTGAGTTCTAGGATTTGAACGGAGGTGATCGGCGAAGGGGTGTTGAGGCGGTCGGAATTTCCTCTGAAATGTCCACCGTTCAAGTGTAGCTCCAGGCCACATGGGGCCTTCGAATTCGCCAGGAAGACCGGAGATAAACAACGACACGAAGGGCTTGCCGGTGGTACTAGTTGATTGGAGAACGACAGCTAGTGGAAGCAGAGACGGTGGAAGTTTTGAAATGGCGAAGGACGAAGTCGGGTTCCAATATTGACGAAGAAGAAAGGGGATTAGTGGGGAAAAAGATTTAATTTAAATAAAGTGATCAATTTTCCTAATTGCTTTAGATAATTAAATTAATATGTATAAGTTTTAAACTATCATAACTTACTCATAGATGATCGGAATTCGACAAACAAAAATGCGTTGGAATCCTGAAAACGAGCTCTACAACAACGAACGGACATGAACATAAACAGAGCAAGCTACATAATTTGATTAAATTAAACACAAAATTTAATTTAGTGAAAAAACAATCGTTATACAAACGATTTCTGAAACCGACCAAGGTGAGAATTCTATTTATATATATATAATTAAAATTAATTAATTATAATTGCGTTATTACCAATACACTGTTAAATTCTATTGATTGTTATACATGATTTGATCTGGGATTGATGTTGTTATGTAGATCTATTGATTTGATGATTGTTGTTTTGAATAAAATAGTTGAAAACAAAAATATCAATTTTTGTTGAATAAAATAGTTGAAAACAAAAATATCAATTTTTGTTTAATAAAAAAGTTGAAACAAGAATAACAAATTTTGTCAAAATATAATTAGTTGAATTAAAATTGACATTTTTATCAAAATAGAATAGTTGATATTTTTGTCAAAATAAAATAGTTGAAAGAAGGATAACAAATTTTGTCAAAAAACAATTAGTTGAATTAAAATTGACATTTTTGTCATAATAGAATAGTTGACATTTTTGTCAAAATAAAATAGTTGAAACAAGAATAACAAATTTTGTCAAAATATAATTAGTTGAATAAAAATTGACATTTTTGTCAAAATAGAATAGTTGACATTCTTGTCAAAATAAAATTGTTGAAACAAATTTGTCATTTTTGTCAAAATAACATAGTTTAAACAAAAATGAACATTTTTGTTCAAATAAGATTGTCAAAATAAAATAATTAAAATAAGAATAACATTTTTGTTAAATAGATTTGTGCTAAAACCAAAAACATCAATTTTGCTGGATTGGATAATTGTTAACAAAATGAAGATTACCACTTTTATTCATTTTGTTAAAATAGAATTGTTAACAAAATGTAGATTTTCACTTTTATTCATTTTGTTAAAATAGAATTATTAACAATATGAAGTTATCATTTTTATGTTTTGTTGAAATAGAGTTGTCAACAAAATAAAATATCATTTTTTTTATGTTTTGTTGAAATAGAATTGTCAACAAAATAGAAATATCTTTTTTATTTGTTTTGTTGAAATAGAATTGTCAACAAGATAAAAATATCATTTTTTATGTTGAATTAGAATTGTCGACAAATTAAAAATATCATTTTTATTTGTTATATTAAAATAGATTTACACACAAATAAAATAATATCTTTTTATTTGTTAAATTAAAAATAGATTTGTACACAAATAAAAATATCATGTTTATTTGACATGTTAATGTAGGAATTGTAAGACACGTTAAAATATCATTTTTATGTTACATGTTAATGTAAGAATGTGTATACAAATAAAAGTAGTCATTTTTATTTTTCAAGTTAAACATTGAATTTATATACAAATAAAAGTAGTCATTTTTATTTATCATTGTAAATATGGAAATTGTATGCAAATTAAAATATTCATTTTTATTTGTCATGTTAAATATTGAAATTTTATACAAATGAAAATATCCTTTTTATTTGTCATGTTTAAAATAGAATTGTTGTCAAATAAAAATTATCTTTTTATTTGTCACTAGAAAACATTGAACATGTTATGAAAATAACACTTCTTTATTTGTCATTTAAACATTGAAAACATGTCATGTAAATAAATTATCTTTTTACTTTGTCACTAGAATTATAAACATGTACATATGACAAAACTGTCTTTTTATTTTGTCATTAGAATTAGTAAATATGTCATTTAGTTAGATTATATTTTGTAAATAAATATGTCATTTAGTTAGATTATATTTTGTAAATAAATATGTCATTTAGTTAGATTATATTTTGTAAATAAATATGTCATTTAGCTAGGTTATATTTCGTAAATAAATATATCATTTTGTTAGAAAATGTTATGTTGAATAAAAATGTCATTTTGTTAGAAAATTTTATGCTGAAATAAAAATGTCATTTTGTTAGAAATGTTATGTTGAATAAAAATGTCATTTTGTTAGAAAATGTTATGTTGAAATAAAAATGTCATTTTGTTAGAAAATGTTATGTTGAAATAAAAATGTCATTTTTATCATAATAGTTAAAATAATGGTAATATTAATATGGAAATTGAAATTAAATTATAAATATTTATTTATGATTTAAACAGTGAAAATTTGTTAAATAGAAAATAATTCAAACAGAATTAGAATTGGTTAAAATTATTAACCAATGATTTATTTATACAAACTGTTTTTGTTTGAAAACCCCATACGGGTATTGGGATGATATTTTACATACACTAGTCCCAATATTTAGTTATATGTCAATCGATGGATTGACAGTCTGTGATGAGCGTTATTTATTTATTTTAATGTCACACAGTTGTAAATTTCACTCTGGATGTAAATGGACTATTTAATAATTATGTATCGTTATTGTTATATACATGCGATGTATGAAAATCAATATAATTGAAATTATATGGTAACTGATTGAGTGGAATTCCAATTCAGAATGTTTTAAATAAAGAATATTCAAAAATAAAGAGTATTCTAAAATAAAAAATATTTTAAAATTACAAATATTTTGAAATAAATTTAGTGAAGAATAAAATCATGATTTTTATGTCCATTCTTGGATGGACAGAAAAATATAAAGATATGAAGCCGGGTTAAGTATAGAACCGCCATTTTAAACCCAAACGGGTTTATCGATTGATTATATTTATTTTAAAATGAATATAAAAAAGAAGTGATTTCAATATTTAATATTTTGAAAATATTATCAATTTAAAATATTAAAGATATAGAATATTCAATTTTGATTTAAAATTGAAATTGGAGTTGAAATCGTTTTAAAACGAATTCATAAATATTTTATAAAATACGTTTTAAATAGAAATCAACGAAATATATATAATATGTATTATATATATTTAATGGCCTAAATAGAACGCGTCGCGCAGCGAATGTTCGTAAATTTCGACCATTAACTTCAAATTAATGTAACATGAAATCCGACCGTCGGATTCTCCTAAAACCGGAACCTTTGGGTTCGTATCGACAAGAGCTTTCCAATGAATATTAGAGTTTTGAAATCTAATGGTCGGATTTAGAATTATGTGCAAATCAAATTTGAAAAAGGTCGCTATGGGTGCAGTTCGGTGGCCGTTATTGGAAACCGATTGTACGGGTCTTAAAAAAATATTAAAAATATGGAAAAATTATGTAAAATCATAATTAATAATTTGGAAAGATTCTGGATGAAAAATTCCATATTTGAAAAGACAAAAATATATTTTCTATCGAAATGGACTAGCTATTAACTAGAATAAATCTTTAAATTAAGATTTAATGAAGTCTTCCAATTAATTGATATTTAACTGGAATTAAATAAAGTAAATTGGATTTTTGGGTTGTTGTGAATGGTGTCTTCAATAACACTGCTCTTAAAGCCCATGTGAAAAGAATAATTCTTTTAATTAAGATTATTAGAGTTTCCAACTATATTTAGTAAATAGAATTAAATGAAATGTGAATTGGGTTTATTGCGAACTGTGTTTTTAATGACATTTGTTCTTTAAACCAATTAACAGTGAAGATATGATTTGAAATTTAGAAATCTTTTTATTTAGATTTAATGGAAATTTTCCAAAGTAAAGTGTTTCAATTTAATAGAAGAAATTGGAATTCGATTTAATAATAATCGAGATGAGCTTCTGTTAAAGAAGACTGTTATTATATATGGAAATTAAAAGGCTTTGTCGTTATTCCGTTTATATTAATAGTCTGATACGAAAATTTATATCGATTATATATTGATTTGATTTTTGTGAAAATTCCATATTTAATGGAAGATGAATTTGGCTTTATCGTGAACAATATTTTTAAACAACATCTGTTCTTTAACCCAGTTAAAGACAAGATTAATTTCTTAAAGTTGAATAATCATAAAGTAATGGTTTTGGATACTAAAACCAAATTGGAGTTTTAATGAATCTTTGAAAAGAGGATCAAAGAATAAATTTAAAAGAATTTATCTTTGATTAAATTAATGGGAACCTTTCCCTAATAATGTGAATATTTATTTAAAAGAATATTCTGAATAGAAATGAGGCGTATGATGTGTTTCTATAGCACTTAATTATTGATTATAAAATATGCGAGTTATTCGAAAAGACTGGGTTTAACCCATTCTGAATAATTACTACGACGATTAAAAGTCGAAGATGAAGATGGTGGTTGAGGACCGGAGATCTTCACATCGTTTGGGTGATTACTGATGTCTTGATTGGGAGACATCCCAAGACAAGGTAATAAGTGGTGATCGTCCATATGTACTTGGAGATCGATGGATATGCGAGAACCTCTCTCCTGTATTGGACATATGGGACGAGGAATAAGGTGTAACAACCCGTATTTTCAATAACCTGTTATAACGTAAATCGAGGCAGAATTTAATTTATAAATCTGAATCAAGGGAAACGGGCTATGCCATTGCGTTCGTCTCGGAAAAATACGCGAAATAGAGTCCGAGTTTTCGAAAATCGGAGTCTGTATGACCCGATTAAGGCCCAACGAAGTTTTCAGAAAATTTCAAAGTAAAAACAGATTTCAAATTCAAGTTTGAATTTGGAAATTAGGGCCAGATTGGGCCAGGCGGGAAAATTCCCGCCAGAGCACCCAAGTCGACAGCCCTGTCGACTTGGGAGTCGACTTGGTTGGACCCAAGTCGACAGCCCTGTCGACTTGGCTGTCGACTTGGTTCAGCCGGGCAGTTCTGCCTGGTGCACCATTTTGGAGTTGGGTTGAGTTTGGGGGCCAGATTCGGTTTTGAGGGCTAAGATTGGAACTAGGGTTTAATCCTAAGGCTAAAACTAGTCCTAATCTCTATAAATAAGCCCCTAACCTAACCCTAAATCATGAATATTCATTCAAGTAACTAAACTATGGACAAATCAATCCTCTCATGGCCTCCACTCTCTTCATAAAATTCCTAAGTTATTTCTATGAGGGATTTTCAATGCATACAAGTGCTTTCAAGCTTGTATGAGCATCATTAGCTTGCATTCAAGTCAAATTTCCATATTTACATCATAAAGAAAGAGTTTGATCATTTTGGCTCAAGGGTTTTTCTATTAGAGCTTGCATTTTGGGTCTATTTGATTTCATAAAGGCTTTGTCATATTTTTTGTGCCTTCATAAGCATTGTAAGCCCTTTTCTACTTTCATATTTAAACTCTAAAGTTAAATGAAGGATGCAAGTTTGGTTGATCATTATGATATGCAAGTTTGCCATGATATGCAAGTTTACCATGTTATGCTATGCAAGTTTGCCATGTTATGATATGCAAGTTTATCATGCTATGTTATGCAAGTTTGCCATGTTATGATATGCAAGTTTATCATGTTATGTTATGCAAGTATGCCATGTTATGATATGCAAGTTTACCATGTTATGCTATGCAAGTTTGCCATGTTATGATATGCAAGTTTATCATGTTATGTTATGCAAGTTTGCTATGTTATGATATGCAAGTTTGCCATATGATATGCAAGTTATGTTATGCAAGTTTGGCTTGATCCTTTTGTTCATGTTATCATGTTATGCAAGCTTATCTTGGGTTTATGAGCTTAAAGCTTCAAGCTTTATGCAAAAGGTTGCATTTTGGCAACATGTAAGTTATCATATCTCTTATGATAACTTGCATGTGAGGCTAAATGCGAACTTATGGTCATTTCTACATGCCATTTATCACCATGTATCACCAATATGCTAAGTTTGGTTTTATGCATGCTTTTGAGGCCTAAAAATGTAATATGCAAGTATATGAACATATGTAAATTTCATATGCCACCATGTTAAACTTGTGGCTTCAACACCTTTATGTCATGATTATGCCAAGTTCCCTCTTTCTATCATTTATGCGCTATTGCGATATGTAAGCGATGGGATTGCGTTTGGGGTTGGGTAAACTTAAAAGACATAAAAACATTAGATTGGGAATTTACCTATTAAGTTAGGTCTACCCATTGGGAATTTACCTATTAAGTTAGGTCTACCCAATTGCTTGAAAACTTGTAATGTGTTTTGGAAACATGATGGGCATGACACTTAGAAAATATAAGTGTGACCAACTCGAGGTTGGGTTGAGTTTGTAGCGTAAACCTACCCGGAACCGACCGACTTAACTAGTTGCTACAAACAATAGGACCCAATGTGAGAAGTTGGTCATGTTGTACCTTGAACCCGAGGTTAGACCAAGTTGTGGTGTAAAGCTACCCGGAACCGACCGGCTTAACTAGTAACCGCAACAAAGTCTAATGTGAGAGGTTAAGGCACATTAATTAATTAATGCCTCATGATTAGGATTAAGTCATGGTCCACTTAATACTTAACCAATTTGGGCTTGGTAGATTAATCAGGGTTAAGTCGTGAACTCATCGTTACACTTAACCAAGTTAATCCATGATTAGCAAGAGGGTTAAACCGTACTTAACCCACTAGAAAATCCTAGCAACGGGGGTCCACTCCAGCAGTAATCCCAAGTTTGTATCATCATGACCCTAGGGACTAGGCTAGGGTGGGGCACGATTACTGGACTTGAGGTAAGCGACCAAAAACGACGGCAGATTGGTACGCCGGTGTAGTTCCGGGCGGACCATGGTCGTGCACATAGTCCGAAGCCGGGGAAAACATGCACGGGTACCAGTAGATCGAGACTGTGCACTCATGTTTATGGTGTCCAGGTATTGACACCCTAGGGCTTGATACACCCGACGGGAGACCCTGCACAGTCTGACTACAATTATGTTTGGGCCGCATTGACACCAACACGTGACGAGTTAGGCTTAGGGAGCCGATCGATTAGACCGTTTGGTTGGACCTCGTATTAGGGTCAAACCATGTTATTGGACCTCATATTAGGGTCGCTTCATGTTATTGGACCTCGTATTAGGGTCACTTCATGTTATTGGGCCAAAGCTTGGGCCAAGGGATCAATACTTGTTTATTCAAGTCATGTTAGTTTGCTAGTCCACCTGTGGTGCAAAAACCTTAAACCTTATTATGCGATGACACCGTTATCTACCTTGTTAGTTAATCATCATGCCAGTATGTAGTTATCCATATGTTCATCTCAGCTTTCATCATGCCAGTTAACTTTATCAGTTTACATTGATTGTAGTAGGGCTTACTCAGTCTTTTTGACTGACCTGTTTTCTTTCGCCTCTTTTCTTCCGTTTCCCCCCCCCCCCCCCCAGGTTCTCAGGGTGGAAATATTGGAGCTTAGCTTGGATTTCTGATCGCTTGCTTGTGGGATTTTATCTCATGTACGGTCTTGACATGAAGCTAGCTATGGTTATCACTAATTTTGGGGATAGTACTTATGTATTTCAGTTTTTCAGCAAGGTTGTTTTTATCTAGACTTGTGTATTTGGAAAGTTGACATTATGTTGTACCAGACTTGTTTTGAAATGGTTTTGAAATCTTCCGCTGTTTTATCTATTTTATTTACTCTGTTTACATATATACATATGTTCTTGTTCTGCCTTGATATATCATTATGCATGTTTACCTGATTCAAACGCCCCTCCAAAGTCAGAGTGCTTGCAAGAGCCACCCTGGCGGAGGTGGGGTGTTACATTTGGTATCAGAGCATATGGTTTACGAGAAGGGAACAAAAAGGTTTTTAGAAAACTTTTGGAAAACTATTTTCAAAACCAAGTATAAAGTATTTTCCAAAGAAAAGTCTAGTTTATGTTAAAGGTTATTCCCCAAAAAGCCATTAGCAAAAATTCCTTCGTTTTTCTCCATTCTGAATCCATCTTTTTCTTCGTTTCAGTATGGCCAATAACTTTGCCATTCCGGAGGGAGTACACGTACCTGTTTGGTATAGGAGACTTTTGGAGGCTAGGGCGACCGAAGCCGGCCCCGCAGATGTTCCTCCTCCTCCTCCGGTAGTTAATGTTCCTCCTCCTCCTGTCGCTGAGGTTCCTCTTCCTCCTCCCCCTCAGCATCCACAAGAGGATTTTGCGGAGATTTTCAAAGACCTTAAGGCGATGGGTTGCAAGAATTTTGTTGGGATGGAGACTTCTGTTGAGGCAAGAAACTGGTTAAAGGAAACTGAAAACCTCTTTGCTATCTTAGATATAGAAGATCGTATGAAAGTTCTGTTGGCGGTATGGTTATTGAAAGGGGAAGCTGCTTATTGGTGGGTAGTCACCACCACTACTAGACCAATTGAGACTTGGGATGAGTTTAAAAGAAGGTTTGGACTGAGGTTTTTATCGTCAGCAGAGGAGAACCTTCAGATGGAGAGGTTCCTATCCCTAAAGCAAGGGGACATGACCATTAGGGAATACGTGGATAAGTTTAATCAACTTGCTCGGCTCGGTTTAGACTTGGTTAACACAGCTCAGAAGAAGGCCATGCACTTTGCTCTAGGACTAAACGAGCCATTGCGCGGTTTGGCCATATCTCATATACCCATCGGAGCGACCTTCGAGAGTTTGGTGAATGTGGCCCTACTCAATGAAGAGAGTAGGAGTGACAAGAAGGAAATCAAGGTGAATGAGTCTCAAAACAAGAAAACGGGGCCCAAAAAGGAAATGAAAAAGAAGAAGGAGAAGTCTAAAGATAAGAAGGAAAAGAAGTGCTTTTCTTGTGGAAGTTCGACTCATCTTATTAAGGATTGTAAGAAGAGGAAAAGGAAGAATGGTGAATGCTTTTTCTGCGGTGAGACTGGACATTTCATCAAAGATTGCCCGAAGAAGCAAGGGCAAGGCCAGGGTCAGACTCAGCGTGCTGGACCTTCAGGAGGGCAAGTCCATGCTCTCAATGTCGCTTCAGTTCCCGATCGAGGTAGTATTTCTTTTGAGAGCCTTATATATATTTCTGATTTTTCAGTTCGTACCTTGTTTGATTTTGGTGCATCGCATAGTTTATTTCATCTGATCTAGTTGAAAGTTTGCACCTAAGTACTAGTCTAGTTTATGATCCCGTGTGTGTTTCAAATCCAATTGGGGTTTACGCCCATTTGTCTATTATCTACGTGGATTTGAAAATCTCTATCTTGAGTATAGAATTCTCGCGTGATGCTTATATTCTCGGTTTCATGGGGTATGGGTTGATTTTGGGCATGGATTGGTTGTCCAGTTTTGGAGCCATTCTTGATTTTTGAGCATAGGGTTGTGAAGCTCATGACCCGCCTCGGTAATACCCTAGAAATTTCTAGTAACCCTATGAGTCCCGTCATGTTGTGTTATCTTGAATCCCTCAACTCGTCTATCGATAGTTTGTAATCGGTGAGGGTGGTCCGAGAATATCCTGATATCTTGGGTGAAGTGAAGGGGGGTTACCCCTAAGCGAGAGATTGATTCCCGCATTTATCTGGTTGATAATGCCAAGCCAGTTACGTGGCCGGTTAGGCACGTGGCCCCGCAAGATGAGAGTTAAGAAAGCAAGTCAAGAAGTTGCTTGAGAAGAACTTCATTAGATGAAGTATATCTGAATGGGGAGCGCCTGTAGTATTTACTACCAAGGCGGACGGTTCTCTTCGACTTTGTGTTGATTATCGTGAGTTAAACAAAGAAAATAGACAACCATTAGGGACATCTGTTTTCTCTTGATCTTGCTACTGGATTCCATCAGCTCAGAGTAGCTGAGGATAGTATAGACAAGACTGCGTTCAGAACTCCAAATGGATTCTTAGAATGGCTGGTCATGCCATTCGGTTTGACTAATGCACCCGCCTACTTCGTGGACTTGATGAGTAGGGTGTCTAGGGAGTTCCCGAACGAGTTTGTGGTAGTCTTTGTAGACGATATCCTGACTTCCTTAAAGAACGAGGAAGAACATGCTAGACATCTCAAGGAGGTGATGGATACGCTTAGGGCGCATCAGTTGAAAGCCAAGTACTCCAAATGTCATTTTGGAGAAAAAGGAGTTAGATTTCGTGGGCACATAGTTTCTAAGCAAGGCTTAGTGGTCGCGGTTCAAAACCGAAAAGCCCCGACGAGGACAATTGAAGTAAGAAGTTCTCTCAGTTTAATTAGTTAGTTAGCGTCCCTTGAGCTTAGACCTACCCTTCTGGATCAAGTAGGGACTTCACAGAAAGAAGACCCGCAGTTAGTCGAGATCATGGACAAGTTGATTCGAGGCGAGATGGTAAGTCACCTCGCTATAGATGACAAGGGATGGCTAAGACGCGATGAGAGAAAGAAGGTTCTTGAAGATGCACATCACCCGAGGAGGTGGACGAGTTTTTCCCAAGGTGCATGTTGTGCCAACAGGTTAAAGGCCGAGTCATAGAAGCCCGGTGGGCTATTATATCCATTGGAGGTCCCCGCATTGGAAGAGGGAAAAGCGTCACGAAGGATTTCGTGGATGGACTGCCTAGATCAAGAAAGGGAATAAGAGCATGTGGGTCATAGTAGGTAGACTCACGAAGAGTGCTCATTTCACTCCGGTAAAGAGCGAAAGGACTGCATCATAGCTAGCGACAGTTTACTTTCAAGAAATAAAGCGATTGCACGAGGTTCCCTAAAGTATAGTTAGTAACCATGACTCAATCTTCACCAGCCAGTTTTGGGATAGTCTACGGGAAGTCATGGGCAAGCAACTGAATCTAAGTACGGCCTATCATTCACAGGCGGATGGTTCATTTCGTCCAAGCATGAGTTATAGAAAATCACGTTAGTAAGAGCAATTGGCAACGTGGATTGGTATTTCCAAGAAAAGTTCTGCTGCGTGGAATACTTTATGGTAAGTAAACGAGATCCAGGATTCACTAGTGAATTTTGGAGAGCTTGCATGAAACCATGAGGTCATAGTTATGTTTAAGCCAAGAATGATAGAAGAGTAAGTGAAAAAGGAAGACGAGAGGCGACAATGAAATGGGTTCCAACTCATATTTGGAAATAAGAGTTAAGAAGCTAGGAAATCATGAGGTAAAAGACGGTCAAAGCACAGTGGAGTTAAACTCAAGGAAACGTGACTTAGAAGACTGAAGGCTAGATACGCGCATCATATCTCTTTTTAAGAGCATATCCTTGATCCTTGTTTTCCTGTGGAACTTACTCGCATGTTATCTTTTTACGTATATCCTCTCGGTCCCATTCTCGGTCCTATTTCTGTCGGGAGGTATGACTTATTGGCTAGTAATACATGTCAGGGTTTGAAGGGGTCCGTTAGGTTGACTAAACCTTTTGGGCTTTTATGGAATATGGGTAGGGTTAGGAAGGGATTTCTTGTAATCCAAAAGGAGTATATCTTGCTTATCTTCCCGATCTCTTTGTAGCATATCTTTTGCTATCCATGTTTGTCTTGATTATCTAGTATATCGTGTTAATATTGTCATGAGAACCTTAGGTAGAAACCCTTTGGATGAAACATGTGTTTGAAACATGTTATGCTTGATGGTTGCAAGTATTTGCAAGTGGTTACTCGTGGATGCATTATACACATTAGGCACTAGATCGGCTCACACACTCCTCATATTGCATATGCATGAGTGTTTATGCTTATTCATGGATGAATTTTTTTGGTGTTATCACATGGATGTTGCATATGGATGTATGTTATGTGCACACATATAGATGTTATACATTATGTTGGGAATTACATACATATGGATTCATTTCACTAACATAATTTGCATTGATGATATTTGCATTAGATAAGTACATATACACACACCTTTGCATATGTTCATACAACATTTAGAATCTTGTAAGGACAATGATTGCTCGTGGATGATGTTTTGAGTAGATGGATGTTGGATGGTAGGATACGTTCTTCCTAACTTGAAGATTTCGGGGACGAAATCCTATAAGGAGGGGAGAATGTAACAACCCGTATTTTCAATAACCTGTTATAACGTAAATCGAGGCAGAATTTAATTTATAAATCTGAATCAAGGGAAACGGGCTATGCCATTGCGTTCGTCTCGGAAAAATACGCGAAATAGAGTCCGAGTTTTCGAAAATCGGAGTCCGTATGACCCGATTAAGGCCCAACGAAGTTTTCAGAAAATAGTAAAAACAGATTTCAAATTCAAGTTTGAATTTGGAAATTAGGGTCAGATTGGGCCAGGCGGCAAAATTCCCGCCAGAGCACCCAAGTCGACAGCCCTGTCGACTTGGTTGGACCTAGGAATGGCAATGGGGCGGGTTGGGGCGGGTTTCTCATGCCCCAGACCCGACCCGGACTTTTTAAACCCCGCCCCAGACCCGCCCCGTAGACCCGGTGCGGGTCTGGAATTTCGCCCCGTACCCGAAACCCGTACGGGTCAGGGTAGACCCGACCCGCCCCGCGACCCGGTGATATTATGTTCTAGTGTACACAAATTTATATATTTATATTTTTTATCACTAAATGATAAATTACATGCATATTATAATGTGTTCACAATGACAAAGGAATATTATAAAATGAGTTGTAAGATAATAGTTTAAAATGTATGCATTTGTTGTTGTATGATTATCATTGATGTAACTTAATACGATGAAAATTTTATAGTTTTCAATTAAAAGAATATAATATTCAAGTTATAACTATGTAAATCTAAGAAGATTAACAAGTAATAGTTATAAAGAGTTTGAATGATGTTTCGATCATGCGGGTCGGGTTGGGGCGGGTTAGCCATGCCCCAGACCCGACCCTAGACCCGGACCTCCAAAAGCGGGTCGCGGGTCTACCCGCCCCGAAGACCCTATGGGGCGGGTCTAAATGGGTCAAAACAGGGGCGGGTCAAGCGGGTTTGGACCCTAGACCCATCCCATTGCCATCCCTAGTTGGACCCAAGTCGACAGCCCTGTCGACTTGGCTGTCGACTTGGTTCAGCCGGGCAGTTCTGCCTGGTGCACCATTTTGGAGTTGGGTTGAGTTTGGGGGCCAGATTCGGTTTTGAGGGCTGAGATTGGAACTAGGGTTTAATCCTAAGGCTAAAACTAGTCCTAATCTCTATAAATAAGCCCCTAACCTAACCCTAAATCATGAATATTCATTCAAGTAACTAAACTATGGCAAAATCAATCCTCTCATGGCCTCCACTCTCTTCATAAAATTCCTAAGTTATTTCTATGAGGGATTTTCAATGCATACAAGTGTTTTCAAGCTTGTATGAGCATCATTAGCTTGCATTCAAGTCAAGTTTCCATATTTACATCATAAAGAAAGAGTTTTGATCATTTTGGCTCAAGGGTTTTTCTATTAGAGCTTGCATTTTGGGTCTATTTGATTTCATAAGGGCTTTGTCATATTTTTTGTGCCTTCATAAGCATTGTAAGCCCTTTTCTACTTTCATATTTAAACTCTAAAGTTAAATGAAGGATGCAAGTTTGGTTGATCATTATGATATGCAAGTTTGCCATGATATGCAAGTTTACCATGTTATGCTATGCAAGTTTGTCATGTTATGATATGCAAGTTTATCATGCTATGTTATGCAAGTTTGCCATGTTATGATATGCAAGTTTATCATGTTATGTTATGCAAGTATGCCATGTTATGATATGCAAGTTTACCATGTTATGCTATGCAAGTTTGCCATGTTATGATATGCAAGTTTATCATGTTATGTTATGCAAGTTTGCTATGTTATGATATGCAAGTTTGCCATATGGTATGCAAGTTATGTTATGCAAGTTTGGCTTGATCCTTTTGTTCATGTTATCATGTTATGCAAGCTTATCTTGGGTTTATGAGCTTAAAGCTTCAAGCTTTATGCTAAAGGTTGCATTTTGGCAACATGTAAGTTATCATATCTCTTATGATAACTTCCATGTGAGGCTAAATGCGAACTTATGGCCATTTCTACATGCCATTTATCACCATGTATCACCAATATGCTAAGTTTGGTTTTATGCATGCTTTTGAGGCCTAAAAATGTAATATGCAAGTATATGAACATATGTACATTTCATATTCCACCATGTTAAACTTGTGGCTTCAACACCTTTATGTCATGATTATGCCAAGTTCCCTCTTTCTATCCTTTATGCGCTATTGCGATATATAAGCGATGGGATTGCGTTTGGGGTTGGGTAAACTTAAAAGACATAAAAACATAAGATTGAGAATTTACCTATTAAGTTAGGTCTACCCATTGGGAATTTACCTATTAAGTTAGGTATACCCAATTGCTTGAAAACTTGTAATGTGTTTTGGAAACATGATGGGCATGACACTTAGAAAATATAAGTGTGACCAACTCGAGGTTGGGTTGAGTTTGTAGCGTAAACCTACCCGGAACCGACCGGCTTAACTAGTTGCTACAAACAATAGGACCCAATGTGAGAAGTTGGTCATGTTGTACCTTGAACCCGAGGTTAGACCAAGTTGTGGTGTAAAGCTACCCGGAACCGACCGGCTTAACTAGTAACCGCAACAAAGTCTAATGTGAGAGGTTAAGGCACATTAATTAATTAATGCATCATGATTAGGGTTAAGTCATGGTCCACTTAATACTTAACCAATTTGGGCTTGGTAGATTAATCAGGGTTAAGTCGTGAACTCATCGTTACACTTAACCAAGTTAATCCATGATTAGCAAGAGGGTTAAACCGTACTTAACCCACTAGAAAATCCTAGCAACGGGGGTCCACTCCAGCAGTAATCCCAAGTTTGTATCATCATGACCCTAGGGACTAGGCTAGGGTGGGGCACGATTACTGGACTTGAGGTAAGCGACCAAAAACGACGGCAGATTGGTACGCCGGTGTAGTTCCGGGCGGACCATGGTCGTGCACATAGTGCGAAGCCGGGGAAAACATGCACGGGTACCAGTAGATCGAGACTGTGCACTCATGTTTATGGTGTTCAGGGGTTGACACCCTAGGGCTTGATACACCCGACGGGAGACCCTGCACAGTCTGACTACAATTATGTTTGGGCCGCATTGACACCAACACATGACGAGTTAGGCTTAGGGAGCCGATCGATTAGACCGTTTGGTTGGACCCCGTATTAGGGTCAAACCATGTTATTGGACCTCATATTAGGGTCGCTTCATGTTATTGGACCTCGTATTAGGGTCACTTCATGTTATTGGGCCAAAGCTTGGGCCAAGGGATCAATACTTGTTTATTCAAGTCATGTTAGTTTGCTAGTACACCTGTGGTGCAAAAACCTTAAACCTGATTATGCGATGACACCTTTATCTACCTTGTTAGTTAATCATCATGCCAGTATGTAGTTATCCATATGTTCATCTCAGCTTTCATCATGCCAGTTAACTTTATCAGTTTACATTGATTGTAGTAGGGCTTACTCAGTCTTTTTGACTGACCTGTTTTCTTTCGCCTCTTTTCTTCCGTTTCCCCCCCCCCCCCCCCCCCCAGGTTCTCAGGGTGGAAATATTGGAGCTTAGCTTGGATTTCTGATCGCTTGCTTGTGGGATTTTAGCTCATGTACGGTCTTGACATGAAGCTAGCTATGGTTATCACTTATTTTGGGGATAGTACTTATGTATTTCAGTTTTTCAGCAAGGTTGTTTTTATCTAGACTTGTGTATTTGGAAAGTTGACATTATGTTGTACTAGACTTGTTTTGAAATGGTTTTGAAATCTTCCGCTGTTTTATCTATGTTATTTACTCTGTTTACATATATACATATGTTCTTGTTCTGCCTTGATATATCATTATGCATGTTTACCTGATTCAAACGCCCCTCCAAAGTCAGAGTGCTTGCACGAGCCACCCTGGCGAAGGTGGGGTGTTACATAAGGTGTCTCCGGTTTCGTTCAAACCCATAACGGACTTGTAAATGGATGGTATGTCTGACGTTGTATTCCTTTATGTTGTACTTATTGATCCCTGCTAAATAAATATCTATTTGGTATCGGAGAATTTATTCTTTTGCTTAACACCCTTCTCTGAGACGTACGAGCTTAGAGGTTATATATTGGCAAAAATCAATGGTATGATATGGATCGACAATGTGGCATGCTAAGATGCAAATGATCAAGGCTTTTGTTGAAAAGTAGAGTCTTGTGGATGATGATCAAAGCACAGCTTTAATTAGCATAGCTTTGTGTATAGCGTTACTTCGTGAGCCTCACACCCCGGTATGAACCAGAAACGGGAGAGGACAGTAGGGAGGACATACGTTTCTTTCTAGCTAGGAGTGATGTCATGGTATGGAGCCCAGACATTTTACTTATGTGGATAATGGAATGAGGCGCCTCGGATTTGAGTCCCTAGTGGCTCTTTATTTACGCCCCATAGGGTGGGGAAACGTATTGTTCAGGCATAACTAATCCACTAAAGTATTTGTGGACCGGCCTGGAGATCCAAGGGTCACTCAAGCTCTGATCCTGGGACATGGGCTAGATTGTCTCGAATTCGGTAAGGACGATCCTTGCCTTGGTTCATGATGGTAATCCAACTTCCAATACGACACCATACAGTTTTGATTGTATAACTAATATGGCGACATAATATATGGTAGTTATGCCATCCATGATTGATACATTATGATTGAAATGTTTTTGAAACATATATACACTAATAATAATATCAAATTTGTTTTACCATATCAAGCATTTTTGACCATTATAAGATAAAACTCTATCGTCTGGTTTGCATTGCATTGTGTGATGGGACTTGAGTCTTATAATGGTTTCATTTTTCTAAAAAAGCATTGCGTTGTTTAATGATTTACTTTATTTCATGCACTGGAAATCCAATGGAGTAAACCCGTTCTGCGTTAGCGGTGTGGTCCTATGATTAGCCTTATTATTATTAGATAGGTTAAGTAAGATTTCTCATACCAGTCCCATGACTGACTCGTAGTTTGTTTCACTTGCAAACTCGGGTGCCCTTATTTTCCATACGGGGAGTCGAGTAGCTTATTTTGCAGATATTTTGAGATGAATTCTGGATTGAATCTTAAAACTGTGTCCAGAGCATTGATAGGCTTCCGTTGTGTTAGTTTAATTGTTCCACTGCATTGTATTAAGTTTCTTGCAAATTAATCTTCCACTGTATTATTATTTTTCGATGTACTCTGATATATTCTGTACTCTGATGTAACATTATTATGATGTTTATAAAAGTCTTCTGTTATTTTTTCTATTGTGTTGTATGCCCAGAGTTAGCGTATGCGGAATTCGAGTGGTCTTGGTCGATTTAGCGATCGATTAGGTCCGAGCGAAATCCGTTGTCGTTACAGCTGGGATCAGAGCTTTGGTTAATCCAAATCTTTGGGGTACAACTCGTTAGAACTGAACAAAAGACTCATCAGAGGTAGGATTAGTAATATCCTATAAAAGAATACTCATTAGAGATAGGATCAGCAGTATCCTAAAATGAGAAAAACTCGTTAGAGATGGGGTTAGTAATATCCTAGAATGAGTTGAGAGTGATAAGTTATAATTAACGTATTTGTAATTATATATATAATCTGATATTAGAAAATATGATTTTTGAATATATAACAGTTACATATATTTGAAAAACTAACCAACTAATTGATTGGCGATTGTATTATGCGATTATTAGTTCAACTAGTAAAATTATTGAAATCAATAAAAGAATGAAAGTTGAGTTGGTTAATCAAACAACTTTCAGCTCTGTTCCTTTTCGAGGACGAAAAGATTTTAAGTGGGGGAGTTTGTAACAAACCGGAATTTTGGAACCAATTTAAAATTTTTATTTTAGCAATTTTAGTGTATTTTAAATATTTAAAATAATTTATTTTAAATAATAATGATTAAAAAATTATTTAACTCGAAGTTAGAACGAATATATTTAATTTAATTATAAAAGGAATTAAAAATAGCGCGGTAGTTTGAAAATTTGAATTTGAACTTTGACTAAATGTATATGATTCAAAATAAATCGGATTTCAGTAAACCAAAAATATTTAAATCTGTTTAACTATATCTTTCTAACGAATCTAAAAAATTGAAATTTCATAGCGGGAATCAAAAGTTATACCCAGTTTAAAATTCAGAATAGTCGCTATGGAATTTAATGTAATATATAGCCTTTAAAATTAACCATTTTTGCAAATGACCTCCGTTTTCGATGTAACCACTTTGGTTGAATCCGGAATGTCAAATTATTACAAGATTCCAATTTTCGTAATTTTTGGAATTAATATGTGAGCGCAGTGAATTAAAACGTGTTTTGTCAGTTTCAGTCAAATTGTATCGACCAGAAAATGACCATTTTTCGAACGGTCTCCAAATTCAATGAAATTAATTTTATTCGGACCGTTTCGTCAAAACAAAGCTAAATATAATTTTTTCTGTAATTTTTGGAGTCAGTATATGGCCCCGGTAAATTTAAATGTACGATCAAATTAAATAACTAAATGATTTATATTTTAAAATAAAGATAGGTGGGCTAAAACGATCGAATGGAATGATGAGACCAAGTCCATTGTGTCCGGAATGGGGTATTTGGCTCGGGGCAATATTTGTTGGGCTGGATTTGGAGTTAATATGGGTTATCGGGTTTTTTTAAGAATTAAAGGATTAAATAATTAATTTATTTATAAATACCTAGGAAAATCTAAACCCTAGCCCATCTCAAACATACAGCCGCCATCTTCTCCATCAATGGCCCCGATGCTCCCAACTTTAACCCTTAATCATTTCAAAACCGTAGAGAATTAAATTATCATCCCAAAGGCAAAAATGAAGAGGAGGTTGAGTTCTAGGATCTGAACGGAGGTGATCGTCAAAGGGGTGTTGAGGCGGTCAGAATTTCCTCTGAAATGTCCGCCATTTGAGTGCATCTCCAGGCCACGTGGGGCCTTCAAATTCGCCAAGAAGACCGGAGATGAACGATGATGCGAAGGGCTTGCTGGTGGCACTAGTTGATCGGAGAACGGCAGCTTGTGGAAGCGGAGATGGTGGAAGTTTTGAATCGGCGAAGGATGAAGTCAGGTTCCAGTATTGACGAAGAAGAAAGGGGATAAGGGGGAAAGGTTTAATTTAAATAAAGTGATTAATTTTCCTAATTGCTTTAGTTAATTAAATTAATATGTATAAGTTTTAAACTGTCATAACTTACTCGTAAATGATCAGAATTCGACAAACAAAAATGCGTTGGAATCCTAAAAACAAGCTCTACAACAAGGAATAGACATGAACAGAAATAGAGAAAGCTACAGAATTTGATTAAATTAAACACACAGTTTAATTTAGTGAAAAAACAATCGTTATACAAACGATTTCTGAAACCGACCAAGGTGAGAATTCTATTTTATATATATATAATTAAAATTAATTAATTATGATTGTATTATTAACAATACGCTGTTAAATTCTATTGATTGTTATATGTGATTTGATCTGGGATAGATGTTGTTATGTAGATCTATTGATTTGATGATTGTTGTGTTGAATAAAATAGTTTAAAACAAAAATATCAATTTTTGTTGAATAAAATAGTTGAACACAAAAATATCAATTTTTGTTGAATAAAATAGTTGAAACAAGAACAACAAACTTTTTCAAAATTTAAGTAGTTGAATTAAAATTGACATTTTTGTCAAAATAGAATAGTTGACATTTTTGTCAAAATAAAATAGTTGAAACAAGAATAACAAATTTTGCCAAAATATAATTAGTTGAAAAAAATTGACATTTTGGTCAAAATAGAATAGTTGACATTTTTGTCAAAATAAAATAGTTGAAATGAAAAGACCCGTAACTTCCCCGGTAAGGAAAGCCCGGATGCTTCGAGAACAACACACAAAAGAACGCAGACGGAAGAACATTTCATTGCTTATTTACAACAATTCCATCAGAATATACAGAGTATAAATGAATATTACACAGAAAATAAAATATCAGAGATTACAATACATTACAAAGCAGCGGAAAATAATACAATACACAACTAGAAGTAATACACGGATACAAAGCTTTTCGAGTATCGTTCCAGTTGTAAATCAGGGTCCTGTGAATATAAATCTGCAAAACCAAAACTACAAGCTGCCCGTGTCAAAATAAGGGCACCCAGAGTTTAGGTTAAAACATTAAACCCTAGGTCAGTCACGTGACTGGTGTGAGAACTAAACCAGCTATTATTCTTTATTTTAAAGTTAGGTAAATCAAGGGACCACGCCGTATATTACGGAACGGGTTTCCTCCCAAGAATACCAGTGCATAAAATAACAGCTCAATGCTAAATAAAGAACAATGAAACTATTATAAGACCCAGGTCCCATCACACAATGCAACGCAAGCCGGAGGATAGGGTTTTACCTTATAATAGCCAAAGCATGCTTGATACGATAAATTTCATATTTTATTATTACTATAAGTGTATAGTGTCAAAACAATTTCAAATCATAAGTATCAATCATAGGCGACATGAGCGTCCCATGCCACTATGTCGCCATATATAGGTTTACAAATAAAACCGCAAATTCACGTATTGGAAATTGGATTTCCATCTGTGAATCGAGGCAAGGGATCGTCCTCTACCGAATTCGAGACGCTCTAGCCCGTGTCTCAGGAAAGTACTCAGTCAAGCCTTTGGATCGTCAGGGCCGGTCCACCTGTAACACCCCACCTCTGCCAGGGTGACTCTTGCAAGCACTCTGACTTTGGAGGGGCGTTTGAATCAGGTAAACATGCATAATGATATATCAAGGCAGAACAAGAACATATGTATATGCGTAAACAGAGTAAATAACATAGATAAAACAGCGGAAGATTTTAAACCATTTCAAAATAAGTCTGTTACATCATAATGTCAACTTTCCAAATAAACCAGTCTAGATAAAACAGCATCAACTGAAAACTGAAATACATAAATACTAATCCCCAAAAGAAGTGATAGCCACAGCTAGCTTCATGTCAAACCGTACATGAGCTAAATTCCACAAGCAAGCAGTCTGAAATCCAGCTAAGCTCCAGTATTCCCTCCCTGAGAACCTGGGGGGGGGGGGAACGGAAGAAAAGAGGCGAAAGAAAACAGGTCAGTCAAAAAGACTGAGTAAGCCCTACTACAATCAATGTAAACTGATAAAGTTAACTGGCATGAGCAGCAGGAATGAACATAAGGATAACTACATACTAGCATGATGATTAACTAACAAGGTAGATAAAGGTGTCATCGCATAATCAGGATTAAGGTTTTGCACCACAGGTGTACTAGCAAACTAACATGACTTGAAGAAACAAGTATTGATCCCTTGGCCCATGCTTTGGCCTAATAACATGAAGTGACCCTAATACAAGGTCCAATACCATGAAGTGACCCTAACACGAGGTCCAACTAAACGGTCTAGTCGATCGGCTCCCTAAGCCTAACTCGTCACGTGTTGGTGTCAATACGGCCCAAACATGGTTGTAGTCAGACTGTGCAGGGTCTCCCGTCGGGTGTATCAAGCCCTAGGGTGGCAACCCCTGGACACCATAAACATGAGTGCACAGTCTCGATCTACTGGTACCCGTGCATGATTTCCCCAGCTTCGGACTATGTGCACGACCATGGTCCGCCCGGAACTACACCGGCGTACCCTCTGCCGTCGCTTTTGGTCACTTACCTCCAGTCCAGTAATCGTGCCCCCTCCCTAGCCTAGTCCCTAGGGTCATGATGATACTAACTTGGGATTACTGCTGGAGTGGACCCCCATTGCTAGGATTTTTCTAGTGGGTTAAGTACGGTTTA
The DNA here is from genome assembly GCA_030737875.1 of Allium sativum. Taxonomy (NCBI): domain Eukaryota; kingdom Viridiplantae; phylum Streptophyta; class Magnoliopsida; order Asparagales; family Amaryllidaceae; genus Allium; species Allium sativum. The sequence continues at coordinate 302,938,733 of CM060922.1, forward strand.
ACCCTCTTGCTAATCCTGGATTAACTTGGTTAAGTGTAACGATGAGTTCACGACTTAACCCCGATTAATCTACCGAGCCCAAATTGGTTAAGTACTAAGTGGACCATGACTTAACCCTAATCACGAGGCATTAATTAATTTTAATGCGCCTTAACCTCTCACAATAGACCTTGTTGTGGCTACTAGTTAAGCCGGGCGGGTCCGGGTAGCTTTACACCACAACTTGGTCTAACCTCGGGTCCAAGGTACAACATGACCAACTTCTCACATTGGGTCCTATTGTTGGTAGCAACTAGTTAAGCCGGTCGGTTCCAGGTAGGTTTACGCTACAAACTCAACCCAACCTCGAGTTGGCCACACTTATCTTTTCTAAGTGTCATGTCCATCATGTTTCCAAAACATGTTACAAATTTTCAAGCAATTGGGTAGACCTAACTTAATAGGTAAATTCCCAATGGGTAGACCTAACTTAATAGGTAAATTCCCAAGCTTATGTTTTTATGTCTTTTACCCAACCCCAAACGCAATCCCATCGCTTACATATCACAATAGCGCATAAAGGATAGAAAGAGGGAACTTGGCATAATCATGACATAAAAGTGTTGAAGCCACAAGTTTAACATGGTGGCATATGAAATGTACATATGTTCATATACTTGCATATTACATTTTTAGGCCTCAAAAGTATGCATAAAACCAAACTTAGCATATTGGTGATACATGGTGATAAATGACATGTAGAAATGGCCATAAGTTCGCATTTAGCCTCACATGCAAGTTATCATAAGAGATATGATAACTTACATGTTGCCAAAATGCAACCTTTGGCATAAAGCTTGAAGCTTTATGTTCATAAACCCAAGATGAGCTTGCATAACATGATAGCATGAACAAAATGTTCAACCCAAACTTGCATGACACAACTTGCATATCATATGACAACTTGCATATCAAACTTGCATAACATAACATGATGAACTTGCATATCACATCATAGCATACTTGCATAACATGATAAACTTGCATATTACATCATAGAAAACTTGCATATCATACATTTAACTTTAGAGTTTAAGTATGAAAGTAGAATAGGGCTTACAATGATTATGGAGTCACAAAAATATGACAAAGCCCTTATGAAATCAATTAAACCCAAAAATGCAAGCCAAAATGATCAAAACCCTTCCTTTATGATGCAAATATAGAAACTTGACTTGAATGCAAGCTAATGATGCTCATACAAGTTTGAAAACACTTGTACGCATGGAAAATCACTTAGAAATTTATTTAGGAATTTTATGAAGAGAGTGGAGGCCATGAGAGGATTGATTTTGCCATAGTTTAGTTGTATGAATGAATAATGATGATTTAGGGTAGGTTAGGGTCTTATTTATAGATTAGGCAAGTGTTTTAGGCCATAGGATTAAACCCTAGTTCCCATCTCAGCCCTCAAAACCGAATCTGGCCCCCAAGCTCAACACATTCTCAAAATGGTGCACCAGGCTAAACAGCCCGGCTGGACCAAGTCGACAGCCAAGTCGACAGGGCTGTCGACTTGGGTCCAACCAAGTCAACTCCCAAGTCGACAGGGCTGTCGACTTGGGTATTCTGGCGGGAATTCTCCCGCCTGGCCCAAACTGGCCCAAATTTTCAAGTTCAAACTTGAATTTGAAATCTGTTTTTACTTAGGAATTTTCTGAAAACTTCGTTGGGCCTTAATCGGGTCATACGGACTCCGATTTTCGAAAACTCGGACTCTATTTCGCGTATTTTTCCGAGACGAACGCAATGGCATAGCCCGTTTCCCTTGATTCAGATTTTTGAATTAAATTCTGCCTCGATTTATGTTATAACAGGTTATTGAAAATACGGGTTGTTACATTCTCCCCTCCTTAAAGGATTTCGTCCCCGAAATCTTCAAGTTAGGAAGAACGTATCCTACCATCCAACATCCATCTACTCAAAACATCATCCACTAGCAATCATTGTCCTTACAAGATTCTAAATGTTGTATGAACATATGCAAAGGTGTGTGTATATGTACCTATCTAATGCAAATATCATCAATGCAAATTATGTTAGTGAAATGAATCCATATGTATGCAATTCCTAACATAATGTATAACATCTATATGTGTGCACATAACATACATCCATATGCAACATCCATGTGATAACACAAAAATTTTCATCCATGAATAAGCATAAACACTCATGCATATGCAATATGAGGAGTGTGTGAGCCGATCTAGTGCCTAACGTGTATAATGCATCCACGAGTAACCACTTGCAAACACTTGCAACCACTTGAAACCATCAAGCATAACATGTTTCAAACACATGTTTCATCCAAAGGGTTTCTACCTAAGGTTCTCATGACAAGATTAACACGATAAACTAGATAAACATGGATAGCAAAGAGAAAGATATGCTAACAAAGAAAAGAGATTGAGAGTGTACCCTCAAAAAGGAATGGATAAAGCCCACGCATCTTCTCCTTGGTTTCCCAAGTTGCGTCTTCTTCGGCTTCACCCCATTGAACCTTCACCAACTCGACCTCTCGATTCCTTAGCTTCTTGGTCTCCGTCCCCAAGATACGAATCGGAGCTCTCCTCAAGGTAGCCTCTTTCTCCACTTCCACATCTTTCAGAACACTCGGCTCAACAACCTCTGCTGATTCATGTAAACACTTTCGGAGATGCGAGACATGAAAACATCGTGTACTCCAGCAAGCTTCTCGGGCAACTCTACTCTATAAGCCATCTGCCCGATCCTCTCTTTAATAGGGAATGGTCCAACAAACCTCGGTGCCAACTTCCCAACAGCTCCAAATCGGACCACATTCCGCAAAGGAGAAACCTTCACGAAAACCATATCCCCAACATCAAACTCCAAATCAGTTCTTCGCTTATCCGCATAGGATTTCTGTCGGTCTTGGGCCGCTTTCATTCGTCTCTGAATCAACTCGACCTTCTCGGACGTATCTCTGATCATATCAGGCCCAAGTATAAGCTTATCTGTAGTCTCCCACCAACATGTAGGCAATTTGCACGGCCTCCCATATAAAGCTTCAAATGGTGCCATCCCTATGCTCGCCTGATAACTATTATTATATGCAAACTCAACAAGAGGAAGATGGTCTTCCCATGTACCACCAAAATCCAGAATACAAAGCCTCAATAGATCCTCGAGTACCCTATTCACCCTTTCGGTTTGACCGTCCGTCTGTGGGTGATAAGCAGTACTTAGATTCAACCTCGTGCCCATGGCTTCTTGCAAGCTATTCCAGAATTGACTTGTAAAGATTGGGTCACGGTCACTGACAATACTAGAAGGGACTCCATGTAGTCTCACAATCTCACGAAGATATACAGACGCTAGCCAAGATGCGGTCCTCTTGCTCTTCACCGGAATAAAATGAGCACTCTTCGTAAGTCTATCCACAATAACCCAAATGCTCGTATTCCCTTTCCTTGACCTTGGTAGCCCATCGATAAAATCCATGGAAATACTCTCCCACTTCCATAGTGGAACGTCTAGAGGATGCAATAGCCCACCGGGCTTCTTTGACTCGGCCTTAACTTGCTGGCAAATGATACATCTAGAGACAAACTCTGCCACATCCTTCTTCATCCCAAGCCAAAAGAAGATGCGCTTCATATCTTTATACATCTTATCCCCGCCCGGATGTATAGTCAACTTAGAGCGATGCGCTTCCTCCAGAACTTTTCTTACTAAATCTTCTACCATGGGAACACATAACCTTCCATCTCTCCTCAGCCAACCCTTATCATCAATAGAATATCGAGCGAGATGACTAGACGCCTCTCCTCGAATCAGCTTATCCATAATCTTAACTATCTGAGGGTCTTCTTTCTGCGAAGCCCCAACTTGATCAAGAAGGGTAGGTCTGAGTTCCAGAGATGCTAAAGAACCGGTCATCGACTCAACCGCCAAAGAGAAATCAAAGGTTGCCACATACTCTAAATTCTTCATCTCAACGAATAGAGGACTTAGGGTCAACCTTCTTCTACTTAATGCATCAGCCACCACATTCCCCTTGCCAGGGGTATAGGCTATCTCAAAATCGTAGGGCGCCAAGAATTCCATCCATCTTTGTTGCCTCAGATTCAGGTCTTTCTGAGAAAAGAGATACTTCAATGACTTGTGATCAGTATAAAGCTCAAATCTTTCTCCCAGAAGATAATGGCGCCAAGCCTTGAGTGCATATACTATTGCTGCCAACTCTAAGTCATGAGTGGGATAATTCTTCTCATGCACTTTGAGTTGTCTACCGCCAAAGCATATCACCCTTCCTTCTTGCATAAGAACAGCTCCTAACCCCGTGTCACATGCATCGGTGTATACTGTAAATAACTTCCCTCCATCGGGCAAAGCTAGAACAGGTGCTGATGTGAGGGCTCTCTTGAGCTTCTGGAAAGCAAGCTCGCATTCTATGCTCCAAGCAAAAACTAAATTCTTCTTCGTCAATTTAGTGAGAGGAGCGGATATCTTTGCGAAGTCTTTGATGAACTTCCGGTAAAAACCCGCAAGACCTAGAAAACTTCTCACTTCGGTTGCATTCCTTGGATTTTTCCAATCCTGAACTGCAACTACCTTAGCGGGATCCACCGCTAAGCCTTGCTTAGATACTATATGCCCAAGGAATCTAACTTCCTTTCTCCAAAAGTGACACTTGGAGAACTTGGCCTTCAACTGATGCGCTCTAAGCGTATCCATCACCTCCACGAGATGCCTTGCGTGCTCTTCCTCATCCTTAGAGAAGATCAGAATATCATCTACGAAGACCACGACAAACTTGTTCAAGAACTCCCTGAACACCCTACTCATCAAGTCCACGAAATATGCGGGTGCATTAGTCAAGCCGAACGACATGACAAGCCATTCGAAGAATCCATCTGGAGTTCTGAACGCAGTCTTGTCTATACTATCTTCAGCTACCCTGAGCTGATGGAACCCCGTAGCAAGATCAAGCTGAGAGAAAACAGAAGCACCGACAAGTTGGTCAAAGAGATCATCTATCCTCGGTAACGGGTGTCTGTTCTTCTTAGTCAGCTTATTCAACTCTCGATAGTCAACACAAAGTCGGAGAGAACCATCTGCCTTGGTAGCAAATACCACAGACGCTCCCCATTCAGATATGCTTCGTCTAATGAAGTTCTTCTCAAGCAACTCTTTCACTTGCTTGCTTAGCTCCCGCCTTTCCCGCGGAGCCATATGCCGAACAGGCAAAGAAACCGGCTTTGCATTATCCACCAGATAAATGCGGAAATCAATCTCTCGCTTAGGGGGCAACCCCCTAACTTCATCGAAAACATCCGGATACTCTCGAACAACTCTCACAGACTGAAGAGTTTCCATTGACGAGTCGAGTGATTCAAGATAGCATAACATGACGGGACCTCTCGGATCACAAGAAATCTCTAGGGTGTTTCCGAGGTGAGTCACGAGCCTCACAACCCTATGCTCACATTCAAGGATGGCTCCATATCTGGACAACCAATCCATGCCCAATATTAATCCGTATCCCCTGAAACCAAGAACATAAGCACTGCACAAGAACTCTACACTCAGTATAGAGATCCTCAAATCCCCACATATCATAGACAAATGGGCGGAACCCCCAATAGGATTTGAGACACAGACGGGATCATCTACCAAGCTAGTACTAAGGTGCAAACTATCAACAAGATCAGATGAGATAAAGCTATGCGATGCACCAGAATCAAACAAGGTACGAACTGGAATATCAGAAATATATACAAGGCTCTCAACAGAAATACTACCTCGATCGGGAACTGGAGCGGTACTGAGAGCATGAACTTGCCCTCCTGAAGGTCCAGCACGCTGAGTCTGACTCTGGCCTTGCCCTTGCTTCCTCGGGCAATCCTTACTGAAATGTCCAGTCTCACCACAGAAGAAGCATTCACCATTCTTCCTTTTCCTCTTCTTACAATCCTTAATAAGATGCCCAACTGAACCGCAATAATGGCACTTCCCCTTGTTGTTCTTGCCCTTGTTGTTATTGCCCTTGTTGTTGTTCCCCTTGTTGCCTTGACTCTTGTTCTTGTTCTGATTGCCTTGACTGCACTGACCACTTGGATTTCCCTGATTTCCTTTTCCCTGGGAATCAGTCTTCTTGGCTTGAGTATCATTCATCTTGACCTCTTTCTTGACATCTCCCTGAAGTAACGCCATATCAACCAAACTCTCAAACGTGGCCCCATGGGGAATATGTGACATAGCCAATCCCTGCAACGGCTCATTCAATCCTCTAGCAAAACGAAGAGCCTTCTTCTGAGGAGTATTCACCATATCCAAGCCAAAACGAGCTAACTAATTGAACTTGTTCACATATTCTTTGACAGACATATCTCCTTGTCTCAAGGTTATGAACCTCCCCATTTGCAGATTCTCTTCAACAGAAGATAGAAACTTAAGCATGAACCTTGCGCTGAAATCGGCCCAAGTCTCAACAGGCCTAGTACCATTGGTGACTTCCCACCAATAAGCGGCTTCATCCTTCATAAGCCAAACCGCCAACAAGATCTTCCTCTGATCGTCTATCCCAAAGATAGCAAATAAATCCTCGGTCTCTTTCAACCAATTTCTGGCCTCTACAAAAGTCTCAGTGCCTTGAAAGTTCTTACCACCCATTGCTTTGAAATCTTTGCAAGCCTTTGCGAAGTCAGCTTGAGGATGCTGAGGGGGAGGAGGAAGAGGAACCTCAGCGACAGGAGGAGGAGGAACATTAGCGACAGGAGGAGGAATATTAACTACTGGAGGAGGAGGATTAACTACTGGAGGAGCAGGAGGAGGGACATCTGCGGGGCCGGCTTCGGTCGCCCTAGCCTCCAAAAGTCTCCTATACCAAACAGGTACGTGCACTCCCTCCGGAATAGCAAAATTATCGGCCATGCTGAAAACGAAGAAAAAGACCGATTCAGAATGGAGAAAAACGAAGGAATTTTGCTAATGGCTTTTTGGGGAATAGCCTTTAAAATAAACTAGACTTTTCTTTGGAAAATACTTTATACTTGGCTTTGAAAATAGTTTTCCAAAAGTTTTCTAAAAACCTTTTTGTTCCTTCTCGTAAACCATATGCTCTGATACCAAATTGTAACACCCCACCTCTGCCAGGGTGACTCTTGCAAGCACTCTGACTTTGGAGGGGCGTTTGAATCAGGTAAATAAGCATAATGATATATCAAGGCAGAACAAGAACATATGTATATGCGTAAACAGAGTAAATAACATAGATAAAACAGCGGAAGATTTTAAACCATTTCAAAATAAGTCTGTTACATCATAATGTCAACTTTCCAAATAAACCAGTCTAGATAAAACAGCATCAATTGAAAACTGAAATACATAAATACTAATCCCCAAAAGAAGTGATAGCCACAGCTAGCTTCATGTCAAACCGTACATGAGCTAAATTCCACAAGCAAGCAGTCTGAAATCCAGCTAAGCTCTAGTATTCTCTCCCTGAGAACCTGGGGGGGGGGGAACGGAAGAAAAGAGGCAAAAGAAAACAGGTCAGTCAAAAAGACTGAGTAAGCCCTACTACAATCAATGTAAACTGATAAAGTTAACTGGCATGAGCAGCAGGAATGAACATAAGGATAACTACATACTAGCATGATGATTAACTAACAAGGTAGATAAAGGTGTCATCGCATAATCAGGATTAAGGTTTTGCGCCACAGGTGTACTAGCAAACTAACATGACTTGAAGAAACAAGTATTGATCCCTGGGCCCATGCTTTGGCCCAATAACATGAAGTGACCCTAATACAAGGTCCAATACCATGAAGTGACCCTAACACGAGGTCCAACCAAACGGTCTAGTCGATCGGCTCCCTAAGCCCAACTCGTCACGTGTTGGTGTCAATACGGCCCAAACATGGTTGTAGTCAGACTGTGCAGGGTCTCCCGTCGGGTGTATCAAGACCTAGGGTGGCAACCCCTGGACACCATAAACATGAGTGCACAGTCTCGATCTACTGGTACCCGTGCATGATTTCCCCGGCTTCGGACTATGTGCACGACCATGGTCCGCCCGGAACTACACCGGCGTACCCTCTGCCGTCGCTTTTGGTCACTTACCTCCAGTCCAGTAATCGTGCCCCCTCCCTAGCCTAGTCCCTAGGGTCATGATGATACTAACTTGGGATTACTGCTGGAGTGGACCCCCATTGCTAGGATTTTTCTAGTGGGTTAAGTACGGTTTAACCCTCTTGCTAATCATGGATTAACTTGGTTAAGTGTAACGATGAGTTCACGACTTAACCCTGATTAATCTACCGAGCCCAAATTGGTTAAGTACTAAGTGGACCATGACTTAACCCTAATCACGAGGCATTAATTAATTTTAATGCGCCTTAACCTCTCACATTAGACCTTGTTGTGGTTACTAGTTAAGCCGGGCGGGTCCGGGTAGCTTTACACCACAACTTGGTCTAACCTCAGGTCCAAGGTACAACATGACCAACTTCTCACATTGGGTCCTATTGTTGGTAGCAACTAGTTAAGCCGGTCGGTTCCGGGTAGGTTTACGCTACAAACTCAACCCAACCTCGAGTTGGCCACACTTATCTTTTCTAAGTGTCATGTCCATCATGTTTCCAAAACATGTTACAAATTTTCAAGCAATTGGGTAGACCTAACTTAATAGGTAAATTCCCATTGGGTAGACCTAACTTAATAGGTAAATTCCCAAGCTTATGTTTTTATGTCTTTTACTTTTACCCAACCCCAAACGCAATCCCATCGCTTACATATCGCAATAGCGCATAAAGGATAGAAAGAGGGAACTTGGCATAATCATGACATAAAAGTGTTGAAGCCACAAGTTTAACATGGTGGCATATGAAATGTACATATGTTCATATACTTGCATATTACATTTTTAGGCCTCAAAAGTATGCATAAAACCAAACTTAGCATATTGGTGATACATGGTGATAAATGACATGTAGAAATGGCCATAAGTTCGCATTTAGCCTCACATGCAAGTTATCATAAGAGATATAATAACTTACATGTTGCCAAAATGCAACCTTTGGCATAAAGCTTGAAGCTTTATGTTCATAAACCCAAGATGAGCTTGCATAACATGATAGCATGAACAAAATGTTCAACCCAAACTTGCATGACACAACTTGCATATCATATGACAACTTGCATATCAAACTTGCATAACATAACATGATGAACTTGCATATCACATCATAGCATACTTGCATAACATGATAAACTTGCATATTACATCATAGAAAACTTGCATATCATACATTTAACTTTAGAGTTTAAGTATGAAAGTAGAATAGGGCTTACAATGATTATGGAGTCACAAAAATATGACAAAGCCCTTATGAAATCAATTAAACCCAAAAATGCAAGCCAAAATGATCAAAACCCTTCCTTTATGATGCAAATATAGAAACTTGACTTGAATGCAAGCTAATGATGCTCATACAAGTTTGAAAACACTTGTACGCATGGAAAATCACTTAGAAATTTATTTAGGAATTTTATGAAGAGAGTGGAGGCCATGAGAGGATTGATTTTGCCATAGTTTAGTTGTATGAATGAATAATGATGATTTAGGGTAGGTTAGGGTCTTATTTATAGATTAGGCAAGTGTTTTAGGCCATAGGATTAAACCCTAGTTCCCATCTCAGCCCTCAAAACCGAATCTGGCCCCCAAGCTCAACACATTCTCAAAATGGTGCACTAGGCTAAACAGCCCGGCTGGACCAAGTCAACAGCCAAGTCGACAGGGCTGTCGACTTGGGTCCAACCAAGTCGACTCCCAAGTCGACAGGGCTGTCGACTTGGGTGTTCTGGCGGGAATTCTCCCGCTTGGCCCAAACTGGCCCAAATTTTCAAGTTCAAACTTGAATTTGAAATCTGTTTTTACTTAGGAATTTTCTGAAAACTTCGTTGGGCCTTAATCGGGTCATACGGACTCCGATTTTCGAAAACTCGGACTCTATTTCGCGTATTTTTCCGAGACGGACGCAATGGCATAGCCCGTTTCCCTTGATTCAGATTTTTGAATTAAATTCTGCCTCGATTTATGTTATAACAGGTTATTGAAAATACGGGTTGTTACACCACCGATGTGGATTAAAATGCCTGAACACTGCGTTTCCCCACCCTTTCGGGTGTCAATGAGTCCAATGACTCCATCGGTCCCGGATCGACCGATATATCCGAGGCGCCTCGCAACAGCAACAACCACATAAGTCAAACTCGTCAGGGCGTGTAAAACCACTGACGCCACTTCTAGCTAGAAGGAAACGCTTGCCCTCCCTGATGTCCTCTCTCGTTTCTGGTTCACAACCGGGGTGTGAGGCTCGCGAGTCAACGCTACACAAAGCTATGCCACACAGGTCGTGCTTTGATCATCAACCACAAGACTTTGCTTTTCAACAGAAGCCTTGATCATTTTCCACTTAGGCATGCCACACAGGCAATTCACTCCATGTGATTGATATCCATCGATATATAACCCCTGAGCTCGTATGTCTCAGAGAAGGGCGTTAAGAAAGAGAATAAATTCTCCGCTGCCAAACAGATATATATTTAATAGAAATCAATCACACAGACTAAAATCTAATGTCAGACACACAGTCCATTTACAAGTCTGTTCTGGGTCTGAACGAAACCGGAGGCACCTAGTACCCCGCATACCCATCGATCTCCAAGTACGTCTGGACGATCACTAACTGATTCCCTCCTCTTGGGTGTACGGCCCAATCAAGATCATCAGTAATCACCCAAACGACGTGAAGACCTCCGGTCTTCGACCACCGTCTTCATCTTCGACACCACATCGAATCAGTTATTCAGAATGGGATAAACCCGGTCTTTCCGAATAACTCGCGTATATAATAAACAAGTGTTACACAAACACAACATATGCCTCATTCCAATTCAGAATATTCTTTTATTCAAATATTCTTACACTTTGGGAAAGGTTCCCATTAATTTTATCAAAGATAAATTCTTTAAATTTATTCTTTAATCTCCTTTGAATATCAATTCAAATTAGTCGGGATTTGCGAACCACACCGAAGTAATCATTTATTTTATTTCCCAATCCCCACCTATTCATCCCATGAAGTAAAACTGGTCATACTTCATGTCTAACACCACAGTGTTATCGGTAAATTCAATTACCATTTCACATTCAAATCTAATTAAAGATTTATCTATCGCCTGGAGCAAAACTGGTGATACTCCATTCTCGATCTTTTCAATCTAATTAAAGATTCATTAAAACTCCACTTAGTTTTAATCTTTAATTGGGTTAAAGAATCGGTGTCATTTAAAACATTGTTCACGACAAACCCAAATCACATTTGATTTTAAATACAAGGCTCTGAATAGAAAATATATCGGCTTATATTCAATATCAAATTCTATTACCAACAAATATCGTATTGGAAATAACGATATAAATATATCTTTCAAATTTCCATAACGATATCTGTATAATCACGAAATCCAACATCGAAATATTCTAAAGACAATTTCGATTCAAATCCATTCCAATTCAATTATTGGAAATTCTGGTTACTTTTAAAACCCTTTTCAAATTCAATTTATTTATTTAAAAATAAATAGTAGTATCATTCTAGTTCAAAACTAGTTCATTTTGATAAAAATATATTTTCACCTTTTCAAATATGGATTTTTTTCATCCCAATTCTTCCCAAATCATTTCTTATGATTTTACACAAATTATTACTATTTTTAATAATTTTATCAAGGCCCGTACAGTCGATTTCCATCAACGGCCATCGAACTGCACTTACAACGACCTTTTCCAAATTTGATTTGGACATATTTCCAATTCCAACCGTTAGATTTCTAATTTCTAATATTCATTAGAAAGCTCTTTTCGATACGAACCCAACGGTTTCGGTTTTAGGAGAAACCGACGGTCGGATCTCCCGCAATATCCATTCGAAGTCAATGGTCGAAATTCACGAACTACCGCAGCGCGGCGCGTTCTATTCAGGCCATTATATTATATATATATATATAATATACTTCGTCGATTTCCTTTTAAAACGTATTTTATAAATCGTTTTAAATTCGTTTTCGAAACGATTTCAACTTCATTTTCAAATTCAAATCAAGACTGAATTTTTCAATATAAATTCATTTTAAATTCATTTCAAATTGATTTCAATTCAAATTGATTTCTAATTCAATTTCAGTTCGTTTTCAATTCAATTCAATTTCAATTCGAATTCATTTCTTTTCAATTCGAATTCATTTCTATTCAATTTCATTTCGAATTCATTTCTATTCAATTTCAATTCGAATTCATTTTTATTCAATTTCAATTCGAATTCATTTCTATTCAATTTCAACTCGAATTTCAATTCTATTCAAAATATCAGATTTTGAAATCACTTTCGATATTCATTATAAAATGAATAAAATCGATATAAATATTGTTCACGTCAAAATGGCATCAATCTAATCAACGCGGCTTCATATATTTCTATTTTCAAATATTCTATTTCAAATATTTCTATTCAAATATTTTATTCAAATAGTTCTCTTCAAATATTCTATTTCAAAACTGGAATGAGGCCCAATCAATTACCATAGATTTTATTTCTATGGACTTCCATACAACGAATGTATATATCAACAACGACAAATAATCAACCATCATCCAAAGTGCATTCTACACTGTATAAGCATCAAATATAAATATTCAATGCTTATAACAGTCTGTCAATCAATCGATCGACATACAACTAATTATTGGGATTAGTGTATGTCATATATCATCCCAATACCCGTGTGGGGTTTCAAACAATCAAACACAGATTTTATTTGTGCAGTTGGGCGATGTGTAAAATTTACCGTCCCAATCAATATCAGTCAAATGTGTGTATATAAACAAATCGTCCGATTTTTAATTCAATTTCAGTTCAAATACACGTTAAAAATTCTATTTTCAACTATAAAATATTTTAACTATATAAATATTTTATTTCATTTCACATCACATCACACAATCAACTGCACATCAAAATCAAACAAACAAGCATATAAGTCGTCCATGGTCTGTGGACGACGGGTGTCGGGTGCTACTAAACACCGTCTGCATCCTAGTATATATTTTAACTAGAAAATTAAATTAAAAGTGAGGAGTTCTCACAGAGGTTTCCACTCCGCCGTGCTTTGCTTTTGAACTGCCGAACCGTCTGGATCTGTTTGAAATAACAATGCAGTCTTTTCCCCGCTGTTTATAATAAAAATTATATTTTTATCATTTCGTTCTATTAAATAAAAATCATATTTTTATTTATTCTTCATATATATTTCGACGCTTCATTCTATATAAAAATTATATTTTAATATTTCTACTTCATATATAAAGATCGAATTTTTATTCTTTCTAAAATATAAAAATCATATTTTTATAAATAAAAATATAACTTTTCACTATTATAACGATGTTTACATAATAAAAATCCTATCTTTATTCGGATAAAAATCCAACCTTTTTAATAAATAAAAATTCGACCTTTTACACACTAAAAATCCTACCTTTCACCTATTAAAAATCATAACTTTAAACAAACAAAGATCTTGCCTTTACACAAATAACAATCGTATATTTTCAGTTTCTAAAAATCACATGTTTTATCATATAAAAATCCTCTCTTTTTATTATTAAAAATCTTTTCTTTTTAATGACATAATATATATATATATATATATATAAACTGATTTTATTTTATGCTAAAAATGATTTTTAAATTCATAATAACAACTACATAATAAACAAATAAAAATAAATACATGAAACTTACATTTTCAAAGGAAGGTGGGGGGGAGGGGGGAGAACTTCATCGTCAGCGCTGCAATGGGATGGTCGGAGGTTGAGGGGATGGCTGCGCGGGCGAAGGTGTGGTGGAGGTTTGAACGCGGAGGCGGGAATCAAAGGGGGGTTGTCTCGATTTAGGGCTGAGGGGCGTGGTATTCGAGGCGGCGAGAGGCAAGGGAGGAGGAAAGAGGAGAACGACGGAGGGAGGGGAAAAGGGCGCCGACCATCTGGGGGTGGCGGCGACGATCGAGCGGCGGAGGATCTCAACGGGGGAGGGGGGATTGTGGATCTGCGGGTTTTCTTTTTTATTTATTTTTCATCTCCTGAAAATCGATTGAATGGTCAATGGCAAAGGGGGGGGGGGTTAAAGAGGGAAAGGTGAGAGTATTTTATAATTTAATTTAATTATTTTATTTTCAAAAAGCAACTTTTATTTTCGAACTCGAAATCGAACCCACCGACTGTCGTCCCTAGCTAATTACCCCCATTCCGAACACAATGGGATATGTATCGCAGGCCAATTCGATCGTTTTGGTAGGTTTTCGTTTAATTTAAAATATAAATCTTTATATATTCAATTTAAATGCACATTTCAAATTACCGGGGTCACATACTAACTCGAAAAAAATCCAGAAAAATTATTTCTTGCTTCGCATTGACGATATGGTCCTAACAAAACTAATTTCGTCAAATTCTGAGATCGTTTGAAAAATGGCCATTTTCTGGTCGACCCGATTTGACTGAAACTGTTAAAACACGTTTAGCTTCGCCACGCTCACATATTGATTCGAAAAATTATGAAATTTGAAACCTAGCAATAATTTGACATCGCGGATCCAACAAAAGTGGTTTCGTTGAAAACCGAGGTCGTTTGCAAAATTTCCATTTTTAAGGGCCAGAATTCCATAGCGACTATTTTGAATTTTCAACTGGGCGTATCTTTTGATTCCCGCTATAAAATTTCAATTTTTCGGATTCATTGGAAAGATATTCTTAATTAGATTCAAATATTTTTAGTTTCACCAAAATCTGGTTTATTTTGCACCCGGTACATTCCTTTAAACTTTGAAATCGAATTATCGAACGACCGCGCCATTTTCAATTCCTTTTATAATTTAAAATGAATATTTATATTCTAACGACGACGTACATAAATATATACGTTCTAATTCTATTCAAAATAAATTTCTCGTCGTTATTATTTAAAATAATTCATCTTAAATAATCAAAATTCACTAAAATTGCCAAAATAAAAAATTTAAATTGGCTAAGATTTCCGGGTTATTACATGAAACAAGAGTAACAAATTTTGTCAAAATATAATTAGTTGAATTAAAATTGACATTTTTGTCAAGATAGAATAGTTGACATTCTTGTCAAAATAAAATTATTAAAACAAATTCGTCATATTTGTCAAAATAACATAGTTGAAACAAAAATGAACATTTTTGTTTAAATAAGATTGTCAAAATAAAAATAACATTTTTGTTCAAATAAAATAATTAAAACAAGAATAACATTTTTGTTAAATAGATTTGTGCTAAAACCAAAAACATCAATTTTGCTGAATTGGATAATTGTTAACAAAATGAAGATTATCACTTTTATTCATTTTGTTAAAATAGAATTGTTAACAAAATGAAGATTTTCACTTTTATTCATTTTGTTACAATAGAATTGTTAACAATATGAAGTTATCATTTTTATGTTTTGTTGAAATAGAATTGTCAACAAAATAAAATATCATTTTTTATGTTTTATTGAAATAGAATTGTCAATAAAATAGAAATATTCTTTTTATTTGTTTTGTTGAAATAGAATTGTCAACAAGATAAAAATGTCATTTTTTATGTTGAATTAGAATTGTCAACAAATTAAAAATATCATTTTTATTTGTTATATTAAAAATAGATATACATACAAATAAAAGAATATCTTTTTATTTGTTATATTAAAAATAGATTTGTACACAAATAAAAATATCATGTTTATTTGACATGTTAATGTAGGAATTGTAAAACACATTAAAATATCGTTTTTATGTTACATGTTAATGTAAGAATGTGTATACAAATAAAAGTAGTCATTTTTATTTGTCAAGTTAGACATTGAATTTATATACAAATAAAATAAGCCTTTTTTATTTGTCATTGTAAATATGGAAATTGTATGCAAATAAAAATATTCATTTTTATTTGTCATGTTAAATATTGAATTTTTATACAAATGAAAATATCCTTTTTATTTGTCACATTTAAAATAGAATTGTTGTCAAATAAAAATTATCTTTTTATTTGTCAGTAGAAAACATTGAATATGTTATGCAAATAACACTTCTTTATTTGTCATTTAAACATTGAAAACATGTCATGTAAATAAATTATCTTTTTACTTTGTCATTAGAATTATAAACATGTACATCTAACAAATTTGTATTTTTATTTTGTCATTAGAATTAATAAATATGTCATTTAGTTAGATTATATTTTGTAAATAAGTATGTCATTTAGTTAGATTATATTTTGTAAATAAATATGTCATTTAGTTAGGTTATATTTTGTAAATAAATATGTCATTTAGTTAGGTTATATTTTGTAAATAAATATATCATTTTGTTGGAAAATGTTATGTTGAAATAAAAATGTCATTTTGTTAGAAAATTTTACGTTGAAATAAAAATGTCATTTTGTTAGAAAATGTTATGTTGAAATAAAAATAACATTTTGTTCGTGTTATGTTGAAATAAAAATGTCATTTTTATCATGATAGTTAAAATAACGGTAATATTAATATGGAAATTGAAATTAAATTATAAATATTTATTTATAATTTAAACAGTGAAAATTTGTTAAATAGAAAATAATTCAAATAGAATTAGAATTGGTTAAAATTATTAACCATTGATTTATTTATTCAAACTGTTGTTATTTGAAAACCCCACACGGGTATTAGGATGATATTTGACATACACCAGTCCCAATATTTAGTTATATGTCAATCGATGGATTGACAGTCTATATGAGCGTTATTTATTTATTTTAATGCTCAAACAATCATAAATTTCACTCTGGATGTAAATGGACTGTTTAGTGATTATGTATCATTATTGTTCTATACATGCGATGTATGAAAATCCACATAACTGAAATTATGTGGTAACTGATTGAGTCGCATTCTGATTCAGAATGTTTTAAATAAAGAATATTCAAAAATAAAGTATATTCTAAATTAAAGAATCTTTTAAAATAACGAATATTTTGAAATGAATTTAGTGAAGAATAAAATCATGATTTTTATATCCATTTTTGGATGGACACAAAAATATAAAGATATGAAGTCGGGTTAAGTATAGAACAGCCATTTTAAACCCAAACAGGTTTATCGATCGATTTTATTTATTTTAAAATGAATATCGAAAAGAAGTGATTTCAATATTTAATATTGTGAAAATATTATCAATTTAATATATTAAAGATATAGAATATTCAATTTTGATTTAAAATTGAAATTGGAGTTGAAATCATTTTAAAACGAATTTATAAATATTTTATAAAATACGTTTTAAATAGAAACCGATGAAATATATATAATATATATTATATATATTTAATGGCCTGAATAGAACATGTCGCGCAGCGACCGTTCGCGAATTTCGACCATTAACTTCAACTTGTTGTAACGGGAGATCCGACCGTCGGATTCTCCTAAAACCGGAGCCGTTAGGTTTGTATCGACAAGACCTTTCCAATGAATATAAGAGTTTTGAAATATAATGGTTGGATTTGGAATTATGTCCAAATCAAATTTGAAAAAGGTTGCTATTGGTGCAGTTCGGTGGCCGTTATTGGAAACCGACTGTACGGGCCTTAATAAAATTATTAAAAATATGGAAAAATTATGTAAAATAATAATTAATAATTTGGAAAGATTTTGGATGAAAAAATCCATATTTGAAAAGATAAAAATAAGTTTTCTATCGAAATGGACTAGTTATTAACTAGAATAAATCTTTAAATTAAGATTTAATGAAGTCTTCCAATTAATTAATATTTAATTGGAATTAAATAAAGTAAATTGGATTTTTGGGTTGTCGTGAATGGTGTCTTCAATAACACTACTCTTAAACCCCATGTGAAAAGAATAAATCTTTTAATTAAGATTATTAGAGTTTCCAATTATATTTAGTAATTAGAATTAAATGAAATGTGAATTGGGTTTATTGTGAACTGTGTTTTTAACGACATTCGTTCTTTAACCCAATTAACAGTGAAGGTATGATTTGAAATTTAGAAATCTTTTGAAACACCCCACCTCCGTTAAGGTCACCCACAAAGGGAATGCCTTAACTTTGGTGGAGGTTTATAAGTAAAAGCCACAGATAAACTCAAGACAGATATAAATACACATATTTTAAACAGCGGAAACCAAACAGACTTTTATTTCATCAATACGTGTTCAAACAAAACATTCCATAATTGTCTCAAAATACTTCCAACATTACAACCTCATTACTATCTTGATTATTAAAGAAGCATAAAACATAAATAAAGTGACAAAAATCCCCATAGTGATATCCAAAGCCATAATCCGAGCAAAAGAGATCCAAATCATACATCTACGTTCTTGGAGCTTGTAAAGAGTCTGACTGAGCTGAGTTGTTTCCTCCCTATGGACCTGGTGGGGGGACGAAAGAAAAGAAGACGAAAAGAAAATAGAGTCAGACATAAAGCCTGAGTAAATCTAGTAACTCTTCAGTATGTGAATAAGAAAAGGGCATGATAGATATAAACTGAAAACAGGAAAGTGTCACCAGCTAAGGAAGTGTCGCTTAGAATCGAATGTACTATCGCACCCATACTATATCTCTACACCTACTTGAGCTTATTCTAACTGGCACCCCATGGTGAGGGTGAAGTGATCCCCATTTTCTAAAGATCGGCTCCTACTCGCGTAAACATGTGTCATACGGCCCCAAGAATTGTAGATACCTAGGCTGGTCCCACCATGGGGTGTATCAAGACCCATGGTGGCGGCCCCGACACAATTTTCTAGAAAGCATAGGTTATACTACTGGTGTCCCCAGTGCTCTGTTTGTCTGCTCCGGAGTGTGTGCACGCCCGCACTCCGTTAGAACCTACACTGTGCACCCACCGCCGTCATTTTGACCGCTTACAATCAGCCCAGTAATCGTGCCCCACCGTGCCAGGTTCAGGGTACCATGATACCTAACTTGGGTTACTGCTGAAACGGGTCCCTCGTTACTAGGGTTTTCTAGTCAAACATGTTAAGTGGTTAAGTGTCTGTATTTACCTAACCTCACCCATCAATTCTTGTTAACATGTTGAATTTGGTAAAGTGTTTATAGTTGACTTAACCCTACCATCTGTCCTTAGCCTTTTAGAGCACCTGACCACTCACATTAGACAGATATTGCTACGGTTAATGGATGAGCCGGTCGTTTCCGGGTAGGTTTACACCGTAGCTCAGTCTAACCTCGGGTCATTATTGGGCTCAATGCTTAACCACCCACATTGGATAGGTATTGTTGTGACTACTGGACAACCGGGCGGGTCCGAGCAGGTTTACGTCACAACTCAATCCAACCTCGGGTTAAGCATACCGTGTTTTCTAAATTTACATATTTTATCACTTCTCAATTATATGTAAATGTCATGTCTTTTATTCTTGGGTATAACAATTCATACCGCTTAAATGTCATTGTCGTTGGCATGTGCCAAACATGCCAACATATATATTTTCATGTTTTACACCCAGCGTTATTACCCCCGTTTGTACGTTCGCAACATTATAACAAATGTTGGGCTCTACACAATTCAGCCCAACTTTATAAACGTGAGAAAAGGGGAAATCAACAACATGTAATATTTTACAACATATAAGGGTGTGGGGCGCATGAACTTGCAATTTAGCGATACTAACATAAATGATGGGTCATGTGAACTTGCATTCAAATCAAAGTATAACTAAGTAGGTGACATATGAAATGGCATAGTTTAGGTTTATACAAACTTGGGTTTAAACATGTTTAACTTGGCATAATGTCAACCACAAAACTAGCATGTTGTATATTCACCAAAATGTCCCATTTAACATCAAATTATATAGCCTATTTCAACATGAACTTGCATAGTTTATGTAACCCAAACAATACTTAACATAGATCCAATTATACTTGCAAATAAACCTAAGAATGATATCATAGGTTTTGGGTCATATAGGCATAAAAGGTCTCAAATCTAGAACATGTTTACATAAGCCTTAATTTAGATTTAGTGAATGTATATAGTCCATGCCATAGACATAAACATAAAGGGATCAAATTCTAGTTTTTGCCAAAAACTTGCAAGTGCCATTGTTTTCATATACAATTGTTCAATAGGCTTGCATCAATCAATTTAGGCCACAAATATCAATACACAAGTCATGATAGAATCATTACAATACACAGAATTTATATCATATTCATACAATAACACAATTCTATTTTCATTTACATCGAATCACATCACAGTTTTTATTCATATTCTGAAAGGTCACTATACTTACAACGAATGCAGAATCTTGAATTCTGGATTCTGAAATCTGAAATTGAGATGCGCTCCTTTGGGTAGATTAACGTTGCGTTGAATTAATTTGATTAAGTTTTAATCTTCTTCTTAATTTGATTCGTCTCTAAGCTTTTCTCTCTTGACGGCTATGCTCAATTCCTCCCTGGCAGCATGACGACTCCCATCTTATTTTTTTGTGTGAATTTTTAGTTGAGACTTAGGGTGTATTTATAGATTTTTAAATTTTTTTGAGCCGTCAGATGAAGACAGGAGGAATCTAGACCATACAAAGTTCAAAGAGCCAATCAAGAGGTGACATGTCAGCCCTAGTGACACACCAAGCCACAGAAATTCGAGCCAGAGCCAGACCTAGCCAGTCAGGTCGACCAGGTAGGCCGACACCCAGGTCGACACTATGGTCGACCTGGGGTGGCCAGGTCGACACCATGGTCGACCCTATGGTCGACCTGGTCTCTGGGCGGGAATTTTCCCGCCCAGCCCAGTTTGAACCTGTTTTTCGAATTTCGAATTTGAAACTGAGCTGTTTGAATTTTAAATTTTATTCTGAAACTTCCGAATGTCATAACTCCTTCATACGGAGTCCGATTTACGCAAACTCGGACTCTATCTCAAGCAGAATTCCGAGACGAACGCAATGGCGTAACCCATTTCCCTTAATTCTTTCATTTAGAATTAATTACACTTTAATTTGTGAAGCTTAACATTGTAGAATTCACGGGGTGTTACATTCTCCCCCTCTTAAAAGGATTTCGTCCCCGAAATCTTCAAGTAAGGAAGAATGTATATCCTACCATCAAACAGTCCATCTACTCAACCAACAAACACAGGCGTCCACTGTCCTTAAAAGACTTCTAGTGCTTCATGATCATATGCATAGTGTGTGTACATGTCCTTATCTAATGCAGAAATCAGGTGGTCTACTGATTCAGTTGACCTCCTTAATGCGAATCATGTAAGTGTCATGAA
Source organism: Allium sativum (assembly GCA_030737875.1). Taxonomy (NCBI): domain Eukaryota; kingdom Viridiplantae; phylum Streptophyta; class Magnoliopsida; order Asparagales; family Amaryllidaceae; genus Allium; species Allium sativum. Next base: position 302,960,177 of record CM060922.1, read on the forward strand.
TCAATTATGTATGCAAATTTCTCCTACTCATAATTCTACATGAGTGCACAGCTTATTCATACAAATGCGACAACCATATGACAGCATATCAAGTTTCAACCATATACAAATGAGAATGCATATATGCATATGCAATATGAGGTGACTGAGCCGATCTATAACCTAGGGTGTGCGTGTATATGCATCCACGAGCAACCACTAGCAATCACTAGCAACCATTTGCAGCCATCATCCATAACATGTTTTCAAATACATGTTTGCATCCATTTGTTTTCTACCTAAGGAGTTAGGAAAAGGACCGAGGAGATATACCTAAAAAGATAGATAAAGCATAACTTAAGGAAAAAGAGAGATCAAAGATGTACCCTCAAAAAGAAGAGGGTAGGCAGCGCATATTTTGTCCTCAGTTTCCCAAGTCGTGTCTTCCTCGGCATCGCTCCACTGAACTTTAACGAGTTTGACTTCGCGGTTGCGTAGCTTTTTCACTTCAATTCCTAAGATGCGGGTTGGAACTCTCCTCACAGTTGCTTCACGTTCCACTTCGACTTCTTCTAGAATGCTAGGTTCCACCACTTCCGCAGACTCATGTAAACACTTCCGGAGGTGAGAAACATGAAAGACGTTGTGAACTCCGGCCAGTCTCTCGGGTAGCTCTAATCTATAGGCCATTTTCCCAACCTTCTCGATGATAGGAAACGGTCCTACAAATCTTGGTGCTAGCTTTCCTGCGGATCCAAAGCGAACGACGTTCCTTAAAGGAGATACCTTAAGGAAAACCCTGTCCCCAACCTCAAACTCAAAGTCGGTCCTTCTTTTGCCGGCGTAGGATTTCTGTCTGTCTTGGGCTGTCTTCATCCTTCTCCGTATCAAGTCCACTTTCTCCGAAGTCTCTCGAATCATGTCTGGCCCAAGTATAAGCTTATTTGTAGACTCCCACCAACAAGTTAGTGATTTGCACGGTCTTCCATACAAGGCTTCGAAGGGTGCCATGCCTATGGTAGCTTGGTAGCTGTTGTTGTAGGCAAATTCCACTAAAGGAAGGTGATCCTCCCACGTCCCTCCAAAGTCAAGAATGCAGAGTCTTAAAAGATCCTCTAAAACTCTATTCACCCTTTCCGTCTGGCCATCGGTTTGGGGGTGATAGGCCGTGCTCAAACATAATTATGTGCCTACAGCTTCTTGCAGACTCCGCCAAAACTCACTTGTGAAGATAGGGTCTCGGTCACTAATAATGCTGGAGGGTATCCCATGGAGTCGAACTATTTCCTTGAGATAAAGAGATGCTAGAGATGAGGCAGTCCTTCTACTCTTGATAGGTATAAAGTGGGCGCTTTTAGTAAGCCTATCCACTGAAATGCTATCCCACTTCTCGACCTAGGCAGTCCATCAATGAAGTCCATTGAAATGCTATCCCACTTCCACTGTGGGACCTCTAAAGGATGAAGTAGTCCTCCAGGTTTCTTCTGTTCCGCCTTGACCTGTTGGCAGGTCATGCACTTAGAAACGAAATCTGCCACGTCCTTTTTCATGCCGCTCCAAAAGAAAGTCCTTTTTATATCCTTGTACATCTTATCACCGCCAGGGTGTATAGTCATCTTGGAATGATGCGCTTCCTCGAGACCTTCTTTGTCAACTCCCTTTCTTGTGGGACACATAATCTTCCATCTCTCCTCAGCCAACCCTTATTATCGATGGCGTATCTACTGAGGTGACTAGAAGTCTCACCCCTAATAAGTTTATCAATCACATCAACAAGCTGAGGGTCTTCACGTTGTGCAGCCCCTATTGAGTCCAAGAGAGTAGGGCGTACTTTGAGAGATGCTAACAAACCTGGTACAAAATCCGAGGAGGGCCTAAAGTTAAAACTGGCTATATACTCCAAGCTTTGCCTTTCCACAAAGAGCGGGCTTAAGGTCAGTTTCTTTCGGCTCAACGCGTCTGCTACTACGTTGACTTTTTCGGGAGTATAGGAAATTTCAAAGTCATACGAGGAAAGAAACTCCATCCATCTTTGCTGCCTCAAGTTAAGATCCTTCTGCGAGAAGAGATATTTCAATGATTTATAGTCAGTGTATAATTCGAACTTTTCACCTAGGAGATAATGGCGCCAAGACTTAAGCGCAAAGACGATGGCGACTAACTCAAGATCGTGGGTTGGGTAGTTCTTTTCATGAACTTTCAATTGTCTTCCACCATAAGCTACTACTCTTCCTTCTTGCATTAGAACAGCGCCTAGTCCCGTTCCACATGCATCTGTGTATACTGCGAACATTTTTCTTCCGTCAGGCAGAGTTAGAACTGGAGCTATTGTAAGAGCCCTTTTTAATCGTTGGAAAGCAATGTCACAGTCCAAATCCCAAGCGAATGCTAGATTCTTCTTTGTTAGCCTTGTAAGTGGGGCTGATATTTTCGCGAAATCCCTAATAAACTTTGGGTAAAAACCGGCTAGCCCAAGAAAGCTTCAAACTTCGGTTGCATTTCTTGGTGTCTTCCAATTTTGCACTGCCACCACTTTCGCGGGGTCCACGGCCAACCCCTGTTTGGACACTATATGCCCAAGAAATCTTACTTCTTTTCTCCAGAAGTGACACTTGGAGAATTTGGCGTTTAGCTGATGGACTCGAAGAGTTTCCATGATTTCTTTCAGATGCTGAGCATGTTCTTCCTCATTATTTGAGAAGATTAAGATATCGTCTACGAAGACAACCACGAATTTGTTGAGGAATTCTCTGAACACCTGCTCATTAGGTCTACGAAATAAGCGGGTGCGTTTGTCAAGCCGAAAGGCATGACAAGCCACTCGAAGAAACCGTCTGGGGTTCTGAATGTTGTTTTATCAATGCTATCTTCGGCTACTCTTAGCTGATGGAACCCAGTTGCTAGATCAAGTTGGGAGAAGACCGTTGCACCTACAAGTTGATCAAACAAATCGTCGATTCGGGGAAGAGGGTGCCTATTTTTCTTGGTCAATTTTTTAACTCCCTATAGTCGACGCAAAGGCGAAGCGAACCGTCCGCTTTGGTTGCGAACACCACTGGAGCACCCCATTCTGAAATGCTCCATCTAATGAACCCCTTTTCGAGAAGTTCTTTAACCTGCTTACTAAGCTCCTTTCTCTCCTTTGGAGCCATGTGTCTGACAGGTAAAGCTACAGGCTTTGCATTATCCACAAGATATATGCGGAAGTCTATTTCCCGCCTCGGAGGTAAGCCTTTCACCTCCTCAAAGACATCCGGATATTCCCGGACTACTCTAACTGATTGCAAATTCTCACCAGAAGCATCAAGCGACTCTAGTTAACTAAGCATAATAGCATTCAAGGGATTACAAGAAATTTCTAGAGTGTTACCAATCCGAGTCAAGAGTCTAACTACTCTTTTCTCACAATCAAGAATGGCACTATTACTGGATAACCAGTCCATGCCTAAGATCAAACCATATCCCGAGAAGCCCAAAACAAAAGCATTACAGCTAAACTCAACGCTGAGAATAAAGATTTTCAAACCTAAACAAACCATTGACAAGTAAGCGAAGCCCCCAATTGGATTTGAAACTACTAAGGGATCTTCTACCATACTAGTGTCTAGATGCAGAGATTCTACTAAGGCAGATGAAATAAAGGAGTGTGATGCACCAGAGTCAAAAAGTGTACGAACTGGATGATCATAAAGATAGACTACACTTTCTACAGAAATATTACTACCTCGTTCTTGCTGAGGTGCCACTAGCGCATGAACCTGACCCCCTTAAGTGGATCCGGCTTTCTGTCCCTGCCTTTCTTCCTTGGGCAGTCCTTAGCTTGGTGCCCAATCTCTCCACAATGGAAGCAACCACCCATCTTCGCCTTCCTTTTTCGGCAGTCTTTTGATATATGCCCCCACAATGCCACAAAAATTGCACCTTCTCTTCTCACGGGGCGTATTGCTCTTCCCTCCTTTCTTGAAGTCTGTTTTCTTTGCTTGTAGACCCTCTTTCTTCTCTTCCACCTTAGTTTCTTTCTTGTCGTGGTCTTCCTCGTGTAGCAACGCCATGTCCACCAAGCTTTCATAAGTCGCTCCCGTGGATACATGGGTCATAGCGAGGCTGTGTAGAGGCTCATTCAAACCTTTGACGAAGCGAAGCGCCTACTTGTGTTGGGTGTTTACTAAGTCCAGCCCAAATCTGGCCAGCTGATCAAACTGATTAACATATTCCCTGATCGTCATGTTCCACTGTTCCAGAGTTAGGAACTTCTCCATTTGCAGGCTTCTTTCAGCTTGGGAGAGAAATTTTATCTCAAACCTTGTCTTGAAATCTTCCCTTGTTTCCACCGCCCTCTGAGCATTGATAATTTCCTACCAATAGGAAGCTTCATCTTTAAGCAATCACACCGCTAGTTGTATCTTTTGCCTGTCATCCACTCCGAAGATGACAAACAGATCCTCAGTCTCCTTTAGCCAGTTTCTTGCTCCTACAAAGGACTCTGTCCCATGAAAGTCTTTTCCACCCATAGCCTTGAAGTCTCTACATGTTTTTGCGAAGGCATTTCCACGAGGAGGAGGAGGAGGAGGAACCGCGGCTACTGGAGGAGGAATGTCTGCTGGGGCCGCGCCATTGGCCCTCGCTTCTAAATACCTCCTAAACCAGCCGGGTATCGGCACTCCTTCAGGAAGGTTAAGGTCTCCAGACATGCTGAAACAGAAAGGAAAGATTCAAAACGAAGGATAGAGAGAGATAGTGCACATGGCTTTGGGGGATTATGCCTCTTTAAAAATATAACACTTTTTTTTTCTTAAAAAAATGCTTCTTTAAACTTTCTTTTGAAAACAATTTCAAAAACCTTTATCTTATCTGGTAAACCTATGCTCCGATACCAAGTGAAACACCCCACCTCCGTTAAGGTCACTCACAAAGGGAATGCCTTAACTTTTGTGGAGGTTTATAAGTAAAAGCCACAGATAAACTCAAGACAGATATAAATACACATATTTTAAACAGCGGAAACCAAACAGACTTTTATTTCATCAATACGTGTTCAAACAAAACATTCCATAATTGTCTCAAAATACTTCCAACATTACAACCTCATTACTGTCTTGATTATTAAAGAAACATAAAACATAAATAAAGTGACAAAAATCCCCATAGTGATATCCAAAGCCATAATCCGAGAAAAAGAGATTCAAATCATACATCTACGTTCTTGGAGCTTGTAAACAGTCTGATTGAGTTGAGTTGTTTCCTCCCTGTGGACCTTGGGGGGGGACGAAAGAAAAGAAGACGAAAAGAAAATAGAGTCAGACATAAAGCCTGAGTAAATCTAGTAACTCTTCAGTATGTGAATAAGAAAAGGGCATGATAGATATAAACTGAAAACAGGAAAGTGTCACCAGCTAAGGAAGTGTCGCTTAGAATCGAATGTACTATCACTCCTATACTATATCTCTGCACCTACTTGAGCTTATTCTAACTGGCACCCCATGGTGAGGGTGAAGTGATCCCCATTTTCTAAAGATCGGCTCCTACTCGCGTAAACATGTGTCATACGGCCCCAAGAATTGTAGATACCTAGGCTGGTCCCACCATGGGGTGTATCAAGACCCATGGTGGCGGCCCCGACACAATTTTCTAGATGGCATAGGTTATACTACTGGTGTCCCAAGTGCCCTGTTTGTCTGCCCCGGAGTGTGTGCACGCCCGCACTCTGTTAGAACCTACACTGTGCACCCACCGCCATCGTTTTGACCGCTTACAATCAGCCCAGTAATCGTGCCCCACCCTGCCTAGTTTCAGGGTACCATGATACCTAACTTGGGTTACTGCTGAAACGGGTCCCTCGTTACTAGGGTTTTCTAGTCAAACATGTTAAGTGGTTAAGTGTCTGTATTTACCTAACCTCACCCATCAATTCTTGTTAACATGTTGAATTTGGTTAAGTGTTTATAGTTGACTTAACCCTGCCATCTGTCCTTAGCCTCTTAGAGCACCTGACCACTCAAATTAGACAGATATTGCTACAGTTACTGGATGTGCCGGTCGGTTCCGGGCAGGTTTACACCGTAGCTCAGTCTAACCTCGGGTCATTATTGGGCTCAATGCTTAACCACCCACATTGGATAGGTATTGTTGTGACTACTGGACAGCCAGGCAGGTCCGGGCAGGTTTACGTCACAACTCAATCCAACCTTGGGTTAAGCATACCGTGTTTTCTAAATTTACATATTTTATCACTTCTCAATTATATGTAAATGTCATGTCTTTTATTCTTGGGTATAACAATTCATACCGCTTAAATGTCATTGTCGTTGGCATGTGCCAAACATGCCAACATATATATTTTCATGTTTTACACCCAACGTTATTACTCCCGTTTGTACGTTCGCAACATTATAACAAATGTTGGGCTCGACACAATTCAGCCCAACTTTATAAACGTGAGAAAAGGGGAAATCAACAACATGTAATATTTTACAACATATAAGGGTGTGGGGCGCATGAACTTGCAATTTAGCGATACTAACATAAATGATGGGTCATGTGAACTTGCATTCAAATCAAAGTATAACCACTGTTTCAAATCTCGCAAATATCGCCCGAGATCTCCTCCGAGATCTCGTTTTGAGCTCCTTCCGAAACGAAACAGCAAATATCACTTTAAATCTCCTTTCGAATATATCGCCCGAGATATTGCAATATCGAACGATATATCGACTGAGATGAAATACTGGAATATCGTCCGATATCTTAGTTTTTTTAGTTAAAATTTAAATTTGTGCCTGAACTGGAACTATAATAAAAAAATCAAATCTAGCCATAACAATCTTTTGTTATTTTACATTTTGCATGTTAAATGACTATATTGTATGTTCGTATATATTTTACAATGCTTATAATTTTCATATTCGTCTTTTTACATACATGTTACTTATGAAATTTTGCATTTTATGGTCTATTTATGCCGAATTTTTTAATGTTTTGGATCCTTTTAATGTTTCCTGTCTAACAATACTTCTGTTTCGAGCATATTACAATTTAGAGTACGAATGATCGTTTGCAAAATAAAGAATAACAAAGTTATTTTGCATTTTAAGTTTAAGTTACTATGTTTTTAATAGAATTCATAAAAATCATTTTGTTAAAATATCAGTTTAAACATATCATGTACCTCGAAATTGTTCCGATATGAACTTTCAGACCCGAGATGAAAATCTGAAACGAACCCCGAGTTAGACTCATCTCGTCCGAGATCTCCTCCGATACGAGACCGAGTCTATAAAATCCCCGAGACGAAATGCGACCGATATCCGAGATTTAAAACCTTGAGTATAACTAAGTAGGTGACATATGAAATGGCATAGTTTAGGTTTATACAAACTTGGGTTTAAACATGTTTAACTTGACATAATGTCAACCACAAAACTAGCATGTTGTATATTCACCAAAATGTCCCATTTAACATCAAATCATATAGCCTATTTCAACATGAACTTGCATAGTTTATGTAACCCAAACAATACTTAACATAGATCCAATTATACTTGCAAATAAACATAAGAATGATATCATAGGTTTTGGGTCATGTAGGCATAAAAGGTCTCAAATCTAGAACATGTTTACATAAGCCTTAATTTAGATTTAGTGAATGTATATAGTCCATTCCATAGACATAAACATAAAGGGATCAAATTCTAGTTTTTGCCAAAAACTTGCAAGTGCCATTGTTTTCATATACAATTCTTCAATAGGCTTGCATCAATCAATTTAGGCCACAAATATCAATACACAAGTCATGATAGAATCATTACAATACACAGAATTTATATCATATTCATACAATAACACAATTCTATTTTCATTTACATCGAATCACATCACAGTTTTTATTCATATTCTGAAAGGTCAATATACTTACAACGAATGCAGAATCTTGAATTTTGGATTCTGAATTCTGAAATTGAGATGCGCTCCTTTGGGTAGATTAACGTTGCATTGAATTAATTTGATTAAGTTTTAATCTTCTTCTTCTTCTTCTTCTTAATTTGTTTCGTCTCTAAGCTTTTCTCTCTTGACGGCTATGCTCAATTCCTCCCTGGCAGCATGACGACTCCCATCTTATTTTTTTGTGTGAATTTTTAGTTGAGACTTAGGGTGTATTTATAGATTTTTAAATTGTTTTGAGCCGTCAGATGAAGACAGGAGGAATCTAGACCATACAAAGTTCAAAGAGCCAATCAAGAGGTGACATGTCAGCCCTAGTGACACGCCGAGCCACAGAAATTCGAGCCAGAGCTAGACCTAGCCAGCCAGGTCGACCAGGTAGGTCGACCGGCAAGTCGACACCCAGGTCGACACTATGGTCGACCTGGGGTGGCCAGGTCGACACCATGGTCGACCCTATGGTCGACCTGGTCTCTGGGCAGGAATTTTCCCGCCCAGCCCAGTTTGAACCTGTTTTTCGAATTTCAAATTTGAAACTGAGCTGTTTAAATTTTAAATTTTATTCTGAAACTTCTGAAGGTCATAACTCCTTCATACGGAGTCCGATTTACGCAAACTCGGACTCTATCTCAAGCAGAATTCCGAGACGAACACAATGGCGTAACCTATTTCCATTAATTCTTTTCATTTAGAATTAATTACACTTTAATTTGTGAAGCTTAACATTATAGAATTCACGGGGTGTTACATCTTTTTATTTTGATTTAATGGAAATTTTCCAAAGTAAAGTGTTTCAATTTAATAGAAGAATTTGGAATTGAATGGAATTCGATTTAATAATAATCAAGATGAGCTTCTGTGAAAGAAGACCATTATTATATATGAAATTTAAAAGGCTTTGCTGTTATTCCGTTTATATTATTAGTCTGATACGGAAATTTATATCGATTATATATTGATTTGATTTATGTGGAAATTCCATATTTAATGGAAGATGAATTGATTACTGATGTCTTGATTGGGTGATTACTGATTTATGTGAAATCTCCATAAAATACGCGAGTTTTTCAGAAAGACCGGGTTTAACCCATTCTGAATAATTACTACGACGATTAAAAGTCGAAGATGAAGATGGTGGTTGAAGACAAGAGATCTTCACATCGTTTGGGTGATTACTGATGTCTTGATTGGGAGGCATCCCAAAATAAGGTAATAAGTGGTGATCGTCCAAATGTACTTGGAGATCGATGGATATGCGAGAACCTCTCTCCTGTATTGGACATATGGGACGAGGAATAAGGTGTCTTCGGTTTCGTTCAGACCCAGAAAGGACTTGTAAATGGATGGTATGTCTGACGTTGTATTCCTTTATGCTCTGCCCGTTGATCTATGCTAAATATATATCTGTTTGGTGGCAGAGATTTTATTCTCTTGCTTAACACCCTTCTTTGAGATGTACGAGCTTAGAAGTTATATATTGGCAGAAATTAATGGCATGGTATGGATCGACAATGTGGTATGCTAAGATGCAAATGATCAAGGCTTTTGTTGAAAAGTAGAGTCTTGTGGATGATGATCGAATCACAGTTTTAATTATCATAGCTTTGTGTATAGCGTTACTTCGCGAGCCTCACACCCCGGTATGGACCAGAAAAAGAAGAGGACTGCAGGGAGGACATACGTTTCTTTCTAGCTAGGAGTGGTGTCATGGTATGGAGCCCGGACATTTTACTTATGTGGATGATGGAATGAGGCACCTCGGATTGAGTCCTTAGTGGCTCTTTATTTACGCCCTATAGGGTGAGGAAACGTATTGTTCAGGCATAACTAATCCACTAAAGTATTTGTGGACCGGCCCTGAAGATCCAAGGGTCACTCAAGCTCTGATCCTGAGACATGGGCTAGATTGTCTCGAATTCGGTAAGGACGATCCCTTACCTTGGTTCATGATGGAAATCCAACTTCCAATACGACACCATACGATTTTGATTGTATAACTAGCATGGAGACATAGCATATGGTAGTTATGCCGTATATGATTGATACATTATGATTAAAACGTTTTTGAAACATATATACACTAATAATAATATCAAATCCGTTTTATCGTATCAAGCATTTTTGACCATTATAAGGTAAAATTCTATCCTCCGGTTTGTGTTGCATTGTATGATGGGACTTGAGTCTTATAATGGTTTCATTTTTCTATAAAGCATTGCGTTGTTTAATGATTTACTTTATTTCATGCACAGGCAATCCGATGGAGTAAACCCGTTCCTCTTTAGCAGCGTGGTCCTGTGATTAGCCTTATTATTATTAGATAGGTTAAGTAAGATTTCTCATATCTGTCCCATGACTGACTCGTAGTTTGTTTCATTTGCAAACTCGGGTGCCCTTATTTTCCACACGGGCAGTCGAGTAGCTTATTTTGCATATATTTTGAGCAGGATTATGGATTGAAGCTTAAAACTGTGTCCAAAGCATTGATAGGCTTCCGTTGTGTTAGTTTAATTGTTTCGCTGCATTGTATTTAAGTTTTTTGTAAATTAATCTTCCGCTGTATTATTATTTTTCGATGTACTCTGATATAGTCTGTACTCTGATGTAACATTATTATGATGTTTATAAAAGTCTTCTGTTATTTGTTCTGATGTGTTGTATTCCCAGAGTTAGCGTATGAGGGATTCAAACGGTCTGGGTCAATTTAGCGATCGATTAGGTCCGGGTGTAATCCGTTGTCGTTACAGGCGGGATCTTATTGGATAATGGATTTCCAACTTGCAAGGTATAGGACCACCTTTCGATAGTGTATCTCTAAAGAGGAATACATCGGGTTCAACAAGAACATCTTGCAACCCACGCTAAACATGACCGACCTCTCACTTCGCTTGAGAGTATCGAATGTATTATCACCAACAGTTGGATCAGCAACCGTTTCCCAAAAGGGACAGCATCAAAAGATCAAAGAAGCAAAAGGTTTTATCTAGATCAGGTGACAATAAACCCTACTTGGGTGCGACGCACTTAGCCATTCGACCTACCCGATTTTATACCTTTTCCCGATTGCGAGGCTTGAGATTACAATTACTTATCTTTCATTGATAGCACAATAACTTTGAATGCCACATTGTCATATCCATTCATCACTAATGGATTTTCACAAAGATATTCTAGATATTATGCTAAGAGAATAAATTCTCTGCCACTAGATGTATATTTGTATAGACCAACATATGCGATCACTGAAAATACTCCGTCAAACATTCGTCAAAACACGTTCGTTTTGGGACTAAACGAAATCGAAGGCACAATTTCCATTAATCCATCTTACGCAATTTCTACTTAGGATTAACAAAAAAAGTCTTTGCGCTTTACTCCGTCTTCAATTGTCTTTATATAATCTGATTCCCAATACTACTGCCAATACGGAGTGGTTCTCGGATAATAATCCAACCAGTCTCTCCATATTGACAACGATATTGGCTAATACTTCGATAGTCGGTTATTTAACTATCGAAGAAAACAAACATTCATCTAAAGCATCAAACAATCACTGAGCCTCTTAATTAATATTTCATTAGTTACATAGCTTCTCCATTTATTTATCAGCATTTGTTAACCTAATATTTTAAACAATCATCTTGGCCTCTTATGCAAATTAATTTTTTTTCCATATATCATCTTCTTTTATTTTCTGTACTTAGAAAATATCTTCTATTTATAATTGGAAAACATTCCAATTTCTTATTTCTTTCATGACCATTCATTTTTATACTTAGGAAATATTTATTATTATATTTCCAAATTTCCACTTACTTTGGTTAAAACGAATGTTGTGTAAAACATAGCTACAACAACCCAAAATGTTGCGTTCAACTAAATCTTATTCAAACATTTATCTTCGAGACTGCATCTTGCTATTTATCGGTTAATAATGAAATCATTCAAGTTGCGGTATAACTACCTCTCAGATCTTGACTGAATAATATTCTTAATTTCAAAATAGACAAGACTGCTTATCTGGAATAATCAACACCATATATAACTTTAAAATGTGTATAAGTTTCTCTTTCTATTTTTACCCGATTTAATTTATAAATTCCCTTTTTTTATAATATTCTATTTTAAGTTCGTTTCCTTATTGAGTTCTCTCTCTCTATATATATATATATGTATGTATGTATCGATATATTGAATTCTAATTATCAAATTTTCTTAAAAATATTCTAACTCCTTAATTTTTTGGAAAATTTCGCCATCACCTCCTTTGTACCGGTTGATAGCTCAAACCTCAACTCGCCTCACTAGGCCCTTTCCATTCAAAAAAGAAAATCAAAAAGCCAAGCGGCTTGCCGATTCAGCACATAAAAACTCATATGGAATTTAAACATGTACCTTTTTGTCGGGCACTCGAATTATAATCTTCATTCCATACCTGTTCCAATATATACGTCCATTCCCAATTTATTCCGACTCAATCCAATCATTTTTAACTAAATGAGCTAATTTATTCATTAATTTGCCCTTTTGCCTATTCCACTTTTAATTGAGCATATCACGTTCATATACAATTTTAATTTGCTTACAAATCAATCAAATTCCATTTTCAATTCAAGTTTCATATTTGATTTCGAATATGAATTCACAAATCCAAAGCCCAATTTCGATTCAAAACTCGATTAGCTAATTATTCTTCAAATTAGTTAATCCTATTCAATAATTAAAAATCTGATTTTTATTTCAAAAAATCAATCCATTTACTCCACTTGAGTTTGTATTTATTTTATAACTCAATTCTAGATTTTTATAAAAGAAATCTAATTTTTATTTGCTTAAAATCTATTTATTATATTAAATAAACCATTATGCTTTTCAAACGATTATAACAGTGTTTTTCTGGAAATTTGGTTTTTTCCATAATTCAAAAGCTATAAGATGAAATCCATATTTTTCTCTTCCATTAGAAAACTATTATCAAATCGGTCCTGAGATTCTTGTTTGAAGAAATTCCGACTTAAATTGATTTCTATATACTCAATTGAAGTTCGAAACACCAAATTACGTACTACCACGCTGTGGCAAGTTCGTTTTTAATTATAATTGAATATAAATGTTTAAACTTCATTTAATAATAATTCCAACTCCATTCTGATATATCTAAATATAAATTAAACTGGTTTTCGAAATTTAACTTAATATTTCTGATTATCTCTAATCGTCTATAATTTCATTACCCAGTTATCAATTTAAACGCAACTCCATTTTTAATATAAAGTTCCAATTCCGTTAGAAATAAAGTATTTTATAAAATTCGATATAATCGAATTCTGATTATAAATCCTTTGGATTTATCTCAAATCGGTTTATATTCCATATTCCAAAATAACATTCGTCGTTCCATTTTCGAAACGATTTCTAATTCACTTTTAAATTCATACTTGAATTTAAAATTCCAAATTATCCCATAATAATTATCCAATTTATTTATAAACATTGTTTAGAAATTTACTGGCTTGTTTATTAAAACAAGCTCCAATTCAAAATTTATTTGAAACCCAATTCTTATATTTGGATTTTATAACTTGCATATATAATTTTATAATCTATTTTCATATTTAATTTCAGTTTCGAGACATAAATTATTTTTATAAATTCGACATGGTCGAATTCCAATCATAAATCCATTTGGATTTATTTTAACTTAATCTTATTCCAAACATCGGAATATATTTCATCAATTCCCTTTTTAACACGGTTCCTAATTCTCATTTTAAATTCATATTTGAATTTATATATTTAACTTATCCAAACGATAATTTTTCACTTTCTTTATAAACATCATTTATATTACTTGTTTATATATTTAAACAAGTCTCGATTTCAAATCCATTTTGAAATTATATTTTCTACTTTGGAAAAATAAATTTCCCTTTTTAAATTCACACTTCTATTTACATTTCCCGAATTATCCAGTGATAATTCATTTCACTTCATTTATAAACATCGTTTATAAATGATCTGCTTGTTTTTTTTATTTTTCAAAGCAAGTTAATATTCCTAAACCATTCAGAATTCAAATTATATTTTAGAAAGATAGTTGTTTCCCTTTTTATCTCAAAATCCATTTTCATGATATTTTTATATATTAGTATTTAGTCCCAGTGATATTTAAACATCAAAAACACCCAATTATTAATCATAGATTTTCTGACATATCATATATGATCATATATATGAAAACAAATAATAATAAATTTTTGAGGAATCCAGTTGGATCTCTCCAACCTGTTTTTCTGCATCCACAGATGTTAGGCAACATAAATAATAACCATCCCGCTTCAAGGCTGGATATCGTAGTATAGACGGTCATCCACCATCATATTGTAGGGCGCATAGGGTCATCCGCTAATGATACTGCGGGCGTCTGCTAATGGTACTGCGGGAAATATCCAACCACCAATATATATATATATATATATATATATATAACCACAACCGCCAAGCCTAATTATAACTAATATATATAATAGCCATAATAATATTTGAATGCAACCAAACAGCATATAAAAAAATGAAAACAAAAATTCGTTTATAATAAAATTATAAACGAACCAGAGAGTGAGTTTACTCACCGTGATTTTAAATTTGCAGATCCGATACAATTGTAATTCAAATCGAACGATGTTCGATTTAAATTAAAATCCTCAAGCTAATTCTAATTTACTCTAAAAATTCCTGACTCGGCTCTATTGCGTAGTTGTTCTGATACAATTCCATCGAGTCCTATTTTGTATGACAAACATATGCGTTATAAATTGAATACACATTTGTAAGTAATAAAAGGACCATTAATAAATTTATTAATTATTGCTTTACCTTAATAACCTTTCTTCAAAATTCTTCCTCTACTTTGAACAATTCGAATACGGTAGCCTGCATTCAGGTCCCTGCTTTCCATTTCATATCTTCTTCACATCTTTTCTCTCGCTCCCAACAACTACACGCCATGCTTACATGGTCCCAAACTATCTTGCTTTCCCTTATTATCAAACATAACATCCCCTTTACAGTTCTCAACTACCAACAACACCTCTATTATCACAACACTACACTGCCAGCCTCCACCAAAATCAACATCTGAAAATCATACCACTCCAATCTCCCCATTTGGAAACGTAACCCATTAGCTCCCATTTTCACGCATCGGCCCTTCCTAAAATCGCAACGTCTACCCTGACCATCACCTCCACTCGTGAGTCACATAACAGACCTTACCCGACTGTTACAAGCATCGATAGTCAACCCTAAGTCACTGTTGTCCAGAGCCCGAACATTTTTTCCCATCGCGCCTTTGACACTGACACCATGCAAATCCCTTGACAATCGTATGACTCCCCTTCCACCGCAACCAACTCCACTTCGATCCACTGTAGCTACCAACTCGTGAACCCCTTACATCGAGATTCCGATCCGCCTAAGTTCCGTTGCAGTCAATTTCATTTCCAGAAGAAATCCTTGAATTGGCATGAATTAACAAGGAATGTGTGTTCGATTTTTATTTTGATTGAGGAATTACAAAGAAAGGAACAACCTTATATTTATTACTGGTGTATATCGAACTAGTGGAATGGCCTTTTTTCCCCTTTGATTACTGAAGCTTTCGATCTCTATTGATATATATATATATATATATATATATATATCAAAGGAATGATTTATTTATTTTTGCGATTTGAAGAGAACAAAGTTTGATGAGGAATGAAAACAGAAGAGAAGTAAAGAAGGGGATGGTGGCGATTTTATAGAGTAGGAAAGGGAACCAACCGTACGCTAGATATTAACGTATGTTGGTTAAGTACAAAAAAATCTTTCCTTTTATTTAAAAAGATTTTATTTTATTAATTTCATTTGATTTATATTTAATCAAAATTGAAATAAAGAGATTTTTATTTTATGTAAACAGATTCTAATTTGATTTCGAGCTTATCCATCAGAAACATTTGGGTTTCATAACTTGAAGTCCTAATCCCTTATTTTAACGTAACAACTGATGTTTCAACGTTATAACACTATTCTGAACTTAACGGAATAGATTATAAAATTTAATTTAAACGTATATATAAAATAACCATATTAAATCGATATAATATAATTTAAATTAAGAAATAATCAATTTCTCGAATTTATTATTATTATCGTTTATGGTCAAACATAATTTATATTGGTCATCTGAATCATTTTGACTCCGTTTTTAATTTCGAATTGAATTATTTCAGATTCTCATATTATGATAATTATATATATCTAAAGTAAATTGTATTTCGATTATTAAATCGAAAACTCAATATATACTTGATTTGTATTATCAAATCAATATTTAAAACCATATTAAATCTTTAAAATAAATCGACCAAAAAATCCAGGTCATTACAAAAATTCATTAATATTCCAAATATAATATTTAAAACAAGTTCAGATATTCGATTTCAAATAGCCGAAAAATTCGGGTTGTTACATTCTTCCCCCTTAATAGAATTTCGTCCTCGAAATTACTAAGTAAGAAGAACGTTCCAACCCAATTATTCTCAAATCATAAATATATATAATTTCAGGTTTTAAAAATTATCATCAAAAATATTCTAAGTTTTAAAATTTTTTATGAAAAATTCACCAGCATTTCCTTTACATGACTTGATCAGAACAACTACAAACGCTACTTCGGGCCTTACATCGATCAAAATAAAACAAAAGCCAAGCGGCTACACAACTCAAGGGTATAAAATCAATCACACAATTAATAATATTTATGTTTACCTATTTGTCGAGCAACCCAACTCTAGTCATGAAGCAAATCAACTAACAACTCTTCCTCTTCCGACCTGCACGAACTCAATGTATAATGCAGATAATAGATACAAGGTTAAATTATTTTGTTTTATTTTATATTTGATTCCATTTAAATTTATTTTATTGAATCTTATCTTCTTAGTTTTCAATTCATTGCTGCTGATGAATTTTATTATACAACCAGTCTATCATTCAATAAACAAACAATCACAATACACAACCAATTTAAACAAATCATTCCATTTTTCATTCAGTTTTATTTATCTTCAGTTAAACTTTAGTTTACTGAATCATGCTTATATTAAACCATTTACAATCCCATTTGAATTTCTATTCAATCAACAAACCAATATCAATAATTTGATAAAATTATTTATTTTCTATACGAAAATATATTTTGGGCAAAATTATTTCATTTACCCTCTTTAAAAACAATATCGCATCAATTGCCAGTTCACTTGAACCGATCAAACAACACAATACAAAACATTTGTATATATAAAGTCTACAAATACGCTTCCTAATATATACACACTCCAACTCAATCTAGAGTATTACTAACCTCATCTCTATCGAGTTATGCCACAGAGCCAAGGTTATTACTAAACCATTGCTCTGATACCAACTGTAGCATCCCAGAAATTTTGACACTCGAATATAGACACTAACACAACCCGTGTCCAAACTCAAGTATCGAAAATCCAGAAAGCTAATAGAAAGAAATAAGAGGGTGAGATAAGAAAGAAAATTAGAATAGAAGAACCAACACAGAATCAGAGTCTCATATCGCAGCGGAACAAAATATAATACAGAAATAAAACTTTATTAAGAAATTGAAATAAAACTTACAGTCATCAGAGTACAAAAATACAACTGGACAGTTATAATAATTCGTCCTCATATATATACATAGCAGAATAATACGAGATATCATACATCTGAATTTCTCCAGCTCGTCTCTGGACTTCACAGCATCTGATAACCTGAACTTGTAAAACTTGGTCTGGCCCAAGCATTATAAACGCCAGAATTAGTCTGGTGAGCCAACATGAGAAAAACTCACTAAGTTTATGATTATCATCCAACTTGATTTTAAAGTTAAAATCTTTTTGAAACAAAAGGATAATTGTAAGACCAATCCACACATAAATACGGACGGTTTTTACCTTACGATAACCCAAAAAAAATTGAAATCATATCGTTTTTGATATTATAATAGTGTCTAATACAAATAAATAACAGTCTAGTAGAACGCTTGCATCTCACGCTCTACATACATAGTATACAATCAAAACCGTGGGCTCTTATTGGAGAATGGATTTCCGATTGGCAACGTATGTGACCACCTTCCAACAGTGTATCTCTAGAGATGAATACACCAGGATTCAACAAGAACATCTTGCAATCCAGGCCAAACATGACCGACCATTCACTTCGCTAGAATGTTCCGAATTTTTTCACCTACGGTTGCTAGCAACATAACCGTTCCCGGGAGATACGGAAGCAAAAAGAAGAACAAATATGAATATTCTCTAGATGGTGACAATACACTCTAATCGGAGCGACCCACATAGCCATGCGACCTACCAATTTTATATCATTTCCCGGTTGAAGAGGCTTGAGGTTTATATCTTCTTTGAGAATATATGGCCACCATTCACTTTGAATGCCACATCGTCAAATCTGCCAGTAAATCACTAATTGACATCCACAAAAATACTCTAATTGTTAAGCTAAGAGAACGGCCATTCTCCGCCACCAACTTGGTACATTTTGAAGAAATTAACATACGCGATCCATTTGGAAATACTTTGTCAGACATCTGTCCATACAAGTTATCATGGGACTGGACAAACCGAAGGCATCCTCCTGCCACATCCTAGGTATCACCCTATGGATTAGTAGTGAGTAGTCCTTGCAATTCGTAGATTCCAATCATGACAGAATCATTGTCAAATATATATCTCTAGGGATCAGCTAGAGAAATTCAACAATGATTCCCCCCATGAAGATTTACGGCCTTCAATTTCTCCATCTCGATCAGATATCTTCTTCATTTATGTATTCGTTAGTCAGAATGGTTTTCGAATATATATTCGATCCCGGTGTTCCCGTACTAACAATGTTAGGTCAAATTTTGATAGTCAGTTATTTAACTATCAAAAATAAACAACCATAAAAATAAAATGAATCCATTGGTTTAGTTACAACATCACTTGGCCTTTTAAATTCCGATTCGTTAAATCAAAAACTTTAAATCTTTTAAAATATCATATATAAGCCTTCATTCCAAATAAAGAACCTTTTATGAACTTCGGATAAGTTTATCCCACAACCCATTTCAGTTATATCTCGATAAAAACCTCATCTCTTATTTAATACGACAAAATTTTCATTTTTATAACTTAACTCGCATAACCACTTTAATCCAAATTTGGGTTTAAGTCTCGATTTCCATTTCATACCTTCATTAGTCCTTAACCGTAAATCAGTAAGAAAATAATTACCTAAATATTAACCCTGAAAGCCGAAATCAACATCAGATCAATAGTCAGAAAATCATTTAACTCAAACGATTTCCTGTTAGATTCCAATTCTTTAATACACAATGAACACAAACGATAAATACCATTTTTAATTGAAAATTGCAGATAAATTTTCAATTTTGCAGAATAACTGCAAATATTCCTGTCGTTCTTCGTTGTTCGCAAATATTTTTTGGCAAGACCAACATGTCTTTATAGTGATCCGTAACACCATTTATTACAACAAATAATAAATACGGTATATACAGGAATTAGGTAGTTTGCCTAACTACTAGTTTCTGTTTTTAAAGTGGACCGTCCACTGTAAGTGTTTTAGTTTACAATACATGAGTTAGGTCATATTCCTAGGCTACTAACCAATCTCCCTGTAGGGAGGACTATTACATCAAACAACACCACTAGGGTTTGATATGACAATATACACTTTCATACTTACACAAGAGTCCAAAAACGTTTCAAAAGGTCACTGCAAAGATAGAACGACGGCACCACAAGTTAGCATGAAAATTCACGTACAAGTTCAAAAAAATGAACTAGCATTCTTACTGTAATACAAACAGGACCACAACAAGAAACATTACAACCCAAACTCACTTGAAACACTGAAATAAACCATGTGAAGAACTACAACAACAAGTCTTGGAAATAGAGCACTACAAGGAGGAAACATGTTTAGAGCAACTGCAGAAAAATTCAAGAGCTATTAGCTTTCTCATAGCTCCATTCCCGAGGCAATCACCGAGGATAGAATTCAAGTTTAGTGCAGTAAGAATCTCAAAACCAAATACAGCTAGCTGAAACCCAAACTACATAGCAGCATAACATGGGAAAAGTTGAACCAGATTTCACCAACCAGAAACACCACAACAAGGTTGAACATTACTCTACGATGATACCCAAGCCATAAAGGCACAGATTGACAAGTTAACAACATAACATAGCATACTAGCAAAGAATCATTCACAGGGAGAGGGTGGATGACAAGAAGGAGTACGATCACACGTAAGCCAACAGAACCGAGAAGATCTAGCTGGTTGCGGAGGAGGAGCTCCGCCAAGAATCTACCCAGATCTGCCTCCTCAACTCACCACTCAACCAAAGAAAGCAGATCCAAATACACAGACAGATTGCAAAAACTACCCATAATCGGCAAACGCAAATCAAAGAATGACGAAACACACAAACAACTCAACTCATTCTAAAGAAAAATTTCCAGATATTTACTTACTGAGTGAATATTTACATATATGTCTCCAATTATTAAGTAATATTCAACATCATATTTATTGCAGTAAAAACAAGAAAAAAATAATGTATAACGAACACAAACAATACCACTTTTAATTGAAAATTGCAGACAAATTTGCAATTTTATAGAATAACTAGAGATATTACTGTTGTTCTTCGATGTCCGTAAATGTTTACCTATTGAGTTAATATTTGCAGATATGTCTTCAATATTAAGTGAATGCTTGCGTATATGTCTGCAATATTTCTCAATAAGTGCAGACATTTCTACACTGTTCTTTAATTTTATCTGGTTGTCTAGTTTTAATATTTACAATTTTATGGCTTTTTAAGGCAATGGAACCAAAAAAATAGTGGATTTTTTTTTTAATGACGCATTCTAAAGAAAAATTAGATCTAAGAACAAACAACTTTTGTTATGTGAATTAAGGACGACTTTTCATGTTTTAATTGGAAAAAGCCCAAACATTCTAAACTAAGGGCGTACACTAACATTTCCCAATCAATAAAAATTAATACAAAATTGTTTTCCTGTGATTATAAGATTAAAAATTAATTAGCAAACTTTTCTTATTTTGTAAAAATGAAAAAAAATGAATTTAAGAAAATTCGAGATGGAAAGTTAAATGCATATAGCTTCGTTTTTTACATATAGCTTTCTTTGAGTGTAAATGAGATTAGCTACAAAATGGCTTAAGTTTTATGTTTAGGTGATATAATATAAAACTATATATTTAAGTTATAAAACTATATTCATTTATCTTTCCGAGCTGAATATTTTTATATATTTACAATATCATTTATCCATTAAAAAAACCACTTTTTTCCATTCAATTCGGAGGGCTACTTTTATTTTTTAATTAATTTAGTCATGATGAGAAATTAAAGTGTTCAATTTGGAGGGCTACTTTTATTTTTTTAATTAATTTAGTCATGATTAGAAATTAAAGTGATGTTGATATAATACAAATGTAGTCTTTGTCCTTGATCTAATTATTAAACTTAGTTTTACTTGGATCTTTTTTTTTAAATGTGTTCTTAAAATTAAATACCCCAAAAAATAAACATGAACAAATTTACAATAGTAAGCTAATTCCAAGAACATGCTTTTCAATTGAAATTTACACTTGAATGTGCACTACATTATGTTTGATTTTAGGAATGCACGACTAATATTAACTTTACAATTGAAGTTTACACATAAAGTATGTTCGTCATCTTTACAATATGTCGGGCAGGAAAATACATGGCAATTAATTCATTACCATTTTCTCGCTCAAAATTGGTTAAAGCTTCTCTATTATTTTGCTTTCTAGTTAAGATAGAAAATTGAATAAAATAAAATAAAATCGGCTTAGGAATGATGGATCTTATGTAAAATTCGAACTCAAAATTAAAGCAAGCTCAATATCCACCTCATGGGATCGTTCAGTCTTAAAATAAAATTGGGTAAAAAATGGTGGATCTTCTGCAAAATTTGTACGCAACCTAAAATATCTATGGATCGAAATCTTCCCTTAATTTAAGAATTGAAGCTTGATTGAAGTTTACTTTGATTGGTTGCAGGGGTTTGACATACTATTGGATCGTGAAAGGGAAGACGAAAAGGAGTTTAGTTGTGAATCAATAAACACCGACTCGGACAAACCAAAACTAGAGATGTATGATGGATAATGTCATTAATAAATGATCCAATCCTTTCGCGTAATAAGTTGGACAACACTTCTAAGTAAAAATATTTAGTTTTAAGGACAATTTACAGTAAAAATATAAATTCTTTTATTTTTTTAAAGTTATATAAAAAATGATAAATTCTTCTATCATTATTTATATATAACTACGAATAATAAATTCTTTTATCTTTTTCCTATAAAATGTCTTTAAAACCAATTTTTTTAGAAGTATTTGTACTTAAACTTATTAGGTTGAAAAAAGAAACACTTTAATGAAAATCCCAAAGGGAAGATGGAAAGGAGTTTAGTTGTGAATCAATAAACACCGACTCGGACAAATACCAAAACTAGAGATGTATGATGGATAATGTCACTAATAAATGATCTAATCCTTTCGGGTAATAAGTTGGACAACACTTCTAAGTAAAAATATTGAGTTTAAGGACAATTTACAGTAAAAATATAAATTCTTTTAGTTTTTTAAGTTATATAAAAAATGATAAATTCTTCTATTATTATTTATATATAACTACGAATAATAAATTCTTTTATCTTTTTTCTATAAAATGTCTTTAAAACTATTTTTTTTTTTTTTTTTAGAAGTATTTGTACTTAAAACTTATTAGGCTGAAAAAAGAAACACTTTAATGAAAATCCCAAAGGGAAGACGGAAAGGAGTTTAGTTGTGAATCAATAAACACCAACTCGGACAAACCAAAACTAGAGATGTATGATGGATAATGTCATTAATAAATGATCCAATCCTTTCGGGTAATAAGTTGGACAACACTTCTAAGTAAAAATATTGAGTTTTAAGAACAATTTACAGTAAAAATATAAATTCTTTAATTTTTTTAAGTTATATAAAAAATGATAAATTCTTCTATCATTATTTTTTTTAAGTTATATAACTACGAATAAGAAATTCTTTTATCTTTTTTCTATAAAATGTCTTTAAAACTAATTCTTTTAGAAGTATTTGTACTTAAAACTTAGACTTTCCCTAAAACTTATTAGACTGAAAAAAGCACTTTAATGAAAATCCCATTACTAATAGATATGCGGCTTTAAGCACGTTTTGCGTGGGCCTACACCGTGACTTTGTTCAGCACTTCTAAGTAAAAATATTCATGATTCTTCGGTAATTTGTTAATTGTTATCAGAATCATCAGTAGAAATCTGCTAATGCTTAAGAGAAACAAAAATTGAGAATTGTATTGCAGTAATCACTATTCATATGTAATAGTAGTAGTAATTCATTACATTCAAGAATTCAATTTTTGCAACATAATCAGCTGTCATTACAAGTCATCAATCCAAATTTAAAGGGCACTAACCAGATAAATCCATAAAAACCATACAAACATCAAAATATAAGGAAGACAGTGCATGATAATCACTATTACTCATTAGTTGCACAGACTGCTGCAATGCTCGAGTGAAGCAACATTGGATAACGATCAGAAGCTTGAGTTACAAGTTTTCTTTGTCCAAGCCATCAAAATAGGGATGCTCCATTGCTTTTTTCGCAGAAATCCTTTTTGCAGGCTCAAATTGCAACAATTTCTGCATTCAACAGATCAAAAATTTAAAACTTGCCACCATTAAGTTATTCCAGATTCCGCCAATATAATTTATACGAAAAAAATATATATACTGAATTTAGACTTACAGAAAGCAGATCCAGTCCCACAGCATCTAAGTTTGGAACAGCAGTTGACAATGGCTTTGCATTCCATTGTGGATACTCGTGCCAATTTGGTAATTTGCCTACTCCAGGCCATACTTCTTCGTTCGGTGTTCCCAATAGTCTATATCATGATTATACCCACAAGCATATAGTTATATGCACATAAATTTACACTGATATGTGAAGCGAGTCAGATCAAACAGTTTTTAAAAAAATCATATACCTGAAAATATGGAGGAGTTGTTGCAATTCAGAGTCTCCAGCAAACAGTGGCTGTGTTGTAACCAGTTCGGCTAAAACATGATCAGTAAACAAATTAACTAATGCCTTGATTGGGGAAAAAATACCAATGCATACATGAACAAGGTATAGATAAGTCACATTACCAAATATACAGCCTACAGACCACATATCAACTGGAGTTGAGTAGTGAGTAGCGCCAAGAAGCACTTCTGGTGCTCGGTACCATAATGTGAGAATCTAAATCAAAATTGATCGTACCCATTTTAGTGTGAAATTCTTTGATCATTTACTTACAGCTTAACAGAAGAACTGCGTACCTCATGAGTGTATTTCTTCAGAGGAACAGTGTATGCTCTGCTGAGTCCAAGATCGGCAATTTTCAGCTTCATTGTTTTGCAATCCATTAAAAGATTGTGTGGCTTTAGATCTCTGTTCAGAAGTGATAGAACATTTAGATTGACTGATTTAACACGTTTATTATAATATCTTCCCAGTAACTTACCTGTGCAAAACACCATGGCCATGGCAGAAGGACATTCCCTTGCATAGCTGGAACATCAAAATCTGCGTGTAAAACATAGGTCGTTATTCTTCAAATTAACATAACCCACAGAAGAAACTCATAAGTCTAAAACAATAAATAACCTTGATATTCTTGGGTGGAATGAGAGTGTGATTGGCACGGAAACTTTTGATGTATTTCTTCACATCGGTGTCCATATACTCAAAAACAAGATAGAGAATTGATTTTCCTTCTTTGTTTTTTCCTTGTTTCAAAGCCAGCAGTCTGCATTTAAATCGGGAATGAAATCTTAAATAAAAAAGTATTCAACAAAAAGTTTCACCGGCCAAGCATTCTGTCAAACATGTAGCGCGCAATATACGCAAAACTACTCTTTTTGTTTTTGTAGAAACAAAACTTTACGTTATCAACGCCGATTCCGAAAAAGATCTCAACTTGCCCCAAAAAACCCTAAATTTTCTATTGGATTTACAAATTAATTGCCTATCCGCCAAACAGACATCATGTTTCCCCCCGCTCACTTAAATCAAAATAAACCAACCTTTAGGGCAGAAGATGTATTACCTGACAACATGTGGATCTATAGACAGCATTCGAAGAATGGAAACTTCTCTAAGGGTAGTGGGTGGAACTCCTTCATCGTCTTCAGGAAGCTTTTGTTTCTTGAGCGCAACAATTTTTCCAGAGCTTTTGTCAATTGCTTTGTAAACTTTCCCATAAGTTCCTTCACCAACCTTTTCTAATTTCTGGTAGGCATCCATTGCTCTTTCATTCGACATCTGAATCGACTTTGCTTATCGGCGTTGATAATTTTGTTGGTCTTCTTAAAAGATAAATCAAAAGAAACTTATAAAAGATATGGAATTCGATTGATTTTATAGGCAAGGAATAGGCGTTATAGAACATTTAGGTGAATGTACTAACGGCTAGTTTTGAATTTGAAATTCGAATTTTCATGAGGTGGTGGATGGGCTTTTACTTGTTTGTTCAACGATGTTTTCTACCCGCGGAAGTCCAATGGTTCAAGGGATTTCAACAGCCAAGGGTCCTTTTGCAGCAAAATTTTGGCATGCTGAAAATTTGGATTTCTCTCCGTCTAAATGGAACGATTTCCGAATACTGAAAATCAAGGCGTTAGCATCCGACGCATCGGACGCCAGCCCATTTTGTTTGTTAATTATAAATGCGTAAGGCTTCATGTGTTTATTAAATGCACAATTTTTTGTCTTCTTTGTTTTGTTCCAGTGTTAAAGACGTTGGTTCTTTTTGCACACATTGGTTCATGTATCCAAACCCACCCGTATTAAACACGTTGGTTCCACGCATTAAATACTTTCGCTTGTTACTATATACATTTAATTATTTCCAACCAACAGAGTAATTCGCGTTGTTCCCACAAACTTTCAAAACCAACGCAGTATATTATTCCTAAAGATTCCCAACGAAATTGTTTTCAACAAACACAGGTAAATTAAAACTAGAATTAACAAATAAATTAAATATAAATTACAATTAATAAATAAATTAACGAATGAATTAATCATAAATTACAATTAAACGCATAATTTAACAATTACATACCCCGTTCAAATACCACGCTCAAATACCCCGTTCGTTACAGTACGACGCTCAGATTCTCCGTTCAAATGTCACGCTCAAATACCTTGTTACCGTTCGTTAAGAACGCACCCTGAGTTGCAAATGAGTTCCTCCCCCCTCTCCCCTAAAAAAGGAAAAAAAAAACGGAAAAATAACGAAAACCAAAGAAAAAGTAAATACAGAGAAGAGTAACCAAACCTCTTTTTGTTAATTTACATGGAAAAAGTTTAAATCTTAAGGATTCATCTTAAAGTACCAAACTACCCTAATTTCCACCATCTCAACAACGAATAAGTCGGCTAAATCTATCTACCTTCGTCATTTCTCCTTCCCACCCCTATTGCAACTAAAAAGGTTAACATACTCATTTGCTCATATAAACAATATGCCAAAATATTTACTTTTTCCTCACTATTTCTAGCCTGGTTGAGAACGAAAATTTGGATTCAATTCCACAAGTTCTAAAACGTATTTAATCATTATGAAATTTAAAAACAAATATATTATGAACTCCAACTTATAAATAAGTAAAATAATTATTTTTAGTGGTTCAATTTTAATTTTAGTCAATGATAAAATTTAGACTAAGTCTTCATTCTATCTTCCATGAATTGAAGAAGGTATAAAGAGAGAGCGAAAGAATTAAATGCAAAAACAAAAAGAGGAAAAAGGATAAAATTGGCAAAAAAATGGGGTTAAAAAATTGATGGGATGTGATTCTTTTTTGTTAAATACCGAGCGGGAAAAGAGGATTATGAGGTGTTTATAGATATGGCCGAAGAAGTATTCTATTTAAAGTATGAGAATGCTTTTGAAATTCAATCTGTTTAGCCGAATGTCTTACTGCGCTAAAAATAAGTAGTTAATTAAATGAAATAATAAAGTTCCCTTAACTACACCTCATAGAATTGAGCTTGTTCAATAGAATAATAAATTTCCTTGAAAGCACCATAAAAGTTTATTATACATAATGTGAAAAACTAAAACTATACAAAATGAATGAAACCTACGCTTTTAGAGAAGTCTGATAATACAAACCTGCTAATGAAATTTTCTCCCATGCACTTTGATATAATTTTTGTTTGTAAATTTATGCTAAAAGAGATTGGAAGTAAAGCATTTAAGTAAAACAGAAATATCGAAATAAGCAAACTTAGAAAATGCAAAGATAAAAGGTAATGAGCAGACTAGAACATTAATTTTTATATAGTGTTTGACATAACTTTAGTTGCATCTGTTTGATCGCTCTTATTTATCTTCTTTCTTTCTTAGAATTTTACATCTTTTGCAAGATTGAAATCTGATTACAAAAAAGTGATGCCTAAGATAACCATTTAGCAAAGTATCAGTTGAGTATGACTATTTGGGAAGAGTATAGTTGAAGATGTATTAAATTTCAATTCATGGTTATGTTCAGAGTCTGAATGTTTAGAGCCATGGTGATTGGTTTAAAATTCCCTACGAAGCTTTCTTTTTTCTTCAAGAGCCGCTCTTTCATTTTTTTATTTTATTTTTATAATAATAATATAAATAGTCCACAAAAACTGCCAACATGTCTGGTAGGTAACCGAAATATATAATCTACCCAGATTATGACTATATTTATGTATAGAATGGTAGATAGATGAGCTCCAGATAAAACCACTGCCCTTCATAATTCAAAATCGAGTTCTGGCAAGCCAACAATCCGACAGTGAAGTATTTCTACTCCTACATAATACAATAGACTCTCCAAAAAATATAAAAAATACATGTGAACGGAACATCTCAAAGAAAGAAAGGACTTTCCAGATCTGCATCCCTAATAAGCTCCACAACATATATCAACTACTGGTACCCTCGACGACGAGGAATGATGGCTGGTTAAACAAGTCGCCTCCCAAGCAGGCCCACCTATAAAGGCGAGGATCCCTGGTAAGTTGTTCAGTCACTATATTCCTATGACTAAAGACTTCTTCAATTTGAAACTAAAGCCCTCTCATTCTTGAACGAAGCACTCCCTGAGAGAGCTCAAACTCTTAAGCATTACATTCCAGCGGTCCCAAAAGCATGCTTTGGGTCCTCGCTTAAAATCACTCCATCTTGAGCGTTATTGTCCTAAAGCAAGCTTTAGGACCGCTTTAGTGGACACACTCTATCCTAAACCATTAAACTTTCAAAATATCTTAACGCGACACCCAAAAAAGAAAAAGAAAAAAAGATGATAATAATAAAGGAAGATGTTTTCAGTCTTTAATTCAATTACTCAACCTTTAAATAGTATTTATAGACCGACTAAAAATTAATATTCCAATCACTAAATCTCATGTCTCAAAAAATATATGAGATAGAAATTTTGGTTTAAAAATGATTAATAACTGAATTTTAAGGTCTGAAGTATAGTTGACCAATATTGATTTTATTTCTCTCACTCACATGCGCGCGCGCGCGCACACACACACACACACACACACACACACACACACACACACATATATATATATATATATATATATATATATATATATCTACGATGTAATTTTCAAAAAAAAAAAAAAGATATCAACCATGGTGTTTCCTGTTTTCTACCAAACAACTGGAGCTAAATGATACACCTCCATATTCATTTACATGAATATGTTTCTAATTATTCTCAAACAAATATAGAAATGCATAAATTGCCAACAACATGAAAGAAAACTAAGAAGTTCAACTTTAAGAAAACCATCGACTAAATTGGAAAATTCATTTCATATGATGGGACATTCAACATTATATTGCTACTGCCGAAAAAAAATATTATAACTATAACAACATGTGTTTGCGAATATAACCTCACATCCTAATTTAGTATTATCTCAATTTAAACATATCTTTCAACATTTCTAAACAAAGCTTTCCTTAGAATACTTCATCCTTTTCCACAATGTTAAATCAACTTCTCTTTAATGAACCCTATCGCTTTAAGGCCTGATTCATGAACTCTGCAATCTGATGTAAAAATTTGCAACACTAAAACCAATTTTCTTCATACTGTATAATCGTGGATCTCAATATAGCAGTCTATCAATATCTCAGTTGCCTATACTGGAATGAAGGTTATATAAGATGAACTGAAGTAGTATTGGTGAAATAAATGCAATAAATAGACCGTTCATAGTGTTTCTATTTGTTGCTAATTCTTGCCTTCTGTGTTGATAAGATAGATCCAAAAAGATGTTTCCTTCTCTTAACAAATCAATTTTGCAAGATTACGTAAATATTACATCAACTCCATAGTTTGAAGACACATTTTTTAATGGAAAGATAATATAATATAACAAAAGGGAGAATCCAGTCATTCTCCAACGGCTTACAAAAACAATTTCCACAGAAAGCAGAAACCGTGCACACACACAACCAACAGAAAGTAAAGAACAAGAAAACCAATGACCAACAAGACCGGTTAATAGCCTAGCACTACCAAAGCATCAGTCTAAGCCTCGGGAGACATGCAGGCGGACAATACTGAGAAGGTTGACGATGGACATCGAGGTCTGCTCCGCCAAGAAACCATGAGACATCATGGTGCAAGGACGCTCAATAATGCTGATGACTAGTGCAGATGGGAAATGCAAAAGCTTCACCCGAAGCTCTAGGTCTTCCTACTCCATGAAACCCCCGGGCGCAGGAGAAAGGAATGTATCAACCAGCACCACCAAGCCAACCTAGGAATCTGTGGCCAGCTCCAAATAACCGTCGAAAGTGGTAGATCGAAATGCAACATCCAACACCTAGCCCATCCAGATCAACAGCTTGAAACCTAATACCTGCACAACTAGCCGATGTAAGAAGTAGGGGGAGTGATAAAATGAAACAGGAATGCTAACTCTATTATAATAAGGAAAAACAAAGGCAAACCAAAAGCAAAAGAAAAAGCAAGTGCACGAAATCAACTAATACTCTGTTTGGGAGTAGTTGTAAGCCTTGAGACATCAAAGGCAACAGCCAAACTCTTAGAACGAGAACAATAACCCCCTTGAACGGCGTACCCCGAAAAGCTAGGAATACATCATTCCTAATTTTCCTGATGATGGTAGGAGGGTCCATAACCACTTCGTCAAAAATCGTTCTGTTCCGCGAGCACCAGATGTGCCAGCAGATCAAGCACAGGATCAGACGAAAGAGGCTCGCACGAAGACTTTTGCTGGAGATACCTGACCACCAGAATGTCAGGAAAGCTTCAGTCGAGGTGTCATTACCTCAGCAACCCATCAGGTTCCCGAAATAATTCCAAGCTCACCCGACATAGTCTCCAGAGAACAACAAGTGGAATGCGGATTCGGTGCTACCGGTACTGCTACACCTGCACTTGGAAACGAGTCGGATGTCGATTCTCTGAATGTTCTCATCTATTTGTAAACCATCATGCAAGATTTTCCACATGAACAAGGAAACCTTGGAATATTCCAAATGAAGGAGAAAAGAGGTAGCCTTGGTGTTGTAGTTCGCACGGAGTTCCACACAGCCGTAAGAAAGAAGGAATTGACATCCCTAGAGGTACCACCCTCATGAGCGTCTGAAAAGGCCTTCATGGATTGTATTTGTTTCCATATATCACTAGCGTAGGATGGGACACCGGTGTAATGCGTATTTGCTAGCCTTCGGTACTTAGCGCTGAGGAACGTCACCCAACGGGAGTTGTTCGCTCCAAACCTTGCCCAAAGCTTGCAAGCAAAAGCCACCCAGATGTCCTGAGGGTTACGGATGCCTAGACCTCCCTCATTTTTTGGATGACAAATAGCGTCCAAGAGATCCAGTGATGACGAGAAGCATTCTCCTTGGATCCCCATAAAAGGTAGAAGCCAAGGAGAGGTACGACTGGAAAAAGGAAGTAGTAGTAGTCATCACAGCAAAGATATGTGATCCTATGGAGTCAAGGACTGACTTAATGAGAACAAGTCTTCCTGCCTGGGAAAGGAGAGTAGCATTCCACCTATCTTTCCCCTGACTTTGTCAGTTAAGGGATCGAAAATGGAGTTGAGCTTCCTGCCTTGATACAGAACAATGCATAGGTAAGGAAGCGGAAGCGAGGTTGTGACAACCGCCCATAACCCCCGCAATAAACAAGAGGAATAATGCGCTGAATGGTGTGCCGAGCAGCTATAGACGATCATCAGAGTAGGTAAATAACATTGAAACATGTCGTAGAACTCACAGTGCAAGGATAAATTATAATAGAACATATACAACAGGTTTTGATAGTGAAGCAGAAAACACTAAACTTTCATGACAACTAGAAAGTATTTCCCTTACATGTGGATAGCAACAGTAGTGTTTGAACAATTTGCCTCATTATAACACTCATAGAAATAGCACACAACGGAAACAAATACTAGATAGTAGTAAAGATAGTATGCCAGCCTCCTGCTCGCCTCCGAACAACCACACCGTCCTCGCTTAAGCCATCACCTGTCATTTGCTACTTAGTCTGGCCATCCAACAGTCGAATGAACAGCCCAAGGTAATAAGAGGAGACATAAAACCTTGAGTCAGACAACAGTCTTAGTGAGCGATAAAACATCTAACAAACTTCAACAGTAAAGTATATGAGAAGGGATAGATAAACATACTAATCTACCCACAACATCAGAGAAGAACTCAACCTTATCTTCCCCACATTGGACAGTGATAGCTTTACTTTAAACCATTCAACCATTCATCCATGGAAACCATAACATCCATTCAATCATGGCAAAGCACTCATAACATCCAGATTATAAGTATCTCATGTAAACCATCCTAATCGAATTTAAATCCCCCAAGCACAAGCCCCAAAGGCCTAAACTAATATCAGACAAGCATCCAAGGAACATCTCCTTTGACGTAGGACAACTTACATGAGAAGGTACAAACAAAACAACTAATCATCCATGACTGACTCTGGCTATCGCCGCCAATCCTGCTTTGAAACCATCGTTAATCAAATGACAGCCAACCTTACCACATGTCAAGGGCTAATGTAACCCCAGTTCTAGCATAAACTCTATATGTCCAACCTTGACAACTAGGCCTTTCAACGATACTCAAGGTACTCGACCAGCAATCTTTCGGTCTTTCGGGTGCCCCCATTGTACTCCTACTTTGAGCCTGCTAGAACTTACGACAACGATGAGTTCTGGGCCCTCGCATCTCTAGTCATCCAACCTTGACGACGTTTCATAGCTCAAGGAACCTTCTCGAACAACCATTATCCACCAACTCACAACCTTTGATTTGTCACCTCATTCACTGTTCTATATCGATCAACGAGCACCTTCCAACACTTCGAATATTCCCACTTGAATTCTTCTCGAAGTTACACCATCATCGAGCCAATTACATCACTGTGCTGCGGCTAGGGTTCGGGGGGTTTTCCCCGAAAAATATTTTTTTCAAGCTCTTTTCTTCAAATATAAGTCGTACCCAGAAAACGTACTTTTTCAGAAAATGACCCTATTGGAAACAAACCATAGCACTATCACTATCAAGCACAGCGTTTAGAAGCATTGTTGAAAACATAACCAATTAGGATATAGGCCGACCCGATCAGTTCAGCTCGACCCGACCCAATTGCACCCCACGACCGACCTAATCCAACTCACCCCTCACTGGGACACAACCGATCCGATCCTATCACCAACATGACTAACCCGATTCAATCACCAGTACGACTAACCCGATCTGATCACTAACACGTCTGACCCGATCCGGTTGCACAACATAACCGACCCGACCCGGCATTTCATCACCTCAACTTTTGGACCGACCCGACCCATCTTGAATGGACCGACCCGACCATACATAGCCTGACCCGACCAGTCCTTCATTTCGACCGCGTTTTGACTTATTCTCCAAGACAAGATTTATGACCGACCCGACCCACTTATGGCCGACTCAATCCACTTCCTGCACATCTCCAATTCTACTCCGATTTCAACCAAAACTTCGCTAAACGACGAATCTGACGAAACCGACTCAACCAAAATCATCAAACACAATCAAAACATTGCTAATAACATGAATATGACAATTACCACAAAAATGATATAAATATCACCTAAAACCATTAAATTGAACATATGATCAAAATAAGAGAGATCTAACTAACATAAACATGTGAAATGACATGAAATTAACGGGTAAAACTTGCTAAATTAGATCATAGGGTGATGCATATAAAGATAGACATATAATGGTGTAAATTTATGGTAAAACATTCCAATGTGATGAGAAACATGCACAAACATTCATATACTTCATTGCGTTCATGTGAGAGATGTAAATCACTCACCAATTCTCCAAAACAAGCTAAAATGATAGAATTATGAATCTGGACGGCGAGCAGTTCAAACCAAACTCCTCGATCCGATGAATTCACCTTTGAAATGACATAATTCTAGCCTATAATGGTGTAGATCTATGATTTCCCTCCTTAGATTTTGATTTTTAATAGTGGAAAGGTGTTAGAGGAAGAAGGAGACCAATGCCTCCAAATGAGAGAATGGGAAAGTAAACTTTTTCCCTCTACTCTCACCCTCTATTTATAGGATTCCACTAGCCCACTAATGGGCCTCCTCCAGTTCAGCCCAATAGGCTCTCCAAACCTGAACAACTAACTAAAAAACATTAAAATAGCGATTTCTCCCAAACTGCTGAGCCAAATCCTTAATATAACCGCTCTACGGAAAGGCAATCATTAATTCCTTCCAATGGTACATGTCTTACCCTCTGGTTTGACCTGAGTCAAAAGTTATGCTCTGTACAAAATTGAAAGGGGCAAAATGGTCACAAACAAAATAGGTAAAATTATGGAATGTCTCATATCCCCATAAGCAACCTTATCAAAAGATGACAATGATCAACCCTTAGGGAATAAAATAAAAATATTTTACGATCCTCCAATACGTAAAATGCGGGCTGTTACATAGGCCGCCTCAAAATCTGTAGCTGCTTCGATCCAGGATGATCTTACAGCAGACATATCTTTCGCGGGAATGAAACAACTTTTAGAAGAGTTCACTAGCTGACCTGAGCTTCTCTCGTATAGCTTGATATGACGTAAAAGGCTACTAAAAAAATGCCTACAACCATTGGTAAAAATGATGATGTCATTAGTGAAAGATAAAGAGGAGATTAGAGGGCAGCTCCTAGGGATGCCGAACCTCTGAATCTGCCCAGCAATCATAAGGGAGTGCAAACTGCAAATAAAGGCCTCGACAGCAATGACGAACAGGGTTGGGGAGAGAGGTCCCCTTGCCTAAGGCCTCTCCCGGACTTGAAAAAACCGATGCTAATCCATTAATGAAACGGAGAACTAACAGTTGGAGATGAGCCTCCTAACAACATCAATTAGGGGTTCTTGAAAACCGAAAGCCCTAAGAATCTTTATGATGAAGAACCACGACATCCAGTCGTAAGCCTTAGCCATATCAAGTTTAACAACCATATTAGACCCACGAACCTTCTTATCGATCTGCAATATCAGTTCCTGGGCTAAAAGGACATTATCGGTGATTAAAAATCCTTTTACAAACCCAGTCTGGGAAGACGAGATAAGACGTTCAAGAAACGGAGCTAACCTAGATGTTTGGACCTTAGAAATGACTTTGTTGGAGAAGTTACATAAGCCGGTGGACCGAAAATCCACACAAGAAGTGGGTTGGTCACATTTGGGGATGAGGATCAAATTGGTGGAGGACCACCCCATGGGTAGTTCTTCATCACAGGAAAACGACTGAACAGCGAGACAGAAGTCTTCCTAGATAACTGTCCATACGCTCCTGTAGAAAATCCCGTTGAAACCGTTTGGTCCAACCGAACTATCCTTGCTAAAAGCGAATACGGAAGCACGTATTTCTTCTGAGGTAGGAGGAGCAGCAAGGTCAGAGTTATCCGAAGGGAGTATCAAATGAAGAATGAATGCCAGAAGGGATGGATCCAAAACCGACACCGACGGAGCGCTAAGGAAAGACGGGAAATGTGATAAAATTGTATCTTTGAACTCTTCAGGAGAGGAGGCCAAAGATGAATCAGAGCAGAGGATCTGATGAATGGACGGAAGCCTATTCTTCTTACGAATAGAGGAGTGAAAAAAACGGGATTTCGTATCGCCATCAAAACCCATTTGATCCTCTCTTTTTAGCGTAAATGGTCCTATTCAAAACGAAGCTCAAAGAAGAAGGCAAGCTGAGCTATCGACCATGCCTCCTTGTTGACAGCTATGGGTTCTTCATCAAAAGCAGTTTTCGTAGGAACAAGAATTTCTTCAGCTGCTTTAACTCGATCGAAGATATTCTTGAACACAAGCAGATTCCATGTCTTAGGACAAGTCTTAAAACGCTTTAACTTGCGAGAAAAAACAACACAGTGGGAGCCGCTCAATGGGGAGGTCTAGGATTCCTCCACAACGCTGTGGAAGTTATGGTGAGATCTCCACATTCTCGTAAAATAGAAAGAGGACGGGCCAGAGAGAGAAAGGGGGCGCAAAAGAGAAGCACAGGGGCATGGTCGGAAAAAGTACGATGCAAATGGGATACAGAGTATGTGAATGGTGGGCCGAACCACTCTTCCAAAGCGAGTACCCTGTCAAGCCTAAAGAGAATACGGTTAGGGCCTTCTTAGTTGTTACACCAAGTGAAAGCCAATCCGAGAAATGACACTTCAGACAAACCTGAGCTGATAATGAAAGCATTGAAATCAGTAGTCGCAAGGCAGTTAACGGAATTGCCTCCACGTTTTCTCTGCTTGGATAGCGACTACGTTGAAGTAACCACCTAGGACCGAAGCAGAAAAACCCAAGTTGGATAGAGAGAGAAAGTCAATCCAGAGGACATGCCTCTGGATCCAATCGCACTTAGTGTACACCGTAGAGAATAAAAAGGTAGAAGAGAAAGAAGGAAACGAACATGCAACCGAAAGCAGCTCGTCCGAATCGATCACAGGGTGAACGTCAAGGCCTTTAGACCATAAGATCCAAATCTTGTCTGATACGTTGGCTTATTCTTCTCCAAAGCCTAGGGACAAAATAGAAGATTTAACCGCATCTGGACCCATCATATGTTCCAGAAGTGCTACCAAACAAACAGAGTGCTTCTTGATAATGCGTTTGAGTCGCGCAGTGACTCATCATTGCCAATAACTCGAACGTTCCAGAAAAGGAAGTTCACCATCTAAAATAAAAGCAAGGAGGAAAACAAAGATAGAGGCAAGAGAACATTCCCACCTCTGGACTCAGATATAATAAAGAGTGTGTTGAGTAGATCTAACGATCTGCTCTGACGCCGTGATAGAGCATGTGCGAATGGTGCGATGGGTGCGAGAAATAGAATGCCTACCGCGTCGAGAAGCCCTAGAAGGTGGACTAAGCGATGAGTCTACGGTAACGGGTAAAACCCTACCTGATCAGTGGGTAGGTCTGAGACAGACGTGGCCAAGGAATGCCTAGCAGGAAGCGAATTCTTAGTAAGGCGAGATAAGCGATCATTAATGATCGCTATCTCGGCCTTAGTAAGAAGGGGACAAGAAACAGGAAGGGGCAACCGATGCAGAAAAGACAATTGCGCACTAGAAACGATTGAAGAGGGATATATATGTACAAGGCCACCAATCTTTAAAATAGGAATATATATGTTTTGATCTTGTTATAATATGAATTGCAGTGACAAAATGAAAGGAGAGAATGTTTTTATATTTATGAAATCAGAATGCAGCAAACATTTTTCTCTCTAATAATTTAATACATAGGTGTAGAGAGTATTTATACACTTATTTACAGTTTGGGCCCAAAGCCCATTTATTTAATGCATACAAACACCCGTAGCCTTCCACTTGCACTTTTCATACTAAGTCAATGAACATAGTAAGCTACTTCACTTTTTCTCTTAACTGTCCCTCTTAATTCTAGGGTTAGGGTTTCCAACCCCTGATTGTTACGAAGAAAAAAATGGCGCTTTTGCTGATGCAGCTTCGTCTTCCCTTCTCTTCTCATTGTAGGATCAATATTAACCATTGAGGGGGGGGGGTGAATAGGGTTTAACAGTAATCAAAACAATCACAGAGTAATGAAAAAATTGCAGTAAAAGAAAATCATACCAGAGATACCCAGCTTCAGCAATTTGTGCCTACTGCTGCCATTCTAAGATTTTTACTAGGAGTTACAAACAGATCCCGCTTACAATCCTATGTAAACTCGCAACGCCTGCTCCTGTCCTAACCCTGAGCTCAAAATCCTAGACTGGCCTGTGTACCCTAGACCAGATTTTCCCAGACTACAGACCAGTAATCTGTAAACCCTAGTTTTATTTGAAACTAGAAAAACAAGAATTGAAGTTAGAAAGGTAAAACAAAAATACAATAAAAACAAGCCCTTTAATAAAAACCCCCTTTGTATCTTTTATTATAAATCGGCCATCCCCTTTTTCTTTTATTTTCCAAGCCAAAAAGAAATTGGCAGCTAGGGTTTCTCTGAATCTTCTAGGGCTTCTTCAAAAATTGAATCACCATGGCTCGATGTCCCTTCAGTAAATTGATTCTGCCTTCGAGCTCAACTCGGAATTGTTCTCTGCTTTGATCGAACGCTGTAAGCTTTCTGATTTAACTGTAGGGTTTGAATTGATTTCGAATGAGTTGGATAAAATTGTCGATGAGGAAAAGTGTGTTTATATAGGGGTTTCAAAAAATCTAACCCTCTGATTTCACATCATGACTTGCCCGATTTTGATTGAGGAATATTCGGATCGAATTTTCCCCCTGAAATTTAGTTGTCCAATTTGAGAATTGATTTTGAAAGCTTTTTAGTTTATTTCAGCAGTAGTTTTTTCTGGCAATTTGAATTTCGAAAACAAGCTACGAATTTTGACACTAATTCTTTCCTCATATGCTTCTGATTGAATTTGCTTTCCAGTTTTGAAAAACAATTAGCTCGCCGAGTTTAATTCTGCCTAGTCACCATAGCAAAAATGATTGAATCCAATCTTTATTTTCCCACGTTTGATTGAAAAATTCTGGAAAGAAAGGAATTTGAATTTTAAGGCATTAAACATTTTCCATAAAATGATTTGTTACACTGTTTTATGGTATGAACACAATATTCACTTGTCCCTTGTTTATTTCTGTGCTTGATTGAGAAAAAAAAAACTGGAAAGAATTAATTCGATTTTAAAAACTGCATTACTCTTTCCTAAATTGTCACATTTACATGATTCAACCTGTCTCATATTACATGTCACCTCCACTTGTTTCAGTTGCTTGACCACCTTAGCTTGGCTTGAGCAAGTACACACTAACTTGTAATTTAAAGCTGTTCATGAATGTTTGCACCTATGATCCATCCAGTTCTTCACATGTATGTATTCCAATTTTGTTTTGCAACTAGTTTTGCTATATCAAAGTGGCTCGACCATTTTTATTTTAACTATCTTGTGTTGTGTCCATTTTGAAATCTTGGCTTGATCCATTTTGCTAATTAGTGAATCGTGAATAGTTGCACACTTGCCTTGAATTTTTGTGTACAATTCTGTAAACAAAAATAACACCATTTGTTGCATGTGCTTGTGCACTAACCTGCATCATTACTGTGCATTGATGTGACCATGTGTGTATCCATATGGTTGACTTATTTCATGTACACATGTACATTGCTGTGACCATGTTATCATTACTACGCATGTATGTATGCTTTGCCCCCTTTGTTGTTTTGGATTGGATAGATTACTTCACCCTTGAACATGCTACTGTGCATGACCAACCAATTCTTCCTTGATCTTGATCACATGTATAACTACACCAAGCTTCATGAATCTGCTGTGTTTATTTATGCTGATCTGCCATGTAAAAATTTAGTTGATATTTGCTTGATCTCTCATGTAATTCATACTGAGCTGAAGTAATCCATGCTGTCGTGGCCATTTTGACACTTTGTCCAACCAGTTTTAACTTGAGTTGATTTGTCAATGTTTGTCACACATTTTTGCCTGATCTTGCATGCTAACATTACTTTTGCTGATCTGAAATTTTGCATTTCCATTTCTCTTTTGATTTTTCTTTGACCTGTCTTGTATATGTAACAATGTAATATACATCAGCAGACTAATCGTACTGTGTTGGGGTTGGTCAGAATCAGCTGAGGTTGATGCTGGTTCTGATCAGCAAACCAGTATGGTTATGTTGAGGCTGATCAAGTCAGAAAGATGATGAGAAAAACACACAGAAAATCTGAGACAAATAAAAGATTATAAAATAGAATTTTATTTGTTCAGTATTTATTTTTAGTTCCAGTCTACTGTGTGTATTTCTTTTCTATGACAGGTTTCAGGATGATGCAATAGTAGCAGAGCATAGTGCTGGGACAGTAAGAGTGTGTAGAGAAATGTAATCAAGAGTGAGAGGAGATGTGTATGAGAGAGATATGAAAAAAAAACATTTGTATTTATATTTTGTATAGCAGAGAGTTCCAAAGAAAAAATGTACTGTTTGGATTATGAAATAAAAATGTAATTTTCTGAATAATAACTGCTTGTATAGAATTTCAGTTTCTATATAGAAGCACTATTATACAAAAAATATTTTTACTTCAGTATGATATGAAAGACAGTACACTTTTAAACACATTAATAAAATATGTTTGTTATCATCAAACAAAAAATCATAGGTTAAACACTCATGAGCGATTGAAACCAAACCTCAAAGCGATGAGCTTTACTTCTTCTCTAAAGAGATATAAGGTTGGATTTATACGATTGAGGCTTTGAATTGATGATTAGTGGCAGATCTGAGTGTAATAATGTAAGTAAGGCGTATATTTTCCAGCTAAGGGGATGCAGATGAGGATTTGAAGGAATCACGACTTTGAATTTTCAACTCTTCTCATAATCTAATGAAATTATTTGCTAATAGTGCCTTAGTAAGGATATCAACTCTTTGATGGTAAGAGGACACATTATTTACTTGCAATATTCCCTCTCTGACTTGTTCACGAACAAAGTGAATGTCTTTTTCCATATGTTTTGTTATGGCATGCTGTAATGGGTTTGCTGACACGTATTGTATATAAAACTTTGATTGGCGCACCTGATAGTTGCCTATGTATTTGAGTTTAGTTGTAGCTCTTTAAGGATTGACTGTAGCCATATAATCTCTGTTATTGCACTTGCAATGCTCCTACGCTCAGTTTTAACACTTGACTTTGATATGGTTAATTGCTTATTAGAGCTCCGTGAGATTAAATTGTAACCAATGTTGATGCAGTATCCAGTGATAGATTTTCTATCATTTGAATTTGCTGCCCAGTCCGAGTCTGATATCCGGTGATGTTTAGATCCTTGCTTCCTTTCAGAGTATGTCCACAGTTTATAGTCCCTCTCAAGTATCTTAGGATTCTTTTTACAGCTCTCTAGTGCTCATCTTTGGGTTCCTATAAAAATTTCGACACTTTATTAACATTGAAAGCAAAGTCTAACCTGGTTATGGTTGCATATTGAGGTGCACCCATAACTCTTCTATATTTTTTAATATTATTAATGGCTTCTCCCTTGTATTTAGAATAATGTTAGCTTGATATCACAGGTGTTGGTTGCAATGACCCATATTTTATGTAACACCTCGTAAAATTCATAAGTATAATTAATAAATTAAATAATTAAAAATAAGTAATTAAATCATATGGCTGGAAAATGAGATTTTGCAGCTTTAGGAATTTGGCTACGAAATTCTTTTATTTGGATTCATGATGAAATTCTAAATTGTTTTCATACATAATATGTTGAAAAAGGCAAACGCACGAAGAAGTTATGAACAGTTGAATTTGGGTAATGTACGCAGAAAGTGTGTGTATATATATATATAATTATGTGAATATTATATATACTGTCCAAATAATAATTTAAAATAAAAAGATGGAAATTCAAATTTGAAATTTGAGATAAGATTTAGGGGACAACGTATATTGAATATATGGAAAACAATGAAGCAAATTAAGAATGTAATAAATAAAACTAACAACTCAGCAAACGAACCAAATTGGGCATTCCACATTGAAGGAGGTCGACCCCCCAAGGGGTGTCTATCAACCGATGGCCGACCACTAGGGGTCGACCCCCCAACAATTGGAATAGCCCAATGAGGCTATGTGATTAGGGTTTTCTAAGAGGTTATGTTTATATGGATGATTCAGATTAATTTTTATAAATCTAACGGATTTTGCTCACACGAGCAAGTATAAATAACCCCTCAAACTCCACACTAGAAATCCTAATTATTCTAAACATATGCCACCATGTTGCTGAATTATATAGAAAAATAAAGAGAAAAAGGGTGAAGGTTGCTTCTACTTCTTTACTTCCATTATATATCTCTTTATTTCAATCTATCTAAGTTTAGGAGTTTGGAATTTAGCATAAACAATATATATAAGAATCTAATTATATGTTTCTTATGTGTATATTATTAGGAGATCAATCAGCGCTCGCTTGAACGTTGAGAACTTTCGCAGTAAATTTTACCATATCTCCACTTAATTTGTGAGTGGAATCTAGTTTTGCTTAAAGGCATATTCATATTATTAATAGTTTTCCATATGAATTATTAGGCCTATGAAGAATTGGTTATATGATAATATAACATGAAAAATTCCCAAATCTTCTACTTTGTAATCACGTAGGAAA
Source organism: Allium sativum (assembly GCA_030737875.1). Taxonomy (NCBI): domain Eukaryota; kingdom Viridiplantae; phylum Streptophyta; class Magnoliopsida; order Asparagales; family Amaryllidaceae; genus Allium; species Allium sativum. The sequence goes on from CM060922.1 coordinate 303,002,122, forward strand.
TTGTCATGTTGAATTGTTTTTGTGGAATTGTGGTTTTTGTATTGAATTAAAGGTAAATATGAGTGTTGTATTATTATTTATATTTCATGCAATTTGCCGTTATTATCATATAATTTCAGCCTAAAGGTTTGGATTTGAATTGTTTCATAGTTGAATTGGGTTTGGATCCTAATTTGGGTGTAAACGCATTCATAAATTGGAATAAGTCAAATGTGAAAAATTTTGGGTGTATAACACCACAAAAGGGTGGATTAGGTGAAGTATAGATTGTAAACATATGTGTGTGAATGTATGAAATACTCTACTTTTAATTTAATATTGAAACCATCTCTACATGCCTATGATACAAGTTATAATTGTTATGTACATATATGTTTTCCATTCACTGCTATTTGCTATATGTTCATTATGCCATCATATTTATGTTGTAGTAGTAAGATATGGAAAAATTAACTTGTATGCCTTAATTTGGATAAGTGACAATTGGTATCCCATTAGAACATTTCCCAGTTTGTTACGTTAATAAGGCGCTTTTATTATATTACTTATTTAAACGTAATCAATGTAATTAACGTTGTATTAGCGTAATAAATGCGATTAGGTTAGAGTTTGAATTTGAAATTTCCCCTTTACAAATATACATTTATATTTATTTGCATGTGTGTGCGTATTTATAGAGTGACTTAAATATATATAAATAAATGACACATAGATATGAGGTTAATTGTCATTTATGGTAGAAGCCTGCCCGGAACCGACCGGCATATCCGCTAACCACAAGTAGGCCCAACTAATTTAAGATGTCTAGCTGCCATAGGCCATTCATAAACCTAGTACACTAGACACAAGGTTAAACCGACTTGTAGTGGAAGCCTGCCTGGAACCGACCGGCATATCCAGCATCTACAAGTATATGGTTTAATGTGAGAGGTCTAGTGTGAATATATATATAACTATATATATATAAGTTGATGTGTGAAAACAAATAGGCCTACTACGCCTTAAGAAGGTCTTAGGTGGCTGACTCAACTTTTTATCTAATTTGGGTCTTAAGTGGTTAGGACTAGGATCCCTCTGAAGGTTTATTCCTTGGAGAGGAACCAAAGTCATGTGACCCACCCTTTTTAGTATTATGGTAAGTCTTTGGGTCATCCTTCTTTAAAAGTGGTTAGGCATAAAACGTTTAACGGAGTTGGGTAGTTCACGGGAATGTCCACTTCCTCTAGAAGCTTGTAAGGTCTCAATTAGGGATAGATTGGTAATTGAAGGAAATGAGGCCATTGCATGCTCACCAACTGTCTAAGGGAAATCCTAAGCGACATAGGTGTCCTACCGGTTAGTATTAGTTAAGTAGTAACATTCGCAATACTACTTCTCATATTACAAATGAGAGAATAGACTTAAGAACGTTAATGTACTAGGATGGGGTTCTTAAAGGGCTAGGGGTTCACCTCTGGGTTATAAGAGATTGTAAGAATCCACCTTTAATAGGGTCATAAGTGACCGAGAATTCCACCTCGTTGGGTCTTTATCCTAAAAATACTAATGGGCGATTGACTTGAATATTCCCCGTTGGTTAGAAATTTGGTGTTTGTTGTGTGTTGCGTAAACTTACCTTGACATATGTAATTTTCTAAAAATATAGGGTATGGACATTAAGTAACACTATATTTCAGTCACACAGAACTTTATGTTCTGATCCCCTCTCCTTAACATCAAAATAGGTCAGTAGATGGGGTAAAGCCATGTATGAAGTCATGATTGAAGACGACGGAGATGATGAAGTTATTAGGATATTATTAGCTATTATTGCTTTGCTTCTTTTGGAATGTTATGAAAATGAACTATTTGATGTACCTATTGAATAATTGTAACAATGACTATGTATTTCTGAGATTTTTGAACTATGGTACATCTTATTTGAATATTATATTTTCTACTTCCGCTGTGTGAGATTTCCATTTGAAGTATATGTTTTTTTATTATCCGGTGCAAATGTTATCCTCAGAGGAACCAACGACCCGTTTAGAATGGCTCTAAGTTTCGATGGGCCTTTTCTGGGTCGACATTTAGGCCTATTTCGGGTAGGTTGTTACATTTGGTATCAGAGCATAGGTTACCCGATTATAAGAGAAATATACGTATGAGAGGCGTATTTGCGATTTGAAATGATTTTTCAAACTATATATATGTATATATATATAATATGTTTACCCCAATAAGCATACGCTTTTATTCGAGGCACCTTTATTGTTTCTTCCCTTTTCATCTTGAATACTATCTCAGGAGAATCTACTAAGGGATTCTTCCTTTTCTTTTCAGATAGTAGAATGACTGAAAATCCTAATGAGTAGGGCAACCGGGCAAGACCCCGCTACTTGCCAGTATGGTTCCAACAGTACCTCCGTACTGTGGAGCAGGTCTCTATTGCTAATCCTGCCCCGGTGGCTCCCGCAACTCCTTCCACTGATGTGGCCTTTGATTTTTCTCTCTTTTGTAAGGTCTTTATGAATTTTGGAGGGAAACCGTTTTATGGAAAGGAAGGCTTTGCTAATGCCCAATATTTGGTTATGGACAGTGAAAGAATCTTTGAGGCTATTGCCTGGACCAATGAAGTAAAAAGAAGGATAGTGCCCTGGCATTTAAAGGATGAATACCTAGAATGGTGTAACTTAATATCAATGGAGAGCGAGGGTCGGGTCTTCACATGGGCTGAATCCAAGACCTGTTTTGAAGCGAAATTTTTGCCAAGGGTGGAAATGACTATTCAGCTAGAGAAATTCATCCACCTCAAGCAAGGAAGCTTGAGTCTGCAAGATTACGTATCCAAATTCACTGAGTTATGTAAGTTTGGTAGAGGATTGTAGACACCCCCAAGAATAAAGCCCTTAGGTTTGTGGAAGGACTGAACTCCCCGTTGAAGGAAACCTTATTATCCCAAGTAGCATTTGGGGAAACATTTTATACTTTAGTGGAGACAGCTACCCTTTGCATGGCTGAAAGCTCCAAGAAGGATAAGGAGGGTGAGAAAGGAGAAAGCTCCAATAGAAACAAGAAGAAGGAATGGTGGAAAAACAAGGAGAAGGGGAAGAACTTCAAAAAGGACGCAAAGACTTGTGCGAGGTGCAACCGCAAGGGCCATGTGTCTAAAGAATGTATAACCTCATTGGCAAAGAAGGATTTCACGGGAAAATGTTACAACTCCCACGAAGAAGGACGCATGTCCAAAGACTGCCCAAAGCTGCCAAAAGTGGCCAGAACTATGTAATTCAAGCAACCCCAATTCAAATCCGACCCCCAAGAGACCAAGGGCAGCCTACATAATTCCATTTTAGGAAATTCAGCATACACCTTGTTTGATTCTGGAGCAACCCGTTCTTTTATCTCCAAGTGATTAGTAAATCTGTTGAATCTTTCGATATCTATCTCGGATAGTCCGATAGTGGTGGCCAACCCTATTGGAGGATCTAAATATCTTGAGCTGTTGTGTAAAGACCTAGTATTGGAGGTCGACAATGTCGAGTTCCATTGCGAAGCATATGCATTGGATTTTATTGGGTATGACCTTATCTTAGGTATGGATTGGCTATAGTTTTATGGTGCGGTCCTATATTGTGATAAGAGACCCGTTCGTCTTAGGAGCCGATGAGGACGCAACCTAAATATTCTTTGTAATGTTAGAAACAAGGACAAAGCCTTTTTATATTCCTTGTCTGCTAGTTCTAAAGGACCATCTTCAGTCCTATAGTTTGTAAGTTCTTGGACGTTTTTGAGGAAATTACGGGGCTTCCGGCCCATAGAGAAATCTCCTTTCGCATTGACCTAGAGAAGGACGCTAGGCCCGTAGCACTGCCCTTGAGCCATATAGCGCCCAAGGAAAGAAGGGAGTTAGATAAGCATATTTCAGAGTTGTTGAAAAATGATTTATTTGTCAAAGTACCTCAGATTGGGGTGCACCTGTAGTATTTCCCACCAAAGCAAATGAATCTTTGAGACTTTGTGTGGACTATAGAGAACTTAATAAATTGACCAAAAATAACAGGTACCCTTTACCAAGAATCGATGACCTTTTTGACCACTTGGGAGGAGCCCGAGTATTTTCCCAACTAGACCTTGGTACTGGATTTCACCAATTGAGAATTGTGGAGGACAATAAGGACAAAACTGCATTAAGGACACCAGAAGGATTGTTCCAATGGTAAGTTATTCCCTTCGGATCAATGAATGCACCCTCTTTCTTTGTAGACCTCACGAGTAGAGTGTTTAGGGGCATTCTAAATAAAACTGTGGTAGTCTTCGCAGATGATATCCTTATATTTTCGAAAGATCGTGAAGAGCATGAAAAAACACTTGAGACAAGTGTTAGGGATATTAAGAAAGAACCAACTGAAAGTAAAATTCTCGAAGTGCCATTTCTGGAGGGAAAAGTGAAATTTTTAGGACACATTGTGTCGAGTAAAGGCTTGGCCATAGATCCCACGAAGATCGAGGAAATCAAGGAATAAAGGATACATCGAAATTCTACATAGGTAAGAAGTTTCCTTGGATTGGTCGGGTAATATAGGAAATTCATCAAAGACTTCGCAAAGATTGCTACTCCATTAACCCAATTAACGAAAAAGAACTTGGTGTTCATCTGGAGTAATAAAAGTGATATATCCTTTAAGAAATTAAAGGAAGCATTAACTAGCGCACAGTCCTAATTATACCCGACGGTTCAAAATCATACATTGTTTACATTGATGCATGTGGGGAGCAGTCCTTATGCAAGAAGGAAGAGTAGTTGCCTATGCTAGTAGACAACTCAAGGATCCAGAGAAAAGATATCCAGTGCATGACCTTGAGTTAGCCATAGTAGTGTTCGCCCTTAAGATGTGGATGCATTATCTCTTTGGAGAGAAGTTTGAATTGTTTACCGACCATAAATCCCATAAGTATTTATTCTCTCAACGTGACTTGAACTTGAGACAACAAAGATGGATGGAATATATTGCCTCATTTGAATTTACGATCTAGTATACCCCAGGCAAGGGGAATGTTGTGGTGGATGTTTTAAGTAGAAAACATGCGACATTATATGCGACGATAGAATGGAAACAATTAGAGTTCCTCGCTAATTTTAATTTGCAACCCCCACATGCCATTTCCAATAGTTTTATTAGGGCTATGGTAATTAGACCTACCCTAAGAGAAAGAATCCAAAGTGCACAAAACAACGATAGAGTGTTAAAAGGCATAAAGGAGAAAGTGGTAAAGACAGAGACCTTTCCTCATTCGGTTAGGTATTCGATCCATGATGATGGGAGTTTACTTTAGGACGGACGACTTTACGTCCCTAAGGATAAAGGGTTGAGGAAAGAAATTCTAGAGGAGTGCCATAGGTCGAAATTGACCATACACCCCAGTGGATATAAAATGTACAAGGATATGAAGAGGAATCTCCATTGGGAAGGAATGAAGAGAGACGAAGCCGAGTTCGTGGCCAAATGTTTGACATGCCAAAAAGTCAAGGCGGAGCAAGGAGAGCCCGAAGGATTGTTGTTACCTTTAGAGATCCCTACCTGGAAGTGGGAGCATATTTCCATGGACTTTATAGATGGACTTCCTAGAAGCCAAAAAGGGAATGATGCCATTTGGGTTGTGGTAGATCATTTAACCAAAAACACCCATTTCAAACCAGTCAAGAAGACAAGGATTGCAGCCTCGCTAGCCCAACTATATGTCAAAGAGATAGTCAGACTCCATCGTATTCCATCAAGTATCGTGAGTAATAAAGATCCTCTATCCACAAGCAAATTTTGGAGAAGCCTACAAACAACATTGGGGACGACCCTTAAGTTAAGCACAGCTTACCATCCGCAGACCGACGGACAGACAGAGAGAGTAAACAGAATCTTAGAAGACTTTCTCAAAGCTTGTATTATCAACTTTGATGGAGTTCACATATAATGATTGTTTTTAAACGACTATTGGTGTGGCCCCTTCCGAAGCACTATACGGGAGGCCATGCAAATTGCCACCTTATTGGTGGGAAACTACCGACAAGGCTATACTCAGACCAGACTTCGTCCGTGAATCCATGGAGAATATATCTTTGATTAGGAATAGAATTAAGGCAGCCTAAGGCCGTCAAAAATCGTATGCTGATAAGCAAAGGAGGGAAATAGAATTTAATTTTTGAGACTTGGTATTCATGAAAGTATCCCCTCTCAAGAAGACTGTTCGGGTTGGAAAGACTGAGAAGTTGGCTCCCAGATTTATTGGGCCTTTTAGAGTCATCGAGAAGATAGGATCTTTGGCTTGTCGAGTGGATCTCCCAGAGTGCCTATCGGGAATCCATAATGTTTTTCATGTATCTCATCTAAGGAAATACTTTCATGATTCTGCTATCAGAATCGCGCTTGATGAAACTGGGGACATAGAGAAACTTGAGTTGGAGTCCAGGGTTCCCAGTGCAACTGCAAGAATTATGGAGGACAGAATCAAGAGACTCCACAACAAAACCATTCGCCTCATCCGAGCACAATGGGGAATGAACCTGCGGAAAGCACATGGGAGACTGAGGATAAGATGAGAAAGACTCACTTAGAGCTTTTCACAGGTAATTTTTCCCTCAAATTTCCGTTTATGGATGCGTCGTGATTGCTAGATTGTGTGACAGCCCGCCCCGCATTAACCGACATTTTCTCCGAGAGTGCGCTGTACACATGTCCGCTAGCACGGGACGGTCGTCAAAAAAAGGAAAGAAGATGAAAGAACCAACAATGAACCTGTAGAATGTCTCACAGCGCATGGGATAAAATATAATAACAACATACTTGACATAAAACAGGCGAGACAGTGCATAAGCTGAAACTAAAACTAAACATCATAGCAGCGGAAATCCAAATACAGCTTATGTTTCATGACCATCATTATTACAACTTTAAACTGTCTCTAAAGCAAAAGAAAACAAAAGAAGGAGGTACACTACTAATGCCCAAGCAGTGACCTTCAACAACACAGGGAGAATATCTATATATCATACGTGGAAGCCTCTTGCTCGTCTCCGGTACAGCTACTCGTGCATACCACCTTACCTGTCTCTAGTCTGCTCGTTTAGGAGCACCCAAAGTAATAAGAAGAGACATAAAACTCTGGGTCAGACAAAAGTCTGGTATGAGCGATAAGCAGCAAAACAAAACAATAACAGGTATAATCCAATCATACCTGAACTTGGACCTGCAACCAAAGAGTTAGCACAATATACCGCTCAATACTCTAAGGTGCCACTAACAAATGGTGTAAAGAATACGGGGGTGGGGTGTACATGTCATAGTGATGGCAAACAATCAAGCATAGCAACTATCCTCACATCTCTCGCTCGGTGCGTAAAGCATACGATATCTACTACTTTGGTCACCTAATCTTTGGGTCATGACGGTGTCCAACCCCGTATAACTATCACTACAAGCCCCTAATCCATCTCCCAGTGGTGAACCAAAATTATAGGTATCGATAAACCCTTTGCACACGTCCCGCAGCAAAGCCCAACTCATGAAGTTGACTCATTGGTTCCCAACTGGATCCTGAGTACAAACTTCCCACTTGGACTACCTTTGCATCTCGGGTTTTAGTCTTCTCCTCCGGATCGGTTCAGCCCTTCCATCGATCTTCAATTCGCACTCAACATCTCAGTTCGTGACAAACTCCTTCGGGTCGGATCGGGTCGTGCTCCTTCCATCAGATCGGTCTTGGTCATCCCATCGGATTGTGGTCTCCGTTCGTGGTGCAAGCAGCTTGAGTCTTCCTCTCCACTCCGGGTCGGAAACACATAAGTGGTTCGGGTCTGAAGTATTCTGGCGGATCGGGTTGTGATGCCCTCCACTAGTTCCACCATCCTCCTCGAGTCGGGTCATGGTTACCCAACAGGGTCGGATCAGGTCGTGATGAGTTCCTCTGATCCTGTCCTCCTTCCCAAGTGCTTCGGGTCGGGTCCACATCTCCAAGCGGTTCGGATCGGGGAAAGCACTCTGGTTTGCGATCTTCCATGGCCATCAGTTCACGAGCTTCCAGGCGGTTCGGATCGGGCTCCATCACCACAAGCAGGACGGTTCGGAGAAGATACTCCACGATCGGGTTGGTTCGGGTAGGGGCGATCCGATCCGGTCCCTGCATATTTTCCTGCAACTTCTTCCAGCGACTGTTTACGCCATCCGACGGCATTTTCGACCAATCTAACACTTCTAGACAACCACAAAGCATACTTTACAGTCATATCAACATGTATAATCATCCACAAACAGCAAAACAACAATCATAGCATGTAAAATGGATCAAACATACCCAAAATCCCATATTTTCCCCTAAGCATGTTTAAGCAAAACTAATGATACGATTTGTAAAACTTAACCAAATCAAACCAAATTTCCAACAGAGGTCTAAAACATTATTTTCGAATTTATAAATATTTTTCCAAAATTTTATCATGTCTAATTTCGTTAATCTTCACTAATTACCCTTAATCAACCGTAATTAGTGCAAAACTATGCAAATCACTCACCTTTGCCACAAATAAAACTCAAATCTGAAATGAATCTCTGTTTGGCACGAATACTGATGTCTAACAGCAGCTCTAGCTCTGAAATGGTGTTATTTCTCCTTGATTTGATGTAGTTTAAGCCAAAACTTGATTAAGAAGTGATTATAGGTGTTTTTAGATGTTGGAGGCCATTGTTAGGTTGAAGAGAGTGTTTGTGGTGGCTGGAAAATGAGTGAAAAACCGAAATTCTAACCCTAGCATCCCTTAAATACCTCTAATCCCGAAATCCCCCAATGGGCCTAGCAGCTAATCACCCGGTTAAGCCCAATTAGCTGTTTTTCACCTTCTGAACCTTAATTCAGCCATATCTCCCAAACGGTAAGTCCGTTTGGCTAATGTGACCACTCTACGGAATTGTAAACCATCATCCAAATCCAATGGAAATGGTTTAAGTTCAAAATTCCTTACCAGTCAAAAGTTATGGACGAAACAAGATCAGCTAGGGGCAAAATGGTCATTTAAAAATTGGCAAAAATCATGAACATGGGAAATGACCCTAATAGTCGTCCCCCAAAGTTACATGACCATACGACCTTCTATGATGATGAGATAAATATTCTACGATCCTCTGACGCATAGAGTGCGGGTCGTTACACTCTTCCCCCCTTAAGAAATTTCGCCCCCGAAATTCCGTAACTAAGAACAAACAATGGATCCCGCATGCCTACCAGCCATACACAACAATCAAACATGCAAAACAAACAGAACCAATTCTATCCTAGCATACGGTTTACTAACAAGGGAAGAATCATCACCGCTAAAATCTTACCAGGCAAAGAGCTTCGGATATGACTTTCTTATGTCAATCTCTACTTCCCAAGTATAGTCGTTCTCTCGCCATCGATTCTCATCTATACCCTAGAGGTGATTTCCAATAGGTTAGGATCGTCCCTCTGACTGGAACCGATCCACTCAATCCAGATCGATCTAATCGTCAAGCTTACTAGCGTTTCTGAATCCAATTCGCACTTAGGTCTGAAGTCATCTCCCGTGATATACTCTAGTTGCTTGCATTCCAGAAACATAGCCTCTAAACTGGCATGTCTCCTACCCAATGCATCAGCTATCGCACCCAGTCCGGTACTATGGCATCCGTCTATACTGTCACCTTCTTAGGTAATCCAACCCTATACGCCAAATTTCCAACTACATTCCAAATGTCCTTTCAAGTCCAACTTGAGTCCTTCCTACATTCGTACTGCACGTCCAACGTACATTCACCTCCTAGAGGCAAATTAGACCCATCCAATGAACCTAGGTACTCCACTTATACTCGTTCTTCACGTCCAACGTACATTCACCTTCTAAAGGTGAACTAGACTAATCCAATGAATCTAGGTACTCTACCTTCGAGTCCAAGTCCAACTTGAAGCTCCTATATCTGTTGAATCTCCAAGGTCAACGGGCGCTCCACATTGCCCAACATACTTCAAGTCTAACGTAAAGTATCTTACACCTACCATGATCAACGAACTTATACTATTTCCATTCAATAGGATCCTACAAGTGATACTCAAGAGAGGAAAGGTAGGAACAAACACAACAACCATAGCATCCATCAAACAAATCCTATCTATCACTGCTAAAGCCATGAATACGTCGATACTTGTATGTCTGGTCCAACCAACATCAATAACTAATGGAAGCCCTGCCTCCAAACGGACTACCATACGTCCAACGAACGTTTATCCTCCAAGGATAACTAGATCACGTCCAACGGATCCAAAGTAAGTGGGCGTCCCCAGATACCCCTGCTTTTAGTCCGCCTGAAACACTTGAGTCCCACCCAAGTCTATCCATTATCTTGCTGCCCTCCCGAGTCCAACTCGAGCCAATCCAACTCCTTGCAGCCTTCTCGAGTCCAACTCGAGTCAATCTGTTACCCATAAACTCAGACCCAGTCTTGGGTATCCATTACCTATAAACCCTAGTCCAACGTGAGTCGTCTCCCTATTTGTTGCCGCTCCAAGATCAACGAACACCTATTTTCTTTTACGAGTTCAAGTCAAACTTGAATCGTCCTAACCTTCATTGCATCTTTCATGATCAGCAAACACATCCTATTTTTTTTCAAAAAGTACATCAACATAGGGTCCTAAACAATCCATTACTTTGTATCTTTCTCAAGTCCCACTTGAGTCATCTCATAACCCTATCGAGTCTAACTCGGGGCAGTCCATACCATCGAATAGTCTTATCCTGTCACAGCTGCCCATTACTCCTCGAGTAAACCAAGATATCATCCAATGAAAATCACAACAACTACTTATCTCTCATGCAAACCATCCTAGTCGACTTCGACATTCCCCGAGTACAAGCCCCAAAGGCCTAAACCAATATCAGACAAGCACCCAAGGAAATATCTCTCTCGAGTTCAGATAATCTACGTGAGTTGATATGAGAAAAACATCCAAACACTCAAGCATCCATAACTAACTCTGGCTATCCTTGCCAATCTTGCTTGAGACTACCATCGATCGCATGGCCAAGTCCTGACCAAACTAATGTACATCCAATGTACATTTGCTTCTCTAACTCTCGTTATCATCTTCATCATAAGGTAGGCGATCCAATACCACCTTTGGTCTATCATCCATTATAATGGTCGTCAAGGACTCTTCACAATCTATTATCACTCTATAACTTTGGAGTCAATCGGCCCCCAAAATCAAGCTAGACCTAGTAAAGCTCAAAATAAAGCAATCACAACAAACATACATCCATGACTCGATAAGACCAAATTACGACAAATCCTACAAAGGCTAGTCAAACCACCTATCGGGTTTGTCACTACTAAAGGTCTATCGACTACCTCGGGTTCCAATTCCAACCTATCTACCAGGTCACTGGGTATGAAGGAATGGAAAGTCCCGATATCAAACAAACTCGAACGGAAACATCTTAAATAGGAAGCATACCTCGAATAACGACACCCTTTTCCTTCTGTGCCGCAGTTGGGGCATTCGACGAAGAAGGAACAACGTTGATGGCATACGCTTTCACAATCTGCTTCTCCCTAAGAGGTTGTGGACAATCATTCTGGTGAGGTCCCGCTTGGCCACAATTAAAGCACTTCCTTTCCCCAGGCTTTTCCCGACAATCTCTGGCATAGTGACCTTTCTTGCCACAGCTAAAGCACTCGCCATCTTTCTTATTTTTCTTATTCTGACCATCCATGGTTTGGTCTTGTTTCCTCTTATTCTGGGAATTATTCTTACCTCCACCGCCTGCTTGTGGCTTTGGCTCCTCTGCAGATGCAATAGCAACCTCAGTCTTTGGCTTAGAGTAAAGACTGTCTGACCTTAATGCCTTTCCTACAATCGATTCAAGCGTCTAATCGATGTGGTTTATAAGCCTTTCCCCCAAGTACCCGTCTAAACCAGTTATGAACTTCTCGTTCTTCTTCTTGGTGGTATCTATAAGAGATAATCCATATTTCGATAAAGTATCGAACTCAGCAATATACTCCGAGACTGCCCTACCATTCTGCTTAAGCTCCAAGAACTTCCTAAACAATTATGACTTCTGAGCAGCTGGAATAAACTTATCACTGAAACGAGTTCTAAAATGATCCCAAGTGACTTGATCCTCTGGAGTAGCTGCCTTAATAGCATTCCACCAATTCATTGCCCGTCCTAGCAGCTAACAAGATGCTAGCCTTCTCTTCATCGCATCCTCGATACCCAAGTCTTCGAAGATACGTTCACAGCTATCCAACCAATCTTGGACATCCGTAGCCGATTCCGTTCCATGGAACGGCTTCCCACCAAGACTAGTATAATCCTTCTTCAGCTTGGCGAAATCGGCCTTAGGTGCCTGCACTACTGGACCACCACCATTACCAGCATTGGGAGTTGCCCTCTGCACACCCCTAAGCATCTATCTCATGAAGTTGGTGAACATCGCCCTCATATCAGGGTCATTCCCATTGTTAGCCCTTGGACCCGTGTTCCTCAAGTTTCGGCTCATCGTTCAATTTGTAAAGAGAAAACGATTAACCATCTCTTCAGTGGTGCCAGTGCAGTGCGACTCCACCCTTAACTATACTAATAGTATATATATAGCTAGCTTTTGAAAACCAAAATATAACAAATGCGCGCTCTCATATACGTATACTATCTCTCCCTGATGTCTTCCCCTAGGTTAACTACGCAACCTAGGCTCTGATACCAAGTGTGACGGCCCGCCCCGTATTAACCGACATTTTCTCCGAGAGTGCGCTGTACACATGTCCGCTAGCACGGGACGGTCGTCAAAGAAAGGAAAGAAGATGAAAGAACCAATAAGGAACCTGTAGAATGTCTCACAGCGCACGGGATAAAATATAATAACAACATACTTGACATAAAACAGGCGAGACAGTGCATAAGCTGAAACTAAAACTAAACATCATAGCAGCGGAAATCCAAATACAGATTATGTTCCATGACCATCATTATTACAACTTTAAACTATCTCTAAAGAAAAAGAAAACAAAAGGAGGAGGTACACTACTAATGCCCAAGCAGTGACCTTCAACAACACAGGGAGAATATCTATATATCATACGTGGAAGCCTCCTCCTCGTCTCCAGTACAGCTACTCGTGCATACCACCTAACCTATCTCTAGTCTGCTAGTTTAGGAGCACCCAGAGTAATAAGAAGAGACATAAAACTCTGGGTCAGACAAAAGTCTGGTATGAGTGATAAGTAGCAAAACAAACCAATAACAGGTATAATCCAATCATACCTGAACCTGGACCTGCAACCAAAGAGTTAACACAATATACCGCTCAATACTCTAAGGTGCCACTAACACATGGTGTAAAGAATAGGGGGTAGGGGTGTACATGTCATAGTGATGGCAAACAATCAAGCATAGCAACTATCCTCACATCTCTTGCTCAGTGCGTAAAGCATACGATATCTACTACTTTGGTCACCTAATCTTTGGGTCATGACGGAGTCCAACCCCGTATAACTATCACTACAAGCCCCTAATCCGTCTCCCAGTGGTGAACCAAAATTATAGATATCGATAACCCCTTTGTGCACGTCCCGCAGCAAAGCCCAACTCATGAAATCGACTCGTTGGTTCCCAACTGGATCCTGAGTACAAACTTCCCACTTGGACTACCTTTGCATCTCGGGTTTTAGTCTTCTCCTCCTGATCGGTTCAGCCCTTCCATCGACCTTCAGTTCGCACTCAACATCTCAGTTCGTGACAAGCTCCTTCGGGTCGAATCGGGTCGTGCTCCTTCCATCGGATCGGTCTTGGTCATCCCATCGGATTGTGGTCTCCGTTCGTGGTGCAAGCAGCTTGAGTCTTCCTCTCCACTCCGGGTCGGATCGGAAACACATAAGTGGTTCGGGTCGGAAGTCTTCTGGCGGATCGGGTTGTGATGTCCTCCACTAGTTCCACCATCCTCCTTGGGTCGGGTCATGGTCACCCAACAGGGTCGGATCAAGTCGTGATGAGTTCCACCGATCCTGTCCTCCTTCCCAAGCGCTTCGGGTCGGGTCCACATCTCCAAGCAGTTCGGATCGGGGAAAGTACTCTGGTTTGCGATCTTCCATGGGCATCAAATCACGTGCTTCCAGGCGGTTCGGATCAGGCTCCATCACCACAAGCGGGTCAGTTCAGAGAAGATACTCCACGACTGGGTCGGTTCGGGTAGGGCGATCTGATCCGGTCCCTGCATATTTTCCTGCAACTTCTTCCAGCAACTGTTTACGCCATTCGACCGCGTTTTCGACCAATCTAACACTTCTGGACAACCACAAAGCATACTTTACAGTCATAGCAACATGTATAATCATCCACAAACAGCAAAACAACAATAATAGCATGTAAAATGGATCAAACATACCCAAAATCCCATATTTTCCCCTAAGCATGTTTAAGAAAAACTAATGATACGATTAGTAAAACTTAACCAAATCAAACCAAATTTCCAACAGAGGTCTAAAACTTTATTTTCGAATTTATAAATATTTTTTCCAAAATTTTATCATGTCTAATTTCGTTAATCTTCACTAATTACCCTTAATCAACCGTAATTAGTGCAAAACTGTGCAAATCACTCACCTTTGCCACAAATAAAACTCAGATCTGAAATGAATCTCTATTTGGCACGAATACTGATGTCTAACAGCAGCTCTAACTCTGAAATGGTGCTATTTCTCCTTGATTTGATGTAGTTTAAGCCAAAACTTGATTAAGAAGTGATTAGAGGTGTTTTCAGATGTTGGAGACCATTGTTAGGTTGAAGAGAGTGTTTGTGGCGGCTGGAAAATGAGTGAAAAACCGAAATTCTAACCCTAGCAGCCCTTAAATACCTCTAATCTCGAAATCCCCCAATGGGCCTAGCAGCTAATCACCCGGTTAAGCCCAATTAGCTGTTTTCACCTTTTGAACCTTAATTCAGCCATATCTCCCAAACGGTAAGTCCGTTTGGCTAATGTGACCACTCTACGGAATTGTAAACCATCGTCTGAATCCAATGGAAGTGGTTTAAGGTCAAAATTCCTTACCAGTCAAAAGTTATGGACGAAACAAGATTAGCTAGGGGCAAAATGGTCATTTAAAAATTGGAAAAAATCATGAACATGGGAAATGACCCTAATAGTCGTCCCCCAAAGTTACATGACCATACGACCTTCTATGATGATGAAATAAATATTCTACGATCCTCTGACGCATAGAATGCGGGTCGTTACAGATTGGATCTTAGGGAATGGATGCAACACTATCGTACCAAACACTCATATAGAAATATATGCATACTTAGGTTGTTTGCATACATCCTGCAGCACTTATTACACCTACATGCTAGGGTAGAGCTCACTTTAATGGGTCTGCAGATCATAATCAATGCGAGTAATGGATGCTTATGGATGTATTATAAATAACATGGGTGTACAAAATGGATGTTTTGTGCGAGTTGTATTTTTCGCCCTTAAACATATTTCGAAACGAAATCTATTTTAAAGGGGGGAGAATGTAACATCCCGTAAAATTCATAAGTATAAATAATAAATTAATTAATTAAAAATAAGAAATTAAAACATATGGCCAGAAAATGAGATTTTTTAGCTTTATGAATTTTCTACGAAATTCATTTATTTGGATTCGTGGTGAAATTATGAATCGTTTTCATATATAATATATTGAAAACGGTTAACGTATGAAGAAGTAATGAACAGTTGAATTTGGACAGTGTACGCAGAAAGTGTGTGTATATATAATTATGTGAATATTATATATTTCTCCAAATAAAAATTTAGAATAAAAAGAGGGAAATTCAAATTTGAAATTTGAGATAATATTTAGGGGACATCGTATATTAAATATGTGGAAAACAATGGAGCAAATTAAGAACATTATAAATAAAATTAACAGCTCGGCAAACGAGCCAAATTGGGTGTTCCAGCCTGAAGGAGGTCGACCCCCCCTAAGGGGTGTCGACCGACGGTCGACCGCTAGGGATCAACCCCCCGACAGCTGGAATAACCCAATGAGGCTATGTCATTAGGGTTTTCTAAGAGGATATGTTTATATGGATGGTTCGAATTAATTTTTATAAATCCGACGGATCCTGCTCACACGAGCAAGTATAAATAACCCCTCAAACTCCACACCAGAAATTCTAATTATTCTAAACATATGCCTCCTTGCTGCTAAATTATATATAAAATTAAAGAGAAAAAGGGTAAGGGTTTCTTCTACTTCTCTACCTCCATTCTATATCTCTCTATTTCAATCTATCTAAGTTTAGGAGTTTGGAATTTAGCGTAAACAATATATATAAGAATCTAATTATATGTTTCTTATCTATATATTATTAGGAGATCAATTAGAGCTCGCTTGAACGTTGAGAACTTTCGCAGTAAATTCTACCGCATCTCCACTTAAATTATGAGTGGGATCTAGTTTTGCTTAAAGGCATATTCATATTATTAATAGTTTGCCATATGAATTGTTAGGCTTATAAAGAATTGGTTATGCGATAATATAACATGAAAAATTCCCAAATCTTCTAATTTGTAATCATGTAGGAAATTGTCTTGTTGAATTGTGGTTTTTGTATTGGATTAAAGGTAAATATGAGTGTTGTATTATTATTTATATTTCATGCAATTCACAGTTATTATCATATGATTTAAGCCTAAAAAGGTTTGGATTTGAATTGTTTCATAGTTAAATTAGGTTTGGATCCTAATTTGGGTGTAAACGCATTCATAAATTGGAATAAGTTAAATGTGAACATTTTTGGGTGTATAACACCACAAAAAGGATGGATTGGGTGAAATATAGATTGTAAACATACATGTGTGAATGTATGAAATACTATACTTTTAATTTAATATTGAAACCATCTCTACATGCCTAGGATACAAGTTATAATTGTTATGTACATATATGTTTTCCATTCACTGCTATTTGCTATATGTTCATTATGCCATCATGTTTATGTTATAGCGGTAAGATATAGAAAAAACTAACTTGTATGCCTTAATTTGGATAAGTGACAATTGCCATCCCGTTAGAATGTTTCCCCATTTATACGAATGTTACGTTAATTAGGCCCTATTATTATATTACTTATTTAAACGTAATTAACATTGTATTAGCGTAATAAATGCGATTTAGGTTAGAGTTTGAATTTGAAATGTTCCCTTTACAAATACACATAAATATTTGTTTTCTTGTGCATGCATATTTGTAGAATGGCTTAAATATATATATAAATAAATGACACATAGACACGAGGTTAGTTGCCATTTGTGGTAGAAGCCTGCCCGGAACCGACCGACATATCCAGCAACCACAAGTAGGCCCAAGTAATTTGAGATATCTAGGTGCCATCGGCCATTCATAAACTTAGTACACTAGACACGAGCTTAAACCGACTTGTAGTAGAAGCCTACCTGGAACTGACCGGTATATCCATCATCTACAAGTATATTGTTTAATGTGAGAGGTTTAGTGTGTGTGTGTGTGTGTATAAGTCGATGTGTGAAAACAAATAGGCTTACTACGCCATAAGAAGGTCTTAAGTGGCAGACTCCCCTTTTTATCTAATTTGGGTCTTAAGTGGTTAGGACTAGGATCCCTCCGAAGGTTTATTCCTTGGAGAGGAACCCAATTCATAGGACCCACCCTTATTAGTATTAAGGTAAGTCTTTGGGTCCTCCTTCTTTAAAAGTGATTAGGCATAAAAAAGGTTAACGGAGTAGGGTAGTTGACGGGGATGTCCACTTCCTCTAGAAGCTTGTAAGGGCTCAACCAGGGACAAATTGGTAATTGAAGGATATGTGGCCATTGCATGCTCACCAACAGTCTAAGGGAAGTCTTAAGAGATATAGGTGTCCTACCCGGTAATATCAGTTAAGTAGTAACGTTCGCAATACTACTTCTCATATTACAAATGAAAGAATAGACTTAAGAACGTTAACGTACTAGGATAGGGTTCTTAAAGGGTAGGGGTCCGCCTCAGGCTTATAAGAGATTGTAAGAATCTACCTTTAATAGGGCCATAAGTGACCAAGAATGCCACCTGGTTGGGTCTTTATCCTAAAAATATTAATGGGCGATTGACTTGGATATCCGCACCGTTGGTTAGAAATTTGGTGTTTGTTGTGTGCTGCACAAACATACCTTAACATATGTAACCTGTTAAAAATATAGGGTATGGACATTAAGTAATACTATATTTCAGTCACACAGAACTTTATGTTCTAACCCTCTCTCCTTAACATCCAAATAGATCAGTAGATGGGGTAAAGCCATGGATGAAGTCATGATTGAAGATGACAGAGAAGATGAAGTTATAATGATATTATTTGCAATTATTGCTTTGCATCTTTTAGAATCTTATGAAAATGAACTATTTGATGTACCTATTAAATAATTGTAACTATGACTACGTATTTCTGAGATTTATGAAGTAATGGTACATCTTATTTGAATATTATATTCTCTCTTTCCGCTGTGTGAGATTTCCATTTGAAATATATGTTTATTATTATCTGGTGCAAATGTAATCCTTAGAGGAACCAACGACCCATTTACAATGGCTCTAAGTTTCGATGGGCCTTTTCTATGTAGAAATTTAGGTCCATTCCGGGCGGGTTGTTAAATTTTATGTATCGATCGTAAAATAATTATATTTTATTCCCAGGTGGTCGGATCATTCTTAGATTTTTGCCCCCTGAGTTCAATGTTTGGGCTATAACTTTTATAAAGATCGAATCAGGTGCTAAAATTAATCTCATTGAATCTGAATGGTGGTTTACAATTCCAAAGAGTGGTCACATGAAGGATTTGGTTTAGCGGTTTGAAAGAAATCATCGTTATAAGTTTTCGTTGTTGTTTATGCAAACTGGTCAGCAGCTAATTGGCCGATTAGCCAAGCGTATTAGACCTATGACCTACAGATATAAATATGGCCGCTTGGGGAGAGAACTAGGGTTACTCTCTTCATTCTAAACTTTAGGTTGGGCGTTTTTGATTCTCCGATTCCACCTAAACCATATTTCTCCATTCTTTTTCAATCGTATTCATTGTAGATTGCATCCAAAGGATAGATCAGCATCAAAGGGGATTAGATCACATCAGACTGCATTATAGTAGGGGGAGTTCATTACTGTCCAAATTTGAATTCATCAAGTTAGCATCAAATCTGGACATTACAAGAAAAATGATTTTTTGTAGCATCCAAAAACCGCCACTAAGTATTTTTGGTGGCGTTTCTATAATCATTACGAGAAAACATACCATAAAAATATTTTTTTGTTGCAATTTATAAAAATGCCACTAATAAAATCATTTTCATGGCGCTTTTTTAACGTTACAAATGGTTTTTTTTGCAGCATTAATTAAACGCCACCGAAAGGGTTTCTGCATTACAGTTGTTTTCTTATTGCGTTCTTTTAGCCTTTTTGTAGCGTTTAAAACACGCCAACACAAATGTTTTTGTGTTCTATGACAATTTATTTGTAGCGGTTTTTAAACGCCACGAATGAATTTAATATTCCATAGCATTTTCTCTGCCACCAATTGTTACCAAATTTGTATTATAATATTCCATACCTACCCATAATTTTGCCGCCAATTAAATAACATAATCCACAAACATATACGTTTTTGAACATAACTTATTATAAAACCACAACATACACCTTCAAACATCCACAAAATAATCATACAAACATCCACAAATTCAATCGTCCACAACCTTCACAACCAAACTACCAATAACATTGTCATAACCACAACATACACAACCAGACTACTAGTAACACTGTCATAACCAAGTACAATAAACACTGAAATAAACACCTGAAATAACCAAGTTACCGAGCAAATATTATAGCGTTGTTGTCATCAAAACGCCTAAAATATTGTTGATGTACCTGTAAAACAAATAACAGAACATAACTTAAGAATAGAAATAGCAGGTTGAACCTTTCAGACACTACATAACATAAACCTTTCAGACACTACATAACATAAACCTTTCAGACACAAGCTCTGAACGTAACACTACATAATATAAACCTTTCAGATACGCTCATTTTCCTGCACATTATGGACACTACATAACACAAACACCTGATTTTTTTATCAACCTCAATTTTTGCCTAACAATGTCCATTGCGTACAATAATGACATCAAAATAATTTTGACTGAAAGAAACAAGTACATATTCCACAACTCTAAAGGCCTATAAGGCATTGCAGGTTGAACCTCAGTTCACCATTTTTTCAATCTTAGGAGATGCCTTATATTTGAACATGTCTGTGGTTTCTGAAATATAGAACATGTTCCAGAGCTCAAAAATCTGAACCATGTAACGCAATATATAATAGATGCCTTATATTTGGTTGGCATTTAACTTCTGAACCATGTAATTATGTGACCTAGTACTTCCGAGATGACAGTGCCTACCCTAGGCCGCCTCCTGGAGTATATTTCATATATGAGTTCTCCCCAATTATGTTGAATGCTTATTTGTATCTTTGCATTAATACACATTATCTTGGTAATATTCTAACCATGTACATAAAAGTTTGATCTATAATGCAAATCATCTAAGATATCTCACCAAATTGGCTTCAAAAGCATTAATACACATTAAATGGGAGTTTTATCTGGTACTACTACCAAGTTTGATTTATAAGGTGAGTGAGATAACACACTTATTATCCAAAATAACCTAACTCAATTATTTTTAGTCGATCTGCCCAGTCAGGTCATGTCGTCCCAAGGGCAGTAACTCCTGAATGTATACTGAAAATATTAAAATACCTTTCATTTTGTGTCAATAATGATTTTTTCCACTGGCCAAGCTATGGGAACGCCGAAGGCATCTTCCATGCACGTCAGAGCTGATGTTGGTCTCCATAGCTCTGCAGTTGGAACTGTCACATGTTCAACCCAAACCTTTACATGCATCTTTTCCCAATGGACGACAATGGACCATCGCTATCAGATCAGTTGATGCAATAGATCCTTCAGCCACTACGTCTATTCCAACCACATTTATCAACTTGCATTTTGCATCTTTTTTCATGTTTGCAATCGATTGAAAGAAAAAAAAGATTATTGTGCAGAATGTATATACATACACGTTAATATATGCTTACATAGTGATCAATGTTGAAAATTAATACTTACATGTTTCGATTTATTCTTGAACACATATGAGGATTTCGAGGGAGAATTCACATGATTTTCACTATCAGCATGACTCTCAATTGGATTTTCTTTGTTTGCTTCTACTTTTGATCTTGGCCATGCTACTTTCCTACCAATTGCATCTCCAATGCACGACATATTAGATGTAGGTCGCCACAAATTAGCATCTTTATTTATTATGTTATCTACCCAAATGACAACAGCAGACGGACCTAGCGGAATACCATTAACAGTGCATTTTGGATCATCGGCATGGATTCTTCCTTCATCAAATACACCTTCTCCCTCATTCCAACCATAAATCTTGCAATTATTGCAGATGCTGTCGGTACTCTAAAAATGAGAATATACTTCAATATTAGCAATTAAACATACACGTAACTGCTAATATTAATCATGATAGTTTCAAAACAAGAGAATATTGTAGTATTTCTATGTAGCTGCTGCTAATAGCTTCACGTGTAACTGTAAATAAATATTCATGGTACCTTTATTCTATACACACGAAAAATAGCTATAAATATAATATGAGAAGTGTAAATTTTATCGTACTGGCTTCATCAGAATTAAAGTGTGTTCGCAGCGGTACCTTGACGCAAATTGATGGCCAAGCTACTACCTTATTAGTAGCATCTGCTAATACTGCCATTCTTGGTGTAGACCTCCATAAATAAGTATCTGGCTTATCCACAAAATCTATAACAACGCTCGCAGCATTTGGTCCAAGACGAATGTCATTGACAACGTCATTTGGGTCCATGGACCACAGCCTCCCATAGGCAACAACTCCAGACGTTCCATCCCAATTCAACAACGAACATACTTCGTCGTCACTCTAGAATTATTCAACCGAAAATTATATCAAATACTGGATTAGAAATTTAAAATGTAAATTTTATTTATTGAGTAATATAATTATTATTTTTACCGATTCAGGTGAGATCTTTCCTGAACTTTCTTTACCCTGCTGCAAAGCACAAATATTACGATATTTAATCTAAGGAGCACTCAGGTGGATGCCATGATATTTAAAATAAAACATTACTGGAGCAAAATATTTATTGGGTAATATAATTATTATTTTTACCATTTCATGTGTGCTCCCTTGCAAACTTTCTTCACCCTGCATTAAAGCACCAAAATTTATTCTTTTTAGTATTTTAAATTATAGAGTGTGCTAAATATTGTATTTAACAAATAAAAATTAATTTTATAAATTTACCTTCTGGTCCATCAGAATCTGTATCATTCCCTTCAATTCAGATATTTCCTCTTGACATCATGAGACTTGTTTATCTTTGGACTGAGCCACAGCTAGCGTGGTTAAAGTGCAACCCCTTCCCAATGCCCCTAACCTTCCCAGTTTATCTTCTCCCAATACATTTGCAAGAGCATCTCCATTGACATTCTGTGTCGAGCTAGACTAGGATACCAAACTTTTTAATCTCCTCCTACATAAATAAAAACACATAGATGATGTACAATAGTAAAATATCGCAGTTTCAAAAAAATGCCGATAAAATAAAAAAACAATTATACAATAGTATTTGTAGCTTCAATGGAGACCAGTCGACCATTTTGTTATATGAGATTTGATCCACACATCATCTCTAGTTATGGACGATGGATCTACACTTTCGTTTTTCTAAATTTAAGATAACATTAAATAAGTAAAATGAAAGGTATTAAATAATATTAAATAAAGCTATAGTTATTTACCTAACCAGGTCTTCGGTCATTCTAGCCATTCCCTTACGAGCGGTTGTATGCGGAAGTTGTGTGTACCTAAGGGCCGAATAATTCTCACTTTTTTGTTGGAAATATTGAAAGATGTTAATATTATCATACTAATAGAGATGATCGTAGGAATGATTTGTTGTTGAAGTATTGAATTTTATCTTAGATTTACCTTAAAGTCCACACTTGTTTTCGCCTTCACAAACTTTCTTCATTCATTCATGTTTTTGATGTTGGTTGGTTTCGGTTTAAGTCTTTCCTCTTCACTCTCTGTTTTTTGCAAAGTTCGAACCAATTTGCTTTTTGACGATCTCCACAGTACTCCCATTTGTTGAAATATAGCTTTTCTTTGCCATTCCTCTTCCAGTTTAAATCTAACCTGAATCAGTTCATGAAAAGATGATATTAAAATCAAATAATTCACATGTGCATATAGTCCGAACTGGAGTACATAGCTTTAGAATACTAAAATTTGTTGCATGAATTCTGAGATTTCTATCATGTAATTAAGTAACCAAAATTAAGTCTTAAACCTGAACCGACTGCCACAAAACTTCTTTTAAATCATCATTTATATTCCGCCAATCATCGATAGTATATTGAACCTGCTCCCGCACAAGTGGTCCAAGAAAAGAGGATAAATATACAGACCCTTGCCCTATCGGTATACCTAGATCATTAAACTCAACTTCAGTTCGATCGTAAATGCATAACGAGAGCCTTTTTTGCTTTTGGTGGACCTCTACCGCCTCTTTTTCGAGAAGTACTTCCGATGTCAGCTACACTTTATTTCCCAATTTCCAGATCGGCATCATCAGTGTTAGAATTTTATATATAGAGGAGAAGAGAGATTAAATGTAGAATAATTGAAGGACTACATTGTTATTTCATAGTAATACAAAACGTCAGTACTGCTATTTATACTTGCAGAATACTAAAATATCATACAATAAAATAGCTAAAATAATTTAAACTGGTCCATTAGAAAAGGAAGACTTGATCTAATCTAAAATAATACTTTGAATCATTCACTAACACACCCCCTTGATTCAAAGTTATTGAGATAATAAACGAAGCACTTCTCTTCGATTTGTGATGCACTTCTCATCACCTTCAATTGTTGAAGCACATCGCTTCAACTCTACTCTTTGAATATTGGAGCACTTCTCTCCATGGTGCACTTCTCACCCATAACTCTAAAATAAATTCTCTTTCACAGCCACTTGTGTCATGTTCTCTTGCTCTTCATCTTTGAACCTACAATTCCTTGCCATATGCCCAAAATTTTGACACTTGAAACACTTAGGTTTTCCCTTATGCCAACAATCATTTTCTTCATGACCAGATCTGCTTGCTTTTGTTGTGCTTCGGTTGGTCCGTCTTTGAATTGTTTAAAAAACTAAATTTTTTCGCTCTTTAGAGATCTCTTCATTCCTTCTCATCAACCTAGCTCTGATACCATGTTGGAATTAATTATAGAGAGGCGAAGAGAGATTAAATGTAGAATAAATGAAGGACTACATTGTTATTTCATAGCAATACAAAACGTCAGTACAGCTATTTATACTTGCAGAATACTAAAATACCATACAATAAAAAAGTTAAAATAATTTAATCTGGTCCACTAAAAAAGGATGACTTGATCTAATCTAAATAATAATTTGAATCGTTCACTAACAATCAGTTTGTTCAAGACAAGTTTGATTTCCTGAGCATATACCTTCTTCATTTCGGTCATTCAGGACAGTTTGTTCTTTGCCTTCATTGTGAACAACGGCTTGCTTCTTATTAGAACTGACTGGTTGTTTGTCGCATTGAATGTTACGCTTTAGCTATGACTTACGCATCTGATCTGACTTATTCTTTTGGGATTCCTTTGAAGCCTTTATCTGGATGCGAGTACGGAGATTGCTTGTCGACATCATTTTCTGCAAATGAAACGAAATACATAATTTGAATTGTATATACGGTCATAAATATACATATATAATTTAAATTGTGTGGTTTGATGTAAATAAATGCAAGACCAGACAAGGCAGTACAATGTATATGTATATACAGACATATGTATATATAGTATACACATGTGCGTGTACTAGTACATGTGCGTGTAATATGTGCATATGCAAAAGCAGACCAGACCAGAAAAATCTCAGGTTTAATGGGAAGACAAGGCAACACAATGTACTAGCGCATGTGTGTGTAATTTGAAAAACAGGTCAGACCGCATGTCCATGAAATGCTAGAATTTCTGGTACAACATAAATGTGTATAACATAGTTTCAGGTGCAACACCAATAAACAACCAAACGTTCAGAAAATCAGTACGATTATAACGAATACCAACATTAAAGCAAATGAACAACCAACACTACAGAAAATCAATACGAATACAATGAACAACCAACACTAAATCAAATAAAAAACGATGCTCAAGTAGAATATATAATCTACTCAAGTATGCCCTCGCAATCCTCTTTAACATAGCTAACATCTTTATCATCCACTTCGGTTATTTCATCTTCCATCACTTGGATATCTTTCTCATGCATTCGGGATCCTCTAAATCAGTAAAACTTCTTGATATTGCATTCATTACACCATATCAATTAGAATTATTGTCCTCTCTTGAATAAAATACTTGTTTAACTTGAAATGCGAGTATGTATGGGTCTGATGAAAATGATGCTTGATGTAAATCAACAAAAGTGAACCCATCATCATCAACTTTTACTCCATTTCCTTTATACACCCAACGACACTTAAAACTGGAATATAAAACAAATGATAATCTAATAAAATTATATCTGTCAATATTCATAATAAGTGACGGCATCAACCACTTAGGACATATCTTTTGCACTTGCTCTATACATAGTAGTCGCATCAAAAGACACCCCATAATTCTGAGTTTGTCTCCTTAAATCTTTTACATGAAAATGTTTCTCATTGATGATATATCCTTTGTAAGACACGGCATCATCCTTCGGACCATAAGCAATCCATTTCAACATGTCTTTATGATCCTTGGAGGTAATAGGTATCTACATAGAATTTCATTTAGTATGTAAATTTTATAATATATTAATAGGCATATTAGAATATATTTGAAATCTAACTAACCTTCCTTTTAATCCAATCGACAAAAAAATTTATATGTATTTCCCAAAGTAAGGTCGCATTTTTTTCATGCATTGGTCTGAATTTTCTAATTCCTCCAAGTGCAAACTAGCTTTGAACATTTGATTATAAGTTACATATATCATTACGAATACATAAAAATAATTAAAACAATATATAACATGAACTTACTCCATAAAATCGCAGCCATATTTGTTAACCCAGCTAAATGAGCCATTTCTTTCTCATTAGCCGGCAATGTAATTGTCTTGGATGTTGAAATTGGACGTCCCTCGATATTACACTACTTTCATACTCTTCATTTCGATCTCCTTTCTCCTCTATATGTCCTTTTTTTAAATTCATTGAAGAACAACATGCATTCTGCTGCTAGATACGATTCTACAATACATCCCCCTGGTTGTGCATAGTTTCTGACATAATCTTTGAGTGTCTTCATATATCTTTCGAATGGGTACATCCAACGAAAATGAACCGGTCCACACACTAGTGCTTCTTTTCCAAGATGAATGGATAAATGTTCCATTATATCAAAGAAAGATGGTGGGAAAAAAATTTCAAAGTCACATGAAACTTCAATAATCTCAACATTGATTTGTTCTACCTTCTCTCTATCAAGAATAGATTGATACAATTTGTTGAAAAAAGAACATAAGCGAATTATTTCTTTTCTTACCTTCTTTGCCAGTAATCCTCCAGATGCTACAGGCAATAAGCATTAATACATGATAATCATGTGACTTAAATCCTCTAATTTTACAATTCGACAACGAAATCCAATTTTTTAAATTTGAACAGTAGCCATCCGATCCTTTGAAATCGTACAGTCTATAGCAAAATATTTTTCTCTCAGATTTTGACAACAAAATGGAGCCGGTGGAAGATATGCTTTTTTCCCATGAGGTTGTGTATAAAGCTCACGTCGAATTCCCCAGTCCTCTAAATCCTTCGCACAGTTGGTTCCATCTTTGGATTTATTACCATGCAACATCGTGCCTAATAGGCTTTCACCAATATTCTTTTACACATGCATTACATCTATATTATGACATAATGGAAGTTCCTGCGAAAACCATAATTATAACGCATTAATGGATTTTTCTTGTACTAAAACAGTAAAAATTAAACATATTAACCACTAACCTTCCAATAAGGCAAATCAAAGAAAATCGATCTTTTTTCCACCTTGATATCTCCATTTTCGTGGAAGTGTTATTATCATCAATTTCATCTTCTTCATCATAAACACACTTTCTCTTATTAATTTTTCCTTCTTTTCCTTTTCCAAAAGCATTTGAATAATCCTTCAACAACGCATAGATGTTTCTCCCAGTAAGCAATCTAGAAGCACTATCTGTCTCTATGGTGAACAACGCCTTTCGTTTCCTACGTGAATATGAAGGAAGTAGAAATCTTCTATGTCCCATGTAGGCGAACTTTCGACTATGATTCAACCAATGAGAATGGGTATTGACACCACATAACGGGCAAGCTTTTTCCCCTTTCATATGACATCCAACAAGATTTTCATAAGCAGGAAAATCATTAATCGTCCATAGCAAAATTGCATTTAATTTTAATAAAGTTTTGCTAAACACGTCATAAGCATTAACTCCGTAAGACCACAAGTGATGCAAATCTTCCACCAAAGGCGCCAAATACACATCAATATCATTCATGGGTTGCTTCGGACCTAGAATAAGTAAAGTCAGCATAATATTTTCCTTCTTCATACACAACATAGGCGAGTGATTATAAGTCACGATCATTACCGGCCATCAACTGTATTTAGAACTCAACATGGAAAATGGATTGAATCCATCTGTACCAAGACCAAGCCTAAGATTGCGTGGATCTGATGAAAAAGATTTATACTTTTCATCCACCATTTTCCATGTCATAGAATCCACGGGATGACGTATTTTTCCATCGTTACTTTTATTAGTAAAATGCCATCTTAAATCTTCTGCCATCTTTTGAGATTTTTACATTCTTCAAAATCTCGGAATGATTGGGAAATATCTCAATACTTTAACTGGAACATGTTTTATAACCCCTTCAGTATCTAGATTTTTCTTCCATCTCGAAGAACCGCATTTTGGAAAATTTTCTAAACCTTTGTATTCTTTTCTGAAAATGCAATAGTCATTCTCACATGCATGTATCTTTTCAAAACCCATGTCGAGTGCTTTAAGAAATTTCTTGACTTCATATAAGGTTTTTGGAAGCACATTTTCCTTCGGTAGAAATAGATGTTGCACAGCTAAAAGTTTATCAAACCCACTATTAGACAAGTTAGTCTCGCATTTAAGATTAGACAAGACGGTGATAGTAGATACTTTTGTGTGATCTATGCAACCAGGATATAATGGAGTTCTGTATCTTCCAAGTTCTTGAGTAACTCATCCTCTTTTCTTCGAAAATCAACATTATCTTTATAATCATCAAAAAAATCATTATTCATAAAATCTTCATAGTGAATCATCTTGGATAGATCATATACGTCAAACGTATTTGTTTTATTCTCTACATTTATCTCTTCACCATGATTAAACCATTCACCATCAATTATCCAGGATCCATTCCTTTTATAATTAAATGGCCAAAAATAGTTTGGTCATCATAGCGAGTAAGATTCCGACAATCTCTGCAAGGGAATAATTTTTTTCTATATTTCTTACGTTCCTCTTTGCATCATACACAAAATTCACCACCCCTTTCGTTACTCTGTACTAGTTTTATGGCAAAAGTAATAAACATACAAAATTTAGTTTTAATATTAGATTATATGTTCTAAATATCAAAATATATAATAAGTTAAGCACTATTTTATCACTTGTTTAAAAAAACCCAATCTTTTTCCACCATCGACTTATGAAGGCAAATAAGTTTCCAATCCTTGACATATAAATTGGTTATCTGTTGTTAGCAAAAAAAATAACTACACATTGAAGTTATTACCCAAAAAGACATCCAAGCATCTTATAAATGATGCACTAACTACCTAATTCTACTTCAGAGAATCTGATTATATGTTCAAATACACATCCGTCAAGAACAATTATAAAAGAGAAGGAAAAGAAGTTCCAACACTATTATTATCTAAAATTTTATATACTATGTGCTTCGCTGTAATGAAGTGTGCGCTTCGCGTTTGCACATTGCGTTTATGCTCTAAGCATGGCGCTTCGGTGCGCGTTTCGCGCTTAATAACATTGGGTACTAGTACTATTATCAGCTATAATAAAACAGATCTTCATTTAAATACTAAATAAGTGTGCCCATTTAAACATGACAGCAATCAAGCAAAATAAGCAATATAATGGAATGAAGTTATATTATGAAACTAATACATCTAAACTGTAAGAAAAATTATGAAAGAATAAAAATATATGAACATCTTATCTGCAAAATGTTACAAGAGATTTGAACAAGGCCAAGACAACTTAAGAGAATTATACAATTACATATTGCTCAGAACCATATAGGATAAAGTAAGAGCAAACAATGGATTGAGACATGAGTATCTTATCTACCAAAGGCTTTATGTGATTAAAATATGACCAGTGAACCAAAAAAATTAGAAAAGGAAAAACTCTATAATATCTCATTTACAATTATAAGGGAAGAAGGAGCTAGTAAGAAGTACAGGCTTGGATCATGAATGCCTGGGACGAGGGAAAAGTAGGAAAATTATTAAGGCTTAGTTATGCAAAAGTCTAAAGGGTGGTTCCTGGTTAATTACTTTTATTAAACGAGATATATCAAAAAGCCATAGAAATTAGCCACACTATTCAAAATATGAAATCTAAACAATTCCTAGATTCACATATAAGACATGGTATTGATTGGTGTGACTGTGTACGCCACTGCTTATACCCATGTACACCATACATGATATCATCGTCATATTACTTTGCATTAACCAGATCTCACAAATCCTAGATTCGCATATAAGAGAGGAAAGTTTGTCTATTCAAAACTCCTGAATGGTTTTCATGTTTCATTACTCCCCATAACTAAAGAGAATTCCATCACATCAAAAGCATACAACATGAAAACAACCTATCAGAAAAGCATCCAAATAGAACATGAAAATCAAGCAGTTATAACATAACCGAGCCCTAGCAAGATAGGAGATGAGAAAATGATGGAATACAGATCAATGAACGATTAAAATTAGGGTTAATCAGCTATACCATAACCAAACCCTAGCAAGATAGGAGATGAGAAAATAACATGCTTACAAATATTTCATACACAGCCCGAATAGAATCACAAAATCAAGTTAAAGAGTTCACACATAAATTTACCTATACCGTGAGCAGAGATATTTGCTGGCTTCCATGACGTTGTTGAGAGGAGTACAGCGGAGTTGACGATGACCAGGAACATTTCCGTGACATTGTTGGGGGAAAGGGAATTTTTTGGCAGAGGGATTTGGGGGAAAGGGAATTTTTCGGCAGAGGGATTTGCAGGGAAGGGAACAAGGGTTCAAAATTTCGAAGTATGAGTGGGATAGGAATAGAAAATAGGTGGTCACATTTTTTTAACACACGGACTAATTTTTTTAGGCGGGAAGGTGAATTTTTTTTGCCGCATTTATACTAGGAGTGAAAACACTTTTTCTTGCATTTACAAATAAACGCCACTGATTTTTGCAACAAAAAAATCATTTTTCTTGTAGTGAGAAATTGGTGAGTGATAGATATCTCTCACACAGAAACTACGGATTGTATGGGTAAATTAGGATTAAATTCATATACTACATGTTATAATCACCTTAGATCTGATAATACATGTTTAATTCAAATTTAGAAACCTTAGGAAAGCCTAATTTAATCACGATAACCATATAACTGTCAGATTAAATATGTTTATACATTTATTTAGATCCAAATCATGCTAGATCTCATGTCTATGGTATGTTTATGCTACAATTACGACTTGTTCATGTATTTATGATTATTGTTGTATGGAATGATGTATGTTTTGATTAATTGATTATGTTACTTGAGTTGTATGTTAGAATGTTTTCCGTAGAATCTTAGGATTGAAGAATAGAGCAAATCAGACGTTTAGATGATCAGATTCAGACGAAACTTGGCGGAGACGCTCTGGAAGATGAGAGATAAGGGCACAAAATTTTCATGCCCAGATAAGTTAAGGACATGGGTTGACATCGACCCATGATAGGTCGGCACTGACCCATGATAAGTCAGCATCGACCCATGATAGGTTGGCACCGATCCATGGGAACGGTCGGATGGTGACAATTTTTGGTGTGTGGCTTCGCGTTGATGAGTTGAGGCTATTTGGAAAGTTTCATGACATTCGGAGAGATGGGTCGAAGGATGATTGCTCGAGATATGAATGGACCGCAGAAGATTCAATATGAACGTCGAAATAATTGGAGAATGGACCGAAAGGGTACGCTCGAGGCAAGAATGGGTAGTGGCCAACTACTTAGCCAAGGTTGGCTAAGTAATTAGGGAAGGCCCTGTGATGATTATTTTTTTAGGGAGGTTGACCACGAGGACTTCCTAAGGTTGTTGGTGAAGTTTGGATTGAAATGGATTCAGATGATTGATGTGCAACTCAAAGATTTATGGTGCTTTGATATTGAACTTGCATTGGAGTGGTCGGAGCCATATTGATGTGACACTAGTCGTGATTCGATATACGATCCAACATTCTGATGGATTAACAGGATGGGAGTCAATCATGGATGATAATGAAATGATACGAAAGTGAATTAAGTTGCCGAGATGAAAGCTTTGACATATTTGAGGTGTCAAGGGATCATTGGTAATCAAAGTATTCTAGAAGACTCAAAGCAGGGGTACTGTGGGGACGCCTATTAGGATCAAATTAGGGGACCGCGTACCTGGGCAGTTATGATGGGCCTAGTTGTTGAGAATGGAAAAGACAAACATATAGTCACGATCACGTATGGCTAGAACCGGTGTTTCTCCATTAACCCTTTTAATTGTTGAAAGCGAGTTCGATTATCGATGGATTAAAGGATGAAGTCAGTGATAGCTAGGGTATTAATTGCTATGGATGCTATATTTATTCTGTGAGTTTTCTTCTCCATTTTCTTTGGGTAGGCTACCACTGTAGGATGTCGTAGAGAAGTCAGATTGGGGGTGTTCCTTTCCTATTCTGTAATGACATGTGATGGATGGTTTCCACGTGTTAACTTGTTGGTTGTTGGGCAGATCGGATGGTTGATTCGCCTATGCTCATATTATCCTGTATAACTGTTGTTAGCTCACTAAGACTATTATCTGACTCAGGGTTACATGTTTCCATTTTATTAACTTGGGTTGTTCATCAATGTTGTTGATGAACAGACTGAGTAGCAGGTTTGGTGCCGTTGATGTTGTGCGGTGACGAGCAGGAGAATGGCATACTATTATTATCTATTTAGTATTTTCTTTTCTATTTCCATTATATATTGGTGTTATTGAGGCTCTGAGGGATGTAGTGAGGCATATTATATTCAGAGATTCATGTACTGAATTATATTGTACTCGAGATTCTATGGTTTTATGGAAATTTAATTTTCTGTTCAGTTATGCTCACTACTGTATCATGTTGTATATTTTATTATATATTGTCCATGCATAGCGAGTTATACGATAGGTTCTTTTCGAGCTATTTTACCCTGACGATCGTCCTGTATTGGCCTGGCATGCCATACAATGCAGTTTTTCCTCAATTCTGTGCAAGAGGTACGAGGCGGTCGTTACATTTGGTATCAGATCGAGGTTAATCGGTTTTACCCTGAACTTTGCAAACGTAAACGTGTATGAGAGACATATTTGTAATTTTAATTGGATGATCACTATATTATATACGCATTATAGTATAGTATATAGGTTAGTAAGCAATTGAAACCTAATGCGGTTTTCTCTAATGTGAATTGACTCTCATTTTAGAGTAAGGATGAGTCGACAAATTTCGAGACACGTTGTTGGGGATGAGCCTGCTACTAGAGGGGTAGGCGAAGGAAGCCAGTCGGGAGCTGCAGCTGTTATGCTCGATAATTCAGCTATGTATGAGGCCATTATGGCAGCAATCTTGAGGTGGAAGCCTACTCCAGGAGCAACAGTAGATGGTGATGTTCCTGTGCAGGCACACAGGGCACTGGATTTTTCTAAGTTGTGCAAGGATTATACTTCTCTGGGTGACAACCCGTTTGTTGGAACATAACCAGTGGTTGAAGTTCAGAATTGGTTGGCTACTTGTGTTCGGATTTTCGAAGATTTAGGAATTGACGATGCAACTAAAAGGAAGCTTGCATCGAGGCAGCTGCAAGTTCGAACAATGGATTGGTGGAATTCTATTACCTTTGAGACACCAAGAACCAGACTACTTGGGATCAATTTAGGACTAAGTTTGAGGAGAAGTTTTTTTCTACGGTCCAGAAATTGATGTTGTTTAAGAGGTTTGTTAACCTTAAGCAAGGAGGTCGACTACTGTTTGAATATGTGGCTGAGTTCAACACTCAATCTAAGTATGCTTGTTCGTATATTGAGACTCCTTACCAAAAGAACGAGAAATTTGTTTTGGAATTAGATGAGAGTATTGTAAAGCAACTGATTGAGCACGTTGATGAGTCTTTTGAGAAGTTAATTGAACAGGCTTTGAGAAAGGAAAACTTGTTTCTGCAAAAGGTTGAGGTTGCTATTGAGAATAGAAAGGAGGTTTCGAAACCATAACAAGGTGGAAATAATAAGAAAAAGTGGAACGATAAAAGAAACCAACAACAAGAAGGAAAGGATGTCCAGAAGAAGCCAAAGGGCGAGATTACCTGCTATAACTGTCAACAGAAAGGACATCTTTCCAAGGATTGTAGGAACGCGAAGGTGGAAAAGAAGTGTTTTAACTGTGATAAGCGCGGACATATGAAGTAGAATTGTCCGGAACCACCGAAGATTAAGCAAGTTGTGAGAGCATATATTTTGGATGTTTTGCCATCTTCCTCAAGGGGTATGACTGCGGAGGAGAAGGGGAAGAGTTTTTTTGTACGAGGTACGCTTTCTATCAGAGATATTTCAGTTTGAGTTTTGTTTGACACTGGAACATCGCATTATTTTATTTGTAATGAGCTTGTTTGCAAGATAGGTTTAGAACCTGAGATTGTTGATAGACCATTAGTCATGACAAATCCAGTATGGGGTTCGTCTAGTCTTTGTATGCTTTGTCATAGTCCAGTTTTATCGAGTCATGGTCACTCTTTTATGTGTGATTGTTTTGTTTTGAGCTTTGCTGGGTTTGGGATTATCTTGGTTATGGACTGGCTTAAGAAGTATGCAGATGTTGTGGATTGCAAGAGGCACGAGGTGACAACTGGGAATGTGGAAGGGAACGATAATGATACATTGTATACCACAGGATGGAGTTTTGGTTAGCTTTTTATATTCGTTTGTGATTCCACGGGATGAATTGTCATCTATGCCAATCGCGAGAGTTTTCTGATGTGTTTGGTGAGGTTTGAGGATTGCCACCGCATCGAGAGATCGAGTTCTGGATTGATTTAGTGGATAAAGCCATACCCATTACCATGTCTCTTAGGCAAACGACGCCTAAGGAATACCAAGAGTTAGAGGTTCAAGCGAACGATCTATTGAGTAAGTGATTCATTCGGAGAAGTGTAACCGAATGGGGTGCACCAGTCGTGTTTGCAACCAAGGCCGATGGATCGTTATGATTGTGTGTGGATCATCGTGAGCTGAATAAGGTAACCAAGAAGAATAAGTATCCATTGTCGAGGATAGATGACTTTTTTGATCAGCTTCACGAACCCAATGTGTTTTCCTAAATGGATTTGGCAACGGGATTTCACCAGTTGAGGGCGGATAGGGATATTGTGTCGAAGATTTATTTTAGAATACCATCCGGATTCTATGAGTGCTAATGATCCCATTTGGACTGACTAACGTGCCAACATATTTTGTGGATTCTATCAATCGAGTCTTTAGAGATCAACTGACTAAGTTTGTACTTATGCTTGTGGATGATATATTGGTTTATTCCAGGGCAGAGGAAAAACACAAGACACACTTGAGAATTGTTTTGGAAATCTTGTGGAAACATCAGCTAAGGGCTAAGTTTTCGAAGTGACACTTCTGCAAGGAAGAAGTAGGATTTTTGGGTCATGTCATTTCAGGACAAGAAATAACTATGGATCCCGCTAAGCTAGCCATGACAAAAGATTGGGATCGACCCAAGAATGCAAAAAATGTTAGGAGTTTCCTTGGTTTGGCAAGATATTATCCACGATTTATCAAGAATTTCTCTAAAATAGCTGCACCATTAACTGGATTGGCAAAGAAGAATCCGATCTTCATGTGAAATGCAAAGTGTGAGCAATCCCTTGGAATCCTGAAAGAGAGATCGATGAGTGCTCCTATTTGGACTATTCCAAGTGGAATGAAGAGATGATAGTATATACATATGCGTGTGGCACCGGACTTGGAGCAGTGCTAATGCAGAAAGATAGAGTTTTGGCCTATATGAGTTGACAACATAAGCCGCATGAATGAAATTACCTGACTAATGATTTGGAGTTAGCGGCGGTAGTATTTACTCTGAAGATTTGGAGGCATTATTTGTTAGGAGTTACGTTTGAGTTGTTTACGGATCATAAGTCATTGAAGTATCCTTTGTCCCAAAAGGATTTAAAACTTCCACAACAACGATGGTTAGAATTTTCAGCGTCATATGATTTTTGGAATAGCCTATACTCTAGGAAAAGGTAACGCGGTGGCCAATGCATTAAGTAGAAGACATGCGAGTTTGGGAGCCATGTTTTCAGAATAGAAACATCTCGAGTATTTCACCAGATTTTATTTTAGACCTCACTGTGAGTTAGAACCCGAGACGTTAACAAGCTTGTCGATTAAACCGACCCTCATTGAAAGGATTGGGAAAGCTAAAAACGAGACGATAGGCTTTTGGAAATCATTCGAGGGTTAAAGATGAGATCGGTACCTGAGAGATTTAAGAATTACGAAGTCGATCAAGATGTTTGGCTTCGCAAGAATGGACGATTGGTTGTTCCTGATTTGGATGGGTTAAGAGATGAAGTTTTAAGGGAGTGTCATCACTCTAGATTGACAATTCATCCTAGCGGTAATAAGATGTATTAAGATATGAAATGAGTTTACTACTGGAAGGTATGAAGAGGGATATATGCAAATTCATCTCGAAATGTATGAACTGTCAGTTGGTTAAAGACGAGCAGAAAAAGTCGAGTGGATTAATACATCCATTGGAAGTTCCTGCGTGGAAATGGGAGCAAGTGTCAATGAATTTCATTGATGGATTGCCTATGATAAGGACAGGGAATGATTGTATTTGGGTTGTTGTGGATCGTTTGACCAAAAGCACAAGGTTTATTCCTCTCAGATCAACTAGGATGGCATCAAAGTTGGCTGAGTTATATCTTAAGTGGATAGTTTGATTCCATGGAATTCTAAAGATTATTCTTAGCGATCGAGATCCGTTGTTTACCAGTGGATTCTAGAAGAGTTTGCAAGAGACGTTAGGAACCAAGCTATGTTTGAGTATAGCTTACTATCCCCAGATAGATGGTCAAACTTAAAGAGTTAATCGAGTATCGGAAGATCTTCTAAGAGATTGTGTATTATATTTTGAAGGATCGTGGGAAGATCATCTGCATTTAGTCGAGTTTGCTTATAATAACAGCTACCAGTTGAGTATTAGGATGGTACTGCATGAGGTATTGTACGAAAGATTGTGTAGTTCTCCATCTTGTTGGCTAGAGACTGGAAAGAAGTTGGTACTTAGGCCAGAGATGATACACGAGACATCGAATAATATTGAGATCATTTGGCAATGAACGAAAGAAGCCCTAGGTCGTTAGAAAATTTATGCCGATAAGCGATGAAAGGATTTGGAGTTTTCAGTCGGAGATTTGGTATTTGTTTAGATTTCACCTCTACAGAATGTTGTTCGTTTTGGAAGGAAAAGGAAGTTAGCGCCTAGGTTTGTTGGGTAGTTTCCGATTATCGAGCGTATTGGAAAGCTCGCTTATAGATTGGTGATTGACATAGAAATGTGTTTATTTTATGCTCTTATATTTTATCTTTTGTATATAAATAAATATTACTTGGGTATTGTTTTGTTATTTTTACAGATAGTCCAACCCAGCCCGCATGCAACCAGAAATGTAGAGAAATAAAGTTCAATTTGCTGTGTATTTGCATTTTAAAGAATTGTAGATGAAGATATCACATTTAGTTGCTGTTGAACAAGAAAAGGAGTGATAAAAAGGCTTTGCACATCACAAATCAATGAAGAAATATCAAGGAAGCAAGAGGAAAAAGAGAAAAGGCCCAAATTTTCTTTATTTATCTAAGGCCCATTTATGTTTCTCATTGTAAACTAATTAGTGGTGTAATGACCAGGCCCATTTACCATTAGGGTTAGGGTTAGGGTTTGGCTATCTACCCTATATATACCCTTGTAATGGCATTGTAGCCACCATCCTATCATATATCTCATTCTATTCTCTTCTTCATCAATAAAACTCATTTTTCTTTTTATGCAATTTTCTATTTTTCTTAGCAATTAGTGTTGTCTACACGATTAGATTCGGTAGAACACTATTTGTCTTTTGCATTTCTTTTCGTTAGTGATTGACCGTCTGATTAGATTCAGCGACAATCCTAATTGTTATTTTCTGCTCGTTTAATTCTGTTTTGCAATTTTATTTCCAGTGTTCTATTTTATTTTAATCATTGAATTTACTACAGATCCGATTAGATTCGAATCTGTAGTGAATTTAATTGCATCTTTTATTCGTAGTTTCACCTTCTATTTTGTTTTGCAAAAAAAATCAACCTCTGAGCTTTGTCTAACTCGCCCAAGAGATTAGATAAATAATTGATTTAATTCACCTCCCTGTGTTCGACCTGTATGCTACACGCCTGTATGCTTGCAGAATTTATTACAAATGTCGCGCTTTTCTAATTCATAGACTAGCGTCGATCAAGTTTTTGGCGCCGTTGCCGGGGAGGTAACGATTAAATTTTATTATTTATTTAATTTCTGATTCGTGTTAGTTTTTATTTTTTTTATTTTCTTTTATTTTGTTGTATTTATATATTAAAAAAAATATTGAGTGGTTTGATTTGGTATCATTCATTGATTCTGTAATCTTCATAACAAAAAAAAATGCCAAATCTCCTTTGATTTCTTTTCTGTTTTCGGTACATAGCAATTCTTTTTCTTTAAATCGTGAAAAAAAAAACATACTACCTTGCACTGTCCAATCATATCATCGCGTCCCTGCCAACACAATCTTCCCTGTATTACCCCAAAACCGCACAGTGCAACGCGCCCTTCAACACCAATTCACCGTCCTCGTACCACAAACACTCTCAACCTAACGCAACTTCACAATCATCCTCACCATAATACCAGTCCTTCCATCCACTGTGTCGAACCCATTAAATAACTGTTTCCCCTCCCCCCCCCCCTCACCGCATTCATCAAATTCCCACACAGTAACTACCTCCCATCAGCCCCTTGACACACCAAACTCCTTTGCCTTGCCCAATTCCTATCACCGTCACGTCCTTGCCAATAACGCAGACACAAACTCCACAGTTCGTTCTGCCCATAATACCACAATTCATATCACGCCCAAACAATTTCAGCCAAACAGCAGTACCTAGAAATACTCAATCTCCCAGTCATCCAAAACGCCACAAACCAATCTCCTACTCCTCGCATCAGCGTCGGAACAGACCCATCTTCTATAACTTCCACCAAACTGCCGATCGTACTCCTCGATCTCACATCCAGCCTTCATCACGAAAGCCAAAAACCAAGTCGAAATTCACCAATTCAGGACCAAATTCAGTTCGAAAAACCCAAAACCCATCGAACTCATAACCAAATCGCACCCACAACACAAACCTAAACCGGATTCGAACTGAAATTGATTCGTTCTTTTTCTTTTTCTGTGGCGTGATCTTCTATTTTGGGAAGGGAATAAAGGGGAGGATTTTATTTCTGGTTGTGATTTGTGGAAAGAAATAAGGAGCATCAGGAAACCGATAAGAAGTTTTATTTCTTAGGGTTATGCTGACATATTTATTTCGGTGAACCGACTTTGTTTTGGTCAGTCACATAGGTTTGGTTTGACTCTAAGCGTGCCAGTGCCACACCCATTATTTCACTTGTTGAGTCAATTCTTACTTGTTTTGTTTCAATCCAGTGAGTAGAGTGCTTGCTTGCTTATTTTAGTACGGGTTCGAACTTGTCTTGGATTTGTCTTCATTTAATTTTTGTTCCTTTCCCATCCTACTTGCTTCTTTAAAAAAAAAGAAGAGTGAAGAGAGAGGAAAGAATCAAAAGACCGAAGTGCAAGGAAGAGAGTTCAAGCAACCAATTTGAATTCAAGGCCCAAGCAAGCAACGAAACCAAATCAATAACAACGAGAGAGAAGGTTCAAATCAAAGGAAGTACAAAATTCAAGCAAAGCGAACCAAGAAGAAAAAAATCAAGCGATTGCAAACAGTTGAAGTTGAATCATGAGCACTACTCAAATTCTCTGGATGGACAGCCATACCCCACAGTAAAATTTTCTGAACTCTACAGGTGCTCTTCTGCAAAGAAAAATATATAGAAATTGTTGTAAAAAATTTCTGCAGGGGCAGCGGCTTTGAATGTACAATTTTTAATTTTTGCAATTATCTGTGTGATTTCTGTTTTTTTTTCATTCTGTTAAGGGCAATACCCCAATTCACATAAGGTGAGGGATTTCATCACCCTTTCCTTAGCCCACAAATTGCATTTCATCGTAGAATCTGACTAATAATAACGGTTAGACATTGGACTTAAGGGAGTCACGGGCTCATCTAGGGCTTAATTATATTGTGATAGTTGATTCATTTGGAACGAATTATTTCTTGGTGTCTAGAATACGGCAGAGAAATAACCGTTTATAAATATTACGGTGATTCGTAAATATTATATCTGTTGTTACTCTGAAGGTACTTAAACCTTCGGCTGCATTGCTAGGGTGTTTCCTGGTGCACCGATAACTCCTGTCCGTTAACCGGCTGAGAAATCTTTTGATCTAAGTAATCAAACGCATCACTTTATAATTTTGGGTTAAGAGCCAATAAGGACAGAAAACTTCATTGTAGCTAATTTCTGTGCTTGCAATTAACAACAATGAGTGAAAAAAGTGTTAGCCAACAAAATTCTCCTAGGGGTTCTCGAATCAACCAAAATTTTCCAACCGAATTGGATCAAAATCGAGTGAATCAAAACTTTCCAAACTTCGGGGATCAAAACCAAATAAATCAAAATTTTCAAAACCTCAATATCCAAATGGATAGACCCCTGTCTCTTCGTGATCGATGTTATCCTACTAGGACCGTTCAACCATCTGTCATTGTGTTCCCACCAGCTGAAGGAAACAATTTTGAGCTAAAACATTCTTTTATCCAAGGGGTACCAAAATTTACTGGGTTTGAAAATGCTTATGAATTTCTGAGTGAATTTGAATTGTATGCGTCCACAACAAAAATGCAACAACTGTCTAACGAATCGATCAAGCTAAGGCTAATTCCATTTGCACTACTTGAAAGCGCTAAAAGATGGCTAAATTCTCTTCCACGACATTCCATAAGAAGTTGGGATGAATTTGTCACTGCATTCTTGAAAAAGTTTTTCCCTTTCCATAAAACTCTAAAAATTCGAACTGAGATAAATCAATTTTGTCAAAATGAGGGGGAAACTTTTTCAAAATACTTTGAGAGATTCAACCAGCTATTATATAGTTGCCCTCATCATGGAATTCTAAAAGATCACTTATGTCAAATTGCATATGAAGGGCTAAACTATCAGACTAGAACTCAGCTAGAATCAATGTGTGGAGGAGACTTTATGTCTAAAACAGCCGATGAAGCTTGGCGGTTTTTAGAAGATTATTCTGAAAAGGACATGCAGTGGGAATCGATTCGTGTTCCCATTCGTACTTCTACTAGAGGTGTGCATGTCGTGGACCCAAGTCAAATTCCCTTAGAAAATCAAACTCCTCAAACCGGAGAAGGGTTACCCCACTATTACTCTCAAGACCAAGCCAATGCCATAGCTCAAAATAATCCGTACTCATCCACGTACAACCCTGGTTAGAGGAACCACCCAAATTTTTCTTGGTCGAACCCCAATAATTCGGCTAACCCATCTCACGTGCAACCCTTTATTCCCAATCCGAATTACCAAGGTCCACCCCCCAATTCTCAAACCTCTCAAGCTACACCTCAATCCAAACAACCTTATAGGCACCCCAATTTTCAATCATCAAACCAATCATCTCAATCTTCTCAACCGTCACCAGACATTGTGCGTTTAGAAAAACAAATGGAACAAATGATGAATATGATAAAGGAACTAGCGAAAAATAACGAGAAAGGAAAGTTGCCTAGTCAACCTGAGGTGAATCCAAAATATAACTCTCGTACTGTAAATTCTTGTGAGGACGAAAACCATAATCCAGTCAACGCTATTACAACCCTTCGATCTGGAAAGAGGATTGATAATAACGTGGACGACCCTGACGAACCTCCTAACTCGACCCCAATCCCTAATCTTGATGATCACCCATTGGCTTCGAATGCCAATTCTTCTAAACCTCAAGTCCCCTTAAATGTTGGCAATCCCAACAGTTCTTCTCCCAGCGTCGGCAAACCCGACCCACCTTCGAAAATTAATGTTGGCAATCCCAACATTTCATCTTCTACACCCCTACCACCTTCTTCTTCGAATGATGAAACTCATCCCAGAATCGAAAAACCAGTTGCTCCTTTTCCTCATAGACTCAATAATAAGAAGAAAGCTGCAAATTTCGATAAAATCTTGGAAATTTTCAAACAAGTCCGTGTGAACATTCCTCTTTTAGACACCATTGAACAAATTCCTCAATATGCCAAATGTCTTAAGGAGTTGTGCACACAAAAACGTGCGACCAATGTCCCAAAAACAGCTTTTCTAACTGCAAATACAAGCTCTGTTCTTTCGAATCTTGCCCCAGTCAAGTATAAAGACCCTGGCTGCCCTACGATTGATTGTAAAATAGGAAACACTCACATCTCTCATGCCCTACTCGACCTTGGTGCCAGTGTCAACCTTCTCCCTTATACTGTCTATCGTCAACTTGGACTAGGGGAGATTAAACCAACAAACATCACACTTCAACTTGCCGATCGATCTGTCAAAAAGCCATTGGGAATTATCGAAGACGTCTTGATACAGATCGAACAGTTTTACTTCCCTGTTGATTTTATAGTTCTAGAAACAGAGCCTGTCTCAAATCCCAACGTTCAAATACCATTGATCTTAGGACGCCCTTTCTTAGCAACCTCTAATGCTGTCATTAATTATAGGAATGGTCAGCTTCGACTTTCCTTCGGGCACCTAACCATTGAGCTAAACATCTTTAATCTCAACAAGCAACCTAGGGATTTTGAGATCGATGAAATTGACATGATTCAAACCACAGTTGATGAAACCTCTAGTGACACTTCTGAAGCCTTGAAAATGTGCCTTGACCATTTCGACTCTGATTTCAATGAACTCGAATACATTTCTGACCTAAACAAAATTCTTGACTCCGACACTTCGTCACCTGAATCTAACCAGGGAATCTTGACCAATGTTGATACACAAGAACTTCCTAAGTTAGACCTCAAACCCTTGCCACCAGACCTTAAGTATGCATACTTGGACCCATCACAAACTTTTCCCGTAATCTTGGCCTCCGATCTTACCAAGGACCAAGAAGAAAAACTTTTGGAAATTTTACGGGAAAATAAAGATGCCTTGGGGTGGGAAATTAGCGATATAAAAGGAATTAGCCCATCCATTGTGGAACATCGCATACATTTAGCTGATGAGGCCAAACCCACCCGTGAGGCTCAAAGGCGATTAAACCCGAACATGAGAGAAGTGGTCAAGGAGGAGATAATCAAATGTCTAGACAATAACATCATCTATCCCATCTCTGATAGTACTTGGGTGAGCCCGGTACAAGTTATACCAAAGAAGTCGGGAGTCACAGTGATAAAAAATGACAGTAATGAACTCGTCCCAACAAAAATCAAAACCAAATGGCGTGTGTGCATCGACTATCGAAAGCTTAACTCAGCCACACGAAAAGACCATTTTCCCTTGCCTTTTATTGACCAAATGCTCGAACGCTTAGCGGGACATGAGTACTACTGTTTTCTCGATGGATACTCTGGCTATAACCAAATCCCTGTTGCTTTAGAGGATCAACATAAGACCACCTTTACTTGTCCCTTTGGAACCTTTGCTTATCGTCGCATGCCTTTCGGTCTTTGTAATGCCCCCGCGACTTTCCAAAGGTGTATGATGAGTATTTTCTCTGATATGGTGGAAGAATTCTTGGAAATATTCATGGACGATTTTTCAATATATGGATCATCTTTTTCCCAATGTCTCACTCATCTAGAACTCGTCCTTAAGCGTTGTAAGGAGAAATCACTCGTGCTTAATTGGGAGAAATGCCACTTTATGGTAAAAAGGGGGATAGTTCTAGGTCATGTCGTCTCCAAAGATGGCCTAGAAGTCGATAAATCCAAAATCGATTTGATTGCTAATTTACCTCCTCCTAAGTCTGTCAAAGATGTTCGTTCATTTCTTGGCCATGCAGGATTCTATAGAAGATTCATTAAGGATTTCTCAAAAATTTCAAAACCTCTCTCGAATTTACTTGCCAAAGACGTAAAGTTTGAATTTTCCAATGATTGCAGAACATCTTTTGAAACTCTTAAATCACTCTTGACCACAACTCCCATCATTCAACCTCCTGATTGGACTCAACCCTTTGAACTTATGTGCGACGCTTTTGACTTTGCAATTGGAGCCATCTTGGGTCAGCGTATTGATAAACTCCCTCGAGTCATTTATTACGCCAGCAAAACCTTAAACGAGGCCCAACTTAATTACTCAACTACTGAAAATGAATTTTTGGCAGTTGTCTTCGCTCTTGAGAAATTCAGACCATATCTCATAGGATCCAAAGTCATAGTTTACACTGACCATGCTGCCTTACGATATTTGCTTTCTAAGAAGGATGCCAAGGCCCGCTTGATCCGTTGGATCCTTCTTCTTCAAGAGTTTGACATAGAAATACGAGATAAAAAGGGTTCTGAAAATGTCGTAGCTGATCATCTCTCTCGAATTGTGCACGAAAATGATAACGACACCCAAATCGATGACTATTTTCCTGATGAACAACTCCTTTCGATCTCTAACACCCCTTGGTATGCTGACATCGTGAATTATCTTGTCACACAACAAACACCTGCTGAATGGTCGAAACAAGATAAACAAAAATTTCTCTCGAAAGTTCGAAACTTCTATTGGGATGACCCATATCTTTTCAAATACTGTCCAGACCAAATCATTCGAAGGTGTGTGCCCGATCATGAACACCAAAGTATTCTCTCTTTCTCACATGACCATGCTTGTGGCGGTCATTTTGGAGCAAGAAAAACTACGACAAAAGTTTTGCAAAGCGGTTTTTATTGGCCCACACTCTTCCGTGATGCTTTCGAATTTTGTTCTAAATGTGAGCGATGTCAACGAACGGG
Organism: Allium sativum; assembly: GCA_030737875.1. Lineage (NCBI taxonomy): Eukaryota > Viridiplantae > Streptophyta > Magnoliopsida > Asparagales > Amaryllidaceae > Allium > Allium sativum. Next base: position 303,046,933 of record CM060922.1, read on the forward strand.
TCGAATCTCTAAGCGGAACATGATGCCTCTCAACCCCATTTTAGTGATTGAGTTATTCGATGTTTGGGGCATCGATTTCATGGGACCATTCCCTAATTCATTTAGGAATCTTTACATCTTGCTTGCGGTAGATTATGTCTCAAAATGGGTTGAAGCCATTCCGACGAAAACCAATGACAACAAGGTTGTTGTCAAATTCCTCAAAGAAAACATCTTTTCACGCTTTGGCACACCTCGAGCTATCATTAGCGATAATGACACTCACTTCTGTAATCGTGCTTTTGAGTCCTTGCTCAAGAAATACTCAATCACACACAAGCTGTCAACACCTTACCATCCACAAACTAGTGGACAAGTAGAAGTTTCCAATAGACAAATCAAACAAATTCTTGAGAAAACCGTGAATTCCAATAGAAAAGATTGGTCTGTAAAACTGATTGATGCACTTTGGGCTTTTCGCACTGCTTATAAAACCAATCTAGGGATGTCACCATATCGATTAGTCTTTGGAAAGGCTTGTCACTTACCTCTTGAATTAGAGCATCGTGCTCTTTGGGCCATAAAATTTTTGAACTTTGACTTAGAAAAAGCCGGCTCACACAGGAAGTTACAAATTTCTGAATTAGAGGAATTAAGAAATGAGGCGTATGAAAATGCGAAAATCTACAAAGAAAGAACCAAAGCCCAACACGACAAAAACATACTTCGTAAGGAATTCAACATAGGTCAAAAAGTTCTTTTATATGACTCTAGACTTCACTTGTTTCCAGGAAAACTCAGATCTCGATGGACTGGACCTTATGTCGTGAAAACAGTATACCCTCATGGAGCAGTTGAAATTGAAAATCCTAGGGATGGAAAAGCCTTCAAAGTAAACGGTCAACGACTGAAACCATTTTTGGAATTCGAACAATATGATGAAGATGACTCTATCGATCTGCATGATCATCCACCATGAAATCAGGTGGTACACGTTCTTTTTCTTTTATTTTTCTTTTTCGTTTATTTAATTTTATTTTTGTTTTTATGCCTTAGACAGTTGGGACACTGTCTCAATCAAGTGTGGGGGGGAGTCTGCATTTCATCCATTTTCATTTTTTCTTTGTTTTTATTTCTTTTTATTTTCAGCCATTTAAATAGGACCATCATACATTTTAGACTGTAGTAACATGCCATTTTTTTTTACTCATTTTCAAGTGATACAACAAAATAAGTTTACAATTTTTAGCCAGTTGATAGTATTTTTCTCTCTCAACTTAGATTGAATAGGAAATATAATGAAAAGTTTAATTTTGAGGGATAATAGTGCAACCGGTACATAGGGAGATTCTTAGGTGATGGCCATGAAATCTATTCTATATTGTAGACTTTGTTTAAATAAGTGGAGGACTTAAAATACTTATATTGGCTTTTCAAATCTTTAAAACTAAGTTGTGTTAAGTTGAATTCGCGTTACTCTCTTTTGTGCTTATATTTTCGATAACAATAATAATAGTATTCCAAGGGTATCCAACATTGCTTGTATATCGAGCGTTGGTGTGCAAACCCGCCAAGCTCTATCCGACGCGTTGTTGACAAAGTCAAAGTTGGAATATCTTGGTCTCATTCTATGAGATTGGACACCTAAGGATTACCGACACGTTGTTGACAAAGTCAAAGTCGGCCTGCACAATCCGCCAAGCTCTTTACCTACTCTCCGTTAGTCCGCGAGGCAGTGCATGGGTGGTAAACCTTGGTCTTTTTAGTTAGGTGTATGTACTTAATCATAAATCTTAAAATTTTATAGAATAAAGAATAAGCGATGATACCCAAACACTTCTTGACCTTATTGATTTGACTAGCCATACATGAGAAAATTAGAATACCACTTTGCAAACTGTGCCAAGCAAACTAAGAATTTATTTCATGGCTGCACTATGTTATCGACCGAACTAACTGGCCAAACTGGAATTTAACATTTGAAAATTTGATTTGTATTGGAAATTTTGTGACAAGTTGAGGTATCTAAAATAAAATCAACTGATTAGAAATTGTTAACTTAATTTGTTGTACCACTTTCCTGAAATAAGTCGTGTTTTCATTTTTCATTTTTAATTGCATATGTCCACTGCATTCATGTAGTTTCATTAGAATCATAGCATACAGCATTTGGATTTTGTGGGTAGTATCCGCTGAAAACCCTCACGAGACACCACTCGTCCTACTAGGGACACCTAGAGGTTTAACGGCTTGTTGCATACGCTCAATGCAATCGTGTTTCCTACGAAAGTGTGACCTTTCTAGTTTAGTTTTTCATTTTTTGTTTTACTCGAGGACGAGTAAAAGATAAGTGTGGGGGTATTTGATTGACATAGAAATGTGTTTATTTTATGCTCTTATATTTTATCTTTTGTATATAAATAAATATTACTTGGGTATTGTTTTGTTATTTTTACAGATAGTCCAACCCAGCCCGCATGCAACCAGAAATGTAGAGAAATAGAGTTCAATTTGCTGTGTATTTGCATTTTGAAGAATTGTAGATGAAGATATCACATCTAGTTGCTGTTGAACAAGAAAAGGAGTGATAAAAAGGCTTTGCACATCACAAATCAATGAAGAAATATCAAGGAAGCAAGAGGAAAAAGAGAAAAGGCCCAAATTTGCTTTATTTATCTAAGGCCCATTTATGTTTCTCATTGTAAACTAATTAGTGGTGTAATGACCAGGCCCATTTACCATTAGGGTTAGGGTTAGGGTCTGGCTATCTACCCTATATATACCCTTGTAATGGCATTGTAGCCACCATCCTATCATATATCTCATTCTATTCTCTTCTTCATCAATAAAACTCATTTTTCTTTTTATGCAATTTTCTATTTTTCTTAGCAATTAGTGTTGTCTACACGATTAGATTCGGTAGAACACTATTTGTCTTTTGCATTTCTTTTCGTTAGTGATTGACCGTCTGATTAGATTCAGCGGCAATCCTAATTGTTATTTTCTGCTCGTTTAATTCTGTTTTGCAATTTTATTTCCAGTGTTCTATTTTATTTTAATCATTGAATTTACTACAGATCCGATTAGATTCGAATCTGTAGTGAATTTAATTGCATCTTTTATTCGTAGTTTCACCTTCTATTTTGTTTTGCAAAAAAAATCAACCTCTAAGCTTTGTCTAACTCGCCCAAGAGATTAGATAAATAATTGATTTAATTCACCTCCCTGTGTTCGACCTGTATGCTACACGCCTGTATGCTTGCAGAATTTATTACAAATGTCGCGCTTTTCTAATTCATAGACTAGCGTCGATCAATTGGACCTACCTGAGAAGATGGCGAGTGTGCATAATGTTTTCCATGTATTGTTTCTACGGAAGTTCGTGCACGACTCGAATGTTATGGTATCTCCAGAATAGGTTGAAGATTTGAAGTCAAGCACGAAGATTCTAGACTTGTAAGCTGCTTCCAGTTATTGGGAATGGCACGAAACAACTTAGAAGGAAGGTTGTTAAGCTAGTCAAGGTACAATAGAGTGAGAACGATGATGATTGCACGTACGAAACAGAAATGAGTATGAAGTCGACCCATCCAGAACTCTTTGAGTGGTATGTTCCGAATATCCTATCTTACTTATGCCATTATGTCGTTGTGCTATTAGAAGTTCCACATGCTAGGATATAATTTTTGATGCATGGATTGTTGGATGCTAGATTGCAAGGTAGATTGGTTGCTCGTGGATGGTAGGCATGCAGAATACCTTGTTTGCTCGTATTTGCTTGGAATTTCAGGGGCGAATTTCCAAAAGGAGGAGGGAGAACGTACCGACTCGTATTTTACGTATCGACCGACTGTAAAATGAGTATTTTTAATTCCCTGGTGGTCGGATCATACTCAGGTTTTGATATGTTGTACATGGGGATGTGAGACATATCCATGATTTTTACCGAATTCAGGTATGACCATTTTGCCCTTCAGTTTACTATTTGGAATATAACATTTGATAGGGACCGTATCAGGTGCTAAAATCAGTCTCATTGGATACGAGTGGTGGTTTACGATTCCGTAGAGTGGTCGCATGAAGGATTTGGTTCGGTGGTTTGGAGGAATCACTCTTTTAAATTTCAGCTGCTATTTAGGCAGACTGGTGAGCAGCTAATGGGTTGATTGGCCAAGCCCATTAGACCTATGACCTACATATATAAATAGGGGTGCTTGATGAGAGAACTAGGGTTACTCTCTTCATTCTAAACTTTAGATTGGGCGTCTATAATTCTCCGGTTCAGCCTAATGCCCTATTTCTCCATTCTTTCCAATCATATTCATTGTAGATTGCATCTACAGGATAGATCAACATCAAAGGGGGTTAGATCACATCAGATTGCATCATAATTTGGGGATTTCATTGTTGTCCAGGTATGAATTCATCAGGTTAGCATCAAATCTAGAAATTAGTGAGTGATAGATATCTCTCACACAAAAACTACAGATTCCATGGGTAAATTAGGTTTATATTCATACGCTGAATGTAATAATCACCTTAGATTTGATAACATATGTTTAATTCAGATGCAGAAACCCTAGGAGAACATAATTTGATCATATTCATCGGATAATTGTTAGATTAATCATGTTTATACATATATTTAGATCCAAATCATACTAGATCTCATGTCTATGTTATGTTTATGCTATAATTATGATTTGTTCATGTTTGTATGGTCATCGTTATATGGATTGATGTTTGTTTTGATTGCATTGCTTGAGTTATATGTTAGAATGTTTGTCGTAGAATCTTAGGATTGAAGAACAGAGCAAATCGGAGGATCAGATGGTCAGATTCAGACGAAACTTGGCGAAGGCGCTCTGGAAGACGAGAGATAAGGGGACGAAAATTTTCATGCCTAGAAAACTTAAGGACATGGGTCGAAACTGACCCATGATAGATCGGCACCGACCCATGATAGGTTGGCACCGTCCCATGGGGAATGGTCGGATGGTAACAGTTTTTGGTGTGTGGCTTCGCGTTGTTGAGTTGAGGCAATAGGGAAAGTTTCATGACTTTCGGAGTCGATTTAAGATGGGTTGAAGGATGATTACTCGAGATATGAAAGGACCGACATAAGATTCTATACGAACATCGGAATAATTGGAGAATCGAGCGAAAGGGTATGCCGAGGGAAGAATGGGTAGTGGCCAACTACTTAGCCAAAGTTGGCTAAGTAGATGGGTCGACACTGACCCATGACAGGTCAGAACAAACCCATGGGAGAAGGCCAGGTGATGATGATTATTTGGGGAGCTTGACTTTGGGGACTTCCTGAGGTTGCTGGTGAAATTTGGATTAAAATGGACTTTAGATGATTGATGTGAAACTCAAAAATTGATGGTGCTTTGATTGTGAACTTGCATTGGAGTGGTCGGAGCCAGATTGATGTGGCACTGGTCGTGATTCGATATACATCCAGTACGTTGATGGATTGACAGGATGGGAGTCAATCATGGATGATAATGGAATGATTCGAGAATGAATTAATCGTCGAGATGAAAGGCTTTACAGATTTGAGGTGTCAAGGAATCGTCGGTAATCGAAGTGTTCTATAACACTCAAAGCAGAGGTACTGTGGGGACGCACATTAGGATCAAATTCGAGAGATCGTATACACTAGGCGGTCATCTTGGGCCTAGTTTTCTAGAATGGTAAAGGCAACCATACGAGTCATAATGGTGTATGGTAGTTTGGATAGAACCGAAGTTTTCCCATTAATGCTTTTGATCGTTGAAACAAGTTCAATTATCGATGGATTCACGGCTATGGTCGGTGATAGCTAGGATATTGATTATTATGGATGCTATGGTTGATTCCGTGAGTTTTATTCTCTATTTTCTCTGGGTAGGCTATCACCATAGGATGTCGAAGAGAAGTGGGATTAGGGGCGTTTGTGACACCCCACGTCCGTTAATGTCACTCACTAAGGGAATGCATTAAGTTTCGTGAAGCGTTATAGGTAAACAGACACAGAATAATTACAAGACAGACATAAATAAGATAGCAGTGGAAATTTTAAATTTTTATTTCAAACATAAATCATAATGTCGTGATCCATAATATCATAAGTCACAAAAACCATTACAATAAAACAACTTTTGTGTTGCATCATCAGAGTACATAAGAATATGAAAAACATAATTCCCCAATTAAAAGAGTCAAGCCATAGTAAAGACAAGAAATGGAGCCGTATTTCAGAAGTAGCTTCTAGCGAGGTGATATCTGAGTCCTGACTATGCCTGGGTTTTTCCTCCCTGAGAACCTGGGGGAGGGGAAACGGAAGAAAGAAGGAGAAACAAAAAAGGTCAGACATAAAGTCTGGCGAGTCCAGTTACTTTTAGCCAGTAAATAAATAAAAGTAACATGATAGGCATATAAAGTGGATAAAAGAGAGATCACTACATAAATGGAAGTTGTGACAAGGTAAGCAAGATAAAGTGTATGTGCCTCACTAATGATTACTCTGCACTATTACTAGTATAACTAAAAATGAGATGATCCCTTCCACTATAAGTTGGTAGACTTAGGGCATATGTCCGAGTGTACCCAGACCACTACCCTAATCGATCGGCTCCCTACCCCGTAGATATCCTGTGTTGGCCCCACAGTAGGAGGTATCACTTCCTAAAGTGGAAACCATTAAGGTTTGCACAACCATACCCGCTGGTGTCACGGTCGTCTTATACCCCTCTGCCCGGCTCATGCACGCACATAGCCCAGTCGGTTTGCACCGCCCCCGCCATCTGTCTCGTTTGGATCTCTTATAACCAATCAGTAAGCGTGCCCCTTCTCCGCCTAGTACGGAGTTCTTTACCTGATACCAACTCCGGGTTACTGACTTAAATGGGTCTCACACAATATGATACAAGTTCTTTACCTGATACCCCCTTGTCTTGTATCTCCATTATGTTTTTCACTGACTATGTATACCCTTAGGTGTCTATAATTACATAGCCCTATGCCAGTTATGCTTACCGTAAAGGGTGTCTTTAATTACATAACTTTATTATATTTTCCTCTGGTTATGTATATTACTAGGTGTCTTTAATTACATAACCATATTGGGTTAAGTTCGTGGGCCTATATGTAAATATTACCCACCTCCTCTAATTTACTTAACCCACCCACTACCCATCCAATTTTACTTAACCCTAACTTAAGTTCATAATCATATAATCCTTATGGATTAAATTAGGTTAAGTAGTCCAATTAAATACCATGTCCAATTATGGTTATAATAGGCTAGACCTCCCACATTAGGCCTACAATGTGTGGATGCTTGATATGCCGATTGGGTCCGGGCAGTCTTATTCCACAGTTGGGCCTAACCTCGTGACTTAGCTCGATTCGTATTTGAACACTTAGACCTTTCACATTAGGTTCAACATTAGTGGTTGCTGGATACGTCGGTCGGGTCCGGGCAGACTTCCACCACTAATGCAACCTAACCTCATGTCATAAGTGCAATTACAATTCCTAATTTTAATTACAAAATATTCCATTTTTATCTAAATTTTCCTATGTCATCATAGGTGATTATTTCTATGTTCCCCATTTGAATTAATGTCCAATTTGTATAAATATTACATAAATTATGCCAATTATAAATCCCTTTTCCCCGTTTCCTAACTAACATATTCACACGTATTTTGGCGGCATCTAGGCTATAAAGCAGCCTAGCAATAACAATGAAAATGGAATATGACAAAGGTGATAGTTTCAACATATCTTGGCATAAACTAGCATGATAACAAGGTGAATGAACATGTAACTAACATCATCACAAGGTGGACATAAAACTGATAACTTGTGGAAATTACTACGATGTTAAAGCAAACATAATGAGATCTAAATTAACTATTAGGGTGTCTAACTATTTAGATCTAGCATAATTAGGGTGTCATGGTAACATGTTTAGATCTGAAGATGGATTCATATGTCAAGTTTACAACATATCTAGATTGATCACAATATGACAAGTGAAAAGGGGATTTCATAAAGAACTAGATCTGGCTAATGTTACGACTATCCAATTTAATAGATGTACATTCACCACAATACAGTTACAAGTCAAGATCCACATAAACAACATAATAAAATAACCACAATTATATTAGATCTAAGGAAATAGATTTATCATGACATAGTGTAGAATTTAATACTAGCACAAAATCATGCTTTACAAAATTGGAGGCACCCGCGGGTTAGGATGGGTTGTTAAAACATAAGTCTATACACTTTTATTTTTACTTTTAAATTTTGCACTCCCACAAATCAACTCTGATTTGGCTCCAAATCTGAAATCTAGTGATAATTAGCTATACGTATTCCATTAAAATTCATTTCATAGGAAACGAAGATTGTATGAAAGACAATTACTTTTAAAGCCTATATAATATCGATAAAATATAATTAAATCCAAAAAAGTTCAATTTAAATAATATTAAATTAATGATCACATATTCCTAAATGAAATCTTGTGTAGCCTCAAAATAAACTAATATAGATTTTAAACTAAACATTCAGAAATTCGGGTTAAACGATATTCTATAAATCGTTATAATTTGAAAATGATTCCATAACAACTTTATGAAAATTTAATTTGGACACAACTTACAATTTATAAGCTGAAATATTGAATTTTCTCTTTGGTTAAAAAATTATAATAAACTAGATTCAAACGTTCCTTATTTCGCAGAATTCCGATTTATATCGGATTCTGTATATTCGATTAAAGTTCAGAACTCAATATTACGAACTACAGCGGCGTTTCAAGCTCATTATTTATAAATTTACATGTTCGAACTCCATTTTTGATAAATAAATTTGATACAAAAATCCATTAATCAATATTTAAAAAAGAATTAGATATTCCTAATTAACGTTCAAAAATCTGGGACATTACATTCTCCCCCCCCCCCCCCAAAAAAAAGAATTTTATCCCCGAAATTACAAGATAAGAAGAATGCTTCAATCCCAATTATTTTAAAATAATTATTTTTGAATTATTATCAAAATAAATTCAAACTCTTTAAAAATTTCGATAATTTTGCCAGCATCTCCTTTGCGTGGTTCAATCGGTACAACTACAACTGTCACTCAAGTCCTTAACTTCACCAAAAGAAAACCAAAAACCAAATGGAAACCCAACTCAGGGGTATACAATCAATCACCAACCAAAAATATTAATGTTTACCTATTTTTCGGGCAATTCAATCTTCGATTACGAAGCAAATCAACTACTTATCTCCCATCTCCTTCTAACCTGTATTTCAATCTATGCAACCAGTTAACTCCCATAGCCTTCCGGTTTCTGCACTTAACTCGATTTATAATGCAATAATAGATGTAAGGTTAAATAATTTAGATTTATTTCATAAGCAGTTCCATTCAAATTTATTATACTGGAATTTATTCTCCTAGCTTCCAATTCATTCAATTGTTTATGAGTTTGATTCAACCAGTCTATTATCAATCAATCAAACATTTATAACCAACTTAATTAAATCATTCAACTCTTTGTTAAATTCAATTGGTATTGTAAACCTAAATTAATATTCAATATTAATATTTACTTAACCAAATTAAATCTCATTTCATATTAACTAATAGTAATTAATTCACTTCATTTCATAGTTCCATTTGAATTTCAATCAAATCAATCAAACAACCAATACTATTATAACTTGAGAAAATTATTTCATTTCTATATAAAAATATAGTTTGGGCAAAACTATTTCATTTACCCTCATTACAAAACAATATTGTGTTGGTTGCTAATTCAAATGCTTCTCAATACTTGAACTGATCAAACAACACAATAAAAAAACATTTGTATATTAAATCTACGAATACGCTCTCTCATATATACATATATACACTCATACTCGTAATAAGGTATTCTATTATCTTATTTCCTACTGAGTTTACCATATAGAGCCAAGGTTATTACTTAACCAATAGCTCTGATACCAACTGTAGCGTCCTAGAAAATTCGATGCTCGAATTTTCGACACAAATACATCCCGTGTCCAAACTCGAGTACCGAACATCTAGGAAGCTAAAAGAAGGAAGTTTTAGGATGAGAAAAGAAAGAAAAAAAATATTAGAATAAAAGGACAAGAAGAAGAACCAACTAAAAAATACAGAGTCTCACATCGCAGCGGAACAAAATATAATATAGAAACAATCTTTACTGAGAGCTTGAAAGAAAAAGAAAAAAATACTTACATTCATCAGAGTACAACATACATATGGACAATTATAAATTATCCATCCTTATACATAATACACAGCGGAATAATTACCAATACATTTGTACCCCTTCGGCACGTCTTCAGAAGTGCGCAGCTTCCTAGACTGAACCTGTAAAAATCGGTCTGAACCGAGCACTACAAATGCAGGATCAGTCTGGTGAACCAGAGTGAGAAAACTCACTAAGTTTAAGCATTTCATCCAAGTTGTTTAACTTTAGAAAAATCCTTTTTGAAAGATAAGGATAATAGTAAGACCAGCCCACACATAAATAGGGACGTTTTTACCTTACTATAACCCAAAACACTTTTGAAATGGAAGTTCGGTGATATTATAATAGTGTATATCAAATAAATAACCAAATAGCAGAACGCTTGCACCTCACGCTCTACATACATAGTACAAAATATAAAATCGCGGGGCTCTTATTGGAGAATGGATTTCAACTATGGCAAGGTATGGGACCATCTCTCGATCAGTGTACCTTTGGAGATGAATACACTGCGGTTCAACAAGAACATCTTGCAACCTAGGCTAAACATGACCGGTCACTCATTCTACTTGAGGGGGCCTAATATATCATTATCACGGTTGGGGAACAGCTAACCGGACCAAAAGCATACAAAAATAAGGGTCAACCGAGGCATTTTATTTCTCCAGATCAGGTAATGATATACCCTGCTTGGGTATGACCCAACTAGCCATGCGACCTACCCGATTTCTATCATTTTCCAGTTGTTAAGGCTTGAGGTTAAGAGTATCCATTTTAGCACAGCATATTACCATTCACCTTGAATGCCACACCGTCAGATCCGCCATAAATCACTAATTGATTTCCACAAAGAACTCTAGGTCTTAAGTGGAGAAAAGTTGCCTTCTCCGCCCCCAAACTCTGTATGTTTGAAGAAATCAACATATGTGACTCCTTTTGGAATTACTTTGTCAGACATTCGTCCATACAAGCTATCCAGGAATAGGAATAATTGAAGGTAGCCTCCTACCACATCCTAGGAATCATCCTAAGGATCAGTAGCGAGTAGTCCTTGCAATCCGAAGATTTCAATCACAATAGAATCACAAGTTATCATAACTCTGGTAGTTAGCCAGAGAAATTTAACGAGTAGTGTAATGGCCTGCAAATCCGTACTATCTGAGTTGACTACATACATCACACGTCCAACCCAAATATCACAGAAATACGAATCATTTTTGTAAAAAGAAGAACAGAAATAACAACACAGAATATCACATCGCAACGGAACAAAATATAATATACAATAACTTTTGAAATACAAAATTTTAACTGTATAACATACGATTATCAGAATATACACTTACAACACAGCGGAAATAAAAATACTATTTTTCTAACACTGAAGCCTCCTGCTCCAAGCTCCTTTATATAGATCTGTAAAATTCTGAACTACTTGACTGCCCATACAAATTAGGTCACCCAAGAGTTTAGGTAAAACAAAATAAACTCTGGGTCAGTCATGGGACTAGTATGAGTCAACATTTTAATACAGTTTGAGAAAATAAACGATATCTAATAAGATCACGCCGTATAACACGAAACGGGTTTTTCCCTAATGAGAATTCAAACACTTGATTTAACTTTCAAATCCTTTTGAAAGAAAATGATAATCTTTATCTCAAAACTCTTTTGATATTATAATAGTGTCTAAATCAAATAAATAGAAATCTAGTGGAACGTTTGCATCTCACGTTCCACACGTGTATAATATACAATCAAAACCGCGAGCACTTATTGCGTAAGGAATTTCCAACTATGATAAGGTATGGAACCACCTTCCGATAGTGTATCTCTAGAGGAGAATACACTAGGTTCAACAAGTACATCTTGTAACCAGTCCACCCATGACCGACCACTCATTTCGCTTGAGTGTATCGAATTTATATCACAAACGGTTGGGATCAGCAACCATTTTCGTAAATGGGACAACATCGAATATAATAACGAATTAAATGAATTTCTCTAGATATGTGATAATACACCCTAATGGGAGCTACCCTCATAGCCATGATGCCTGCCCGATTTTTGTCATTTCCCGGTTGTTGAGGCCTGAGGCTACGTATACTTACCATTCATTGATAGCACAATCACTTTGAATGCAGCACTGTCAGATCCGTTAATCACTCATTGATTGCACAAATATATTCTGAATATTATGCTAAGAGAATAAATTCTCCGCCACCATATATTTTTATAATAACCGACATATGTGATCATTGGAAATACCCTGTCAGACATTCGTCCATACACTTCGTTCTAGGACTGAACGAAACTGGAGGCACAATTTTCATTTATCCATCTTAGGCAATTTCTACCTAGGATTAACAGAAAAAGCCCTTGCACTTTACTCCATCTTCAATTATCTTCATATAATCAGATTCGCTGCGCTACTGGCAACATGAAGTGGTTCTCGGATAATAATCCAACTGGTCTCTCCATATTGACAACGATATTGGCAAACACTTCGATAGTCGGTTATTTAACTATCAAAGAAAACAAATATTCATTCAAATCATCAAACAAATCATTGGGCATTTTAATTAATATTTCATTAATTAAAACACTTCTCCATTTCCTTATCCATATTCGTTAACATGATATTTTTGATAATCATCTTGACCTCTTATGCTATTTGAAAACATTTCCATGTATCGCTTTCTTTTATTTTCTATACTTAGAAAATATGTTCTATTTATAATTGGAAAACACTCCAATTACTTATCTCTTTCATGACTATTCATTAAAGTTAATACTTAGGAAATATTTGTCTTTATATTTCCACAATTCCACTTACTTGGATTTATTGTGTAAAACATCATAACAAACAACCCAAAATACTGCATTCAACTAATCTTATTCAAACATTTCTCTTCGAGACTGGATCTTGCTATTTATTAATTAAAAATGAAATCAATCAAGTTGGGGGTATAACTACCTCTCAGACATTGACTGAAAACATCCTTAACTTCAATACGGACAAGACCACTTGTCTCGAATAATCAACATCATAAAAACCAATTATTCATTTTTAAACCCATATACGTTTCTCTTTCTAATTTTACCAGATTTAACTGCAGATTTCCTTTTTGCTTATAATATTCTATTTTTAAGTTCGTTTCCTTATCAAACTCTATATATATCGCTACATTGATTTCTAGTTATCCAATTTTCTTAAAAATATTCTAACTTCTTAAATTTCTGGAAAATTTCTCCATAACCTCCTTTGTACGGATGACTCGGTACAACTACAAAACGCCTCTCTGGGCCCTTTCCATTCAAAAAGAAAATCAAAACGCCAAGTGGCTTGCCGATTCAGCGTATAAAATCTCATATTAAATTAAATATGTACCTTTTGGATCTCTTCATATACTTCATTTCAAACATTCTTAAGACATATCCAAATATTTCCATTTTGTTTCAACTCAATCCATTCGTCTTAACCCAATTCGCTAATTTATTTTCTAATTAGCTATTTGCCTATATCATTTCTTTGTTTGAACATAACATGATCAAATATAATATAACTTGCTTATAAACAAATTGAATTCCATTTTCAATTCATGTTTCCTTTTCGATTTTGAATATAATTTCTCAAATCACCTTTACTTATTTAAAGCCCAATTTTGTATCAATTTTGATTAACTAATTATTGTTCGAATTAGTTAGTTCTATTCAGTAACTAAAAATCTGTTTTTTTTGTTTCAAAAATCATTTCACTTACTTCACTGGAGTTCATATTTATATCATATCTCCAGCATGGATTTTTCTAATAGAAATTTGGATTTTATTTACTTAAAATACTTTTATTTATCAAACAAACCACTACGGTTTTTACAACGGTTATGGCGTTGTTTTTCTGAAAATTTGATTTTGACATAACTTGAAATCTATAAGCCGAAATCCAGATTTTTCTCTTCCATAAAAAAACTATTATCTAATCGGTCCTGGTGATTCATGTTTCAAAGAATTCCAACTAAAATTTACTCAATTGAGGTTCGAAACGCCTAATTTCGAACTACCGCGCTGCGGCGAGTTTGTTTTAATTATATTAATATATATAAACGTTTAAACTTCATTTATACAAAATTCAACTCCATTCTAATATATAAATCAAATCAAATTTCCCAATTCAACATAATATTTCCAGTTATCTATAATTGTGGATTTTACATTACTCGGTAATGAATTTATTTATACTTCGATCTTCTATATTTAATTCCAATCCCTTTTAAAAATAAATTATTTATAAAATTCAGTATAATCGAATTTCAATTATAAACCCGTTGGATTTTCTCAATTCAGCTTATATTTCGAATTCCGAAATAATCGTTCTGTTTCAAAACAATTCTTCTATATTTCAATTCACTTTAAATTCATATTTGAATTTAAATATTTAAATTATCCAAATGATAATTATCTCACTTAATTTTATAAACGTCGTTTATAAATTTAACTTCCTTGTCTTTAATATATTAAAACAAGTTTCCATTTCAAAATTCTATTTGAAACTCCCTTCCTTTTATATTTTGAATTCCGGAATAAAAACCGTCGTTCCCTTTTCGAAATGATTTCAACTTTCTATTTTTAAAGTCAAACTTGAACTTAAAATTTAATTATCTTATGATAATTAATTCGCTATAATTATAATGTCATTTTAAATTTACTTGTTTGATATATTAAAACAAGTTCCATTTCAAAAATCCATTTAAAACCAAAATCTTGTTTTGGAATATTCTATTTATTTTAACTAATCCATATATAACATAGAATCTATTTTCATGTTTAAATTTGACATCTATTTAATACAACCCTAATATTTTTTCTAGAGATATTTTATTTAAATAAATTCGAACTAATAGAATTCAATTCATAAATCCGTACAGATTTATTTCCAGTTCAATTTACATTCTGAACATCAGAATAAATTTCATCGTTTACTTCATTAAAACAATTTCACATTTTTATTTTTAAATTCATATTTGAATTTAAATATTCAAATTATCAGTTGATAATTTTTCCACTTCATTTATAAACACCGTTTATAAATTGATTTCAAATCCTTGATTATCTAATGAAAATCATTTCATTTTATTTATAAACACCGTTTATAAATTTACTTCAAATTTCTTGTATTATTTAATTCATAAACCTTGTTTATAAATTTCTTTACTTGTTTTTATTCTTCAGAACAAGTTAATATTTCTGAACCCATTCGAAATTCAAATTCTATTTTTAGAAAAATAGATTTCTCTTTTTAAATCTCAAAATCCCATTTTATGATATAAAATATATCAACATTTTAGAGGCAGTGATGTTAAATCAATCAAAAGCACACAATTTTCAACCATAGGTTTTCTAACACATCATATATGATTATATATATTAAAACAAACAAATAATAATATTTTTGAGGAATCCAGTTGGATCCCTCCAACCTATTTTCCTATATCCAGAGACGTTAGTCAGATAAATAATACCCATCCTGCTTCGAGGCAGGATACCATGGTATAAAAGGTCATCCACTATCATAGCATGGGGCGCATGAGGTCATCCGCTAATGATACTGAGGGCATCCGCTAATGGTACTGTGGGAACTATCCAATCACCAACATATATATATATATATAATAACGACAAACACCAATCCTAAATAACTAATATATACTTAATAGCCACAATAATATTTCAGTGCAACCAAACAACCATCAATTATTTTTAAGGACTAAAAATAATTCAAATAAATAAATTAAGTGAGATTTACTCACCTGATATTTTATTTTTGAATATCCGTTTAATTCCATATCGTCTCTGTAGCATAAATATCGTCGATAAGTATCCAACGCATTTCGTTTCGTCACTTCTAAACACATATGAAATGGTTATAAGTAATACTAGTTTGGATATATTTTATATAATTAACTTAAATTAATATTTAAATTATTACCTTAATCCTCATTTTAACTTCAATACCTAGTTAAAACTTCCCTTCCTCTTCCATGATTCAAAACATGAGACTGTCTATAGCCTACTCCAAATGAATATAGTGAACTTCCCTTTACTTTTTGCCATTAATAGTTCACTACCATTTCCGAACTCCGACAGTACCTCTCCCTCATTGTTGCTTCATGAAACTCTATTAACAACCAATACTGATTTTGCCAAAACACAAATCCTGCAACCATCGACAGTTGCTAGCAAGTGACGCACAACACCATCCAGAACTGAGCTTCCCTCTTCCATCCATTGGTAATCGCACCACTCAATCACTATTCAACCGTACTCCCCACCAAACCACTCTGCCAATCACTAGAAAAGATTGTGACTTACCCAATTTAAATGTCGAGCTTCAGTAGACCTAGGGATTTCAAATCATGATTCAGCCTGAAACCCGGCTACACAAAAAAATCACGCTACTGTTATTAACCCCGAATCCCATCAAATCCCCTATTCGCGAACCCTAGTTCATATGAAACAACCCATCGAGTGACCACTTATCACCTTTAATCACGAAGCCTAACTCTCCCTCGTCAGTTCGCCTTCGAACACCAGTCTATTGCCAAGACGCTGCCATTCCACTTCGAACGAAGGTCTCGAGTTCTTCAATTTGAATTTAAGTTGTTTTGAATGGATTTTAACATTAGCGATTTGATTTTAAAAATGAATGACACTTTTTATTTGAAGCTTTCGAAATCATTTTTTTAGGATCAAAAAATGAAAAGAAGAGGGAGGGGTTCGCGTGGTTTGAGTTGAAGTAAAACAGTCTACGAGATTTAATTTTTAGTGTACTTGCATTGTACTTACCTCATTTAGCTTAGGAATGAAGGTATGCAAATTTAATGTTAAAAATAGTTTAATTTAGTTAGATTTGATATAAAGAGATCTTTATTCTTTTTAAATTGATTCTGATTTGATTTCAAATCTATCAACAAATCAAATATCTCGGGGTCTATTACTTTAATTCACTAACCGCTATTCAAACATAATGACTGATATTAAAATGTTATAACGCTATCCTGAACTGAATAGTATATATATATATATATTCTGAAATTTTAATTTGAACGTATATACCATATTAAGTTAATATGATATAATTTAAATTCAAAAACTATCATTTTCTCGATAATAAATTATTATTATCATTTATATTCAAACAAAATTTATATTAGTCATTCTGAATTGTTTTGATTCAGTTTTTAACTTCGATTTTCAATTATATCTCAAATTATGATAATTTAATATATTCGATATCAAATCGAAATCGATTATTAAATCGATAACCTAATATAAAAATTCATTTATATTATCAACTCAATATTTAAAATGACATTAAATACTTAAAATTAATTACCAGAAATCAAGGTCGTTACATTCTTTCCCCCTTAAAAGAATTTCGTCCCCGAAATTACTAAAGTAGGAAAAAAAATGCTACAACCCGTTACTTTCCAAAATCCACTTATGTGAAATTCAACATTTCACATTTCTGCAATTTTAGTTCTACCAAACTTTTGGTTCTCGTTTATATTACACATCATCTATACTCACATTCATTTATTCTATCACCAATTCATATTCCATTCATATGTATTCAAATTCATTCAAATTGAATTTAGTCAACTTATTTACTTCGATCCATTTAACTTGCTTAAGTTAAACTTAAATTCCACATTCAAATTCTTGGGATTTCATTTCAAATCCTTTTGAAATCACATAAATATATATACATACATTTATTACCATTTCAAATTCAAAACATTTGAATTTTCAAACCAACTTGTTTTCTTTTAAATCAATTTCCATCAAAACTTTTTCTAACGTAGCAATTATCACTTAGAAACTCGAAAGTGAACATTGATGATGCTACGGTCATCATCAGAATTATTCTCCAGCGACTGAAGTGAGTTTAGTGCTTTATTATTTTAAAAATCCATTCAAACTTTTTTATTCTAAAATCCTTTCAAAACAAAGCTATACTATTTTAATATACTTCAGAAAATATTTTTCAAACACCCAGGATTTAAAATTCTTAGTTTTGATCCTGAATCCAATTTCAGTTCATCACATTTGCAAATTTCATTCATATACAGATTCTATTTGGTTAAATATATCCATTTCAATTTTGTAATCTCATTTGATTATAATATCATTTAACACATCCATGTTTTATAATAATTCAAAAACTATTCCTTTTCAATCAAAATAGAATTTTAGGTAAAATTATTTCATTTACCCATTTAAAAACAATATTGTGTTCAATCAATCTTCTGTCAAGTATTTACAAACTCTTAACGACGTCGTGACATCCCACGATTTGACCAAAATTCATAAACTACTCAACAGACTAGCCAACACAATACAAAATTATTTTTATATCAATAACAAATACGTGCTCTCGTATATATACACTCAACTCATTCTAGGGTACTACTGACCCTATCTCTAATGAGTAAACTCCCACCAAAGCCTAGGTATTTGCTCAAACTAAGCACTAATACCAGCTGTAATGGCCTGCAAATTCGTACTATTTGAGTTGACTACGTACATCATACGTCCAACCCAAATATCACAGAAATACGAATCATTTTTTTAGAAGAAGAAGGTAGAAGAAGAACAGAAATAACAACACAGAATCTCACATCACAGCAGAACAAAATATAATATATCATAACTTTTGAAATACAAAATTTTAACTGTATATAATTATCAAAATACACACTCACAACACAGCGGAAATAAAAATACTATATATCTGATACTGAAGTCTCCTGCTCCAAGCTCCTTTAGATAGATCTGTTAAATCCTAAACTACTTAACTGCCCATACAAATCGAGGTACCCAAGAGTGTAGGTAAAACAAAATAAACTCTGGGTCAGTCATGGGACTAGTATGAGTAAACAATTTAAAACAGTTTAGGAAAATAAACGGTATCTCATAAGACCACGCCATATAACATGGAACGGGTTTTTCCCTTATGAGAATTCAAACACTTGATTTAACTTTCAAATCCTTTTGAAAGAAAACGATGATCTTTATCTCAAACCTCTTTTGACATTATAATAGTGTCTAAATCAAATAAATTGAAATCTAGTGGAACGTTTGCATCTCACGTTCCACATGTATATAATATACAATCAAAACCACGAGCACTTATTGGGAAATGAATTTCTAACTATGACAAGATATGGAACCACCTTCCGATAGTGTAGCTCTTAAGGAGAATACACTGGGTTCAACAAGAACATCTTGTAACCCGGCCACACATGACCGACCACTCATTTCGCTTGAGTGTATCGAATGTATACCACCAGTGGTTGTGATCAGCAACCGTTTTCCCGAATGGGACAACATCGAATAGAATAAGGAATTAAATGAATTTCCCTAGATAGGTGATAATACACCCTAATGGGAGCTACCCACATAGTCATGCTGCCTGCCCGATTTTTGTCATTTCCCGGTTGTTGAGGCCTAAGGCTACAATTACTTTCCATTCATTGATAGCACAATCAATTTGAATGCCACATTGTCAGATCCGTTAATCGCTCATTGATTGCACAAATATATTCTGGATATTATGCTAAGAGAATAAATTCTCCGCCACCATATATATACAAACCAACATATACAATCATTGGAAATACCTTTTCAGACATTTGTCCATACATTTCGTTCTGGGACTGGACGAAACCCAAGGAAAATTTTCCATTTATCCATCTTAGGCAATATCTACCTAGGATTAATAGAAAAAGCCCTTGCACTTTACTCCATCTTCTATTATCTTCATATAATCTGATTCGCAACGCTACTGGCAATACGAAGTGGTTCTCGGATAATAATCCAACCAGTCTCTCCATATTGACAACGATATTGGCAAACACTTCGATAGTCGGCGGTTATTTAACTATCGAAGAAAACAAACATTCATTCAAAACATCAAATAAATCACTGGGCATTTTAATTAATATTTCATTAATTAAAACACTTCTCCATTTCCTTATCCATATTCGTTAACACGATATTTTCGATAATCACCTTGGCCTCTTACGCTATTTGGAAAACATTTCCATATATCGCCTTTTTATTTTCTATACTTAGAAAATATATTCTATTTATAATTGGGAAACATTCCAATTACTTATCTCTTTCATGACCATTCATTTATTTCAATACTTAGGAAATATTTATCTTTATATTTCCAAAATTCCACTTACTTGGATTAAATTGACTATTGTGAAAACATCGTTACAAACAACCCAAAATTCCGCATTCAGCTAATTCTTATTCAAACATTTCTCTTCGAGACTAGATCTTGCTATTTATCGGTTAAAAATGAAATCAATCAAGTTGCGGCATAACTACCTCTCAGATGTTGACTGAAAACATCCTTAACTTCAAAATGGACAAGACCACTTACCTCGAATAATCAACATCATAAAACCCAATTATTCATTTTTAAACCTGTATGCGTTTCTCTTTCTAATTTTACCATATTCAATTATAGATTTCCTTTTTGTTTATAATATTCTATTTTTAAGTTCGTTTCTTTATCGAATTTTATATGTATGTAACACCCTGAATTTTTAACGACATTAAAGAGAATAAATTAAATAATAATTAATTTAATGTTTAGAATTAGAGGAAACAGACTGCACCATTCCGTCCGTCTCGAAATTCTGCTTAAGATACACGTCTGGTTTGCTTAAAACGGACAACGCATGAAGAAGTTATGAGAGTTTTAAGTTTGTATATGCGCAGAAATATTTTATATATACGCATGAGTCAGAGGTGAGTCAGGGATGAGTTATAATCCTATTCAGAGGATTCAAATTCGAAAAATTTCTCTAAGCGGCAAAATTCCCGCTCTAGGGGGTCACCCCCCTAGAGGGATGTCGACCTAGGGGTTGACCCTCCTGAAGGGGTGTCGACTCACCCACAGGGGCGTCGACTCCCCTAGGGATGAGGTGGTACTCGATTTCAGGGGGTTTGGCAGCTATATATATGTGTCATATTTCTCATATTCTCTTTATTGGGAGCCACTGAGTCATATGCTGCTGGAGTGTGAACTGAACCGTTTCTACAACAACATATTCTACAAATCTAATTTAGAAATTCTAGATTCGTTCTTCCTAAATTCTCTAAACCTAATGCTGTGAGTTTCTAGATTACTTTTAGGTTTAGATAATTAAAAGTATGCTTTGATAGACAATGAATTGGATATGTTGTCAAGTATGATTCTGTGTTAATATAAAATTCTATCCTATGTCATGACAGATCTAATTTCCTAGGTCTAATATAATTGTGGTGATTCAATTATGATGTTTATATGGATCTTGACTTGTAACCATGTTATGATGGAAGTACATCTATTAATTTGGATAATTGTGACATTACTTGGATCTAGACCTTTATGTTAATCACTTTTCACCTGTCATATTATGATACATTGATATATGTTGTAAACTTGACATGTGAATCTATCTTTTGATCTAAACATGTTGCTATGTCTCCCTAACTATGCTAGATCTAGGTAATTGGATACCTAATGCTAAATCTATATCTCATTATGCTTGCTTAAACATCATAGTGATTGCCACAAGTTACTAGTTTGATGACCGCTTTATTATGATGTTAATCACATGTCCATTCACTTTGTTATTATGCCAGTTTATGTTCATGTTTATGCCAAGACATGCTGAAACTATCACCCTTGTCATATTCCCTTTTATTATTGTAGCTAGGCTACTTTATAGCGTAGATGCCGTCAAAATACATACAAACACGTTAGAGAGGAAACGGGGAAAAAAGGATTATAATTGGCTTGAATTATGTAATTTTTAATAGGAAATGGGACACGTAATTCAAATGGTGAAAACATAGAAATAGTTACCTATAATGATATAGGTAGATTTGGATTAATTTGGAATGTTTAGTAATTTACAATTAGGAATTGTAAATTGTGCTTATGACATGAGGTTAGGTTACATTAGTGGTGGAAGTCTGCCCAGAACCGACCGGCATATCCAGCAGCCACTAATGTTGAACCTAATGTGGGATGTCTAAGTACGCAAATATGAATCGGGCTAAGACACGAGCTTAGGCCCAACTGTGGAATAAGACTGCCCGGAACCGACCGGCATATCCGGCATCCACATGTTGTAGGCCTAATGTGGGAGGTCTAGCCCATTATAACCATAACTGGACATGCTAATGAAATAGACTACTTAACCTAATTTAATATGACTATGGACTTAAGTTAGGGTTAAGTAAAAATGGATGGGTAGTGGTGGGTTAAGTAAATTAGAGGGGGAGGGTAATATGTATATACAAGCCCACGAACTTAACCCAATAAGTTTATGTAATTAAAGACACCTAGTAGTATATATAACCAGTAGATAATGTAATAGGGTTAAGTAATTAAAGACACTTAGTGGTATACATAACCGATAGATAATGTAATAAGGTTATGTAATTAAAGACACCCTTTAGGGTAAGCATAACTAGTATAGGGCTATGTAATTAAAAACAGCTAAGGGTATACATAGTCAGTGGAAAACCTAGTGAGGGATACAAGACGAGGGGGAGAGCTTGTATTATATTATGTAGGACCCATTTTAGTCAGTAACCTGGAGTTGGTATCAAGTAAGGACCTCCATACTAGGCGGAGAAAGTGGCACGCTTACTGATTGGTTGTAAGAGATCCAAATGAGGCGGAAGGTGTGGGCGGCGCAAACCGACCGGGGGCATGTGCGTGCATGGACCGTGCAGAGGGGACTAAGACAACCGTGAAACCAGTAGATATGGTTGCACACCATGGATTACTACTTTAGGAAGTGATACCTCCTACTGTGAGGCCAACACAGGATATCTACAAGGTAAGGAGCCAATCGATTAGGGTAGTGGTTAGGGTATACTTGGACGTATGACCTAAGCCTACCAGCTTATAGTGGAAGGGATCATCTTATTTCAGTTACACTAGTAATAATGTAGAGTAATCATTAGTGAGTCACATACACCTTAACTTGCTTACCTTGTCACACCTTCCATTTGTGTAGTGATCTCTCTTATCCACTTTATATGCCTATCATGTTGCTTTTAATTATCTACTGGCTAAAAGTAACTAGACTCGCCAGAATGTACGTCTAACCCTGTTGTTTCTCCTCACCCCCCCCCCTCAAGGTTCTCAGGGAGGAAACACACAGACTGAATCAGGAATCAGATATCATCTTGCTAGAAGCTACTTCTGAAGTATGACTCAAGTTCTTGTCTCTACTATGGCTTAACTCTTTTTATTTGGGGAATAATGCTTTTTATTTACTTATGTACTCTGATGGTGCAAGACAGAAGTTATTTTATTGTAATGGTTTTTGTGACTTATGAAATTGTGGACCATGGTATTATGACTTATTTTTGAAATAAAAGTTTAAATTTTCCGCTGCTGCCTTATTCATATATGTCTTGTAATTATTCTGTGTCCTATTTACCTATAGCACTTCACGAAACTTAATGCATTCCCTTAGTGAGTGACATTAACGGACGTGGGGTGTCACACTTGGTATCAGAGCTGAAGGTTACCGGATTAGATAAAAGTTTTTGAAAATTATTTTCAAAAAGGTTTCAAAAAGGAAATCATTTTCAGAAAGAAAAGTCTATTTTGAAAAACATTCCCCAAAAAGCCATATGTAGTATCCTTTGGTCCTTTATCTAAATTTCTTCATTTTCCCTTTTTCAGCATGTCTGGGGAACAAAACATCCCTAATCTCCCAGAGGGCATCACAATACCCGAATGGTTCCGGAGGTATTTAGAGGCCATGGCGCCGGCCGAAGACCAAAGAGACATTCCTTCCCCAGTTGCACCAGTCATTCCTCCTCCTCCCCCTCCAAAAGCTGACAGTTTTTCCATGATCTGAAAAGAATTCTGGGCTATGGGAGGAAGGCCATTCCATGGGAATGAGACATTTGTAGAAGCTAGGAATTGGCTTAAGGAGACAGAGGACTTATTCGTAATCTATGAAGTGGAGGACCGAAGGAAAATTCAATTAGCTGCTTGGCTATTAAAGGACGAAGCCTCATTTTGGTGGGAATTCACCCAAGTTGGACGTCCGGTAGAAACTTGGGAAGACTTTAGATAGAGTTTCGAAATGAAATTTCTTTCCCAAGCGGAGAGGAGCATGCAGATAGAGAGGTTCTTAACACTCAAACAAGGAAATTTGACTGTGAAGGAGTATGTGAACAAGTTCAACCAGCTAGCAAGGTTCGGGCTAGAGTTGGTAGACACACCACACAAAAGGGCTTTACGGTTGCTAAGGGGTTGAATGAGCCTCTGCATGGTTTAGCTATGTCCCATCTTCCAATAGGGGCCACCTTTGAAAAGCTTGTTGATATGGCCCTAATGCATGAGGAGGACAAGGAAGAAAAGAAGGAAACAAAAGCTGAGGGGACATCACAGAATAAGAAGATATGGCCCTAGAAAGGGCAACAATAGCAGCAATAGCAGAAGAAAGGGCAGAAAAATGATAAAGGCAAGGATACGAGGAAATGTCACAATTCTGGAAAGGAGGGCCACTTGATCAAATATTGTAAGAGAAGGAAGGCCTGTTACTTTAATTACGGAGAGGTTAGACACTTCTCTAAAGAGTGCCCGAAGAAACAGGGATCGCAAGGACAAGAGCAAAGAGCGTGGACTTCCACAGGGCAGGTGCATGCTCTCGCGATCAGTGCTCCTGAAAGTGGTAGAAAAATTTCCGTATGAAGTTTAGTTTCTCTTTCAAACTATCCAGTTAGAACACTTTTTGATTCTGGTGCAGAACACTAGTTTATGTCTAGTTATGTGGTTGAATCTCTGCACTTAATTACTAGTATGGTAGTAGATCCCATAGTTGTTTCAAACCCCATTGGTGGTTCGACTTGTTTATCGATGAGTTGCCGGGGTTTGGAAATATCTGTTTTAGGCGTCGAGTTTGAATGCGACGCGTATGTGCTCGAGTTTATGGGCTATGGGTTAATTCTGGGAATAGATTGGCTTGCCACGTATGGGGCCATTCTGGATTGTGAGAAGAGGGTTGTTAGACTCCCGACTTGTCATGGGAAGACCCTCGAAGTTTCTTGCGACCCCCAAGGGTCGGTTATGCTTAGCTTCCTAGAGTCTTTAGATGTATCCATAGATGATTTGCAATCTGTTCCTGTGGTTCGACATTATTCAGATGTTTTTGATGATGTACGGGGTTTACCTCCAAGGCACGAAATTGACTTTCGCATATATATGGTGGACAATGCAAGCCAGTTTCATTACCAATATGCCACATGGCTCCAAGGGAAAGGAGGGAGCTGAGTAAGCAAGTAGGGGAGCTACTTGAAAAAGGGTTTATCAGATGAACCATATCTGAGTGGGGTGCTCCAGTAGTATTCGCAACTAAAGCGGTTGGTTCACTTCATTTCTGTGTTGACTATAGAGAGTTAAATAAGCTCACCAAGAAGAATAGGCACCCGCTTCCGAGGATTGATGATTTATTTGATCAGCTTGTTGGTGCCTTGGTATTTTCTCGGTTGGACTTGGCTATGGGGTTCCATCAGCTAAGGGTGGCTAAGGACAGCATAGATAAGACTGTTTTCAGAACTCCAGACGGATTCTTTGAATGGCTAGTTATGCCTTTTGGGTTAACAAATGCACCCGCCTATTTTGTTGATTTGATGAGCAGGGTGTTTTGGGAGTTCCTAAACAAATTCATCGTAGTCTTTGTTGATGATATTTTGATCTTCTCCAAGAGTGAAGAAGAGCATGCCCAGCATTTGGGAGAAGTTCTGAAAACTCTCCGTGACCATCAGCTAAAAGCAAAGTTCTTTAAATGCCATTTTTGGAGAAAGGAAGTGAGATTCTTGGGGCATCCAGTCTCCAAAGAAAGGATAGTTGTAGATCCCGCCAAAGTGGTTGGAGTACAAGATTGGCAGATTCCTAAAAATGCAACTGAGGTGAGAAGCTTTCTAGGGCTGGCAGGTTATTATAGGAAGTTCATTAAGGACTTCACGAAGATATCAACCCCTCTCACCAGGCTGACAAAGAAGAATTTGGCATTTTCATGGGACATAGACTGTGACGTTGCTTTCCAACGACTAAAGAGGGCTCTGACAACAGCCCCAGTCTTGACCTTGCCCGATGGGAGTAAAGTGGTTACTGTTTACACTGATGCGTGCGGTACAGGGCTTGGTGCGGTTCTGATGCAAGAAGGGAAAGTAATATGTTATGGGGGTAGACAGTTGAGAGTTCATAAGAAGTAATATCCCACCCATGATCTAGAGCTAGATACCATAGTATTCACGTTAAAGACGTGGCGTCATTATTTACTTAGAGAAAAGTTCGAGTTATACACCCATCATAAATCTCTCAAGTATCTATTCTCACAAAAGGATCTAAACTTATGGAAACAACGGTGGATGGAGTTCTTAAAGATTTCTTATACCTCTGGCAAGGGTAATGTGGTGACAGATGCACTAAGTAGGCAGAGGGTGGCTCTGAGTCCTCTGTTTGTGGAAAGAAAGAACTTTGAGTTCTTATGAGCTTTTGATTTTAGACCCCCCATCGAGGTTTTTCCTGATTTATTTGCATCCTTAGAGATACGACCGACTCTTGTGGATCAGACGGGAGCTTCGCAACAAGGTGACCGACAGATTCTAGACATCATGGATAAGCTCATAAGAGGGGAGACTTCTAGTCACCTCAGTAGATATGCCATAGATGAAAAGGGGTGGTTGGGACGAGATGGAAGGCTTTGTGTTCCTCAAACTAGAAGTTTGATAAAGGCAGTCATAGAAGAAGCCCACCATTCTAAGATGACCATTCATCCAGGAGGTGACAAGATGTACAGAGATATGAAGAGGGTTTTCTTTTAGGCTGGGATGAAGAAGGAAGTGGCCGAATTTGTTTCTCAATGTTTGGTTTGCCAGCAAATCAAAGCTAAGCAAAAGAATCCCGGTGGATTGCTTCATCCATTGGAGGTTCCGCAGTGGAAATGGGAGAGCGCCTCTATGGATTTCATAGATAGTTTGCCTAGATCGAAGAAAGGTAATACTGGTATTTGGGTGATAGTGCACAGACTCACTAAGAGCGCTCACTTTATTCCAGTTAAAAGTAAATGGACGACATCATGGTTGACAGTAATTTATGTTCGTGAGATAGTTCGTCTCCACGGAGTTCCTTCCAGCATCGTGAGCGATCATTACCCCATCTTTACCAGTGAATCTTGGAGGAGCTTGCAAGAAGCATTGGGTACACAGTTTTGTTTGAGCACCTCTTATTATCCTTAGACCAATAGGCAGACGGAGAGGGTGAACAGAATTCTAGAAGATCTTTTAAGGCTGTGTATCCTTGACTTCGGAGGGAATTGGGAAGAGCATCTTCCTTTAGTAGAGTTTGCATATAATAACAACTATCAGGCTAGCATCGGTATGGCACCCTTCAAAGCATTGTACGGACGACCCTGTAGATCGCCAACTTGTTGGTGGGAATCTACAGAAAGATTATTACTTGGGCCAGATATGGTTAGGGAAACGTCCAAAAAGATTGACCTTATTCGGTGGCGGATGAAGACAGCTCAAGATAGGCAGAAGTCCTATGCAGACAATAAATAACTGACATCGAATTCAAAGTGGGAGACTTAGTTTTTATCAAAGTATCACCTTTGAGGAATGTTGTTCGCTTCAGATCAGTAGGGAAGTTGGCACCTAAGTTTGTGGGACCATTTCCCATAACCGAGAGGATTGGCCAAATGGCCTACAGAGCTCCCAGAAAATTTATCCGGTGTTCATTACGTCTTCCATGTTTCTCATCTGCGAAAGTGCCTGCATGACACCGTGGAAGTTGTTAAGCCGAGCATGTTGGAAGAAGTCGAAGCGGAACGTGAGGCGATAGTTCGACGAGTCCCCGCCCGTATTCTTGGGTCAGAGGTTAAGAAGTTGCGCAATAAGGAAATCAAGTTGCTAAAGGTTCAATGAGGAGATAACCCAGAAGATGCGACTTGGGAGACCGAAGACAAGATTCGTGCTTCGTACCCTTTTCTTTTTTAGGGTATGTTCTTAACTCTTTTCCTAAGTTTTATTGGTACTTGTTTCTGTCAATAGAATATATTTTATCCATCGTAATTTCGACCTTTAGATAGGAATCCTATGGATGTAAACATGCGTTCGAAACATGTTATGTCTGATGGATGCAAGTATTTGCTAATGGTTGCCTATGGACGCATACACACACACATTAGGCACTAAGATCGACTCAATCACTTTCATATTGCATATGGATATGTGTGCATTTTCTTTTCTTTTATGAATGGAAATGGATGAACTAGCATATGGATGTCGCATTTTGACGAATGGGTGTGCACATATATAGTACTTATATGATACAATAGGTTTATTTGCATACATGTTGGACTCGTGGCACTAACATACATTGCATTAAGGAGGTCAACTGAATCAGTAGACCGTTTGATCTTCGCATTAGTGTTGGGACATATACACACACTTTGCATATATTCATATAAGCATTAAAAAATCTTTAAGGACAATAGATGCCAGTGATTGGTGGAAGAGTAGATGGATGATGGATGGTAGGATATGCACTATTTTCAACTTAGAGATTTCGGGGACGAAATCCTTTGAGTAGGGGAGAATGTAACACCCCGAATTTTTAACGACATTAAAGAGAATAAATTAAATGATAATTAATTTAATGTTCAGAATTAGAGAAAAGGAACTGCACCATTGTGCCCGTCTTGGAATTCTGGTCAAGATAGACGTTTGGTTTGCATAAAACGGACACCGTATGAAGAAGTTATGAGAGTTTTAAGTTAGCATAGCATAGAAATATTTTATATATACGCATGAGTCAGAAATGAGTCATAATCCTATCCAGAGTATTCAAATTCTAAAAATTCCTCTGAGTGGCAAAATTCCTGCTCTAGGGGGTCGACCCCCCTAGAGGGGTGTCGACCTAGGGGTCGACCCACTCATAGGGGTGTCGACACCCCTAGGGCTGAGGCGGCACTCGGTTTCAGGGGTCTGGTAGCTATATATATGTGTCATATTTCTCATATTCTCTTTATTGGGAGTCATGGAGTCCATATGCTGCTGGAGTGCGAACTGAACCGTTTCTACAACAACATATTCTACAAATCCAATTCATAAATTCTAGATCTGTCCTTCCTAAATTCTCTAAACCTAACACTGTGAGTTTCTAGATTACTTTTAGGTTTAGATAAATAAAAGTATGCTTTGATAGACAATGAATTGGATATGTTGTAAAGTATGATTTTGTGTTAATATAATATTCTATCCTATGTCAAGACAGATCTAATTTCCTAGATCTAATATAATTGTGGTGATTCGATTATGATGTTTATATGGATCTTGATTTGTAACCATGTTATGATGGAAGTACATCTATTAATTTGGATAACTGTGACATTACTTGGATCTAGATCTTTATGTTAATCACCTTTCACCTGTCATATTATGATACATTGATATATGTTGTAAACTTGACATGTGAATCTATCTTTTGATCTAAACATGTTGCTATGTCACCCTAACTATGCTAGATCTAGGTAATTGGATACCTAATGCTAAATCTATATCTCATTATGCTTGCTTAAACATCATAGTGATTGCCACAAGTTACTAGTTTGATGACCGCTTTATTATGATGTTAATCACATGTCCATTCACTTTGTTATTATGCCAGTTTATGTACATGTTTATGCCAAGACATGTTGAAACTATCACCCTTGTCATATTCCCTTTTATTATTATAGCTAGGCTACTTTATAGCCTAGACGCAGTCAAAATACGTACAAATATGTTAGAGAGGAAAAGGGATTATAATTGGCATGTATTATCTAATATTTAATAAGAAATAGGACATGTAATTCAAACGGGGCACGCTTACTGATTGATTGTAAGAGATCCAAACGAGGTGGATGGTGTGGGCGGTGCAAACCGACCGAGGACATGTGTGTACATGAGCCGGGCAGAGGGGGCTAAGACGACCATGACACCAGTAGATATGGTTGTGCACACCATGGGTTACTACTTTAGGAAGTGATACCTCCTACTATGGGGCCAGCACAAGATATCTACAAGGTAGGGAGCCGATCGATTGGGGTAGTTGTTAGGGTATACTTGGACGTATGACCTAAGCCTACTAGCTTATAGTGGAAGGGATCATCTCATTTCAGTTATACTAGTAATAATGTAGAGTAATCATTAGTGAGGCACATACACCTTAACTTTCTTACCTTGTCACACCTGCCATTTATGTAGTGATCTCTCTTATCCACTTTATATGCCTATCATGTTGCATTTAATTATCTATTGGCTAAAAGTAACTAGACTCGCCAGACTTTACGTTTGACCCTGTTGTTTCTCCTTCTTTCTTCTGTCCCCCTAGGTTCTCAGGGAGGAAACACTCAGACTTAATCAGGAATCATATATCATCTTGCTAGGAGCTACTTCTGAAGTATGGCTCAAGTTCTTTCTCTACTATAGCTTAACTCTTTTTATTTGGGGAATGATGCTTTTTATTTACTTATGTACTCTGATGGTGCAAGACAGAAGTTATTTTATTGTAATGGTTTTTGTAACTTATGAAATTGTGGACCACGGTATTTTGACTTATGTTTGAAATAAAAGTTTAAATTTTCCGTTGCTGCCTTATTCATATCTGTCTTGTAATTATTCTGTGTTTGTTTACCTTTAGCACTTCATGAAACTTAATGCATTCCCTTAATGAGTGACATTAACGGACGTGGGGTGTCACAATATATATCGATACATTGATTTCTAGTTATCCAATTTTCTTAAAAATATTCTAACTCCTTAATTTTCCTGAAAAGTTTGCCATAACCTCCTTTGTACGGGTCACTCGGTACAACTACAAAACGCCTCTCTGGGACCTATCCATTCAAAAAGAAAATCAAAAAGCCAAGTGGCTTGCCGATTCGGCGCATAAAATCTCATATTAAATTAAATATGTACCTTTTGGTTAGGCATTTCAATTTATATCTCTTCATGTACTTCACTCCAAACCTGCTTAACACATATCCAAATATTTCCATTTAGTTTCAACTCAATCCATTCGTCTTAACCCAATTCGCTAATTTATTTTTTAATTAGCTATTTTGCCTATTTCATTTCTTTGTTTGAACATAACATGATCAAATATAATATCAACTTACTTATAAACAAATTGAATTCCATTTTCAATTCATGTTTCCTTTTCGATTTCGAATATAATTTCTCGAATAACCTTTACTTATTTAAAACCCAATTTCGTATCAATTTAGATTAACTAATTATTATTCAAATAAGTTAGTTCTATTCAATAACTAAAATTTTGATTTTTTTTGTTTCAAAAATCATTTCACTTACTTCACTGGAGTTCATATTTATTTCATATCTCCAGTCTGGATTTTTCTAATGGAAATTCGGATTTAATTTACTTAAAATCCTTTTATTTATTAAATAAACCGTTATGGTTTTTATAATGGTCATGGCATTGTTTTTCTGAAAATTTGATTTTGACATAACTCAAAATCTATAAGACGAAATCCAGATTTTTCTCTTCCATGAAAAAACTATTATCTAATCGGTCTTGGTGATTCTTGTTTCAAAGAATTTCAACTTAAATTGAGTTCTATATACTTAATTAAAGTTCGAAATGCTAAATTTTGAACTACCGCATTACGGCAAGTTCGTTTTAATTATATTAATATATATAAACGTTTAAACTTCGTTTACAACCAATTTAACTCCATTCTAATGTAAATATATATATATATATCAAATCAATTTTCCTAATTCAACATAATATTTCTGATTGTCTATAATTGTCGATTTTACATTACTCGGTAATAAATTTATTTATACTTCGATCTTCTATATTTAAGTCCAATTCCTTTTAAAAATAAATTATTTGTAAAATTTGATATAATCGAATTTCAATTATAAACCCATTGGATTTTCTCATTCAGCTTATATTTCAAATTCCGAAATATAATCAATCATTCTGTTTCAAAACACTTCCCAATTCACTTTAAATTCATATTTGAATTTAAATATTTAAATTATCCAAATGTTAGTTATCTCACTTAATTTTATAAATGTCGTTTATAAATTTAACTTCCTTGTTTTTAATATATTAAAACAAGTTTCCATTTCAAAATTCTATTTGAAACTCCCTTCCTTTTATATTCTGCATTCCGGAATAAAAACCATCGTTCCCTTTTCGAAATTATTTCAACTTTCTATTTTTAAATTCAAACTTGAATTTAAAATTTAATTATCTTCTGATAATTAATTCGCTATAATTATAAAGCCGTTTATAAATTTACTTGTTCGATACATTAAAACAATTCCATTTCAAAAATCTATTTAAAACCAAAATCTTGTTTTGGAATATTCTATTTATTTTAACTAATCCATATATAAGATAGAATCTATTTTATATTTAAATTTGACTTCTTTTTAATATAATCCTAATATTTTTTCTAGAGATTTTTTATTTAAATAAATTCAAACTAATAGAATTCAAATCATAAATCCGTACGGATTTATTTCCAGTTCAATTTACATTCTGAACATCAGAATAAATTTAATTGTTTACTTCTTTAAAACGATTCCACATTTCTATTTTTAAATTCATATTTGAATTTAAATATTCAAATTATCAATTGATATTTTTTCCACTTCATTTATAAACATCATTCACAAATTGATTTTAATTCCTTCATTATCCAATGAAAATCATTTCATTTTACTTATAAACACCGTTTATAATTTTACTTCAAATTTCCTGTATTATTTAATTTATAAACATCGTTTATAAATTCCTTTTCTTGTTTTTATTCTTTAGAACAAGTTAATATTTCTGAACACATTCAAAATTCAAATTTTATTTTTAGAAAAATAGGTTTCCCTTTTTAAATCTCAAAATCCCATTTTATGATATTTTTGTATATCAACATTTTAGAGCTAGTGATATTAAATCAGTCAAAAACACACAATTCTCAACCACAGGTCTTCTAACACATCATATATGATTATATATATATATATGAAAACAAACAAATAATAATATTTTTGAGGAATCCAGTTGGATCCCTCCAACCTGTTTTCCTACATCCAGAGATGTTAGTCACGTAAATAATACCCGTCCTGCTTCGAGACATGATATCGCGGTATAGAAGGTCATCCACTATCATAGCGTGGGGCTCATAGGGTCATCCACTAGTGATACTGCGGGCATTTGCTAATGGTACTGCGGGAACTATCTAATCACTGATATATATACATACATATACATACATATACATACATATATATATATATATATATATATAATAAGCACAAACACCAATCCAAAATAACTAATATATATTTAATAGCCACAATAATGTTTCAATGCAACCAAACAACCATCAATTATTTTTAATGACTAAAAATAATTCAAAATAAATAAATTGAGTGAGATTTACTCGCCTGATGTTTTATTTATGAATATTCGTTTAATTCCATATCGTCTCTGTAGAGTAGATATCGTCGATAAGTATCCAGCACATTTCGTTTCGTCAATTCTAAACATGTATGAAATGGTTATAAGTAATACAAGTTTTGGATATGTCTTATATAATTAACTTAAATTAATATTTAAATTATTACCTTAATCATCGTTTTAACTCTAATACCCAATTAAAACTTCCCTTCCTCTTCCATGATTCGAAACATGAGACTACCTATAGCCTACTCCAAATGAATATAGTGAACTTCCCTTTACTTTTTGCCTTTATTAGTTCGCTACCGTTTCCAAACTCTGACAGTACCTCTCCCGCATTGTTGCTTCATGAAACTCTATTAAAAACTAGTACTGATTTTGCCAAAACACAAATCCTGCAACCATCGATAGTTGCTATCAAGTGACGCATAACACCGTCCAGAACTGAGCTTCCCTCTTCCATCCATGAGTAACCGCACCACTCAATCACTGTTCAACCGTACTCCACGCCAAACCACTCAGCCAACCACTAGAAAAGATTGCGACTTACCCAGTTTAAATGTCGAGCTTCAGTAGACCTAGGGATTTCAAATCGCGATTCAGCTCGAAACCTGGCTATACAAAAAAATCACACTACTGTTATTAACCCCGAATCCCCTCAAATCCCCTATTCACGAACCCTAGTTTATATGAAACAAGCCATCGAGTGACCACTTATCAACTTTAATCACGATGCCTAACTCTCCCTCGTCAGTTCGCCTTCTAACACCAGTCTATTGCCAAGACACGCTGCCATTTCACTTCAAACGAAGGTCTTGAGTTCTTCAATTTGGATTTAAGTTTTCTTGAATGGATTTTAACATGAGCGATTTGATTTTAAAAATGAGTGACACTTTTTATTTGAAGCTTTCAAAATCATTTTCTGAGGATCGAAAAATGAAATGAAGAGGGAGGGGTTCGCGTGGATTTGTAGAAGTTAGCAGAGGAACTTACTTTGGGTTGAAGTAAAATAGTCTGCGTGATTTAATTTTTAGTGTACTTGCATTGCGCTTACCTCATTTAGCTTAGGAATGAAGGTATGCAAATTTGATATTAAAAATAGTTTAATTTAGTTCGATTTGATATAAAGAGATCTTTATTTTTTTTAAATTGATTCATATTTGATTTCAAGTTTATCTACAAATCAAATATCTCTGGGTCTATTACTTTGATTCACTAACCTCTATTTTAACATAACGACTGACGTTAAAATGTTATAAAGCTATTCTGAACTAAACAGTATATATATTCTAGAATTTTAGTTTGAACGTATATACCATACTAAATTAATATAATATAATTTAAATTCAGAAATTATCATTTTCTCAATAATAAATTATTATTATTATCGTTTATATTCAAACAGAATTTATATTAGTCATTCTGAATTGTTTTGATTCAGTTTTTAACTTCAATTTTCAATTATATCTCAAATTACAATAATTTAATATATTCGATATTAAATTGAAATCGATTATTAAATCGATAACTTAATATAAAAATTCATTTATATTATCAACTCAATATTTAAAACGAGATTAAATACTTAAAATTAATTACCAGAAATCTGGGTTGTTACAAGTAGTTCTTCTGCTCATGAAGATTTGTGGTCTTCAATGCTCTATCTTGACCATCTTATGATATCTTCAACGTTCATGTATTTACCGGTCGGAATGGTTTTCAAATATAAATTCGATCCCGGTCTTTCTGTACCAACAACGTATAGGCCAGATTTGATAGTCGGTTATTTAACTATCAAATACAAAATCATTCATCTATAAAATAAGATGGATTTATTGGTTCAGTACACAACGTCACTTGGCCTCTTTAATTTATCAGTAGTTAATCAAAACTCTTAAATCTTCCAATATTTGGATTACCTCATTTAGTTCTTATTTAAAATAAGAATATTCTCAAAATCATTTTACTCAACTTATAAGACTTGAAATTTAATGGAAATACTAGATTTATTTCCCTCATCTACCCTCGTTACCCAAACTAATATCATCCTTGGGTAATCATGGAGTCATTCAAGTTGGAGTAGTTTAATTACCTCTCAGACCTTAATTGACAACATTTTTACCATCGGAATAATACAATTTTGTTAACGAAAACCCAATGTTCAACAACGGATACGAAAATCTCCATAGAATATTCGATTTGAAAATATGGGCTTAAAACCATATTCTTCCTTTGAAAACCTTACCTTAAATCTCAATAACTTTACTCAATTTAAAATTATAATTATTACCTTTTGAATATCTTTTCACATATTATACACAAGCCCTAATTTTTATAAATAAAATTTCTTATAAGTCCATTTTAAACTTAATTGTGTTCATCTCAATAAAACTTCCTTCTAAACTGTTTCACTTTAAATCCAATTATTAAACTTAGCTTGCATCTCTGATTTCAAATACATTTAAGTTCTTTGTTTCATACTTTTCACCTTACGCTTTTAAATCCCATATATGGTTTCCCATAAGTTTCTAAATAAGATTATAAACTTGCTTCAATTCTTAAGTCTTCATAAAACTCCAATAATCTAATCCTAAGCACAAGATTACTTCCTTTCATTATTATTAATTAATAATAATCTGTTTTGATATTATAAAAATAGTTTACTTCATTATTATCTATAACTTAGTAGTTTAACCCTTCTTTAAAGGTTATCAACTTTATTAAGTAATTTAACTATTCAATACTTGCTCATAAAACTTGTTTAAATACAAGGATTTACCTCATAACATATATTTATAGTTACCTATAAATAAAAATTGATTTTCTTTCATAAAATTTTAATTCGAAATAAGTTATACAAATATATTTTAAAATCTATTTTCAGTTATAAATTAAATTTATAACTTCTTTTCAGTCAATTCACCTGACGGTAAATCCATGTTTATAAACCAATGGATTTTTCTTGGTCATCAGCCGAAATTACTCAACCAATATTCTCCATTGGTTAATAACATAACAAATGTTGAACAGTCCACAACTAAAATAATCATTTAATCATATTGGTCAAACAGTTCATATAATGACGATATGAAAATAATCAATAAATTTGAGGAATCCGGTTGGATATCTCCAACCTGTCCTTCACCGCATCCAAATAGGTGGTCTCAATTTAAATACAACAATATGTTTATTTTTATTCATCATGGTAAACAAAAATATCTGTTTAACTTAATAACAATCAATAATCAATTTATAACATCCAATCAAGTATCTAATTATTTAATTAATACTTATATATAATTATAAACATAACCAACAAGGTTAGTTAACTCGTTTTGAATATAATCGTTAAAATAACGAATTAACTCAATTAATTTAAAAAAATGTTTAATTTAATCAATGAATATTAATGAATATTCAACATACATACAAACAGTCGTCCAATTATTAACCATTAGCAACATTGCACACCAAATTAAAAACCCGGCTTATAAAAATATAAATAGGATAAACCGAGTGAGTTAAACTCACCTTGATTTTAGTTGACGTTAAAATGGTTGGTTTTTAATTAAATTGAACAAGTGTTTTTTGTAATTAAAAATCTTAGTTGATTCCAGCTTTGTCCAAACAGGCTCCACCATGAGGTGCTCATCGACATGGTCTAACGTCTTAGGTACTGTTTTATTCTGTCCACATAGATAAGAGTTATACGATTATTAATGTACGTTATTTATATTAATCAATTAATTTACTTAATTAAATAATCAATAAATTAATTACTTTTCTAACCTAAGGTTACAGCCTTACAGGCTGATTATCTTCGTTTCACTGTTTCCCTTCATTCGCGTTTGTTTCCTTTGTTCAGTGCACTGACTATGTTGTGGCATTCCTATTCAAAAAGATTTCAGCATGATTTTCAAATAATAATAATCTAATGCATCATTTGTTTAAACTCATTACCATTAATTATTCTTTAACCAGTCATTAGCGGCTTAACCCACGTCATCAGTCTCTTAATCCATACACGGTTTCTCCTGTACAAGCTACCCACTGTAGTGTGTCTTCTTTCTCCCCCACACTCTTTCTTTCTTCCCTAGTAACGATACTCCTTTCCAAAACATATCGCGCCAGTTCTTTTTTCTTTTCCGCTGGCATAACTAGCCCATGCATTATAGACTATCACATCCTCCTGCTATTCGGCCATGCTTCCTTGTGCTGTATCCATTCCGACTTCACACTCCTCACCGCATCCATCACCTCTTGTGCCTATGCTGATCATCTTTGGCCACCCAGCGGCACTCTGCCTCCGTCCCGCCTTCACAACTCCACCAGCCTTCACACTGGTCCGCAACATCCCCATGTTACTTCCTGAAGCTTATCAAAGCCAATCGTGAAACTTTGTGCTCTTCCCATTGGTTTTCGAAACCTACACCACATGCAAACTCTACCATTCACCTCCTATACTCCACGTATCCTCCAACCGAGACCACCACAGTCTTCACCGCCCCGGGCCCAACACCTCCGCCACCCTTTCACCATACTGAAGCTCCCTTCTTCACCACGTCGCCTCACACTTGAACCCTACTACTACCAGAAATAAACACCAAGCCTCCACATTCTCAGACCAACACCCACGACCGACCTCACCCACAAATGCCACACCATGCTTCTCCGTCACCCAGCAACCTGCACCTCCGACCAGGATCTCCACCTCCGGTTTATTATATATATATATATAACACAGGAAAGTAAATGATGAACTTGGTTTTATAAGCAAAAGGAGGCTTCAGTTTTGTCTTCAAGTTGGGGAAAATGAACATATGCACGTATTTATATAGGGGAAGGAGGCTTGTAGTGAAAGGAAGGGTCGTTTTCACCTAGTACAAGATAGGTGCCTCATTTTCAAACATAGAATGCTTAGATCAGGATATATATTTATTTCGAAAGTGATTTGTTTGGGTGAAAACAACTGGCATGTACTGCTGCATTGAATATGAAGGAACTTCATATGCGTGAATTTCTATTTGTTAATTAAAACTATGAAGTCTGACATGTATGTGGAGTGGTTAATGTATACAGTCTGGCATGCTTGATGCTATGTCAATTTTCAGTAGCATGTGCGTTAGTTTCAATTTGCATGTGTACAGTTTTATCTTAGGTCTGCACTACATGCTTTGGTCGGCTATCATGTGCTCATATTTATTTTGATTATGTCTCAACCATGTGTAAAACTTTAGTATGGAGAAAGAAATGGTTAAGTCGCTGCAAAATGTTTAAGGTGACGTACAAAATTGGAGGCATCTGCGGGTTAGGATGGCTTGTTGAAACATAGGTCCGCACAATTTTATTTTTGCTTTTAAGTTTTGCGCACCCACAAATCAACTCTGATTTGGCTCTAAATTTGAAATCTAGTGATAATTAGCTATACATATTCCACTAAAATTCATTTCGTTAGAAACGGAGAACGTTTGAAAAACAATTATTTTCAAGTCCTATATAGTATCGATAAAATATAATTAAATCCACAACAATTCAGTTTAAATAATAGTAAATTATTATAATCACAATTCCCAAATGAAATCTTATATAGCCTCAAAATAAACTAGTATAGATTTTAAACTCAACATTTAGAAATTTGGGTTAAACGATATTCTATAAATCGTTATAATATAAAAATGATTCTATAGCTACTTTTTGAAAATTTAATTTGGACATAACTTACAATTTATAAGTTGAATTCTTGATTTTTCTCTTTTATTAGAAATTTATAATCAATTAGAATCAAACATTCCTTGTTTTGCAGAATTCCAATTTATATCGGATTCAGTATATTCGACTAATGTTCAAAACTCAATATATGAACTATCACGACGTTTCAAGCACGTTTTAATTAATTTATAAATTTATATGTTCGAACTCCATTTTTAATAAATAAATTCGATATAAAAAATCCATTAAATCAATATTTAAAACAGAATTAAATATTCCTAGTTAACATTCAAAAATCTAAGACATTACACTTGTGATTGGGCGTTATTCAATGGTAGCCTTGTTATTAGGCATTGACTATTCTTGGGGCCTTGCAATTAGGCGTTCGATGGTAAATAAACAAATAGGATTAATATAATAATCGAACTAATGTTAACCTGTAAGCTTAATTTAATGTTCATTCTATGGCTGTGGGTTTTATGTTAAATTTATTGGGACCCTAATCAATGGAAATTGGAGTCAAGTAGGATTTGTTTGTTGGGGATTCATACTACTTAGCATACCCTTTTTTCACGTTTGGTCTGAGGTGAGGGCTCGCACCATGCAGAGATAGGTAGCACGATGGTCCAAATAGAGGCAGGTACCGGTGCATTTCTAGGGGTTTAATGTGCATGCATTGACCCAACAAAGAAAATAGGACAGTGTGACGCATGTGTTAATAGTATGTCTTTTACTGATGGGTCGGGACTGATGAGCCCAAGGATCATAAGCATAGATTATCACTCTATGGTTTAATAGTTTTTTTTTCCTGTAAATGTTTCTATAATCATAATTTTATATATTTACAAAAATCCTAGACTAACCTGTAGCCACAGCAAATATGAATTGTTTTTTTGGCATGAAGATGAAAATTATATAACAAAAGGGGAGAAAAAAGCCTTTCTCCAATGGCGTACACAAAGAGATTCGTAGTTTATAACGACTACAAAACCTGTGATATATAATGGATAAAAACAATTAAATAAATACAAACAGAAAGTGAGTAAAAAAGCAGCAAGACAAAAGCATCCTCATCCAGAAACATGATGCCAGAACAAACAAGCCCAGCAGAAGCCAATGAAGAAATAGAGGCCTCCAATCGCAGTAAGATCAAAGCAATGAGAGACCATAAATGCGCCATCCCAGTCGATCTCGAAGCGCACATGTCTAAGATGCCGTATAAAGAAAAGACCAAGCCTGCCTTCTCCACGCTAGGGTACCAGCTGTGCCAATCCAACCTAGCCTAAATGAAACTTGTAAGTCCAGGTCCTACATGACTAGAAAACATCATAAGACCTTACGGGGGAAGGTGAAGTAAGCGGTAACAAATAATAAATAGAGTCAACCAATCCCTGCTCGCGGAGCTGGAGGACTAGAAGTGATATCTAAAGAGCGCGCTAACCTGATAGAACAGGAGCCAACCGCTCCTTGAAAGGTTTACCATAGGAGGCAAGGAACACGTTATTCCTTACTATTCGAATGATGGTTGGGGGCTCCATAAGAGTCTTGTCAAAAATATCCTTGTTCCGCGAGTACCAAAGATGCCAGCATATAAGACAAGGAATCAAACAAAAAAGAAAAGATGAGACAAATTTGCCTGAGATGTCGGACCACCATTCCCTCAGCAAATCAACAAGGGAAATGGCATTACCTCGAAGACCAACCAAGTTCTCGAAGTAGTTCCAGACTGATTTGGCACAATAGTCGAAGAAGAACAAATGAGCACTGGACTCCAAGTCACCGGCTCGACATCATCTACAACGCGGCACGGGCGGGATTTCATTCCTCTGACGGTTCACGTCTAGCGGTAACCCTCCATGAAAGTTCTCCATATAAACAAAGAAACCAACAAAGGGATTCAGACATCCCAGATGAAAGAGAAAAGAAAGAGCGTTGGAGTTGGAGTCCTCTCCGCACTCCAAGCTGCTCAAATCGAGAAAGGACCGCCACCCCAACCGGAACCACCACATGTGAGTCGAAGAAGGTCTTCACGGATTGCATCTGTTTCTATGTCTCACTAGTTTAGGATGGGGCGCCGATGAAATTCGTAACCTGAAGTCGCAATACTTTGTGTGTAGAAAACTCGCCTAAAGAGAATCGTTTGCTCCAAACCGTACCCACAATTTGCAAGCATAGGCAGTGCCGATATCCTTAGGATTTCGAAGGCCAAAGCCTTCTTCACTTTTGGGATGAAAAATGACTCCTCAAGAAATTCAGTGATGACGATTAGCGTTGTCCTTTTTACCCTAGAAAAAGGACGATGCTAAAGACCAGTAAGATCGGAAGAAGGAGAAAGTAGGAGTCATAACAGCAAAGACGTGCGATCCTATCGAGTTAAGAACTGACTTTATAAGAATTAGTCTTGCTGTATGAGAAAGGAATGTCGCATTACACTTTATAATCTTACCCCTAGCTTTGTCAGTCAGGGGACCAAAAATAGCGTTGAGCTTCCGACCACAGGAAAGGACAATACCGAGGTAAGGCAAGGGAAGGGAGGCAGCCTTGAACCTAGTCATGTTTTCGATCCAAGAAGACCTAATTGGAGCCTTTCGCAGGGATAAAGCAACTTTTGGTAGAGTTGATGAGTTTTCCCGAGCACCTCTCGTGCTGATGAATGAAGCTAAAAAGGCGACAGACGGAACAACGATTACCATTAGTGAAAATGATGATGTTGTCCGTAAAGGATAAGGAAGAGATGAGGGGACATCCACTAGGAATGTCAAACCTATGAATCTGGCCCACTATCGTAAGAGAATGCAAACCTCGCACGAAAACCTCGGCGACAATGACGAATGAAGTAGGCAAAAGTGGGTCTCCTTGACGAAGGCCCCTTTTGGACTTGAAAAACCCATTGGCTGATCCGTTGATAAGAACGGAGAACCTATAGTTGGAAATGAGTTTCTAGATAATATCGATAAGGGATTTCTAGAAAATCGAAAGCCCTAAGAACCTAGATGGTGAGGAACCAAGACATACGGTCGTAAGCTTTGGCCATGTCCAGCTTGATGACCACATTAGAACCCCTGATCTTATGATCTATCTAGGAAATTAGCTCCTAGGCTAAAATGAAGTTGTCAGTGATCAAACGTCCTTTTACGAACCCAACTTGAGAGGAAGAGAAGATATGATCCAAAAAGGAGCAAGATGAGAGGTTAACACCTTAGTGATAACATTGTTGGAAAAGTTACATAAACTTATTGGGCGAAAATACGTGCACGAGTGAGGATTTTCGCACTTGGGGATAAGGGCCAAGTTGGTGGAAGTCCATCCCATAGGGATGGCTCCACCAGAGAAAAAACTGAATGGCAAGACAAAAGTCTACCTGAATGATCAGCCAAACACATCTATAAAACACGCCGTTGAAGCCATCAGGACTACAAGCACTATCCTTACTAAGAGAGAAGACATAAGTGTGGATTTCTTCCGTGGGAGGAGCAGAAATGTCGACACTATCAGAAGGTAAGACCAACCTAGGGGTAAAAGCTAAGAGGGATGAATCCGAGATGACCTTAAATGGAGCACCCAAAAAAGAATGGAAGTGGGACAAGACAATCTCTTTAACCTCCGCCGACATGGAGGCCAAAGAGAGACCAGGGCGCTGGATGTGATGAATCGAGAGTAAAATATTTTTCTTACTATCAGAAGAATGGAAGAATTTGGAGTTTGTATCTCCTTCGACTATCCACTTGATCCTAGCCTTTTGGCGAAGGAAGTCGGCCTTAATACAGAGCTCTGAGGAAAAGGCCAGAAGGGTCAGCGCCTATGCCTCTTTACTAGCAGGAGAAGGATCCTCATAGAACGAGGATTCTGCTAAAATAATATGCTATTCGGCTGCCTTAACACAGTCGAATATATTCTTGAAAACCTGGACGTTCCAAACCTTAAGGCAAGATTTGAGATGCTTCAGCTTAAGAGAAAACACAACAAAAGGAGACCGAAGGACAGGAGAGTTCCAGGAACTTACATAATCTAATGAAACATGTGGTGGGATCTCCACATACTTTGGAAGTGAAAAGAAGAAGGACCGGTTAAGGAGAAGGGAGAGCAACGTAGAATCATCGAAGCATGGTCTGAAAAAGTATAGTGCAGAGGGCAGACAGAGTAGGAGAAAGGAATGTTGAACCAACCTTCCGAACCGAACACTCTGTCGAGTCTAGAAAGAATACGATTAGGCCCTTCCTGGTTGTTACTCCAAGTAAAAGCCGGACCGACAAAGGAGACCTCCGAGAGACCAAAGCTGACAATGAAAGAATTGAAATCTGCAACCACCGCCCGGTTAATAGCGGATCCACCCAGCTTTTTGGCCTAGCAGCTGACAACGTTAAAGTCGCCGCCTAAGATTGAGATATCAAAACCGAGATCGGATAGAGCTAGAATGTCAGACCAAAGGTCCAAACGCTCTAGCCGGTCACACTTAGTGTATACTGCAAAAAATGGAAGGACGAGGAGAAAAAAAATAAAAGAACAAGCTAGAGAGAGAAGCTGGACAAAGTCGAAAATAGGCTGGACCAAGACGTCTTTGGACCAAAGGATCCAGATCTTCTCAAAGACATTGGCTAAGGTTCAACCAAAGCCAAGAGAAAGAACAACCTTGGTGACCTCCTCTGGCCCCAAGAATGGCTCCAGAAGCGCCCCAAATGAAAGAACAACCTTGGGACCGCACCGA
Source organism: Allium sativum (assembly GCA_030737875.1). Classification (NCBI taxonomy): domain Eukaryota; kingdom Viridiplantae; phylum Streptophyta; class Magnoliopsida; order Asparagales; family Amaryllidaceae; genus Allium; species Allium sativum. The sequence continues at coordinate 303,091,195 of CM060922.1, forward strand.
TGAACTCTATTTTGGGAACTAATATGGCCAGAGCTGGAGACTACTGGAAATTTATTGTTGAATTAAACACTAGTTTAATTTAATAGGAGTTGAAACCGAACTGCTTTAGCGACAACGGGAATCAAGGTGAGTTAAACTCACTCGGATCTTCCCATTTCTATTTTATATAGATTGGGTTTTTATTTTGTGTGCTTTGCTTGCTAATGGTTGACTGTTTACTAATTATATATCTGTTTGTTGATTTAACCATTGAAATTAAACATTGTTTAATTTCAGTGAAATACGAAATCGTTATTTTAACAATTGGATCCAATGGAGGTAACTTACCTTATTGGTCACATTTATTTATAAGCGTGTTTAATTATCCGAATTGTTTGAATTGTTTTGTTAATGGATTAATGTTTAATGGTCGTTATTTGCTGTTATATAAATCATTAGCTAAAAGGAATTGAATAATCTGATTTGGGATAACCAGTTTGATATAAGGAAGAACAAGTTGGAGGGATCCAACGGGATTCCTCAGATATATTATTTATTTTCATATTATCATATATGAACTGTCATGATTGGGTGATTAATTTGACTAGTGATCATTGACTGAAAATTCAATCTGTGTTTTGTTTTATACAATGGGCAATATTGGTTGAGTAATTAGCAGTAAATAGCATAAGAGTAAATTGATTTGTTTATATTGATTCACCACCAGGTGGATCGATAGAACTGAAGTTATAAAATTTATTTTATAACTAGAGTTAGAATTTTTAAATATATTATTTTAAATAAAAGTTTGTTTAAAGGAAATAAATATTTATTTATTTTATTTAAGTTTATAATAAATTATTAATTAATTTTATAAAGTTAATTCTGATGTTAGTCAGATCAATAAACTTATGAATAGGAATTAACCTAACCGTTAAGTTTGGATAATTGTTTTGTTAAGGAACAATTAAATGAAATTATTTAGATTAATTGTATTATTAATTAATTTAAAGAGAGAACTAATTGGAATCGGTTAACGTGATAACTGTGTTTTGAGTGGACTAAATCGACCGCATTTTAAGTGGAATTGATTATTTAGTTAGCCTGATTTGAAATAAACTAATAAAATAGTTTAGTGAGTATTGTTTAATTTTAATGAGATTTAAAAAGAAAGTTTGCTATTTATTTTAGTAAGTAAAGGAATTAACTACGAAAGTAGTTAATGATTGAAATAAATTATTATATTAATAATAATTTGGGAAATTCTTTTTAATTGAAATTCATTTAAAGGTAATCAAAATTGAAATGAAATCTAATTGAATGGTAGAATGGGTTTATGAACGGGTTTATATTTAAAAACCCAAAATTTTACAGTGAAGTTATAAAGAGGAATTCAAGCAAAGATGATAGTTTAAAAAAATGTGACTTAATATGTGAATTAAGTTAAAAAGGGAATTGAGATGAAAAGGGTTAAAAATAAACCAGAGTTATATAAAAAAGATGAGGAGTTATATCGTTAATTTTAAGTTAACGTTACTAAATAATGGGATTAAGTAAGAAAGGGAATTAAAGTAAGATTTCCAAAGCAAGAGTAGTTGAATGGATTTGGAAAGGGATTGGTAAAAGTGAATTTGGGTAAATAAGTGGATCATAGGATTTGATAAACAAATCCAAATTATGAAATGAAATTGTTTAAAAAGGTAAAGGTTAAGAAGTTGTGCTTTATAAGGAATTACTTAATTATTAAATTAAGGAATAATGTTATATTCGAGAAGGAGATTTTCAAAGAGATAAGAAGGTTGTATGAAATCGTATTTTGAATAAAATAGTAAAATGGGAATTCGTATTGGCATTAGAACGAAGTATTGGTTTTGGATTACAACTGGTATCCACCGGAAGATAAGAACGTTGTTGGTCAAGGTCTGAGAGGTAATTAAAATACCCTAACTTGAACAACATCAGGATTTATCTGAGGATGATATTAGTCGGTAATGGTAAAAGGGGTTAGTGATAATTTATTATTTCCATTAGTGAAATAATAATGAAATGTTGGGTCGAAATTTGGAGAGTATATAACGAGAGTTCCGAAGTAAAGGAAATTTGAAAGAGGAGAGAATAATATATACAATGAGGATTCCAAAGAAAAAGGGAAACAAAAAGGGGTTACGTGAAATTATAATGTTATTTTCGAGTTAGGAAAGAAAATGTAAAGTTGAGTTTTATTATATAGGAATAAGCATGGATTTTGTTTCAAGCAATTAATAAAAGATATTTCATGATGAAATTTTTACGAATAAATAAATTGAACTGATTTTCCCAATAGTAGATAATAATGTGGCTGATGTTTTGAAAGTGAAAATAGGAATATACAAAGACGAATTTGTTTAAAGAAAAATATTATGTTAAATAAGAAGCGAAAACTACATTTATAATATCGAAATATTAAAGAGTTCTAAATTTACATTTGTTTTAATTATAAAGGCCAATTGATGCTGAATACTAAACCAGTGAACCCATTGGATTTTCATGACTGAATCACCTTTTATTTTGATAGTTAAATCACCGACTATCAAATTTGTCCAATACGATTGTTGTACGGAAAGACCGGGATCGAATTTATATTCGAAAACCATTCCGACCAGCAAATACGTAAAAGAAGATTATTGAAGATGGAGCAAATTGAAGACCGTTGATCTTCATGAGCGGAAGAACTACTTGTTGAGTTTCTCTGGTTTAGCGGCCAGAGATATTTCGACATGTCGTAATTGGAATCTACGAATTGCAAGGACTACTCGCTACTAATCTATAGGGTATTTCCTTGGATGTGGTAGGAGGGTACCTTCGGTCCATCCTGTTCCTGGATGACTTATATGGACGGATGTCTGACAGAGTATTTCCAAAGGGATCGCATACGTTAGTTTCTTCAAACGTATCATAGTTGATGGTGGAGAAATGGTTTTTCTCTAGCCAAATAACTAGAGTATTTTTGTGGACGTCAATTAGTGATATCTGGCAGATCTGACGATGTGGCATTCAAAGTGAATGGTGATCAGATGTTCCAAAAGAAAATTCTGACCTTAAGCCTCATCCACCGGGAAATGACAAAATCCGGGCAGGCAGCATGGCTATGTGGGTCGCTCCCATTAGGGTGTATAATCACCTATTTAGAGAAAATCCTTTTGCTTCTTTAATCTATTTTGATGTGTTCCCGTTTCGAGAAACGGTGGTTTGAGCCCAACCGTTGGTGATATACATTCGATACACTCAAGCGAAATGAGTGGTCGGTCATGTATGGGCCGGGTTGCAAGACATTCTTATTGAACCCAGTGTATTCGCCTCTAGAGATACACTATCGGCAGGTGGTCCCATACCTTATCATAGTCGGAATCCAATCTCCAATAAGTGCCTGCAGTTTTGATTGTATGCTATATACGTGAAGCGTGAGATGCAACCGTTCCGCTAGATTGATTTCTACTTGTATTAAGACATTATTATAATATCAGAAAAGGTATTGATTTCAAAAATGTTTTGGGTCATCGTAAGGTAAAAACCGTCCGTATTTATGTGTAGATTTGGTCTTACGATTATCCTTTTCTTTCGAAAATATTTTAAACTTTAAAACCAAGTTGGATGATTCCCCTTAATACTGTATGAGTTTTTCTCAATCTGGTTCACCAGACTGACCCGATGTTTTGTAAATGCTCGGGTTAGACCGGGTTGTACAGGTTCAGGTTATCGGATGCTGCGATGTCTAGAGACGAGCTGGAGGTGTGCAGACGTATTGTATCTAGTATTTATTCCGCTGTGTGATTGTATATGAGGACAGGTTATGATCACTGTCCAGATATGTGATGTACTCTGATATTGTAAGTATTTTTAAAAGCTCTCAGTAAAGATTTATTTCTGAATTATATTTTGTTCCGCTGCGATGTGAGACTCTGTGTTGTGTTGATTCTTTTTCTTCTTCTTCTATTCTAATATTTCTTTCTTTCTTATCTTACCCTCTAATTTCTTTCTAATAACTATCCAGTGTTTTTGGTGTTTGGAAGGTAGGCATGGGATACAGAATTGTATTTAGGTCGATTTTCGGGGCCGAAAATACTAGGGTCATTACATGCTTGGATGACACTATAGAGCATGTGCGGATGGTGCAAGGAGTGCGAAGAGACGAACGCGATCTGCATTACACAAAACAGTGGTGGAGAGGAGAAGATCGGACAATCGGCTCTTCGGTCTTTGGGAATCGTAGAGATGTCCGAAAATCCCGATCAGGTACAGAAAGAGATGGAGAACCAATCCATGAAGGACAGAAATTCTTAGTAAGGCGAGATAGAGGATCATTAATCATCACTATCTCTTCCTTACTATAAAGGCAAAGAGGACCAGGGCCAGAGAAGGAGGGACAATCAACGGACACAACTGGACCCACATGAACGACAAGATCGCTAAGGGACGGGGACAATGTAATGTCGCTCAAATGACGCAACGCCTGTACCTGTGTGCTCTTTACCAACGCCAAACTGTCATTAGATTGGTAGCCGGACATAATAGGTAAAGAACAATAACTGTAGCACTGGATGACGACAAAAGGAAATGCCAGCATAAAGAGGTAATCTCCCGGGTAGGCCGTATAGTAGGTCAGAAAGTGAACCACTATATACTAGAACTAGGACACCATCCACCCCTATCTGTCACCCTCACGTTATGCCACCAAAAAACCCAGCAAATCCCGCGAAACCCGGAAAACCAAAACCTAAAAACTGAATCGCAAACGACACAAGGGAAGCCTCGCTGTGACTCAATAAATCTGCCATCCTAATGACTAGAAAATCATCCGTCTTTAGTCTCGGACTAATGAAGAAACAAAAACCGAACAAGCCTATTCCCAAAGAGGAAATTGAAGGCTGAAAAAAACAATATCGAGCCCACAAAAAAATGTACTAGAACGAGAGCCAAAACATGACTCGAAGTGGACAAAACCGATTGCCATAGCCATTTCGGCAAGACACACACCACAAGGATGCACCACCGAGCTGGCAAGGATCACTTGATCGAAATCAAAGTGAAGGGCAAAGACCATCAACATATGATAAGAACACAAGCTGCCAGAAAGACAAACAGAACACACAAAACCATCAGAGGAAACACACACATGACCCATCATTTGTTCAGCATCAGATGTGAACAAAGTGACAGGGAGCACATGCTACGCATTTCATAGCTCAAAGCACCACAAACAACACCCACCAGAGACCAATAGCACAATTTAAATTCCCAAGAAATGGAGATAAAACAAGAAAATAGTGAGGATATCCGAACCTGAATAATCAACCTGAAAATCCATCGAGAGGCCAAATCCAAGCGTAAAGAACCCAGTGCAGGCTCTGACACGAAAGTCACGTCGTCCACCAGGAGGGTGGGAAGCACTCTACGGCAGTCAAAAGTTGAGCAGTGCGATGGCTACCTTGATATATGAAAAATCGATCCAAATTGCTTGCACCTCTTCAGAACTCTCTCCGTTGCCTCGCCACGAGCAGAAAGCTCTGGTTGCACACAGAGACATAAATCTGGAGGTGGTGCACCGCTGGAAATCACAATTGGGGAACAAGACTTATGCGAGCTTTGAAAACTGGCCCTACGAAGCCAATACTTATTCGAGTCAATCGTAACCGAAGACACCTCAGATAAAGAAGAGCCAAGGGACACTGTTGACGATGCCAAAGAAAACGGAATAGACATAGCCCCGAAACTGTTGAGCAAAACCAACGGGCTAGGAGCTTGGGCACACGCAACAACCCCAGAGGCAGAACGAGCAACATGCAACAAATCAGCAATATGGAAAGTAGGGAAGCCACCATTGGATTCCCTTGTCAATCTCCTAGGCTGACGATGACGAGAGAGAACCCTGCGGCGAGCATCCTGGCTGGTCAAAGAAGGATTCGCAATTAGGGGTCATCACCTCTCATTCACCAGCATATGAGACGTCAGAGTCGGCAACAAGACCATCTAAAACAACCACACCATAGCTAATGGAGCCCACTAAAAAAACCCATCACTGGAGCAACCGGTGCATGGCCACCACGATCAGTAAATGTCAACCTGGGCACAAATGGAGTGGTGAAATCTCCATTAACCCAAGATAGCACACATGAAGAGCCTGCTGCGACCCAAAAAGAAAAAGCACAACGCTGCCCCTTCTCAAGGAGATAAGATCTGACATTGTAAGGCACCAAGAGAAACGCGGTGTCAAATCCAAGAACCTACCAAAAATAAGCATAAAACGATGGCGACTTAGAGTCATGAAGAACTCCAACGATGCAGCAATAACCATGAAAGACGACAAGCCCACCATTTCAATGGAAATAGCACCGGAACACAGCGGTGCAAGCGCCGCCTCGATAATCGAAATATTGAGACATGGATGAAGAAAATCCAAAAAAATTCATATCTGACCTTAGCAGCCATAAATCACAAACCCTAAAATCCCAAAAACATAGACAATCGCTACAAACAAAGAGCCTCACAGCCGAGGCGAAGAGGAGAAATGCGAACAAAAGGAGAGAAAGAAAATTAATACGAGCAAGAAAGCTAGCAGAAAGTTTAGAGTTCGCGAAATTGCTCATAGAGGAGAAGCCATTAAAAGAGTCGTTGAATATTTTTGAATATTGAATGCCTATGTTCGAATTGATGGTTTAATAGCCTATCAATGGATAGTATTAGGAATATTATCCTAATTATATCATGTTTTGTAATTGTGAAAGTACAAACAATCAAATGACTAATGCAATTAAATAAGAAATCGAATGAGATAGGAATAAACCAAACCTTTAGTCTTGGTACATCATTCCTGTATGTTCACCTGACAGTTATGCACGTACACTTCCTATATGTCTTACCCACTTCTCTTTCCCCTAGTAGGTTTTGCATGGCAGAGAATGATTGGTACTAGCAACTCGAGAAGATTAATGTCCAAGACCCGATTACTTTTGATTTTATAACATTTTAATTTTCATGACTTGGATTTATACTTAAGAGGGGAATGTTTTATTATACTTTGATTTGGGCTAAGATTATGTAAGACAAATGTTCTGTAACTTACTGTATGTAAATTATTTTTTTGTAATAACAAGATGTTTGAAAGATAAATGTATCTGATATTTTTACCTTATGTCTTTTAATTCTTAGTCTCTGCAATTTGTTTCTTTATACCCAATGTTCTACATTCATTAGTGTGACCTTAGTATGGAATATTAAGGAGTGTGGGGTGTTTCAATTAATAATTTAAGGTTAATTTATTACTTTTTCAGTAATGTTTAATTATTGTATCAATAATGTTATAAATTTAATAATCGTTTTATAAATAATTGTTAAAACAAATTATTTGTACTATTTAAGGGATGGTAAATTATAATGTGCTTGATAATGATATAAAGATTTATTACATTATGTATTATAATGATTGTTATTTATTTAGTTTCAAAATTAATAATTATTTATTTATAATGGTTTGAAGATTTATTAATTATCCATTAAGAATGGTTTAAAATAAAATAATTTATTTATATTATTTCTAAACTAAGCAATCATTTCTTTATGAGTATTGAACGTGCTTTTATTATCCAATAACAATTGATTACACTGATTACATTATTTTTAAGTAAATTTCTTACCCATTATATGTTCAAATTTAATAAGTTTTGAATTTATTTTCTAAATAGTGAAAATATAGTGTTTTGTGAATACACTTAGGTCGGTGAGGCAAGTAAATAATTATTTTAATAAATATTCTAAAATGAAAGATTCATTTAAAAGAGCTTGGTGGTTGCTATAAATCTTTAAATGATTGTTTATTTTAATATTTGATAATTAAATAATCAGATATCAAATTTGATTAGTTTTAACTTTGAAAATTTATATGACAAATGAGAAGGAAATCCATTCTCGCAAACGATTAGGAGTTGAACTTTTCACTTGTGTATCGTTCATTTATTTCTAAAGGAATCAGATTGAGACTTCCGAAAACTATCAATTTTTCGTTTTGAAGAGACAAGGAGTAGGAGTGGTTGTTCAAAAACCACTTCTACCTGAATGAAGCATTTCGAACTCGAGATATGTTAAAGATGGAGTTTTTCGATTTTGTTAATATCCATAAGAACTTGTATGGATGAATGTTGGAATTGCATATCTACCAGGAAGGTAGTGTTAGAATTCCAGGATGGTCAACTATTTATAAGGTAAACACGATCTTTAGCTTCATTATCCGGTCAATGACTAAAGCATGGACATGCTGCAAGGCTATATGGACCGCTCACAATAGGGTGTGATCATTCCATATCTAGTATCAATATAGTTATATGCTTTGGGCCAATTTGGTTGTTTACAATCGCGATGATCATATTTGATGATATCCATTTTAGGTGTAGGGTCGATCTTGAGTTGCTGAGGTGCAAATCAAGGCAGCTCCTGTATGTCTTATCTAGAGATGTACAGATTTTTGTGTGAACCCTTACCCATTAATAGTTGAAATCCATGCTGGTACGAGTTTACAAATTTGATTGTTTACTTACATGTCAATATATTTATTTGTGAATTCTAGGCAACATTATAATATCATATAGGCCACATTTATAATATAATTGAATCTAAAATAAAAAGTGTTTTGCCCATTTGTGTTTATATATGACCTGATCCTACGAGATATGATTGATTGTAAACATTATAAGTTGAAGAATAACTTTGTTATGACTTGAGTTTTCTCACGTTGGTTTATAAGACTATTCTAGATGTTATTTTGTTATAATACTTTGGTCAGACCAAGTTGCAAGGATCTAAATTAACCCTAGAGGGAGTGAATATGGTTTATTCAATTTTTCATAGAGTAATAATTAATAATAACATATATAATAATCAAAGTAAACGCAGAAAAGTAAATAACATACAGAGATACCCAGCTTCGGCGAAACCCTGAACACTGCTACATCCAAGGTTTCTACAAGGAATTAAAACAATCTCTACGCTTACAATCCCTGTAAACCTGCGATAATTGCTCCCAATTGACCTAACCCTATGCTTAAAACCTTGACACAACTTAATCCCCTAAGTTGTGATTGCCCAAACTTCAAATCCCGTAGTTTGTAACCTAGTTAAAAACTAGAGTTTGAAAATAAAAGTAAAAACGAAACAATAGAAAGAGCTAAAACTTAAACCAATGATTTTAAAACCTAAACCCTATTTTAAAATTTAATAATCAAGACACTAAAGCATAACATATAAGCCGAGACCTTTCACTACTATTCCGATCACTATCGATTTGGTCAACTCTCCTCCTTTTCAATGGCCTTTGTGCCTTGTTCTCATGAAATTTTTGATTTGCAAAATTAGGGTTCTTTTTCCTCTTCAAATCGTGACTTCAGAGGTAGATCTAACATTGATAATTAGTTCGAGGCTTTGGTTTCTTTCGTCTCTGTTTCACACGAATTGTATTGAAGAAGTACTCTCTCAAGAGATGATCAAAACGCTTGAAATTGTGAGTTCTCTAATTTAATTCTCTTATACTTGGTTTAATTTTCACTCGATTTCAATGATTGCTTATGAGGAATTGCGGTTGTATTTATAGGGTATTAGAAACCCTAATACTTTGATTTCTTACTGAGTTGGTTATATGCATATTTGCTGTGAATAGATCAACTTGCGGAAAATAAACTTTACCAAAAATAAAAGCATTTAAATTGTTCCTTTTCGAATTGAACAATATTGACTGTTTCAAACAAGTTTTGAAACGAATGCCTTTCTTTGTTGTGATGACTAGATATCTTCTTTTGTTTGAATTTAACACATAAAGACAAAAATACTGCCATGGTGTCACTGCTATTTGGTAATCACTCGCGACTTTGATCACTTGTTTATATTTGTATACTTTGAGGCTTTAATCACATCGATCCATGCTTGAGTTGTTAGTGGCTTGCTATACTTTGCATTGTGAACTGTTGCACCTATTTAGTTCTGCACATGCTAACTGCTATTGTTCAATTGCACTTGTTCAACTTTATCCTTATCGTGCTTGTGACTGATAAGAACATATACTAAACTTGAACTTTGCTTTGGTCATTAGTGTTTAATACTGGCAGTTTGTATAGATGATTTGAGCTTGTTATATCTTTAAGCTCTGACTTGGTTTTTCTTACTATGATTGCACTGGTTGCTTCACTATGGCTTGCACTTTGTTTCCCCCGCCGTACTGCTAAAATTAAAGAGTTTCTTCCTTGTTCCTCTGATGTCTTGTGCATGCATCATTATTACTTGATAGTTCGAACAGAAGCTCCACTTTACTTGTTTATACTGTTGTTACACCATTTCACTGCAACCACCGAGTTTTGTTCATTTATGTTTATTAGGTCTTCCTTGTTCATTTGCCTTGATCACCATTTTCCTATGATATTTGGCATTGCATTTGACATCTTGTAACCTTGTCTTCTTGTTATCTTATTTTTGCCTCTTTGCTGCTTAGTGTAGTTTCGTTTGTTTCTGCCCTTTGTATTGCCTGTGGTTTGCCTGTCTTGACTTGGGTACTGTCCGAACTTGTGATGTTTAATGAGTACTTGAAATTGAGTGCTTGGCCTTGCCCTACTGTCTTGACTTGTAATTATGTTTTCCATATTTTGATCATGACCTGTTTGTTTGATTCACCTGAATAAACATGACTATGCACTTGTGCATATATATTTTTAATCGGTAGACCAACTATATGTTGTATCGGGGCTGGTCAAGATTAATATACCACATATGTGAGTCGAGTCTAGTCTTTATCAGCAGACCATTATAGCTGTGTTGAGGCTGATCTGCAAGCAATAGTATTTAGTCTCCTTTGTGGTATTTACAATGAATCACTGTGAATATCGCAAGCAGTTTAGATTCAAATAAATAAATTTATATCTGACCAAGTCTAGTAAAGTGATGAGAAACACACCAAAAATCTAAGGAAATAAAACATAAAAGTAAATTTATATTCGCCAACATTTAAATCTATTTTTGTTGCATTTTACTGTGTATGTTTCTATGACAAGTATACTGGTGACTGGACTGGATATTGAAGCAACTAAAGGTTAAGTGTGTGTCAGTGTACATCAAAGTGTATATGTAAATGAGTGAAATGAGTGATCAGTCCATAGTGAAGAGTATATGTAGATGTGAATTTAACAGTAGTGGGGTCAGAAAATTTGTACTATTTCAAGTATTGAAATAAAATATTTAATTGAATAAAATAATTGTTTGAATATGAAATTCTGTGCAATAACATTTTATTAAATATAAATTATATTTCTAAATGAGATGTAATGTAGAATAGTACAGTTGCAAACACAATTATATAATAGTATATATGTTTGTTATCATCAACCAAAAATCATATTGTTATACTCAACAATCTCCCCCTTTGGATGATGACAAACATATATTTAGATTTCGAATGTGATAAATGTATTTGATTATGAAATGTAGTACTCCCCTTATTTATATTCCCACTTACAGCTGAACTCCCCTTATATAGATGCATATAAGAAAAATTAAATTCATTTGAATTTCAAATATTAAAATATTCTTGATTTATCCGCTCATCAATCAAAATCTTAACTATTCTCCCCCTTTTGTTATCCTCAAAAAGATAATAAAAATCGAAATTGTGATGAACATAAACTAGAAATATAATTTAAATTAAAAGGGAAAATATATATCGTAATTCTCATTTAATCAAACAAAAATCATAATATTCTTCAAATTAAAAGCAAAATTCACTTTTTAGAATGATGGATTTACGATCAATTTTATAAAATAAAGTGAGCTTTTAAATTTCAAATATAGGGTTATGAATTTCAAAATTTTCTAATAAATGTTATATTTAAGCACAAATATTTAAGCACTTTCTAACCATGCATAACAGTTAGGACTTTTAAATAGGGTTAGTAGTAACTTAAAATTGTTAAGTATTTTCTAACCATGCACAACCGTTAGGACTTTTAGATGTGATTTGAAGAATACTTAACTTTTATCCGTCTATTATATGAGTTTCATCAATGCATAATCATGAGGACTTTTAAATGAGAATTTAAGCACATAGATAGCTATCAAGGTGATTCACTCGTGCATAACCGTGAGGACTTTTAAATGAGAGCGAATACCTTAGATAAAAATATTTTAAGAATATTTTCTTATTTCCAAAACATAATTTAAACTCTCCACATTATATAAAACAATGATGAATGAAAGAAAAATGGTAGATAAAGAAGAAGATCATGTAATAAGCACAAATTCAAAAATGTTATAAAACCTGTCCAATCATCGTGATATTTTAAATAATATTTTCTCTTGCTATGAAATATATTATAGTCACTACTTATCACAATTTCAAAAATCTAAAAATAACTTTGATGATTCCGAAATTGGTTCAATTGGTCAATCATGTAATTTTTTGAGCAAACAACTAATACTTTTAACATTCGAAATATGTAAAGGCCAATTTTCTATAAAACGGGTTATTTGAAACTCGAATACCACTTGCAGTTCTGGGTTGCCTAAAAAAATTTAGTCATTAATTTTTCAACACATCATATAATCAACATTCTCACTCAAATATCTATACTAATTCCTTTTATCAGAGCAGTAGAAAATCAGAACAAAATCCACAAGAGAAAAAATTTTCATGGCATTTTTATAAAGCATGACGGATGATCAATGATTCAAATAAAAAACATATCATTTAAAGTCACTTGATGAGGTTTATTTTCAGAGATCAAATATAAGTCAAAGGACATGATTGTGTCAAGATTCAACATATCAGCACATGTTAAGTGATTTTCAAATCAAAATAGCCAAGCCAAGCCAAGCCAAAAACAATGAAATTAACATATCTAAAACGGTTTTCAAGTAGTACGCTTTATTGAGTGCAGGTTTTCAAAGCTTTCCAAGGTAAATTAGCATAAACTCAAAACAACAAAGTTGTGTAATGTTTCATTAGCTTTTCAGAACATCAGAAATTTCAGAATTTTGAATATCATAGAACAAGATATGATCAAAATAATACAGTACTATCAGAAATTCTGGGAATTGCCTATAACCTATACTTCAAATGTATTGTAGTTTTCCATCAATTTAAATTCAGAATCCGAAAATACTCAAAACATAGAAGTTATTGATAATTAAATATATTTTCCAGAACATCTTAAATTTTGCAATTTGAAGTTAGGATGCTCAAGATATGTCAAAATTACTAGTGTCAATATAAATCGACATCAATAGAAAAATAAAAACACGAGTTTAGAGATCGTACCTGACTTACCATTGATGTTATGGATTCTCTAACTCGATACTTTTGGTTAAGGAACATTGAATATTCAATTGAAAAATAATATGCAACAACTTGAATTTCTATCTCTTGCGAAGGTGTTCCTTTGCCACCTTCGGTACCTAATTGTCTATAGGACCGAGTGGTCTAACAAAAAATGTTTTACCACTCTTAACTTTGTTTAAATGTTTTGGTACCCAAACCCGTTATATAACAATCCATTAACATCCGCTAAACTACATTTAGGAATCCAAATTCGTTTGATCTTATCAAATTCATCTTGTCATCTTTTGGGATCCAAACTCGTTTAAGCAGATTGTTTTTAAACAAGCACTCATCACGTTTATGTCCAAAAAAATCCTTTGACTTTTTAGAGTTCAAGTTCTCAATTCGTTCTTTTCCCAGCTATTTGAAGGTTCTTTGGAATTGTTTGAATTTTGCTTTTCAACGTGATTAATTTTATCAAAACCAAATCCCTTTTGTCTGCAATGAATACTTGGTTTTTCAACAACAAGTTTAATGGTTTTTCTCCCCTTGAAATTCTTTTCATACTCTAGCTCCATTTGAAAATCTTTTCATACTCTACTCAAGACCGTTGATTTTAGATTTCAAAAAATTATTCTCGTTTATTAGCTTAGAGCAACAGTTTACAGCGATTTCTCTCTCTTCAAAATCACTCTGTTTTAAGACCATATTTTCATTTTCAAGTGCTTTTATTTTAGCCTTAATCCCGGTCATCTCAATTTCAAAACATTTACGGTTTTCAAAATCAAGTTTTTCAAGCTCCTTGAAATTTTCTGTTTCTTTTTCCAAATCGTGGTTTTTTCGTGTAATATAAGATTTGTTATTTTTTTAAAATCACGTTTTCTTTTTCAAGGATTTTGAAAATCTCTTTTATTTCAAGCAATTCCTTTGAAAAATCGCACAATTATCACATTTGAGATTTCTGATTTTCTCGATTTCATTTCCATGCTCATTCAAAATCAATTCGATTTTCAATAAATTCTCTTCTTCTAAAATTTTATGTTCGGACTTTTTAGCCATCTTGAGCTTATCCAACTCCTCTTGCAAAAAAATGTTTTCACAATTTATCTCAATCTCGTTTATTTAAAAAAAACATAATTTCCTTTTCAAACTTTCGAATCATTTCATTGGGATGAACTAAATCATTTTCTAAATTTAAACATTTTTTGCAATCAGGGCTTTCGATTGTTTCGCCCTTTTCAAGTTTTAATTCTAAATCATGAATTTTATTGCTTTACTCAATATTTGCATATTTCAACTTTTTTTTCTTCAATTTGAGACTACCAACAGTTTCAGTTAATTTATCACAAAGGATAACTAAATCTTTAAAAAAAATCACCTAACTCATCATTTGTAGAGTCTCCATCACTATATTCATCCAAGTCATCTTCTTCAACTTCTTTAAATCCCGTTAGATATAATTCTGAAACTGAGTTGACCTCTGAGGGTTTTGCACTCCTGTTGTCTTTTCCACCATACATCGAGTCAAGAGTATTCTAAATTTCCTGTGCAGTTAAACAATGAGAGATATGGTTACACAAGTCATAACAATGTAAGAATATAAAATATGCGTAGCACGAGCATTAACTATAATATGATTCTTATCTACCATATCATATCCATTTTTAATAATATCCCAATGTCTAATATTAAAAGATTTTAAATAAAATTCCATTTTTAATTTCCAATTTAGAAAACCTATTCCATCGAAAATAGTTGGGGCATTACTGGATTGACTCTTGTTAAATTGACAACTAGACAAAACATTGTTTGAGAAATCCAAGGCTTTAGAGTTATTCTAAATAAATAAATACCTAACTCTGATATCACTTGTGGGATCTAAATTAACCCTAGAGTAGGGCTGAATAGAGTTTATTGCAATTTTTCATAGAATATAAGTTAATAATAGCACAGATAATAATTAAAGTAAATGTAGAAAAGTAAATAACACACAGAGCTACCCAGCTTCAGCAAAATCTTGCACACTGCTACATCCAAGGTTTCTATTAGAAATTAAAACAATCTCTACTCTTACAATCCCTGTAAACTTGCGACACTTGCTTCCAATTGACCTAACCCTACGCGTAAAACCTTGACACAACTTAATCCCTTAAGTTGTGATTTCCCTAAACTTCAAATCCCGTAGTTTGTAACCTAGTTAAAAACTAGAGTTTGAAAATAAAAGTAAAAACAAAACAATAGAAAGAGCTAAAACTTAAACCAATGATGTTAAAACCTAAACCCTATTTTAAAATTTAATAATCAAGACACTAAAGCATAACGTATAAGCCGACACCTTTCACTACTATTCCGATCACTATTGATTTGGTTGGCTCTCCTCCTTTTCAATGGCCTTTGTGCCTCGTTCTCATGAAATTTTTGATTTGCAAAATTAGGGTTCTATTTCCTCTTTAAATCGCAACTTCAAAGGTAGATCTAACATTGATAATTAGTTTAAGACTTTGATTTCTTTCGTCTCTGTTTCATACGAATTGAATTGAAGAAGTGCTCTCGAGAGAGATGATCGAAACACTTGAAATTGTGAGTTCTCTAATTTAATTCTCTCTTATACTTGGTTTAATTTTCACTCAGTTTTGATGATTTCCTGTGATGAATTTCAATTGTACTTATAGGGTATCAGAAACTCTAATGCTCTGATTTCTTACTGACTTGGTTGTGTGTATATTTGCTATGAATAGATTATGTTGAATTCTTCGACTTTCTTGACTCTTTCAACTTGAACAAACTTTACCAAAAATAAAGGCTTTTAAAATTTTCCTTTTTGTTGACCAGGTTTTTGGCAAAAACCATTACAACCTAAGATCGAAGCTCGTTAACCAAATATCAGCCTAAATTTATACTTCTGGGTTGACCTTCATCATGGGTCGATCGAGCGTAATACCACTCGAGACGGCTCCGTGGCAAGTAAAAACTCTCCCATTCGAGACTGGCATTTTCCTAAAGTCAAAAACCAAGTCAATTCAATCGGATCATTAATCGATCGACTGGGTCATTAGTTGATCGGTCGGGCTGTTCCTGAAGAATCGAGTCAAGCCTAGAATATAGGATCGGGAATAATAAATGAGACTTATTTGATACAAGACATAGTTCTACTCCTAAGACTACAGAACCGGTCAGTTTTAACTAAGCACAACTTTTTATACGCTAAGTTTCAAGATCCACTTAGGCCATGATTTCCGAGAAGAACTGTTCATCAGTAGCAGACCGGGTCTCACTGCCTACAACTACTTTACTGGATCGAGCTACACGTGTCCAAGCCTGAAAAAGATATATGCTACGTGGAATACCAACTTAGTGGACCAGCTCGCCTATAAATACAACTCGTTCCAGAAATAGAAAGACATCTTGAATCCGTTACACTAAAATTTCTATTCAGCATCCTAAAAGTAGTATGCTAAATTTTCTAAGTACAACACAAGGATTTTGTGTAAAGATCTATTCTTTCTCTATTTTCTTCCACTAAAAAACTACTACAACGTGTAATCGATAGTATAAACAAAGATTATAAGTGGACGTAGGCTTGGATTAAGCCGAACCACTATAAAATATCGTGTCTTCTGTGTTTATTTACCTTTTTCTTGCATTTTTTTGAATATTATCGTGTGTGCTTAACACACATTGGGGGTTAATCATCATTAGACCAACTTTTAATGACAACAGTTTTCGATTTGAACAATATTGACTGTTTCAAACAAGTTTCGAAACGAATACTTTTCTTTGTGTGATGACCAGATATCTTCTTCTGTTCGAATTTTACACATAAGAAAAAATACTGCCATGGTGTCACTGCTATTTGATAAGCACTTGCGACTTTGATCACTTGTTTATATTGTATACTTTGAGGCTTTGATCACACCGCTCCACACTTGAGTTGGTAGTGGCTTGTTGTACTTTGCATTGTGAATTGTTGTACCTATTTTGCTTTGCACATGTTTACTGCTATTTTTCAGCTGCACTCGTTCAACTTTATCCTTATCACGCTTGTTGATTGATAAGAACATATACCAAACTAGAACTTTTCTTCGGTCATGTGTATTTGATGCTGGCAGTTTGTATACATGATGAGCTTGTTTTATCTTTGGGCTATGACTTGTTTTTTTACTATGCTTGCACTGGTAGCTTCACTATGGCTTGCACATTGTTTCCCCCGATGTGCTGCTTGAATTAAAGAGATTCTTCCTTGTTCCTTTGAAGTCTTGTGCATGCACCGTTATTACTTGATAGTTCGAACAAATGCTCCACTTTACTTGTTTATATTGTTACTACACTGTTTCACCGCAACTACTGAGTTTTTTCCATTTATGTTTATTAGGCCCGCATTGTTCATTTGTCTTGATCACCATTTTCCTGTAATATTTGGCATTGCTTTGACATCTTGTGACCTTGTTTTCTTGTTATCTTATTTTAGCCTCTTTGTTGCTTGGCGCAGTTTCATTTGTTTCTGCCTTTTGTATTTCTCGTGGGTTGCCGGTCTTGACTTGGGTATTGTCCAAACTTGTTCAATGAGTACTTGAAATTGAGCGGTTAGCCTTGTCCTACTGTCTTGACTTGTAATTGTACAGTCCATACCATGATTATGACCTGTTAGCTTTGTTCACCTGAAAAAACATGACTGTGCACATGTGCATATTCTTTTAATCAGCAAACCAACTATATGTTATGTCGAGGTTGGTCAAGATCAACAAACCACATATGTGAGTCGAGATTGGTATTGATCAACAGATCACTATAATAGTGTTGAAGCTGACCTGCAAGCACTTGTATTCAGCCTCCTTTGTGGTATTTATAGTGAATCACTGTGAATATTGCAAGTAGTTTAGACTCAAATAAATAAGTAGTTTAGACTCAAATAAATAAACATATATCTGACCAAGTCTATTAAAGTGATGAGGGACACGCCAAGAATCCAAGGCAAATAAAAATTAAAAATAAATTTATATTCGCCAACACTTAAATCTATTTTTATTATATTTTATTGTGTGTGTTTCTATGATAGGTATACTGGCGACTGGACTGGATATTGAAGCAAATGAAGATTCGATGTGTATCAGTGTATATCAAAGTGTATATGTAACTGAGTGAAACGAGTGATCAGTCTGTAGTGAAGAATATATGTATATGTGAATTGTACAATAGTGGAGTCAAAAATTTTGTACTATTACAGATATTGAAATAAAATATTTAATTGAATAAAATAACTATATATGTTTGTTATCATCATACAAAAATCATATTGTTATACTCAACACGAGTATATTTCGAAGTAAACTTATATTGCTTCGGAGCTTCCGAAGAGGAGCTGGTGGTCCAAGACGTATTCTTGTGTTTCTTTGTTTTTCTACCGTGTCTGTTTGTTGTATTCTTCAGCATTAGTAATGGCACATTGTTATAAGTGTCCAAGCTTATTTTTTGATTAGTTTTATGGCATATGCATATGAGTTACAGTTTCTTTTCATGTAAAGATCATTGTTACATTATAGATTATTTATTACATTGTGAGATTCTGCTCTTTGTCTTCTTTCTTTCACCACTAATGACCTATCTTTCAGACGTCTAAATGATCAGCAAACGAATACCAAGGATGTATTAAGTGTCGACTAAGAAAGACAGTCCATTACATCTTGGGTTTTATCTGTTAAATTTTGGCGATTAAAATATATTAATGAGAAGACATTATTTGTTTCCATAATCAAGTCAATTATGGGAAATAAATTAATATAAAGAAGGCAACTGATTTAAAGAATCAATCAAGATTTGGTAGGGTGAGAGAGACATTAATTATTCCCATAATCAAGCCAAATATGGGAAATAATTAATTGATTTGGAGAATCAATGAAGAATTTATATAGGTGGAAACCAAATTAATGCGCAAGATTTGTGGTGGATAAAATCAAGGAAATTCCTAAACACCTTCATCCTTATCTTCTAGAATTCTCTATTCTTCCTATATATATGAAGCCATTTGCTCACTTTTGTATCATCATAAGAAAATATATCTCTCCATATTATTCCTCAATGGATCCCTTTTTTCTGTATCTATTATAGGGTGAGAATTAGTATTGAGTTTTTTGTTGTAATTCTTCTCATTTTTGTAACCTCCTCTTGAAGTAAAGAAATAAAGAAGTTGTTGGGTCTCCATGGACGTAGGATATTCATATCCGAACCACGTTAAATCTTTTGTGTCTTCTCCTCCTCTTCTATTTTTGTTCTTTTTGTTTGGTGATTATTTTTATTGAGTTAGTGGTTGATAACTAATCGACAAGCTAGATCCATTTTAGCATCGCTTCCGCATTTGTGCAATTTTTGCACAACAGTTTGGTATCGGAGCTAGCTGTCTTGTTCTAGATTAGTTACTAATAACTAATTCTTTTAGTAGTTGTATGAAAAATTATGGCGTTATCAAATTTGTTAGAAGAGAAGTTTTTGGGACATGGAAATTCAAAGTGAAGCCTAATGACAGTGTTCTTCAGCAACAACTTCATTCACTTAGAGGAAGAGATAAGATGCAGCAGCGCCTTAGAGGAGATATGCATAGATTCCACTTCTTGGGTTCTAGAAGAGGTGCTTGCTATTATTGTAAGAAGAAGGGACATTTTATACGAAATTGTTCAGCCCTGAGAAAGAAGAAAGAGAAGAAAGAGAAAGCTTCAATTCAGACAACATTTAGATCAGATGCAGATAGATGTGATAGTGATACATCATTATTTTCAGCCACCATTCCACCTTTAGAGAGTGCAAGTTAGGTGATTGATTCTGGAGCCTCTTTTCACATGACGCCAGATAGGAGCTGTTTTGTCATTTATGAGAAAATTGATGGCGGAGCAGTTCATTTGGAGAATGACACATCTTGTCATGTTGTGGGCGTTGGTAGTGTGAGGTTTAAGATGCATGATGGTGTTATTAGGGCTATCACGGATGTTCGACATGTTCCGATGCTGCAAAAGAGTGTGTTGTCAGTTGAAGCTTTGAGTAGGCTTGGTATGAAGATAATAATAGATGGAGAGAATTTAACAGTGGCGAAGGGTTCCTTAGTAATGATGAAAGGGGTGCGAGTCAATGATATTTATATGCTTCGTGGAGAGACGGTATTTGGAGATTCAGTAGTTTCTACTGATTGTAGTGTTCCAGATTCTACTCAATTATGGCACCTTCGTTTAGGTTATGTTGATGAGGAGAGCCTGGAAGTATTGAAGAAGCGTAGGTTAATTGTTGTTGATTCTCAATTAAAGCCTAGCTCTTGTGAAGATTGTTCTTTTGGAAAGAAGAAGCATGTCACATTTGATGTTGGAAGACCTAGAGCTACAGAGTTTCTAGAGTATGTTCGTTCTTATGTTTGGGGACCCACCCCAATTACATCTTTAGGTGGAGCCAGTTTCTTTGTCATATTTGTGGATGATTTCTCGCGTATGGTTTGGGTCTATTTCATGAAGACTAGATCTGAAATATTTGCCCAATTTCAGAAGTGGAAGACCTTAGTTGAAAAGAAGTCAGGAAAGCGGCTGCAAGTTTTTAGAGTTGGCAATAGTAGTGAATTTGCGTCACAAGAATTCACTAACTATTGTGCGTCCGAGCATGTACTTAGAGATTTTTCTACGAAGTCACATTCTTTTGAAGTGGCGGAGGGCATGTGTCAGATATTATGGGAAAGAGCTATGAGCTTGAGACCGACTGCTGGTCTAGAAGAGGGATTTTGGGCAGAAGCGATATCTATGGCAGTATTTCTCATCAACCGTACACCTTCTATTGCCATAGATATGAAGATCCCAGAAGAAGTATGGAAAAGAGAGTATGTTGATTATTCATTCCTTAAAGTGTTTGGTTGTTCAGCTTATTTAGAAGATGAGAGACATGATAGGCTGAAGCCTAGAGGAAGCAAGCACATTTTGTTAGGCTATGGAGAAGGAATGAAGAAGAATAGGTTGTGGTGCAAAACAACCAAGAGAATTGTGACTAGCAGACATGTAATACTTGATGAGAGGTCTTTATTGAAGGTGGAGCCTCTATCAAGTGATGACATTAGGAGGACACAAAATCCCCAAACACATTTGGAGTCATCAAATTTTTTCCATATTCAGAGAGAAAGTGGTATTTCCGATGGTACCATGGTTGATGAGAAGATTTCAAAGGTTCAGACTCTAGGTGGAGCTCGGTCGCAGTTAAGGCCTTTTAGTTCAGTTGGCCCTATTGGTAAGCATATTTGTAATGATGATTATTCATCTTATGCTTTGAATGCTGCGGAGCTTGGTGTTGAGTTTAATAAGGTAGACTTAGTGAAGTCGAGTAAAATTCTTGAAAAGGAGGTTGAAGTAGATAATATTGAGTATGTCCTAACTCAATGTAGGATGGAGAAGGTGAAGCGCGCTATGATATCTCCATTAGTCTCTTAGATTTCTGTATCTACAAGTTTGTCTCCTTCATCGGATTTTCTGAAGAATTTTGATATTTGTTCATATGCATTTTGCTTGTTGATGTGCATATTATCTTTCTTATGCTTGGGAAAGATTTGGAAGCTCTGTTTGGGCAATATTGCACAAAGTAGTTCACATTGACCTAGATGACATAAACCCAACAATTTTGTTGATTTTTGGTGATTGATGAATATATTTAATCGAGGTGGAGTGTTAAATTTTGGCGATTAAAATATATTAATGAGAATGCATTATTTGTTTCCATAATCAAGTCAATTATGGGAAATAAATTATTATAGAGAAGGCAACTGATTTAAAGAATCAATCAAGAATTGGTAGGGTGAGAGAGGCATTAATTGTTCCCATAATCAAGCCAAATATGGGAAACAATTAATTGATTTGGAGAATCAATGAAGAATTTATATAGGTGGAAACCAAATTAATGCGCAAGATTTGTGGTGGATAAAATCAAGGAAATTCCTAAACATCTTCATCCTTATCTTCTAGAATTCTCTATTCTTCCAATATATATGAAGCCATTTGCTCACTTTTGTATCATCACAAGAAAATATATCTCTCCATATTATTCCTCAATAGATCCCTATTTTCTGTATCTATTATAGGGTGAGAATTAGTATTGAGTTTTTTGTTGTAATTCTTCTCATTTTTGTAACCTCCTCTTGAAGTAAAGAAATAAAGAAGTTGTTGGGTCTCCGTGGACGTAGGATATTCATATCTGAACCACGTTAAATCTTTTGTGTCTTCTCCTCCTCTTCTATTTTTGTTCTTTTTGTTTGGTGATTATTTTTATTGAGTTATTGGTTGATAACTAATCGACAAGCTAGATCCATTTTAGCATCGCTTCCGCATTTGTGCAATTTTTGCACAACATTATCGATGCAAACATTGAAGTTCATGATCAAACCATAATAGATCAACGATTCTAGTTGTAGGCGAACAACTTCAATTATTGTAAGTTGTAGACCTTTTTTAACTCTATTATTACTTAAATAACATTGAGAGATATTTTAAAACATTAAAAATCATGGTAGGACAAAATTAAATATCATTAAATTATTATGAAATTCATCATCTTGATTCATCAAATTTCAAAGAAAACATGCCAATTGGACTCAAGTGATAATCAAAATAGTCCGAACCTATTAAACTTATCTATTTTGCCTTGAATTAGATTGAAATCCAAATTTGGAGAAAAAATAATCAAGTTGAGATTTCTCGGGATCAACTTGGTTAGGTTGGTGTTGCAATGAATTGAAAAAAGTACCCTTTAAAGTTGGTATTGCAGTGAATTAAAAAGAATTTAATTGTTTTACTAAGAAAGAGAGCGAGTGATAATTATTTTCTTAAAACATAAGAAATATTTAGTGCATCATTCAAAATAATACGTTCGTCATTATGGGGAATTGGTCACTTTTTCTTCAATGGCGTCTAACAGTCTGCCTCTCTCTTCGTTTCCTTCTACATCTTAATCTTCTCTTCATTCTTCCTTAAATCTTTCCCTTTTGCCTCTTCTTCAAACCATCTTCATTCCCTCTTTTCGGGTTTCATTGTTATGGAGAATTTGGTCACTTTTTTTCCTAACCTAGTTTTCCATATCTAGATTTCTTTTTTATGGCATGTTCTCGACTTGCCACTGCAAACTCTAGTACTGCTTTCTCTTACATTTCAAACGATGTTCATTCAGGAAGTTACGCTAAACTCCGTTGAAAGTATTTGTGACTCCCTCTTCTAACCTCAACGATCTGGATTTGTGTTGCTCATCGAAAGGCATGCCCTAAGGTTGTGGATCGCTCAAGCGACGTGTTGGTGAGTAACATTTTCTGTTTTTTATTATTTATTAGATCTGTCGTGGTTGGTTGCTTTTGTTGGTATTTGGTCGGATTCTGACTCTGTGTGGTTCGACTTGTGTTATCTATTGAGTTGTGGTGTGTTGGTCGTTTGTTAGTTGGTGAGTTGTGGCAATTTATTTCTGATGATCTGGAGATCGGTGCTGGATGGACAAAGGTGTTTGTTGGTGAGTGTTCAGGTAACTCTGCTATCTTCTGCATCAAGAATTTGGCTTACTGTTTGTAAGTAAGTCATACATTGGTGATTATGTGATTGTGATGTTTGGCAAGAGATCTCTCGAGTCTTCCCTTCTTTTGGTATCTCCTTTGTAGCTGCTGGTGAAGGGAGTATGACTGCCTTACAGCTTAGTTGGTGAGTGTGAGTGAGTATTGTCTTTGTGTAGTGTCTGTTTACACTTGGTTGAGTGTAGTATGACTGTCGAGGCAACTTATTGTATTGTATTTCTTTCATTTTGAGTCCTATCTATTTTGTTCTAGCATGTTTTCACACTACGTGGTGATTTATTCGTTTTAGCTTGTAGTTAGGACTTGGAAAATGAATGTAGAAGAAAGGCACTCCGCTTATCTTTTGTATCCTTTTGTGATCATTATTTGTTGTAATGAGAAAGTGTTACATATCACTTTAAAAACTGGTTGGTCTTGCCAATAATAATAATAATAATAATAATAATAATAATAATAATAATAATAATAATGTGTTTGTTAGGAGATGCCTTTCTATTTAAAATGAAATCTATTTTAAAATCCCATGATTTCTATCATAAACTCAATTTATTACCTTAGTAATTCATGCCTAAATCATTTGGTTTGCTAGCTAGCGATCTCCAAAACGCATGGCTTCAAATACGATATCTTGATGGCTCACCATTCAAGGCTCCAAAGGTCCAATCGATTTGACCGTTAACACCATCATAATTTGTTTTGGTTTCAAAATTGTTCAAATTATTTCATGTAAACATTGATAGATAATGCACTATGTTGCACAAAATGGGATTCATTCATTACATAAAGCAATGCTTTATACATTGCAGCAAATCATGCGCACATTTAATTATAACTAAATATCGCTAAAAACATCCGATATAGGTGAGAATTAATGATATTATCTATTTATGGTTACTTAGTTCATTATGAATTAATTACTCTCTTAAAACATTCAACAAACACGATTGAAATCCTTTTAAATTTTGAGTTCTCAAACTGCGCTTTAAACATGTGTTCTTAGATTGTAGGGGTCATGACTGGATCTCAAGTGATAATTATGGCAACCATTAGAAGTTCCAGAAACTTATAATTAAATTATTCCCTTTTACAAAATACTTTTGGAGAAAGTATATGTATAGTATTTTTATTTCGAGGTTCAGGATAGACGGTTTAGATAAATCAAATTACGAGGTTTTTAAGTTTTCTTCTATATCAAACCATTGTTCAAAGTGATTAATTCTAAAAAAGTTCAAGATTTAGAACTGTATCGTTGACTCATATACATGCAAAGCGATTTGGCTTTTTGGACCATAATTGCATAGTAACCAAGGATTCCAGATTTAACATGGTCGCTCAAATAATGGATTCAAATCGTTTGGAACTAATTTTCAGATGATAAACTTGGAGATGTTGGTTCAAACAACTTAAACATTAGATTCAAATTGTCTGGCACCAACTACGAATTGATGAACTTAGGAAGCATATATTTAAACAACTTAAACATTAGATTTAAATTGTTTGGGACTAATTACAAATTGATAAACTTAGGAAGCGTGGATTCAAACAAATGGTTCAAACAAGTATTTAAATACTAGGGTAAGTCTAAGTATCTTTATGACCAAGCAAGCACATGTGCCTTGTTAGGAAAATTACGCCTTAACGGAAGGGGGCAGGATCTTGTTTACCCAATTACTTAAAGATACTCAATGGAAAAAATAGCACATATATGAAATTACACGCACAAACACAAGGTAATCCACCCAATCATGCTCTTTATTGATTCACAAAAACAAACTTTATTTATACTTAATGGGTCAAAAACCAAAAGTAAACAAACTACAATTAAATCAATAACCTTGTTTAGAAAAAGAAAGAATATTTATATGACTACAACTATTGTTAGAGAAGGAGAACAATGAAGAACGATTGCAAATCCTTGGATCAACTATTTCAGTCTCAATCCCATCCAATTCCGGTGCAAATAATCCAAACCTAGAAGCTGCTTATATAGGTAATAGGAGAATAGAATACCTAGGTAAATACCCAAATTGTCCCTTTAAAAATGAAGGATATATCCTCAGAAAGATCGGGTCAGAAAACTGAAACCCTCCGATTCAGATGTCTAGCTTGAATTACAGACGTCTGAAACTGCAGACATTTGGAATTGAAAAACTAAACGTTTGAAAATGAACTCGGGAAACATCTCTGAACTCGTCCAAACATCTAGAACCAATTTCTAGATGTCTGCAAATGCTTGCTGCCCGCTTCTCACACCCTTTCGCTACTGCACTTCCTCCTCTATCGCAAAGCACTTCCAAGCACCGTCTTCTTCAGTATATGTGCGATTGAATATCACAAATCACAACACTCCACCTTGATACAAAATCACATCTCAAGCAAACTTCCAAAAATCAACAAACAAGTCACCTAGCTCTTTCAACAACCATCTACTCTCAATTAAAAACATTACAAACACAACCCAATGCCTACAAAAAACACATCTTCCCCCCTGAGATGCACCACACAAAACTAACGGTCTAAAAATGTTTTGTAATACCATAAGGATCTCCATCTTGTGGATTTTCCAAATTGACACATGTCTACCAGTTGATTAAAGCTCCTTACTTGATCTCCACCGATCCCTCAAGCACTATCAACGTGAAGACTCAAGTATAAATATGATCCTCAATCCTAGGATCATCAGCAACAACCACATTAATCTTTCCACCTTGTTGTAGACTAGGTTTTTCAACTGGCGCTCGCTTTCCACAGTCGACCACGGATCCGACCAATCTACAAAGGTTTCCTTCCTCCAAAACACCTCTCATCGTAACACGACCACCCTTTCTACACTCTCAAAACTCCACCTCGAGTATCAAAAGAGTTACCACGATGATTGACCGAGAGAAATGAGGTTATGCGAACAAGTAAGGACATATCCACCTACGAAAATTTCCTCACTACACCATGCATATGAAACCGGATAGATCCAATACCACAAACTGGTACCTTTACTCCGTTGGCCATTCAAATCACGTCAACATTTTCTCATAAGAAGAAAAATACTTCACATCCTTACAAATAAGAAAACTGGCTCCCGAATCTATTTTCTAAGGGTTAGCTTCGCTAAATAGGGCATCACAAGAAGGATCGCTCCTGGTACCTTCAGCTAAACCTGAATGTGCATCATTACTACTATCACCATCCGCTGCCTTCTTCTTATCCTTCTGATAAGCATAACAATTTCTGCGTATGCGACATTCCTTACCATAATGATGGCAAGTGATAGTACATTTACCATTAGTCCCCTTCTTTTTCCATCTTGTATCGTTCGTCGATCCCTTGCTACCATAGCCTTACCTTGAACTAATTTCAGACCCGACCCTTTTCTTTTTAGTTCCTCATTCAAAAGACTGCTTCGTACAGTTTCCAAATAGATATTTCCATTAACATTGGAATTACGCTATAAAACAACCAAACTCTCCCAACTTTCTGAAAGAGAACTCATCAACAAAAGAGCTTGCAATCCATCATCAAAATCGACCTTCAAATTTGCCAGTTGATTGATCGCATCTTGAAATTCATTCAAATTCTCTACAACAAACTTCTCCTCACCCAATTGAAGTCGCCCCAACTTTCGAACCAGAAAAGCCTTACTTGTAGAACTTCTAGACTCATGCAAAGTTAACAACTTATCCCACAAATCCTTCGCGGACTCACAACTAGCCACATGATGGAATACCGAATTATTAAGGTACCACCGAATCAAGACAATCACCTTCTTATTTATCTTCTTCCACTTTTCCTCATCCGCATCTGAGGGTCTTTTCCCATCTCCATCAATGAGATCATGAAGATCATTGAGGTATAGAACATTCTCCATCTTAGGCTTCTAAATCGCTCAATTTCTTCCATAAAAAATAGCCATCTTCGGAAATGTCATCATATCCGACATAACATCTCTGAATTCATTAAGACATCTGGAACCAATTTCCGGACGTTTGGAAATGCTTGCTGTCCGCATCTCACCCCCTTTCGCTGCTGCATTTTCTACTCTATCACAAAGCACTTTCATGCGTCGCCTTCTTTTTATGTGATTGAACATCACAAATCACACAAGATTATGGGACTTAGGTTGAGTCCACTTTCCCATGCCTTCCGTGCCCATTTCGTTCAAAACAACGCAACTAGGGGTGTAAACGGAGCAGACCGGACCGAACAGAGGTTTGTCCAAGCTCTATCCTATAAGAATTCGGACGGACATGGACCGAACATCATATAGCCTCGGACCGACCCGGACAACGGACTATCATATCCGATATAGCCTTGGATAATAGAAAAACATCGAACATTTTAGATCGGACCGAACACTGGTGTGTCCAAGCTCTTTTCTATGAAAGAATTGACCGGACCGGACACCTTATAGCTTCGGATCGAGCAAGGACATCCTTACTCCAAAACTGATTAGGTGAACTATCTTTTATCCCCTATTTTTTTTTTTCTTCTGTACTTTTCTTTCTTGAAAAGAAGCACAAATGGCAACCTTAACGGGATCGCCATGGCTTCAGATTAGGTCATTATCCGATCATCAAACCTCAAAATTCAAATCCATTTTATTTTCCAATTCTTCCTGCTTCTTCATCAAAAGAAGTAGACGAAATTTCTCTATTTCCGCGACGAGTGAACTATCTTCGTCGATCGCCGGTCCAATTGAAGGTCAGGTCAGAGTTCGATTCGCTCCATCTCCGACCGGAAATTTACATGTTGGTGGCGCTAGGACTGCCCTTTTCAATTATCTATTCGCTAGGTAACATTTTGCTTTTCTTGTCCTTCCCGCTTTCTTCAACTAGGTTGAATATTTTGGCATTTAAGTCAAGTTTGGTTTCTGGTAAATCTGCTATATTTATACGTATCCGCATGCTTATGCTGGAAAATTGAGTATTGAGTGAAGTGTTATGGCAGTTTTTATACTTTGATTAAGTAGGCATTATTGATTTGTTTTCTCAGACAGAGCAATGGGAGTTCTCTTGCAAAATCTATAACATGCAATAACCTGACACATTGGCAGTAACTTACTACACCTTCGATAAAAGTTTAACTTGCGTTTAACCTAATTATTTTTACCTTGTTTATGAGTTTGAACTTATCAGCATGTTGTTCCAGTTGAACGTTCGATATCGTGTCTATGGAAATATAATGCAGACGTTCCACATTTCAATAGTTGTTGCCCCAACCATGGAAATCTTTAAGTCAAACTATAACCAATAAAAATAAAAATTAAACCAACCTAAATTATGTTTGGCTGGTTGGGTTTGTTATCCGGTTTGTTCAAACTATAAATAATTTGTTTTTTAATAATTTTTTATGTATAAAATGTTCATTGTTCTTTGGAATAAAACTAATAATAAGGTTAAAGTATTATATTTTTATGCTTTTTAATTGTAATTTTGACACATATCCGGTACATAAAATTTATTTAGATCTGTAAATTCATTAAAAAATAATTTAACACAGTAGTTTTACCAATGTAATGTAAGTCTGGTTAAGTTGGTTAAACCGATAACCAAGTTTTTTTTTCTTTGCTGGTCGATTATAAATCAATCTGGTTTCAAAACCAAACCAAACCAACTAAAATAAACTGGTTTTGTTGTTTTGATCAAAGATTGCTCACCCTTACTTGCCACACTAAGTTAGCTTGTTGGGAGGTTGTAGGATTGAAAAACTAAGATTGCTGTTAATTCTTCCAACATATATTCATCAACTGTAAAATATAGCCATATTTTGATGGTTTATAGGGTTCAACTTACTTAACAAAATCAAAGCCACTTTATATGAAATTCGTAGGGCCAGAGAGATTGATTTTGAGTTTAATCATTCAGACACCGCCAGTCAAGATTGCATATACATATTTATATGTGTGCGCATAGTTATTAATGGCGCACGGCGCAAAAAGGCGCAACATCAGTCTGGAGCCTTGGCGCACGGCGCGGCAAATGGCGTGCGCCTTTCTGATTTACTGCGCATGTTTATTTTTTAATTTAACATATAACAACAAATTTAAAAGTTCAGTATTTTTTGCTAAAACATATGTAATCAAAGTTTTTACAATTTTACAAAAAGAAACATCATCATATTTGACATCATTAACATAGAATTTCAAGCATAATAGTTTTCAAAATCCAAAATAACAATATATATTACTAATAAACTAGAAATCCGAATCCGATTCAACAATCATATTTTCCAAAAGTTCTGGTCTAAAACATTAGCTGATGCACTACTTTTGTAGCATGCAGCAATTTGTATGTAGACTTACTGTATGCAGAAGGGAGAATAGGAATGCATACTCACTGTATGCTAAATATTTGTATGCAGCAATTACAAAGTCAACATACTACTGTGTACGCATGCAGCAATTTGTAGAATTGTTTGTATATAACTACATATGATATATATTTGATTTACCTGCTAATAGATATGTTTGTATACAAAAAACAAGCAAAAAACAAAATAAAAAAAAAGGCGCGCTATTTTGCGTCATGCGCCTTTTTTGCGCCGCGCGCCATTTTGCGCCGCGCGCCATTTTGCGCCGTGCGCCTTTTTTGCGCCGCGCGCCATTTTGTGCCGTGCGCCTTTTTTGCGCCGTGCGCCATTTGCTGCGCCTTCTCATATGCGCCGCGCCGCAAGAAGAAATGGCGCAGATGCCGCGCCGCGCCGCGCCGTGCGCCATGGCGCGCGCCATAGCGCGCCATTCATAACTATGTTTGTGCGCGTGTGTGTTTTTTAACGTTCGATATTGATAATAAATTTGTTGGTAGACACTTTTCTATAATACAGTTGAATACATAATTTATAGGTCAAACGGTGGGAAGTTTATCTTACGAATTGAGGACACCGACTTAGAGAGATCTACAAGACAGTCGGAGGAAGCAGTGTTATCTGATTTGACTTGGCTTGGTCTTGACTGGGATGAAGGTCAGGAATATGCAATCAGTTTCAAAAAAAATATGCAGAATATAAAATATATTGCCGTCCTTAATGTCATGTCTATCTGTCTATGCTGCATGCTCCTATTTTATGAAAACATTTTTAAAAATAAATGCACTCCACCATTAGAGAGTGTGTGTACATACACACATGCATATGACACAAGTTCCACTATGTTAATGTTTTGGGGATCTTAATCGAGTCATCATCCATAAATACAATGATCTGATTATTACATCTTCATAAGTTTCCACTGTTAGTAATTCCCATTTCCTTTTATGAGTGTGAAAGTGTGATATCAATTAATGGTTTATTGCGTCTCAGGGCCTGGTGTTGGTGGTGAATTTGGTCCTTACCGCCAATCCGAACGGAACTCTCTATACAAGCAGTATGCTGAGAAGCTATTGAACTCTGGTTATGTTTACAAATGTTTTTGTTCCAATGAGGTGGCTTGTTATGCATGCCATTGTAACTATAACTTTCCTAATATAATTTTGCATATTAAAATTACATTTGTACATAAATATCCCAGGAACTAGAGCAAATGAAAATTCGAGCAACACAGATGAAATTGCCACCTGTATATACGGGAAAATGGGGAAGTGCATCTGAGGAAGAGATAGAGGAGGAGCTGGCAAAGGGAACTCCTTATACTTACCGTTTTCGAGTTCCAAAGGAAGGGAAATTAAAGATAAATGACCTCATTCGGGGAGAAGTAAGATTATGTAAAAAACATTTTCATTTGAACAGCATTTTAAAAAGAGCAAATATCATATTGATCAGAAGTCTTAACTTATACCTCAACAGTTTTTCAGTTACCACTGTATGCCGCTACGTCTCACTCTTTGGTCCATAACTTTCCCTGTTGTTAATTTCCATAGCGAACGGCTATTGTACAAACATTTAACTTTGTCAACCCCATAACAATCCGCAGATCACCTTCACCGTTATGTCCTTTTGCCTTTCATATCTCCATTTATCATAGTAAATTCCAGGTAGTATCATGAAATCATCTGTGACTACCATGTAGTGTCATCTAAACCTATTATTAGTTCTATCATGCATAACATCACCTTTGAAAGCCATGATGAACTGGGCCAGCTATGGTTTGTGCTACAGCCATGGAATCACCACCGGCCCTTTTACCTTGCATTCCTACATCATGATGTTTCCATAACATTCCCTTGAACCTGGAACCCTTGATATGTCGGCTGTGGGTCCTAGTTGTTGATGGTAGAAACAGGTGAAATGGAATGATGTAGTAGGCAGAGGGAATGTTGTGGAGAGGGAAGAAAGATGATATTGCTGGTATGGTCACATTCTGAATTTTTAATATCACATGCAAAGCATGGTATTCGTATCTTGGGAGCATTTGCGCAGAGTTATAAATGTAGAGGTAGCTGTTAAGGGATTCTGTAGAAGTAACCAAAAAAAAAACAAAAAAACAAAAACAAAAACAAAAAAAACCAGGCATATTGAAGAAATTTATCTACATGCAAATAAAAATTTATTTCAGTACACTTTTTTATTATTATCTGCCAATCATTTGATAGTTTCATGAAGGTTTGTTGGAACTACAATACTCTCGGGGATTTCGTTATTTTGAGAAGTAATGGCCAGCCTGTGTACAATTTCTGTGTCACTGTTGATGATGCTACTATGAATATATCACATGTTATCAGGTATCTTTTTTTTCATGATCAACGTATAAATATCATAATATTGGGAGAATACAAAATACCAATGATTTTATGTGCATGAATCAGAGCAGAGGAGCATTTACCAAACACCCTTAGACAGGCACTCATTTACAAAGTTAGTTTGTCGTAGCATAGAAAACAATTTTTATTTATTTATACCAACCATCTTTTCCACGTACCTAATTCACAATGCATTTTTAGGCTCTGGGATTTGAAATGCCTTCTTTTGCACATGTTTCATTAATTCTTGCTCCAGATAGAAGTAAGCTATCTAAACGTCACGGTGCGACATCAGTTGGCCAGGTATAATTTAATTTTTAAGCGTTATTAAATATCATAGTGAGAATGAAATTTCTATGAGAAAAAGAAGTATGAATTTGATGTACATGCAACTAAGAGTACTCTATTTGACGTTTACAGTATAGGGAGATGGGATATTTACCCCAGGCAATGGTTAACTATTTAGCTCTTTTGGGTTGGGGTGATGGCACAGAAAATGAATTTTACACTATAGACCAGCTTGGTTAGTTTCAGCTACCACTAATATCATCTGGGCATATATTTTGTTGCATGTATTTTAGTTATCTTCTTCTTTATGGCTGATAGTTGACAAGTTCACAATTGGTCGTGTCAATAAGAGTGGAGCTATTTTTGATTCAGCAAAATTGAGGTATGCAGCGGACAATGTACTTGGATGAATTTTATTTTAATTCATTAGGTCAGTATTTTACATCAACCGTTTTCCTGACACCCATGTACACTGAATTATTACCTTTCTTGTATTATTGTTTTGGGTCTTTACTTCTGTCGTGATATATTTTAAGAATGTTGGAAGTGCAGTTCTAACTTGGATTATATGGTGACATGTTTTATGGGCATCCATAATTCTATTTTATGCTTTAATAAACTTGGGAGTAAATATTAGCACGTACTTCTGTGATCAACTCTGAACTAAATATAAAGATTATAGATATTCACATGGCCTATTTTATAACTATTATCGTTACTTTTGGACACATTCTAGAAGAATGTAGGGTGAAGCTTCAGTTTCAGTTTCAATTTTATGGATCAGTGCTGACCAGTGGTAGCGCTATAGCACATAGCACGTGTTACGCATAGCACACAGCATGTGTGTAATTTAACCTCTACTAGCGGACGTATTACGCATAGCACAAAATAGCATGCTATTTTGTCAAAATTCAATGAACGAATAGCCCAAGATAGCGTGCTATTTTTTGTCTATTTATATACAGTATGTAATGTATATATTTTTTTTAAAGTCCAAATATAATTGAATTACACAAACTGGAACATGGATATTCTAACAAATCACATGTCTACAATAACAAGTCAATATTGTTTATCGAAGCATGACCATGATTCTTTCAAAACTGAATAATGGTGAATGATAGGTGTATCATACTCAAAACATCTACGCTGAAGAAGTTAACTCTTTTGCTTTTCTCTATAACCTATAATAATTTATTTTAAATTCGCTAGTGATGTTGCTTATCTCATGTGATTTTCTTTTTCTTTATTCTTTTTACTTCATTTTGTAGTTAGCGTTGTTGGACTTTGTAGATGATAGTGAAAAGGCAAAAAAAAAAAAAAAAAAAAAAAAGGAATAAGGATCGAACATCCCTTCACAGTTAATTTCTCTGAACAAACTCTTGAAAGCAAAATTCTTTCAATTACATCGAATAAAAAGAATCTTTCATGCATCAAATCAAAAGTGCTACTTAACATGGTTATTACGGCTGCAAGTCGAGTCGAGTCGATAGAGGTTCAACCAGTCGACTAGTTGATACACACACATAATTGCAGTGTATAAATATATACATATACGTATTATCATATAGTTCGGTAGAAGGATCTGCTGCCATCTGCAGTTTATAATAAACAACGGTTAATACATATTATAATAAACGACAATGAATACTTCTGCTACCATCTGCATGGCAAGTTCGACTTCGAGTTAGGGTTTAGGGTTCGACTTCAACTTTGAGTTAGGGTTTCGGCTTTGACTTCGACATCGAGTTAGAGTTTGGTGTTCGAGTTCGAGACTTTGTGATTTGAGTTCAATCTCAACTAATGGCAAGTCGACTCTTCCAGTCGATGATCCAATCTCGACTAATCGACTAGTTGAGCGCCGTAATAACACTGCTACTTAACTTAGCTTTGCTAAAAGGAAGTGCTACTTAACTAATATTTTGAAGTTTGAAGATGACTTTATATACAAGTTTATCTTTATTGTACAAAAAATAAAATTATTGGATAGTAGTTGCCAAATTTTGGTTTATAATCAATGATGCTCTTTTCTAATTTGTTTTCCGAAAATTAGTCATTCAACATAGTGATAAATGTTTTAGTTTATGATCTACCACTACCATATATTATGATGCTATTTTGTAGATTCATATATAACTCAAATTTCTTTTCTCATATCAAATTTACATGAGAAAAATGAAAATAAAATTGAAATCAACATCGTAAAGATATGTCAAACAATTTGATATATAAGGATATATCAAATTTAACAAAATTACAATCCAACATAGAAATTTATGAAAAACAATAATTTATTTAGTCAATCTCAGTCAGGAAAAAAAATAAAGATGATGAGGATAATAAGTCCCTGGAAACAATAAACAAATTTTCAAATGGAATTACTTTAGGATATAGTATTAAGAATTTTAAAGCATGGTTCTGGAGTTTCTAATTTGGCACCAACTAATAATTTACAATGTCAGTTAAATGTAAATAAATTACAGTGTAAAATTCAATAATAATAATAATAATAGCAATAATATAACAATAATAGTGATAATCGTAAAGGCGTGAAATAATAATAATGATAATCATAAATGTGTGATTTGATGTCTATATAAGCGTTGATCCAGCTACTTTGGTCTTATTTAGTACAGCAATATAAGAAAATGCAAAAATTACAAAAGCAATCTAAACAGCGTGCGCAACATCGTAAAGATATGTCAAACAGTTTGATATATAAGGATATATCAAATTTAACAAAATTGCAATCAACATAGAAATTTATGAAAAACAATATTTAGTTGATCTCAGTCAGGGAAAAAAAATAAAGACGACGAGGATAATAAGTCCCTGGAAACAATAAACAATTTTTCAAATGGAATTACTTTAGGGTATAGTATTAAGAATTTTAAAGCATGGTTCTGGAGTTTCTAATTTGAATAGAAGGCAACAATTAATAATTTACAATGTCAGTTAAAATGTAAATAAATTACAGTGTAAAATTCAATAATAATAATAGCAATAATATAACAATAATAGTGATAATCGTAAAGGCGTGAAATAATAACAATGATAATCATAAATGATAATAATGATAATCATAAATGTGTGATTTGATGTCTATATAAACATGGATCACAGCTACTTTGGTCTTATTTAGTACAGCAATATAAAAAAATGCAAAATTTACAAAAGCAAACTAAACAGCGTGCGCTATCGCAAAATAGAAACCAAGTCTTGCGCTATTTCCTATTGAATACCTTGGTGCTGACATTTTCAATGTAGCTTCGATGATTTTAATCATTTATTAATAAATTCAGGGCTAAATATCGATGTTCATTTTATACTTTGATTTATTTAATTTCTCTCTTTTATCAAAATAACTCTAAATGGGAGTTATTCACGTTAACAAGTTCAAATTTGAAAATACATGCTGAAATTTGACCTTTGTAGCAATTGTAATATTTTTAGACTTAATTACTTTTGTGAATTTTTCTAATTTATATCGCACAAACCTATTTTCACTCCCAATCATCCAGTTTTCTCTGTTGTTATAGTAGCGGACATCATGCCACGGTAAAGGATTACTTGTATGTTTACACCATTGTTCCAGAGAAAACCTAGTTAAAAGACGATTCTAATTTTCAGCAATGATGTCTAAAGACCTTTGCTCCACATTGTGGAGTCTTGTGCATTATATTCACCTCTATATTACTATTACAATGGAAGTGGAATCCACATGTGTAAAATGTTGCAATCCACATGTGCCGCAGTTATACATTTATATTATATGACCAGTGACCAAGTATATGAAGGATGGTTTCATAAATACAGCTTATTTATTCTTGTAAATAAGCATTTATATATCATATGGAGGCATATATATAGAAAAACAACAATGCTTTATCAAAATACGAAGTGGATAGGTTTAGTTGGTCTTCTATACT
The DNA here is from genome assembly GCA_030737875.1 of Allium sativum. Classification (NCBI taxonomy): domain Eukaryota; kingdom Viridiplantae; phylum Streptophyta; class Magnoliopsida; order Asparagales; family Amaryllidaceae; genus Allium; species Allium sativum. Next base: position 303,127,939 of record CM060922.1, read on the forward strand.
GTTATGTACTGTGTTTGCAACTCAATATGAATGAATGCTACCTAAGTGTGGAGTTGGGATAGTTGTATGAAAATGTTACTCTCTGTTAATTCTTATTTATGTACATTTAAAATAGTTTGATTAAGATGGGTGTGTTTAATGATGGTATTGATGTTATTTCATTGTTCTTCACTAAGATAAATAGTGAAATATTGAAATGTGTTGTATGTTTTTTGGGCAGGATTACTTTTCACAAATCAAATACGGGTCAGCACAGACCGACTCAATCCACAACACATAATACTATTTGTCATTAATCTGAACATTAGGGCTAACCAAATTACCATAGCACATTCTGTTAGAAAATAATCGTGGCACCTGATCGAGTAAATATTCTGTTTTCAATTGAATAATTGCATTTCAAATAAAACCCAAGTATTTCACTTGATTATTGTGCTTATTTATCTTATTTAATATATGAAACATGCACCTGTTTGTAACTAATTATTTAATTCATTCTCTAATTTCAACGTTCATGATTTTTATAGTAATATATTTTAAATATATGGAAAAACTAACAATATCAATGTAAAAAATATTTTTCATTGATCATATAGCATGGCTGTATGTAATATAATACGTCTATGTATGTGTGTGTGTGTGTATATATATATATATATATATATATATATATATATATATATATATATATCGTTTTTAGAAAAAGAATGTATGTATCATGTATGTGTGTGCATAGACCAAGGTTCGAGAACTCGGTTTCGAACTCGGTTTCGGTCATTTGAATTTTTGTCAGTTTCGGATGATTTCAGAAATTTCGGAAGTTTCGGTTTTGTTTCGGTTTCGGTTCAGATTTTGGTCATCTGTGTTTATTACTAAATTTGCAACAATGGTAAATAAAATTTCACTGCCTACCAGCCCACATAAATTTGCAATAATGATTCTTACTGGAGAAGAAAAGACCCACCTACTTAATAAAATAATTAAAGCCCAAAAGGCAGCCCAGTTTGTTGTCGGTTCATAACCCTATCTAGTTACATTCCAAGTCAAACATTAACTTTAGGGCATTTGACTTCAAATTAAAACACGCAGCTCAAAACGAGACAGGGAAAAAAGGAGGAAAAAGGAAAAAAAAGAAAAAACTTCACCTCTGTTCGATGGATCCGCCTTTGCAGCTTCGATTCCTGCTGTTGGAGGAAGTTCAAGGTTCCGTTCTCTGCTTTGTCAATTGATTACACATTTTTTTTTCAATCGCTTCTCTGCGGAAATCGTTGAAGCTGCAGGCCAATACCTCGTCTTAGGGTTCCGACGATTACTCTTTTTTTTTTCTGAAGCAGGCCGATACCGAATTTGAGCCCTAATTTCGGCTCGTTGAAGTCCGGCACCGGTACGGTACCCCCGAAATTTCGGGGTACCGTCCGATACCTTGAACCATGGCATAGACACAACACATATGCTTGTGTGCAAAGCCAAGTGCGTAAATAGTGATAGCAGATGAAGTTTTATATTGATTAGGTGATTTATTTTATTTGATATGAAAAATAATTCAGAAAATCTTTATTTCGCCTTTTTCTGTGTGTTTCATATTAGAAAATATTGCACATTGCTACAATGTGGTTTGATTTGATTATTTGCGGAAACCAGATGGATGAATGGTCAACATCTGAGAGCCCTTCCTTCAGAGAAACTGATCTATATACTTGGAGGTCGGTGGAAAAGCGCAGGCATTCTTTTAGAAGCTGAAGGCACATTTGTTGAGGTAGCATTTCCTTCGAATTACATGTTTATAAAATGAAATATTTATGTGTGTCTAAAAAATTATATAAGATATTAATGAGCAAGTTCACTGGTCCAATACGCGTGCTATAGAAAAAGTGTGTTGCTAAGAGCACTATGTTTCTCTCTTCCTAGTACCGTAGAAAAAAAACAATAAACATAATTACATTTGTATGCTTCTTAGTACCAAAGCCATTTCCCAGGGCAATCGAGTACTGCGTAAAGTTGTTTTCACGGCAAACAAGTGCCGACCAACACCATTTTCCACGGCCATCAACCACTAAACTACAGTTGTTTGGTGGTTGATCGCCGTGGAAAGTGTTGTTGATCGGTGGTTATTCATAATAGATAGAAAGTTGAAAATAATGTCTTTGATAACCCTTAAAATGTTTGGTATTAGGATGTGTATAGCATACAATTTTATGGTATTTTTTTGTAATGGTTTTAGCTTTTAGGAAGAGGAAAATGAGGTGCGCTTAGCATCACACTAATTTTTTATTATTTAGATAAATCATGTTAACCAAAGAAGTTATAATTGTAATCAGGAAGCGACTGCTCTTTTAAAGGATGCAATTGATTTGGTGCCAGAATGCGAGGTTGCTTTATCAAATTTACTGTCATATCCCTTGCACTCTACTCTAGCCAGGTACATAATGATTTCTTTAGTTATGATCAGAAGTTATGAAACATCCCATTGTATTGTATCTTTTAACAAATAACTGAATTCACACAAAATAATGGGCATATCTGCCTTGGTCAAGTTCACTCCTAGACCAAAAATTTAACTGAATACTGATATAATTTACTGCATACAGTGATGAAGCTAAACCAGTTGTTGGTGATAAGCTCGCCGAGCTAGCAGCAAGTTTAGTTTTAGCTTATGAGAGCGGGGAACTTTCAAAAGCATTAGATGAAGGACCAGCTGGATGGAAGAAATGGGTTAAGGAATTTGGCAAGTCTACAAAGCGTAAGGTTAGTTTTCAGACCATAAGTGGTTTTTAGATTGGCACTTAGTTACCCCTTTTGTAGGCTTCTTTGCATTATGTTCTTATTTGTTTGTTAAGCTAAATGTGTATCTTATGTTTTCCTGACAATATATCCATGTAATCATGTGCATGTTACCAGCTTAATTGTTTCACTTTAAAATTATGTACTGCCCAATCTAGTACTAGATCTCAGATAATCAGCCAGAACGTCGTTTTAATTTTTCCACTTATTATCATGTATTTGTGGCAGGGAAAATCTCTCTTCATGCCTCTACGAGTGTTGTTAACTGGGAAGCTTCATGGGCCTGACATGGGAAGCAGCATAATGCTCATTTATAAAGCCAGTAAATTTGCAATTGTAAATCCAGAAGCAACGTTTGTAACATTGGATGAAAGGTTCAAAATAATGAAGGAGATAGATTGGAAAACTTTTAGTGCTGGAGAGCAATCTGAGGAGCCTGTTGCTACCGTTCTACACTGATTAAACTTTTATATATTGTAGAGAGATTCTGGTTAATTATTTTTTTGTTGGCAGAGTTGCATTGGGCTGATTCCTTTTTGGTCAAATAACATGCCAGGAAAGTTCATGATTTTGTAATTTATTCATGGAGTTTGAAGTTGAAATTTATAGTTGATATGGTAATAATAATGTGGTGTAAAATTATTTCTGGAGGGTTTCTTCCTTGTAGCATTATTAGCCATACGAAATGTGCCATTGAACTTACAGTCAAATTTGATAGCGGAATTTAAGATGAAGTACTCCGCTATTTGGACTTTGGATGGTGCATCAAGGCGTGCAGAAAAAAATTAAGCTGCTATATCACGTCATGTTGGAAATTTGAAGTCTACATGGTGTATGCCCGTCTTGCATTTGAAGTTTGTCTTCGTAGACCAAAAGCTGTGACCGGTCTCGTGGAGAGAGGGACATCCACTCAAATACCCAAAATTAAGGCCACGATAATACAAGGCAAAATTTTATTCGGTCACTAGGACCTGCCGAGTTACCCTATCTTATTATTTGAAAACCATAGGACGAAATTGCCCTTATAAGGAAAAATGCCCATTTAACTTCTTTCTCTCTTTCTTACCATATTCTATTTAATGTCGCATAACCTTTAAACCCTTTTATTTCAAATATTAACAAAAATCTTAAATATTGGATTTGAATTGATGAACCTTGTTGATGCGAATCGAAACGAGTCAAAATAGGTAAATCAAGAATTTAGCTATTTTTACTTTATTTTCAAAGATTGAAATTAGTTAGAACATAGAAGACCAGGTGAGAGATTGATAGTACAATTATGTAGTGATAGTGTGTGGTTTGTATTGAAACTGTGCTAGTTCGCTGTGGAAATTACCACTGAATTTCAAAAAATTTACCTTATTGGGCCGGGTCCGATGAAGTCTAAACTTTTTAGAACACTTCTAAATTTATTTTAAATAAAAATATATATTTTATTTAAATTTGAACGCACACACACAAAACCTCGGCTTTTGCGTGGTCGTAACACCACAAATTTAGCTAATAAACTTTCCTGTTGCCAAGGCAGGAAGCTCGAAGAGGTAACAACTAGGCCCAAAAATCAAGTATGGATAAGGATATAAAGCAACAGTTAAGTGGATTCAAGCAAATGACATTTTGGAATTGGCTAAGTATGGATTCACACTTCCCCTAGGCAGTGGATCAATATATCAAAGAGAATCATGTCAGAAGTCGTGCAACCCCTAGGAGTTATCGCAGGGATCGATGTCGACCCTTAAAGAACCCTACGGGCTCGGTTGTTTTTGGGTACATGCGACTTGGTCTTAGGGTCCTATATGCGGATTATAGCTGGATCTCTATGCTTCCTCTATAAATACCTGATCATTGGCTCTGTGAAAGAGATCGCCACTCTTTCCTACGCTATGCAATTTTTATTGTTTCATGAATTCAACTTGACAGTAATTTTAATATATAATATAAAAAAAACTTTTGGAATGGACACTAACCTAAGTATGTCGATCCACTACAAACTATTTATGTTCATTTCTTATTGCTTTTAATTTTTGTTCTTCATGTTTTTTTGCAGTTCGTTCTATATAAGTGTTGGAGCCATTCTTAATGTCAATATTTTGTTGCTTTTACTAGGAAATAAACTACCATTCACCACCGATTCGAAAGCTTGGAAGGATTTAAGAATTCATAATTGATAGACAATCAACTAGAAGAGCTTTGATTGAAGGAACTCAAGGACTTGATAACGGAACAACCATGAGGCGTTCCAGGAGCTAACAATCCATGTATCAACATCATTAGGAATGAAATACGAACAATGGTGGACGGTATGTAGACTAGGATCCCTGCACAACATGAGAAGATGATGAAGAACTTTCTAAGGAAGGTAACAATATAGAGCAGTTGAAAACAAGAATCAGGACCATAAAGAAGTACCTAGCATGAAAAACATGATTTGGAGCAACCGAGGTTAAACCCTGTTGAATTATCGGCATCAATCGCCCTAGAGGGATTGGCACTGATTCCTAAGATACCGAGGTACTGCTCTAATCAATCTCGATGGGAATGTGATTGATCTCATGGTTGGCGTTTGACATGCTGATGCGAATCAGACTGTGTATCGTGGAGTCAGGGGGGCAGGCTGGTGATTAACATAGAAATATGCTTATTTTATACTCTTATATCTTATCTTTTGAATATAAATAAATATTACTTAGGTATTTTTATGTCACTTTTACAGATATTCCAACCAAGCCGCATGCAGTCATAAAAGTAGAGAAATTGATATCAAACTGTTGTATATTTACATTTGAAGATTTGCATATGAAGATCTCACATCTAGTTGTTGTTGGACAAGAAAATAATTAGTAGAAAGGCCATGCACATTACAAATCAAAGGAGGCTTGCAAGAGGAAAGGAGGAAAGGCTTAAAACTCACTTGATTTAACAAAGGCCTAGAACTTACTTGAAATAACTAAGGCCCATTTGTAATTAGGGTTTAGGTTGGCTATCTCCTATAAGTACCCATGTAATCTCATTGTAGCCACCATCCCATTTTCTATCTTCTTCTCCATTAACAAAGTTCTTCTTCTTTTTATTTTCTGCATTTTTCTATTTCTTAGCAACTAGTGCCATCTACACAATTAGATTAGGTAGAGTACTAGTTGTATTTTACATTTACTTTCATTACTGATTAATCGTTTGATTAGTTTCAACAATAATCCTAATTTTATTTCTGATGTTATTTCTATTCTGCACTTTTATTTTCTGCATTTTTATTCTTGTTTTGCAATTTACTTTCATTAGTGATTAATCGTTTGATTAGTTTCAACGATAATCCTAATTGTTGCAATTTCAATTGTTCTATTTTCAACCAAATCTCAAAAGTCATCTAATTCGCCCACGAAATTCTGTAAATAATAATTTTTAATTTGCCTCCCTATGATTCGACCTGCATACTACACGATCTGTGCACTTGCAGAATTTATTTTAATATTTGCGCTTTTCTAGTTCATAGAAAAGCGTCGATCAGCTGGAAATCTGAATTGGAGGTCATCTATGCATGAAAATGAGAGATTGGCAGAGATGATACGGAGTAGATGTCCATAAATATCCATCCAATCCTGACATCAGGTATCTAGGAACCTATCGAAGTTTAAATTACCAACACTAGAGAAGCATAAAGGGATGTCAGACCTTATAGTGCATTTGATGAGGTACATCAAACATATGAATGTGATGTAGGCATCAGAAGAGGTTACGACATTGTGCTTTCCTCTGTTTTTGATGGAATTCACTGTGCTCTTTTTTAGATAGCTGGAAAGTGGTTTTATAAGATCATGGAATGAGTTGGTATACAATTTTATGAGACAATTCCGAGTCTATATTTCTTAACCCAATAATACAATGAAGCTGATTGTGGTGAAGAGGGCATATGAGTTCCTCATGGATTTATTAACTAGGTTTAACCATACAGTGGTCGCTGTAGATAGACCAGATCCATCAGTAGTTTTAATGGTGGCATTTTTTGGAATCACTAGTAAAACAAATTTAAAGGTAGCATTAGGATGAATTCTACAATGGATCTCACAAAATTCTATTAAGTGGATAAAATTTTTGTATGACAGGAGCTTACTGAAGTTGACCGGGAAGAGGTTAATGTTTTAAAGGGCGAGGGCCGTCTAGAGAAGGATCACACAAGGATAAGGGAAAACAAAGTTGGATGATGGCTTTAGTGGAGCGAATTTATTTGGATACCAGTAAACACCTTCAATACTGAAGTCTAATGAGGAGGAACCCACAGGATGGGAATATACATCTACCAAATACTACATATTCTGTGGGTTGTACGGGTATGACACTAATAACTGGATGCATTTACATATATTACTAAGGAGCACATCAGAAGCAGTCAATTACCATAGTATATGAGGAATTAGACTATGGTAACGAAACAAGAGCGGCCGTTATCTACTACAAATTGGAGCAGGCACAACACAAGGGCACAGATTGTCATCTCTTGATTATAATGTTATGAACCTAATACATAATAAACTCTATAATAAAACGGCTAAGTCACTTATATGAGATTGTGATCAGTCGCTAGGCATGATTTGAGATGACGATAAACAACTGTGCCTAGAGATGCAATATTTAGTTTTTCTCGAGTTTGAATCTAATAAATGGATCTTAAACACTTAAATCCATGTTGAAGCGATGAGAAAAATAGGTCATGATTGCCTTGGTCGAAGTGATGGGGTGATAACCATAAGTCCCTTTGCCAAAAAGCTATGAGATGAACTTATATGTCATGAATATTCACTAGTCATTAACTAAAGAGCCGAGGCTAGTGAATAAACGGAAGTGTCTTCGTCGAAGAATGACATGGTAGAATTTCTCTATTTGGATTAAGCTCTCGTCTGTAGTGTCACAACTAGAGAAAAATGCGTGTCACTTTATCAGAGAGTGCTAGGATGGACCTGCACCCCCATTGATCGCATTATGTTCCGCCCAGAGAGGTGAAGCTGGAAAGCAACGAGTAACTTACTTTGGCAGAGAGCGTTATAATCATCTTACTCATTTTTAAGTTCTTTTTTGCCAGAAAGCGACTGGATTAGGCTTGGCAAAAGTCATGAGAGGCTACTATCGATCTAGGAAGATTATGACATCACTTTATTTCTCGTTGGAGTATCAGGACCAGTATGTAGGTTGTATACCACTTCTTCAGTGAGTGACATGATCGACTTACTCACTGTTAAGTTTAGATTAGGCTTGGTAAGGGTTCGGGGAGACACGAACTTTATCGACTCTGAGAGGCCATGGACCTTATTGGTTTGGAGAGACCATGAACCTCAATATCAGTCAGAGATACCATGAACTTGGTTGTCGGTTCGATGAGACCTTGGCTTTGATCATTGATCTAGTGAGATCGCATATTTGCTTATCGACCTCGAGCAACTGCGGTTTCGCTAATGACCTGGTGAGGTCATGGATTTGGACATCGGCTTGAAACAATCATGGATTTGGTTAACGATGTCGAGAGATTGAGGCTTGCAAATTCAACTATGGAATATCTCAAAATTGGTTCTTACACAAACTGCACATTCCATTCGTAGGGCATATTTTAGAGGCAAGTGTCAATCTGCCTTTCTGGAAGGACGTAACCTTGTAGATTTGGTTAAATAAACTTTCCGGTTTCCAAGGTAGGAAACCCATTGAGATAATAGTTTGGCTCGAAAATCAAGTATGGATAAAGATATAAAGAAATAGTTTGATTCAAATAAAATCATTATTAAATTGGTTAAGTATGAATTTGCACTTCCACTGAGCAAGGGATCAATACCTAACCCTTTCCTTAGGCAAGGAATCAGAATGAACCATTATATCAATGGACAACTTAAACCAATAGTTCAACTCAACAAAAATTGACTGATACTATAAAAAATATTTGGCATCATAAAAAAAATAGTGGAGACCCTACATAGATATCGAGTAAAATAACCCTTGGAAGTCGCGCAACCCTAGGAGTTATCCTAGGGATCAATGTCGTTCCTATATAATAATTTGCATCAACCCCTAAAGGAGATCTTTATGGGATTTACACTTTTTGGGGGATGTGACTTAGTCTTGGGGTCTTGTATGCAGATTTGTACTTGGATCTCTTTAGGTCTTCTCCTATAAATACCGGATCATTGGCTTTTGGGAAAGATCTTCTTCTCTTCTTCACTCTTACTTAGATGCTACCATTTTTTATTTCACGAACTCAGATGAACTGTCATTGCAATCTATTGTGTAAATAAAAGGAATTTTTTGAAGTGGACGTTGGCTAGAGTACACCGTACTATTATAAACTCTGTGTGTTTTTGCCACTATCAATTTCCATTTTTATATTTGTTTCTCTACCTCATTTTGGTTTGGGTATTGACATCCTTTTTAATGTTAATAATACATGTATCATACACTTAAATTTGTGTGTGCATGCATGTGTAACATAATAACCTATAGGAGGTATAACATGCCCATATATGGATATTAGGATTTACATCACAATGAAAACATTAGCTCATTTTATATGTATTATGTATTATCCAAATATTTAGATATATATATATATATGCATCTATATCTATTTTAAATTCCGACCTATTATATATATAATATAAATTTCCTTATTATAATATTACAAAATACACATCTATATAAATATAAATAAGTTATATATATAATATTATAATCAATAACTTAAAGCTTACACACACTGTAGTACGAAACCCGCGTCGGTGGCATGGTTGCACATTTTACATTGTACACCATTATTACAATATATAATTCTAATCGATGGATAAGTACTCGCACCTATATCAACATACATGATTCCAAGTGCACATTTTATTTTATGTAAATTATCTTATAGAGAAAGTACGATAAGTGATTGAATAATTATTGTTGCATATAATAACTGTATGCATTATCTTTTTGTTTGACATACTGCACAAACATTGTCTGACAATAAAATATTGTTATTAATATGTAGCTCTATTCAAAACAACCATGTACTTTTTAATGAACTATGAAAAATTGGTATGTAAATTCGAAGTAGATGAGGATTAAAAGATGTCAAAACCATATGCAATTTGTAAGGCATTGCTTTGGAAACTTAAAACTGTAATCTTGGCAAGCTAAGTATTGGAAACAATCGTTAATTCAAGCAAGGTGAGTTGTTACACTCAAGCATTCACGTTTAAACTTTTACCTTTATTCATAGGATAAGTTTGGTTGAGTTTCTTGTTGATGTTTTAGTTTCCGTGAAACTGAGTCTGGGTGTTGTTTTGCATGTCTTTTCTCTCTATTCCGCTAATGAAACGCCGTTAAATTTTCTTCTATTCATGTGTTGTATTATAGGCATGTAGAATTTCATAGCAAAACTCTTTCGTTTGCAAAATCAATACAGACCTAGGATTTTGCCCATAAACATTTTATTTTTTGAGTTTCTGCAAGCATGGCCAGAGTCCATGTTTGAGAGGGCATAACTCTTTTCGTTTTCAGTCGGAATTCATTAATTATTATTTTTTGTTAGAAATAAGAAGTTTCCTACTATATGCATATCAATTTTTAGCTTATTTAGAGGTCATTTGAATGCTTGAAACTATGGTTGTTATGGCAACGGTAAATTTACCATTACCATACCATTACCAATCGATTGGTAATCATTTTTGTTTGAGATCAGTATACCGATTAAAACGGTATGATAACGGTAAATTTACCATTTTTCATGGTAAATTATCGGTAACTAACGATAATTTTACTAGTCAATTTAAAACTATGTATATTCATCCGACATTTTTTATAACATGCATTTAGAACTAAATAAATGATTGAATTTAGTTTAATAATAATGTGAAATAATTCCAAGTGCACTATTTTCTTTCTTGTTTATGTTTTTTATTAACTAACATTGCGTATCGTATAACAAAGATGCATTGTGTACAAAAAACATATCAAGAAACAAACTTTGATGGTAAAACGGTAATTTACCAATACTAGTGTAGCGGTTACCAGATTATAGGTATACTGGTCTCTGGTATACCAGTAGATCGGTAATGGTAACTGCAAGAAATTTTTACCTTACCAGTAAAAACAGTACGGTAACGGTATTTTCCGAACGGTAATGGTAACCGTTACCATAACAACCCTGCTTAAAACTGACATCAAAGTCAAACTCTGGTCGTGATTCAGACCTAGGCTTGAATTTTCAGGGTGAAAAAGTACTTGAGTCCAGCTTTGAGGCATTGTGTCTCCCTTAGTTTTGATCTGATTTGCAAGATTCTTTTTGCATTATAAAGTTCGAATGTTTGTCTCCATGATTGTGAATTTTCAAACCATTCAAAGGATGGTTATCATTCAAATATCGTTTGAAAGTTGAACGTGGAGAAGGTTTCAGACCTGGCCAGAATTCAACATGGCTTGAGTCCAAGTTTGAGACTCTATATCCTTCTTGTATCTGTCTGAATTTGGTGATCCCTTTTTCACTTAAAAGATATGTCATTCTTGTTTGTGTACATCAATATTTAGACCATTTGGAGAACGTTTGATCTTTCAAAACTTACCTGAAAGTTGAATCCAGAGAAGGTTTCATAACCAGGTTTGACACTTTTCCCCCTACGTATTTTTTCGCAATTTTAAAATTTTGCATATGAATTGATATGCATATTTTGTTGAATCTTGTTGCATTTTCCAGTTTTATTGATGATTTAAAAGCATATTTTGATGCTAAATTTGAATGGCATAAATCCTTGTTACCACCAAATTCAACACCGAAACCTACTGTTGATGAAGGGGTATTGGACCGCAACCAGCTCAAAAGAATGATCCGAAAGCAAGGAGCCGACGTTAGGTAAAAGCCAAAAGCATAAAAAAGGCGATCAGGTCAACTAGCTATTAGCACCAACATAGAAGAGAAAGGCTTAGTACCGATACGAAAGGAGATAGTGGTAAAGTATGGGCAACACCAAATCAACTAACATGAACTCAATTCCAAAGGCAAAACACTTAAAGCCGGAAGCCAATGACTCGAGACACAAGATAGAAAAGGGACTCTATATCCGAAACATTAGCAAAGTGAGACAAAGGGCTATCGAAACTAATTTTCTTAGTGCCGATACAAAGGAAAATAAAGACATCAAAGTCAGAGATAACACTCCGAAAGATAATTGTCGGAGTCAAGGCTTGCCGAATACCGAGACACAACATCTAAAGCCATTCGTAGATGTACCGAAAGCATGCTTCCGCAAAGCCGAAACCAATTTCCAGGACTCATCGACAGTAATCCAATAAGAAGAAGAGCTATCCACACTAATTTTCTTAGTGTCGATAGCGAAAGTGATGACGGTTCCAAGGTTATGAGAAAGTGTGACACGAAAGCAAACACTATGAAGACTTGGAGGCAGAACCGGAACCTATCGCCGAAAGCCACTCCCGAAGCTATCCATACCAACTGGTTTGGTATCGATACAGATGGTAGAAAAAGCATAAAAGAGAAACTCCTAAGACCGAGACCAGTTTTCCGAAAGCCAAGACCTGCACATCAAAGGCCAAGTTATATCCGATAACATTGTTAGAAAGGTGGCCGAAACCAAGGCAACCGGAACCGGAAGATGAGAGATGGCCGACACCAAGCTGTCGCATCCTAAAAGAGCTACTGCTGAACCAATGGCAAAAGGGGTATCGATTTGTCTAAAAATAAGACCCCATGGGTCATGTTTAGGGGACTTTCTGATTCCCCAATCTTGTACTCATTTCTTATAGAGTAAACCCTAATTTCTAAATCAATTTGACAATTTCCTTTGTAAACCCTTATGTGCTCAAGTCAATGAGCAATAAAGAGTGAATCCACACTTAGCATATTTTCTATGGTTTACCTTATTACTTCTTTCGCATATTTCCTTATGCCTTCTCTACAACAAATGCCTCATGCGCAAGCCTTGGTATTGCTCCAAGATTACCAAAATACCCTTCTACAAGCCGTTCAGCTTCCTAACTCGTGTTACACTTAGGGAACCGTTGTCCCAAGTTAATTGTTAGTTGTTGAGTCTCGTAAGCGTGAAAATCACCCCTTAAGGAAAGAGTAACTAATCTTCGGGCTCTAAACCTTTATATATAGGAAAGGTAAACTAACTCAAACTTGTGGGGACTGAATAATCACATTCTATCCTTAGGTCCACTTCCTTAGACCTACCTCCGGTGTTGACGAAAAATATCTTTAACATTTTGCGCTAGAAGGAGGACTTGAACCTCCGACCTTGTGGTTAACAACCACATTTCTAACTGTATTATTCCATCCTAGATTGGACTAAGATTCGAAGAAGTGTGATTATGGGCAATGGATCCCAACAAGAGTCTTCCAGATCTTAAATGGCTATGTCAGATATTTCAGACCCGAGAGTGATGGAAGAACAAAGACTTAGATTGGATGCCCTACAAGTTGAAAATGGAAGAAAGAAAGTGGAAGTGGAACCTTATAACTCTGACTGTTGGAGCATTAACCCTTTCCACATTGGTCCAACACCTATCTTTGTTATAAGTGGTTCCTTCTCAGAATGGTACAACTTATTTACTCACCTGAAAAAGGTCATTTAGGCATAAGCTAAAAGAACTATATTTGAGTAAAAAAACATTAGAGAAACTCCAATAGGTTGCATCAAGGTGGTTTAAGAAGGTTGCACCTCAATCTCACAACACAACGAAGAGAAAGCTTGAGGATAAGGAGGAACCAACGAAGTTAAGTCACAAAAGGATTAATTTCCAATGACAAAAGTGGATCTTTGAATCAAGATTGCCAAGGGAATGCAAACGTACAACAACCATTGAGAATATCTAAGAATATCTACTTTCTAACCATACATGAACTCAACTATTAGCCATTGCAAAAGGAGAAATCTAAAAATGAAGTCAAATTGGGAGGATCCTATTTCTACTATCATATGATGAACGGGCATGAAACCAATCATTGCAGAGTCCTAGAAGGGATGATCATCAATTTCTTCAAACAAGGGAAGCTGTATGGATATGTAAAGAAAACATAGTCAATAATAACAACTGGTCCGTTAAGGAAAGAGCGCCTACAAAACTAAGGTTATGGAAACCCTCTCAAAATTTGGAATAACCCGAAATGAGTCAAATGAATAAATGGATAAAAATCCTTGTCACCAACAAGATGTCCAGGGTAAGGCACCCACGGAGGGTGGGCGGTGTGTAAGCCTTTCTCCGTGCACAACAGAAAGGGCCAAGTTATAGCATCAAAAGCGTAAGACTTCGATCCATGCCAGAAATGGTCGGCACGAAGCATCTAATTAGCACGTCCTTCCTTTGCTCGCAGAAGAGTACGCCCTGCCTCTGTTACGAACTAAGCACATCCTACCTCTGCTCGTATAAGAGCACGTCCTACCTCTGCTTATGTTCCTCGTTACCCACAAAAGGGAACAAAAACCCTTATTCGCGCCTACGATGGTCTGGGTAAGGCACTCCTTGGAGGGAGGGTGGAGTGTAAGCCTCTACCACCGCCTACGATGGCCATGATAGAGCATCGGAAGAGTAAGCCTTTAAGTCGCGTCTACAGTGGCCTGGTTAAAGCTTCTAAGCACTTATCACCGCCTACGATGGCTAGAGTAAGGTGCCTCCTGGAGGGAAGTCGGGACTCGGGTAAGTCCTTGGGCCCTGTTTGAGAGTAAGCTAGCCAAGCGTACCGAACACACAGACCCAGAGAGTGGCTAACAAAGCATGTACATACTCTGCTTTGGCAATCACAACCCCAGAGAGTAGCTAACAAAGCACATACATCCTCTTCTTCGCGAAATAAACCCAAAAGAGGGTGACACTTCTATTAATACCAGAAGAGGATTTCTGGTCTTCCATCTATCAAATACCCGAATTTGGGTTGGTTCAGGACTTCTATTATACCAGATGTGAATATCTGGTCTTCTGTTAAACACCCGAATCTAGGCTGGTTCGGGACTTCTATTATTACCTGATGTGGATATCTGATCTTCTATCAAATACCTGAATCGGTGTTGAATCGGAACTTCTGTCAATAACAGGTATGGATATCTGGTCTTCTGTCAAATGCCAGAATCTTGGTTATGGTTCAAGACTTATAATTATTGCCAGGCGCGGAATCCTGATCCTCTCTCATTAAAAACCCAAATATGACTTTCAAAGCTTCACTAGATATGAATCTCTAGTCCGCCTTCACGAAATTCCCCGATATGGGCTTCGATGATCCTAACTATGCTTCCGAGAAAAGGGTCCTGGACTTCCAAATACCCTAGTCTGGGCCTTAAGACTAAATTTATCTTTTCCAAAGGAAAGAGGTATACCAAGCAATACTTGGGATGAAGTCTCAGAATCTATGCAATAATACTTTCTAATAAGCGGATGGTGCAAATAGGCTCCTGGAAGAGAGTACTCTCATCAAGAGCATAAAATTGGGTATCAGGTGATATCCATATAACCTTATTTGCAAAATTATCTCACAAAAATCATCACGTCAAGTGTTTTATGTTTATATGTCATTCTAGCACCATGCCATAGTTCTCAAATAGAAAGACTTTGTGATAACGAGATTTTTTAAATCCAAGTCAAGACACTTTAAAGTGTACTCTGAGGATTTATAATTTGCTGTAGTGTCACCCAATTCTACCGCAAGTTTATTGATTCATAGAAACAATCTGCTTATCTCCTTGTCTGAGTTGGTAAAAGATTAAACCCTTAGTCACTTTGCCAACTCGAGAGTAACACGTCTTTTCCTAATTTTGAAGTAGTGGCATCTTCAAAAATTCTCTTTGATTTTATGATTACTGATGAACATTATCTGATTCAAGAACATGAAAACTTTGGGTTGGCTTCACTATTAACATGAAAAATACAACACAGTCATTCATAAATACTACTTCAAAAAGATAACATTAGTCAATCATAATTAAGGAGTTTGCTATAAAAGTACATACACATCAGGAGCTACAATAATAATCCCTTTAGTCAAAGTGCATTCTGCACATATTAAAATCAATAAGCTAGAATTCTAAGTTTCTTTTGAAACAGCTCCTTATTCATGGCCTAAACAACCAAGGGTAAGCTCGTATTTCACACAAAAGCAATGAAGGTTACATAGTAAAGGAAACCTTTTAAGATCGGATGAAGCCTGAGAAAGAATTTGTGACGAACATCCACTCATAAGGCTAGAATACGAGTATAAAGGGTCCCTTGAAAATACATCTTCAAATGAAATAGTATTCTGTTACAACACAAAATGAAATAGGAAATTGATAAAATATGAGGTCAATGTCAGAAACATTTCAATGTTATCAACAACTTCACTCAGTCAAAGCAGGAGTAAGAAACACGTTATCCTTAACTTAAAGGGTGAGAAAGAGAACAGCGAAAACAGGAGCCATACCTTAACAACAGACATCTCTGGTTAAACAGGTCGCACCGATTCTCTCTAGCCTTGACACGTGGAATCAACATCATCCGAAAGGTCCTCGATACACAAAGGGTCTTCAGGTCGCCCTAGGGCCTCCTCAAACGTATGGATACCTTGTTTAAGCTGCTTAACCTTATGCGCAATCCGGTCCAAAATAATGTGATGAACTGAAGGTAATGCAATTGCTGGATACTTTTGAAAATTGTCGGAATACGCCAACAAAAGAGCATTCTCGTAAGACGTTAGCATTTCCCTCGAATAGTGAGATTCCAGAAACAAAGAAAATCTGTTCTTGGCTTCATGAATTATATGTCGGGAATTGGAAAGTGCACACTGAACTTGGGAAAGTTGGTTATCTTTCTCCTTGAGCCACTCGGTATGATTAGACACCATCTCAGTTTTCTTATCCTCAACTTCTTGCTTAAACAATTGGAGCGCCAACACTTGATCATTCAAAAGGAGTTTAGCCTTTTCTTATGCCTCCAACTCTGATTCAACCTTCCTAAGGGATATCTTTAATTCCATACACCCCCGTTGGAGAATGGAGTTTTGATGACAACAACCTTATTTCAATATTAATTGATTATAAAATGTATATTAACAACTCTATCTAGAATATATATATATATATATATAAATATATGCAGGATTTGTATACAGGAATTAATACTGAAGACTGTACAGTTGTATAGTTTTAGAGATTTAAGAGATTCAGAATTCAGAGAAGATTCAAGACTTATGGGTAATTAAGAAATCAAGAGTTCAAGATAAATATAGTAGTAGAGTCTAGTTTATGTAAGACTCTGAATAGCACTCCAAGTTCAAATTCAAATTCTATTTTTCAAATTCTGATTTTCAAAATTCAAACTTATTTTCAAATTCTATTAAAACTCTAATTAAGTTTTTCTATTTTAATTTTGATTTTAAACTTTAGTTTTAAAGATTATAAGTTTTCATATATTTATATATGAATATACTTTTATACTTAAATATCTATATAGTTTTAAACTTTATAATTTTATAAATATGTTCATATAATTTATACTTATGATTTCATATAATTTTCTACTTTATAATACTTATACCACTATATTTTAATTCAAAAATATCCAGAGTTATATATATATATATATATATTAAAACACTTGAAAATTACTCAAACTTCAAATTTTGAATAACATATGTTGACATACATATGTTGGCATGTCGACATATAACTGTCATATTTTCAATTTTGAAAGGAAGTGTCTTTTCACCATTTGTAACGTTCCAGAAGTGTTGCAACCTTTCAAATCTTATAAATAAGGGATGATTTCAATTTTTTATTTATTCTTCTACTCTATCTTCATCCCTTTTCATTCCTCCATTAGTATTTCATATTTTTATGATTTCTACACTTATACTCTGCCGATTTCTATTCTAAATATATAAAACTTCTTCTTTTCTCACTCTCTACTCATTACTATCTGAATTGAAGCGTTATAGGGTTGTTGTAATCATTTGGGATTGTTTTGGAATAGTTTTGGAAATGGTGTGTTCCTTGTAGCCGTGAAATCAAGCAAGGAGACAGTGTTAACCTTATAGTCGGGGAAACCAATGGTGGTGGAAACGGTGGTAACCTTGTAGCCGTGAAATCAAGAGTGTTGTACTTGGATATTGATGTAGCAATAAAATTCTGCGCAATCCAACGTTGCATGGGACTGGATGTAGAAGTAATCTGAACTAGTATAAAATCTGGTGTGTTCTTTCCTTTTATGCATTTTATTTTTGTTTATCTTTGTTTTGTGTTTAATTATGTATCTATGATTATCTCTGTGGTGTGTGATTCATATAGTAGATCATATTAGTTTTAGATTTTCTTAAATTACCTGAAAACACTATTCACCCCCCTCTATTTTTAGTTTTGCCTTAACGATCCATTCCGCATTCCCTAACAATTGGTATTAGAGCAAGTTTTTTCAAAAAGTTCATAATCTGATTTTTGAAAATTTTTAAATGGCAAATTTTGAAATAACTGTTAACACTAGTGTCAATTAATGCATTGCATCAATATTGAAAGAGTCTGCATATAATCATGTTCAAAATTCAAGTGATCTACTGAAATGTTGTCCAATAGCGGAAAATATGTGTTATATGGCTATTGAACATTCAAAAATTGAAAGGATGGGTGAAGTAGCTGTTGAAAATTTGAAATGGTGTGTTACATGGCTATTAAGAATTCAAATCTTGGCAATCAAATAGTGGGAATCAAAAAGGACAAATGGATACTAGATAGTGGATATTCGAGACATATGACAGGAAATCGAGAAGTACTAAATAATCTAGTCTATGAAGATGGTGAACTTCGAAGACAACTCTAAAGGATATATTATTGGCATCGGCAATGTCGGTAATTCTAAAACTCCTACTATTTCTGATGTTTTATTATTTAGGAATTTAAAACACAATGTACTAAGTATATGTCAACTTTGCGATAAGGGCTATAAAATAAAGTTTGAAAATGATAAGTGCTTTATAAAAAATAGGAATTCAAAAGTAATATTCAAAGGAGATAGAAAGAAAAATATCTATATATTAAGTATGAAAATTTCCAACGATAATCTATGTGCTGTGGCTAATGTAAGTGACCCTTGGATCTGGCATAAGAGATTCGGTCGTATAAATTTCAAACACATTTCTATGATTTCGAAATTAGATTCAATTAGGGGAATGCCCAAAATGAAATTTAAAGTTAATAATCTATGCGACGCTTGTCAGTTCATAAAACTAAAAGGAAGTTCGTTCAAATCAAAAGAGGAAATTACAACCCCAAAACCATTAGAGTTAATTCACATGGATTTATTTGGACCATCTCAAACCCAATCAATAAACCATAATAGATATGTTTACGTAATAGTCGACGATTTTTCTAGATTTACTTGGGCTTTGTTTTTTAAAAATATAAGTGATGCTTTTGATCAATTTAAAACTTTTGCTAAAAGAATTCAAAACTTACTGTCTCTAAAAATCCAAACAATACGTAGTGACCATGACGGAGAATTCAAAAATGAAAATTTTGAAAAAATTTGTAATAAAAAAGGAATAACCCATATTCTATCCCTAGAACCCCTCAACTAAATAGAGTTGTTAAACGTAAAAATAGAACGATACAAGAGTGTGCGAGAACTATGTTATCTGGTAGTAATTCACTAAGAAATTTTTGGGCTGAGGCAGTTGCAACAGCTTGTTATATTTTAAATAGGATTTCAATTAGACCCTTAACTCATAAAATACCATATAGACTCTTATACAATAAGAAACCAAAAGTATCATATTTTAATTTTTTTGGAAGTAAATGTTTTATACTTAATACTGAAATTTAGATAGATTTGACTCGAAATCCGATAAAGGAATATTTATTGGATATTCAGAATGAAGTAAGGCATGTAGAGTTTTTAACTCAAGAACCAGTACTATAGAAGCAACCTTAAACTTATCCTTTGACAAAAATTATAAAAGTATAACACAACACAATGAAGATGAATGTGAAAATGAAGTTAATGAAATAAATCATGAAGATAGTCTACCAAATAATCGAATTAGATTACTAAGAGACCACCCTGTAGAAAATATTTTAGGAGATATTGAATCCGTTGTTAGGACTCGTAATGAATTAAATAATATGATTAATTTAACATTTATTTCAACTATTGAACCTAAGAATCCAAAGGAAGCATCATCTGATGATTAATGGATCCTTGCCATGCAAGAAGAACTGAATCAGTTTACTAGGGATGATGTATAGGAACTTGTTCCTAGACCAGAGGATATACTATAATAGGAACTAAATGGGTGTATAAAAATTAAATGAATGAACACGGTGAGGTAGTAAGAAATAAGGCATGATTAGTAGCGCAAAGTTATACTCAAGAAGAAGGAATAGATTACGATAAAACATTTACCCACATAGCTAGATTAGAAGCAATTAGGATATTACTAGCCTTTGCAAACCATAATAATTTCAAATTATATCAAATGGATGTAAAAAGTGCTTTTTTAAACGGATTTGTTAAAGAAGACGTATATGTAGAGCAACCACCTCTTTTTGAAAACAGAAAGTCACCAAATCACGTATATAAGTTAAAGAAAGCATTATATGGATTAAAATAGGATCCTAGGGCTTGGTATGATAGATTAATAAATTACTTATTACAATCCAACTTTGAAATTGGAAAACTAGATAACACCTTGTTTATTAAAAGGAATAATAAGGATATACAATTAGTACAAATATATGTTAATGATATAATTTTTGGATCAGCAAATAATAAGATGAATATTTTTTTATAGATATTATGACCCAAGAATTTGAGATGACTCATATGGGAGAACTAACATTCTTCTTAGGCTTAAAAATTCGTCAATTAAAGAATGGAATATTTATTAATCAAGAAAAGTACGCAAGAGATTTAATTAATAAATATAATTTTACAACAACTAATAGGAGACCAAAACCAATGGAAACTAATATAGCATTAAGTAAAGATGATACATCAAAAGACATTGATCAAAAATTATATAGAGGAATGATAGGATCGCTATTATATATAACCGCTAGTAGACCAGATATAATGCACAGTGTATGTCTCTGTTCAAGATATCAATCACAACCTAAGGAAACACATTTAAAAGCCATAAAACATATTCTAAGATATGTAAAACATACATCAGACTTTGGATTATTTTATCCCAAGGATGGTTCATTCGACTTAGTTTCTTATTGTGACGCTGATTATGCGGGATGTAAATCCGATCTTCAAAGTACTAGTGGAACATGTCATTTCTTAGGGCATTCACTAGTCTCGTGGTTTAGTAAAAAGAAAAATACTGTATCTTTGTCAACAACTGAAGCAGAATATATCTCTGCTACTTTGGCTTGTTCACAAATACATGTATACAACAAACTCTAAATGATTTTGGATTAACAATAAAGAAATCACCAATATACTGCGATAATACGAGCGCTATAAATATATAAATCCAGCTTATCACTAAGAACTAAACATATCAATATACGACATCATTTTCTAAATGATAATGTAAGTAAAGAGAAAATTTCACTTGAATTTATAGAAATAGATAAACAAATTGCAGATATATTAACAAACCATTAAACAAAGCAATGTTTACTAAATTTAGAAGAGAATTAGGTATTTGTTCGTTAAGTGAATTAGAATAATTAAATATACTAATATATATAAGAATAACATTAAAAATCAGTAAAATAAAATAAATAAAACAAGTATGTCGACATACATATGTCACTATGTCGACATATAACCACCAAATTTTAAAAATTAATTCCCACCAAAAGTTAGTTATAATAACCATTTAAACTCTCCACTTCGAATTTTCTTATCCGTTCTCTTATTTCACTTCTGTAAAAATTCTAAACCAAAATAAATAATGACCTCCGCCAATTATAACACCCAAATTAATACCAAATCGTCCGATGTACCATCCGAAGGTCCTTTCCAACGTTCTACCCTATCTTGTGTAATTAAACAGGAAGAGAAAATGGAATATACTCTTCAAATGCTTGCTGAGATTTAGTGCTCCAAATATGGATAAGTCAAGAGCAAAATAGACAAGGAAAGATGATGAGGAACCTTCATAAATTTGTAACTGATAATCAAGCGAAACCAATCATCATCAAATGATAATCAAGCAATGAATGAAGAAGAGGAACCGGAAGAGGAGGAGGAAGAAATGATGGAAGAAGAGGAACCAGAGGAGATACAACAAGAAGTCACAGATGAGGATGATCAAGTTATATGCGTGGGCGAGTCTTGTTCGATCAACATGAAAATATCGTTGAACGAAATGGGGATTTCTGTCTCCATTACCCAAATTGTCCAACCCATAAGTCTCATATCATTAAGAACAAATAGAATTTTCATTTCTTTACGTTTATTCGATGTACTACGTAAATCGTGTGTATTGCTTGTATTGAAAACAATGTTTAATATGATGTTTGCTTTATCTTTCATATGTTTTTCATTAGTTTGTTATATAAGCAAAAATTTAGGGGGGTTCATATACATTAAGTATTTTGATCACAAGTTATACACACACACACACACACACACACATATATATATATATATATATCTTAGTATTTTATGCTAGTATGATTATATACATATTATATATATATATATATAAATTTAGGACTCAGGAGGAGCACTTTACTTTAGTATAGGAGTATTTAGAAAGTTATAGGATTTATGGGGAGTATTTTTAAAATTTCTTTTTGATAATGCCAAAGGGGAAGAAATTATAAAATATAGACTTAGTTTAAGTAGAGTATATAAGATTCATATTGACAGGGGTGTATTAAAAGGATCAGCATCAACAAATACGAACAGGTATGAATATTTTATAAACTAAGATTGTCATCATCAAAAGGGGGGATTGTTGGAGAATGGAGTTTTGATGGAAACAACCTTATTTCAATATTAATTGATTATAAAAATATACTAACATCTCTATCTAGAATATATATATATATGTATGTAGCATTTGTATACAGGAATTAATACTGAAGACTGTACAGTTTTAGAGTATTAGAGATTCAAGAGATTCAGAATTCAGAGAAGATTCAAGACTTATGAGTAATCAAGAAATCAAGAGTTCAAGATAAATATAGTAATAGAGTCTAGTTTATGTAAGACTCTGAATAGCACTCCAGGTTCAAATTCAAATTCTGATTTTCAAATTTCAAATTCTGATTTTCAAATTTCAAATTCTGATTTTCAAATTTCAAATTTCAAATTCTATTTTCAAATTCTATTCAAAATCTAATTAAGTTTTTCTATTTTAATTTTGATTTTAAACTTGAGTATTAAAGATTATAAGTTTATATATAATTATATAGTTATATACTTTTATACTTAAATATCTATATAGTTTTAAACTTTATAATTTTATAAATATGTTCATATAATTTTTACTTATGATTTCATATGATTTTCTACTTTATAATACTTATTTATATCACTATATTTTAATTCAAGAATTTCCAGAATTATATATATATATATATATATATATATATATATCAAAACACTTAAAAATTACTCAAATTTTGAATTTTGAATAACATATGTCGACATACATATGTTGGCATGTCGACATATAATTGTCATATTTTCAGTTTTGAAAGGAAGTGTCTTTTCACCATTTGTAGCATTCCAAAAGCGTTGCAACCTTTCAAATCTTGTAAATAGGGGTTGATTTTGAATTTTTTTTATTTATTCTTCTTCTCTATCTTCATCCCTTTTCAGGTCTCCATTATTATTTCATATTTTTATGATTTCTACACTTATACTCTGCCGATTTCTATTCTAAATATATAAAACTTCTTCTCTTCTCACTCTATACTCATTACTCTCTGAATCGAAGTGCTATTGAAGAGTTATAGGGCTGCTGTAATCATTTGGGAATGTTTTGGGATAGTTTTGGAAACGGTATGTTCCTTGTAGCTGTGAAATTAAGGAAGGAAACGGTGTTAACCTTGTGGCCGGGGAAATCAAGGGTGGTGGAAACGGTGGTAACCTTGTAGCCGTGAAATCAAGGATGTTGTACTTGGATATTGATATAGTAATAAAAGTCTGTGCAATCCAGCGTTGCGTGGGACTGGACGTAGGAGTAATCCGAACTAGTATAAAATCTGGTATGTTCTTTCCTTTTTTGCATTTATTTTTGTTTATCTTTGTGTTTGTGTTTGATTCTGTGTCTATGATTATCTATAGGGTGTGTGATTCATATAGTGGATCGTATTAGTTTTGGATTTTCTTAAATTCCTTGAAAACACTATTCACCCTCCCTCTAGTGTTAGTTTTGCCTTAACAATCCATTTGCATTCCCTAACAACTCCTTTCTATGTCCCTCCATTAAAGATCTAACCTTGGAATCGAATGAAACCTTCTCCTCCTCAAGTGTCGCAACTTCCGAAGGAAAGGGAGTAGTCGCTCCCGGGAAAGATTATCATTTCTTGGTAATATAAAAACTAAAACAAAGTCAATGTTTGCAAAAGAAAATAAGTTCATATAGAGAAGGATTAGAAAGAAGCAAAACTATACTGATAGTTGTTGTTTGATAAGAAGTTGTTAAAACTTAACCAAATCCAAAGGTGCGCGAGGCAATGACACGAAGGCAGTGTCGTCAGAAGAAAGAGCAAGATTCACAAGTTTGTCAAAGCCTTGAACCTGCGAAAGTAACTTTAGAGGGCGTGTACATTGAGAAAAAGGAAGAGGAATCGATTTATGCTTTATTTACGTGGAGCTCTCAAAGGGCTAAACATCAAAGGACTACCTATAAAATCACCTCCCAAAGTCACTACCTGAGAGGAATTAACATCAGAAATAGTCTCGACAACAGAGGTAGTAGTTCTAGGAGTCTGCTGGATCAACTGCCTAGTGATTTCTATAGCCATGTCTTCGCAAAAAGTGGGAAGGGTGGAAATATAACCGTTATGTCTCTTAGGAGCTGAATCATCGACATAGGAGGTAAGCCTCTTTTTAGATGCATCTGCGGATTTAGCTAGAGCAGCTATGATAGGCATCTCTCCAGAAGCTTGAAAAGCTGTTTAAAGCATTTATAGTCAGAAAGCAAGAATTAAGCAAACTATAACATGAAAACAAAATTTGGATCGCTCCAGCAGAACAATCTTGTGTCAAATACCTAGAAACAAAGGAGTTCGAAGGGTAAAAATGTCAGAGCCTAAGGATAAGTGTTTAGCATTAAGGAAATGGAGGGGTAGTCTCCCCAAAATATTTTTCTTGAAAGAAAGAAGGGAATACTTATGAAGATTGTCCAAGGTCGACAGGATTGACCTCCGTCCCAGTTCTTCAGTTTCCTTACAAATAACATCAATAATTTGAGTTTCCTCTTTCCTTAAACTTTTCCTCTTAGAGGTAAGAGGTGAAAAAAATCAGACAAAACATGAAGATGATATAGTGATTCTAGAGAAATGGAAATCTAACCTGGATCAACAGAAGTGCCGAAAATACCAATGGGGCACCTAATATAGAAAAATTGATTCTCCTAATCTTTTGACCTATTAATGCTATCACTGATTAACTTTCTTGTAGGATTCACGCGAAAAATAGACAAATCCGGGCATTTGGACAAACACAGCAAATAATGGAGAAGGTTGGTGCTAAGGGAAGATTTTCCCGATTCAAGCGCTAAAACCTTAAGGCAAAGAAGGAAAGTGTAGATGTTCCAGGACAGTTGAATAGGAAAAATTCCCAAGCGACGCAAAAATTTCGATATAAAGTTAGGAAAAGGGATGAACCTCCATGCCAAATGTAAACAACTGTATATGCGAAGAATCCCTCGGGCAGATCCTGAATGATATCTTGATCAAAAGCAGGGATGACCTCAACTTCAGTCATACCAAAGCTCCTAAGAATGGTACCCACTTTGTCTTGAGTAGTAATAAGGGAGTGCTGGAAAGCAGCTTCTTTCTTAGGACGAGGTGCATCAAAACCACTCGACCTTGCCTTACCAATGTTCTGTTCCTCAGACATGATGCTGCCAGATGATATTATTCCATAACATACATTAACACTATATCTTTACATGAAATACCGCATGACATTCATAATTCTATAACTAACATGAAGTCTTGCTAACATTAAAACTTGGAGTGTTGAAATGCCACATGTATCGTTAAGATTAGTGTTCCAATGAAGTTCATAAGATAAAAACACTTTAAGTATTTGATGATGATCTAGTTGATTCTGTGCAGTTAAAGCGCTTAGCGGTTCTATAGCGGTGGAGGTGCAGAAAGGTATACGGGGATAAAGCGGGGAAATAGAAGGGATATAGCGGAGGCACAAAAATGCTCATTAGATGTAAAACTAAATATTTTAAAATTAATTAATTGTCATTCTCACACTATATGTGTAGAAAAAAAATCAATATTAACTAATCATATGTAACAAAATTAAACAATATCATGGTTATGTACATTAGATATATTGGCTAAAATAGATTTCTACAATATACTGGGAACTTCCTCCTTAAATTTAGTTCTTTAGACTAACTTTATCGAATTTATCAAAAAGAGATGTAACAACCCAACTTTCGAACACATCGGCAGTTGTGTCATTAAAAAGAATAAGAATAGATAGAAGATAAAATCATAGAAAACATTGGAATCTCACGGCGGAATTTTCACAAAAGATGATACTTCATAATATTACACATTGGAATATATTACATCAGAGCATCATATCTCTTGTGATACAAGCCATTCACAGTACATCTTTAATTATACATATCATAGATGACCAAACTTGCAGACTTAATTATACGGTCGTCAAGATAAGTAGATCAACACACAGAAAGTCTCCATCTAGCTTCTCAACTGTTATCCAATCCTGATTCACCTGTCTATTCATAACAAGTGCTATGAATACCCAAGAGTTTAAGGGAAACACAGAAAAATAAACTCCGGGTCAGTCAGGGGACTGGTATGAGTAAACAGTTTAAAACAAATAAAAATATCTCATAAGACCACCCGTAAATACGGAATGGGTTTTTACCTTATGAGGTCAAAACACTTTGTATACTTGAAAACAGATATTATGATAGTGTCCAGGTGTTTCACAAATAATTTAGAATCTAGAAGAATGCTTGCATCTCACATTCTCCTATATAGTATACAAATAAAAACCGCTTGGCGCTTATGGAAATTGGATTTCCAACTATGACAAGGTAAGGGACCACCTTCCGATGATGTATCTCTAGAGGCGAATACACCTGGGTTCAAAAAGAACGTCTTGCAACCCGGCCCACACATGACCGACCACTCATTTCTCTTGAGTGTATCGAATGTATATCACCAACGGTTGGGAGCTACCCACCGTCTTCTCGAAAAGGGACAATATTGAAATAGATTAAAGAAGCAAATAAGATTTTCTCTAGATAGGTGATTATACACCCTAATGGGAGCGACCCACATAGCCATGCTGCCTGCCCGATTTTTGTCATTTCCTGGGTGTGAGGCTTGAGGCTAGACTTACCTTTCCATCATCACTGTTTAATTTATTTGAATGCCACATCTTCAAATCCATCATAGATCACTAATTGATTTCCACAAAAATACTCTGGTTGTCAGGCTAAAGAAGTTTCCCTTCTGTGCCAGCAATAGGTACGTTTGAAGAAAATAACGTTCGTGATTCTTTTGGAAACACTCTGTCAGACATTCGTCCATACAAGTTGTCCTATGACTGGACAAACCGAAGGCACTATTCAAAAATAGTCCTTGTATCTCGCCGTCTTTAATTTAGAAATCTCTGACATACGGCGTGTTATCAAATCAAAGTGGGATGTTAATTCCGACCTCTTTGAAATGACTAACGAACATTTTACTTTTTAAATTATAAATCTAACAAGGTTATAATCTAATCTGCATATATAATCACAGTCAAACTAAACAGTATAAGATCATCTGGTCTCTATCTGGTTATTTTGATCTTCTTTTCAAAATGGCCAATTTTATGTGTGCATCACACACGGTTTTTCTTTCCATTTTATTCGTCACCTTAAAAATGAATACTTATTTTAAATTTCCTTTAGAAAAATATTTCTCATCATTATTACTTAATTTGAGCACTCATAAATGACTTAAATTATGATTTAATCATTTATTTTACAACTTATACACTTGGTATTTTTCTCATCAAATTTTCCCTTTTTGATCCATCCTTCTTGATTTTCTTATTCTTCTTTCTATATTGATAAAGCTCCTCCTTTTTATTTATTTATCAGTCTACACACGATTAAAACATTATTCACAGTTCTTGTTTTACAAAGTACAGAACTGTTCCTGATCGGTTTCTTATATCAGGGATTTTAGATTTCAGTTTAAAACTGACAAATTCTAGCGTATGTGTTACATACGGTTTTTCTTTACCTTGTTTTGTTTTAAAATTTTAAATATCTCATTAGAAGATACATTCTAATTTAAATTATAAAATAAATTTATAATTTAAAATAATTTCAGCTTTTGTGATGACTTCTGTCAAAACCATATCTGATTGTTTTATACTCGATCGACTTCTTTTGTTGATTTTTGAATATTAGAAAATCATTTCTAATTCTCATTATAAATTAAATTTATAATTTAATTTAAAGTACAACTTCTGTGTTTTAATTTCAGTTTTTGACGAAAACTGTATTTTTGATCCTGATCCACTTTCTTTAATCAATTGTCTCCCTACTACTTTTCTGTTGCGGTTATACGCTACTTTTTCCCTTCTCTGCTTTGTTCTGTTTCTTTCCACCTCTCTTTCCCTTTTTAATTCTCTTGTATATTTTTGTTTATTTCTTGTTTACTCTATTTATTTAAAATAACTTGGTTACATTCTGACGACGTTCAACTTTGTTTACAACAATCCATGCCTGATCCTCTGTTCATTCAGATTTCATTTTCGATATCAACGGTTCTTTCTTTTTATTCCCTTTTTGAATTATTTCTTTTATTATTACATTAGGATAGATACATCATATATATCCTAAATAGTTAATTTTACCTTTAAGAAAATCTTTTATTTTCTAAAGTTCTATTCTCTTCCTAGAATTATTTTCTATGCTTTTATTTTCCTTTACTTTCTTTAACATTAGGATAGATATATCATATATAACCTAAATAGTAAATTTTACCTTTAAGAAAATCTTTTATTTTCTAAAGTTCCTGTTCTCTTCCTAGAATTATTTTCTATGCTTTTATTTTCCTTTACTTTCTTTATTTCTATTTTCTTTTCTCTTCACTATTTCTTGTTTATTTTTATTTTATTTTCTATTTTATTTAAAGTTTGTTTTATTTAAACAAACCCAGCCCGGTATACTTAAGCCTATTTTCCCTTTTGCAAAGTACCAAATTTCTATTGCCAATACTAGAATTTCCCTTCAAAAACTTGTGCCACAACTGTTTAAAACTCCAGATCCTTCTACCCAAACATTCCTCTTCTTTTGATTTTGCCAAGTACCAATTTTTTTTCTCCTACCAGGTGGTCGAGGTTTATAGTAAAACAAATGTTGATCTGGTATCATCAAATACACAGCAACACCATGATCAGATTTGCCCGATCCTTCTCTTTCCTTCATACTGTTCCTTCCTCTCCTCCCTGTTTCTTCTTTGCTTTACTTTTTCTTCTGCTTATTTTTGTTTCCTTTTTTGCCAAATGATTAAAACTTAAGGGTCGAACGTGAATCTAGCACATGAAATTCACAACAAAAACAAGGATTAAATCGTTCTGATCCTCTTCTTTTCCCCTCTCCGTTCTTTCTTCTTCTTATCCAATCCTTGTGTGCCATTTCCAGTGCACAACGTGTACTCTGTACACGTGCACAACCCGACGAGCCACTTTCCAACCTTCGTGATCATCTACACGCATCGCTCATCACCTTCTGACTCCATCGCTCAACTCCGATTTGGCAATCCCGTCCGTTACAGTGTTTTCACTGTTCAACCCATCCTCATCCAAAAAGCTTGATACAGGAAAGTACCAACCGCCTCTTCTTCCTACCAGTGATCAACTCCAGACTCCACCAATATACAGCCGACACCTGGGCCCACCATCTCCCCAAACACCACGTCGCTCGATCCACCAGAGGTGGTGCAGTTCTGCCCAAATTCCGTGGTAACTAAAAGATACCTAAAACCCTAAATACACCTCATTCACACAAAATACTTCATGGAAAAATCATTGAGTATTTTTCCCTTGATTCTCAGTCCCTTACGCTTCTCCGAACCCCATGGCATTGGATTCGATCACTTAGATCGTCAGTGGTTGCCCCAAAACCAGTTTCCGTTCATCCCATGATATCCCATCATCCACAACCTTAAAAATCCTAATAACTACACTAAAGTTCATGATTTCCTTCCTTGATCGTATTCATATGCCTGAATCATGATTCGCTGATGATTGAAATTTTGAGTTGACAGAGAGTATACTGTGTTCTTCCTGTTTCTAGTAAAATGTTTTTTTTTTAAACTTGTTCACTCTTTTTCCTTGCTTTGAAATGGTTTTGTTGGTGACACAGTGATGTAACCTAAACTGAAAGTTTATGGAAATTATCTACCTTAAGGTTACTGACTAGAAATCATAAATTTGTTTTATTTTAAATAGCAGGTTTTTGTTAACCTGTTAGTGCAAGTTCATAAACCAAATGTCAATCAATACAACTAAAGTAACCTACCCCTAGTTCTGTGATCAAGATAGGAAATTAATTCAACCAAGGATGCATTCAATCCAACAAGGCAAACCACAACATATACAAAGAACAATTCAAAACAGGGAAAAATGCAGGAAACAAATCAGAAAATTAAAAATACTTTACTCACCCAAAATTGCTTGAACCCTTTGGCTTTTCTTCTACTGATCTAACTCAATTTTCCTTATGTTTGTGTGAGTGAAATGAGTGTGCTTGTGGTCTTTATATAGTGGTGAAAATTCATAAAATAATGGTGCAAAGAAAAATCAGTTTTGAGATTTGTATTTGACAATTGAAAGACAGCTCAAAGGCAAATCTAACCAAATCAAACAGCCCTCCGTTTTTCACATCGCTTACCTCAGCCCTTATCACCCCCTAAAATCCCCTAAGCAACCACCACATTTCTTCCTATTGGTTCTTATGAATTGTCATAAATAAATGCTTATGATCTTTCACAAATCTTCCTCTTGGATTTAACAAATTAAAATATCATTTTTGTACCATTTAAAATCAGTTTGCCATGGGTTTTTAAAACCAAAATCTCTCATGATATTTTTGATTTAACAACAAAATATAAAATTCATTTACTTGCCTTGCAAGGTTAGCAAAAATCTGAAAGTTTTGTACTGCAAAAATCTATATCATGTGATGAAAATCTATAGGAAAATACTTAGAAAATCTATGGTGTTGAACTCAACTAGTGTAGGCAAGATGATGGTGTCAATTCATGATTTTGCAAATCTTTGATGCACATGTCTTTTTACAAAACAAACATGATTTGAAAATGCAAAAGAGGTGACAAATTTCAGAAATTTCATGAGAAAAGAAATGATTTAAAACTGAAAGTACATGATACAAAAATGATCTTGCCATTTGAACACTATCTCTTTAGATTCTCTTTACAAGCTCATCACTAGTGTAGGTGTTATCTCCAATATACACATATATATAAATGATAATTTGCTTTGCAAAAGGGAATGTCATGTTCATGCTTTTTGTTGACATACATGTGAACATAAAATGGATCTTCAACTTGTTTTTGACAAAAGAATGGTTTTTGGCATGTTTTAAATTCAAATGTTAAGTTTTTAAAACAAAGAATTTGCAAGATCCTAAAGTACATACTTTTTAATTTGAGAACAAGGAAAAATTGGATTTATTCTTTAAAGTATGTCTACATGTCCTTTAAAACTCAAGAACTTTCTTAACAAAAGTTAGGATAACTCCTTTGGAAAACAATTGAGGTATGTGCAAAGGCAATGGTGTTTTTAAACTTGCTATACCACAAGTTTGAATAAGTTTTCCCATGCTATCATGTTTTCAAATGAAATTGGTTTTTGATGTATATGTAAACTTTCCTTTGAATTTGCTTTGCCAAAAAGGAAATGAGGCTTTCATGTTTTGATTATGTATATGTAAACTTAATCTTTGCTTTTGAACAACAAAATGGTTTGGCATATTTTAATTCAAGTTTGATAAGTTTTCACATCAATATTTACAAAAACCAAATTCTTAAATCCCTTGAAAAATGAACTAACATGTAAAATAAAAATAGCATCACAAATACATGCTATATAAAAGTGTTGTTCTCATACATATGTAAATAAAATTAAACAAACGCTATTAAACACATGTTATCAAACACAAATGTCTAAAAATGGGTTTTTAGTAAATGTTGTAATATATGCATCTATAAATTCTGTTATACACAAATTAACATGTTTTCAAATTTTCAAAGTTTGGATTTAAAATCATATTTGAAAATACGTTCTTACGATCAATTCATTTGTGTCAGTGATTAGTGTAAGTACCCGGGTCATTACATTCTACCCCCCTTATAAAAATTTCATCCTCGAAATTTGTAACAGTAGATTAGAGTTATCGACTTATATATAAATTATTAACACACATCAGCAATTTCCTATTCATAGCCAAAAATATCTGCCCAAATTCCCCTTCTAATTCATCTATCAATTTACTTAACTGCATTAAGTATTTCCCAAAATCTTCACTCACTTAGCAAATTATCTCCATTTCGGGACTCACAAATATGATTTGATTTCACAAATCGACTAATTCACTTTCCCTGAGTCCATATCCCAATAAATACTTAAGTCTAGCCTTACTTTCGAGAAATCCAAATTTTAAATCAAATTTAAAATCCTAACACGATTTCTTGGTATCAATATGATTGGATATCATTCAACCATATTTAATTTATCTTAAGGCCGACCCTGGTTAATTAACTCCTTTTATCCTGTCGGACCGGTACAACTTCCCCCACAGTCTCTCCTTGATCTTGGGATCTAGTATTACGACCAGTAGCAGTGGAAGACCCTCTAATTCGTCCTCTTCATCCTCGGTTACTCATTTTAATTACCTGAATATAACAGGTCATCATTCTAGACTTGATGGGATATAACTAACTGAGGTATACCATCCAAGTTGATTTATTTTAATTTTATTTTAAATTTTCAAAAATACGCACTCTCACACTCACCTAAAGCCTAGGTAATCAGTAACCTAAGCTCTGATACCAACTGTAACGACCCAACTTTCGAGCACATCGGCAGTTGTGTCGTTAATAAGAATAGACAGAAAATAAAATCATAGAAAACATCAGAATCTCACGGCGGAATTTTCACAAAAGATGATACTTCATAATATTACATAGTGGAATATATTACATCAGAGCATCATATCTCTAGTGATACAAGCCATTCATAGTACATCTTTAATTATACATATCATAGATGACCAAACTTGCAGACTTAATTATACGGTCGTCAAGATAAATAGATCAGCACACAAAAAGTCTCCATCCAGGTTCTCAAGTGTTATCCAATCCAGATTCACTTGTCTATTCATAACAAGTGTTATGAATACACATGAGTTTTAGGGAAACACAGAAAAATAAACTCCGGGTCAGTCAGGGGACTGGTATGAGTAAGCAGTTTAAAACAAATAAAAACACCTCATAAGACCACGCCGTAAATACGGAACGGGTTTTTACCTTATGAGGTCAAAACACTTTGTATACTTGAAAACAGATATTATCATAGTGTCCAGGTGTTTCACAAATAATTTAGAATCTAGAAGAATGCTTGCATCTCACATTATCTTATATAGTATACAAATAAAAACCGCTTGGCGCTTATGGAAATTGGATTTCCAACTATGACAAGGTATTAAACCACCTTCCGATGATGTATCACTAGAGGCGAATAACCTGGGTTCAACAAGAACGTCTTGCAACCCGGCCCACACATGACCGACCACTCATTTCTCTTGAGTGTATCGAATGCATATCACCAACGGTTGGGGGCAACCCACCGTCTTTTGAAAAGGGACAATATTGAAATAGATTAAAGAAGCAAAAAAAAATTCTCTAGATAGGTGATTATACACCCTAATGGGAGCGACCCACGTAGCCATGCTGCCTGCCCGATTTTTGTCATTTCCTGGGTGTGAGGCTAGACTTACCTTTTCATCATCACTGTTTAATTTCTTTGAATGCCACATCGTCAAATCCATCAGAAATCACTAATTGATTTCCACAAAAATACTCTGGTTGTCAGGCTAAAGAAGTTTCCCTTCTATGCCAACAACTGGAACGTTTGAAGAAAACAACGTTCGTGATTCTTTTGAAAATACTCTTACAGACATTCGTCCATACAAGTTGTCCTGGGACTGGACAAACCGAAGGCACTATTCAAAAATAGTCCTTGTATCTCACTGTCTTCAATTTAGAAATCTCCGACGTACGGCGTATAATCAAATCAAAGTGGAATGTTAATTCCGACCTCTTTGAAATGATTAACGAACATTTTCCTTTTTAAATTATAAATCTAACAAGGTTATAATCTAATTTGCATATATAATCACAGTCAAACTAAACAATATAAGATCATCTGGTCTCTATCTGGTTATTTTGATCATCTTTTCAAAACGGCAAATTTTAATGTGTGTGTCGCACACGGTTTTTCTTTCCGTTATATTCGTCACCTTAAAAATGAATACTTACTTTAAATTTCCTTTAGAAAAATATTTCTCATCATTATTACTTAATCTGATCACTCATGAATGACTTAAATTATGATTTAATCATTTAGTTTACAACTTATACACTTGGTATTTTTCTTGTCAAATTTTCCCTTTTTGATCCATCCTTCTTGATTTTCTTATTCTTCTTTCTATACTGATAAAGTTCCTTCTTTTCATTTATTTATCAGTCTACACACGATTAAAACATTATTCACATTTCTTGTTTTACAAAGTACAGAACTGTTCATGATCGGTTTCTTATATCAGGGATTTTAGATTTTAGTTTAAAACTGACAAATTCTAGCGTATGTGTTACGTACGGTTTTTCTTTACCTTGTTTTTTTTTAAATTTTAAATATCTCATTAGAAGATAGATTCTAATATAAATTATAAAATAAATTTATAATTTAATATAATTTCAGCTTTTGTGCTGACTTCTGTCAAAACCATATCTGATTTTTTTATACTCGATTGACTTCTTTTGTTGATTTTTGAATATTAGAAAATCATTTCTAATTCTCATTATAAATTAAATTTATAATTTAATTTAAAGTACAACTTCTGTGTTTTAATTTCAGTTTTTGACGAAAACTGTATTTTTGATCCTGATTCACTTTCTTTAATCAATTTTCTCCCTACCGTTTTTCTGTTGCGGCTATACGCTACTTTTTCCCTTCTCTGCTTTGTTCGGTTTCTTTCCACTTCTCTTTCCCTTTTTAATTCTCTTGTATATTTTTATATATTTATTGTTTACTCTATTTATTTAAAATAACTTGGTTAATTCTGATGATGTTTAACTTCGTTTACAATGATCCATGCCTGATCCTCTGTTCCTTCAGATTTCATTTTCCATATCAACGGTTCTTTCTTTTTATTCCCTTTTTGAATTATTTCTTTTATTATTACATTAGGATAGATATATCATATATATCCTAAATAGTAAATTTTACCTTTACGAATTTTTTTTATTTTCTAAAGTTCCTATTCTCTTCTCCTAGAATTATTTTCTATACTTTTATTTTCCTTTACTTTCTTTAACATTAGGATAGATATATCATATATATCATAAATAGTAAATTTTACCTTTAAGAAAATCTTTTATTTTCTAAAGTTCCTATTCTCTTCCTAGAATTATTTTCTATGCTTTTATTTTCCTTTACTTTCTTTATTTCTATTTTCTTTTCTCTTCACTATTTCTTGTTTATTTTTATTTTATTTTCTATATTATTTAAAGTTTGTTTTATTTACACAAACCCGACCCGGTATACTTAAGCCTATTTTCCCTTTTGCAAAGTACCAAATTTCTATTGCCAATACCAGAATTTCCCCTCAAAAACTTGTGCCACAACTGTTTAAAATTCCAGATCCTTCTGCCCGAACATTCCTCTTCTTTTGATTTTGTAAAGTACCATTTTTTTTCTCCTAACAGGTGGTCGAGGTTTATAGTAAAACAAATGTTGATCTGGTATCATCAAATACACAGCAACACCATGATCAGATTTGCCCGATCCTTCTCTTTCATTCATACTATTCCTTCTTCTCCTCCCCGTTTCTTCTTTGCTTTACTTTTTCTTCTGTTTATTTTTGTTTCCTTTTTTGCCAAATGATTAAAACTTAAGGGTCAGACGTGATTCTGGCACATGAAATTCACAACAAAAACAAGGATTCAATCGGTCTGATCCTCTTCTTTTCCCCTTCTCCATTCTTTCTTCTTCTTGTCCAATCCTTGTGTGCCATTTCCAATGCATAGCGTGTACTCTGTACACGTGCACAACCCGGCGAGCCACTTTCCAATCTTCGTGATCATCTACATGCATCGCTCATCACCTTCTGACTCCATCGCTCAACTCCGATTTTGCCATCCCGTCCCCTACAGTGTTTTCACTGTTCAACCCATCCTCATCCAAAAAGCTTGATCCAGGAAAGTACCAGCCGCCTCCTCTTCTACCAGTGATCAACTTCGGACTCCATCAGTACACAGCCGACACTTGGGCCCACCATCTCCCCAAACACCACGTCACTCGATCCACCAGAGGTGGTGCAGTTCTGCCCCAATTCCATGTTAACTAAAAGATACCTAGAACCCTAAATACACCTCATTCACACAAATTACTTCTTGGAAAAATCATTGAGTATTTTTCCCTTGATTCTCGGTCCCTCACGCTTCTCCGGACCCCATGGCATTGGATTCGATCACCTAGATCGTCGGTGGTTGCCCCAAAACCAATTTCCGTTCATCCCATGATATCCAATCATCCACAACCTTAAAAATCCTAATAACTACACTAAAATTCATGATTTCCTTCCTTGGTCGTATTCATACGCCTGAATCATGACTCGGTGATGATTGAAATTTTGAGTTGACAGAGAGTATACTGTGTTCTTCCTGTTTCTAGTAAAATGTTTTTTTTTTAAACTTGTTCACTCTTTTTCCTTGCTTTGAAATGGTTTTGTTTGTGACACAGTGATGTAACCTAACCTAAAATTATATGGAACTTATCTACCTTAAGGTTACTGACTAGAAATCATAAATTTGTTTTATTTTAAACAGCAGGTTTTTGTTAACCTTTTAGTGCAAGTTCATAAACTAAATGTCAATCAATACAACTAAAGTAACCTACCCCTAGTTCTTTGATTAAGACAGGAAATTATTTCAACCAAGGACGCATTCAATCCAACAAGGTAAACCTTAACATATACAAAGAATAGTTCAAAACAGGGAAAATGCAAGAAACAAATCAAAAAATTTAAAATAGTTTACTCACCTAAAATTGCTTGAACCCTTTGGCTTTTCTTCTACTGATCTAACTCAATTGTCCTTGTGTTTGTGTGAGTGAGATGAGTGTGCTTGTGGTTTTTATGTAACGACCCGTATTTTCTGCCCATTTATTTGGAATATTTTAATTATTTTAATTATTTAAAATATTGGTTTGAATTTAAATGATCGAATTTAATGATTTTATTTGGAATATATTATTTAAATAAATAACAAAATAACATTTTAATTTCCAGAATATTTGGCAAAATATATAATTTGCCATATATTATGATCGGGCAATTTAAATTAGTCAAATATTGGATATATTAAATTTACAACGATGATTTCGTTTATTTAACGACGGTCGAGCGATATGGTTTATAATTTAATTAAATAACGAGCTGCAGCGGTGCGACAGTTCGCGATTTGGCGTTTTGAAATTCCATTGGTCTTACCGGGTTCAAAATAAGTCGGATTTCCTCAAAACAGGAAACGTTGGGACCAGTTTGACGATATCTTTCCTATGGCAGAGAAAAATCCAATTTTCATCATGTAGATTTTATTTTATGTCCAAATCAAATTTTGAAAAAAACGCTATGGAATTTCCTTTATATATATAGCGCTGTGTTTATATGAAATGAGGGTTTTTAAATTTTTATAATATCGATTTGGCTTCAAACTCAACCCGGGCTATTTTATCTTGGTAATATAGGATATTCTGGTCAGGTATGGCCAATTTCAATATTTTAATATTATTATATTGAGATATTTTAAAATTGGTTTATTTTATTTGAATTAGCCAGTTATAAAAGGGCCATTATTCAAACGACCTCAGTTTTCGACGAAACAAATTTTATTGGGACCGCAACAATAATTTATTGCTAGGTTTCAAGTGGCGCGTCAATCGGGGTTAATTTGTAAGCGTGGCAAAATTAAATGCAAAATAAATCAATCGTTTGGACATGAACGAGGGCCATTCGAGCAAACGGACTCGGAATTCGACGAAACAAGTTTCATTAGGACCGTATCGTTAAATTATACTATGCCGTCCATTCGCATCTCGAACGGGGTTTGCATATGAGCACATGAGCGAATAAACAACGTTCGAAAATGCGATATGTACGAAATAAAAACCGTTAGTCAACATCGCTCGTCCTGTCGACTTAAAATAATAATTTTTACACTTATATAAACCCCAAAATATCAGCCAACCCATTCACAACCTAGCCACCATTCAGAAATTTTACACAAAAGTCCTCGAACACAAATCAATTTCTATCTTCCAATCCGAGAGGAATTTGTGAGGGCAACCTGAACAAAAGTTGTAGATCGGTTTGTTATCTACCTACTGTAAAAAAATGGGTGAGTTTCGTCGACTGTGGTGGCCCGGAATCGAGGTAAATTCGTGGATTTCCAGTTTCGTTTTTGGCCAAAATTGAGGAGGTTGGGTTGATTTGAGGAGATGGGACCTTGGGGGTTTTGTAGAGGAGAGGCAAGGCTTCGTTTTGGCGGTGGTGGCGTGACCTCTGGTGGTCGAGGGTGTCGGGAATTGAGAGTTGAACGGAGAACTTTGTTTTGGGTTCGGTTTCATTTGCTGACGTCAGGTTTTGGTCATTTTGGTGGGGCCACGGCCGTTTCTAGGAGGAGTGGTGAAGGTCAACTGTGCCTGTGTCGGAGGTGAACTCAACTGAGGTGGTGCGGCGGTCTATAGTGGAGCGAGGAGGTGGCAATACGGGTGTAAACGGTTTTGGGTCGGAGCAGTTTTCTGGTCGGACGGAGACAGTTGACGGTCGAGGTTTCTCATCGCGGATGCTGGGGGGTGGTGCGGTGTCAGGGCAGGGGTCGGAAGTGGTTCCGGTGGCCTGAGCGATGATCGCCGGTGGGTAGAAGAAAGGGAACTTCGTTTGTGGTTATTGAAGAAGAAAAGGGGCATCGGGGTTTCCTAAAGAGCAAAGAGGAAAACACGTTTTGCATATTTTGAGGATGACGTGGCATTAGTAAAGGTAATTAAGGTAAAATTAATTATTTAATTAATAATTTAGTTTTATTTTAAATCAATAAACATATATAAGCTTTAAACTAGCATAACTCATTCATACGGTAACGAAATCTAACGAAACTAGATCCGTTGGGATCGTAGGGACGAGACTTAGGTGATGGCACTGACTAGGCACTGATCTGATGCAGTGAAAATTTCAGTTAATTTTGAACGTCCGTTTAAGATTAAAAGGAACAAACGCGTCAACCGTCGACAGAAAAATCTGGTGAGTTAATTCTCACACCTTCTGGAATCCTGTAATGTGGTAAATTCATATTTAAAATATAATTTACCTTTGAAAATATAAATTGGTTGACTGATTGCTATTGGTTGTTTATTGTCTGATTGATTGCTGCTATTACATCGTTTGAAATTTATTTCATATATTATTATGAAATGTATAACGAGCTGTGATGCAGGGAAGAACAGGTTGGAGGGGTCCGACCGGATTCCTCAAATATTATATATGTTGTTTGTTTATTTTATATTGTTGATATTTGAACTGATTTAACCCCATGTGGTAGAGAAAAACCTGTTTGAGTGTGATGGTTGAACAAATATTCACTTGTGTTGTGTTTAAAATCAACCGAAAGTGTTGATTGGGTAATTGGCAGTGAATGGCCTAAAATGTATTGTCTTGGACGTCGGTTTTACCATTCGGTGAATTGACGCAGTTTTAAAGTTATAAATTATTTTATAACTGAATTTAAGGTTTCCAGTCATTTTATATAAGTGATTAAATTAGAAATTTATAAATAAATATTTTAATCAAGTTATAAAGGAAGTATTCAAATGGTTTAAGTAGTAACATCGTATAATGAAAATAAGTTATAAAGTAAAAAAGGGCAAAGAAATTACCTACGGGTTGGTAAGATGGAATAATTGTTTTTAAAACGATTAAATAGTATTTTTAAATTGATTAAGTCATTTAAATAGGAATTGTAAGAGTGATAAGGGGAAAATCCAAACAAGGTTTTAAAACGGTTTTTAAACCCAGTGATGACCTTAAAGGTTAAAGGATTGACTTGTGCGAGAGTGCGTAATTTAAATAAGGATTTCGAATGAAAAGGAAAATACGTATGAATGGGATTGTGTAAATTATTGGTAAATGAATTTTTGAAATAACAGTCCAAGTTAAAAGGCCTTATCGTAAAGAAGATGACAAGTTGATTTCAAACCCAAGATCAAAAGTTATAAGTGGAATCATGTTTAGACTAAAATGGTGTTTTAGTAAAATATTACTTAATTAAAGGAATTAAATAAAAAGATTATCGAACGAGGATTTCAATTATAAGAAACGGTTTATAAAACCATATTTGAAATCGAGATGGTAAATAAAATTTTGGTGGAATGGTTAAGTTTCAAGCTGGTATTCGTTCTGAGATAAGAACGTTGTCGATTAAGGTCTGAGAGGTAAATAAAATACCCCAACTTGAACGGCTTCATTATTGTCGAGGAGTGGTATTGGTTTGAAACGAGAAAAAGGCGGTGAATTTAGTGAGGTAATCCATACGGGATATAATGAACGTAAGTGCGAGATTTTGATTTATAAATACTACTACAATAGTGGTTTTAATAAATATGAAAGTTGGTTTTAAATTATATAAATTGACATTTTGCTTTAACCAAATTAAAATTGGTAATTGGGTTATACCATTAAGAATATATATATATATATATCGTGATGCTAAATAAGGAGGAAAAAGGGAAAAGGTTCTAAAGAAATATATCGATGTTTCCAAAAGGAATGGAAAGCGGGGTATACACTTATATATGCTCGAGGTATTTAAAATAGTTTTTGGTTATAATCAAGAATAAATATAAGGTTTTGAATATATTGAAAGAATTAGAGGTCTATTAACGATTTTTTAAATATATTTTGAAAAGGACAAGTAATGCCAAATACTGAATCAGCAAAACTCATTGTATTCACACTATTGTATTTGATAGTTAAAACACCGACTATCAAATCTGACCAAATACGATTGTTGGTACGGAAAGACCGAGATCGAATTGCATTCGAAAACCATTCCGACAAACAAATACGTGAAGATGTCGATTGAAGACGGAGCAAGTGAAGATCGTGGATCTTCATAAGCGAAAGGACTACTGGTCGAATTTCTCTGGCCTACAACCAGAGTTATTTTGATTTGTGATTCTGTCGTGGTTGAAATCCACGGATTTGCAAGGACTGCTCGCTACTGATCCATGGGGTGATTCCTATATGAGATGCAGTAGGAGAGTACCTTCGATTCATCCTGTTTCTGTATGACTTGTATGGACGGATGTCTGACAGAGTATTTCCAAAGGAATTACAAGAGTTGATTTCTCCAACCGTACCATAGTTGATGGCGGAGAAATGGTTATTCTCTAGCCAAATAAACTAGAGTATTTTTTTAGACGTCAATCAGTGTGATCTGGCGGATCTGTCGATGTGGCATTCAAAGTGAATGATGACCAGATGTTTTAAAGTTAAGTTCTGGCCTTAAGCCTCATCAACTGGGAAATGACAAAAATCGGGCAGGTAGCATGGCTATGTGGGTCACTCCCATTAGGGTGTATGATCACCTATCTAGAGAAATTACATTTGCTTCTTTAATCTATATTTCGATGTTGTCCCTTTTCGGGAGGCGGTTGCTGATCCCAACCGTTGGTGATATACATTCGATACACTCAAGCGAAATGAGTGGTCGGTCATGTGAGGGCCGGGTTGCAGGACATTCTTGTTGAACCCAGTGTATTCGCCTCTAGAGATACACGTTCGGAAGGTGGTCCCATACCTTGTCAAGGTTGAGATGCAAGCGTTCCGCTAGATTCTAAATTACTTGTATTTAGACACTATGATAATATCAGAATAAGTTATGATTTCAAAAACATTTTGGGTTATAGTAAGGTAAAAACCGTCCGTATTTATGTGCGGACTGGTCTTACTATTATCCTGTGATTTCAGAAAGGATTTTCCAAAGTTAAACAAGTTGTGTGTTCTGTGAATTTATCACTGAAAGTATTCCAGACTGACCCGGTGTATTTTGCTTTGCTTCAAATGTGCTCGGGTCAGATCGAGTGTATTTACAGGTTATATTCGCTTGGAGTTTTCAGGAGTTAGAAGCAGGCGGCTTCACCGCTAGTTATATACAGATATTTTTTTCCGCTGTGACTGATATATGTTGTACTCTG
The DNA here is from genome assembly GCA_030737875.1 of Allium sativum. NCBI lineage: Eukaryota > Viridiplantae > Streptophyta > Magnoliopsida > Asparagales > Amaryllidaceae > Allium > Allium sativum. Next base: position 303,170,458 of record CM060922.1, read on the forward strand.
ATGATTGGCATGTATATATAGTTCTTTTGTATAAAGAGATTTGATATTATATTTTATTCGTTCCGCTATGAGATTCCGATGTGTTCTTCTTCTTTCTTCTATTCTAATATTTTTTCTTCCTATTTCTCACCCTCCAACTTCTTTCTATTGACAATCCAGTGTTTTCGATACTTGAATAGTCGACACGGTAATTTTATGTCGATTTTCGGGGTCGAAAACTCTTGGGTCGTTACACTTTAAATAGTGGTGAAAATTCATAAAATAATGGTGTAAAGAAAAATCAGTTTTCAGATTTGTATTTGAAAATTGAAAGACAGCTCAAAGGCAAATCTTACCAAATCAAACAGCCCTCCTCCTTTCACATGGCTTACCTCAGCCCTTATCACCCCCTAAATCCCCTAGGCAACCACCACATTTCCTCCTATTGGTTCTTATGAATTGTCATAAATAAATGCTTATGATCTTTCACAAATCTTCCTCTTGGATTTAACAAAATACAATATCATTTTTGTACCACTTAAAATCAGTTTGCCTTGGGTTTTTAAAACCAAAATCTCTCATGATATTTTTGATTTAACAACAAAATATAAAATTCATTTACTTGCCTTGCAAGGTTAGCAAAAATCTGAAAGTTTTGTACTACAAAAATCTATATCATGTGATGAAAATCTACAGGAAAATACTAAGAAAATCTATGGTGTTGAACTCAACTAGTGTAGGCAAGATGATGGTGTCAATTCATGATTTTGCAAATCTTTGATGCACATGTGTTTCTACAAAACAAACATGATTTAAAAATGCAAAAGAGGTGACAAATTTCAGAAATTTCATGAGAAAAGAAATGATTTAAAACTGAAAATACATGATACAAAAATGATCTTGTCATGTGTAACAACCCGCATTCTACGCATAGGAGTATCATTGAATATTTATTTCTTTCCCTTATGAAGTTGTATGGTCATGTAACTATGGGAAACAACCATTTGACTCATTTCCCATGTTCATGATTTTTAAATGACCGTTTTGCCCCTAGCTGATCTTGTTTTGGCTATAACTTTTGATTGGAAAGAAATTTTGACCTGAAACCACTTCCATTAGATTCGTTTGATGTTTTACCTTTCCGTAGAGTGGTCATAATAGCCAAACGGACTTACCGTTTGGGAGATATGGCTGAAATAAGGTTTGGAAGGTGAAAAACTGCTTAACCGGGCCAAATAGAGTGATTAGTGAATGGGCCCATAACCCATTTCGGGATTAGGGTTATGGGGAGGCTGAAAGGAGTTAGAGAATCATTCCATTTCAGTTTTCTAGCCTCCACTTACCTCTTAGAAACCCTAAAAATGGCCTTCAACCTCTAAATCACCTCCAAATCATCTTCTAATCAAGGATTAAGCTTAGCAACATCAAACCAAGGGAGATCTGCACCAAATCAACGTTATAGATGCTGTTTAGCATTGGGATTCGCATCAAATCAGAGATCTATTTCAGATCTAAGTCTTATTGTGGCTAAGGTGAGTGATTTGCATAGTTCCTCACTAATTATGGCTAATTAAGGGTAATTAGTGTTAATTAGAGAATTTAAACATGATAAAATTTTGGACAATACTTATAAAATTCGAAATGATGTTTTAGAACTCTGATATGAATTTGGGTTAATTTGGTTGCTAATCACATCATTAGTTTCACCTAAACATGCTTAAGGGGAAATATGGGGTTTTGGGTATGTTTGATCCATTTTAACCTATCATATTGATGTTTTGGTATTTGAGGTCACTTCTACTGGTACTATGACTGTATGGTATGTTTTGTGATTGATTAGAATAGGTAGAATAGTCGAAAACGCCGTCGAATGGCGTAAAACTGCTTGCTGGAAAAGTGCAGAAAACAGACCGATCCGGATCAGAACGGAGGGAGGACCCGATCTGCCCCTATACTTTACTCTTCGATCTATTCGCTCTTCTCGTGGCATGCATCGTCCGATCCGACCCGCCTGGTGTTCCCCGACCCGATCCGCCATGGTACCCCGACCGAATCGATGTACTTCGACGTGGGTTGGAGACTACGACCCGACCTGGGTTGATCAGAAGAAGCCGATCCAAACCGTGACAAATTGGAGGACTCCGACCCGAACCGATGATGGCGACTGGACGTGGGGACTCGATCCGATCCATTGAGGTGATGATGACCCGATCCGATCCAGCGAAGAAGGAGCACTCTGATCCGAACCGAACTGATGACTAGGGGTAGATCCGAATCGATCCGGTGATGACCCATAACCCGAGATGCAAAGGTAGTCCAAATGGGAAGTTAGAGCTCAGGATCTAGTTGGGAACCAATGAGTTCACTTCATGGTTGGGCTTTGCTGCGGGACGTGTGCTAAGGAGTTGTCGACGTTCATAACTTTGATTCACCACTGAAAATGGATGATGGGCTACTTATCAGTGCAGTAGAGTCACTACAACTCGAGGGGCAAGGTGATGGTAGCAAGACTACGTTATCAGTGCAGTGAAGCCATTTATGACTTCATGGGGCAAAGTGATGCGTAGTAAGACTATGAGCCTGTGCAGTGGGGTCATTGTGACTCCAAGGGGCAGAGTGGACATAGTAAAGGATTAGTGAGGCTATGAGCTAGTGCAATGGGGTCATTGTGACTCCATGGGGCAAAGTGGACATAGCAAAGGATTAGTGGCTATGTATCAGTGTAGTGAAGCCATTTATGACTTCATGGGGCAAAGTGATCATAGCAAAGTATGTTGGGTGATCGAAGTGGTGAATATCGTATGCTTTACGCACTGAGTGAGAGATGTGAGGATGGTTGCTATTTTGATTGTTTGCCATCACTATGACATGCACACCCCCACCCCCGTTATCTTTACACCATTTGAAATGGCATCTTAGAGTGTTGTACAGTATGTAGTGCTAACTCTTTGGTTGCAGGTCCAGGTTCAGGTATGTTTTAGTCTACCTGTTATTGTTCTGTTTAGATGCTTATCTCCCATACCAGGCTTTATGTCTGACCTAGAGTTTTATGTCTCCTCTTATTACTCTGGGTGCTCACATGAGCAGACTAGAGACAGGTTAGCTGATGGTGCGCGAGTAGCTGATTCGGAGGCGAGCAGGAGACTTCCACGTATGATATATAGATATTCTCCCTGTGTCGTTAGTGGTCGCTACTTGGGCATTAGTAGTGTACCTCCTTTATCTTGCTTTTGCTTTTGAGACAGTTTGAAAAGTTGTAATAATGATAACTTTGGATCATAAGCTGTACTTGGATTTTCCACTACTATGTTAGTTTATTTTCAGCTTATGCACTCTCTCACCTGTTCTATGTCAAGTATGTTGTTATTATATTTTGTTCCATGCGCTGTGAGACATTTTACAAGTTCCTTGTTAGTTCATTTCCTTCTTCCTTTTTCTTTTGACGATCCGTCCCATGCTAACAGGACATGTGTACAGCGCACTTTTGGATTTAATGTCGGTTGGTGCGGGGCGGGCCGTCACATTTGGTATCAGAGCGAGGTTGCGTAGTTAACCTAGGGAAAGACACTAGGGAGAGATAGTACGTATATGAGAGCGCGTATTTGTGATTATTTTGGTTTTCAAAAGCTATATATATACTATTAGTAGTATAAGAATAAAGTCGTACTGCACTAGCACCACTATGGGGTCGTTAATCGTTTCCCCTTTTACAGATTGACGATGAGCCGATATGCTAGAGGTGCTGGTAGGGGAGCCAATAATGGGAATGCTGCTGGCATGAGGGCGATGTTTACTGACCTCATGAGAGACATGCTTAGGGAGGTGCAAGGGGCAGTTCCCAATCCCGAAATTGGTGGTGGTCCAGTAGTGCAGGCGCCTAGGGTCGATTTCTCCAAGTTGTGCAAAGATTACACTAACCTTGGTGGGAAGCCGTTCCACGGAACGGAGTCGGCCACAGATGTTCAGGATTGGTTGGATAGCTGTGATCGTATCTTCGACGACTTGGGTATCGAGGATGCGATGAAGAGAAGGTTAGCGTCTCGTCAGCTGCAAGGGCGAGCGATGAATTGGTGGAATGCCATTAGAACAGCTACTCCAGAAGATCAGGTTACTTGGGATCAGTTCAAGGCTCGCTTTAGCGAGAAGTTCATTCCAGCTGCCCAGAAGTCAGTGTTGTTTAAGAGATTCTTGGAACTCAAGCAGAATGGTAGGGCAGTCTCTGACTATATTGCTGAATTCGACACTTTGTCGAAGTATGGACTATCTCTTATCGATACTCCTGAGAAGAAAAATGAGAAGTTCATTACTGGTTTGGATGGATACTTGGGGTAAAGGCTTATCAACCACATCGATGAGACTTTTGAATCAATTGTGGGGAAAGCTTTGAGATCAGAGAGTCTTTACCCTAAGTCAAAGACTGAGGCTGCATCTGCAGAAGGGCTGAAGCCGCAAGCAGGCGGTGGAGGCAAGAATAACTCCCAGAGTAAGAGGAAGAAGAGCCAATCTAAGGATGGCCAGAGAAAGAGCAAGAAAGATGTTGAGTGCTTCAGCTGTGGTAAGAAGGGCCATTATGCTAAAGAATGTCGGGCCAAGCCAGCGTAAAGGAAGTGCTACAACTGTGGCCAAGTGGGACATCATAAGAACAAGTGTCTGCAACCTCTTAAGGAGAAGCAGATTGTGAAAGCATATGCTATTGATGTTGTTCCTTCTTCGTCGAATGCCCCAACTGCGGCGGAGAAAGGAAAGAATGTTGTTATTCAAGGTATGCTTTCTATTTATGATGTACCAGTTCGAGTTTTGTTTGATACTGGGGCTTCCCGTTCCTTCATATCTAGTGACCTGGTACATAGGTTGGGACTGGAACCCGAGATAGTCGATAGACCATTGGTTGTGACAAATCTGATTCGTGGTTCGACTAGCCTTAGTATGATTTGCCGAAATGTGGTCTTATCGAGTCATGGATGTATGTTTGTTTGTGATTGCTTTGTTTGGGCTTTACTGGGTATGGCATTATATTGGGAGTTGATTGCCTCCAAAGATACGGGGTGGTGGTAGAGTGTGAGGGCTTTTTGGTGTCAGTTAGGGCGGATGATGGGCGGAGGGTACTGTTTGGTAGTCTACCTAGTGATGGGGTAATGGCTAGTTTTATAAATTCCCTCGACATCCCGCATGATGAGTTGTCAGATGTGCCCGTGGTTGGCCAGTATCCGGACGTCTTCGAGGAGGTGACCGGGCTTCCACCACACCGAGAGATTGAGTTCCGTATTGATTTAGTGAAAGATGCCAGACCTATAGTGATGCCACTTCGTCGTATGGCACCAATGGAGCAGCGAGAGCTCGGGGTGCAAGTCAGTAATCTTTTGAAGAAGGGATTTATTAGAAGAAGTGTCTCCGAGTGGGGAGCACCAGTTGTGTTTGCCACTAAGGCAGATGGTTCCCTTCGTTTGTGTGTGGACTATCGCGAGTTGAATAAGGTGACGAGGAAGAATAAGTATCCTCTACCGCGGATAGATGATTTGTTTGTTCAACTGGAAGGAGCAAGAGTGTTCTCCCAGTTGGACCTCGCGACAGGATTTCATCAGCTCCGAGTAGCGGATGAGAGTGTTCCGAAAACGACATTTAGGACGCCGTCTGGATTCTATGAGTGGTTGGTCATGCCATTTGGGTTGACCAATGCACCAGCCTATTTTGTGGATCTTATGAATCGAGTATTCAATGATCAGTTGAATAAGTTTGTTCTTGTGTTCGTAGACGATATCCTTGTTTACTCGAGGACAGAGGAGGAACGCAAGGGACACTTGAGGATAGTGATGGAGGTGTTGAGAAAACACCGATTGAAAGCGAAATTCTCCAAGTGTCACTTTTAGAGAAGGGAAGTGAGATTCTTGGGCCATATTGTTTCAAAGAATGGTATTGCCGTGGACCCTGCGAAGGTGGCTACGGTACAGGATTGGCATACGCCCAAGAATGCAACAGATGTAAGAAGTTTCTTGGGGTTAGCTGGATATTATCGTAAGTTTATCCAGGACTTCTCCAAGATAGCAGCACCGTTGGCTCTGTTGACTAAGAAGAATCAGGCCTTCGTCTGGGACGGAGTGTGTGAGAAGGCATTCAAGAGACTAAAAGAAAAGTTGACGTGTGCACCAGTATTAGTCATTCCTAAAGGGAATGAAGAAATGACGGTATACACGGATGCTTATGGTACCGGAATAGGTGTTGTATTGATGCAAGGAGGTAGGGTTGTAGCTTATGCTAGTCGGCAGCTAAAGCCGCATGAAAAGAAGTATCCTACCCATGATTTGGAATTAGCAGCGATCGTGTTTGCGCTGAAGATGTGGAGACATTATCTCTTGGGAAAAAGATTTGAGTTGTTCACCGATCATAAATCGTTAAAGTATCTCTTCTCCCAGAAGGATCTGAATCTCCGTCAGCAAAGATGGCTAGAGTTCTTGGCTTCGTATGATTTTGATATCGCATACACACCTGGGAAAGGTAATGCGGTAGCCGATGCCTTGAGTAGGAGACATGCCAGTTTAGGGGCTATGTTTCTTGAATGGAAGAAACTGGAGTATATCGCGGGGTTTGATTTCAGACCAAAGTGCGAATTAGATCCAGTCATGCTAGCTAGTTTGGCGATCAGACCCACTTTGATAGAGCGGATTGGTTCCAGCCAGAGGGACGATCCTAATCTATTGGAAATAATCTCCAAGTTAGAGATGGACATTGACGGTGAGGAGATGAATTTGTATGGGCTTGATCGAGATGGATGGCTTAGAAAGAATGGAAGACTAGTTGTACCCAACGTAAATGGTTTGAGAGATGAAGTGCTTAGAGAATGTCATCACTCAAAACTAACTATACATCCTGGTGGTAATAAGATGTATAGAGACATGAAGCAGACTTACTACTGGGAAGGGATGAAAAGAGACGTTGGGAAGTTTATATCCAAATGCATGAATTGCCAGCTAGTTAAAGCCGAGCAAAAGAAGCCTAGTGGTTTGTTGCAACCATTAGAAATTCCCGAATGGAAATGGGAGCAAGTCTCGATGGATTTCATCGATGGTTTACCAAGGACTAGAACGGGACATGATAGCATTTGGGTAATTGTGGATCGATTGACTAAGAGTGCAAGGTTTATACCAGTCAAATCGACCAGAACGGTAGCTAAGTTAGCAGAATTGTACATGAAGTGGGTAGTGGGATTTCATAAAGTACCTAAAAGCATTGTGAGTGACCGGGACCCGTTGTTCACTAGTGGGTTTTGGAAGAGCTTACAAGAGGCTCTAGGGTCAGAATTACATCTCAGTACCGCATATCATCCTCAGACCGACGGTTAGACGGAGAGGGTGAATCGTATATTGGAAGATCTCTTGAGAGCATGTATATTGGATTTTGGTGGATCATGGGATGACCATTTGCATCTAGTAGAGTTTGCACATAATAATAGCTACCAATCTAGTATCGGTATGGCTCCATATGAAGCTTTGTACGGAAGACCGTGCAACTCACCATCGTGTTGGATAGAGACTGCCGAGAAGTTTATGCTTGGACCAGATGTAGTGAGGAAAATTTCAGATAAGATTAAGATCATTCAACAACGAATGAAGGCTGCCCAAGATAGGCAGAAGAGTTATGCTGATAAGAGGAGAAGAGATTTAAAATTCTCCGTTGGTGACTTGGTGTTTGTCATGGTTTCTCCGTTGAAGAGCGTGATACGATTTGGTAGGAGAGGCAAGTTGGCACCAAGATTTGTTGGCCCATTCCCAGTTCTCGAACTAGTTGGGAATTTGGCGTATAGAGTTGACTTACCAGAGAAGATGGCGGGAGTTCACAACGTATTTCATGTTTCCTAACTAAGGAAGTTCGTTCACGACCCAGATATGACTATTTCACCTGATCAGTTAGAGGACTTCGAAGTAGAACCCGAGGCGGTTGGGAACCGCAAGCCGATCCGTATTGTCGAGCACGATACGAAGCAACTTCGAAGGAAGGCGGTGAGGCTAGTCAAGGTTCAGTGGGGCGAGGATGAGAATGATTGCACTTGGGAGACAGAGGAGAGCATTAGGAAGACGTATCCAGAACTCTTTGCCTGGTAAGATTTACCTTGTAATTTAGTTATTCCGCATGCTAGGATAGACTTGTTTTGATTGTTTTGCATGTTGATTGTTGTTTTATGGTTGATAGGCATGCGAGACCCTTTGTGTGTTTTGGTTAGGGAATTTCAGGGGCGAAATTTCTTAAGGGGGGAGAATGTAACAACCCGCATTCTACGCATAGGAGTATCGTAGAATATTTATTTCTTTCCCTTATGAAGTTGTATGGTCATGTAACTTTGGGAAACAACCATTTGACTCATTTCCCATGTTCATGATTTTTGTCGATTTTTAAATGACCATTTTGCCCCTAGCTGATCTTGTTTTGGCCATAACTTTTGACTGAAAAGGAATTTTGACATGAAACCACTTCCATTAGATTAGTTTGATGGTTTACCTTTCCGTAGAGTGGTCATAATAGCCAAACGGACTTACCGTTTGGGAGAAATGGCTGAAATAAGGTTTGGAAGGTGAAAAACTGCTTAACTGGGCCAAATAGGGTGATTAGTGAATGGGCCCATAACCCATTTTGGAATTAGGGTTATGGGGAGGCTGAAAGGAGTTAGAGAATCATTCCATTTCAGTTTTCTAGCCTCCACTTACCTCTTAGAACCCCTAAAAATGGCCTCCAACCTCTAAATCACCTCCAAATCATCTTCTAATCAAGGATTAAGCTTAGCAACATCAAACCAAGGGAGATCTTCACCAAATCAACGTTATAGCTGCTGTTTAGCATTGGGATTCACATCAAATCAGAGATCTATTTCAGATCTAAGTCTTATTTGTGGCTAAGGTGAGTGATTTGCATAGTTCCTCACTAATTATGGCTAATTAAGGGTAATTAGTGTTAATTAGCGAATTTAAACATGATAAAATTCTGGAAAAATACTTATAAAATTCGAAATGATGTTTTAGAACTCTGATATGAATTTGGGTTAATTTGGTTGCTAATCACATCATTAGTTTCACCTAAACATGCTTAAGGGGAAATATGGGGTTTTGGGTATGTTTGATCCATTTTAACCTATCATATTGATGTTTTGGTGTTTGAGGTCACTTCTACTTGTTGCTATGACTGTATGGTATGTTCTATGATTTATTAGAATAGGTAGAATAGTCGAAACGCCGTCGAATGGCGTAAAACTACTTGCTGGAAAAGTGCAGAAAACAGACCGATCCGGATCGGAACGGAGGGAGGACCCGATCCGCCCCTATACTTTACTCTTCGATCTATTCGCTCTTCTCGGGGCATGCATCGTCTGATCCGACCCGCCTGGTGTTCTCCGACCCGATCCGCCATGGTACCCCGACCCGAGCCGATGTACTTCGACGAGGATTGGAGACTACGACCCGACCTGGGTTGATCAGAAGAAGCCGATCCGAACCGTGGAAAATTGGATGACTCCGACCCGAACCGATGATGGCGACTGGACATGGAGACTCGATCCGATCCATTGATGTGATGATGACCCGATCCGATCCAGCGAAGAAGGAGCACTCCGATCCGAACCGAACCGATGACTAGGGGTAGATCCGAACCGATCCGGTGATGATCCATAACCCGAGATGCAAAGGTAGTCCAAATGGGAATTAGAGCTCAGGATCCAGTTGGGAACCAATGAGTTCACTTCATGGTTGGGCTTTGCTGTGGGACGTGTGCTAAGGAGTTGTCGACGTTCATAACTTCGATTCACCACTGAAAATAGACGATGAGCTACTTATCGGTGTAGTAGAGTCACTACGACTCGAGGGGCAAGGTGATGGTAGCAAGACTACGTTATCACTGCAGTGAAGCCATTTATGACTTCATGGGGCAAAGTGATGCATAGTAAGACTATGAGCCAGTGCAGTGGGGTCGTTGTGACTCTATGGGGCAGAGTGGACATAATAAAGGATTAGTGAGGCTATGAGCCAGTGCAGTGGGGTCATTGTGACTCCATGGGGCAAAGTGGACATAGCAAAGGATTAGTGGCTATGTATCAGTGCAGCGAAACCATTTATGACTTCATGGGGCAAAGTGATCATAGCAAAGTATGTTGGGTGATCGAAGTGGTGAATATCGTATGCTTTACGCACTGAGTGAGAGATGTGAGGATGGTTGCTATGTTTGATTGTTTGCCATCACTATGACATGCACACCCCCACCCCCGTTATCTTTACACCATTTGAAATGGCACCTTAGAGTGTTGTACAGTATGTAGCGCTAACTCTTTGGTTGCAGGTCCAGGTTCAGGTATGTTTTAGTCTACCTGTTATTGTTCTGTTTAGATGCTTATCGCTCATACCAGGCTTTATGTCTGACCCAGAGTTTTATGTCTCCTCTTGTTACTTTGGGTGCTCACACGAGCAGACTAGAGACAGGTTAGCTGGTGGTGCGCGAGTAGCTGATTTGGAGGCGAGCAGGAGGCTTCCACGTATGATATATAGATATTCTCCCTGTGTCGTTAGTGGTCGCTACTTGGGCATTAGTAGCGTACCTCCTTTATCTTGCTTCTGCTTTTGAGATAGTTTGAAAAGTTGTAATAATGATAACTTTGGATCATAAGCTGTACTTGGATTTTCCGCTACTTTGTTAGTTTATTTTCAGCTTATGCACTGTCTCACCTGTTTTATGTCAAGTATGTTGTTATTATATTTTGTTCCATGCGCTGTGAGACATTTTACAGGTTCCTTGTTAGTTCATTTCCTTCTTCCTTTTTCTTCTGACGATCCGTCCCGTGCTAACTGGACATGTGTACAACGCACTTTTGGAGTAAATGTCGGTTGGTGCGGGGCAGGCCATCACACCATGTGAACACTATTTCTTTAGATTATCTTTACAAGCTCATCACTATTGTAGGTGTTATCTCCAGCATACACATATATATAAATGAAAATATGCTTTGCGAAAGGGAATGTCATGTTCATGCTTTGTGTTGACATACATGTGAACATGAAATTGATCTTGAACTTGTTTTTGACAAAAGAATGGTTTTTGGCATGTTTTAAATTCAAGTGTTAAGTTTTTAAAACCAAGAATTTGCACGATCCTAAAGTACATACTTTTTAATTTGAGAACAAGGAAAAATTGGATTTGTTCTTTAAAGTATGTCTACATGTCCTTTAAAACTCAAGAACTTTCTTAACAAAAGTGAGGATAACTCCTTTGTAAAACAATTGAGGTATGTGCAAAGGCAATGGTGTTTTTAAACTTGCTATACCACAAGTTTGAATAAGTTTTCCCGTGCTATCTTGTTTTCAAATGAAATTGGTTTTTGATGTATATTTAAACTTTCCTTTGAATTTGCTTTGCCATAAAAGAAATGAGGCTTTCATGTTTTGACTATGTATATGTAAACTTAAGCTTTGCTTTTGAACAACAAAATGGTTTCGCATATTTTAATTCAAGTTTGATAAGTTTTCACATCAATATTTACAAAAACCAAATTCTTAAATCCCTTGAAAAATGAACTTACATGTAAAATAAAAATAGCATCACAAATACATGCTATGTAAAAGTGTTGTTCTCATACATGTGTAAATAAAATTAAAAAAACGCTATTAAACACATGTTATCAAACACAAATGTCTAAAAATGGGTTTTTAGTAATTGCTGTAATATATGCATCTATAAATGATGTTATACACAAATTAACATGTTTTCAAATTTTCAAAGTCTGGATTTAAAATCGTATTTGAAAATACGTTCTTACGATCAATTCATCTGTGTCAGTGATCAGTGTAAATACCCGGGTCATTACAAGAGAACTAGTCAAATCAAGCTTCATGTATTAATACTGCTAAAGCGGGTGCTAAAAATCCTTGATTTAGCAGGTGCAGCGAAAAATAGCGGGGCTAGAAGCGGATCTACTGTTCATCGGGGCTAAATTGAAATAGCGTAGCAGCTGAAGGGTGTTATGGGATATAGCGAGGATTTAGCGAGGCTTTAACTGCATAGAGATGATTACCCCGTACCAGAGCCACAATGACAAAAGGCTAATATCGAGGAAAGTAAAAATATCAACAGTGCTTGGTGTCGAAAAGCCATAATCAAGCGTCTAGATTTTGTCACCAAAAACCTAACCAACCTTAAAACATAGTACCAATGAAATCAACTTCAAATTGCTTTGATGATATAATCTTAAACTTTGTGAATAATAAAACTAAAAGTCATAAGTCTAGGCAACACTCTCCATACCGTTTCGACGCCCACTAAGTTGAAGGTTAAAAATAGGGGCATAACATCATCTCTAGAATAAAGATCAATCGCCTACATGTCCATTTTGCAACTCAGACCCTAAAGATGATTTAGGAAGATGAAATACCCATTCTGCTTGTCATTAGAATCTGATAGAATAATTTTTCTATGAAAATTTGTTTTGATCATGAATTTAAATTCCTAAAACCCAAGTAACTCGGCTAAGAGGATGGTTTTCAAATTCTAATTTGAAAACGGCTAAATATTTACCAGAATGGAAATGAATTTGCATTTCTGAAAAATTGGAGACTCTTGGAAAATAGTAAACTTACTTGAGCTTGATTTTTCGCAGGTGCATAAGGAGAAAAACGGGGAAGAAAGAATTGTAATAAAAGGTTCTTCAATCCTGACCATCCAAGAGAGTAAAAGTGAACCGACCAGATTATTGCCAGAGATTTCAAAGGACAAGTTATCAAAGTACAATATGATACGGAAGCCAAAAATTTTGACTTGAAAATTCGAAAATACCCCTTCACTAGTGTAACATCCAAGATTTTTCTATCATTTAAAATTGGAATATTTAAATCTGTTTATTTATTATATTGGTAATTTAATGGATTTTATATCGAATTTATTTTATAAATTGGAGTTCGATTATATATAATTTATAATATAATTAAAACGTGCTCGAAACGACACGGCAGTTCATAGTATGGAGTTTCGAACTTTAATTGAATATACAGAATCCGTTTTAAGTTGGAATTCCGTCAAATAAAATCTGAAACCTTCACTCGAAAAATAAAAACATAAGCTCCACTAGTAAACAGAACAAAAGCTTTAGTAGTGAAAGACACAGAAGGAAAGGAGGTCGAGCGAGTGGTGGCTGCAATATTCTGGTGTCAAGTGACGCGCTGGTGGAGGAGACAGCGGTGCGGTGGTGTACCCAAGCTGGTGGAGTTCAGTTTGAAAAACAAGAGGGGCGCATGCATGCACAGACTGTGTATGAGTATGAGGTAGAAATGTTTGAAAACAAACGTGAAGAAGGTCGGGGCACAGACTGAGTATGGGGGATGGGTAAAAGAAGAAACGCATGCCGATGCGTGAGAAGGGAAGGCTTGCAGATGACTTCAGAACGGAAGGTGCAGGCGGTGAGTTTTTGAGTGCAGACGGATGACTTCAGAACGGAAGTGTTTGGGAAGGAGAAACGCAAGGAATGGGGAAGAAGATAAGGGATGGGGGAAAGAAAACATTGAAACATGCAGTATATTTTGAACAAGAAAAAGTGCAGTGCAAGTAGGAAGGGGGAAAAGGGTGAGTACATGGCAGCGGTGAAGCGTTAAAGAGTTGCACGGTGAAACGCTCACATGCGACAATATGGAGGAAGGAACATAACGTTGGGAAGGGTGAGCTTGCTTTTACTGTGCAAGGGAAGACTCGAAAAAAAATTGCAGAAAGTGGAAGGAAGACGGGAATAGCGGTTTACTGGAAGGGAAGGAATACATTGAAAAGAAGGGGAAGGAAGCGAAGCGGGTTGGAGAAGTTGGGCCATAGTGGGAATATTGGGCTTTCATAATTCATAAAAGAAACAAAATGAGAGGGATAGAAGAACAGGCGGAAGTGGGCACAAAGTGGGAGCATCTTTTGTGTAGTTTGGATGAAAGAATATTGGGGAGAAAAGAGGCACGTTGATGTTCTTTTCATGCAAAACATGGGGACGTTGGTCACAAAATGGAGTGAAAGGGAATCAACAGAAGGGTGGGTTCATGGTGACTGGTGATTATACTTTTGGGTTATTGTGAACGAAGAACATTGGTCCTATTAATAAAAAGGTATTGGCTATGCGGTTAAACAATTAATTAAATTATTTATATAATTTAGGGATGGATTAGTTTAAATTAGAACATACACTTAGAATGTTTATAACATACATTAACAGAATCAGACAAACCAAGTGGCATTGAAACGGTATCGATAGACGTAACAGTATGAAGCTGGATTAGACGAATTTGAAAGCAGCTAGAGTTTTTAATTAAATTAAACACATGTTTAATTTAATTAAATCAAACCGTTCTGACGCAGAATGAAACCAAGGTGAGTTTAACTCACTCAGTTATCCCACTTATATTTATTATAAGTCGGGTTTGTTGTTTGTGTGCTATGGTTGCTTGTTGTTAATTGATTTGTTGATCGTTTAGATATATTTATAATCGATTTAAATTAAGCGTTCATTTAATTTAATCGAAACCAATCGTTATTTTTAACAATTAATTCCAAACGAGGTAATTTACCCCGTTGGTTACATTTATAATAATATAAACGTATATTATTTAATTGGATGCTTGAATTGTTATTATTAGTCGACTAGGTGGATTGATTTTTCATGTTATCATCAAATTTGTTGTTTATATTATCATCACATGAACCGATTGGTGAACATGATTGGATTATTGAATTGATTACTGATTTGTTGAATCTAAGTTCAACATTTGTCTGTTGTTAACCATTGGGGGAATATTGTTTGAGGAATAAATAGCAGATGGCCCGAAAATTCATTAAATTGATTTACCGTTAGGTAAACCGATAATAACGAAGTACAAATTTTATTATTAACTAAGGCTGGGTTTTAAAAGATATTATTTTGGAAGGAAGTTTATAAAAGGGGAATAAATGCTCATTATTTAAAGTAAATTATTGAATGCTTTTATAATGAAAATTCTTATGTTATTAAATTCTAAAATAAATGGAAATATATTAAAAGTGATTATTGTAACACCCCACCTCCACTAGGATCACTCCTTAGAATGTACTAGCTTTGGAGGGGCGTTATTGTGAAGGTAAACTTGCACAGAGATATCGCAAGACAGAATATATATAAATAAATATAAGTAAAGCAGCGGTAGCAGATAAAAACCCATCACCATCATTTCAGAAAACCAACATAGTCAAGTACATAATATCAAAATGTCATGATCCAAAATACAACATCAGTCTAGATACGTGATAACAAAACACATGGTAAAACATCAGTGCTAATCCCCAGAAAATAAAAGATAAGCCACAGCTAGCTCAGATCCATACATGAGCTATCCAACAAGCAAGTCAAAGATCCACTAAGCAGATGTAGCCCCTCCCTGAGAACCTGTGGGGGGGGGGGGGGGGAACGGAAGAAAAGAAGCGAAAGAAAACAGGTCAGTCAAAAAGACTGGTAAGCCCTACTACGATCAATCTATAAACTAATAAAGTTAACAGTATGATGGAAACTGAGATGAACATACTGGCAATAGATAAAGGTGACATCACATAGATGAGATTAAACTATGCACCACAGTGTACTAGCAAACCCACAAAACAGATCTTGATCCCTTAGCCCAAACTTTGGCCCAATAACATGAAGTGACCTTAGTATAAGGTCCAGCCCAACGGTCTAGTCGATCGGCTCCCTATAAACCTAACACGTCAAGTGTTGGTGTCCATACGGCCCACATGGATGTAGTCAGACTGTGCTGGGTCCACCTTCGGGTGTATCAAGCCCTCGGGTGTCAACCCCAGACACCTAAGCAATAATGCACAGTCTAAGTCTACTGGTACCCGTGCCTCGAGTTTGTCCAACATCGGACTACGTGCACGTCCGTAGCCCGCCGGACCCGCACCGCTGTACCACTCAGCCGTCGCTTTGGTCGCTTACATCAGTCCAGTAATCGTGCCCCGCCCTAGCCTAGCCTCTAGGGTTGTGAATGATACCAAACTGGGACTACTGCTGGAACAGACCACGTTGCTAGGGTTTCTAAGAGGGTTAAGTGTGGTTTTAACCCCTCACTAATCCTGGATTAAATTAGTTAAGTGTAACCACTTAACCCCATCTAATCCTCGCATCCCCAATATTGGTTAAGTATTAGTGGACCATGACTTAACCCTAATCATGAGGCATTAATTACTTAATGCACCCAACCTCTCACATTAGACATCCGTGGTTACCTGGGAAGATTTACACCACGTCTAGGTCTAACCTCGGGTCTTATGGTGCAACATGACCAACTACCCACATTAGACCCCACATTGTGGTTACCTGGGAAGATTTACACCACAACTAGGTCTAACCTCGAGTTGGCCATAACATGTTATCTAATGTCATGTCCACTTTAGAACATATTTACAAGTTAACATATACTTGGGTAGACCTAACTTAATAGGTAAATTCCCAAGGGGTAGACCTAACTTAATAGGTAAATTCCCAATCTTTTAGTTTCATGTATTTTTAAGTTTACCCAAACCCTCCCAACGTCATTATCTCGCTTACATATTCGTCATAACGTATAAGGGTATAAAAGGTAACTTGGCATATGTCATAATAAACATGCATACATGTTAAACTTGCAAATCATGTCATGGTGAATTCGCATAAACATGCTTAGCTTATTAAATATGCATAACATGGTAAGGTGAACATGCATAATCCATTAAACTTGCATAACATGGTAAGGTGAACTTGCATAAGCATGCATAATCCATTAAACTTGCATAACATGGTAAGGTGAACTTGCATAAGCATGCATAATCCATTAAACTTGTAGAACGTGACATAATAAACTCGCATAAGTATGCATAACTTGTGAAACATGTAAAACATGGCATAGTAATCTCGCATATGCATGCATAACTTATGAAACATGTAAAACATGGTATAGTGAGTTCGCATAAGCATGCATAACTTATGAATCATATAAAACATGACATAGTGAGTTCGCATAAACATGCATAATCAACTAAACTCACATAAATCTCAACTTTCACCAAACATTAACTTTAGAGTTTGTAAAGTGAAGGTAAGAGGGCTTACAAATATAAACAAGTCACAAATCCACCAAATAAGATGAAGAAGCCCTTTTAAAAACTCAAAGCAAAGCCTCAAATAAGAAAACCCTTTTGCAAAATCCCAAAACACAAACTTAGCAAATCAAACTTGCAACTTAATGAAGCATGCAAGTTATTAAGCATTCATACAACATAGAAAAGGTTGTATGATCATCATATCTTCATAGGATTTAACTTTGAGGAAGGTGGAGGCTAGGGATTTTAGGTGGAGGCCATTTGAGGTTTCAAATTGGCATAGTTTAGTTGCTAGATTGATTAATGAGGCTTTAGGGTAGGATTAGGGGTATATTTATAGAAGATTAGAGTGTTTTTAGCCCTAGGATTAACCCTAGATTAGGTTTGGCCCGTCAGATTTCAGAATTCTCCAGAACCAAGCCATATGACTCAACCCAAATCAGAAATGGTGCACCAGGCTGAGCTGCCTGGGCACCCCCTGTCGACAGGGCTGTCGACAGGGCTGTCGACTCCCTGGGTGCCCTGTCGACATGCCTGTCGACATGGGTCCCCCTGGCGGGAATTTTCCCGCCTAACCCAGATTAGCCCTAATCCCTATTTTTAATTCGAAATTTAAATCTGTTTTTAGCATAGAAATTTCTGAAAACTTCAATGGGCCTTAACCGGGTCATACGGACTCCGATTTTCGAAAACTCGGACTCTATTTCGCGTATTTTTCCGAGACGAACGCAATGGCATAGCCCGTTTCCCCTGATTCAGATTTTTGAATTAAATTCTGCCTCGATTTATGTTATAACAGTTTAATGAAAATACGGGTTGTTACATTCTCCCCTCCTTAAAGGATTTCGTCCCCGAAATCTTCAAGTTAGGAAGAACATATCCTACCATCCAACATCCATCTACTCAAAACATCATCCACGAGCAACCATTGTCCTTAAAGGATTCTAAATGCTGTATGAACATATGCAAAAGTGTGTGTATATGTACCTATCTAATGCAATGATCAATGCAAAATATGTTAGTGAAATGTATCCATATGTATGCAAATCCCTATCATAATGCATAATATCTATATGCGTGCCCGACCATACACCCATATGCAACATCCATGTGATTGCATACAAAGTTCATCCAAGAATAAGCATAAACACTCATGCACATGCAATATGAGGAGTGTGTGAGCCGATCTAGTGCCTAATGTGTATCATGCATCCACGAGTAACCACTTGCAAACACTTGCAACCACTTGCAACCATCAAACATAACATGTCTCAAGCACATGTTTCATCCAAAAGGGTTTCTACCTAAGGTTCTCATGACAAGCTTAGCACGACAACTTAGATAAACATGGATAGCAAAGAGAAAGTTACGCTAACAAAGGAAAGAGATTGAGAGTGTACCCTCAAAAAGAAATGGATAAAGCCCACGCATCTTCTCCTCGGTTTCCCAAGTTGCGTCTTCTTCGGCTTCACCCCATTGAACTTTCACCAATCTGACCTCACGATTCCTTAACTTCTTGGTCTCTGTCCCCAAGATACGAATCGGAGCTCTTCTTAAAGTTGCTTCTTTCTCTACTTCCACATCTTCAAGCATGCTAGGTTCAACCACCTCAGCGGACTCATGCAGGCACTTTCGGAGATGCGAAACATGAAAGACATTATGTACTCCGGACAACTTCTCGGGCAATTGCACTTTATAAGCCATCTTCCCAATCCTCTCAATGATGGGGAAGGGTCCAACAAATCTCGGTGCTAGCTTCCCAACAGCTCCAAATCGGACCACATTCCGCAAAGGAGAAACCTTCACGAAAACCTTGTCCCCAACCTCAAACTCCAATTCGGACCTTCGCCTGTCAGCATAGGATTTCTGCCGGTCTTGGGCCGCTTTCATCCGCCTTCTAATCAACTCAACCTTCTCGGATGTATCCCTAATCATGTCGGGTCCAAGTATAAGCTTATCCGTGGATTCCCACCAACATGTAGGTGACTTGCACGGCCTCCCATATAAAGCCTCAAATGGTGCCATCCCTATGCTCGCCTGATAACTGTTATTATATGCAAACTCAACAAGAGGGAGATGGTCTTCCCAAGCACCACCAAAATCCAGGATGCAAAGCCTCAACAAGTCCTCAAGTACCCTATTCACCCTTTCTGTTTGGCCGTCTGTTTGTGGGTGATAGGCTGTACTCAGGTTCAATCTCGTGCCCATAGCCTCCTGTAAACTGTTCCAGAACTGACTAGTAAAGATGGGGTCTCGGTCACTGACTATGCTGGAAGGGACTCCATGTAGCCGCACTATCTCTCGAAGATATACTGATGCTAGTCCAGATGCGGTTCTTTTGCTCTTTACTGGGATAAAATGAGCACTCTTCGTGAGCCTATCCACAATGACCCATATGCTCGTGTTCCCCTTCCTGGACCTTGGAAGCCCATAAATAAAGTCCATAGAGATGCTCTCCCACTTCCATAGCGGGACCTCTAGCGGATGTAATAGCCCACCGGGCTTCTTTGACTCAGCTTTTACTCTCTGACAAATAACACATCTCGAGACAAACTCCGCTACATCCTTCTTCATCCCAGGCCAGAAGAAAACGCGCTTCATGTCCTTATACATCTTATCACCACCTGGATGTATGGTCATCTTGGAGCGATGTGCTTCCTCAAGAACTTTCCTTACCAAGTCTTCTACCATCGGAACACAAAGCCTTCCATCCCTCCTTAGCCAACCCTTATCGTCTATAGAATATCGAGCAAGGTGACTAGATGTCTCCCCTCGAACCAGCTTATCCATGATCTGCACTATCTGAGGGTCTTCCTTCTGTGAAGCCCCGACTTGATCTAGAAGGGTAGGCCTGAGTTCTAAAGATGCCAAGGAACCGGTCTCCGACTCCATTGCCAAAGAGAAATCAAAAGTCGCCAAGAACTCTAAATTCTTCATCTCAACAAATAGAGGACTTAGCGTCAACCTTTTCCTACTCAACGCATCCGCTACAACATTCCCCTTGCCAGGGGTATAGGATATCTCAAAATCATAGGAAGCCAAAAATTCCATCCATCTCTGCTGTCTTAAGTTCAGATCTTTCTGCGAAAAGAGATACTTCAAAGACTTATGATCAGTATATAGCTCAAATCTCTCTCCCAGAAGATAATGACGCCATGCTTTAAGCGCATATACAATCGCTGCCAGCTCTAAATCATGGGTGGGATAATTCCTCTCATGCACCTTAAGTTGCCTCCCACCAAAACATATAACTCTGCCCTCTTGCATCAGAACGGCACCCAATCCCGTGCCACAAGCATCAGTGTACACGGTAAATACCTTACCACCATCGGGTAAGGCTAGAACTGGTGCGGAGGTAAGGGCTCTCTTGAGCCTCTGAAAAGCAAGCTCACAATCCATATCCCAAGCAAAGACTAAGTTTTTCTTCGTCAACTTAGTAAGAGGAGCGGATATCTTCGCGAAGTCCTTGATGAACTTCCGATAAAAACCCGCAAGACCCAGAAAGCTTCTCACCTCGGTTGCATTCTTTGGAGTCTTCCAATCCTGAACTGCAACCACCTTAGCGGGATCCACTGCCAAGCCTTGCTTGGATACGATATGCCCAAGAAATCTGACTTCCCTTCTCCAAAAGTGGCACTTGGAGAACTTGGCTTTTAACTGGTGTGCTCTGAGTGTGTCCATCACCTCTACTAGGTGCCTCGCATGCTCTTCCTCATCCTTGGAGAAGACTAGAATATCATCAACAAAGACCACGACAAACTTATTCAAGAACTCCCGAAACACCCTACTCATCAAATCCACAAAATACGCGGGTGCATTCGTCAAACCGAACGGCATAACAAGCCATTCAAAGAATCCGTCTGGAGTTCTGAATGCAGTTTTGTCTATACTGTCTTCAGCCACTCTGAGCTGATGAAAACCCGTAGCAAGATCAAGCTGAGAGAAAACAGAAGCACCAACAAGTTGATCAAAGAGATCATCGATCCTTGGTAACGGGTGTCGGTTCTTCTTAGTCAGCTTATTCAATTCTCTATAATCCACACAGAGTCGAAGAGAGCCACCTGCCTTAGTTGCAAACACCACAGGCGCTCCCCATTCGGATATACTCCTTCTGATGAAGCCCTTCTCAAGCAATTCTTTCACTTGCTTGCTCAGCTCCCGTCTCTCACGCGGAGCCATATGCCGAACGGGCAAAGAAACAGGTTTAGCATTATCTACCAGATAGATGCGAAAGTCAATCTCTCGTTTAGGGGGCAACCCCTTAACTTCTTCAAACACATCTGGATAATCCCGGACCACCCTTACAGACTGAAGGGCCTCCTCTGATGAGTCGAGAGATTCTAGATAGCATAACATGACGGGATTCTTCGGATTGCATGAAATCTCTAAGGTGTTGCCCAGGCGAGTCACAAGCCTTACAACCCTATGCTCACAATCCAGAATGGCTCCATATCTAGACAGCCAATCCATGCCCAAGATCAATCCGTATCCCCTGAAACCTAGAACATACGCACTACACAAGAATTCTATGCTGAGTATAGAGATCCTTAGATCCTCACATATCATAGATAGATGAGCAGAACCCCCGATGGGATTCGAAACACAAACGGGATCATCCACTAAGCTAGTACTGAGGTGCAAGCTATCAACAAGATTAGATGAAATAAAGCTATGTGATGCACCGGAGTCAAACAAGGTACGTACTGGAAGATCAGAGATATAAACAAGGTTCTCGACAGAAACACTACCTCGCTCGGGAACTGAAGCGGCATTGAGAGCATGAACTTGCCCTCCTGAAGATCCAGCCTGTCCTTTCTTCTTTGGGCATTCTTTGCTGAAGTGCCCAGTCTCTCCACAAGAAAAGCATCCACCACTAAGCTTCCTTTTCTTCTTCCTGCAATCCTTAGCAAAGTGCCCAGCTATGCCACAGTAATTGCACTTCCCCTTGCCTTTGTTGTTGCCCTTCTTGTTCTTATTCTGATTTCCTTGACTGCTTTGACCTTGGTTGCCTTTGCCTTGAGAATCAGCCTTCTTTGCTTGAGTATCGCCCGACTTGACTTCCTTCTTTCCCTCTCCCTGAAGCAGAGCCATATTGACCAAACTCTCGAAAGTGGCTCCATGCGGAATATGCGACATCGCCAAGCCCTGTAGCGGCTCATTCAATCCTCTGGCAAATCGAAGAGCCTTCTTCTCCGGGGTGTTCACTATATCCAAACCAAAGCGGGCCAGCTGATTAAACTTGTTCACATACTCCTTGATCGACATATCACCTTGCTTTAATGAAATGAACTTCTCCATTTGTAAATTCGCCTCGGCTGAAGATAGAAACTTGGTCACAAATCTAGCCCTCAAATCGGCCCAAGTCTCAACGGGCCTCGTCCCATTGGTGACCTCCCACCAATAGGCCGCTTCATCCTTCAAAAGCCATACGGTCAATAAGATTTTCCTCTCGTCATCAACTCCAAAAATAGCAAACAAGTCCTCCGTGTCCTTCAGCCAATTCCTAGCTTCAACGAAAGATTCTGTGCCTAGGAAATTCTTGCCTCCCATTGCCTTGAAGTCTTTACAAACTTTTGTAAACTCAATCTGAGGATGCTGAGGGGGAGGAGGAGGAAGAGGAGCCTCAGCAACGGGAGGAGGAGGAACATTAGCAACGGGAGGGGGAATATTAGCTGCTGGAGGAGGGGGAGCAGGAACCACCGGAGGAGGGATATTAGGGATAGGATTCTCAACTACGGGAGGAGGAGTGGGAGTAGGGTTGGCGGGACCGGCTGCCGCCCTAGCTTCTTGGAGTCTCCTATACCAGAGTGGTACGTTCACTCCATCTGGGATGTCAAGATTCTCAGCCATACTGAAACAAAAGATAAGATAAGATCAGGTCAAGGGAACGAATGATAATGCTGATGGCTTTTGGGGATTAGCCTTAAAATAATCTAGACTTTATTTTGGAAAATACTTAGTAGGTTTTTGAAAATAGTTTTTCAAAAGGGTTTTTTTTTTCAAAAGTTTTGTTCAATCTTGTTAACCTCGTGCTCTGATACCAAATGTAACACCCCACCTCCACTAGGATCACTCCTTAGAATGTACTAGCTTTGGAGGGGCGTTATTGTGAAGGTAAACTTGCACAGAGATATCGCAAGACAGAATATATATAAATAAATATAAGTAAAGCAGCGGTAGCAGATAAAAACCCATCACCATCATTTCAGAAAACCAACATAGTCAAGTACATAATATCAAAATGTCATGATCCAAAATACAACATCAGTCTAGATACGTGATAACAAAACACATGGTAAAACATCAGTGCTAATCCCCAGAAAATAAAAGATAAGCCACAGCTAGCTCAGATCCATACATGAGCTATCCAACAAGCAAGTCAAAGATCCACTAAGCAGATGTAGCCCCTCCCTGAGAACCTGTGGGGGGGGGGGGGGAACGGAAGAAAAGAAGCGAAAGAAAACAGGTCAGTCAAAAAGACTGGTAAGCCCTACTACGATCAATCTATAAACTAATAAAGTTAACAGTATGATGGAAACTGAGATGAACATACTGGCAATAGATAAAGGTGACATCACATAGATGAGATTAAACTATGCACCACAGTGTACTAGCAAACCCACAAAACAGATCTTGATCCCTTAGCCCAAACTTTGGCCCAATAACATGAAGTGACCTTAGTATAAGGTCCAGCCCAACGGTCTAGTCGATCGGCTCCCTATAAACCTAACACGTCAAGTGTTGGTGTCCATACGGCCCACATGGATGTAGTCAGACTGTGCTGGGTCCACCTTCGGGTGTATCAAGCCCTCGGGTGTCAACCCCAGACACCTAAGCAATAATGCACAGTCTAAGTCTACTGGTACCCGTGCCTCGAGTTTGTCCAACATCGGACTACGTGCACGTCCGTAGCCCGCCGGACCCGCACCGCTGTACCACTCAGCCGTCGCTTTGGTCGCTTACATCAGTCCAGTAATCGTGCCCCGCCCTAGCCTAGCCTCTAGGGTTGTGAATGATACCAAACTGGGACTACTGCTGGAACAGACCACGTTGCTAGGGTTTCTAAGAGGGTTAAGTGTGGTTTTAACCCCTCACTAATCCTGGATTAAATTAGTTAAGTGTAACCACTTAACCCCATCTAATCCTCGCATCCCCAATATTGGTTAAGTATTAGTGGACCATGACTTAACCCTAATCATGAGGCATTAATTACTTAATGCACCCAACCTCTCACATTAGACATCCGTGGTTACCTGGGAAGATTTACACCACGTCTAGGTCTAACCTCGGGTCTTATGGTGCAACATGACCAACTACCCACATTAGACCCCACATTGTGGTTACCTGGGAAGATTTACACCACAACTAGGTCTAACCTCGAGTTGGCCATAACATGTTATCTAATGTCATGTCCACTTTAGAACATATTTACAAGTTAACATATACTTGGGTAGACCTAACTTAATAGGTAAATTCCCAAGGGGTAGACCTAACTTAATAGGTAAATTCCCAATCTTTTAGTTTCATGTATTTTTAAGTTTACCCAAACCCTCCCAACGTCATTATCTCGCTTACATATTCGTCATAACGTATAAGGGTATAAAAGGTAACTTGGCATATGTCATAATAAACATGCATACATGTTAAACTTGCAAATCATGTCATGGTGAATTCGCATAAACATGCTTAGCTTATTAAATATGCATAACATGGTAAGGTGAACATGCATAATCCATTAAACTTGCATAACATGGTAAGGTGAACTTGCATAAGCATGCATAATCCATTAAACTTGCATAACATGGTAAGGTGAACTTGCATAAGCATGCATAATCCATTAAACTTGTAGAACGTGACATAATAAACTCGCATAAGTATGCATAACTTGTGAAACATGTAAAACATGGCATAGTAATCTCGCATATGCATGCATAACTTATGAAACATGTAAAACATGGTATAGTGAGTTCGCATAAGCATGCATAACTTATGAATCATATAAAACATGACATAGTGAGTTCGCATAAACATGCATAATCAACTAAACTCACATAAATCTCAACTTTCACCAAACATTAACTTTAGAGTTTGTAAAGTGAAGGTAAGAGGGCTTACAAATATAAACAAGTCACAAATCCACCAAATAAGATGAAGAAGCCCTTTTAAAAACTCAAAGCAAAGCCTCAAATAAGAAAACCCTTTTGCAAAATCCCAAAACACAAACTTAGCAAATCAAACTTGCAACTTAATGAAGCATGCAAGTTATTAAGCATTCATACAACATAGAAAAGGTTGTATGATCATCATATCTTCATAGGATTTAACTTTGAGGAAGGTGGAGGCTAGGGATTTTAGGTGGAGGCCATTTGAGGTTTCAAATTGGCATAGTTTAGTTGCTAGATTGATTAATGAGGCTTTAGGGTAGGATTAGGGGTATATTTATAGAAGATTAGAGTGTTTTTAGCCCTAGGATTAACCCTAGATTAGGTTTGGCCCGTCAGATTTCAGAATTCTCCAGAACCAAGCCATATGACTCAACCCAAATCAGAAATGGTGCACCAGGCTGAGCTGCCTGGGCACCCCCTGTCGACAGGGCTGTCGACTCCCTGGGTGCCCTGTCGACATGCCTGTCGACATGGGTCCCCCTGGCGGGAATTTTCCCGCCTAACCCAGATTAGCCCTAATCCCTATTTTTAATTCGAAATTTAAATCTGTTTTTAGCATAGAAATTTCTGAAAACTTCAATGGGCCTTAACCGGGTCATACGGACTCCGATTTTCGAAAACTCGGACTCTATTTCGCGTATTTTTCCGAGACGAACGCAATGGCATAGCCCGTTTCCCCTGATTCAGATTTTTGAATTAAATTCTGCCTCGATTTATGTTATAACAGTTTAATGAAAATACGGGTTGTTACAATTATTATTTACATAATAATAATCTTAGTAAATAAGATTTATTTAAATTAATTACATTTTTACTTTAAATGGAAAGACGGACTGGGTTTAATTAACAGATTAATCATGTTTGAATCGATCGAGTCAACTGAATTAACAAAATTGAATATTAAATTAGTTTATTAATTTAATGGACATGTTAATGGAGAAGTAACCACATTTATTTTAATAAATATTGATATTTGATTATTATTATTTATTTAATAACAATCAAAATAGTAAAGCTTGGGATTTAAAATGTTTTAAGGGAGGGTTGTGAAAATATAAGTCATATTTATAAATTAAATGAAGCTTAAAGCAAATTATATTATTAGTAATAGAAGTTATGTACATTGAAGTTTTAAATATTCTTATTAGGATTCTATTTAATCGGATTTCATAAACCCAAGTTGAACGAATCTACTATAAAATCCAAGTTTTTATTAAAGATATAATTGGGACGAGTTATTAGAAAGGGTTTATGAATGAAATAAGAACCTAAGATGTGAAATTAGAGAATTGGAACCCAACTGCAAATCAGTTGAGTTAAACGATTTTCTGAATATAGATCTGATGTTGGTTTCGACCTGTGGAGTTGATATTTAGAAAATTATTTTCTTACTGATTTACTGTTAAATGGAACCATGAAATGGAAACCGAATCGAAAAAACCAAGTTAAAGTGATGGGGCGAGTAAATTATTAAGGGTCGATCTAAATTCACGATGTTAAATAAGGAGTGAAGTTTTTATCGAGGTATAACAAAGTAGGTTTGAGATGGACTTATCAGAAGTTATAAAGGTTTCTGTTATAATAGAATTGAGATTTATGTTAAAAGTTTGTAAAATTTATATAGAAGTTTTTTAATAATAGTTTACTTAAATTAAGCAAACGGGCTAAACTTTGAAATAAGATTTCCAAGCAGAAGTATGATATCAAAATATGTTTTAAATCGGATAGTAAATAGGATATGTGGAGTAATTAGTGGAACGAGATTTTGTTGATAAAGTAATATCTATTCTAAAGATAAGAATGTTGTTAATTCAAGGTCTGAGAGGTAAATAAAATACCCCAACTTGAACAGCTTCATGATTATCCAAGAATGATATTACTTTAGAAACGGAAGGTGGTCGGGAGAAATAAAGAGTAGAATTTTGATGGATAAAATTATAAAATAGAGATTTAAGTTAAATAAGATGATTTTTGAGTACAAATTGTATTTTCAAAATAAGCTATAAAAAGTTTTGTTCCAAATATTAGAAGTTTTAAGGGTTTGATTTACGAATGGAAAATTTAAAAGGGGCCAAGTGATGCTAAGTACTGAACCAGTGAACTTGTTTTATTTTCATGGTTGAATAGTTGTTTATTTTGATAGTTAAATAACCGACTATCAAAATTTGGCCCACACGATTGTTGGAACGGAAAGACCGGGATCGAATATATATTCGAAAACCATTCTGACCAACAAATACGTGAATGTTGAAGATATCAGATGATGATTGTAACACCCCGTGAATTCTATAACATTAAGCTTTACAAATTAAAAAATAATTAATTCTAAATTAAACAATTAAGGGAAACGGGTTACGCCATTGCGTTCGTCTCGGAATTTTGCTTGAGATAGAGTCCAAGTTTGTGTGAATCGGGCTCCGTATGAAGGAGTTATGACCTTTGGAAGTTTCAGAATAAAATTTAAAATTCAAACAGCTCGGTTTCAAGTTCAAAAATTCGAAAAACAGGTTCAAACTGGGCTAGGCGGGAAAATTCCCGCCCAGGGACCAGGTCGACCATGGTGTCGACCTGGTCACCCCAGGTCGACCATAGAGTCGACTTGGGTGTCGACCTGCCAGTCGACCTACTTGGTCGACCTGGCTGGCTGGGTCTGGCTCGAATTTCTGTGGCTCGGTGTGTCATTAGGGCTGACATGTCACCTCTTGATTGGCTCTTTGAACTTTGTATGGTCTAGATTCCCCTTGTCTTCGTATGACGGCTCAAAACAATTTAAAAATCTATAAATACACCCTAAGTCTCAACTAAAAATTCACACAAAAAAATAAGATGGGGGTCGTCATGCTGACAAAAAGGAATTGAGCGTAGCGTCAAGAGAGAGGAGCTTAGAGATGAATCAAATTAAGAAGAAGACTAAAGCTTAATCAAATTAATCAACGCAACGTTAATCTACCCAAAGGAACGCATCTCAATTTCAGAATTCAGAATCCAGAATTCAAGATTCTGCATTCGTTGTAAGTATAGTGACCTTTCAGAATATGAATAAACACTGTGACGTGATTCGATGTAAATGAAAATAGAATTGTGTTATTGTATGATAATGATATAAATTATGTGTATTGTAATGATTCTGTCATGACTTGTGTATTGATATTTGTGGGCTAAATTGATTGATGCAAGCCTATTTAACAATTGTATATGAAAACAATGGCACTTGCAAGTTTGTGGCAAAAACTAGAATTTGATCCCTTTATGTTTATGTCTATGGCATGGACTATATACATTCTCTATGTCTAAATTAAGGCTTATGTAAACATGCTCTAGATTTGAGACCTTTTATGCCTACATGACCAAAAACCTATGAACACATTCTTATGTTTATTTGCAAGTATAATTGGATCTATGTTAAGTAGCGTTTGGGTTACATAAACTATGCAAGTTCATGTTGAAATAGGCTATATGATTAGATGTTAAAATTGGACATTTTGGTGAATATACAACATGTTAGTTTTGTGGTTGACATTATGCCAAGTTAAACATGTTTAAACCTAAGTTTGTATAAGCCTAAACTATGCCATTTCATATGTCACCTACTTAGTTATACTTTGATTTGAATGCAAGTTCACATGACCCATAATTTATGTTAGTTGAATCGCTAAATTGCAAGTTCATGCGCCACACACCTTTATGTATTGTAAAATATTACATGTTCTTGATTTCCCCTTTTTCTCACGTTTATAAAGTTGGGTTGAATTGTGTCGAGCCCAACACTTGTTAAAATGTTGCGAACGTACAAACGGGGGTTAATAACATTGGGTGTAAAACATGAAAATATATGTTGGCATGTTTGGCACATGCCAATGACAATAACATTTAAGAGGTATGAATTGTTATACCCAAGAATAAAGGACATGACATTTACATATAATTGAGAAGTGATAAAATATGTAAATTTAGAAAACACGGTATGCTTAACCCGAGGTTGGATTGTGTTGTGACGCAAACCTGCCTGGACCCGCCCGGCTGTCCAGTAGTCACAACAATACCTATCCAATGTGGGTGGTTAAGCATTAAGCCCGATAAGGACCCAAGGTTAGACTGAGCTACAGTGTAAACCTGCCCGGAACCGACCGGCACATCCAGTAACCGTAGCAATATCCGTCTAATGTGAGTGGTCAGGTGCTTTAAGAGGCTAAGGACAGATGGTAGGGTTAAGTCAACTAAAAACACTTAACCAAATTCAACATGTTAACAAGAATTGATGGGTGGGGTTAGGTAAATACAGACACTTAACCACTTAACATGTTTGACTAGAAAACCCTAGTAACAAGAGACCCGTTTCAGCAGTAAGCCAAGTTAGGTATCATGGTACCCTAAAACTAGGCAGGGTGGGGCACGATTACTGGGCCGATTGTAAGCGGTCAAAGCAACGGCGGTGGGTGCAACAGTGTAGGTTCTAACGGGGTGCGGGCGTGCACACACTCTGAAGCAGACAAACAGGGCACTGGGGGCACCAGTAGTATAACCTATGCCTTCTGGAATTGTGTCGGGACGCCACCATGGGTCTTGATACACCCCATGGTGGGACCAGCATAGGTATCTACAATTCTTGGGGGCCGTATGACACATGTTTACGCGAGTAGGAGCCGATCTTTAAAAAATGGGGATCACTTCACCCTCAGCATGGGGTTCCAATTAGAATAAGCTCAAGTAGGTGCAGAGATATAGTGTGGGTGCGATAGTACATTCGATTCTAAACTACACTTCCTTAGCTTGTGATACTTGTCTGTTTTCAGTTTATATCTATCATGCCCTTTTTCTTATTCACATACTGAAGAGTCACTGGATTTACTCAGGCTTTATGTTTGACTCTATTTTCTTTTCGTCTCCTTTTCTTTCATTCCCCCCGCCTCCCCAGGTCCACAGGGAGGAAACAACTCAGCTCAGTCAGACTCTTTGCAAGCTCCAAGACCGTAGATGTATGGTTTGGATCTCCTTTGCTCGGATTATGGCTTTGGATATCACTATGGGGATTTTTGTTACTTTATTTATGTTTTATGCTTCTTTAATAATCAAGACAGTAACGAGGTTGTAATGTTGGAAGTATTTTGAGACAATTATGGAAATGTTTTGTATGAACACGTATTGATGAAATAAAAGTCTGTTTGGTTTCCGTTGTTTAAAATATGTATATTTATATCTGTCTTGTGTTTATCTGTGGCTTTTACTTATAAACCTCCACCAAAGTTAAGGCATTCCCTTTGTGAGTGACCTTAACGGAGGCGGGGTGTTTCAATGATCGAGTTGGAGCATTAAAGACCATCGATCTTCATAAAGTGGAAGAGTTACTTAAAATCTCCGACTTGCAATCATAGATACACTGTGTTTCTATCATGGTTGAAATCGATGGATTGCAAGGACTACTCGCTACTGATCTATAGGGTGATTCCTAGGATGCAATAGAAGGGTGCCTTCGGTTCATCCTGTTCCTGGATGACTTGTATGGACGGATGTCTGATAAAGTATTTCCAATGGGATTACGTACGTTGACTTCTTCAAATGTTCTTTAGTTGGTAACGGAGAAGGGCACTTCTCTTAGTTTAACTACTAGAGTGTTTTCGTGGACATCAATTAGTGATATCTGGAGGATCCGACAATGTGACATTCAAAGTGAATGGTGGCCAGATGTTCTGAAAAGCTAATTTAAACCCCAAGCCTCATCAACCACGAAATGACAAAAATCGGGCAAGCAGCATGGCTATGTGAGTCGTTCCCATTAGGGTGTATTGTCACCATCTAGAGAAAATTCATTATTTGTTTTTCTTTCCGCTTCTGTATCTCCCGGGAACGGTTATGTTGCTAGCAACCGTCGATTACAATATATTCGATACACTCAAGAGAAATGAGTGGTCGGTCATGTTTGAGCCGGGTTGCAAGACGTTCTTGTTGAACCCAGTGTTTTCCCCTCTAGAGATACACTATCGGCAAGTGGTTCCATATCTTATCATAGTTGGAATCCAATCTCCAATAAGTGCCCGCGGTTTTGATTGTATACTATATATGTATAGCATGAGATGTAAGCGTTCTGCTAGATTGTTATTTATTTGTATTTAGACACTATTATAATATCAGCAAAGTATTGATTTTCAAAACTGTTTTGAGTTATCATAAGGTAAAAACCGTCCGTATTTATGTGTCGATTTGGTCTTACGATTATCCTTTTCATTCGAAAAGATTTTGAACTTTAAAATAAAGTTGGATGATCCCCCTTAAACTGTGCGAGTTTTTTTCTCACCGTGGTTCACTAGACTGACCCTGTATTTGTAATGCTCGGGTTAGACCGGGTTGTACAGGTTCAGGTTATTGGACACTACGGAGTTCAGAAGACGTGCTGGAGGAGTCAGACGTATTATTATTTACTCCGCTGTGTATTATTTAGGAGGACAGATTATTATAACTATCCAGATTATCTTGACAGATGTACTCTGAGTGTAAGTATTATTTCAAGTTTCAATAAAAATTTATTTCTATATTATATTTATTTTGCTGCGATGTGAGACTCTGATTCTGATGTGTTTCTTCTTATTGCTTCTATTCTAACATTCCTTTCTTTCTTATCTCATCCTCTGATTTCTTTCTTTTAATATCTGGTTTTCAGTGCAGTTTGGGTTGGACTTTTGTTACTTGGTCAGCTCAAAGGTACGGGAAAGTCGGTATGTTACAACTAGGAGGGGAATGTTACCACCAAAATCAACATCGAAAACTGCTATCGGTGAAGGGGTATCGAACCGCAACTAGCTCAAAAGAATGATCAGAAAGCACGGAGCCGACATCAAGTTAAAGTTGGAAGCATAAAAATGGCGATCAGGTCAATAAGCTATCGGCGCAAACATAGAAGAGAAAGGCTTAGTACCGATACGAAAGGATATGGTGGTAAAGTAATGCAACACCGAAAGCAACTAACATGAACTCAATTCCAAAGGCAAATCACTTAAAGCCGGAAGCCAATGACACGAGACCCAAGACAAAGAAGGGACTCTATATTATCCGAAACATAAGCAGGGTGAGACAAAGTGATATTCGCACTAATTTGCTTAGTTTCAATACAAAGGGAAATAAAAATATCAAAGTCAAAGATAACACTCCAAAAGATAATTGTCGGAGTCAAGGCTTGCCGAATACCAAGACACAACATCTAAAGCCATTTGTAGATGTATCGAAAGCATGCTTCCGCAAGACCGAAACCAATTTCCAGGACTCATCGAAAGTAAACCAATAAGAAAAAGAGATATCCACACTAATTTTCTTAGTGTCGATACCGAAAGGGGTGACGGTTCCAATGTCATGAGAAAGTGTGACACGAAAGCAAACACTATGAAGACTTAGAGGTGAAACCTATTGCCGAAAGTCACTCCCGAAGCCATCCATACCAACTGGCTTGGTATCGATATGGAAGGTAGAAACAACATCAAAGAGAAGCTCCTAAAACCGAGATCAGTTTTTCGAAAGCCATGACCGGCACACCAAAGGACAAACTATATCTGATAACAATGTTAGAAAGGCAACCGAAACCAAGGCAACCAGAACCGAAGGGTGAGTGGCGGTCGACACCAAGCTGCCGCATCCTAAAATAAGTACTGCTGAACCAAGGACAAAAGGGTCTCAATTTGTCTATAAATAAGGCCCTATAGGTCACATTTTAGGGGACTTTTTGATTCTCCAATCCTGTACTCATTTCTTATAGAGTAAACCCTTATTTCTAAATCAATTTGGGGATTTTGTTTGTAAACCCCTATGTTCTCAAGTCAGTGAGTAATAAAGAGTGAATCGACACTTAGGACATTTTCTATGATTTACCTTATTATTTATTTCGCCTATTTCCTTATGCCTTCTCTACAACAAATGCCTCATGCGCAAGCCTTGGTCTTTCTCCAAGATGACCAAAATACTCTTCTATAAGTTGTTTAGCTTCCTAACTCGTGTTGCACTTAGGGAACCCTTGTCCCAAGGTAATTGTTGGTTGTTGAGTCTCGTAAGCGTGATACTCACCCCTTGTGGGAAGTGTAACTAATCTTTGGGCTCTAAATCTTGACATATAGGAAACAGTGAACTAACTTAAACTTGTGGAGACTGAATAATCTCATTCTATCCTTAGGTCCACTTCCTTAGACCTATCTCTGGTATTGACGAAAAATATCATTAACAATCCTATTTGGACAAGCCAACATTATACAAAATTTGTACTTTGGATTTGCAGTTTACTGTTGATTTCGCATGTTGTTTTCATGTTGTAGGTTTATATTTTTGTGGCATTGTGCACTTTTTACAAAACTTTTTCATTTGGACATAACTTATTCCTTTTCTATGAAAAGGAATTATTATTTATGTGACTTCATATATTTTACTTATCATTTGATAACTTGTACGTTTAAGATAGACTGATCCGTGTATGTAATACTCGGGTTAGACCGAGTTGTTCTTGATTGTATCTTATGATTGATTTTTAGTTAGATGATCCGTCTTGGACTATCTCCCTTGATGCCGTTTCCTATGAGTATTTAGTAATTGAGTTGTTGTACACTTATTCTTTGGGAGATGTTGAATTTGTGTATGGTTCACATGTGACTATTCGAGTTTGTAACAAATGTATAAGTTGTATTCTGCTGTTGTACCAATATGTAGTTTGTTCTGTAATTTGTTATCTATGATGTATTGTAATTTGTTCTGAATATGATCCTTAGTTATCATAGTTTTATATTAGATGATTTGAGTACGTCGATCCACTTGAGATA
Source organism: Allium sativum (assembly GCA_030737875.1). Taxonomy (NCBI): domain Eukaryota; kingdom Viridiplantae; phylum Streptophyta; class Magnoliopsida; order Asparagales; family Amaryllidaceae; genus Allium; species Allium sativum. Next base: position 303,204,488 of record CM060922.1, read on the forward strand.
AAAAATACTATGCACCCAGTCGGCGTATTCGTTGCTCGTCTAATACAAGATTACGGATGGTCGCTCCTAACGTGTCATATTCTCTATTCTAGTAGACAGTATTATTTAGTAATGCTCTTTATTAGGGTAGATCTCAATGTAGGGCGTTACAGAGGACGTTGGAAAAACCCTGTTGACGCCGTTGGAAAGCATTACAAGCCGTTGGTACAACGGCTACCCAACGACCGCTAATGGCTTGTAGCCGTTGGAGACCACTGTTTTTCTTGCAGTGAAACCACATCAAGATTATTCACACTTATATTAACAAAGATGGAAAAAAATATCAAATATATAAATACGTCAATCACATAACATAAATTATACACATAAATAATTATTGCAAGTTCAAAGTTAAGCTCATTCACGTCAGTATATTTACCATGTATTGCATTGTTATATCAATGTCAAACACCTACTATAACATTCATTTAGTTATTTACAAAAAAGTACATAGTATCACTTAACATTATACATTTAAGTCAATATGTTTAAATTAATTATGTGATTTTGAATTTAAAAAATGAATTCAATCAATAAATTGTTGTTAATTCATTTAATTAGCAGTAAATGTGAAGTTTTAAAATATACATCATGTTTATATCAATAAAAATGAAAAAAAATAGTTTTTCTTCAAAATATAAGGTTAAATAAGTCACATAGTTTAAATAATACATGTAAACAATAAAAAAATTTAATATATTAAACGCCTATCTTAATAAATTTATCATAAATTGAGCAAAACAATTTCCGCTTTAAATACATACATTTTAAGATTTCTACAATTATTTGTTGAACCTCCTCAATTCTTTCATGATATTTCATATTTCAATCCATGTGTTTAAACTATTCATGAAATCTTAAATTATAATTATTTAAATAATCTTAAAGAGTGTTTAGTCCATTTTTCTAATAGATCTTAAAGATTATGACTCGTTTGTATCAAGAATTTACTGTATATTATATCATTAAATTCTTTTTGAACATCAATTAACTCCACACCATTTTTTTATTTTTATTTTTGAAAATTTCTTTTCCATTCTTCCTATGTTATGCTATATGGTTAAACTAGCCATTTAACTTATATAAACAAATTCTATTAAATAATATTTACTAATTCATCGTGTAAATTACTAAGTACATCAATTTCAACATGTGTATGTGTATGTGTATATATATATATATTAACCAAAATAATTAAAAAAATCTCAAATACGTACGCATGCATATTGTCCGTGTAAGCAATAGAACATAAATTATACGCAAGCAGTAATAATAATTTTAATTAATAATTTATGTATTTCACATCAAAATTTATCATATATTGCATAATAAAGTTCTCATTTTAACAAAAAATAAATAAATATTATTTTTAATAGTATTGCATGTGCAATGTACGAATTACACACTAGTTGATCGTATTTTGCAATCCAAAACACTTTCAACCAAAGATAAATCATCATGTTACCAAAATATAGCTTTATTCAGGCAGACTAGGCACACAATTTAGACTACACAACAAAAAAGTTATACGATGATTCTGTAGGGTCACAAGCTGAACACTGGTCAAGCTTATTAATCCAACTGCTCACACCAATGATTCAAGCTGGAATGTGCTAAGTTCAACCACATGAAAAAGCACCGGCGGTAAATTGAGATTGCATCCACAGACATGCTTAACAACATCGTTAACGCTATAGACCAAACAATGTGCCAATTAAAGCCCTTGACGGTGAAAGTCCAAAAAGATATAATGAGGATAAAATTGGAATATAATGACAAATAGCGTTAGATGCAAAAAAAATCAATAGTTATAAAAACAAATATCTAAAGTTATCTTTTTTTTCTTTCTTATTCTTGCATATTTGTATAGAATATTGGAATTTGTTAGATTTGATATAACAAAACTATGAACATCATGTTTATCCAGAATCAATTTGATGACTGCGATTGATGTCTAAGTTATATTGAGCATTTAAGCTTAAAACTAAAATTTTACTATGACTTCTTGGACAAATTGAAATGGTTAATCCCAAGTTTCATGTGTCTTCCCATATTAATCCAGAATTTGAATTATTTTAATTAATCTCATATTTGGGGGTCCTTTCCCATATTGATCTCATTTACCTATTAACCTGCTTAGCCGGTAAATGAGATCAATATGGGCAGACACGTGAAACTTCAGATTAATTTTTTTATTACATTACATTCATCTTTCAACTCAAACTCTATTCTTCACTGCAATTTTACATACACAAAACAACTCACATTCACAACAACATAGACGCAACCTTCAATCTGAACTCACCCTCTCTCCTGTTGGAGAATGGAGTTTTGATGGAAACAACCTTATTTCAATTATCATTGATTATAAAATATATACTAACATTTTTGTATATAATATATATACATATGCAGGAATTATATACAGGAAATAATACTGAAGACTATATAGTTTAAAGACGATAGAGATTCAGAATTCAGACAAATTTCAAGACTCATGAGTATTTAAGAGTATTTAAGATTTCAAGATTAATATAGTTATAGAGTCTAGATTTTGTAAGACTCTAAATAGCACTCCAGGTTCAATATTCAAATTTGAATTTTCAAATTCTATTTTCTATCCTCAATTCTCTCTATTTTATCTTTTTATCTTTTCTATTTTATTTTTCAGTTTATCTTTGTTTTTCAAACCTAAGTTTTATATATTTATGTTTTTATACTTTATGTAGTTTAAAACCTTAAAATTTTATAAATATGTTTATATAGTTTACATTTATGTTTTCATATGTTTTTCTACTTTATAATATTAATTTACAACACTATATTTTTATTCAAGAATTTCCAGAATCATATTTATATTAAAATACTTAAAAAAATGTTTAAAATTCAAATTTACACTAGAGTATGTTGACATACATAAAACACTATGTCGACATATAACTGTCATAAATTTAAATTAGAAAGGAAGTGTCTTTTCACCATTTGAAACATTTCAGAAACGTTACAATCTTTCACACACTATAAAAAGGGCTTGAATTCGAATTTTTAATCATCTCTTCTTCCTTACTTTCACTCTCTTTCATTATATAATTAATCTTTATCATTTTTTATGATTTCTACACTTATACTCTGCCGAATTCAATTCTGTTTGATCAAACTTCTTCTCTCTACACTCTCTTCTCATCTCTCTCCGAATCAAGTGCTATTGAAGAGTTATAGGGTTGTTTGTAATTGCTTGGGTTGAGTGAAGTAGGAATCTGTGTGTTCCTTGTAGCCGTGAAACCAAGGAAGTAGGAATCGGTGTTTTCCTTGTAGCTGTGAAACCAAGAAAGTAGGAATCGATGATATCCCTTGCAGCCGTGAAATCAAGGAGGTTGTACCTGACTATTGGAATAGTAATAAAATTTTGTGCAATCCAGCGTTGTGCGAGACTGGACGTAGAAGCAATCTGAACCAGTATAAAATCCGGTGTGTTCTTTCCTTTTCTGCATTTTTATTGCTGTTTATTTTGCTTCGGTGTTTGAATCTGTGTTTGTGATTTGTTTGTGGTGTTTGATTCATTCTGTTATTCACATAAGTTTTAGATTTTGTTTAAATTCTCACAAACACTATTCACTCCCCCTCTAGTGTTTGTTTCGCCTTAATGATCCATTCTGCATTCCCTAACAACCCCTACTCGTAGTGCAACTCAAAAGCATACTCCATCTCCTATAGCCAACATGCTCCTCTGCATCGAACAATTTCAAACACCTTGTCGATTCGTCTTCAACAAAATTTCCCCTTACATCAACCACTACATGCAAACTACAACCTCTCATTGACACTTCAAATCAAAAACATCTAATAATCTCCTATCAACAGCTATAAAACCATCCCCTTCAAACTGTTTGTTTTCACTCAACAAACAAGCATCCACCACTTTCCCTCTTGTGCACAAAACAAAACATCTCTATTTCAACTTTACCTTACGGTAACACGTAGAATCCTCCATGTAAACAACCTAAGTGCAATAAGACGCAATGATTAAGTGTCCAATCAAGTCAGCGAAAATGAAGGATAACAAATTTCAGGTCAGGTTTAAGCCACGCAAAGATAACAGTGCAAAACCAAGTAAATTTCGAATAAATGTTGCGCATGTCAACATTCTCAACCCAGTTAAAATTTACCACAACAAAGCATGGCCAAAACCGAAGTCACGAAAGGAGGCTGGAGTGTTTTGATCTGAGATGGCTCTTAGCCTTTCAAGGGGCAGAAGCATGCGGTAGAGCTTGGTTGACCGAAGGAGAACCGAAGTAGGTTTTAAAATAAAAAAGGGGTTTCGATTTCAGATTTTTTTTTTTTTTTTTTTTTTTTGGGAAATCAGTGGGACCGAGGTAGGGTTTGGTCGTCAGAAAGTGTAGATTGATGGTGGGCTTGAGCGCGTCTAGTGTGGGAGAGACAGGAGGTTTAAGTGGAGAAAAAAATTAGGTGCAACATGTTTCGGGTAGTCGAGATTTGAGGAGGAAGGGGAAGCAAGTGGGGCGAGATTGTAACACCCCACACCCGCTAAGGTCACTCACTAAGGGAATGCCTTAGCTTCGGTGGAGTATTTTAAGTGAATATAGAACAGAAAAATTACATAAGACAGATATAAATACTTGAAAATCTAAAACATCATTTCATAGCAGCAGAAGGTAAACATGTTTAGTTACAACACCATAAAGAGTCAAGTACTAAATATCCATCCTGATAAAAACATAAGTACATAATCCCACTACATAAACAATAGCCATAGAAGAAAAGGATAAACTGGGCTTTACATCACGGTCCAAGCTCCAAGAGATAGATAAAGAAATCTGATCAAAGCCCACTAGTGTTAGGCCCAACCTGAGGACCCGAGGGGGAAAAAGATAAAAACAACGGGATCAGACATAAGTCTGAGTGAGCCCTATAGCTTTAACAACACAATCATTAAAGTAATTAGGGTATGATATAAACTTGGCACGGGATGACTGGGGATAAATGACTACACTAAGTAGCCAACTAGACATAAGGTGAACTAGGATAACGGTAAAGACGCATCTACCCACCCAAGGATAATTACTAACTGCACCACACCAGTCATTCCTACTTAAATGTTGATCCCACCCAAGGACTTAGAGAATTTACCCAGTAGTTTCGTGTACCCCTAGCTGACTACATAGGTGCCGTCTGCCCCTATCTCCACTAGGTGTACCCACTACTCCCAAGCGATCGGCTCCCTACCGTAGATACCCGTGCTGGCCCCACAATGGGGTGTATCACTCCCAAAGTGGCAACCCGATACAACAAATGGTGCACGGCTTATACCTACACGATGCAACAACGTCTTACCTACCAGCCCGGGTCCACACACGCATATGAAACCCGTTGGACTCGCGTTGCCACCGCTAACCCGTTTTGGCCTCTTATAATCAAGCCCAGTACGCGTGTCCCGTCCTCGACATGGGTCGAGCCCAATAAGAAACCTATGGGTTACTGGTTGAAATGGGCCCCCACAAGCTACCACCTAAGCTTGTCAATTTATCTAGTGCATCCCACTTAACCCTTTAATCATGTTTAATTACATGTTTCCACTTGGTTAAGTCTTCTAATCGTATTTTCTATTGCCACCCAAGGCAACCCACTAGATTTCCACATGCCACCCAAGGCACTTACTTGATTTCCACATGCCACCCAAGGCACCCACTTAACCCCTCATGCCCACTACATGCTTATCTGGTTAAGTGTTTCTTAATTGATTAAGAACGTAACCGTTGTAAAGACCTCTCACATTAGACTATCTTTTATGGCAGCTGGATTTGCCGGTTGGGTTCGGGCAGCCTTACGCCATAACCGAGTCTAACCTCGTGTCTTTACACTTGTCACGTATGTAGTTTGTGCCTAAGACCTCTCACATTGGGCCAATCATTTGTAGCCGCTGGATTTGCCGATCGGTTCCGGGCAGTCTTATGCTACAAAAGGGTCCAACCTCGTGTCTTAGTCGATTAATTACACCTAATTAATCACCCCTGAATTAATTTTCCCTAATTAATTCCAATTTTAACGATGTACATAATTGACTCAATTATGTCCATCCACTTTATGGTATGCATAATCATACCAACTTCACACAATTTCATTAACATGTATATTAACCCCATCGTTCCCCACGTAATTCGCTAACATGACATAAAAGGGAAGATTCATCACAAATACAATGGGTTCAACTTGCATAACACATTAGCATCAACATGGGTTTAAAGGTGTCAACATGCATATAGCATCAACCCAACTAGCATAAATAATCAACCCAAACTTGCATGAATCACATATGTCATAAGGAGGTTAACTTGCATAAGTTATTTGTGTCATACAAAGGGGTAAACTTGCATATGTATGTATGACATACAAAGGGGTTAACTTGCATATGTATGCATATCATTCTAAGGTGTAAACTTGCACATGTTACTTGCATATCATCAAACACCAAACTTGCATAACATGTCATATATGGACTTGCATATAATCATACACCAAACTTGCATACATATCATATATAAACTTGCATATAATCATACACCAAACTTGCATATCATGGTGTCATAATGGATCAATGTTTCTCATATGACTTGCATAACTTGCATAACATCACAAACACATAGCATATGACTTGCATAACTTGCATAACATCATGAACATGTAGCATATGACTTGCATAACTTGCATAACATCATGAACATGTAGCATATGACTTACATAACTTGCATAGCATCATTAACACATAGCATATAACTTGCATAACATGCATAACATCATTAACACATAGCATATAACTTGCATAACATGCATAACATCATTAACACATAGCATATAACTTGCATAACATCATTAACACATAACATATAACTTGCATAACATGCATTGATCCACATTCATAGCCATAACCTCGTTATATCCTATCATAATCATTTCAATAATTGGTCATTAAGGCTATAGAAAACTCACAACTTGTTGATTAGCACTCCTAAGAAGAAGATTAAGTTGCTAGAGTTGATTAGAGATTGATTTGAGATGCTATCTTCTTCTACAAATTGATGGAGGCTCCTTCAAGTTGCATTTTGACGGCATGACGACATTGTATCTATTTTTAGTATGAATTAGGGTAGTCTTAGGGTATATTTATAGATTAGCTAGGTGTTTTAGGCAATTAGATTAACCCTAAATTAGATTAGAGCCGTCAGATCACGTCCTAGCCACAAAACACAGCCCAAAAGACAAGCTGGTGCACCCAGGTCACCTGGGCTCGACCAGGGAGGTCGACTCCCAGGTCGACCCTAAGGTCGACTCCCCAGTCGACCTGGGGGTGGAGGTCGACTCCCCAGTCGACCCCCTGGGTCTGGCGGGATTTTTCCCGCCACTTCTGAAAATTGAAATTTTTGTTTTTAAATCTGAATTTAAATTTCTGAAATCTTCTTTGGGCCATATCTGGGTCATACGGACTTCGATTTTCGAAAACTCGGACTCTATTTCGCGTATTTTTCCGAGACGAACGCAATGGCATAGCCCGTTTCCCCTGATTCGGATTTTAATATTTAATTCTGCCCTGTTTTATATTATAGCAATTTATTCGACATACGGGGTGTTACATTCTCCCCTACTTAAAGGATTTCGTCCCCGAAATCTCTAAGTCAAGAAGAACGTATCCTACCAACCAAACAACCATCTACTCAAACCATCAAACACTGGCATCCATTGTCCTTAGAGTTTCTAATGCTGTATGAACATACGCAAAGAGTGTGTGTATATGTTCCCTGTCTAATGCAAAATCAGGCGGTCTACTGATTCAGTTGACCTCCTTAATGCAAACCATGATAGTGCCATGCATCTAATATGTATGCGAAAGAACCCTATCGACACATACTATTTCTACATGCGTGCACAATCATTCACCAAAATGCATCATCCATATGATAGCACAACCATTTTACATCCATTAATATAGCTACCTACACACAATTTTATGCAATATGCAATATGAAGTGATTGAGCCGATCTAGTGTCTAGAGTGTGTGTATATGCATCCACGAGCAACCACTAGCAAACACTTGCATCCACACGCATCCATCAAACATAACATGTCTCAAACACATGTTTCAACCATAGGTTTTACCCTATCTAAAGGTCAAAGGTACTAATGAGAGGACATACTAAAGATAAGATAAGTACTAGACAAACGATAAAGGAGAAGTTAAAAGACATACCCTCAAAAAGGAATGGGTATAGTGAACGCATCTTCACTTCTGTCGCCCAAGTAGCATTGCTCTCATCCTCTCCCCATTGCACTTTGACTAGTCGCACCTCTCTGTTCCTCAACTTCCTAATCTCTGACCCAAGGATGCGGGTAGGAGCTCGTCGAATAGTTGCATCACGCTCTACCTCCACTTCTTTTAGCAAGCTTGGCTCTACCACCTCTGCGGTCTCATGTAGGCACTTCCTCAAATGTGACACATGGAATACATCATGCACCCCACTAAGTCTCTCGGGTAAATCCACCCTATATGCCATCCGTCCAATCCTTTCCTTGATAGGAAACGGCCCAACAAATCTTGGAGCTAACTTCCCAACGGACCCAAAGCGAACTACATTCCGTAATGGAGATACTTTGACAAAGACCATGTCCCCAACCTCAAACTCCAGATCCGTCCTCCTCTTGTCCGCATAAGATTTCTGCCTATCTTGCGCTGCTTTCATCCTTCTTCGAATCAAGTCAATCTTCTCCGAAGTCTCCCTAACCATATCAGGCCCTAGCAAGATCTTATCCGTAGATTCCCACCAACATGTAGGTGATCGACAAGGCCTTCCATAAAGAGCTTCGAAAGGAGCCATACCAATACTGGACTGAAAGCTGTTATTATATGCGAACTCCACCAATGGAAGATGCTCTTCCCATGTACCTCCAAAATCCAAGATACAAAGCCTCAAAAGGTCTTCTAGAACACGATTCACCCTCTCGGTCTGGCCGTCCGTCTGAGGATGATATGCGGTGCTCAGACACAATTGAGTCCCCACTGCTTCTTGCAAACTTTTCCAGAACTCGCTAGTGAAGATAGGATCTCGATCACTCACTATGCTAGAGGGTACCCCATGCAATCGAACTATCTCTCGAAGATACACTGAAGCTAGCCATGGAGAAGTCCTCTTGCTCTTCACAGGTATGAAATGGGCGCTTTTAGTAAGCATTTCCACAACAACCCAAATTCCCGGATTACCCTTTCTCGATCTGGGTAACCCATCAATAAAATCCATCGAGACGCTATCCCACTTCCATTGCGGAACTTCTAATGGGTGAAGCAACCTACCTGGTTTCTTTTGCTCCGCTTTCACCTGTTGGAACACCAAGCATCTAGCGACATACTCGGCCACATCCTTCTTCATTCCGGCCCAAAAGAAAACTCGCCTCATGTCCTGGTACATCTTGTCCCCACCGGGATGAATGGTCATCCTAGAACGGTGTGCATCATCAAGAATAGCCTTCCTCAAACCCTCGTCTTGCGGTACACAAAGTCTACCGTCTCTACGCAAGCACCCCCTATTGTCTAGGGTGTACCTACTCAAATGGCTGGACGACTCCCCCCTTATGAGCCTCTCTACCAACTCAACCAACTGTGGGTCGTCCCTCTGTGCTTCTCCAATCCGCCCCAAAAGAGTAGGTCTGACCTCCAAGGATGCTAGCAAACCAGGTACATAATCAACGGAAGGTATGAAATCAAACATCGAGATAAATTCCAAGCTTCGTCGTTCCACGAACAATGGACTCAAGGACAACCTTTTTCTGCTCAAGGCGTCCGCCACCACGTTACCCTTGCCAGGGGTATACGCTATCTCGAAATCATAGGATGCTAAGAACTCCATCCACCTTTGTTGTCTCAAGTTCAAATCCTTCTGAGAAAACAAGTACTTCAATGATTTGTGGTCAGTGAACAATTTGAATCTCTCACCAAGAAGATTATGGCGCCAAATCTTAAGCGCAAATACAATAGCGGCCAACTCTAAATCATGGGTAGGGTAATTTTTCTCATGCGCTCTCAACTGCCTTCCACCATAGGCTATTACCCTTCCCTCTTGCATTAAGACTGCGCCCAGTCCTGTCCCACAAGCATCGGTATAGACAACAAATGGCTTACTCCCATCTGGCAACACTAAGACTGGAGCTGTGGTTAAAGCTCTCTTTAACCGTCGGAACACATCATCATAATCTACGTCCCATGCGAAGACTAGATTCTTCTTCGTCAAGCGAGTTAATGGGGCTGATATCTTCGCGAAGTCCTTGATAAACTTCCTATAGTAGCCAGCCAACCCCAAGAAACTCCTCACCTCAGTAGCATTCTTCAGAACCTTCCAATCTTGGATGGACACTACCTTCGCGGGATCCACACCTATCCCTTCCTTGGAGACCACGTGCCCCAAGAACCGCACTTCCTTCCTCCAGAAGTGACATTTAGAAAATTTAGCCTTAAGGCTATGCGCTCGAAGAGTCTCCAACACTTCCCTAAGATGTAGGGCATGCTCTTCTTCACTCTTAGAAAAGACTAAGATGTCATCCACGAAGACCACCACGAACTTATTAAGGAACTCCCTGAACACCCTACTCATCAAATCAACAAAATATGCAGGGGCATTCATCAAACCAAATGGCATCACCATCCATTCATAGAAACCATCCGGAGTCCTAAAGGCGGTCTTGTTTATGCTATCCTTAGCCACCCTCAACTGATGAAACCCCGTGGCTAAGTCCAACTGAGAAAATACTGAAGCGCCAACCAACTGATCAAAAAGATCATCAATCCTCGGCAATGGGTGTCTATTCTTCTTTGTGAGCTTGTTGAGTTCTCTATAGTCTACACAAAGTCTGAGGGACCCATCCGCCTTCGTAGCAAAAACTACTGGAGCACCCCACTCCGATATACTTCGTCTTATGAACCCCTTCTCAAGCAACTCCCCTACTTGCTTATGGAGTTCCCTCCTCTCACGAGGAGCCATGTGGCGCACTGGTAAAGATACAGGTTTAGCATTATCCACCAGATATATTCGGAAGTCAATCTCCCGCTTCGGAAGTAAGCCCTTCACCTCCTCAAACACATCCGGGTATTCCCGGACCACTCTAACAGATCGCAAACTCTCGACCGAAGCGTCAAGCGATTCAAGATAACTTAGCATAACAGATTCCATGGGATTACAAGAGATCTCGAGAGTGTTCCCCAAGCGGGTCATAAGCCTAACAACTCTCCTTTCGCAATCAAGAACGGCACCATTACTGGATAACCAGTCCATGCCCAAAATCAACCCATAGCCCGTGAAGCCCAAAACAAAAGCATCACATCTAAACTCAATGCTAAGTATAGAAATCTTCAAACCCAAACATATCATGGACAAATAAGTGGAGCCCCCAATTGGGTTTGAAACAACCAAGGGATCATCTACTAGACTGGTGTCTAAGTGCAGTGACTCAACTAATGATGATGAGATAAACGAATTCGATGCGCCAGAGTCAAACAATGTACGGACAGGATGATCAAATAGAAAAACCAGACTTTCAACGGAAATAGTTCTACCTCTTTCCTGAATCGGTGGAACTGCGAGAGCCTGAACTTGCCCCCTTGCCTGACCCGGTGCCATAAGAGCTTGCACCTGTCCTCCTGAGGTAGATCCCGTCCTTTGCCCCTTCTTAGGGCAATCCTTCACTAGATGCCCTGCTTCGCCACAATGATAGCAGCCAGTCTTCTTCTTCTTCTGACAGTCTTTACTTATGTGGCCTGGTATCCCGCAATTGAAGCACTTCTTCTTCCCCTTGCCACCGTTGCCTTTCCCACCTTTGTTTTGTTGATGTTGTTGAGGTCTCTTTTGATTTCCCTTCTTCTCGGGTGCCTTATTAGCATTGGGACCCTTCTCTTCCTCATGCATGAGTGCCATGTCAACTAGCTTCTCAAAGGTGGCCCCCATAGGGATGTGAGTCATAGCCAAACCATGCATTGGTTCATTCAAGCCTTTCACGAACCTCAAAGCCTTCTTCTTCGGTGTATTCACCATGTCTATGCCAAACCTTGCCAATTGATTAAACTTGTTAACATATTCCTTCACCGAGAGATTTCCTTGCTTTAGAGTCAAGAACCTTTCCATATACAAATTTTCCTCCGCCCTTGAGAGAAACTTTGCCACAAATCTTTGCCTGAAATCCGCCCAAGAGTCAACGGGGCGTTCTCCATTGGTGACCTCCCACCAGAACGAGGCCTCTCCCTTCATTAACCAAGCAGCTAACTTGACTTTCTTCCCTTCTTCCATCTCAAAGATATCTATCAACTCTTCCACCTCCTTAATCCAATCTCTAGCCTCCACAAAAGTTTCTGATCCTTGAAAAGGTTTCCCTCCCATAGCTTTAAATTCCTTGCAAGTCTTAGCAAAAGAATCCGTGCGAGGAGGAGGAGGGAGAGGAGGAAGATCGGGTGCTACTGTTGGTGGAGGAACATTTGCTGGACCCGCAGTGGCGGCCCTAGCCTCCATCAATCTCCTATACCATACTGGTATCGTCACACCCTCCGGAAAGTTAAGATCCTCAGCCATGCTGAAACGAAAAAAGGGAAAGATTCAAAACGGAGAATTCGAAAGATAAAGATATAGCTATTGGGGATTATGCTTTTCTTTCAAAAACTTTTCTCTTTAAAGACATGTTTTTGAAAATACTTCTTCCAAAAATGTTTTTAGAAAAATAGTTTTCTAAAAATTTTATCTGTTCTGGTAACCTTCGCTCTGATACCACGTGTAACACCCCACACCCGCTAAGGTCACTCACTAAGGGAATGCCTTAGCTTCGGTGGAGCATTTTAAGTGAATATAGAACAGAAAAATTACACAAGACAGATATAAATACTTGAAAATCTAAAACATCATTTCATAGCAGCAGAAGGTAAACATGTTTAGTTACAACACCATAAAGAGTCAAGTACTAAATATCCATCCTGATAAAAACATAAGTACATAATCCCACTACATAAACAATAGCCATAGAAGAAAAGGATAAACTGGGCTTTACATCACGGTCCAAGCTCCAAGAGATAGATAAAGAAATCTGATCAAAGCCCACTAGTGTTAGGCCCAACCTGAGGACCTGAGGGGGGAAAAGATAAAAACAACGGGGTCAGACATAAGTCTGAGTGAGCCCTATAACTTTAACAACACAATCATTAAAGTAATTAGGGTATGATATAAACTTGGCACGGGATGACTGGGGATAAATGACTACACTAAGTAGCCAACTAGACATAAGGTGAACTAGGATAACGGTAAAGACGCATCTACCCACCCAAGGATAATTACTAACTGCACCACACCAGTCATTCCTACTTAAAGGTTGATCCCACCCAAGGACTTAGATAATTTACCCAGTAGTTTCGTGTACCCCTAGCTGACTACATAGGTGTCGTCTGCCCCTATCTCCACTAGGTGTACCCACTACTCCCAAGCGATCGGCTCCCTACCGTAGATACCCGTGCTGGCCCCACAATGGGGTGTATCACTCCCAAAGTGGCAACCCGATACAACAAATGGTGCATGGCTTATACCTACACGATGCAACAACGTCTTACCTACCAGCCCGGGTCCACACACGCATATGAAACCCGTTGGACTCGCGTCGCCACCGCTAACCCGTTTTGGCCTCTTATAATCAAGCCCAGTACGCATGTCCCGTCCTCGACATGGGTCGAGCCCAATAAGATACCTATGGGTTACTGGTTGAAATGGGCCCCCACAAGCTACCACCTAAGCTTGTCAATTTATCTAGTGCATCCCACTTAACCCTTTAATCATGTTTAATTACATGTTTCCACTTGGTTAAGTCTTCTAATCGTATTTTCTATTGCCACCCACGGCAACCCACTAGATTTCCACATGCCACCCAAGGCACTTACTTGATTTCCACATGCCACCCAAGGCACCCACTTAACCCCTCATGCCCACTACATGCTTATCTGGTTAAGTGTTTCTTAATTGATTAAGAACGTAACCGTTGTAAAGACCTCTCACATTAGACTATCTTTATGGCAGCTGGATTTGCCGGTTGGGTCCGGGCAGCCTTACGCCATAACCGAGTCTAACCTCGTGTCTTTACACCTGTCACGTATGTAGTTTGTGCATAAGACCTCTCACATTGGGCCAATCATTTGTAGCCGCTGGATTTGCCGGTCGGTTCCGGGCAGTCTTATGCTACAAAAGGGTCCAACCTCGTGTCTTAGTCGATTAATTACACCTAATTAATCACCCCCGAATTAATTTTCCCTAATTAATTCCAATTTTAACGATGTACATAATTGACTCAATTATGTCCATCCACTTTATGGTATGCATAATCATACCAACTTCACACAATTTCATTAACATGTATATTAACCTCATCGTTCCCCACGTAATTCGCTAACATGACATAAAAGGGAAGATTCATCACAAATACAATGGGTTCAACTTGCATAACACATTAGCATCAACATGGGTTTAAAGGTGTCAACATGCATATAGCATCAACCCAACTAGCATAAATAATCAACCCAAACTTGCATGAATCACATATGTCATAAGGAGGTTAACTTGCATAAGTTATTTGTGTCATACAAAGGGGTAAACTTGCATATGTATGTATGACATACAAAGGGGTTAACTTGCATATGTATGCATATCATTCTCAGGTGTAAACTTGCACATGTTACTTGCATATCATCAAACACCAAACTTGCATAACATGTCATATATGGACTTGCATATAATCATACACCAAACTTGCATACATATCATATATAAACTTGCATATAATCATACACCAAACTTGCATATCATGGTGTCATAATGGATCAATGTTTCTCATATGACTTGCATAACTTGCATAACATCACAAACACATAGCATATGACTTGCATAACTTGCATAACATCATGAACATGTAGCATATGACTTGCATAACTTGCATAACATCATGAACATGTAGCATATGACTTACATAACTTGCATAGCATCATTAACACATAGCATATAACTTGCATAACATGCATAACATCATTAACACATAGCATATAACTTGCATAACATGCATAACATCATTAACACATAGCATATAACTTGCATAACATCATTAACACATAGCATATAACTTGCATAACATGCATTGATCCACATTCATAGCCATAACCTCATTATATCCTCTCATAATCATTTCAATAATTGGTCATTAAGGCTATAGAAAACTCACAACTTGTTGATTAGCACTCCTAAGAAGAAGATTAAGTTGCTAGAGTTGATTAGAGATTGATTTGAGATGCTATCTTTTTCTACAAATTGATGGAGGCTCCTTCAAGTTGCATTTTGATAGCATGACGGCATTGTATCTATTTTTAGTATGAATTAGGGTATATTTATAGATTAGCTAGGTGTTTTAGGCCATTAGATTAACCCTAAATTAGATTAGAGCCGTCAGATCACGTCCTAGCCACAAAACACAGCCCAAAAGACAAGCTGGTGCACCCAGGTCACCTGAGCTCGACCAGGGAGGTCGACTCCCAGGTCGACCTGGGGGGGGGAGGTCGACTCCCCAGTCGACCCCCAGGTCGACCCCCGGGGTCTGGCGGGATTTTTCCCGCCACTTCTGAAAATTGAAAATTTTGTTTTTAAATCTGAATTTAAATTTCTGAAATCTTCTTTGGGCCATATCTGGGTCATACGTACTCCGATTTTCGAAAATTCGGACTCTATTTCACGTATTTTTCCGAGGCGAACGCAATGGCATAGCCCGTTTCCCCTGATTCAGATTTTAATATTTAATTCTGCCCTGTTTTATATTATAGCAATTTATTCGACATACGGGGTGTTACAGAGATCGAGGAAGATGGCAGGAGACGGGCCGAGGCAAGCAGGGATGGTCAAAGTTTGGAGCCGATAGAGGGTTGGAGATGCGCTGGTTCAAAAATGGTGGAGACGGAACTGATTTGGTAAAGAAGCGTGAAGATACAACCAATTTTATTTTGTTTGGATCTGAAAGTTTTGAAACTTAAATGAAACCGACTATAACAAGTTGATTGGTAAATGAGATCCGGTATGGGAAGAGACCCCCCAATACTTGGGATTAATTAAAAATAATTCAAACTCTGAATTAATAAGTGAAGGCACGTGAAACTTAGGATTAATCGTGTTAATTTGGCTTAACTTATTTGATTTGGTTTAAAAAGACTAATCAAAAGTATTGTTGCATATTAATATTACCAAAGCGAGTTCTAAAAAGTTTTGATTCAGCTGGTATAATGAAAAATAATGAAGCTTAAAGTTAAGGCTGTCAACGAATGTTTTCAGATACAAATAGTTTCATATCCGCATCCGCATCTAAAATCATTTTCAAACAAATGTCGGATACCCGCATCCGCTAATACGAACGGATATCGAATGCTTATTTGATCTGCCAACGATCAATAAATCAAGAAACATAAATGGAAAATCTCAGCTTAACATGAAACTTTTTTCGATTCACTTAATGATTAAAGTGCTAGAGTTAAACAAATATAATAATAGTAAATAGCTATGAGCAGTTATTATTTGTTTAGTGTGTATAATATAGACTTCCGACTTCGTAAAATAAAAAATTAGTATATTTCATAATACTAAAATACATATAATTTGAACGATAATAATGAAAAAAATAAACGAATAATTTTCAAATACGAATGTACTTATATCCTCAGTTGCTCTTTCGGATTTCGAATGTTCGTCATTTGAATGCAAATGCCAAATTTTGAATTTTTCAAATATCCATATATATATAGCCTTACTTAAAGTTAAAACGGATTCAGTGTTCCATAAGCCTACTGAAATAGGGTAGCTATTGGAGTTCATCACGTGTTGTACCGAATTTTGCACGGCACTAGTGCCTAGTGGAGCTTTAATGTAGGTACAAAGAAGACACCCCAATCCAATGTTTCCAATTTGCAAAGCAGTAATTCTACGAGGCCCCGAGAATAATGGTCAGGGTTTGGGCCCGAATTATATTCACCATTCAGCCGTAATTCCTTCTCACCAATCATCGCATCCCCGTGAATTCCGCTAATTCCCGCATAAACCTGGCCTTCCCCTTTCGGGCACTATAGCATCGTTCTTTGCAAAGGGATGATATGGTACGTCGAGTAAAGGCATTTGAGATAAAGTGATGATTTATCTTTGTGAAAAGCGAAAACCCGTTGAAGAAAGAAGGGAAGATAATTAAGATTTTTTTTTTTAAAAAAAAAAAAAAAAAAAACCTTTTTATGTTGGCTTGGTTTATAGCCCTAGGTTTGTGACTGATGTAAACCGATAATTGATCAGTCAGTTACCAGACGCTTTTCATTTAAGCTCAATTTTACTTGGCTTGTAACGTAGAACTAGGGGTGTAAATCGGTCGGACCGGACCGGACGGAGGTGTGTTCAGTTTCTATGCTAAAAAAAATCGGACCGAACACGGATCGGACCAAAAAGTTTTTCGGACAAATTTCATTGTCCTAATTCGTGTCCTAAATAAAATCGGTCGGACACGGACACGTTCGGACCGATCGGACTCGGTCGGACATGACTATTTATATCACATTTTGTACATTTTACTAGATTTTCTCTCTACTATATGTCGAATTACAAGTAATTCGGACGAATTCGGACGAGCCCGGACCGAACAAAGTTTTTTCTCGTACAAATTTTGTTGTCCTAACTCGTGTCCTAAATGAAAATCGGACGGACTCGGACGGACGTATTTCGGTCACGGACGCGAACGGACGTCGGACATTCGAACAAAATTTACAGCCCTACGTAGAACCCATTTTAATCGAAATTTTTTTTACAAGGGCGCAATATAAAAAACTGCACTCAAAACTCCGTACTAAAGCACCACAGCGCAAATCAGATAAAAAGTTCTAATACTTAACATATATCAATCACAAAAACATAATCAGAAATGTTTCCATGCTCGTTAGTGCCCCCTCGTAAGTAAAAATACAACAAAACAATCATGGTGAAATGTAAGGCAAAATCAAACAAACAAACCCAAAAAAAAAAAAAAAAAGAAAAAAAAAAAAAATCTATTTCTTAGCTTCTTGATACTCTGCCTCAGGAATATCATCAGCATTACCAGAAGAAGACGAACCATCTCCGCTGCTTCCACCACTGCCCTTCTGCATATGCTCTCCAATTTTAGACACTGCCTTATTAGCCGCATCCAGTTTAGCCTTCAACTTCTCCAAATCTTCACCGCTCATCGCTTGCCTCAACTCCGAAACTGCAGTTTCGACTTCAGTAGCAACCTCGCTCGGTATCTTCTCCCTGTACTCACCCAAACTCTTCTCAATACTGTAGATCGTAGTATCGGCTGTGTTCTTTAGGTCAATAAACGCCTTCTTCTCTTGATCCTTCTGCGAATGCAGCTCAGCTTCCTTGACCATCTTCTCAATCTCATCTTCAGACAAACCACCCGACGACCTAATAGTAATTTCTTGCTCTTTACCCGTTGCTTTGTCCTTTGCAGAAACCTTAACTATACCATTAGCATCAATATCGAACGTAACTTCAATTTGGGGCATTCCTCTAGGAGCAGGTGGGATGCCAGTAAGCTCAAACTCTCCTAAAAGCTTGTTATCGGTTGCCATTTCCCTTTCTCCTTGCAAAACTTTGATTCCTACTTGTGTTTGATTATCGGCAGCAGTAGAGAACACTTGACTTTTTTTGGTTGGTATAGTGGTGTTTCTATTGATCAGTCTAGTGAAAATCCCACCTAGTGTTTCTAGCCCTAATGATAACGGGGTTACATCGAGAAGTAGAAGTTCTTTAACGTCACCTCTTAAAATCCCTCCTTGAATTGCTGCTCCCATAGCGACCGCCTCATCTGGATTCACTCCTTTGCTTGGGGCTTTACCGAAGATGTTTTGGACAATTTCTTGAACTTTAGGAACCCGAGACATGCCACCTACCAATAGGACTTCATCCACTTCTTTTGCGGTTATGCCGGCGTCTTTAAGGCAGTTTTTGCATGGGATTCTGGTTCTTTCAATGAGGCTGTTGACAAGGTTTTCAAATTTGGAACGGGATAGGGTTATGTTGAAGTGTTTAGGGCCGCTTTGATCTGCTGTGATGAAGGGAAGGTTGATTTCGGTTTGGGTGGTGGATGAGAGCTCGACTTTTGCCTTCTCTGCTGCTTCTCTAAGACGTTGCACTGCTAATTTGTCCTTTGATAGATCAACTCCATCTGTACGTTCAAATTCTTTGATCAAGTAGTTTAGTAATGCACTGTCGAAGTCCTCTCCACCTAGGAAGGTGTCTCCATTTGTAGCTTTCACCTGAAAAGGATCAATCTCATTACGCCAAATTTTACAAACACGTAATTTGATTTCTCAACAAGGAACTCAAATAGTTCACGTAATTTGATTTCTCAACAAGGAACTCAAATAGTTAATGAAGAAAAAGACGGGTTAATGAATTAGCACCTCAAAAACTCCATTAGATATCTCGAGAATAGAAACATCAAAAGTACCACCACCCAAATCAAACACAGCAATCAGCCCCTCTTTGTTATTCATTCCATATGATAGAGCTGCAGCAGTAGGTTCATTTATAATTCTTTGAACATTCAATCCAGCGATCCTACCAGCATCTTTTGTTGCTTGTCTTTGAGCATCATTGAAATAGGCAGGGACGGTAATGACAGCATTTGATATAGATTTATTGAGATAAGCTTCAGCAGTTTCCTTCATTTTTGTAAGAATGAAGGCACCAATTTGACTCGGTGAGTATTGCTGTCCGCTCATTTCAACCCAAGCATCACCACTGGGAGCTTTCACAATTTTGTATGGAACCATTTTCATTTCCTTTTGGGTTTGTGGGTCATCAAATCTTCTACCAATCAGTCGCTTTGTGCCAAATGCAGTGTTTGTTGGGTTAGTTACAGCTTGCCGCTTTGCTACTACACCTACCAGTCTTTCACCTTTCTGGTTGAATGCAACGACTGATGGAGTAGTTCTTGCTCCTTCGGCATTCTCGATTACCTTTGGAGACTGTTAAACCAGAAAAGAAAAAGAATATATCTATGGTATATTCAACAAATAGAAGAAGGAAAACATTACAATGTACAATCCTATTTTTGTTCAGTTTATCAACGGAAAAAAAGAGCATTCGAGTCAGAAAATCATGTCAGTTAAACGTGCAGTATAATAATAACAATGGCTATAAAAAGACAGTTATACAGCTTATCTTTTTGCTACCCTGTTGTCCGTTAGAGTTAAAACCTAGCAGCCAGATTGGTATTGTTTTCCAGGACCCTTGAAGGATTGAAATTATCCTCTAATCATCAATTTAATCATTTACATAACCAAGTGTTGTTGCCATTTTAAGTTATTTAAGCCCAGTACTAAACAAGAAGCATTATTCCATATAAGTATAAGAATATACTGAATTTATTGTCAATGTTTACCTTGCCTTCCATGACTGCTACACATGAATTAGTAGTCCCCAGGTCAATACCGATAACATCATTTCCAGGAGGCTTCGAACTGTAAACAATCACCAATGGTAAGGAACAAATAACAGCTGCTGACACCAAAGTTAAAAGACAGGAAGAAAAAAAAAGGTATAAGCAACACCCATTACCAAAAAGCCCTTGCTGCGGATACCCATCTCTGAGAGGCCAATAGTGTTCCATCAGACACCTGCACTCATAACACAAAGCTCAATCCATGCAGTGATGATAAAAGCCCAAGCAGGAATGAAACGAAAAAAAAAAAATTACAATATTAGTAAAGAGAATCCAATGAATAGGATCACCACAATGTCTTTTTGAAATGAAATCTCTTCACCGGCATCAACCACCATCTTCTTCCCCGCTACCAATCAACAAAATTTTACTACCAATTTGTCACCAACACTAAGGGCACCACCTACCACAGTGCAAATCGGTCAGTGGTCATCCACCAACCAAAAGCAAGAGAGGGGTTGGTCGGTGAGCCGATTTGCACTGCAGTTGCCTCTAGTGCAAACCACGCTGCCCTTAGCGTTAAACTGAAAATTGAAAAGAGTATAAACGCTCACGAACGTAATAAAGCAACCCCGTTTCTAATACAATCCAAATATATACAGCTGCTTTAGCTGCTAAAAGATTTGAGGATGTACCATCATTACTGAAATGAGCTCAATAATGAAAAGGACTAAAATTACGCATCACATAAATCCATTAAACAGAGTCATATGGATTATCTCACATCGTATGTTGAGTAAACCAATCAGAAGCTACATCGTTATCATACGAACAAACAATAACTAAGGTTTCACCATTATACCTGATTAAAAGTAGAAGACAATCTAGAAGCTAATGTTTTCGACCTGGCCAGTCTGGGGATGAGAGCCAAACCATTCGCCATCGACGGATCGTAGATTACTGAATGGAGAGGAATAAGCACTTACAGTTCTAAAATAAATGTGAAGAGACAGAGAAGAAGGAGGCTAAAACCCTACTTATAAATAAACCCCATGTTTTAAGCTTGGAGAAGGGGAAAGACCTACCCGCGATATTTTACCGAATGGAACTTTCTAGAAATGAGGGTCTATGATTTCGACTGTGCGATGTGATGGGGATTCCGAGTCAAACTACACAAGATTCAACCCGTGTTGGGTCTGGTTGGTTTCGGTTCAACCCCTTTTGGGCTTTTCCTTCCTTTCTGCTTTTCATGCCCAAAACCAGTTAAAACTATAAGAATGTATTTGGTTTTTATTTTTTAATTTTGGTACAAAAGTACAAAAACCGTACACATATCGTGAAAAATGATAGTTTTACAAAATGAATGAAGTTAACACAAAAAACCAAAAAGACTTTATTATTATTTTCCTTATTTTAAGGAACAACGGAAGAATAATTGAAAATTCATCCATTCATCGTCCCTTCGTCCTCTCCATCAACCCCTGCGCCTTTGGTACGTCACTGTCGATATCCTTCAAATGTTCGTATCTTTCGAAATTAACGTTAAAAACTCAAAATATAAAAATAAACCAAACACTATCTAAGTGGCCTAAAGTATAAATCTTGTAAGAATAAGCATTGCTTTATTGCGAAAGAATTATTTGAATGGTGAGAATCAAATTTGTGACCTTCGACATATTATATTATTTCAATGCAAAAAGCACGTTGAGATTTTACTCGATTAATTTTGGAAGTGGTTTCAGTAGAAATTTATCATAAAAATAACATTTGTTGAATTTAATTGATTTTCAATATGCATATATCCACTTTGAAAATGTGCATTGCATACAAAATTTTCAAATTTGAACGAAACGTAAAGCCACCGAAGGTTGAGAATACAAAGCACTTGAAGGTTGACAATGTGAAGTTGTCGAATGTTAAGGGAAAAGCAATCACGTATAGGGTAATAAGTCATCCCGTATTGAGAATACAAAAGCAATCACATCTTAAGAATGCAACAGTCGATGTTCGTTGACAATATTGAAGTCATCAAACACATTGAGCTTGGAAATAATCGCATGATGAGAATTTCTAAGTAACCGCTTGTTGACATTTGACAACATGGAATCTAACGCATGTTGACAACATTAACCCATTACATGTTTAAGGTACTGAAGCTATCGCATATTGAAAGTCAACGAAGTTCAACAATGCAAAAGGCTATTGAAAGTTGACAATACAAAGCCATTGCATGTCCAGATCTCAAGCTATCAAAAAGCAAGGTCTTGAGTTATCGAAGGTCAAGCAGCTATCGTAAAAGAAGCTATCATAAGTAAAGAACTATCATCGGTACAAGAGAATTAACAAAAGTATAAAAAGAAATGCTATTAATTGAAAATAGAACACTAAGAGCATGTCCGTGGTTTCTTATTTAACCAATCAATTCAAGAATATACAAAAGTGAAAGCATGGGTAGTATTCAATGCAAAAGAATAGAGATAAATAAATTACATGAAAAGCAAATGAAATAATTTGAATAAGGGATTGTATTCAATTTGCGATAAAGCTCCAAATCACTCCTATATAATAAGGTCATCTTGGTTAATACCATGGCCAAAGTAGCGGTCAAATCATGATATTATAAGATATGTCACCATCATAACCTTCGCCTAATCAATTATTACATCAAATTTAGTTCATCAATACGAGCAAGTTACACCCTTCTCCTACCATTATACTCAGGGACATACCCTACCTAAGAAGGGGATTATCTCTTTCTTTTTTCAAGCACAATTTAATTAATGGGCTTGACATTTAAGTGAGATCAAGGACTATTTCAATGGAATAAGAGAAGGAGAAAAGAATGAGATGATTTGTATTTTTTGTATATTGACAAATGGTCAAATAATATTGCATTATACTAGAATTTTATACCACGAGCGTAATGGCATGCGCCTCATGCGTGATTTCTTTTGGGCAAAGCCGATCGGTTTTTAAGGTGACCACAAACACCTTTTATTTTAATTAATAATAAAACACAGAAAAGTACAAGTGGTTATTAGTAGACAATTAGCTATTCGGTTTTTAGGTGGACCGTCTACCACATACGAAATTTAAAGTGTTTCGTCCACTCCACCTAATCAGGCTTACAATACTGGAGCTAGTTAAACTGCTAGATTACAAATAGAAAGATAAACAGGAGCTTAACTAATTGTCAAGATTACTAAGCACTAACTGGGAGGTTAGCCCCCATTAGCATCACATGGTGATACTTCCTGCTTGGCCTCATCAAAGTGGGTAGCCAGGTCCGAAACAAAGTACAGAGAGAGCTCAGAATATATATATATATATATATATATATATATATATATATATATATATATATGGCGTTTACCACATGCCGAGTCATGAAGTAATTGATCATTGATGATTAAATCATTACCATCCTTTGCTAAAATAAGACCTTCACCTTCCACTTGGTACGTTAACTTATATGCTTTATTTTCTTCATCTACCAGAATGTAATATTTTCCTTCACTCAACTTGTATTTCATTAGGTATTATTGTGTTTCAGAACCCGTTGTGACTTGCTCCATTCAAAACTCTGACTTTCAGTTGGTGCTTTGTTCGTGAGATTATCCACACTATCCTCATTACTAGCAGGTGGAATGACAACGAGCTTGGTTTTGGGGACCTAGACCATAAGTGGGGCTTGTGGAAGAGGAGTCTTCATAGTCTGAATATTATCATTGGAGACAGTACATTTCTCCGAAGTGTGACAGAAAAATTTGCACAAGCTGCATATCTCCATTTTCCATTTGTAAGTTACAACAACATAGTAATAATGGTCTTCAATGCATACCTTAAGCTGTGTGGGAAGAGGCTTGTCTGGAGTTATTTCAATCAGCGCTCTCGCGAAAACAAGATTCCTCCTAGCTACCGTGTTAGCGTCAAAACATTTGAGCTTGCCAATATGGCTCGCAAGCTAATTGAGCTCAACAAGTGGTTGAAGTGCAGATGGGACGTTGTTAAATTAGGCCCACATTGGGATTGAAAGAACCTGATCTCTTGCTCTGTCCACAGATGCATTCCAAGGATAATAAACGGTTTTTCTCCTATAATAAGTGGAGCTGTCTTCAGGACCCTAAGCTTTTCTTCTTTAGATGAAAACTTCAAGTAAAACATACCATTGACTAGAGTAATCCGGAGCTGTCCTGTAAGCCGCCAAGCACCATGGCATGTGGCTTGCATATCAAAATTCGGGAGTTTTGAATCTAAGAAGAACCCAACAACGTGATCTTTCCGCAATGACTTCACTTCATTTAATATTTCCAAGGGAGGGATAGGTCCCGAAATAACATCCAAGATGGTGAAATTTATAGGCTCGTAAACACCCGCAATGTTCAATAGTGTGTCAAATAAGGAGGTACAGGTATCCATTGTCGGCTTGGCATTAGATCGAGAACTATGAGTGCTAGGCAATATTTCACAGTGACGTGGTTCAGTGGCTGTATCATTCATTCCAACGACAGCAGACTCAGCAAAGTAATGAACACTAACATCAATATTCCTCGTGCTGCTCTTATTCAAAACAAAAATATCAATTGCGGCCATTATTCCATGTTCAGTTTCACCTAGATTCATTTGAAGGAGGGTATTACCTTTACTAGTCGACCAATCAAGAGCAGCTGAAATCATTGAGGAGAGAGCTATTGTACTATTGATAATTGGATTTGCCGATGACAGTTAAGGAGTATTTGGGATTTCGTGGGGAGCAAGCTTAGCCGGTAGAGAGGAGGATTATGATGATTTAGAGTCAGAAGTTTCTAGTTCAGTTTCAATCGCAGAGGAGATTTGATTGTATTGACCCCCAGATCTAGTGCTGGATTTTGGCGATCAAGACCTAGAAAACTTCAGCTTCAGCTTCTTGCTTCTAATCATTGACTAGCGGAGATGGGTGGAGAAGGAAGGCGGAGAGGAAAAGAGTGGATTAGACGTGGTAGAGGAGTAGTCATACTAGATCTATCGCCATTGATGTTGCGGTTTCGATGACATTTGTTGGTCCTAGGATTCTTGTCGTGTGTGAATTTTTTTCTACAAAGTGTATAAATTAAGCGCATTCGAAAGAAAATGACTTGTAAAAACATTTAGTCGTATTTTTACATTGGAATCATTTGTTACGAATATAAATTTTACTTTTAAGTTGCAATATATTTTTAGTTTTTAATTTTTATTTATATTGTTAATTAATAATTTATTCAATATATCGTTTTCTTAAGTAATTAAGTTTTGAAAATATTTGTTGTTGGATGGTTGAATTTGTAGATGCATGTTTTACGTGTAAGTTATTTTTCTATAAGATGAATTATAATGTATTTAAGATAAATGACTTATATACAAGTTAAATCTTTTTTTATTGAAATGTCTAGTGTGTGTTAGTTTGAATTTTCATTTCTATTAATTTGTAAAAGAAATTATTTGTTAGATTTTAGTTTAATTGGTATTAGATTTGGTGATATTTGCACAATAAAGTTTTGAATTTGCAGAGAAAATTTATTTGCTAGATCATATATTTAAACAACACTAAGATTAATAATATTGTAATGAATTTTCTGTTAGATTATGTTTAAGGGATATTAAAATTTGCTAATATCTACGAAGAACAATTTTGAATTTGTAGAAGAAGTCGGATCAAAATTTTAATTGATATTAAAATAAAAGGACATTTTTGGTAACACACGGCTGTGCAGTTAAAGCCCCGCTAAATCTCCGCTATAGCCTGCCAAACTCTTCGACCATTGCGCTATTTCAATTTAGCGCTAATGAATGGTACATCTGCTTTAAGTCCCGTTATTTCCCGGTGTACCCGCTAAATGAAGTCTTTTTAGCATCTGCTTAGCAATATTATTATACAAATGTTGATTGGACTATTTAAAAAAAAACAAATCAAAAAAGTTAGTGTAAAGAGGTGATTTCAGGCATAAGTGTCCAACATAAGTTACAAATATATAATAGTCACATAATCTACCGCATATAACCATTATATTCTTTGATTTTGTTATATAAAATTAAATAATGTTAGTTTCGTTTACATTGATCTTGTGAGAACATTAATTAATTTTAATTTTTTTAACATTTAATTAACCTTTTTGCATATCCTCTATATCCCTGTTATATCCCACTTTATCTTTGCTAAACTTTTTGCACGTCAACTGCTATAGAAGCGTTAAACTCTTCAAGTGCACCAAACTTCACGATGATAGCAAAAAAATGTGACATCAAATGTTTTATAATATTATTAAAAATTTGCATATATAAAAAAGATAACATTGGGCACTTTGGATGATTTTGTTCTCGACCATGTTTATATTTGGATTTTTTATCGGATTACTTATCCTTTGATTATTTTGGATATTGAATCAAAAATTGGTTTAACAATTTGTAGATCAATTCAAGTTAAATTGAAGCTTATTTTTAAACTAAAGAAGGTAATAAAGCAGATTTTAAACCAATCCTTGATGTAATTAAAGCCCAAGCTCATCTACAAAATTACCTTCCCTTTTGTTTAAAAACATAACCTGATTTGTAACAACCATAAAGTTTTTATTAGTTACTTAGGCTCAAAAATTTGAATTTTCTTTGCCAATTTTTTTTTTTTGAATTTGTGCAAATGATGGAATTTAACCATGGTAGTTACACCACTACACTCGTTGCAAAATTTTATGCAACTTTTATATTTGGAATTTTTCGATTGTGGCTCAAATGAAGAAGTTAAGAACGATAAAAGATTTTGGAACGGAAGTAATTTAATAATAAAAAGTTAATATTATATATAATATATGTTGAACCCTTCAGTCGATGCCTTTGTTGGGGGCAGGTCGATCACTCCTAAATGTTGCAACTAGGATTTGCCTTGGCCCAGCGTGTTAGATATAATATATTTTAATTCAATGACTTTGGTTGATTCAAGTGCCTATAAATTCACGCTTGAATTTCCTTTCTCTTCCTACATTTTCTTAGAAAGAGCGGCGAAGCTCTATCATTACTTCTTCTCTACTTCTTATATTATGAAATAAAGTAGCTATATTTGTATATGCATGAATTGAAGAAAAATAGAAATCAAACAAAAAAGAAGAGAATTGAATCGACATTATGCGATGGTGAGCTAAATTATATTTATTTATATTTGTGTTCACTTCTAACCCTAAATATTTTCTCATAGTTGATATTTTAATATATGTATATACCTTTGCTATACATATTTCTTGGATTAAAAAGAAAATGGAGTTGAATCAAAGATTTTACTTCAGATCTAGAACTTTTGAAATACATTTGAAAGGTGAGTGCTAAATTTATAAATCCACGATGCTAAAATATATTAGGTTGGTTTTTTATTTGATTTTCATGCCAAAATCAATAAAATTATATGAATTTTGGCTAAGATTCAATGTAATAAACACTACCTATGTGTTCTTGTTCATTAATTTAGGCGATTTGATTTGAAATGTTGTCTATATCCTAATATTGAGGTTGGTCTCAAAGATTATAAAATTAGAATGATGACTAGATGAATAGTTTTATTTCAAACCCATTATTGATTGTAAAAACCGATATGATCATGATTATTATCCTAATTACATTGAATTGCGTATGTTTGATAATTCAATTTGCGGGAAGAATACCAGTTTGACTTTTCACTACATTTGATTTTACAAGAAATACATGCAAATAAAAAGAAAGAAATGTGTAAATTGTAGGTTTATTCTTCATACTTCGCTTTGATCAACTAGAAGAAAACAATTGCTCCTTGTAATTTTAAAACGGAGCAAATCTTTCTTTTATTTGGATCCAATCTTTGAGTAATTTATGGATCATCACTATGAAGAATCTTCCTAAAATATAATTTTAGCAAACTATGAAAAGAATACTCTATAGTTAAATATTTATGAATATAATATGTTTTATAGGAGTGAGTATTTGTATGTATTCTGTTGCGCCGATAAATAAGCATGAAACTTAACTAATAATGATGATTTACACGTAACGCTTGCTTCAAACAAATTATATATAGGAAGAATGTGAAAGCGAATATGAAAAATAGGAAAGAAAGTTAGGAAAGATTGTAATTCCAATTATAGGAAATGTATATTAAATGAATCCGAAAGTTAGAAATAATAATATGGTAAATGGATTAATGGGACTGTTAGATATGTAAGTTAGATTAACAGCTATGGAATAGTTAACAGAAATTACTTACTGAAAATTAGTAAATATACATGAATGTTAATGTCCATTAGGATTATATTCTTTTCTCATAAACTAGTTGATATTTATGGAATGGACAAATAATTTATGGGTAACTAAATCTTTAAGGTAAACTACGTGACCTTAAGTGAATAAAAGGTGACTAGTTAGCTAAGTCCTACACTTAACTTAGAATGTAAAGCTTTGGAATAGTAAAGCTTAGGATTATATGGATTAAAAATTTGTAAAGCATAAGGATTAGCTAGACTAGTAGGTTGAATGTGATGCCAGTAGAGTTGCACAGTGGAAGTCTATCAACAGTTACCCACCCATCATACTGATGTGAGACATCTTTAACCACGTGATTGGAGAATAATTAGTTCATCTTAGAAGATCGGGATATGAGGTCAGTAGAGTTGCAAAATGGAAGACTTAGCTTCACTCTGGGGCTATCCGTAGTTGAGTGCACCAAATACTGATGTAAGAAATCATGGATCATAATACCCATACAAAACAACTATTCAAATACAAGACCTTCTTGGGAGTTAGAAGTATTATGTGGTTGCTTAACAACTCTCTCTACCCTAATTAAAAAAATATTAAATGTTTAGGAGTAGCAGTCAAGAGGTGTAATAGATATTTTGGGAAGGCTACACCTCAGGTTTGAGGTATTAAGTGACTGTTATAGTGTCCACCTCTTTCCTATAACGGTGAGATTTTCAACATATTTTAGACAGATGGTACCCAGAAGATTCCTCGATGGGGTTAGGTATTAAATGATGGGAACCAACCTAGAATGTAGGTACTAAATGGTTGGAAGCCTACATAATCCTTAATAATAAGGTATTAAGTGGGTCGAGTATTGTCTTTCATGTAATGACCCGCATTGGCAGAGGTATTATAATTAATTAATTAAATTATATATATCGTGAGGTAGGGAAATAAATCGTCGTTTAATTAAATTATAATGAATATTTAATTAATTTAAATAATTAAATAATATATTTAATTCAGAAATAACCAGAAATAGTGAATTGACAATATAATGTGAACTGGGTCATCCCCGAGATTTAGTTCATCTTAGAGTTGAGATATATTAGTGAATATATTAAATCGACGACAGTTTGAATGTATAATTATAATATAATTAAAATAGAGCTTGAAATGGCGCGGTAGTTCGCTATTTGGCGATTCGAACTTCAACTGAATGTACAAGATTCGTTTTAAGCCGGATTTCTGTGAAACAAGAAACGTGTGGAGCTGGTGGAGTATATCTTTCTAGTGGAAGAGAAAATTCGGGATTTTGTCGTGTAGATTTTGATGTATGTCCAAATCAAATTTTAGAAAAGTCGCTGTGGAATTCCTTTATAATTTATAAAGGAATTATTTATATTTTTAAAAGGGATTTCAATATAAATCAAATATCGGGTTGACCCAGAAGTGAATATCGAGTTGTAAATACATACAGGAATATTCTAGAGCTGTGTGGTATGCCACTGTGAATATAGACGATAATATTTAATTTTAAATATTTAATTCCATTATATTTATATATTTAAATAGGCTATTTAGAGCGTTAAAAATAGCCACTTTTGCAAACGAAGTCGGAATTCGACGAAACCAGTTTTGTTGGATCTGCAATATCAAATAGTTGTTAGATTTCCAGTTTCGTGATTTTTAGAGTCATTGTGTGGCCGTACGGATTTTTAGAGTGTAAATAGTCAGTATTTCGACAGTTAAAAATACGCTGTGTGAGCATACGGAGTCGGAATTCGACGAAACCAGTTTCGTTAGGACCGAAATGTCAAACTCTAGCTACATGGCCAGTTTCGTGATTTTTGGGCATCATGGGTGACCGTAGGAATTTTAAAGGACGAGTACGGGCAGAAATTTATTTAAAATTTAATAAAATATTTATGTGTGGACTAAATCAATGCTACGTACACATCATTCTCAGTCTCACAATAACATTCCATCTCCTTATATAATGATCCTCTTAAGCCGCCGCAACCAGAAGCAAATTACAGTAAATCTTGATCTTCAAAAAATCAAGAACAATCCAAATAAAATCCCTCAATTCCTCAAACAAATTCTATTGGCTTCGTATGTTGTTTCTCTCCATCGGTGTATAGTTTTTTCTGAGTTCGATCGTCATTCCGTGTCGGTGTTCGAAACATCGTAGGGCTAGGGTTGCAGTAAGAAGGAGCTGGAGGAATCGATCCCTGAAAGCAAGTGTATATTTGGATTTGTCATATCAAGTATCATCTATAGGCGAGATTGCATGAGTTTTGGTGATGATAAGGTTCGGTCCCTTTTCTGAAACCTGCTGTCGGAAGATAAACGACGGGATTCCCATTTGAGGTGCGAGATCGTCGAGTTTAGGTGGAGGGGTAGAGGTAGGCTAGTGAAGTTTAATGGAAGTGTTGATTTGATTTTTCGTGGGGAGTTTGGGGTAGACGAGGTGCCATAAGGAACGACAATGGCTTTCAATTGGGAGCAGCGTGATTTCTCTTGGATTTGGGGAAGAAAGCTGGAGCGGGTTGGGTTAAGGACGATATGGGCTGAGCCCAAATAAATTATATTAGTTAAGTTTAAATTTAAATTAAATAATGAATTAACTTGTATCTTTAATATCTTGGTCATACGGAATCAGATTGACGAACCGTAAGTTGCGTTGGGATCGTATGGATGAGAGCTTCACAATGAAGCTGACTGGGAGTGGATTGAAGTCCATCACAGTTTATAGCAAAATAAATTGTCTGAATCAAGCGATGGTTATCGTCATTGACGATGATCGTCCAAATGTGAGTAAAACTCACCAACTCTGAACAGTTCTATTTTCACGTTGTATTGTTAGAACTGTTAAAATTGTCTGTTTGACTGTGTGTTGATTGTTTGATTGAACTGCTAGCCAGTTAGTGAAAATTATATATATATATATATATATATATATAAACCGTTAAATAGTTATATATTGATTCTGCTATCAGAATAATTTATATTGAACTGAAAGTGATGATGATCATATTGTGTAACATCTGTGGATGCAGGGAGACAGGTTGGGGGAATCCAACTGGATTCCTCAACAGTTATTTTATTGTTTTTCATATATTGTTATATGATGTGATATAGAATCTGTGGGCGATTATATGTGCTTGGACGATATTGAACATCGTGATTTGACATGATTGTATACCATAACATACCGAAATGTTGATAAGGGGATTTTCAAAGTGATATTGAAAATAGAATATTTATAAATAAGAGATATTTATAAAGTGAAATATTTATAAATATGGAATATTTATAAAATTGGAATATTTATAAATAGGAGATATTCAAAAAGGAAATAATTTCAAACCATTTTCTTTTTGAATGGAAAGGCCTGTGTGGCGGGTTTGGGGATTTTCCCGATGCTCCCGTTACAAAGGAGGTTATGGCGAATTTTTCAGAGAATTTAAGGAGTTATAATATTTCAAGAATAAATTTGAAAAGGGAATATTTGTAAACCACTTACAAATAGAATGAGAAAGGAAAACGTTATAAAAAGGGAAAACGTTATAAAGCAGAAACCGTTATAAAAAGGAAAACGTTATAAAAAGGAAATCATTTTTAAAGTGTAGAACCGTTATTTAAAAGTAAATCTTTTCAAATGAATAAAACGTTGTTAAAAGGAGTTAGTCGAATATAGTATTCGAGAAGAGTTAATCAGTAGGGTTAACCAGTTCAGTAGAGTTAACCAGTTCAGTAGAGTTAACCAGTTCAGTAGAGTTAACCAGTCCAGTAGAGTTAACCAATTCAGTAGAGTTAACTAGTTCAGTAGAGTTAACCAGTCCAGTAGAGTTAACCAGTTCAGTAGAGTTAACCAGTTCAGTTAGAATTAACCAGGTAGAGTTAACCAATTAGTGTTAATCAGTTAGAATTAATCGATTAGAGTTAAGTTATCGAATACCACTTATTCGAAGTAGAAGTTATCAAATATAGTTATTTGAGATAGAGTTAGTCAAACAGAGTTATTTAGGATAAGTTGCCATCTCGTACGACTGCTAGCGTAATTCGCAGGGCTGTAAATAGCCTACGGCGGTCGGATGTTTCCTGAGGGAGTCAGGCGTAACCATTGTGATCGCTGCGATCTAGAGTCAAGCGAATGGAGTTAAATCGAATATTAGTTATTCGATAGGAGTTAATCCACTTGAGTTAAATTATCGAGATAAGTTAATCTAGTTAAGTTCTTGAGTTAGATTATCGAGATAAGTGAGTCGAGTTAAGTTCGTCGAGTTAAATTAATCGATGTTAGTTTCATCGAAAGGAGTATCCATGTTAGTTTCATCGAAAGGAGTATCGATGTTAGTTTCATCGAAGGGAGTTATCGATTATAGTTTAATCAAAAGGAGTTATCGATTAGTAAAATCGAAAGGAGTTTTCAAATTTAGTTATTCGAAAAGGAGTTATCGATTTGTTAAATCGAAAGGGAAGATTATCGAATATCGTTTATTCGAGAGGAGATTATCGAATATAGTTATTCGAAGGAGTTATCGATTATTAGTTAATCGAAGTGAGTTATATAATATTAGTTAAATCAAAAGGAGTTAATCGAATATAGTTTATTCAAATATAGTAAAGGAGTTAATCGAATATAGTTTATTCGAATAGAGTTAGAGGAGTTAATCGAATATAGTTTATTCGAATAGAGTTAGAGGAGTTAATCGAATATAGTTTATTCGAATAGAGTTAGAGGAGTTATCGAATATAGTTTATTCGACAGGAGTTAAGTGAATGGGGTTAATCAAATAGAGTAAATCAAATAGAGTTAACCCAATAGGGTCAGTCCAATAGAGTTGATTGAAAAGAGTTAATCGAATATAGTTATTCGAAAGAAAGGTTAAGTAAGGAAATTAGTTAAATAAATATAAAGTGAACTTTGCCTATTTCAAGGTTAGAAGTGTTATTCAGTTAAGGTCTGAGAGGTTGTTCTACCCCAACTTGATTGGCTTCGTTTTTAACTGAGGAATGGTTAAAGTTCGACAGTAAAGGATGGTAAAGTGAATTTAGTAATTAAAGAAAATGGTTGAGTTGGCATAGCGATGTTTTATCTAAACATCTGTTTAATCCAAATGTAGGAGTTTGGAAATGTTTTCCAAACAAGAATCAGAAATGTTTTCTAAATACAGAAAACAAGGAATGGAAATGTTTCCAATGATAATAACGTACATTTTCTAAATATAGGGAAACAGGAGATGTAAAATGAACTAAAGAGATAAATGTTAAATGATGTTTGTTTGATATAATTTCCATCTGGAAATAATATCGTTGTTTGCACATTTGTTTTTCTTCGATAGTTAACTCACAGACTATCGAAGTTTTGACCATTTTAACGTTGTTAATATGGAGTGACCGGTTGGATTATTATCCAAAGGACCACTCTGTATTGGCATAAGCGTTGAGAATCATATATGCCAA
Organism: Allium sativum; assembly: GCA_030737875.1. NCBI lineage: Eukaryota > Viridiplantae > Streptophyta > Magnoliopsida > Asparagales > Amaryllidaceae > Allium > Allium sativum. The sequence continues at coordinate 303,238,722 of CM060922.1, forward strand.
AGATAATTGAAGACGGAGTAAAATGCAAGGATGTTGTATAAGTCTTAGATAACAGTGACTAAGATGGATATACCGAATAGTGCCTTCGGTTTGTCCAGTCCCAGGACAACTTGTATGGATGAAGGTCTGACAGAGTATATCCAATGGATCGCGTAAGTTGATCCCTTCAAACGTATATACGTTGGTGGCGGAGGAATTCGTTTCTCTTAGCTGTATACCCGTTGTATCTTTGAGGAAATCAATTTGTGATTTTGCGGGTATGACGACGTGACATTTCCAAGTGAATGAAGATGGATGTCTGACAGAGTATTTCCAGACGATCACGTACATTGATTTCTCCAACCGTACCAAGAGTGGAAGCAGAGAAGGAAACTTCTTTTAGCTAACACATAATGTATTGTTGAGGACATTAATCGGTGATTGGATGGATTTAATGATGTGGCATTTAAAGTGAATCTGATGTGAAGATAAGCGTAGCTTCTAGCCCCACATCCGGTAAATGACAGAAATCGGGCAGGTAGCATGGCTATGTAGGTCGCACCTATTAGGGTGTATAATCACCTGATCTAGAGTTTCATTTATTTCTAAAAATCTATTGTTGATGCTGTCGCATTCGGGAAACGGTCGCTGATCCCAACCGTTGGTGATATACATTCGATATACTCAAGAGAAATGAGTGGTCAGTCATGAGTGGTCGGGTTGCAAGATGTTCTTGTTGAACCCAGTGTATTCCTCTCTAGAGGTACACTGATCGGAAGGTGGTTCCATACCTTGTCATAGCTGGAAATCCATTATCCAATACGTGCTTGCGATTTTGATTGTAAACTATATATGTAGAACGTGAGATGAAAGCGTTTCTGCTAGTTGATATCTATTTGTACATAGACATTATTATAATATCAAAAGGTTTTTGATATAAAGATATTTTGGATTCTCATAAGGGAAAAACCCGTTCCGTTCTGCGGCGTGGTCTTATGAGATATCGTTTACTTGTTCATATACCTGTTTAAACTGTTTTACTCACACCAGTCCCATGACTGACCCGGAGTTTACTTTGTTGTTTTCCCTAAATTCTTGGGTGCCCAATTTTGTACGGGCAGTCAAGTAGTCAGGATTTTACAGATATACTTGGAGAGCTTGGAGCAGGAGGCTTCAAGATCATATAACTATAGTTTAATTCCGCTGTGTTGTAAGCGTTGTACTCTGATAAGTGCTATTGTGTACATAACTGTTAAATTTCAAAGTTATGTTATCTATTATATGTTATTCGTTCCGCTGTGAGGTTCGTGTTACTCTGATGTTGTGTTCTTCTTCTTCTTATATTCTAAGTTTCTATCTTATCTATTCTCACCCTCTAATTTCTTTCATTAATTACCAGGATTTTTCGATGTTTTGGTTATCGACATCGTGTTTATGTCGATAACCAAAGTCGCTCAAAATCCGGGTCGTTACAGTTGGTATCAGAGCTTAGGTTAAGAATTACTTGGCTCTGTGGCGTGACTCGGTAGAGATAGGGTTAGTAATACCCTAGATTGAGTTTGAGTGTATATGTACGAGTGCGTATTTGTATTTGATATAAAAATGGTTTTATATTGTAGAGATTCATTGGTTGAGTTGTTTATGAATTCTGGTCGATCAGTTTGATCCACTTTATCGGTAGGAGTTACTAAACACTCGAATACGATGGGTCGTCACGATATGTTTCGAAAGAGGGTAAATAAAAATAATTTTACCCAAGGTATATCTTGATATAGAGAAGATATATATATATATCAAAATTATAATATATTGGATATATTGGTTGTTATTATAATCGAGTAAGATTATAAAGTGAAATAGTTATATATAACCAACCAGAATTCATATAAGTGAAAAATGTGAAATCAGAGGAGTTAAATCTTAAATTTAAATCAGAACTGAAATTAAAAACTGGAAATTCAGATAAGTGTTTGTAATTGAATCTGGATTAGTTATTGGTGAATTTTAAAATCCTAGGAGGTTTTAAATTTGTTTTAATAAGGATATTTTGAACTGATTCAAGATGGAAGTGTTTAAGTTGGAATTTTGAAAAGGAATATAGTATTGAACTCACTTTGATCGCTGGAAAATAATTCCGATGATGGTGTACACATCATTAGTGTGATTTTCGAGTTGTAATTGACGGATTACTACCCAAGATTTTATTTTTCAAATTTGTTTTGTGAAAACAAGTTGTTTAAGAATTCAAATGTTTTGAATTGGTATTATGATTTCAAATTGACTTGAAATAAAAGCCCAGGAATTTAAATTCTAGAATTTAAATTTAACTTATGTTAAGTTAAGTAAAAAAATTGGGGTGATAAGAGAATAATCTGAAATGGTCTTGTACTGATGAGTTAAGAGTTTGAAATCGAGAATCAAACTCGAGTTGAAATGATAATTGGCTTGGATATAAGCGAATGGTTGTGTTTGTACTAAAATTGATTGGAATTTGATTGGGGTGGCATTGTATCTGCTAAATTGATAGCAGATGGAAACGAGATAAGGAAATGCCAGACAAAAAGGTACGAGTTTATATTTGATATAAGCATGAGATTTATGAGCCGTATCGGCTAGCCGCATGGCTTTTCTTTTTCTTTTGGGAGTGGTGAGGGCCATGGGAGGCTATGTGAAATATCCCGATGCTCCCGGTACAAAGGAGGTTATGGCAAATTTTTCCGGGAATTTAAGGAGATAGAATATTTTTGAGAAAATCTGATAAGTAGAATTCTATATATCAGTATATATAGAGAAGTCGATAAGGAAACGAACTTAAAAGGAGAAAGAGTATAAATGTTTAAAAGAGAATAATTAGTTGTATGGTATTGATTATTTGAGTAAGCAGTCTTATATGTTTTGACGTTATAAATGTTATTCAGTCAAGGTCTGAGAGGTGGTTATACCCCAACTTGATTGGTTTCATTATTAACAAATAAATAGTAAGATTTCAGGCTCGAAGATCAATGTTGGATAAGAGTTAGTTGAATATAGTATTTGGGTTGTCGTAACGATGTTTTACACAACATCCGTTTTAATCCAAATAAGCGTAAGCTGGGAAATAGTTTGATTTTCTTTTTGGGGTTGGAGATGGCCTAGAGAGGCAAGTTGTGATTTTACCGATAGGGTTGTACAAAGGAGGTTATGGCGAAATTTTCCGAAAATTTAAAGTGTTAGAAAATTTTCAGCATTTTTGAAAATTTTAGTTAGTCGGAAGGTGTTAATATTTTAGTCGATATTAATTGGTTCAGTTGAAATCAAAAATAAGAGGTAAACAAAACTTAGGAGTTCCAATATATAGGGTCGTCCTCTAACTTAGCAATTTCGAGGACGAAATTATTTTAAGTAGGGAAGAATGTAATGACCCGCATTGGCTGAGGTATTATAATTAATTAATTAAATTATATATATCGTGAGGTAGGGAATTAAATCGTCATTTAATTAAATTATAGTGAATATTTAATTAATTTAAATAATTAAATAATATATTTAATTCAGAAATAACCAGAAATAGTGAATTGACAATATAATGTGAACTAGGTCATCCCCGAGATTTAGTTCATCTTAGAGTTGAGATATATTAGCGAATATATTCAATCGACGACAGTTTGAATGTATAATTATAATATAATTAAAATAGAGCTTGAAATGGCGTGGTAGTTCGCTATTTGGCGATTCGAACTTCAACTGAATGTACAAGATTCGTTTTAAGCCGGATTTCTGTGAAACAAGAAACGTGTGGAGCTGGTGGAGTATATCTTTCTAGTGGAAGAGAAAAATCGGGATTTTGTCGTGTAGATTTTGATGTATGTCCAAATCAAATTTTAGAAAAGTCGTTATGGAATTCCTTTATAATTTATAAAGGAATTATTTATATTTTTAAAAGGGATTTCAATATAAATCAAATATCGGGCTGACCCAGAAGTGAATATCGAGTTGTAAATACATACAGGAATATTCTAGAGCTGTGTGGTATGCCACTGTGAATATAGACGATAATATTTAATTTTAAATATTTAATTCCATTATATTTATATATTTAAATAGGCTATTTAGAGCGTTAAAAATAGCCATTTTTGCAAACGAAGTCGGAATTCAACGAAACCAGTTTTGTTGGATCCGCAATATCAAATAGTTATTAGATTTCCAGTTTTGTGATTTTTAGAGTCATTGTGTGGCCGTACGGATTTTTAGAGTGTAAAATAGTCAGTATTTCGACAGTTAAAAATACGCTGTGTGAGCATACGGAGTCGGAATTCGACGAAACCAATTTCGTTAGGACCGAAATGTCAAACTCTAGCTACATGTCCTGTTTCGTGATTTTTGGGCATCATGGGTGACTGTAGGAATTTTAGAGGACGAGTACGGGCAGAAATTTATTTAAAATTTAGTAAAATATTTATGTGTAGACTAAATCAATGCTACGTACACATCATTCTCAGTCTCTCAATAACATTCCATCTCCTTATATAATGATCCTCTTAAGCCGCCGCAACCAGAAGCAAATTACAGTAAATCTTGATCTTCAAAAAATCAAGAACAATCCAAATAAAATCCCTCAATTCCTCAAACAAATTCTATTGGCTTCGTATGCTGTTTCTCTCCATCGGTGTATAGTTTTTTCTGAGTTCGATCGTCATTCTGTGTGGGTGTTCGAAACATCGTAGGGCTAGGGTTGTAGTAAGAAGGAGCTGGAGGAATCGATCCCTGAAAGCAAGTGTATATTTGGATTTGTCATATCAAGTATCATCTATAGGCGAGATTGCATGAGTTTTGGTGATGATAAGGTTCGGTCCCTTTTCTGAAACCTGCTGTCGGAAGATAAATGACGGGATTCCCATTTGAGGTGCGAGATCGTCGAGATTAGGTGGAGGGGTAGAGGTAGGCTAGTGAAGTTTAATGGAAGTGTTGATTTGATTTTTCGTGGGGAGTTTGGGGTAGACGAGGTGCCATAAGGAACGACAATGGCTTTCAAATGGGAGCAGCGTGATTTCTCTTAGATTTGGGGAAGAAAGCTGGAGCGGGTTGGGTTAAGGACGGGTATGGGCTGAGTGAAACAGGTTAAGGCCCAAATAAATTATATTAGTTAAGTTTAAATTTAAATTAAATAATGAATTAACTTGTATCTTTAATATCTTGGTCATACGGAGTTAGATTGACGAACCGTAAGTTGCGTTGGGATCGTATGGATGAGAGCTTCACAATGAAGCTGACTGGGAGTGGATTGAAGTCCGTCACAATTTATAGCAAAATAAATTGTCTGAATCAAGCGATGGTTATCGTCATTGACGATGATCGTCCAAATGTGAGTAAAACTCACCAACTCTGAACAATTCTATTTTCACATTGTATTGTTAGAACTGTTAAAATTGTCTGTTTGACTGTGTGTTGATTGTTTGATTGAACTGCTAGTCAGTTAGTGAAAATTATATATATATATATATATATAAACCGTTAAATAGTTATATATTGATTCTGCTATCAGAATAATTTATATTGAACTGAAAGTGATGATAATCATATTGTGTAATATCTGTTGATGCAGGGAGACAGGTTGGGGGAATCCAACTGGATTCCTCAACAGTTATTTTATTGTTTTTCATATATTGTTATATGATGTGATATAGAATCTATGGGCGATTATATGTGCTTGGACGATATTGAACATCGTGATTTGATATGATTGAATACCATAACATACCGAAATGTTGATAAGGGGATTTTCAAAGTGATATTGAAAATAGAATATTTATAAATTGGAATATTTATAAATAAGAGATATTTATAAAGTGGAATATTTATAAATAAGGAATATTTATAAAATTGGAATATTTATAAATAGGAGATATTCAAAAAGGAAATAATTTCAAACCATTTTCTTTTTGAATGGAAAGGCCTGTGTGGCGGGTTTGGGGATTTTCCCGATGCTCCCGTTACAAAGGAGGTTATGGCGATTTTTTCAGAGAATTTAAGGAGTTAGAATATTTCAAGAATAAATTTGAAAAGGGAATATTTGTAAACCACTTACAAATAGAATGAAAAAGGAAAACGTTATAAAAAGGGAAAACGTTATAAAGCAGAAACCGTTATAAAGAGGAAAACGTTATAAAAAGGAAATCATTTTTAAAGTGTAGAACCGTTATTTAAAAGTAAATCTTTTCAAATGAATAAAACGTTGTTAAAAGGAGTTAGTCGAATATAGTATTCGAGAAGAGTTAATCAGTAGGGTTAACCAGTTCAGTAGAGTTAACCAGTTCAGTAGAGTTAACCAGTTCAGTAGAGTTAACCAGTCCAGTAGAGTTAACCAGTTCAGTAGAGTTAACCAGTTCAGTAGAGTTAACCAGTCCAGTAGAGTTAACCAGTCCAGTAGAGTTAACCAGTTCAGTAGAGTTAACCAGTTCAGTTAGAGTTAACCAGGTAGAGTTAACCAATTAGTGTTAATCAGTTAGAATTAATCGATTAGAGTTAAGTTATCGAATACCACTTATTCGAAGTAGAAGTTATCAAATATAGTTATTTGAGATAGAGTTAGTCAAACAGAGTTATTCAGGATAAGTTGCCATCTCGTACGACTGCTAGCGTAATTCGCAGGGTTGTAAATAGCCTACGGCGGTCGGATGTTTCCTGAGGGAGTCAGGCGTAACCATTGTGATCGCTGCGATCTAGAGTCAAGCGAATGGAGTTAAATCGAATATTAGTTATTCGATAGGAGTTAATCAACTTGAGTTAGATTATCGAGATAAGTTTATCGAGTTAAGTTCTTGAGTTAGATTATCGAGATAAGTGAGTCGAGTTAAGTTCGTCGAGTTAAATTAATCGATGTTAGTTTCATCGAAAGGAGTATCCATGTTAGTTTCATCGAAAGGAGTATCGATGTTAGTTTCATCGAAGGGAGTTATCGATTATAGTTTAATCGAAAGGAGTTATCGATTAGTAAAATCGAAAGGAGTTGTCAAATTTAGTTATTCGAAAAGGAGTTATCGATTTGTTAAATCGAAAGGGAAGATTAACGAATATCGTTTATTCGAGAGGAGATTATCGAATATAGTTATTCGAAGGAGTTATCGATTATTAGTTAATCGAAGTGAGTTATAGAATATTAGTTAAATCAAAAGGATTTAATCGAATATAGTTTATTCAAATATAGTAAAGGAGTTAATTGAATATAGTTTATTCGAATAGAGTTAGAGGAGTTAATCAAATATAGTTTATTCGAATAGAGTTAGAGGAGTTATCGAATATAGTTTATTCGACAGGAGTTAAGTGAATGGGGTTAATCAAATAGAGTTAATCAAATAGAGTAAATCAAATAGAGTTAACCCAATAGGGTCAGTCCAATAGAGTTGATTGAAAAGAGTTAATCGAATATAGTTATTCGAAAGAAAGGTTAAGTAAGGAAGTTAGTTAAAGAAATATAAAGTGAACTTTGCCTATTTCAAGGTTAGAAGTGTTGTTCAGTTAAGGTCTGAGAGGTAGTTCTACCCCAACTTGATTGGCTTCGTTTTTAACTGAGGAATGGTTAAAGTTCGACAGTAAAGGATGGTAAAGTGAATTTAGTAATTAAAGAAAATGGTTGAGTTGGCATAGCGATGTTTTATCTAAACATCTGTTTAATCCAAATGTAGGAGTTTGGAAATGTTTTCCAAACAAGAATCAGAAATGTTTTCTAAATACAGAAAACAAGGAATGGAAATGTTTCCAATGTTAATAACGTACATTTTCTAAATATAGAAAGTAGCAAATGTTGAATATAGGGAAACAGGAGATGTAAAATGAACTAAAGAGATAAATGTTAAATGATGTTTGTTTGATATAATTTCCATCTGGAAATAATATCGTTGTTTGCACATTTGTTTTTCTTCGATAGTTAACTCACAGACTATCGAAGTTTTGACCATTTTAACGTTGTTAATATGGAGAGACCGGTTGGATTATTATCCAAAGAACCACTCTGTATTGGCATAAGCGTTGCGAATCATATATGCCAAAGATACTTGAAGACGGAGTAAAATGCAAGGATGTTGTATAAGTCTTAGATAACAGTGACTAAGATGGATATACTGAATAGTGCCATCGGTTTGTCCAGTCCCAGGACAACTTGTATGGATGAAGGTCTGACAGAGTATATCCAATGGATCGCGTAAGTTGATCCCTTCAAACGTATATACGTTGGTGGCGGAGGAATTCGTTTCTCTTAGCTATATACCCGTTGTATCTTTGAGGAAATCAATTTGTGATTTTGCGGGTATGACGATGTGACATTTCTAAGTGAATGAAGATGGATGTCTGACAGAGTATTTCCAGACGATCACGTACATTGATTTCTCCAACCGTACCAAGAGTGGAAGCGGAGAAGGAAACTTATTTTAGCTAACACATAATGTATTGTTGAGGACGTTAATCGGTGATTGGATGGATTTGATGATGTGGCATTTAAAGTGAATCTGATGTGAAGATAAGCGTAGCTTCTAGCCTCACATCCGGTAAATGACAGAAATCGGGCAGGTAGCATGGCTATGTAGGTCGCACCTATTAGGGTGTATAATCACCTGATCTAGAGTTTCATTTATTTCTAAAAATCTATTGTTGATGTTGTCCCATTCGGGAAACGGTTGCTAATCCCAACCGTTGGTGATATACATTCGATACACTCAAGCGAAATGAGTGGTCGGTCATGTGTGGCCGGGTTGCAAGATGTTCTTGTTGAACCCAGTGTATTCCTCTCTAGAGGTACACTGATCGGAAGGTGGTTCCATACCTTGTCATAGTTGGAAATCCATTATCCAATACGTGCTTGCGATTTTGATTGTAAACTATATATGTAGAACATGAGATGAAAGCGTTTCTGCTAGTTGATATCTATTTGTACATAGACATTATTATAATATCAAAAGGTTTTTGATATAAAGATATTTTGGATTCTCATAAGGGAAAAACCCGTTCCGTTCTGCGGCGTGGTCTTTTGAGATATCGTTTACTTGTTCATATACCTGTTTAAACTGTTTTACTCACACCAGTCCCATGACTGACCCGGAGTTTACTTTGTTGTTTTCCCTAAACTCTTGGGTGCCCAATTTTGTACGGGCAGTCAAGTAGTCAGGATTTTACAGATGTACTTGGAGAGCTTGGAGCAGGAGGCTTCAAGATCATATAGCTATAGTTTAATTCCGCTGTGTTGTAAGTGTTGTACTCTGATAAGTGCTATTGTATACATAACTGTTAAATTTCAAAGTTATGTTATCTATTATATGTTATTCGTTCCGCTGTGAGGTTCGTGTTACTCTGATGTTGTGTTCTTCTTCTTCTTCTATTCTAAGTTTCTATCTTATCTATTCTCACTCTCTAATTTCTTTCATTAATTACCAGGATTTTTCAATGTTTTGGTTATCGATATCGTGTTTATGTCGATAACCAAAGTCGCTCAAAATCCGGGTCGTTACATTTCACGTAGCCAAAACTGTAATGGAGACAAATGTGTAAGTGGTATGCCTATTACACATTATAAGTCATATACAGCGGTTAAAGGTCTTTGTAGCAAGGACCAATAAATCAATGATGATGATGATGTCGTTAGGAGTCTATTTCATATTCATATGTATTAACTGACTGATAGGCTTGCGTCAGTGTTTTGTAAGAATTAGGCATATGTTGTAGGGTTAATTATGTAGTTTGTTGCATATGTCTAACGCTTTGATAGTTTAATTTAAAATAAACGATATTTTATTTGTAATATATGCTTAATATAACATGTTAAATTAGCTAATCAATTATCTTAAAAGGGTCTAATAGAAAAACCTTTGGGTTTTGATTATTTTAAATTTTTGAGATGAACTTGAGGAAGCCATTGAATTGATAGTTTTGAAGAGAATAGATATGAAGAGTATTGTTTTGAATTGTGAATAAAAGGTAGAGTGAATATATGTTTATATAGAAATTGAATGGATATGAATTGAATAAGCATAACTTTTCAGTAATCAATAACACCTTTTCAGACCTTAGGAGTTGGTGAAAATTTGGAGGGAAGTTTGAAAGTTTAAACCTTTAAAATTCAAAATTAAAATTTAAAATTACTGGTTAGATATGTCGACATATAAACATATGTATGTTGACATATGTACCTATCTTTAAAGAAAATTCGCTTTTTGTGAAATGTGATTTATATTATCGATTTATATTTCAGGTTTAACGATTTCCTAAAATAATTCTAATCCTATCAAACACACAAACAATTTATTTTATTTGTTATTTATTATTATATTATTATTTTGAATTACAAAAATCAAATTTCAAATTTCAAATTTGAATTTCAAATTTCAAGTTTGAATTTTAAAGTTTTTTCGATTCAAATCAAAGCAAACAAATAAAGCAACCATTCAACTGAATAAAAATTAATTAAGGTGTACCCGGTTTTTTAGATCATTTTCTTCATAATTTTCTGAACTCTGAATTGCCGTAAATCATATATTCGAATTTCCAGTTTCTGGCTCTTCATCACTTGATGATGAATTTGAATCATCTAATGTTGTTGCATATGCTTTCTTTCTTTTTCTTGACGAATCGTCTTTGTCTATTTGTTGAGTCGTTTTATCTGGATATAGACACATTTTCTTTATATGGCCTAGTTTGTTGCAATTATAACATCGACCATCATTACTTTTTGAACTTCCTTGGTTATAATTTTTCCTTTTATATCTAAGAAATTTTCTAAAATGATTTATCATAAGAGCTGTTTCTTCATCATCTTCACTACTTGAGTCAAAATCATTTGATGTTGCTTTTAAGGCAATAGATTTCTTCTCAATTAACCTGTTTTCTTTTCTCTTTTGTAATTGGACTTCATAAGACATCAGATTTTCGATTAACTCCTCAATATTCATTTCATTGACATCATTAGCTTCTTCAATTGCCAAAGTTTTCTGATCCCATTATGGAGTTAGTGAACTCAATATTTTTTTGACTTGATCTGCTTTAGAATAGGTTTTTCCAGGTGCTGTTAATGAATGCACTATCTCTTGAAATCTGCAATACATATCGAAAATAGACTCATTCTCGTTCATTTTGAATAATTCAAACTGATTATCTAACATTGCTGTTTTAGATTGTTTAACTTTACTAGTTCCTTCATGAGTAACTTGTAAAGTTCTCCAAATTTCATAAGCAGTTTTGCATACCAACACTCTATTAAACTCATTCCTATCTAATGAACAAAATAACGTATTCATGGCTTTAGAATTGCTTTGTGCAGCAGTCTTTTATTCATTTGTCCATTATGAAAAAGCAGTTGTGGGTTCAACAAATTCATTTTGTGAACTATTCCATGTATCTAATCTTATTGATTGTAAATATATCTTCATTCTACATGCCCAATATGAATAATTACTACAATTAAACAGTGGAGGTCTAACAGTGGACTGACCCTCTACAAAAGAACTATTATTGCTACCAGTTTTGGTTGCCATTATCACTATTTTCAAAAATCAGATTATGAACTTTTTGAAAGACCTTGCTCCGATACCAATTATTAGGGATTGTGGAATGGATTATTAAGGCAAAACAAACATTAGAGGGAGGGTGAATAGTGTTTTTGAGAATTTAAACAAAATCTAAAACGTATGTGAACTATTATATGAATCAAACACAACAGAGACAATCACAGACACATAATATATCAAAAACACAAATATACACAAGTAAAGTGCAGAAAAGGAAAGAACACACTGAATTATATATTGGTTTAGAATTGCTTCTACGTCCAATCCCACGCAACGCTGGATTGTGTAGAGTTTTATTACTATATCAATATCCAATTACAACCTCCTTGATTTCACGGCTACAAGGGATACCACTGATTCCGACCTCTGTGATTTCATGGCTACAAGGGATACCACCGATTACCCATCCTTGATTTCACGGCGACAAGGGATACCACCGATTTCTTACACAACCCAAAAAATTACAAACAACCCAATAACTCTTCAATAACACTTGATTCATAGAGTAATGATTAGAGAGTGTAGAGAGAAGGTGTGACGGCAAAGAATTTCGCTCGGTCCGAACCAGTCGCTAAACCGACTCAGACCGTTCGAAACGCCCTATCGTAACTTCCCCGTAAAGGAAAGCGTCGGATAGTTCGAGAACAAGCCACAGCAGAACGCATACAGAAGAACGTTTCATTGTATATTACAACAATGCACCAGAATACAAGAATATACAGAGTATAAATGAATATTACACAGAAATATCAGAGATTTAAATTACATTTAAATACATAGCAGCGGAAAATAATACAATACACAACTAGAAGAGATATACGGATACAAAGCTTTCCGGATATCGTTCCAGCTGTAAACCAGGATCCTGTGAATATAAATCTGCAAAACCGAAACTACTAGCTGCCCGTGTCAAAATAAGGGCACCCAGAGTTTAGGTTAAAACAATAAACTCCAGGTCAGTCATGTGACTGGTGTGAGAACTAAAACAGTTATTAATCTTTATTTTAAAAGTTAGGTAAATCAAGGGACCACGCCGTATAACACGGAACGGGTTTTCTCCCAAGAATACCAGTGCATAAAACAAACAGCGCAATGCTAAATAAAGAAAGATGAAGCTGTTATAAGACCCAGGTCCTATCACACAATGCAACGCAAGCCGGGGGATAGGGTTTTCCCTTATAACAGCCAAAGAATGCTTGATACGTTTAAAACAAATCATTTGATACTATAATAAGTGCATAGTGCATAAAACAACTTCAAATCATAAGTATCAATCATAGGCGGCATGGGTACCATATATCATGTCGCCATATATAGGTTTACAAATAAAACCGCAAAGTCACGTATTTGGAAATTGGATTTCCTTCTATGAACCGAGGCAAAAGATAGTCCTCAACCGATTCGAGACTGTCTAGCCCGAGCCTCAGGAACAGCCGCAACTGCCCCTTGGATCGTCAGGGCCGGTCCACACGGAGTGGATTATTATGCCTGAACAATACGTCTCCCCACCCTATGGGGTGTAAGTCTGGTCCGTCAGCCGACCAGAATGCATTCGGCCGAAACCGATATAACCGAGGCGCCTCGCAACAACCACAACCACATAAGTCAAACTCGTCAGGGCGTGTAAAACCACTGACGCCACTTCTAGCTAGAAAGAAACGCATGCCCTCCCTGAGGTCCGTCTCCCGTTTTTGGTTCATACCGGGTGTGAAACACGCGAGGTAAACGTTACACAAAGCTACGCCACAAAGGCCGTGCTTTGATCATCACCACAAGACTTTGCTTTTCAACAGAAGCCTCGATCATTTGCATCTTAGCATGCCACACAGGCAAGCCATCCTATGCAACCGATATCAGTCACACAGAATGAAATCCGATGTCAGACACACAGTCCATTTACAAGTCCGTTCTGGGTCTGAACGAAACCGGAGGCACCTAGTACCCCGCATATCCATCGATCTCCAAGTACGTCTGGACGATCACTAACTGTTTCCATCTTCTTGGGTGTACAGCCCAATCAAGATCATCAGTTATCACCCAAACGACGTGAAGACTTCCGGTCTTCGACCATCGTCTTCATCTTTGACTTATCGTCGTATCAGTTATTCAGAATGGGATAAACCCGGTCTTTCCGAATAACTCGCGTATATATTATAAAAGTGTTACACAAACACAACATACGCCTCATTCCAATTCATTAGTCACTAACCGTAAATTAATCAAGAGAATAATTCCCCAAATATTAACCCCGAAGGCCGAAACCAACATCAGATCAATATCCAGAAAACCATTCTGCTTGGCTAACCGCCAGTTAGTTTCTAAATTTCACATTCAAATCTAATTAAAGATTTAACTATCGCCTGGAGCAAAACTGGTGATACTCCATTCTCGATCTTTTCAATCTAATTAAAGATTCATTAAAACTCCACTTAGTTTTAATCTGTGACTGGGTTAAAGAATCAGTGTCATTTAAAACACGGTTCACGATAAACCCAAAGTCACATCCCATTAATTATCGGGTTAAAGAACAAGTGTTATTTAAAACACTGTTCACGATAAACCCAAAAATCAATATCAATTCAATTCCAATTAAATATCATTTAATTGGTACACTTCATTAAATCTAAATAAAAAGATTTAATCTTTTCTCAACTGGGTTCAAGAACAGTGTTAGTGAAGACACCATTCACGACAAACCCAAATCACATTCGATATTCAATACAAGGCTCTGAATAGAAACTATATCGGCCTATATTCAATATCAAATTCTACGATTAACAAATGTCGTATTGGAAATAACGATATACATATATATCTTTCAAATTTCCATAACAACACCTGTAATATCACGAATTCCAACATCGAAATATTCCGAAGACAATTTCGATTCAAATCCACTCCAATGCAATCATTGGAAATTTTGGTTATTTTCAAAACCATTTCAAATTCAATTTATTTATTTAAAAATAAATAGAATTATAATTCTAGTTCAAAACTAGTTCATTTCGATAAAAATCTATTTTTATCTTTTCAAATATGGAGTTTTTCATCCCAAACTTTCACAAATCATTTCTTATGATTTTACACAAATTATTACTATTTTTAATAATTTTATCAAGGCCCGTACGGTCGATTTCCATTAACGGCCATCGAACTGCACTTACAGCGACCTTTTTCGAATTTGATTTGGACGTATCTCCAAATCCAACCGTTAGATTTCAAATTTCTAACATTCATTAGAAAGCTCTTTTCGATACGAACCCAACGGTTCCGGTTTTAGGAGAATCCGACGGTCGGATCTCCCGTAATGTCCGTTTGAAACAAATGATCGAAATTCGCGAACTGCCGCAGCGCGGCGCGTTCTATTCAGGCCATTATATTATATATATAATATATATAATATATATTTCGTCGATTACTATTTAAAACGAATTATATAAATGGTTTTAAATTCGTTTCAAAAGCAATTTCAACTTCCTTTTCAATTCAAATCAAAATTGAATTCTTCTTTATAAATTCGTTTCAAAATTCATTTCTATTCAATTCAAATTTCAATTCAATTTGAATTCATTTCAATTCGCTTTCAATTCCATTTGAATTCGTTTTCAATTCAATTCATTTCGAAATCGTTTTAAAATTCAATTCATTTCGAAATCGTTTTCAATTCAATTCATTTCGAAATCGTTTTCAATTCAATTCATTTCGAAATCGTTTTCAATTCAATTCATTTCGAAATCGTTTTCAATTCAATTTATTTCGAAATCGCTTTCAATTCAATTTGAATTCGTTTTCAATTCATTTCGAAATCGTTTTCAATTCAATTTATTTCGAAATCGTTTTCAATTCAATTCATTTCGAAATCGTTTTCAATTCAATTTATTTCGAAATCGTTTTCAATTCAATTCATTTCGAAATCGTTTTCAATTCAATTTATTTCGAAATCGTTTTCAATTCAATTCATTTCGAAATCGTTTTCAATTCAATTCATTTCGAAATCGTTTTCAATTCAATTCATTTCGAAATCGTTTTCAATTCAATTCATTTCGAAATCGTTTTCAATTCAATTCATTTCGAAATCGTTTTCAATTCAATTCATTTCGAAATCGTTTTCAATTCAATTCATTTCGAAATCGTTTTCAATTCAATTCATTTCGAAATCGTTTTCAATTCAATTCATTTCGAAATCGTTTTCAATTCAATTCATTTCAAAATATTCGATTTCGAAATCACGTTTCAATATTCATTTTAAAATGAATAAAATCGATATAAATATCGTTCACGTCAAAATGGCGTCAATCTAATCCTCACGGCTTCACATATTTCTATTTTCAAATATTCTATTTCAAATATTTCTATTTCAAATATTTCTATTTCAAATATTTCTATTTCAAATATTTCTATTTCAAATATTTCTATTTCAAATATTTCTATTTCAAATATTTCTATTTTTCTCGAAACTGGAATGAGGCCCAATCAATTACCATATAATGTTAATTATATGGATTTTCTACAACACATGTATATATCAACAACGATGAATAATCAACCATCAACCAAAGTGCACTACACTGTATAAGCATCAAATATAGACATTTAACGCTTATAGCAGCTTGTCAATCAATCGATCGACATATTTAATAAATCAGGATGAGTGAACTTCAAATTTCATCCTAACACCCGTGTGGGGTTTCAAACAATCAAACACATATTTTATTTGTGCAGTTAGGCGATGTGTAAAATTTATCGACCCAATCAACGTCATTCAAATAGGTGTACATAAACAAACCGTCTGGTTTGTAAATGAATATTTATTTATTCACATTCACGTTAAAAATTATATTTTTAACGATAACACATTTTATTTTAACATATGAATTTATATTCAGTTCATTCGTTAAATAAAATGCTAATTTTATTTTTCTAACTTATTTTAGAAAATTTCGGCGGCATAACGGCACGATACTAGAAACGGGACAAGGCCTAGCCTTATCCCCGGTCTAGTGAAGGCCCACGCCATTCACACATCAATCAAATCAATTCGTTATGCAAACCACAAACTTTGAAGTAAGGATCTAACCTAGCCTTACTCCTTCGCCTTATAACGGCGCACGTCTAATCCTAACCAATTTATCGATTCGATTTTTCACACCACAAACCACATTCAAACCAATATCGCAATCAATCACCAAACAGTCAAACAAACAAGTCCATGGTCTGTGGACGATTGTGTCGGGTGCTACTAAGCACCGTCTGCATCCTAGTATATATATATAACTAGAAATAAAATAGAAAGGTGAGAAATTCTCACATATAGCTATCCTAGCTCCACGGCACTTCTTTTGCAGAAGTCTTCGTCGTTTCGCCTTTTTGTCACCTTCGTTGCTGCTTTCACTACATACGTAAAAATCACATTTTTACTTCGCTATTCAATTTATAAAAATCGAATTTTTAGTTCAAAGTTCAATATATAAAAATCGAACTTTTAGTTCGAAGTTCAATATATAAAAATCGAATTTTTAGTTCGAAGTTCAATATATAAAAATCGAATTTTTAGTTCAAAGTTCAATATATAAAAATCGAATTTTTAGTTCGCTATTCAATATATAAAAATCGAATTTTTATATACGTTACTTAATGGTAAAAATCATTCCTTTCCTTTTTATAAAAATAGAATCTATTCCATTTAAAAATCGAATCTTTTCTATTGTAAAAATCGCCTCTTTTCTATTGTAAAAATCACATCTTTTTTCTATTTTAAAAATCGCATCTTTATATGAAATAAAAATTAAAACTTTCTGCTTAATAAAAATCCGTCTTTTCTACTTTAAAGATCAAACCATTTTCTATTTAAAGTTTAAAATTTCCAAAAATCAGTTTTTATACTTCCTTTAAAACCTGTTTTTACTATTAAAACAAAATCAGTTTTATATTTTTAAATCAAAATCATTCTTATATTCTTAAATCAAAAATCAGTTTTATATTCTAATAAACAAAATCAGTTTTATATTCTAATAAACAAAATCAGTTTTTTTATCGTTTTAAAAATCAGAACTTACCTTTTTTTTTTTTTTAAATAAAACAATTCAGTTTTTTTTTAACGAATTAAAATAAATAAATAAAAAAAAAAAACAATAAAATACTTACGGGGGGGAGGGGTCACGGCAGGTCATTGGCGCCATCAGGGGTGGCGGTGGTTCTCTTCGGGTCTGTGGAGATGGGCGTCTCGATTTGGTGTGAGCGCGGTCTGGTGGAGGGCCTCGCGATGCAGAGGGGCGCGGTCTTCATGCGTGGCGCGCCTAGACGGAGCGGGGGTGGTGATAGGGAGCGGCGGCTTGGTCAGTTCAAGGTGGGGTGTTGGAGGGAAGAGAAGGATCGACGAAGGAGAAGGGTTGCGAGGGGGAGATGCTCGGGGAGGCTTGTTGACCAACCACGGTGGTGCGACGGATCGCAGGTGGCCATTTTTAAATTGGGGATCGGGTTTTTCTGATTGGGGAAAAGTAAAGACGGGGGGGGGGGGGGGGGCTTTAGTGTAAATGTTTATATTTTTATATTTTATTATTTTATTTTATATTTAATTTTTTTTCCCAAACCCTAATTGTTGACTTTTCCTTCTAACTCGGAGTTTCACCCAACGACTGCCGTCCCTAGCGCAATACCCCTATTCCGAACACAATGGGATATGCTGCGTAAGCCAACTCGGACGTTACGACCAGTTTCCGTTAAATTTAAAATATAAATCTTTATATATTCAATTTAAACGCACATTTCAATTTACCGGGGCCACACACTAACTAGAAAAATTCCCGAAAATATTTTCTAGCTTCGTATTGACGATACGGTCCTAACAAAACTAGTTTCGTCGAATTCTGAGATTGTTGGAAAAATGGCCAATTTCCAGTCGATTAAAATCAACTGAAACTGGTCAAACGCGTTTTCCTTTGCCACGCTCACATATTGATTCGAAAAATTATGAAATTTGAAACCTAGCCATAACTTGACATCACGGACCCAACAAAACTGGTTTCGTCGAAATCTGAGGTCGTTTGCAAAATTGCTATTTTTAAGGGCCTTATATATATAAAAATATATATAAATTCCACAGCGACTATTTCTAATTTTAAACTGGACATATCTTATCATTTCTAAAATGAAATCTCAGTTTGTTAACTTCGTTACAAAGATATAATTATACAGATTCAAATATTTCTTGTTTCGTTCAATTCTGACTTATATTGAATTCTGTATATTCATTTGAAATTAGAAATCGAATTTTCGAACTACCGCGCCATTTTCAATTCCTTTTATAATTATATATAATTATTATATATTCTAACGACGACGTATATAATATATACGTTCTAATTATATTCAAAATAAATTTCTCGTCGATATTATTTAAAATAATTCAGATTAAATATTCAAAATTCACTAAAGTTGCCAAAATAAAAATTTCAAACTGGCTCGCATTTTACGGGTTGTTACAATCTCCCCCACTTAAAACTTTTCGTCCCCGAAAAGGAACAAAGTCGAAAGTGGTTTGATTAATCAACACTACGTTCGATTTGGCTTCCATTCTCCAACTTTTCAGTTTCTGAGAATTTTCAAAATTTCAAAAATTTGGCTAACACCCTAAATTTTCGAAAAATTTCGCCATAACCTCCCCTGCACCGGGAGCATCGGGAAATTGCAAATAGCGTTCCCGGTCCTTCAGATCTCAAAAAGAAAAAGAAAAAGCCAAGCGGCTAGCCAATAGGCTCACAAAATCATCATCACCCAAACAAAACAGGAAATTATGTAGTAAACATGTACCTATTTGTCGGGCAAACAAATTTTATTCTCGGCTCTAGCCTCCTTGCTATGACCTGTTCAAAGATATATATGTATATGCAAGCAAATGCGACCAATTTTCAATATAATTCAATATTTGGTTCAGTTAGGCATAATGGTTCAAAATTAGCAAACAAATAACCAAACAACACAAACATCAATCAATTAGTGAATTAGAGTCTCAAATTCGTAATTTGATATATATACGAAAATCAGATTTTTGATGCCAAATCACAACAATAGGCCCTATCTAATTTTGGTTCTCACACCAGTCAATAGGAAATATATAGAAATCTCACTTTCGTCACTCGAAAATAAATACTGGCGACAGTGCCCCATCACCAGAATTACTCCCGGGCACTAGAGGGATTCTATATCTACCCAATATATTAAAACTTCGAATACACGTTTGCAAGACATATATGCAAAACCTTTATATATCGGATTGTCCTAATCAATATAAAATAAATAATCAAATACGAATAATTGATTTAAATTTTCAAAACGAAATTTGTTTTCATTTGAAAAATATACTCTTCATACTCGTTCTAGGATACTACTGATCCCATCTCTAACGAGTCATTCCATTGGATATTACTAATCCAATATCTGATGAATTCTTTCGTATGTTTCTAATGTGTCTTGTTCTCTAAGCTTTGTAAACCAAAGCTCTGATACCAAATGTGACGGCAAAGAATTTCGCTCGGTCCGAACCAGTCGCTAAACCGACTCAGACCGTTCGAAACGCCCTATCGTAACTTCCCCGTAAAGGAAAGCGTCGGATAGTTCGAGAACAAGCCACAGCAGAACGCATACAGAAGAACGTTTCATTGTATATTACAACAATGCACCAGAATACAAGAATATACAGAGTATAAATGAATATTACACAGAAATATCAGAGATTTAAATTACATTTAAATACATAGCAGCGGAAAATAATACAATACACAACTAGAAGAGATATACGGATACAAAGCTTTCCGGATATCGTTCCAGCTGTAAACCAGGATCCTGTGAATATAAATCTGCAAAACCGAAACTACTAGCTGCCCGTGTCAAAATAAGGGCACCCAGAGTTTAGGTTAAAACAATAAACTCCAGGTCAGTCATGTGACTGGTGTGAGAACTAAAACAGTTATTAATCTTTATTTTAAAAGTTAGGTAAATCAAGGGACCACGCCGTATAACACGGAACGGGTTTTCTCCCAAGAATACCAGTGCATAAAACAAACAGCGCAATGCTAAATAAAGAAAGATGAAGCTGTTATAAGACCCAGGTCCTATCACACAATGCAACGCAAGCCGGGGGATAGGGTTTTCCCTTATAACAGCCAAAGAATGCTTGATACGTTTAAAACAAATCATTTGATACTATAATAAGTGCATAGTGCATAAAACAACTTCAAATCATAAGTATCAATCATAGGCGGCATGGGTACCATATATCATGTCGCCATATATAGGTTTACAAATAAAACCGCAAAGTCACGTATTTGGAAATTGGATTTCCTTCTATGAACCGAGGCAAAAGATAGTCCTCAACCGATTCGAGACTGTCTAGCCCGAGCCTCAGGAACAGCCGCAACTGCCCCTTGGATCGTCAGGGCCGGTCCACACGGAGTGGATTATTATGCCTGAACAATACGTCTCCCCACCCTATGGGGTGTAAGTCTGGTCCGTCAGCCGACCAGAATGCATTCGGCCGAAACCGATATAACCGAGGCGCCTCGCAACAACCACAACCACATAAGTCAAACTCGTCAGGGCGTGTAAAACCACTGACGCCACTTCTAGCTAGAAAGAAACGCATGCCCTCCCTGAGGTCCGTCTCCCGTTTTTGGTTCATACCGGGTGTGAAACACGCGAGGTAAACGTTACACAAAGCTACGCCACAAAGGCCGTGCTTTGATCATCACCACAAGACTTTGCTTTTCAACAGAAGCCTCGATCATTTGCATCTTAGCATGCCACACAGGCAAGCCATCCTATGCAACCGATATCAGTCACACAGAATGAAATCCGATGTCAGACACACAGTCCATTTACAAGTCCGTTCTGGGTCTGAACGAAACCGGAGGCACCTAGTACCCCGCATATCCATCGATCTCCAAGTACGTCTGGACGATCACTAACTGTTTCCATCTTCTTGGGTGTACAGCCCAATCAAGATCATCAGTTATCACCCAAACGACGTGAAGACTTCCGGTCTTCGACCATCGTCTTCATCTTTGACTTATCGTCGTATCAGTTATTCAGAATGGGATAAACCCGGTCTTTCCGAATAACTCGCGTATATATTATAAAAGTGTTACACAAACACAACATACGCCTCATTCCAATTCATTAGTCACTAACCGTAAATTAATCAAGAGAATAATTCCCCAAATATTAACCCCGAAGGCCGAAACCAACATCAGATCAATATCCAGAAAACCATTCTGCTTGGCTAACCGCCAGTTAGTTTCTAAATTTCACATTCAAATCTAATTAAAGATTTAACTATCGCCTGGAGCAAAACTGGTGATACTCCATTCTCGATCTTTTCAATCTAATTAAAGATTCATTAAAACTCCACTTAGTTTTAATCTGTGACTGGGTTAAAGAATCAGTGTCATTTAAAACACGGTTCACGATAAACCCAAAGTCACATCCCATTAATTATCGGGTTAAAGAACAAGTGTTATTTAAAACACTGTTCACGATAAACCCAAAAATCAATATCAATTCAATTCCAATTAAATATCATTTAATTGGTACACTTCATTAAATCTAAATAAAAAGATTTAATCTTTTCTCAACTGGGTTCAAGAACAGTGTTAGTGAAGACACCATTCACGACAAACCCAAATCACATTCGATATTCAATACAAGGCTCTGAATAGAAACTATATCGGCCTATATTCAATATCAAATTCTACGATTAACAAATGTCGTATTGGAAATAACGATATACATATATATCTTTCAAATTTCCATAACAACACCTGTAATATCACGAATTCCAACATCGAAATATTCCGAAGACAATTTCGATTCAAATCCACTCCAATGCAATCATTGGAAATTTTGGTTATTTTCAAAACCATTTCAAATTCAATTTATTTATTTAAAAATAAATAGAATTATAATTCTAGTTCAAAACTAGTTCATTTCGATAAAAATCTATTTTTATCTTTTCAAATATGGAGTTTTTCATCCCAAACTTTCACAAATCATTTCTTATGATTTTACACAAATTATTACTATTTTTAATAATTTTATCAAGGCCCGTACGGTCGATTTCCATTAACGGCCATCGAACTGCACTTACAGCGACCTTTTTCGAATTTGATTTGGACGTATCTCCAAATCCAACCGTTAGATTTCAAATTTCTAACATTCATTAGAAAGCTCTTTTCGATACGAACCCAACGGTTCCGGTTTTAGGAGAATCCGACGGTCGGATCTCCCGTAATGTCCGTTTGAAACAAATGATCGAAATTCGCGAACTGCCGCAGCGCGGCGCGTTCTATTCAGGCCATTATATTATATATATAATATATATAATATATATTTCGTCGATTACTATTTAAAACGAATTATATAAATGGTTTTAAATTCGTTTCAAAAGCAATTTCAACTTCCTTTTCAATTCAAATCAAAATTGAATTCTTCTTTATAAATTCGTTTCAAAATTCATTTCTATTCAATTCAAATTTCAATTCAATTTGAATTCATTTCAATTCGCTTTCAATTCCATTTGAATTCGTTTTCAATTCAATTCATTTCGAAATCGTTTTAAAATTCAATTCATTTCGAAATCGTTTTCAATTCAATTCATTTCGAAATCGTTTTCAATTCAATTCATTTCGAAATCGTTTTCAATTCAATTCATTTCGAAATCGTTTTCAATTCAATTTATTTCGAAATCGCTTTCAATTCAATTTGAATTCGTTTTCAATTCATTTCGAAATCGTTTTCAATTCAATTTATTTCGAAATCGTTTTCAATTCAATTCATTTCGAAATCGTTTTCAATTCAATTTATTTCGAAATCGTTTTCAATTCAATTCATTTCGAAATCGTTTTCAATTCAATTTATTTCGAAATCGTTTTCAATTCAATTCATTTCGAAATCGTTTTCAATTCAATTCATTTCGAAATCGTTTTCAATTCAATTCATTTCGAAATCGTTTTCAATTCAATTCATTTCGAAATCGTTTTCAATTCAATTCATTTCGAAATCGTTTTCAATTCAATTCATTTCGAAATCGTTTTCAATTCAATTCATTTCGAAATCGTTTTCAATTCAATTCATTTCGAAATCGTTTTCAATTCAATTCATTTCGAAATCGTTTTCAATTCAATTCATTTCAAAATATTCGATTTCGAAATCACGTTTCAATATTCATTTTAAAATGAATAAAATCGATATAAATATCGTTCACGTCAAAATGGCGTCAATCTAATCCTCACGGCTTCACATATTTCTATTTTCAAATATTCTATTTCAAATATTTCTATTTCAAATATTTCTATTTCAAATATTTCTATTTCAAATATTTCTATTTCAAATATTTCTATTTCAAATATTTCTATTTCAAATATTTCTATTTTTCTCGAAACTGGAATGAGGCCCAATCAATTACCATATAATGTTAATTATATGGATTTTCTACAACACATGTATATATCAACAACGATGAATAATCAACCATCAACCAAAGTGCACTACACTGTATAAGCATCAAATATAGACATTTAACGCTTATAGCAGCTTGTCAATCAATCGATCGACATATTTAATAAATCAGGATGAGTGAACTTCAAATTTCATCCTAACACCCGTGTGGGGTTTCAAACAATCAAACACATATTTTATTTGTGCAGTTAGGCGATGTGTAAAATTTATCGACCCAATCAACGTCATTCAAATAGGTGTACATAAACAAACCGTCTGGTTTGTAAATGAATATTTATTTATTCACATTCACGTTAAAAATTATATTTTTAACGATAACACATTTTATTTTAACATATGAATTTATATTCAGTTCATTCGTTAAATAAAATGCTAATTTTATTTTTCTAACTTATTTTAGAAAATTTCGGCGGCATAACGGCACGATACTAGAAACGGGACAAGGCCTAGCCTTATCCCCGGTCTAGTGAAGGCCCACGCCATTCACACATCAATCAAATCAATTCGTTATGCAAACCACAAACTTTGAAGTAAGGATCTAACCTAGCCTTACTCCTTCGCCTTATAACGGCGCACGTCTAATCCTAACCAATTTATCGATTCGATTTTTCACACCACAAACCACATTCAAACCAATATCGCAATCAATCACCAAACAGTCAAACAAACAAGTCCATGGTCTGTGGACGATTGTGTCGGGTGCTACTAAGCACCGTCTGCATCCTAGTATATATATATAACTAGAAATAAAATAGAAAGGTGAGAAATTCTCACATATAGCTATCCTAGCTCCACGGCACTTCTTTTGCAGAAGTCTTCGTCGTTTCGCCTTTTTGTCACCTTCGTTGCTGCTTTCACTACATACGTAAAAATCACATTTTTACTTCGCTATTCAATTTATAAAAATCGAATTTTTAGTTCAAAGTTCAATATATAAAAATCGAACTTTTAGTTCGAAGTTCAATATATAAAAATCGAATTTTTAGTTCGAAGTTCAATATATAAAAATCGAATTTTTAGTTCAAAGTTCAATATATAAAAATCGAATTTTTAGTTCGCTATTCAATATATAAAAATCGAATTTTTATATACGTTACTTAATGGTAAAAATCATTCCTTTCCTTTTTATAAAAATAGAATCTATTCCATTTAAAAATCGAATCTTTTCTATTGTAAAAATCGCCTCTTTTCTATTGTAAAAATCACATCTTTTTTCTATTTTAAAAATCGCATCTTTATATGAAATAAAAATTAAAACTTTCTGCTTAATAAAAATCCGTCTTTTCTACTTTAAAGATCAAACCATTTTCTATTTAAAGTTTAAAATTTCCAAAAATCAGTTTTTATACTTCCTTTAAAACCTGTTTTTACTATTAAAACAAAATCAGTTTTATATTTTTAAATCAAAATCATTCTTATATTCTTAAATCAAAAATCAGTTTTATATTCTAATAAACAAAATCAGTTTTATATTCTAATAAACAAAATCAGTTTTTTTATCGTTTTAAAAATCAGAACTTACCTTTTTTTTTTTTTTAAATAAAACAATTCAGTTTTTTTTTAACGAATTAAAATAAATAAATAAAAAAAAAAAACAATAAAATACTTACGGGGGGGAGGGGTCACGGCAGGTCATTGGCGCCATCAGGGGTGGCGGTGGTTCTCTTCGGGTCTGTGGAGATGGGCGTCTCGATTTGGTGTGAGCGCGGTCTGGTGGAGGGCCTCGCGATGCAGAGGGGCGCGGTCTTCATGCGTGGCGCGCCTAGACGGAGCGGGGGTGGTGATAGGGAGCGGCGGCTTGGTCAGTTCAAGGTGGGGTGTTGGAGGGAAGAGAAGGATCGACGAAGGAGAAGGGTTGCGAGGGGGAGATGCTCGGGGAGGCTTGTTGACCAACCACGGTGGTGCGACGGATCGCAGGTGGCCATTTTTAAATTGGGGATCGGGTTTTTCTGATTGGGGAAAAGTAAAGACGGGGGGGGGGGGGGGGGCTTTAGTGTAAATGTTTATATTTTTATATTTTATTATTTTATTTTATATTTAATTTTTTTTCCCAAACCCTAATTGTTGACTTTTCCTTCTAACTCGGAGTTTCACCCAACGACTGCCGTCCCTAGCGCAATACCCCTATTCCGAACACAATGGGATATGCTGCGTAAGCCAACTCGGACGTTACGACCAGTTTCCGTTAAATTTAAAATATAAATCTTTATATATTCAATTTAAACGCACATTTCAATTTACCGGGGCCACACACTAACTAGAAAAATTCCCGAAAATATTTTCTAGCTTCGTATTGACGATACGGTCCTAACAAAACTAGTTTCGTCGAATTCTGAGATTGTTGGAAAAATGGCCAATTTCCAGTCGATTAAAATCAACTGAAACTGGTCAAACGCGTTTTCCTTTGCCACGCTCACATATTGATTCGAAAAATTATGAAATTTGAAACCTAGCCATAACTTGACATCACGGACCCAACAAAACTGGTTTCGTCGAAATCTGAGGTCGTTTGCAAAATTGCTATTTTTAAGGGCCTTATATATATAAAAATATATATAAATTCCACAGCGACTATTTCTAATTTTAAACTGGACATATCTTATCATTTCTAAAATGAAATCTCAGTTTGTTAACTTCGTTACAAAGATATAATTATACAGATTCAAATATTTCTTGTTTCGTTCAATTCTGACTTATATTGAATTCTGTATATTCATTTGAAATTAGAAATCGAATTTTCGAACTACCGCGCCATTTTCAATTCCTTTTATAATTATATATAATTATTATATATTCTAACGACGACGTATATAATATATACGTTCTAATTATATTCAAAATAAATTTCTCGTCGATATTATTTAAAATAATTCAGATTAAATATTCAAAATTCACTAAAGTTGCCAAAATAAAAATTTCAAACTGGCTCGCATTTTACGGGTTGTTACAGAAGGAGTTTAATGAAAACGGAATTGAGTTCGACAGAGTTTAGGTGTAAAAATCATAAAAACGATAAAGAATAATGGCGTAATGAAAGAGAATGAAGACGAAGAAGAAGAAGTAATAAAAAATTCGAAATCAGCCCCTATTTATAACATTTGAAATGTTGCAATGTTTCTGAACCGTCACAAATAGTGAAAAGACACTTCCTTTCAATTTTAAAGAAAATGACAGTTATATGTCGACATGTATATATATGTATGTCGACATATACATGTACAAAATTGAAATTTGAATATTTTTCAAGTGTTTTGATATATATATATATATGTATGTATGTATGTATAATTCTTAAATTAAAATATAGTGTTATAAATAAATATTATAAAGTAGAAAATCATATAAAAACATAAATATAAACTATATAAACATATTTATAAAATTATAGAATTTAAAACTATATAAATATAAAGTATATAAAATATAAACATATAAACTTACAAAACTTAAGTTTAAAATCAAATTAAAATAGAAAGTAAAATAGAGAAGAAAAATATTGAAGATAGAACTTGAAAATAGAATTTGAAAAATAGAATTTGAAAAATAGAATTTGAAATTATTTTGGATTTGAATCTGGAGTGTTATTCAGAGTCTTACATAATCTAGACTCTATAACTATATTTATCTTGAACTCTTGAACACTTTAAATCTTGAATACTCATGAGCCTTGAAACATCTCTGAATTCTGAATCTCTAACATCTTTAAACTATAAAGTCTTCAGTAATAATTCCTGTATATAAATCCTGCATATCTGTGTATATATATACATTATCTAGACAAAAGTGTTAGTATATATTTTATAATCAATTATATTAAAATAAGGTTCTTTCTATCAAAACTCCATTCTCCAACAGGTGTTGCCTCTATTGCATAGTTCCGGCCACTCTCGATGACTTTGGGCACTCCTTGGACATGTGTCCTTCTTCATGGCAATTGTAACACTTCCCTTTGAATTCCTTCTTCGCCAATGAGGTCCAACAATCCTTGGCCTTATGGCCCTTGCAGTTGCACCTCGTACAAGTCTTTGCTTCCTTTTTGAATTTGTTCTTCTTCTTCTTCTTGTTTTTCCTTCATTCCTTCTTCTTATTTTTATTAGAACTTCCTTCTCCTTTCTCGCCTTCTTTTTAATCGTTGGGACCCTCAGCCCTGCATAGGATAACTGTCTATAATAGGGTTTCAAAAGTTGCCCCAAAAGTTACTTGGGCTAATAGAGTTTCCTTTAATGGAGAGTTCAGTCCTTTAACAAATCTCAAGGCTTTGTTCATGGGGGTGTCTACCAAACCTCTACCAAACTTACACAATTTGGTAAATTTGTGTAATAACCTGGAAATCTGGGCCAATTTAAAATTTTTATTTTGGCAAATTTAGTGAATTTTGAATATTTAAAACGATTATTTTAAATAATATCGACGAGAAATTTACTTTGAATAGAATTAGAACGTATATATTTATATACGTCGTCGTTAGAATATAAACATTTATTTATAATTATAAAAGGAATTGAAAATGGCATGGTAGTTCGATAATTCGATTTCAAATTTCAAATGAATGTACCGGGTTCAAAATAAACCGGATTTTCGCAAAACCAAAAATATTAGAATCTATTTGAGAATATCTTTCCAACGAATCCGAAAAATTGAAATTTCATAGCGGGTATAAGAAGTTATGTCCAGTTGAAATTTCAGAATAGTCGCTATGGAATTCTGGCCCTTAAAAATGGCCATTTTGCAAACGACCTCGGTTTTCGACGAAACCCCTTTTGTTGGATCCGGGATGTCAAGTTATTGCTAGGTTTCAAAATTCGCAATTTTTCGAATCAATATGTGAGCGTAGCAAAGGAAACCGCGTTTGACCAGTTTCAATTGATTTTAGTCGACTGAAAAATGGCCATTTTTCAAACGGTCTCAGAATTTGACGAAATTATTTTTGTTAGGACCGCCTCGTCAATACGAAGCTAGAAATATTTTTTATGGAATTTTCAGGGTTATTATGCGACCCCAGTAAATTGAAATGTGCATTCAAATTCAATTATATAGAGTTATATTTTGATTTTGACGAAAACTGATCGAAACGATCGAATCAGCTTACGATACATATCCCATTGTGTTCGGAATGGGGGTAATTAGCTATGGACGATAGGCGGTGGGTTCGATTCTGAGTTCGAAAGAAAAAATTACTTTTAGTGGATTAAAATAAATTAAATAAATAACATAATCCCCTCCCTCCCTCTCTCCATAACCGAAGTCAACCACTCCTTTTTATTTACGATCGATAACATATCGAAACAAAGAAAAAAAAAGGGAGACGCGCCGCCAGGGAGAGCCCCCCCCCTCGCACTGCGTCGCCCTCCTGGGCAGCCACCTCGATCGCCAGAGGGCCTCGCCGAAGCGCCCCCCCTCCACCGTTCAAAACCCTAGCCCCTTAAAAAAAACCTCCTCATTCGCCAATGCCAAGACCCACCGCCGTGGCCTGCGCCGCACCCGTCCGAGCCACCACTGAACGACCTCCGCCTCCCCTTTAACAGCGAGCTTCGCCCACAGTCAGCCACCTCCACGAGTTCGAATTCAAGAAAAATAAAAAGGGAATGAGGTGAATTTCATTTTCTGATTTTTATTTATAGGAAATGCAAATGAAATTATGATTTTATATAATGAAGTTTAGATTTTTATGTACCTAAAGTTAAGATTTTTTTTTTAAATATGATTTTGTTCATGTGAGAAATATGATGTCTATTCATACGAAAAGTTTTGATTTTTAACAACGAAAAATTTTGATTTTTAACAACGAAAAGAAATGATTTTTATTCATATGAAAGACGATATATTTATAATCGAAAAGATGATATTTTTATAATAGGAAAGATGATATTTTTATAATAGAAAAGACATCATTTTTGTATTGTTAACAATATCAAGTTGTGATTTTTAAAAATGATGAAGTTATGATCTTTTAGAATAGAAAAGTTTGATTTTTATTTAAAATAGAAAGGTAAGATTTTTTTATAACTTTAAATTAAAAATAGAATTTTTATCTATATAGTAGCGTTATAAAAATATAATTTTTATATAATAGAGGATATTAAAATGTGATTTTTATATATGTAGCGAATTAAAAATATAATTTTTATATAATAGAGGATATAAAAATGTGATTTTTATATATGTAGTGGCTACGGACAACGAAATTGACGAAAGGTGAGAATGGCGAAGATTTCTACATAAGAAGAGTCGTGGCGTTTGGTTTAGCTTTCGGTGAGAACTTCTCACTTTAAATCTTCTTTTCTAGTTAAAAATATATACTAGGATGCAGACGGTGTTTAGTAGCACCCGACACCCGTCGTCCACAGACCATGGATGACTTGTTTGTTTGGTTGCTGTGTTGTGAAATTTGATTGTGTGATGTGGAGTGAAATAAAATATTTTATAGTGGAAAATATTTTATAGCTAAAAATATGATTTTTTAACGTGTATATAAAAAAATATTTATAAACAAATCGGAGATTTGTTTATATACACTGATTTGACTGATATTGATTGGGATGATAAATTGTACACATCACCCAACTGCACAAATAAAATCTGTGTTTGATTGTTTGAAACGCCACGTGGGTGTCGGGATGAAATTGGACATACACTAATCCCAATAATTAGTTGTATGCCGATCGATTGATCGACAGGCTGTTATAAGCGTTGAATATTTATATTTGATGCTTATACAGTGTAGAATGCACTCTGGATGATGGTTGATGATTTATCGTTGCTATTATATACATGTGTTGTAGGGAATCCATATAATTAACGTTATATGGTAATTGTTTGGGCCTCATTCCAATTTGGAAAATGTAAAGAAAATTCATTTGTTGAATTGTAAAGAAAATTCATTTGTTGAATTGTAAAGAAAATTCATTTGTTGAATAGTAAAGAAAATTCATGTGTTAAATTAAATATATATATATATTCATGTGTTGAATTGAAAATAAATTCATGTGTTGAATAGAGAATAAAGTTGAATAAAATCCATGTTGATTAGATTGACGCCATTTTGACGTGAACGATATTTATATCGATTTTATTCATTTTGTAATGAATATAGAAAAGGAATTAATTTCAAAATACATCGTTTTGAAAATATTATCATTTTTATATCGACGATGTGAAATATTAAATTTTTGATTTGAAATTGAATATGAAGTAGAAATCATTTTGAAAACGAATTTAAAACAATTTATAAAATACGTTTTAGAAGGAAATCGACGAAATATATGTAATAAATATTATATATATATAATGGCCTGAATAGAACGCGCCGCGCCGCGGCAGTTCGCGAATTTTGACCATTGACTTCGAATGGATATTACGGGAGATCCGAACGTCGGATTCTCCAAAATCCGGAACCGTTGGGTTCGTATCGAAAAGGGCTTTCTAATGAATATTAGAGATTTGAAATCTAACAGTTGGATTTGGAATTATGTCCAAATCAAATTTGGAAAAGGTCGCTGTAAGTGCAGTTCGATGGCCGATGATGGAAATCGACTATACGGGCCTTGATAAAATTATTAAAAATAGTAATAATTTGTATAAATTCATAAGAAATGAGTTGTGAAGAATTGGGATGAAAAACTCCAAATTTGAAAAGATAAAAGTAGATTTTTATCGAAATAAACTAGTTTTGAACTAGAATAATAATTTATTTATCTTCAAAATAAATAAATTGGACTGGAAAGGGTTTTAAAAGTAACCAAGATTTCCAATAATTGAATTCGAATGGATTTGAATCGAAATTGTCTTTGGAATGTTTCGATGTTGGATTTCTTGATTATACAGATATTGTTATGTAAATTTGAAAGATATATTTATATCGTTATTTCCAATACGATATTTGTTGTTCGTAGAATTTGATATTGAATATAAGCCGATATATTTTCTATTCAGAGCCTTGTATTTAATATCAAATGTGATTTGGGTTTGTCGTGAATAATGTCTTCATTGACACTATTCTTAAACCCAGTTGAGAAAAAGATTAAATCTTTTTATTTAGATTTAATGAAATGTACCAGTTAAATGGTATTTAATTGGAATTGAATTTGAATTGATTTTTGGGTTTATCGTGAACGGTGTTTTAAATAACACTTGTTCTTTAACCTGATAATTAATGGAATGTGATTTTGGGTTGTTGTGAACGGTATCTTCAATAATACTGTTCTTAGACCCAACTGAGTTAAGAAAATCAGAAACTAACTGGAGATTCGTTAAGTTGAATGGTTTCTTGGGTATTGATCTGATGTTGGTTTCGGCCTTCAGGGTTAATACTTAGGTAATTGCTCACTTGCTATTTTACGGTTAAAAGCTGATAGAATGGAATGTGATTTTGGGTTTATCGTGAACCGTGTTTTAAATGACACTGATTCTTTAACCCAGTTAAAGATTAAAACTAAGTGGAGTTTTAATGAATCTTTAATTAGATTGAAAAGATCGAGAATGGAGTATCACCAGTTTTACTCCAGGCGGTAGTTAAATCTTTAATTAGATTTGAATGTGAAATGGTAATTGAATTTACCGATAACACCGTGGTGTTAGATATGAAGTATGACCAGTTTTACTTCATGGGATAAATAGGTTGGGATTGGGAAATAAAATAAATAATTGCTTCGGTGTGGTTCACTAATCCCGACTAGTTTGAAGTGATATTCAAAGGAAGATTAAATTTAAAAGAATTTATATTTGATAAAATTAATGGGAACCTTTCCCTAAGAATGTGAAATTTATAAACTAACTGTAGGTTGGCTAAGATGAATGGTTTCCTGGGTATTGATCTGATGTTGGTTTCGGCCTTCGGGGTTAATATTTGGGGAATTGTTCTCTTACTAATTTACGGTTAGTGACTGATGAATTGGAATGAGGCGTATGGTGTGTTTGTGTAACACTTATTATTTATATACGCGAGTTATTCAGAAAGTCCGGGTTTATCCCATTCTGAATAACTGATTTGACGATTAGTCGAAGATGAAGACGGTGGTTGAAGACCGGAGGTCTTCACGTCGTTTGGATAATTACTGATGATCTTGATTGGGCCGTACACCCAAGAGGAGGGAATCAGTTGGTGATCGTCCAAACGTACTTGGAGATCGATGGATATGCGAGGTACAAGGTGCCTCTGGTTTCGTTCAGACCCAGAACGGACTTGTAAATGGACTGTGTGTTTAACATTGGATATCATTCTGTGTGATTGATGGACATCGGTTGCATGGAGTGGTTTGCCTTTGTGGCATGCTAAGAAGCAAATGATCAAGGCTTTTGTTGAAAAGCAAAGTCTTGTGGTTGATGATCAAAGCACGGCCTATGTGGCATAGCTTTGTGTAGCGTTGATTCGCGAGCCTCACACCCCGGTTGTGAACCAGAAACGGGAGAGGACCTCAGGGAGGACATGCGTTTCTTTCTAGTTAGGAGTGGCGTCAGTGCTTGAACTGGCTCACGAGTTCGACTCATGTGGTTGTTGGAATTGGAGGCACCTCAGATTTATCGGTCATTCTCGAACAGATGGAGTCATTCGTTGGCTCATTTACGCCCCAAAGGGCGGGGAAACGCAGTGTTCAGGCATTATAATCCACTCCGTGTGGACCGGCCCTGACGATCCATGGTGCATTTGCGGCTGTTCCTAAGGCTCGGGCTAGAGAGTCTCGATTAGCACAGGACAATCTCTTTGCCTTGGTTCACAGAGGGAAATCCAACTTCCAATACGTGACGTTTCGATTTTAGTTGTAATCCTATATATGGTGACATAGTGGGATGGGGCGCTCATGCCGCCTATGATTGATATTTATGATTGTATATAAAATCAGAAACTAACAGGAAACGAGCTAAGATGGGTGATTTCCTGGGTATTGGTCTGATGTTGGTTTCGGCCTTCGGGGTTAATACTTAGGGAATTGTTCTCTTACTAATTTACGGTTGGAGTCTGATTAAGAATCAAAAGATAAAATTTCGTGTATCAAGCATTCTTTGGCTGTTAAAACCCTATCCTCCGGCTTGCGTTGCATTGTGTGATGGGATCTTGGTCTTATAACAGCTTCATTTTTCTTTACTTAGCATTGCGTTGTTTGTTTTATGCACTGGTATTCTTGGGAGGAAACCCGTTCTGTGTTATATGGCGTGGTCCCTTGATTTACCTAACTTTGAAAATAAAGATTAATAACTGTTTTAGTTCTCACACCAGTCACATGACTAACCTGGAGTTTATTGTTTTAACCTAAACTCTGGGTGCCCATATTTGACATGGGCAGCTAGTAGTTTTGGTTTTGCAGATTTATATTCACAGGAACCTGGTTTATAGCTGGAATGATATCCGGAAAGCTCTGTATCCGTGTATTACTTCTAGTTGTGTTTCATATTATATTTTCAGCTGCTATGTAATTTATTGTAATCTCTGATATTTATCGAATGCAATTTATTCATTCATACTCTGTATATTCTTGTAATCTGATGAATTGTTGTAATTAACAATGAAATGTTCTTCTGTCTGCGTTCTGATTCGTCTTGTCCTCACAGTAATTCGTTCTTTCTCTTCTCTTCAGAGACCAGGGAAGTTCGGGTCGCTTCATTTGGTATCGAAGCTTTGGTTTACAAAGCTCGAGAACAAGGCACATTAGAACCATACGAAAGGATTCATCAGAGATAGGATTAGTAATATCCAATGAGAATGACTCGTTACAGATGGGATCAGTAGTATCCTAGAACGAGTGTGAAGAGTAGTGTTTTTTTTTAAAAAAAGTGAAAACAATTTTTATTTTTAAAATTTAAGCCAGTTTATACGTATTTGAATATTTATTTTATATTGAATTTGGACAATCCAATATAGCCTATACGCCTTGCAAACGTGTATTCGAAGTTTTAATATACTGGATAGATATAGAATCACACTCTAGTCGCCCGGAGATGATGTTGATAATGACCATGGCATCATCAATATTTATGTTCGGGTTTCGAAAGTGGGATTTCTATATGATTCCAATTGACTGGTGTGAGAACCAAAATTAGATAGGGCCTATTCTTGTGATTTGGCATCAAAAATCTGATTTTTGGACTATGTATCAAAATTATATGTTTGAAAAGCTAATCAACTAATTGATTGCTGGTTGTATTGTTGGATTATTGTTCGATTAATTAAAATTGAACTATTTAGCCAATTTGAACCAAATAGTGAGTTGTATTGTAAATTAGTCGCATTTGCTTGCATATACATGTACTTACATTAAACAGGCCATAACAAGGAGGCTAGAGCAGAAGAATAAAATTGTTTTCCCGACAAATAGGTACATGTTTACCATAATTTACTGTTTTGTTTGGGTGATGATGATTTTATGAGCCGATTGGCCAGCCGCTTGGCTTTTTCTTTTGGATTGAAGAAGGCCATGGGAGGCTATATGAAATATCCCGAAGTCCCCGGTGCAGGGGAGGTTATGGCGAAATTTTTCGGAAATTTAGGGTGTTAGCCAAATTTTTGAAGATTTTGAAAAGTTCTTAGAAACTGAAAAGTTGAAGAACTTAAGCCGTAATAAAAATAATGGGAGTTGAGTTGATTAGTTAAACAACTTTTGGTTTCGTTCCTTTTCGGGGACGAAAAGTTTTAAGTGGGGGAGATTGTAATAACCCGGAAATTTGGGCCAATTTAAAATTTTTATTTTGACAAATTTAGTGAATTTTGAATATTTAAAATGATTATTTTAAATA
Source organism: Allium sativum (assembly GCA_030737875.1). NCBI lineage: Eukaryota > Viridiplantae > Streptophyta > Magnoliopsida > Asparagales > Amaryllidaceae > Allium > Allium sativum. The sequence goes on from CM060922.1 coordinate 303,274,466, forward strand.
ATATCGACGAGAAACTTATTTTGAATAGAATTAGAATGTATATATTTATATACGTCGTCGTTAGAATATAAATATTTATTTATAATTATAAAAGGAATTGAAAATGGCGCGGTAGTTCGATAATTCGATTTCAAATTTCAAATGAATGTACTGGGTTCAAAATAAATCGGATTTTGGCGAAACCAAAAATATTAGAATCTATTTGAGAATATCTTTCCAACGAATCCGAAAAATTGAAATTTCGTAGCCAGGATAAGAAGTTACATCCAGTTGAAATTTCAAAATAGTCGCTATGGAATTCTGGCCCTTAAAAATGGCCATTTTGCAAACGATCAAGGTTTTCGACGAAACCACTTTTGTTGGATCCGGGATGTCAAGTTATTGCTAGGTTTCAAAATTCATAATTTTTCGAATCAATATGTGAGCGTGGCAAAGGAAAACGCATTTGACCAGTTTCAGTTGATTTTAATCGACTGAAAATGGCCATTTTTCAAACGGTCTCAGAATTTGACGAAATTAGTTTTGTTAGGACTGTATCGTCAATACGAAGCTAGAAATAATTTTTATGGAATTTTTAGGGTTAGTATGCGACCCCAGTAAATTGAAATGTGCGTTCAAATTCAATTATATAGAGTTATATTTTGATTTTGATGAAAACTGATCGAATCAGCTTACGATACATATCCCATTGTGTTCGGAATGGGGGTAATTAGCTATGGACGATAGTCGGTGGGTTCGATTCTGAGTTCGAAAGAAAAATTTACTTTTAGTGGATTAAAATAAATTAAATAAATAATATAATCCCCTCCCTCCCTCACTCCATAACCGAAGTCAACCCCCCCTTTTTATTCACGATCGATAACAGATCGAAACAAAGAAAAAAAAGGGAGACGCACCGCCAGGGAGAGCCCCCCCAATCGCACCGCGTCTCCCTTCTGGCCAGCCACCTCCATCGCCAGAGGGCCTCGCCGAAGCACCCCCCTCCACCGTTCAAAACCCTAGCCCCTTAAAAAAAACCTCCTCATACGCCAATGCCAAGACCCACAGCCGTGGCCTGCGCCGCACCCCTCCGAGCTACTACTGAACGACCTCCGCCTCCCCTTCAACAGCGAGCTTCGCCCATAGTCAGCCACCTCCACGACTTCGAATTCAAGAAAAATAAAAGGGAATGAGGTGAATTTCATTTTCTGAGTTTTATTTATAGGAAATGCAAATGAAATTATGATTTTATATAATGAAGTTTAGATTTTTATGTGCCTAAAGTTAAGATTTTTTTTTTTAAATATGATTTTGTTCATGTGAGAAATATGATGTCTATTCATACGAAAAGTTTTGATTTTTAACAACGAAAAGTTTTGATTTTTAACAACGAAAAGAAATGATTTTTATTCATATGAAAGACGATATCTTTATAATCGAAAAGACGACATTTTTATAATAGGAAAGACGATATTTTCATAATAGAAAAGACATTATTTTTTGTATGGTTAACAATATCAAGTTGTGATTTTTAAAAATGATGAAGTTATGATCTTTTAGAATAGAAAAGTTTGATTTTTATTTAAAATAGAAAGGCAAGATTTTTATATAACTTTAAATTAAAAATAGAATTTTTATCTATATAGTAGCGTTATAAAAATATAATTTTTATATAATAAAGGATATAAAAATGTGATTTTTATATATGTAGAAAATTAAAAATATAATTTTTATATAATAGAGGATATAAAAATGTGATTTTTATATATGTAGTGGCTACGGACAACGAAATTGACGAAAGGCGAGAACGGAGAAGATTTTTACATAAGAAGAGTCGTAGCGTTTGGTATAGCTTTCGGTGAGAACTTCTCACTTTAAATCTTCTTTTCTAGTTAAAAATATATACTAGGATGCAGACGGTGTTTAGTAGCACCCGACACCCGTCGTCCAAAGACCATGGATGACTTGTTTGTTTGGTTGCTGTGTTGTGAAATTTGATTGTGTGATGTGGAGTGAAATAAAATATTTTATAGTGGAAAATATTTTAAAGTTAAAAATATGATTTTTTAACGTGTATATAAAAAATATATTTATAAACAAATCGGAGATTTGTTTATATACACTGATTTGACTGATATTGATTGGGATGATAAATTTTACACATCTCCCAACTTCACAAATAAAATCTGTGTTTGATAGTTTGAAACCCCATACGGGTGTTGGGATGAAATTGGACATACACTAATCCCAATAATTAGCTGTATGTCGACCGATTGATTGACAGGCTGTTATAAGCGTTGAATATTTATATTTGATGCTTATACAGTGTAGAATGCACTCTGGATGATGGTTGATGATTTATCATTGCTATTATATACATGTGTTGTAGGGAATTCATATAATAAACGTTATATGGTAATTGATTGGGCCTCATTCCAATTTGGAAAATGTAAAGAAAATTCATTTGTTGAATTGTAAAGAAAATTCATTTGTTGAATTGTAAAGAAAATTCGTTTGTTGAATTGCAAAGAAAATTCATTTGTTGAATAGTAAAGAAAGTTCATGTGTTGAATTAAATATATATATATATATATATTCATGTGTTGAATAGAAAATAAATTCATGTGTTGAATAGAGAATAAATATTCATGTGTTGAATAAAAGCCGTGTTGATTAGATTGACGCCATTTTGACGTGAACGATATTTATATCGATTTTATTCATTTTTATAATGAATATAGAAAAGGAATTGATTTCAAAATACAACGTTTTGAAAATATTATCATTTGTATATCGATGAGGTGGAATATTAAATTTTGATTTGAAATTGAATATGAAGTTGAAATCGTTTTGAAAACGAATTTAAAACGATTTATAAAATACGTTTTAGAAGGAAATCGACGAAATATATTATATATATATATAATGGCCTGAATAAAACGCGTCGCGCCGCGGCAGTTCGCGAATTTCGACCATTGACTTCGAATGGATATTACGGGAGATCCGACCGTCGGATTCTCCTAAAACCAGAATCGTTGGGTTCGTATCGAAAAGGGATTTCTAATGAATATTATAGATTTGAAATCTAACGGTTGGATTTGGAATTATATCAAATCAAATTTGGAAAAGGTCGTTGTAAGTGCAGTTCGATGGCCGTTGATGGAAATCGACTGCACGGGCCTTGATAAAATTATTAAATATAGTAATAATTTGTGTAAATTCATAAGAAATGAGTTGTGAAGAATTGGGATGAAAAACTCCAAATTTGTAAAGATAAAAGTAGATTTTTATCGAAATAAACTAGTTTTGAACTAGAATAATAATTTATTTATCTTCAAAATAAATAAATTGGATCGGAAAGGGTTTTAAAAGTAACAGGATTTCCAATAATTGAATTGGAATGGATTTGAATCGAAATTGTCTTTGGAATATTTCGATGTTGGATTTCGTGATTATATAGATATTGTTATGGAAATTTGAAAGATATATTTATATCGTTATTTCTAATACGATATTTGTTGGTCGTAGAATTTGATATTGAATATAAGCCGATATATTTTCTATTTAGAGCCTTGTATTTAATATCAAATGTGATTTGGGTTTGTCGTGAATGGTGTCTTCATTAACACTGTTCTTAAACCAAGTTAAGAAAAAGATTAAATCTTTTTATTTATATTTAATAAAATGTACCAATTAAATAGTATTTAATTGGAATTGAGTTTGAATTGATTTTTGGGTTTATCGTGAATGGTGTTTTAAGTAACACTGGTTCTTTAACTCGATAATTAATGGAATGTGATTTTGGGTTGTCGTGAACGGTATCTTCAATAATACTGTTCTTCGACCCAACTGAGTTACGAAAATCAGAAACTAACTGGAGATTAGTTAAGTTGAATGGTTTCTTGGGTATTGATCTGATGTTGGTTTCGGCCTTCGGGGTTAATACTTAGGGAATTGCTCATTTGCTATTTTACGGTTAAAAGCTGATAGAATGGAATGTGATTTTGGGTTTATCGTGAACCGTGTTTTAAATGACACTGATTCTTTAACCCAGTTAAAGATTAAAACTAAGTGGAGTTTTAATGAATCTTTAATTAGATTGAAAAGATCGAGAATGGAGTATCACCAGTTTTACTTGTTAAATCTTTAATTAGATTTGAACGTGAAATGGTAATTGAATTTACCGATAACACCGTGGTGTTAGATATGAAGTATGACCAGTTTTACTTCATGGGATAAATAGGTTGGGATTGGGAAATAAAATAAATAATTACTTCGGTGTGGTTCGCTAATCCCGACTAGTTTGAAGTGATATTCAAAGGAAGATTAAATTTAAAAGAATTTATCTTTGATAAAATTAATGGGAACCTTTCCCTAAGAATGTGAAATTTAGAAACTAACTGTAGGTTGGCTAAGATGAATGATTTCCTGGGTATTGATCTGATGTTGGTTTCGGCCTTTGGGGTTAATATTTGGGGAATTGTTCACTTACTAATTTACGGTTAGTGATTGATGAGTTGGAATGAGGCGTATGTTGTGTTTGTGTAACACTTGTTATTTATATACGCGAGTTATTCAGAAAGACCGGGTTTATCCCATTCTGAATATCTGATTCGACGATTAGTCGAAGATGAAGACAATGGTTGAAGACCGGAGGTCTTCACGTCGTTTGGATAATTACTGATGATCTTGATTGGGTCGTACACCCAAGAGGAGGGAATCAGTTGGTGATCGTCCAGACGTACTTGGAGATCGATGGATATGCGAGGTACAAGGTGCCTCTGGTTTCGTCCAGACCCAGAACGGACTTGTAAATGGACTGTGTGTCTGACATTGGATATCATTCTGTGTGATTGATGGATATCGGTTGCATGGAGTGGTTTGCCTTTGTGGGATGCTAAGATGCAAATGATCAAGGCTTTTGTTGAAAAGCAAAGTCTTGTGGTTGATGATCAAAGAACGGCCTATGTGGCATAGCTTTGTGTAGCGTTGATTCGCGAGCCTCACACCCCGGTTGTGAACCAGAAACGGGAGAGGACCTTAGGGGGGACATGCGTTTCTTTCTAGTTAGGAGTGGCATTAGTGCTTGAACTGGCTGACGAGTTCGACTCATATGGTTGTTGGAATTAGAGGTGCCTCGGATTTATCGGTCATTCTCGAACCGATGGAGTGATTCGTTGGCTCATTTATGCCCCAAAGGGCGGGGAAACGCAATGTTCAGGCATTATAATCCACTCCGTGTGGACCGACCCTGACGATCCATGGTGCAGTTGCGGCTGTTCCTGAGGCTCGGGCTAGAGAGTCTCAAATTAGCACAGGACGATCCCTTTGCCTTGGTTCACAGAGGGAAATCCAACTTCCAACACATGACGTTTAGATTTTAGTTGTAATCCTATATATGGCGACATAGTGGGATGGGGCGCTCATGCCGCCTATGATTGATATTTATGATTGTATATAAAATCAGAAACTAATTGGAAACGAGCTAAGATGGGTGGTTTCCTGGGTATTGGTCTAATGTTGGTTTCGGCCTTCGGGGTTAATACTTATGGAATCGTTCTCTTACTAATTTACGGTTGGAGTCTGATTAAGAATCAAAAGATAAAATTTCGCGTATCAAGCTTTCTTTGGCTGTTATAAGGTAAAACCCTATCCTCCGGCTTGCGTTGCATTGTGTGATGGGACCTGGGTCTTATAACAGCTTCATTTTTCTTTACTTAGCATTGCGTTGTTTGTTTTATGCACTGGTATTCTTGGGAGGAAACCCGTTCCGTGTTATACGGCGTGGTCCCTTGATTTACCTAACTTTAAAAATAAAGATTAATAACTGTTTTAGTTCTCACACCAGTCACACAACTGATCTAGAGTTTATTGTTTTAACCTAAACTCTGGGTGCCCCTATTTTGACATGGGCAGCTGGTAGTTTTGGTTTTGCAGATTTATATTCACAGGAACCTGGTTTACAGCTGGAATGATATCCGGAAAGCTCTGTATTTGTGTATTACTTCTAATTGTGTTTTGTATTATATTTTCCGCTGCTATGTAATTTATTGTAATCTCTGATATTTATCAAATGTATTTTATTCATTCATACTCTGTATATTCTTGTAATCTGATGAATTGTTGTAATTAACAATGAAATGTTCTTCTGTCTGCGTTCTGATTCGTCTTGTCCTCACAGTAATTCGTTCTTTCTCTTCTCTTTGGAGACCGGGGAAGTTCGGGTCGCTTCAATTTGGCTACATACTCTTGCAAGCTCAAGCTCCCTTGCTTGAGGTGGATGAATTTCTCTAGATGGATAGTCATTTCTGCCCTTGGTAAAAACTTCGCTTCGAAACGAGTTTTGAATTCAGCCCAGGTAAATATATGGCCCTCATTCTCCATAGATATAAAGTTCCACCGTTCAAGGGCCTCACTTTCAAGTGCCAGGCCGCTATTCCCCTTTTCACTTCATCAGACTAGATAGTAGCTTCGAAGATTCTTTCACAGTCCATAATCCAAGATTGGGCATTAGTAAAACTTTCCTTCCTAGTGAAAGATTTCCCTCCAAGGTTCATAAAGGTCTTACAGTAGCAAGAAAAGTCAAAAGCTACCTTAGCGGAAGGGGTTGCAGGTGCCGCTGGGGCAGGATTAGCAACAGGGACCTGTTCCACAGTACGAAGATACTGTTGGAACCATTCTGGCAAGTATCGAGGTCTTGACTGGTTACCCTCCTCGGTAGGGTTATCAACCATTCTACTATCTGAAAAGAAAAGGAAGAATCCTTTTGTTGATACTCCTGAGTCCTGAGATAGTATTTAAGCTGAAAAAGGTAGAAAACGGTAAGGTTGCCTAGTATAAATGTGTATGCTTATTAGGGTAAACATTATATATATAGTTTGAAAAATCTTTTTCAAATTACAAATATGCCTCTCATACTTATAATTCCCTTATAATCGGGTAACATATGCTCTGATACCAAATGTAACAACACGCCCGGAATGAGGCTAAATTTCAACCCAGAAAAGGCCCATCGAAACATAGAGCCATTCAAAACAGGTCATTGGTACCTGTAAGGATTACATTTGCACAAAATATATATACACATATACTTCGAGTGGAAATCTCACACAGCGGAAAGAGGAAATATAATACTAAAATAAGATGTACCACTTATTTAAAAATCACAAAAATACAATAGTCAAAGTTACATCTGTTCAATGGGTACATCAAATAGTTCATTCTCACAAGTTTCCAAAACAAATAAAACGATAACTACTAAAAGTAGCATAATAACTTCGTCTTCTTCTCCAGCTCCAATCATGACTTCGTCCATGGCTTAAACTCCATTTACTGACCTGTTGGATATGTTAAGGAGAGGGGTCAGAACATAAAGTTCATGTGTGACTGAAATATGGTGTTACTTAATGTCCATCCCCTATATTTTTAGTAGGTTACGTATGTCAAGGTATGTCTATGCAGCACACAAGATTCACACAAACAAAAAGTATTTAACCAATGGGGTAGATATCCAAGTAATCGCACATTAGTGTTTTTAGGGTAAGGTCCTAACGAGGTGGGCATTCTTGATCACTTATTGCCCTATTAAAGGTGGATTATTATGATCTCTTATAACCCTGAGGCGGACATTAGCCTCGTGAAACCCCGTACTAATAATTCAATGTTCTTAAAATCTATACTCTCAATTGTAATATGAGAAGCAGTATTGTGAACGCTACTACTTAACTGATATTATGGTCGGACACCTATGTCGCTTAAGAGTTCCTTTAGACATTTGGTTAGCATGTAATGGTCACATATCTTTTATATACCAAGTCTGTCCCTAGTTGAGCCCTTACACACTTCTAGAGGAAGTGGACATCCCCCGTGAACAACCCATCCCTATTACCGCTTATGCCTGACCACTTTTAGGGAAGGAGGACTCAAAGACTTACTTCAAATCTAATCAGGGTGGGTCCTATGACTTTGGTTCCACTCCAAGGAGTAAACCTTCGGAGGGATCCTAGTCCTAACCACTTAAGACCCAAATTAGATAAAAAGAGAGTCATCCACTTAAGACCTTCTCAAGGTGTAGTAAATCTACTTATTTTCACATGCAACAGACTTATATATATATATATAGTTATATATACACACACACACACTTACACTAGATCTCTTACATTAAACTGTATACCTATAGATGTTGGATATGCCAGTCGGTTCTCGGCAGTCTTCTACTACAAGTTTGAATTGTTCATGGCACCCAGACCTCTCACATTAGTTGGGCCTACTCTTCGTGGCTGGATTTGTCGGTCGGTACTGGGCAGACTTATACAACAAATGGCAACTAACCTCGTGTTTGTGTGTCATTATATATATAACACGATCTATATGCACACACAAGAAATCAATATATATTTATATATATGGGGACATTTCAAATTTGAATTCTATCCTAACTGCATTCATTATGCTAATATAACATTAATTACGTTGATTACATTTGTATAAGTATAATAATTATAATGCCTAAATAACGTGAATATTCATATAAATGAGAAAATGTTCTAACGAAATTGCAATTTTCAGTTTGTTTGAATCAAGTTATACAAGCAAGTTTTTCCATACTTTTACCGCTACAACTTAGGTGTGATGACATAACTACACGATAACAAATAGCAGTGGATGGAAAATATACATACATACAAATTTCAACTTGCATCCTAGGCTTATTAGATGATTTAAATATTGGATCAAAAATAGAGTATTACACACACTTATACATGTATGTTTATAATTTACACTTTATCTAATTCACCCCTTTTTGGGGTTGTGCACATAAAAACGTTTACATTTGATATATTTCAAGTACGAATACGTTTGGATTCAAAATAGAATACAAACCTAATCAAATCATGAAATACCAAAATTTGAACCCTTTTTGGTTATAATCAAATCTTAAATAAAGGTGAGTTACACAAAGTAGAAACAATAGTAGCAACACCCCTTTTCATCCGTAATCCAATATTAAAACCAAAAGTCCACAAAAATCAAATAACATGACAATTCACACGGAAATATAAAATAGAGGATTTAGGGGTTTCCTCTTAGTCATATCTATCAACATGATAATCTAATATAAATATGAATATGCCTAAGTAAACGATATCCCACTCACAGATCTAGGGAAGAACAAGGAGGATTTTGTTATAGATCTAGATCTGTGCTTAGTCTTTGCGATAAACGTGCTCCAATAATCCTCCTGATATATATATATAAGAAACATATATCATAATCTTATATATATATTTATATCAAATTCCAGAATGCAATACCTATATGAATTAGAATAGAGAGAAGTTAAGAATAAAGGTTGGAGGAATAGAAGAAATACTTAATCTATTTTTTGGAATTTAGTAATGCCAGAGAGGTAGCATGAAGGTAGCGATAAGAGAATGTGTAACGACCCGAAAAAATGCGATCTTGGTTATCCGATATACAACACATATCGAACATCAAGAATCGAAAATACCGGAAAGTTAATGAAAGAAATTAGAGGGTGAGGAAAGATAAGATAGAAACTTAGAATAGAAGAAGAAGAAGAACACAACATCAGAGTAACACGAATCTCACAGCGGAACGAATAACATATAATATATGTAACATAACTTTGAAATATAAATCTATACTTGAATATACATCATTATCAAAGTACAGCACTTACAACACAACGGAAATAAACAATAGCTATATGATCCTGAAGCCTCCTACTCCAGCTCTTCAAGTATCTGTAAATCCTGACTACTTGACTGCCCATACAAAATTGGGCACCCAAGAGTTTAGGGAAAACAAAACAAAATAAACTCCGGGTCAGTCATGGGACTGGTATGAGTAAAACAGTTTAAAACAGTTCGAACAAGTAAATGATATCTCATAAGACTACGCCGTATAACGGAACGGGTTTTCCCTTATGAGAGTCCAAAATATCTTTATATCACAAACCTTTTGATATTATAATAATGTCTATCAACCACAATATAATAATCATCTAGCAGAAATGCTTGCATCTCACGTTCTACATATATAGTATACAATCAAAACCGCAAGCACGTATTGGGTAATGGATTTCCAACTATGACAAGGTATGGAACCACCTTTCGCTAATGTACCTCTAGAGAGGAATACACTGGGTTCAACAAGAACATCGTGCAACCCGGCCACACATGACCGACCCCTCATTTCGCTTGAGTGTATCGAATGTATATCACCAACGGTTGGGATCAGCAACCATTTCCCGAATGGGACAGCATCAACAATAGTTTTTTTTGAAGTAAATGAAACTCTAGATCACGTGATTATACACCCTAATAGGTGCGACCTACATAGCTATGCTGCCTGCCTGAGTTTTGTCATTTCCCGGTTGATGAGGCTAGAAGCTACGCTTTATCATCACATCAGATTCGCTTCGAATGCCACATTGTCAGATCCATAGAAAATCACTAACTGACGTCTGCAACAGTACATTACGTGTTAGATAAAGAAGTTTCCTTCTCCGCTTCCACTCTTGTACGGTTGAAGAAATCATTGTACGTGACCTTTTTGGAAATACTCTGTCAGACATTCATCCATACAAGTCATATAGGAACAGGATGAACCGAAGGCACTATTCAATACATCCTTCTTAGGCACTGTTATCTAAGACTTATACAATAGCCCTTGCACATTACTCCGTCTTTAATTATCTTTGGCATATATGATCGCAACGCTTATGCCAATACAGAGTGGTTCTTTGGATAATAATCCAACTGGTCTGTCCATATTAGCAACGTTGAAATGGTCAAAAACTTCGATAGTCGGGGAGTTAACTATCAAAGAAAAACACGTGTGCAAACAACGATATTATTTCCAAATGGAAATTCTATCAATCAATCATCAATCATATATATATATATAACTATATATATATATTTCCTTATTTTCTATGTTTAGAAAATATATGTTATTAACACTGAAAAACATTTCCATTGTTTATTTACATATCACTATCATTCCACAATTATCAGTCCCTGACTGTAAACTAGTATGAGAACAATTCCATAAGTATTACTCCCGAAGGCCGAAACCAACATCAGATAGACACTTAGAAAACCATTCAATTTACTAATCTCTAGTCAGTTTCTAATTTTGCTTAACTCTATTTGATTTACTCTGTTCGATTAACTCCTTTCGATTTACTCCTTTATTTATTTTCCAAATAGATAATCCTTTATTCTATTTATTTACTAAATAAACAATCCTTTATTCTATTTATTTGTAAATGGTGTACAAATATTTCTCTTTCTATTTGTTTTATTTATTTTCTAAATAAATATCTCATTTATAACATTCTATTTATTTCCTATAAATACATACTTCCATTTAATCTATTTGTATTATTTTACAAATGTTTTCCTTTTTATTTATATTTGCAATTGTTTTACAAATATTCCTTTTCCTATTCTATTTATTTAATCAAATAAATATTTCTTTTATACTTCTATTTATTTTCCCAAATAAATATCCCTTATGATTTTATTTATATTTCCCAATAAATATTCCTCTTTATAAAATCCTTTGATTTTATAAATATTTTATTTTCAATAAACACTTTGAAGATTCCCTTTTCTACATCCCAGTATTTCTTACGGCATTAAAATACCAAACAAATCGGTGATCGATATCATCCAAACACACATAATCATCAACAGATTATATATCACATCATATATTACAATACATGAAAACAGTAAAACAAATGTTGAGGAATCCAGTTGGATTCCTCTGACCTGTTTCCCTGCATCACAGATGTTAAACAATATAATTAACATCGATAATATTTCACTATGAAATATTCTACTAAACAGAATTGATATTTGATTAACGATATATATAAATATCGTTATCTATAATTTCAACCAATACATATACAATTCAACCAAACAGTTAACACACAGCAATCAGTCATCATTTATCAGTTCTAAATATACGTTATAAAAATAGAATTGTTCAGAGTTGGTGAGTTTTACTCACATTGGCAGTTCATCGTTAAAGAACGATAAACTGTTGTTTGATTGGAATCAAACAATTTATTTTGCCATAAATTCAAACGAGCTCCACTCCACTCTCAGTCAGTTCCATTGGGTAGTGTCCATCCCTACGATCCCAACGGATCCTGTTTTGTCCAATTCCGTTAATGTATGAATAAGATAACCTAAATTAAAGTAAATACATTATTTTCATTTGAATTGAAATTTTAATTAAAACTTGAGTGGGCTTTACCATTTAATTTTTCGACTCACTACCCTTCTCAAGCCCACTACCGTATAAACCCATCTTCCCCAAATCCTTAGTACCGAACTCGTCCATCGTTTGCTCCACCATTTTCGAACGCAGATCTCCACTTATCTCCACCATTTCTCCACGGTCTTCCCAACCCAAACACTCATTTCACTCCTCCATCCAACATTCACCTCACCATGTCAACATTGTTTCACTCGCACTCAGCGTCCCAATTCCGTCCTCGCGGTTTCCTATACAGAGACCTAACACAACCACTACTGAACCCTCCCAAACTCCTTCACGAGATGCCAGTCCATCTCCTCACCACAAATACCACACCCATTTCAAGAATCAAAGCGTGAATTTCGTTTAAAGATCATCCCTAATTTTACTGCTCACAAACCCAACCGCGAACACCATCGTCGAACTCATCAAAATGGATACCAGGATGATTCTCTTCTCCTCACGATTCCAACTACGTTGCTTTTGTGATTTGTAGAAATTTCCCCGAATTATTCTTGAATTTCAAACGAGGCTTTTGCTCTCGTTTCATTATGTTTTTTGGCGGCACAAATTCTTGACCGAAGACTTAGGTTTAGGTAGAAGCACGGTTATTTATATATTTTAGATGGAATCATTTTGTGGATTTGTGGAGAACACTTATTGTTTTGAGGAACAAGGAACAAAGTGCGGCTGAGAACTTTGAAGCTTGGAAGGAGAATGGCCAAAGAAATGAAATTATGTTTAGTTGTTGAGTAGGGTATTAAAGCTTTATATTCTTATATTCGATAATTAACTCAGTTTATCATTTAGGGGCCACTATGGACAAAAACAAAACTACCAATGAGACGAGCAATGTCCCACGATCCCGAAAATATAATAATATAGGTCCATTAACTTATTCTGTGAAACCCCGAAATATTGATATAGGGTGCAACGTACTCCAAATAAAAAGGTGCTTATTTAATTAACTAAAAATTACAATAAAATTCTAAAAATTAAATTATCACTACGTCTCAAAAGAATCTTGTCTAAATTCAAACCCGATCTCTAGTTATATCAAATAAACTGTTACGGTCAATAAACGATTCTATAACGACTATTTTAAAATTTGATTTGGAAATATCTCAAAATCTACATGACGAAATCCTGATTTTTCTCTTCCATTAGAAAAATATACTTCACTAGCTCCTAACGTTTCTTATTTCATGGAAATCCGATTTAAAACGGCTTCTGTATATTCAGTTGAAGTTCGAATCACCAATTTACGAACTACAGCGCCATTTCGAGCTCAATTTTAATTATATTATAACTCTACGTTCAAACTGTCGTTTATATAATATATTCGTTATTCAAATTCAATTCCAAGCTGAATTAAATATCACAGATGATCCAGTTCACACAATATCGCCATTTCAGCCAATTCTGATTATTTCAGAATTAAATATATTATTTAATTTATTATTTTAATTAAATATTCACCATTATTTAATTCAACGACCATTTGAGATCCTTTTAATCACCTTTTAAATAATTAAATAAATTAATTATTATACCGCTGAAAATGCGGGTCGTTACATTCTTCCCCACTTAAAATAATTTCGTCCTCGAAATTGCTAAGTTAGAAAACAAACCCTATTGACTGGTTAGAACTTATCTCTTCACTTCTTATTTTCAGTTTCAACTGAACCAATTTAATTTAAATTAAATATTAACTAATTCTTATCCACGAAAATTTTCAAAAATCCTGAAAATTTTCTAACGCCTTAACTGTTCGAAAAATTTCGCTAGCACCTCCTTTGTACTGGTCAATCGGTCAAACTCCAACTCGCCTCTCTGGGTCATCTCCAACCCAAAAGAAAATCAAACAGCCAAGCGGCTTGCCAATTCGGCTCATCAATCTCATATCCAATAGAAATATAAACTTGTACCTTTTTATCGGCATATAAATATATCCTTTCCATCTGCTATCAATCCAGCATATACAGATGTCATCCCAATCATTCTCCAATCACTTTTAGCTTCAACACAACCATTCGCTTTTAACCAAGCCAAATTTTCATTTCAAACCCAAGTTTTATTCTCGATACCAAACCCTTATTTTACCAAACCAATTCTGTTTCAACCCCTTATCTCACAAATCCAATATATTCTCGATATTATACTAATCCAATTCAATTTTAACTTAACTAACTTTATTTTAAATCCCAATTTGCTTCCACAAATTTCTGTTTAAATTGGTTTTTTTTATTCAAACAGTCTCATCCTGGGAATTTTAAAAAGCTTTGCTTTTTCTAAAATCAAATATTCCTTTTTGGATTTCAAACAACTTGTTTCTCTCAAAACAATTCAAAAACAAAATCTTTTCGGTAGTAATCCGTCACTTACAACTCAAAAATGAATACTGATGATGCAGCTGTCATCATCAGAATCTATTTTCCAGTGATCGAAGTGAGTTCAATACTATAAAACCATTTCTAACCATTTCCACTTTGAAATTCACTTCAAAATATAATTCACACTGCTTGTAAAACAATTTAAAATCTTCCAGGATCTTAAATTTTCCTTATTTTTAATCCAAATCCATTTACAAACACTTATCCAATTTTCCAGAATTTTAATTCAATTTCTGGTTTAAATTCCAGATTTAACTCATCTGATTTCATGTATTTCACTTATATGAATTCTTATTGGTTATTTACAAAATCATTTAATTTATCATCTTATTTGATTATAATAACAACCAATATATCCACTATATTATAATTTTGACACATATATCTTCTCTATATCAAGATATACCTTGGGTAAACTTATTTTAATTTACCCTCTTTCCAAAACATATCGTGCCGACCCATCGTATTTGAGTGTTTAGTAACTCCTACTGATACAGTGGATCAAACTGATCGACTAGAACACATAAACAACTCAACCAATAAATCACCATAATAAAAAAAATTATATCAATAACAAATACGCTCACTCGTATATATACACTCAATCTAGGGTATTACTCACCCCATCTCTACAGAGTCACGCCACAGAGCCAAGGTAATTCTCTTAACCTTAAGCTCTGATACCAACTGTAACGACCCGGGAAAATGCGATCTTGGTTATCCGATATACAACACATATCGAACATCAAGAATCAAAAATACCAGAAAGTTAATCAAAGAAATTAGAGGGTGAGGAAAGATAAGATAGAAACTTAGAATAGAAGAAGAAGAAGAACACAACATCAAAGTAACACGAATCTCACAGCGGAACGAATAACATATAATATATGTAACATAACTTTGAAATATAAATCTGTACTTGAATATACATCATTATCAAAGTACAGCACTTACAACATAGCGGAAATAAACAATAGCTATATGATCTTGAAGCCTCCTGCTCCAGCTCTTCAAGTATCTGTAAATCCCGACTACTTGACTGCCCGTACAAAATTGGGCACCCAAGAGTTTAGGGAAAACAAAACAAAATAAACTCCGGGTCAGTCATGGGACTGGTATGAGTAAAACAGTTTAAAACAGTTCGAACAAGCAAATGATATCTCATAAGACCACGCCGTATAACGGAACGGGTTTTTCCCTAATGAGAATCCAAAATATCTTTGTATCACAAACCTTTTGATATTATAATAATGTCTATCAACCACAATATAATAATCATCTAGCAGAAACGCTTGCATCTCACGTTCTACATATATAGCATACAATCAAAACCGCAAGCACGTATTGGGTAATGGATTTCCAACTATGACAAGGTATGGAACCACCTTTCGCTAGTGTACCTCTAGAGAGGAATACACTGGGTTCAACAAGAACATCTTACAACCCGGCCACACATGACCGACCACTCGTTTCGCTTGAGTGTATCGAAACGGTTGGGATCAGCAACCGTTTCCCGAATGGGACAACATCAACAATAGGTTTTGTAACACACCACACCCGCTAAGATCACTCACTAAGGGAATGCCTTAACTTCGGTGGAGTATTTTAAGTGAATATAGAACAGAAAAATTACAACAAGACAGATATAAATAATACTTGAAAATCTAAAACACCATTTCAATTGCAGCAGAAGATAAACATGTTTGGTTACAATACCAGAACCAACTAAAACTAGAGTCAAGTACTAAATATCCATCCTGATAAAACATAAGTACATAATCCCACTACATAACTAATAGCCATAATAGAAAAGATAAGCTGAGCTTTACATCAACGGTCCAAGCTCCAAAAGATAGATAAAGCAATCTGATCAAAGCCCACTAGTGCTAGGCCCACTCTGAGAACCTGAGGGTTGGGAAAAATATAAAAACAACGGGGTCAAACATAAGTCTGAGCGAGTCCTATAACTTTAACAATACAATCATTAAAGTAATTAGGGTATGATATAAACTTGGTACGGTAATGACTGGGGATAAATGACTACACTAAGCAGCCAACTAGACATAGGATAAACTAAGATATCGGTAAAGAAGCATCTACCCACCCAAGGGTAATTACTACACTGCACCACACCAGTCATTCCTACTTAAAGGTTGATCCCACCCAAGGACTTAGAAAATATAACTAGTAGTCTCGTGTACCCCTAGCTTACTACATAGGTGTCGTCTGCCCCTATCTCCACTAAGTGTACCCACTACTCCCCAAGAGATCGGCTCCCTAACGTAGATACCCGTGCTGGCCCCACAGTGGGGTGTATCATTCCCCAAGGTGGCAACCCGATACCAACACTGATGCACGGCTTATACCTACATGATGCAACAACGTCTTACCTACCAGCCCGGGTCCACACACGCATATGAAACCCGTTGGACTTGCGTTGCCACCGCTAACCCGTTTTGGCCTCTTATAGTCAAACCCAGTATGCGTGTCCCGTCCTCGACTTGGGTCGAGCCCACAAAGATACGTTTTGGGTTACTGGTTGAAATGGGCCCCCACAAGCTACCCACCTAAGCTTGTCCCTTTTCTAGTGCATCCCACTTAACCCTTTAATCATGTTTAATTACATGTTTCCACTTTGGTTAAGTATTCTAATCGTATTTTCTATTGCCACCCAAGGCAACCCACTAGATTTCCACATGCCACCCAAGGCACTTACTTGATTTCCACATGCCACCCAAGGCACCCACTTAACCCCTCATGCCCCACTACATGCTTATCTGGTTAAGTGTTTCTTAATTGATTAAGAACGTAACCTTTGTAAAGACCTCTCACATTAGACTGTCTTTTATGGCAGCTGGATTTGCCGGTCGGGTCCGGGCAGCCTTACGCCGTAACAGAGTCTAACCTCATGTCTTTACACTTGTCACGTATTTAGTTTATGCCTAAGACCTCTCACATTGGGCCAATCATTTGTAGCCGCTGGATTTGCCGGTCGGGTCCGGGAAGTCTTATGCTACAAAAGGGTCCAACCTCGTGTCTTAGTCGATTAATTACACCTAATTAATCACCCCCATATTTTGAATTAATTTTCCCTAATTAATTCCAATTTAATGATGTACATAATTGACTTAATTATGTCCATCCACTCATGGTATGCAACATCATACCAATTTCACCACAATTTTGTTAACATGAATATTAACCCCATCGTTCCCCACGTAATACGCTAACATGACATACTTAAAAGGGAAGATTCATCACAAATACAATGGGTTCAACTTAGCATAACATTAGCATCATCATGGGTTTTTAAGGTGTCAACTTGCATATATGACCATAACATCAAACCCAACTAGCATAAATAACCAACCCAAACTTGCATGAATCACATATGTCATAAAGAGGGTAACTTGCATAGATGTTCATGTCATAGACCTATCATAAAGGGATAAACTTGCATACATGTCATAGGTCTAAAAAGGGATGAACTTGCATATGTTACTCATATCATAAAAAGGGGGTAAACATGCATATATGTGCATGACATACAAAGGGGTAAACTTGCATATGTATGCATATCGTACAAAGGTGTAAACTTGCACATGTTACTTGCATATAATCAAACACCAAACTTGCATAACATGTCATATATGAGCTTGCATATAATCAAACACCAAACTTGCATAACATGTCATATATGAACTTGCATATAATCAAACACCAAACTTGCATAACATGGTGTCATAATGGATCAATGTTTATCATAGTGATTTGCATAACTAGCATCATGAACATATAGCATAAAACTTGCATAACTAGCATATAGCATAAAACTTGCATAACTAACATCATGAACACTTAGCATATGATAACATAACTTGCATTGATCCACATACATAACCATAACCTCATTATATCCTATCATAATTAGTTTAGCAATTGCTTGCTAAAGGCATAGAAACTCACAACTTGTTGATTAGCACTCCTATGAAGAAGATTAAGTTGCTAGAGTTGATTAGAAGTTGATTTGAGAAGATATCTTCCTCTTTAATTTGTGGAGGCTCCTTCTAAGTTGCATTTTGATGGCATGATGACATTGTATCTATTTTTAGTATGGATTAGGGTAGTCTTAGGGTGTATTTATAGATTAGTTAAGTGTTTTAGGCCATAGGATTAACCCTAGGATAGTTTAGAGCCATCAGATCTCGTCACAAGCCACCAAACACAACCCAAACCTGACCAATCTCACTCAAGTGGTGCACCAGGCAAAACTGCCCGGCCACCTGTGTCGACTCCCAAGTCGACAGGGCAGTCGACTTTGGTCTAGCTGTGTCGACTCCCCAGTCGACTTGGGGCGGCTGGCGGGAATTTTCCCGCCTAGCTCCATTTCTGCATTTGAAATCTGTTTTTCAAAATTTGAATTTTCTGAAAACTTCTTCAGGCCTTAACTGGGTCATACGGACTCCGATTTTTGAAAACTCGGACTCTATTTCGCGTATTTTTCCGAGACGAATGCAATGGCATGGCCCGTTTCCCCTGATTCCGATTTTAAAATTTAATTCTTCCCTGTTTTATATTATAGCAAGTTATTCAACATACGGGGTGTTACATTCTCCCCTACTTAAAGGATTTTGTCCCCGAAATCTCTAAGTCAAGAAGAACGTATCCTACCATCCAAACAACCATCTACTAAACCATCAAACACTGGCATCCATTGTCCTTAAAGTTTCTAATGTTGTATGAACATATGCAAAAAGTGTGTGTATATGTTCCCTGTCTAATGCAAAATCAGGCGGTCTACTGATTCAGTTGACCTCCTTAATGCAAACCATGATAGTGCCATGCATCCAATATGTATGCGAAAGAACCCTATCGACACATACTATCTCTACATGTGTGCACAACCATACACCAAAATGCATCATCCATATGATAACACAACCATTATACATCCATTAATATAGCTACCTACACACAGTTATATGCAATATGCAATATGAAGTGACTGAGCCGATCTAGTGTCTAAAGTGTGTGTATGCATCCACGAGCAACCGCTAGCAAACACTTGCATCCACACACATCCACCAATCATAACATGTCTCAAACACATGTTTCAACCATAGGTTTACCTTATCTAAAGGTCAAAGGTACTTATGAGAGGACATACTAAAGATAAGATAAGAACTAGACAAACGATAAAGGAGAAGTTAAAAGACATACCCTCAAAAAGGAATGGGTACAGTGAACGCATCTTCGCTTCTGTCTCCCAAGTAGCGTTGCTCTCATCATCTCCCCATTGCACTTTGACTAGTTGAACCTCTCTGTTCCTCAATTTCCTAATCTCTGACCCAAGGATGCGGGTAGGAGCTCGTCGAATCGTCGCATCACGCTCTACCTCCACTTCTCTAAGCAAGCTCGGCTCTACCACCTCTGCGGTCTCATGTAGGCACTTCCTCAAATGTGACACATGGAATACGTCATGTACACCACTAAGTCTCTCGGGCAAATCCACTCTATATACCATCTGTCCAATTCTTTCCTTAATAGGAAACGGTCCTACAAACCTTGGTGCTAACTTTCCAACGGGCCCAAAGCGAACAACATTCCGTAATGGAGATACTTTAACAAAGACCATGTCCCCAACATCAAACTCAAGATCCGTCCTCCTCTTATCCGCGTAAGATTTCTGTCTGTCTTGCGCCGCTTTTATCCTTCTTCGAATCAAATCAATCTTTTCCGAAGTCTCTCTAACCATATCGGGCCCAAGCAAGATCTTATCCGTGGACTCCCACCAACATGTAGGTGATCGACAAGGCCTTCCATAAAGAGCTTCGAAAGGAGCCATGCCAATACTAGACTGAAAGCTGTTATTATACGCGAACTCCACCAATGGAAGATGCTCTTCCCATGTACCTCCAAAATCTAAGATACATAGCTTCAAAAGGTCTTCTAGAATACGGTTCACCCTCTCGGTCTGGCCGTCCGTCTGAGGATGATATGCAGTGCTCAAACACAACTGAGTCCCTACCGCCTCTTGCAAACTCTTCCAAAACTCGCTAGTGAAGATAGGATCTCGATCGCTCACTATGCTAGAAGGTACACCATGCAATCGAACTATCTCTCGAAGGTAAACTGAAGCTAGCCATGGAGCATTCCTCTTAATCTTCAGGGGTATAAAATGGGCACTCTTAGTAAGTCTGTCTACCACAACCCAAATTCCCGTATTACCCTTCCTCGATCTCGGTAACCCATCAATAAAATCCATCGAGACGCTATCCCACTTCCATTGCGGAACTTCCAATGGGTGAAGCAACCCACCAGGTTTCTTTTGCTCTGCTTTCACTTGTTGGCACACCAAGCATCTAGCGACATACTCGGCCACATCTTTCTTCATGCCGGCCCAAAAGAAAACTCGCTTCATGTCTTGGTACATCTTGTCCCCACCGGGATGAATGGTCATCTTTGAACGATGCGCATCATCAAGAATAGCCTTCCTCAAACCCTCGTCTTGCGGTACACAAAGTCTACCGTCTCTACGCAAGCACCCCCTATCGTCTAGGGTGTACCTACTCAAATGGCTGGACGACTCCCCCCTTATGAGCTTCTCTACTAACTCAACCAACTGTGGGTCGTCCCGCTGTGCCTCGCCAATCTGTCCCAAAAGAGTAGGTCTGACCTCTAAGGATGCTAGCAAACCGGGTACAAAGTCAACGGAAGGTATGAAGTCAAACATCGAGATAAATTCCAAGCTTCGTCGTTCCACGAACAATGGGCTCAAGGACAACCTTTTTCTGCTTAAGGCGTCCGCCACCATGTTACCCTTGCCAGGGGTATATGCTATCTCAAAATCATAGGACGCTAAGAACTCCATCCACCTTTGTTGCCTTAAGTTCAAATCCTTCTGAGAAAACAAGTACTTCAAAGATTTATGGTCGGTGAACAATTCGAACCTCTCGCCAAGAAGATAATGGCGCCAAGACTTAAGCGCAAAAACAATAGCAGCCAAATCTAGATCATGTGTAGGGTAATTTTTCTCATGCGCTCTCAACTGCCTTCCCCCATAGGCTATTACCCTTCCCTCTTGCATTAAGACTGCGCCTAGTCCTGTCCCACAAGCATCGGTATAAACAACAAATGACTTACTCCCATCTGGCAACACTAAGACTGGAGCTGTGGTTAAAGCTCTCTTTAACCGTTGGAACGCATCATCACAATCTAAGTCCCATGTGAAGACTAGATTCTTCTTTGTTAAGCGAGTTAATGGGGCTGATATCTTCGCGAAGTCCTTGATAAACTTCCTATAGTAGTCAGACAACCCCAAGAAACTCCTCACCTCGGTAGCATTTTTCGGAACCTTCCAATCTTGGATGGACACTACCTTCGCGGGATCCACAGCTATCCCTTCCTTAGAGACCACGTGCGCTAAGAACCGCACTTCCTTCCTCCAAAAGTGACATTTAGAGAATTTAGCCTTAAGGCTATGCGCTCGAAGAGTCTCCAACACTTCCCTAAGATGTAGGGCATGCTCTTCTTCACTCTTAGAAAAGACTAAGATGTCATCCACAAAGACCACCACGAACTTATTAAGGTACTCCCTGAACACCTTACTCATCAAATCAACAAAGTATGCAGGGGCGTTCGTCAAACCAAAGGGCATCACTAGCCACTCATAGAAACCATCCAGAGTCCTTAAGGCAGTCTTCTCTATACTATCCTCAGCCACTCTCAACTGGTGAAACCCCGTGGCTAAATCCAACTGCGAAAACACTGAGGCGCCAACCAACTGATCAAAGAGATCATCAATCCTTGGCAATGGGTGTCTATTCTTCTTTGTAAGCTTGTTGAGTTCTCTATAGTCTACACAAAGTCTGAGGGACCCATCCGCCTTCGTGGCAAAAACTACCGGAGCACCCCACTCCGATATACTACGTCTTATGAACCCCTTCTCAAGCAACTCCCCTACTTGCTTATGGAGTTCCCTCCTCTCACGAGGAGCCATGTGGCGCACTGGCAAAGATACTGGTTTAGCATTGTCTACCAGATATATTCGGAAGTCTATCTCCCGCTTCGGAGGTAAGTCCTTCACCTCCTCAAACACATCCGAGTATTCCCGGACCACTCTAACAGATCACAAACTCTCGACCGAAGCGTCAAGCGATTCAAGATAACTTAGCATAACAAAATTCATGGGATTACAAGAGATCTCGAGAGTGTTACCCAAGCGGGTCATGAGCCTAACCACTCTCCTTTCACAATCAAGAACGGCACCATTACTGGATAACCAGTCCATGCCCAAAATCAACCCATAGCTCGTGAAGCCCAAGACAAAAGCATCACATCTAAACTCAACGCTAAGTATAGAAATCTTCAAACCCAAACATATCATGGACAAATAAGTGGAGCCCCCAATTGGGTTTGAAACAACCAAGGGATCATCTACTAGACTGGTGTCTAAGTGCAATGACTCAACTAATGATGATGAGATAAACGAATGCGAGGCGCCAGAGTCGAATAAAGTACGGACAGGATGATCAAACAGAAAAACCAGACTTTCAACAGAAATAGTTCTACCTCTTTCCTGAATCGGTGGAACCGCGAGAGCCAGAGCTTGCCCCCTTGCCTGACCCGGTGCCAAAAGAGCTTGCACCTGTCCTCCTGAGGTAGATCCCGTCCTCTGCCCCTTCTTAGGGCAGTCTTTCACTAGATGCCCTGCTTCGCCACAGTGGAAGCAGCCAGTCTTCTTCTTCTTCCGACAATCTTTGCTTAGGTGGCCTGGTGTCCCACAATTGAAGCACTTCTTCTTTCCCTTGCCACTGTTGCCTTTCCCACCCTTGTTTTGCTGTTGCTGCTGAGGTCTCTTCTGATCTCCTTTCTTCTCGGGTGCCTTATTAGCATTGGGACCCTTCTCTTCCTCATGCATAAGTGCCATGTCCACTAGCTTCTCAAAGGTGGCCCCCATAGGGATGTGAGTCATAGCCAATCCATGCATCGGTTCATTCAAGCCTTTAACGAACCTCAAAGCCTTCTTCTCCGGTGTATTCACCATGTCTATGCCAAATCTTGCTAGCTGATTAAACTTGTTGACATATTCCTTCACTGATAGGTTTCCTTTCTTTAGAGTCAAGAACCTTTCCATATACAGATTTTCTTCTGCCCTTGAAAGAAATTTTGCCACAAACCTTTGTATGAAATCCGCCCAAGAGTCAACAAGGCGCTCTCCATTAGTGACCTCCCACCAGAACGAGGCCTCTCCCTTCATTAACCAAGCAGCTAACTTGACTTTCTTTCCTTCTTCCATCTCAAAGATATCTATCAACTCTTCCACCTCCTTAACCCAATCCCTAGCTTCCACAAAAGTTTCTGATCCTTGAAAAGGTTTCCCTCCCATAGCCTTAAATTCCTTGCAAATCTTAGCAAAAGTATCCGCGCGAGGAGGAGGAGGGGGAGGAAGATCGGGTGGAACTGGTGGTGGAGGAACATTTGCTGGACCCGCAGCAGTGGCCCTAGCCTCCATCAATCTCCTATACCATACTGGTATCGCTACACCCTTCGGAAAGTTAAGATCTTCAGCCACGCTGAAACGAAAAAGGAAAGATTCAAAACGGAGAATTCGAAAGATAAAGATATGGCTATTGGGGATTATGCTTTTCTTTCAAAAACTTTTCTCTTAAAAGACATGTTTTTGAAAATACTTCTTCCAAAAATGTTTTTAGAAAAATAGTTTTTCTAAAATTTTTACCTGTTCTGGTAACCTTCAGCTCTGATACCACGTGTAACACCCCACACCCGCTAAGATCACTCACTAAGGGAATGCCTTAACTTCGGTGGAGTATTTTAAGTGAATATAGAACAGAAAAATTACAACAAGACAGATATAAATAATACTTGAAAATCTAAAACATCATTTCAATTGCAGCAGAAGATAAACATGTTTGATTACAATACCAGAACCAACTAAAACTAGAGTCAAGTACTAAATATCCATCCTGATAAAACATAAGTACATAATCCCACTACATAACTAATAGCCATAATAGAAAAGATAAGCTGAGCTTTACATCAACGGTCCAAGCTCCAAAAGATAGATAAAGCAATCTGATCAAAGCCCATTAGTGCTAGGCCCACTCTGAGAACCTGAGGGTTGGGAAAAAGATAAAAACAACGGGGTCAGACATAAGTCTGAGCGAGTCCTATAACTTTAACAATACAATCATTAAA
Source organism: Allium sativum (assembly GCA_030737875.1). Lineage (NCBI taxonomy): Eukaryota > Viridiplantae > Streptophyta > Magnoliopsida > Asparagales > Amaryllidaceae > Allium > Allium sativum. Next base: position 303,299,359 of record CM060922.1, read on the forward strand.
GTAATTAGGGTATGATATAAACTTGGTACGATAATGACTGGGGATAAATGACTACACTAAGCAGCCAACTAGACATAGGATAAACTAAGATATCGGTAAAGACGCATCTACCCACCCAAGGGTAATTACTACACTGCACCACACCAGTCATTCCTACTTAAAGGTTGATCCCACCCAAGGACTTAGAAAATATAACTAGTAGTCTCGTGTACCCCTAGCTGACTACATAGGTGCCGTCTGCCCCTATCTCCACTAGGTGTACCCACTACTCCCCAAGAGATCGGCTCCATAACGTAGATACCCGTGCTGGCCCCATAGTGGGGTGTATCATTTCCCAAGGTGGCAGCCCAATACCAACACTGATGCACGGCTTATACCTACACGATGCAACAACGTCTTACCTACCAGCCCGGATCCACACACGCATATGAAACCCGTTGGACTCGCGTTGCCACCGCTAACCCGTTTTGGCCTCTTATAGTCAAACCCAGTATGCGTGTCCCGTCCTCGACTTCGGTCGAGCCCATAAAGATACGTTTTGGGTTACTGGTTGAAATGGCCCCCCACAAGCTACCCACCTAAGCTTGTCCCTTTTCTAGTGCATCCCACTTAACCCTTTAATCATGTTTAATTACATGTTTCCACTTTGGTTAAGTATTCTAATCGTATTTTCTATTGCCACCCAAGGCAACCCACTAGATTTCCACATGCCACCCAAGGCACTTACTTGATTTCCACATGCCACCCAAGGCACCCACTTAACCCCTCATGCCCCACTACATGCTTATCTGGTTAAGTGTTTCTTAATTGATTAAGAACGTAACCTTTGTAAAGACCTCTCACATTAGACTGTCTTTTATGGCAGCTGGATTTGTCGGTCGGGTCCGGGCAGCCTTACGCCGTAACAGAGTCTAACCTCGTGTCTTTACACTTGTCACGTATTTAGTTTATGCCTAAGACCTCTCACATTGGGCCAATCATTTGTAGCCGCTGGATTTGCCGGTCGGGTCCGGGCAGTCTTATGCTACAAAAGGGTCCAACCTCGTGTCTTAGTCGATTAATTGCACCTAATTAATCACCCCCATATTTTGAATTAATTTTCCCTAATTAATTCCAATTTAATGATGTACATAATTGACTTAATTATGTCCATCCACTCATGGTATGCAACATCATACCAATTTCACCACAATTTTGTTAACATGAATATTAACCCCATCGTTCCCCACGTAATACGCTAACATGACATACTTAAAAGGGAAGATTCATCACAAATACAATGGGTTCAACTTAGCATAACATTAGCATCATCATGGGTTTTTAAGGTGTCAACTTGCATATATGACCATAACATCAAACCCAACTAGCATAAATAACCAACCCAAACTTGCATGAATCACTTATGTCATAAAGAGGGTAACTTGCATAGATGTTCATGTCATAGACCTATCATAAAGGGATAAACTTGCATACATGTCATAGGTCTAAAAAGGGATGAACTTGCATATGTTACTCATATCATAAAAAGGGGTAAACATGCATATATGTGCATGACATACAAAGGGGTAAACTTGCATATGTATGCATATCATACAAAGGTGTAAACTTGCACATGTTACTTGCATATAATCAAACACCAAACTTGCATAACATGTCATATATGAGCTTGCATATAATCAAACACCAAACTTGCATAACATGTCATATATGAACTTGCATATAATCAAACACCAAACTTGCATAACATGATGTCATAATGGATCAATGTTTATCATAGTGATTTGCATAACTAGCATCATGAACATATAGCATAAAACTTGCATAACTAGCATATAGCATAAAACTTTCATAACTAACATCATGAACACATAGCATATGATAACATAACTTGCATTGATCCACATACATAACCATAACCTCATTATATCCTATCATAATTAGTTTAGCAATTGCTTGCTAAAGGCATAGAAACTCACAACTTGTTGATTAGCACTTCTATGAAGAAGATTAAGTTGCTAGAATTGATTAGAAGTTGATTTGAGAAGCTATCTTCCTCTTTAATTTGTGGAGGCTCCTTCTAAGTTGCATTTTGACGGCATGATGACGTTGTATCTATTTTTAGTATGGATTAGGGTAGTCTTAGGGTGTATTTATAGATTAGTTAAGTGTTTTAGGCCATAGGATTAACCCTAGGATAGTTTAGAGCCATCAGATCTCGTCACAAGCCACCAAACACAACCCAAACCTGACCAATCTCGCTCAAATGGTGCACCAGGCAAAACTGCCCGACCACCTGTGTCGACTCCCAAGTCGACAGGGCAGTCGACTTGGGTCTAGCTGTGTCGACTCCCAAGTCGACTCCCCAGTCGACTTGGGGCGGCTGGCGGGAATTTTCCCGCATAGCTCCATTTCTGCATTTGAAATCTGTTTTTCAAAATTTGAATTTTCTGAAAACTTCTTCGTGCCTTAACTGGGTCATACGGACTCTGATTTTCGAAAACTCGGACTCTATTTCGCGTATTTTTCCGAGACGAACGCAATGGAATAGCCCGTTTCCCCTGATTCCGATTTTAAAATTTAATTCTGCCCTGTTTTATATTATAGCAAGTTATTCAACATACGGGGTGTTACAGGTTTTTTGAAGTAAATGAAACTCTAGATCAGGTGATTATACACCCTAATAGGTGCGACCTACATAGTCATGCTGCCTGCCTGATTTTTGTCATTTCCCGGTTGATGAGGCTAGAAGCTACGCTTTATCATCACATCAGATTCACTTCGAATGCCACATTGTCAGATCCATAGAAAATCACTAATTGACGTCTACAACAGTGCATTACGTGTTAGCTAAAGAAGCTTCCTTCTCCGCTTCCACTCTTGGTACGGTTGAAGAAATCAATGTACATGACCTTTCTGGAAATACTCTGTCAGACATTCATCCATACTAGTAGGGGTGAGCGTTTGGTTGGTTTAGTTTATCCGATGATAAAAACAGCAAATGTAACACCCCGAATTTTAGTTAATAATAAAATTCACTTATTACAGGATAAATAATCTCAGATGTGGGAATTGGGGGTAAGGGGCTGCGTCATTGCGTTCGTCTCGGAAAAATACGCGAAATAGAGTCCGAGTTTTCGAGAATCGGAGTCCGTATGGCCCGGTTATGGCCCAAAGAAGTTTGCAGAAAAATTAAAGCTAAAAACAGATTTAGAAATGCAAAATCAGATTTCGAAATTGGAGCCAGCAGGGGGCCAGGCGGGAAGCTTCCCGCCCTACCCATGTCGACAGGCCTGTCGACTGGGGAGTCGACTTGCCTGTCGACTTGCCTGTCGACCTGGGCGCGGCGTCCAGAGAACCTGGGTGCACCAGGTTGGGTTTTAGGCTGGCTTGGAGGACTGAGTTCTAGAGATTTCCTAAATCTGACGGTCCTAATCTAATCTAGGGTTAATCTAAGGGCCTAAAACACTACCTAATCCTATAAATAAGACCCCAACCCTACCCTAATTCATTCATAATTAGATCTTGTAACTAAACTATGGCAAAATGAAACTTGATCATGGCCTCCACAAATCAATGAAGAGAGTTGCAAGCTAATCAACCTCTAATCAACATCTTCTTCAACTAGAGCAACTAATTCCACTTCATAAGTTTGCTAATCTAGGTTTTGGTGAGTTTCTATCACTTTGATGATCAATTGTTAAATTAAGTAGATGAGATATGATGAGATCTATGGTTTTGCAGGAGGATTAATGGGTTTTCAAGTCATATGATATGATGTGAATATGCTAATCTATGTTAATATTAATCCTATGTTTATGCATGTTGAATATGTGAGTTTATGCATGTTGAATATATGAGTTTATGCAAGTTGGATATGGGGGTTTATGCAAGTTAAGTGGTGGGTTTATGCATAATAAGTAATTGATTTTATGCATGCTAAGTAGGTGGTTTTATGCATGCTAAGTGTTTGGTATTATGCATAAATCATGACATGCAAGTTTACCCTTTTAAAAATGTGATGCATACATATGCAAGATGGCACCTTTATATGCTATGAATATATATATATATATATATATATATATATATGCATGTTTACCCTCCTTTAAGATGCAAGTCATATATGCAAGTTCAACATGCTATGCAAGTTATGTGTATGCTTATATGCAAGTTCAACATGCTATGCAAGTTATGTGTATGCTTATATGCAAGTTCAACATGCTATGCAAGTTATGTGTATGCTTATATGCAAGTTCAACATGCTATGCAAGTTATGTGTATGCTTATATGCAAGTTCAACATGTTATGCAAGTTATGTGTATGCTTATATGCAAGCTTAACATGTTATGCAAGTTTATGTGTATGATGTTATGTAAGTTATGTGCATGTTGTTATGCAAGTTCATATGCAAGTTATGTGTATGATGTTATGCAAGTTATGTGCATGATGCTATGCAAGTTATGTGTATGTTGATATGCAAGTTATGTTTATGATATTATGAAAGTTATGTGTATGATGTTATGCAAGTTAACATGTAACATGTTGTGCAAGTTCACACCTTTAAGACACATGCAAGTTCACCCTTGAAAAACCTATGAACGCTTATGCAAGTTGCCTTTAGATATGACATATGTATGTTCATGCAAGTTGGGTTATTTAGCAATGCTAGTTGGGTTAATATTATGATGTAAGTGGACACCATTTAACCCATGTTAATGCTAATGTATGCTAAGTGAAACCCATGTTAATTGTGAAAGAATCTTCTCTTGGAAATATGTCGTGTTAGCATAAGTACGTGGGGGAAACGATGGGGTTAAAAGACATGTTAATGAAATGGTGTGAAATGGTTATGATTAAGCATACCATAAAATGAATAAGCATAAGTGGGAATTTACCTATTGAGTTAGGTCTACCCCATGGGAATTTACCTATTTAGTTAGGTCTACCCATGTTATGGAATTGGGAATTTACCTATTTAGTTAGGTCTACCCATATTCTTAAAAATGTGATATTAATTAGGGATAATTAATATAGGGGTGATTAATTAGGTGTAATTAATTGACTAAGACACGAGGTTGGACTCATTTGTAGTGTAAAACTGCCCGGACCTAACCGGCTTAACCAGTTGCTACAAATGTTAGCCCAATGTGAGAGGTCTTAGGCACAAACTAAATACGTGATTAACGTAAAGACACGAGGTTAGACTCGGTTATGACGTAAGGCTGCCCGGACCCAACCGGCTTAACCAGCGGTCATAAAAGATAGTCTAATGTGAGAGGTCTTTATGAGGATCACGGTCTTAATTAATTAAGAAACACTTAACAAAATTAGCATGTAGTGGGACATGAGGGTTAAGTGGGTGCCTTGTGTGGCATGTAGTAACTAGTGGGGGTGCCTCGGGTGGCATGAGGAAACTAGTGGGTTGCCTTGGGTGGCAATATACGATTAGAATACTTAACCAAAGTGGAACATGTAATTAAAACATGGGTGAAGGGTTAAGTAAGTGCTTTGGGTGGCATGTGGAAATCTAGTGGGTGCCCTATGTGGCAATTGAAATATGATTGATGACTTAACCAAATCTTAACATGTAAGTGGGCATGACTATATAAGGGGTTAAGTGGGATGCACTAGATAAAAGTGGCAAGCTTAAGTAGTAGCTTATGTGGGCCCATTTCAACCAATATCCCAAACGTATCTTTGTGGGCTCGACTCTAGTCGAGTGATGGGACACGCATATTGGGCTTGACTATAAGTGGCCAAAACGGGTTAGCGGTGGCAACGCAGGATCAACGGGTTTCATATGCGTGTGTGGACCCAGGCTGGTTGGTAAGTCGTTGTTGCATCGTGTAGATATAAAGCCGTGCACCATTGATATTATCAGGTAGCCACTTTGGGGAATGATACACCCCATTGTGGGACCAGCACGGGTATCTACGGTAGGGAGCCGATCGCTTGGGAGTAGTGGGTACACCTAGTAAAGATAGGGGCAGACGGCACCTGTGTAGGGGTACAAGAAACTACTGGGTAAAAATTACTAAATACACTTAGTGGGATCAACCTTTAAGTAGGAATTACTCTTGGTGGGTAGAACTGGTGTGGTGCAGTGTAGGAATTACCCTTGGGTGGGTAGATCTGGGGTGGTGTAAGCTGGTAATTATCCCTGGGTGGATAAATGCGTCTTTACGGTTATCTTAGTTTATCCTAAGTCTGCCAAGCTGCTTAGTGTAGCCATTCATCCCCAGACGTTACCGTATATCAAGCTTATGTCTTCTCTGGTTACTTTAATGATTGTATTGTTAAAGTTATAGGACTCACTCAGACTTATGTCTGACCCCGTTGTTTTTATCCTTTTTCCCAACCCTCAGGTTATCAGAGTGGGCCCGGTACGAGTGGGCTTAGATCAGGCTGCTTTATTCTCTTTTGGAGCTTGGACCATAGATGTAGAGCTCAGCTTACCCTTTCTTTTATGGCTATCAGTTCATGTATTGGGATTATGTACTTTTATTTATCAGGATGGATATTTTGTACTTGACTCTTATTATGGTTTTGTGATGTAACCAAACATGTTTTACTTTCCGCTGCAATGAAATGATGTTTTGGAAATTTTCAAGTATTACTTATATCTGTCTTGTTGTAATTTTTCTGTTCTATATTCACTTAAAATACTCCACCGATGTTATGGCATTCCCTTAGAGAGTGACCATAGCGGGTGTGGGGTGTTACACGTAAGTTTATGTGTATGATGTTATGTAAGTTATGTACATGTTGTTATACAAGTTCATATGCAAGTTATGTGTATGATGTTATGCAAGTTATGTGCATGATGCTATGCAAGTTATGTGTATGTTGATATGCAAGTTATGTTTATGATATTATGAAAGTTATGTGTATGATGTTATGCAAGTTAACATGTAACATGTTGTGCAAGTTCACACCTTTAAGACACATGCAAGTTCACCCTTGAAAAACCTATGAACGCTTATGCAAGTTGCCTTTAGATATGACATATGTATGTTCATGCAAGTTGGGTTATTTAGCAATGCTTGTTGGGTTAATATTATGATGTAAGTGGACACCATTTAACCCATGTTAATGCTAATGTATGCTAAGTGAAACCCATGTTAATTGTGAAAGAATCTTCTCTTGGAAATATGTCGTGTTAGCATAAGTACGTGGGGGAAACGATGGGGTTAATAGACATGTTAATGAAATGGTGTGAAATGGTTATGATTAAGCATACCATAAAATGAATAAGCATAAGTGGGAATTTACCTATTGAGTTAGGTCTACCCCATGGGAATTTACCTATTTTGTTAGGTCTACCCATGTTATGGATTTGGGAATTTACCTATTTAGTTAGGTCTACCCATATTCTTAAAAATGTGATATTAATTAGGGATAATTAATATGGGGGTGATTAATTAGGTGTAATTAATCGACTAAGACACGAGGATGGACTCATTTGTAGTGTAAAACTGCCCGGACCCAACCGGCTTAACCAGTTGCTACAAATGTTAGCCCAATGTGAGAGGTCTTAGGCACAAACTAAATACGTGATTAACGTAAAGACACGAGGTTAGACTCGGTTATGACGTAAGGCTGCCCGGACCCAACCGGCTTAACCAGCGGTCATAAAAGATAGTCTAATGTGAGAGGTCTTTATGAGGATCACGGTCTTAATTAATTAAGAAACACTTAACAAAATTAGCATGTAGTGGGACATGAGGGTTAAGTGGGTGCCTTGGGTGGCATGTAGTAACTAGTGGGGGTGCCTCGGGTGGCATGAGGAAACTAGTGGGTTGCCTTGGGTGGCAATATACGATTAGAATACTTAACCAAAGTGGAACATGTAATTAAAACATGGGTGAAGGGTTAAGTAAGTGCTTTGGGTGGCATGTGGAAATCTAGTGGGTGCCCTATGTGGCAATTGAAATATGATTGATGACTTAACCAAATCTTAACATGTAAGTGGGCATGACTATATAAGGGGTTAAGTGGGATGCACTAGATAAAAGTGGCAAGCTTAAGTAGTAGCTTGTGGGGGCCCATTTCAACCAATATCCCAAACGTATCTTTGTGGGCTCGACTCTAGTCGAGTGACGGGACACGTATATTGGGCTTGACTATAAGTGGCCGAAACGGGTTAGCGGTGGCAACGCAGGATCAACGGGTTTCATATGCGTGTGTGGACCCGGGCTGGTTGGTAAGTCGTTGTTGCATCGTGTAGATATAAAGCCGTGCACCGTTGATATTATCAGGTAGCCACTTTGGGGAATGATACACCCCATTGTGGGACCAGCACGGGTATCTACGGTAGGGAGCCGATCGCTTGGGAGTAGTGGGTACACCTAGTAAAGATAGGGGCAGACGGCACCTGTGTAGGGGTACAAGAAACTACTGGGTAAAAATTACTAAATACACTTAGTGGGATCAACCTTTAAGTAGGAATTACTCTTGGTGGGTAGAACTGGTGTGGTGCAGTGTAGGAATTACCCTTGGGTGGGTAGATCTGGGGTGGTGTAAGCTGGTAATTATCCCTGGGTGGATAAATGCGTCTTTACAGTTATCTTAGTTTATCCTAAGTCTGCCAAGCTGCTTAGTGTAGCCATTCATCCCCAGACGTTACCGTATATCAAGCTTATGTCTTCTCTGGTTACTTTAATGATTGTATTGTTAAAGTTATAGGACTCACTCAGACTTATGTCTGACCCCGTTGTTTTTATCCTTTTTCCCAACCCTCAGGTTATCAGAGTGGGCCCGGTACGAGTGGGCTTAGATCAGGCTGCTTTATTCTCTTTTGGAGCTTGGACCATAGATGTAGAGCTCAGCTTACCCTTTCTTTTATGGCTATCAGTTCATGTATTGGGATTATGTACTTTTATTTATCAGGATGGATATTTTGTACTTGACTCTTATTATGGTTTTGTGATGTAACCAAACATGTTTTACTTTCCGCTGCAATGAAATGATGTTTTGGAAATTTTCAAGTATTACTTATATCTGTCTTGTTGTAATTTTTCTGTTCTATATTCACTTAAAATACTCCACCGATGTTATGGCATTCCCTTAGAGAGTGACCATAGCGGGTGTGGGGTGTTACACGTAAGTTTATGTGTATGATGTTATGTAAGTTATGTGCATGTTGTTATGCAAGTTCATATGCAAGTTATGTGTATGATGTTATGCAAGTTATGTGCATGATGCTATGCAAGTTATGTGTATGTTGATATGCAAGTTATGTTTATGATATTATGAAAGTTATGTGTATGATGTTATGCAAGTTAACATGTAACATGTTGTGCAAGTTCACACCTTTAAGACACATGCAAGTTCACCCTTGAAAAACCTATGAACGCTTATGCAAGTTGCCTTTAGATATGACATATGTATGTTCATGCAAGTTGGGTTATTTAGCAATGCTAGTTGGGTTAATATTATGATGTAAGTGGACACCATTTAACCCATGTTAATGCTAATGTATGCTAAGTGAAACCCATGTTAATTGTGAAAGAATCTTCTCTTGGAAATATGTCGTGTTAGCATAAGTACGTGGGGGAAACGATGGGGTTAATAGACATGTTAATGAAATGGTGTGAAATGGTTATGATTAAGCATACCATAAAATGAATAAGCATAAGTGGGAATTTACCTATTGAGTTAGGTCTACCCCATGGGAATTTACCTATTTTGTTAGGTCTACCCATGTTATGGAATTGGGAATTTACCTATTTAGTTAGGTCTACCCATATTCTTAAAAATGTGATATTAATTAGGGATAATTAATATGGGGGTGATTAATTAGGTGTAATTAATCGACTAAGACACGAGGTTGGACTCATTTGTAGTGTAAAACTGCCCGGACCCAACCGGCTTAACCAGTTGCTACAAATGTTAGCCCAATGTGAGAGGTCTTAGGCACAAACTAAATACGTGATTAACGTAAAGACACGAGGTTAGACTCGGTTATGACGTAAGGCTGCCCGGACCCAACCGGCTTAACCAGCGGTCATAAAAGATAGTCTAATGTGAGAGGTCTTTATGAGGATCACGGTCTTAATTAATTAAGAAACACTTAACCAAATTAGCATGTAGTGGGACATGAGGGTTAAGTGGGTGCCTTGGGTGGCATGTAGTAACTAGTCGGGGTGCCTTGGGTGGCATGAGGAAACTAGTGGGTTGCCTTGGGTGGCAATAGAAAATACGATTAGAATACTTAACCAAAGTGGAACATGTAATTAAAACATGGGTGAAGGGTTAAGTAAGTGCTTTGGGTGGCATGTGGAAAACTAGTGGGTGCCCTATGTGGCAATTGAAATATGATTGATGACTTAACCAAATCTTAACATGTAAGTGGGCATGACTATATAAGGGGTTAAGTGGGATGCACTAGATAAAAGTGGCAAGCTTAAGTAGTAGCTTGTGGGGGCCCATTTCAACCAATATCCCAAACGTATCTTTGTGGGCTCGACTCTAGTCGAGTGACGGGACACGTATATTGGGCTTGACTATAAGTGGCCGAAACGGGTTAGCGGTGGCAACGCAGGATCAACGGGTTTCATATGCGTGTGTGGACCCAGGCTGGTTGGTAAGTCGTTGTTGCATCGTGTAGATATAAAGCCGTGCACCGTTGATATTATCAGGTAGCCACTTTGGGGAATGATACACCCCATTGTGGGACCAGCACGGGTATCTACGGTAGGGAGCCGATCGCTTGGGAGTAGTGGGTACACCTAGTAAAGATAGGGGCAGACGGCACCTGTGTAGGGGTACAAGAAACTACTGGGTAAAAATTACTAAATACACTTAGTGGGATCAACCTTTAAGTAGGAATTACTCTTGGTGGGTAGAACTGGTGTGGTGCAGTGTAGGAATTACCCTTGGGTGGGTAGATCTGGGGTGGTGTAAGCTGGTAATTATCCCTGGGTGGATAAATGCGTCTTTACGGTTATCTTAGTTTATCCTAAGTCTGCCAAGCTGCTTAGTGTAGCCATTCATCCCCAGACGTTACCGTATATCAAGCTTATGTCTTCTCTGGTTACTTTAATGATTGTATTGTTAAAGTTATAGGACTCACTCAGACTTATGTCTGACCCCGTTGTTTTTATCCTTTTTCCCAACCCTCAGGTTATCAGAGTGGGCCCGGTACGAGTGGGCTTAGATCAGGCTGCTTTATTCTCTTTTGGAGCTTGGACCATAGATGTAGAGCTCAGCTTACCCTTTCTTTTATGGCTATCAGTTCATGTATTGGGATTATGTACTTTTATTTATCAGGATGGATATTTTGTACTTGACTCTTATTATGGTTTTGTGATGTAACCAAACATGTTTTACTTTCCGCTGCAATGAAATGATGTTTTGGAAATTTTCAAGTATTACTTATATCTGTCTTGTTGTAATTTTTCTGTTCTATATTCACTTAAAATACTCCACCGATGTTATGGCATTCCCTTAGAGAGTGACCATAGCGGGTGTGGGGTGTTACACGTAAGTTTATGTGTATGATGTTTTGTAAGTTATGTGCATGTTGTTATGCAAGTTCATATGCAAGTTATGTGTATGATGTTATGCAAGTTATGTGCATGATGCTATGCAAGTTATGTGTATGTTGATATGCAAGTTATGTTTATGATATTATGAAAGTTATGTGTATGATGTTATGCAAGTTAACATGTAACATGTTGTGCAAGTTCACACCTTTAAGACACATGCAAGTTCACCCTTGAAAAACCTATGAACGCTTATGCAAGTTGCCTTTAGATATGACATATGTATGTTCATGCAAGTTGGGTTATTTAGCAATGCTAGTTGGGTTAATATTATGATGTAAGTGGACACCATTTAACCCATGTTAATGCTAATGTATGCTAAGTGAAACCCATGTTAATTGTGAAAGAATCTTCTCTTGGAAATATGTCGTGTTAGCATAAGTACGTGGGGGAAACGATGGGGTTAATAGACATGTTAATGAAATGGTGTGAAATGGTTATGATTAAGCATACCATAAAATGAATAAGCATAAGTGGGAATTTACCTATTGAGTTAGGTCTACCCCATGGGAATTTACCTATTTTGTTAGGTCTACCCATGTTATGGAATTGGGAATTTACCTATTTAGTTAGGTCTACCCATATTCTTAAAAATGTGATATTAATTAGGGATAATTAATATGGGGGTGATTAATTAGGTGTAATTAATCGACTAAGACACGAGGTTGGACTCATTTGTAGTGTAAAACTGCCCGGACCCAACCGGCTTAACCAGTTGCTACAAATGTTAGCCCAATGTGAGAGGTCTTAGGCACAAACTAAATACGTGATTAACGTAAAGACACGAGGTTAGACTCGGTTATGACGTAAGGCTGCCCGGACCCAACCGGCTTAACCAGCGGTCATAAAAGATAGTCTAATGTGAGAGGTCTTTATGAGGATCACGGTCTTAATTAATTAAGAAACACTTAACCAAATTAGCATGTAGTGGGACATGAGGGTTAAGTGGGTGCCTTGGGTGGCATGTAGTAACTAGTGGGGGTGCCTTGGGTGGCATGAGGAAACTAGTGGGTTGCCTTGGGTGGCAATAGAAAATACGATTAGAATACTTAACCAAAGTGGAACATGTAATTAAAACATGGGTGAAGGGTTAAGTAAGTGCTTTGGGTGGCATGTGGAAATCTAGTGGGTGCCCTATGTGGCAATTGAAATATGATTGATGACTTAACCAAATCTTAACATGTAAGTGGGCATGACTATATAAGGGGTTAAGTGGGATGCACTAGATAAAAGTGGCAAGCTTAAGTAGTAGCTTGTGGGGGCCCATTTCAACCAATATCCCAAACGTATCTTTGTGGGCTCGACTCTAGTCGAGTGACGGGACACGTATATTGGGCTTGAATATAAGTGGCCAAAACGGGTTAGCGGTGGCAACGCAGGATCAACGGGTTTCATATGCGTGTGTGGACCCAGGCTGGTTGGTAAGTCGTTGTTGCATCGTGTAGATATAAAGCCGTGCACCGTTGATATTATCAGGTAGCCACTTTGGGGAATGATACACCCCATTGTGGGACCAGCACGGGTATCTACGGTAGGGAGCCGATCACTTGGGAGTAGTGGGTACACCTAGTAAAGATAGGGGCAGACGGCACCTGTGTAGGGGTACAAGAAACTACTGGGTAAAAATTACTAAATACACTTAGTGGGATCAACCTTTAAGTAGGAATTACTCTTGGTGGGTAGAACTGGTGTGGTGCAGTGTAGGAATTACCCTTGGGTGGGTAGATCTGGGGTGGTGTAAGCTGGTAATTATCCCTGGGTGGATAAATGCGTCTTTACGGTTATCTTAGTTTATCCTAAGTCTGCCAAGCTGCTTAGTGTAGCAATTTATCCCCAGACGTTACCGTATATCAAGCTTATGTCTTCTCTGGTTACTATAATGATTGTATTGTTAAAGTTATAGGACTCACTCAGACTTATGTCTGACCCCGTTGTTTTTATCCTTTTTCCCAACCCTCAGGTTATCAGAGTGGGCCCGGTACGAGTGGGCTTAGATCAGGCTGCTTTATTCTCTTTTGGAGCTTGGACCATAGATGTAGAGCTCAGCTTACCCTTTCTTTTATGGCTATCAGTTCATGTATTGGGATTATGTACTTTTATTTATCAGGATGGATATTTTGTACTTGACTCTTATTATGGTTTTGTGATGTAACCAAACATGTTTTACTTTCCGCTGCAATGAAATGATGTTTTGGAAATTTTCAAGTATTACTTATATCTGTCTTGTTGTAATTTTTCTGTTCTATATTCACTTAAAATACTCCACCGATGTTATGGCATTCCCTTAGAGAGTGACCATAGCGGGTGTGGGGTGTTACACGTGGTATCAGAGCTTAAGGTTACCAGAACAGATAAATTTTTTAGAAAAACTATTTTCTAAGAATATTTTTGAAAGGAGTATTTTCAAAAACATGTCTTTTAAGAGAAAAGTTTTAGAAAGAAAAGCATAATCCCCGATAGCCATATCTTTATCTTTCGAATTCTCCGTTTGAATCTCTTCCTCTCTCGTTTTGAGTTTCCCCTCCGTGTGTAGATGATCTTTCTAAGATAGATAAGAATGGAAAACCACTTCAAGGGACCTAGACATTAGTCGGATTAGAAGTTGGTTCAAGAAGAAGGAGGACTTGTAGGTACTTATTGGATGGACGATGGGAGGAAGGCTCAAATAGTTGTTTGGTTAATGAAGGACGAAACCTCATTGATGGGAGGTTACGAGTGGAGAATGGGAAGAAGAAGGCTAGTAGTTATCCTTTTGGGAGGAATAGGACACCTTATTAGGATTGTCCAAAGAAGCAAGGGCAAGGTATGGAATCTCCTGGAGGGGAGTTGTATTCCCTCACGGCTAGTGTACCAGATGGGGATAGGACCGTCTAGGTTGGAATTTGGATTTCTATATTATCCGGTTCAAACTTTATTTGATTCTGACGCATTGAGTTCGTTTATCTCATCCTTGTTAGTTGAGTCACTGCACTTAGACACCAGTTTGGTAGATGATCCCTTAGTTGTTTCAAACCCAATTGGGCTCCAGGATGTGTTTGGGTTTGAAAGTTTCTATACTTAGCGTTGAGTTTAGGTGTGATGCTTGTTGGGCTTCACAGGCTATGGATTAGTTTTGCGCATGGACTGGTTATCCAGTAGGGGTGCCGTTCTTGATTTTGAAGGGAGAGTTGTTAGGCTTATGACCCGCTTGGGTAACACTCTCGAGATCTCTTGTAATCCCATAGAATCTGTTATGCTAGGTTATCTAGAATCGCTTGACACGTCGGTCTAGAGTTTGTGATCTGTTAGAGCGGTCCGGGAATACTCGGATGTGTGTGAGGAGGTGAAGGGCTTACCTCCGAAGCGGGAGATTGACTTCCGAATATATCTGGTGGATAATGCTAAACCAGTATCTTGGCCAGTGTGCCACATGGCTCCTCGTGAGAGGAGGGAACTCCATAAGCAAGTAGGCGATTTTGCTTGAGAAGGGGTTCATAAGACGAAGAATATCGGAGTGGGGTGCTCCGGTAGTTTTTGCCACGAAGGCGGATGGGTCCCTCAGACTTTGTGTAGGCTAAAGAGAGCTAAATAAACTCACAAAGAAGAATAGACACCCTTTGTCGAGGATTGATGATCTCTTTGATCAGTTAGTGGGCGCCTCGGTATTTTTGCAGTTGGACTTAGCCACGAGGTTTCGTCAGTTGAGAGTGACTGAGGATAGTATAGAGAAGACTGCCTTTAGGACTCCGGATGATTTCTTTTTATGAGTGGCTGGTGATGCCATTTGGTTTGACGAACGCCCCCGCATACTTTGTTGATTTGATGAGAAGGGTGTTCGGGGAGTACCTAAATAAGTTCGTGATGGTCTTTGTTGATGACATCTGGGTCTTTTTTAGGAGCGAAATAAGTTTTCGTATGTGCTCAATAGGATGAGCAAAGCCAGTTATGGGAAAACGGTGGTTTTGGAGCGAGACTGGCGAGGACATCCAAAGTTGGGCAAAGGCTTAATTGATTAGCCATTTTTGCTAGTATCATCTCACGTAGGTCGCCTGAACTTGAAGGAGATATCCCTTGGGTGTTTGTCTGATATTGGTTTAGGCCTTTGGGGCTTGCATTTGGGGGATGTCGAGTTCGACTAGGGTGGTCTGCGTGAGAGATGGACAGTTGTGATGATTTTGGATGGGATTCTTAGCATCCTATGAGCTTGAGATAACGTATACCCATGGCAAGGGAAACATGGTAGCGGACGCCTTAAGTAGAAAAAGGTTGTCCTTGAGTTCATGGTTCGTTGAACGACGGAGCTTAGAGTTTATTTCTATGTTTGACTTTAGACCTTCCGTTGACTTTGTACCCGGTTTGCTAGCCTCCTTGGAGGTTAGGCCTACTCTTTTGGGGCGTATTGGCGGAGCACAGCAGGACGACCCACAATTGGTTGAGTTAGTAAAGAAGCTCATGAGGGGGGAAGTCGTCCAGCCATTTGCGTAGGTACACCCTAGATGGTAAGGGGTGGTTGCGTAGAGACGATAGACTTTGTGTACCGCAAGACGAGGGTTTGAGGAAGGCTATACTTGATGATGCACATCGGTCGAAGATGACCATTCATCCCGGTGGGGACAAGATGTACCAAGATGTGAAGCGAGTTTTCTTTTGGGCCGGTATGAAGAAAGACGCGGCCGAGTATGTCGCTAGATGCTTGGTCTGCCAACAAGTGAAGGCGGAGCAAAAGAAACCAGGTGGGTTGCTTCACCCATTGGAAGTTCCGCAATGGAAGTGGGATAGCGTCTCGATGGATTTTATTGACGGGTTACCCAGATCAAGAAAGGGTAATACGGGAGTTTAGGTGGTGGTAGACAGACTTACTAAGAGCGCCCATTTCATACCTGTGAAGAGCAAGAGGACCTCTCCATGGCTAGCTTCTGTATATCTTCGAGAGATAGTTCGATTGCATGGGGTACCCTCTAGCATAGTGAGTGATCGAGATCCTATCTTCACTAGCGAGTTCTGGAGAAGTTTGCAAGAAGCAGTGGGGACTCAATTGTGTCTGAGCACCGCATATCATCCTCAGACGGACGGCCAGACTGAGAGGGTGAATCGTGTCCTAGAAGACCTTTTGAGGCTTTGTATTTTAGATTTTGGAGGTACATGGGAAGAGCATCTTCCATTGGTGGAGTTCGCATATAATAACAGCTTTCAGTCCAGTATTGGTATGGCTCCTTTCGAAGCTCTCTATGGAAGGCCTTGTCGATCACCTACATGTTGGTGGGAATCTACGGATAAGATCTTGCTTGGGCCTGATATGATTAGGGAGACTTCTGAGAAGATTGATTTGATTCGAAGAAGGATGAAAGCGGCGTAAGATAAGCAGAAATCTTATGCGGACAAGAGGAGATCAAAGCTTGAGTTTGATATTAGGACATGCTTTTTATCAAGGTATCTCCGTTACGGAATGTGGTTCACTTTGGATCTATTGGGAAGTGAGTACCAAGGTTTGTTGGGCCGTTTCCTATTAAGGAAAGGATTGGACAGATGATATATAGAGTGGAGTTGCCGACAGGCTTAGTGGTGTACATGATATATTCCATGTGTCACATTTGAGGAAGTTCCTACATGAGACCGCTGAGGTGGTAGAGCCGAGCTGGCTTAAAGAAGTAGAGATAGAGCATGGTGAGACGATTCGACGAGCTCCTACTCGCATCCTTGGGTCAGAGACTAGGAAGTTGAGGAGTCGAGAGGTTCAACTAGTCAAAGTGCAATGGGGAGAAGATGAGAGCAACGCTACCTTAGAGACGGAAGAGAAGATGCCTTCATTATACCTATTCCTTTTTAGGATATGTCTTTTAATTTCTCCTTTATCGTTTGACTAGTACTTATCTTATCTGTAGTGTGTCCTCTCATTAGTACCTTTGACCTTTAGATAGGGTAAACCTATGGTTGAAACATGTGTTTGAGACATGTTATGGTTGATGGATGCAAGTGGATGCAAGTGTTTGCTAGTGGTTGCTCGTGGATGCATATACACACTCTAGGCACTAGATCGGCTCAGTCACTTCATATTGCATATTGCATAAAAATTGTGTGTAGGAAGCTATATTTATGGATGTATAATGATTGTGTTATCATATGGATGATGCATTTTGGTGAATGATTGTGCACTCATGTAGATATTGTATGTGTCGATAGGGTTCTCTCGCATACATAATGGATGCATGGCACTATCATGGTTTGCATATGTTCATACATTAGATAGGGAACATATACACACACTTTTTACATATGCTCATACATCATTAGAAACTGTTTAAGGACAATGGATGCCCGTGGTTGATGGTTTGAGTAGATGGTTGTTTGGATGGTAGGATATGCATTCTCCTTAGCTTAGAGATTTCGGGGACGAAATCCTTTAAGGAGGGGAGAATGTAACACCCCGAATTTTAGTTAATAATAAAATTCACTAATTACAGGATAAATAATCACAGATGTGGGAATTGGGGGTAACGGGCTACGTCATTGCGTTCGTCTCGGAAAAATACGCGAAATAGAGTCCGAGTTTTCGAGAATCGGAGTCCGTATGGCCCGGTTATGGCCCAAAGAAGTTTGCAGAAAAATTAAAGCTAAAAACAGATTTAGAAATGCAAAATCAGATTTCGAAATTGGAGCCAGCAGGGGGCCAGGCGGGAAGCTTCCCGCCCTACCCATGTCGACAGGGCTGTCGACAGGCCTGTCGACTGGGGAGTCGACTTGCCTGTCGACTTGCCTGTCGACCTGGGCGCAGCGTCCAGAGAACCTGGGTGCACCAGGTTGGGTTTTAGGCTGGCTTGGAGGACTGAGTTCTAGAGATTTCCTAAATCTGACGGTCCTAATCTAATCTAGGGTTAATCTAAGGGCCTAAAACACTACCTAATCCTATAAATAAGACCCCAACCCTACCCTAATTCATTCATAATTAGATCTTGTAACTAAACTATGGCAAAATGAAACTTGATCATGGCCTCCACAAATCAATGAAGAGAGTTGCAAGCTAATCAACCTCTAATCAACATCTTCTTCAACTAGAGCAACTAATTCCACTTCATAAGTTTGCTAATCTAGGTTTTGGTGAGTTTCTATCACTTTGATGATCAATTGTTAAATTAAGTAGATGAGATATGATGAGATCTATGGTTTTGCATGAGGATTAATGGGTTTTAAAGTCATATGATATGATGTGAATATGCTAATCTATGTTAATATTAATCCTATGTTTATGCATGTTGAATATGTGAGTTTATGCATGTTGAATATACGAGTTTATGCAAGTTGGATATGGGGGTTTATGCAAGTTAAGTGGTGGGTTTATGCATAATAAGTAATTGATTTTATGCATGCTAAGTAGGTGGTTTTATGCATGCTAAGTGTTTGGTATTATGCATAAATCATGACATGCAAGTTTACCCTTTTAAAAATGTGATGCATACATATGCAAGATGGCACCTTTATATGCTATGAATATATATATATATATATATATATATATATATGCATGTTTACCCTCCTTTAAGATGCAAGTCATATATGCAAGTTCAACATGCTATGCAAGTTATGTGTATGCTTATATGCAAGTTCAACATGCTATGCAAGTTATGTGTATGCTTATATGCAAGTTCAACATGCTATGCAAGTTATGTGTATGCTTATATGCAAGTTCAACATGCTATGCAAGTTATGTGTATGCTTATATGCAAGTTCAACATGTTATGCAAGTTATGTGTATGCTTATATGCAAGCTTAACATGTTATGCAAGTTTATGTGTATGATGTTATGTAAGTTATGTGCATGTTGTTATGCAAGTTCATATGCAAGTTATGTGTATGATGTTATGCAAGTTATGTGCATGATGCTATGCAAGTTATGTGTATGTTGATATGCAAGTTATGTTTATGATATTATGAAAGTTATGTGTATGATGTTATGCAAGTTAACATGTAACATGTTGTGCAAGTTCACACCTTTAAGACACATGCAAGTTCACCCTTGAAAAACCTATGAACGCTTATGCAAGTTGCCTTTAGATATGACATATGTATGTTCATGCAAGTTGGGTTATTTAGCAATGCTAGTTGGGTTAATATTATGATGTAAGTGGACACCATTTAACCCATGTTAATGCTAATGTATGCTAAGTGAAACCCATGTTAATTGTGAAAGAATCTTCTCTTGGAAATATGTCGTGTTAGCATAAGTACGTGGGGGAAACGATGGGGTTAATAGACATGTTAATGAAATGGTGTGAAATGGTTATGATTAAGCATACCATAAAATGAATAAGCATAAGTGGGAATTTACCTATTGAGTTAGGTCTACCCCATGGGAATTTACCTATTGAGTTAGGTCTACCTATGTTATGGAATTGGGAATTTACCTATTTAGTTAGGTCTACCCATAATCTTAAAAATGTGATATTAATTAGGGATAATTAATATGGGGGTGATTAATTAGGTGTAATTAATCGACTAAGACACGAGGTTGGACTCATTTGTAGTGTAAAACTGCCCGGACCCAACCGGCTTAACCAGTTGCTACAAATGTTAGCCCAATGTGAGAGGTCTTAGGCACAAACTAAATACGTGATTAACGTAAAGACACGAGGTTAGACTCAGTTATGACGTAAGGCTGCCTGGACCCAACCGGCTTAACCAGCGGTCATAAAAGATAGTCTAATGTGAGAGGTCTTTATGAGGATCACGGTCTTAATTAATTAAGAAACACTTAACCAAATTAGCATGTAGTGGGACATGAGGGTTAAATGGGTGCCTTGGGTGGCATGTAGTAACTAGTGGGGGTGCCTCGGGTGGCATGAGGAAACTAGTGGGTTGCCTTGGGTGGCAATAGAAAATACGATTAGAATACTTAACCAAAGTGGAACATGTAATTAAAACATGGGTGAAGGGTTAAGTAAGTGCTTTGGGTGGCATGTGGAAATCTAGTGGGTGCCCTATGTGGCAATTGAAATATGATTGATGACTTAACCAAATCTTAACATGTAAGTGGGCATGACTATATAAGGGGTTAAGTGGGATGCACTAGATAAAAGTGGCAAGCTTAAGTAGTAGCTTGTGGGGCCCATTTCAACCAATATCCCAAACGTATCTTTGTGGGCTCGACTCTAGTCGAGTGACGGGACACGCATATTGGGCTTGACTATAAGTGGCCAAAACGGGTTAGCGGTGGCAACGCAGGATCAACGGGTTTCATATGCGTGCGTGGACCCGGGCTGGTTGGTAAGTCGTTGGTGCATCGTGTAGATATAAAGCCGTGCACCGTTGATATTATCAGGTAGCCACTTTGGGGAATGATACACCCCATTGTGGGACCAGCACGGGTATCTACGGTAGGGAGCCGATCGCTTGGGAGTAGTGGGTACACCTAGTAAAGATAGGGGCAGACGGCACCTGTGTAGGGGTACAAGAAACTACTGGGTAAAAATTACTAAATACACTTAGTGGGATCAACCTTTAAGTAGGAATTACTCTTGGTGGGTAGAACTGGTGTGGTGCAGTGTAGGAATTACCCTTGGGTGGGTAGATCTGGGGTGGTGTAAGCTGGTAATTATCCCTGGGTGGATAAATGCGTCTTTACGGTTATCTTAGTTTATCCTAAGTCTGCCAAGCTGCTTAGTGTAGCCATTCATCCCCAGACGTTACCGTATATCAAGCTTATGTCTTCTCTGGTTACTTTAATGATTGTATTGTTAAAGTTATAGGACTCACTCAGACTTATGTCCGACCCCGTTGTTTTTATCCTTTTTCCCAACCCTCAGGTTATCAGAGTGGGCCCGGTACGAGTGGGCTTAGATCAGGCTGCTTTATTCTCTTTTGGAGCTTGGACCATAGATGTAGAGCTCAGCTTACCCTTTCTTTTATGGCTATCAGTTCATGTATTGGGATTATGTACTTTTATTTATCAGGATGGATATTTTGTACTTGACTCTTATTATGGTTTTGTGATGTAACCAAACATGTTTTACTTTCCGCTGCAATGAAATGATGTTTTGGAAATTTTCAAGTATTACTTATATCTGTCTTGTTGTAATTTTTCTGTTCTATATTCACTTAAAATACTCCACCGATGTTATGGCATTCCCTTAGAGAGTGACCATAGCGGGTGTGGGGTGTTACAGCAAACCAAACTAAAACCGATAAAATTGAAAACCAAACCAAACCAACCAAATTAAGATTGGTTGGTTTGGTTGGTTATCCAAATTAACCGAACTAAAAATATTTTAGAATTTATGTTCATAATATTAACTATAATTTGAAATAAATTATAAATATGTAATTAAAGTACTATTATTTATGACTCTTATGCTTTCCAAAAATGATTCTGGTACGTATGTGATGATTAAAATTAACTTTGATAACCAAGCTAAGCTAAAACATTTACAATAATTTCGATAAATTTGAAAATATAATAAAAGTTCGGTTAATTTGGTTAAACTGATAACCAAAATAAATATTTTTCTGGTCCGATTACAAACCGATCTAATTTCAAAACTGAACCAAACCGACCAAAATGAATTGGTTTGGTTGGTTTATTTGGTTTAACCAATTAATGCTCACCCCTACATACAAGTCATCCAGGAACAGGATGAACCGAAGGCACTATTCAATACATCCATCTTAGGCACTGTTTTCTAAGACTTATACAATAGCCCTTGCACTTTACTCCGTCTTTAATTATCATTGGCATATATGATCGCAACGCTTATGCCAATACAAAGTGGTTCTTTGGATAATAATCCAACCGGACTCTCCATATTAACAACGTTAAAATGGTCAAAAACTTCGATAGTCGGTGAGTTAACTATCAAATAAAAACACGTGTGCAAACAACGATATTATTTCCAAATGGAAATTCTATCAATCAATCATCAATCATATATATATATATATGTAACTATATTATATTTCCTTATTTTCTATGTTTAGAAAACATATGTTATTAACACTGGAAAACATTTCCATTGTTTATTTACATATCACTATCATTCCACAACTATCAGTCCCTGACTGTAAACTAGTATGAGAACAATTCCTTAAGTATTACTCCCGAAGGCCGAAACCAACATCAGATAGACACTTAGAAAACCATTCAATTTACTAATCTCTAGTCAGTTTCTAATTTTGCTTAACTCTATTTGATTTACTCTGTTCGATTAACTCCTTTCGATTTACTCCTTTATTTATTTTCCAAATAGATAATCCTTTATTCTATTTATTTTCTAAATAAACAATCCTTTATTCTATTTACTTGTAAATGGTGTACAAATATTTCTCTTTCTATTTGTTTTATTTATTTTCTAAATAAATATCTCATTTATAACATTCTATTTATTTCCTATAAATAAATACTTCCATTTAATCTATTTGTATTGTTTTACAAATGTTTCCCTTTTTATTTCTATTTGTAATTGTTTTACAAATATTCCTTTTCCTATTCTATTTATCTAATCAAATAAATATTTCTTTTATACTTCTATTTATTTTCCCAAATAAATATCACTTATTATTTTATTTATATTTCCCAATAAATATTCCTCTTTATAAAATCCTTTGATTTTATAAATATTTTATTTTCAATAAACACTTTGAAGATTCCCTTTTCTACATCCCAGTATTTCTTATGGTATTAAAATACCAAACAAATCGGTGATCGATATCATGCAAACACACGTAATCATCAACAGATTATATATCACATCATATATTACAATACATGAAAACTGTAAAACAAATGTTGAGGAATCCAGTTGGATTCCTCCGACCTGTTTCCCTGCATCACAGATGTTAAACAATATAATTAACATCGATAATATTTCACTATGAAATATTCTACTAAATAGAATTGATATTTGATTAACGATATATATAAATATCGTTATCTATAATTTCAACCAATACATATACAATTCAACGAAACAGTTAACACACAGCAATCAGTCATCATTTATCAGTTCTAAATATACGTTATAAAAATAGAACTGTTCAGAGTTGGTGAGTTTTACTCACATTGGCAGTTCATCGTTAAAGAATGATAAACTGTTGTTTGATTTGAATCAAACAATTTATTTCGCCATAAATTTAAACGAGCTCCACTCCACTCCCAGTCAGTTCCATTGGGTAGTGTCCGTCCCAACGATCCCAACGGATCCTGTTTCGTCCAATTCCGTTAATGTATGAACAAGATACCCTAAATTAAAGTAAATACATTATTTTCATTTGAATTGAAATTTTAATTAAAATTTGAGTGGGCTTTACCATTTAATTTCCCGGCCCACTACCCTTCTCAAGCCCACTACCGTATAAACCCATCTTCCTCAAATCCTTAGTACCGAACTCGTCCATCGTTTGCTCCACCATTTTCGAACGCAGATCTCCACTTATCTCCACCATCCATTGTTCCACCATTTCTCCACTTATTCCCAACCCAAACACTCATTTCACTCCTTCATCCAACATTCACCTCACCATGTCAACATTGTTTCACTCGCACTCAGCGTCCCAATTCCGTCCTCGTGGTTTCCTGTACAGAGACCTAACACAACCACCACCGAACCCTCCCAAACTCCTTCACGAGATGCCAGTCCATCTCCTCACCACAAATACCACACCCATTTCAAGAATCAAAGCTTGAATTTCGTTTAAAGATCAACCCTAATTTTACTGCTCACAAACCCAACCGCGAACACCATCGTCGAACTCATCAAAATGGATACCAGGTTGATTCTCTTCTCCTCATGATTCCAACTACGTTGCTTTCGTGATTTGTAGAAATTTCCCTGAATTATTCTTGGATTTCAAATGAGGCTTTTGCTCCTGTTTCATTATGTTTTTTTGGCGGCACAAATTATTGACCGAAGACTTAGGTTTAGGTAGAAGCACGGTTATTTATAGATTTTAGATGGAATCATTTTGTGGATTTGTGGAGAACACGTATTGTTTTGAGGACCAAGGAACAAAGTTCGGCTGAGAACTTTGAAGCTTGGAAGGAGAATGGCCAAAGAACTGAAATTTTGTTTAGTTGTTGAGTAGGGTATTAAAGTTTTATATTCTTATATTCGATAATTAACTCAATTTATCATTTAGGGGCCACTATGGACAAAAACAAAAATACCAATGAGACGAGCAATGTCCCACGATCCCAAAAATATAATAATATAGGTCCGTTAACTTATTCTGTGAAACCCCGAAATGTTGATATAGGGTGCAACATACTCCAAATAAAAAGTTGTTTATTTAATTAACTAAAAATTACAATAAAATTCTAAAAATTAAATTATCACTACGTCTGAAAAGAATCTTGTCTAAATTCAAACCTGATCTCTAGTTATATCGAATAAACCGTTACGGTCGATAAACGATTCTATAGCGACTATTTTAAAATTTGATTTGGACATATCTCAAAATCTACATGACGAAATCCTGATTTTTCTCTTCCACTAGAAAAATATACTTCACCAGCTCCTAACGTTTCTTGTTTCACGGAAATCCGATTTAAAACGGCTTCTGTATATTCAGTTGAAGTTCGAATCGCCAATTTACGAACTGCAGTGCCTTTTCGAGCTCGATTTTAATTATATTATAACTCTACGTTCAAACTGTCGTTTATATAATATATTCGTTATTCAAATTCAATTCCAAGCCGAATTAAATATCACAGATGATCCAGTTCACACCATATCGCCATTTCAGCCAATTCTGATTATTTCAGAATTAAATATATTATTTAATTTATTATTTTAATTAAATATTCATCATTATTTAATTCAACGGCCATTTGAAATCCTTTTAATCACCTTTTAAATAATTAAATTAATTAATTATTGTACCGCTGAAAATGCGGGTCATTACAGAATGGCTAGGGTTTCATAGTTTGATATGAGGGCCTATATGTGAGCGTCGGCCGTTGGATAATTCAGATTTAATCCAGGCCTTTTATTTATATATATATATCTCTTTTAGAAAATCCTAACAACATAGATTCGTTGGGCTGTTCAACCGCCAAGCGGTCGACCTCGGCGGTCGACACCTCTCGTAGAAGGGTGGTCGACCTACTAGTCGCCGAAACACCCAATGAAGGCTGTGGCAATGAGGTGTTAATTAAGTTAATACGTTGTTTAATTTCTTAATCTTATTACTTAT
The DNA here is from genome assembly GCA_030737875.1 of Allium sativum. Lineage (NCBI taxonomy): Eukaryota > Viridiplantae > Streptophyta > Magnoliopsida > Asparagales > Amaryllidaceae > Allium > Allium sativum. Next base: position 303,325,062 of record CM060922.1, read on the forward strand.
ATATAGTATCCTTTATCCCCATGATCTTATCCTTATTTCAAATTTCAATTTCTAAATATATGTTGGATATATATATATATATTACACAAATAATTATATATATATATATATATATAATGCATTTTACTATCCAAATTCATTTGTTTATAACTTTTTCATACATACACCGTTTTTAGCATATTATATATGAAAACATTTCAGAATTTCTCCGTGAATCCAAATAAAAGAATTTCGTAGCCAAATTCCTAAAGATGCAAATCTTATTTTCCAACCATATTATTTAATCACTTATTTTTAATTATTTATTATTAATGTTTATGTATTTTACGGGGTGTTACAACTGCACACCCAGTTTATTTAAATATATTGTGCCTTAAATGGCATTAGATGAGTTGTTTATTTACTTACTACTATTGTATGTGATTTGGATGCATTGTGATGGTTTCTTGGATGGACTGATCTTACACCATAAAATAATAAATAGGTGTGGACTACACTGCATAACATAGCAAACCCATATAAGCATGTAGTTGTTTGATGCTTATATGTTGTTAACCGTATAACATGTAATTGTGGATGTTATAAAATGAGGACTGAATGACCGAAGATCAGGTAAATGACATAATGATTCACAGATATGGGTTGGACAGAGGACATGATATGGACTAAAATAAACATATAACGAAATTTGCATGATTTGATACCAAACCCCACACGAGTCTTGAGATGACAAAAATATACACATCTCTCTTGCTGTATATATGTCACAATAGTTTTTCACATAATTTTTAAATCCCACACGAGCGTTGGGAAGATTTATTTTTACACACCTCCCAGTGTACACTTGTTGTACGAACATATGGTGATTTATTAGGGCTTGTAGAGGCGAGTTGTTTTTTCGAGCACTCCATACAAAGGAAGTTACGACGAACTTTTCCAAAAATATAAGGTGTTAGCCAAATTTTTAATAGATAAAATAGGTTAGAAGTCGTTCATCATATAATAAGTATATACATCAAATATAAATTAGACTAAATAAATCGCACAACGGCAGTTCGCGTTTTCGACACGTAATTTTAAACAAGTACACAGGGAAATCCAACCAACGGATTTTCCCGAAATTAAAACCTTGGATTCATTTCGAAAAGATCTTTCCAACGATAATAAATATGTTAAGATCCAACGGTTAGATTTTTAGGAATTTTTATTTTAAATTTGAATGAAACAACATCAATGCAGTTGAATGACCTGAAACGTCATTCAACTAAAATGGAATATTTTTATATAAATAAAAATAGCAAAAAATCATTATAAAACATTATAAATGATTTAAAATAGTTATAAAACAATTTCACATAGTTTCTGTGAACGAAAATGGTTAAGTGTGATTTGGCGATTTTAGGCGAACGCTAATATATTTGATTTTGAGTGAAATCTGAGTAAAAGAATTTAATTTGTAAATCAAATTGAATTCGTAAGTAAAACTTTTCATAAGGTAATGATTTATGAAAGCCAAATGATTAATTAGAACAAAGTTCTCCACCTTAATGACAGAAAGAAGGATTGATTAAATTCTATTGAGTCTGACTCATAGTGATCCTTTATCAAAGAATGATTCGGGTTATCAAATGATTGAACAACTGAAGAGGATCAAGTTGGCCCTTTCGAATAGCTTGATGCACTACCTCCCTTCAATCCTTTTCTTTAAGCGAAATGTGGCAAAAGCAAGGAATCTAATTGTATTAATTTCTATAATTGATTTCTTCTGTGTAATACTAACTGATAGGGCCTCATTGATAAGTGCTACAAGATCTCGTGCATTAGAACCCATGGTTATGGACCCGAATCCATTAAGATTTTATATCTTAAGAAAGAACCAATTAAAAATAGATTTAAGTGGTAAATCAATAATTTGAATAAGAAGTTGATTTAATTTAATTATGCAAGAATTATTTGAAAATGCCAGGTTTAACCCATTTCAAATAATTAAATAACAATTAAAAGTCAAAGATATTGAAGACGTTCTAAGACCGGCAATCTTCACATCAAATGGATTACTACTGATGCCCTGGATTTGGGTAGCTCCCTTGAAGGGCTTATAGTGGTGGTTGTCCGGACGTACTTGTTGATTGTCCGAACATGTGAAGACCTCTCTCCCGTATTGGACATATGGGATGAGGAATAAGGTACCCCCGGTTTCGTTCGGACCCAAAACGGACTTGTAAATGGATTGTGTGCCCGACAATGTACTTCATTCTGTATTAATTGATTTATATTAAATATATACCTGTATGGTGGCGGAGAATTTATCATCTTAGCTTAACACCCTTCTGTGAGACATACAGCTCAGACGTTATATATCAGTAGACATTAGTTGTATGGTACGATTTGACAATGTGGCATGTTGAGATGCAATGATCAGGGCTTTTGTTGAAAAGTAGAGCCATATGGATGATGATCAAATAATGGCTTTAATATAGTGTAGTTTGTGTACACCGTTAATTCGCGAGCTTCACACCCCGGTATGAACCAAAAACGGGATGAGAGACAACATGGAGGACGTGCGTTTCTTTCTAGCTAGGAGTGATGTCATGGTATGGAGCCTACACGTTTTACTTATGTAGATGGTGGATAGCGAGGCGCCTTGGATTTAGGGCTGTAAAAGGCTCACATGGTCGACGTGTTTACCATTTTAGAGGTCTGTTAGGACCGGGAAACATATCATTCAGGAATAACCTATCCACAAAAGTAAGTGTGGACTAGCTCTGGCGCTCCCAGGGGTCACTTGTGTTGATCCTGTGCATCCTGCTAGAGATGGCTAGAATCGAAAGATCCATTGCCTCGGTTCATAGATGGAATTTAATTTCCAATACGAGATATTATAGTTTTAGTTGCATACTATCGGCGACATAGTAGGATGGGGGTACTATGCCGTCTAGGATTGATCCATTTACTTTGAAATTGTTATTAAAACATAATACCAATTGATTTTTATTTTTTGTGTATCAAGCATATTTGGCATTATAAGGTAAAACTCTATCCTCCGGTTTGCATTGCATTGTGTAATGAAGCCTGAGTCTTATAACGGCTTCATTTTTCTAAAACCATTGCGTCGTTTTATTTGATTTATTTTATACACTGGCTATCTAGTGGAGGAAACCAGGTCCGTGTAATACGGCATGGTCCCGTGATATGCCTTATCTTTTAAATAAGTTAAGCATCTGTAGGATTTCTCATACTAATCCCATGACCGACTCGTAGTTTTTTCCTTTGCAAACTCGGACGCCCATATTTTTGCATGTGCAGCCAAGTAAATAGGTGATTAGATTTCTTTTGGATGTGCGTCATAGCAGTGGGTGTTATTTTGGTTGAAGATGAAGACTTATCTTTGTATCATCCTTCTGAACCTTAAATGTATTATTATATTTGATTTCGCTGTAAATTTATTACCTATTTGAGGAAACGTGTCATGTACGAAGTAGGATCCTGTAAGTTGTGTAACTCTGACAATGATATTTATGTTTCCGCTGGTATGATATGATGTGTATTATTCTCTAATATTTTGTATTATGTTATATTCTAGGATCTGCTGATGTAATTAATGTGTCATATTCCAAAGACAGACCTTACCACTATCAATCGGGGGTTTGCGTTATGTCATAGAATTTAATTCAAATGAACATAAATGTTTTTTCAAACTATTTTTCAACTACGCTCTTAAAAGCTTATATTTTACGTGTACTATACATCCTAAAGATCTATTCTGGTTTGATTTTTTGTTCACAAATCATTATTCGCTTTTGCATTTAAGATTCTTGCTATAATTTTCTTCTTTATATAATAATCATCATCATTGCAATAATTATCAGATTAACACTTTCATTCTTATTTACCTTGGAATATTTTAACTACTGAAGAATTCTCGTTTCATATTAAATCCAAGAAATCAGTGAATTCATATAAATCTCACTTGTTTACCTTTCCTTATACGTAGACTAGAGTTTTTTTTTTTTACTTTTTTTATAAGAAAACACATAAATATATATAACAAAAGGAAGATGATAACCAATCTGATGTGGCTAACAAAACCGGCCTAGTAGAAAGCTAAAGATCGACAAAAGCAGAAAAACATATCTAAACAACAACACAAACATAGCACTGTAAGAATACAACAGAGCAGCACTCACACTAAGAACAACAAAAAAACTCAGGATGCCTGTTATGCCCGCAAAGAACCAAAAACCAAGGCGCTAACGCAAGGGGAATCCTCGCAACCCTAAAAACTAGAGTTTCGTTTACATAACACTTGAAAAATCTTCTTAATTTCATAAGTTAAAAAAGATAAAATTTTACACAATCACTATTATAATTCTATATTCATATAAGATAAATTTTTATGGTTTTATAAATACTCCTATAGGTATCATGTTAGTATTTCAATACATTATTTAAAATCAAATTATATTTCATATTTTCAGAATAATTTTTAAAATTTCAAACCGTTATACTTATGAACTTATAACTTGTATTGCATTTATCTTAGAAAGTATTTTGGTTTCCACATTCATTATGAATTCACTAAGATTTTATTTTTCAAATTTACTTTCATAAATTTTCTTAACATAGATTTTAAAAGTTCATTAATGCTTAATCATTGAAATTTTCTAGATATAATGCTTATAAATTGACAAACCTACAACTTATCACTATAGGATTTTTCTTTGGTTTGCTTAGCTTAATCGATACAAATAAGGGTTTAATATCTTACTTTTTGATTCATTCAAAGTTTATTTTACATTTTCATGCATTATTTACTTAGTTTGATTCAATTAAGTTTAGGATATAGGCTAAAAGATGAATTAACAAATGAATCTAATCGATAAGGAATTTTCAAAGGATAGAGACTTGATTATACTAAATTAAAATAGAAAAGACTCAAGATTGCGAAGGCGATAGATTGTAATTTCCTAAGACGGGATAAAAACAAAATCGAGGCTCAGAATTTGGAAATCCTAACTTAAAGAAAATCTAAGTAAATGATGAATTCAAAGGAACGGAATGGAATTTAAACTAGGATAAAAGATTTTTTAACAAATTTTATATAATAAAAATCCTTTAAAAATCATTTAATCAAATATTTTAATTTTAAAACACAAACACTTAAGAAGGATTCTAAGACGATTCTACTCGTTCTTGGATATTGTTACCCTATCTCTAATGAGTTTTCAACCCAATAAGCTAAGGTTTATATAAAACCAAAGCTCGGATAACTAGCTGTAACGACTTGCTTTTCCGACTGCTTCAAGTCATAATTAAGCCAACTCAAACCGTTAGAAACAAAAAAAATTATCCGCTATGGAGTTAAAATAAATCATCATAGAATCACAGACAAAGTAGTATATCTCCCTATGGCATAAAAAATATACAATAATAAAAAATTATAATTTATACATGACATTAGAGTATATAAATAAATACAGATATAGTAGAAGACTAATACCTAATCACACTAACACATAAATGAATTATGGAACAGAAATAGATGAAATACATGAAGATCGATGAATAGACTCTAGAATCTTAAGCTCCAACAGAAAATCTCCACAGTTGAAATGCTCATGCTAATCCAAGCATTATACGAAAACAAAACACTCGAGCAAGGACTATCATTCTCATAATCTCATATAAGTGAATAAACTCAAGTGAAATACTTAAATGAAATGTATCAGTAACTTAAAGGATGTTTCAGATACCATCCTTAAAGGATCCATGGAACTAGATGCATATAATATAATACGCTATTATAATAATGTCTATACAGTAAAGTAAATATATTACAATAGCATAAGTGGGATTACTATATTACCCTTGCACTATTTATAAGCATTATAGTCTATATAGCAACGTAAATTTACTGTACTGGTATAATCAAGGGGCACTCAATAGAAAAAACACCAAGTCAAAATCGTATGGGGCTCGATCAGGATAAATATGATAAGGCACGGGAGACAATACCCAGGGTAGGATTCCACCAGTTGCACTTCCGGACCGACGGTAACGCATAGCCGCAACTACTGCCCACTTCGGAACGCACTCCCATGGTCAAAGGGCACCCATATCAATCACAAAGTAATAGATATGATATCGAAGAAGTATGTATGATAGGAGTTGCAAACCTCACTCAGTCACGGTTTAACTCCTATTTTAGTCATTTTAATTATGACTCGAAGTTATAGGCTATCCATCATCTTTCTCTTTCTTCAAATCCAGAAATCGTCTCCAAACCATCCTTCTTCATTCGGGATTCTCCACCACGTGTACACTTTTAAAGTGGTATTGGTATTGCCAGATTGTAACACCCATACTTTTCTAAGTCTAAATTTTGACAAAAAATCGAAACTTAAACCCATCCAAGCATGGAGAGTATAAATCTGGTAAACGCAAATAAAATGAGCATAATATAATCAGAGTAAAATAAACTAACTCATTGAGGAAACAAGACAGGATCACTAATACTGATTAAAGCAATAACCTTAGAGCATATCGCCATATCGATATCAAGCATGAAAGAATGAGAGTCGGAAACCAAACCAAACACCCATTAAGACCTGTCTTTATTGAGATAAACCTAAGAGTTGTTATGAGGAGGGGGTCATAACAGCAAGTCCTCGTAAGTAGAAAATGTGTGACAATGTCTACAGTACACAAATGTATCTCATTTTTGTCTCAACCAAAACATATGTCTAACAAGGCTAATAGTTCTAATCTAACATTGTAAAGATTTATGCATGAGACTAAATACCATACCCAAGGCAGTATCCCCAAAGAGAACGATATCACAATATTGAGATAAAACGTTCACGCATAAGTATGAAGCCTTTAAACCACGATTCAACCAATCACCAAAAGCTAAGAGACCTGTTGCATACAACTCACTATTCCGTAAGGAGGATAATTATTTCTATATTGCCACTTAAGACCTCACTGCCAGTATAAAAGAAGGGTATATCATTTAGATCACTTAAGACCCAAAGCAGACCTATCGATCATTTAATACCTTACTCGGTGGTTTACTCTAACCTAATATAAACTAGAGGACATGAAACGATCTAGAATTTTTATCTAATTTAAAAATTGGAATTTGTAATACTTAATTAGAATTTTATGAATATAAAATAAATTTAATTTGAATTAAATTCAAATTTGACAAAAATATATATTGTTAAGAATATTTAATAATTTTGATAAGTTAAATGATAGATTTTATTTGAATTATAAATTTAATGGATGGAACGATTATTAATAAGTTTGGATTTATTAATATTATTCATCGTTTGATCCGATTTGTGAAATAATAACATGAATTAGTAGCATAAGTGTTGCCCTTAGTTTTCATATCATTTAAAGGAAAGTGATACCAAAAGTTCACTTTCCTCCTTAAGACAAGTGTTAGGGCACATGTTTTTTAGCAAATGCGGATCTTAAGGTAAAATTAACACTAGAGGGGGGTAAATAGTGTTTTCAAGGAATTTAAGAAAATCTAAAACTTATATGATCTACTATATGAATCACACACCACAGAGATGATCACAGACACAGAATCAAACACAAAAATAAAATGCAGAAAAGGAAAGAACACACCGGATTTTATACTGGTTCGGATCACTCCTACGTCCAGTCCCACGCAACGCTGGATTGCATAAAGTTTTATTACTATATCAGTATCCAAGTACAACCCCCTTGATTTCCCGGCTACAAGGTTAACACTGCTCCAAACACCCTTGATTTCACGGCTACAAGGTTAACACCGATTCCTTTCCTTGATTTCAGGGCTACAAGGAACACACCCTTTTCCAAATAATCCCAAATGATTACAACAGCCCTATAACTCTTCAATAGCACTTCAATTCAGAGAGTAATGAGTAGAGAGTGAGAAGAGAAGAAGTTTTATGTAATTAGAATATAAATTAGAAAAGTAGAAGTGTAGAAATCAATAAAATATGAAATAAAAATGGAAAGATGAAAAAGGGTGAAGACGGAGAAGAAGAATGGTTAAACATTCGGATTCAACCCCTATTTATAAGATTTGAAAGGTTACAATGCTTCTGGAATGTTACAAATAGTGATCAAGAGACACTTCCTTTCAAAATTGAAAAAGTGACAGTTGTATGTCGACACATACATATATGTATGTTGACATATGTGTTTAAAAAATTTGAATTTTGAATATTTTCAAGTGTTTAACTATATATATAATTCTGGAAATTCTTGAATTAAAACATAGTGATATAATGAGTATTATAAAGTAGAAAATCATATGAAATCATAAATATAAATTATATAAACATATCTATAAAATTATAAAGTTTAAAACTATATGAATCTGAAAGTATATAACTATATATATATGAAAACTTTAAAACTTAAGTTTGAAATCAAAGGTAAGATAGAAAGCTAATTAAAATTAGAATTAGAATTTTGAAAAATAGAATTTGAAATTTGAAAATCAGAATTTGAATTTGAACCTGGAGTGTTATTCAAAGTCTTACATATAAACTAGACTCTATTACTATATTTATTTTGAACTCTTGATTTCTTGATTACTCATGAGTGTTGAATCTTCTTTGAATTCTGAATCTCTTGAATCTCTAAAATTGTACAGTCTCCATTATTAATTCCTGCATACAAGTCCTGCATATATGTGTAACAACCCGAAAATCTGGGCCAGTTTAAAAAATTTATTTTGGCAATTTTAACGAATTTTGAACATTTAAAATGAATTATTTTAAATAATATCGACGAGAAATTTATTTCGAATAGAATTCGAACGTATATATTATATACGTCGTCGTTAGAATATAAATAATTATATATAATTATAAATAGAATTGAAAATGGCGCGGTAGTTCGATAATTCGATTTCAAACTTCAATTGAATGTACCGGGTGCAAAACAATCCGGATTTTAGTGAAACCAAAAATAATGGAATCTAATTGATGATATCTTTCCAACGAATCCAAAAAATTGAGATTTCATAGCGGGAATCAAAAGAAATGTCCAGTTGAAAATTCTGAATAGTCGCTATGGAGTTCAGGCCCTTAAAAATGGGAATTTTGCAAACGACCTCGGATTTCGACGAAACCACTTTTGTTGGATCCGTGATGTCAAGTTATTGCTAGATTCCAATTTTCATAATTTTTCGAATCAATATGTGAGCGTGGAAAAGGAAAACGCGTTTGATCATTTTCAGTTGATTTTAATCGACTGGAAAATGGCCATTTTTCCAACGGTCTCAGAATTCGACGAAACTAGTTTTGTTGGGATCGTATCATCAATACGAAGCTAGAAAATATTTTTCTGGAATTTTTAGAGTTAGTATGTGACCCCGGTAAATTGAAATACACGTTCAAATTCAATATATAGAGTTATATGTTGATTTTAACGGAAACTGATCGAAACGATCGAATCAGCCTACGATACATATCCCATTGTGTTCGGAATGGGGGTAATTAGCTATGGACGACAGGCGGTGGGTCTCGTTTCGAGGTCGAAATAAAAAGTATCTTTTTGAAATTAAATAGATATATAATATAATAAAATAAAACCTTTTCATTTAAAACCCCTCCCCTTTTTTTTGTTTATTTTTCCTCGGTCAAAAATAGAAGGCGCCCCCTTTTCTTTACAATGTCTTCTTCTTCCTCGACCGAATCGGAGGCGTTGCCTCCCACCACCGCGCTTCAGCGCCCATCGCCGTCGCCTCCCCTTACTCCGCCGCGGCCATCGATTCCCCCCCCCTTCGTTCCTCCATCCAGCTGAAGCCCACGCTCCACGAAAACCCAAACCCGCGTCGCACCTCCGGGCAACTTTCCCCCGCCCGATCTGGTAGCGCCTCCTCCCTCCAATCCGATGCCCCACCACTTACGAGCAGCCGCCGCCAATTTCGAGGCACCCCAGACCTCCATCGCGGGTTCGAGACCAACATTCAGTCGAGACCGCGCTGCACCAAAACCCCCTGCTGCACTGTGAGGCTTCCTCTCCTTTCTTTTAGTTATTTTATTTTATTTCATTTTATTCATGAAAGGCAATAAAAATAAATGATTTTATTTACATAGATACTTAGTGTAAAATACGATTAAAAATATGTTTTCTTTGCTGAAATAAAATAGTGATTTTTATGCTAGGAAAATATGTGATTTTTAGTCATGAAGAGATACGATTTTTAATAGAGGAAAGATCGGATCTTTAAGATAGTAAACATAAGATTTTTAAATAAATGAAAGGTAGGATTTTTATATTTTTAAAGTAATAAAAATATGGTTTTTATATTTTTAAAATATTAAAAATATAATCTTTACTATGTAGAAGATGTAAAAATATGATTTTTGTTTATGTAGAGAATTAAAAATATAATTTTTACATGATAGGAATATTAGAAATAAATTCTTTACATTAGAAAAGGCGAAATCTTTGTATAGATAGTAGCGTTAGAAAATTTCGATTTTTATATAGATAGTAGCGTAAGTAAAAATTCGTTTTTTATATATTGAATAGCGAAGTAAAAATTCGATTTTTATATATTGAATAGCGAAGTAAAAATTCGATTTTTACATATGTAGAGAATACGGGCAACGAAGATGACAAAAAGGCGAGAACGACGAAGATTTCTATAAATGAAGTGTCATGAAGTTGGATAGCTATCGGTGAGAACCTCTCACTCTAAATTTTTTTTTCTAGTTATATATATACTAGGATGCAGACGGTGCTTAGCAGCACGTGACACCCGTCATCCACAGACCATGGATGGCTTGTATGCTTGTTTGATGTGTTGTGAAATTTGTTTGTGTTGTTAATGTGAAATCGATAATATAAATTAATGTGTTGAAAGGAAATAAAATATTTATATAGTTAAAAATATTTTATCGTTAAAAATATATTTTTTTTTCATGAAAGTGAATAAATAAATATTTATAAACAAATCGGCCGATTTGTTTATATACACTGATTTGACTGATATTGATTGGGTCGATAAATTTTACACATCGCCCAACTGCACAAATAAAAATACGTGTTTGTTGATTTGAAACCCCACACGGGTGTTGGGATGATATTTGGCGTACACTAATCCCAATTATTTAATTATTGTCGATCGATTGGTCGACAGGCTGTGTAAGCGTTAATTATTTATATTTGATGCTTATGCAGTTGTGTGGTGCACTTTGGATGACGGTTGATTGTTTATCGTTGCTATTATATACATGTGTTGTATGGAATCCATATAATTAACGTTATATGGTAATAGATTGGGCCTCATTCCAATCGGGAAAATAATGAATATTATAAAAGAAAATTCATGTGTTGAATATAAAAATATTCATGTGTTGAAACTATTCATGTGTTGAGTGAAATATTTTATACAATGAAATTTACATCTTTATCATATTTAAAATTAGAACTACTTCACGGTGGAGTCTAATTGAAAATCAAACGATAGATACCATAATTTTATAAAATATTTTACATAACAAAAATAGTGATGTGTTGACAGTACTCATGTGTTGAGATTAGTCGTGTGTTGAAAGAAATATAGATTCATGTATTGAATGGAATATATATATTCATTGTTGAATAGAATAACGAATTTATTGAAATATATATAGCCGTGTTGATTAGAGTTGCGCTATTTTGACGTGAACGATATTTATATCGATTTTATTCGTTTTATAATGAATATTGAAAAGTGATTTCAAAATATAATATTTTGAAATGAAATTCAAATTAAATTAGATTAAAATTCAAATTCAAATTTTATTGAATCAATTTGAAATGAATTCGAATCGAATAGAAAATGAATTCGATTCGAATTGAATAGAAAGTGAATTTGAATTCGAATTGAATGGAAATGAATTCAAATTGAATTAAATTGAAATTGAATTAAAAACGAATAGAAATCGTTTCGAATGAAATTTAAAACGAACTGAAATTGAATTGAAATCAATTTGAAATGAATTCGAATTTAATTGAAATCAAATCGATTTGAAATTGAATGTAGCATTGAAATGGTTTTGAAAACGAATTTAAATCGATTTAAAAAATACGTTTTAAAAGGAAATCGATGAAATATATATGATATATATATTATATATTTATAATGGCCTGAAAAGAACGCGCCGCGCCGCGGCAGTTCGTGAATTTCGACCATTGACTTCGAATTGACATTACGGGAGATCCGACCGTCGGATTCTCCTAAAACCGGAACCGTTGGATTCGTATCGAAAAGAGCTTTCCAATGAATATTAGAAATTTGAAATCTAACGGTTGGACTTGGAATTATGTCTAAATCAAATTTAGAAAAGGTCGTTGTAAGTGCAGTTCGATGGCCGTTGATGGAAATCGACTGTACGGGCCTTGATAAAATTATTAAAAATATCTATAATTTGTGTAAAATCATAAGAAGTGAATTGGTAAAAATTTGGCTGAAGAATTCCACATTTTAAAGGATAAAAATATATTTTTGTCGAAATGAACTAGTTTTGAACTAGAATTAAAATCAATTTATTTTTGAAATAAACGAATTGAATTTGAAAGTGATTTTAAAAATAATCAATATTCCCAATACCTGAATTGGACTGGAGCTGAATCAAAATTATCTTTGGAATATTTTGATGTTGGATTTCGTGACTATACAGATATTGTTATGGGAATTTGAAAGATATATTTTATATCGTTATTTCCAATACGATATTTGTTGGTTTCAGAATTTGATATTGAATATAAGCCGGTATATTTTCTATTTAGAGCCTTGTATTTAATATCAAATGTGATTTGGGTTTATCGTGGATCGTGTTTTAGATGACATTGGTTCTTTAACCCAGTTAAAGGCAGGATGTTGATTTTTGAGAAGATTAAAACTAAGTGGAGTTTCAATGAATCTTTAATTAGATTAAAATGTGAATTGATAACTAAAATTATCAAATTTGAAAAGTGATCGAGAATGGAGTATCACCAGTTTTGCTCCAAAGCGATAGTTAAATCTTTAATTAGATTTGAATGTGAAATGGTAATTAATTTTACCAATAACACCTTGGTGTTAGATATGGAGTATTACCAGTTTTTCTCCATGGGATATATAGGTTGGGATTGGGAAATAAAATAATTAATTACTTCAGTGTGGTTCGCTAATCCCGAATAGTTTGAAATGATATCCAAAGGAAGATTATAGAATAAATTTAGAAGAATTTATCTTGGATAAAATTAATGGGAACCTTTCCCTAAGAATGTGATTTTGGTGAATAAAAGAATATTCTGAATTGGAATGAGGCGTTTGTTGCGTTTGTGTAACATTTGCTTATCATATACGTGGGTTATTCAGAAAGGCCGGGTTTATACCCATTCTGAATAACCGATTCGACGAGATGTCGAAGATGAAGACGGTGGTTGAAGACCGGAAGTCTTCACATCGTTTGGGTGATTACTGATGATCTTGATTGGGCTGTACACCCAAGATGAGGGAAACAGTTGGTGACCGTCCAGACGTACTTGGAGATCGACGGATATGCGAGGAAAGTGCCTCCGGTTTTGTTCAGACCCAGAACGAACTTGTAAATGGATTGTGTGTCTGACATTGGATTTTATTCTGTGTTGATTGATCTCTATTAAATATACATCTGTTTGGCGGTGGAGAATTTATTCTCTTGCTTAACGCCATTCTCAGAGACGTACGAGCTCAGAGGTTGTATATCGATGGACATCAGTCGCATGGAGTGAATTGCCAGTGTGGCACACGTAAGTGGCAATTGATCAGGGCTTCTGTTGAAAAGCAAAGTCTTGTGGTTAATGATCAAAGCACGGCCTGTGTGGCGTAGCTTTGTGTATAACGTAAATTCGCGAGCCTCACACCTCGGTATGAGTCAAAAATGGGATACGGACCCAAGGAGTGCACGACGTTTCTTTCTAGCTAGGGTGGTGTCAGTGACCTACCAGCCTTGACATTTATATACTTTTCACCTGTGTGGTTGTTGGATACGAGGCGCCTCGGATATAGGTCTGTAAGGACCGGGAAACGTGTGTTCAGGAATAACTAATCCTCAAACGTAAGAGAGGACCGGCCTTGGAGGTTCCAAAGGATCAGAGTGGGGTCCTGAGGCATTGCTAGAGTGTCTCGAACGCGGAGAGGAGCTTGCCCCTTGCCTCGACTCATGACGGAAATCCAATTTCCAATACGTGATATTGCGGTTTTAATTGTAGAACTAGTATGGCGACATGATATATGGTACCCATGCCGTCTATGATTGATATTTATGATTGAAAATGTTTTAACACTATACACTTATAATAGTATCAAATGATTTGTTTTAAACGTACCAAGCATGTTTGGCTATTATAAGGGAAAACCCTATCCTCCGGCTTGCGTTGCATTGTGTGATGGGACCTGGGTCTTATAATAGCTTCAGTTTTCCAAAGAGCATTGCGCTATTTTGTTATATGCACTAGTATTCTTGGGAGGAAACCCGTTCCGTGTTATACGGCGTGGTCCCTTGAATTACTCTCTTTTAAAGTAAAGTTTTAAATAACTGTTTTAGTTCTCACACCAGTCACATGACTGACCTGGAGTTTATTGTTTTAACCTAAACTCTGGGTGCCCCTATTTTCTACACGGGCAGCTAGTAGTTTTGGTTTTGCAGATTTATATTCATAGGGTCCTGATTTACAGCTGGAACGATATCCGGAAAGCTCTGTATCCGTGTATCACTTTCAGTTGTGTTTTGTATATTTTTTCGCTGCTATGTAATTTATTGTAATCTCTGATATTTGTCGAATGTAATTTATTCATTTATGCTCTGTATATTCCTGTATCTGATGGAATTGTTGTAATAACAATGAAATGTTCTTCTGTATGCGTTCTATTTTGTCTTGTCCTCAATTCTATCCGTGCTTTCCTTCACGGGGAAGTTCGGGTCGTCTCAGTTTGGTATCAGAGCTTTGGTTTACAGAGCTCGAGAACATGACACATTAGAACCATACGAAAGAATTCATCAGATATTGGATTAGTAATATCCAATTAGAATGACTCGTTAGAGATAGGATCAGTAGTATCCTAGAATGAGTGTGAAGAGTATATTTTTCAAATGAAAACAATTTTGTTTTGAAAATTTAAATCGCTTTATACGTATTTGAATATTTACTTATTTTGAATTTGGACAATCGAGTATATAAAGATTTCGCGTATACGCGTCATGAACGTATGTTCAAAGTTTTAATATACTGGATAGATATAGAATCACATTCTAGTCACCCGGACATAATTCTGATGATGGCGCGCCATCACCAGTATTTATTTTCGAGTGACGAAGGTGTGATTTCTATATATTTCCATTAGACTGGTGTGAGAACCAAAACTAATATAGCTAGAACACTTTGTTGTGAATTGGCATCAACAACAAGATTTTCAGTATATATATCAAAATTATGAATTTGAAACTCTAATTCACTAATTGATTAATGTTTGTGTTGTTTGTTTAGTTGTTTGATAATTTTGAACCATTTAGCTTAATTGAATCAAATATTGAATTATATTGAAAACTAGTCGCATTTGCTTGCATATACATATACTTACATTGAACATGTCATAGCAAGGAGGCTAGAGCAGAGAATAAAATTTGTTTGCCCGAGAAATAGGTACATGTTTACTATAATTTACTGTTTTGTTTGGGTGATGATGATTTTATGAGCCTATTGGCTCGCCGCTTGGCCTTTTCTTTTTGAGATCAGAAGGCCTATATGGCAATTTTGGGATTTTCCCGTGGCTCCCGGTGCAGGGGAGGTTATGGCGAAATTTTTCGAAAATTTAGGGTGTTAGCCAAATTTTTGAAATTTTTGAAATTTCTCAGAAACTGAAAAGTTGGAGAATGAAAGCCAGATCGAACGTAAAGTTAATTAATCAAACCACTTTCGACTTTGTTCCTTTTCGGGGACGAAAAGTTTTAAGTGGGGGAGATTGTAACAACCCGAAAATCTGGGCCAGTTTAAAATTTTTATTTTGGCAATTTTAACGAATTTTGAACATTTAAAATGAATTATTTTAAATAATATCGACGAGAAATTTATTTTGAATAGAATTCGAACGTATATATTATATACGTCGTCGTTAGAATATAAATAATTACATATAATTATAAATAGAAATGAAAATGGCGTGGTAGTTCGATAATTCGATTTCAAACTTCTATTGAATGTACCGGGTGCAAAACAATCCGGATTTTAGCGAAACCAAAAATAATGGAATCTAATTGATGATATCTTTCCGACGAATCCGAAAAATTGAGATTTCATAGCGAGAATCAAAAGATATGTCCAGTTGAAAATTCTGAATAGTCGCTATGGAATTCAGGCCCTTAAAAATGGGAATTTTGCAAACGACCTCGGATTTCGACGAAACCACTTTTGTTGGATCCGTGATGTCAAGTTATTGCTAGATTCCAATTTTCATAATTTTTCGAATCAATATGTGAGCGTAGCAAAGGAAAACGCGTTCGACCATTTTCAGTTGATTTTAATCGACTGGAAAATGGCCATTTTTCCAACGGTCTCAGAATTCGACGAAACTAGTTTTGTTAGGACCGTATCGTCAATACGAAGCTAGAAAATATTTTTCTGGAATTTTTAGAGTTAGTATGTGACCCCGGTAAATTGAAATACGCGTTCAAATTCAATATATAGAGTTATATGTTGATTTTAACGGAAACTGATCGAAATGATCGAATCAGCCTACGATACATATCCCATTGTGTTCGGAATGAGGGTAATTAGCTATGGACGACAGGTGGTGGGTCTCGTTTCGAGGTCGAAATAAAAAGTACCTTTTTGAAATTAAATAGATATATAATATAATAAAATAAAACCTTTTCATTTAAAACCCCTCCCCTTTTTTTGTTTATTTTTCCTCGGTCAAAAATAGAAGGTGCCCCCTTTTCTTTTCAATGTCTTCTTCCTCGACCGAATCGGAGGCGTTGCCTCCCTCTACCGCGCCTCAGCGCCCATCGCCGTCGCCTCCCCTTACTCTGCCGCGGCCATCGATTCCCCCCCCCCTTCGTTCCTCCGTCCAGCTGAAGCCCACGCTCCACGAAAACCCAAACCCGCGTCGCACCTCCGACCAACTTACCCCCGCCCGATCTGGTAGCGCCTCCTCCCTCCAATCCGATGCCCCACCACTTACGAGCAGCCGCCGCCAATTTCGAGGCACCTCAGACCTCCATCGTGGGTTCGAGACCACCATTCAGTCGAGACCGCGCTGAACCAAAACCCCCTGCTGCACTGTGAGGCTTCCTCTCCTTTCTTTTAGTTTTTTTATTTTATTTTATTTCATTTTATTCATGAAAGGCAATAAAAATAAATGATTTTATTTACATAGATACTTAGTGTAAAATACGATTAAAAATATGTTTTCTTTGCTGAAATAAAATAGTGATTTTTATACTAGGAAAATATGTGATTTTTAGTCATGAAGAGGTACGATTTTTAATAGAGGAAAGATCAGATCTTTAAGATAGTAAAGATAAGATTTTTAAATAAATGAAAGGTAGGATTTTTATATTTTTAAAGTAATAAAAATATGATTTTTATATTTTTAAAATATTAAAAATATAATGTTTGTTATGTAGAAGATGCAAAAATATGATTTTTGTTTATGTAGAGAATTAAAAATATAATTTTTACATGATAGGAATATTAGAAATAAATTCTTTACATTAGAAAAGGCGAAATCTTTGTATAGATAGTAGCGTTAGAAAAATTCGATTTTTATATAGATAGTAGCGTTAGTAAAAATTCGTTTTTTATATATTGAATCGCGAAGTAAAAATTCGATTTTTATATATTGAATAGCGAAGTAAAAATTCGATTTTTACTTATGTAGAGAATACGGGCAACGAAGATGATAAAAAGCGAGAACGACGAAGATTTCTATAAATGAAGTGTCGTGAAATTGGATAGCTATCGGTGAGAACCTCTCACTCTAAATTTCTTTTTCTAGTTATATATATATATACTAGGATGCAGACGGTGCTTAGCAGCACCTGACACCCGTCATCCACAGACAATGGATGGCTTGTATGCTTGTTTGATGTGTTGTGAAATTTGTTTGTGTTGTTGATGTGAAATCGATAATATAAATTAATGTGTTGAAAGGAAATAAAATATTTATATAGTTAAAAATATTTTATCGTTAAAAATATTTTTTTTTCGTGAAAGTGAATAAATAAATATTTATAAACAAATCGGCCGATTTGTTTATATACACTGATTTGACTGATATTGATTGGGTCGATAAATTTTATACATCGCCCAACTGCACAAATAAAAATACGTGTTTGTTGATTTGAAACCCCACACGGGTGTTGGGATGATATTTGGCGTACACTAATCCCAATTATTTAATTATTGTCGATCGATTGGTCGACAGGCTGTGTAAGCGTTAATTATTTATATTTGATGCTTATGCAGTTGTGTGGTGCACTTTGGATGATGGTTGATTGTTTATCTTTGCTATTATATACATGTGTTGTATGGAATCCATATAATTAACGTTATATGGTAATAGATTGGGCCTCATTCCAATCGGGAAAATAATGAATATTATAAAAGAAAATTCATGTGTTGAATATAAAAATATTCATGTGTTGAAACTATTCATGTGTTGAGTGAAATATTTTATACAATGAAATTTACATCTTTATCATATTTAAAATTAGAACTACTTCACGGTGGAGTCTAATTGAAAATCAAACGATAGATACCATAATTTTATAAAATATTTTACATAACAAAAATAGTGATGTGTTGACAGTACTCATGTGTTGAGATTAGTCGTGTGTTGAAAGAAATATAGATTCATGTGTTGAATGGAATATATATATATATATATATATATATTCATTGTTGAATAGAATAACGAATTTATTGAAATATATATAGCCGTGTTGATTAGAGTTGCGCTATTTTGACGTGAACGATATTTATATCGATTTTATTCGTTTTATAATGAATATTGAAAAGTGATTTCAAAATATAATATTTTGAAATGAAATTCAAATTAAATTAGATTAAAATTCAAATTGAAATTTTATTGAATCAATTTTAAATGAATTCGAATCGAATAGAAAATGAATTCGATTCGAATTGAATAGAAAGTGAATTTGAATTCGAATTGAATGGAAATGAATTCAAATTGAATTAAATTGAAATTGAATTAAAAACGAATTGAAATCGTTTCGAATGAAATTTAAAACGAACTGAAATTGAATTGAAATCAATTTGAAATGAATTCGAATTGAATTGAAATCAAATCGATTTGAAATTGAATGTAGCATTGAAATGGTTTTGAAAACGAATTTAAAACGATTTATAAAATACGTTTTAAAAGGAAATCGACGAAATATATATAATATATATATATTATATATATATAATGGCCTGAATAGAACGCGTCGCGCCGCGGCAGTTCGTGAATTTCGACCATTGACTTCCAATTAACATTACGGGAGATCCGACCGTCGGATTCTCCTAAAACCGGAACCGTTGGGTTCGTATCGAAAAGAGCTTTCCAATGAATATTAGAAATTTGAAATCTAACGGTTGGATTTGGAATTATGTCCAAATCAAATTTAGAAAAGGTTGTTGTAAGTGCAGTTCGATGGCCGTTGATGGAAATCGACTGTACGGGCCTTGATAAAATTATTAAAAATATCTATAATTTGTGTAAAATCATAAGAAGTGAATTGGTAAAAATTGGGCTGAAGAATTCCACATTTTAAAGGATTAAAATAGATTTTTGTCGAAATGAACTAGTTTTGAACTAGAATTAAAATCAATTTATTTTTGAAATAAACGAATTGAATTTGAAAGTGATTTTAAAAATAATCAATATTCCCAATACGTGAATTGGACTGGAGCTGAATCG
This sequence comes from Allium sativum, assembly GCA_030737875.1. Taxonomy (NCBI): domain Eukaryota; kingdom Viridiplantae; phylum Streptophyta; class Magnoliopsida; order Asparagales; family Amaryllidaceae; genus Allium; species Allium sativum. The sequence goes on from CM060922.1 coordinate 303,345,016, forward strand.
AAATTATCTTTGGAATATTTATATGTTGGATTTCGTGACTATACAGATATTGTTATGGGAATTTGAAAGATATATTTTATATCGTTATTTCCAATACGATATTTGTTGGTTTCAGAATTTAATATTGAATATAAGCCGGTATATTTTCTTTTCAGATCCTTCTATTTAATATCAAATGTGATTTGGGTTTATCGTGGATCGTGTTTTAGATGACATTGGTTCTTTAACCCAGTTAAAGGCAGGATGTTGATTTTTGAGAAGATTAAAACTAAGTGGAGTTTCAATGAATCTTTAATTAGATTAAAATGTGAATTGATAACTTAAATTATCAAATCTGAAAAGTGATCGAGAATGGAGTATCACCAGTTTTGCTCCAAAGCGATAGTTAAATCTTTAATTAGATTTGAACGTGAAATGGTAATTAATTTTACCGATAACATCTTGGTGTTAGACATGGAGTATTACCAGTTTTTCTCCATGGGATATATAGGTTGGGATTTGAAAATAAAATAAATAATTACTTCAGTGTGGTTCGCTAATCCCGATTAGTTTGAAATGATATCCAAAGGAAGATTATATAATAAATTTAGAAGAATTTATCTTGGATAAAATTAATGGGAACCTTTCCCTAAGAATGTGATTTTGGTGAATAAAAGAATATTCTGAATTGGAATGAGGCGTTTGTTGCGTTTGTGTAACATTTGCTTATCATATACGTGGGTTATTCAGAAAGGCCGGGTTTATACCCATTCTGAATAACCGATTCGACGAGATGTCGAAGATGAAGACGGTGGTTGAAGACCGGAAGTCTTCACATCGTTTGGGTGATTACTGATGATCTTGATTGGGCTGTACACCCAAGATGAGGGAAACAGTTGGTGATCGTCCAGACGTACTTGGAGATCGATGGATATGCGAGGAAAGTGCCTCCGGTTTCGTTCAGACCCAGAACGAACTTGTAAATGGATTGTGTGTCTGACATTGGATTTTATTCTGTGTTGATTGATCTCTATTAAATATACATCTGTTTGGCGGCGGAGAATTTATTCTCTTGCTTAACGCCCTTCTCTGAGACGTACGAGCTCAGAGGTTGTATATCGATGGACATCAGTCGCATGGAGTGAATTTCCAGTGTGGCACGCGTAAGTGGCAATTGATCAGGGCTTCTGTTGAAAAGCAAAATCTTGTGGTTGATGATCAAAGCACGGCCTGTGTGGCGTAGCTTTGTGTATAACGTGAATTCGTGAGCCTCAGACCTCGGTATGAGTCAAAAACGAGATACGGACCCAAGGAGTGCACGACGTTTCTTTCTAGCTAGGGTGGTGTCAGTGACCTACCAGCCCTGACATTTATATACTTTTCACCTGTGTGGTTGTTGGATACGAGGCGCCTCGGATATAGGTCTGTAAGGACCGGGAAACGTGTGTTCAGGAATAACTAATCCTCAAAAGTAAGAGAGGACCGGCCTTGGAGGTTCCAAAGGATCAGAGTGGGGTCCTGAGGCATTGCTAGAGTGTCTCGAACGCGGAGAGGAGCTTGCCCCTTGCCTCGACTCACGACGGAAATCCAATTTCCAATACGTGATATTGTGGTTTTAATTGTAGAACTAGTATGGCGACATGATATATGGTACCCATGCCGTCTATGATTGATATTTATGATTGAAAATGTTTTGACACTATACACTTATAATAGTATCAAATGATTTGTTTTAAACGTACCAAGCATGTTTGGCTATTATAAGGGAAAACCCTATCCTCCGGCTTGCGTTGCATTGTGTGATGGGACCTGGGTCTTATAATAGCTTCATTTTTCCAAAGAGCATTGCGTTGTTTTGTTATATGCACTAGTATTCTTGGGAGGAAACCCGTTCCGTGTTATACGGCGTGGTCCCTTGAATTGCTCTCTTTTAAAGTAAAGTTTTAAATACTGTTTTAGTTCTCACACCAGTCACATGACTGACCTGGAGTTTATTGTTTTAACCTAAACTCTGGGTGCCCCTATTTTCGACACGGGCAGCTAGTAGTTTTGGTTTTGCAGATTTATATTCACAGGGTCCTGATTTATAGCTGGAACGATATCCGGAAAGCTCTGTATCCGTGTATCACTTTCAGTTGTGTTTTGTATATTTTTCCGCTGCTATGTAATTTATTGTAATCTCTGATATTTGTCGAATGTAATTTATTCATTTATACTCTGTATATTCCTGTATCTGATGGAATTGTTGTAATAACAATGAAATGTTCTTCTGTATGCGTTCTATTTTGTCTTGTCCTCAATTCTATCCGTGCTTTCCTTCACGGGGAAGTTCGGGTCGTCTCAATATGTGTGTGTGTATTCTAGATAGATATGTTAATACATAATTTATAATAAATTAATATTGAAATTAGGTTGTTGTCATCAAAACTCCATTTCCCAACAATCTCCCCCTTTTGATGATGACAACCCTAGTTTATAAAATATTCATACATGTTGATGCCAATCTTTCTAATAGTCCTCTGTCAATATGAATCCTATATACTCTACTTAAACTAAGTCTATATTTTATAATTTCTCCCCCTTTGGCATTATCTCCCTATCTAAAATTATTCTATGGTTTATAATATTTGATTCAATAATAATATACTTAATGTATATATTACTCACCCTACATACATCATACTTAACAAACTATTTAAATGCTTACAAAGGATAAAACAAGCATTAAATTAAACAGTTTTTAATACAAACGATACACACTAAAGAAAATTACACAAACAACTATACATGTACTATACCAAATAAACGAAAAAGAATCCTATCTTCTAATGATTCTTTACGATAGGAGATTTATGGATTGGACAATTGAGGCAATAGAGGCAAAAATCCCCATTTCGTTCAATTATATTTCCATGATGATCGAATGAGACTTCACCAACGCATACAACTTGATCATCCTCGTCCATGACTTCTTGTTGTGCCTCTTATGGTTCCTCTTCTTCCATCATTTCTTCCTCCTCCTCCTCTTCCTCTAGTTCATATTCCATTGCTGGATTATCATCTTCGATGATGACTGGATTCACTTGATTATCCATTATGAACTTATGGAGATTCTGCATCATCTTTCGTTGTTTAATTTGCTCTTGATTCATGCGTATTTGAACTACTTGAATCTCAGCGAGCATTTGGAGAGCATATTCCATTTTCTCTTCTAATTTGATTACACGAGAGAGGTTAAAACATTGGAACGGACCTTCAGATGGTCCAGTGGAAAATTCGGGGTTAACTTTGTTATTATAATTAGTGGAGGCCAAGATTTATTTTTTGTTTTGAGTTATTACAGAAGAGAAATAGGAGAGTCAAGAAGAAAATTCGAAGTGGAGAGTTTAAATGGTTATTGTAACTAACTTTTGGTGGGAATTAATTTTTAAAATCTGGTAGTTGTATGTCGACATAGCCTTTTATGTATGTCGACATGCATTCAATTTTATTTTTTTTCTTTTGATTTTTAATGTTATTCTTATATATATTAATATATTTTTGATTACTTTAGTTCACTTAATAAAAAAATCCTAATTCTCTTCTAAATTTAGTAAATGTTGCTTCGTTTAATGGTTTTGTTAATATATCTGCAATTTTTTATCTGTTTCTATAAATTCGAGTGAAATTCTCTTTGCTTATGTTATCTCTTAGAAAACGATGTCGTATATCAATATGTTTAGTTCGTGAGTGATGAGTTGGATTTTTAGATATATTTATACCACTTGTATTATCGTAGTATATTGGTGATTCATTTATTTTTAATCTAAAACCATTTAGAGTTTATAGCATATATATTACTTGTAAACAAGCCAAAGCAGCAGAGATATATTCTACTTCAGTTGTTGATAAAGATACGGTATTTTTCTTTTTACTAAACAATGAGACTAGTGAATGTCCTAAGAAATGACATGTTCCACTAGTGCTTTACGATCGGATTTACATCCCGCATAATCAGCGTTACGACACGAAATTAAATCAAATGAATCATCCTTAGGATAAAATAATCCAAAGTTTGAGGTATGTTTTACATATCTTAGACTACGTTTTATGACTTTTATGTGTTTCCTTAGATGCGATTGATATCTTGCACAGAGACATACACTATGCATTGTATCTGGTCTACTAGCGGTTATATACAATAGCGATCCCATCATTCCTCTATATAATTTTTTATCAACGTCTTTTGACGTATAATCTTTACTTAAGACTATATTAGTTGCCATTGGTATTGGTCTCCCATTAGTTGTTGTTAAATTATATTTATTAATTAAATGTCTTGCGTATTTTTCTTGATTAATAAATTTCCATTCTCTAATTGATGAATTTGTAAGCCTAAGAAGAATGTTAGTTCTCCCATATGACTCATATCAAATTCTTGGGTCATAATATCTGAAAATTCTTTATTCATCTTATTATTTTGTTTCATTAACTTTATTTTCACGTTCATCTTTGTTGTGTTATGTTATATTTTTATAATTTTCGTCAAAGGACACGTTTAAGGTTTTTTCTATAGTATTGGTTCTTGAATTGAAAACTCTATATGCCTTACTTCTCTCTGAATATCCAAAATATTCCTTTATCGGATTTCGAGTCAAATTTCTAAAATTTATTTAGTATTAAGTATAAACCATTTACTTCCAAATATTTAAAATATGGTACTTTTGGTTTCTTATTATACAAAAGTTTATATGGTGTTTTATGAGTTAAGGGTATGATTAAAATCCTATTTAAAATATAACAAGCTGTTGCAACAGCCTCAGGCCACAAATTTCTGCGTAAATTACTACCAGGTAACATAGTTCTCGCACACTGTTGTATCGTCCTATTCTTATGTTCAACTACTCCATTTTGTTTGGGGATTCTAGGGACAGAAAAATTATGGGTTATTCCTTTTTTATTACAAATTTTTCAAAATTTTTGTTTTTGAATTCTCCACTATGGTCACTACGTATTTTTTTGAATTTTAAGGATAATAAGTTTTGAATTCTTTTAGCAAAAGTTTTAAATTGATCAAAAGCATCACTTTTATTTTTAAGAAACAAAGTCCAAGTAAAGCTAGAAAAATTGTCGACTATTACGTAAACATATCTATTGTGGTTTATTGATTGGGTTTGGGATGGACCGAATAAATCCATGTGTAATGACCCAGAAAATCTGAACCAATTTAAAAATTTTAAATTGGCTAAAATAATGGATTTTAAATATTTAAAATAAATATTTTAAATAATAGCAATGAGAAGTGAGTTTGAATCGACATTTGAAAACGAATATAATTAATTATAATTATAAACAAGGCCTGAAAAGGCGCTGCAGTTTCAAAAATTGAATTCAAACTTTGTCAGACTGTACCGGGTGCAAAACAAAACGGATTTTAGTGAAACCAAAAATATTTAAATCTGTTAGTGAATACCTTTCTAACGAATCTGAAGAATCGAATTTTCATAGCGGAAAGCAAAAGTTATGGCCGAATGAATTTTCAGAAAGGTCGCTATGGAATTTATATAGCCCGTGAAATTGGCCATTTTGCATACGACCTCGGAATTCGACGAAACCCCTTTTGTTGGATCCGGGATGTGAAGTTATTGCTATGTTTCAAATTTCATAATTTTTGAAGCTAATATGTGAGTGTGGCAAAGGAAAATGTGTTTTGGTCAATTACAGTTAAATTGGATCGACCAGAAATGGGCCTTTTTGCAAACGGTCTCAGAATTTGACGAAACTAGTTTTGTTGGGACCGTATCGTCAAAACATAGCTAGATTTATTTTTCTGGAATTTTTCGAATCAGTTTGTGGCCCTGGCAAATTGAAATGTATGTTCAAATCGAATGTTGAATGTTTTATATTTTAATTTAAAGGAAAACTGACTGAAACAATCGAATTGGCCTACGAAACATATCCCATTGTGTTCGGAATGGGGGTAATTAGCTAGGGGCGATAATCGTTGAGTTTGAATTGGAGTTCAAATGCGAAGTTTACTTTTAGAATTAAAATTGAATAAAATAATAATATAATTTATTATAATTATCCCTAAACCAAACCCCAAACCCTAGACTAGTGTTCAGCCGCCGCTCCATGCGATGAACGGCCGATTTCATCACAAATTCATCCTCAATTTTCGCTCCATCCACACCATATTATCCAAATCTTCCAACTGGAATCCGTTGAGGGTGGTGAGGGCTTGAACTTCAACGGTTGGGATCAAATTTAATAGGGTAAATCGAGAGGATTTGGGGTCTGAAACCGCCGGCGTCGGGTGGATTTTTGGAGCTCTAGGCGGGCTCGAGTTTCGAGGTAGGGTGGCTGTAAGGAGCGCCTGCGAAGGCGCACACCATGGGCTGGTCGGATGGGTTGCCGGAATGCTCCAGTGGCGATGGGCGGTGGTCAACGCAGGGGAAGCATGGTCGATGGGTTATACAGCAGAAAGATGAAAGAGGGGTAAAATATTTAGTTAATTAAATAATTAATTAATTATCCATTACTGTAATCAATGTATAAACTGACATAACTTCTCCATATGGTAACGAAATTCAGTGAAACAAGAGGCAGTGGACTCGTGTGAACGTCTTCTACATTTTAGAAGAGACCGCGCATTTTTCTGAGCCTTCTGCTATTTTTGGTGGAGTGGAACCCAGTGTGAGATTTATGATTTAAAAACAATATGGAAAACGACGATGTATAAATTATATAGTCGATGTATGAGTTATATAAGCGTTGTACATCTCTTGTATAAGCGTTGTATAAGTTGTATGTTCGATGTATAAGTTATATATGCGTTGTAGAAATTATATATGTGTTGAAAAAGAAGTGAATTGCTATATATAAATATATATATATATATACACCCTCGTCCACAAACCATGGACGATATTTATTGATTGTGATTGGTGTGAAAATTGATTGATAGCGAATGGTTGTTTGGGATTGTTTGTGGTTGATAATGATTGATTGTGGTTGAAAATTACCCGTTTGTGGTTGTTAAATATTTGGTTGAAACCACATAGGATTAGTTTGTGGAAATGAAATAAATATATACATGCCGCCTGCGTGCGAACTAGATGCATGATTCCCATTGTCAAAAACCGCGAGGTTTTAAGGTAGAGCGAGGAGCCGTACTAGGGACGGTCCCAGTTTTAACTACCCTGCCGTTATGCTACCGAAATTTTGAATAATATTCATGTGTTTGAATTATTTTCATTTGCTGAAACTATATTTATTCATTGAATGGTATTCGTGTTTTAAATATAAAAATCACATTTTTATCTATATATAGAAACTATAGAAAACCTTCATGTGTTGAATCGATATTCATTCGTTGATTAGAAATTCATGTGTTGAATGGTATTCGTGTTTTAAATATAAAAATCACATTTTTATCTATATATAGAAACTATAGAAAACCTTCATGTGTTGAATCGATATTCATTCGTTGATTAGAAATTCATGTGTTGAATGGTATTCGCGTTTTAAATATAAAAATCACATTTTTATCTATATATAGAAACTATAGAAAATCTTCATGTGTTGAATCGATATTCATTCGTTAGATTGAAATTCATGTGTTGAATGGTATTCCTGTTTCGAAATAAATTGTTTTACAATAAAAATCCTATTTTTATCACCTATATGAACTATATAAAATAATTCTGTTTTGAAATAAATGGTTTTACAATAAAAATCACTTTTTTTATCACTTATATAAACTATGTAAAATAATAGTGTTTTGAAATGAATTATTTTACAATAAAAATCACATTTTTATTACATACATGAATTGTTGAAATGTGAAGTGTTAAAAGTAGCAACTCATTCAAATAAATATATATGAGTTAAAATATTCATTAATTAGCTAATGATATGATTTTTGCCTATACATGCAACATTAGAATGAATGGTGTTTTTAAGCCAAATGGAATCAAATATGAAGTTGAATAGAAAATGATAAGTGATAAGAACTATATATATGTACATGCATATTTATTGAATAGGTTATAGCGAAGGGGCTAGAGAAGAGGAATAAAATTTTGTGCCCGACAAATAGGTACACATTTACTGTTTTGTTTAGGTGATGATTTTATGAGCCTGTTGGCTAGCCGCTTGGCCTTTACTTTTTCTTTTCGACATGAGACGCCCGTGTGGCTATTTGGGAATTTTCCCAGCCCCTCCCGTACAAAGGAGGTTATGGCGAATTTTTCCGAAATTTAAAGGCGTTAGTGAAATATTTGAAGTGAAAACGATATAGGAATTTTGGAATGAACTATATTTATATAATTATATAAATATAAATAAAATTAGAATGAAACGTGGCCGTGCAGTTCGTGTTTTGAAACCGTGATTTCATACAACTAGTGCGGGAAATCCGACCATTGGATTTTCCCGAAACCGCAACCGTCGGGTTCGCCTTGGAAATATCTTTCCAACGGCACCAACTTTGTAAAAATCCAACAGTTGGATTGTCTGGAATGTTTAATTCAAATCTGAAGAAAAACAACGCCAGAAACGATTATATATATATATATATATATATATATAATTATATTTAATCGAATAACGACGCTGTAGTTCGTATTTTGAAATCGAAACTTCAAACGATTGTACCGGGAGATCCGACCGTCGGATTTTCCCAAAACTGGAACCGTTGGATTCGTTTTGAAAAGACCTTTCTAATGATGTAAATTTTGTAAAGATCCAACGGTTAGATTTTCATATATGTGTAAATCAAATCTGAAGAAAAACAACGCCATGGCCGCGTTATGGCCAGAAGCGTCGTTTTGAATAAATTAGCTATTTTAAAATAAATAAAAATAGCAATAAATCGTTATAAAATATCATAAACGATATGGAATGGAAATAATCTGAATTCGCTCGATTTTTGTGGTATTTGATGGTTGAATGTGTTTGGTGTGAAAATTACATTAAAGAACAAAATTGGTGTTGTCGAATGATTTAACCATTGAAATAAATTGATTTGAAATTCTAAATATACGTGAATTATTTGAAAAGGCCGAGTTGATTCTCATTTCAAATAATTGACCGACGATTGAAAGTCGAAGAGGAAGACGGTGGTCGAAGACCGGAGATCTTCACCTCGTTTGGACGGTAACCGAGGTCCGAATTGGGAGGCATCCCGAAATATGGATAATGAGTGGTGATCGTCCAGACGTACGTGGTGATCGATGGGTTTGCGAGGTATTTAGTGCCTCCGGTTTCGTTCAGACCCAGAACGAACTTGTAAATGGACTGTGTGTCTGACATTGGATTTTATTCTGTGTTGATTGATCTCTATTAAATATACATCTGTTTGGCGGCGGAGAATTTGTTCTTTTGCTTAACGCCCTTCTCTGAAACGCACGAGCTCAGAGGTTGTGTATCGATGGACATCAGTCGCATGACATGAATTGCTATTGTGGCATGCCTAAGTGGCAATGATCAGGACTTCTGTTGAAAAGCAAAGTCTTGTGGTGATGATCAAAGCACCACCTGTGTGGTGTAGCTTTGTGTGTAACATGAAATCGCGAGCCTCACTCCCCGGTATGAACCAGAAACGGGAGGAAGGACCTCAGGGAGGACATGTGTTTCTTCCTAGCTAGGGTGGTGTCAGTGACCTACCAGCCCTGACATTTATATACTCTTCACCTGTGTGGTTGTTGCTGTTGCGAGGCGCCTCGGTTTGATCGGACGATCCAGGTCCGATGGAGTCATTCGTTGGCTCGTTTACGCCCCAAAGGGCGGGGAAACGTATTGTTCAGGAATTTTAATCCACATCGGTGGACCGGCCCTGTCGCTCCTAGGGTCACTCGAGCTCTGATCCTGAGACTCGGGCTAGGCAGTCTCGAATTCGGTAAGGACTATCTTTTGCCTTGGTTCATGACGGAAATCCAATTTCCAATTACGTGACTGTGCGGTTTTGATTGTATACCTATATATGGCGACATAGTGGTATGGGGCATTAATGCCGTCTATGATTGATAGTTATGATTTGAAATTGTTTTCAAAACATATAAACACTAGCAATAATATCAAATGCCTTGTTTTATTCATATCAAGCATATTTTGGCCGTTATAAGGTAAAAACTCTATCCTCCGGTTTGCGTTGCATTGTGTGATGGGAACTGAGTCTTATAATGGCTTCATTTTTAAAAAAAACATAGCGATGTTTAAAAGAAAGATTTGTTTTAAAGCACTGGCAATCCAATGGAGTAAACCCGTTCCACGAGAGTGGCGTGGTCCTGTGATTAGCCAAATTATATATGTGTTGAGTAGATTTCTCATACCAGTCCCATGACTGACTCGTAGTTTGTTTCACTCTCAAACTCGGGTGCCCCTTTTTCTACACGGGCAGCCTTGTATTCAGGTTTAGCTGGTTCTTTCTGGATAGCTGGAGCTGAAGATGGATTCTATCATTTATCTCTTTTTATGTTGTTCAGCTCCTATTGTACATATTATGTTTATTTTCCGCTGTAGACATTTATGTATAGCTGAACTGTATTTTTACTAAGTATGATCCTGTATACTGTGTAACTCTGATGATTACGTTTATACAGTATATTCTATTGTTCGCTCTGGTGTATTTACTTAATTCTGTTCTGCAATTATCTGTTTCTGTGTTATATTCCAAAGATAACCCTTGCCACCGTCAGTACGGGGTTTGGGGTCGTCGCAACGTGGTATCAGAGCTTTGGTTAAGCTTAGTTCTGGAATATAACATTTGAACAAACTCGTCAGAAATAGAACCAGTAGTGTTCTAGGATGGGTAACTCCATACAGATAGGATCAGAAATATCCTAGTATGAGAAAAGCAGAACGAAATAACACCTCAATAGACACAGTTACATTTGAAGTATATGTTTCTATATTTTAAATTATCTTTTCTGTGACCTGACACTTGATCTGCTGTTTGCAGAAGTACTAGAAAATGAGTGTCAGAAACAGAAGGAATGTAGAACCGGATATTGAGGCCCTATTAATCAAATATCGAAATATGGGTGGAATACCGTTCTCTGGTGAAGAATCTATTATGAAGACACAGGCTTGGATTCGTTCGGCTGAAAAGATCTTTGATGGTTTAAAGCTTAGGGATGACCAGAAAAGATTACTGGCCTTCTGGGCACTCAAAGATGAAGCTTTATTCTGGTGGGATTCAGTTATTGAGAATAATCCAGAAGGTGATATCACCTGGGACAGATTCAAAGTGATTTTCCTAGAAAGGTTTACTCCTCCAGAAGCAACCGAGAGATTATGTGACGAATTTTCTTATCTGATACAAGGTGATATGACCGTTCCAGAATATCATAAGAAATTCAAAGAAATTTTTCATTTTGCTCCTCATCTGATTAAAGACCCAAAGAGGAAATATCTGAGATTTATTCACGGGCTTCAAAGGAAATACCAGAATAAAGTATTGGGGCATGTGAAGCTTCCTTTTTCTGAAATGATATACATGGCTTATCAGTACGAAGATCTCGATAGGAAAGGCATGTTGCGCGACAATGAGGAAGTCAGCTCTAGTAATAAAATTGTGTCTGAAACTGATCGTCCTGAGGCCGGTACAATGTCTGAAGTCGGTAAGGGGCGCAAAGTTGATCGAAAAAGGGCCACATCCGAAAAAGAACCAGTAACGACAGCTGTATGCAGTAAATGCCATAAACAGGGGCATTTGACCAGGAATTGTAAACCCTCGAAGAAGCTAAGGAAAGATGAAACTAAATCCGATAAGAAGTTCCAAGAGAATAGAGAGTGCAGTCAATGCCATCAGTCCGGTCATCTTTCAAAGGCTTGCCCACTATTCAGAAAATCTAAAGTAGTATATGTAAATGAAGTGGTAGAAGTACCTGCATCCTCGTCTGCTCAGGAAAGGTCTGATGTTTTAGAAAGCACGCTCAATGTCAAAAACATTCCAGTTAAAGTACTGTTTGACACAGGCGCGTCACGAAGCTTTGTTGCAAAGAGTGCAGTCAAGAAACTAGATTTGAATTTGAAGACGCTCAAAGAGCCAATGACTGTCCAAAATCCAGTTGGGGGTTCCATCAATCTCAGTTGGGTTTGTGCAGTACCTGTCTCTTTTTCTTGCTATAAATTCCCTATTATCTCTATCGTCATGAATTTTAATGAATTCGATCTTATTCTGGGATTGGATTGGCTAACCAAATATGAAGCAGAGGTTAGATGCGCCGAGAGAGTTGTAAAGGCAAAGGCACAATCGGGAAATTATATAACCATACCTTGTGAAGGCCCAACATCAAATAGAAAGGACTTCTGGGCAGCTTTGGACGTTTCTCCAGCCCAAATAGAAAATGTCCCTGAAGTCACAGAGAATATCCCCGATCTAGTGAAAGACATCCCGGTCGTCAAGAACTATGCGGATGTATTCGAAGAAGTTGTTCGCTTACCTCCGCAGAGAGAAATAGATTTCAATATTGCTTTGATTCCGAATGCAAGGCCGGTAGTTCACGTTATTCGAAGAATGTCCTTGAAAGAGAAAGAGGAATTAGACAATCAAACACGACAACTCGTATGGAAGGGTCTGATCAGGCCTAGTTTCTCTGACTGGGAAGCAACAGTGGTGTTTGTCCCAAAATCTGACGGTACTCTACGTCTATGTGTGAATTATCGTGATTTGAACAAACAGACAATAAAGAACAAATATCCATTGCCGCGGATTGATGATTTGTTGGATCGATTAAATGGCGCACAAGTATTCTCAAGGATGGACCTAGCTACAGGCTTCCATCAACTTCGAATTGCCGAAGAGTGTGTTCCAATGACAGCATTCAGAGGTCCCGACTTATTCTACGAGTGGTTAGTAATGCCGTTCGGCTTATGTAACGCTCCAGCTTACTTCGTCGATCTGATGAATAGAGTGTTCAGAGGGGTTTTGAATAAATTTGTTCTAGTTTTCATTGACGATATTCTAATCTTCTCTAAATCAAAGGCCGAACATGAAAAGCATCTTGAACAGGTTTTAGAAATTCTGAGATGGAATGTATTAAAAGCCAAATTTTCCAAATGTATCTTCTGGCAAGATGAAGTAAAATTTCTAGGCCACGTTGTATCGAAAGAAGGAATTGCTGTGGATCCAAGTAAAATCACAGCTATTCAGAACTGGAAGCAGCCCAGTACCCCTACTGAAGTCCGCAGTTTTCTTGGATTGGCTAGCTATTATCGGAAGTCCGTCAAAAACTTTTCGAAGATATCTGGTCATTTAACGAAGCTTACAAAGAAGCACTCTAAATTCAAATGGACTCCAGAGAGTGATGAGGCTTTCGAAGAGCTAAAGTTAAGATTAACGACAGCTCCAGTGTTAACCATCATCGATGGCAACCAGGATTTGAAAGTCTGGACTGATGCTTCTAGAGAGGGCCTTGGCGCAGTGTTAATGCAAAGGGGCCAAGTGATTGCTTATGCTAGCCGTCAACTGAAGCCGCACGAGAAGAACTACGTAACTCATGATCTTGAGTTATTGGCTATTGTGTTCGCTTTGAAAATCTGGAGACACTATCTTCTGGGTGAGAGATTTGAACTGTTTACAGATCACCGGTCGTTAAAGTATCTGTTTACTCAGAAGGACTTGAATTTGAGGCAGCAACGTTGGCTGGAGTTTCTTGCAGCATATGACTTTGAAATTATATATACTCCAGGGAAAGCCAATGTCGTGGCCGATGCGCTGAGCCGAAAGAATGTAATGATCGCCAACTTTATTATCATGACTTCCTTGATTGACAAAATATATATTCTTCAAAAGGAGGATAACTTTATTAAGGATATGATTAAAAGGATTCAGAAAGGCGAACACTCGTGTTTTCAAATAGATAACGACGAGACTTTGAGGTTGAAAGGAAGGATTTGTGTTCATGATATCCCAGAGTTAAAAAGGGAAGTGTTAGACGAGTGTCACAAGTCCAAGTTGAGTATCCATCCTGGTGTGGCCAAAATGTATAACGATCTCAAACGAACATTCTGGTGGAAGGCTATGAAAATAGACGTTTCAATATACGTTAGCCGATGCCCTACTTGACAACTAGTCAAAAGCGACCAAAATAAATTGGCTGGATTGTTACAACCACTAGAAGTTCCTGGTTGGAAGTGGGAGCATATTTCCATGGATTTCATTGATGGTCTGCCCAGAACCAGAAAAGGGAATGACAGTATTTGGGTGATCGTAGATCGCTTCACGAAGACCGCCCATTTTATACCTGTCAAATCAAACAGAACTGCTCAGAGTCTGGCGCAGATATACTTCAGGGAAATAGTTAGACTACATGGAGTGCCGCTCAGTATAGTCAGTGATAGAGATACAATATTTACTAGCAAATTCTGGGAAGCATTTCAAGCCGAGCTGGGAACGAAGTTGAACTTGAGCACTGCTTATCATCCTCAGACAGACGGTCAGACTGAGAGGGTGAATCGTATTTTAGAAGATCTATTGCGGGCTTGTGTTATAGATTTCGGTGGATCATGGGAAGACCATCTGCATTTGGCTGAATTCTCTTATAACAACAGCTACCGGGCGAGTCTGACAATGTCTCCATTCGAAGCATTGTATGGTAGACCGTGCCGCCCCTGCTTGTTGGGTCGAACCTTGAAATAGACTTGTGTTAGGGCCAGACATGATTCGAGAAGCTGCCGACAAAGTCGATTTTATTAAGAAGCGATTACTTGCTGCTCAAAGCCGACAAAAGAGCTATGCCAATAGGAGAAGGAGAGATATATCCTTTGCTGTTGGCGACTATGTATATTTGAAAGTATCGCCGATGAGAGGAGTTATCCGGTTCGGGAAAACTGGAAAGTTGGCGCCCAAATTCATTGGTCCGTTTCCTATTCTGGAACGGATCGGAACTCTCGCTTATAGGGTCAAATTGCCTGACTGGTTGCCTGGAGTTCATGATGTATTTCATATATCTCAACTTCGAAAACACGTTCATGATCCAGACTTGATCGTGGAAGAAGCAGCTCAACAGGACATTGAAATTACTCCAGAATTGGCTGTGAGAAGAGGGCCGCTAAAGATTATCGGCAAAGAAACCAAAGAGCTGAGGAACAAGAAGGTTCACTTAGTCAAAGTGCAATGGAGTGGAGATCCGCGAGATTGTACTTGGGAAACTGAGGAGAGCATTCAGAAAGCTTATCCTAGATGCCGAGTGGATATCTCTGATTGACTCTGGTGCAAGGTACATTTACCCTACTTTGCATCACCATTTAACTCTCTATTCTATTGTTATTTTCTTTCAATGGATGTGCACTTTTAACTCTATAGTCTGAATGATTTTAAAAGGAGAATAGGAATTAATTTAAATGGTTTTGAAAAGTTAAAAACAAATTGCCTGTTGGTTGTGTTGTGTGATTGTAGATTAGATTGATTAAAATTATTGAAACGATAGTTAATTTAATCAACAATAAAATAGAATAATGTTGGAAATTATTCGATTATATCACACATTGAACTGATTAAAAATAGATGGAAATATATATACATGTGTATTATATATGTTTGAACAGGTAAATGGATTAGCTGTTGAGTAAAGATTTTATTTGCGTGCCCGACAAATAGGTAAACCTTAATGAGTTGGATGCGAAATATTATTATATCAACTCCTGTGAATGCCATTGGATGCGGAGTGCTGGTTTTTCTGTGTGAAATAATAAACGTCGCCATAGGATAGTAACAATTAATTTTGAACTATATTGCATGGCATACTTCTGGAAGATAGGCCTACTTCATCATATACCACATAAGCATTTGGAGCTTGTGTGACGAGGCGGAAGATTTACCATACGAGCGAGAGGCTTGTATGGCGATGACTATATCTTACAGGTTGAACTGATGACTGATATGGACTATTTAAATTGTAACGATTAAATTGCCAGATTAATAAAAAAAACCACACGGGTCTGGAGTTGACAATAATCACGTCTCTCTAGTTATTAGGTACGGCACATGGACTATTTATTTCCCACACGGGGCAGGGTGACGAGAATTTATTCTCTGGAGTTATTATCAATACATGCTCCCCTGTAAACACCAGAATATATCACTATAAATATGTGTATGCTTATTAGGATTTATTGGGCACCTAATACGGCCCAATAAATTTCCAAACCTCTCTCCGTACAAGGGAGGTTATGGCGAAATTTTTCGAAAATTCCGGGTGTTAGCCAAATTTTTGAAGAATTTGAAATTTCTCAAAAACTAAAAAGTTGGAGAATTGAAGCCAGATCGAACATAGAGTAGATTAATTAAACCACTTTCGACTTTGTTCCTTTTCGGGGACGAAAAGTTTTAAGTGGGGGAGATTGTAACGACCCAGAAAATCTGAACCAATTTAAAAAATTTAAATTGGCTAAAATAATGGATTTTAAATATTTAAAATAAATATTTTAAATAATAGTAATGAGAAGTGAGTTTGAATCGACATTTGAAAACGAATATAATTAATTATAATTATAAACAAGGCCTGAAAAGGCGTTGTAGTTTCAAAAATTGAATTCAAAATTTGTCGGACTGTACCGGGTGCAAAACAAAACGGATTTTAGTGAAACCAAAAATATTTAAATCTGTTAGTGAATACCTTTCTAACGAATCTGAGGAATCGAATTTTCATAGCGGAAAGCAAAAGTTATGGCCGAATAAATTTTCAGAAAGGTCGCTATGGAATTTATATAGCCCGTGAAATTGGCCATTTTGCATACGACCTCGAAATTCGACGAAACCACTTTTGTTGGATCTGGGATGTGAAGTTATTGCTAGGTTTCAAATTTCATAATTTTTGAAGCTAATATGTGAGTGTGGCAAAGGAAAATGTGTTTTGGTCAATTAAAGTTAAATTGGATCGACCAGAAATGGGCCTTTTTGCAAACGGTCTCAAAATTCGACGAAACTAGTTTTGTTGGGACCGTATCGTCAAAACATAGCTAGATTTATTTTTCTGGAATTTTTCGAATTAGTTTGTGGCCCTGGCAAATTGAAATGTACGTTCAAATCGAATGTTGAATGTTTTATATTTTAATTTAAAGGAAAACTGACTGAAACAATCGAATTGGCCTACGAAACATATCCCACTGTTTTCGGAATGGGGGTAATTAGCTAGGGGCGATAATTGTTGAGTTTGAATTGGAGTTCAAATGCGAAGTTTACTTTTAGAATTAAAATTGAATAAAATAATAATATAATTTATTATAATTGTCCCTAAACTAAACCCCAAACCCTAGACTAGTGTTCTGCAGCCGCTCCATGCGATGAACGGCCGATTTCATCACAAATTCATCCTCAATTTTCACTCCATCCACACCATATTATCCAAATCTTCCAACTGGAATCCGTTGAGGGTGGTGAGGGCTTGAACTTCAACGGTTGGGATCAAATTTAATAGGGTAAATCGAGAGGATTTGGGGTCTGAAACCGCCGGCGTCGGGTGGATTTTTGGAGCTCTAGGCGGGCTCGAGTTTCGAGGTAGGGTGGCTGTGAGGAGCGCCTGCGAAGGCGCACACCGTGGGCTGGTCGGATGGGTTGCCGGAATGCTCCAGTGGCGATGGGCGGTGGTCAACGCAGGGGAAGCATGGTCGATGGGTTATACAGCAGAAAGATGAAAGAGGGGTAAAATATTTAGTTAATTAATTAATTAATTATCCATTACTGTAATCAATGTATAAACTGACATAACTTCTCCATACGGTAACGAAATTCAGTGAAACAAGAGGCAGTGGACTCGTGTGGACGTCTTCTACATTTTAGAAGAGACCGCGCATTTTTCTGAGCCTTCTGCTATTTTTGGTGGAGTGGAACCCAGTGTGAGATTTATGATTTAAAAACAATATGGAAAACGACGATGTATAAATTATATAGTCGATGTATGAGTTATATAAGCGTTGTACATCTCTTGTATAAGCGTTGTATAAGTTGTATGTTCGATGTATAAGTTATATATGCGTTGTAGAAATTATATATGTGTTGAAATAGAAGTGAATTGCTATATATATATATATATATATATATATATATATATATATATATATATATATATATATACGCCCCTCGTCCACAAACCATGGACGATATTTATTGATTGTGATTGGTGTGAAAATTAATTGATAGCGAATGGTTGTTTGGGATTGTTTGTGGTTGATATTGATTGATTGTGGTTGAAAAATACCCGTTTGTGGTTGTTAAATATTTGGTTGAAACCACATAGGATTAGTTTGTGGAAATGAAATAAATATATACATGACGCCTTCGTGCGAACTAGATGCATGATTCCCATTGTCAAAAACCGCGAGGTTTTAAGGTAGAGCGAGGAGCCGTACTAGGGACTGTCCCGGTTTTAACTACCCTGCCGTTATGCTGCCGAAATTTTGAATATTATTCATGTGTTTGAATTATTTTCATTTGCTGAAACTATATTTATTCATTGAATGGTATTCGTGTTTTAAATATAAAAATCACATTTTTATCTATATATAGAAACTATAGAAAACCTTCATGTGTTGAATCGATATTCATTCATAGATTAGAAATTCATGTGTTGAATGGTATTCGTGTTTTAAATATAAAAATCACATTTTTATCTATATATAGAAACTATAGAAAACCTTCATGTGTGGAATCGATATTCATTCGTTGATTAGAAATTCATGTGTTGAATGGTATTCGCGTTTTAAATATAAAAATCACATTTTTATCTATATATAGAAACTATAGAAAATCTTCATGTGTTGAATCGATATTCATTCGTTGGATTGAAATTCAAGTGTTGAATGGTATTCCTGTTTTGAAATAAATTGTTTTACAATAAAAATCCTATTTTTATCACCTATATGAACTATATAAAATAATCCTGTTTTGAAATAAATGGTTTTACAATAAAAATCACTTTTTTTATCACCTATATAAACTATGTAAAATAATAGTGTTTTGAAATGAATTGTTTTACAATAAAAATCACATTTTTATTACATACATGAATTGTTGAAATGTGAAGTGTTAAAAGTAGCAACTCATTCAAATAAATATATATGAGTTGAAATATTCATTAATTAGCTAATGATATGATTTTTGCCTATACATGCAACATTAGAATGAATGGTGTTTTTAAGCCAAATGGAATCAAATATGAAGTTGAATAGAAAATGATAAGTGATAAGAACTATATATATGTACATGCATATTTATTGAACAGGTTATAGCGAAGGGGCTAGAGAAGAGGAATAAAATTTTGTGCCCGACAAATAGGTACACATTTACTGTTTTGTTTGGGTGATGATTTTATGAGCCTGTTGGCTAGCCGCTTGGCTTTTTCTTTTTCTTTTCGACATGAGACGCCCGTGTGGCTATTTGGGAATTTTCCCAGCCCCTCCCGTACAAAGGAGGTTATGGCGAATTTTTCCGAAATTTAAAGGCGTTAGTGAAATATTTGAAGTGAAAACGATATAGGAATTTTGGAATGAACTATATTTATATAATTATATAAATATAAATAAAATTAGAACGAAACGTGGCCGTGCAGTTCGTGTTTTGAAATCGTGATTTCAACAACTAGTGCGGGAAATCCGACCATTGGATTTTCCCGAAACCGCAACCGTCGGGTTCGCCTTGGAAATATCTTTCCAATGGCACCAACTTTGTAAAAATCCAACGGTTGGATTGTCTGGAATGTTTAATTCAAATATGAAGAAAAACAGCGCTAGAAACGATTATATATATATAATTATATTTAATCGAATAACGACGCTGTAGTTCGTATTTTGAAATCGAAACTTCAAACGATTGTACCGGGAGATCTGACCGTCGGATTTTCCCGAAACTGGAACCGTTGGATTCATTTTGAAAAGACCTTTCTAATGATGTAAATTTTGTAAAGGTCCAACGGTTAGATTTTCATATATGTGTAAATCAAATCTGAAGAAAAACAGCGCCACGACCGCGTTATGGCCCGAAGCGTCGTTTTGAATAAATTAGCTATTTTAAAATAAATAAAAATAGCGATAAATCGTTATAAAATATCATAAACGATATGGAATGGAAATAATCTGAATTCGCTCAATTTTTGTGGTATTTGATGGTTGAATGTGTTTGGTGTGAAAATTACATTAAAGAACAAAATTGGTGTTGTCGAATGATTTAACCATTGAAATAAATTGATTTGAAATTCTAAATATACGTGAATTATTTGAAAAGGCCGAGTTGATTCTCATTTCAAATAATTGACCGACGATTGAAAGTCGACTAGGAAGACGGTGGTCGAAGACCGGAGATCTTCACCTCGTTTGGACGGTAACCGAGGTCCGGATTGGGAGGCATCCCGAAATATGGATAATGAGTGGTGATCGTCCAGACGTACGTGGTGATCGATGGGTTTGCGAGGTATTTAGTGCCTCCGGTTTCGTTCAGACCCAGAACGAACTTGTAAATGGACTGTGTGTCTGACATTGGATTTTATTCTGTGTTGATTGATCTCTATTAAATATACATCTGTTTGGCGGCGGAGAATTTATTCTTTTGCTTAACGCCCTTCTCTGAAATGCACGAGCTCAGAGGTTGTGTATCGATGGACATCAGTCGCATGGCATGAATTGCTAGTGTGGCATGCCTAGGTGGCAATGATCAGGACTTCTGTTGAAAAGCAAAGTCTTGTGGTGATGATCAAAGCACCGCCTGTGTGGTGTAGCTTGTATTTAACGTGAAATCGCGAGCCTCACACCCCGGTATGAACCAGGAACGGGAGGAAGAACCTCAGGGAGGACATGCGTTTCTTCCTAGCTAGGGTAGTGTCAGTGACCTACCAGCCCTGACATTTATATACTCTTCACCTGTGTGGTTGTTGCTGTTGCGAGGCGCCTCAGTTTGATCGGACGATCCGGGTCCGATGGAGTCATTCGTTGGCTCGTTTACGCCCCAAAGGGTGGGGAAACGTATTGTTCAGGAATTTTAATCCACATCGGTGGACCGGCCCTGTCGCTCCTAGGGTCACTCGAGCTCTGATCCTGAGACTCGGGCTAGGCAGTCTCGAATTCGGTAAGGACTATCTTTTGCCTTGGTTCATGACGTAAATCCAATTTCCAATTACGTGGCTGTGCGGTTTTGATTGTATACCTATATATGGCGACATAGTGGTATGGGGCATTAATGCCGTCTTTGATTGATAGTTATGATTTGAAATTGTTTTCAAAACATATAAACACTAGCAATAATATCAAA
This sequence comes from Allium sativum, assembly GCA_030737875.1. Classification (NCBI taxonomy): domain Eukaryota; kingdom Viridiplantae; phylum Streptophyta; class Magnoliopsida; order Asparagales; family Amaryllidaceae; genus Allium; species Allium sativum. The sequence goes on from CM060922.1 coordinate 303,366,221, forward strand.
TGCCTTGTTTTATTCGTATCAAGCATATTTTGGCCGTTATAAGGTAAAAACTCTATCCTCCGGTTTGCGTTGCATTGTGTGATGGGAACTGAGTCTTATAATGGCTTCATTTTTATAAAAAGCATAGCGATGTTTAAAAGAAAGATTTGTTTTAAAGCACTGGCAATCCAATGGAGTAAACCCGTTCCACGAGAGTGGCGTGGTCCTGTGATTAGCCAAATTATATATGTGTTGAGTAGATTTCTCATACCAGTCCCATGACTGACTCGTAGTTTGTTTCACTCTCAAACTCGGGTGCCCCTTTTTCTACACGGGCAGCCTTGTATTCAGGTTTAGCTGGTTCTTTCTGGATAGCTAGAGCTGAAGATGGATTCTATCATTTATCTCTTTTTATGCTGTTCAGCTCCTATTGTACATATTATGTTTATTTTCCGCTGTAGACATTTATGTATAGCTGAACTGTATTTTTACTAAGTATGATCATGTATACTGTGTGACTCTGATGATTACTTTTATCCAGTATATTCTATTGTTCGCTCTGGTGTATTTACTTAATTCTGTTCTGCAATTATCTGTTTCTGTGTTATATTCCAAAGATAACCCTTGCCACCGTCAGTACGGGGTTTGGGGTCGTCACACCATGTGAATTAACTCTATTGGTTTCGAGGTTGTAATTTCCTCTTTTGATTTAAATGAACTTCTTATTAATTTTTTGAACCGACAAGCGTCGCATAAATTATTTACTTTAACTTTATTTTGGGTAATCCCCTGATTGAATCTAATTTAGAAATCCTACAGATGTGTTTGAAATTTATATGACCAAATCTCTTATGCCAGATCCAAATGTGACTCAGTTGTATTGGCCATAAGACATAGATTATTATTGGAGATTTTCATACTCAATATATAGATATTTTTCTTTCTATCTCCTTTAAATATTACTTTTATATTCCTATCTTCTATAAAACATTTATCTTTCTCAAAGTTTATTTTATAGCCCTTATCACAATGTTGACTTATACTTGATAAATTATGTTTTAGATTCCAGACTAATAAAACATCAGAAATAGTAGGAATTTCATAATTACCAAAATTACTGATCCCAATAATATATCCTTTAGAGTTATCTCCGAAGTTCACCACTCCACCATCTTCGTAGACTTGATTATTTAGTATTTCTGGATTTCCTGTCATATGTCTTGGACATCCACTATCCAGTATCCATTTGTACGTTTTAATTTCCACCATTTGTTCACCAAAATTAGAATTCTCAACAACCATGTAACACAAGATTTCGGAATTTGAATTTTTAACAGCCACTTCACCCATCTTTTCAAAAATAGCCATATAACACATCGTTTCCTGTACTGGACAATATTTTAGTAGATCGCTTGGATTTTCATCACAATTGTTCCATACACTTTCAACATTGATGCAATGCACGAATTAACACTAGTGTTAACAATCATTTCAAAATTTTCCATTTAATATTTCAAAAATCAGATGAAATTTTTGAAAAACCTTGCTAGGGCTGGAAATTAGAATCGAGAACCGAAAACCCGAATCGAACCGACCCGAAAAGGCCCGAACCGAACCCGATGGGCCTCGGGTCGGCTCTGGGTGATGAAAAATACAATAAGGACCCGATAAAACCCGACCCGCATAGACCCGACCCAAAAGACCCAACTAAAAAATATTGAAATATATGTATTTTTAGTGTTATTATTCAGTCGGACCCGAACCGACCCGACCCGAGCTTCAACCTGACTCAACCGAACCGAAGCTCGGGTCGGGTCCAGATTTTTGGAATGTATAGTTTAGACCCGACAAAACCCGACCCGCCTAGAACTGAGACCCGCCGGGTCAGGTCCGGGTTCATCGGGTCGGGTCTAGTTGCCATCCCTAAACCTTGCTCTGATACCAATTGTTAGGGAACGCGGAATGTAGATCTTAAGGCAAAACTAACACTAGAGGGGGGATGAATAGTGTTTCCAAGGAATTTAAGAAGATCTAAAACTTATGTGATCTACTATATGAATACAACACCACAGAGATGATCACAGAGACATAATCAAACACAAACACAAAAATAAACAAAATAAAATGCAAAAAAAGAAAAAAACACACCGGATTTTATAATGGTTCGGATTACTCCTAGTCCAGCCTCATGCAACGCTGGATTGCACAGAGTTCTATTACTATATCAATATCCAAGTACAATCCCCTTGATTTCCCAGCTACAAGATTAACACCGCTCCAAACACCCTTGATTTCATGGCTACAAGGTTAACACCGATTCCTTTCCTTAATTTCAGGGCTACAAGGAATACACACTTTCCCAAACAATCCCAAATGATTACAACAGCCTTATCTCTTCAATAACACTTCAATTCAGAGAGTAATGAGAAGAAATTTTATGCAAATAGAAATCGGCAAAATAGAAGTGTAGAAATCAATAAAATCTGAAATAATAATGGATGAATGAAAAAGGATGAAGATGAAGAAGAATAATGGTTAAAAAATTTGAATTCAACCCCTATTTATAACATTTGAAAGGTTGCAACGCTTCAGGAACGTTACAAATAGTGAAAAGACACCTCCTTTCAAAATTGAAAAAGTGACAGTTGTATGTCGACACGTACATATGTATATCGACATATGTGTTTTAGAATTTTGAATATTTTCGAGTGTTTAACTATATATATAATTTTGGAAATTCTTGAATTAAAACATAGTGATATAAATGAGTAATATAAAATAGAAAATCATATGAATCATAAATATAAATTATATGAACATATTTATAAAATTATAATGTTTAAGACTATATAAATATAAAACTATATAACTATATAGATATATAAAAACTTATAAACTTTAAAACTTAAGTTTGAAATCAAAGGTAAGATAGAAAAACTAATTAAAATTAGAATTTGAATGTTGAAAAACATAATTTGAAATTTGAAAATCAGAATTTGAAAAATAATTTTTGAATTTGAACCTAGAGTGCTATTTAGAGTCTTACATATAAGCTAGACTCAATTACTATATTTATCTTGAACTCTTGAACTCTTGATTTCTTGATTACTCATGAGTCTTGAATTTTCTCTGAATTTTGAATCTCTTAAATCTCTAAAACTGTACAGTCTTCAGTATTAATTCTTGTATACAAATCCTACATGTATGTATATATATTCTAGATAGAGATGTTAGTATATATTTTATAATCACTTAATATTGAAATAAGGTTGTTGTCATCAAAACTCCATTATCCAACAATTTTTTTTGCATGCACCCTTTCATGCATGAACGCCATGTGTCCCTTAGTGTGTCACCATGCATGTAAGAAAGGCTTTCTTAAGGGGCAAGTGTCTATTGATATGTCACTCTCCTAAGCTTCCCCGTTTCCTATATAAGAACCCTTTTCCTCCTTCTTTTTCATTCATTCTTACTTCCTCTCTTTTCTTCTCCTTTCTAAAGCTCTTGTCCATGGCTTCCTCTTTCCCCTACCTTTGTTCGGCTAAGAGCCTCTCCTTCTTCCTTCTCCTTCTCTTATAAAGATATATATATATATATATATATATATATATTGGAAAAGAAGATAATGTGTTGAAATACTGTCTGACGGTTCGTTCACTGTTAGCTTGGCTCGCCTAACATGAAAAGTGGGAAAGCTATTTTGGTGAGAACTCTTTATACTTCTACACTAGTTATTGTAAACTAATTAGAAAAGAATTTGTTATAATTTGAATAGTTAACTAGTGTAATCAGTTTTAAATGGCTATGGATGTTAATGGTTGATGTTTGTTGTGATAGATGATAGTTGCGTAGTTTAGAATACGTACACTATTAAATGTTAGTGTTACAACGCTTGTGCATAGTTATTATTTATTTAATTATGTTGATGATGGTTGCTATGGATATTTATAATTGTTATTGATGTTGTTTCACACACTACGACACAACAATTATGGTATTACATTGGTGATCAGCAAATCTCCTTTGTAATTAAAAGCAATATTATTATTAAAATTGGAGGATAATAACTGGACAAGACACATATGTATGAGTACATGTATATTGATGAAGTTTCTTTCAAGAAAAATTAAATAAGATAAATAAATACTGGAATGTTCTAGGATGTCAAAGTGGATAGTGTCTAGATTTGGGTTTGGAAAATATAGTTTCCTGCTCTCCCTGGCTATCCCTAACTTATCCGGCGGACGGTATGGTTATTTCAAAATTTAATTTGAAATTATTTGAATTTAGAAATAAACTAGAATTTAATTTAATATTTTATTAATAAAATATTAAGTAAAAATAAAAGTTGAAATTTAAACCCGAAATAATTTGGAAATTCAATTTAAATTAATTTAAATGATTTCAAATGGTTTATATAAGTATGTAATGGTTTTCTAAGGCATTTTGAAATATCGTAGAATAATTTTTACTGCGGTCAAAATAGAGCTTGTTGCACAATGGCAATTCATGTATTTTAGTTACAAACTTTAAACGTTTATAACTTTTGCAATCTAAAATGGATTTCCATGAAACAAAAAAAAATTGATTTCTATTAACAAGAGCTTTCAAATGAGTGAAAGCATATTTTAATTTCATCTTATAATTTTCAAGTTATGTTTAAAACCGTTTTGGAAAGGACGCTGCCAGTGCAATTTGCCAACCGTAAATGTAAACAGTTATATGTTAATGTTTAAAAATTAGAATTTTTAATACTTAATTTGATTTTTCTAAATATAAAATTAATTAATTTGATTTAAATTTGAAATTGACATAAATATATACGGTTAAGAATATTTGATAATTTTGATAAGATAAATGATAAATCTTATTCGAATTATAAATTTAATGAATGAAAATGATTATTAATAAGTTGGATTTATTAATACTATTTGTCGTTCGATCGGATTTGTTAAATAATAACATGAATTAGTAGTATTAGAAATAAGTGTTTCCCTTAGTTTTCATTACATTTTAACGAAAGTGCTACCAAAAATTCACTTTCCACCTTAAGACAAGTGTTAGGACACATGTCTTTTTGCATGCACCCTTTCATACATGAATGCCATGTGTTCCTTGATGTGTCACCATGCAAGTAAGAGAGACTTTGTTGAGGGATAAGTGTCCATTGATATGTCACTCTCTTAAGCTTCCCCTTTTCCAATATAAGCACAATTTTCCTCCTTTTTTCATTCATTCTTACTTCCTCTCTTCTTTTCTCCTTTTTAAAGCTGTTGGCATGGCATCCACCTTCCTCCACCTTGGTTCGGCCAAGAGCCTCTCTTTCCTTCTCCTCCTCCTCTTATAAAGAGAGAGATTAATATATATATATATATATATATATATATATATATATTGACAAAGAAGACGGTGCACCGAAATACTGTCCAACGGTTCGTTCGCTTTTAGCTAGGCTCGCCTGCCATGAAGAATGGGAAAGCTATTTTGGTGAGAACTCTTTGTACTTATACACTAGTTATTGTACACTAATTAGTGAAGAATTAGTTATAATTTGAATAGTTAACTGGTGTAATCAGTTTGAAACGACTATGGATGTTAATGGTTGATGTGTTTAGTGATGGATGATGGTTGTGTAGTTTAGAGTACACACACCATTAAGCATTAGCATTACGACGCTTTAGCACAGTTATTATTTATTTAATTATGTTGATGATGGTTATTATGAATGTTTATAATGGTTGTTAATGTTGTTTCGCACACTTTGACAAAACAATTATGGTATTACATTGGTGATCGGAAAATCTCCTTCGTAATTAGGAGCAATATTATTATTGAAATTAGAGGTTAATAAATGGATAGGACACATATGTATGAATACATGTATATTGATAAATTATCTTTTAAGAAAAATAAAACTGGATAAATAAATACCAGAATGTTCCAGGATTATAGAGAGAATAATGTCTAGGTTTGGGTTCGGAAAATATAGTTTCCTGCGCTGCCTGGCTATCCCTAACTGATCTGGCGGACAGGATGGTTAATTCAAAATTTAATTCAAAATTATTTGAATTTAGAAATAAATTGGAATTTAATTTAATATTTTATTAATAAAATATTAAGTGAAAATAAAAGTTGAATTTTAAAGCCGAAATAATTTGGAAAGTCAATTTAAATTAATTTAAATGGTTTATATATGTATATAATGGTTTTCTAAGGTATTTTGAAGTATCGCAGAATAATTCTTATTGCGGTCAAAATAGAGCTTGTCGCACAATGGCAATTCACGTATTTTAGTTACAAATTTTAAACGCTTATAATTTTTGCAATTTAAATTGGATTTCCACGAAATGAAAAATGTTTGATTTCTATTAACAAGAGCTCTCAATTGAGTGAAAGCAGATTGTAATTTCGACTTATAATTTTCAAGTTATGTTTAAAACCGTTGTGGAAAAGGATGCTAAGTGCAGTTTGCCAACCATAAATGTAAACAACTATTTTTAAATGTTTAAAATACGGATTTTTTTGTAAAATCATTATAATTAGTTAAAAGTGTTTTGAATTGGAAAATTTAAGGTTTAGATAATATAAAGATTATTTTGATCAAGTTAGCCAATATAACTGTTTTATAAAGCTTTTGTAATGCTTTTGAGTAACGCTTTATTTGAAAGTGATCTATTTTAAAGTTTTTAACCAGCAAGTTGTTTTCCGAACTACAAGTAATAATTTTTAAATGATTTGTGGAATGTTTTCAAAGGTTTGTAAGTATTGGAAATATTTTATATGGAATTTAATTTGATTAATTTAATATTAAAATAGGTTTTTCAATTTTAAATAATTGGATATGGTTGGAGATAAATCTTCGAATGTTTGATATTAATTCGGTAGATGATGGCTCTTACTATTCAAGGAATATAGAAAGTAGTTTACCATTATTATGCTTGAAGTATGAGTTGGATACAAAGTTTAATATTAAGGATAAATCGATGGTATTTCTATACAGGTCCAATATTAAGGGGTTTGATAAATTTTTGAACTAAGATAAGGATTTACCGATTTTCTTGAGATAAGTTGGATAGAAATAATCTTCGGATATTTGATATGAAAATCCGTAATGTAAACGTGTACTATTTGTGGAATTTGAAAAATATCATTCTCTTTATTCCTCTTATAGTATTCGTTGATTATGAGAATTGATATCGAATATAAGTGGGCACAATTTCTATGCAATTTATGTTCAATATCGATTGATTTGGGTTTTGTCATGAATCGTATCTTCAATAATATCATTCTTGAAACCTGATGAGATTGAGTTATGGAAATTTACATCGTAATTTGGGGATTTAATCAAATCTTTGATTTAAGGAAATTAAAGGTAAGGAATTGGGAAGGGAGTAAAATCTTTTTTGGCAAGGCTGATCGATTTTTATAGTGCTCCGTATCACTTTTATTAAAAAAAGAAAAATACATGCAAAACAGGAGCTATGCAGACATAGCAATTGAAAAAGCATAAGTTCCCACACAGGGGATACCAGATTTACAGTTACATTACACAAAGCAACACATTACAAATTAAAGATTGACTAAGTGATATCCAAGTGCAACAAAGGTGCACACACATCTTTACAAAGGCGGCTAGCCTTTGTCTTTTTGCATTCTCATCATCTCTCACTTCTTGCGGCAGGTAAGAGTGGTTTTCATTGTCTCTTCATTTGGTGGTGCGGCTATCTGAGAAGTATACACAGCAATCAAGAGGAGGCTTATATGCTATAGGAGGAGAGATGTGAGCGTAGAAATGATTCTTCTGCCTGGATGCACTATCACTTTTCGGGCTTCGAGAGTTCAAGAAACCAGGTCTGAATGGGATGGGAGATTGGCACTTGGTTTGAGATGGCAAGGTGGAACCAGGGTCGGAAGATACCTTATTTTTACCATTGTCACTAACTGAAGAAGTTTTCGTGCTCATGAAAGAGCTAAAATTCTTTTGCATAAGCATCATAAGATTCTCCTTTTGAACGTATTGCTCTCCACTAACTTTTCCATTTTCTAATTCAGTCCTTAGTTTTTCAATGAGATCAGGAACATTATCTTTGCTATAAAGTTTGGCTTTTGCTTTCTCATCATGGATTTTTTTTCTACTTCTACCATTTTCGTCCTTTAAACTATTAAAGTTCAGATGGGGGAAACTGGCGAGAGTATCCGACTCACTGGAATTGGTATTATGCATATAATTATTTGTGCTTTTCACGATAGTTTCAACGTTTGAAGACTCGACATCATTCTGTATTTGTACTATGGGGACTTGATTATTGGCAGAAGATATTGCGCCAACCATTTCTCTGTTAATAGTGCTTGTTGAATTTTCAGCATTGCACTCTTCCATTCAAGACACATCACATGTTTTCCAAAGCTCATCACGTCGTTAATCGGCTCTTTCATAGTATTAATATCACTCAGCTTCTAATTGGTCACAACACTGGGAACATCACTTTGAACCACACTTTGCTACCATCTTCTGTAACGATGTTGTCTAATTGCATTTCTTCACTAACTACCTCAGCATTACCACAATCACCTTGCTTACTCACACCATTCAAACCATCAAGCACCTCAAACATATTAAAGTGTTGCAGAATATTATTTTCACTTACATTGGAATTGCTACCATTCAGTATTGCAGCTTGAACCTCTTTTTGTTTTTCTCCAACTCTGTTCTTCTTAACATCATGAAATTCTTTGCCTTTGTTCCTATTAACTTTTGTCCACTGAGCTTTCTGACTCGCTGGTACTTCAATGACTTTGCTTTTATTAAAATCTTTTAATTGAGATTAAATAATTAATATTGGGAAATCGTTTTAAATGAAAATTATGAAATGTAAATTAAGGTTTTGAATAACGCATTATCAAACAAAAAGTTAATCGAGGGTTTGAGGCTAGATTACCTTTAATTAAAAGCTATGTTTTAAAGGAGGAAAATAAAAATATGGATTTGTTAAAGTTAATTTGAGAATGGGTTTAAAGAAGTTTTAAATTAACAAATCCAAGACGGATGGAGATTTGGTTGAAAGCCTTTGTGATTCGTGTAGATAACAAGATTTTGATCGATGCCAAACAAATGAAGTTGCAATGAAGATCATGTCATAGAGATAAGGTTTTATACATTATGTCGTGTTTAGAATATGTTAAAATCTATCCTCAAGTATAAACACAAGTATAAAACAAAGTATGTGTGTATATATATATATATTATAAAGGCATGAAATAGGTTGACTGAGCAAAAAATGCCTCAACTAGTCGACTGACTGCAAATATACCAGTCCACTGGTCGAGCATTTTTTCTCCAGTAACGACTATTTTCTGTATGTTTTTAAATATATATGTTTTTATAATTCTTTAACAAGTTGACTGAAAATTTCAGACCAGCCGACTGATCCGAAACAGCAAGTATTTTCCTGAGGAGTTGCTTCCATTCATGAAAGATTCCTCTTCATTAATCAAAGGAAATGGACATATCTTTTTGTAGAAACTCTTCATGAAGGTTTTCTACTTTTCTACAACTATATAAACAACTTCAATCATGTTTTACAAGAATCAGTTCTACCAATTTTACTGATCATTATTCTATTCTCTCCATATACATTCTTTGCATACAAAAGCTCTCCAAATTCAAATACTTGTTGAATCCTTGAATCAATTTAATATTACTTGATTCAACAAGCAATTTTACTTCCTCAAATCTACACATTCAAATCATATACTCGAGAATCATATTATAGGAAGATTGTACTTAAAACGTTGATTATCCGTGTTGATTCAAGTACACAAAGCAGAAGTCAAAACCATTGTATTTGTTGAAGTCCTGTGTGTGATCAGGCGAGAGGCATCCTTGTTATGGCTCGGGTGTATTGACCTGGGCGTTATTAGTGGAAATTCTGAAGAGGAGCTTCGAGGCTGGAAGTAGGGCGGGAAATCCGAACCAGTATAAAAATTCCTTGTGTCACTTTACCTTACTGCTTTTTATTTACTTGTGATACATCATATCAGTTCTTATTTATTTGCATAACTATTGTATGTTAGCTAGTTAGCTTATCATTTACATTTCTGCTATATCCATATATAAAGATCCTACTTAAGTCATGCACACCGACTTTTCAATTGGTATCCAAGCCTGGTGTTTTAGAGATCGTAACAACATCTTAGAATAAACGGCAACAAAGAAATCTTGTCAAGGGATTAGAAAATGGAAGAGCAACAAAGAAGAATCAAGAGAGCAAGGAAACAAATGTTTCATGGCTAAAGTTAGATTACAATCGGTATGTGTAGATTCATTACATAAAGATCTTTTATTAGACGATGAAAAATTATTGTAAGATTTTAGAACTTTGGCTATACTTAATACAGTCATTTAGCTAAGTTAAAAAATTGTGAGCAAGAAAATTCCAAATTAAAAGAAGAAGACAATTTTTAAGTAAAATAAGCCAAATGTTTTGGAAATACCTTAGAAGGGCTTGTTTCTTAAAAAGTTTTCCTTCAAAAAGAGAATGAGCGACTAGAAGATAAAAATAATGTTCTTTTAAAGGAAATTGATCTTTTGCAAAATAGAAATAAATCATTAGAAGATTCTTTAAATAATTCTAGTTCTTTAGTTTCGTATCTCGAAAAAGAGAATGGAGCTTTAACTGAAAAGAATTTAGAAGTATCTAAAGAATGTGAGTTGTTAAAGGTGAGTAATAATATTTTGCAAAATGAAATTTCTGATTCAAAAGAAAATTCTAAAAAATTACAATCTTCTTTAGTTAATTCAGGATCTCAAATTTGTGGTCTCAAAACTGAGAATGCTTTAAAAAGGAAGACCTCTGGATTAAATAAGGGAATTGTTGGTTTTTAAAATAACAAAATTTCTTGTGTTAGTCATGACTTTGGAATTGAATTTGATAAATGTACAAATAAGTTCGCGAAATTCAATAAAGGTCAAATTGATTTAAATATGATTTTATCTAGATCTCGATCTTTACATGACAAAAGTGATTTAGGATATAATCATAGAAATAGTACTAGATATGCTTTTATGTACAATAAGAATATCACTTCTAGTACTAGTGCACATCCTAGATCTAGTTATTATTCAAATACTTCTATGACTAGAGATATTTATAATAAATCTAGATGTACGAAAAGAAATATCAATAGAGATTACTTAAATATTTGGGTTCCAGTAAATTGGAGAAATAGAGAAAACTATATCGGTGATTATTTTGATTCAGTAGTTAATAATGAAATTTTTATCTTTAAAGGTTCCATTAAACCCTCTTGGGTATGGTTACCTTCCATCTAACCCCTGGACCCAAACAAAACAAGTGGGTACCAAAGTATATATATATCATATTTTTTGCAGGTACACTAAAACAAAGAGAAGGCTATTTTCGATATCTCTAAATATTTATGAAAACAAATTTCAGTTTTTATCGAAATGCACAAGTTCCAATATCTCCCAAAGGTTCTTTAAATATTTATGTCTTATGATCGATTACTGTTTTATCATTGTATTTATTCTTTTTAATCGATGACAGGGGGAGGGGAATGTCTTGAATCTCTCATGATACGTTACTTTTGAATATATGTGCTAACATTTGTTGTGTAGGAATTAAATAGTAAGTTTATATATGCACTAACAAAATAGTGCAGAGACTCAGTGGGAGCTAAACATTCAGGGGGAGAAATACCCAAAGTGTTGTCATCAATAAAAAAGGGGGAGAATGTTGATAACAAGATTTTGATCGATGTCAAACAAATGAAGTTGCAATGAAGATCATGTCATAGAGATAAGGTTTTATACATTGTGTCATGTTTAGAAATATATTAAAATCTATCCTCAAGTATAAACACAAGTATAAAACAAAGTATATATATATAATATTTTGTAAAGGCATGAAATAGGCTGACTGGGCAAAAAACGCCTCAACCAGTCGACTGACTAGAAATATACCAGTCGACTGGTCGATCATTTTTTCTCCAGTAACGACTATTTTCTGAATGTTTCTAAATATATACGATTTTATAATTATTTAACCAGTTGACTGACAATTTCAGAGCAGCCGACTGATCCGAAATAGCAAGTATTTTCCTGAAGAGTTGCTTCTATTCATAAAGAGATTCCTCTTCATTAATCAAAGGAAATGGATATATCTTTTTGTAGAAACTCCTCATGAAGGATTGCTACTTTTCTACTACTACATAAACAACTTCAATCATGTTTTACAAGAATCAATTCTACCAATTTTACTGATCATTATTCTATTCTCTCCATATACATTCTTTGCATATAAAAGCTCTCCAAATTCAAATACTTGTTGAGTCCTTGAATTGATTTAATATTACTTGATTCAACAAGCTATTTTACTTCCTCAAATCTACGCATTCAAATCATATATTCGAGGACCAGATTACAGGAAGATTGTACTTAAAACGTTAACTATCCGTGTTGATTCAAGAACACAAAGAAGAAGTCAAAACTATTGTATTTTTGAAGTCCTATGTGTGATTAGGCGAGAGGCGTCCTTGTTAGGGCTCGAGTGTACTGATATATTCCTCCGGTTAAGAGAGGGCATTATTAGTGGAAATTCTTATGAGGAGCTTCGGGAATGGAAGTGGGTCGGGAAGTCCAAACCAGTATAAAAATTCCTGGTGTCACTTTAACTTACTTACTGCTTTTTATTTACTTGTAATACATCATATTAGTTCTTATCTATTTGCATAACTACTGTATATTAGCTAGTTGGTGTAACGACCCAGAAAATCTGAACCAATTTCAAAATTTTAAATTGGCTAAAATAATGGATTTTAAATATTTAAAATAAATATTTTAAATAATAGCGATGAAAGGTGAGTTTGAATCGAAAATTGAAAACGAATATAATTAATTATAATTATAAACAAGGCTTGAAAAGGCGCTGCAGTTTCAAAAATTGAATTCAAACTTTGTCGGACTGTACCGGGTGCAAAACAAAACGGATTTTAGTGAAACCAAAAATATTTAAATTTGTTAGTGAATACCTTTCTAACGAATCTGAAAAATCGAATTTTCATAGCGGGAAGCAAAAGTAATGGCCGAATGAATTTTCAGAAAGGTCGCTATGGAATTTATATAGCCCGTGAAATTGGCCATTTTGCAAACGACCGCGGAATTCGATGAAACCACTTTAGTTGGATCCGGGATGTGAAGTTATTGCTAGGTTTCAAATTTCATAATTTTTGAAGCTAAGGAAAATTGGTTTTGGTCAATTACAGTTAAATTGGATCGACTAGAAATGGGCCTTTTTGCAAACGATCTCAGAATTCGACAAAACTAGTTTTGTTAGGACCGTATCGTCAAAACATAGCTAGATTTAATTTTCTGGAATTTTTCGAATCAGTTTGTGGCCCTGGCAAATTGAAATGTACGTTCCAATTAAATATTGAATGTTTTATATTTTAATTTGAAGGAAAACTGACTGAAACATTCGAATGGGCCTTCGAAACATATCCCATTGTGTTCGGAATGGGGGTAAAACGCTAAGGACGATAGTCGTTGGGTTTGGATTGGTGGTCGCGTTAGAAAACCCCTTATAAAATCTACCAACCAATGAGAATTCAAATAAAAAATATATATAGAAAAATCCTTTTCTCTCTCCCTGTAACAGCCGATCGACGGCGAAAACCCTTCTCGCCGTTCCCATCCAATTTCCGACCAAACCAAGCAAAATTAGCCCCTCCTCCAGTTGAAGATTTTGTAGAGCTCCTCGAGATCTTCAAATCCATACCTAGTTTCGATTTTTTCATTGTGTATTTTGGGAGAACGGACGCCGAGAAGTCGCCGCCTTCACTTCGCCGCCGCGCCTGATTCTGACCACCGAGTTCGCCGCCGTTCAAGGCTTACGCGCGCCTCTCCTAGCTCTTCGAGATGGCACAGGCCGATCGTCATATAGTTGCAAGGATTTGAAGAAAATTCATTACCTAGTTTTGAAGAATTCAGAGAGGTATCGGCCAGATCTATTTTCAACAGTTTTAACACCTTTAAACCGTTGCAAACTTTGAAAAATCATATCTTTTTGCTGTGTTAACGAAATTCGATGAAACAGGAAACATCATGACCGTGTGGACGCCTTCTACATTTTAGAAGAGACCGCATATTTTTCTGAGCCTTCTGCTATTTTTGGTGGAGTGGAACCCAAGGTGAGATTTCTAATTTATAAACGATATGGAAAACGACGATGTATAAATTATATAGTCGATGTATGAGTTATATAAGCGTTGTACACCTCTTGTATAAGCGTTGTATAAGTTGTACGTTCGATGTATAAGTTATATATGCGTTGTAAAAATTATATATGTGTTGAAATAAAAGCGAATTGTTATTTATATATATATATATATATTTATATATACGCCCCTCATCCACAAACCATGGACGATATTTATTGATTGTGATTGGTGTGAAAATTGATTGATAGCGAATGGTTGTTTGGGATTGTTTGTGGTTGATATTGATTGATTGTGGTTGAAAAATACCCGTTTGTGGTTGAGAAATATTTGGTTGAAACCACATAGGATTAGTTTGTGGAAATGAAATAAATATATACATGCCGCCTGCGTGCGAACTAGATGCATGATCCCCATTGTCAAAAACCGCGAGGTTTTAAGGTAGAGCGAGGAGTCGTACTAGGGACGGTCCCGGTTTTAACTACCCTGCCGTTATGCTGCCGAAATTTTGAATAATATTCATATGTTTGAATTATTTTCATTTGCTAAAACCATATTTATTCATTGAATAGAAAACCTTCATGTGTTGAATCGATATTCATTCGTTGATTAGAAATTCATGTGTTGAAAGGTCTTCGTGTTTTTAAATATAAAAATCACATTTTTATCTATATATAGAAGCTATAGAAAACCTTCATGTGTTGAATGGTATTCGCGTTTTAAATATAAAAATCACATTTTTATCTATATATAGAAACTATAAAAAACCTTCATGTGTTGAATCGATATTCATTCGTTGATTTGAAATTCATGTGTTGAATGGTATTCATATTTTGAAATAAATTGTTTCATAATAAAAATCACCTTTTATCAACTATATGGACTATGTAAAATAATCTCGTTCTAAAAGAAATTGTTTTATAATAAAAACCCTATTTTTATCACCTATATAAACTATATAAAATAATAGTGTTTTGAAATGAATTGTTTTACAATAAAAATCACATTTTTATTACATACATGATTTGTTGAAATGTGAAGTGTTAAAAATAGCAACTCGTTCAAATAAATATGCATGAGTCGAAATATTCATTAATTAGCTAATGATATGATTTTTGCCTATGCATGCAACATTAGAATGAATGGTGTTTTTAAACCAAATGGAATCAAATATGAAGTTGAATGGAAAATGATAAATGACAAGAACTGGATAAATGTACATGCATATTTATAGAACAGGTTATAGCAAAAGGGGCTAGAGAAGAGGAATAAAATTTTGTGCCCGACAAATAGGTACACATTTACTGTTTTGTTTGGGTGATGATTTTATGAGCCTGTTGGCTAGCCGCTTGGCTTTTTCTTTTTCTTTTTGACATGAGACGCCCGTGTGGCTACTTGGGAATTTTCCCAGCTCCTCCCGTACAAAGGAGGTTATGGCGAAATTTTCCGAAATTTAAAGGCGTTAGTGAAATATTTGAAGTGAAAACGATATTGAAATTGTTGCATGAACTATATTTATATAAATATATAAATATAAATAAAATTAAAACGAAATGTGGCCGTGCAGTTTGTGTTTTGAAACCGTGATTTCAAACAACTAGTGCGGGAAATCCGACCATTGGATCTTCCCGAAACCACAACCGTTGGGTTCGCCTTGGAAATATCTTTCCAACGGCACCAACTTTGTAAAAATCCAACGGTTGGATTGTCTGGAACGTTTAATTCAAATCTGAAGAAAAACAGCGCCAGAAATGATTATATATATATAAATATAATTATATTTAATCGAATAACGACGCTGCAGTTCGTATTTTGAAATCGAAACTTCAAACGATTGTACCGGGAGATCCAACCGTCGGATTTTCCCGAAACTGGAACCGTTGGATTCGTTTTGAAAAGACCTTTCTAATGATGTAAATTTTGTGAACATCCAACGGTTAGATTTTCAGATATGTGTAAATCAAATCTTAAAAAAAAACAGCGCCACGGCCGCGTTACGGCCCAAAGCGTCGTTTTGAATAAATTGGCTATTTTAAATTAAATAAAAATAGCGATAAATCATTATAAAATATCATAAACGATATGGAATGGAAATAAATTGAATTTGCTCGACTTATGTGGTATTTGATGGTTGAATGTGTTTGGCGTGAAAATTACCTTAAAGAACAAAATTGGTGTTGTCGAATGATTTAACCATTGAAATGAATTGATTTGAAATTCTAAATATACATGAATTATTTGAAAAGGCCGAGTTAATTCTCATTTCAAATAATTGACCGACGATTGAAAGTCGAAGATGAAGACGGTGGTCGAAGACCGGAGATCTTCACCTCGTTTGGATGGTAACCGAGGTCCTGATTGGGAGGCATCCCGAAATATGGATAATGAGTGGTGATCGTCTAGACGTACATGGTGATCGATGGGTTTGCGAGGTATTTAGTGCCTCCGGTTTCGTTCAGACCCAGAACGGACTTGTAAATGGACTGTGTGCCTGACATTGGATTTTATTCTGTGTTGGTTGATCTCTATTAAATATACACCTGTTTGGCGGTGGAGAATTTATTCTTTTGCTTAACGCCCTTCTCCGAGACGCACGAGCTCAGAGGTTGTATATCGATGGACATCAGTCGCATGGCATGAATTGCTAGTGTGGCATGCCTAAGTGACAAATGATCAAGGCTTCTGTTGAAAAGCAAAGTCTTGTGGTGATGATCAAAGCCCTGCCTATGTGGCGTAGCTTTGTGTATAACGTGAATTCGCGAGCCTCACACCCCGGTATGAACCAGAAACGGGAGAAGGACCTCAGGGAGGGCATGCGTTTCTTTCTAGCTAGGGTGGTGTCAGTGACCTACCAGCCCTGACATTTATATACTTTTCACCTATGTGGTTGTTGCTGTTGCGAGGCGCCTCGGTTTGATCGGACGATCCGGGTCCGATGGAGTCATTCGTTGGCTCGTTTACGCACCAAAGGGCGGGGAGACGTAGTGTTCAGGCATAATAATCCACATCGGTGGACCGGCCCTGACGATCCAAGGGGCATTTGCAGCTGTTCCTGAGGGGCGGGCTAGAGCGTCTCGAATTCGTTAAGGACTATCTTTTGCCTTGGTTCAAGACAGAAATCCAATTTCCAAATACGACATCATGCGGTTTTGATTGTATACCTATATATGGCGACATAGTGGTATGGGGCATTAATGCCGTCTATGATTGATAGTTATGATTTGAAATTGTTTTCAAAACATGTAAACACTAGAAATAATATCAAATGCTTTTGTTTTATTCGTATCAATCATATTTTGGCCATTATAAGGTAAAACTCTATCCTCCGGTTTGCGTTGCATTGTGTGATGGGAACTGAGTCTTATAATGGCTTCATTTTTAGAAAAGCATTGCGATGTTTAAAAGAAAGATTTGTTTTAAAGCACTGGCAATCCAATGGAGTAAACCCGTTCCACGAAAGTGGCGTGGTCCTGTGATTAGCCATATTATATATGTGTTGAGTAGATTTCTCATACCAGTCCCATGACTGACTCGTAGTTTATTTCACTTTCAAACTCGGGTGCCCCTTTTTCTACACGGGCAGCCTTGTATTCAGGTTTAGCTGGTTCTTTCTCTGGATAGATGGAGCTGAAGATGGATTCTATCATTTATCTCTTTTTATGCTGTTCAGCTCCTATTGTACATATTTTGTTTGTTTTCCGCTGTAGACATTTATGTATAGCTGAACTGTATTTGTACTAAGTAAGATCCAATATACTGTGTAACTCTGATGATTACTTTTATCCAGTATATTCTATTGTTCATTATCTGGTGTATTTACTTAATTTTGTTCTGCTATTATCTGTTTCTGTGTTATATTCCATGGATTACCCTTGCCGCCGTCAGCACGAGGTTTGGGGTCGTCTCATTTGGTATCAGAGCTTTGGTTAAGCTTAGTTCTGGAATATAACAGTTGAACGAACTCGTCAGAAATAGAACCAGTAGTGTTCTAGGACGGGTAACTCTATACAGATAGGATCAATAATATCGTAGTATGAGTAAAGCAGAATGAGATTACACCCCGATAGACACATTTACATTTGAAGTATTTGTCTCTATATTTTGAAATATCTTTTCTGTGACCTGACGCTTGATCTGCTATTGCAGAAGTACTAGAAAAATGAGTGTCAGAAACAAGAGAAATGCAGAACCCGATCTAGAGGCTCTATTAAAGAGATATCAAAATCTGAACGGAGCACAGTTCTCGGGAAATGAATCTATAATTCAGACTCAAGCTTGGATGAGTTCTGTCGAAAGAATCTTTGAGTGTACCCAGTTGAGAGATGACCAGAAAAGGTTAGTAGCATCTTGGGCACTCAAAGAAGAAGCTTTAATCTGGTGGGAAGCAATCGTCAAAGATAATCCAGAAGGTGATATCACCTAGGACAAATTCAAAGTGATTTTCCTAGAAAGATTTACTCCTCCTGAGGCGACGAAGCGATTGTGTGATGAATTTTCTTATCTGATACAGGGTGATCTGACCATCCCAGAATATCATAAGAAATTCAACGAACTTGCTCACTTTGCTCCTCATCTGATTCAAGATCCAAAGCGGAAAAATCTGAGATTTATTCATGGCCTGCAAAGGAGATATCAGAATAGTGTAATGAGGAATGTGAAGCTTCCTTTTTCAGAAATGATATGCATGGCTTATCAGTATGAAGATCTCCATAAGAAAGGAATGTTGCGCGACGAAGAAGAAGTTTGTTGTAGTGGCAAAACAGAGTCAGAAACCGATATTCCTGAAGCCAGTACAAGGTCGGAGATCAATAAGAAGCTGAGTGCCAAGAGAAAAAGGGCCGAATCTGGGAACGAACGAATAATGACCGCCACGTGCTCAAGCTGCAATAGAAAAGGACATTTGGCAATAAGTTGCAAATCTTGGAACGAACGAAGAAAGAAAGGATCTAAATCCAAGAAGGATTTTCAAGGAAAGGAAAGGTGCAATCAATGCCATCAGTTTGGTCATGTAAAGCAAGATTGCTGGAAGATGAAGAAGCCTGAAGTAGTTCAAGTGAATGAAGTAGTAGAAACTTCCGAGCCCTCAGCTAGTCAAGAAAGGGCGGATGTTTTAGAAGGCACGCTAACTGTCAAAACATTTCAGTCAAAGTACTGTTTGACACAGGCGCGTCACGAAGCTTCATTGCAAACGATGCACCTAAGAAACTGGATTTGAATTTGAAAAAGCTGAAGGAACCAATGACTGTCCAGAATCCGGTTGAGGGTTCCATAGATCTCAATTGGATTTGTGGAGTGCCGGTTTCTTTCTCTCGTTATCGATTTCCTACCATCGCAGTCGTCATGAATTTTAAAGAGTTTGATCTTATCTTGGGGTTAGACTGGTTGACCAAATATGAAGCTGAAGTTAAATGCACCGACAGAGTCGTAAAGGCGAGGATTAAATCAGGTGATTATATAACCATTCCCTGTGAAGGTCAGAATGCTAATAGAAAAGACTTCTGGGCAGCTCTAAATGTTTCTCCAGCCCAAATGGAAAATATCCCTGAAGTTACTGAGAATATTCCTGACCTCATCAAAGACATTCCTGTCGTCAATAACTATGCGGATGTGTTCGAAGAAGTTGTTCGCTTACCTCCGCAGAGAGAAATAGATTTCAAGATTGCTTTAATTCCGAATGCAAGGCTGGTAGTTCACGCTATTCGAAGAATGTCCTTGAAAGAGAAGGAGGAATTAGACAATCAAACACGACAGCTCGTATGGATGGGTCTGATCAGGCCTAGTTTCTCTGATTGAGGTGCAGCAGTGGTGTTTGTCCCGAAATCTGACGGTACTCTACGTCTATGTGTGGATTATCGTGATTTGAACAAGCAGACCATAAAGAACAAATATCCATTGCTGCGGATTGATGATTTGTTGGATCGATTAAATGGCGCACAAGTATTTTCACGAATGGACCTAGCTACAGGTTTTCCATCAACTTTGAATTGCCGAAGAGTGTGTTCCAATGACAGCATTCAAAGGTCCCGACTTATTCTACGAATGGTTAGTAATGTTGTTCGGCTTATATAACACTCCTGCTTACTTCGTCGATCTAATGAACAGAGTATTCAGAGGAGTATTGAATAAATTTGTTCTGGTTTTTATTGATGATATTCTAATCTTCTCTAAATCAAAGGCCGAACATGAAAAACATTTGGAACAAGTGTTAGAAATCCTCAGAAGGAATGTATTGAAAGCAAAGTTTTCCAAATGTATATTCTGGCAAGATGAAGTGAAATTTCTGGGCCACGTCGTATCAAAAGAAGGAATTGCTGTGGATCCAAGTAAAATCACGGCTATTCAAAATTGGAAGCAGCCTAGTACCCCTACCGAAGTCCGCAGTTTTCTTGGATTGGCTAGTTATTACAGGAAGTTCGTTAAAAACTTTTCGAAGATATCTGGTCACTTAACGAAGCTTACAAAGAAGCAATCTAAATTCAAATGGACTCCAGAAAGTGAGGAGGCTTTCGAAGAGCTAAAGTTAAGACTAACGACTGCTCCAGTGTTAACCATCATCGATGGCAATCAAGATTTGAAAGTCTGGACTGATGCGTCTAGAGAAGGCCTTGGGGCAGTGTTAATGCAAAGAGGCCAAGTGATTGCTTATGCTCGCCGTCAACTGAAGCCACACGAGAAGAACTACGTAACTCATGATCTTGAGTTATTGGCTATAGTATTCGCTTTGAAAATCGGGAGACACTATCTTCTGGGTGAGAGATTTGAACTGTTTACAGATCACCAGTCCTTAAAGTACCTGTTCACTCAGAAAGACCTGAATCTAAGGAAGCAACATTGGCTGGAGTTTCTTGCAGCATATGACTTTGAAATTATATATACTCCAGGGAAAGCCAATGTCGTGGCCGATGCGCTGAGCCGAAAGAATGTAATGATCGCCAGCTTTATTATGACGACTTCCTTGATTGACAAAATATCTATTCTTCAGAAGGAGGATAACTTTATTAAGGATATGACTAAAAGGATTCAGAAAGGCGAACCCTCGTGTTTTCAAATGGATAACGATGAGACCTTGAGGTTGAAAGGAAGGATTTGTGTTCCTGACATCCCAGAGTTAAAAAGGGAAGTGTTAGACGAGTGTCACAAGTCCAAGCTGAGTATCCATCCTGGTGTGGCCAAAATGTATAACGATCTCAAACGAACATTCTGGTGGAAGGCTATGAAAAGAGACGTTTCAATATACGTTAGCCGATGCCCTACTTGCCAGCTAGTCAAGAGCGACCAACAAAAACTGGCTGGATTGTTGCAACCGCTAGAAGTTCCTGGTTGGAAGTGGGAACATATTTCCATGGATTTCATTGATGGTTTGCCCAGAACCAGAAAAGGAAATGACAGTATTTGGGTGATCGTAGATCGCTTCACGAAGACCGCCCATTTCATACCCGTCAGATCAAACAGAACTGCTCAGAGTCTGGCGTAGATATACTTCAGGGAAGTAGTTAGACTGCATGGAGTGCCGCTCAATATAGTCAGTGATAGAGATACAATATTCACTAGCAAATTCTGGGAAGCATTTCAAGTCGAACTGGGAACGAAGTTGAACTTGAGCACCGCTTATCATCCTCAGACAGACGGTCAGACTGAGAGGGTGAATCGTATTTTAGAAGATCTATTGCGGGCTTGTGTTATAGATTTCGGTGGATCATGGGAAGACCATCTGCATTTGGCTGAATTCTCATATAACAAAAGTTACCAGGCGAGTCTGACAATGTCGCCATTCGAAGCATTGTATGGTAGACCGTGCCGATCTCCTGCTTGTTGGGTCAAGCCCGGAAATAGACTTGTGTTGGGTCCTGATATGATTCGAGAAGCTGCCGACAAAGTCGATTTTATTAAGAAGCGATTACTCGCCGCTCAAAGCCGACAAAAGAGCTACGCCGATAGAAGAAGAAGAGATATATCCTTTGCTGTTGGCGACTATGTATATTTGAAAGTATCGCCGATGAGAGGAGTTATCCGATTCGTTAAAACTGGAAAGTTGGCACCCAAATTCATTGGTCCGTTTCCTATTCTGGAACGGATTGGGACTCTCGCTTATAGGGTTAAATTGCCGGATTGGTTGCCTGGAGTTCATAATGTATTTCATATATCTCAACTTCGAAAACACGTTCATGATCCAGACTTGATCGTGG
This sequence comes from Allium sativum, assembly GCA_030737875.1. Classification (NCBI taxonomy): domain Eukaryota; kingdom Viridiplantae; phylum Streptophyta; class Magnoliopsida; order Asparagales; family Amaryllidaceae; genus Allium; species Allium sativum. The sequence continues at coordinate 303,388,621 of CM060922.1, forward strand.
AAGAAGCAGCTCAACAGGATATTGAAATAACTCCAGAATTATCTGTGAGAAGAAAGCCGCTAAAGATTATCGGCAAAGAAACCAAAGAGCTTAGGAACAAGAAGGTTCACTTAGTCAAAGTGCAATGGAGTGGAGATCCGCGAGATTGTACTTGGGAAACTGAGGAGAGCATTCAGAAAGCTTATCCTAGATGCCGAGTGGATATATCTGATTGACTCTGGTGCAAGGTACATTTACCCTACTTTGCATTACCATTTAATTCTCTACTCTGTTGTTATTTTCTTTCCATGGATGTGCACTTTTAAATTCTATAGTCTGAATGATTTTAAAAAAAAAAAGAGTATAGAAATTGATTAGTATATTTTTGAAAAGTTGAAAACAATTGGATTGGTTGTTGTGTTGTGTGATTGTAGATTTATCAAACCACTTTCGACTTTGTTCCTTTTCGGGGACGAAAAGTTTTAAGTGGGGGAGATTGTAACGACCCAGAAAATCTGAACCAATTTAAAATTTTTAAATTGGCTAAAATAATGGATTTTAAATATTTAAAATAAATATTTTAAATAATAGCGATGAAAGGTGAGTTTGAATCGACAATTGAAAACACATATAATTAATTATAATTATAAACAAGGCTTGAAAAGGCGCTGCAGTTTCAAAAATTGAATTCAAACTTTGTCGGACTGTACCGGGTGCAAAACAAAACGGATTTTAGTGAAACCAAAAATATTTAAATCTGTTAGTGAATACCTTTCTAATGAATCTGAAAAATCGAATTTTCATAGCGGGAAGCAAAAGTTATGGCCGAATGAATTTTCAGAAAGGTCGCTATGGAATTTATATAGCCCGTGAAATTGGCCATTTTGCAAACGACCGCGGAATTTGACGAAACCACTTTTGTTGGATCCGGGATGTGAATTTATTGCTAGGTTTCAAATTTCATAATTTTTGAAGCTAGTATGTGAGCGTGGCAAAAGAAAATGGGTTTTGGTCAATTACAGTTAAATTGGATCGACCAGAAATGGGCCTTTTTGCAAACGGTCTCAGAATTCGACGAAACTAGTTTTGTTGGGACCGTATCGTCAAAACATAGCTAAATTTAATTTTCTGGAATTTTTCGAATCAGTTTGTGGTCCTGGCAAATTGAAATGTACGTTCCAATTAAATATTGAATGTTTTATATTTTAATTTGAAGGAAAACTGACTGAAACATTCGAATGGGCCTTCGAAACATATCCCATTGTGTTCGGAATGGGGGTAAAACGCCAAGGACGACAGTCGTTGGGTTTGGATTGGTGGTCGCGTTAGAAAACCCCTTATAAAATCTACCGACCAATCAGAATTCAAATAAAAAAATAGAAAAATCCTTTTCTCTCTCCCCGTAACAGCCGATCGACGGCGAAAACCCTTCTCGCCGTTCCCATCCAATTTCTGACCAAACCAAGCAAAATTAGCCCCTCCTCCAGTTGAAGATTTTGTAGAGCTCCTCGAGATCTTCAAATCCATACCTAGTTTCGATTTTTTCATTGTGTATTTTGGGAGAACGGACGCCGAGAAGTCGCCGCCTTCACTTCGCCGCCGCGCCTGATTCCGACCACCGAGTTTGCCGCCGTTCAAGGCTTAGGCGCGCCTCTCCTAGCTCTTCGAGATGGCACAGGCCGATCGTCATATAGTTGCACGGATTTGAAGAAAATTCATAACCTAGTTTTGAAGAATTCAGAGAGGTATCGGCCAGATCTATTTTCAACAGTTTTAACACCTTTAAACCGTTGCAAACTTTGAAAAATCATATCTTTTTGCTGTGTTAACGAAATTCGATGAAACAGGAAACATTGTAACCGTGTGGACGCCTTCTACATTTTAGAAGAGACCGCATATTTTTTTGAGCCTTCTGCTATTTTTGGTGGAGTGGAACCCAAGGTGAGATTTCTAATTTATAAACGATATGGAAAATGACGATGTATAAATTATATAGTTGATGTATGAGTTATATAAGCGTTGTACACCTCTTGTATAAGCGTTGTATGTTCGATGTATAAGTTATATATGCGTTGTAAAAATTATATATGTGTTGAAATAAAAGCGAATTGTTATATATAAATATATATAAATATATATATATATATATATATATATATATATATACGCCCCTCGTCCACAAACCATGGACGATATTTATTGATTGTGATTGGTGTGAAAATTGATTGATAGCGAATGGTTGTTTGGGATTGTTTGTGGTTGATATTGATTGATTGTGGTTGAAAAATACCCGTTTGTGGTTGAGAAATATTTGGTTGAAACCACATAGGATTAGTTTGTGGAAATGAAATAAATATATACATGCCGCCTGCGTGCGAACTAGATGCATGATCCCCATTGTCAAAAACCGCGAGGTTTTAAGGTAGAGCGAGGAGTCGTACTAGGGACGGTCCCGGTTTTAACTACCCTGCCGTTATGCTGCCGAAATTTTGAATAATATTCATATGTTTGAATTATTTTCATTTGCTAAAACCATATTTATTCATTGAATAGAAAACCTTCATGTGTTGAATCGATATTCATTCGTTGATTAGAAATTCATGTGTTGAAAGGTCTTCGTGTTTTTAAATATAAAAATCACATTTTTATCTATATATAGAAACTATAGATTACCTTCATGTGTTGAATGGTATTCACGTTTTAAATATAAAAATCACATTTTTATCTATATATAGAAACTATAGAAAACCTTTATGTGTTGAATCGATATTCATTCGTTGATTTGAAATTCATGTGTTGAATGGTATTCATATTTTGAAATAAATTGTTTCATAATAAAAATCACCTTTTATCAACTATATGGACTATGTAAAATAATCTCGTTCTAAAAGAAATTGTTTTATAATAAAAATCCTATTTTTATCACCTATATAAACTATATAAAATAATAGTGTTTTGAAATGAATTGTTTTACAATAAAAATCACATTTTTATTACATACATGATTTGTTGAAATGTGAAGTGTTAAAAATAGCAACTCGTTCAAATAAATATGCATGAGTCGAAATATTCATTAATTAGCTAATGATATGATTTTTGCCTATGCATGCAACATTAGAATGAATGGTGTTTTTAAACCAAATGGAATCAAATATGAAGTTGAATGGAAAATGATAATGGACAAGAACTGCATATATGTACATGCATATTTATTGAACAGGTTATAGCAAAAGGAGCTAGAGAAGAGGAATAAAATTTTGTGCCCGACAAATAGGTACACATTTACTGTTTTGTTTGGGTGATGATTTTATGAGCCTGTTGGCTAGCCGCTTGGCTTTTTCTTTTTCTTTTTGACATGAGACGCCCGTGTGGCTACTTGGGAATTTTCCCAGCCCCTCCCGTACAAAGGAGGTTATGGCGAAATTTTCCGAAATTTAAAGGCGTTAGTGAAATATTTGAAGTGAAAACGATATTGAAATTGTTGGATGAACTATATTTATATAAATATAAAAATATAAATAAAATTAAAACGAAATGTGGTCGTGCAGTTCGTGTTTTGAAACCGTGATTTCAAACAACTAGTGCGGGAAATCCGACCATTGGATCTTCACGAAACCGCAACCGTTGGGTTCGCCTTGGAAATATCTTTCCAACGGCACCAACTTTGTAAAAATCCAACGGTTGGATTGTCTGGAATGTTTAATTCAAATCTGAAGAAAAACAGCGCCAGAAATGATTATATATATATATAATTATATTTAATCGAATAACGACGCTGCAGTTCGTATTTTGAAATCGAAACTTCAAATGATTATACCAGGAGATCCAACCGTTGGATTCGTTTTGAAAAGACCTTTCTAATGATGTAAATTTTGTGAAGATCCAACGGTTAGATTTCAGATATGTGTAAATCAAATCTGAAGAAAAACAGCGTCACGGCCGCATTATGGCCCGAAGCGTCGTTTTGAATAAATTGGCTATTTTAAAATAAATAAAAATAGCGATAAATCGTTATAAAATATCATAAACGATATGGAATGGAAATAAACTGAATTTGCTCGACTTATGTGGTATTTGATGGTTGAATGTGTTTGGCGTGAAAATTACCTTAAAGAACAAAATTGGTGTTGTCGAATGATTTAACCATTGAAATGAATTGATTTGAAATTCTAAATATACGTGAATTATTTGAAAAGGCCGAGTTAATTCTCATTTCAAATAATTGACCGACGATTGAAAGTCGAAGATGAAGACGGTGGTCGAAGACCGGAGTTCTTCACCTCGTTTGGATGGTAACCGAGGTCCTGATTGGGAGGCATCCCGAAATATGGATAATGAGTGGTGATCGTCCAGACGTACGTGGTGATCGATGGGTTTGCGAGGTATTTAGTGCCTCCGGTTTCGTTCAGACCCAAAACGGACTTGTAAATGGACTGTGTGCCTGACATTGGATTTTATTCTGTGTTGGTTGATCTCTATTAAATATACACCTGTTTGGCGGTGGAGAATTTATTCTTTTGCTTAACGCCCTTCTCCGAGACGCACGAGCTCAGAGGTTGTATATCGATGGACATCAGTCGCATGGCATGAATTGCTAGTGTGGCATGCCTAAGTGACAAATGATCAAGGCTTCTGTTGAAAAGCAAAGTCTTGTGGTGATGATCAAAGCCCTGCCTATGTGGCGTAGCTTTGTGTATAACGTGAATTCGCGAGCCTCACACCCCGGTATGAACCAGAAACGGGAGAAGGACCTCAGGGAGGGCATGCGTTTCTTTCTAGCTAGGGTGGTGTCAGTGACCTACCAGCCCTGACATTTATATACTTTTCACCTATGTGGTTGTTGCTGTTGTGAGGCGCCTCGGTTTGATCGGACGATCCGGGTCCGATGGAGTCATTTGTTGGCTCGTTTACGCCCCAAAGGGCGGGGAGACGTAGTGTTCAGGCATAATAATCCACATCGGTGGACCGGCCCTGACGATCCAAGGGGCAGTTGTGGCTGTTCCTGAGGGGCGGGCTAGAGCGTCTCGAATTCGGTAAGGACTATCTTTTGCCTTGGTTCAGGACAGAAATCTAATTTCCAAATATGACACCGTGCGGTTTTGATTGTATACCTATATATGGCGACATAGTGGTATGGGGCATTAATGCCGTCTATGATTGATAGTTATGATTTGAAATTGTTTTCAAAACATGTAAACACTAGAAATAATATCAAATGCTTTTGTTTTATTCGTATCAATCATATTTTGGCCATTATAAGGTAAAACTCTATTCTCCGGTTTGCATTGCATTGTGTGATGGGAACTGAGTCTTATAATGGCTTCATTTTTAGAAAAGCATTGCGATGTTTAAAAGAAAGATTTGTTTTAAAGCACTGGCAATCCTATGGAGTAAACCCGTTCCACGAAAGTGGCGTGGTCCTGTGGTTAGCCATATTATATATGTGTTGAGTAGATTTCTCATACCAGTCCCATGACTGACTCGTAGTTTATTTCACTTTCAAACTCGGGTGCCCCTTTTTCTACACGGGCATCCTTGTATTCAGGTTTAGCTGGTTCTTTCTCTGGATAGCTGGAGCTGAAGATGGATTTTATCATTTATCTCTTTTTATGCTGTTCAGCTCCTATTGTACATATTTTGTTTGTTTTCCGCTGTAGACATGTATAGCTGAACTGTATTTGTACTAAGTAAGATTCAATATACTGTGTAACTCTGATGATTACTTTTATCCAGTATATTCTATTGTTCATTATCTGGTGTATTTATTTAATTTTGTTCTGCTATTATATGTTTCTGTGTTATATTCCACGGATTACCCTTGCCGCCATCAGCACGGGGTTTGGGGTCGTCTCAGTTAGCTTATCATTTACATTTCCGCTATATCCATGTAAAGATCATGTTTAATTCGTACACACCGACTTTTCAATTCGTAATTGTGTTTTTAAAAATTGCGCTTATTATTTGGCAAGACCGGGAACATATTTATGTCTGAAAACCATCCCAAGTAATAAACTGACGTTGTGGAGCAATTAAAGACATTGAAGGCGGTATTGAAGACCGGGATCCTTCATATCGTAAGGACGACTTGCTGAATGTCTCAAATGGGTAGCTCCCATTTGCATATGGATGTTATATCAGTTAAGTGGAAAGAAGCCCGAACGTATGTGAAGGAATTCTGGATTGTTGTTTCGTTCAAACCAAGAATGGACATATATGGATTGTGTGTCTGACGTTGTAATTGACTATGCAACACTAATCTTTGTTAAATATATATCTTTTTGGTGGCGGAGAATAAGTTCTCTTTGCTTAGCACTATTCTCTAGGACATATAAGCTTAGAGGTTATATATTGACGGAAATCAATGATACATTGTGAATGGACAATGTGGCATACTTCAGATATATGGTGAGCTATGGATGATCAAAACAGGGCTTATTTTAGTGTAGCTTTGTGTATATCGTGACCAGTACCGACCCTTTGGCTGGGTAATTTGGGCAATAGCCCAGGGCCCATATTCCAAGGGAGGCACATTTTTTTCCTAGGCCTGTTACCTATATTTTGATTTTCAGCCGTAGAAAAGAGCTAATGCAATTATCAGTTCCACAAGCAGAAGCCGAAGCAATCTACATGACTACCGAATTTCAATGTTCAGTTTACAAAGCAGTTGCTCATATTCAATGGAGGCAATGTTCATCTCCATATCTCCTTTCAATTCAGGCTTCTTTTGCTCTTCCAATTTTATCAATCTTATAATCTATAAAGCCCTGAGATTATGATTTCACAACTTATCAAAACCTTAGATTCAAATCAAATTCGGATTCCTTTGGATTTCAGAATTCAATAACAAGGCATGCTTTCAATTTAGCTATGTTTACTGTGTTTTCCTAAAACGATGGAAGGAAATTTCAAGGCCTAAGCTGCCTAAAAGGATAATCTATTTCCAATAGAACTACACTAAAATTAATTATTAGTATTTCATTATTTAATTCTGAATTATTAAGAGTTCATAATCATATGAATTATTAATTAAAATTTGCAGATCTAATTTTGCATTTTAGTGCTACCCAAAATCATATTCTACCTTTGTTTTATAAGAAAGACATAAAATGTTAATTTTGTTTTTGTTATCTTTTTTGTAGACTAAATCTCTATATTTAATCTTAATTAATTCTAATTTATGTTTTATTTTTATAAGGAATTAATGCATTCAATTTTAAATGAAACGTGTTTGTTCACATAGTAAAATAGATTTAAAAACCAAATCTAATTTGTAGATGCTGATTTGATTTTTGAAACTGTTTTATTGTGTACACAAATTAGATATAACAAAATGAAAATCTCATCAAGAATATAAAATGTTTAAAATAAGTATCCAGTATGTGATAGTTGTATGTGGAATGTATTAATAGGAATGAATTAATAGGATTGATCTCATGTCCTTTTGGTTTTCAATTTACTTTTTTTAAGTAATGTGTGGAACAAATAAAAGTAATGTCTTGATGGTAATCGTTTTTCATGCCTTATTTTTCTGTTTTATTGGTTTCTCATAAGATATGTGCTTTATTATCAAATTTGGATGGTGTTACCGAATTGTTGGTTACCACTATTTCGTCTAAGGAATTCCTGTTGTGGATAAAGCGGTTAACGGCTAAACAAACTTTGGAAAAGTGGTTGCCTTGGTACTTGAGTGCTCAGAAATTGTTTAAATGCAGAAGTCATTAAGGTGATGATTATTTTCTAGAAAATTATTATAAGGCATCAAAATTTGTTTGGTTCCCTTCAATTTGGAAAACCATATATCTCATTTTACATTTTTGAAATGAAAAGACTACGTTTTAACTTTTAAGTTTTCACTTTAGTATTTTGGTATGCTGCTTTCCAATTGAAACTTAATATTGTATCTTTTTTATTTGATTTAGAAAAAAAATCAAGGAATAACATTTTAATCTTGTTTATTAACTGCAGTTTTCTGAGATTAATACCCATTTGTTTGATGGAAGAATGAAGTCATGATGAGATGTGTTGATACTGTAGTTTTCTAAATTGAAATTGCTAAAATCATATTTGCGAACCTCTATGTCTCAAGATAGGTTGAATGGGCTAGCATTTCTATGCATCAAAAAATACATGTTGGAAAATTTTGAGAAGGATGGTATAATCAATTATTTTACTTAAAAAATGCAACAAGATCAATTTTTAAATGATGTCGTTGGACTTAACTTTTTGTCTATAAATGATTAGGAAGTTGTAAGTTTGATGTCTTCGGGGATGTAATGAACATATTAATTATCTTTTAATAAAATCATTATTATGTTTGATTTAAATGTTTGTTATTGTTTTGAAGTGTTATTTGTATTTGTAAGAAGGGCCAAAAGTTGAGTTTTGTTTATGGCCCAAAATGACCTAGGACCGACCCTGATCGTGACCTCGGCAACCTCGCACCCCTGTAAATGGCCAAAACAGGAAGAAATGCAATAGGGTTATGGGGTGTTGTCTCCTTCTAGATAAAAGGTATACTATGGTATGGAGCCTACGTATTAACCTATGTGGAAAAACATCTACTTTTGTGGTTGTTGTTGGCACATGCTCGGAAAGGTCGGTAACGACTGGGTGATGACATACTTAGGCATACTCTAAGTTACCTAGTTACAGAGGTAACCCGGCCTTGTGTTGGCATGAGGAGCAATACTGTTGATCCTCAGACATCCCTCTAGAGGTGTTCAAAATTTGGTTTGGTAAGGAAGTTCCTTTGTCTGGTCATTGTTGGAAACCCAATCTCGACTACATGACTGTACGATTTTAGTTGTATACTATTATGTCAGTATAGTATATGGTACCTATGCTGGCTATTTTAATACATTTACTTTCGAAAGGTTTTCAAACTATGCACTAATAATATGAAAGAGGATTTTCATGTATCAAAGGCATTTTTAACTACATAAGGAGAAACCTCGCCCAAGTGTGTTTTTGCATAGTGTGTGTGTGCCGCGAGACCTTATATTCGTTTCATTTTTTAAAAAGTCATTGCGAATTTTTATGCACTGGTATTCACATGGATTAAACTCATTCCGTGTTAGCGGCGTGGTCCAGTGAATTACCTAACTTTAAAATAAAATCTAAAAAAATTGTTTTGAGTTCTCACACCAGTCCTATGACTGAGCTGGAGTTTATTGTTTCCACACCTAAACTCTGGGTGCCCATAATTTTTACATGGGCCGCCTAGTAGTTTGGTTTGCAGATTTAGCCTTGGATTGGTTGGAGTAGAATTCTAGTTTTAGTTGGAGCTATTATATCCTGGAATATTCATATTCTTCCGTTGAGTTTTGTATCTTTTCCACTGTGTAATCAATGTACTCTGATGTATCTCTTGTAACTCTGATGTAATACTATTGTAATGATAATGAAAAAGTTCTTTCACTTTTGTGAAAATATGTAAGTACCCCTAACAATCTATCTTTATGAACGATTTAAGTTGGTTTAACTACCGGCGAAAACCAGACAAAAAGGCAGGTCATTACATTTTGGTATCACAACTTTGGTTTATACAAAGCTATGGGGTACAACTCATTTAAACAATAGGAAAGACTCGTCAAAGTTATAATATCTCATTAGAGATAGGGTCAGTAACACCTTAGAATGGGTTTCTGGAGTACTACGTTCAAGAGAGCACCTTCCAAGTAAAATAAATTTAGTTTGCGATTATAATTTATTAGACTGCATCTTTTTCTCGTAAGACTTCGTTGAGGGCTAAAAAAATAAGAACAAAAAATCAAATCACACCATCTCTATAATAGGTAAATGCATTTTTTCTCCTGAAGTTGTAGGAATTATTCATAATAAAATATTAGCTATAACTGAGGAGATCTTATCAATAAAATTTCCATTTATCCGAGATTGAATTAATGTTAAGGGATAAACTTGGGTCAAAATTGTTAAGGTAATTCTCCTCTAAAGAAACTAATCAATATGGTTAGAAATCAAAATAAATAATAAGAGTTTGAGTCTTTTATTCGATGTTGAGGTTGGACTATCAAGTATAAGTAGATTTTGCATATACACCTGATCAACGTATATACGAAGTCTTAAGTATACTAGATAGATATATAATCACACTCTATTCGCTTGAAGATGATTACGTTGATGACAGCAGCATCATCAATATGTATTTTCGAGTTTCGAAGGTGGGACGACTACAACGGAATCAAATATAAACATACATAAGGGAGTGTTTAAAAGTTCAAAAGAAATGGTAAAAAGATAGGTCTCCATCTTCAGCCAAAAGAGCACCCAATGCTTTAGTGCATATCCAAAAGAAAGCCAATCACCATTTCACTTTGTTGCCCGTGTAAAAATATGGGAACCCAAGTTTGCAAGGGAAAAACAAAGTAGGAGTCAGTCATGTTGGATTTAGATTAATGATAGAGGGGGGGTGAATAGGGTTTATCACAGTTTTTAACTGAATTAAAAATCTAACGAGATATTTAATAATAAACAGATCATAGAATATAGCAGGAAAAAATGCAGAAAATAAATCACACACAGATATACCCAGCTTCGGCAAAACCCTGCCTACTGCTGTATTCCTAAGGTTTCTACTAGGTGATAGAACAGATCCAGCTTACAATCCCTGTAAACTTGCACTCCCTGCTCCTGTACTAACTGTAACACCCCGAATTTCGGTTAAATGCTAAAATTCACTAATTGCAGAATAAATAATCTCAGATGTGAGAATTGAGGGAAACGGGCTGCATCATTCCGTTCGTCTCGGAAAAATACGCGAAATAGAGTCCGAGTTTTCAAGAATCGGAGTCCGTATGGCCCGGTTAAGGCCCAATGAATTTTACAGAAAATTCAAAATTCAAAACAGATTTAAAATTCAGGTTCAAATTTCAAAATTGGGGCCATTGGGCGCAGGGGGGAAAATTCCCGCCTAGCTACCCAAGTCGACAGCCCTGTCGACTGGGCAGTCGACTTGGCTAGGACCAAGTCGACAGCCCTGTCGACTTGGGTGTCGACAGGGGGTGCTCGGCCAGTTTGGCCTGGTGCACCATTTTAGAGTTTGGGCTGTGTTTTGGGGCTGGTTTCTGGAAGCTTCTGAGATCTGATGGTCCTAATCTAATTTAGGGTTAATCTAATGGCCTAAAACACTTGCCTAATCCTTTAAATAAGACCCTAAGCTAGCCCTAAATGATCATAATCCTATCCTTTAACTAAACTATGCCAAAATTTTCTATGATCATGGCCTCCACTCAAAAGCCTAGCCTCCATCCTCTTTTAATACTATTTCTATGAAGGCTTTCATGTTCATACAAGCATCTTTGAGTTGTATGAGTGATCATTAACTTGCATTCATCATCAAGTTGCAAGCTTTATGTTCAAGGCTAGAGTTTTTGGGTGATTTTTGGCAAGGGTTTGCTTATTGGAGTTTAGTGGTGAGTTTCTATAGCCTTAATACTCAATTGTTAAATTGATTATGATAGGATATGATAAGATATGGCTATGTTTGTGGATAAATGTGCTTATGCAAGTTTAGTACAGTGTATGTTGTGTGTTTTGCAAGTTTTATGCTATATGCAAGTTTAATGCTATGTTTTATGATGCTCACTATGCAAAACACTATGTTGAACATTGATGCATATGTAACATGTTATGCAAACTATATGTGAGATTATATGCAAGTTATATGTAACATGTTATGCAAGTTATGTATTTGGTTTTATGCATGCTAAGTATTTGGTTTTGTGCATGCTAAGTATTTGGTTTTATGCATACTAAGTGTTTGGTTTTATGCAAGTTCATATGCAAGTTATGATGCAAGTTCATATGCAAGTTTGTCTCTTTTTATGATATGCATAATATATGCAAGTTTGGCATGTTATGCAAGTTCATATGCAAGTTGTGATGCAAGTTCATATGCAAGTTATGATGCAAGTTCATATGCAAGTTATGATGCAAGTTCATATGCAAGTTATGATGCAAGTTCATATGCAAGTTTGCCTCTATGTATGACATAAGTACATGTGCAAGTTCATCCCTTTTAGACCTATGACATGTATGCAAGTTGACACCTTTATGATAGGTCTATGACATGAACATTTAAGCAAGTTACCATCTTTATGACATATGTGATTCATGCAAGTTTGGGTTGGTTATTTATGCAAGTTGGGTTTATGGTCATATATACAAGTTGACACCTTTTAAACCCATGATAATGCTAATGATATGCTAAGTGGAACCCATTGTGTGTATGATGAATCTTCTCTTTTGAAGTATGTCATGTTAACGTATTTACGTGGGGACGATGGGGTAAAAATTAATGAACACATAAAATTGTGTGAAGTGGGTATGATTAAACATACTGTAAAGTGGATGGACATAATTGGGAATTTACCTATTAAGTTAGGTTTATCCATATTATGGAATTGGGAATTTACCTATTGAGTTAGGTCTACCCATATTCTTAAATATTTGTAATTAATTAGGGATAATTAATACAAATTATGGGGGTGATTAATTAGGTGTAATTAATCTACTAAGACACGAGGTTGGACCCTTTTTGTAGCATAAGACTGCCCGGAACCGACCGGCAAATCCAGCGGCTACAAATGATTGGCTCAATGTGAGAGGTCTTAGTCATAAACTAAATACGTGACAAGTGTAAAGACACGAGGTTAGACTCTGTTATGGTGTAAGGCTGCCCGGAACCAACCGGCATATCCAGCTGCCATAAAAGACAGTCTAATGTGAGAGGTCTTTACAAAGGTTACGATCTTAATTAATTAAGAAACACTTAACCAAATTAGCATGTAGTGGGGCATGAGGGGTTAAGTGGGTGCCTTGGGTGGCATGTAGTAACTAGTGGGGGTGCCTTGGGTGGCATAAGGAAACTAGTGGGTTACCTTGGGTGGCAATAGAAAATACGATTAGAATACTTAACCAAAGTGGAACATGTAATTAAACATGATTAAAGGGTTAAGTAAGTGCCTTGGGTGGCATGTGGGAATCAAGTAAGTGCCTTGGGTGGCATATGGAAATCTAGTGGGGGCCTTAAGTGGCAATTGAAATATAATTAAATGACAAGCTTAAGTAGTAGCTTGTGGGGGCCTTAAGTGGCAATTGAAATATGATTAAATGACAAGCTTAAGTAGTAGCTTGTGGGGGCCTTGAGTGGCAATTGAAATATGATTAGATGACTTAACCAAACCTTAACATGTAAGTGGGCATGATTATAAAAGGGGTTAAGTGGGATGCACTAGATAAAATGACAAGCTTAAGTAGTAGCTTGTGGGGGCCCATTTCAACCAACATCCCAAACGTATCTTTGTGGGCTCGACCCAAGTCGAGGACGGGACACGCATATTGGGCTTGACTATAAGAGGCCAAAACGGGGTAGCGATGGCAACGCGAGTCCAACGGGTTTCATATGCGTGTGTGGACCCGGGCTGGTAGGTAAGACGTTGTTGCATCGTGTAGATATAAGCCGTGCACCATTTGTTGTATCGGGTTGCCACTTTGGGGAGTGATACACCCCATTGTGGGGCCAGCACGGGTGTCTACGGTAGGGAGCCGATCGCTGGGGAGTAGTGGGTACACCTAGCGGAAATAGGGGCAGACGGCACCTATGTAGTCAGCTTGGGATACACGAAACTACTATTAAAAATTACTGAGTACACCTAGTGGAGATAGGGGCAGACGGCACCTATGTAGTCAGTTAGGGGTACAAGAAACTACTGGGTAAAATTACTAAGTACACTTAGTGGGATCAACCTTTAAGTAGGAATTACCCTTGGGTGGGTAGAACTGGTGTGGTGCAGTGTAGGAATTACCCTTGGGTGGGTAGATCTGGGGTGGTGCAATCTAGTAATTATCCTTGGGTGGATAAATGCGTCTTTTCGGTTATCTTAGTACATCCTGTGTTTAGATGGCTACTTAGTGTAGTCATTATCCCCAGAGGTACCGTACCTTGTTTATATCATACCCTAATTACTTTAATGATTGTATTGTTAGGGTTATAGGACTCACTCAGACTTATGTCTGACCCCGTTGTTTCTTTATCTTTTTCCCAACCCTCAGGTTTTCAGAGTGGGCCTAGCACTAGTGGGCTTTGATCAGACTGCTTTATCTATCTTTTGGAGCTTGGACCGTGGATGTAAAGCTCAGTTTATCTTTTCTATTATGGCTATTAGGTTATGTAGTGGGATTATGTACTTTTGTTTTTATCAGGATGGATATTATGTACTTGACTCTTATTTATGGTTTTGGTGTAACCAAACATGTTTTACTTTCCGCTGGAATGAAATGATGTTTTAAATTCTCAAGTATTACTTATATCTGTCTTGTTGTAATTTTTCTGTTCTATATTCACTTAAAATACTCCACCGATGTTATGGCATTCCCATAGTGAGTGACCTAGCGGGTGTGGGGTGTTACACGTGGTATCAGAGCTTAAGGTTACCAGAACAGATAAAATTTTTAGAAAAACTATTTTCTAAGAATATTTTTGAAAGGAGTATTTTCAAAAACATGTCTTTTAATAGAAAAGTTTTTGAAAGAAAAGCATGATCCCCGATAGCCATATCTTTATCTTTCGAATTCTCCGTTTTGAATCTCTTCCTCTCTCGTTTTGAGTTACCTCTCCGCGTATAGATGATCTTTCTAAGATAGATAAGAATGGAAAACCACTTCAAGGGACTTAGACATTTGTCGGATTAGAAGTTGGTTCAAGAAGGAGGAGGACTGGTAGGTATCTATTGGATAGACGATGGGAGGAAGGCTCAAATAGTTGTTTGGTTAATGAAGGATGAAACCTCATTGGTGGGAGGTTACGAGTGGAGAATGGGAAGAAGAAGGCGAGTAGTTATCCTTTTGGAGGAATAGGACACCTTATTAGGATTGTCTAAGGAGGCAAGGGCAAGGTATGGAATCTTCCGGAGGGTAGTTGTAGTCCCTCACGGCTAGTGTACCAGATGGGGATAGGACCGTCTAGGTTGGAATTTGGATTTCTTTATTATCCGGTTCGAACTTTATTTGATTCTGACGCATCGAGTTCGTTTATCTCATCATTGTTAGTTGAGTCACTGCACTTAGACACCAGTTAGTAGATGATCCCTTAGTTGTTTCAAACCCAATTGGGGCTCCATGATGTGTTTGGGTTTGAAAGTTTCTATACTTAGCATTGAGTTTAGATGTGATGCTTCTTAGGCTTCACGGGCTATGGGTTAGTTTTGGGCATGGACTGGTTATCCAGTAATGGTGCCGTTCTTGTTTGTGGAAGGAGAGTTGTTAGGCTTATGACCCGCTTGGGTAACACTCTCGAGATCTCTTGTAATCCCATTGAATCTGTTATGCTAAGTTATCTAGAATCGCTTGACACGTCGGTCGAGAGTTTGCGATCTGTTAGAGTGGTCCGGGAATACTCGTATGTGTTTGAGGAGGTGAAGGGCTTACCTCCGGAGCGGGAGATTGACTTCCGAATATATCTGGTAGACAATGCCAAACCAGTATCTTGGCCAGTGTGCCACTTGGCTCCTCGTGAGGGGAGGGAACTCCATAAGCAAGTAGGCGATTTGCTTGAGAAGGGTTTCATAAGACGAAGTATATCGGAGTGGGGTGCTCCAGTAGTTTATGCCACGAAGGCGGATGGGTCCCTCAGACTTTGTGTAGATTATAGGGAGTTTAACAAGATAACAAAGAAGAATAGACACCCATTGCCGAGGATTGATGATCTCTTAGTAGGCGCCTCAGTATTTTCGCAGTTGGACTTAGCCAAAGGGTTTCGTCAGTTGAGAGTGGCTGAGTATAGTATAGAGAAGACTGCCTTTAGGACTCCGGATAGTTTTTTTTTTATGAGTGGCTGGTGATGCCATTTGGTTTGACGAACGCCCCCGCATACTTTGTTGATTTGATGAGAAGGGTGTTCAGGGAGTACCTAAATAAGTTCGTGATGGTCTTTGTAAATGACATCTTGGTCTTTTCTAGGAGCGAAATAAGTTTTCGTATGTGCTCAATAGGTTGAGCAAAGCCAGTTATGGGATAAACGGTGGTTTTGGAGCGAGACTGGCGATGACATCCAGAGTTGGACAAGGGCTTAATTATTTAACCGTTTTTACTAGTATCATCTCACGTAGGTCGTCTGAATTCGAAGGAGGTATCCCTTGGGTGTTTGTCTGATATTGGTTTAGGCCTTTGGGGCTTGCATTTGGGGGATGTCGAGTTCGACTAGGGTGGTCTGCGTGAGAGATGGACGGTTGTGATGATTCTGGATGGGGTAATATCCTGGTTTTCTCTAAAAGTGGAGAAGAGCTTGCCCTACATCTTAGGGAAGTGTTGGAGACTCTTCGAGTGCATAGTCTTAGGACAGCAAAAGTGGATGGGATTCTTAGCATCCTATGAGTTTGAGATAGCGTATGCCCATGGCAAGGGTAACGTGGTAGCGGACGCCTTAAGTAGAAAAAGGTTGTCCTCGAGTTCATTGTTCGTTGAACGACGGAGCTTAGAGTTTATTTCTATGTTTGACTTTAGACCTTCCGTTGACTTTGTACCCGGTTTGCTAGCCTCCTTGGAGGTTAGGCCTACTCTTTTGGGACGGATTGGAGAGGCACAGCGAGATGACCCGCAGTTGGTTGAGTTAGTAGAGAAGCTCATAAGGGGGGAGTCGTCCAGCCATTTGAGTAGGTACACCCTAGATGGTAAGGGGTGGTTGCGTAGAGACGGTAGACTTTGTGTACCGCAAGACGAGGGTTTGAGGAAGGCTATACTTGATGATGCACATCGGTCAAAGATGACCATTCATCCCGGTGGGGACAAGATGTACCAAGACATGAAGCGAGTTTTCTTTTGGGCCGGTATGAAGAAAGATGTGGCCGAGTATGTCGCTAGATGCTTGGTGTGCTAGCAAGTGAAAGCGGAGCAGAAGAAACCCGGTGGGTTGCTTCACCCATTGGAGGTTCCGCTATGGAAGTGGAATAGTGTCTCGATGGATTACCGAGATCGAGGAAGGGTAATACGGGAATTTGGGTTGTGGTAGACAGACTTACTAAGAGCGCCCATTTTATACCCGTGGAGAGTAAGAGAACTGCTCCATGGCTAGCTTCAGTTTACATTCGAGAGATTATTAGATTGCATGGTGTACCTTCCAGTATAGTGAGCGATTGAAATCCTATCTTCACTAGAGAGTTTTGGAAGAGTTTAGGGACTCAGTTGTGTTTGAGTACCGCATATCATCCTCAGACGGACGGCCAGACCGAGAAGGTGAATCGTATTTTAGAAGACCTTTTGAGGCTATGTATCTTAGATTTTGGAGGTACATGAGAAGAGCATCTTCCATTGGTGGAGTTGCCCGACAGACTTAGTGGTGTACAAGATGTATTCCATGTGAGGAAGTGCCTACATGAGACCGCAGAGGTGGTAGAGCCGAGCTTGCTTAAAGAAGTAAAGGTAGAGCGTGATGTGATTATTCGACGAGCTCCTACCCGCATCCTTGGGTCAGAGATTAGGAAGTTGAGAAACAGAGAGGTTCGACTAGTCAAAGTGAAAAGGGGAGAAGGTGAGAGCAATGCTACTTGGGAGACAGAAGCGAAGATGCGTTCGTTATACCCATTCCTTTTTGAGGGTATGTCCTTTAAACGTCTCCTTTATCGTTTGTCTAGTGCTTATCTTATCTTTAGTATGTCCTCTCATTAGTACCTTTGACCTTTAGATAGGGTAAACCTATGGTTGAAACATGTGTTTGAGACATTTTATGTTTGATGGATGCATGTGGATGCAAGTGGTTGCTAGTGGTTGCTCGTGGATGCATATATACACACTCTAGGCACTAGATCGGCTCAATCACTTCATATTGCATATTGCGTAAAATTGTGTGTAGGTAGCTATATTAATGGATGTATAATGGTTGTGTTATCACATGGATGATGCATTTTGGTGAATGATTGTGCACTCATGTAGAAGTAGTATGTGTCGATAGGGATCTTTCGCATACATATTGGATGCATGGCACTATCATGGTTTGCATATGTTCATACATTAGATAGGGAACATATACACACACTTTTTGCATATGCTCATACATCATTGGAAATTGTTTTAAGGAAAATGGATGCCCATGTTTGATGGATTGAGTAGATGGTTGTTTGGATTGTAGGATATGCATTCTCCTTAGCTTAGAGATTTCGGGGACGAAATCCTTTAAGGAGGGGAGAATGTAACACCCCGAATTTCGGTTAAATGCTAAAATTCACTAATTGCAGAATAAATAATCTCAGATTTGAGAATTGGGGGAAACGGGCTGCATCATTGCGTTCGTCTCGGAAAAATACGCGAAATAGAGTCCGAGTTTTCGAGAATCGGAGTCCGTATGGCCCGGTTAAGGCCCAATGAAGTTTACAGAAAATTCAAAATTCAAAACAGATTTAAAATTCAGGTTCAAAATTCAAAATTGGGGCCATTGGGCGCAGGGGGGAAAATTCCCGCCTAGCTACCCAAGTCGACAGCCCTGTCGACTAGGCAGTCGACTTGGCTAGGACCAAGTCGACAGCCCTGTCGACTTGGGTGTCGACAGGGGGTGCTCGGCCAGTTTGGCCTGGTGCACCATTTTAGAGTTTGGGCTGTGTTTTGGGGCTGGTTTCTAGAAGCTACCGAGATCTGATGGTCCTAATCTAATTTAGGGTTAATCTAATGGCCTAAAACACTTGCCTAATCCTATAAATAAGACCCTAAGCTAGCCCTAAATGATCATAATCCTATCCTCTAACTAAACTATGCCAAAATTTTCTATGATCATGGCCTCCACTCAAAAGCCTAGCCTCCATCCTCTTTTAATACTATTTCTATGAAGGCTTTCATGTTCATACAAGCATCTTTGAGTTGTATGAGTGATCATTAACTTGCATTCATCATCAAGTTGCAAGCTTTATGTTCAAGGCTAGAGTTTTTGGGTGATTTTTGGCAAGGGTTTGCTTATTGGAGTTTAGTGGTGAGTTACTATAGCCTTAATAATCAATTGTTAAATTGATTATGATAGGATATGATAAGATATGGCTATGTTTGTGGATAAATGTGCTTATGCAAGTTTACTATAGTGTATGTTGTGTGTTTTGCAAGTTTTATGCTATATGCAAGTTTAATGCTATGTTTTATAATGCTCACTATGCAAAACACTATGTTGAACATTGATGCATATGTAACATGTTAGGCAAACTGTATGTGAGATTATATGCAAGTTATATGTAACATGTTATGCAAGTTATGTATTTGGTTTTATGCATGCTAAGTATTTGGTTTTGTGCATGCTAAGTATTTGGTTTTATGCATACTAAGTGTTTGGTTTTATGCAAGTTCATATGCAAGTTATGATGCAAGTTCATATGCAAGTTTGTCTCTTTTTATGATATGCATAATATATGCAAGTTTGGCATGTTATGCAAGTTCATATGCAAGTTGTGATGCAAGTTCATATGCAAGTTATGATGCAAGTTCATATGCAAGTTATGATGCAAGTTCATATGCAAGTTATGATGCAAGTTCATATGCAAGTTTGCCTCTATGTATGACATAAGTACATGTGCAAGTTCATCCCTTTTAGACCTATGACATGTATGCAAGTTGACACCTTTATGATAGGTCTATGACATGAACATTTAAGCAAGTTACCATCTTTATGACATATGTGATTCATGCAAGTTTGGGTTGGTTATTTATGCAAGTTGGGTTTATGGTCATATATACAAGTTGACACCTTTTAAACCCATGATAATGCTAATGATATGCTAAGTGGAACCCATTGTGTGTATGATGAATCTTCTCTTTTGAAGTATGTCATGTTAACGTATTTACGTGGGGACGATGGGGTAAAAATTAATGAACACATAAAATTGTGTGAAGTGGGTATGATTAAACATACCGTAAAGTGGATGGACATAATTGGGAATTTACCTATTAAGTTAGGTTTATCCATATTATGGAATTGGGAATTTACCTATTGAGTTAGGTCTACCCATATTCTTAAATATTTGTAATTAATTAGGGATAATTAATACAAATTATGGGGGTGATTAATTAGGTGTAATTAATCTACTAAGACACGAGGTTGGACCCTTTTTGTAGCATAAGACTGCCCGGAACCGACCGGCAAATCCAGCGGCTACAAATGATTGGCCCAATGTGAGAGGTCTTAGTCATAAACTAAATACGTGACAAGTGTAAAGACACGAGGTTAGACTCTGTTATGGTGTAAGGCTGCCCGGAACCAACCGGCATATCCAGCTGCCATAAAAGACAGTCTAATGTGAGAGGTCTTTACAAAGGTTACGATCTTAATTAATTAAGAAACACTTAACCAAATTAGCATGTAGTGGGGCATGAGGGGTTAAGTGGGTGCCTTGGGTGGCATGTAGTAACTAGTGGGGGTGCCTTGGGTGGCATAAGGAAACTAGTGGGTTGCCTTGGGTGGCAATAGAAAATACGATTAGAATACTTAACCAAAGTGGAACATGTAATTAAACATGATTAAAGGGTTAAGTAAGTGCCTTGGGTGGCATGTGGGAATCAAGTAAGTGCCTTGGGTGGCATGTGGAAATCTAGTGGGGGCCTTAAGTGGCAATTGAAATATAATTAAATGACAAGCTTAAGTAGTAGCTTGTGGGGGCCTTAATTGGCAATTGAAATATGATTAAATGACAAGCTTAATTAGTAGCTTGTGGGGGCCTTGAGTGGCAATTGAAATATGATTAGATGACTTAACCAAACCTTAACATGTAAGTGGGCATGATTATAAAAGGGGTTAAGTGGGATGCACTAGATAAAATGACAAGCTTAAGTAGTAGCTTGTGGGGGCCCATTTCAACCAACATCCCAAACGTATCTTTGTGGGCTCGACCCAAGTCGAGGACGGGACACGCATATTGGGCTTGACTATAAGAGGCCAAAACGGGGTAGCGGTGGCAACGCGAGTCCAACGGGTTTCATATGCGTGTGTGGACCCGGGCTGGTAGGTAAGACGTTGTTGCATCGTGTAGATATAAGCCGTGCACCATTTGTTGTATCGGGTTGCCACTTTGGGGAGTGATACACCCCATTGTGGGGCCAGCACGGGTGTCTACGGTAGGGAGCCGATCGCTGGGGAGTAGTGGGTACACCTAGTGGAAATAGGGGCAGACGGCACCTATGTAGTCAGCTAGGGGTACACGAAACTACTATTAAAAATTACTGAGTACACCTAGTGGAGATAGGGGCAGACGGCACCTATGTAGTCAGTTAGGGGTACAAGAAACTACTGGGTAAAATTACTAAGTACACTTAGTGGGATCAACCTTTAAGTAGGAATTACCCTTGGGTGGGTAGAACTGGTGTGGTGCAGTGTAGGAATTACCCTTGGGTGGGTAGATCTGGGGTGGTGCAATCTAGTAATTATCCTTGGGTGGATAAATGCGTCTTTTCGGTTATCTTAGTACATCCTGTGTTTAGATGGCTACTTAGTGTAGTCATTATCCCCAGAGGTACCGTACCTTGTTTATATCATACCCTAATTACTTTAATGATTGTATTGTTAGGGATATAGGACTCACTCAGACTTATGTCTGACCCCGTTGTTTCTTTATCTTTTTCCCAACCCTCAGGTTTTCAGAGTGGGCCTAGCACTAGTGGGCTTTGATCAGACTGATTTATCTATCTTTTGGAGCTTGGACCGTGGATGTAAAGCTCAGTTTATCTTTTCTATTATGGCTATTAGGTTATGTAGTGGGATTATGTACTTTTGTTTTTATCAGGATGGATATTATGTACTTGACTCTTATTTATGGTTTTGGTGTAACCAAACATGTTTTACTTTCCGCTGGAATGAAATGATGTTTTAAATTCTCAAGTATTACTTATATCTGTCTTGTTGTAATTTTTCTGTTCTATATTCACTTAAAATACTCCATTGATGTTATGGCATTCCCATAGTGAGTGACCTAGCGGGTGTGGGGTGTTACACGTGGTATCAGAGCTTAAGGTTACCAGAACAGATAAATTTTTTAGAAAAACTATTTTCTAAGAATATTTTTGAAAGGAGTATTTTCAAAAACATGTCTTTTAATAGAAAAGTTTTTGAAAGAAAAGCATGATCCCCGATAGCCATATCTTTATCTTTCGAATTCTCCGTTTTGAATCTCTTCCTCTCTCGTTTTGAGTTTCCCATCCGCGTATAGATGATCTTTCTAAGATAGATAAGAATGGAAAACCACTTCAAGGGACTTAGACATTAGTCGGATTAGAAGTTGGTTCAAGAAGGAGGAGGACTGGTAGGTTACGATGGGAGGAAGGCTCAAATAGTTGTTTGGTTAATGAAGGATGAAACCTCATTGGTGGGAGGTTACGAGTGGAGAATGGGAAGAAGAAGGCGAGTAGTTATCCTTTTGGAGGAATAGGACACCTTATTAGGATTGTCCAAGGAGGCAAGGGCAAGGTACGGAATCTTCCAGAGGGTAGTTGTAGTCCCTCACGGCTAGTGTACCAGATGGGGATAGGACTGTCTAGGTTGGAATTTGGATTTCTTTATTATCCGGTTCGAACTTTATTTGATTTCCACCGATGTTATGGCATTCCCATAGTGAGTGACCTAGCGGGTGTGGGGTGTTACACTAACCCTACGCTCAAAACCCTAGACTGGTTGATATCCCCTCGACCAGATTTTCCCGTATTACAAACCCGTAACACGTAACCCAAATTTTACAGACTCTGTCAACTGTCAGTCAACACCCCAACTGATTCTCCTTAGATTTTACAGACTCTAGAACTGTTTGATTGTTTTACAACTCGAAATAAAAAAATAATACAACAAAAATTGCAAAACAAAATATGAAACCCTAGTTTGAAAGATTAAAAGGTGGAGTTTAAATATTAAAGGGTCATCCCCTTTTTCTCTTGAAATGTCGGCCGGTCCATTTCCTTTGGTTACACCCGAACACTTTGCTTCCTTTTGAAAATGGGAAAAAGAACGGCGGCGACAGAACAAATTTCTAAAGTTTCTTTTGATATCCCAAATCGAATCCCTGCTAGATAATTCGAAGTTGTAATATCTGATGTTATTCTTCACGTTGTTTCTCTATGATCAATGATTTGGGGCTTCTCTCTTTCGTCGATTGAATTGGATGGTGATCGAAAATAAATTGTGAGTATTCCAATTTTATTTTTCTGATTGCTCTCGATTTTGTTGTTGATTTTCGATACTCTCTGCCTGTGATGTAATTGGTGTAGTTATAGGGTTAAAACACAAAACCTTAAACCTGATTTCACTATGTGACTTGGCTGATTTGGCTCGATGCTTTCCCCTTTTGGATTTTGTAATTCTCGGCTTTGATTTGAATTTGTTTCCACGACTATGAGTGAAATTTCTTGATTGAATTGTGAGAAAAACTTGCCAAATATATTTTGAAAAAAATCCATTTGCAATTCCAAAATGATTCTTGCCATTTTTGGTTCCTGGAAAATGTTGAAGTCTTGCCAAGTATACTCGAAAGCTGGATTGATCTCTTTCCAAAAAAAATAAAAAATGTGATGTGTATTCCCAATAAAACTTGAAATCCTCTTGGTTAATTTCTGCCCAAAGAATAGCCACATGTATTTCAGGAAACAAATAGCTGGAATTTTATTTTCTTGCTCAATATAGTTGATTGATTCCAGGAACATAAATATGATATTAGTAAATCTGGAAACAGATTATGCCATCCCATTTTGCTGCTTACATTCTAGTGGTTACACACGTCATGCTTCATCCATGTGTATTAATTTTTGAAATTGTTTTTAAACTGCCTGTTCACCATGTTTGTTTCTGCTGCTTGAATAATTACATATGTAATTTGCACACATATATATTGCACCAGTTTTGTGACTTGCCAAACAAAATTGCCATAGATTTATGCTCCATATATTTCCAGAAATGCAGAGATTTCTGACATGTTCCTTGATTACTGCATACCATGTTTGTAGCTGAAATTTGTATGCATCATCACATTTAAAACAAAACTGTGTGTGTACATTTGACTTCTTTGTTCACCTGCTGTATACATCACATATGTACACATTGCTATGTGTCACCACGTACATGTATGTAGTCCTCTTGCACACATGTTGATATAAGCTGAAACATTTTTGTGCATTCTTCTGTGCTGCCTTGGCAATTCTTGTTGCTCTTGTATTTTGTATCCCACTGAGCTGCTTGTAATTCAACACTTGAAACTTCCCTGACTTTTGCATCTTATGTATATCCATTATTGTTATGTCACTTGAACAAGTTGGCTGTTGACATACTTGTAATTGCACCATACTATCATCCATTCATGTATGCTGCTAAACATAGTGCTCCACTCTTCTTTTGAACCATTCCTGTAGCTATATGTTTGTGGACATGTTTGCTGAACTCTTTATCATTGTTACTCGACTATGTTGTTGTGTCCACTGCTCGTTGCATTTGTTGTTCACTTGTTTGCTAGTTCCATGTACTTGAGTTGACATGCCTTGTAAACCTGCATATGTTTCACTGCTTTGTTGCACCATCTTGTGCAAACTGATTTGAACCTGTCCACTTTGTCTACTTGCATGCTGTTTTTGCTGTTATGACACTTGAAGTTGTCATACATGGCTCGACCATGTTTTGTTTGACCACTTTGGTTACTATGTATTGTAGTGCTTTGTTCTTTGTGCATAAAAAAAACTGCACTATGTTGGCTGGTATGAAAGTATTTATGCATGCTCGACCATTTTGCTAATTCTTAAGTTTTGCTTTGAAAATTGTTTGAGCTCTCGACTATATTCATATGCACTGAGTCGAGTTGGTCCACGCGGCTACTCCTCAGTTGCATTTTGATTGGCGTGGCAGTACACGCGTGTATATTTAGACACGTGTGTATATGCAGCCACCAAACAGGATTTCCTGTCCTTGTACTATATACAAACTGACTAGACACAGATGAATCAGATCAAGTCATGAAAAATGATGAGAAACACACCAGAAAACTGAGGCAAATAAAAATTTAAAAATAAAAATTATATTCACATGTATTTTGAAAATTATTTCTGTTCCATATACTTTGTGTGTGATTCTGTGTATGACAGGTATGAAGATTGGACTGACTGAAGAATGTCGTGAAGACAGAAGACAAGAGTGTCTGTATATGAGTCAATGTGAATGTATATATAGAAATGTATAACTGAGTGACACTGTTATAGTGAAGAGCTGATGTACAAAAAAACAAATTTGTACTGATATTTTTTATAAACAAATTCCTTTGAAATAAAATATTATTTTATTGTTGTCAAACAAACTTGTCTATCAGTCAATTTACAAGTACAAATATTCTGTGAATGTATTTAAATAGTGGAGTATTAAATAACTATACTGTTTAAATGTTGAAATAGAATATTTATATTCAAATACAATACTGTATGAATATATGAATGTCTATACAGTCGTATTCTATTTAAATATAAATATTATATTCCTATCTGTGATGTATATATAGAACAGTACAGTAACAACCACATTTAAAATATTATTTATTTGGTTGTTATCATCAAACAAAAATCATATAATTGTGTACCAAAAATGGATGATAGAAATGCAGTAAATACAAAAATGGTATGTGAAATAAATTTCTAAATTAATTATATTATGAAATATGTTCGACTGTACCGGGATTATTGAAAATTCTCAATTTCACTAATTCTGAATAATAACACAGTCACATTTCCATCATGAATATTTCCACTGTTTATTCAAGAGGATTTAAAAAATATCAACTCTCCATATCAATATAAATTCATAATGGAAGACAATAGTGGAAGATAAAGAAGATGGTCGTGAAATAATCGCCAATTCAAAGATATTATAATAAATGTTCAACCATCATGAAAATCTAAATAAAATCTCCTCCTGTTGTGAAATATATTGCAGTCACGATTCATCACAATTTCAAAATCTATTAATAATTTTGATGAATTATAAGTACAGTTCAATTTAGATATAGATTTCAATTTCTAAATGAATAGTTAATAAACAATTCTAAAATTGAAAATCAATTACAAGAGGAATATGCTGATCTATACACGACAAGAGGGAAAAAAAGTGTACAAGGCAAAAAGAGTGTGTCGATTTATACATGGTGAAGATTTGAATCTAAGGACAGACGGGTGAGACAAATATAAGGCGCTTCTGATACCACTTGGTGTCTCTATTAATGAGGATTATAATCACATTGGAGATAAACCAGGATTTCATGGACAAATTGAAAAACGATCACAAAGGCCCAAGCAGACAAGACTAACAAATAAATTTCATCTATCATAGCAGTAGTCAAAAATAAGCAGTTATTTGAAAACCTTTTTTTTTTAAAGACAGTATCAGAGCAGCACAGAAATCAATATCACAGTAGACATTTCAGAAAATGTTTCACAGAAGTTTCAGATGGTCACAAAAGATGATTCATGATCCCGGATTTAAAAATATTGTTTATTTTAAATCATTTGAAGGAATATGAAAATATCAGAATTTAATGAATCAATCACACCAGATTAAATTTTTTGATTCTAGATATGTGTGTGATTCAGTAAATCAATAATTTCAAATGATTTTAAGCAATCAAATATTTAAATCAAATAACCATGAAATAATAAAGAGATTTAAGACCATTTTCTCAAAGAGTTTTTCAAATTATTTCTGACATGCCAAGAATAATTTTAGATCATTTACATCAAATTTGAGTAATAATTCATGATCCAGAAAATAGTGGTTTATTCAAAATCACTTGAACGAATGTAAATCTTCAGATATAATGAATCGATCAAACAAGATTAATAATTTCAGATTTAAGAGGTGTGTGACATTCAAAATATCAAGCATTTCAGATGATTTCAAATAAACAAATTTCAATCATAATAATCATGAATTAAGGTGAAATTCAAGATGTATCACTGTGATTCAAGCCAATCTGAAAATCAATGAAATTATCACGAATGAAAAGAAGCAGTGTACTGTAATGAGTATAATATTTTAAGTGTTTCCAAAATGAATTGGAAGACACTCAAAACAACATAAGTGTGTGATATTTCATTAATTATTCAGATCTTCAAAAAATTTAGAATTCCAAATAACAGTGTTCAAGATATGATATTAATGCTTCAGCACTGTTAAGAATTCAAAATAAAAAAACAAAAAAACATGAACTTCAAAACAATTGCAAATAATTACATATTTAAATTCAAGATCTGGAAATGATTAAAAACAGGTGAGTTTTATTCACATAAGCAAATTTCCAGAAAATCAAAACTACTGCAGCTGGAAGTTTAAGAAGCACAGAGTAAGAAATAAAGATATAACAGTGACAAATCAAAACATAACAAAAAAGAAGGGGGTGGAAGAAGGAATAGACAAAGAAAATAAAACAGAGAATATTTACAAAGGTGAGTTTAGAGATCATACCAGAATCCAATGTAAATCAGAATCTCTAACTCAACAGATCTTGGCTAGAGGAACTGTAAATGATACATAAGTATAAACAAGCTTCATTTCAAATTTCTCTTCAGCACAGTGGTTCCTCAGCCATCCTTCGGTACCTAACAATTGAGAGAATCGAGTGGTCTAACAAAATTTGTAAAACCACTCACAGTTTTGTTCACAGTTTTAGGTACCCAAACTTGTTTATATAACAACCCATCAGAATTTACCAAAGTACCTTTAGGGACCCAAATCTGTTTGAAATTAAATGAATTCACTGTATTTCTTTTTGAGGTCCAGAGTGGTTTAAATGGATTGTTATCAAACAAATTCACATCACGTTTCTGATTCAAAAATCCTTTGAAATTAATAGAGTTCGAATTATCAAGTCGATTCTTTTCAAAGAAGTATGAAGGATTTTTCAAATCATTTGAATTTAATTTTTCAAAAGCATTAATTTTCCAAAGCCAAGACCACATTTATTTCCAATAGAAACTTGGTTGCAACAGCATATTCAACGATTTTTCCCCATTAGAAAATTTATCCAAAGTTGATTCTAATCGTTGAATTTTGGATTTAAGATCACTATTTTCTTTTATCAAATTTGAGCAATGATTTATAGCGATCTTCTATTCAGCATTGGACTGTTTTAAAACCAAATTCTCATTTTCAAGTAATTTAATTTTGGCTTTGGATTTGGAAGTATCAAGTTTAAAATGGTTTTGCTTTTCAGATTCAAGTTTCTTCAAATTTTCAATCTCATCTTCTAGCTCTTTCAAAATTAAATCTGTTTTTAACAAACTTTTATTTTCAGTAATTTCATGTTTGGAATTTTTGATAGCCTTAAAATTTTCAAATTCCTTTTGTAAAGAATTGTTTGCATCTTTCAGCTCAATCTCGTTATCTTTCAAAATCAGATTTTCTTCTTCAAATCTTTGAATATTATTATTGAGATGAACGAGATCAGTTTTTAATTTCAAACAATTTTCACAATTAGAATTTTCAAATTTCACAACATTTTCAAGTTTTAATTCCAAACAATGAATTTTGCTGGTCAACTCATGATTTTCAGTTTTCAAAGATTTATTTTTAGAATGGAGTTTGTCAACAGATTTAGTTAAATCCACGCACATATAAACTAAATCTTCATATGAGAAATTTTCTATCTCAGTGTTTGTTGAATCTCCATCGACTGATCCATCTGAATTTTCATTTGTAAATCCTATTAAGCAAAACTCTGAACCTGAGTTGACATTCTGGGGTTTTGAGCTGTTGTCAGATTTTCCATACTTCGTATTGAGAGTATCCCAGATCTCCTGTGTAGATAAACAATGACAAATAAGATTAAACTGTTCAGTACTAAGATAATCAAATATAATTTTCGTAGCACGAGCATTGAAAATAATATCTAAACTATTAAACCCATTGATAATAACATCCCAACATTTAATATTAACAGATTTTAAATAAAATTTCATTTTGGATTTCCAGTTTGAAAAGTCTGTTCCATTGAAAATAGTTGTAAATGAACTGGACTGACTCTCTATGGACTGACAACAAGGAATCACCATTTACTCTAGAGTTAATAGAATACCTTTGTTGGATCTAGATTAACCCTAGAGGGGGGTGAATAGGGTTTATCACGGTTTTTAACTGAATTAAAAATCTAACGAGATATATAATAATAAACAGATCACAGAATATAGCATAAACATAAATGCAGAAAATAAATCACACACAGATATACCAAGCTTCGGCAAAACCTTGCCTACTGCTGCATTCCTAAGGTTTCTACTAGGTTATAGAACAGATCCCGCTTACAATCCCTGTAAACTTGCACTCCCTGCTCTTGTACTAACCCTACGCTCAAAACCCTAGACTGGTTGATATCCCCTCGACCAGATTTTCCCGTATTACAAACCCGTAACACGTAACCCAGATTTTACAGACTCTGTCAACTGTCAGTCAACACCCTGACTGATTCTCCCTAGATTTTACAGACTCTACAACTGTTTGATTGTTTTACAACTCGAAATAAAAAAAAATACAACAAAAATTACAAAACAAAATATGAAACCCTAGTTTGAAAGATTAAAAGGTGGAGTTTAAATATTAAAGGGTCATCCCCTTTTTCTCTTGAAATGTCGGCCGGTCCATTTCCTTTGGTTACACCCGAACACTTTGCTTCCTTTTGAAAAAGGGAAAAAGAATGGCGGCGGCAGAACAAATTTCTAGGGTTTCTTTTGATATCCCAAATCGAATCCCTGCTGGATAATTCGAAGTTGTAATCTCTGATGTTATTCTTCACGTTGTTTCTCTATGATCAATGATTTGGGGCTTCTCTCTTTCGTCGATTGAATTGGATGGCGATCGAAAATAAATTGTGAGTATTCCACTTTTATTTTTCTTATTGCTCTCGATTTTGTTGTTGATTTTCGATACTCTCTGCCTGTGATGTAATTGGTGCAGTTATAGGGTTAAAACACAAAACCCTAAACCTGATTTCACTATGTGACTTGGCTGATTTGGCTCGATGCTTTCCGTTTTTGGATTTTGTAATTCTCGGCTTTGATTTGAATTTGTTTCTACGGCTATGAGTGAAATTTCTTGATTGAATTGTGATAAAAACTTGCCAAATATATTTTGAAAAAAATCCATTTGCAATTCCAAAATGATTCTTGCCATTTTTGGTTCCTGGAAAATGTTGAAGTCTTGCCAAGTATACTCGAAAGCTGGATTGATCTCTTTCCAAAAAAAAATAAAAAATGTGATGTGTATTCCCAATAAAACTTGAAATCCCCTTGGTTAATTTCTGCCCAAAAATAGCCACATGTATTTCAGGAAACAAATAGCTAGAATTTTATTTTCTTGCTCAATATAGTTGATTGATTCCACGAATAGAATTATGATATTAGTAAATCTGGAAACAGATTATGCCATCCCATTTTGCTTCTTACATTCTAGTGGTTACACACGTCATGCTTCATCCATGTGTATTAATTTTTGAAATTGTTTTTAAACTGCCTGTTCACTATGCTTGTTTATGCTGCTTGAACAATTACATATGTAATTTGCACACATATATATTGCACCAGTTTTGTGACTTTCCAAACAAATTTCCATAGATGTATGCTCCTTATATTTCTAGAAATGCAGAGATTTCTAACATGTTCCTTGATTACTGCATACCATGTTTGTAGCTGAAATTTGTATGCATCATCACATTTAAAACAAAACTGTGTGTGTACATTTGACTTCTCTGTTCACCTGTTGTATACATCACATATGTACACATTGCTATGTGTCACCATGTACGTGTATGTAGTCCTCTTGCACACATGTTGATATAAGCTGAAACATTTTTGTGCATTCTTCTCTGCTGCCTTGGCAATTCTTGTTGCTCTTGTATTTTGTATCCCACTGAGCTGCTTGTAATTCAACACTTGAAACTTCCCTGACTTTTGCATCTTATGTATATCCATTATTGTTATGTCACTTGAACAAGTTGGCTGTTGACATACTTGTAATTGCACCATACTATCATCCATTCATGTATGCTGCTAAACATAGTGCTCCACTCTTCTTTTGAACCATTCCTGTAGCTATATGTTTGTGGACATGTTTGCTGAACTCTTTATCATTGTTACTCGACTATGTTGTTGTGTCCACTGCTCATTGCATTTGTTGTTCACTTGTTTGCTAGTTTCATGTACTTGAGTTGACCTGCCTTGTAAACCTGCATATGTTTCACTGCTGTGTTGCACCATCTTGTACAAACTGATTTGAACTTGTCCACTTTGTCTACTTGCATGCTGTTTTTGCTGTTATGACGCTTGAAGTTGTCATACATGGCTTGACCATGTTTTGTTTGACCACTTTGGTTACTATGTATTGTAGTGCTTTGTTCTTTGTGCATAAAAATACTGCACCATGTTGGCTGGTTTGAAAGTATTCATGCATGCTCGGCCATTTTGCTAATTCTTAAGTTATGCTTTGAAAATTGTTTGTGCTCTCAACTATATTCATATACACTGAGTCGAGTTGGTCCACGCGACTACTCCTCAGTTGCATTTTGATTGGCGTGGCAGTGCATGCGTGTATATTTATACACGTGTGTATATGCAGCCATCAAACAGGATTTCCGGTCCCTGTACTATATACAAACTGACTAGACACAGATGAATCAGATCAAGTCATGAAAAATGATGAGAAACACACCAGAAAACTGAGGCAAATATAAATATTAAAAATAAAAAATTATATTCACATGTATTTTGAAAATTATTTCTGTTCCATATACTGTGTGTGTGTTTCTGTATATGACAGGTATGAAGATTGGACTGACTGAAGAATGCTGTGAAGACAGAAGACAAGTATAGACAGTGAAATGTATGAGTGTCTGTATATGAGTCAATGTGAATGTATGTATAGAAATGTATAACTGAGTGACAGTGTTATAGTGAAGAGCTGATGTACAGAAAAAGAAATTTGTACTGATATTTGTAATAAACAAATTCGTTTGAAATAAAATATTATTTTATTGTTGTCAAACAAACTTGTCTATTTTATTCAGTCAATTTACAAGTACAAATATTCTGTGACTGTATTTAAATAGTGGAGTATTAAATAGCTATACTGTTTAAATGTTGAAATAGAATATTTATATTCAAATACAATACTGTATGAATATATGAATGTCTGTACAGTCGTATTCTATTTAAATATAAATATTATATTCCTATCTCTGATGTATATATAGAACAGTACAGTAACAACCACATTTAAAATATTATTTATTTGGTTGTTATCAGCAAACAAAAATCATATAATTGTGTATACAACTACGTCATATACAACAAGTCATGGGATAGATATGAGAATTCCTACATTTACTTGACTTAATTAAGAATACGGCAAATCGCATGACCACGCCATATGACACGAAACGGGTTTACTCCATTGGATTGTCGGTGCATAAAATAAAGCAAATCAAGTAAACAACACAATGCTTTTTGAAAATGAAGTCATTACAAGACTCAGTGACACGACCCGAACTTCCCCGGTAAGGAAAGCCCGGATTGAATTGAGAACGAGCCACATCGGATGCAAAAAGAAGAACATTTCATTGTTTATTACAACAATTCCATCAGAATACAAGAATATACAGAGCATGAATAAATATTACACATTATAAAATATCAGAGATTATGATACATTAATAGCAGCGGAAAATAATACAATACACAACTAGAAGTAATACACGAATACAGAGCTTTCCGAGTATCGTTCCAGCTGTAAATCAGGATCCTGTGAATATAAATCTGCAAAACCAAAACTACTAGTTGCCCGTATCAAAATAAGGGCACCCAGAGTTTAGTTTAAAACAATAAACTCCAGGTCAGTCATGTGTCTGGTGTGAGAACTAAAACAGTTATTAATCTTTATTTTAAAATTAGGTAAATAAAGGGACCACGCCGCTAACGAGGAACGGTTTTCCTCCCAAGAATACCAGTGCATAAAACAACAACGCAATGCTAAATAAAGAACAATGAAGCTGTTATAAGACCCAGGTCCCATCTCACAATGCAACGCAAGCCGGAGGATAGGGTTTTACCTTATAACAGCCAAAGAATGCTTGATACGTGAAATTTTATCTTTTGATTCTTAATCAGACTCCAACCACAAATTAGTAAGAGAACGATTCCCTAAGTATTAACCCCGAAGGCCGAAACCAACATCAGACCAACACCCAGGAAACCGCCCATCTTAACTCGTTTCCAGTTAGTTTCTAATTTTATATACAATCATAAATATCAATCATAGACGACATGGGTACCATATATCATGTCGCCATACTAGGCTCTACAATCAAAACCGCAAATGTCATGTATTTGGAAGTTGGATTTCCATCTGTGAACCAAGGCAAAGGGATCGTCCTGTGCTAATTCGAGACAATCTAGCCCATGTCTCAGGAACAGCCGCAACTGCACCATGGATCGTCAGGGCCGGTCCACACGGAGTGGATTATAGTGCCTGAACAATAGGTCTTCCTGCCCTATGGGGCGTAAATGAGCCAACGAATGACTTCATCGGCTTCACATAGTCACTGATATATCTGAGGCGCCTCGCAAACCAACAACCACATAAGTCAAACTCGTCAGGGCATGTAAAACCACTGACGCCACTTCTAACTAGAAGGAAACGCATGCCCTCCCTGATGTCCTCTCCCGTTTCTGGTTCACAACCGGGGTGTGAGGCTCGCGAATCAATGTTACACAAAGCTATGCCACACAGGCTGTGCTTTGATCATCAACCACAAGACTCTGCTTTTCAACAGAAGCCTTGATCATTTGCATCTTAACATGCAACACAGGAAAACCACTCCATGCAACCGATATCCATCAATCACACAGAATGATATCCAATGTTAGACACTGGGTCTAAACGAAACCGGAGGCACCTTGTACCTCGCATATCCATCGATCTCTAAGTACGTCTGGACGACCACTAATTGATTCCCTCCTCTTGGGTGTATGGCCCAATCAAGATCATCAGTAATCACCCAAACGACATGAAGACCTCCGGTCTTCAACCACCGTCTTCATCTTCGACTTATCGTCGTATCAGTTATTCAGAATGGGATAAACCCGGTCTTTCCGAATAACTCGCGTATATAATAAACAAGTGTTACACAAACACAACATACACCTCATTCCAATCATCAATCACTAACCGTAAATTAGTAAGGGAACAATTCCCCAAATATTAACCCCGAAGGCCGAAACCAACATCAGATCAATACCCAGGAAACCATTCATCTTAGCCAACCTACAGTTAGTTTCTAAATTTCACATTCTTAGGGAAAGGTTCCCATTAATTTTATCAAAGATATATTCTTTTAAATTTATTCTTTAATCTTCCTTTGAATATCACTTCAAACTAGTCGGGATTAGCGAACCACACCGAAGTAATTATTTATTTCATTTCCCAATCCCAACATATTTATCCCATGAAGTAAAACTGGCAGTACTTCATATCTAACACCACGGTGTTATCGGTAAATTCAATTACCATTTCACGTTCAAATCTAATTAAAGATTTAACTACCGTCTGGAGTAAAACTGGTGATACTCCATTCTCGATCTTTTCAATCTAATTAAAGATTCATTAAAACTCCACTTAGTTTTAATCTTTGACTGGGTTAAAGAATCAGTGTCATTTAAAACACGGTTCACGATAAACCCTAAAATCACTTCACATTTCAATCAATCCCTAACCGTAAATTAGCAAGTGAGCAATTCCCTAAGTATTAACCCCGAAGGCCGAAACCAACATCAGATCAATACCCCAGAAACCATTCAACTTAACTAATCTCCAGTTAGTTTCTGATTTTCTTAACTCCTTTGGGTTTAAGAACAGTATTATTGAAGATACCGTTCACGACAACCCAAAATCACATTCCATTAATTATCGGGTTAAAGAACAAGTGTTATTTAAAACACTATTCACGATAAACCCAAAAATCAATACCAATTCAATTCCAATTAAATATTATTTAATTGGTACACTTCATTAAATCTAAATAAAAAGATTTAATCTTTTTCTCAACTGGGCTTAAGAACAGTGTTAATGAAGACAACATTCACGACAAACCAAAATCACATTTGATATTAAATACATGGCTCTGAATAGAAAATATATCAGCTTATATTCAATATCAAATTCTACGACCAACAAATATCGTATTGGAAATAACGATATTAATATATCTTTCAAATTCCCATAACAATATCTATATCATCAAGAAATCCAACATCAAAATACTCCGAAGACAATTTCGATTTAAATCCATTCCAATTCAATTATTGGAAATTCTGTTTATTTTCAAAACCATTTCAAATCCAATTTATTTATTTAAAAAATAAATAGAATTATAATTCAAGTTCAAAACTAGTTCATTTCGATAAAAATCTATTTTTTTCATTTCAGATATGGAGTCTTCATCCCAATCCTTAACAAATCATTTCTTATGATTTTACACAAATTATTACTATTTTTAATAATTTTATCAAGGACCGTACAGTCGATTTCCATCAACGGCTATCGAACTGCACTTACAGCGACCATTTCAAAATTTGATTTGGACATAATTCCAAATCAAACCGTTAGATTCCAAATCTCTAATATTCTTAGAAAGCTCTTTACGATACGAACCCAACGGTTCCGGTTTTAGGAGAATCCGACGGTCGGATCTCCCGTAATATCCATTCGAAGCTAATGGTCGAAATTGGCGAACTGCCGCTGCACGGCGCGTTCTATTCAGGCCATTATATATATATATATATATAATATATATATGTTATATATATTTAGTCGATTTCCTTTTAAAATGTATTTTATAAATAATTTTAAATTCGTTTTCGAAATGATTTCAACTTCATTTCAAATTCAAATCAAAATTGAATTTTTCCTTATCATTAACATATAAATGATAATATTTTCAAAACATTATATTTTGAAATCACTTCCTTTTCGATATTCGTTATAAAAACGAATAAAATCGATATGAATATCGCTCGCGTCAAAATGGCGCAAATCTAATCAACACGGCTTCATATATTTCTATTTTCAAATATTCTATTTCAAATATTTCTTTTTCAAATATTCTATTCAAATATTTCTTTTTCAAATATTCAATTTCAAATATTCTATTTCAAATGTTCTATTCAAATATTTTTATTCAAATATTTTATTTCAAATATTCTATTTCAAAACTGGAATGAGGCCCAATCAATTACAATAGATTTTATTTCTATGGATTTCCATACAACGCATGTATATATCAATAATGACAAATAATCAACCATCATCAAAAGTGCATTCTACACTGTATAAGCATCAAATATAAATATTCAACGCTTATAACAGTCTGTCAATCAATCGATCGACATACAACTAATTATTGGGATTAGTGTATGTCATATATCACCCCAATACCTGTGTGGGGTTTCAAACAATCGAACACATATTTTATTTGTGCAGTTGGGAAATGTGTAAAATTTATCGTCCCAATCAATATCAGTCAAAGGTGTGTATATAAACAAATCGTCCGATTTGTTTATATTTATTTATTCACATTCACGTTAAAAAATATATTTTCAACTATAAAATATTTTAACTACTTAAATATTTTATTTCATTTCACATCACTTCACACAATCAACTACACATCAAAATCAAACAAACAAGCATACAAGCCGTCTATGGTCTGTGGACGACGGGTGTCGGGTGCTACTAAACACCGTCTGCATCCTAGTATATATTTCAAACTAGAAATAAATTAAAAGTGAGAAGTTCTCACCGATTAGCTAAACCAAACACCACGACTCTCCTTATGTAGAAATCTTCGCCGTGCTTGCCTTTTGCCAATTTCACTGTCCGTAGCAACTACATATATAAAAATCACATTTTTATATTGTTGCTATTTATATAAAAATCACATTTTTATAATCGCTCTCTATGGATAAAAATCACATTTTTATATCGCTACTATATAGATAAAAATTCTACTTTTACACCGCTACTATATAGATAAAAATTCTATTTTTACACTGCTACTATATAGATAAAAATTCTAATTTTTTTTCACCAATAAAAATCGTACTTTTTACACTTCAAAAATCTAATCTTTTAACATAGGAAAATCTAATCTTTTAACATATAAAAATTCGATCTTTTAACATAGAAAAATTAGATCTTTTAACATAGAAAAATTCGATCTTTCTACTCGCTACATCTTGTTAATAAAAATCCGATTTTTAATACTTTTACTATATAAAGATCATATCTTTATATTAGTTATTACTTCATAAAAATTATTTCTTTAACTTCTACATTATATAAAACTGATTTAAAACTATATTTTTAACTTAAAAATAAAATCAGAAATAAACTAAAATAAAATTAAAAAAAGGGAAAACTCACTTTTTTCTCTGTACGAAGACGGAGGATAGGGAATGAAGTGATGGATTGTGGCGCAGGGCACGGAGGTGGGTGCGTGGAGGTCGAGGCGCTACAGGGGGGAGTCTGAACGTGAACGTCGGAGTGCGGCTGAGGCGGTGGAGCGTTGCACGGTGGTAGCGGCTTTTTTTTGGGGTCAGCGGGTTTAGGGCTTCGGGGGGGGGGGGGGTCTTGCGGGAGGCTGAACGAAGAAGGAGGAGAAGAAGAGGGGGTGGGGCTCACAGGTGCACAGTGGCGGCGGTGGGTCGCCTGGAGGGCGACGCGACGGTGGATCGCCCCCCCTCTGTCGAGCGCTCGATTGATTTTTTTTCTTTTCTTTTTATCTTTCTGATCAGTGAATTAACGAAAAGGGGGGGTAAAGGGGAAAGGTGTTGACTTTTTTTATTATTATTTAATTTATTATTTTAATTTTCAAAAAGTAACTTTTTATTTCGACCTCCAAACGAGCCCTACCGACTGTTGTCCCTAGCTAATTACCCCCATTCCGAACACAGCGGGATATGTATCGTAAGCTGATTCGATCGTTTCGATAAGTTTTCGTCAAAATCAAAATATAACTCTGTATATTGAATTTGAACACACATTTCAATTTACCGGGGCCACATACGGACTCTAAAAAATCCCGAAAAATATTTTCTAGCTTCGTATTGACGATACGGTCCTGACAAAACTAATTTCGTCAAATTCTGAGACCGTTTGAAAAATGACCATTTTACAGTCGATTAAAATCAACTAAAACTGGACAAATGCGTTTTGCTTTGCCACGCTCACATATTGATTCGAAAAATTACGAATTTTGGAATCTAGCAATAACTAGACATCCCGGATCCAACAAAAGTGGTTTCGTCGAAAACCGAGGTCGTTTGCAAAATGGCTATTTTTAAGGGCCGAAATTCCATAGCGACTATTCTGAAATTTCATCTGGGCATAACTTTTTATCCCTGCTATGAAATTTCAATTTTTCGGATTCGTTGGAAAGATATTCTCAATTAGATTCAAATATTTTTGGTTTCACTAAAATCCGATTTATTTTGCACCCGGTACATTCATTTGAATTTAGAAATCGAATTATTTAACTACAGCGCCATTTATAATTCCTTTTACAATTTAAAATAAACATTTATATTCTAACGACGAACTATATAATATATACGTTCTAATTCTATTCAAAATAAATTTCTCATCATTTTTATTTAAAATAATTCATTTTAAATAATCAAAATTCACTAAAATTGCCAAAATAAAAATTTTAAATTGGCTTGGATTTCCGGATTATTACAATCTCCCCCACTTAAAACTTTTCATCCCCGAAAAGGAACGAAGCCGAAAGTTGTTTAACAAATCAACTTCCATTATTTTCACTATGGCTTAAGTTCTTCAACTTTTCAGTTTCTAAGAACTTTTCAAAATTTTCAAATTTTTTGGCTAACACTCTAAATTATCGAAAAATTTCGCCATAACCTCCCCTGCACCGGGGACTTCGGGATATTTCATATAGCCTCCCATGGCCTTCTTCAATCCAAAAGAAAAAGAAAAAGCCAAGCGGCTAGCCAGTCGGATCATAAAATCATCATCACCAAAACAAAACGGTAAATTATGGTAAACATGTACCTATTTGTCGGGCAAACAATTTTATTCATCTGTTCTAGCCTCCTTGCTATGACCTGTTCAATGTAAGTACATGTATATGCATGCAAATGCGACAAATTTCAATACAATTCACTATTTGATCAATTTGGCTAAAGGTTCAACATTTTAATTAATCGAACAATAATCAAACAACATAACCATCAATCAATTAATTGATTAGCTTTTCAAATTCATAATTTTGATACATAGTCAAAAATCAGATTTTTGATGCTAGATCACAACAATAGGCCCTATCTAATTTTGGTACTCACACCAGTCAATAGGAAGTATATAGAAATCCCACTTTCATCACTTGAGCATAAATTCTGATGATGATCGATCAATCATCAGAATCATCTCTGGGCGACTACAGTGTGATTCTATATCTATCCGGTATATTAAAACTTTGAATACACGTTGGCAAGGCGTATATGCAAAATCTTTATATACTGGATTGTCCGAATTAATTTAAAATACATATTCAAATACGGATAATAAGATTTAAATTTCAAAACAAAATTTATTTTTCTTTTTATATTTCAAAAATATACTCTTCACACTCGTTCTAGGATACTATTGACCCCATCTCTAACGAGTCCTTCTCATGGATATTACTAATCCAATTTCTGATGAATTCTTCCGTTTGGTCCTAATGTGCCTTGTTCTCCAAGCCCTGTAAACCAAAGCTCTGATACCAAACTGACACGACCAGAACTTCCCCGGTAAGGGAAGCCTGGATTGAATTGAGAACGAGCCACATCAGGACGCAAAAAGAAGAACATTTCATTGTTTATTACAACTATTCCATCAGAATAAAAGAATATACAGAGTATGAATAAATATTACACATTATAAAATATCAGAGATTACGATACATTACATAGCATCGGAAAATAATACAATACACAACTAGAAGTAATACACGGATACAGAGCTTTCCGAGTATCGTTCCAGCTGTAAATCAGGATCCTGTGAATATAAATCTGCAAATCCAAAACTACTAGCTGCCCGTGTCAAAATAAGGGCACCCAGAGTTTAGGTTAAAACAATAAACTCCAGGTCAGTCATGTGACTGGTGTGAGAACTAAAACAGTTATTAATCTTTATTTTAAAGTTAGGTAAATCAAGGGACCACGCCGCTAACGCGGAACGTGTTTCCTCCCAAGAATACCAGTGCATAAAACAACAACGCAATGCTAAATAAAGAACAATGAAGCTGTTATAAGACCCAGGTCACATCACACAATGCAACGCAAGCCGGAGGATAGGGTTTTACCTTAAAACAGCCAAAGAATGCTTGATACGTGAAATTTTATCTTAAGATTCTTAATCAGACTCCAACCGCAAATTAGTAAGGGAACGATTCCCTAAGTATTAACCCCGAAGGCCGAAACCAACATCAGACCAATACCCAGGAAACCACCCATCTTAACTCGTTTCCAGTTAGTTTCTAATTTTATATACAATCATAAATATCAATCATAGACGGCATGGGTACCATATATCATGTCGCCATACTAGGCTCTACAATCAAAACCGCAAATGTCATGTATTTGGAAGTTGGATTTCCATCTGTGAACAAAGGCAAAGGGATCGTCCTGTGCTAATTCGAGGCAATCTAGCCCATGTCTCAGGAACAGCCGCAACTGCACCATGGATCGTCAGGGCCGGTCCACACGGAGTGGATTATAGTGCCTGAACAATAGGTCTCCCCACCCTATGGGGGAGTAAATGAGCCAACGAATGACTCCATCGGCTTCACATAGTCACCAATATATCCGAGGCGCCTCGCAAACCAACAACCACATAAGTCAAACTCGTCAGGGCGAGTAAAACCACTGACGGCACTTATAACTAGAAGGAAACGCATTCTCTCCCTGATGTCCTCTCCCGTTTCTGCTTCACAACCGGGGTGTGAGGCTCGCGAATCAACGTCACACAAAGCTATGTCACACAGGCTGTGCTTTGATTATCAACCACATGACTCTGCTTTTCAATAGAAGCCTTGATCATTTGCATCTTAGCATGCCACACAGGCAAACCACTCCATGCAACCGATATCCATCAATCACACATAATGATATCCAATGTCAGACACACAGTCCATTTACAAGTCCGTTCTGGGTCTGAACGAAACCGGAGGCACCTTGTACCTCGCATATCCATCGATCTCCAAGTACGTCTGGACGACCACTAATTGATTCCCTCCTCTAGGGTGTACAGCCCAATCAAGATCATCAGTAATCACCCAAACGGCGTGAAGACCTCCGGTCTTCAACCCCCATCTTCATCTTCGACGTATCGTCGTATCAGTTATTCAGAATGGGATAAACTCGGTCTTTCCGAATAACTCGCGTATATAATAAACAAGTATTACACAAACACAACATACGCCTCATTCCAATTCATCAGTCACTAACCGTAAATTAGTAAGGGAACAATTCCCCAAATATTAACCCCGATGGCCGAAACCAACATCAGATGAATACCCAGGAAACCATTCATCTTAGCAAACCTACAGTTAGTTTCTAAATTTCACATTCTTAGGGAAAGGTTCCCATTAATTTTATCAAAGATAAATTCTTTTAAATTTATTCTTTAATCTTCCTTTGAATATCACTTCAAACTAGTCCGGATTAGCGAACCACACAGAAGTAATTATTTATTTCATTTCCCAATCCCAACCTATTTATCCCATGAAGTAAAACTGGCCACACTTCATATCTAACACCACGGCGTTATCGGTAAATTCAATTACCATTTCACGTTCAAATCTAATTAAAGATTTAACTACCGTCTGGAGTAAAACTGGTGATACTCCATTCTCAATCTTTTCAATCTAATTATAGATTCATTAAAATTTCACTTAGTTTTAATCTTTGACTGGGTTAAAGAATCAGTGTCATTTAAAATACAGTTCACGATAAACCCTAAAATCACATCACATTTCAATCAGTCCCTAACCGTAAATTAGCAAGTGAGCAATTCCCTAAGTATTAACCCCGAAGGCCGAAACCAACATCAGATCAATACCCCAGAAACCATTCAACTTAACTAATCTCCAGTTAGTTTCTGATTTTCTTAACTCCTTTGGGTTTAAGAACAATATTATTGAAGATACCGTTCACGACAACCCAAAATCACATTCCATTAATTATCGGGTTAAAGAACAAGTGTTATTTAAAACACTGTTCATGATAAACCCAAAAATAATACCAATTCAATTCCAATTAAATATTATTTAATTGGTACACTTCATTAAGTCTAAATAAAAAGATTTAATCTTTTTCTCAACTGGGCTTAAGAACAGTGTTAATGAAGACACCATTCACGACAAACCCAAATCACATTTGATATTAAATACATGGCTTTGAATAGAAAATATATCGGCTTATATTCAATATCAAATTCTACGACCA
Source organism: Allium sativum (assembly GCA_030737875.1). Classification (NCBI taxonomy): domain Eukaryota; kingdom Viridiplantae; phylum Streptophyta; class Magnoliopsida; order Asparagales; family Amaryllidaceae; genus Allium; species Allium sativum. The sequence continues at coordinate 303,431,137 of CM060922.1, forward strand.
ACAAATATCGTATTGGAAATAACGATATTAATATATCTTTCAAATTCCCATAACAATATCTGTATCATCACGAAATCCAACATCGAAATATTCCGAAGACAATTTCGATTTAAATCCATTCCAATTCAATTATTGGAAATTCTGGTTATTTTAAAAACCATTTCAAATCCAATTTATTTATTTAAAAAATAAATAGAATTATAATTCTAGTTCAAAACTAGTTCATTTCGATAAAAATCTATTTTTATCTTTTTAGATATGGAGTCTTCATCCCAATCCTTCACAAATCATTTCTTATGATTTTACACAAATTATTACTATTTTTAATAATTTTATCAAGGCCCGTACAGTCGATTTCCATCAACGGCCATCGAACGGCACTTACAGCGACCTTTTCAAAATTTGATTTGGACATAATTCCAAATCCAACCATTAGATTTCAAATCTCTAATATTCGTTAGAAAGATCTTTTCGATACTAACCCAACGGTTCCGGTTTTAGGAGAATCTGACGGTCGGATCTCCCGTAATATCCATTCGAAGCTAATGGTCGAAATTCGCGAACTGCCGCGGCGCATTTTATTCTGGCCATTATATATAATATATATGTTATATATATATCGTCGATTTCCTTTTAAAACCTATTTTATATATCGTTTTAAATTCGTTTTCGAAACGATTTCAACTTCATTTCAAATTCAAATCAAATTTGAATTTTTCCTTATCATTAACATATAAATGATAATATTTTCAAAATGTTTTATTTTGAAATCACTTCCTTTTTGATATTCGTTATAAAAACGAATAAAATCGATATGAATATCGCTCGCATCAAAATGGTGCAAATCTAATCAACACAGCTTCATATATCTCTATTTTCAAGTATTCTATTTCAAATATTTCTTTTTCAAATATTCTATTCAAATATTTCTTTTTCAAATATTCTATTTCAAATATTCTATTTCAAATGTTCTATTCAAATATTTTTATTCAAATATTTTATTTCAAATATTCTATTTCAAAACTGGAATGAGGCCCAATCCATTACCATAGATTTTATTTCTATGGATTTCCATACAACGCATGTATATATCAACAATGACAAATAATCAACCATCATCCAAAGTGCATTCTACACTGTATGAGCATCAAATATAAATATTCAACGCTTATAACAGTCTGTCAATCGATCGATCGACATACAACTAATTATTGGGATTAGTGTATGTCATATATCACCCCAATACCTGTGTGCGGTTTCAAACAATCAAACACAGATTTTATTTGTGTAGTTGGGCAATGTGTAAAATTTATCGTCCCAATCAATATCAGTCAAATGTGTGTATATAAACAAATCGTCCGATTTGTTTATATTTATTTATTCACATTCACGTTAAAAATTATATTTTCAACTATAAAATATTTTTAACTACTTAAATATTTTATTTCATTTCACATCATATCACATAATCAACTACACATCAAAATCAACAAACAAGCATACAAGCTTTCCATGGTCTGTGGACGACGCGTGCCGGGTGCTACTAAACACCGTCTGCATCCTAGTATATATTTCAAACTAGAAATAAATTAAAAGTTAGAAGTTTTCACCGATTAGCTAAACCAGACACCACGACTCTCCTTATGTAGAAATCCTCGCTGTGCTCGCCTTTTGCCAATTTCACTGTCTGTAGCCACTACATATATAAAAATCACATTTTTATATTGTTGCTATTTATATAAAAATCACATTTTTATAATCGCTCTCTATGGATAAAAATCACATTTTTATACCGCTACTATATAGATAAAAATTCTATTTTTACACCGCTACTATATAGATAAAAATTCTATTTTTACACTGCTACTATATAGATAAAAATTCTATTTTTACACTACTACTATATTTTTAACTTAAAATAAAATCAGAAATAAACTAAAATAAAGTAAAAAAGGGAAAACTCACTTTTTCTTTGTACGAAGAAGGAGGAGAGGGGCTGAAGTGATGGATGTTGGCACAGGGCTCGGGGGTGGGTGCGTGGAAGTCGAGGCGCTGCTGGGGGGAGTCTGAACGTGAACGTCGGAGTGCGACTGAGGAGGTGGAGCGTTGCACGGTGGCGGCGGCTTCTTTTTGGGGGTCAGCCGGTTTAGGGCTTCGGGGGGAGGGGGGTCTCGCGGGAGGCTGAACGAAGAAGGAGAAGAAGAAGACGGGGTGGGGCTCGCAGGTGCACGGTGGCGGCGGTGGGTCGCCTGGAGGGCGGCGCGGCGGTGGATCGCCCCCCCTCCGTCGAGCGCTCAATTGATTTTTTTTCTTTTCTTTTTATCTTTCTGATCTGTGAATTAACGAAAAGGGGGGGGGGGTAAAGGAGAAAGGTGTTGACTTTTTTTTTATTTAATTTATTATTTTAATTTTCAAAAAGTAACTTTTTATTTCGACCTCCAAACGAGGCCAACCGACTGTTGTCCCTAGCTAATTACCCCCATTCCGAACACAGTGGGATATGTATCGTAAGCTGATTCGATCGTTTCGATCAGTGTTCGTCAAAATCAAAATATAACTCTATATATTGAATTTGAACGCACATTTCAATTTACCAGGCCACATACGGACTCTAAAAATTCCCAAAAAATATTTTCTAGCTTCGTATTGAAGATACAGTCCTAAAGAAACTAATTTCGTCGAATTCTGAGACCGTTTGAAAAATGGCCATTTTCCAGTCGATTAAAATCAACTAAAACTTGTCAAACGTGTTTTACTTCGCCACGCTCACATATTGATTCGAAAAATTACGAATTTTGGAATCTAGCAATAACTAGACATCCCGGATCCAACAAAAGTGGTTTCGTTGAAAACCGAGGTCGTTTGCAAAATGGCTATTTTTAAGGGCCAAAATTCCATAGCGACCATTCTGAAATTTCAACTAGGAATAACTTTTTATCCCCACTATGAAATTTCAATTTTTCGGATTCATTGGAAAGATATTCTCAATTAGATTCAAATATTTTTGGTTTCACTAAAATCCGGTTTATTTTGCACCCGGTACATTCATTTGAATTTAGAAATCAAATTATCGATCTACAGCGCCATTTTCAATTCGTTTTATAGTTTAAAATAAATATTTATACTCTAACGACGATCTATATAATATATACATTCTAATTCTATTCAAAATAAATTTCTCGTCGTTTTTATTTAAAATAATTCAATTTAAATAATCAAAATTCACTAAAATTGCCAAAATAAAAATTTTAAATTGGCTCGGATTTTCGGGTTATTACACTCAAGTCTCATCACGCAATGCAATGCAAGCCGGAGGATAGAGTTCTGCCATATAATGGACACACATGGTTGATACGCATAAAACAAAATCATTTGATATTATTATATAAATTATCGATCATAGATGGCATAGGTACCATATATTATGTTGCCATATAGGTTTACAATTAAAACCACACAATGTCATATTGGAAATTGGATTTCTGTCATGAGTCATGGCAAGGGATGGTCTCCTTACTGATTCAGATCACCTCTAGCAAGATGACCCAGGATTACACACTTGGCAACCCTTGGATCCTGTAAGGCTGCTCCTCTCTTACGTTTGAGGATTGGTTATTCCTAAACAATATGTTTCCCGCTCCTATCAGACCTATCTTTGAGCCTTTTAGTTAGCTCGATACCCGAGGCACCTCACAATCTATCATCCACATTAGTAAAAATGTCTGGGCTCCATACCATGACACCACTTCTAGCTAGAAAGAAACGTATGCACTCCTTGCGTCCCTTATCCCGTTTCTGACTCAAATTGGGGTGTGAGGCTCGCGAGTTAACGATATACACAAAGCTATGCTACTTAAAGTTGTGCTTTGATCATCATCCACAAGACTTTGTTTTTCAACAAAAGCCTTGATAACGTGCATCTTAGCATGCACCACTGTCAATCTATACTATGTCATTGATTTCTGCCAACATATTACCTCTAAGCTCGCACGTCTCAGAGAAGGGTGTTAAGCAAGAGAATAAATTCTCCGCCACCAAATAGATATATATTTAGCAGAGATCAACTACATAACACACACTACAATGTCGAACATACAATCCATTTATACGTCCGTTCTGGGTTTGAAAAAAACCGGGGGCACCTTATTCCTCATTCCATATGTCCAGTATAAAAGAGAGGTCCTCGTATATTCGGACAATCTACAAGTACATCTGGAAAACTACCAAAGCTACCCATATCCAAGGCATCAGTAGTAGTCAGTTTGATGTAAAGATTGTCGGCCTTGCACCGTCTTCATTATCTTCGACTTTTAATCGCCGTTTAATTATTTGAAATGAGATTTAACTCAGTCTTTTCAAATAATTCTCGCATAAATTTCAAATCAAATTTTTTTCCCTTGGTTAAATCATTTTCCTTCACCATTTGTTACCGTATGAAAAAAGATTTAGTCGAGAATTAAATTAGGTCATCGAATTAGATACTCAAGACATATCGTATCCAATATTCATTTTATACGTTTTCATGCCAAATCGTACTTAACCATTTTTATTTTTTTCAAATTAAGCAAAATTGGTTTGCATACATTTTAAGTCGCTTAAAATATTTTGAAAATGATTTTGAATAAAATCAATTGCTGAAATATGCGAAATAGAGAAACTAACAAGTCACAAAACGAAGTTGAAATGGGCCGAAACTCGGCCGGGAAAGAGCCTGAATGGACCTAAACCGTTGAACGTGGTCTCCGCTGGTTAACAGTCTAGAAATAGTTTTCAGACATCTGACACAAAGAGGAAGACATTGACCTGCTACTGGTCACAAAACAATAACCCAAATCAGATGTTTGAGCCTCATTTTCAGACGTCTAAAAATTCCAGACGTCTGAAAAAAGGCTCCAGACGTCTGACCTGATGCTCGGTCAAAATTTGACCATGGATCAGACTTATGAAGGTTTATAACACTTACTCGAGGTGAAGTGAGGCTTTTAAGACTCATCGAAATGACTTATAACAAAACTCACATGCATGAACATTTATACACGAGATTGCAATGATTTTGCTTATAAATTCAAATGTGAACTAAATTTCAAACCAAAGCATGCAAACACAATTTAAGTGACTTGTGAAGACTTAGGACTTTTATCGAGGCGATAATGGAGCTTCACAAGATCACACAATCAACTCGTAGCATATGAATTAGATCGTATGAACAATCCTTATCATAATTTTCCAATTCAATGGAACAAGAATACATGAAAATGACTAAGTTACACTAGGCTACCCAATTCACTAGCATATACAATCTCAAATGAATTTTAAGTTACACTTTTACAAGCTGTAAGCTTGTGGCATTGATGTGAGTTCATAAATAACTCACCTATAATGGATACGATCATATTTTTATTGCACTACTTAGCATTTAATCTCATATTAAGATTATACGGTCAATAAATAGTCATTTCATCAACCTAAACTTAATCGACTACTACATAGTTAATTAACACTACCCTTTTGGTTTTGGTTTCTCACAATAATACTTCGAGATGGAAGTTCTCACCTTTGCTTGTTTACTAACAAGGAATAGACCCAATAACATGCAAAATCAAGCTCTCTTCCAATGTTTCATGCAAATCTCCATCTAAATACAAACAAATGAGTCTCCTAAGAATTAGGTCATAGGAATAATAAAAAACAGAAGAGGAGATAAGCTAGACAGGATGGAGAAGATGAAGTGGAAGCCTACCAAAGCTTCTACACTTAATTTCCTCAAGAATTTAGCTTTCAATTGCAAAACCTAGGTTAGGAATTTTAATTTCCCTTTCCACTCTCCATTTTCTAATTTCTTTTAGGTGTTGAAGTGAATGAGAGGGAGAGGGCTAATGATGCACTTAAGTGAAATGGTCTAAGTTGGCTAACAAAGTCCGAATTTTCACCAACTCGAAACATATCGATGCTTACAGATTTCAAACACGTAAACGACATTTTGAACTCAATGGAAGTGGTTTCTATTCCAAATTCGTCAATATGTAAAAAGTGATACTTTTATGGGATATATATAAATTCCATAGCGACTATTCTAAATTTTAATTTAGACATAACTTACAATTTACAAAGTGAAATATCCATTTCTAACATTCGTTAGAAAATTACAATTCAAAATATTCCAACGTTTCTTATTTTACCAAAATCTGACTTATATTGAATTCTATACATTCATTCAAAGTTTAAAATCAAATCTTCAAACTACTGCACCATTTCAAGCTCATTTCAATTAAAATTTAAATTTACACGTTCTAACTTCGATTAAAATAAATTCTAAGTCGTTTACTCTCAAAATAATTCATCTAAAATATTTAATTTCTCTGAAAATCAATTAAAAATAAATTTTAAATTGGTTCCAAAAATACGAGTTGTTACAATATCCCCCACTTAAAACTTTTTCGTCCTCGAAAAAGAAATGACACCAAAGTAGGAACTAAATAGCAATGTACCATAATATAAATGTACCTCTCAAAAGAGCTAATCAGATATTTCCACTCTGCACTTAGGATAAGCTTGTTTAATGCTATCGTCTGTTTCCCATGTGCTGTCTCTAGGTTCTCCGCTCCATTTCAGTTTGACTAAATGCACCTTCTTGTTCTTTATAATTCTGATTTCTCTTCCAATAATCTTTTTCGGTTCCCAATGCACATCCAAACTTGGAGTAATATCCAAATCTTGTTGCGATGCTTCTTCCATGATCAAGTCCGGATCATGTACATGCTTCTAAAGTTGAGAAATGTGAAATACATCATGCACTCTAGGAGACCAGTCTGGCAACTGAACCCTGTAAGCAAGAGCTCCAATCCACTCGAGTATAGGAAACGGGCCAATATATCTAGGAGCCAACTTCCCCGCTTTCCCAAATCGAATTACTCCTCTCATCGGAGAAATTCTCAAAAACACATGAAAACCAACAGAAAATGTTAAATCTCTTCTTTTAGAATCCGCTTAACTCTTCTGTCGACTTTGAGCTACTTGTAGTCGCTTCTTAATGAAATCCACTTAGGATCATATCTAGACCCAATACTAACAAACTACTAGGCTCTATCCAACATGCAGGAGATCTACATGGTCTACCATATAATGCTTCAAACGGTGACATTTTTAAACTTGCCTGGAAGCTATTATTATATGAAAACTCAAATAAATGTATATGATCTTCCCAAGATCCTCCAAAATCAAGAATACAAGCCCGTAATAAATCTTCCAATATACGATTCACCCTCTCAGTTTAGCCGTCTGTCTGAGGATGATATGCAGTGCTAAGATTAATCTTCGTTCCCAATTCAGATTGGAATGCCTCCCGGAACTTACTAGCAAATATCGGATCGTGATCCCTAACAAAGACGCTAGGAATTCCATTCAGTCTAACAATCTCTCTCACATAAACCTGAGCAAGACTCTGAGTTGTTCTAGTTGATTTCACTGAAATAAAATGGGCGCTCTTCGTGAAACATCGACTATTACCCAAATACTATCATTGCCATTCTTGGTTCTAGGCAAACCATCAATGAAATCCATGATATCTGGTCCCACTTCCATTTTGGAATCTCTAAAGGTTGCAATGAACTAGCGACCTTCTTTTGTTCACTCTTGACTTGGTGGCAAGTAGAACACCTGCTAACATATATAGAAATGTCTCTCTTCAATGACTTCCACCAGAATGTGCACTTAAGATCGTAATACATCTTACTTACCCCTGGATGAATGCTAAGCTTGGATTGTGACATCATCCATTACCTTTCTTCTGAGCTCGGGAATATTTGGAATACAGATTCGGTCTAACAATCTCAGAATTCCCTTGTTATCAATTCGAAAACTCGAGACTTCGCCATGTTGAGTCCTTTTGACAATTTTCTGAATAAAATCGTCATTCTTTTGAAGAACAAAGATCATTTTGATTAATGAAGGCATAATAATAAGATTTGCAACGATCACATTCTTTCTACTAAGTGCATCCGCTACAACATTGGATTTTCCTAGAGTATACAAAATATCTAGATCGTATGCTGAATGAAATTCTGACCAACGCTGATGTCCCAAATTTAGATCTTTTTCCGTGAATAAATACATCAATGATTTATGATCCGTATACAATTCGAACTTCTCACCTAAAAGATAGCGCCTCCATATCTTCAAAGAAAATACTACTGCCAACAGCTCAAAATCATGAGTAACATACCTCTTCTCATGCGGCTTCAACTGATGGCTAGCATAAGCAACAACTTGGCCTCTTTGCATTAACACCGCACCTACTCCTTCATGAGAAGCAATTGTATAGACAGTCAAATCCTGATTTCCATCTATATTAGTCAACACTGGAGCAGTAGTCAACCTTACTTTCAGCTCTTGGAAGGCTGCCTCACATTTTGTCGTCCAATTAAACTCGCATGCTTCTTTGTAAGCTTCGTCAATGGGCCAGATAATTTCGAAGAATCCTTAAAAAGATTCCAATAATCGCCCGCCAATCCCAGAAAACTTCTGACTTCTGTCGGTGTGCTAAGTTGCGTCCAATCTCTAATGGCTGTAATTTTGCTTGGATCTACTGAAATTCCCTCCTTCGATACAATATGACCGAGGAACTTCACTTCTTCTTGCCTGAATATGCATACAGAAAATATGGCTTTCAATACATTCTTTCCTAGAATTTCCAAAACTTGTTCCAGATGCTTCGCATGCTCACTAGCTGACTTAGAGAATATTAAAATATCATCAATGAAAACTAGCACAAATTTATTCAACACTCTGTGAAATACTCGATTCATCAAATCAACAAACTAAGCAGGAGCATTACATAAGCCAAACGACATTACTAACCATTCATAAAATAAGCCCGGACCTTTGAAAGATGTCAAAGAAACACATTCTTCAGTGATCCTCAACTGATGGAACCCTGTAGCTAGGTCCATCTTCGAAAAAACCCTTGCTCCATTCAAGCAATCTAATAAATCATCAATGCGCGGAAATATATATTTATTCTTCAATTTTTGCTTATTTAAGTCTTGGTAATCTATGCACAATCTGAGAGTACCATCTGACTTAGGAACAAGTACTACGGCTGCTCCCCAACTCGAGAAACTGGGACTGATTAGACCTTTCCATAAAAATTGTTAAGTTTGGTCTCCCAACTCTTCTTTCTCCTTCAATGTCATTCTTTAAATTACATGCACATGCCAGCTGGCCTTACATTCGGAACTAAATCGATTTTGAAATCAATTTCTCTTCGCGGAGGTAAGTTGTCCACTTCCTCAAACACATCCGCATAATCTCTAACAACGGGAATATTCTCAATAGAAGTGGGTGAAACTTCAAGAGCAGACCAATTTTTTTAATATCTGAACTTGAGCCTATGCATGGTATAATAATACTCCTAAGTTTTGTTTTAACTTTAACAATTCTTTCGGCGCATTTACCTTCGGCCCCATACTTATTTAACCAATCCAACCCAAGTATAATATCAATTTCGGAAAGATTCATGACGATCAAATCAAAGGAAAACCGGTACAAAGAATAGGAAACAGGCACCCTACCATAAGAACGGAGAATAAGCGAACTCCCTATCAGATTATGGAAACTAATTGATCCTTCAAGATTTCTCAATTTTAAATTTAACTTTTTAACCGTGTTACTCGAAAAAAAACTTCGTGATGCTCCCGTATCAAATTAATACTTTAACAAGAATATTTCTTATTGTAAGCGTACCTTGCAACACATCGGGTTTACCTTTGCCCGTAGAAGAAGCTGACGCATCTGCCACATTATATACATGAGCCATTTCGGACTTTTTCAGTAATGGGCAATTCCTGCTAACATGCCCTATCTTATGGCAATTGTAGCATTATCTAGTATCCCGGGGTTTCTGACTAGAGCTAGATTCATCTCGTCTTGGCCTCTTAGGAGCATTGCATTGATTAGTCCAATGCCCATACTGGTCAAAATTAAAGCAAGTACCCTTTGGTTTTCTATCTTCCTGAGGCTTACTGTTTTAGTCTTGCTCGCCTCAGGCTTCTTGTCGGGTAGCTTCCTCTTATTGCTAGCTTGACTTCTTTCCCGGTACGCTTGAAAGTTCCTCTTATCGATACCCTCATATCTACAAGCCATCTCGACAAGTTTGGCAAATGGAAGTTCTGTATGCGTTGTCACTCTGTTGTGGTATCGCCTCTGAAGACCATCAATAAATCGCTTGTCCTTTCTAATCGGTACTTGTATCAATTCGGGTCCATAGCAAGAGAGTTCATTAAATTTGCTGACATACTCATGAATGGTTCTATCGCCTTGCTGGAGATTAGCAAATTCATCACGCAAGCGCTCAACTTCCTGTCGTGGAACAAACATTTCCTCAAAGATTTCTTTAAACCTCGCCTAAGTCATGTCAACTTCGAGCACACCTATAGTCACCGCTTCCTACCAAATTAGGGCCACATCTTTAAGTAGCCAAGATGCTAAAAATCTTTTCCTGTTATCTACCAGTTCTAGGCCCACGAAGATTCATTCGTAAGACGTCAACCAAGCTTGAGCTTCTATTACGGTTCCAACGGTGAATGACACTCTGCCTAAGTTCTTATATTTCTTGGCAACTGCATCAAGATCAAAAAGTTGTTGCAATACGGGCTCATTATTAGCCGTTGATCCAACTTCATCAAAATCTGGCTGATTATTAACAATGGGGACATTGCCCCTTCCTTGGCCTCTGCCTCTTCTTCCTCTGCCTCGTCCACTCATTTCCTTTCACTTCTGTGGATAGCAAGGAAAGAGTTAGGCCAACAGAAAAGATAGCTTAAAGAACGATAGAAGCATATAGACATATGCAAAAATAATGATGTAATGATCATGTTATATGCTATTCTGTTGTACACATTCTAGGATATTACTAATCCTATCTCTAATGAGTTACTCATCCTAGAATACTACTGATTCTATCTCTGACGAGTTGTTTAATATGTTATCTTCTAGAACTAAGGTTAACCAAAGCTTTGATACCACGCTTGATGCGAACCAAACCCCGCTCCATGGTGGCAAGGTCTGTATTTGGAAAATAACACATTAAGCACATCTGCAAATTACAAAATATAGAATAATACATAAATTTGAGAATAATTTATATCATATCATAACAGCGGAATCATAATCATCATCAAAGTTACACTGATACAGGATCCTACTTAGTATATAACAAGTTTCATCAAATAGATAACAAGTCTATAGTGGAATCAAATATAAACATACATAAGGTAGTGTTTAAAAGTTCAAAAGAAATGATAAAAAGATAGGTCTTCATCTTCAGCCAAAAGAGCAACCAATGCTATGGTGCATATCCAAAAGAAAGCCAATCACCTGCTCACTTTGTTGCTCGTGTAAAAATATGGGCACCCGAGTTTGCAAGGGAAAAAAACTGCGAGTCAGTCATGGGACTGGTATGAGAATTCTTACATTTACTTGACTTAATTAAGAATATGGAAAATCGCAGGATTACGTCATATGTCACTAAACAGGTTTACTCCATTGGATTACCAGTGCATAAAATAAAGTAAATCAAGTAAACAACGCAATGCTTTTTAGAAAATGAAGCTGTTATAAGACTCAGGTCCCATCACACAATGCAACTCAAGCCGGAGGATAGAGTTTTACCATATAATGGACAAACATGCTTGATACGCATAAAACAAAAATCATTTGATATTATTATTAGTGTCTAGATGTTTCATAAACAATTTCAGCATAAATGTATCAATCATAGACGGCGTAGGTACCATATATTATGTCGCCATATAGGTTTGTAATTAAAACCACAAAATGTCGTATTGGAAATTGGATTTCCGTCATGAGTCAAGGCAAGGGATGGTCTCGTTACTGATTCGGATAACCTCTAGCAAGATGACCCACGATTACACACTTGGGCAACCCTTGGATTCTGCAAGGTCGGTCCTCTCTTACTTTTGAGGATTGGTTATTCTTGAACAATATGTTTCCCGGTCCTGTCAGACCTATCTCTGAGCTTTTTAGTTGGCTCGATATCTGAGGCGCCTCGCAATTTATCATCCACATAAGTAAAAATGTCTAGGCTGCATACCGTGACACCACTTCTAGCTAGAAAGAAACGTATGCACTCTTTGCATCCCATATCTCATTTCTGTCTCATACCATGGTGTGAGGCTTGCGAATTAATGCTATACACAAAGCTATGCTACTTAAAGCTGTGCTTTGATCATCATCTACAATACTTTTTTTTTTTCAACAAAAGCCTTGATCACTTGCATCTTAGCATGCACCACTGTCAATCTATACTATGTCATTGATTTTTTCCAACATATAACTTCTAAGCTCGTATGTCTCAAAGAAGGGTGTTAAGCTAGAGAATAAATTCTCCGCCACCAAACAGATATATATTTAGCAGAGATCAACTACATAGCACACACTACAATATCGAAAATACAATCCATTTATATGTCTGTTCTAGGTCTGAACCAAACCGGAGGAACCTTATTCCTCATTCCATATGTCCAATATAGAAGAGAGGTCATCGTATACCTGTATAATCTACAAGTATGTCTGGAAAACTACCACTACATCCCCTTCAAGGGGGCTACTCATATCCAAGGCATCAGTAGTAGTCCATTCGATGTGAAGATTGTCGGTCTTGCACCGTCTTCATTATCTTTGACTTTTAATCGCCATTTAATTATTTGAAATGAGATTTAACTCGGTCTTTCCAAATAATTCTCACATAAATTTCAAATCAAATTCTTTCCCTTGGTTAAATCATTTGCCTTCACCATTTGTTACCATATGTAAAAAGGTTTAGTCGAGAATTAAACTCGGTCATCGAATTAGATATTTAAGTCATATCATATCCAATATTCATTTTATACGTTTTCATGCCAAATCATACTTAACCATTTTTATTTTTTTCAACCCAAGAAAAATTAGTTTGCATACATTTTAAGTCGCTTAAAATAATTTGAAAATGATTTATCAAACGATTTCGAATAAAATTGATTGCTAACTTTGCGAATTACAGAAACTAACAAGTCATAAACGAATTCGAAATGGGCCGAAACTCGGCCGGAAAAGAGCCAGAATGGACCTAAACTATTGACTGTGGTCTCCATTGGTCAGCAGTCCAGAAACAGGTTTTAGACGTTTGGCACAAACGGACAGACATCTGACCTACTACTGGTCACAAAACAACAACCCAAATCAGATGTCTGAGCCTCATTTTCAAACGTCTGAAAATTACAGACGTCTGGAAAAAGGCTCCAGGCGTCTGACCTGATGCTCAGGTCAAAATTTGACCCTGGATCAAATGTCTGACCTGCTGCTAAAAGCAGCATATAACCATATCACAATGCTTGGTCGATTACGATTGTTCTCGAGCGACTTACGAATGTTTATTACACTTACTCAAGGGGAACTGAGGCTTTTAGGACTCGCCGAAATAACTCATAATACAAAACTCACATGCACAAACACGTATACACGAGATTACAATGATTTTGCTTATAAATTCAAATGTGAACTAAATTTCAAACCAAAGCATGCAAACATTATTTAATTGACTTGTGAAGACTTAAGACTTTGCCGAGGTGACAATGGAGCTTCACAAGATCACGCAGTCAACTCATGGCATATGAATTAGATTGAATGAACAATCCTTATCATAATTTTCCAATTCAATGGAACATGAATAAATGAAAATGACTAAGTTACACTAGCCTACCTAGTTCACTAGCATATGCAATATCAAATGAAGTCTAAGTTACACTTTTACAAGCTATTAGCTTGTGGAATAAATGCGAGTTCATGAATAACTCACCTATAATGGATAAAATCATATTTTTATTGCACTACTTAGCATTTAATCTCATATTAAGATTATATGATCAATTAATAGTCATTCCATCAACCCAATCTTAATGACTACTACATAGTTAATTAACACTACTCCTTTTGCTTTTGTTTTTCTCACCATAAATCTTTGAGATAGAAGTTCTCACCTTTGCTTTTTTACTAACAAGGAATAGACCCTATAGCAAGCAAAATCTACCTATCTTCCAATGTTGCATGCAAATCTCCAATCTAAACACAAACAAATGAGTCTCCTAAGAATTAGGTCACATGAATCATCAAAAATAGAAGACGAGATAAGCTAGAGAGGATGGAGAAGATGAAAAGGAAGCCTACCAAAGCTTCTACACTTGATTTCTTCAAGAATCTAGCTTCCAATTGCAAAACCTAGGTTAGGAATTTTAATTTCCCTTTCCACTCTCCATTTTCTAGTTATTTTCTAAGTGTTGAAGTGAATGAGAGGGAGAGGGCTGATGGAGCAAGTTGGCTAACCAAGCCCTAACCAAAGTCCCAGTTTTCGCCAACTCGAAACATATCGATGCTTATAGTTTTCGAACACGTAAACAACATTCTGAATTTAACGGAAATGGTTTCAAGTCCAAATTCATCCATATGTAAACAGTGATATTTTTATGGGATAAATATAATCTTAAATATATACAAATTCCATATTGACTATTCTAAATTTTAATTTAGACATAACTCATAATTTGTAAAGTGGAATATCCATTTCTTACATTCTTTAGAAAATTACAATTCAAAATATTTCAACATTTCTTGTTTTACCAAATTCTGACTTATATAGAATTCTATACATTCATTCAAAATTTAAAACCAAATCTTCAAACTACGGCACCATTTCAAGCTCGTTTTGATTAAACTTTAAATTTACATGTTCTAACTTCGATTAAAATAAATTCTAAGTCGTTTATTCTTAAATAATTCCTCTAAAATATTTAATTTGTCTGAAAATCAATTAAAAATAAAATTTAAATTGGTTCCAAAAATACTGGTTGTTACAAAATGTTTGGTAAATTAATGTGAATTTGAATAAATTAAATTTTGATAGAGTTGTAAGAATTATACTAGGTAAACCTGTAATAAGGAGGAAGTAATGGTCAAGAGCTTTAGAAAAGAGAAGAGAAGAAAGGAAGTAAGAATGAATGCAAAAGGAGGAAAAGGGTGTTTATATAGGAAAGGAGGAAGCTTAAGGGAGTGACACATCAATGGACACTTGCCCCTCAAGAAAGCCTTTCTTACATGCATGGTGACACATCAAGGGACACATCGCATTCATGCACGAACGAGTGTATGCAAATAGACATGTGTCCTAACACTTGTCTTAAGGTGGAAAGTGAACTTTTGGTAGCACTTTCCTTAAATTGCCATGAAAACTAAGGGCAACACTTAATTCTAATGCTACTAATTCATGTTATTGTTTGACAAATCCGATCGAACGACAAATAGTATTAATAAATCCAAACTTATTAATAATCATTCCCATCCACTAAATTTATTTATAAACTCTATCACTTAACTTGTCAAAATTATTAAATACTCTTAACCATATATATATTTATGTCAAATTCAAATCAAATTAAATTTATTTTATATTCAGAAAATTCAAATTAAGTTTTAAAAATTCAAAATTTAAATTGGTTAAAAATTCTGGATCATTACATTTTAAAAATTCTCAATTGTTATAGGATACTAGCTACAAAATCCTGCTAATTTAAGGCTTCCACCATTCACGCATATACCTGAACCCTGCATAAGGCGTCAACTAGACACTCAATACCCGATTTAGGTAGGAGCTCGACACCATTTAAGACCCTCCTGGTGGGCCCCCCATATTACTATCTAGTTGACCTTATTAGATAATCTCCCAACCACTTAATATTTATCGCAAGACAGGCAGACCCATGGTACCTCCTTAATTGTCTTTAATACCTAAACCCAGGGCGAACTCTCACCCTAGTAAATTTCCACCTAAAGGAAGCAGACCTATGCGGGGATTACCAAACTCGTACCCAATAGCTATTTCATACTTCTTATTTATGGGGAGGCGAGCTACGTGATCATTTATTACCCTTTTAAGGGTGGATTTAACTACTTAATACTATAATCCCAAAGCATGCTATGATTACTAATTATTCCCTTGACGGTTTCTCTTTTTGGAGAACCTATTTAGTAACAATTCCCGGTACGCAAAATAATTATCGTCATGGGTCATATGGTTAATGATATCTCACATCAGTTGTAATTATACCCGATTGTTGGAAAGTGCAAACTTCTGTCGAATAAGGCAGCTAACCACACATCATTAACTTAGTAAGTCCAACTCTTATTTCTAATTATGTTAATTCTAAATTATCTAGAATAAAATAAGGAAACCTGTAACTACCTATCCTTGGATGTTTAATTATCTATTTCCTTATTGGACTTAGCATGACTTAACAATTAGTACAACAATCAATCACCGTTATTCCCCTTTAATTCCATTTATTATTATCAATTAGATAATCTTCCATTTATGACCATAACTATCATATTTTTAAAGGCATCAGTTAACCTATTTAATGCCATTTATATGAGGCTCTTTTTAAATTCTAAACTAATTATTGTAACTCCTAAATATTACTATAAATTTAATTCCATTTAATTCTTACTTGACTACATATATATAACTTTGTTATTTATTTTCCTTAGTTGGAGTCACAATCTTTATTCCTAAACGTCAATTTTATTGTAACCATTTAGGCATATTATTTCCTAATCAATTCATTTCCCCAAACAGACGTGGTTAAAATATTTATTACCTTAATTATTATCATTTTTATTATAGCAAATCAATTACATTTATTGTTATAACGTAATAATATTATTTTCATTTAGTATGGGTTGTATTTCCATATACATTCCCATGAAAACGAAAAACACTCAAACACATGACAATTAACATTTATTCTTATATCATACGATAGTTATTTATATACGTTAGGAAGGATAAGGTTATAATATTTATTTATTTATATATTACGCGCGTAATAAACGTAGTTACTTATTTTTATTTTATTAACATTTATTATTTATGTTCTGGTCTAAAATAACAACAACAACCCTTTTTATGTTTAATCTTATTAAGATTAAAAATCTTATAAAAGGCCATTTACTGTAATTATTGCAAATTTTGCCCAGACTATTTAAAAAAGGAAAATTGACACATTTCAAATTCTAAGGAAATAAGTTAATATTTTATTTAGAATAGATGTTTCCTTCGTACAAAAATATGTGAATTTGCACATCTCTTCCTTTTGATTTATTTATGTTCGTTGTAGATTTCAAATAATGCTTAAAAAAAGAGAAAAAAGGACAAAATTACAATAACCAAGAAAACCCCAAACAATATCTAACACGATAGGATTAACATTACTTTAACCAAAACTACATAAACTACAAATCGGCACCTAAACTGTATGAATCTGGAATAAATTAGTATACTTCTAATCATAATTTTGGGACTGATTTCCAGATCCAAAGTGTTTACAATAATCACGAACAATCTAAGGATAGTTGTAGGCAAGATGATGATATATTATTAAAGGCCTCAGTTCATACTTGACTAATATTCATAATATTTCAGATCTGACAAAATAAACAAATCTGATAACTTTAGGCATATAATTCAGATTCAACACCAACGAACTATATAAGTATTAAAAACAATACATATATTTCCCACCCACCTAAAAGCTATCCAAATCTGACACGACTTTTAGCCTTGTAATTCCTAAATCCTGCAAATCTAAATTTATTTATAAAAAGGATTCACAACATATTTAGATTTATAGATATGAAAGAAAAATAAGAAAAGAACAAGGGAATTCAATAATATAAATTACTTATTCACTAGACCAACCTTTTTGCGTAGATTTGGATTCAATATCTTCAATTCTTGTTTGTTTGATTTGAATGAGTTTATAATTTAGAATTTTAGAAGAGATTGGAGAACTGGAAATGGTAGGGCTTTGTTGTTGCCTTTGGAAATATAAGCAAAAGAGTGGGGTTTTAACCCTTTATTTATAGGTATGTACATAATCCTAGACCGTCAGCTTTAATTTTATAAGGATCCTTCCGTTAATATAAAACTTATAATATAAAACAACCCAGAAAACCTAGTCGTCACTAGCTGTTTCCGACCAGAGGGGTTGATTGCCCGGGGTCGAAAACACTCAGTGAACCTGGGGTATAAATGGTATTAAATTACTATACATTCTTATATATTTATTTTTGTCTATAACTTTTTCATACATACTCCGTTCGCGAAGTCCCAAACATGAAAGTTGACCAGAATTCTGTCATGAACACAACGATGCAAGTTTTGTGGTCAAATTCCATTGTTTGCGAAAATTCCATATTTGAAAATCTAGCTAAATAACGAAATTAATTATTGCTAAATTTTCAGGTTGTTACATTTTTCCCTCCTTTAAAGAAATTTCATTTCAAAATTTTACCCATGACAAAGTCATGGTGCTGGTGCATTATTATCCTAAACTACATAACCAATTATTGTACATCCAATTTTGCAATCAACATGTGTATGTGTACAGTGTACATAATGAATTGCAACCACAAAATATGTGTGCACAATGATTCTAAACTGGATCCTCCTATAACTATGCACTTCATTTTGAAAACGTTTTTGAAAACATAATGCAAACATCCTAAAATATATTGGCAGTTTTACACGAATGCAAATATTTGAAAACATTTTTCATTCATAATTTTACACCTTTACGAATACAAGTGTAAATAAAATAATTTTGCATCCAAACCCTGCCATCCAACGCATCAACGTATCTAAACGGTTTCCTATTAATTTCTCCTAAATTAGAAAAGGAGATCAAAACAGAGAAGTTCAATGTTATTTCCACTTATAAATGTTTTGATTCTCGTTCTATAGTGAAATCTTACCTCAATAGCCCAAAAATACTCCAAAATTTTCATTTGTAGACTGCAAAGGAGGTTTAATACAATGTCTAAAACGTAAAACAAGACATGCATCATCGACAAGGTGTGGAAACAATATTTCCAGGGCTAAAACAGCCTTTCCCTTGTTATCTTTACCGTCTTTTCGCATCGTCGTCCCTAATGCACCGCTAAAACATGCAAAAAAATCATCCAAAATCTTCCTTACACTTTAAATGTGACTAAAAAAATAGAATTTTTCCATAAAAATAAGTTTTCGCTTTTAAAAAAATTCTTATGCAAATTTTGGAATTCCCTTTTGGTATTATTTTACTTTCCTTATCAAACCTGCATAAAAACAAAACTGCGGCAATGTGCACTTTACTACATTTAAACTATCTATTTTTATACAAAACAGATATTTAAACATGTGTAAACTACCATACCCAAATCGATGTTTTTACAAAAATTGGATTAAAAGAAAGTGTATCTACAAAATACAAATTTTAAAAAAGAACTTTTTTCAAACAACATTTGCAATAAGTTTCAACAATATATTTTAGGGAAGTTTAAACGATTCAAGTCAGGTATTGGCATGGAAGAAAGTCGGTCATGCGGAAAAATGAAAAAACCAAAACCACACACAAAACTCGAAAGTAAATTTTAGCTCAAAAAAGGAATATGCGACAAACAGTAAATATATCCATGGCGAAACAACACAAAAACCTTCCTTTGCTAAAATTTATCTACTACATAATTCTATACTTTCAAGCTCTCTGTTAGTTTGATAAGAAAATAAGATTTGTTGGGGAATGCAGATTAAGGATCTTAAGGCAAACTAAACGCTAGAAATGGGTGAATAGTGTTTTGTAGATTTTATGGAATTCTTAAAATCTTTCTAAGTTTATTAGAATATTATGCAAATCACAAATAAAGATAATCAAAGAATCAATCACAAATGCAAATAATAATTATTAAAATAGTAAAAGGAAAGAACAAATCAGGATTTTATATTAGTTTGAAGTGACCCTACGTCTGGTCCCACACAACGCTGGGTTGATTTGGATTTCTTTTCAAATAATATATAAATTACAATCCTTGATTTTTGAGCTACAAGGGCACACCCCCAACTATTTTATAGTACAGTGAGGCTTTGTTGATTTTCAGGCCACAACCTACACCCAGTTGATTTTCGGGATCCAACCACACCCAGTCGATTTATACGGGACATGACCATTCCATTTCAGTATAAGCTTTGGAAGATAGAATCAATAGGACTTGATCTTGCGATCTTTGATTACATAAATCCTACTTGAATCTTTAAGAGAGTTTAATAGACAATTGAACTAGACAGGGATTGATGTGATTCTTTTTGAAAGTCGGTAAAGTTTATAATTTAAGAATATAGAGTATAAATGGAAAGAAGAGAAAGGAAGAAAATGATGAAAAGTTAGTTAAAAACGAATTAAGAAGCCTATTTATAGTCTCCCAACAGTCAAATCCTTTCAGAATAGTTTTGAATTCAAAGACACAACTTTCCCAAACTTGAATTTGAAAACAAACGGCAACTATGTTTTGCCTATGTTGGCATATCTTAATGTTATCTCAAAAATTAAACTTTTGTACTAAAGCAAATGATGGCTAAATAAAATATGGTGATTCTTGAGTTAAAACAAACTATATTCCTTTATATTAACATAGAGTTTTTCAAGTACAAATATATATTAAAAACATAGATTAAATGATTGTAAAATGGTTTAAAAAAACCTATATAAAATGATATTAAAGCATATATATAAAACTATAAATATAAGAAATACTTTAGAAATTAATATAAATATAAGTAAGGAAGTTTAAAACTTAAATAGCTATAATAAAACTAAATATAAAAATTAGTATAAGATATATATAAATAAGAATTATTTGAATCAAAAGTTAAAAAAATATTTAGGAAATAAAATATATTTAAAAATAGGAGTTAAATAATTTTAAGAACAAAGAAATATATTTGAAATAACGAAGTAATTTTGAAATCATTAAGATAGGAATATTTAAAAATAGTGAGAAAATATTGAAATAAGGATTCAGTGCTAATCTTAGTTTTAACAAGAAATCTAGACCTAATTACTTTTTATTTCTTAAACTCTTGAATTTTTGAACTCTTCTTCTTTGAAATCTTGATTCTCTAAACTATACGGCCTTCAATAATGAAAACCTGCATATGTTTCATGTATATACATACATATATATTCGAAATAATAGTGTTCGTATATATTTTATAACAATAATAGTTCAAACACGGTTTTCCATAAAAACCATTATTACAACTAACAATTAATCAAAACTAGGAGAAGATCTGATATCTAATATTCCAAGTAATGACTTGAATGAGTATAAAGTAGATTAAAGTATAATTATGCAAACAAATCAATATATAAAATCAATTAATTCAATCAATCCAGTCCAAAACAATTTATTTATTTACAAATTATTGATTCAAATTTAAGTTTAAAAAAATTCAAGTAAAACACACCAATTTTAATTATAAATTCATTCATTTTTTGGAACTTCTACCCGTCCATCACTACCGAAGATTGGTCATCCTTTATATCAAACCGTTATTCGTTATTTTTGATGAGACTTGATCTTGTGATGTTGTTGTCTTCTTCGTTGGTATGAGAGGAAATTATCCGTCGAATTGCGTAAAAATGCTTTTCTTGTTGGTTTATTATCTATATTTGACTCAATTCTAAGTGACGTTGGTTACGAAGGACAATAGAGAGAATATTTTTGAATGAAATGAGTGTTACTTTAAGTTTTTCACTTAAGTTATGAATTGGAGAAGCTATGGATTTGATAATATTAAAAAATAATGAAGGCAAATAAAGGAGGAATGAAGAAATGAATTTTTTTCTAGAAGAAATAGATATACATATGCTCTGGAATTTATTTGAAACGAATGGGCACTAGTTAGTTAAGGTATCTTTTAAATTTAAACTAATTTAAAAATATTACTTTTTATATGTCGACTATGTATTAGTTGTGCCGGCAGACCTACTATATTTTTTGTTTTTGAAGAATTTTGTGATTTAAGCTTTGGTTTGACTTGTATATACTTCGTTTTATTACTTTAATGACTATTCCAGAGATGTTTAAGAAAGAATTAACAGAAATATAAAACTTCATTGATACTAATGGTAACGATACATAAGATTAATACATAGCACGAAGTAACAATACAAAAATTGAAATAGAAACTAATACAACTAGATAATAAAGCTAGAATTCGACGAAGGAGGATAAAGATGAAGACGAGTCAAGTTTTCTACTAACTTCCCTAAAGAACTTGGTCATTTTAGTGCACATCTTTTCCATCTACTTACTAAATGACCTCTTTATCCCCTTTTGATTTTTGGCTAAAATCTTTTGATTGTCAAGGAAATTTTCTTGAAATGGATTTTTGTGTTAGCGGTATACTCTATACTTTCAAAGGAAGTATTTTCATCTTCTTCCCCTTTTTCGATTTCCATATTTTCACCTTCTTCTACTTGATATATTCTTGCTTATTATTTCGCAAGTGTTTCATATGTTAAAATACAAGTGGAATCTTCATAAGAGATATGTTTGAGGAGTTGAAAATCTTTCTAGATACGAACTCTATGCCTTTGAAGTCCACTTCAAAATATTTGAAAATACGGGTAAGTGAAATTCCATGATATAACGTATTTTCTTTTGGTGACTAAACCTTTGGAACAATTCATTCAAAGTCGCTTAATCCCAATTTGTGTCGTAATTTACGAAAATAGCAAAAAAAAAAAAAAACATTGTAAACTTTCATTGCTGGGTTATTATAATTTTCTGAACATGGTGTGTTGGTATGTTAAAGAAGTAGGTTAATAATCCTTACTTTAGGATGAGTAAATGTTTTTGAAATCCAAATGTTCATCACTCTCAAAAATAAGATGAAAGGTCTCTTGATCATTTTCATTGATCTTAAATCCAAGAGATCCATTCCCGTATTTTTAGAACCCAAAATATTACTCAAAACATCACAATTCAAAACAATGTATGCTCTTTTTACGCTACTCCAAGTTTCACTTTCATTTCCTTGATAAAAACCATGATTCAAATTTGCATAATTTTTTTGACAAGATTCGCATAGAAACTTCATCGTTATCCTAATAGTCAATTAAACTAAGAACACCATTTTTATGAAAAAAAGTTGGAAGATCATAAGAAGGAAAATCACTAAAATTGAAAATTTTTCTCGTGTCTACTTTACCAAAGATTACATAAGATCCTAATAGTCAATTAAACTAAGTACACCATTTTGATGAAAAAGAGTTGGAAGATCATAAGAAGGAAAATCACAAAAAATGAAATTTTTTCTCATGTCTACTTTACCAAATTTTACATAGCTTATGTAATCTTTGGTAGCATCCGGGTATTGAAAAGTAAGCCTTTGATGGTCTTGGTCAGCTTCATGGTGATTGATGTGCCTGAGGAAGCCATTGGAGAGCTTTTGTGAAGAGTATAGGATAATGAAGATAAATTTGAATTTTTAATTAAAGGTGGAAAGAGATTATAGTATTAGATAAATAAATAGAGAATGTAAGGACATGTTCCCTAGTCAAGAGATACCTTTTTAGAACGTTGGGTTTGGTGAAAAGGTTGAGGGAAATTCAAAAGTTTTAAATTTGTTATGAGCAAAGAAGAACTTGTATGGATAAGATGAGATAAAACTTTCTCATTAGTTTTTACGCATAAGCAGCACATAGCTATATATACATTGTCCAACAAGCATTACAAGAAATAAAATGGAGAATAATATTACATCAATGCCACTTCCACTTTTCAGTATCGCATCCTGGTATCGTTTTTATCAATTCTTGGTTTCGCCTCTTGGTATCAACTTCTTGGCTTTGGTGTCATCTTCTTGGTATCAACTTATTTGCTTTGGTGTCGTCTACTTGTATCGATTTCTTGGTGTCGTCTTCTTGGTATCGACTTCTTGACTTCGTCACTTCTTGGTATCATCTTCTTGGCTTCGGTGTCGGCACCAAGTTGTTTGTTCATAGCTTGATGCCGATAGCGTGTTTACACCAAACACAACACTATATACATATGTACAACCTCTACTCACAACACACCCCCTCAAGTTACCGCATAGACATTCATCATGCCCAACTTGTTACACAAATACTTGATTCTATCACCATTCGGTGCTTTCGTAAACATATCAGCCACCTGCTCCTCAGTCTTGACATGCTCTGTTAGAACCAGACCCTGTTGAACTTTCTCCCTAATGAAGTGACAATCCACTTCAGTATGATTCGTTCTTTCATGAAACACAAGATTAGTGCAATATGCATCGCAGCCTAATTGTCACAGTAGAGAGATACTGGTTTAACAATATTTATTCCAACTTCATGCATAAGAAGATCCGCCCACATCAGTTCACAAATTGCCTTATCCATAGCTTTATATTCGAATTCAGCACTCAATCTAGTAACAACATTTTGTTTATTTCTTTTCCATGAAATCAAATTCCCACCTAAAAATACACAAAACCCAGAAATGGATTTCCTATCCAGATATGTTCTTGCCCAATTAGCATCACAAAACATTCAACTCTTGCATGTCCGTGATTCGTGTACTCAATTCCTTGCCCAATAGTTCCCTTAAGATAATTCAAAATATGTTTCAATATGCCCCAATGATACACAGTAGGAGAGACATAAACTGACTTACAACACTGGCAACAAAAGCAATGCCATGTCTTGTAACAGTTAGATAGTTCAGTTTTCCTACAAATTTCCTATATTTCTTTGGATCTTCGAACAAATCACCATTTTTACAATGTTACGGTTTAATGGAATAGGAATAGTGCTAGGTTTAACTCCATGATTTCCAATCTCTTCCAGCAAATCAAGGACATACTTTCGTTGATACATAACACTACTAACATTATATCTTGTAATTTTTATATTTAGAAAAAACTTTAATTCCCCTAAATCTTGAGTGTGAAAATGCTTGTAAATAAAGGTTTTAAGAGATGAAATGCTTGGTCCATCATTGCCAGTTATCAAAATATCATCAACATAAATAATGCGCAAAATTATACTAGATTTAGTGTTCGCATAGAACACTGAACGATCACATATATTCTTCACCATTCCAAAGATTTCCATTGCATTACAGAATTTTCCATACTAAGCTCTAGGACTCTGTTTTAATCCATGCAGTGTCATCTACAACTTGCACACCAGACCACTCTTCCCTTAAGCAATGAATCTAAAGGGCTGAACCATGTAAACTTCTTCTTCTAAATCACCATGCAGAAATGCATTCTTTATATCAAGATGATGTAGTTTCCACTTATATGTTGTCACTAATGAAATAAACAGCTGAATAGGAATTAACTTTGCTACTAGAGAAAAAGTTTCAAAATAATCCTCTCCATAAATACGTGCATATCCTTTTGCAACTAAGCGTGTCTTAAGTCTAGCAATTGAACCATCAGAGTTTGCTTTTTTGCAATGAGTACCGACTTACACCCAATAGGTCTCTTATTTTCAGGTAACTGAACTAAACTCCATGTTTCATTATACTAAAGAGCATTCATTTCCTTAACCATAGCACCCTGTCATACGTGATTTGGTAATGCTTCCTTAACGGATTTAGGTATAGAAACAGGTTCAAGAGAAGTGACAAGTGAATGAGTCCATGAGAATAAATCTTTATACGAGACAAATGAAGAAATAGGATACATGAACTAACGTTTTCCCTTTCGCAGAGCAATTGGAAGATCAGTTTCAGGATTAAATGTAGAAACAGGTTCATGTTCAAGTGGAGGGATAGTATTAGATGTAGATGGAATGGTGTCATGAGAAGGTGATAAACTAATTTCAACAAAATCATTTATGTTGTTCTCTTATTTTACATAATGTAATATTTCATATACAAGAAACTCATCATTCTCCCCCTGACTTTGATAAAGTAAGCTTGATGATGACCGAAAGAATGGTGTTTCTTCAATGAAAGTGACATCAATAAATGTAAGATACTTATTTAGAGAGGGACAGAAACACCTGTATTTTTTTCGCAAATGAGAATAACCAAGGAATATACACTTGACAGATTTTGGATCAAGTTTAGAAATTTATGGTCTGACATCTCGCACAAAACATATACACCCAAATATTTTTAGCTTAATAAGATATAGTGATTTGTCTGGAAAGAGAATTGAGTATGGTATATCACCATTAAGAATAGTTGACGACATGCGATTTATTAAAAAAATGCTGTGGAAACAACATCAGCCCAAAAACTTCTAGGCACATTCATATAAAATAACAATGCCCTTGCTATTTCAAGCAAATGTTTGTTCTTTCTTTCATTTTGAGACGCTGTGCCAACACAAGATGTTTCATGTAGCATTCCATTTCGACTCATGTAAGCTTGAAATAAACTCGAATTATATTCTTTTGCATTATCATTCTTAGAGTTTTAACATAAACATTAAATTGAGTTTTGATTTCAGCACAAAATGAACAAAATATTGAACACAATTCAGATCGAATTTTCATAAGAAACAACCAGGTCACACATGAATAATTATCCATAAAGATACAAAGTATGTGACCTGGTTTAGAAATCACAGATGATGGACCCCAAATATCAAGAGGAACATGCTCAAAAGGATAATTATCTCTTTTCTTTATTCTAGGACTTAAACTGACCCGATGATGTTTTGTATATTGACATAATTCACAATTTAATGACTGCAATGAGTTAAGCTGGGGACATAATTTCTTGAAAAAGGTAAAGATGGATGCCTTAATTGACACTGTGTCTTTAAGGCTTGAGAAAAACTTGAATAAACAAATGGTTGTTTATTTGTGGAAGGAGTATCAAGTACATACAATCTCTTTAACTCGCCCCCTTTATCAATAATTTTCTGAGTCATAAGATCCTGAAATATACAGTAAGATGGAAAGAATGAGATATTGTTGTGTTAGTTGACTAACAGAGAGCAGATTGAAAGTAAGTTTAGTTATATATAAGGTGGATGTTGATATAAAAGGTGAATAGTTTGGAATTATTGTTCCAAACACTTGAATATTTGAATAGGAACCATCAGCTAAAGTGACATTGTGAGTACGAGTTTATGATTGAAAACTTGAGAGAAGAATACGATGACCTGACATATTACCTATAGCACCAGAATCAATGACCCATTGAGTTCTCCCTAGATTGACAATGTTGCTATTATTTGCAATAGTAGAAATAGGTTGAACTGGCTTGTTGAGACTGTTCTGATATTCCATAAACTTAGCAAATTCTAAATGATAACATTTTGGCTAGATTGATCTTGAGTGTTCACAACATTAGCTACTTGTTGGGTTTTAGCTTGTTTTTTCTTATTTTGTAGCTTCCAACATTCAAATTTAGTGTGCCCTAGTTTCTTGCAATATGAAAATGACTTCATTGTTTGATTTTCATATCCAGGCATACTAACATCCCTTTGTATGAATTCTGATTAGGTCTATATGATTGATGTTTATTGGTTGCACCAATCAAAGCACTGTTGTATTGAACTGATGGAGTTGGATTTGAACTTAAGACTTTAGTTCTAAGAATCCTCCTAAACACATTATGTAATGATGTAACATCCGATCCAGACAAAACTTGAGATTTAGAAGATTCATATTCGGATGGAAGTCCAGCTAGAAAAATCATGATAGCCATTTGCTCCCTTTACTTGTATTGCACTTTAGTATCAGCACTAATTGGAAGCAATATGTTAAACTCTTCATATGTTTTCTTGAATGTCGTAAAGTAATTCAAGAGAGATTGATGTTGCTTTTCAACTTGATAAAATAACTTCCAAATCTAATACATTCTATTCAGATTCCACTTTCCAGAATATAGAAACTCCAGATAATCCATAAGTTCTTTCACAAATTCAGAATGATTTACCAAACTAGTAATCTCACCTTCTATTGTATTTCGAATCTGGAGAAACAATCGAGCATCATCACGAAGCCAGCTCATTGCTTCTTTATCTAATGGATATTCTTCATGTGGATCTTCTGTAAAATGATTATCTCTATCTATAGTTCGCAGATTGTAACACCCCGTAATTTTATAACACATTAAAATGATAAACTAAGGAATACTTAATTAAATATTAGGAATTAAGTAAAACAGACTGCACCATTGCGTTCATCTCGGAATTTTGCTTAAGATAGACTCTGAGTTTGCATGAAACGGGCATTGTATGAAGAAGTTATTAAGCCTAGAAGTTTGTATATGTGTAAGAGAATTATATATATACACACACAAATATATCAAATATCAAAAAAAAAACAAAAAACACCGTAGCGTAAGCCCCAGAAGCGGAACCGGTCGATTTTGAATGTGGATTGAATTCTTGGCATGGTTCGTTGGCTTTAGGCTATGAATAGGACCCCTTTTCTCTTGTACACACCAAAAACAATGGAGAATTAAATGCTACCTTTTCCTTGATTAAAATAGCCTAATCTTCTTCAATAACTAGAATTATACAAATTAATAGATCTGTTCTTCGATAACTGCAATCAAATTCCCTGTTCTATAGATCCAATCACAGTGAGTCTACGTTATTTTAGATATGAACACTTAAAAGTTAATCCTAATATGTTCATGGATTGGATCTAAGCCTGTGACCGATTTAATCATATCAGATCTGCCATAACCTGTGTATCTAAGTTGTTTTGACATGACTATGAATTTGATCTAAGCGTATGCCTGTTTATCATGTCAGATCTGCTGTTATTTGTAGTTCTAATTCACTGTTTAAATCTCATCATGCCTGTTTATGATGTCCATATTATATTAGAATCAGTTCTATTATCGCATGTTCATCAGATCTGTTCCTATATGCCTATCTTTTCATTATGCCCAATTTTGTCACTATATGATTATTAGTGATATACCTATTTTACCATCATATGTCAATCTTGTTATTATGTTTATTTATGTTCTCTTCCCTTCTTTTTGTCGCTTTTTATTTTATAGCCAGGCTACCTTCGAGCCTAGGTATACCGCTGAAATACGCGAACGTACGAAATTGGGAACGATGAGAATAATTAATTTACGGCATGATTCATATTGTAAAACATGGGAATATTGGGCATAATTCTTACCTAGAGCCAAGACTTGAGATTTGGGGTATAATTTATATGTTGATCTAAATCTTAATTGGACATAACTTGTATTGGGAAATTTGGGAATAACTTGAATTGAAAACATGGATATGGATTTGGGGGCATAAATCAAAGTTGTGATTAAAGATCTTAATTTGGACCATGATAAATTTTAAAATTTGTTAGTAATGAATAGGACTTGGAAAAGGGGCATGAAAACCTATAATGAAATAGGGATAATTGTTAAATGCCTAGAATTACAGTAATTAGAAACTGTAACCGTGCTTAGACATGAGGTTAGATTACACTTGTGGTAGAAGTCTGCTCGGAGCCGCCTGGCATATTCAGCAACGACAAGGGGTGAATCTAATGTGAGGGGTCTAAGTGCATAAACACGTAACATGCTGAGACATGAGGTTAAGTCCGACTTGTGAAAGAAGTCTGCCCGGACCCGCCCGACATATCCAGCATCCACAAGTTGTAGACTTAACGTGAGAGGTTTAATGCATAAGCATATATATGAATATATGAATATATAAGGATAAAAATAAATGGCACTAATTATAATTAACGGAAATGAATGTGAATAAACGGGGAATGAGAATAACCTATTATAGTTTATTACATTAATGTTAATGTTATATAATAGGTAGGCTTGTCCTAGGGACAAGTGGAAATTATAACATAAGTTATAATAAAAGGAAGGAAAACTTATCAGTAAACCTTAGTTAAGAGAACTAAATTAATAAGTAAACAACGACAAGTTATAATGACATGTTAGACAGAAACGGGTGAATTGAGATGAAGTATACTTGATTACATATTAAGTAAAACATATTTTGTAACTATAGAAATAGACAATGAATAACTGTGGATTACTTTCGTTAATTAAAATCCAGGGATAATAGATTGTAGATTACAGATTTTGGATTATCATGTGATGGGCTTATTAATAAGCTTAAATGGATTAAGCTTTGTATATATGAAATTAATAAGCATGTGGAATTTGGTAATTTGGAAAGAAGTCAACGTGAATGGGGATAACCTGTTAACCTATAATACTTAACCTGCTCAAATCCATTAGGATTACATGAACATGTTAACTTGAGTAGAGGTTAAGTAAACTTGTTTGAAACAATGTGAGGGTTAAGTATATCTTAGGGTGGTGAGTAATATATACATAGGCCCACAAATTTAACCTGTGGGGTTATGCAATTTTTTTACGCTCATAGGGCATAACCTGTGAATATCATAGTAGTGGGGATGCAAGCCTAGGGGGAAGCTTGTATCATCTTGTGTGCGGGACCTGTTTCAGTCAGTATTCCATATATAGGTATCAAACGAGTGCTCTGAACTAGGTCGGAGTTGGGGCACGCTTATTGGGCTGATTGTAAGACATCCAAACGAAGGGGCGGTGTGGGCGGCGCATTCTGATGGGGTCATGTGCGTGCATAGGTCCGAATAGGGGAGGATTAAGACGCCGTAACACCTGTAGATATGTTGTACACATCCCGAAAATAAAGGGTTTCCACTTTAGGAAGTGATGCATCCTACTATGGGGCCAAGCACAGGGTATCTTCGGAGTAAGGAGCCGATCGATTGGGGTAGTTATTGGGGTACATCTAGACTCTTGTATGCTTAGGAGCCCGTTATTATCCCTAGGGGTAACTCCGGTATGTTCAGTTGGGCTACCTGTAATTGTATGAGGTAAAACCTCTCACTAGAATTACACCTAAATCTACCATCTTATACTTGGTAGGGATCATCTTGTTCATATGACACTAGTATTGGTGTATAGAAAGAGAAAATACTAGGGAAGCGCAGTACATTCTATCAGGTTTATCCTGTTTACCTTGCCATACTTTCCTTATATGTTGTTATCTACCTCTTATCCAGTTTATATGCTTGTCATGGTGCTTTTACTTATTTATATGCTAAAGTAACTGGACTCGCCAGACTTTATGTCTGACCTATTTTGTTTCCACTTCTTTCTTTTTCGTCCCCCTCAAGGTTCTTAGGGTAGGAATACTCAAGCTTGATCAGGATTCTGCTTTCATCCTGCTTGGAGTTGCTTAGATATGCTGCTTGATCTTGTCTACTATGGCTATGTTTTTAGGGATTATTCTCTTTTCATATTTATTGAACTCTGATGATTTTGGTACCAGACAAAATTTTAAAATTGATGTACTGGGTTTTATGCATTTCAAATTTATGATGTAACTATGTTTTGGACCATGATGTTTTCTGCTTAATAACAGCTTTAGATTCCAATGCTATTTTATATCTGTCTTGTAATGTTTCCATTTCTGTTTACCTATAACGCTTCATGAAACTTAATGCATTCACATAACGAGTGACATTAACGGACGTGGGGTGTTACATCAGGTATCAGAGCTGAAGGTTATAGAATCGGATAAAAGATTTTGAAAATTGTTTTCGTAAAGGTTTTAAAAGGAAGCATTTTCAAAAGAAAAGACTGTTTTGAAAAACATATTCCCCAAAGCCATGGGAAGTATCTTTCGATTCTCTGTTTGAATCCCTTTTTTTCCTTTTCAGCATGTCTGGGGAACCTAATATTCCCAAGGGCGTTCAAGTACCAGATTGATTCCGTAGGTATCTCAAGGCTACGTCACCTACCGGGAGCCAAGGAGACGTCCCTCTCCCAGCTGCAACTGTTGTTCCTCCACCATCGTGGGTAGGTAAATCTTCTAAGAAATGTTGTGAATGCAAGCACTTGGCTCATCTGGTCAAAGATTGTCGAAGAAGTAAAAACACTTACTTCATCTGTGGTGAGGTCGGACACTATAAGAGGGCATGCCTGAAGAAACAAGGACAGAACCAAAAGGCAGGATCTTTTGAAGGGCAGGTGTATGTTCTCGTGGTCAATGCACTGGATAGTGGTAGAAAAGTTTTTATTGTAAGTTTGATTTCTCTTTCCAATCATCTAGTTAAAACTCTTTTTGATTCTGGCGCTTCACATTCTTTTATATCTGATTTCGGTGGTTGAGTCTTTGCACCTTAGTACTAGTATGGTTGTAGATCCCATAGTTGTCTCAAACCTCATTGGGGGTACGGCTCATCTGTCTATGATTTGTTGGGGTTTGAGAATATCCATGTTAGGCATCGAGTTTGAGTGCGACACATATCTTGTTTCATAGGCTATGGTTTGATTCTAGGAATGTATTGGCTAGCCATGTATGGTGCCATTCTGAATTGTGAGAAGAGGGTCGTTAGACTTTTGACTTGCCATGGGAGGACCCTCAAGATTTATTGTGAGCCAAAAGGCTCTATCATGCTTAGTTTCCTAGAGTCACTTGATGCATCTATTGATGATCTGCGATTTGTATCAGTAGTCTGTGAGTATCCTGATGTTTTTGAGGGGGTTCAGGGCTTACCTCCGAGGTGCGAGATTGACTTCCATATATACTTGGTCGACAATGTAAAGCCAATTGCGTTGCATGTGCGCCATATGGCTCTGAGAGAAAGGAGGGATCTTAGCAAGAAAGTAGGGGAGCTACTAGAGGAAGGGTTTATTAGGTGAAGCATACCTGAATAGGGTGCTCTAGTGGTATTCGTAACTAAGGAAGATGATTCGCTTCGCTTATGCATGGATTATAGAGAGTTGAATAAACTCACTAAAAAGAACAGGCACCCACTTCCGAGGATAGATGATCTGTTTGACCAGCTCGTTGGTGCAACTGTTTTCTCTTAGTTAGACTTAGCCACGGGTTTCATCAGTTGAGGGTGACCGAGGATAGTATAGATAAGACCGCTTTTAGAACTCCAGATGGTTTCTTCGAGTGGCTCATTATGCCTTTTGGGTTGACGAATGCACCCGCTTATTTTGTCGATTGGATGAGTAGGGTGTTTCGGGAGTTTCTAAATAAGTTCATTGTGGTCTTTGTTGATGACATCTTGATTTTTTCTGGAAGAGCGAGGAAGAGCATGCCCTACATTTAAAGGAGGTTTTGAAAACTCTCTGTGCGCACCAGTTTAAGGAGAAAATATCTAAATGTCATTCTTGGAGAAAAGATGTGAGAT
This sequence comes from Allium sativum, assembly GCA_030737875.1. Taxonomy (NCBI): domain Eukaryota; kingdom Viridiplantae; phylum Streptophyta; class Magnoliopsida; order Asparagales; family Amaryllidaceae; genus Allium; species Allium sativum. Next base: position 303,464,220 of record CM060922.1, read on the forward strand.
TTCTAGGACATGTGCTCTCTAAAGATGGGATAACAGTAGATCCTGTAATGGCAGTTGCATTTCAAGATTGGTAGATCCCAAAGAATGCAATGGAGGTGAGAAGTTTTCTTGGTTTAACGGGCTATTATAGGAAGTTCATTAAGGATTTTGCAAAGATATCAGTCCCATTTACCAAACTGGTGAAGAAGAATCTGACATTTTCTTGGGATGTAGATTGTGACGATGCTTTCCAGCAACTGAAGAGAGCACTGAAAACAACCCCAGTCCTGATCTTGCCCGATGGGAACAAAGTTTTCACAGTATGCACTGATGCATGTGGTACAGGGCTTGCTGCGGTTCTGATGCAAGAGGGAAGGGTAGTATGTTATGGAGGCAGACAGCTAACGGTTCCCGAGAAGAACTACCCTACCCATGTTTTGGAATTATCCACTAAAATATTCGAGCCTAAGACTTGATGGAAGTAGCTACTTGGAGAGAGGTTCGAGCTATACATGGACCATAAGTCGCACAAGTATATGTTCCCATAGAAGAATCTCAAATTGAGGCAGCAGAAGTAGGCTTCTACTTGGACCTGAGACGGTTAGAGAAACTTCAGAAAAGACCGATCTTATCCACATGCGTATGAAGAAACTCAAGACAGCAGAAGTCATACGCAGATGAAGGAAGGATCGACATTGAATTGAGGTGGGAGACATGGTTTCTATCAAAGTATCTCCTTTGAGGAATGTGGTTAGTTTTGGATCTATAGGGAAACTGGCGCCAACGTTTGTAGGACCATTTCCCATAATGGAAAGAATAGGTCAAATGGCTTATAAGGTAAAGCTACCAGAGAAATTAGCGGATGTTCATTTGCGGAAATGTTTGCACGATACAGCAGAAGTAGTTGAGCCGAGTATGCTTGAGGAAGTAAAGTAGACAAATTCCTACCCGTATTTTTGGATCGGAGGTTAAGAAGCTACTCAACCGAGAGGTCAAGTTGATGAAAGTTCAATGGCGAGATAACCAAGAGGGTACAACTTAGGAGAATGAAGACAAGATTTGCACTTCATATCCTTTTCTTTTCAAGGGAATGTTCTTAACTCCTCTTCTAAAAGCTTTTGTCCGTACTTGCTTCTATAATTTAGGTATATCATGTCGATCGAATCTTCGACTTTTAAGTAGGAATCCCATGGACGTAAACATGTGTTTGAGACATGTTATATCTGATAGATTCAAGTGGATGCAAGTGGATGCAAGTGTTTGCTAGTGGTTGCTCGTGGATGCATATACATACATTAGGCACTAGATTGGCTCAACCACTCTCATACTGCATAGGGATGCGTGTGCATTTTTCTTTTTTATGGATGGAAATGGTTGTATCATCATATGGATGTTGCATTTGGATGAATGATTGCGCACACATATAGTACTTTCATGTCGTAAAAGGATTATTTGCATACATGTTGGATTCATGGCACTAACATACCTTGCATTAAGGAGGTCGACTGAATCAGCAGACTGCCTAATCTTTCATAGTAGTATAGGGACATATACACGCACCTTTTCATATGTTCATATAAGCGTTAGAAATCTTTTAAGGACAATGGATGCCTGTGATTGGTTGTTGAGTAGGTGGATGTGGATGCTAGGATATACATTGTTCTTAACATGGAGATTTCGGGGACGAAATCCCTTAAGTAGGGGAGAATGTAACACCCCATAATTCTATAACACATTAAAATGATAAACTAAGGAATAGTTGATTAAATATAGGAAATTAAGTCAAACAGACTGTGCCATTGCGTTCATCTTGGAATTTGCTTAAGATAGACTCTGAGTTTGCATGAAACAGACATCGTATGAAGAAGTTATTAAGCCTAGAAGTTTGTATACACGTAAGAGAAATATATATATACACAAATAAATCAATTATTCAAAAAAATCAAAATAGCAAAGCGAAAGCCCTAGAAGTGGAACCGACCGATTCTGGGGGTCGACCCATGCTCTTTGGGGTCGACCCACGGGTAGACCGCGGGGTCGACACCCAAAGGGAGGGGGGTCGACCCCCATACGGATCTGGGCAGATTGCCAATTCTGAATATGGAATGAAATCTTGGCTTGGTTCGTTGGCTTTAGGCTGTAAATAGGACCCCATTTCTCTTGTTTTACACCCCAAAAACAATGGAGAACTAGATGTTACCTCTGCCTTGATTAAAATAGCCTATTCTTCTTCAACAACTAGAACTATACGAATTCATAGATCTGTTCTGCAATAGCTGCAATCAAATTCCCTGTTCTTTAGATCCAATCACAGTGAGTCTATGTTATTTTTAGATATGAATAATTAAAAGTTAATCTTAACATGTTTATGAATTGGATATAAGCCTGTGACTAATTGAATCATATCAGATCTACCATAACCTGTGTATCTAAGTTATTTTGACATGACTATCAATTGGATCTAAGCCTGTGCCTATTTATCATGTCAGATCTGCCGTTATTTGTAGATCTGACTCACTGTTTAGATCTCATCATGCCTGTTTATGATGTCCCTATTATATTAGAATCGGTTCTATTGTTACATGTTCATCAGATCTGTTCCTATACGCATATCTTGTCATTATGCCCAATTTTGTCACTATATGCTTATTAGTGCTATACCTATTTCTACCATCATATGTCAATCTTGTTATTATGTTTATTTCTGTTCTCTTCCCTTCTTCTTTTCCCTTTTTATTTCATAACCAGGCTACCTTCGAGCCTAGGCATACCGCTGAAATATGCGAACGTTCTAAATTGGGAACGATGGAAATAATTAATTTGGGTCATAATTCATATTGTAAAACATGATTGGGAATATTGGGAATAATTCGTACCTTGATCCAAGACTTAGGATTTAGAGCATAATTTATATGTTGATCTAAATCTTAATTGGGCATAACTTGTATTGGGAAATTTGGGCATAACTTGAATTAAAAACATGAATATGGATTTGGGGGCATAAATCAAAGTTCTGATTAAAGATCTTAATTTGGGGAATGACAAACATGAAAATTTGTTAGTAATGAATAGGACTTGGAAAAGAGGCATGAAAACCTATAATGAAATAAGGATAATTGTTAAATAGTGAAAATGCCTAGATTTACAATAATTAGAAACTGTAACCGCGCTTAGACACGAGGTTAGATTACACTTGTGGTAGAAGTCTGCCCGGACCTGCCTGGCATATCCAGCAACCACAAGTGGTGAATCTAATGTGAGGGGTCTAAGTGCATAAACAAGTAACGTGCTAAGACATGAGGTTAAGTCCGACTTGTGGAAGAAGTCTGCCCGGACCCGCCCAGCATATCCAGCATCCACAAGTTGTAGACTTAATGTGAGAGGTCTAATGCATAAACATATATATGAATATATGTATATAAAAGGATAGAAATAAATGGCACTAATTGTAATTAATTGAAATGAATTGGAATAAACGGGGAATGAGAATAACCTATTGTTGTTTATTACATTAATGTGAATGTTATATAATAGGTAGGCTTGTCCTAGGGACAAGTGGAAATTATAACATAAGTTATAATAAAAGGAAGGAAAACTTATCGATAAACCTTAGTTAAGAGAACTAAGTTAGTAAATAAACAATGACAAGTTGTAATGATGTGTTAGACAGAAAACGGGTGAACTGAGATGAAGTATACTTAATTATATATTAAGCAAAACATGTTTTGTAACTATGGAAACAGAAAATGAATAATTGTGGATTACTTTTGTTAATTAAAATCTGGGGATAATAGATTGTGGATTACATAATTTGGATTACAATCTAGAGACTAACATGTGATGGGCTTATTAATAAGCTTAAATGGATTAAGATTTATATATATGAAATTAATAAGCAAGTGGAACTTGGTAATTTGGAAAGAAGTCAATGTGAATGGGGATAACCTGTTAACCTATAATACTTAACTTGTTCAAATCCATAAGGATTACACGAACATGTTAACTTGGATAGGGGGTAAGTAAACTTGTTTGAAACAGTGTGAGGGTTAAGTATATCTTGGGGTGGTGGGTAATATATATATATATATATATATATATATATATATATACCCAGTTATCCAATTTTTTACACCCGTAGGGCATAACCTGTGGAAATCCTAGTAGAGGGGATGCAAGCCTAGGGGGAAGCTTGTATCATCTTGTGCGCAGGACCATTTCAGCCAGTAATCTATATATAGGTATCAAACGAGTACTCTGAACTAGGTCGGAGTCGGGGCATGTTTACTGGGCTGATTGTAAGAGATCCAAATGAAGGGGCGGTGTGGGCGGCGGCGCATTCCGAATGGTCATGTGCGTGCATGGGTCTGGACAGGAGAGGATTAAGACGTCATGACACCTGTAGATATGGTTGTGCACATCCTAAAAATAAAGGGTTGCCACTTTAGGAAGTGATACATCCTACTGTGGGGACAGCACAAGGTATCTACGGAATAGGGAGCCGATCGATTGGGGTAGTAATTAGGGTACACCTAGGCTCTGGTATGTTTAGGAGCCCGTTATTATCCTTAGGGGTAACTTCGGTATGTTCTGTTGGGCTGCCTGTAATTGTATGGGGTAAAACCTCTCAAGAAGTATGCCTAAGTCTACCATCTTATACTTGTTGGGGATCATCTTGTTCATACGACACTAGTATTGGTGTAGAGAAAGAGAAAGTAATAGAGAAGCGCAATACATTCTATCATGTTTATCCTGTTTACCTTGCCATACTGCCTTATATGCTGTTATCTACCTCTTATCCAGTTTATACGCCTGTCATGATGGTTTTACTTATTTATATGCTAAAAGTAACTGGACTCGCTAGACTTTATGTCTAATCTATTTTGTTTCCTCTTCTGTTCCCCCCAGGTTCTCAGGGTGGGAATACTCAAGCTTGATCAGGATTCTGTTTTCATCCTACTTGGAGCTGCTTAGATGTATTAATTGATTTCGTATCTTCTCTAATATAGATATGTTTTTGGGGATTATGCTCTGTTCGTGTTTATTGTACTCTGATGATTTTGGTACAAGACAAAATTTTAAAATTGATGTATTGGGTTTTATGCATTTCAGACTTATGATGTAACTATGTTTTGAACCACGATGTTTTCTGCTTAACAAAGTTTTAAATTCCGCCGCTATTTTATATCTGCCTTGTAATGTTTCTGTTTCTGTTTCTATTTACTTATAACGCTTTACGAAACTAAATGCATTCTCTTAATGAGTGACATTAACGGACGTGGGGTGTCACATAGATGTAATCAAATTGTTTTACACTAATCAAAGTAGTTTGATTCACTTAAATTTTGTTCTGGTATCTTTGACATCAGTGGCATGATCTCCATGCCCTATTTAATTTCTCCTATGATTCATGAATCATATTTTAACAAAGTGGATCTGAAGAACAAATTAGGATCTATGCTCTGATACCATGTTATGAACAAAGAAGAACTTGTACAGATAAGACGAGATAAAACTTTCTCATTAGTTTTTATACATTAGCAACACATAACTTTATATATATATATTGTCCAACAATCATTACAAGAAATAAAATGGAGAATAATATTAGATCTATACCACTTCCACTTTTCAGTACCGCATCCTGGTATCGTTTTTATCAATTCTTGGTATTGCCTCTTGGTATCAACTTTTTGGCTTTGGTGTTATCTTCTTGGTATTGACTTCTGAGCTTTGGTGTCGTCTTCTTGGTATCGACTTCTTGCTGTCGTCTTCGTGGTATCGACTTCTTGACTCCATCGCTTCTTGGTATCATCATCTTGGCTTCAGTGTCGGCACCAAGCCGTTTTTTCACAGCTTGATGCCGACAGCGTATTTACACCAAACACAACAATATATACATATTCACATATATACAATCTCTACTCACAATAACATTCAAAATCTGAATTTCAAATATTTGCCTATATGTCGACGTATAGGAATATGTATGTCGACATGTCTTTTGAAATTTTTCGATGACATTTGATTTTGACTATTTGATATGTTTGTATCTTATATTATTTCCTAGGATAATATTTATTATAGCAATACTTTTATATTATTATTTTAAATTTCATAATTGAATTTTGAATTTTGAATTTAAAATTCAAATATTCAAATAAAGCACTCATAAAAGCAACCATTCAAACAATTTAACCAAAGAATAATTATTATAAAGGCGTGCCTATTTTAGATCTGTTCTTCAATTTCTTCTGATTCACGAACTATAGTGAAGCATATATTAGAATTGATTATTTCTTGCTCTTCATCAATCCAAGATGAATCAAAATAATCTAGAGTTGCCTCATATGCCTTTTTTCTCTTCTTTGATGAATTATCATTCGAAGATTGACTTTCTTTCTCCGAATATGGACAGAATATTTTTAGATGGTCTGCTTCATCGTAGTTAAAACATCTGGCATTATTCGAAACCTCGTTATTTTTCATAGATTTTCTTTGCTCACTCCTCTTGAAATTATTCCTTTTTCTATATCTCATGAATTTCCTAAATTTATTTGTCATAAATGCTATCACTTCATCATGGTCGCTATTTCAGTTAGAATCTTCAGTGGTTGCATTAAATGCTATCGATTTCGTTTTCAATGACTTATTTTCTTTCCTTCCTTGCATCTGAAATTCAAACGACATTAAATTTTTGATAAATTCTTCAATTTCCATTATACAATTATCATTGTCCTCTTCAATCGCAAGAGTCTTTTGATCCCAATCTAAAGTTCATGCATCCATGGTTTTTCTGACTTGATTTTCCTTAGAATATATTTTCCAAACCATTAGTGAATGCACAATTTCCTAGAACCTGCAGTACAATTCAGAGATAGACTCATTCTGATTCATTTTAAATAATTCAAATTGATTGGTTAACATATATATATTTTGATCTATTTGACTCTGGTTATTCCTTCATGAGTCACTAGCAAAATTTTCTAGATTTCATATGCAGATTTAAAAATAGGTACCCTATTGAATTCATTTATGTCTAGTGAACAGAATAAAATATTCATGGCTATTGAATTATTTTTTATAGTGGCATTATGATCATTAGTCCAATGTGCAAAGTTAATAGTGATATTCCAAATATCTAATCCTACAGATTTTAAATAAATTTTCATTCAATAAGCCTAATATGAATAATTATTACCATTGAATAGCGGTGGTCTAATAGTGGACTAACCATCTACAAATTAAGTATTAGTATTGATAATACCGGCATTGGTTGCCATTTAAACTTTTGAAAAAAAAAATCATATTATGAAAACTTTGAAAACCAATGCTTTGATACCAATTGTTGGGAAATGCGGATTAAGGATCTTAGGGAAAACTAAACATTAGAGGGGGGTGAATAGTGTGGTACAAATTTTATGGAATTCTTGAAATATTTCTAAGTTTATCAAAATGTTTAGCAAATCATAAATAAAAATAATCATAGAATCAACCGCATGTGCAGATAATAATAATAAAAATAGTAATAGGAAAGAACACATCAGGATTTTATATTGGTTCAGAGTAACCTATGTCCAGTCCCATAGCGCTGGGTTGATGTGGATTTCTTTTCAAACAATATCCATATTACAATCCTTGATTTCTGGGCTATAAGGGCACACCCCAGCTTTATCTTGAGTATAGCTTAGTTGATTTCTGGGCCATAACCTACACCCAATTTATTTTCTGGTTCCAATCACACATAATCGGTTTATACAGGACATGACCACACCTTTTCAGCATCAGTTTTGGAAGATAGGCTCGTTAGGACTTGATCTTACGATCTTTGATTACAAAAAGCCTATAACTCTTGAGTAGCACTTGAACCTTTGAGATGGCTTGATAGAGAATTAAACTAGAAAGAGATTGATATGATTCTCTTTGAAAAGTATATAATTTAAGAATTTATAAGTATTAAGGGGGAGAAGAGAAAGGAAGAAGAAAATGATGAAAAGTTAGTTTAAAAAACGAATTTGGAAGCTTATTTATAGTTTCCTGATAGTCAAATCCTTTTAGAATAGTTTTGAATTCAAAAGACACAACTTTTCAAAATTTGAATTTGAAAACAAACGTTAACTATGTGGATATACATTTTTGCCTTACATACCTTAACGTTTTTTCAAAAAATAAACTTTTGAATTAAATCAAATAACGATTAAATAAATTATGGTGATTCTTGAGTCAAAACAAACTATATTCCTTTATATTAAATAGAGTTTTTCATGTACAAATATATATCAAAAAACATATATTAAGATGATTTAAAAATGGTTAAATAAATCTATATAAAATAATATTAAAGCATATATATATAACTATAAATACGAGAAATAATTTAGAACTTAATAAAAATATAAATAAGGAAGTTTAAAACTTAAGCAACTATAATAAAACTAAATATAAAAATTAGTATATAAATATATAAATAAGAAATATTTGAATTAGAAGTTAAAAATATATTTAGGAAGAAAAATATATTTAAAAACAAGAGTTAAAATAATTTTAGGAACAAAGAAATATATTAAAATAAGGAAGTAATTTTGAAATCATTAAGATAGGAATATTTAAAAATAGTGAGAAAAGATTGAAATAAGGATTTAATGTTAATCAGAGTTTTGTCCAGAAATCTAGACTAATTTACATTTTATTTCTTGAGCTCTTCTTCTTTGAAATGTTGATTCTCTAAACTATACAGTCTCTCAATAACCAATGCCTGCGTATATTTCCTATATATGTATATATTCTAGATAATAGTATTAATATGTATTTTATAACAATAATAGTTAAAACAAGGTTGTTATCATCAAAACCCTCATTAAGACCATCTCAATCACTAATAGATTTCATTTCTAATTCAAATACAAAGAAGCGTGAATAACAAACATATATGAATCATCTTTCAATTTACAAGAATAACAACACTAACAGTTACAAAATCAACTACAACAACGACAAAGATAATATGTTGGAAAGGGAAAAGGTGCATTCGATATAAGATACAAAAGATTCTCCTACAAGCTACGAGAAGGTCAAGCACCATGGCTGGAACTTGATCTATTGACATGCTCGTGCTAGGAACATAACAAGGAAGAAATGCACCCAATCTCATGCGCCTGTCGATTCTGTTCCCTGTGAACCTCCTGGAGCTCTGCCTGAATTTGACAGATGGAGGCAAGCTCAGGGCTCTCCTGGCCTACTGCGGCTGGCTGCGGCTCGACTGGAGCAGGTGCTACAAGAAATGGAGTGATAGCTGGGGCAAGAGCAATGGACAACCAGATGCTTATCCTCCTGAGGGAGGAACGATCAATGGAGGCTGGGGCAATTTTTGATTGCCGATTTCCCACGAAGATTCACCCGAAAGTGTCAGAAGACACGAGTGAGAAGATGACTATATGGAAACTGGTTTCTCGGAGTACCGGCTGAAGACTCGGAGAGGTGGATCATCAATGCACATTCCCAATTGATGGCTACGCCGCCAATAATAACATAAGTGGCTCAATGAACTGAATGGTAGATTTGCTCGAGGTTTCCTATCTTAGGATTGTGTTGAATGATGTGCACAACCAGATGGGCGGTGGGTTGCAAATTACTGGTGTCACAAGCACCGATAGCTCCAACAAAGATGCAAGACAGGATTTGCGGGTCCATCATCTCAACATTGTCCAAATCTGCTCCAACAGCCAAAATATCCAGAATTTCAACGAAATCCTGGTTGGTGAATTCAACATGGGTCCCTTTCACCTTGGATCGAATCAAACTAGAACCCTTATCAAAGTTGACCGCCATCTGGGCATCAAATAGATGGATACAACGATGGTAGCACTCATGCTCGAAGGTGTCGTCGCGTAGGATCATTGCCCGGCCTGCGACGATGAATAGATCCTTCAGTTGGAAAAGGGTGAAATTTGCTAATTTCACCGGGCATCTTTGGTGAAACTCAAAATTTGTCGTTTCCAAATATGTCTCTATTTTCCTTAGGTTGCGGTCCAAACATGCGGCCTCCTAACGCATGAGACCGGAGTGTCACACAAGGATGTTAGAAGCTCGAGTAGGTGCCATTGAGAAATAGGTGAAATCGACAATGGAAATTACGTATCTGGAGTATATGAGGGGCTAGATCTGAGACGCAAGAGGTAACGTCCTATATTTTTAGCAATTAAATAATTTTGATTACTTAATGATTATAAATAGTGGAATAATAAATTTCCGAAACAGTCAGAAATAGTTGAATTGATAATATTGTGTGAATCAGATGATTTAAGATATTTAATCGGTTTTATTTTTGAGTTATAATAACTAATATATTTTTAAAATGACAATTGAACGTATTAATTATTATATAATTATAAATGAACTCTTAACGTCGCGTCAGTTCATAATATTGAGTTTTGAGCTTCAATTGGATATATATGATTCGTTATAAGTCAGATTCCTTTGAAACAAGAAACGTTTGAATCTATTGGATCATATTTTTCTAATGGAAGTGGAAAATTGAGATTTTGTCTTATAGATTATAAGTCATGTCCAAATCAAATTTTCAAATAGTCGTTATGGAATCGTTTGTAAGCCATAATGATTAGTTAATATAATTATTTACTGGTTTCGAATTCAGACAAGATTTTTTAGATATATTATTTAATTAATTTATAGAAATTTTCCATAATTTTTAATTTGGAAAATAAGCAACTTTTTGTTTAATGTATTTTACACCATATATTAGCGTTTTGGAATTTCACAGAATAGGTTGACATGTCTATTTTATTATACTTTTGGGGTTGTATCACATTACTCGTCTCAACGGTATTTTTATTTTTGTCGGTAATAGTCCGTGAGTGAACGCAGTTTTACGTAACATGGGTACACCAAACTTGCCAAACGTTTAAACTTAAAACTAAACAAACAATTAAAGAAAACAAATAATATTATATCTTTGGGTTCCTTCTCCCGTAAGCGTTGGTACAAGCTATTAATGAATCACGCAAGTTATACTTTGGGAATTAAAGCTAAAACACATGGCTATGTAAATTTATCTACAAACCTACTCATTCACCATGAAGGTTCGACACCATATAAAATATGCAGGCATGCCTCATATCCCTATTTTTCAATAAATTGCAATATGAAAGCTCTCCATTTCTTTTGGAAAATTAAAACAAAATATACTTCAACCGGGGTATATTTCTTCGAGTTTAACGTTGGTTTCTAGTACTCAAAAATGACTGTTGCACTATATTTTTACTGACAGCGTGAGGGGGGCGAGTCGTCGTGCATGGAAGCTTACGGGTAGGTGATTGGAATGGGAAGCTATGGCGTCCAGCGTAAAGATTGAAAGGCAAGGAGATCGATGGTGGGGTGGCATGTGAAATGGTGGATGAGGGGAGGAAGCAGTTGGCATGAGGATGGTCGGAAATGACTCACTAAACGGAGGGGCTTCGAAATACAGTCAAGTGGGTGGAAGGATCGAGTATCTCAAGAATGGGTGAAGAGGAAGGAGATGAAGGTGGTTTTGTGAAAAACAGTGGAGTGAATTAAAGGATGCGAAGTTCGAAAATAATATGCTGGAGTTGAAAATAAAAAAAGGAAGATGACACTGATTTTTCTGGAGCAGGTATTTTGTTTTGTGTGAGAATGGTTTTTGAATTGTATGACTGGAAAAGTTCTAGTTTACATTGGAAGGCAGAGCTCTATTCATAACGGGTTGATGGTGGAGCACGGTGAAGTGGATACTAAGTTTCGGCCAGAGGAAACATGTACAGGAGCGGATTCAAATGTATTGTGGAAGATGAAACTGTTTATAATGGTTTTAGTGAATGGGGGTGGCAGTGAGGTAGAGATTTAGAGAAGACAAAGGGGAGTTGTTTGGTAATCGGGTTTTGGGCTTACGTGAAGTAGTGGGGGATAAAAACAGCATATGCAGCCTATTGTAAAAGAATTTCCCTCGTTCGGAGGTGTGAAGGTCAAAACTAGAGAAATGGTGTTCAGGTTGGAAAGATGAGTTTGGGAGAGATGATGGTAAGTTGGTGATTTTCGATTATATATATATATATAAATATAAAGGGATTAAGGTTTAATTATAAATAATTATTAAGTTAATTATTTTTATCGTATTCAAGGTTATAAATAAAATCATAACTTATTCATACAGTATCAGAATTCAGTGAAACAAGATCCGATAGGATCGTAGGAACACAGACTACTCAGTGAAACTAGTTTGGAGTGATGTGGAGGTTGTTACTATTTTAGATTGAATAAAATGCTCGATTGAATCAACCGACATCAATCATTATTCAACGATTAATGACCAAATTGAGTAAACTCACTAACTCTACCCAGTTTTATAATTTTATAAACGTTATTTAACATTGATAAAAATGATTGAATGATGTGTGTGATGGTTGTTTGGATGATTTACACATAAATTGGTTGATAGTTATATATATATATATATATATATATATATGATGTCATTGGTTAAATACTGATTCTATTTATTTTAATATTTCATATTGGTAGGAAATCCGTGTTATTTATGTTGATTAACATATGTGGATGCAAAGAAACAGGTTGGAGGGATCCAACTGGATTCCTTAACAATTATATTGTTGTTTTTCATATATATTATATCATATGATGTGACAAATAATCGGTGATGGATTATTGTGTGATTCGGGATGTTTGAATAACACTGACCTGAAATAATTACTATTAAAATACCGTAAATTATAGTTGTATATAACGAAAAAGAAATTGGGATTTTAAAAAATAAAATTTCTATTTTTAAAATAGAAATTGAATTTCAAATGAACCAGAATATAATAACTTGTTTTAGTTATATTAAAACAAGTAGTTTGATTTATAAACGATATTTATAAATGAAACCAAAATATTATTAAATTATTTATGATTGTAAATTCAGAAATGAATATAAAGGGGGGAATGGAATTTGTTTTCAAAAGAAAACAATGAAAATACTTCGAGGATCGAAGTGTAAATAAAATGGAATTAAGTCCATAAGAATTTATAATGTCAATTTGACTAAATCAGACATTAGTAAAACAAATTATTTTTAGAAATTATATATTATATAATTCAGAATGTGATAAGATAATTAATATTGGGTTTAAAATCAATATTGTATAATCGAATATGTGATTGAGATTAAGTTATAAACTTAATATATAATTAACTAGAAGTTGACTTATAAACGGTGTTTATAAAGTGGGATATGAAGTATGAATTTATAAAATAACTCGATAAACGTGATTTGAACATGTAATGGTATTTATAAATAAAAATACAGATTTGATTAGTATAACGAGTCCAGTTTTCTGTAAAGAAATAATATTCACCTTTCAAAGTGAATAATAGTTTAAAAACAAACGTTTTGTAGATTTAAAATGGTTATAAAGGAAGACCGGTAAACGTTTGGAAATGATAAATCCAAAAATGAATTTAGAAATGGAGTTGCCCTGAAGTGGTAATTTATTCAAACATTCAGAATGATAATTGAATAGAGAGTATTCAAAAGTGAGTTATATATGGAATTCGATTTTATCGAATTCAGGAAAGTAGCATTTACTTTCCAGTTGTAATGAAGATTAATTTATTTATCTAATTAATATATTATTTGTTTATTGATTTAAATAAAAATTATATTTTGAAATTAAACATTTCAAAGGCAGAGATTTTAACGTTATCGATATAATCAAAGATTTTCGTAAAGAAGTGGGTTAGTAAACTGAAAAAAAGAGTTGTGTAAACAGTTTTCTAAATAAGAGATTAGGAAATGGATATAAGAAAATTTGAAACTGACTAGAGATTAGTCGTGTTTTTCTTTGATAGTTAAATAACCGACCATCAACGTTTATTTACCATTTTCTCGTTGTTAATACAGAGATACCAGGATTAGATTATTATCTGAAAACCACTCTATATGGGAATTAGCGTTGCGAATCAAATATGATGAAGATAATTGAAGACGGAGTTTATGCAAGGGTCGTTCTAGCGATCCTAGGTAGATATTGCCTAAGATAGATTTACAGAATGGTGCCTTCAGTTTGTCCAGTCCGAGGACAACTTGTACGGACGAATGACTGACAGAGTATATCTAATAGGTCACGTAAGTTGATCTCTTCAAACGTATTTTCGTTGCTGGTGGAGTAATTCATTTCTCTTAGCTTTATACCCTGGTATTTTTCGAGAAATCAATTGGTTATTTGGTGGGTATGATGACGTGACATTCAAAGTACATAAAGACGTCATTTGAATAATGGTACGTTATGACCTCAAGTCTCATTAACTTGGAAATGACGAAAATCGGGAAGGCAGCATGGCTAAGTAGGTTGCGCCAATCAGGGTATATTGTCACCATCTAGAGAATATTCATATTTGGTACTTCTTCAGTTCTATATCTCCCGGGAATGGTTATATTGGTATACCAACCGTAAGGTGACAATATATTGGAACATTCAAGCGAAATGAATGGCCGGTCATGTGTGGTCGTATTGCAAGATGTTTTGTTGAACTCCAGTGTATCCCCTTTAGAGTACACTGATCGGAAAGTGATTCCATACCTTGTCATAGATGGAAATCCATTTCTCAATAAGAGCCCATGGTTTTGATTGTATATTATATATGTAGAACGTGAGATGAAAGCATTTTTCTGGATTGTTTTTTACTTGATCTAGACATTATTATAATATCAAAAAAGTATTGATTTTAAGAAATGTTTTTGGTTATCGTAAGGGAAAAACCATATGTGTTTATGTGTGGATCGGTCTTATGATTATCCTTTCTTTTGAAAAAGATTTTGAAAAGTTAAACCAAGTGGTTGGAGTTTACTCGCACCAGTCTCATGACTGACCCAGAGTTTATTTTGTTTTGTTTTACCCTAAACTCCTGGGTACCCAAATTTGTACGGGCAGTCAAGTAGTCTGGATTTTACAGATATACCTGGAATAGCTTGGAGCATGAGGCTTCAACATTAGTTACATATAGAGTTTATTTCCATTGTGATGTTATGAGTTGTACTCTGAAATGGTATATATATTCAGAGATAAGTTCATATTTCAAAAGTTATGTTATATAATATATTTTATTCATTCCGCTGTGAGATTCGTGGTTACTCTGATTCTGTTTTGTTGTGATCTTCTTATTCTTCTTCTATTCTAACTTTCTTCCTATTTCTCACCCTCTAACTTCTTTCTATTAGTGATCTGGTATTTCCGATGCTCGAATAGTCAACATGGTGTTTTGTGTTGATTTCGGAGTTGAAAATACCTATTCATTACACAAGAATTTTGGTGGTGATTGGAGGAGAAAAGGGGCTAAAACCTTGATTTTTGCTCCTTAAGGAGGTGGGAGAATGGGCTTGGCTGCTGTTATTTGGGGAGGACGAAGGAAAATAATGTTCGACTGTAGGGGAGTGATATATACATCGCTCTAGTTCGGGTCGCATCCATTTGGGTAGTGCGACCGACCAGTCAAAGGGAGGGTGGTTGACTGCTACCGGTTGACTGCCTGCCCCATTCCAGTCGCAGCCTAAACCTTGGCCCAATGACTCTGTTTGATTTCTAAATATCTGAAATAAATTACAATAAAATCATATCGCCTTACTGGCTCCACTTGGAAATCTCGTGCTTATGTCCACCATCCGTCAAGTCGAGAAATAATTTCCCCAACAACTTCAAACCACTGGGCCATCAAACGAATGAATGAATTTCCAAAAGAAAATTCAGCTCGAAATCAGAAATAAAATAAAATGGATTTTCCCCTTACCTAGTTGTCAACCAACACAAACGATTTATTAAATCAAATACCTCAAGCTAAATAAAAAATACCCTTAGTCATTTCGGAGAGAAAATTTTTGAAAATCTTTTCGATAATAAATTTATATTTTTAATTGAGCATCTCATAATATAATAATATATTTGAACTTTTATATTCTAGTTTATACAATGGACTGGAACAGTCGTTCCGTATTCTGGATTATCGAGATTTTTAAATCTCAAAAAACAAATTATTTACAATAATTTCTATAAATCATTTAAAATGTTCGAAACGAGGAACATTAAAGGTCATAAGTAATGGGTAATTATAGTTTCAAAATTTGGAGGGGTATTCCTTCCCATTTTAAATTCCTTCTTTTTACCAAAATAGATTATTATAAAATTACAAAAAACCCAACGATCTGAATCATGGTTAGATTCAAATTTCTAAAATTTCTTTTATTTACTCTAATTTTTGTTTTTGAAACAATTTCTTGAAAATCGTAGTTTAAAATTCCTGAAACCCCTTTTTAAATTCCAAAACTGCGACGATCGCCTCGTATCTCCTGCACAAACCGAGGAGAAGTTCGTTGTATGACATGCCAGGCTGACACATGACGATCATTAGGAGAAGAAAACCACAAGAGGAAATCTGTCGTACAACTCACAACGCAAGGATTATATATTATAGAACATATACAATAGGCAGTAATAGTAAATATCATTGAATATAATCTAAAACTTTCATATCATCATGTGAATATCCATACATCAAACGGGATTTTATCAGAGTCTGTACAATGAGCCTCACTACAGGTTCACTCAGATTAGCATACATCAAAAATAGCAGCAGAACTACAAGATATGTATAGTAGAAACTAATGCATAGGCATCTAGCTCGTCGTTGCTCAGCAGCATCGTCCTCATCAAGATTTACTACCTGCTACCAGCTACCTAGTCTACCTATCCACAACATGGATGAACATCCCAAGGTAACAAGAGGGAAACATAAAACCTTAAGTTAGACAATAGTTTTAATGAGTGATAAGACAACTATCTAACATCATCAATAAAGCATACGTGAAATAGGCAGATCCATCATCCATTCCACCAACACATCAACAGAGAAGAAACGCAAACCCATCTCCTCTTCATCTGACAGTGATAGACTTTCTCAGATAATTAGAGGAGAAAAAACAGACATCCATAGCAACCAATTATCGAGCGTAGACCAACCTAATCGAGCTCAACATCTCCCAAGCACAAACCACGAAGGCCGAAACCAACATTAGATAAGCACCCAAGAGATATCTCACTCGACGTCGGACAATCTACACAAGACGATACAAGCAATCAATAGAATCCATAAATCTGGCTATCAGCGCTTGCCTTCCCTTGAAACCATCATTAATTGTATGTCTGGCCTATATTGCCATCCATCAAGGGCTAATGGTAACCCCGGTTCTACCAAAACTCCATATGCTTTTGTGACTCGTACTTAGGCCCATCGTTACTTCCCAAGGTACTCAACTCATCTAGTCTTTGGGTGTCCCAATTATACCCATGCTCTGAGTGCACTATAACCACCAACTAACGACGATCCCTCGGCCTTCAATAACTCTAGCCATCCATCTTTATGACCATCCATAAGCTCAAGTACCTTTTCGAGCAACCATTATCCACGAGCTCAAACATCCGTGAGTCGACTTCACAACTTTGTTGCATTTCATCGATCAACGAACATTTCACCTTGCTTTGAATATTCCATTTGAATTCATCTCAAAGCTATGCTCATCGTCGAACCAAAATAAGCTTCATCTGGCCTCTTTATAATGGACCACAACCTTCTTGGATCACAACCAATCCATATGGATCGCACGTTTGATCCATGCCACGGGCGAAACCAATACCATGCGGTCCACCACATATACCGATCCATAGCCCACGATCCAACCTATCATGATACATGTTATGGATCTCACACGGTCCATTCTAGTTTACACTCACCGTTCCCACCGATCCAAGCCTTGTACGAGCCAACCCACTTGCTTGCGAACAATTCAGCAAAACACACACTAGCCGACCCTAATCCATCGTTTCATTCTCGAGCCGACCCGATCCATGCTCATGCACCCAATCTGAACGATCCATCAACGCATGTAACAACCCCCCCCCCCCCCGGAATGGGCCTAAATTTTGACCCAGAAAAGGCCCATCGAAACTTATAACCATTT
Organism: Allium sativum; assembly: GCA_030737875.1. Classification (NCBI taxonomy): domain Eukaryota; kingdom Viridiplantae; phylum Streptophyta; class Magnoliopsida; order Asparagales; family Amaryllidaceae; genus Allium; species Allium sativum. Next base: position 303,482,239 of record CM060922.1, read on the forward strand.
TAAATGGGTTGTTGATTCCTGTAAGGAATTACATTTGCATAGATACAATATATACACTTTGAATGGAAATCTAGCACAACTGAAGGAGAAACATATAATATTCAAATAAGATGAACCAATTTATTTAAAATCACAAAATTCCAACACAACACTCAAGATTACATTTGTTCCATCGGTACATAAATAAATTCATCCTCAAAAGTTTCCATAAGAAGTACAACATCAACAACTAATAATAGCATAACGCCTTCGCCTTCATCTTCAGCTCCCATCATTATTTCATCCATGGATTCTACCCCACCTACTTACCTGTTGGATATGTTAAGGAGAGGGGTCAGAACATAAGTTTGTGTGACTGAAATATAGCATTCACTTAAAGTCCATACCCTAGTTTTTAGCAGGTTACATATGTCAAGGTATGTCTACGCAACACATAACATTCACACAAACACCAAGTATCTAACTAATGAGATGGATATCCAAGTCAATCGCTCATTAGTGTTTTTAGGGTAAAGACCCAACAAGGAGGGCATTCTCGGTCACTTATGGCCCTATTAAAGGTGGATTCTTATAATCGCTTATAACCCTAAGACGAACCCTAACCTCTTAACACCCCGTCCTAATATGTCAACGTTCTTAAGTCTATACTCTCAACTATAATATGAGAAGTAGTATTGCGAACATATTACTCAACTGATATTGCGATAGAACACCTATGTCGCTTAAGACTTTCCTTAGACAGTTATTGAGCATGCTATGGCCACATATCTTTTATATACCAATCATGTGCCTAGCTGAGCCCTTATAAGCTTGTATAAGAAGTGGACATCCCCCGTGAACCACCTACTCCGTTACCGCTTATGCCTAACCACTTTTAGATAAGAAGGACTTATAGACTTACTTCAAATCTATAAGGATGGGTGCCATGACTTTGGTTCCTCTCCAAGAAATAAACCTTCAGAGGGATCCTAGTCCTAACAACTTAAGTCCCAAATTAGATAAGAAAAGAGTCATCCACTTAAGACCTACTCAAGGTGTAGTAAACCAGCCTATTTTCACACACAATAGACATATATAGCTACACTAGACCCCACACATTAAAACGTATACCTGTAGATGATGGATTTGTTGGGCGGTTCCGAGTAGGATTATACTACAAGTAGGATTAACCTCGTGTCATAGTGTAATAAGTTTGAATGACCTATAGCACCCAGACCTCTCACATTAGTTAGGCCTACTTGTGGTTGCTAGACTAGTCGGTCGATTTCGGGCATGCTTATACCACAAATGGGAACTAACCTCGTGTCTATGTGTCACTTATTAATATATATAAATCCATTGTATACACACACAAGCAATCAATATATATGGGGACATTTCAAATTTGAATCCTATCCTAATCGCATTTATTATGTTAATTACGTTGATTTACTCTATATTAATATAATAATTATACCACATACTTAACGCTACTATTCGTATAAACGAGAGAATGCTTTAACGGGACAAAAATTGTAAACTTGTCTAAATTAGGATTAATTGACACGAATAATCCAAAGTTTAACGTGTCCGTTGATATTAATCCCAAGTTTGGATTATTTTAAATTAATCCCAAGTTTAGTGGGTCTCTTCCCATATCGATCCCGCTGACCTGATGACCTGTTATAGCCAGTAACTTTGTTTTAACTTTCTAAAATCAAAAATGCAATTCAGGATTGATTTTGCACAGCTTTGAAAAGTAAATAACACGGCTACATCACCATACATCCGAAATAAAAAAACAAACATACATCTAAAACCATTTGTCTGAAAATCAAAACGCAAATCTGATGATCAAAATGCCATAAGCAAAGATATCTAACCAGCGACCATGGATCAACAAGCTGAGAAACATGAGTACTTCAATAATTATTCTTACCACATATGCAGAAGGGAACACCCTAAGAAACATGGGTACTTCGGTAATTATGATAACTTGGAGATTCACTTCCGCCTAGTGCATTCTCTTTGCGATGATGAAGCATGCGTAGAGAAGAAATTTGTTGTTTTTCAATCAAAAGCCGAAATCAAGAGACATAATGCACTGGTGCATGCTGGCACTGTGTCACATTCCAAACGAAATGCTGCCCTTCAAATACCAATTAGCTTCACTTATAGGTAAAGTAATTATCAAAGTCAATAACACAGAGGTGGCGTGTAGGATGATGTAGTCACAAATTTTGTAGAGTTGCCCATTATCAGCTCAGTTTCCACAATGCCTCAAGCATCTCCTGGAAACACTCATGTTTCAGATATGACTTTTGCACCAAATCCTTCTACTAGTTCCACTTCCCTACTTCGAAACCCAAATTCAAAGACCCTATCTGCCACCACAACTTCACCTACGATCTCCACTCACCAACCCATCAACGTTATCGAGGCCCAGAAACAAATTTGCCTCCTTCCACATCCTACAACCTGAATCAGTTAAACACCAACCACAACCTAATCACAAGCCCCAAATTGACCATTACCTCGCTACCTGAATCACCACAAAACAAATCCGCGGCCAGATCCTCGAAGTCCAAACACGCTCATGACCCTAAAATCGAACCCAAAATTATCATCGAAATTCACAGTATCCAAATCTAAATTTTAATCAGAAAATGGCGTATTTGATGTGGAGGATGTATTTTAATGTGTTGAAGAGAGTCGGATAGTTGTTTCCAGGACCGTCGAATGCGACGAGGGCATACTTGCATCGGAGAGGGATGTGGAAATGGCGTTGAGAAAGGCTGGGTAGAAGGTGAGAAATAAGGGGTTCATTAGTACTTTGTTCTATTTCGCTAATTTAATGGAGGATGTGCCCATTGAGGACCGACGATGAAGGCGTCTTTTGCATATCGAGGAAGTTAAAACCGGTTAAACAGGTTATCAAGTGAATTGGATCAATATGGGCACAGACCCCCTAAACTTGGGATTGATTTAAAATAATCAAAACTCGAGCTTAATTTTGGCGGACACATTAAACTTTGGATTATTGGTGTCAATTAGTCCTCTAAATTAATGTATACAAGTTAATTTCCATATCTTGACCACTACATTTTAGGCATGATGGCATAATATCATAATAACAGATAGTAGTGAATGGAAAATACAACATACATACAAACTTCAACTTGCATCCTAGGCTTATTGGAATGATTTCAATAATGTATCAAGAATAGAGTATAATATACACATATAATATATACATGTATATTTATAAGCTCCATTTTTTTCTTCTAATTTGCCCCTTTTTTTGTGTATTGCACATAAAAATGTTTATATTTGATAGATTTCAAGTATGAATGCGTTTGGACTAAAAATAAAAAACAAACCTCATCAAATCATGAATCAACCAAAATTTAAACCCTTTTAGGTTACAATCAAATATTTACATAAGGATGAATTACATATAGTAGAAAAAAAACACCCATTTTATTCTCAATTCAATATTAAATCAAGATCCGCAAACCTAATAAATTGACAATTCTTACGCAAATAAGAAATAAAGTATTTGGGGGTTTTAGTATTGATATTATCATTGCCAAATCCTCTTAGGCGTAACTATCAACATGTTAATCTATTAAAAAATAGAATATGCCTAAGAAACACAATATTCCACTCACAGTTCTAAAAGGAAGAACAAATAGGATTTCTTCTTGTCGATTTAGATCTGGATTCAGCCTTCGTGATTAACGTGCTCCAATCCTTCTAATATATATATGTAAGAATCACCTTTAAAATCTTACGCATATATAAAACTAAATTCCAGAATTTATATTAAAATCTATATGAATTTAGATTAGAGAATAGATAAGAATGGAGATTAGAGGAATAGAAGAGAAATTCCTAACCTTTCTAGAATTCAGCAATGGAAGAAGGATAATATGGAGGTGGAGATAAGAAAGTGGCTAGGGGTTAGTTGTGAGGTTTGAGGGCCTATATATAGTCGCTTGTGTAAATGTGGGCCGTTAGATTATTTAGATGCAATCCTGGTCATATATTTATATATTCCCCTAAAAAAACCTAACCAAACATAGATTTATTGGGCGTTCCAGCTGCCAGGTGGTCAACCGACCATCGACACCCCTTCTAGGGGATGGTCGACCTACTGGTCACTGAAATGCCAAATGAATGTATATGGCGCTGAGGTGTTTAATTAAATAATACATTACTTTATTTGCTTAATCTCTTTCTTTACTTACAATATTTTTTGTCCCCCTTATCTTATCCTCAGTTTGAATTTCAAACTCATCCATATTTTATTTTAATATATTTTGGATATATATATATATATTACTCATCTGGTTATATATATTTCTGCGTTTAACTGTCTAGTTTCGTTTACTTATAACTTCTCTATACATTCACTATTTTCATCATATTATATATGAAAATGATCCAGAATTTCGCCATGAATCCAAATAAAAGAGATTCATGGAAATCTTAAAGCTGCAAAATCTCATTTTCTATCCCTATTATTAAATTGTTTATTTTTGTTAATTGTTAATACGTATGAATTTTACGGTTGTAACAATGCACATGACCGACCGATCCACTTTCTCCACACGATCTGAACGATCCAAGCCTGATGTCGATCCATACTTTTTGGCATGCTTCAACCGCTCCATCCATTTCTTGCACCATACTCCAGATGATCCATACTTTCCACTGATTCAGAGCATACTTCGAGCGATCCATTACCAGATCTACCTTTTTGTGAGCCGGTCTAAACCTTTCACCGTGCCATGTGATCGATCCATACAATATATGCTTTAATGACGAACATCTATGCATCCATCTCATCCAAATCGACCAATTTTAATCAAGCAATCAATAGCATAACATGCAATTATCAAATAACCATATGAAATTCACCAAATCGTGATAAGACAATGAATGAACCAATAATTAGATCTAAACTTGCATAAACACATGAATTTACCGTTATAATCTTGCTAGATTAGACCCTATAGTGTTCTGAATTGAATAAATACTTACCTCCATTAGATCTTGGTGAAAATGACTCAAGATGATGAAATTAAGATCAAACAAACCTATATACTCGATTGAATCCGTGTGAGAATACTTGTCGCTCACCAAATCCACAAAATACCTTGAAATTGATGAATATCTAATCCAAACAGCGAAGATTAGATAAGAACAGCCTCCGAATCAATTAATTTGATGCGATCTAACCTTCTTCAATGTTGATCTTCAATCTCCTCATGTAATTCTATGAATTAAATGAAGTGGAGGTGTATTTGGTTGAGTCGGAGAATCACAAACGCCCAACCAAATGAGAGAATGAAGAAACTAAACTATTCCCTCTACCATTACCCTCCTATTTATAGTCCACAACCCCTAGCCTTAATGGGCCTCACTAATCAGCTCACTAATGACTAATTAGTCTATTCAGAAAATTAGCAACACTAAAATAGCGATTCATCCCAAACCGCTTAGCCAAAACTTTAGTGTGACCACTCTATGGAATTGGAAACACCATTTCTGATCCAATGAAATCAAGCCCATAACCTAATTTGATTTCAGTCAAAAGTTATTTCCTAAACAAAAATAACAGGGGTAAAATAATCGGAAGCAAAATTAACAAAAATCATGGATATGTCTCACACCCCCATGAACAACATATCATAAGTTGAGAATGATCCGACCCTCAAGGAATAAAATAAAACTATTTTACGATCCTACGATACGTAAAATATGGATCGTTGCATTCTCCTCCATGTAACAACCTACATAATTAACGATAATATATTTAAATATTTCATTTAGATATAGAGTCGTTAATCGAATGTGTGTCCAAAAGTCACATTTTGCATACGAATGAATTTGGACTCGAAATCACTTCCATTGAGTTCAAAAGGTCTTCTGTGACTTTTAAAACTATAAACATCGATACATTTAGAGTTGGTGCAATTTGGTCTTTTTCAATGGTTGTATGACAAAAATTTCTTCTCTTGCATATGAATGAATTTAGACTCAAAAACACTTCCATTAAGCTCATAATGCCATTTACATGATCGAACACTATAAGCATCAATATATTTTGAGTTTGCGAATTTTGGGACTTTTGTTGGGTCTTGGTTTAGCTAACCTAGTCCACTCACTTAAACCCCCCATCAGCCCTTTCCTCCTCATTCCTCAAACACTTCAACAAAGAAATAGAAAATGGGGGAGGGAATGGGAAATTGAAATTCCTAAACCCTTGAGTTGCTATTAGGAATTCAAATCAAGTGCAAATCCAAAGGTAATCTTAGGTAAGCCTCCTCTTCAACTTCTCCAACTCAACTCCTCTTTAATTTCTAAAATTTCCTAAACCTAAATCCTTGGAAATTCATTTATATGAGTTTAGGTTAGAGATTAGCAGGTTATATTGGAGGAGAAGATGTTTTAGCTAAGCTTTGGATCGATTTCTTGCTTCTAACAAACAAAGGTGAGTTCTTCATGAACTTACATCTATGCCATAAGCTATTAGCTTGTAAAAGTATAATTTAGCGTTCATCTGTGTTTGCATATGCTAGTGAATTGGGTAAGCTAGTGTAACTTAGCTGATTTCATGTATTTATGTTTCATTGAATTAAAAATTATGATTAGGACTGTCCACATGATCTAATTCATAAGTTACAAGTTGATTTGGTGATCTTGTGAAGCTCCGTTGTCACCCCGACAAGTGTTAAGTTTTCACAAGTCGCATGAACTGCTTTTGCATGCTTTGCTTTTGAATTTAGTTCACATTTGAATTTATAAGATGAATCATTGCAATCTAATGTATACATGTTCATGCATGTGAAATTTTGTGTTGTGAGTTGCTTCAGTGAGCTATAGAAGTCTCATATTATAGGCCTTCGGGTATTTGTCATTAATATTATGAGCATGACATCTAGGCAAAATCATGCTCTGGCCCAGACTTAGACGTCTGAATATTATAGGTCAGATTTTTGACCTGCTACAAATAATTATAAAAAAACAAAGAGCAATTTAGAAGTCCGAATTTTCCATTTAGACGTCTAAATTGCACTTCAGATGTCTGAATTTTCCAATTCAGACGTTTGAATCTCAGATAGAGACTTATGTCTCTGGAAAACCCAGTTCAGACATCTGAATTTATAATTCGGACGTTTGAGTCTTATTTTTCTGATGTTAACCGGTGGAGGCCATGGTCAATAGTTTGGGTTGTTTCAGGCTCTTTCCTGGCCGAGTTTCAGCCTCATTCGGCCTTTTTCTGTGACCTTCAGTTTCTCTAGTTCATAAATTTCAACAGCTTGATTTTTGACCTTTGATGGACTTTCGATTTATTCGTGGTGAATGAATTCATAATAAATAGTCGCAAGATTTTGTTTATGTTATTTAAACGTGAATTCTTAGTTCGAGCGTCGTTTCGATCACTATTATGCTAGATTTGCCGCTTCGAAATTATACAAAAGGGTTTAAAATTATTAGTAGATATCAAAACTTTTACTAAACGGTTTCTAACTCCACTTCATTATATGAAGATGTTATCCAAATTGGTTTTTAATCCAACATCATTAGATGAAGTTATTTTATAAATTGATTTACAAATCTACTAGTATATATTTGATAAACCTTTTTCTCGTTCGTATGAGAAATCTAATTAAACGCCTTAGTAAAAATAAGGACTACGACCCCTTGTGTTTGCTTTGACGGTTAATTCTTGGACTTGTTCGATTGAACATCGTGGCAATGATCATTTCATATTTCAAGTGGAATATACAAGTTGTTTGTAAATATTTGAGAAAAGCAAGTGGTTATGGGACATGTAGCTCGACTCTTATACTTATGGCGTAGTTTACACTATACTTGATTAGTTTTGATCATATCGATGATCCTCGGATCATCATGTGGCTCTTCGGATCATTCTGACCTTTGGGGTCACTTTACTGATCTTTGGACTCCCAAATTTATTCGGGCTCCCGCCTTGTCCTAGATCTTCCCCTTCTTTGTGATCTTCGAGATTTCTAATTTATCGATTTCTTCGATCTTATTTTTATTGACATATGTTCTGTCAATCTCACATTGACATTAATTTATCAATCTTAGTTTCTTTGTTTTTTGAGATATCCTTAAATAGTGTCGAGATTTCTTTTGGCATATTTATCAATCATATGACTCGCCCATCTTTCCATCGTTCAAGGGCTAATGGTAACCCCAGTTCTAGTAAAACTCCACATGCCTTCATGACTTGTATCTAGGCCCGTTGTGACTACCCAGGGTACTCGACTCATCTAGTCTTTGGGTGCCCCTATTATATACTTGCTTCGAGTCCAATAGGACCTTCGACTAACGATGATCCCTTATCATTCAATAACTCTAGCCATCCACCCTGGTGACCATCCATAAGCTGAAGCGCCTTCTCAAGCAACAATTATCTATGGGCTCAAACATCCTTCAATCATCTTCACAGCTTCGTTGCATTTCATCGATCAACGATTAACAAACACTTCACCTTATTTCGAATATTCCATTTGAATTCATCTTGAAGCTACGCCCATCGTCGAATCGAAATAAGCTTCATTTAGCCACTTTATAATGGACCGTAAACTTCTTGGATCACAACTGATCCATATGGATCACACATCCGATCCATGCCACATGACAAACCAACATTATGCAGTCCACCATCTATACTGATCCATAACCCACGATCTAACCCATCATGATACATGTTATAGATCTCACATGGTTCATTCTAGTTTACATTCACTGTTCCCACTGATCCAACCCTTGTACGCGCCAGCCCACTTGCTAGAGCGAACAATCCAGAAAAACACACATTAGTCGACCCCGATCCATCCCTTCTTTCTCGAGCCGCCTCGATCCATACTCATGCACCCGATTTGAGTGATCCATCAACGCACATGACTGACCGATCCACTTTCTCCGTACGATCTTAACGAATCTAAGCCTGACTCTGATCTATTTTTTTGGCCTGTTTCAACCGACCCATCCATTTCTTGCACTGCACTCCAGACATCCATACTTTTCACTAATCTGGAGCATCCTTCTAGCGATCCATCACTTGATTTACCTTTTTGCGAGTTGATTAAAGCCTTCCATCGTGCCACGCGATCTAACCATACGATCTATGCTTTAAAGACGAACATCCATGCATCCATCTCATCCAAATCGACCAATTTCAATCAAACAATCAATAGTACAACATGCAATTATCAACCAATCATATGAAATTCACCAAATCATGACAAGACAATGAATGAACCAATAATTAGATCTAAACTTGCATAAACACATGAATTTACCGTTATAATCTTGCTATATTAGACCCTATGGTGATCCGAATTAAATAAATAATTACCTCCATTAGATCTTGGTAAAAATGACTCGAAATGATGAAATTAAGACCAAACAAACCCATATAATCAATTGAATCCATGTAACATATACTTATCACTCACCAAATCCAAAAAATAGCTTGAAATCGATGAATCTCTAACCCGGACAGCGAAGATTAGCGAAGTGCAGACTCCGAATCAATTAATTTGATGCGATCTAACGTTCTTCAATGTTGATTTTCAATCTTATTATGTAAATCTATGAATTAAATGAAGTGAAGGTGTATTTGGTTGAGGCCAAGAATCTCAAACACCCAACCAAATGAGAGAATGAAGAAACTAAACTATTCTCTCTACCCCTACCCTCCTATTTATAGCCCATAACCCCCAGCCTTAATGTGCCTGACTAATAAACCCAATAATGACTAATTAGTATGTCCAGAAAACTAGCAACACTAAAACAACGATTCCTCCCAAATCGCTCGGCCAAAACTTTAGTGTGACCACTCTACAGAATTGGAAACACCATTTCCATTCCAAGGAAATCAATCCCAGTGCTTCATTTGATTTCAGTCAAAAGTTATTTCCTAAAAAAAATAGCAGGTGCAAAATGGTCAGAAACTGACAAAAATCATGGACATGTCTCACACTCCCATAAACAACATATCTGAAGTTGAGAATGATCCAACCCTTAGGGAATAAAATAAAAATATTTTACGATCCTTCGATTTGTAAAATGTGGGTCGTTACAAAAACAGTTTTAAAAACTGAAATCACTCCGAATATAAGACAAGGATTCAAATGAATAATTCTATTAAAAGAATATCCAAACTAAAGCGACACAACAACGTTAACTTCCCATTTAAGACCAAGAAAAGTTTACCGACTAGAACTCCCAAAAGAAACCAAAAACATGAAATTGCGACTATATCAGTTGTTGCTAGCTTTTTGTCTAGTCATCAAGCTCAAATCCATAGGATTCACCATATGTCATTCTCATGCTCTTCAAAACAAAATCACCAAAAAACCATACGCTAAATCGGGGCCAGCCAAATACTTGAACTCAATATACTTCTAACTACTAGTTTAAAACCTATCTCAAATAAATAGTCCCACGACTATCTAGTTGTCGAAATTATTTAAAGTCGAGTAAGAAAGAAGAAAGACAATTGAAATGAATTTCGAATATGTTCTCTCATTAATCCTAATTTATTTGATTTCCCTGATCATCCAAATCTAAGTTTTGAAACCAAATGTAACACCCCACACTTTTCTGAGCCTAAATTATAAAAAAAAATCAAAACTCAAACCTGTCCAAGCATTGAGAACATAGATCTGGTACCTTCAATAAAATGAGCATGAGCATGAGCATAATCAGAGTAAAATAAACTGACTCACAGTGGAAACAAAATAAGATCACTAATACCGACAGAGGAAACTACGTTAAAGCATATCGCCATATCGATATCAAACATGAGAGAACGAGAACTGGAAACAAACTGAACACCTGCTAAGACCTGTCTTCCTCGAGATAGACCTGAGAGTTGGCATAAGGAGGGGGTCAAAACTAAGTCCTGGTGAGTATGAAATGTATAACACTATCTACAATACACAAATGTGTCTTGTTTGGTATCAACCAAAACATATCTAACAAGGCTAGTAGTTCTAACCTAACCTTGTAACTATTTACAAACGACGGATAACTATCATGCCCAAGGCAGTATACCCAAAGGTAACAACATTGCAATACTGAGATAGAACGTTTACGCAGAAGTATGAAGCCTTTAAACCACCATTCAATCAATTACCAAAGACTAAGAGGTGGGCTCCCTATTACTCACTATTCCATAAGGAGGATAATATTTCTGTGGTGCCACTTAAGACGTCACTATCAATATAAGATAATGGTAGATCGTTTAGATAACTTAATATCATAGGCGTACCTATCGATCATGTAATATCTTACTCGGTGGTTTACTCTACACTAATATAAATTATAGGACACTAGCTACTAAGACCTATTAATTTAAGGGTTCCATTATTCATGCATATACCCGAACCCCGCATAAGGTGAGAGAAAGTAACTAGTCACTTAATACCAGTTTTAGGTAGGAGCTTGAAACCATTTAAGACCATCCTGGAGGATCCTCCATATTACTATCTAGTCAACCTTATTAGAAAATTCCCTAGCCGCTTTATACTTTCTGTAGGATAGGCAGACCCATTGTATGTCCTTAACTGTCATTTAATACCTAATCCCAAGGAGGACTATCACCCTAATCACCTATTACCTAAAGAAAGCGGACCTATGCGGGGATTACCAAACTCGTACCCAATACTAATTTAATACTTCTTATTTATAGGGAGGTGAGCTACGCTATCACTTATTACCCTTTTAAAGGCGGATCTAACTACTTAATACCTCTAATCCTGAAGCAGGCCATGATTACGAATTATTCTCTGATGGTTTCTCTTTTCATATAACCTACTTTTTGAAATAATTCTCGCTATGCAAATTAACTTTCGTCATGGGTTCCTATGGTTAATGATATCTTACATCTGTTGTACTTATTTCTGACTGCTAGAAAGTGCAGACTTCTGTCGAATAAGGCAAATGACCTCGCATCATTAACCTCATAAGTCAAATTCTTATTTCTAATTATATTAATTCTAGATTAACATGAATAAAAAAGGAAAACCTATAACTTCCTATCCTATGATGTTTAATTATCTATTTCTTTATTGGACCTAACATTTACTATGACAATCAATCTCCATTAATTCCATTTATTATTATTTATTAGGCAATCTGCCATTTATGTCCCTAATGATCATATTTCCTAAGGCATCAATTAACTAATTTAATTCTATTTATATCATTACCTTCTTAAATTCTAATCTATTATTGTATCTCCCAAATATTACTATAAATTTAATTCCATTTTATTCTTATTTGAATACATACATATAAGTTTGTTATTTATATATTTTCCTTAGTTGGAGTTACAATCTCTATTCCTAAACACCAATTTAATTGTAAATATTTAGACATATTATTTCCTAATCAATTCATTTCCCCAAACAAACATGGTTGCAATATTTATTACTTTACTAGTGACCTTTTTTATTTATAGTAAATCAATTACATTTATTGCTATAACGGTCATAATATTATCTCCATTCAATATGGGTTATATTTACATATGCATCCCCATAAATACGTAAACTATTCAAACACATGATGACAAACATTTATTCTTATAACATATGAGTGTTATTTACATATGTTTAGACGGATAAAGTTATAATATATATATATTTATATTTTAAGTGCACAATTAACGTGGGTGCTAATTTTATTTTACTAACTTTAATATTTATGTTCTGGTCTAAACTAACGACCAAAACAACCCTTTTTGTGTTGGACCTTGTTTTAGGATTCAAAATATTACAAAAAGGTTATTCACTATAATTATTGAAAATTTTGTCCAAGTTGTTTAAAAGAGGAAAATTGACACATTTCAAATCCCAAGGAAATAAGTAAATATTTTATATAGAATAAATGTTGCAAACTACGTACAAAAATACGTGAATTTGCACATATCTTCTTATTTGATTTATTTAAATTTCTTGTTGATTTCAAATAATGCCTTTTATGTAAAAAAGAAAAAAGGACAAATTTACAATAACTATGTAAACCCAAACAATATCTAACACAATAGGATTATTATGATTTTAACAAAAACTTCACAAACTACAAATTAACACCTAAATCGTATGAATCTAGAATAAATCACTATATTTTTAATCATCATAATTATGTGGTTAATCTCCAAACTCAAGGTGTTTACAATAAAACAAACAATCTAAGAAAAATTGTAGGCAAGATGATGCTAAATTATTGAAGGCCTGCAATTCATACTTAACAAATATTCATAATATTTCAGATTTGATAAAATAAACAAATCTGATAACTTTTAGGCATATAATTCAGATTCAACATGAACGAACTATACAAGTTATTGTAAGCAATATATATGTGTGTGTGTGTATATATATATCCCACTCACGTAAAAGATATCCAAATTTGAATCTAACACAGCTTTTAGGCTTATAATTCCCAAGTCCTACAAATCTACAGTTATTACAAAGGGGATCCACAAACACAGTTTTAGATTTACAGATCTAAAATAAAATAGGAAAAGAAGAAGGGAATCCAAAAATATAAATTACCTATTCATAGAACCAACCATTTTGCGCAGATCTGAATTCAAAATCACAAATTATTATTTACTTTATTTGAATAGGTTTATAATTTAGAATTTTAGAAGAGAATGGAGAATTAGAAACGGGAGAGCTTTGCCACTTCCTCTAGAAATATGATCAAAATGTGGGGGTCTAGGCTTTTATTTATAGGCATGTAAATGATCTTAGACCATTAGATTTAATTTTATAAAGATCTGTCAATTGATATAAAACTTATAATATAAAATACCCTTGAAAACCTAGGCGTTACTAGCTATTTTCGACCAGAGGGTTGGCCGCCCTAGGTCGAAAACGCCCAATGAAAGCAGGTTATAAATGCTATTAAATAATTATACACTCAGATTTATTTATTTCCCGTTCGTTTTTGTATTTCATCCATAACTTTTTCATATGGACTCCGTTCACGAACACAATGATGCAAGTTTCATTGTCAAAGAAAATCCCATTTTTTGAAATCTAATTAAATAACTAAATTAGTAATCGCTAAATTTCGAGTTGTTACACAGAGAGTATGAAAGTAATGACTCTAGTCTTTTTAACAACCAGACGTTTATGATTGACATAGAAATGTGTTTATTTTATGCTCTTATTTCTTATCTTTTGTATATAAATAAATATTACTTGGGTATTGTTTTGTTACTTTTACAGATATTCCAACCCAGCCGCATGCAACCAGAAATGTAGAGAAATAGAGTTCAATTTGCTGTGTATTTGCATTTTGAAGAATTGTAGATGAAGATATCACATCTAGTTGCTGTTGGACAAGAAAAGAATTGATAACAAGGCTTTGCACATCACAAATCAATGAAGAAGTGTCAAGGAAGCAAGAGGAAAAGAGAAAAGGCCCAAATTTGCTTTATTTATCTAAGGCCCATTTATGTTTCTCATTGTAAACTAATTAGTGATGTAATGACCAGGCCCAGTTATCATTAGGGTTAGGGTTAGGGTTTGGCTATCTACCCTATATATACCCTTGTAATGCCCTTGTAGCCACCATCCTATCATATATCTCATTCTATTCTTTTCTTCATTAATAAAACTCATTTTTCTTTTTATCTTATGCAATTTTCTATTTCTTAGCAATTAGTGTTGTCTACACGATTAGATTCGGTAGAACACTATTTGTATTTTGCATTTCTTTTTATTAGTGATTGACCGTCTGATTAGATTCAGCGGTAATCCTAATTTTATTTCCTGTTGTTATTTATATTCTGCACTTTTATTTTCTGTATTTTAATCGCGTTCATAGGTTAAATTGGATTTGATTAGATTTGAATCTGATTCATAGTTTCATTGCTTTTCCATTGAAATTGTGATTTGATCGTCGGTTCAGTTAGATCTGTTCTGAATCAAATTACAATTTTAATTTTGTTTTGTTTAATTTTCAAAATCAACCTCCAAAGTTTTGTCTAACTCGCCCAAGAGATTAGATAAATAATTTGATTTAATTCACCTCCCTGTGTTCGACCTGTATGCTACACACCTGTATGCTTGCAGAATTTAATTTAAATGTCGCGCTTTTCTAATTCATAGACTAGCGTCGATCAAGTTTACGTTTACATTTTACACACCGTGGTCATTAAATTTGAAATCACATTCGAGTATCGTAAATCAATTTATTTCGAATATTGATTTTAAAAGCATTTACCCAAAATAATTCCGCACTAGTTTCAGTTAGGATTATATTTATAAATATTCTTTATCAAAATAATTTGAGTTTAGATTTAATTTTGCAAATATCATTATTACTTGAAATCTACATTTTAAATCACTTCGTACTTATAGATTCGGATTGGCCATGGATTTTATTTAATATAGAAAATTATACTAAAATAGTTAAATTGAAAAGATATTATATGTATTCTTATACAAAATAGTTGTTGATATAGTTCAAAATTTTAGTTGTTAAAATCATTTAAGTTTATTGGTTATATGTAGTTTGTGAAAATCAAGTAGTAAGGAGATTTGTTTTTAATAATTAAAATTTGATTCAAATAAAATGATCCACTCCAATCCAAATTCATATTTCACAACTCGACTTTACATTCATTCAAGTTCATAGATTTTTCCAAATCAATCTCCCTTTGACTAGTACCAATTCCAAAAAAAATTACATCTAGAAATATTTCTGGAAACCCTTTCCTTGATTTAGTTTTAATTTGAATTTGAGGTCCATCGCATTACTTTATATTTCGAACTAGTTTAAACATTTTAGCCATAAGGTTATCTCTTATATCGCTTTTTTATTCAGTTTCGAACATGCTATATTTTGTTAATTAATCCCTCATGTCATATTAAACTTAATTAAAACAAATCATTTGCAATTACTTGGTTTAAACAAAATTTCATCTTAACATTTGATTCTTTTTTTAACTTGTATTCATAAAAATTATTAAATTCTGCCTTTGTATCAAACTAATCTTATTAACTTTTGATAAAAATCTTTAACTAAAACAAGTTTTAAATTAGCTTGTAATATAATTTAGTTATTACAAAAAAATAAGTTTAATTAAAAATCTATTTTAATTACACTTCAATTTTAAACATTAATTTTCATAAATTATTATTTAAAACCATGACGTTAAATCAAATTTACTAGAACTTATAAATTCAGGTAAAATTTCTTCCAATCATTTCTTTACATAATGTTTAAATTACATGTTGAAAATCCATTCATAAAACTAATACATACTTATAACATTTTAGAAAGTTGTTTTCTAATTGAGCATGGCTTTTGTATATAATTTTCTATCATAGAGTCAACTGAATCGTGTATATATCATTTCAACCCATTTATTTAAAAAAAATTGGGTATATATATCATTTCAACCTGAATCCCAATTCAATTCAGTTTTATTCCTTAAATCTATAATTGTACAGTATGTCTCATTTCAACCCATAGTGATTTTTCCTAAATCTACAAGGAACTTGCAATGTGAGAAAACACAAAACATCACATACACACATTGCATCCACATCCTGTCATATTTGACACTAGTGCATATGTCATATGTTCACAAATCACATGATAAACAATTATATAATTTCTGGAGCAATCCTAGTATTTCCTTTAACATTTTAAATATTTAATTCACTTAACAATAAGTTAGTCATGAGTGAGGGAGCTCACCTTTTGAAGCAAAGAATAATAATAGAACTACAGATGCACACAAGGATACAAATAGACACACCAACAAAACTTAGGACCACCAAAGAACGATCTAAATACAATGATGAACTAAACGAACTCAAGCATCTGAGAATCAAAAATAATAATTCAAATTCGATTCTCTTATCAGTGTGTGTGTGTGTGTGTGTCTATATATATATATATATATATATATATATATATATTCTAATTTTTTCTTTTGCATTTCAAAGTGTAATGGTGAAAAATTTGTTGTATATAACGTTGTTGTATACATAATTATATGATTTTTGTTTGATGCTAACAACCAAATATATTTTATTATTAAATGTGTTTGTAATTGTACTGTTTCATATACTACACAACAAACAGGAATATAATGTTTCTATTAAAATAAAATACAACCGTACAGAAATTTAAATATTCACGGTATTTTATTTGGATAGAATATTTTATTTCAATATCAAATAGTATAAAATTTATACTCCACTATTTGTACATCTCTGTATTACATTTCATGTCATATCATATTTCATATACGCAGCTCCTCACTACAGAATCACTCAGTCACTCATTTTATATATACCTTCTTTCACTGTTTCATACATTCAGTAATATAGACAAATTGACACTTATACATTTACTGACACATTGCTTCAGTCTTCTGTCTTCACAGCTCACTGTCAGTCCAGTCATCATCTGCTTACCTATCACATGAAACACACACACGCATAGAGTACACTGCAATAGAAATAAAATTGAACACATGCGAATATAAATTTTAGTTTTAAAATTTTATTTGCTTCAGTTTTCTGGTGTGTTTCTCATCATTTTTCATGACTTGATCTGATATGTGTATATTACTTGTATGCACAGATCAACCTCAACATACTACACCGGTTTGCTGATCAGAACCAGTTGATTCTGAACAGCCACAACACAGTGTAGCAGTCTGCTGATATATATTCGAATAGGCACACACACACACACACACACATATATATATATATATATATATACATATACGTGTATATATACATATATGTATACATACTGGTCAACATGGTCAGCACAGCAATCATATGGAGTATCTACAATGTTAAGTCAGCATGAATCATGCAGCAAGTCAAAGCAACATCAAAGTGTAGCATTTGGCACAAACTAGTCGAGCAAGGGGGTTAAAATGTGTAAGTGCCTACAATTAAGGTTTAATTTCAAATGGTCGAGACAAATGTCAAAGATCAGCAAGCATGTATACAACCCAGAAAGGAAGGGCAGTCATGTTTAAAATGGTTTCCAGAATTAGCAAGATCATATTAAAATCAACATAAAGAATTGCTCAAATTCTTTCCAGTTTTCAAATGTGTATATGGACAGTGCGGCTACAATGAGCAGGTCAAGTATAGTAATGCATCAAAGTCATAGCAACTATGAAACAACAATGTTGAAAGTACATGCACAACTTCAAATTCAAGACGGGTTATACATGCTTCAAGTGTAAAAACAACAAATGTAGTGGTGTTCATGACTGAACGGTTTTTCATGAGAGCATGAACAAAGGACATGATGACATATGGTCAAAGAAGCATGTGTACAGCAGCTTAAAACAGTGGATAAGCATGAACTAAATTAGATGATCAAGCATGGACATAAGGAAGCAATATAGTGGAGTTTTTGTACATGAATGGTGCATGTAAGCCATATAGGCAAACTGTTTTCAAATGCATAAAGATATAGCAGAGAGGGGAGAAAAGTTCAGCCAACATATTTGGGGTGAACACAACATGCAAGAGGCAGTAGCATATGTTCATGTGAGCAAAGCAAATATGCAGTGGATCTCAATATCAAACAAATGGTTTAGCACACAACAAATTTGCTCAAATTAGTTCAAATATACTGAGCTCCTCATATCCAAGTGCTCAAAACATTTTGAACTCCAGAAATACATATAAGAAATCAATTGGCATTCAAACTTTAAAATTGTTTCCAGTTTTGGGAATGTCATATTGAACCTGTTTAAATGTTTTCCAAAAATCAACTTTCATCTTTTGGACAAATCATTTAAATTTGTTTCTGGTATTGAACAAAGTTTTTTTGGTAAGAATTTATTTGCAGCATCACACATGAACAAGTCAAACAATTCTGTTAAATCATGTTTGGCAGGAAACAAATCAGTGCGTTAATAAAAAAAATTAGGCAAGTGCTTCAATCTGCTAATGAAGGTTTCCAGAATTGTGAAATCATTTTTGAAAAGCAACTAAATCTAATTGATGATCAGAGAAACCATTTTGGGCAAGAAAAATCAATTCTTTTCTAAATACAAGTGCTTCCAGTTTTGAGTCAAATGCTATTTCGAATTCAATGGGGCAATTTAAATCTGGAGATTCATTGAAAGACCAAAGCCACAATTTCCAGATTTCTCTCAATCAAATCAAAGCCGTTCTTAAATTAAATCATCGCAACATTATTCACACAAGGGGCTATTTAATTTACAGAGCATTCAAAAGGGGCAAGTTCATTCAAGTTTCAGTCAAACAAGTAAATCAAAGCAGCAAAAGGGGAAACACAAAATCAGGCCAAGACATCAATTGAAATCAGAGGAATAATAGTAATTTCTAATCTTATTTAAGCACCACTTCATCAAAGGCATTAGGGATCGAATCCAATAACAACAATTCCAAGAATAAAGAAATTTCAGAAAAACTCACAATCTTTTAGGAATTCGATCAGCTCAAAATCAATCGAGCAAGCAACACAGAGCATCGAAGAAATCATAGAAGTCACAGCATCTTCCTTAGCAATTGCGATTGGGTTTGGAGCATCAGAGAAAAACCCTAGGTTTAGTAGCCGCCACCATTTCTGTTTCTCAGAGTAATCGAGACAACGTTTTCATGGGTGCAACATTTACAAATGGTCCGGCCAAGTTATCAATAGACTTAAGTGTTTTAATTGAAAAGGGAATGACCCTTCCTTTTAACTTCTAGGGTTTAGCTTGTGTTATTTTTCATTTTATCTTTATGTTTTATTGTTTTTAATTTGTGTTGTAAACCAATTCGAACAGTTTTTAGGTCTGTAAAATTTAGGAAACCGGTTAGGGTGTTAACTGGTAGTTTACTAGAGTCTGTAAAATCTAGAACTTACAAGTTATGGGGTTGTAATCAGGGGAAATCTGATTTGGGGGGTTAGATCAGTCTAGGGTTTCGAGCGTAGGGTTAGTACAGGAGCATGGGAGTGCGAGTTTACATGGTCTTGTAAGCGGGATCTGTTCTATTACCTAGCAGAAACCTTAGGAATGCAGCAGGAGGCAGGATTTTGCCGAAGCTGGGTATATCTTGTGTCATTTACTTTTCTGCATTTATTTTCTGCTGCATTCTGTGATCTGATATTTTTTTATATCTCGCTTAATTTTCAATAAAACCTATTCACCCCCCAACTAGGGTTAATCTAGATCCAACAAGTGGTATCAGAGCCTGGTAATTTCATTAACCTAGAATCAAGGATCCTAGTTGTCAGTCCATCGAGAGTCGGTCCAGTAATATTCCACCTATTTTCAATCGAACAGATTTTTTAAATTGGAAATTAAAAATGAAAATTTATTTAAAATCTATTCATATTAAATATTGGAAAATGGAGGAGATTTGTCAGATAAAAAGTGTAAAGCTATCAATACTCATGCTATAAACATTATTTTTTCTTGCCTTAGTATCGATCAATTTAAACTTGTCTCCTGTTGTTTAACTGCATAGGAAATATAGAGAACTCTCGATGCAAAGTATGGATGAAACGACAAAAATTGCTCAAAACCCCACAAGGACAACTCAACTTTAGAATTTTGCTTGACTGGATTTACCAAGGATGAATCTGAGGATGGAGACTCAACAGATAATGAGACAGGAGGTTATTCATATGAAGATTTAGTTCATTTTTGTACTTAATTAACAAAATCTGTTGATAGTCTCAAATCTAAAAATAAATCTCTGAAATCTGAAAAACTTGAGTTGACTACCAAAAATAACATTTTGGAATTAAAACTTGAAAATGTCAGAAATTTAGAAAACTCCGACTGCAAAAATTGTTTCAAATTCAAAGTTGATTTAGTTCATCAAAATGAAGATCTCAAAATACTTGAAAATGAAATCATGATTTTAAAAGAAAACGAGGATGAGAATTTATAAAAACAATGTTTTGCAAAAGGAGTTGGATGTGCTTAATTCAAAACATAAAATTTTTGAAAATCAAAATTTACATAAATCTGAATTAATCATGAAAGAGCTTGAAATCGAGATTGATAAATTCAAAAATTTTGAAAAATTTGAATATGAAAGTCAGAAACATTTTGAATTTGAGATTGTTGAGTCCCAAGCCAAAATTAGATTGCTTAAAGATGAAAATATGGTTTTGAAATCTGATTTTGAAAGATGTAAGATCACTAAAAATCATTGTTCAAATTTAATGAAAGAAAACCATGATCTTAAAACTAAAATTCAACAACTTGAAACAACATTTACTAAGTTTTCTAAATGTGAAAATCTTTAAATATGTTGTTGAAAAATCAATTTTCACCAGGAAATAAAAGTGGATTCAACTTTGGAAAAATTGATGAGTTTGAAAAGATAAGATCAAATGATTTTAAAAATCATTCAAATCGTTTTGAGAATATTCATTTAGATAATTTGAGTTCAAATAATTTCAAAGGGTTTTTAAATCACAACCGAGATGAGAACTTGTTTTATAACAAACCATTCAAATAATCTTGGATCCTAAAAGGAAGTAATATAGGATTCGTTAAATTCATACAGTTTTGGGTTCCTAAAGGCACAAAGATAGATTCGAATGGGTTGTTATACAAACAAATATGGGTACCGAAAGATGTTAACAAAACTGTGAGTGATTTTACAAATTTTGTTAGACCACTCGATTCTCTAAACTTTTAGGTACCGAAGGAGGCTAAGGAACCACTGTACAAAAGAGATTAGAACTTCAAGTTATTCTTTATTCCAGTATCATTTGGAGTTATTTGGGTAAGTCTGTTTGAGTTAGAGATTCATTTGCTTACATCGATTTCAGGTATAATCTCTAAACTCATCTTTGTAAATATTCTCAGTTTTTTTTGTTTATTCCTCCTTATATCCCTTCTGTTTATTTTCATTATCTCTTCTGTTTTGATTTGTCACTGCCATATGTTTTTTGTTTCTTTTTGGGCTTCATTAACTTCCAATTGCGGAATTCATATTTTTCTGGAAATTCGATTTATTTGAATAGAACTCTGATGTTGTAATAATTTCCAGATCTTAAATTCAAACTGTAAATTTCAGCAATTATTTTGAAGTTTATTTTGCTCTTGAATTCCTAATAGTGTTGATGTATTCTTGTCATATCTTGAACATTGTTGGTTTGAATTCTAAATTTTTGAAGATCTGAAAGTTTAATGGAATTTCGCACTCTCCTGTTTTGAGTTTCTTCTAATTCATTTTAGAAAAGCTTGAAATAATATACTCATTACAATGCACCAATATTTATCGGCTGTGATAATTCCATTATTTTTAGATTGGCTTGGATATTTTGAATTATCTTGAATAAGTGATACATCTTGAAATTCATCTTTGTTCATGATCATTTTATGGTTGAAATCAACTTGTTTGAAATCATGTGAAATTCTTGATATTCTGAATCTCACATACCTCTTAAATTTGAAATTATCAATCTTATGTGACTGATTCATTATATTTCAAAACCTGACATTGATTCAAGTGATTTCAAATAAATTATTTTTAATTTTTTAGATCATGAATATCTCTCAAACTTGATGTAAATGATCTGAGATATCTCTTATGCTTGTCAGAGAAAATGGTAAAAAATTCTTTTGAAATACAGGTCTTGAAATTTACTGTCATTTCATGGTTATTTGATTTAAATATTTGTTTGTTTTTAAAATCGTTTGAAATCATTGATTTATTGAATCTCACACAAATCTTGGAACTAATTTATAATCTGGTGTGGCTGATTCATCTAATCTCGATCTTTTCATATCCCTTCAAATGATTTAAAATAAACCATATATTTAATCTTGGATCATGAACCATTCTTTGACTGTCCGAAATATCTTTGAAACATCTCCTTGATAAGTCTGCTTTGAAAATGATTTCTGTGCTGCTCGGATATTGTTCTTGAAAAAAAAATTGGTGACTGCAGGTTTTTGTTTCAAATATTAACATGCTCTGATAGATGAAATTAATTTGCTTGTTTTGTTAACCGTGTCTGCTGTCTGCTTAGGCTTTGTGATTAAGATTCTGTTGTCTATGATATCTTTGTTTGTCTCCAGTATCTTGTTACAATAGGGACATCAAGTGGTATCAGTTTAGAAGTGCTGAATTTGTTTTAGCTGTACATATTTTTAATCTCTCGTATCTTCTATAGATCTTTCATTTTTCCTCTTGTAATTGTTTTTCAATTTTAAAATTATTTATTGATTATTCATTCAGAAATTGAAATCAATATCCAAATTGAACTGTACTTATAATTAATAAAAATTATTAACAGAATTTGAAATTGTGTTGAATTGTGACCGAAGTATATTTCACAACAAGAGGAGATTTTATTTGGATTTTCATGTTGGTTGAATAGTTATTATAATATCTTTGAATTGGTTATTATTTCATGACCATCTTCATTATTTATCATCTTTCTTCCATCCGTCGAAATTTTATATTAATGTGGAGAGTTTAATATTTTTTAAATCATCTTAAATAAACAGTGGAAATATTCGTATAGAATTGGGACTATGTTATTGTTCAAAATTAGTGATAACTAAAAATTTTCAATGATCCCGGTAAAGTCGAGCATATTTCATAATATAATTAATTTAGAAATTTATTTCATAGTCCATTTCTGTACTTATCCCATTTTCTATCATCCATACATTGGTTTTATACACCGAGGAGTTTTTCCTTTAAATGCTGAAAATAATAAATATAATTAATATATAAGTGTGTGTCTAACCTCATTTAAAAATCCAAGCTCTGATCATGCATAGTTAAGAGATAACTTATAATTTAAGCTGCGACTGACCTCATTTAAAAATCCAAGCTCTGGTTATGCGTGATCAGTGTGCTCTTAAATAAAAATAGAAAAAAAAAACAAGGAAATAATGTGCTATATATTGAAATTGATCTGAAATTCTCCTTTGTGTATAAAAGCCAATCTACCAATCCATTTTCTATTTGTGAAATGTGCTGAAATCTTATGATGTATTATGATTTGTTGATCGATAAGTATTGGGATTTGGGATTATACAATGTTGTCATTTAAATAGAGTTATTAATTATAGTCCAAATCCATCATTGTTTTGTGCTTCATGTTATAAACCTTATTTGGAAAATAATTGGAAAATATTCATATTTTTATAAATCTCCCCGTTTATATATATTTCATCATAAATACATCATTCTCTATAATAGGAATTAAGACACTAGCTGTCAGTTTACTATGATTTTTGTTTGACTAATTGAGATTTATGATGACCGTTCTTCCTCTTATGCTGATATTATATTTTTTAGTCACTTTTCATCTATATTTTAATTTTTGTATCCTTTTGATGATAACAAAAGAGGGAGAATGGGATGAGATTTTGATTTATGAGTGAATATTTTATAAATATTTTAATTTTGAAAATTCCAATTCATTTTCACATTCTTTTCACTCATGCACGGTTATAGGGGAAGTTTCTGTTGTAGGGGGAGCTTTCATATATGGGGAGTTCAGTTCTTCACTCTCAAACACATTTACTAGATTCAAAATCTTAATATTTGTTTATCATCATCAAAAGGGGGATATTGTTGGATATAACGTTGTTGTATACACAATTATATGATTTTTGTTTGATAACAACCAAATATATTTTATTATTAAATGTGTTTGTAATTGTACTGTTTCATATACTAAACTACAGATAGGAATATAATATTAAAATAAAATACAACTGTATAGAAATTTAAATATTCATAATATTTTATTTGAATAGAATATTTTATTTCAATTTCAAATAGTACAAATTTTATACTCCACTACTTGTACATCTCTGTATTACATTTCATGTCATATCAGATTTCATATACACAGCTCCTCACTATAGAATCACTCAGTCACTCATTTCATATATACTTTCTTTCACTGTTTCATATAGTTGTACAGAAAAATTGACACTTATACATTTCACGGACACACTGTTTCAGTCTTCTGTCTTCATAGCTCACTGTCAGTCCAAACATCATTTGCTTTCCTGTCACATGAAACGCAAACTCACAATACACTGCAATAGAAATAAAATTGAACACATGCGAATATAATTTTAATTTTAAAATTTTATTTGCCTCAGTTTTCTGGTATATTTCTCATCATTTTTCATGACTTGATCTGATATGTATATGTTTCTTATACGCACTGATCAGCCTCAACATACTACACCGGTTTGATGATCATAACTAGTTGATTCTGAACAACCACAACACAATGTAGCAGTCTATTGATATATGTTCGAATAGACACACACATATATATATACACTCATATATATACACACATACGTGTATATATACATATATGTATACATAGAGGTCAACATGGTCAGCACAACAATCATATGGAGAATCTGCAATGTTAAGTCAGCATGAATCATGAAGCAAGTCAAAGAAACAACAAATTGTAGCTTTTGGCACAAACTAGTTGAGTAAGGGGATTAAAATGTGTAAGTGGACAATCAAGGTTTAGTTTCAAATGGTCGTGACAAGTGTCAAAGTTCAGCAAGCATGTATACAGCCCAGAAAGGAAGAGCAGTCATGTTTAAAATGGTTTCCACAATTAGCAAGATCGTATTAAAATCGACCTGAATAATTGCTCAAATTCTTTCCAGTTTTCAAATGTGTATATGGACAGTGTGGCAACAATGAGCGGGTCTAGTATAGTAATGCATCAAAGTCATGGCAACTATGAAACAACAATGTTGAAAGTAAATGCACAACTTCAAATTCAAGACAGGTTATACATGCTTCAAGTGTAAAAACAGCAAATGTAGTGGTTCTTATGAATGAACAGTTTTTCATGAGAGCATGAACAAGGGACAGGATGACATATGGTCAAAGAAGCATGTGCACAACAGCTTAGAATAGTGGATAAGCATGAACTAAATCAGATGATCAAGCATGGACATAAGGAAGCAATATATTGGAGTTTTTGTACATGAGTGGTGCATGTAAGCCATACAGGCAAACTATTTTCAAATGCATAAAGATACAACAAAGAGGGGAGAAAAGTTCAGGTAACATATTTGGGGTGAACACAACTTGCAAGAGGCAGTAGCATATGTTCATGTGAGCAAAGCAAATATGCAGTGGAGCTCAATATCAAACAAATGGTTCAGCACACAACAAAGCAACTCAGATTAGTTCAAATATACTGAGCTTCTCATATCCAAGTGTTTAAAACATTTTGAACTCCAGAAATACATATAAGAAATCAATTGGCATTCAAACTTTAAAATTGTTTCCAGTTTTGGGAATGTCGTATTGAACCTATTTAAATGTTTTCCAAAAATCAACTTGCATCTTTTGGACAAATCATTTAAATATGTTTCTGGTATTGAACAAAGTTTTTTTGGCAAGAATTTATTTGCAGCATCACACATGAACAGCCAAACAATTCTGTTGAATCATGTTTGGCAAGAAACAAATCAGTGCATTGATAAAAAATTTAGGCAAGTGCTTCAATCTGCTAATGAAGGTTTCTAGAATTGTGAAATCATTTTTGGAAAGCAAATAAATCTTATTGATGATCAGAGAAACCATTTTGAGAAAGAAAAATCAATTCTTTTCTGAAATACAAGTGCTTCCAGTTTTGAGTCAAATACTATTTCGAATTCAAAGGGGCAATTTAAATTTGGAGATTCATTGAAAGACCAAAGCCACAATTTCCAGATTTCTCTCAATCAAATCAAAGCCGTACTTAAATTAAATCAAGGAAACTATTAGATCTAAAAATGAGGGATAATTCGATGACATTTTTAGATCTCTGAGTATGTAGTCGGAACTGATTCACGAACTGTTCACTTAATTCCCTAAAACTAGAGATGGATCGCGCTGGCAAATGAGTAAACCACATTAACGTTGTATCCTCTAAAAATATCGGGGATGCCTTACACTTTACAACGTCGGAGGCGGTAGCTGCATTCATGTACCATGAATATCTCATTAGGTGCTGGACTGGATCCTCCCTTACTGCATAACGGTTCATAGATGGCATGTTAAATTTCCTTGGGAATCGAACTTCTAATATGTCATCCGTGAAGGGCGTATGGCTGCGGCCTATACCCTAATCTTCATTCCTTTGTCCGCGACTTTCTACCATCACTTGTCTGATCATGACTTCGACATCTACATGGGTCAGGGTAGATTCAGGATCAGCACTTCTTTCCCTACGGGCCCCTCCAGCATTTCTTTGACGTGCTATTGTAAAGTCTGGGGCCTGAGCAGAACTCACTTGCCCCCTATTGTCGCGGTCAATCACGCGACGAGCAGGAGGAATGGGTTGATTCTGAGAAGGGTCAACGATGTCTCCATTCCTAGGTGGTAGAGCGGGCTCATTTAAATTACAGTTATTAGTTCCCTAATTAAGCGCCTTTTCTTCTTGAGAAGGAAGTGGCCCAAATCAAAGCTGCTGTATGGTCTCAACCCTTTCTAATGGGGGCCATCGCCGGTTTCTTCGAGGCTCTTCGGACGAGGATGAGTATTCTGGGGTAAAAGGGTGAGCTGGCGGAGGTGACACTGCCTCTGGATATCATCAATCCGTCTGTCCAAGGCAGTGATATTCTGTCGCAACAAGGAGCTTTCTTGTCTTTGTGCTGCCAACTCATCATTTGTCTTATTCAACATTTCAATGATGCGAGAGAGATCTCCTTCAGTATCTAGGGCAGAGGGGTTGAACTGGTGATCAACATCCTCTCTTATACGCAAGGAACCCGAGCTAGGACGAGCAGAAGTACCAACACGAGCGGGATGAGCGATAATTTCCTTCCCAGGTCGAGCAGTGATCTGATTATCATTTCGGGTAGTGGTCTCCCTATGTTGATGGCTCATGGTACCCTCTTGGCGTCGGCTCTTGGTGGTCCCCTGAGGTCGGATCGTGGTAATGCTATTAGGGAGATGGCGGCGTTGTCTTGGGATCAGGTCGTTACACCCTTAGCCACTCGAGTCATGTTACCACCACCGGGTTAGGTCGCCTCCTCCTCACCACGATCCGGAGAGTCCACGTCGACCTACTCTTGAACGCTATCGTCGTGAGCCTCGTTCGTAGCTTCACTGGCTTGCGAAGATTGCGCATCCATGGATTTCTTTCCAGCCATAATACTTTGAGTTTGCTGAGTTCTTCAAAAATCAAAACAGTGAAGATTCAGACTATCTTCTTCGGACTTGAGTATCCAAACAGTAAAGCAATAACCCGATATGCTGAGACTTCAATTCTCAGTGAAAGCGCCAAAATGTCAGATCCAAAAATTGCTCTAACACCCAAATTGTCTAAGTATGCAAACATTAATATCTAGAATTGCAAGAAAAACACAGAAAACGCACAAGATTTATAGTGGTTCAGCGTTAATTAGCCTACGTCCGCTTTATATCTATGTTTATACGTAAGATTCAAGTACAACCAATGATTTCTCTCTCAATCTCACTTTTACAATGGTGATTCACTCAATAATTTCGAGCTAAAACTGATAAGAAATAATAGAATAGTAGCAATGGTGGAAACAACACTCCAAACTGCCAAAAAGATCCTGAAAAATGCCAAATGCTGGGCTATTTATAGGTGATATTTACAGGCGGATCGTGGTCATACGTGGCACAAATCCCGAGGATCTCGGACTGGTTCGTGGGTAAATGGAGAAATAATCAAAATGGCCAATATGGACAGATATCATGAGATCCGGGCCTTTCGGGTCGTGGTAGACTAGTTCATTGCCTTCATTTTCTGGCCACACGGATCGAGTCGTGGAGCACTTGAGAGGACGGATCGGGTTGCTAAAGGTTGTCACGATCGGGATTCGTGATAGGGAACCACGAGTCGAAAGCTATGTGGTGACCACGATTGGGTTTCCTGGGTTTTGGCGTGGGAGACTTCATATTATCTTTGTGTGTGAACCTTGGTCCAAAAACTAGCAAACATTTTGCCCCCTCGAAGTATGTTTTATCAAGGATGGGACATACTTCGAAATTACTGAGCTCTCTTTTCATGAAGTGATGTGAATTGAAAGTCATATCTGTCTGAAACGTTATACTGCTTCAGGAAGTTGTGTCCTTTGACTGGTACAAATACCAGGTTCAATCATTTCTTTGTTCATCGGGTAATTTTCATGTCTTGAGTTTTTGGAGATATTGTTATCGAATTGCCAAGTAAGTTTTCAAACTTTTTGCAAGAAGTAGTATTTAATAACTTTCATATTTCTGTAAATATGAAACTCTGTCTTTCTGATCTATTGGTCACGTTAGGGCTCGGATCACTACTTCAAACCACGAGTCGTGGCGGACTATCCAACACCCTCGAGCAGAGCCGTCCTATAGACCTCGGACCGCTGTCTGGGGGGCCCAAGTACGAACCCTAGTGGGCCTTCCGCATGCTCGTGGCCCATTATGGCCTGGCAAGCCATATAAGACAAAGAAGGGAATGCCAAAATTCTCCTTCTCGGCTATATAAGCTGTTTCAACCCCTTCCTTTTACTTTTTCACTTTCTCTCTCACTGGCCACCACTTTTCTAACCTTCCAACTCCAAAACCCTAATTTAACTTTCACCGAAAATCTAATATTTCCTACAATAAAAAGGTAATGGCGTTAAGCTTGTTTCCCATTTCATTTGGCTTCTTTTTCGCTCCTCTTTATTTCTATTGAATTTTCATCGATATAGCTATGGCAATGACGAGGGTGTTGGGTTTAGTGATGGCAGTAATGGTTTCAATTACTTGGATTTATGGATGGAGAGGAGAAACGAGGAGGGAGAAGGAGCAGGCCAGGTCGACTCGTGAGCGAGGTTTTGGCTCGGGTCATGGAAAATAGAAGGACCAGGGAGGAAACTGTGGTGTAATACTGGATAGCGGATCGGGTCGTGATAATGGAAAAGGATTGGGTCGTGGCACTGGGCATTAAGGTGGACCGTGAGGAGTGTTTCACGATCCGCTTATATACTCCGAACTGAACTATATCGTGACCCCAAAGTCCATTGGCTGGCGAGACTAGTGGGCGACCCGTTCTTCACGATCCGACACAAGTCCTACGATCCAAGTAAATCGCGATCTAATCCCCAAGATTTCAACAAACCGGATTTTTCGATGATCCCAGATACATTTTGACTTAAACAATGCATTGTAATCACAATATATTGGACAGTTAGGTTAGAGCCTTCGAGATGAACTTTCTGGACTAATCAATAACATGACTTTACAACATACTTATTACGTTTATCCAATTTACTTTGTGATTTTCTTTTCCAGTGTTATACACACTTGCACACACTAGCACTCACACACGCACAGGGTTCATGGGTAACCGCACCTAATCTTTCATGTTTATTCTCCAAAACAGCAATGTCAGATAGACGCTCCTTGAGAATATCCGAAAGGATAGCGGATCCAAAGTCCTCGCAACTTCACAATCCTGACGTGCTCCCATCAGGCTCAGATTGGAGTAATTCCGACTCTGAGTATGAGACAGATACAGAATCAGATTCTTTCGAGAGCACATCACTCGAGGAAGAAGAATATGACCGAGCTTCGGACTAGATCCTCGGTGTTGATGAAATTGAGGAAAAGGAACTCACTGATTCTCTAGCTTCCAAATTAGACGATATAAAGCTTAAGAAAATATGCTTGAGACACGAGATCTCTTGGGATGACGTGAAAACTCCAGGAGGTGAGGATAGGCCTTATTCTACCCTAAAAGGGTACATGACCGTCAGTAGGCTCATGTGTTGGGTAGGCGCTATTCCTCCATTTCCACTGATTGTTGTTGATACCTTAAGGCGACTACGTATTTCCCCCATGCAACTTCATCCTAATGCTTACACAGCTTTGTATACTCTATGTATTGTGTATGCAGAGATTCTACAGACTGAGCTCACTTTCAAGGATTTGAAATTCTATTATCTCTTCAAACACCATTCCATAGCGACTCCAAACTTCACTTTCTTTAAATCAGTGGCCAACAAGAAGGTTTTGTCGGAGGGTCACAGCAACATAGGGGATCCCAAAGCTGATTGGTTTTACATAAAACACCAGGTCGGGTGTGCGAGGAGGTGGCTAAAATCAAGTAAGCCTTAAGTCTCTTGATGCATGATCTAGTTGCATAATCAAAGTGCTAACATGTTTCCTTTTTCTGTGCAGATCACATTTTCCAAAAACAGAAGGTTCAATATATGAAGATCGACTGTCCCACCATCTCAAAAGCACATCTAATTTCTTAAAAATCAAGAAATGTATCACTGAAGAGAATCTTCACAAACACCGTCTTTTGGACATTAGATATGGGCTTGGCTTAGGTGGTAGGCCTTACAAGTATGTGCCCCCTACTGGTGGGGAGTCTAGCAGCATGCCACCGGCTGGGGGAAAGGGGACCACAGAAGCCGCTAAGGTGGTTGAGATCCCTAAAAGTCTTTCACCTCTGATTGACTAAGATGATGAGGATCTCAATGTGTATAAGGGAGGCGAAACTCGAATTAGCGAGCCGGAAGACAACCCTTCCTCTAAAGGACAATCTCCCGCGAAGACTCCACCACCAATCAAACCCCCGTTGACAGATGAGAAAATACGTGAGGGTTTAGGAAAGATTTCCTTACCAGATGACCTCTATACCTCTGGAGATTTCGAAGGTGAACCATTTTTACCTATCTTCGAGGGAGAAACTTCTCCAGTTAAAGATAAAGAAACCGTGCAGACAAGCCAGACTTCGGGCCTTGGTCTGTTAGGAGGATTACACAGGCATACACACATACCACATGCACCACTTGTCACAACACGTTTACACTAGTCATATCTATAACTCTGATCTCCATTTGTTATTTTCTGCAGGAAGCATGCCTCATCGTCATTCCTACTCCTACCGCGCTCTTCGGAGAATACTCCCAGGCTTTCTTCCATGTCCGAGCATGACCGCAGCGACAGTCATGGGAGGGATAGTCAAAGACGTTCTGATTCCTACCAACCTCATTCCCAACGCTCTCGCTCTCCTTTTAAGAAAGATCTTGGGAAATCCCACAATTGCCATATACTGGGGGTAAAGAGATTCCTAGGGCGCCAACTCCTCCAAGGGGCTTACCTTCGCACAACAAATCTTCTAAAAAGCCTCATGACCCCAAGGGAAAACAAAAGGAACCAAGCAAAGGTAAAGATAAAGAGAAAGCAGCTCTCGTTTCTTCGGGTCAACAACATTTAGAGTCCTCTACTATGAAAGAAGTGGCCCTGACTCTTGACAATAAGGCAAAATTGAAGCGCTTGCGGAAGCAATTTCCCGAAATCTATTTTGAGAGGATGGTCTTCATCCCAGACCTAGAGCCGGTTCCTGAGGATTGGGATGACGAAGTTGTGGGACACGTCGCCCATGTAGCCAAGCAATATAAGGTGATGAAAAAACATGCCAAGAGTCTTTTGGATGTTATCTGTACTCTAGAGACAGATGCAGCTAGGGCCAGGGTAAAGATTGATAATAACACCAGGGCCAGGAATAAAACAATAAAGGATCTTGAGGATGCACAGGCTCTTCTTGCGATAGCTCAGCGGGATGCTAACAATCATAAGACCGAGCTAGAGAATGCCATAAAACGCTTCCACCTCGAACTTGATTCAAGTAGTCAAGAGCGTGTGGCCTTGAAGAAGGAGGTGGAGGACCTAAAACTTGCTAATGCTGAACTGAAAGCTGCACAAGATCTATTTGCTACAGAAAGGGCCGCTTGGGAAGAGGAGAGAACAATCTTGAATGATAGACTCGCCCAAGCCGAAGAACGGGAAGCTCTTGCCGAGAGTAATACCAATGCTGCTATTGAGTCGGCTTCCACTGCCACTAATCACCTTGCTGTAGCCGAGAAGGAGATTGAAGGGTTTGAGGAACAACTTATGGACTTTTTTGCCCAGGTTATCCGCACCCGAGATATCTCCTGGATCGAAAATTATAACAAAACTCCGGTTAATGTCTGGGATATGATAGTATTAACACCCCGTATTTCCTGTGGATATTAAAGAAACAAATTAAAGAATACTTAATTTTAAAAGTAGGAATTAAGGTAAATGGGTTACATCATCGCGTTCGTCTCGGAATTCTGCTTGAGATAGAGTCCGTGTTTGCGTAAATCGGACACCGTACGAAGAAGTTATAAGCCTTAGAAGTTTGTATACGCCCAAGGAAGTATATATATATACATATAAAATAATTCCAGAAATCAAAACAGGGTTCAAATATTGAATTTGGGTCAAAGCAGGCTGAGCGGGAAATTTCCCGCTCAGAGGTGTTGACCACCCAGGGGAAGTCAACATAGGTGTCGACCTCCCTATAGGGGTGTCGACATAGGTGTCGACCCCCTATAGGGGAGTCGACCCCTGTTGGCCCTGATCTGGCCGATGATGTGTTTCGCCACGTGTCGCTTTTTTATTCACTGTGTGACGTGGGATTCTGCTCTGGACGATTCTGATGACTTCTAGACTGATCTAAAGGCTCTAAATCTCCCTATACACCTATAAAAAACCCCTAAACCTATTGTTTTCTCCACAGGAATTCATAGGTGTCTATATGCTGCTAAAATCTGAAGGGTCCTAGCCTCCACCTTAATCAATCAAATTAGAATTTTCAAGTTAACAATCAAAGTCTACATCAAAGGAATAGCTAATCAAATTCAGAAATCAGATCCTAGGATACAAGACCGTTCTGTAATTTGTGAGTTCATGTTACATTCAGAAATAAAATTTAATTGTGATTCTGACATTGTAATAAATCTGAATATGGGATTATGCCTATTTCTATCTGTCTTTCTATATCCATTGGATCTATCTCATTGATATTATTATGTCCATTCTTTGTCTCTTCTTTCCTTCTACCCTTTTTGTTTTTATAGCCAGGCTACTGCGAGCCTGAGCCAGATCTCATAAGAGATGAATGTACGTTGGGAAAAATTGGATATAATATATGATTTGGACATATCCAGCGCTAAAATTGGGAAAAGTATTAAATTATATATAATTGGGCATAACTAATTTGTAACCGATTTGAGGACATAACACAGGTTGTATTTAAAACATAAATTGTGTCGAACATATGACTTGAGATTTGAGGCATAAAGTATATTGGACATATGACTTGGGGTTTGGGGCGTAAATTGAAATATAAACATGTAAGGCATGGTACATGTTGTGGTTTAAGACCTAAGATTAGGGCATATTATATGTGCTAGTTTATGACTTGGAAGAAGGAGATTATTGTGTATAGTGATATATGGCTTAGGCATGAAAACCTAGGGATAGCTGTTAAATGTGAACACGCCTAAATTGGGATTTTAGGTAATTGGCATGCACTGTAATTAAAGGCTATAATTTGGCATAGTTTATACCGTGAATCATGATTGGGGGGTTTTGGAGAACATTTTGTACAGTGCAATATGACTAAACCTTAGGGCATGTGCTATATTGTGATTTTTGGGGCATGACTATTGTTGCAAAATCGGGAAGATTGGGTGTATCCTATTTTGAGAAATAACTTGAATTTGAATTTGTGGGGCATAACTTGCAATCAGCTTTGTTAGGGTATAAATTGAGAATTGGAACATGACTAGTTTTGTGAATTTGGGATGATTAGCAAATAAATTCTAGATTTGGATATGTATTTACAATATGCTAAAAGATAAACATGCCTAACCCGAGGTTAGATTGAGTTGCAGTGTAAAACTGCCCGGAACAGCCCGGCACATCCAGTAACCGCAACAAAACAGATCTAATGTGAGGGGTTAGCACATTTAGCCCAAAACCCAAGGTTAGAATGAGTTTGCGGTAGAAGTCTGCTCGGAACCGCTCGGCACATCCAGCAACCGCAAAGAATAGTTCTAATGTGAGAGGTTGGGGATTAATAAATTAATTAATCCCAGTAAACAGACATGCTATGAATTGTAAGGTTAAGTAAAATTTAGAACACTTAACTGTTATAACATGTTAATTAGACAAGAAGGTGGGGTTGAGTAAATTTAGAACACTTAACCGTTATAACATGTTAATTAGGCAAGTGAGCAGGGTTAAGTTAACCAATACAACATGATGAATGAGAAGGGTTAAGTTAATAAGAAACACTTAACCAATATGACATGATGAATGAGTAAGGTTAAGTAAATAAGAAACACTTAACCAATTTGACATGATGAATGGGTAGGGTTAAGTTAACATAAGAAAGTAACACTTAACTAATATAACAGGATGCGTGGAAGGGTTAAGTTAACACAAGAAGGCAACACTTAACCAATGTAACACGACAAATGGGTGGGTTAAGTTAACACAAGAAGGCAACACTTAACCAATGTAACACGATAAATGGGTGGGTTAAGTTAACTTGAATTGATTGATGACACTTAACCAATACAACATGATGAACGTGTGGGGTTAAGTTAATAAGAAACACTTAACCAATGTAACTTGATGAACGAATAGGCTTAAGTTAATGGGAAATACTTAACCAATATAACATGATGAATGAACGGCGTTAAGTTAATAGGAAACACTTTACCAATCCAACATGACAAGTGAGAAGGGTTAATAAGAAACACTTAACCAACATGACATGATGAGTGGGCGGGTTAAGTTAACATGAATGGACAACACTTAACCAATATGGCATAATGTGTGGGAGGGTTAAGTACATATCGGGTTGGCGGGTAATATTTGTATATATATGCCCACAAACTTAACCATTAAGTAAACATGTTTGAATCAGTGGGAGGGTTAAGTACATATCGGGTTGGTGGGTAATATTAGTAAATATAGGCCTGCAAACTTAATTAGTAAGAAACCCTAGTAACGGGGACCCATTTCAGCAGTAACCCACATAGATGTATCAAGGTACCCTGAAACCAGGCTGGGTGGGGCATGATTACTGGGCTGATTATAAGCAGTCAAAATAGCGGCGGGGGGTACGTCAGTGTAGGTTCCGACGGATTACGGGCGTGCACGTACTCCGGAGTGGGAAAAAGCAGGCACTGGGTACCAGTAGTTATACACTATGCATCTTGAATCGTGTCGGGTTGCTATCATAAGGATTGATACACCTTATGGTGGCACCAGCACAGGGCATCTACATGCAAGAGAAGGCCGATTGACATAGGCACATGGAACATTAATACAAGTAGGGAGCCGATCGATAGGGTAGTAAGGGTACATCTAACATATTCATGGCAATTAGGTAGATTGAGATGGAATCCTCACAATAGATGTACACCGGAAGGCTACCACAATTTCGGGGATTAGGATCACGTTATCATATTACCAATCTACACGGATTACTAGTTGGGACACTAGTTAGGTAGTGCAGAGATATACAAATCAGAATAACAAGGTAGTAGCGAAGCAGATAAAGAGTAGAAGCGCATTCAGTTTATCTTGCCTTATCATATCTATGCTAATCGTATGTTATCTTGTTATCCTTGTTATCACGGTATTGTCTTATATTCAGTTTATTCATGTCATGATTCTTTTGCCTATTTTCATGCTGAAAGTCACTGGACTTACCAGACTTATGTCTGACCTAGTTTGTTTCGCCTCTTTTCTCCCGCTCCCCCTCAGGTTCACAGGGAGGAAATGTTACCACTTAGCTCAGTTTTCTTTCCAAGCTCGAAGATAGTCGATGTATTGCTTTGGACTCTCTCTTCCATTGCTATGGCTGGTTCATGCTTTATTGGGAATATCATTGTTATTTTTATGCTTCTTATATACTTCGAAGTTTTTGAATCAAGACAGAAGTTCTATGTATTACTTTTAAGTATGATTGAGACAATTGTTGTAAAAGCTTGACTGACCCACATTTTTTATAAAATTACTTTATTTTCCACTGCTTTATTTGTCTGTCTTGTAATTTATCTGCATCTTTTTCCTAAATGCTCCACTGAAGTTAAGGCATTCCCTTTGTGAGTGACCTTAACGGAGGTGTTGTGTTACACGTGGTATCAGAGCTGAAGGTTACCAGATCAGATAAAAGATTTGAAAAATTATTTTCAAAATGGTTTTAAAAGAAGCATTTTCAAAAGAAAGATTTTATTTTAAAGGCATGTTCCCCAAAACCATATGCACTATCTTTTGATCCTCTGTTTGAATCCTTGTTTCCTTCTTTCCTGAGTCTCCGGGGCTCCTGGCTTTCTGGGAGGTAACCTCATTGCGGCATGGTTCCGTAGGCTTGATGAGACTACGACACCTATCAAAGAGCAAAGAAGTGCCTAACTTCCATCTATAGCCGTAATATTTCACCTGCAGCTAATTTTCTTTCAAGCTTTGTAGGGATTTCCATGCGATGGAGGCATCTTTCAAGAGACTTGTCAACAAATTACACAAGGATGGCAAAGATGAGAATGAGGGAGTTTGGCTAAGGAGCACAACCCAAGGATGAGGAACTCATGGATATAGACTTGGTTCACAAAGGAGGTAAAAAGAAAGAGGTGTAAGTGGAAGAATCACAGGACAAGAAGGGAAGAAAGAATAGGAAAACCTAAGACAAGAGGAAGTGTCTTTACAACGGGTCATATAATTAAGGAAAATAGCAAGAACTAAGGACATGATTTTCAGGAAGGCAAGTGCATGCTCTCACCGCCAGCGTACCTGAGAGAGAGGTAGTAAAGTTTCTATTGAAAAAGTCTAGTTTTTCTTTTTGATCATCTTGTTAGTACTCTTTTTTATTTTAGCACTTCACATTCGTTTATATCTGCTTCCATAGTTGAGTCTGCACCTTAGTACTTGTATAATAGAAGATCCCATTATTGTCTCAAATCCGGTTGGTGGTTCGACTCGTTTATCTTTGGATTGTAAGGATTTGAGAATAGCTATGCTAAGTACTGAGTTTGAGTGTAATGCTTATGTTTTCGGGTTTCATGGGCTATGGGTAGATTCTAAGCATGGATTGGTTAGCTAGTAATTATGAAAGGAGGGTATTTAGACTTTTGACTTGCTTCAAGAATACCCTCGAGATTTCGTGCAATCTTAAGGGATCAGTTAGGCTTAGCTATCTTGAATCACTTGATGCATCTATCGACGATTTGCAATCCGTTAGAGTAGTCCATGAGTACGCAGAGGTTTTTGATCAGGTTAGGGGTTTATCCCTTAAAACGCAAGATAGGCCTCCGCATATATCCAATTGACAATGCAAAGCCAGTTGCATTACCTGTACGACACGTGAATCCAAGGGAAAGGAAGGGCTCAGTAAACAAGTAAAAGAGTTTCTGGAAAAAGGGTTCATAACGCGAAGTATTTCTGAATGGGGTGCTCCAGTCATTTTCGTTACAAAGGCGGATGGTTCACTTCGCTTGTGCATAGTTGATATTTTGGAATGAGGAAGAACATGCTTTGCATCTAAGGGAAGTCTCGAATACCCTCCAACCGCATTAACTTAAGGCGAAGTTATCCAAAAATGTCATTTTTGGAGAGAAGAAGTAAGGTTTCTAGGACATGTGGCGCCCAAAGAAGGGATAACAGTAGATCCAGCAAAAGTAGTTGCGGTGCAAGACTGGACGGTCGCAAGGAATGCAACAGAAGTAAGAAGCTTTCTTGGACTAGCAGGCTAATATAGGAAGTTAATTAAGGACTTTATGAAGGTGTCGGCCCCACTTACTAGATTGACGAAGAAGAATCTAATCATCTTAGCATATACACGTGGTAACATGGTTAGCATCTGTTTATTTTCAAGAGATAGTTCTAGGAATGTTAGCATGACACGGCAGAAGTTGTAGTGCCAAGTATATTATAAGAAGAAAAGGTGGAACGAGAGGCGACAGTGAAATAAGTTCCAAAGCATATTCTGGAAACAAAAATTAAGGAGCTATGCAACCGTGAAGTTAAGTTAGTCAAAGCAATATGGAGTGAAGCTCAAGAAGATGCGACTTAGAACACTGAAGACTAGATATGTGCATCATACCCTTTTTGATGATATATCCTTGATCTCTCTTTTTTTCTGTAAAGTTTATTTACATGCTAGTTTATCCTTTAAGTATATCCTCTTGATCCTATCCTCGATCCTTAGGTAGAAGCCAATGGATGTAAACATGTGTTTGAGACATGTTATGTTTGGTGGATGCAAGTGGATGTAAGTGTTTGCTAGTGGTTGCTCGTGGATGCATATGCACACATTAGGCACTAGATCGGCTCGGTCACTTTCATATTGCATATGCATGAGTGAATATATATATATATATATGAATTGAAACTTGATGTGTTGTCGTATGGATGTTGCATTTGTATGAATGATTGTGCACTCATGTAGAAGTTATAAAGTACGATTAGGAATAATTGCATACACGATGGACTCATGGCACTGATATAATTCGCATTAAGGAGGTCAACTGAATCAGTAGACCGTCTGATTTTGCATTAGATAAGGACATGTACACACACTATGCATATGATCATGAAAGCATTAGAAATCTTTTTAAGGACAATGGACGCCTGTGATTGAATGGTTGAGTAGATGGATGTTGGATGGTAGGATATGCGTTCTTCTTAACTTAGAGATTTAGGGGACGAAATCCTTTAAAGGAGGGGAGAATGTAACACCCCATATTTCCAGTGGATATTAAAGTAACGAATTAAAGAATACTTAATTTTAAAAGTAGGGGGTTGCGTCATTGCATTCTTCTCGGAATTCTGCTTGAGATAGAGTCTGAGTTTGCGTAAATCGGACACCGTATGAAGAAGTTATAATCCTTAGAAGTTTGTATACGCCCAAGGAAGTATATATATACATATGAAATAATTCCAGAAGTCAAAAAAGGGTTCAAATATCGAATTTGGGTCGAAGCAGGCTGAGCGGGAAATTTCCCGCTTAGAAGTGTCGACCTCTTATAGGGGTGTCGACACCCCTTTAGGGGAGTCGACCCCTGTTGGCCCAGATCTGGTCAATGACGTGTTTCGTCACGTGTCGCTTTCTGATTCGCTCTGTGACATGGTATTCTGCTCTGGACGATTCTGATGACTTCTAGACTGATCTAAAGGCTCTAAATCTCCTTATACACCTATAAAAAGACCCCTAAACCTATTGTTTTCTCCACACGAATTCATAGGCATTTATATGCTGCTAAAACCTGAAGTGACCTAGCCTCCACCTTCATCAATCAAATTAGAGTTTTCAAGTTAACAGTCAAAGTCTACATCAAAGGAATAACTAATCAAATTCAGAAATCAGATCCTAGAATTCAAGACCGTTCTGTAATTTGTGATTTCATGTTACTTTCAGAAATAAAATTTAATTATGATTCTGACATTGTAATAAATATGAATCTGAGATTATGTGTATTTCTATCTATCTTTCTATATCCATTAGATCTATCTCACTGATATTATTATGTCCATTCTTTATCTCTTCTTTCCTTCTACCCTTATTGTTTTTATAGCCAGGCTACTACGAGCCTGAGCATAATCTCATACGAGATGAACATACGTTGGAAAAAATTGGACATAATATATGATTTAGACATGGCCAGCGCTAAAATTGGAAAAAGTATTAAATTATGTATAATTGGGCATAGCTGATTTGTAATTGATTTGAGGACATAACACAGGTTGTATTTAAAACATAAAGCGTGTCGAACATATGATTTGAGATTTGAGGCATAAAGTATATTGGACATATGACTTGGGGTTTGGGGCGTAAATTGAACTGTAAATATGTAAGGCATAGTACATGTTGTGGTTTAAGACCTAAGATTGGGGCATATTATATATGACAATTTATGACTTGGAAGAAGGAGATTATTGTGTACAGTGATATATGGCTTAGGCATGAAAACCTATAGTAAGATAGAGATAACTGTTAAATGTGAACACGCCTAAATTGGGATTTTGGGTAATTGGCATGCACTGTAATTAAAGGCTATAATTTGGCATAGTTTATACCATGAATCATGATTGGGGGTTTTTGGAGAATATTTTGTATGGTGCAATATGACTAAATCTTGGGGCATGTGCTATATTGTGATTTTTGGGGCATGACTATTATTGCAAAATTAGGAAGATTGGGTGTAACCTATTTTGAGTAATAACTTGAATTTTAATTTGTGGGGCATAACTTGTAATCAGCTTTGTTGGGGTATAACTTGAGAATTGGAACATGACTAGTTTTGAGAATTTGGGATGATTAGCATATAAAATCTAGACTTGGACTTGTATGGTAAATATGCTAAAAGATAAACATGCCTAACCCAAGGTTAGATCGAGTTGCGGTGTAAAACTGCCCGGAACTTCCTGGCACATTGAGTAACCGCAGCAACACAGATCTAATGTGAGAGGTTAGCGCATTTAGCCCAAAACCCTAGGTTAGAATGAGTTTGCGGTAGAAGTCTACGCGGAATAGCCCGACACATCCAGCAACCGCAAACAACAGTTCTAATGTGAGAGGCTGGGGCATTAATAAATTAATTAATGCCAATAAACAGACATGCTAAGAATGGTAAGGTTAAGTAAAATTTAGAAAACTTAACCGTTATAACATGTTAATTAGACAAGAAGGTGGGGTTAAGTAAATTTAGAACACTTAATCGTTATAACATGTTAATTAGACAAGTGAGCAGGGTTAAGTTAACCAATACAACATGATGAACGAGAAGGGTTAGGTTATAAGAAACACTTAACCAATATGACATGATGAATGGGTAGG
Organism: Allium sativum; assembly: GCA_030737875.1. Lineage (NCBI taxonomy): Eukaryota > Viridiplantae > Streptophyta > Magnoliopsida > Asparagales > Amaryllidaceae > Allium > Allium sativum. Next base: position 303,523,915 of record CM060922.1, read on the forward strand.
GTTTAGTTAAAACAAGAGAGCAACACTTAACCAATATAACTGGATGCGTGGAAGGGTTATTTTAACACAAGAAGGCAACACTTAACCAATGAAACACAACAAGTGGGTGGCTTAAGTTAACTTGAATTGATTGATGACACTTAACCAATACAACATGATGAACGCGTAGGGTTAAGTTAATAAGAAACACTTAGCCAATTTAACTTGATGAACGAATGGGGTTAAGTTAATGGGAAATACTTAACCAATATAACATGTTGAATGAACGGGGTAAAGTTAATAGGAAACACTTAACCAATCCAACATGACGAGTGAGAAGGGTTAATAAGAAACACTTAACCAACTTGACATGATGAGTGGGTGGGTTAAGTTAACATGAATGGACAACACTTAACCAATATGGCATAATGTGTAGGAGGGTTAAGTACACATCGGGTTGGTGGGTAATATTTGTATATATAGGCCCACAAACTTAACCATCAAGTAAACAAGTTTGAATCGGTGGGAGGGTTAAGTACATATCAGGTTGAGGGGTAATATTAGTAAATATAGGCCCACAAACTTAACCAGTAAGAAACCCTAGTAATGGGGACCCATTTCAGCAGTAACCCACATAAATGTATCAAGGTACCCTGAAACTAGGCAGGGTGGGTCATGATTACTGGGTTGATTATAAGCGGTCAAAATAAGGGTAGGGGGTATGTCAGTGTAGGTTCTGACGGATTATGGGCGTGCACGTACTCCGGAGTGGGAAAAAGCAGGCACTGGGTACCAGTAGTTATACACTGTGCATCTTGAACCATGATGGGTTGTTATCATAAGGGTTGATACACCTCATGGTGGGAGCAGCACAGGGTATCTACACGCAAGAGAGGGCCGATTGACACAGACACATGGAACACTAATACAAGTAGGGAGCCGATCGATAGGGTATTAAGGGTACATCTAACATATTCATGGCAATTAGGCAGATTGAGGTGGAATCCTCACAATAGATGTACACCTGAAGGCTACCATAATTTCGGGGATTGGGATCACGTTACCATAATATCATTTTACACAATTTACTAGTTGGGACACTAGTTAGGTAGTGCAGAGATATAAAAATCAGAATAACAAGGTAGTAGCAAAGCAGAGAAAGAGTAGAAGCGCATTCAGTTTATCTTGCCTTATCATATCTATGCTAATCGTATGTTATCTTGTTATCCTTGTTATCACGGTATTGTCTTATATTATTCATGTCATGATGCTTTTGCCTATTTTCATGCTGAAAGTCACCGGACTTACTAGACTTATGTCTGACCTAATTTGTTTCGCCTATTTTCTTCCACCCCCCCCGGTTCATAGGGAGGAAATGTTACCACTTTGCTCAGTTTTCTTTCCAAGCTCGAAGATAGTCGATGTATTGCTTTGGACTCTCTCTTCTACTGCTACGGCTGGTTCATGCTTTATTGGGGAATATCAATGTTATTTTTATGCTTCTTTTATACTTCGAAGTTTTTGAATCAAGACAAAAGTTCTATGTATTACTTTTAAGTATGATTGAGACAATTTTTGTAAAAGCTTGACTGAACCACATTTTTTATAAAATGACTTTATCTTCCGCTGCTTTATTTGTCAGTCTTGTAATTTATCTGCACCTTTTACCTAAAACGCTCCACCAAAGTTAAGGTATTCCCTTTGTGAGTGACCTTAATGGAGGTGGGGTGTTACAATAGTCGATGGAGAGAAGTAGCGGTTAGGGGTTAATGAGATCGACGAAAGCATACTTATGGAGACCTTCCTTAAAGGGGGAGAGCCTGAGGCCTTGGCGGAAGGTAGACGTATGATCCGAGAGGCCATGGAGAAAAAGAAAACTGATCTCAAGGGCAAAACTAACGAGGGTTCCAGCTTAGCACCGGAGCCTAGAACTTCTAAAGTTGAGGAATACAATCCCGACGATCCCTTGATCTCCATAATTCCAGTCCCTGCTGCCGTTGGAGCTTCCACTACAGCTTCGACTGAAGGATCAGTGGAAGGTTTCTCCACATTTTCTCTACAGTTTGTCAAAGCCATTATAATTTGTCGTCATGATACAGAGCAGTCAATTGGGATGACCATACTTTCTCCTAAACTTATAGCTATTGCTTCTCATAATGTAGGTGTCAGGTCTACCGAGGAGGTTACAGAGAAGCCTGCGGATGTCGTGAAGGTTGGTGTACCTCCAGTCATTGAGGTCACTCCTGAAGATCCAAAGCATCCCAAAACTGAGATAACTAGGGAAACCATTGAAGCTTCCAGCAAGGATACCCCAAAGGATGCTGAAATTATTGGGGCCTTGGATGATATTGATGACGGCCACGAGGATGAAGAGGAGGAAATAAACATCATGGGAGAAACAAAAGATCCTGAGAGTGAGACTTTGGCCAGCATGAAAGCGAGTAGGGATAAGTAGTTGGCTTTGAAAATAGAGGAACAAGAGCCTCTAAATGTGCCTCCTATCACTGCTGCTGATCCCAAAACGGGGTTAATCATAAAGTTCCCCTTTAAGTCGATAACTTCGCAGTTTGCAGGCCATTCTACCAACCTTCCCGTGGATCCTCCTTCCGACAAAAATAAGAGAAGAAGCATGATAAAGCCAACGTCGACAAGGAGGAGGAGACGAGGAAGAAAAAGAAGGAAAAGAGGCTAATGTTGTCCCCAAAGCCCAAGTAGTGCTAGTTTATTTATGCTTTTTTCTTTTTAGTATTTCCACTGGCCTTAGGATATAGCCACGAGTATGGCCCTCGCCTTTTTCTTAGCTTTATTTTGTAGTTCCGCACTTAGTAAATGAAAATCTGTTTCTTTTGTATCTTCGCATACCTACAAGTTTATAATATCTGCAAAGTTTATCATTCTAAATCACAGACATTAAATATAATCATAAGTAATGTTGACAATCACAAATAGCATTGAAGTCATAGATGATAATCATTGAAAAGTTCGTTTGCTAAGTAAATGTGAAGTATACACAAATGCGAAGTGTTGTATGAATATGTCCCCAATCAATCATCATTATAATGTCTGGCTAGGGCTTATTGAGGATTGATTAGAGTCAAACATAGGTTGCCCCCCATGTCCAGAAATGAGGGGGTTGGGCTTAGCTTTCATTCTCATTCCCGATCCTGCAGCGGGATAGGAGCCCTTATGCGGCATTTAGTTAAAACGCCTCTATACTCTCCTGTTGTATGCCAAAGATAGAGTTCGAACTCAGCTTTCAGTTTGTTCCCCGATCCTTCAGTGGGGTAGGAGTTCTTTTACGGCGCCGAGTCTCTAGCGCCTTTATACTCTCATCGGATACCAAGGGTAGAGTGTTAGTCGAGACATACTTTAAAATCATGGTGCACCTTCATGTCTCGCGGACAATTTGTTTCCTTGTCCTATGTACATCTTCTCAGGTCTTGAGAAGTAGAGCTTCGATGATTGTATCGTTTACTTTATTGCTTTCTCGATACCCTGCATATTGTTAGTAATTACATAGTTTACGTTAATTCATGAGTAATAATATAATAAGTAAAGGTGCGATAAAAGTAAATGACACACGATATTTTATAGTGGTTCGGTCGAATCATGACCTACGTCCACTTTATAATCTTTTCTTCATATAACTGGACTGTTCTAGGCAAGTCAAGCCTTATTACATGGTCCTACAAACAAAAGAATAAGAATGACAGTTTTCATGTCAAATAGTGCCGCAAATGCTGGGCATTCCACACTCTAGGGATTTCAATTCCATCCACGGTCGTTAGCTCGAAGGATCCATTATCAAGCCTCTGTAGGATGGCATAGGGTCCTTCCCACTTTTGTCACAAATGCACTAGGGTGGAAAGGCACGCTTTAGAACCAAGTCTCCGGGTTCAAAGTTTCGAGCTCGGACTCTTTTGTTGTAATACCGAGCAACTTGCTGCTTGTGCCTCAAGGCACGTAGGTCCGCTTCGTCTCTCTTTTCCTCTACCATATCCAGGGATTCGAGAAGCAGCTTGTTATTAGTCATTGGGTCGTAATAAGTAACCCTGTGGGACGGTACTTCTAGCTCTACCGGGATGACTGCTTCCGACCTGAAAACAAGGGAGAATGGAGTATGACCGGTAACTGATTTGAAAGTTGTTCGGTAGGCCCACAGAGCCAAAGGTAGCTCATCGACTCACATGGACTTGGCGTGCTTCAGTCGCTTCTTCAAAATTGACTTGATTACTTTGTTTGCCGCTTCTACCTGCCCATTTGACTGTGGGTGTGCCACAGCTGTGAACCACTTCTTGACATGGTATCTTTGACAAAAATCTCGAAACTCAGAGCTGTCGAATTGGGTTCCATTATCAGTTATGAAAACTTTCGGGATTCCAAACCGACATATGATTTTTCTCACGATGAAGTCGAACACCTTCTTGGTTGAAATCGTTGTCAACGCTTCTGCTTCAACCCATTTTGTAAAGTAATCAATGGCCACTATAGCAAACTTTGCTCCACCCTTCGCTAGGGGGAGACTTCCGATGATATCGACTGCCCACACTGCGAAAGGCCACGGACTCAACATTGTCTTTAATTGGTTAGGAGGTGCCCTGGAGACCTTTGAGAATTACTGGCATGCATCGCAGTGTCAAGCATACTTAGCTGCATCCTTATTTACAGTGGGCCAAAAATATCCATATTGTAGTATCTTCTTTGCTATTGTTTGTCCTCCAGTGTGGTCGCCGCATTCTCCTTCGTGAACTTCTTTTAATACCCTTTCTATATCGTCATGGGCTATACACCGAAGGAGCGACATCGAGAACCCTTGCCGGTATAGAACTTCACCTTGCATAACATATCGCGAAGCTTTCCGAATCACGGCACGTCTTTCATTCTTCTTGGTTGGGAGTGTCCCATTAACTAGGAAATCCTTCAAGGGTGTCATCCATGACTCCCTTTCTGGCTCAGTCTCCAGCAGGATCAATTTCCGTCTGAACGATGCTTGGAGTCTGAAGTGTCTCTACCGGACCATCTCCGTGTCCTCGGGCTTATCAAAACTAGCCATTTTGGTTAGCTTATCGACCCTCTGATTCTCCGATCGAGGGATGTGTATAATGCTATAATGTTATAAGCAAATCAGTATTTCCTTTGCTTTCTTTAGATATGATACCAGTCTCGGCCCTTTAGCTTGGAATTCCCCATTGACCTGAATCACAACTATCTTCGAATCACAGAAGATACCCAACTTTGTTATTTCCAACTCATTGGCAAGCCTAGTCCCGACAATCAGGGCTTCATATTCCGAATCGTTATTTGTGGCGTGGAACTGCAACCTCAGAGCATAATATATTGATCGTTTTTTGGGGGTTTCCAATACAATTCCTGCACCTGATCTTTTATCATTCCTGGCTCCATTGGTATATAGTCTTCACGCTTTAGGGTCAAGGAGTTGTTTTGGGGTATAAATTACTTCACTCACTTCATTATCTTCAGGAATGGTAAATTTTGCTATAAAGTCTGCCAGTACTTGCCCCCTTATCGATCTTCGGGGCTGAAAGTTCAGGTCAAATTGACTCGATTCAATATTCCATTTTAATAGCCTTCCCAACGCCTCGGGTTTTTGCAATACTTGTCTCAGTGGATGATCCGTATATACTGTAATGGGATGAGCCTGAAAATAGTGACGAAGCTTCCTTGACGCGATCAACAGGCTATATTCAAGCTGTTCTATCTTCGGATAATTTCGCTCTACGGCCGCTAACTTCTTGCTTATGTAATACACGGGCCTCCGAACTTTATCCTCTTCTCTAACCAAGGTTGAACTTATGGAGTGGGACGATACTGCCAAGTATACAAACAAATCCTCATGATCCACTGGCTTAGACAGTATTGGGGTTTTTTCCAAATGATCCAATAGGTTTTGAAACGCTTCCACATAATCAGGAGTCCATCTAAAGTTGCGCTTGCATCGCTTGATCAGATCGAAGAACGGGATGCATTTATCTCTAGCTTTGGAGATGAATCTACTCAATGCAGCTACTTTTCCAGCGATACTCTGCACATCTTTGATTTGCCTTGGTTCCTGAATGTTTCAGATTGCTGTAATCTGATCTGGATTGATCTCAATTCCACGCGAACTAACAATGAAACCTAAAAACCTTTTAGAAGAAACTCCAAACGAACACTTCAAAGGGTTGAGCTTCATTCCATATCGTTTGAGTATATTGAACATTTCAGCTAGATCAGCAGTGTGATTCATTGACTGTCTAGACTTTACTAGCATATCGTTTACGTAAACCTCCATCGTCTTCCCGACCTAGTTATAAAACATTCTGTTTACCAGCCTTTGGTAAGTCGCTCTGGCGTCCTTTAGGCCGAAAGGCATCACCACGTAATAGTATAATCCCAAATCTATGATAAAGCTGGTATGTTCTTGATCCGAAACATGCATGGGAATTTGGTTATATCCAGAATAAGATTCCATAAAGGAGAGGAGCTCGTGACCTGCTGTTGATTCCACCAATTGGTCAATTCTGGGAAGTGGAAAGTTAACCTTCGGGCAAGCCTTGTTCAAGTCTGAGAAATCGATACATGTACGCCATTTTCTGTTGGCCTTTTTTTTTCAAAACCGGGTTTGAAATCCAATCCGGGTAAGTCGATTCTCTGAAAAACCCGTTGCTCCTCAACTTCTCAACTTCTTCTTTTAAGGTAACTGACCTCTCTGGCCTAGCATTCGCCTTTTCTGCTTGACGGGTGGATGTTTCAGATTAATACTCAGTGAATGATGCATGGTTGATGGAGATATGCCACACATATTAGCGTGAGTCCAGGCAAATGCATCCAGGTTAGCCTTCAGAAAGTTGGTCAGTTCCTTTGCACGAATAGGGTCCAACTAGGACCCGATCTTTAAGACCTTCCTTAGGTCATTATCATCGATCGGAACGTCCTCAGCTGTTTTGTTAGGAGTCTCCATTCTGCCCCCGGGTTCCTCATCCTCTTTGGGATCTATATCCTGGGGTAGTTCCTTTGGCGGCTCCCTTGGAACTGTCTTTAATTGCTATGCTGTATTCTCCTTTGCGGGCGGAGAAGTATCCTTTGGGTCGATATTTAATCCCTTGAGTAACAATTTCAATTTTGCTATATAGCAAGATCTACCTACGACTTGATTGCCCCTAATTACTCCCACTCCCGCATTTGTTGGGAATTTTAACAATAGGCACCAGGGCGCAATACAGTCCCTGAATTCTGCTAGGGCCGATCGGCCCAGGAAAGCGTTATAAGGTGACTCAATGTCCAACACTACAAATGTAAGGATTCTCACTCTCCAGCGATCTCCCTCTCCCAGAGTGACTAGCAAATCTACATATCTAATCGGGGAAGTGGAGGCTCCGGTGAAACCATGTATCCATCCATCACAGAGCTTCAAATCTTTCGATTCCAATTACATCTGATCAAATGCTTTTTTGAAGAGTATATTTACCAAATTTCCATTATCCACCAAAACTTTATGAACAACTACAGGGCCAATATTTTTGGTGATCACCAGAGGGTCCTCCGTGGGGGAATGAATTCCAATGTTATCTCTATCGCGAAAGACGACATCATCGGACATAGTTTTTTGTTGTTTCACCGGGGCTACAACTACAGGATTAGTGCACTCCCCTACTTCAAGGTGTTTGGCTGCATTTACATATTGATCTATTGCCCTAAAGCTGTGTCCAACAGGATGAGTCCTCCTACTATAGAGTTAATGACAATGTTCTTTCCTTTTTGTTGAGCGGTAGGTCTGGTGGCAGGTTGATTCTGATTTGGGGGTTGTCCAGCTTGCCCCTATCTCTCGGCGTAATCTTATACTCGTCCAACTTTCCCTCATGAAGTAACTTCTCAACAACATCCCTCAAATGTCGGCATTCATTGGTGGAGTGTCCGTGGGTTTGATGGAAAAGACAGAACATCCCCGACTCTCGTTCTTTCTCTATAGAATCCCTAGGTGGGGGCCTCTTATACTGGAAGACGTTGTAAGTATCCATAAAGATATTTTCTAAGGTATCATTTAATGGGGTGAAATTCTCGAATGGCTAGTATCGAGGCCTCTTCTGTGAGTTATTTCCTTGATTTCTCCTTTTATTACCGTTCCAAGATTGACGGTCATTGCCCTGGTTTTTATCCGCTACGTTCACTTCCACTTTCCAGTGCTGTCCCCAGTTTTTTTAATAGCCATATTACTCTGTATATCTTCCTTGTCAGAGGCCTTCCTCTTTCGGTTGGCGTACATTTCTTCTTGATGCAGGCGGATGTTGGCTTTTTCATAGAATATTCCCCTGGTTGGCGGTGACTTGCCGACCAAGTATTTTCCAAACTCAGTATCCTTATCCACTCCGTCGATCAAGGCCATCAAGATAGTTTGTTCATGGGGATCTCTATCCTCCGTGACTTCTAAATTAAAGCGATCTAGATAGGACCTCAAAGATTCGTCCGAACGTTGCTTAAAGAGGGATAATTCGATGACATTCTTAGATCTCTAAGTATGCAGCCGGAACTGATTCACGAACTCTTCACTTAATTCCCTAAAACTGGAGATGGATCACGCTAGCAAACGAGTAAACCACATTAATGTTGTATCCTCTAGAAATATCGGGAATGCCTTACACTTTACAACGTCGGAGGAGGCAGCTACATTCATGACCATGAATATCTCATTAGGTGCTGGACTGGATCTGCCCTTCCTGCATAACGGTTCATAGATGGCATGTTAAATTTCCTTGGGAATCGAACTTCTAATATGTCATCTGTGAAGGGCGTATGGCTGCGGCCTATATCCTAATCTTCATTCCTTTGTCCGCGACTTTCTACCATCACTTGTCTGATCATGACTTCGACATCTGCATGGGTCAGGGTAGATTCAGGATCAGCACTTCTTGCCCTACAGGCCCCTTCAGCATTTCTTTTGACGTGCTGTTGTAAAGTCTGGGGCCTGAGCAGAACTCACTTGCCCCCTATTGTCGCGGTCAATCATGCGACGAGCTGGAGGAATAGGTTGATTCTGAGCAGGGTCAACGATGTCTCCATTCCTAGGTGGTAGAGCGGGCTCATTTAAGTTACGATTATTAGTTCCCTGATTAAGCGCCTCTTCTTCTCGAGAAGGAAGTGACCCAAATCGAAGCTGCTCTATGTTCTCAGCCCTTTCTAATGGGGGCCATCGCTGGTTCCTTCGAGGCTCTTCGAACGAGGATGAGTATTCTGCGATAAAAAAGTGAGCTGGCAAAGGTGACACTTGTCTATGGATATCATCAATCCATTTATCCAAGGCAGTGATATTCTGTTGCAACAAGGAGCTTTCTTGTCTTTGTGCTACCAACTCATCATTTGTCCTATCCAGCATTTCAATGATGCGAGAGAGATCTCCTTCAGTACCTGGGGCAGAGGGGTTGAACTGGTCATCAACATCCTCTCTTATACGCAAGGAACCCGAGCCAGGTCGAGCAGAAGTACCAGCACGAGCGGAACGAGCCATAATTTTCTTTTTAGGTTGAGTAACAGTCTGATTATCATTTCGGGTAGTGGTCGCCCTACGCTGATGGCTTGTGGTACCCTCTTGGCGTCGGCTCGTGGTGGTCCCCTGAGGTTGGATCGTGGTAATGCTAGTAGGGGATGGCGGCATTGTCTTGGGATCGGGTCGTTACACCCTTAGCCACTTGAGTCATGTTACTACCACTGGGTCGGGTCGCCCCCTCCTCACCACGATCCGGAGAGTCCACGTCGACCTACTCTTGAACGCTATCTTCGTTAGCTTCATTTATAGCTTCGCTGGCTTGCAAAGCTTGCGCATCCTTGGATTTCTTTCCAGCCATAATACTTTGAGTTTGCTGAGTTCTTCAAAAATCAAAATAGTGAAGATTCGGACTATCTTTTTCGGATTTGAGTATCCAAACAGTAGAGAGATAACCCGATATGCTGAGACTTCAATTCTCAGTGAAAGCACCAAAATGTTAGATCCAAAAATGGCTCTAAAACCTAAATTGTCTTAGTATGCAAAGATTAATATCTAGAATTGCGAGGAAAACACAGAAAACGCACAAGATTTATAGTGGTTCGGCGTTAACGAGCCCACGTCCACTTTATATCTATGATTATATGTAAGATTCAAGTACATCCAATGATTTCTCTCTCAATCTCACTTTTATAATGGTGATTCACTCAATAATTTCGAGCTAAGACTGATAAGAAATAATAGAATAGCAGCAATGGTGGAAACAACACTCCAAACTGCCAAAAAGAACCTTAAAAATGCCAAATGCTAGGCTATTTATAGGTGATATTTACAGGTGGATCGTGGTCATACATGGCACAAATCCCGATGATCTCGGACTGGTTCGTGGGTAGATGGAGAAATAGTCAAAATGGCCGTTATGTACAGATGTCATGAGATCCGGGCCTTTCGGGTCGTGGTAGACTAGTTCGTTGCCTTCATTTTCTAGCCACACGGATCAGGTCGTGGAGCTCTTGAGAGGACAGATCGGGTCGCTAAAGGTTGTCACGATCGGGGTTCGTGATAGGTGACCACGAGTCGAAAGTAATGTGGTGGCCACGATCGGGTTTTATGGGGTTTTGGCGTGGGAGGCTTCATATTATCTTTGTGTGTGAACCTTGGTGGCTTGGTCCAAAAACTAGCCAACAACAACATTATTCACGCAAGTGGCTATTTAATTTACAGAGCATTTAAAAGGGGAAATTTCATTCAAGAATCAGTCACGCAAGTAAATCAAAGCAGCAAAAGGGGCAACACAAAACCAGGCCAAGACATTTATCAAAATCAGAGGAATAATAGGATTTTCTAATCCTATTTAAGCACCACTTCATCACAGGCATTAGGGATCGAATCCAATAACAACAATTCCAAGAATAAAGTAATTTCAGAAAAACTCACAATCTTTTACGAATTCCATCAGCTCCAAATCGACCGAGCAAGCAATACAGAGCATCGAAGAAATCATAGAAGTCATAGCATCTTCCTTAGCAATTGCGATTGGGTTTAGAGCATCAGAGAAAAACCCTAGGTTTAGTAGTCGTGCCATTTCTGTTACTCAGAGTAATCGGGACAACGTTTTCATGGGTGCAACATTTAAATATGGGCTGACCAAGTTATCAATGGACTTAAGTGTTTTAATTAAAAAGGGAATGACCCTTCCTTTTAACTTCTAGGGTTTAGATTTTGATATTTTTCATTTTTTCTTTATGTTTTATTATTTTTAATTTGTGTTATAAACTAATTCGAACAGTTTCTAGGTCTGTAAAATCTAGGAAACCAGTTTGGGTGTTAAATGGCAGTTTACTAGAGTCTGTAAAACCTAGAGGTTACTGGTTACGGGGTTGTAATCAGGGGAAATCTGATCTAGGGGGTTAGATCAGTCTATGGTTTTGAGCGTAGGGTTAGTACAGGAGTAGGGGAGTGCGAGTTTACATGGTCTTGTAAGCGGGATCTGTTCTATTACCTAGTAGAAACCTTAGGAATGCAGCAATAGGCAGGATTTTGCCGAAGCTGGGTATATCTTGTGTCATTTGTTTTTCTGCATTTATTTTCTGCTACATTCTGTGATCTGATATTTCTTTATACCTCGCTTAATTTTCAATTAACCCTATTCACCCCCCCCCCCACTAGGGTTAATCTAGATCCAACAAAATTAACACAGCCACTTTAAACATCATATTCCCTGGTTTGCAGTAAGTTTCAACAAGCACACCAACTCAGTTAAACCCATTTTCAGCATGCCGATGATTTGACCTTTTTTATAAGAAGAAAAGAGACAATAAAATCAAAAGGAAAAAAGGTCGAACCTCTTTGGTCGTAGTTGTTTTGGTTTAGAGTTGCGCGGTTTTAGGTGGAGGTACTAGGCGGTAGGGACCTCAGATCCGGAGCATGCTACCCAGGAGGACTTCAGTTCTTGTTTGTGCGTGGAGGAGGATGGCCAACGGTGGTCGTGAATTCAGGTGATGTGGATATCGATTTTTGGGCTGCGGTAGAGTATAGGCAAAGTGATTTGGGTCAATGGATTTTGGAATCCCTAAATAGAATTCGTATGCTTGGCTTGGAGCTTTAGGCTTGCTGTGGGGATGATGCTCACGTGAGGCGAGGGCATGATGGGAAGGTAATAGGGGTTCGAGATTGGAAAGGGGAGAATACGATGTAAGAGTAGAGGCTGACATGGATTGGATTTTTTTGTTTGAAAGTTCAAAAGGGAAGGAAGAAGGTAAAAAAGAAATGTAGATGAATGAGGGAAAAGGGAAAGTGGTAACATGCCTTATTTTCTTCGTTGATTTCGAGAACAAAGCTGCACGCATTAAGCATGTAAAATAAAATTATAACAAAGGTCTTTAACAAGAAAATATATACACAAATTAAATTATTTTCTTTTTATATGTACAAAAGGTTCAATCTAAATATACATACATGTATACATACTCAAAGATACAAACAAAGACACACAAACAAATACTGTAAATTTTTACGCAATTTAGACCAAAAAATATTTATTTCTGACAAAAAAGTTTGAATTTTGCAAAATAAAATACCGTTATTTTTAGAATATCTAGTGTTTTTAATTCAGATTCGTCCAAATTCTGTCAAATTTTTTATTTTAATGCTTTGTTAAAAGTTTAACTAAATTAATGCAAATGGAACAAATTTGTGTATTTCACTACGAATTTTATTCATTTACTATGTCATTTTAAATGTATCTCAAATATTAAATTTTGTAATTAAGTTAAAAAAATTCATGTTAATGCTAATTAAGATGTATTGGTTATTGCTACCACAAATCAATCGTATAAATCATTTTAAATGGAAAACTTAGACATTTTCAATATTTAATTACTTAGATCACTTCTATAATATATTCAAATTTATTGAAAATTAATGTTGTATAAATTATCTTCACGTTTTGTTTCAATAAATAAATTCTAATTTACTTATTGCTTTGGATTCTTATTTTCAAATAACCATATAATTTCACGTTTATAATTGAAAATCCAATCTGCGTCTGCGACGTAAGTTAAGATTTTTATTTCCTAACTCAAATTCTACTTATAAACATCCATTAAAACATTAAATATTAATTAAGTTTGTAAGCTTTAATTTATTAAGTCATCAAAAGCGTTGTCTTCTCATCTCAAATTTTTGTAAAGAGCTATGAAGCTCTGTTGTATCTTCTTTTATACTATTTTTCTATACTGTAAAATAAAATAATTATATTTATACATAGAAATTTGATAAGAATAAAAATCGAATATAAAAAGAAGAGAAGCAAATAAACACCATGCAAGAACAAGATAACTTATATTTATTTATATTTTATTACCGTCAAACCGTAAATCTCTTCTAAAATCATAAATTCTCGTATATACACACACTCTCTCTCTTTATATATTTCTAGGATTAAAAATAAAATGAAGTTAAACCAAAGGCTTTACTTCAAATCTAGAGATTTTGGAACTCTTTTAAAAGGTGAGTGGTTGTTTATGACACTAAAATCTATTTCATTGGCATTTATTTGACTTTTATGCCTAAATCAAGTAAAATATGTGAATTATGTATTAAATTTGAATGTAGTAAAAATTGCTTATATTTTCTTGCTCATGAATCTTGGAGATTAGATTCGAAATGTTGTGTACACCCTTATTTGAATACCATCCAATGATTATAAAAGTAATATGTTGATTGAGTAATTATTTTTATATCATATTTATCAGTATGGATTGTAAAATATTCGTGTGATCTTGATTATTACCGCAATTATGATGAATTATGGATTTTCCATACATTTATATATGAAAAGAACATCTACTTGATTTGTATAAAAACAATATTTCAAAGTTTACTGGAAAACGAAACAATTGAATTACAAGGAACACATGCAAATAAGGAGGAAGGCATATATAAAGTGTAGATTTACCCTCCATAGCTTACACTATCCATTCCAATAAGAAAGTGAATAACCATTTCTTGTTATTTTTGAAAAAAGAAAATATTTCCTTTTATTGTGAGACCAACCTTTTGTCTCGACTAATTTGTAGAAATCACAATTAAGAATCTTCCAAGAAATATACTTTCAACAAACTAAATATTGAAAGAATTGTAACACCCAGAATTTTAATGTTAGTTATTTTAGTTAAGTAGTTATGTTTAAAACATAGAATTTGTGGAAATGATGGAATTTAATCATGAAACTTACACCATTACGTTCATGGCGAAATTTTGAGCAACTTTCATACTCGGAGTTTCACAACGAACTCCATATGAAGAAGTTACGTACGAAATGAGAATGAAAGAAAATATTAAATAAGCAACCTAAATAATATATAACGGGTAGAACCTATGAGTCGACCAACTCATAAAGAGTGGTCGATCGGGTGGTCGACTCCTTGATAGAGGGCGATCAATCGAGTGGTTGACCCCTCGACAGGGGTGGTCGACCTGCTTGGGTGCACTGATGTATCACCCCGTAAAATATACTCTAAATAAATGTAGATGATTGAATTAAAATCAAAAATAACAATTAGAAAAATATACTAATGGGATGAAAATACAAATATTCAATATTTGAGAATTGGGCCAAGAAAGTATTACCATTGTATTCGTGGTGAGATTCAAGCCCGTTTTCATATTTTATTTATTGAAAATGGAGTTCGTACGAAAAGCTACAAATAAAACAAGTTGTACAAAAACAATATATACACACAACATTTGTAATTTTTGTAAATATAAATCTGGAGCAAAAATAAATACCTATGGCATAATTGAATATTCCTTTTGGATTTTTTATTTTTTAAAATGGGATTTTTTTTATTTCGAAGCCTAAAAACCACCTCGACACATACTGATACAACCCGTTTACAATACACGGACAAAATATAATACATCCAAATCGTTACTTTCCCCAATACATTATCAGAAAAAGGCAAACGTAAAATTAGGGCATTGCGAAGTCATGGCGGCCTTAGATTCTCTCCTCGAGTTCCTTCAATCGCTGCCTTCCAACTCCACTTCACCAATAGCAATCGTTCTGGTTCCCTTACGGTGGTGAGTAACTTCTGCCTAATTCTCCCAATTAAAATCATTACTTCTCTGTTAATCTCAATAGCGTGACTAACATATATGTCTGTCTTCTTCTTCTTGAAAGAACGGGCATTGCATTCTGACCATGTTTACCACACTGTGGCTGCAAGGCAAATCTTGCCAACCTCTATCACCAGCTGCGGCATGCTTCTTTGATCGTTCAGGTACTAAATTTCCGCTTCCAAAGACATAATGTTTTCCGTGTTAAAGCATTTAATTTTCTGTATGGCTCATAATCTTCTGCTAAACTTACACTCGAAGAACGGGTGATTAATAGTTTCATTAGGATCATTACACAGTAAACACCTGTTTTCATTTATGATCCCCCAACTTTGTAGTCTGTCCTTAGTTGGTGATCGACCCAACAAAGCTTTATGTAAAACGTGTGCCATTTTGGGTGGACTATCTTTAGACCAAACCACGTTGTACCATGAGACAGTAGGATGTTCATTTCTAATACTTTCCCAAACTTCTTTGAGCTTAAAACTACCATCTTCCGAAACCCATGTGTCATTGCTTCTATCAGAGTGAATTGGCTTATCAACAATTTCCTCTGCTAAGTTTCATTCTATTAAGTTACTATGCAATCTCAATTGTTATTTTCTATGATAGAGTCCATTGTTACTTTCGGTGCACCATAAGTAGAAAAACAATCCCACCCATAACTGTCGATCAGGCTTTTGCCATTCAACCAAGGATCGTGCTATAAATCAGTTACGGCTCCGTTAGTTATGTCTCTTTGAATTCTTTTCTTCAGCTCCTCACTTTGCTTCGGGCAATTTTTCCATATAGTAGAACCATTGTTGTCAATTTTAATGGTTTGGAAACCATTTATATATCTGGCCCGCATCCACATGACCCATAGGTTGTTGGATGAGATAACTTTCCAAGCAAGCTTCAGCCCATAGGCCTGTTTAAGTTCAAACAATTTTTTTAATCCCGACACCCCCTTCCTTTTTGGGCATGCATAAAAGTTTATAGCTTATCTTATGTAGCTCACCTCTCCAAATAAAATTTGCACACACTGTGTTAATCTTCGCAATAGAGCAGTTTGGACGCCGGAATCTTACTTTAGATGTAATCATAGTATGCACTAGTTCCGCCCTTCCAGAGATGATAATAGCTTTGATCTCCACCCTTGTAGCTTATTTCTATTGTCATCAACAAGCTTGCCACATTCTACATCAATAATAGTGTTGTTTGACAACGACGTTCCTAAGTATTTGACACGGAGGGTACCCTCCGGAACCCCTATCGCATCAAGAAGTTGATGTTCGCCTCTACATAACTAGTTAAAGTAGCATTTAGTTTTGGGTTCGTTAACTTTGAGCCCCACCCAATTCTCCAAGTTAGAAAAAGTATTCTTGAGATGATTGACGGATGAAGTGGAGGCTTTGAAAAGAAGAAGTAAATCATCAACATAAATCAAGTGAGTGACTTTGGGATGATGGTTATACTTAGGCTGAATGAGTTTGCTTTCAGTGGCTAGTTCCATTTGAAGCGTAAACCATTCCATGGCAACTGCAAATAAATAGGGGGATAGTCGGTCCTCTTGTCGAATTCCTCTTATAATGTTGATGAAACCCTTCGGTACACCATTGGTCAAAACTAAAAATGTAGGAGTGTCTAAACAGAACCCAATTAGATGAATAAGATTCAATGGTAGACCCATCGACCTAACCATATGTGTAATGAAATTTCTATTGACTCTATCACATGCTTTATGTAAATCAATTTTCAAGCATATTTTATCTGACCCCTTCTTATTGAATTCACGAACTAGTTCATGAGACATTAGAGAGTATTCTGAGATAAAACGTCCCTTAATGAAAGCATTTTGACATTGTGAGATAAGAGAGGGAAACGTTCTATTCAGTCGACTGCATATAACTTTACTGAGAATTTTATAGATGGCATCACAACAGGCAATCGCCCGGTAATCTTCAATTCTTGTAGGGTTTGTCACTTTGGGAATAAGTGTCAAAAATGTATGATTGATTTCTCTAATGAATTCTCCTCTGTCCAAAGCTTCTTGAAAAGCTGCTAACAAGTGTTTTTTAGGTGTTTCCAATTCATTTTGAAGAAGGCTTCCCCATGTCGTCGGGGCTGGAATCGTTGTGGATGGAAAAGCGGGCCATCTTCAGTTCCCTTTTGCTAATGTTACTAGCCAGCAACAACCTCCCCTCGACAGTAACTTTTTTCTACACACAATTTCAGGTAAGTCTTCAGCATATTCCCCATTGAATAGATCCGAATAGTAAGTAATGGCTGGATCTTATAATTGTTTAATTAAATGGCTCGTATCCCTATGTTCATACAAAAAAATTAAGAAGATTATTATAGTGCTTTCATTGGGACGTTTTAGTATAGAAAAATTTATTGCATTCATCCCCCTGAGTTAGCAACTTTTCTTTAGCCTTCTGCTTAATTTCAAGTGATTTAGTTGCCAATGCACCTTTAAGATGCCTCTGCATTATAAAATAGTCACTGTTAAGTCCTTCGTTCAATGGGTCTACATCAAGAAGAGATTGGGTATGGTCACTGTGAAGAAATTGGGTCTGCATTAAGAAGATATTGAATCTACATTGTAAAATATTCACTGTCAAGTTGTTCTTGAAGGAACTGAATTTGGTCCCGTTCCTTCGGTCTTGTTTTGTTCCAAATTTTGAGTCATTGTTTGCAATGCTTGAGTAACATCACCAGCTTCAACATTAGTTACCCTATGGAATGGGTATTTCTTTGAAATTGACAACGTCATGATAACCTTAAGTAAGATGCCAGTGATTGGCATATCTGAATAGCTTACCCTTGGAATTACTTGCGTCGTTAAAACAAATCAGTAATGGAGAATGGTCACTCGTAAATGAGGCTAAGACTATTGCATTGAGACCACTGATCTGGTTTATCAAGTTTGTGTTTGCAAGTGTACGGTCAAGTCTTGAAGAAATTTTCTTAGCCTCACCGCTTCTCCATGTAAACTACAACCCAGAATGGGGAATCTCCGACAATCCACTGGCTAATACACAGTTGTTAAATTCTGAAACTTGGGAAAGCTTGAGTGTAAGTCCCCCTTTCTTCACGCTGGTATGTAAAACAACATTGAAATTTCCAAGCACCAGCCACGGTGATTGTAGATTGTGAGCAATATCTGTTATGGTTTTCCATAGTTTCATTTTCTCTATTGCAAAGTTGCTAGCATATATAAACGATATATAAATTTCTGAACCACCAATGTTGGTAGCACGAACAGTCACTTGCTAGTCATCACTGTTAATCGTGTTGCATTTTCAGCACAAAACATCCCAAAGCACTACAATACGACCTTTTTGAGATGAATTAAGATAATCACTTGTCCCGTTTTTTACCTATATGTACTTTAAAGTATTCTAAGTTTTCATGTGTGAATTTATTCTCCAAAATAGCTACAATAGTGGGCTTATACTTTTCCCAAAAGTTATAGTGGTTAAGTTGACGAGTGTCAATATTAAGACCTTTAACATTCCAGCATAAGATGGACATTAAAATTTGGTAGTTTTTCTCCTAGTAACTGGAGCAGCACTAACCAATGCACTTGTAGCAGCTATCTTTATACCATTATTCTTAAATTGCTTAGTGTATTTCTTGTTAACTTCAGTGGGTTCACTCTCATTTAGTACCTCAGTGCTTTCATTATCAGATTCCTCAAGGTGAATATCCAGTCCTTGAATATCCTCAAGGGATTTTGGCTCCTCCTCCTCTTTAGTAGAGCCCTCACACGGAACAGTTGGACTTTGGCCATCCTCCTTTGCCAGAGCAGACTGACTTTGATCTGGATCTGTATGAGATGTTGTAGATGCTTCAAAGCCCTTAGCATTAGGTGGTGGTGGGATTAGTGTGGTACTAACTGTGGTATTACCAGCATCTTTATGCACAACACTTTTTGGTGAAGCTAAATTTTTGGACGTGCTACCTTCAATACTCTTCTGTTTTTGTACCCATAATTATCTGGTAAGACTGTATTACAATATGTATCTAAATGCCTAAAACTTTTGCAAGTCATGCATTTTGGTGGAACAGATTCATATTCGACTGCTTGTTCATATGTATTTCCTTATTTATCTAATGCTTTAATGCTTGTAGGTAGCTCTGAATCTGCTGCGATTTCAATTAGTATTCTAACATAACTGGTTTTCTTCACCAATTCGGTGTTTTCATCAATGTCTAGTGGTTTACCAATGAGACTTGCAAGTTTGCTAATACATATAGTGTTCCATAGATCTAGGTTTAGATTTGGTAACTTTACCTATATCGGATATGTTTTTAGCATTGCTTTTTCAAAGTTAAAATCAGCCACCCATTTACACATGAAAATAAGTTTACTATCCATGAACCATGGCCCCCATTCAATATCCTCTCATAATCAACTTTCATTTGAAACTTGATGAGGAACAATCCATTTTTCTTGGGGAAAACATCACATGCCCCTTTGGGCTACCATACTCTTTTGATATAAGCACTGAAATACACAAAATATGGGCATTTACCTGCCATATACACGTAAATGGAGTTTTCCCAAATTTTGTTGGATTCAACATAATCCATATCATCAATCAACTGGTATTTGATGTTTCCCATCAACATTGGTTCAAAGAACTCAACATCTCCAGGAATTTTTAGTTTCGAATCCAAATCTCTACCCAATTTCTAGGGTTTTGAGTTCGAGGCGTTAGGGCAGCTCTTGATGACTAGCAAATGATTGTTTCCCATTGCGTCGGACCTCCTGTTATCCACCTCCGCCTTCGTCTTCTTTTTCTCCTAGGGTTTCGCGGAGAGTAGTTGAGGCCGCCATTACCCAATTTTTTATATATGTCTCATATGTATATTTTGGATTTCAAATTACGTGCGTATATATATTAAGGGACATGAACCATCAGGAAATAAAAATAATTAATCAATGTTAATAACATACTAATATAAAAAGAAACGTCCTGAAAAAAATCTCTGAGCCTATTCCTTAAGGGGGTCGACCACCTCTCCTTAAGGGGTTGACCGAGGGTTGACCACCCTTCTAGGGAGGGTGTCAACCATCCTTAAGGAAAAGGGGTGGGTGGAGAATGATTTTAGATTAGGTTATACTTTTGTTGAAATGAAATGTTGAAATTTTATGAAATGAATCTGAAGGTCCGCATACAATTCAATAAGTATAAACTATGTCGTAGCCTCCTCTCCAAACCCTACATTTTCTTCCAATCTTTGCCTGCATTCTATCTCTCCTCCATTCTGTTTAAATTCAAGAATTAGGTCAGGTTAGTTTCTTTACCTCAAATCTAACCTATTTTCTATCTTTTATATTCTAATTTCTTTATAGATAAGAAACAAGATTTATATGTATATAAGATTCTAACTTGACTCTTATATATAATAATTTAGGAGGAATATTTGAAGTATGCAGTTTCGAGATTATAATCCAGAGTTTTTTTACTTTTCTCCTCCTTTTTTTTGTAATTCCGTGAGCGGGAATTATTCTAAGTGTACTATTTTTGTAATTATTAGTGTAGAATTGGATTGTTTATGCCTAAAAGAGATTTGAGATTCTTACTAAAATAAAATACATATAAATCCCCAAAATCTCTAAATAATACTGAAAATGGTTAATCATTTGTTAATTTGGGATTTGGATTATGGATATAAAGAAAGACTGGATATTTGGGCGTTTGTGCAATTTTACCATTTAGTCTGATTTACTTTTTTTTTTATTGCAAATTTGGTTTATACAAAAGCACAAATCAAGGTACTGTAATGTATATATGTTAAACCTTTTTTTATAAAATAGATTGTTTAAATGTAATAAGAAACGTATTACCAAAATCTTAGTTTTTGTGTAAATATATTATATGAAAGTAAAGCAGTACCGAAAGGAAATTACATATATATTATTGTATTACACCATGTCCTTCTCTTTATTTATTGAAAAAATCCTAAGAACCTAGGTAACAAGTTATTTTATTTGTGTTATATTATTTCCCTATTATTGCTTTGGATATGGAATGAATTTGATATGTTATGTTGAGAAGGTTTGGAAATATAACATGTAAACCCTGATTTTTGGTTAGGATTAGCATTTCTATATTTATAACGCTTCATTTATGCATGCCACAAATTACGCTCTTATTTATGTATATTAAATAACCTAATTAATGTATTATAAATGCGTATTAAATGCGTTTAATTAGGAATTCAATTCAGAATGTCCCCATCGGAAATTGTATGTATGTGAGTAACAATGGCTTTTTAATCATATTAATGACACTTGACACAAGATTAACCCCTACTTGTAGCAGAAGCCTAGTCGAAGCCGACTGACATATTCATTTTCATAAAAAAAGTCAGGTTAATGTGGAATATCTAGTGTCATAATAGGCCATTTATAATAAATACTGTGGACAAGAGGCTAACCCTTACTTGTAATAGAAGTCTGTCTGGAACCGCTCGATAAATCCAGCAGCTAAAAAGAGTCAAGTTAATGTGAGACATCTGGTGTAATGAATAATTTTGTGAAGTTGACCTACCTCTAGAAGGTATTCAGTGTCTGATCTACCATATTTGGGTACTAAGTGGCTAGGACATGGCCCATTCCTACGTTTCATTCCTTGGTTGTGGGCTGAAGTCATGGGATCCACCTTTATTAGGTATTAAATGGTCGTTGGGTCTGCCTTTCTCTGATAAGCTTATGAGGTATTAAATGGTCCTAAATAAAAAGTTAGTTGTATGAGTGGGGTATTTCTCTGGAAGTTGTCCGCTTCTTATCTAGGGGTTGTATGAGAGGATACCTAAGGATGGGATATGTAACACCTCATAAAATTCACAAGTGTTAATAAATAAATAAAAACAAGAAGTTAAATGATATGGCTAGAAAATGAGATTTTACAGCTTTTGGAATTTGGCTACGAAACTCTTTTATTTGGATCCATGGCAAAATTCAGAATCGTTTTCATATATAATATGTTGAAAATGGTTGATGTATGAAGAAGTTATGAACAGATGAATTTGGATAGTGTACGCAAAATATATACATAATTATGTGAATATTATATTTATTTTCCAAATTATAACTTAAAATAAAAGAGGGAAATTCAAAATTTGAATTTTAAGATAAGAAATAGGGGACAATGTATATTGGAATATGGAAAAGAATGAAGTAAATTAAGAACGTAATTAATATAATAACAGCTCAGCAACGCAGTAAAATTGGGCATTCTAGCCCCAAGTGGGTCGATCGCTCCCCCTTAAGGGGTGTTGACCGCTACGCGGCTGGAAGGCCCAATCAGCCTACGTGGATGAGTGTTTTCTCAGAGGTTATATTTATATAGGAAGATTGGATTAATTTTTATTGATCCGACGGCTCAGGCTCGCACGAGCAAGTGTAAATAACCCCTAAGATCACACAATAAAAACCCTAATTATTCTACATCTCTGCCTCCATGCTGCTAAATTCCATAGAAAAACAAAGAGAATTGGGTGAAGGTTTCTTCTACTTTTCTAAATCTCTCTATTTCAATTTATATAAGTTTAGGATTTCAGATTTTAGCATGACATATATGTATAAGACTCTAATTGTATGTTTATTATATGTATATTGTTAGGAGAGGATATTTCAGATTCTACATGCCTTGGATACAAGTTGTAATTGTTATGTATATACATGTTTTTCAATTCGCTGTTATTTACTATATCTTTATTATGCCAACATGCTTACATTGTAGCGGTACAATATGGAAAAATCTAACTTGTATGCCTTAAATTGGATAAATTGACAACTTGCCACCTCATTAGAATGTTTCCACGTTTATACGAATGTTTGCGTTAATTAGGCTCTATTATTATTTTACATATATGAACATAATTAACATTGTATTAACATAATGAGTGCGACTTAATTAGAATTCGAATTTGAAATGTCCCCTTAACCAATATACATATATATTTGTTTGCTTGTGTGCGCGTATATATAGAATGACTTAAGTATATATATAAACAAGTTATACATAGACACGAGGTTAGTTGCTATTTGTAGTAGAAGCCTGCCCGGAACTGACCAGCAAATCCAGCAACCACAAGTAGGCCCAACTAATGTGAGATGTTTAGGTGCCATGTGCCATTCACAAACTTAGTACAATAGACACGAGGTTAAACCGACTAGTAGTAGAAGCCTACCCAGAACCAACCGACATATCCAACATCTACAAGTATACGGTTTAATGTGAGAGGCTTAGTTTATATATATATATATATATAGGTCTAGTGTGTGAAAACAAATAGGTTTACTACGCCTTGAGAAGGTCTTAAGTGGCTGACTCACCTTTTTATCTAGTTTGGGTCTTAAGTGGTTAGGACAAGGATCCCTCCAAAAGTTTATTCCTTAGAGAGGAACCAAAGTCACGGGACCCACCTTTATTAGAATTAAGGTAGGTTCTTAGGTCTTCTTTCTCTAAAATTGTTTAGGCATAAAACGGTAACAGAGTAGGGTAGTTCATGGGGATGTACACTTCCTCTAGAAACTTGTAAGGGTATAACCAGGGACAAATTGGTAATTGAAAGGATATATGGCCATTGCATGCTCACCAACTGTCTAAGGGAAGTCTTAAGCGACATAGGTATCCTACCCGGTAATATAAGTTAAGCAGTAATGTTCGCAATACTACTTGTCATATTACAAATGAGAGAATAGATTTAAGAACGTTGACGCACTAGGATGGGGTTCTGAAAGGGCTAGGGGTCCGCCTCAGGGTTATATGAGATCATAAGAATCCACCCTTAATAGGGCCTTAAGTGACCGAGAATGCCACCTCGTTGGGTCTTTACCCTAAAAAACACTAATGGGCGATTGACTTAGATATCCGCCCCATTGGTTAGAAACTTGATGTTTGTTGTGTGCTGCGTAGACATACCTTGACATATGTAACCTGCTAAAAATATAGGGTATGGACAATAAGTAACACTATATTTTAGTCACGCAAAACTTTATGTTCTGACCCCTCTCCTTAAAATCCAACAGGCCAGTAGGTAGGGTAAAGCATGGAAGAAGTCGTGACTGAAGCCGATTAAGAAGATGAATTTATTATAATATTATTAGCAATTATTGCTTTGCTTCTTTTGGAATCTTATGAGAATGAACCATTTGATGTATCTATAACTGCGAGTATGAATTTATGGGCTTTTGAAATAAATGGTACGTCTTATTTTGGTATTATATTTTCTCTTTTCACTGTGTGAGATCTCCATTTGAAGTATATGTTATTATTATCTATGTAAATGTAATCCTTACAGGAACTAACGACCCGTTTAGGATGGCTCTAAATTACGATGGGCCTTTTCTAGATTGAAATTTAGGCCCATTCCGGGGGGTTGTTACATTTGGTATCAGAGCATAGGTTACCCGATTATATGGGAAATATACGTATGAGTGGCGTATTTGTGATTTGAAAATGATTTTTCAAACTATATATAATATATATTTACCCCAATAAGCATACGCATATATACTAAGCATCTTTATCGTTCTCAGCATTGAATAGTATCTCAGGAGTATCCACTAAGGGATTCTTCCTTTTCTTGTCAGATAGTAGAATGGCTGAAAATAAAAATGAGCAGGGTAACCAGACAAGGACCAGATACTTGCCCAAATGGTTTCAACGGTATCTTCGTACTATTCAAAAGGTCCCTGTTACCAATCTTGCCCCAGCGACTCCTGCAGCTCCTGCCGCAGAAGTGGCCTTCGACTTTTCCTGCTTTTGTAAAACCTTTACGAATCTTGGAGGGAAAACTTTTTCTAGAAAGGAAGGCTTTACTAGTGCCCAATCTTGGGTTATGGCTTGTGAAAGAATCTTTGAGGCTACAGCCTGGCCCGATGAAGTAAAAAAGAAGGATAATTGCCTGGCATTTGAAGGATGATGCCCTAGAGAGGTGGAATTTAATATCAATAGAGAACGGAGGTTGATTCTTTATGTGGGCCAAGTTCAAGACCCGGTTTAAAGCCAAAACTTTACCCCAGGAAGAAATGACTGTTTAGCTAGAGAAATTCATACACCTCAAGTAAGGAAGCTTGAGTCTGCAAGAATATGTTTCCAAATTCATTGAGATATGTAAGTTTGGGAGAGGGTTTGTAGACACTTCCATGAACAAAGCCCTTAGGTTTGTGAAAGGACTGAACTCTCCTTTGAAGGAGACCTTGTTATCCCAAGTAACGTTTGGGGAAACTTTCGGGACTCTATTTAAGATTGCTAACCTTTGTACGATCGAAAGCCCCAACGAGAACAAAGAGGGAGCGAAAGGAGAAGGTTCTAGTAAAAACAAGAAGAAGGAATGGTGGAAGAACAAGAAAAAGAACAAATTCAAAAATGACACAAAGACTTGTACGAGGTGCAACCACAAGGTCCATGAAGCCAAATATTGTAGTACCTCGTTGGCGAGAAAGGAGTTTAAGGGAAAATGTTACAACTGCCACGAAGAAGGACACATGTCCAAAGATTGCCCAAAGCGCAAAGCTGCCAAGAGTGGCCTGCTATTAAAGCAACCCCAGTTCAAAGCCTACCCCTACGAGACCAAGGGCAGCCCGTTCTCCAAGGTATAATACCTATTTTAGGAAATTAAGCATATAGCTTGTTTGATTCCAGAGCAACCCATTGTCTCATCTCCAAGCGATTTGTAAATTTATTGAACCTTTCCATATCTATCTCGGATAGTCCGATAGAGGTGGCCAACCCTATCGGAGAATCTAAATATCTTGAAATGCTGTGTAAAGACCTAGTATTGGAGGTCGATAATGTCGAGTTCCACTGCGAAGCATATGCGTTGAGTTTTATGGGGTATGACTTTATCTTAGGTATGGAATGGCTATCATTTTATGGGGCCGTCCTAGATTGTGAAAAGAGACTCATTCGTCTTAGGAGTCAAGGAGGTCACAACATAAATATTCCTTGTAATGTTAGAAACAAGGACAAAGCCTTATTATATTCCTTGTCCCCGAGTTCTGAAGGACCATCTTCGATCCCTATTGTTTATGAGTTCTTGGATGTCATCAAGGAAATCACAAGACTTCCATCCCCATAGAGAAATATCCTTTCATATTGACCTAAAGAAGGACTCTAGACCTGTAGCACTTCCCTTGAGGCATATGGCGCTTAAGGAAAGAAGGGAGTTAGATAAACATATTTCAGAATTGTTACAAAAAGGTTTTATTTGTCGAAGTACCTCAGAATGAGGTGCACCTGTTGTGTCTTCCACCAAAGCAGATGGATCCTTGAGAATTTGTGTGGACTATAGAGAACTTAATAAATTGACCAAGAAGAACAAGTACCTCTACCAAGAATCGGTGACCTTTTTAACCACTTGGGAGGAGCCCGAGTATTTTCCCAACTAGACCTTGCTACTGGATTTCACCAGTTAAGAATTACGGAGGACAGCAAGGACAAAACTGCATTTTGGACACCATACGGATTGTTCCAATGGGAAGTTATGCCCTTCGGATTAACGAATGCACCCGCTTTCTTTGTTGACCTCATGAGTAGAGTATTTAGGGGCATTCTAAATAAAATTGTGGTAGTCATTGTAGATGATATCCTTATATTTTCAAAAGATCACGGAGAGCATGAAAAATACTTGAGACAAGTGTTAGGGATATTAAGAACGAACCAATTGAAAGAAAAATTCTTGAAGTGCCATTTTGGTGGAAAGAAGTAAGATTTTTAGGACATATTGTATCGAACGAATGCTTGGCTGTAGACCTCGCAAATATCGAGGCAATCAAGGAATGGAGAACACCTTGAAATGCTACACAAGTAAGAAGTTTTCTTGGATTGGCCGGGCATTATAGGAAATTCATTAAAGACTTCGCAAAGATTGATACTCCATTAACCCAATTAACGATGAAGACTTTAGTGTTCACTTAGAGTAATAAAAGCGATATAGCCTTTAAGAAATTAAAGGAAGCATTAACTAGCGCACCAGTCCTAATTATACCTGACGGTTCAAAGATTTTCACCGTTTACAACAATGCATACAGGACCGGTTTAGGAGCAATCCTTATACAAGAAGGAAGAGTAGTTGACTATGTTAGTAGACAACTCAAGGATCTAGAGAAATGATATCCAGTGCATGACCTTGAGTTAGCCGCAGTGGTGTTCGCCCTAAAGATGTGGAGGCATTACCTTTTAGTGGAGAAATTTGAACTCTTTACTAACCATAAATCCATTAAGTATTTATTTTCTCAACATGACTTGAACTTGAGACAACAAAGGTGGATGGAGTTTATTGCCTCATTTGACTTTACGATTCAGTATACCCTAGGCAAGGGGAATGTCATAGCAGATGCTTTAAGTAGGAAACATGCAATACTTAATGCGATGACAAAATGGAAACAGTTAGAGTTCCTTGCTAATTTTAATTTGCAACCCTCACCAACCACTTCCAATGACTTTCTTAGGGCTTTGATAATTAGACCTACCCTAAGAGAGAAAAATCCAAAGCGCACAATACATCGACGAAGAGTTAAGGGGAATAAAGGAGAAACTAGTAAAGAGAAAGGCCATTCCTCATTCGGTTAGGTATACAATTAGCGATGATGGGAGTTTACTTTAGGATAAATGAATTTACGTACCAAAGGATGAAGGGTTGAGAAAAGAAATTCTTGAGGAGTACCATAGGTCAAAACTGACCATTCACCCTGGTGGGCACAAGATGTATAAGGATATGAAGAGGAATCGCTGTTGGGAAGGAATGAATAGAGATGTAGCCGAGTTCGTGACCAAATTCTTAACAAGTCAAAAAGTCAAGACGAAATAAAGGAACTCCGGAGGACTATTATTACCTTTAGAAATCCCCATGTGGAAGTAGGAGCATATTTCCATGCACATTATAGATGGACTTCCTAGAAGCCAAAAGGGTAACGATGCCATTTGGGTTGTGGTAGACCGTTTAACCAAAAGCGCCCATTTCATACCAGTCAAGAAGACAAGGACTGCAACCTCGTTATCCCAATTATATGTTAAAGAGATAGTCAGACACCGTGGTATTCCATCAAGTATCATGAGTGATAGAGATCCCTTATTCACAAACAAATTTTGGAGAAGCCTACAAGCAGCTTTGGGGACGTCCCTTTACTTAAGCACGACTTATCATCCGCAGACCGACGGACAGATAGAGAGAGTAAACAGAATCTTACAAGACCTGGTCAAAGATTGTATCATCGACTTTGGAGGAGTTTGGGAGAAGCACCTACCACTTGTGGAGTTCACGTATAATAATAGTTTTCAAGTGACGATTGGCATGGCCCCTTTTGATGTGCTATACACGAGGCCATGCAAATTACCAACTTGTTGGTGGGAAACTACCGACAAGGTTATACTCGGACCAAACTTCATCCATGAATCACGGAGAAGATATATTTGATTAGGTCAAGAATGAAGGCAACCCAAGATCGCCAGAAATCGTACGCCGATAAGCGTAAGAGGGAACTAGAATTTAATGTTGGAGACTTGGTGTTCGTGAAAGTATCCTCACTTAAGAAAACAGTTCGGTTCAGAAAGACTGGGAAGTTGGCTCCCAGGTTTATTGGGCCTTTTAGTGTCATCGAGAAGATAGGATCTTTGGCCTACCAAGTGGATCTCCCAGAGTGTCTATCAGAAATCCATAATGTTGTTCATGTATCTCGTCTAAGGAAATGCCTTCATGATTCTGCTGTTGGACTCGAGCTTGATGAAATTAGGACATAGAGAAACTCAAGTTGGAGTCCAAGTTGCCCCGCACCACTACAAGGATTGTAGAGCATGAGATCAAGAGACTCCACAACAAAATCGTTCACCTCGTCCGAGTACAATTGGGAAATGACCCTGCTAAAAGCACATGGGAGACTGAGGATAAGATGAGAAAGACTCACCCAGAGCTTTTCACGGGTAAAATTTTCCTTAAAATATCATTTATGGATGCATTGTGATTGCTATGTTGGATGTTAGGAGATGGATGCAAAAAAATTGCACCAAGCACTCATATAGAAATATATGCATATTTAGGTTGTTTGCATACATATTACATCACTTATTACACCTACATGCTAGGTTAGATCTCACTTTAATGGGTCTGCAGTTCATAATCACTAAAATTCATGGATGCTTATGGATGAATTATAAATAACATGGGTGTACAACATGAATGCTTCGAACGAGCTGTATTTTTAACCCCTTAGACAGATTTCGGGATGAAATCCATTTTAAGGGGAGAAGAATGTAACACCCCGTAAAATTCATAAGTATTAATAAATAAATAATCAATTAAAAACAAGAAGCTGAATGATATGGCTGGAAAATGATATTTTGCAGCTTTTGGAATTTGGTTATGAAACTCTTTATTTGGATTCTTGACGAAATTCTGAATCGTTTTCATATATAATATGCTGAAAATGGTTAATGTATGAAGAAATTATGAAAAAATGAATTTGGATAGTGTGCGTATAAAATATATAATTATGCGAACATTATATATATTGTCCAAATTATAATTTAAAATAAAAGTGGGAAATTCACATTTTGAATTTTAAGATAAGATATAGGGGACAACGTATATTGGATATATGGAAAAGAATGAAGTAAATTAAGAACGTAATTAATAAAATAAACAGCTCAGCAACGCAGCAAAATTGGGTGTTCGACCCTCCAAGGGGTCGACCGCTGCCCCTTATGGGGTGTCGACCTCCAGTTGACCGCTAGCGGCCGACCGATAGGCGGTTGGAAGGCCTAATCAACCTATGTGGATAAGTATTTTTAAGAGGTTATATTTATATAGAAGGCTAAGGTTAATTTTAATTAATATGATGGCTCATGCTCACACGAGCAAGTATAAATAACCCCTAAGACCACACACTAGAAGCACTAATTATTCTACATCTCTGCCTCCACGCTACTAAATTCCATAGAAAAACAAAGAGAATAGGGTAAAGGTTTTTTCTGCTTATCTAAATCTCTCTATTTCAATTTATGTTAGTTTTGGATTTTGGAATTTAGCATAACATATATGTACAAGTCTCTAATTGTATGTTTCTTATATGTATATTGTTAGGAGGATAATCAGATTTCGCTTGAACGTTAAGAATATTTGCAGATCTTGCAATTTTGCCAAATCTCCGCCTAATTTGTGAGTGGAATCTAGTTTTGCTTAAAGGCATATTCATGTTTTTAATAGTTTGTCATATGAATTGATATGCCTAAGGAAGATTTGTGTATTCGATAATATGAACATGAAAATCCCCAAATCTTCTATCTTTTGATTACATATGAGATTGTCATGATGAATCGGGTTTGTGGAATTGTGGTTTTTGTATTGGATTAATAGTAAATATGAGTGTAGTAATATTATTTGTCTTTTATTTGATTCACTTTGTTATCATTAGAGTGTATCCTAAAAAGGTTTGGATTTGAATGTTTCATAGTTTGAATTGGGTATGGATCCTATATTGAATCTAAACGCATTCACAATTGAAATAAGTTAAAGGTCAACATTTTTAGGTGCATAACAACAAACCAGGTGAATTGGGTGAAGTATGAATTATAAACATACATATGTAGGTGTATGTAACACTCTATTTTAATTCAATATTGAAATCATTTCTACATGCCTAGGATACAAGTTGTAATTGTTATGTATATATATATATATATATATATTTATATATATTCCATTCACTGCTATTTGCTATATGTTCATTATTCCATCATTCTTATGTTGTAGCAGTAAAATATGGAAAAATCTAACTTGTAAGCCTTAAATTGAATAAATTTACAATTTTCCACCTCACTAGGACGTTTCCTTGTTTTTACGAATGTTTGCGTTAATTAGGCTCTATTATTATTTTACTTATATAAACGTAATTAATGTTTTATTAACGTAATAAATGCGATTTAATTAGAATTCGAATTTGAAATGTCCCCTTAACCAATATACATATACATATATATATATATATATATATATATATATATGTTTGCTTGTGTGTGCTTATATATAGAATGGCTTAAGTATGTATATAAATAAATGACACATAGACACGAGGTTATTTGCTATGTATGGTGGAAGCCTGCCTGGAACCGACTAGAAAATCTAGCAACCACAAGTAGGCCCAACAAATGTGAGATGTTTGGGTGCCATGTGCCATTCATAAACTTAGTACAGTAGACACGAGGTTAAAACGACTTGTAGTAGAAGCCTTCCCGGAACTAACCGACATATCCAGTATCCACAAGTATATGGTTTAATGTGAGAGGTATAGTTTATATATATATATATATATATATATATAACAATATATATGTATAAGTCTAATGTGTGAAAACAAATAATTTTACTACGCCTTGAGAAGGTCTTATGTGGCTAACTCACCTTTTTATCTAATTTGGATCTTAAGTGGTCAGGACAAGGATCCCTCCGAAGATTTATTCCTTGGAGAGGAACCAAAGTCATGGGACCACCCTTATTAGAATTAAGGTAGGTTCTTAGGTCCTCCTTCTTTAAAAGTGGTTAGGCATAAAATGGTAATAAAGTAGGGTAGTTCACGGGGATGTACACTTCTTCTAGAAACTTGTAAGGGTTAAACCAGGGAAAAATTGGTAGTTGAAAGGATATGTGGCCATTGCATGCTTACCAAATGTCTAAGGGAAGTCTTAAGCGACATAAGTGTCCTACCCGGTAATATAAGTTAAGTAGTAATGTTCGCAATACTACTTGTCATATTACAAATGAGAGAATAGATTTAAGAATGTTGACGTACTAGGATGGGATTCTAAAAGGGCTAGGTGTCCGCCTCAGGGTTATAAGAGATCGGAAGAATCCACCCTTAATAGGGCCTTAAGTGACCATGAATGCCACCTCATTGGGTCTTTACCCTAAAAACACTAATGGGAGATTGACTTGGATATCCACCCCATTGGTTAGAAACTTGATGTTTTTTGTGTGTTGCATAGACATTCCTTGACATATGTAACCTGCTTAAAATATAGGGTATGGACAATAAGTAACACTATCTTTCAGTCGCACAAAACTTTATGTTTTGACCCTCTCCTTAACATCCAACAGGTCAGTAGGTGGGGTAAAGCCATGGATGAAGTCGTGATTGAAGTCGATGAAGAAAACGAAGTTATTATGATATTATTAACAGTTATTGCTTTGCTTCTTTAGGAATCTTATGAGATTGAACCATTTGATGTATGTGTTGAACCAATGTAACCGCGACTATGTATTTTTGGGGTTTTGAAATAAATGGTAAATTTTATTTTGGTATTATATTTTCTCTTTCCACTGTGTAAGATCTCCATTCGAAGTATATGTTATTATTATCTGTGCAAATGTAATCCTTACAGGAACCAACGACCCGTTTAGGATGGCTTTAAGTTACGATGGGCCTTTTCTAGATCGAAACTTAGGCCCATTCCAGATGGGTTGTTACATTTGGTATCAGAGCATATGTTACCCGATTATTTGGGAAATATACATATGAGAGGCGTATTTGTGATTTGAAAATGATTTTTTCAAACTATATATAATATATATATATATATATATATATTTACCCCAATAAGCATATGCATATATACTAGGCATCCTTATCGTTCTCAGCATTATATACTATCTCAGGAGTATCCACTAAAGGATTCTTCATTTTCTTTTCAGGTAGTAGAATAGCTGAAAATCAAAATGAGAAGGGTAACCAGACAAGGCCCAGATACTTTCCCGAATGGTTTCAACTGTATCTTTGTACTACTGAAAAAGTCCCTGTTACCAATCCTGCCCCAGCGACCCCTGCAACTCCTGCCATTGAAGTGGCCTTCGAATTTTCCTGCTTTTGTAAGACCTTTTCCGAATCTTGAAGGGAAATTTTTTTCTGGAAAGGAAGGCTTTGCTAGTGCCCAATCTTGGGTTATGGCTTGTGAAAGAATCTTTTAGGCTACATCTGGCCCGATGAAGTAAAAAGAAGGATACCAGTTTGGCATTTGAAAGATGATGCCCTAGAGTGGTGGAACTTAATATCAATGGAGAACGGAGGCTGAATCTTTATGTGGGCCATGTTCATGACCCGGTTTGAAGCAAAGTTTTTACCCCAGGCAGAAATGACTATTCAGCTAGAGAAATTCAAACACCTCAAGTAAGGAAGCTTGAGTCTGCAAGAATATATGTCCAAATTTATTGAGTTACGTAAGTTTGGGAGAGGGTTGGTAGACACTCCCATGAACGAAGCCCTTAGGTTTGTGAAAGGACTGAACTCCCCATTGAAGGAGACCTTGTTAGCCCAAGTAATGTTTGGGGAAACTTTCGGGACTCTAGTTAAGACAGCTACCCTTTGTGCGATCGAAAGCTCTAAGCGGAACAAAGAGGGAATGAAAGGAGAAGTTTAAGGTAAAAATAAGGAATCATGGAAGAACAAAAAAAAAAATTCAAAAAGTACGCAAAGACTTGTATGAGGTGCAACCACAAGGTCGATGAGGCCAAATATTGTAGGACCTAATTGGCGAGAAAGGAGTCTAAGGGAAAATGTTACAACTGCCACGAAGAAGGACACATGTCCAAAGATTGCCCAAAGCCCAAAGCTGCCAAGATTGGCCTGCTATTAAAGCAACCCCAATTCAAAGCCCACTGTATAGGAGGTCAAGCAAATGGCCGACTTGTTGGTGGGAAACTACCGATAAGGTTATACTTGTACCAAACTTCGTCCGCGAATCCACGGAGAAGATATATTTGATTAGGCTGAGAATGAAGGCAACCCAAGACCGCCAGAAATCGTACGCCGATAAGCGTAAGATGGAACTAGAATTAAATTTTGGATACTTGGTGTTCATGAAAATATCCCCTCTTAAGAAAATAGTTCGGTTCAGAAAGACTATGAAGTTGGCTCTCAGGTTTATTGGTCCTTTTAGTGTCATCGAGAAGATAGGATCTTTGGCCTATCGAGTGGATCTCCCAGAGTGTCTATCAGGAATCCATAATGTTGTTCATGTATCTCATCTAAGGAAACGCCTTCATGATTTTGTTGTCAAACTCGAGCTTGATGAAGTTGGGACATAGAGAAACTCAAGTTAGATTCCAGGATGCCCCGCACCATTGCAAGGATTATAGAGCAAGAGATCAAGAGACTTCACAACAAAACCGTTTACCTCGTCTAAGTACAATGGGGAAATGACCCTACTAAAAGCACATGGGAGACAGAGGACTAGACGAGAAAGACTAACCCAGAGCTTTTCACGGGTGAAATTTTCCTCAAAATATCGTTTATAGATGCATTTTGATTGCTATATTCGATGACAGGAGATAGATGCAACAAAATTGCACCAAGCACTCATATAGAAATATATGTATATTTAGGTTTTTTGCATACATATTGCATCAAATATTACACCTACATGCTAGGTTAGAGCTCACTTTAGTTGGTCTGTATTTCATAATCACTACAATTCATGGATGCTTATGGATGAATTATAAATAACATGGGTGTACAACATGAATGCTTCGAACGAGCTATATTTTTATCCCCTTAAACATATTTTGGGACGAAATCCATTTTAAAGGGAGAAGAATGTAACACCCCGTAAAATAAGAAGTTAAATGATATGGTTGGAAAATGAGATTTTGCAGCTTTTTGAATTTGGTTATGAAAATCTTTTATTTGGATTCGTGACATTCTGAATCATTTACATATATAATATGCTAAAAATGGTTAATGTATGAAGAAATTATGAAAAAATGAATTTGGGTGATGTACGTAGAAAATATATATATATATAATTACGCAAATATTATATATGTTGTCCAAATTATAATTTAAATTAAAAGAGGGAAATTCAAATTTTGAATTTTAAGATAAGATATAGGGGACAACTTATATTGGATATATAGAAAAGAATGAAGTAAATTGAGAACGTAATTAATAAAATAAATAGCTCAGCAACGCAGCAAAATTGGGTGTTCGATCCTCGAAGGGGCCGACCGCTCCCCCTTAAGGGGTGTCGACCTCCAGTCGACTGCTAGCGGCCGACCGCTAGGTGGTTGGAACGCCTAACCAGCCTATGTGGATGAGGATTTTCTAAGAGGTTATATTTATATAGAAGGCTAAGGTTAAATTTTTACTAATTCGATGGCTCAGTCTCACACGAGCAAGTATAAATAACCCGTAAGACCACACACTAGAGACCCTAATTACTCTACATCTCTGCCTCCATGCTACTAAATTCCATAGAAAAACAAAGAGAATAGGTTGAAGGTTTTTTCAGCTTTTCTAAATCTCTCTATTTCAATTTATATAAGTTTAGGATTTCAGAATTTAGCATAACATATATGTATAAGACTCTAATTGTATGTTTCTTATATGTATATTATTAGGAGGGTAATCATATTTCGCTTGAACGTTAAGATTCTTTGCAGATCTTGCAATTCTGCCGCATCTCCGCCTAATTTGTGAGTGGAATCTAGTTTTTTTTAAGGCATATTCATGTTTTTAATAGTTTGTCATATGAGTTAATATGCCTAAGGAAGATTTGGATATTCGATAATATGAAAATGAAAATACCCAAATCTTCTATCTTTTAATTACGTATGAAATTGTCATGATGAATCGGGTTTGTGAAATTGTGTTTTTTGTATTGGATTAAAATTCAATATAAGTGTTTTAATATTATTTGTATTTTATTTGATTCGCCTTTGTTATCATTAGAGTGTATCCTAAAAAGGTTTGGATTTGAATGTTTAATGGTTTGAATTGGGTATGGATCCTATATTGGATCTAATGCATTCACAATTGAAATAAGTCAAAGGTCAACATTTTTAGGTGCACAACACCAAACCAGGGGAATTGGGTGAAATACGAATTATAAACATACATATGTAGGTGTATGTAACACTCTATTTTAATTCAATATTGAAATCATTTCTACATGCCTAGGATACAAGTTGTAATTGTTCTGTATATGTATGTTTTCCATTCACTGCTATTTGCTATATGTTCATTATTCCATCATTCTTATATTGTTGCAGCAAAATATGGAATAATCTAACTTGTATGCCTTAAATTGGATAAATTGACAATTTTCCACCTCATTATCACGTTTCCCTGTTTATACGAATGTTTGATTTAATTAGGCTATATTATTATTTTACTTATATAAACATAATTAACGTTTTATTAACGTAATAAATGCGATTTAATTAGAATTCGAATTTGAAATGTCCCCTTAACCAGTATACATATATATTTGTCTGCTTGTGTGTGCGTACATATAAAATGGCTTAAGTGTATATATATATAAATAAATGACACATAGACACGAGGTTATTTTCTATGTACGGTAGAAGCCTGCCCGGAACCGACCGGCAAATCCAGCAACCATAAGTTATGCCCAACTAATGTGAGATGTTTAGGTGCCATGTGCCATTCATAAACTTAGTACAGTAGACACGAGGTTAAACCGACTTGTAGTAGAAGCCTGCCTGGAACCGACCGACATATCCAACATCCACAGGTATCGGTTTAATGTGAGAGGTTTAGTTTATATATGTATATATATAATAATATACATAAGTCTAATGTGCGAAAACAAATAGGTTTACTACGCCTTGAGAAGGTCTTAAGTGGCTGACTCACCTTTTTATCTAGTTTGAGTCTTAAGTGCTCGGGACAAGGATCCCTCCGAAGGTTTATTCCATGGAGAGGAACTAAAGTCATGGGACCCACCCTTATTAGAATTAAGGTAGGTTCTTAGGTCCTCCTTCTCTAAAAGTGGTTAGGCATAAAACGGTAACAGAGTAGGATAGTTCACGGGGATGTACACTTCCTCTAGAAACTTGTAAGGGTTTAACCAAGGACAAATTGGTAATTGAAAGGATATGTGGCCATTGCATGCTCACCAACTGTCTAAGGGAGGTCTTAAGCGACACAGGTGTCCTACTCGGTAATATAAGTCAAGTAGTAATGTTCGCAATACTACTTGTCATATTACAAATGAGAAAATAGATTTAAGAACGCTGACGTACTAGGATGGGGTTCTGAAAGGGCTAGGGGTCCGCTTCAGGGTTATAAGAGATCGTAAGAATCTACCTTAATAGGGCCTTAAGTGACCGAGAATGCTGCCTCGTTGGGTCTTTACCCTAAAAAACACTAATGGGCGATTGACTTGGATATCCACCCCATTGGTTAGAAACTTGATGTTTGTTGTGTGTTGTGTAGTCATATCTTCACATATGTAACCTGCTAAAAATATAGGGTATGCACAACAAGTAACACTATATTTCAGTCACGCAAAACTTTATGTTCTGACCCATCTTCTTAACATCTAACAGGTCAGTAGGTGGGACAAAGCCATGGATGAAGTCGTGATTGAAGCCGATGAAGAAGACGAAGTTATTATGATATTATTAGCAGTTATTGCTTTGCTTCTTTTGGAATCTTATGAGAATGAACCATTTGATGTTTCTATTGAACCAATATAACTACGACTATGTATTTCTAGGGTTTTGAAATAGATGGTACATCTTTTGATATTATATTTTCTCTTTCTGCTGTGTGAGATCTCCATTCGAAGTATATGTTATTATTATATGTGGAAAAGTAATCCTTACAGGATCCAACGACCCATTTAGAATGGCTCTAAGTTTTGATGGGCCTTTTTAGGTCGAAATTTAGGCCATTCCGGGCGGTTTGTTACAGGATAATAAGAGTTCTTAAAAGCATGTAAAGGAACCGCCTATCTAAGGGAAGTATTAAGTGGCTAGGAGTTCACCCAGAATGCCAATTAAATAGATATGCATGGGTCTACTGAAGGAGTCATAAATGGTGATGATATCTACCATCATCCGATATTAAATGGAAGATTACTATTTCTCGTATTACAATTGAGAGAATATTTGATAACATTAATCGAGGACTTAAGTGACTAGGGTCCATCGTAGTTGAGGTCTTAAGTGACTAGTTGTCCAAGAGTGGAAGATACCTCGAAATGTAATTGAGGTTTGGTTTGCAGGCTATTATCAAAATTTTATTAAGGAATTCGCAAAGATTGCTACTCTTCTAACCCAACTGACAAAGAAGGATCTTAAGTTTGTGTGGACAGAGAAGTATGGAACTGCCTTTGATAGGTTGAAGGAATATCTAAAAATGCACCTATTTTGATTATCCCGGACGAAGCCTAGATGTCCATTGTTTTCACAAATGCATGTGGGATTGGGTTAGGAGCGGCAATCTTGCAAGAGGGTAGATTTTGATGTCAAAAGTTGGTTACTAGTGACGATCAACCCCCAACCGCGTGATCAACACATAAATAAAGATTAAAAATGCAATAAAAAGTAAAAGAATGGGGAGCACACATAGAGTTTTTCTAGTGGTTCAGCAAAGACGATGCCAACGTCCACTTTATATAATGTTTCTCTTTTTTGATCACAATTACAATGCTTTTTCTGAAGAAGAGAAAGAAGATGATTATTTTCCCTTCTTGTTGTAAGAGATTGAGAGATGCGAACTCCTATAGGCTTGACACATGGAATCCATCTATTGGCTTGAGTTTCGGCTGAAGGACTGATTCCACTATTCATAAATAGTATCCTCAGAAGTAGTGGTTGACGTGGCATCCACGGAGAGGAATATCAAATTGTCCGCATATGGTTTGACCGCACTTACTTCCTTGAAAATCGGGACATTAGGTGGACTAACTCTGTAGAAATCTTCCACGCTGGCCCAAGATAATCGGTCGACGCATTCTATCCAGAGGCGAGAAACTCGATCGACCATGAGACCTGTTCTTCCGGGATGAGCAGTCACTCTGGCTAGTCTGGACTTGGGCCGACATGTGATTTCTTTGAACTGTGTTTCTGTTGGGCTTCCTAAAGCGCGACATATATCTGGTTGCGTGTTTGGGCTTTGGTCTGGCTCGTTGAGACTCTTACCAAAAAAGAGGGTTAACACTTTGCCCCTCGGAAGGCATCTTCATCGTCAGAGGGAGATGTGTACTGAAATCCGAACCGAAGCACAAGCGCCCGAGCTGCTATGGTCGCGACGGACCATATTGAGGCTAGAAAACCGACGGTCCGATGTTGTATTAAGGCCGGAAACCCGACGACCATGCAAGATCGTATTAAGGCCAGAAAACCTACAACCATCGGGAACCGTATTAAGGCCAAGATGATGATTGCCATTTGTATGAGAGTTGGTTCCTACAAATACAAAACAAACTATCCCCGTTTTGGAGGAGGGCGATGGGTCGATCATTTTATCCTACTTGGCTTTAGAGGGTGGTGAGCATCGACCATGCTCAACTTAGGGGCAAGCATAAACCATGCTCGACTTAGAGGGTGGCGAGCATCAACCATGCTCGGCTTAGGGGCGAGCATAAACCATGCTCGATTTAGAGAGGGCGAGTATTAACCATACTCGTCTTAGGGGCGAGCATAAACCATGCTCGGCTTAGAGAGGGCGAGTATTAACCATACTCGGCTTGGGGGCGAGCATAAACCATGCTCGTCTTAGGGCAAGTGTTTCTTATGCTCGACTCATGTTAGGTTGGTTAGTTTAGCGAGCTACGCATGCTCGTGGTGTACAGAAGAGAGAGTTGTCCACACTCGTATTTAGAAAATATGACCTCACTCACTTGAAGGAGTAGGTGTTTAAAATGGTGATGGGCTTTCGCGCTGACCACACAAAATAGGAGGGCGAGTACTTTGGCTTAAAGATTTCACAACATGATCTACTTTTACAAAATGTAAAATTCATAACTGTTAAGCAACTAAAGAAAAGAAATTCTACGAGTACAGCGATTGATTACAGAGCATTCTCAAGAGCTAAAATCAAGGCGTCCTTGTTATTGAAAGAAATACATCGAAAGAAAAGATAAAAAATCTAATTAATGATAATGCAACGAGTGCTAGTCTCAGGGTCCTTTCCGTTTCTAGGAGCTCGCGAACCAGCCTGAGGAGCTTGAGCAGAGGATCGCGGCGGCATGGCCGGGGCGCGATCTTTGACATATTCAGCGAGTTCCCCTTTTCTGACTCATCCTTCGATGAGATCGCGTAGATGTCAGCAATCATCTGTATTATGTCCAGCTACATTGTGGAATATACAATGCTTGCCAGAATCGAGTTCCATCCGGGTCGGTTCTCGTCGAGGTGGTCTTAGAGTAGGCAAGGACTCGCATATATCAAGGTAGATATCGAGCAAAGAAGAATTGAGCTCAGTGTATCGCTCATATTTGTTTTCATTTCGAGGTCGCACATTGCGTTCGTCCTTTTCCGGGGTCTTTCCTCCTTTATTCTGGCCATTGCCGTTGAGTGAACCTTGTTGTTTGGCTACTAAAACTTGAAGGCTCTCCATTTCAAGGCTGGCATCCTCTTGTCGGAGGAATCTCTCGGCCTCAGAGTAAAAATCATCTATATCTTTGGGGGGATCTCTTGTTAAGGAGTTTGAGAATTTTGATATCTTCTGAACTCCCGTGATGGCTGCCATCAGCACCATCGATGGCTCGGGCCGATCGACATATGCTACAGCTGCGTTGAATCTTTCGAGAAAGGATCTTAGCGTATCTCTGGATCACTGCTTGATGGTAGATAAAAACATGACACTTTTCGATTGAGAGATATGCACTCTCAATTTTTCGATGAAGCGGGTGACCAGAGTATTCCAGCTACTGATCGACTCCGTTGTTAGCTGCCGAAACCACATACCGGCTATATCTGTGAGAAAGAGAGGAAAGTACTTAGCCATGAAGCTGGTTGATGCACCAAGTATTTCCATATGTCGCATGTATCGCATGAGGTAAATGGTCGGGTCAGTGCGACCGTTGTATGGCTCGATGGCTGGGAACCTAAAGTCTGGAGGATTTCGAGAATTTTTTATTTCTTTAGTGAAGGGGCTACGATTGACATTGTCTATGTCTTGCTGCAAAGAGTTTCCCCGAGTGAAGCGTCAGATGATGCTTGCAAGCTGGCTCCCATCTTCGAGGAGTTGTTGCCATGAACTTAGTTCTGCATCCTGAGAGGGTTCTGCCCGAGGATCCGGCAAAAGCATGCTCGGAAGGGTGGCCGTTGGCTGGGCTCGACCTCCGGGATTTGAGTGAAGGTGTGAGGGAAGGTGAGATCTAGCGGGTGGTTCTAGGAAGAATGGCCCCTCTGGAACTTGATGAGTTGTGGGTCAAGCCATGCCTGCAACAAAGGGTCTGGGCTGATCCAGCATAGCCTGTGATGTTTGGAGGCCAGGGTTGCCCCCGCTTGAAGTGAGATTAGGAGGGTTTACGGTACCGTTTTCTTCTGCTACGGTGAGGGCCGGCATGGTAGGCTGGCTTGTGGCAAGATCCCGGGTTGTAATGGGAATGGCGTTGATTCTGAGGGACCCGGTGGTAGCTCGACCGATTCGACAGGTTGAGATGTTCCAAAGAGCGGAGGCATATTTGCCAGACGACCTAGATCTTGATCATCCGTCTCCTGATGTTATGTGGCCACAACTGCACTGGTCGCTGGAAGCGATACTCCTGGCTGGGCTTGATTGGTTGGTAGGACCAAATCAGGATGAAGTAAAGGTGTAGCCCGATCAGTGGCCTAATTTCGATTAAACTGAGGGTAGCTATTGTCCTAATCTCGGCCTGTGGAGGAATTGATGTTGAAGCATTCAACCCTGTTTCCAATCGACCGAGAAGGTGATCCATCAATTGCTGCTGTCGTTCGAGGACATTACCCTGAGATGTTATGTGGTCTCTGAGTTTGACTAGATTTAATCCATGTCGTCCCAGGTAAGGAATCGAGACATGTCATCATGAGAGGAAACTTCGTGGCTTACTTCTGCAACATCGGTATCGGCTGCATCGGCGTTTGCGGGACGAGAAGATGTTGCATCTTTCTTTCGTTTATTTGCCATGACATGAGATAAGCAGAAGTTCAATGGCGATGTCGGTGCGCTGTCCCTACCTGGCGCGCCAAAGTGTTGACGTCAAAAGTT
Organism: Allium sativum; assembly: GCA_030737875.1. Lineage (NCBI taxonomy): Eukaryota > Viridiplantae > Streptophyta > Magnoliopsida > Asparagales > Amaryllidaceae > Allium > Allium sativum. The sequence goes on from CM060922.1 coordinate 303,565,974, forward strand.
GGTTACTAGTGACGATCAACCCCCAATCGCGTGATCAACACATGAATAAAGATTAAAAATGCAATAAAAAGTAAAAGAATGGGGAGCACACACAAAGTTTTTATAATGGTTTGGCAAAGACGATGCCTACGTCCACTTTATATATTGTTTCTCTTTTTTTATTACAATTACAATGCTTTTTCTGAAGAAGAGAAAGAAGATGATTATTTTCCCTTTTTCTTGTAAGAGATTGAGAGATGCGAACTCCTATAGGATGAAATGGAGTTGAAGAGAAAACCAAGAATCTCCAGAGTCTCCAGAATTCCCTTTCTTCTTTAAGCTTAGAGGTATTTATAGGTGGAGAATGCAGCTTGGGTTGTTCCGGTATGGTCCGGCCATTTCGGGAAAGCCTGGACACGTGGAATCCATCTATTGGCTTGAATTGCGGCTGAAGGACTGATTCCACTGTTCATAAATAGTATCGTCGGAAGTAGTGGCTGACGTGGCATCCTCGAAGAGGAATATCAAAAGTAGAGCTTTGTCCGCATATGGTTTGACCGCCTTTACTGCCTTGAAAATCGGGACATTGGGTGGAGTAACTCTGTAGAAATCTTCCACGCTAGCCCGAGATAATCGGTCGACGCATTCTATCCAGAGGCAAGAAACTCGGTCGACCATGAGACCTATTCTTCCGGGGTGAGCAGTCACTCTGGCAAGTATGGACTTGGGTCGACATGTGATTGCTTTGGACTATGTTTCTATTGGGCTTCCTAAAGCGCGGCTTATATCTGGTTGCGCTGTAACACCCCGGATTTTTGAATAATTGAATTAACTAAATTAAAGAATAATTAATCTTAGATGTGAGAATTATGGGAATGGGGTTGCGCCATTGTGTTCGCCTCGGAATTCTGGTTGAAACAGAGTCCGAGTTTGCGGGAAACGGGTACTGGATGAAGGAGTTATGGACGAATGAAGTTTGGTGGCAAAACAGAAAAAAATTGCACTTCCGCACTTGGGAAGTGCGCCAATACAAATTTGCACTGGCGCACTTGCCAAGTGCGCCCAGGCCGAGGCAGCAGGCCTGCACAGCTTTCTGGTTCAGTCTGACCCATGTTGCTGAGTCCTTTCAGACTCCTTGCTGAGTCATTAGGGCTGAGGTGTCACCCTATTCCGACTGAATGGTTTTGATTAACCATAAGATCATCCGACAGTTTAAATTAATTCAAAACTCTATAAAAAGACCCATAGACTCAAACCCTAAATTGGAATTAAAACTAAAACTACGGCCGTCATGTTGTCATCTTGAACCCTAGAGTAGCCGCCACCAATTAGAGAGGAAGAACAACAAATCAAATCAGTTCTATTCAGCCCTAACAGCGAATCTTCTTCAAAGGATAGCTAATACAACTTCAGAAATCAGAATTCAGAACTCAAGACCGCCTTAGAGTTGTGAGTTCGATAGTTTTAATAAAATAATTATAATTTAATTGGATTAATTTATGATGCGGATTGTATGGATGTGATGTGAATTATTGATCGTATGTTGTAGTTATGTAGTAGAATTGTGTTGAAAACTCTATGACGTTATGTTATGATGCTATCATTTACGATGTAAAGTTATGATGCAATCACCCATGTTGTAATTCTATGATTAGCCTATGTCTAGTTGAATTATCAAGTTGTACATATACTAAGTTTGGTTATGTTGGTTCATATGATAAATCATATGTATGCAAGTTTAGATTTTTATGTAAACATGAATCATATACAAGTTGGGTAAAATTATATGTGACCTTACATGGTTATGAAATCTAGTTTACGTGAAAATTTGGTTAAAAGTTAGGCTATGGCATGGGTGAGTTATATGCTAAATTCTACATGATATTTTACATGTTAGATGCAAGTTTACACCATTGCTACGATGCATAAATTACATATGCAAGTTTCTATAAATATATGAGTTTGGGGTATGAATCATGTTATGCAAGTTTAGGGTTATTACCTATGCAAGTTTACACCTTTAGATGTAGATCTATGACATACATGATTTATGCAAGTTCACACCTAAAGATTTGGAACCATGACATATGTTGTTTATGCAAGTTGAAACTTTGGCCTATGCAAGTTTTAGATGTAGAACATCGTTCACATATGCAAGTTTATCCCTATGTTTAGATCTATGTTTTCATTATGTGTATATTGTGATGTTTTCGCTTTATTCCATGAGTTAGACTATTCGAGTCTAACGTATATTTTACGTTAAACGAACAAATGCACAATGTGGGGGTAAAGGGGATAATATTAAAAGATTTAATTGGTATAAATGCCTTAAAAGGCATAAAATAATTTGTGGTGAAAATTGGTATGATTTTACATACCATAAATGGATGGACATAATTGAGTCAATTATGGACATCTTTAAATTTGGAATTGATTGATAATTTGAATAGGGAAAGTAATTCAAATTGGGGAATGATTAATTAGGAGTAATTGATCGTCTAAGGCACAAGGTTAAGCTCTTTTATGGTGTAAGACTGCCCGGACCCGCCCGACAAATCCAGCTGCCACAAATGCCAGTCTAATGTGAGAGGTCTTAGGATAAATTAAATACGTAACAATTGTAAAGACACGAGGTTAGGCTCTTTTGTTGTGTAAGACCGCCCGGACCCGCCCGGCAAATCCAGCTACCACAAATGCCAGTCTAATGTGAGAGGTCTTTATGAGGTTACGGTCTTAATGAATTAAGAAACGCTTAATAAGATAAACATGTAGTGGACATGAGGGGGTTAAGTGGGTGCCTTGGGTGCCATATGGAATCTAGTGGGTGCCTTGGGTGGCATTTGGAAATACGATTAGAAACACTTAACCAAAATTGAAACATGTAGTTGAAACATGAATAAGAAGTGGGTTAAGTGGGATGTACTAGAGGGGACCAAGCTTAGGTGGATAGCTTGTGTCAAGTAATAGGGGCCCATTTCAACCAGTAACCCATACGTATCTTTGTGGGCTCGACCCAAGTCGAGGACGGGACACGCATACTGGGTTTGACTGTAAGAGGCCAAAACGGGTTAGCGGTGGCAAAGCAAGTCCAACGGGTTTATATGAGTGTGTGGACCCAGGCTGGTAGGTAAGACGTTGTTGCATCGTGTAGGTATAAGCCGTGCATTGTTGGTTGTATCGGGTTGCCACTTTGTGGAGTGATACACCCCACTGTGGGGCCAGCACGGGTATCTCCGAGTTAGGGAGCCGATCGCTTGGGGGTAGTGGGTACACCTAGTGGAGATAGGGGCAGGCAGCACCTATGAAGGCAGCTAGGGGTGCACGAAACTACCAATATCATTATTAAGTTCTGTAGGCAGAATCGACCTTAGGCTGACTAGTGGTGGTGCAGTATACTAGTGGTGGTGCAGTATAGCAATTATCCTATAGTGTTGGTGTAGTTTAGTAATTATCTTATTGTGGTTTAGGGGCACTTTAACGATATCGTTCTTCATCTTGTTTCCTTATTTACTCTGCCGTACTCAATGGTTCATGGTCATTTCCTTATTTTCCAACTTATGCCTTAGCCTAGTTACTTTGTTAATTATATTGTTAAAATTATCGCACTCGCCAGACTTTATGTCTAACCCTCTTTGTTTCCTCCTCTTTTCTTCCTTCCCCCCCCCCCCAAGGTGCTCAGGTTGGGATTAGCACCATTGGAGCTTGATCTTGGACTGCTGTTTCTCTGCTTTTGGAAGATTACTTGGATCGCTGAAGTAAAGTTCGGCTTCTCTTTTATTTATGGCTATTTTGTATTGGGGATTATGTCTTTCAGTTTATGTACTTTTGATAGTCAAGATGGATATTATGTGCTTTGACTCTGGTTTTCGATGATGTAAGCAAACATATGTGTTTTCCGCTGCACTGAAATAAAGTTTTAAATCTTTGAGTACTATTTATATTTGTCTTATTGTTAAGTTTCTATTTTGTACTTACTTAAAACACTCCATAGAAGTTAATGCATTCCCTTTGTGAGTGACATTAATGGACGTGGGGTGTTACACATGGTATCAGAGCTGAAGGTTACCAGAACAGATATGAATTTTGAAAAAAAACTATTTTTCAAAACAATTTTTATAAAGAAGTACCTTCAAAAGTATGTTCTAAGGAAAGTATTTTCAGGAGAAAAGCTTATTTTAGAAAGCATAACCCCAAGGGTCATATATCTTTCCTTCGGTTCTATTATATTGAATCTTTCCTTTTTCGTTTCAACATGTCTAAAGCATTTGAGTTACTAGAGGGTGTTCATGTACCCGGTTGGTTTCGTCAATATCTCGAGGCTAGGGCCGCCACTGCAGGTCCAGCAAATGCTCCTCCTCCTCCTCCCCCTCCTCCTCGCATCGATACTTTTGCGAAGATATATAAGGACTTTAGAGCGATGGGTGGAAAACCTTTTCACGGGACGGAGACATTTGTTGAAGCTTGTAACTGGCTAAAGGAGGTGGAAGAATTGTTTAGAATCTTTGAAGTGGATGATGAAAGAAAAGTCCAGCTAGCTGCCTGGCTAATGAAGGATGAGGCCTAGTTTTGGTGGGAGGTCACTAATGGGGGACGTCCAGTCGATACATGGCTAGATTTTAGGCAGAGGTTTGAGGCAAATTTTCTCTCGCAGGATGAAGAGAATCTATACATGGAAAGGTTTTTGGCGCTGAAGCAAGGGAATCTATTGGTGAAAGAGTACGTTAACAAATTCAACCAATTGGCAAGATTTGGCTTGGACTTGGTGAATACTCCAGAAAAGAAGGCTCTAAGATTTGTGAAGGGTTTAAATGAGCCGCTTCATGGGTTAGCTATGACCTACATTCCCATGGGGGCTATCTTCGAGAGACTAGTTGGCATGGCGCTCATGCATGAAGAGGAAAAGGGCGTCAATGCTAATAAGGCACCCGAGAAGAAAGGGGATCAAAAGAAGCCGCAACAGCAACAATAGAACAAGAAAGGTGGCAAAGGCAACAATGCTAAGGGAAAGAAAAGATGCTTTAACTGTGGGACACCCGGACATCTAAGCAAAGATTGTAGGAAGAAAAAGAAGACTGGTTGTTTCCACTGTGGCGAGGTGGGACATCTTATTAAGGACTGCCCAAAGAAAGGGAAGAGGGCAGGGTCTACCTCGGGAGGACAGGTGCAAGCTCTTATGGCACCAGGGCAGGCAAGGGGACAAGTTCAGGCTCTCGTGGTCCCACCGCTGCAAGAACGAGGTAGAGCAATTTCCGTTGAAAGTTTAGTTCTTCTGTTTGATCATCGTGTCCGTACTTTATTCGATTCTGGCGCATCACATTTGTTTATTTCTACATCATTAGTTGAAACACTGCACCTTGATACTAGTCTAGTTACCGATCCCTTAGTAGTCTCAAATCCTATCGGTGGTTCGGCTCATCTTTCTATGATTTGTCGGGATTTGAGAGTTTTTATCTTGGGCATTGAGTTTAAGTGCAACGCTTTTGTTCTTGGCTTTATGGGCTACGGTTTAATTCTAGGTATGGATTGGCTAACTAGATATGGGGCCATCCTAGATTGTGAAAGAAGGGTTGTTAGATTGTTGACTCGTTTTGGAAAGACCCTTGATATTTCTTGTGACCCTAGAGGTCTAGTAATGCTTAGCTACCTAGAATCCCTTGACGCATCCAATGATGATTTACATTCTGTTCCCATAGCCCGTGAATATGCTGATGTCTTCGATGAGGTGAGAGGTTTACCCCAAAAACGTGAGATAGACTTCCGGATATATCTAGTAGATAATGCAAAGCCAGTTGCATTACCAGTGCGCTACATGGCTCCAAGAGAGAGAAGAGAACTCAGTAAGCAAGTGAAGGAATTGCTTGAGAAGGGGTTCATCAGACGTAGTGTATCGGATTGGGGTGCTCCAGTAGTATTTGCCACGAAGGCGGATGGGTCCCTTTGACTTTGTGTGGACTATAGAGAGCTTAATAAGTTTACTAAGAAGAATAGACACCCCCTGCCGAGGATTGACGATCTCTTTGATTAGTTAGTGGACGCCTAAGTGTTTTCTTAGTTGCACTTAGCCACTGGTTTCCATCAGTTGAGAGTGGCTGAGGATAGCATAGACAAGACTGCCTTTAGGACTCCAGACGGTTTCTTCGAGTGGCTTGTGATGCCCTTCGGTTTGACAAATGCCCCTGCATACTTTGTTGACTTGATGAGTAGGGTGTTTAGGGAGTACCTTAATAGATTCGTGGTAGTCTTTGTGGACTACATCTTGATCTTTTCTAATAGCGAGGAAGAGCTTGACCTACATCTTAGGGAAGTGTTGGAGACTCTTCGAGCGCATAGCCTTAAAGCTAAATTTTCTAAATGTCACTTTTGGAGGAAGGAAGTGCGATTCTTAGGGCACGTGGTTTCCAAAGAAGGGATAGTTGTGGATCCCGCGAAGATAGTGGCTATCCAAGATTGGAAGGTTCCTAAAAATGCTACCGAGGTGAGGAGTTTCTTAGGGTTGACTGGCTACTACAGGAAGTTCATTAAGGACTTCGCATAAATATCAGCCCCATTAACACGATTGACGAAGAAGAACTTAGTTTTCATGTGGGACGTAGATTGTGATGATGCGTTCCAATGTTTAAAGAGAGCTTTGACCATAGCCCCAGTCTAGTGTTGCCAGATGGGAGTAAGTCATTTACCGTTTATACCGATGCTTGTGGGACAGAACTAGGCGCAGTCTTAATGCAAGAGGGAAGGGTAATAGCCTATGGTGGAATTAAATTGAGAGTACATGAGAGAAATTACACTACACATGACCTAGAGTTGGCTGCTATTGTATTCGCGCTTAAGTCTTGGCGTCATTATCTTCTTGGCGAAAAATTTGAATTATTCACTGACCACAAATCGCTAAAATACTTATTCTCTCAGAAGGACTTGAACTTAAGGCAGCAAAGGTGGATGGAATTCTTAGCATCCTACGATTTCGAGATAGCATATACCCCTGGCAAGGGTAACATGGTGGCAGACTCCTTAAGTAGAAAAAGGTTGTCCTTGAGTCCGTTGTTTGTTGAACGGCGAAGCTTAGAGTTCATCTCTACGTTTGACTTTAAACCTTCCATTGACTTTGTACCCGGTTTGTTAGCATCCTTAGAGGTCAGACCTACGCTTTTGGGACGGATTGGCGAGGCACAACAAGACGACCCACAGTTGGTTGAGATAGTAGAAAAACTAAAAAGAGGGGAGTCATCGAGCCATTTCCGTAGGTATACCCTAGATGATAAGGGTTGGTTACGTAGGGACGATAGACTTTGTGTACCACAGGACGAGAAATTGAGGAAGACCATTCTTGATGATGCACATCGTTCAAAGATGACCATCCATCCCGATGGGGACAAGATGTACATGGACATGAGATGAGTTTACTGTTGGGCCATTATGAAGAAGGACGTGGCAGAGTTTGTTGCTAGATGCTTGGTGTGCCAACAAGTAAAAGCAGAGCAAAAGAAGCCCGGTGGATTGCTTGACCCATTGGAGGTCCCACAATGGAAGTGGGAAAGTGTTTCGATGGACTTTGTTGATGGATTACTAAGATTGAGGAAGGGTAATACAGGGATTTGGGTCGTGGTAGACAGACTTACTAAGAGCGCCCATTTCATTCCCGTGAAGAGTAAGAGGACTGCTCCATGGTTAGCCTACGTATACATTCGAGAAATAGTTCGTTTGCACGGTGTTCGTTCTAGCATAGTGAGCGACCGCGATCCCATCTTCACTAGCGAGTTTTGGAAGAGCTTGCAAGAGGCGGTAGGGACTCAGTTATGTTTGAGCACTGCATATCATCCTCAGACGGACGGCCAGATCGAGAGTGTGAATCGTATTCTAGAGGACTTATTGAGGTTGTGTGTCTTAGATTTCGGAGGTACATGGGAGGAACATCTTCCGTTGGTGGAGTTCGCATATAATAACGGCTTTCAGTCTAGCATTGGCATGGCACCGTTCGAGGCTCTTTATGGACGGCCGTGTTGTTCGCCTACATGTTTGTGGGAATCTACAGACAAGATCTTACTTGGGCCCGACATGATTAGAGAGACTTCGAAAAAGGTCGATTTGATTCGAAGGAGGATGAAGACGGAGCAAGATAGGCAGAAATCTTATGCGGACAAGAGGAGGACAGATCTTGCATTTGATATTGGGGACATGGTCTTTGTCAAGGTGTCTCCATTACGGAACGTCGTTCGCTTTGGGTCCGTTGGGAAGTTAGCACCAAGGTTCGTAGGGCCGTTTCCTATTAAGGAAAGGATTGGGCAGATGACGTATAGAGTGGAGTTTCCCGAGAGACTTAGTGGTGTACACGACATATTCCATGTATCACATTTGAGGAAGTGCTTGCACGAGACCGCGGAAGTGGTAGAGCCAAGCTTGCTTAGAGAGGTGGAGATAGAGCATGATGCGACGATTCGACGAGATCCTACGTGCATTCTTGGGTCGGAGATTTAGGAGTTGAGGAATCGAGAGGTCAAACTAGTCAAAGTGCAATGGGGAGATGATGAGAGCAACACTACTTGGGAGACGGAAGCGAAGATGCGTTCATTATAGCCTTTTCTTTTCAGGGTATGTCTTTTAATTTCTCCTTTATCACTTACCTTGTACTTATCTTATCTTTAGTATGTCCTCTCGCTAGTATCTTTGACCTTTAGGTAGAATAGTCCTATGGTTGAAACATGTGTTTGAGACATGTTATGTATGATGGATGCATGTGGATGCAAGTGTTTGCTCGTGGTTGCTCGTGGATGCATATACACACACTTTAGGCACTAGATCGGCTCAGTCACTTCATATTGCATGTTGCATATAAATGTGTGTGCATATTGAAGTAATGGATGTATAATGGTTGTACCATCATATGGATGTTGCATGTTGGTGAATGGTTGTGCACACATGTAGAAATAATATGTATCGATAAGGTTCTTTCGCATACATAATGGAAGCATGGCACTATCATGGTTTGCATTAAGGAGGTCAACTGAATCAGTAGACCGCCTGATTTTGCATTAGATAAGGAACATATACACACACTTCTTGCATATGTTCATACAACATTAGAAATTTTATAAGGACAATGGATGCCCGTGTTTGATGGTTGAGTAGATGGTTGTTTGGATGGTAGGATAAGCATTCTCCTTAACTTGGAGATTTCGGGGGCGAAATCCCTTAAGGAGGGGAGAATGTAACACCCCGGATTTTTGAATAATCGAATTAACTAAATTAAAGAATAATTAATCTCAGATGTGAGAATTAAGGGAATGGGGTTGCGCCATTATGTTCGTCTCGGAATTCTGGTTGAAATAGAGTCCGAGTTTGCGGGAAACGGGTAACGGATGAAGGAGTTATGAACGAACGAAGTTTGGTGGCAAAACAAAAAAAATTGCACTGGCGTACTTGGGAAGTGCGCCAGTACAAATTTGCACTGGTGCACCTGCCAAGTGCACCCCGACCGAGGCAGTAGGCCTGCACAACTTTCTGGTTCAGTCTGACCCATGTTGCTGAGTCCTTTCAGACTCCATGCTGAGTCATTAGGGCTGAGATGTCACCCTATTCCGAATGAATTGTTTCGATTAACCATAAGATCATCTGACGGATTAAATTAATTCAAAACTCTATAAAAAGACCAATAGACTCAAACCCTAAATCAGAATTAAAACTAAAACTATGGCCGTCATGTTGTCATCTTGAACCCTAGAGTAGCCGCCACCAGTTAGAGAGGAAGAACAGCAAATCAAATCAGTTCTATTCAACCCTAACAGCGAATCTTCTTCAAAGGAGAGCTAATACAACTTCAGAAATCAGAATTTAGAACTCAAGACCGCCTTTGAGTTGTGAGTTCGATAGTTTTAATAAAATAATTAGTAATTTAATTGGATTAAGTTATGATGCGGATTGTATGGATGTGATGTGAATTATTGATCGTATATTGTAATTATGTTGTAGAATTGTGTTGAAATCTCTATGACGTTATGTTATGATGTTATCGTTTACGATGTAAAGTTATGATGCAATCACCCATGTTGTAATTCTATGATTAGCCTATGTCTAGTTGAATCATCATGTTGTACATATGCTAAGTTTGGTTATGTTGATTCATATGATAAATCATATGTATCCAAGTTTAGATTTTTATGTAAACATGAATCATATACAAGTTGGGTAAAATTATATGTGACCTTACATGGTTATGAAATCTAGTTTATGTGAAAATTTGATTAAAAGTTAGGCTATGACATGGGTGAGTTATATGCTAAATTCTACATGATATTTTACATGTTAGATGCAAGTTTACACCATTGTCATGATGCATAAATTACATATGCAAGTTTCTATAAATATATGAGTTTGGGGTATGAATCATGTTATGCAAGTTTATGGTTATTACCTATGCATGTTTACACCTTTAGATGTAGATCTATGACATACATGATTTATGCAAGTTCACACCTAAAGATTTGGAACCATGACATATGTTGTTTATGCAAGTTGTAACTTTGGCCTATGCAAGTTTTAGATGTAGAACACATCATTCACATATGCAAGTTCATCCCTATGTTTAGATCTATGTTTTCATTATGTGTATATTGTGATGTTTTCTCTTTATTCCATGAGTTAGACTATTCGACTCTAACATATATTTTACGTTAAACGAACAAACGTACAACGTGGGGTAAAGGGGATAATATTAAAAGATTTAATTGGTATAAATGCCTTAAAAGGCATAAAATAAGTTGTGGTGAAAATTGGTATGATTTTACATACCATAAATGGATGGACATAATTGAGTCAATTATGGACATCGTTAAATTTGGAATTGATTGATAATTTGAATAAGGAAAGTAATTCAAATTTGGGAATGATTAATTAGGAGTAATTAATCGTCTAAGACACGAGGTTAAGCTCTTTTGTGGTGTAAGACTGCCCGGACCCGCCCGGCAAATCCAGCTGCCACAAATGCCAGTCTAATGTGAGAGGTCTTAGGATAAATTAAATACGTAACAATTGTAAAGACACGAGGTTAGGCTCTTTTGTGGTGTAAGACTGCCCGGACCCGCCCGGCAAATCCAGCTTCCACAAATGCCAGTCTAATGTGAGAGGTCTTTATGAGGTTATGGTCTTAATGAATTAAGAAACACTTAACCAGATAAACATGTAGTGGACATGACGAGGTTAAGTGGGTGCCTTGGGTGGCATGTGGAATCTAGTGGGTGCCTTGGGTGGCATTTGGAAATACGATTAGAAACACTTAACCAAAATTGAAACATGTAGTTGAAACATGAATAAGAAGTGGGTTAAGTGGGATGTACTAGAGGGGACCAAGCTTAGGTGGATAGCTTGTGTCAAGTAATAGGGGCCCATTTCAACCAGTAACCCATACCTATCTTTGTGGGCTCGACTCAAGTCGAGGACGGGACACGCATACTAGGTTTGACTGTAAGAGGCCAAAACGGGTTAGCGGTGGCAAAGCAAGTCCAACGGGTTCATATGCGTGTGTGGGCCCGGGCTGGTAGGTAGGACGTTGTTGCATCGTGTAGGTATAAGCCGTGCATTGTTGGTTGTATCGGGTTGCCACTTTAGGGAGTGATACACCCCACAGTGGGGCCAGCATGGGTATCTACGAGTTAGGGAGCCGATCGCTTGGGGGTAGTGGGTACACCTAGTGGAGATAGGGGCAGGCGGCACCTATGAAGGCAGCTAGGGGTGCACGAAACTACCAATATCATTATTAAGTTCAGTAGGAGGGATCAACCTTAGGGTGACTAGTGGTGGTGCAGTATAGCAATTATCCTATAGTATTGGTGTAGTTTAGTAATTATCTTATAGTGGTTTAGGGGCGCTTTAACGATATCGTTGTTCATCTTGTTTTCTTATTTACTCTGCCATACTCAATGGTTCATGGTCATTTCCTTATTTTCCAACTTATGCCTTAGCCTAGTTACTTTGTTAATTATATTGTTAAAATTATCGCACTCGCCAGACTTTATGTCTGACCCCCTTTGTTTCCTCCTCTTTTCTTCCTCCCCCCCCAGGTGCTCAGGTTGGGACTAGCACCAATGGAGCTTGATCTTGGACTGTTATTTCTCTGATTTTAGAAGATTACTTGGATCGCTGAAGTAAATTTCAGCTTCTCTTTTATTAATGGCTATTTTGTATTGGGGATTATGTCTTTCATCTTATGTACTTTTGATAGTCAAGATGGATATCATGTACTTTGACTCTGGTTTTCGATGATGTAAGCAAACATATGTGTTTTCCGCTGCACTGAAATAAAGTTTTAAATCTTTGAGTACTATTTATATCTGTCTTGTTGTTAAGTTTCTGTTCTATACTTACTTAAAACGCTCCATAGAAGTTAATGCATTCCCTTTGTGAGTGACATTAATGGACGTGGGGTGTTACATGCGCGTTTGGGCTTTGGTCTGGCTCGTTGAGACTCTTACCAAAAAAGAGGGTTAACAGTAGAGTAGTTACCTATGCAAGTAGATAACTCAAGGATCACGAGAAAATTTCCCTGTCCATGATTTGGAGTTAGTAGCAGTGGTTTATGCTCTTAAGATGTGGAGGCATAATCTTCTTGGAGAAAAGTTCGAGTTATTCACCGATCATAAGTCTCTTAGGCATCTGTTTTCTTAGAAACATTTGAACCTTCAGCAGCAAAGATGGATGAAATATCTTGCATTTTTTGATTTCACCATTCAATTTAACTTTGGAAAGGGTAACATCACGACCAACGCTTTTAGTCTAAAATATTTTGTCCATAGTGTGACTACCGAGTGGAGGCAGTTAGAGTTTCTCTCTAGTTTCAATTTAAAAGCACCATGTGAGGAAGCTCAAGGATTTCTTAGAGCAATGGAGATAAGGCTAGTTTTATTAGAAAGGATCAAGGGTGGGCAAGACCATAATGACAAGTTGAGGGCGTCAAAGGAAAAAGCTTCTAAGGAAGAATCTTTCCCCCATTTTAGTATATTCTATTGATAGTAGTGATAGCTTGAGAAGAGATGGCCGGATTTGTGTCCCTAGGAGTATGGATCTTAGGAAAGAGATTCTAGATGAATTCCATAAGTCAAGGATGACCATTCACCCCGAAGGTGATAAAATATTTAGGAATATGAAGAGGAGTTTCTATTGGGAAGGAATGAAGAGGGATGTGGCGAAGTTTTTTTTCTAAATGTTTGACTTGCGAAAGGGGAAAGGCGGAACAAGGGAAGCCTAGAGGACTTTTGTTACAGTTGGAGGTTCCTACTTGAAAATAGGAGCACATTTCTATGGATTTTATTGATGGGACTACTAGGAGTATGAAAGAGAATGAGTCTATTTGGGTGATGGTGGACCGATTAACGAAGAGTGCCCATTTTATACCCATCAAGAAGAACTGGACCGTCACCTTGTTAACCCAGTTGTATGTTAAAGAGATTATTCTGCTACATGGTATTCTAACTACTATAGTGAGTGATCAAGATCCATTATTTAATAGCGAATTTTGGAAGAGTCTTCAAGAAGCATTGGGAATGACCCTATGTTTAAGCACATCCTATCACCTTTAGATAGACGACCAGATAGAGAGAGTTAATAGAGTTTTGGAGGACCTACTCAGAGCTTGCATAGTTGACTTTGAGAAGCATGGGAGAAGCTCTTACCTTTGGTTGAGTTTTCATAAAATAATAGTTACCAAGCAATGATTGGTATGGCCCCTTACGAAGCTTTATATGGGCAGCTATGCAAATCGCTAACTTGTTGGTAGGAAACTACCGACAAGGTTTTACTCGGACCAGACCTTATCCATGAATCCATAAAGATCATGTCTTTGATTCGACGGAGAATGAAGGTTGCCTAAGACCAACAAAAGTGATATGCAGATAGGTGGGGGAGAGAATTATAATTTGATGTCGGAGATTTGGTATTTGTCAAGGTCTCTCCTCTTAAGAAGACAGTTCATTTTGGGAAGACTGGGAAGTTAGTTCCCAGATTTGTTGGGCCTTTTAAGATTTTGGATAGGATTGGGAAGATGGTTTACCAAGTGGATCTTCCCGAGCATTTATCGGGGATCCACAATGTTTTTCATATTTCCCATCTTCACAAATGCCTTCATGATTCAGTCTACAGACTCAAGCATGATGATATTGAGGACATAGGAAGCTTCGAGTTAGAGTCTAGGATGCTCCGTTCCACCAAAAGGATTGTAGAGCACGAAATAAACAGACTCTGCAAAAAATCTATTCGACTTGTCTGAGTTCAATGGGGAGGTAACCCTGCCAAGAGCACATAGGAAACTGAGAAGATGATTAAATTTACTCATCTAGAGCTTTTCTAGGGTTATTATTTTCCCCTAATTTATCTTTTTAGTTGCATCATGGTTTCTAGATTGGATGGTAGGATATGGATGTGACACGAATGCACTACGTACTCATGTAGAATTAAATGCACGTTAGGTTGTTTTGCATACATATTGCATCACTTATTACACTTACACTCTAGGAATGAGCTGCTATAGCAAGTCTGAAGTTCATAATCACTATGAGTTATGGATGTTTATAGATGTTTTCAAAGTAACATGGGTGTACAACATGGTTGTATAAAGAAAGTTGTGTTTTTTACCCTTCAGAAAAATTTGGGACGAAATCTAAAATAAGGGTGGGAGAATGTAGCACCCCGTAAAATATACTTAATTTCGACATAATTTAATTTAATTCAAAAATAAATAGTAATAAATTAATAGTATATTAAAAGGTTGAAAATGGAATTTTGGACAATTGAGAATTAATAAGGGTGGGAGTATATACCGCCCTTCAGTAGGGAAGCTTAGTGAGGGATGTTTTAAGTAAAGGCCTATTATAATATAAATCAAATTGATTGTTTAGATTTAATCAAACTAATCTAATGGTTCATACACGGGATGACAACTATAAATAGACCCTCAAACCCTCATTCTAAACCCTACAACCATTTCTCTCAACGCCACCATTATGCCATTCTTCTGCCTCTAATTCCAGAAGGCGTAAAGGATTTAGGTTTTTTCTATTTCTCTAAATCTATTCTATCTTCTCTATCATATTCTAACATTAGATTTAAGATTTATCTGGAATTTAGATTCATACATATATATAAGATTCTAATGGCGATTCTTATATGTGTATATATATATATTGAGATTTAAAAGGATTGAAGCATACGTTCGTTCTCAAAGGCCAAATTAAATTTTTGTTATATTTTATCTTGTTATTACTCATCCTAGTAGCTCTGTGAGTGGAATCCATCTGAGTTACTACTTTCCATATTTGATAGTTATAGATTTGGACTATTGTGCCTTGGAGGATATGGGATATACGAAAAGAAAACATGATTAAACCCCTCAAATCCTCCGTTTATTTTATTGTTCGTAGAAAGTTCAATTTAGTTATATTCGGGTTTTGGGTTATTGTAACAATAAAAGGAAAACATGATTCTTATTATATAACTTTCCATTTTTTTATTTCCTTTTTGTTTTATTTTCATGTAAATTCATATGGTTGATTTTTGGAAAAAGATTAAGATTTGTATAACTTTGTAAATTTAATAAGCTTAAATCTCTAATTTTCAAAATAGAGAATTTGAACGCATTATTGCAATATATCTAAATATTAAGGTTCTGTGTATAAACAAACATAAGAAGAGGAATCTATTCAAAATAGGAATAATAAGCATAAATATTTGATGCTATGTTTATTTTTTATTGTTGCAATAATCGAATCAAAACGTGGGTTGTAAGTTTATATGTTGTTGTGATGTTTTTCCTATTTCATTATCAAATATTAATATGTACATTTACGATGTGGTTTGGAAAACTATGGGAAAATGACTTGTACACCTTTAAAAATTTAATAGGGATTGACATTTCAAAAACGTTGTAAGGATGCTAATCTCATTCACTTAATTTACATTTATATTTATATATTTATATATAACGTAATCAACGTATATTAATATGTATCAAGTGTGCAATAAATACGATTAAATTAGGAATGGAATTCGAATATCCCTATAGGAATTTGTATGTTTGTATGTGTGAGTTAATGGCTTAATTAATATTAATGACACATGGACATGAGGTTAACCTTTATGTGTAGTAGAACTCTGCCCAGAACCGACCGACATATCCAGTGTCTACAAGTAAATCTGGTTAATGTGAGAGATTTAGGTGCAATAGGCCATCATAATTAGTACGCTCTGATGCGAGGTTAGGCCTAATTTGTAGTAGAAGCCTGCCTGAAACCGCTTGGTAAATCCAGCATCTACAAGTGGTAGGCCTAATGTGAGATGTCTAGTGTGCATATATATATATATATAGTGTGGAGCAGGCCTACCTTAGGAAAAAGGTATTAAGTGGCTAACCTATCTCTTGTTAGGTATTAAGTGGTTAGGACTAGGTTCGTTCCTAAGGTTCACTCCTTGGTTCAGAACCCAAGTCATTGGGCCTGCCCTTCGAGAATTAAATGGTTTTTGAGTCCTCCTTTTTCCTATAAGAAATGGACTTGGTAGACGATAACGTGTGTAGGATTGTTCTCCAAGTAACGTATGCTTCTTATCTAGGGGCTATAGAGGGCTGACCTAGGGACGAATTACGTATACATGGCCTAAGGAACCACCGTCCAAGAGAAGTATTAAGTGGCTAGGATTTCACCCATAGGAACATCTAAATTGTAACAAGAGGGTTCGCCAGGGGGATTCTTCTTATAATAAGCCGTGTTCTTAACCTAAATCCTAGTAGTAAGTTGTAACACCCCACCTCTGCTAGGGTCACTCACAAAGGGAATGCACTAGTTTTGGTGGAGTATTATCTAGGTAAACATACACAGAGATATCACAAGGCAGAACATAAATAAAGCAGAGGTAGAAATTAAAAACCAAATTTTTATTGCTTTCAAGAAAAGAGTCAAAACCTCATATATCCAAGGTACAAATTATTCCATTACATCAAGTTCCAAATAAAGAAGCATAAACTTAAGATAACAAAAGTAAATTATTCCCCATAAATAGCAGAAGTGCAGCCATAGCATAGCTCAAGACCAAACCGTACATGAGCTGACAGAAAGCAAGCTAAATCCAAGCTAGGAGCTAGTGTTTCCTCCCTGAGAACCTGGTTGGGGGGGGAGGGAACGAAAGAAAAAGAGGCGAAAGAAAAGGGTCAGTCATAAGACTGGTAAGCCCAAGTGACTTTCAGTATAAAAACTAGTAAAGGTAACATGACATGTGAAAACTGGAATTAAACATAAGGATGATAACAGGACTGGTATGATAATTAAGATAACAAGATAAGTCAAGTCTAGCATCGCATATTCAAGATTCGCTGCACCCACTGTACTAGTATCTTAACCCATGTCAAGTATTAACCATGAAATGATCCCTTGGCCCAATATCATGAAGAGACCCATTACGGGGTCCTACGGTACTATCTATTAATCGATCGACTCCCTACAAGTTCTAGCTCGTCCTGTGTCTGTGTCACACAGCCCAATCACGAAATGTAGTCACCTGTGCTAGGTCCACCCTAGGGTGTATCAAGCCCTAGGGTGCCAACCACCGACATGAATCAAGCACGCACAGTGTAAACCTACGGGTGCCCAATGCCTGCTTTTTCAACTCCGGACTACGTGCACGACGATAGTCCGCCTGAACCTACAATGGCGCACCTACTCAGCCGTCGTTCTGGTCACTTACAATCAGCCCAGTATTCGTGCCCTACCCTGCCTAGTCCCAGGGTATCGTGATACATCTAAGTGGGTTACTGCTGAAAAGGACCGCATAACTAGGGTTTCTAATGGGTTAAGTGTTGTCATTCAAATTCGTGACTTAACCCTATCCAAATCATGTATCAAGTTGGTTAAGTGTGTTCAAGCGGTTCATGACTTAACCCTATCAAATCATCGTGTCAAATTGGTTAAGTATATTCAAGTGGTTCATGACTTAACCCTGTCATGTGGCATTAATTCATTAATGCACCCCAACCTCTCACATTAGACTAGTTGTTGTGGTCACTGGATTTGCCTGGCGGTTCCGGGCAGATTTACACCACAACATAGTCTAACCTCGGGTTTTACGTGCGATATGACCAACTACCCACATTGGGTCCTATTGTTTGCAGTCACTGGATTTGCCGAGCGGTTCCGGGAAGATTTACACTGCAAACTCAACCCAACCTCGAGTTGGCCATTTTCAAATTCATCTTAGTGTCATGTCCACGTTCAAGTTCAAATTTCGTGTCAAAATTCATGTCGAGTTTCATGTCAGGTTTCATGTAAATTTCATGTCAAGTTCTTGTCCATATATAGGTTCAAGTTATAACAACGTTCATGTTCAAGTTCAAAGCCAATTCATGTTTTACCTAACCTACCCAAATCGTATTCCCATCGCACGTGAACTCGAATCGATACAAGTAAATTCAATTAGGGAGTAACATAAAAGGGACGGGTATAAGGTGGAAAAAATGATTACTAGCATAGCATGGTATAACTTGAGATAAATGATTACAACATTACTGGCATATGGAGTATCGGCCTCAAACATCAAGATTCCAAATCTAGCAAAATAAGGTACTAGTCATGATAATAGTTGACATAAGGTGATAGTCATAAACTTGTGACTAATAACAGATTCAACATTGCAGGCATGATATTATGAGGGGTTTTTCTTTTTGATTTACAACATGAATAGGCCCCAAATCAATGTCATAGTAATATACCCAAAAGTCAAGATCCAAGATGAACAAGAATGGGTGTGAAACAGTCATCATACACAGGTCTAATTTCAATTTACAACACATTCATATTACATTTATAGTTTAAATATAAAAGTAACCGGGGCTTATAGATCGTGGTTCGAGAATTAGAAAAAGAAATTCGATGTTGAATCTTTATGTGCTTAGTCGAGTCCTAACAGAAATCCCCAAATCAACAAATCTCTCAACGTAGTTTCGGTGTAGAAGAAGTAGTCCCTTTCTCTAACTTTTCAACCAGAATTTTGAGCAACATAAGGTCAGAGAGAATTTTGTGTAGAGAGACTAGTGTTAGGGGCTGTTTATATAAGGTCAGGCCAACGAATGTAGACGGAAACGAGGCCAGAAACATCAAAACGAACTCAGACTCAAAAATGGGTTCTGTCACCAGGTCGACCCCCAGGTCGACACCCAAGTCGACACTATGGTCGACCTGGTCCTGGGCAGGTTGACTCTATGATCGACCCCCAGGTCGACTTGGTCCTGGGCGGGAAATTTCCCACCCAATCTGTTTTATGGTTTGAATTCGAAATTTGAATTCGAATTCTGAGCTGTTTTGAACTTGAAATTTTCTGAAAACTTTGAAAGGTCATAACTTGGTCATATGGACTCCGATTTTCGAAAACTCGGACTCATTTCCAAGCAGAATTTCGAGACGAACGCAATGAAATAACCCGTTGCTCTTGATTCTTATTTTAAAAATTAATTCTGCCTTGATTTATAGTTATAACACGTTATCAAAATACGGGTTGTTACATAAGTAGTTGTTAATACTTATCTCCCTATAGAAGAGTTATCATTTATAACAATTAATGTTAGAATGGGGTCTTGGCTTGAGGTCCTCCATTGGATATTAACTGACTAGAGGGATGTCCGTCATAAATAAATATGGTATAAGTGTCATAGGAGTGCCCGGCCTTGAATTAGCTTTGGGGTATTAAGTGACTTCTAGAATGTCTGCCTCATATGTTCGCCTTGTGTGTTTGTTTCGAAGACATAACTTGAAAAGTTTACATCTGCCAAATATAGGAAATAACCTTCTTAGCTTATTTGCATTTCATTCACCAGAAATTTATGTTCATACCTTCCTCCTCTTAACATTAACATGACAATAGGTGAGAAAAGTGATTAAGGATAGAGAACGATCTCTTGGAGGAGGAGCCTCTTGAAGATTTAATTATTATGGTATTGCTTATTTACGATTATTGCTATGTAATTGGGATGAATGATGATGTACTTTGAAGTTTGAAACACGTTGTAATTATGAACCATAGTTTTTAATAATTGGTACATTTACATTTATGCTATTATATTTTTTCCCATTCGCTATGCGAGTTTCTGATTTCGTTCTAGATTGCTCTATATACCTGTTTAAGTTAATCCTTATAGGAACAGATGATCCGTTTAGAGTGGCTCTAAGTTCAATGGGCCTTTCCTAGGTCAGAATTCAGGCCCATTCCGGGTGGGTTGTTACATATCTAGGGTTTATGTGAGGCTGTGCAGTTAAAGCGCTTAGCGGTTCTTTAGCGGTGGAGGTGCAAAAAGGTGTAGCGGGGATAAAGCGGGGAAATAATGGGATGTAGAGGAGACAAAAAAAGGTTTATTAGATGTAAAATCAAATATCTGAAAATTAAATTAATCATCTCTCTTACATTATATATGTACAAGAAACTAATATTAATCAGTCTTAAATAACAAAATCATGCAATATCATAGTTATGCATGATAAATTTGATGAGTTTAATTGATTTTTACCATATATTATGCACTTATGCGTTAAATTTAGCCCTTTACGCTAACTTTAATGAATTTTTTAAAAAGCGCACTAGTCAATATATATATTAATATTGCAAAAGCGCACGCTAAAATGGCATTTATTTAGCGGATGCCACGGAAAATAGCAAGGCTAAAAGCGGATCTACGGTTCATCAACTCTAAATTGAAATAGCATAGTGGTTGAAGAGCGCTATGGGCTATAGCGGGGATATTGTTGGGCTTTAGTGGGGCTTTAACTGCATAGATGTGAGGGCATGCCTAGAGATGGGATAATAAAAGTTCCAAAAAGCATATAAAGCAACCACCTATCTAAGGGAAGTATTAAGTGGCCAGGTGTTCACCCGTAATGCTAATTAAATAGTAATGCAGGGGTCCACCAAAGGGGTCATAAATGGAGATGTGTCTCTATCATCACCCATATTAAGTGGCATATTATTATTTCTCGCATTACAATCGAGAGGATATCTAACAAAGTTAATCGAGGTTTTAAGTGACTAGGATCCCCCGTAGGGTACTGTAAAAACCCGAAAATTCGAACACTTAATCTTTGAATATAAAAACCATATGGAATATTGTTGAATGTTATAAATATGATTTTATAACCCTGCTCAATATTATTCAATTAATAGTTAATGATAGTAAACTTGTTTTGGAAAAATGTATAAAAATATTTTTTCTTTGGAAAAATATTGATAAAATGATCAAAAATCCTTTTATCAATTAACAACTTTTTAACCATCATAAGTTGCATAAATTTTTTTTACGTGCATGTGTCTTGTTATGAGAACGTTAATAAGAAATAAAATTATTTATATTTACGGCTAACTATATCGATGATGTCATCATTTTAAAAAATGAGCATTTAAGGAAAAGTTTTTTATTTTGTATATTTAAATAATTAAATAAGTGATTTATAATTAAAATATTTGTATTTTAATTAGTTAAATAAGATAAGGAATTTTTTTTCCAAGTTTGGTTTACTTAAATAAATAAGCGGATAAAAGATTGAAAATATGACCTAGATCTAGTTATTGGATTTTCGACCGTTTATCAAACGAAAGTTGTTTCAGGTCATTGCAACGTTGGATGATACATACATACACATGCATATTATGTAAGTATCCAATTATAAATATATTAATAATTACTCACATCAAGGGAGTAGAATATATCCTTAGTTTATGCATATAAGCTCCTTATATATATATATAATGAATGTTAACTTCTTAAGTCTTGAATAAGCAAACTTACCATCATCTTACCCATCTTTCACATCACCTTACACTCGCCTATCAGATCACCTTATACACCTCTCACATCACTAATTAATGACAATAGGGTTTAGAGACATTCTAGTATTTTTCCATTCACATTCCAACTTTAGGAAATTGATAATAAAAATTCTTTAGCAAAAAATGAATTTTTTTTTAATGGCTTCTCTTCTTCTTCCTCTTCCTTACTAACATTCTCAAACTACACTCAAACTTAACCAAAATTTGCCAAATGCCTTAGAACACCATTAGGACATGGTTTAACATCAAAGAAGTTAAAGAATGGACGAGGAAGGAGGGTATGGAGAGGCTGAGATTACGAAGGAAGAAGAATAGGAGGAATGCAAGGAAAGAGGTCTCTAACTTGAATCTAGGCTTTGGATTTTAAATCTTAGTTGTTGTTCTGTTAAAGGTGAGTTTACATCTCACTTAGAATATAAATTATAAGTCATACTTGCATGTGTTTGGTGATGATAAAGTTGTTTGAATTGTTGTTAACTTATGTTAAAACACTGACTTGAATTATTACTTTAAAGTAAGCGACATATGTGATCTATGTTAATCGGTTTGAATTAACTTGAATGAAATTGGGAATGCTCTTGAATAGACTTGTATGATAAGTAGATGGCCTTGAAAGAAAGCAAATGAGGTTTAGTTGGCGACAGACTTGAATTGAAAATCCATAATATATAAGAAACTGATTTAACCTTGGCTTTAATAAGCCGATCAGTAAATCCGATTTTTGTGTTTTTGAGATTCGAAAGTGGGTGTTTAACCAAGGAGATGTTCAGGATCAACCAGTATCCTGGCTCACCTGGCCCTTTCTTGAGCGAGGAATAGATAAGGTTTAAAATGTCAGAAACGAGTTATGTGTATGAATAATGATAAAACATTAGTTATGAATTTAATTACGGTTAACGTAATTAAATTGACTATATTCTTAGTGACACATGTTAGTAGAATCAAACAACATTCTGCTATTATAATAATATGAACATTTTTTTATATGCCAGTTGATTAGTATAAATCAACATTTCGTTATTTAGTAATTGTCATTTATTGTTGGTTATTATATGATTGGTTGTACTGATTGCGCTCAACCACTTTATGTTATATGTTTCTATTTAACATTGGGTTTGGTAGAAAATATTTATACGCTAGCACCTTGTGATTTATTTCACAATTTTACCGTAAGGTGTTTAACAATTATATTTGATTCACTTAATTTGTGAAGTTAATTTAAATGAATTATATTTTAAAATTGTTTTCATAAAACAGTATGAAATGAAATGTTTAATTTCGAAGAAGTAGAAGATATTCGGAAATAAATATTATAAGTATGACAAATGGTTTATAAAAAGTGTTTTATAAGTGAAGAGAATTTCAACGACTTAGATCTCGATATTTAAATGATACTTGAAAATAACAACACTATGATTTAAAGATATTTGTTATTATTAATATGAAATGATTCATCACTTCAGGATACCAAATTATTTGTTGTGTTATCAGATATTTGGGTAACCCGTGACTAGACATTGTGTATGGGGTTATAGGGCCCATGATGGTGGTCTGCTATGGAAAGTTGTAGATACAGTATTATTTATTTATGGAGGTGGCTAATACACAGTGGCCTTGTTATCGGGAGGAACCTCTTAATCTAGTTGCATATATGTTGATATGATTCTATTGTAGATATTTTGAGATTTTCATAAGTGGTTGTTTTTAAATCCCGAAGTGAAGTATGATTTGATATAAAATGGTATATCTTATTTCAATAATTTGAAATAAAACTGGGTTTCTAAGACTAAAGAGATTATTTTCAAAAGGAACATATTTTGACAATAACAAAGTAGTAGATTTGATAAATTCGAGTTTGAAGATTAACCCTAAAGGGTAGTTTTGGATTTGCATATTGTTTGTGCATCGTCGTCACAATGAGTCGTATTTGCGAATAGCAAAACTACGTTGGTTTGATTCTGTATCTAATCGCGTACCCAATTAGATAGGCATAGGCAGTCACAACTGGTAGTGCTGTAACTTCGAAAATAACATAACCCTTTTAGTAATTCATGTTTGTTATTTATCTTGTGATATAGTATCTTTCCTGCTTACTATATTATTTCACGTTTGACTTGTTTTTGAGTTTCAAGAGTGGCTATTGCTAGCTATCTCATCCGAGTTATACAACTGTAGATTATTTATTTAAGTTTCTTATATTATAGCCACTGTTTCAAATCTCGAAAATATCTCTTGAGATCTCTCCCAAGATCTCGTTTTGACATCCCGAAACGAAACAGCAAATATCACTATAAATCTCATTTTAAATATACTGTTCGAGATATTGCAATATCAGACGATATTTCAACCAAGATGAGATGACGAAATATTAGGCAAGATCTTGGTTCTTTTGGTTAAAATTTAAACCTGTGTCTAGACCAAAATAATAATTTAAAAACTCAAATTTATCCAGGTAATCTTCTCTTGTTTTATATTTTTCATGTTAAATAACCATATCGTATATTCATATGTGTTCTACAATGCTTATGATTTTCATGTTCACCAATTTTTTAAATTAGTATGCTACCTATGAAATTATGTATTTTATGTTCTACTAATGTTGCATTGTTTAATTTTTTTGATATTTTTTATGTTCTTTGTCTAACAATAATTCATATTCATGGACCATAGGTTGTAAGCACTAATTTATTTGTATTATGCTATTTTTTTATTTTAAGCATATTCTGATTTAAGAATATGAATGTTCTTTCGTAAATTAAGAACAATGAAGTGATTTTGAAATTCAAGTCTAACTTACAATAGCATCCATGAAAATTATAGTGCAAGAATATCGAATTTAACATATCATATATCCCGAAATTGTTTAGATATGAGCTTTTAGAGCCGAGATGGAAATCCAAGATATGCCCCCGAGTTAGGCTCATCTCATATGAGATCTCCCCCAATACAAGATCAAGTCTCAAAAATCATCGAGAGGAAATGCGATAGATAGCAAAAACTAGATTGTAGCACCAATAATAACAAGCACTAATTTCTATAACTCGAAACCTTCTTATTCAAAATTTACAGCGATCTTGTGCACTCTAATACGATTTTGAACCAAGTATGGACTGTTCAGCTCAGCATAGCTAAGCTCGACTCCAAAGTTCTCCTCGTAGCACACTCTCACATCTAATGGTCCTATAATAAAGAGCTTCCATGCCGATTCAGGCGATAGATTCATTGTGGATTTCTCGAGTTGATAGTGAGTGAGTCTTGATAAGAGACATAGTATAAAAAGCTCATTCAGGCTCTAGTGGGATATTTACATAAGAAAGTTCAATTTGAGAACTCAAGGTTCATTTAATTTAAATTACTTAGATAAAATACTGCATTGTCTTTGGGTATTACTCGGGATACATAGATCAACACATGCCTACTTCGATCTCTGAGCGTCGTCCGTTGAGTAAAACCTTAGGAATCGAATGCACTTGACTATTTTGAATAAAAGCTTCCTTAAGTGGATAGGCTTCATGGTACTTAACTGACTTGATTTGTGAGATAGTGGTTCATCTCGCTCCAGGGCTAAGTCAACTTCAGCTATGCGGTTTTTGTTAGTTCATATTGAAGCTTCGGCTCATGTTTCTATTGATAGGGCCGTGATTGTGGTGGGACCTGTAGTCAGTATGTCATGTCCTGTGCTTGTAATTATTTTTGATCTGTTTGAGAGATGCTCGTCGATTGTCAATCACCAGATGTTCTAACACATAGGTATTTAACTTGGATTCTAGACGAGGATATGTAGTTGCCAACCCAGGATGAAGTTGCTAAGAGAACCTCGTATATGTTGCATGTTACCTAATGTATTTGAATGAAGCTTTCCCATTTAATCCTTTCCATTGGATGGTACTCCAAGAGATAGAGTTCGCGCCCTTTCAGATTCACCTAAATAGCTAAGGCATATTGACGTTCCTTTATGTGTTCTTTATGTTGATTTTTAGGCATTTGCTATTGGAATTTAGATATAGAGAGGAGGAGAGAGATAAAACGTAGAATAATTGAATGACTACATTGTTATTTCTTTACTTTTCTTAATACCACAAATGAGAGAGTACAATTATATTTATAACACAACAAAGATTCTAGACTCTTCTTCTCTAGATTTTTCCTTATCCTTTAATTTCTAGACTTGCCTTAATAAACTATTCCCTAGATAATTCTATTACATATATAATAACTCTAATATTTATTACCATTTATTTTTATCCTTTCCTAAATGCAATAATTAATCTATTCCATAATTTATGTTTCCTTTTAAAACCAAGTTTATTTTCAACATCCCCCTTAAACTTGGTTTTATTACTCCAAGCAGAGTCCTTGATTCAAAGTTATTGAGATAATAAACGAAGCACTTCTCTTCGATTTGTGATGCACTTCTCATCACCTTCAATTGTTCAAGCACGTCTCTTCAACTCTACTCTTTGAATATGGGAGCACTTCTCTCCATAGTGCACTTCTCGCCTACAACTCTAAATTAAATTTTCTTCCATGGACACTTGTGCCATGTTCTCTTGCTCTTCATCTTTGAATCTACAATTCCTTGCCATATGCCCAAAATTATAACACTTTTTCCCTTATGCCAACAATCATTTTCTTCATGACCAGATCTGCTTGCTTTTGTTGTGCTTCAGCAGGTCCGTCTTTGAATTGTTTAAAAAAAACTAATTTTTTTTGCTCTCTAGAGATCACTTTATCCCCTCTCATCAACGTAGCTCTAATACCATGTTCGAATTTAGATATAGAGAGGAGGAGATAGGTAAAACGTAGAATAATTGAATGGCTACATTGTTATTTCTTCACTTTTCTTCATACCACAAATGAGAGAGTACAATTATATTTATAACACAATAAAGATTCTAGACTCTTCTTCTCTAGATTTTTCCTTATCCTCTAATTTCTAAACTTGCCTTAATAAACCATTCCCTAGATAATTCTATTACATATATAATAACTCTAATATTTAATACCATTTATTTTTATCCTTTCCTAAATACAATAATTAAATCTATTCCATAATTTATGTTTCCTTTTAAAACCAAGTTTATTTTCAACATCCCCCCTTAAACTTGGTTTTATTACTCCAAGCAGATTCCTTGATTCAAAATTATTGAGATAATAAACGAAGCACTTCTCTTCGATTTGTGATGCACTTCTCATCACCTTCAATTGTTCAAGCACGTCTCTTCAACTCTACTCTTTGAATATGGGAGCACTTCTCTCCATGGTGCACTTCTCACCCACAACTCTAAATTAAAATTTTCTTCCATGGCTACTTGTGCCATGTTCTCTTGCTTTTCATCTTTGAATCTACAATTCCTTGCCATATGCCCAAAATTTTAACACTTTTTCCCTTATGCCAACAATCATTTTCTTCATGACCAGATCTGTTTGCTTTTGTTGTGCTTCAGTTGGTCCGTCTTTGAATTGTTTAAAAAGAACTATTTTTTTTCTCTCTAGAGATCTCTTTATCCCCTCTCATCAACCAAGCTCTGATACCATGTTGGAATTTAGATATAGAGAGGAGGAGATAGATAAAATGTAGAATAATTGAATGGCTACATTGTTATTTCTTCACTTTTCTTCATACCACAAATGAGAGAGTACAATTATATTTATAACACAATAAAGATTCTAGACTCTTCTTCTCTAGATTTTTCCTTATCCTCTAATTTCTAGACTTGCCTTAATAAACCATTCCCTAGATAATTATATTACATATATAATAACTCTAATATTTATTACCATTTGTTTTTATCCTTTCCTAAATACAGTAATTAAATTTATTCCATAATTTATGTTTCCTTTTAAAACCAAGTTTATTTTCAACATTTGCCCACTTTTGACGAGCTTCGGTATCCGCTTCTATCCAAAAGAAGGAGAGATCACCCCTCCCTTATTTTTGTTGAGGCATAAAGGAGTCGTAAGCTCATTCTGAATCTATTGATCAAGCTATCTCCATTAATGAATTAGTTCTTTTTTGAACATTACCCATATGGGTTTAATAGGTTGTGGGTTTGTGGAGATGAGCGATTGAGTTTAATGTTGCGTTTAGTTCCAATTCAAGGCTTAACACACTTGATGTATTCTAAACTTATATTACCTCTTCTTCTTCATAGATTTCCCTATTTCTGCTAAGAATCTCGTTCACTAGGCCATGATGAACACTTTAAAGGTTGTTGTGGATGCAGAGAGAAGCAGGGAGTTCCTTCTACAAGATGAATACCTCTACAGATTTGGGATTCTCTAGATCGGTGATTCCAAGGGAAGTTCCCGGCTCCCACTCAATCTTGTGTCGAGATTCATTTAACCTAAAGTGCTATAGGAGGTAGCTCTAAGAGGGATCATCGGGGAGTTATATGAAGATGGAATCTCAGAGAAACGGACTGAAGTTAAGTCTAGAGTCCAAGCCGGGATGCCATTGATTCAAGACGGTGAAGAAGGAGATTTTATTCAGCGCAAGGATAAGGCTGCAATGTTGCGGAATGTGGAAGAAGGAGAAATCTAAGGAAGTGACGAAATTCCTGACTCTAGTGCATAAAATGGTATTTCAAATGATGAGTTTGCATAGTCATTTGATGAAACTTCGAATGATATCCCCATCTAGGAAGAAACTGACACTTCTGGAGGTCTAGTCGGATAGGTGTCCAAATATCCTACCCTTTTTCATACTTCATCTACCTTAAGCAGGGAAGTGTTTGGCGATTTTAGAGACTTAGTGCATATTCACATCAACCTTAGTGAGATTTTTGGGGAAGCGTTTACGTAACTCATCGCTCTAGCACACCCATCACTCCATCTTATAAATTTCATATTGGCCATGTCACCTTAGTGTTCATCTTGATCCTTGCAATTATCACAAGGAAGAGCGGCTTGTGGGAGCACTAGAATTTTAGATGACATATCACGAACACTTTTGTCGCCAACACTTGGCACGAACACTTCTTACACAGACATATTTCTCCTATACTTATGTGTGATTCTGAATCTAACTAGGGTTTTTTTTCTTTTATTTCAGATATCACCACGAATCGCAAATACTATAGTGACTTTAGGCAGCGATTGTGACTCGAGAGACATTTCCCACTTGTCCTGAGATGGAAGATGAGTGAAAGAGGAGGAAATAGAGAGAAGATTATGAGATAATGGTTCATAAGAAAAGAGATCGGTCATAGGATAAGGAAGAAGAGAGGTATAGAAAGAGGAAGCGGGTGAAGGAACACGATGGGAAGAAAATAACCGAAGGTGATGAGCCATCGAAGCGTGTAAAGGCAGATCATAGCTCATCAGGGTACTAACAAGCCATAGTGGCCACTAAGTCGCTTCCCGTTGCCCCTTTGATCCATGTTTCCTCTACTACCACTGACCCTGCTCCCGATATCTACAAAGTTTTGCAAAGAGAACTCTATCCACTTCCACCAGGTCTTCTCTTCTGAAATAAAATCTCCTCTCTGTTGGTTTCTCATAGGAGTCGGGGTTAACTTAGATTTGAAGTTGATTGATCAGGATACCATCCTTAAGAATATAGAAATGGTGACGGCCCGCCCCGCACCAACCGACATTTACTCCAAAAGTGCACTGTACACATGTCCAGTTAGCACGTAACGGATCGTCAGAAGAAAAGGGAAGAAGGAAATGAATTAACAAGGAACCTGTAGAATGTCTCACAGCGCATGGAACAAAATATAATAACAACATACTTGACATAAAACATGTGAGACAGTGTATAAGTTGAAAATAACTAACGTAGCAGCGGAAAATCCAAGTACAACTTATAATCCAATGTCAACATTATTACAACTTTTCAAACTGTCTCAAAAAGCAAAAGCAAGATAAAGGAGGTACACTACTAATGCCCAAGTAGCGACCACCAACGTCACAGGGAGAATATCTATATATCATACGTGGAAGCCTCCTGCTCGCCTCCGAATCAGCTACTCGCGCATCACCAGCTAACCTGTCTCTAGTCTGCTCATGTGAGCACCCAGAGTAATAAGAAGAGACATAAAACTCTGGGTCAGACATAAAGCCTGGTATGAGCGATAAGCATCTAAACAGAACAATAACAGGTAGACTAAACCATACCTGAACCTGCAACCAAAGAGTTAGCACTACATACTGTACAACACTCTAAGGTGCCATTTCAAATGGTGTAAAGATAACGGGGGTGGGGGTGTGCATGTCATAGTGATGGCAAACAATCAAACATAGCAACCATCCTCACATCTCTCACTCAGTGCGTAAAGCATACGATATTCACCACTTCGATCACCCAACATACTTTGCTATGATCACTTTGCCCCATGAAGTCATAAATGGCTTCACTGCACTGATACATAGCCACTAATCCTTCGCTATGTCCACTTTGACCCCATGGAGTCACAATGACCCCACTGCACTGGCTCATAGCCTCACTAATCCTTTACTATGTCCACTTTGCCCCATGGAGTCACAATGACCCCATTGCACTGGCTCATAGTCTTACTACGCATCACTTTGCCCCACGAGTCATAATGACTCTACTACACTGATAATGTAGTCTTGCTACGATCACCTTGCCCCTCGAGTCATAATGACTCTACTGCACTGATAAGTAGCCCATCATCCATTTTCAGTGGTGAATCGATGTTATGAACGTCGATAACTCCTTAGCACACGTCCCGCAGCAAAGCCCAACCATGAAGTGAACTCATTGGTTCCCAACTGGATCCTGAGCTCTAACTTCCATTTGGACTACCTTTGCATCTCGGGTTATTGGCCATCACCGGATCGGTGCAGATCTCCCCCTAATTATCAGTTCGGTTCGGATCGGAATGCTACTTCTTCACTGGATCGGGTCGGATCGTCATCATCCCTGGCGGATCGGGTCGGAGTTTCTAGCTTGCCACGGTTCGGATCGGCCTCTTCTAAAGCACCCCAGGTCGGGTCGTAGTCTCCAAGCCCAGTCGTAGTACGTCAGTTCGGGTCAGGGAACCATGACGGATCGGGTCGGAGAACTCCAGCCGGGTCGGATCGGATGATGCACGCCTCGAAAAGTGCGAGTGGATCGAAGTGTGAAGTGTATGGGCGGATCGGGTCCTCCTACCGATCCGATCCAGTTCGGGTGTATTCCTGCACTTTTTCCAGCAAGCAGTTTATGCCACTCGACGGCGTTTTCAACCATTCCAACTATTCTAATCAATCACAAAGCATACCGTACAGTCATAGCAACATGCATAATCAACCACAAACACCAAAACAACTATATGATAGGTTAAAATGGATCAAACATAGCCAAAACCCCATATTTTCCCTTAAGCATGTTTAGGTGAAACTAATGATATGATTAGCAAAACTTAACCAAATTAACCCAAATTCATATCAGAGGTCTAAAACATCATTTAATAATTTATAAATATTTTTCCAAAATTTTATGTTGTTTAAATTCGCTAATTAACACTAATTACCCTTAATTAGCCATAATTAATGAGGAACTATGCAAATCACTCACCTTAGCCACAAATAAAACTTAGATCTGAAATAAATCTCTGATTTGGTGCGAATCCCAATGCTAAACAGCAGCCTTAACGTTGATTTGGTGAAGTTCTCTCTTGATTTGATGTTGCTAAGCTTAATCCTTAATTAGAAGGTGATTTAGAGGTTGAGGGCCTTTATTAGGGTTTCTAAGAGGTAAGTGGAGACTAGAAAACTGAAATGTAATGAATCTCTAACCCTTTTCAGCCTCCCCATAACCTTAATCCCGAAATGGGTTATGGACCCATTCACTAATCACCCTATTTGGCCCGGTTAAGCAGTTTTTCACCTTCCAAACCTTATTTCAGCCATATCTCCCAAACGGTAAGTCCGTTTGGCTATTATGACCAATCTACTGAAAGGTAAACCATCAAAGGAATCTAATGGAAGTGGTTTCAGGTCAAAATTCCTTTCCAGTCAAAAGTTACGGTCAAAAAAGATCAGCTAGGGGCAAAACGGTCATTTAAAAATCGACAAAAATCATGAACATGGGAAATGACTCTAATGGTTGTTTCCCAAGGTTACATGACCATACGACTTCATATGGGAAAGAAATAAATATTCTATGATCCTCCGATGCGTAAATGCGGGTTGTTACATTCTCCTCCCTCCCCCCTATAAGAAATTTTGCCTTCGAAATTCCTAACCAAAACACACAAAGGGTCTTGCATGCCTATCAACCATAAAACAACAATCAAACATGCAAAACAAGTCTATCCTAGCATGCGGAATAACTAAATTATAAGGTAAATCTTACCAGGCAAAGAGTTCTGGATACGTCTTTCTATTGCTCTCCTCTGTCTACCAAGTACAGTCATTCTCGTTCTCGCCCCACTAAACCTTGACTAGCTTCACTTCCTTCCTTCGAAGTTGCTTCGTATCGTGCTCGACAATACGAATCGGCTTGCGGTTCCCAACCGCCTCTGGTTCTACTTCGAAGTCCTCTAACTGATCAGGTGAAATAGTCAAATCTGGGTCATGTACGAACTTCCTTAGTTGGGAAACATGAAATACGTTATGAACTCCCGCCATCTTCTCTGGTAAGTCAACTCTATACGCCAAATTCCCAACTAGTTCAAGAACTGGGAATGTGCCAATAAATCTTGGTGCCAACTTGCCTTTCCTGTCAAATCGTATCACGCTCTTCAATGGAGAAATCTTGATAAACACCAAGTCACCAACGGAGAATTTTAAGTCTCTTCTCCTCTTATAAACATAACTCTTCTGCCTATTTTGGGCAGTCTTCATTCGTTGTTGAATGGTCTTAATCTTATCTGAAGTTTCGCTCAGCACATCTGGTCCAAGCATAAACTTCTCGCCAGTCTCTATCCAACATGATGGTGAGTTGCACGGTCTTCCGTACAAAGCTTCATATGGAGCCATACCGATACTGGATTGGTAGCTATTATTATATGCAAACTCTACTAGATGCAAATGGTCATCCCATGATCCACCAAAATCCAATATACAAGCTCTCAAGAGATCTTCCAATATACGATTCACCCTCTCCATCTGACCGTCGGTCTGAGGATGATATGCGGTACTGAGATGTAATTCTGACCCTAAAGCCTCTTGTAAGCTCTTCCAAAACCCACTAGTGAACAACGGGTCTCGGTCAATCACAATGCTTTTAGGTACTCCATGAAATCTCACTACCCACTTCATATAAAATTCTGCCAACTTAGCTGTCGTTCTGGTCGATTTGACTGGTATAAATCTTGCACTCTTAGTCAATCGATCCACAATTACCCAAATGCTATCATGTCCCGATCTAGTCCTTGGTAAACCATCGATGAAATCCATCGAGACTTGCTCCCATTTCCATTCGGGAATTTCTAATGGTTGTAACAACCCACTAGGCTTCTTTTGCTCGGCTTTAACTAGCTGGCAATTCATGCATTTGGATATAAACTTCCCAACGTCTCTTTTCATCCCTTCCCAGTAGTAAGTCTGCTTCATGTCTCGATACATCTTATTACCACCGGGATGTATAGTCAGTTTTGAGTGATGACATTCTCTAAGCACTTCATCTCTCAAACCATTCACGTTGGGTACAACTAGTCTTCCATTCTTTCTAAGCCATCCATCTCGATCAAGTCCATACACATTCATCTCCTCACCATCGATGTTCATCTCTAACTTGGAGATGATTTCCAATAGGTTAGGATCGTCCCTCTAGCTGGAACCAATCCTCCCTATCAAAGTGGGTCTGATCGCCAAACTAGCTAGCATTTCTGGATCCAATTCGCACTTTGGTCTGAAATCAAACCCTGCGATATACTCCAGTTGCTTCCATTCAAGAAACATAGCCCCCAAACTGGCATGTCTCCTACTCAAGGCATCGGCTACCGCATTACCTTTCCCAGGTGTGTATGCGATATCAAAATCATACGAAGCCAAGAACTCTAACCATCTCTACTGACGGAGATTCAGATCTTTCTGAGAGAAGAGATATTTTAACGATTTATGATCGGTAAACAACTCAAATCTTTCTCTCAAGAGATAGTGTCTCCACATCTTTAATGCGAACACGATCGCTGCCAGTTCCAAATCATGGGTAGGATACTTCTTCTCATGCGGCTTTAGCTGCCAACTAGCATAAGCTACAACCCTATCCCCTTGCATCAATACATCACCTAGTCCGGTACCACAAGCATCCGTGAATACCGTCATTTCTTTATTCCCTTTAGGAATGACTAGCACTGGCGCACGCGTCAACTTTTCTTTTAGACTCTTGAATGCATTCTCACACACTCCGTCCAAGACGAAGGCCTGATTCTTCTTAGTCAACTGAGTCAACGGTGCTGCTATCTTGGAGAAGTCCTGGATAAACTTACGATAATATCCAGCTAACCCCAAGAAACTTCTTACATCTGTTGCATTCTTGGGCGTAGGCCAGTCCTGTACCGTAGCCACCTTTGCAGGGTCCACGGCAATACCATTCTCTGAAACAACATGGCCCAAGAATCTCACTTCCCTTCTCCAAAAGTGACACTTAGAGAATTCGCTTTCAATTGGTGTTTCCTTAACACCTCCATCACTATCCTCAGGTGTCCCTTGTGTTCCTCCTCTGTCCTCGAGTAAACAAGGATGTCGTCTACGAACACAAGAACAAACTTATTCAACTGATCTCTGAATACTCGATTCATAAGATCCACAAAGTAGGCTGGTGCATTGGTCAACCCAAATGGCATGACCAACCACTCATAGAATCCAGACGGCATCCTAAATGCCGTTTTCGGAACACTCTCATCCGCTACTCGAAGCTGATGAAATCCTGTCGCGAGGTCCAACTGGAAGAACACTCTTGCTCCTTTCAGTTGATCAAACAAATCATCTATCCGTGGTAGAGGATACTTATTCTTCCTCGTCACCTTATTCAACTCGCGATAGTCCACACACAAACGAAGGGAACCATCTGCCTTAGTGGCAAACACAACTGGTGCTCCCCACTCGGAGACACTTCTTCTAATAAATCCCTTCTTCAAAAGATTGCTGACTTGCACCCCGAGCTCTCGCTACTCCCTTGGTGCCATACGACGAAATGGCATCACTATAGGTCTGGCATCTTTCACTAAATCAATACGGAACTCAATCTCTCGGTGTGATGGAAGCCCGGTCACCTCCTCGAAGACGTCCGGATACTGGCCAACCACGGGCACATCTGACAACTCATCATGCGGGATGTCGAGGGAATTTATAAAACTAGCCATTACCCCATCACTAGGAAGACTACCAAACACTACCCTATGCCCATCATCCGCCCTAACTGTCACCAAAAAGCCCTCACAGTCTACCACCACCCCATATCTTTGGAGCCAATCGACCCCCAATATAATGCCATACCCAGTAAAGCCCAAAACAAAGCAATCACAAACAAACATACATCCATGACTTGATAAGACCAAATTTCAACAAATCATACTAAGGTTAGTCGAACCACCAATCGGGTTCGTCACAACCAACGGTCTATCGACTATCTCGGGTTCTAGTCGCAACCTTTCTACCAGGTCACTAGATATGAAGGAACGGGAAGCCCCAGTATCAAACAAAACTCGAACTGGTACATCATAAATAGAAAGCATACCTTGAATAACAACATTCTTTCCTTTCTCCGCCGCAGTTGGGGCATTCGACGAAGAAGGAACAACATCAATAACATATGCTTTCACAATCTGCTTCTCCTTAAGAGGTTGCGGACACTTATCCTTATGATGTCCCACTTGGCCACAGTTATAGCACTTCCTATCCGCTGGCTTGGCCCGACATTCTTTAGCATAACGGCCCTTCTTACCACAGCTGAAGAACTCAACATCTTTCTTGTTCTTTTTCTAACCATCCTTAGATTGATTCTGTTTCCTCTTATTCTGAGAGTTATTCTTGCCTCCACTGCCCACTTGCGGTTTCAGCCCTTCTGCAAATGCAGCCTCAGTCTTTGACTTAGGGTAAAGACTCTCTAATCTCAAAGTTTTCCCCACAATCGATTCAAAAGTCTCATCGATGTGGTTGATAAGTCTTTCCCCCCAAGTATCCATCCAACCCAGTAATGAACTTC
Source organism: Allium sativum (assembly GCA_030737875.1). Classification (NCBI taxonomy): domain Eukaryota; kingdom Viridiplantae; phylum Streptophyta; class Magnoliopsida; order Asparagales; family Amaryllidaceae; genus Allium; species Allium sativum. The sequence goes on from CM060922.1 coordinate 303,601,894, forward strand.
TCATTCTTCTTCTCAGGAGTATCGATAAGAGATAGTCCATACTTCGACAAAGTGTCGAACTCAGCAATATAGTCAGAGACTGCCCTACCCTTTTGCTTGAGTTCCAAGAATCTCTTAAACAACACTGACTTCTGGGCAGCTGAAATAAACTTCTCGCTAAAGCGAGCCTTGAACTGATCCCAAGTAACCTGATCTTCTGGAGTAGCTGTTCTAATGGCATTCCACCAATTCATCGCTTGCCCTTGCAGCTGACGAGACACTAGCCTTCTCTTCATCGCATCCTCGATACCCAAGTTGTCGAAGATACGATCACAGCTATCCAACCAATCCTGAACATCTGTGGTCGACTCCGTTCTGTGGAACAGCTTCCCACCAAGGTTAGTGTAATCCTTGCACAACTTGGCGAAATCGACCCTAGGCGCCTGCACTACTGGACCACCACCATTTACGGGATTGGGAACTACCCCTTGAACTTCCCTAAGCATCTCCCTCATGAAGTTAGTGAACATCGTCCTCATGTCAGGAGCATTCCCATTATTGGTTCCCCTAACAGCACCTCTAGCATATCGGCTCATCGTTCAATCTGTAAAGAGGAAACGATTAACGACCCCATAGTGGTGCTAGTGCAGTACAACTTCATTCTTATACTACTAATAGTATATATATATATAGCTTTTGAAAACCAAAGTAATCACAAATACGTTCTCTCATATACATACTATCTCTCCCTAGTGTCTTTTCCTAGGTTAACTATGCAACCTAGAGCTCTGATACCAAATGTGACGGCCCGCCCCGCACCAACCGACATTTACTCCAAAGGTGCGTTGTACACATGTCCAGTTAGCACGGAACGGATCGTCAGAAGAAAAGGGAAGAAGGAAATGAACTAACAAGGAACCTGTAGAATGTCTCACAGTGCATGGAACAAAATATAATAACAACATACTTGACATAAAACAGGTGAGACAGTGCATAAGTTGAAAATAACTAACATAGCAGCGGAAAATCCAAGTACAACTTATAATCCAATGTCAACATTATTACAACTTTTCAAACTGTCTCAAAAAGCAAAAGCAAGATAAAGGAGGTACACTATTAATGCCCAAGTGGCGACCACCAACGACACAGGGAGAATATCTATATATCATACGTGGAAGCCTCCTGCTCGCCTCCGAATTAGCTACTCGCGCATCACCAGCTAACCTGTCTGTAGTCTGCTCGTGTGAGCACCCAGAGTAATTAGAAGAGACATAAAACTTTGGGTCAGACATAAAGCCTGGTATGACCGATAAGCATCTAAACAGAACAATAACAGGTAGACTAAACCATACCTGAACCTGGACCTACAACCAAAGAGTTAGCACTACATACAGTACAACACTCTAAGGTGCCATTTCAAATGGTGTAAAGATAACGGGGGTGGGGGTGTGCATGTCATAGTGATGGCAAACAATCAAACATAGCAACCATCCTCACATCTCTCACTCAGTGCGTAAAGCATACGATATTCACCACTTCGATCACCCAACATACTTTGTTATGATCACTTTGCCCCATGAAGTCATAAATGGCTTCACTGCACTGATACATAGCCACTAATCCTTCGCTATGTCCACTTTGCCACATGGAGTCACAATGACCCCACTGCACTGGCTCATAGCCTCACTAATCCTTTACTATGTCCACTCTGCCCCATGGAGTCACAATGACCCCACTGCACTGGCTCATAGTCTTACTACGCATCACTTTGCCCCACGAGTCATAATGACTCTACTGCACTGATAACGTAGTCTTGCTACGATCACCTTGCCCCTCGAGTCATAATGACTCTACTGCACTGATAAGTAGCCCATCATCCATTTTCAATGGTGAATCGAAGTTATGAACGTCGACAACTCCTTAGCACATGTCCCGCAGCAAAGCTCAACCATGAAGTGAACTCATTGGTTCCCAACTGGATCCTGAGCTCTAACTTCCATTTGGACTACCATTGCATCTCGAGTTATTGGTCATCACCGGATCGGTGCGGATCTCCCTCTAATCATCAGTTCGGTTCGGATCGGAATGCTTCTTCTTCACGGGATCGGGTCGGATCGTCATCATCCCTGGCGGATCGGGTCGGAGTTTCTAGCTTGCCACGGTTCGGATCGGCCTCTTCTAAAGCACCCCGGGTCGGGTCGTAGTCTCCAAGCCCAGTCGTAGTACGTCGGTTCGGGTCGGGGCACCATGACGGATCGGGTCAAAGAACTCCAGCCGGGTCAGATCGGATGATGCACGCCACGAGAAGTGCGAGTGGATCGAAGTGTGAAGTGTTTGGGCGGATCGGGTCCTCCTACCGATCCGGTTCAGGTGTATTCCTGCACTTTTTCCAGAAAGCAGTTTATGCCACTCGACGGCGTTTTCGACCATTCCAACTATTCTAATCAATCACAAAGCATACCGTACAGTCATAGAAACATGCATAATCAACCACAAACACCAAAACAACTTTATGATAGGTTAAAATGGATCAAACATAGCCAAAACCACATATTTTCCCTTAAGCATGTTTAGGTGAAACTAATGATATGATTAGCAAAACTTAACCAAATTAACCCAAATTCATATCAGAGGTCTAAAACATCATTTAAGAATTTATAAATATTTTTCCAGAATTTTATCATGTTTAAATTCGCTAATTAACACTAATTACCCTTAATTAGCCATAATTAGTGAAGAACTATGCAAATCACTCACCTTAGCCACAAATAAAACTTAGATCTGAAATAAATCTCTGGTTTGGTGTGAATCCCAATGCTAAACAGCAGCCCTAACGTTGATTCGGTGAAGTTCTCCCTTGATTTGATGTTGCTAAGCTTAATCCTTGATTAGAAGGTGATTTAGAGGTTGGGGGGCATTTTTAGGGTTTCTAAGTGGTAAGTGGAGGCTAGAAAACTGAAATGGAATGAATCTCTAACCCTTTTCAGCCTCCCCATAACCCTAATCCCGAAATGGGTTATGGGCCCATTCACTAATCACCCTATTTGGCCTGGTTAAGCAGTTTTTCACCTTCCAAACCTTATTTCAGCCATATCTCCCAAAAGGTAAATCCGTTTGGCTATTATGACCACTCTACGGAAAGGTAAACCATCAAGCGAATCTAATGGAAGTGGTTTCAGGTCAAAATTCCTTTCCAGTCAAAAGTTATGGTCAAAACAAGACCAGTTAGGGGCAAAACGGTCATTTAAAAATCGACAAAAATCATGAACATGGGAAATGACTCTAGTGGTTGTTTCCCAAGGTTACATGACCATACGACTTCATATGGGAAAGAAATAAATATTCTACGATCCTCTAATGCGTAGAATGTGGGTTGTTACAGAAATCTTCAAGAGCGATGTGGAGAAGTTGGAGGGGTGGTAGAAGGTTGCCCATGAACTCTAAATAATCAACCATTTGAACTATAATGAGATTTTGTCTCACGATAGTAAGCTGGAAAAGTACTTAAAAGCCATCAAGGAATGTGCAGCTTGTAAAATCAAACGAGAAGACTTTAGTGGCTAAAAATCAAGTTGAAGAAAAAGTCGTCGAGGTGACCAATGCTAGTAAACAAAAAGAGGGATGTCTAGGGTCTTAATTAAAGCAGGCTCTTATAAATATAATGGTTGCCTTGTACAATCTTGAAATTAAGAATAAAATCTTCGAGATCAATAGAAAAAACATAGCCAAGCTGACTCAGACTATTTCTTTCCAAGCATCGAAATCCATCAGCTTAGAAAGCAACTCATCCAAGCATAAAAAGACAATGAGCAAATCGCTGATGAGAAAACTGCTATCGGGAAGACTTATACAGATACCATAGACAACATGGATTCTACTATGATGAATTACTATGTCTATTCTATTATGAGAAAAGGAAGATTATCATTTCTTGAAGACAAATTTTCCCTCACTCTCTCTGAGGTTTGGGAAGAGATACTTGTTCGACTTTCTAGCGTTCAATATAGCCAGGAGGAGTTGATTCCATGTTACTTGAATGAAGAATCCTAGATTGCTCTTATTATTTGGAAAGAGGAACTTAGGATGGGGAGAGAGTTGCAAACCTTAGTCGGAGTGCAGTCTTCTGAACAAGATTCCTATGATCAGGCTGCTTCCAAAACTAGTACCACTACTATAGGTTCGAATGGTGATGTTTCCGCTTCAGTCAATACTTACACCAGTCGTAACTCCCATCTCTGCTACAATTCCTATTACTATCGCCTTGGAGGTGGCTCATTCGAGTGACGAGAGCAACGGTAATGACATAAAGAAGTATGAGATCGATGTTATCATAGAAAAGAGCTCTCTCGCTACAAGTAACACTCACACTACTCTGGAATTGGAAGATTTCATATCTTCACCTTATGAGTTTGATGCCTTACTCGCTCATTTTTCTAATGCCATAGGTTTGGATTTGCCAGCTTCACTTCCTCCTCTATCCAGAGTCACGGGTACAAAAGTAATCTTCACTTCCTCAATCATATTTCTACACTAGCGATCCTAACTTCCTTGGTTGTCTTTCTACAACAGCGATACCAATTTCCTTGGTTGTCATTTTTAATTACCTCTCCTTTCCCTGTTTCCAATTCTACTTCCCAAATAAGGCCTTATTTAGAATAAATTACAGATCTGCACGGCCTGGATGATCCTATAGTATCTTCTCAAGGAGATAAGGCGTGTTAAAAAAAGAATATACATTAAATAAGATAGAGACTGAGGAAAAGGGTATTGCTATAGGGGAGAAAGAGCCTTCATCAAATACCAAAAATAAGTGAACTAAAGACCTAAATTTTCGGTTTCTAACGTAACCAATCGGTCTTTAGACTATATTCAGAAACTGAACAAAGACCGAAATTTCGGTCTTTAAATTTCAAGTCTTAAACAAAATTATGACCAAAAGGTTCGATTTTAAAAATGTAAAGACCGATGTTTCGGTTTTAAAAGTTTTTGAAACTGAACTCTAAAGATAGAGGTGCAGTATGTATTCAGTCTTAAATTTAAAGACCGATATATTTCAGTTTCAAACATATTTGAAACTGAATTTTAAGGACTGAATTTTAGTTTTTAGTTAGTCTTAAGTTGTGTCCTAACTATTAAATTGCAATTTCAAATTAGACTGCACTCGGTCTTTAAATCATTTATAATATAAAAATATATTTGTGTTCCTAAATGCACACGTTATACATACATACATACATACACACATACATACATACATACATACATATATATATATATATATATAAGTAGAAACATATATACACTCATGTTTGCACATCCATAACAATAGACAATGCAACATTGATGGTAATCAAACAAATAAATTTTATTCACCATCACATGAACAACACTATGTAAACTACATAACACAAATGATAATATATTAAAGTTCAAAATCTCTACAAACATATTTACATAGAAGGAAAGTAACAACAACAATGCATGTCTACTATATGCGTACATCTATTATTCCAACAACAAAGAACAAACAAAGCAAACAAGGAAAGTAGAAAGCCAATCACTCCATACCTCCGTCATGCTGATTTTCTTCCTGATTGTGTGGTGTTTGATAATTAGAAGGTTGCGAAAGTTGTTGCATAAGTGGATAATGTTGTTTCATAAGATCAAAAAATGTCATATTTTTCTCTACAGTCTCAAGAGTATTTGAAGGCACAGGTGAATGTTGCGATGGTCGTGCTCCAAGAGTATTTGAAGGCACAGGCGAATGTTGTGATGGTTGTGCTCCAAATGGTACAGACATGTAACCTATTGATAGAGAAAAATTAAAATATAACTTGAAATTGAGATATAAGTTGCATTTATGTCTGTTTAGCCCTAGTTAGACTTTCAGCAAATCAGCTTCATTTACCTAATCTAAATCCATTAAACTTTACTTAACCAAACCATTATAGTTATAATCTTCAAACACAAGTGCACATATAATATATGCATATACAGATAAAACTCAACTGTGTTATCCTAAATTTATTGGTTGCCTGATACTATTATCATACATATGCGTTATATGCATGCATAGACAATACATACTGCAGAAAGAATACAGATTCAAAAAATTATAAATGATATGATTATGGATAGGATAGCATCATTCATTAAGCTCATAGAAATCCATTCAGATGTATAACATCTATCAAAATATTAAAGGACAAACATTTTCATCCATATAATTAGATGAATTCATTGCATCTTTTGTTCCCTAACATACAAATCCGATGAGGGTACAAATAATTAACCATGGTGAGCAACAAAAATATTAATTGATACAGGTAAGCAATGAATCATCACTGAGCTTTTATTAGGATAGCATGTTCTAAATTGATAACGTCGTTTTATTTCTTAGCTGTTATATGTACATACATCTAATAACGACATGCTTGTAGATATGGCCATCAAGGGTTGACCATTCTCAAATTATTTTAGTGATAATCAGTCTTGTTATGCATATGAAAAAGACATGCTTGTAGTTTGTAACGACCCAAGGATTTTCGGTCCTGAAAATCAACATAAATACATTCACTGTTACCCATGTCGACCTTCCAAACACCAAAAACACTGGATAGTTATTGGAAAGAAACTAGAGGGTGAGATAAGAAAGAAAGAAAGTTAGAACAGAATAAGAAAAAAGAAGAAACACCATAACACAGAATCAGAGTCTCATATCGCAGCGGAACAAAATATAATATAGAAATAAAACTTTACTGAGAGATTTTAAAATACTTACAATCATTATAGTACATCACATATCTGGACAGTGATAATAACCTGTCCTCATATACGATCACACAACTGAATACGCACAACATATATAATACGTCTGAAACCTCTCCAGCTCGTCTCTGGACTTTGCAACATCCGATAACCTGGACTTGTACAACCCGGACTAACCGAGCATTTACAAAACACCGGGTCAGTCTGGTGAACCATAGTGAGAAAAACACACTAAGTTTTACAGGGGATCATCCAACTTGATTTTAAAGTTCAAAAATCCATTCGAAAAAAAAGGATAATTGTAAGACCAATTCCACACGTAAATACGGACGGTTTTTACCTTACGATAACCCAAAACATTTTTGAAGCCAATATCTTTTCTGATATTATGATAGTGTCTAAATACAAGTAAATATCAATCTAGCGGAACGCTTGCATCTCACGCTCCACATATATAATATATAATCAAAACCGCAGGCGCTTATTGGAGATTGGATTCCGACTATGACAAGGTATGGGACCACCTGCTGATAGTGTATCTCTAGAGGCGAATACACTGGGTCCAACAAGAACATTTTGCAACCTGGCCCACACATGACTGACCACTCATTTCGCTTGAGTGTATCGAATGTATATCACCAACGATTGGGCTCAAACCACCGTTTCCCGAAAGGGACAGCATCGAAATAGATTAAAGAGCAAATGGAATTTCTTTAGATAGGTGATTATACACCCTAATGGGAGCGACCCACATAGCCATGCTGCCTGCCCGATTTTTGTCATTTCCCGTTAGATGAGGCTTGAGGTTTAGATTAACTTTTGGAACATCTAGTCACCATTCACTTTGAATGCCACATCGTCAGATCCGCCAGATATCACTAATTGACGTCCACAAAAATACTCTAGTTATTTGGCTAGAGAAAAACCATTTCTCCTCCAACAACTATGGTACGCTTGAAGAAATCAACGTGTGTGATCCCTTTGGAAATACTCTGTCAGACATCTGTCCATACCAGTCATCCAGGAACAAGATGAACCGAAAGCACCCTCCTACCACATCCAAGGAATCACCCTACAGATTAGTAGCGAGTAGTCCTTGCAATCCTAGATTCCAACCACGACAGAACCACAATTTATCTCGGGTCGCTAAACCAGAGATTATTAGTAATCCTTCCGTTTATGAAGATCTATGGTCTTCAATGCTCCATCTCGATTATCTTCTGCTATCCTCACGTATTGGTTGGTCGGAATGATTTTCGAATATAAATTCGATCCCGGTCTTTCCGTACCAACAAGCGTAGAGGCCAGATTTGATAGTCGGTTATTTAACTATCAAAATAAACAGTGATTCAATTATGAAAATCCAATGAGTTTACTAGTTCAGTATTCAACATCAATTAGCCTTTTAATCAAAAACAAAAAAATAAATTTTAACTCTTAAATATTTTGATATTATGAATATAGTTTTTCGCTTCTCATTTAACATAAGATTTTCTTTAAAACAAATTCACTTTTATATATCCAGTTTCCTATTTCACTTTCAAAATATTAGCCACATTATTATCTAATATTGGGGAAATCAATTCAACCTATTTATTCGTAAAACAACATTACAATTCATTACTTGAAACAAAATCCATGCTTATTCTTATATAATAAACTCAACTTTACATTTCCTTTCTAACTCGAACATACAATTATATTTCCGGCAACCCCTTTTTATTTTTATTTTACTTTGGAACTCACGTTATATATTCCCCGCATTTCCATTAATCGTTGCACTATTATTTCTCTAATGGAAATAATACATATTTACTAACCTCTTCTACCATTACAACTGATATCATATGTAGATAATTCTGATGTTGTTGAAGTTGGGGTGTTTTAATTACCTCTCAGACCTTGATCAACAACGTTCATATCCCAAGATAAATACGAGTTGTAATCCAAAAATTGATACTTCATTCTAATAATAATTCAAATTCCATTTAGCTGAACTATTCAAAATACGATTTCATGAAACCTTCTTACCATTTTGAAATTCTCTTTCTCGGACATACCCATTCTTTCCTAATTCAATAATTAAGTAAATTCTTTATAAAACATAACCAAACTCATTTGTAATTTGGATTTGTTTATAAAATCCTACGACCCACTTCTTTCACCAAATTCACCTTTACTAATTCCTTTTCAAATCCATTCAACCACTCCTACTTTGGAAATCTTATTTTAATTCTCCCTTATTACTTAATCCCATTTTTAAGTAACATTAATTTAAAATTAACGATATAACACCTCATCGCTTTTATAAACCTTGTTTAAATAAATTCTGGTTTAATCTAAACCTTTTCTGCTCTCAATTCCCTTTTACTTAATTAGAATATTTAAGTCATATTTATTTAAACTATCGCTTAAAATTCCCTCTTATAACTTCATTATAAAACTCAAGCTTAAAATAAAATCCATTTATAACCTCCTTTCACCATTCCCCTAGATTTCATTTCAATTTCGATTACCTCTAAATGAATTTCAATTACAAAGTAATTTTCTAAATTATTATTAATTAAAATAATAATTTATTTTAATCATTAAATATCGTAAAGTAGTTAACTAAAATAAATATTAAATTCATTTTTTAAATCTTATTAAAATAAAACAAATATTCGTAAACTATTTTATTCAAAACACACCAATTTAATAATCAATCCCAATTAAAAACAGTCGATTTAGTCAACTTCAAAAAACAGTTATCTCATTAATTGATTCCAATTCGTACTCCCTTTAAATTAATTACTAATATATTAATTTAAATAATTCCATTTAATTATTCCTTAACAAAACAATTATCCAAACTTAACGGTTAGGTTAATTTCTATTCATAAGTTTATTGACCTGATTAATATCAGAATTGACTTTATAAAATCAATTAATAATTATTTATAAACTTAAATAAAATAAATAAATATTTATTTCCTTTAAAAAAACTTTTATTTAAAATAATATATTTAAAAATCTATCTCAAGTTATAAAATAAATTTTATAACTTCAGTTCTATCAATCCACCTGATGGTAAATCAATATAAACAAACCAATTTATTTTTAGGTCATTTGTTGCCGGTTACTCAACACATGTTGAATTTTCAATCAATGATCACTAGTCAAATCAATGACCCAATCATGACAGTTCATATATGATACTATGAAAATAAATAATATATATGAGGAATCCCATTGGATCCCTCCAACCTGTTCTTCCCTGTATCAAACTGGTTATCCCAAATCAGATTATTCAATTCCATTTAACTGATAATTCCTATAATAGCAAATAACGACCATTTAACACCAATCAATCAACAAAACAATTAAAATAATTCAAACAATTAAAACACGTTTATAAATGAACGTGACCAATAAGGTAAGTTACCTTCATTGGATCCAATCGCTAAAATAATGATTTGGTATTTCACTGAAATTAAACAATGGTTTACTTTCATCGGTTAAATCAACAAATGAATATATAATTTGCAAATAGTCAACTATTAGCAACTAGAGCACACAAAATAAAAATCCAATTTATATAAAATATAAATGGGAAGAACTGAGTGAGTTTAACTCATCTTGATTTGATTTGTCATCGCTATGGTGATATGATTTCAGTAAAATTAAACAGATGTTTAATTTAGTGAAAAATCTCAGCTCTTTCCAGCTTTGTTCAAGACAGCTACAGAATGTAGGGTCCGTTCCCGTGATTCCAACAACTCTTTTCCGACCCAATTCTGATAATATATATGAATTATAAGTATTATAAGTTCCAGTTTAAATTAAATGAATTATTTTCTTTAATTGATCCTTATTAAAGATTACTTTTGTTAAATGTGAAATTAGGTAGACTCCCTCTTCCGATCACGACTTGTTTTGCATGCCTCCGTTCTACACTGTGAACCCACAATGCCAATTCCAAATCACACTAATGTTGCCTGCATCATTTTCAAAACACAATTTAATCTACTAAAAGTACCTTAATTACTTAATTTTTACAACCATTATCTCTTATAATTAAATATTAGCTAGGTTAATTACTCTGTTTAATGGGTCTACTTTCCAGGTATGCAAATCATGATTCCAATTTCCAGAACTTTTAGTTAAACTGTTAAATCCCTGTCATCAATAATCATTAGGAAATGATTAATTACCTTATTTATTAAATTAACTTTTCTGCTAATTATGACTAAATCAGTTTAAATTACGTTTGGACGAAAAGGGAGGACCACTTAGTTTTCAACTGAAACACCTCAACTCCTTCATTCCTACATCAGTGACAACGTCGGATATTAGTATAATCTTAAATAAAAACCATTATCACTTAACCATATTTTAATCACAACTAAATTATGTTATCAGGCCAGTTTCATTTCCCTTTTGATACCGTTCTTCATTTTGAACCTTTGCTCCCTTTCACACCAGTACCCTGCATCAAATCCACATTTAGGATACAAATCTAATAGTTAACTCTAATTTAAATTATTTAAAACTAATTACGTCATATTTAGAACGTGGGTCGATCCGTTGGTTTATGTCCTCCTTCGAATTCGATCTTTGAAGTACAGAGCTCCACTCTCGATCAATCAAACCTCGCACCATCGATTGATTAACGCACCGCCACGACGGCCTTCCATTCGCCGGAGGAACATCAACCACTGATAAATGAACTGCCACAACCTGCTTGCCATCTGCCTTGAGTCCCCCTGTAGCGGCTCCACAGTTCGCCGTCAAAACCCCAAGACATGCCGCTGGTTCTCAGCCTTGATCCGATCACCACGACTTTATTCAATCCAACATAACCATTCAACTTCACGGTCTCACAGCGCTAGTGATATTTGTAGTTATAAATTTGATCGGTTGTTGAGTGGATTTAGAGATTTAATTGGAGAAAGATTGGAAGATTATACTCGTTCATTCTCTTGATGGCGGCGCAATGATGGTTGACCAGGCAAAGATGGTTTGACGGAAAATTAGGGTTTCAAGAGTTTGGTATTTATAATGTTGGGTTGGATTCAATAATATTATTTTATTAAGTATAACTTTTCATGAAGAATTATTGGAAAACAACTACAATCTAATTCCGTTTTCTTCCGTACAAATGTCAATCCTAGCATAAAAAATATTCCGGACCCAATGGGACCAGTTTCGTCAAATTCCGACATCGTTTGTGAAAAGTCCTTTATAATTATCGATGAAAAATCATGCGTTTAAAATTCCTAAAATTATAGAAAAAATCTAAAAAATCTAAAACCTTGACATTTTACTAGACCTCTTCCTTACGGATCCAATGAATCTTGTTTCGTCCAAATCGAAGTTCGTTTGGTCAGTTGTTTATTCGTTTAAAGTTACCCCTGTTTGAACTGACCAAAATAATATAATTGATTTGAGTGTTTATCATTGCCACGATCACATGGTAAATCCAATTGGCACAAAAATTGAAATTTCTACAATAATTAATTAATACGAATCCAGTGGCATCAGTTTTGTGACTGTTTCCTAGTACGCTATTTTTACACGTACCTCAATGCCATTTTGGACACCAAATTATCCAGTCTCCAAAAATAACAAACTGTATACCTATCCTGACTCTAATGGACGATACAAACTCAATGGAACTGGTTTTGTGACCTAATTTGATCGTCTGCTCAAGCTACACTCAAATATTTCTCTATTGAATTAAATTAATTTAATTACGCGCTATAGAAATTGAATGGGCGTTTACGGCTACCGTGGTCACATACGACATCGATTTTCCAAGCAATTTGATTTTCTTATAATATTTTAACGATACGGTTCCAATGAAACTGATTTCATCGAAAATGGAGTCCGTTTGCCAAATCACTATTTTAAAGGCCTATATTTAAATAACGATTTCCATGGCGATTATTTCCAAATTTGATTTGGCCATAACTAACAATCTATAACATGAAATTTGGATTTTTGTTTTCCATATGAAAATTATCATCAATACGGTTCCTATGTTTCTTGTTTCAAAGAAATCCGACTTATATCGGATCATGTATGTTCATTTGAAGTTCAAAACTCCATATTACGAACTGTAGCGCCATTTCGAGCTCGTTTTATTATTATATAAATATATATCGTTTAAACTTCATTTTTATACCGAATTCAATATTAAAATCCATTAATATTCCAATTATAATATTTAAAATAATAATTTAAACAAAATATACGACTGTCGAAAATACGGGTCGTTCCATAGTTGTAGATGTTGTCATCAAGGCTCCAATAATCTTTGAGTGTCATCAAATTCTTTTCCCGAAAATCAGTTAATTGTTTCTTAAATTAACATGTGGGTATTTATTAATGTATATACTTATTTGCTAAGCATTAAATACTTACAGTAAAATTACCAAATAAGAAAAGAGCTCCTATTCCAAGCTGTTGTGTCCCATGAGTCAAAAACAATACAATATATTGTTTCCCTCGATTGACAAATAAAACGTAGACAAAGATAAACGGATACAGATTTTGGAGACTGAGGATCACATTTGTCACAATTTATTCATTACATTTAATGATTTAAGACGAGCCAACTCCTTTTCTTTTTCAATAAAATTATCTTAGAAGCTTAAGGTTGCTGTAAGAAGGTCCTAATGGTCCGCCTGCAAATCTCGTAGAATGGATCATGGAAGGTTTGAAAATACCGAATTTGACCGTCAATCGTCATAACGGTGATATTGGCATTATCATAATTAACCCCAGTTAGACTTTCAGCAAGTCAGCTTCATTTACCCAGTAAAGTCTACTTAATTAATCCATCATAGTTATACTCTTCAGCAGTCATCCACACAGTGTGGATCTGTATGATTATAACATTCAAACTATACAATATATTATACATAGAATATGAAAATCGTTATGCTTCATTACTGTCCTAAGTAAATAAAGAACTTGTCTTGCTATGTATCTAAAAAAATGGCCATTTTCAGTAGTATATGTTCAAGTTTGGTGTCTAAAAATTTCAAAAAAATTAAGTAAAAGATACCGTGGATGCTGAAACTCGTATTATCAAATATTCAAAAGGGTCACGACTGTTCATAATTGTTCATGGAGGAGATGCACTGTAACGGATCCTTCGGTTAGCAAATTACTGTATGAATATGCAGCTAGTAAAGACAAGACATTTAAACTTTATCCTCGAATATGGCATGCCCTTACTTCCGGTGAGCCTGTCGAAAACATAAACCTTGTGTTTTCAGACATCATTTCATGGTTAAACGAGTGAGCTATGGAGATCGATTTAATGAAACAAAATGAACGCAAGCAGTCCATGATGAACATGCATTAGCTACAAAGAAAAAGTGATCATACTAAGTTATTATTGTTATTATTATTTTAGCTCAGAACATTTAAGCAAAATTTATATATGTATGGATAAAGTTTGTTGTTGACAAATCTTCTCAACTCAGGAGATGTAATTGTATATGGCATTTGTGTGGGTACAAGTGAAGATATTATTTTGCCTTTTTTGTTGGACAGGAAAAGAAAATACTTATCATGTTGTATTTGGATAGCATTTTGTTTTATGCAAGAAACAAATAGTGAAAATGACTAGCGTAAAGAATAGCATATGTTGCTTTCGTATCTGACTTACAAAAAATCACATTACATACTAAATATATGTATATGCTACTAGAAAACAGGGATGGTATGCTCAGTTCCATCAACCAAGCAAAATGGGTTTTGCTCGGTTCAGAATTGCCTATAGTTTATTTACTGATAAAAAAACAACAGGTAGGCATACTATTTATTGGAAACAAATGGATACACAGTTTATTTTATTTTTCATTTTTTTATTGGAAACTATAGTCTTCTGATGCTTTGTTAATCTTGACTAGTGCTTACATGAGCATTCCTAAGTTGAAGATATATTTACATGACTTTTGAAAATAACAGAATATAACAACACGTATCACACATAATATTTCTTTAGAACTATATAAATCAAAATAAGAAAGTGCATTACTAAAAGATAGAAACTGTATCTACATGAGATAAATGTTACTCGAGATAAATACACTTATGTGTATATACGAAAATACATATATACATAAGCACATACACACTAGAAATCAATCAGAACAAAAACTGAATACACAATAAATTGCACAATATGAATCCGAACCGCGTGATTCCACTACAGTTTCAACCTCATATATATGTTAGCACATGGATTCACGATGACATACCAACTATCCATCTGCATAAAATAGAAATGGTTTCACTTTCTTAAACTATTTTGACATGAAAAATCATCTTATAATTAATTTGAACTCTTTACACATGCATCACCAACATCAACTATCCGTTTCATAGAATAACATCCACTTAGAAATTTTTCTTTGAAACTTCTTAAAGACTGAATTAGTAACTGAAGTAAAGATCAAAAATTCAGTCTTTAGGCGGTCATAGTTTCTATAAACTGGTTATAGACTAAAATTCAGTCTTTAATCTGAAAATTTAAAGACTGCATTTTTCGGTCACTGATCAGTCCTTAATTAGATACTAATACATTTTGGTCTTTATTTTTCAGTCTTTAAATGAATGTTTTTTTGTAGTGAGCCAGAAGCAAAGAGAATTCCAAAGGTTAGTGCAGTGAGAAATGCACAGCTTATAAGAAACTGAAAAATGTGACTAATGAGACGAAAGTCACTAGCGGTGCTGACAAACTCCAATTACTCCCTACCACTGATACTCCTACTCGCCAATCATAAAGGCCTCCCAAAGTTGATCATTAAGACGGGGAAAGACTCAAAAGACTACAAGAAGGCATAAACCGGAGTATTTGACTTGGAGCTTTACTTTTTCCTTATCTTGTAGTTAAGTTGCACATGGTTTTGTATTTTTCTTTTTCTTGGATAGAGTTATGTGGGTACCGTCCCCCGATGCTTGGGTAATTAGTGCCTCATACAAAAACGCAGTATGATGATAAAAATGTTGTTTGTTCATGTAATTTGCACAATATTTTCTATGCGTTAGCATTCCCAACATTTACCTATTTCTTTTTAGCACTTTATTTCCTTTGTAGTTCTTTATTTCCTTGGCAATTTTCTTGTTTGTCTTGGTAGGTTCGTTGTATCTTTTATTTCAATGGCAGTCATATCATTATGGGTAGTTTTCCCTTAAACCATGGGCATACACGAGTTTGTTTTCCTTGAACTAGGTTGTCCCCGATTTGGAATGAGTGTCGGATGATTCATCGTCGGGCAATTCATTTTGACTAGGAGTTTCTTTCGTTGCTCCCTGATTTCACCGCTTTGTCGTGTTTCGGTTCCTTAAGTTTTAGGTTGAAACCACGGGTTGCTTCCCAGCCCCAACAATTTGAAGTTTACGATTACTACTTCATTTTAGACAATGTTATTATGGTCTCCATTTAATCATTGCTTAAATGAATTCCTCAAGGAAAGAAGCATTGGATGATGATCGAGCTTTGCAACATTATGACCAGTTTTTTTTCCTATGGGATGTTTCCATTGGGAGCGACGATGCCTTCTTGTCAAAGACACATGGTCTTAAGGGTTGGACGATTCCACTCTTAACTAGGGGTGAAGAAGCACTTTTGTTGGAGATGCTTAGTCTCAATCATTGAAGGGATTCAACCTGGATTAAGGTGAGGAAGACCTTTCATAAAAGAGATTTAGCTTCATTGTTGAAGCCGTTCAACTGAAATTGGGGTGAGGAAGTCCATTCATCGGAGATACTTAGTTTCAATCACTGAAGGAATTCAACCTTGAATTGGGTAAGGAATCCCTTTCATCGGAGACACGTAGTCTCCATCATTTAAGGAATCAACCTCGAATGGTAAGAGGAATCCCTCTCGTCAGAGATAGCTAGTCTTTATCATATTGAAGGGATTCAACCTCAAATGGGTGAGTAAGCCCACTCGTCGAAGACACTTATTCTCAATCGTTGAAGGGATTCGACCTTGATTAGGGGTGAGGAAGCCCTTTCTTCGGGGACGCTTAGTCTCAATCGTTGGGGAAACCCTTTCGTTAGTGACATTTCGCCTCAGTCATCGAAGGAATTCAACCTCAATCGGAGGTGAGGAAGCCTTTTTGTCGAATACACTTGATCTCAATTGTTGAAGGGATTTAACCTCATTTGGGGTAGGGAAGCCCTCTCAACGACGACACTTGGTCTCAATCATTGAAGGGATTCAACCTCGATTAAGGTAAGGAAGCCCTCTTGTCGGAGACATTTGGTCTCAACCATTAAAGGAACTCAACCTCGATTACGGGTTATAAAACCTTCTTATCGGAGACACTTAGTCTCAATCATTAAGGAAGCTTTTTCATCAAAGGCACTTGTTCTCAATCGTTAAAGGGATTTGACCTTGATTGGGGGTAAGGAAACACTTTCATTGGAGACACTTGCTCTTAATCATTGAAGGGATTCAACCTCGACTAGGGAGAGGAGGCCCTTTCCTCGTAGACACTTAGTCTTATTCTTTAAAGGGATTTAACCTCGATGGTGTGAGGAATCCCTTTCATTGGAGACACTTGATCTCAATCGTTGAAGGGATTCAACCTTGACTGGGGTGAGGAAGTCCTTCCGATGAAGACGTTTGGCCTCAACTGTTGAAGGGATTCAACCTCAACTCCACTGATTGTTTCCTAATTGGGCTTTTCTGAGATTCATTTCCACTGCTTTGATTGCATTCTTACAATGATTGTCTCAGTATTATTGACCATTCTCTCCGGGGTGGGAAGTTCTCGGCACTTATCGTCGAGTTTTGATGTGGATTTCGACAATGGACCTTAACTGGTTATCCTGGAGTTTGTGATGTGCTCTACAACCATTTCAAGTTTACTTTAGAACCTGGAGTACGCATTACAATTTTTCGCATCTCTTGGTTCGTCATTAATGCTTTCACCCTTTAAGTCACTTTAGTGTTTGTTGGATTTAATAGAGCGCAAACAAACAATTAATTATGCATTTCATACACCTGTAATTTTAAACTGATTTCAGAATTTTGCAAGCATACAATTTTGGTGGTTCAAAAGCGAATTTTATTGATATTTGAAAGACACAAGTTTGAGTTCAATGTTCCCAGTAACCGCGTATGTGTTATTTTGCAAAGAAATAACAAATTTTCAAATTTAAAATGAGATTCAAATAAATAAAAATGTAGATGATTGTTGTTCCAGGCTCGGAGAATTGGGATCCCATCTACCGTTGTCAGCTTAAAACTCCCTCCATTAGCTTATGGTCGATCATATAGGACCCTTTCCAGTTTAGCCCGAATACTCCTGTATTTGTCATGATCCGTTTGAGGACGAGGCAGGCAACTTCAAACATTTGGTGGTATAATTCTGAGTCAAAATGTTTTGCTACCCTCTTCGGTGCGCTACAATGCTAAAATTTTCGTCTTTTGTTCTTTGATATAATTGAGTGCTTCTAGTAGTTGTTGCTTATTTTTTTTCTGGATGAGATGTATCCTCCAATGGGCAAGTACTTCTAACAACACAGGTATCACCACTTTCTAAATTGAACATTAGAGAAAATGGTGTGTACCCAGTAGCAGACTTGTAATTCATGCAGTAAGCTTATAATGCAAGCGGGAGTTCATGAACCCAGCCTCCTTTAGCTTTCATGAGTCACTTTTTAACTGTCGATTTGATGGTCTTACTCAATGCTTCCACTTGCCCGTTTGTCTATAAATGCAAAACTATAGCAAAGCTCTTCTGGATGCGGTATCGCTTGCAGAAATTATGGAATTCAACACTCTCAAACTGGGTTCCATTATCTGTTATGACCTTCTATGGCACCCTAAACCTACAAATGATGTTTTTATCTATGAATTTAATAATTGTTTTAATGGAAATCATGGCCAACAACTACGCTTCGATCCAGTTCATAAAATAATCAATAGCGAATGATTATGTATTTGGTTCCAGCTTTAGTCATATGAAGCACTCTTATAAAGTCGATCCCTCACACCGCAAACAACCACGAGCTGGCCATCTGCATTAAACCTATGGAAGGAGCTCTCAGAACATTGGAAAAGCTTTGACATTGTTCACATCTCCTTGTATAGTCAACTATGTCTCTGCATAAGTTTGGCCAGATGTAGCCATATCGCAACACCTTTTTGACCAAGGTTTTCCTTCTGGAGTAGCCTTCCTGCTCTCTCTCTCGTGCACTTCTACTATAATCCTTTCAGCTTTGATCCTAGTTATGGATCACAGTAGTGAAATTGAGAAACCTCACCTATATTGTCTTCCATCCCGCATGAAAAATCTTGGAGCCTTTTGGATAATTTTCTTTTATGTTATTTGATTTGTCAAAAGCATCCTACGAACCATCTATTCCTTATGGAATCATCCACGATTCTGTCCATTTAGCTGCTTTCATGATCCACTCGACGTCCATTTCGTTGATGCTCGGGTTAGTTAGAACTTCCACCGACACTAGACCTAAAAGCTACGCCTCTTCAGAACTGGCACACTTAGCGTGTAATGGCCCGGAAAATTCGATGCTCGAATTTTCGACAATAATATTTAATCCTGTATTACATGCCAAATCCCCGACAGATAATAAAAAGAAATTAAATGGTGAGAGAAGAAATGAAGAAATATTAGAATAGAAGAATAAGAAGATCAGAGTTCCACAGTGGAATGGACAAAATATAATATATCAACATACTTTATTGAAAAGGAAACTGTATACACAAGTGATCACAACATCAGAGTATACATTCATACCAATCAATACACACAGCAGAATAAACTAATACTAGTAAATATCGGTATACGTCTCAACTCCAGCTCCTCTTCTAAACTTCCAAGCGATACTTAACTTAATAATATACTCGGTCTGACCCGAGCACATTTGAAGTAAAGAAAAATTCACCCGGAACAGTCTGGAACAAAATCTTAATACAAGATTAACTATGAAATTGAAGGAACATGCTTTTTCTCTTACTAATGAACTCAACTATCAACCTCAATTGCATTCCGAGGAAGCTTCCAATTGAGGCAGGGACTTAATAAACCTTTGAATTAGTTCATTGAGAAGCTACATCTGTAATTTATACTAGAAGAGATCGGCCCCGCCTCTTGCCGAGGAGATTCTCAGAAAGTCAGCAATAAATACCAAAGTCTAGGATTAGTAACATAATTGTTTATCTACCTGGGGAGCAAGGTGCGTAGCGAGATGGTGTTATTGATTCGGCGGCCCATCTGATATAGAATTCGAGGTGTGTAGCCTTCCATCTTTCGTTTAAACCTCTTCCAGCTTATTGACTATTGGAAGAACTTCCAAATGGGATAGGTGATGAAGGAAGACTTTCAGTGGTTAACTCACATGACAAATAATGTAACACACCATATTTTCTATGAATATTAAAATTAACAAATCTAAGAACACTTAATTTTTAGAAGAAGAATTTAGGGAACCATTGTGTTCGTCTCGAAATTATGCTTGAGATAGAGTCCGAGTTTGCGTGAATCGGACTACGTATGTAGAAGTTATGGAGTTCAGAAGATTTCAAGAATAAACATAGAATAATAATTAAATAATAAATCCAGTTCAAAATTCAAAATTCGGACAGAACAGGCTGGGCGGGAAAATTCCCGCTCAGGCTGTCGACCCCCCTATAGGGGAGTCGACTTAGGTGTCGACCCCCTACAGGGAGTCGACCCCCTTTGAGATCTGCTTCCTGTGACGAATTTCTATAGTCTTGAGTTGATGTGTCCTTCTCTGATTGACCAATGACTAATTTCTGAGGTGTTAGGGCTTATGTGTCGTTTTATGGTTGGCTGGATGACACATCTCTTTGGTTTGATGGCTCTGATTTCTCCTAGACTAATCTAAAGGCTAAAATTAATCCTAGACATCTATATATACATAGCCAAACCTAGACCCTAACCTCATAACCCTAAGACTATGGTGTCGTCATGCTGTTCGTCTATAAGTTAGCCTAGCCTCCTTCATCTTCTCCTAACTGGAAAAATAAATCCAAACCAGTAATCGATTAGAAGAACTTCAAATCAAACGTCTACATCAAAGGATAGCTTTTCAAATTCAGAAATCAGATCCCAGAATACAAGATCCATCCTTTTTCTGTAAATTTAGTTAATATTTAAATTTAAACATCTAATAGAAATCATGATTGTAATAATCTAATCTAGAATGATGCCTAATTCCGATTCATGCCTATCTTTTTGTCTAATCTAAATTGCTTATGCCTATGAGACTATTGTGATTGATGTAATGGCACCTATCATGCCTAGAGACCGTTGGGCTGACATAATAGAACCTATCATGATTATGAGACTGTTGGACTGACATAATAGAACCTATCATGCCTATGAGACCGTTGGACTGACATAAATGAACCTATCATGCCTGTGAGACTATTGTGATTGATAGGATGGAACATTTCATGTTGTACAGCCTATGCCTATGAGACTATTGTGATTTATCAAATGGGACTTATCATGTTGTACATTAAATTATTAATTCTCTTAAGTCCAATTCTATCTAATCTTTATACCTATGGCGTGAATTGCTTAGCTTGTCTACACATAGTGTTAATGTACAACACTGAAACATGATTCTTGAATTTGGTACATCTTTACATGCCTATTTTTCCTTATGTCAATTCTTAAGCTCCGTCTCTATTTTTTCCCCATTTTACTTGCTTTTATGAATACTAAGTTCATTCAGAACTTAGATTGAATCTCGTTGTACGTGCGATTATAACGCAGGGAAAGTTGGATATAATTTAATTTAGTAAATTTTGGGCATAGCTTGGGAATGTGGCATAAACTTGTATTTACTAGACTTGTGGAAAATTTGACACATAGATTTGGACACATATGACAAATATGTAAATTGGCTAAAGATGAACATGGCCAACTCGAGGTTAGATTGAGTTGCAGTGTAAGACTGCCCAGAACCGCCCGGCACATCCATCTACCGCAACAATATAAATCTAACGTGAGAGGTTAGCGCATTAAGCCCCAAAAACCCGAGGTTAGATTGAGTTGCGGTGTAAGACTGCTCGGAACCGCCTGGCACATCCAACGTACGCAACAATATAGATCTAATATGAGAGGTTGGTGCTTTAATGTATGAATTAAAGCTGAGTAACAGACAGGCTAAGAATGGTATGGTTAAGTTAATTAAGGCAACACTTAACCAATACAACATGTTAGCAAAATAGATGGGTGAGGTTAGGTAAATTTTGAGAACACTTAACCGCTATAACATGTTGATTAGGAAACCCTAGTAACGGGGACCCATTTCAACAGTAACCCACATAGATGTATCACAATACCCTGAACTAGGCAGGGTGGGACACGATTACTGGACTGATTATAAGCGGTCAAAATAGCGACAGGGGGTGCAGCAGTGTAGTTCCGATGGAGTATGGGCGTGCACGTACTCCGAAGTGGAAAGGGACCACTTTGTTTTGAACACATGATGGTAGTTGAAACATTCGTAGTAGGTGCAGAGAAATGGAAATGAGTGCGATAAGTATATTCAGTTTATCTTGCCTTATCTTATGCTATCTTATTTATATGGTATTGTCCTATGTTCAGTTTATTCATGTCCTGATCCTTTTACTTGTTTACATGCTGAATAATCACTGGACTTACCAGACTTATGTCTGACCTATTTTCTTTTGCCATCTTTTCTTTCGTTCTCCCCCCACCTCAGGTCTGCAGGGAGGGAATACTTCAGCTTAGTGTAGACCTTTTCCGGTTTGAAGAGAGTAGATGTATTGCTTGGATTCTCTCTTCTTGGGCTATGGCTGTGGTTACAATTTTATTGGGGATTTATGCTTCTTTATGTACTTGGAGTTTTAAATCAAGACAGATGTTTCATTGTAATAATTTAGAAGTTGGGGTTTGAGACAATGCTTGTAATGTTTTGACTGAACCACGTTATTTATGAAATGATTTCAGTTTTCCGCTGTTTATATGTCTGTCTTGTAAATTATCTGTGTCTTTTACCTAAAATGCTTACCAAAGTTAATGCATTCCCTTTGTGAGTGACCTTGACGAAGGTGGGGTGTTTCAAACAACTTGCTTAACTTTAGAAAACCATTTTGAAAGAAAGGATAATAGTAAGACAAGCCCACACATAACACA
This sequence comes from Allium sativum, assembly GCA_030737875.1. NCBI lineage: Eukaryota > Viridiplantae > Streptophyta > Magnoliopsida > Asparagales > Amaryllidaceae > Allium > Allium sativum. Next base: position 303,624,807 of record CM060922.1, read on the forward strand.
AATGATTTTTACCTTACTATAACCCAAAACAATTTTGATGTATAAAAATCCAGTGTTATCATAATAGTGTCTATCAAATCAAAAATAAATAACCATCTAGCAGAACGCTTACATCTCACACTCTACATATTCATTATATAATCAAAAACTGTGGGGCTCTTAATGGAGAATGGATTCTAATTATGAGGATTAATGTACTCTAGAGGGGATACACTAAGGTTCAACAAGAGCGTCTTGCAACTCGACCACACATGAGTGATCACTCATTCAGCTTGAGTGGACTGAATGTATTATCACCCTAAGGTTTTAAGGGCCCATCATACTTCTGTGGAGATACAAAAAAAAAGAATAAATAAAGATTTTCTCTAGATGTTGATAATACACCCTACTTGAGTGCGATCCAACTAGTCATATTGCCTTCCCGATTTTTGTCATTTCTCGGTTGTGAGGCTTTTAGGTCACGTTTACCTTTTCAAAACATCACATCATCATATACTTTGAGTGTGACATCGTCAAATCCACCAAATCACTAATTGAAGTTCACAAATATACTCTGGGTGTTAAACAAGAGAATTTTCTCTGCCATCAAACTTGGTATATTTGTAAAAATCAATGTACATGAATTTCAGGAAATACTCTGTCAGACGTTCGTCCATACAAGTTATCCAGGAAATACCCCTAGGATCAGTGGCGATTAGTCCTTTATACGCCTACAAGTTAATCGCGAACACACAGCTGATTCGAAGTGGTTTTGGGCCCAGTTCCCATCCTGGTCTCTTCGAACACACTCGTCAAAGGTCAACAATATACATTGATAACTGGGGATTTAACTATCAACTTAAACAGTATCGAACGGCCGGTACTTCGGCAGCTCCAGCCCTTTCATTTCAAACCATTTATTCAAATCATTATATCGAGTAAAAATAGATTCTATAATTTATTTCAACCAGTCCCCTTTTTTCGTTAGTTGAAAACTTTTTCAACCTTTATTCCCTTTTTATCATAAACATCCATTCCCTTTTTAGTATAAGCATGCTTAAACAAACTCATCTTGTTATTTCCTTCAATTCGACATATAGCTATATTTCACAAAAGCCTCTTTTACGTTCCTTACTTGGAAAATATCATTTCCTATACTTTAACCAATCGACATAATTAAATTGCCAAATCTAGTCTACGCCAAACTAACGTTAAAAGACGTATATTTATAATAAAACCATAATGTTTAATTTTTATCAATCAAAGATTTATACTCTCGTTATGGAAATTATAATTACAAAATCTAATTTCATTTCAAACCCATTTAGTCTCTTACTTTCATTTCCCAACCAAACCATTGAAAACAAAACTACATCTTTCCATCATTAACGTATATCAAAATTTCTTTTTACTACTTCAGAAAAATATTTCTATATCACACAAACCATTTATGTTTCCTTACATTAAAAATATCCTTTTAGAACCCTTTTAATATTTCTTTTAATCTTGAAATATTTGCAAAATCTCTTTTTTACTTCCCTTACCATTACAAACTAATACCATCTTTCGATAAGTTTGAAATCGTTCAAGCTGGGATATTCTATTTATCTCTCAGACCTTGATCGACAATGCTCTTATCTCAAGATAGATAAAATTTAACTTAAAACCCAAGAACATTAATACCATATTAATTCTATTTACTATTTTATTTAACATACGGTTATATAAACCATATTTTGTAGTTGTAATTTCTTTCATTAGGTAAAACCCTTTTAAATTCCTTACATTAACTTTTAATTTCAATTTACCAACCTTGTTTGTAAATTTGGGACAAAAATCCCTATAAATGACTCTTCACATTTCTTAACTTATTACTCTCGATTATCTTATAAACAAATTCCAATTTAAAAAGTCATTACCTTGGTTATTAAAATAATAACCAACTAAATAGAAGTAGTTTACCTTATTATTAACTAAAATACAATGATTACTTATTTTTAAACAATTTGATAATCGCTTCAGAACATTATCAATTAAATATTAATTAACCTCAAAAAATATTCATTACATTTAAATGATTATTTATTAAACTAATTTCCGTTAAATAACATTTCTAATTAGAATAGTTGACCAAGTCAACTTAAAACATTGTTAACATGCTAATTGGTTTCTTCTAATACTTCTTATTGATTTAAAAATTAATTCAATATAAACCCGCTTGATTGATTCGTTAAACAATTATCTCATATTATCCATCTTTTAGTAAGTTTCAGTCTTCCTTCCTTATTATACCATAGGGCTTTACTATATAAATTGTTAAAAAAGTTTCTTTGAATATAAATATAGATGTATTATAAATCATCTATTTTAAATATCTTGTAAATATAAACTTGAAACTTCAATTCAGTTATAAAATAAATTTTATAACTTAAAACGTTGTCAATTCGATTAATGGAGAATTAACGTCTAAATTCAATGGTAAACATCCAATCGATAATCAACATCCAAATAGGATATAATGTTATTTGGGTAGAACAATTCATATATAAATAACATGAAAAACATATAACATATAATTTATTTAAGGAATCCAGATAGATCCCTCCAACCTGTACTTCCCTGCATCATAGCTCATAATGTTATTTTATAACATCATACAGAAAATTATTTTTAACTAATCAACCAAATACGACGTTAATATAAACACCGACAACCATTAAACAGTTAACAGGCATCCAAGACATCCAATCATCTAATTTATATTATTTACAATAGATTTAAGTTATATGAATTTAACACATCATAATATTCCAGATAGTGTGAGAGTTAACTCACCATTTTATTTTGATTGAAGGTTGTCACGTTATATTGTATAATTTTAAATAGACGTTTAAAATTATACGAAATTCCAAGCAGCTCCAAAGCTAACCAAATTAGCACGTATACGTAGGCCTCATCTCTACGATTCCAAGGAATCCCGTTTCGCTTGAATCTGATAATGTATAGACGAGTTATCCATATTATAAGATTGAACAAGCATTATTTAAATTATAACTAACTAAATTTAATTAAATTATTAAACCCAAATTAGTTACTAATCTATTTCTTAATTACCTTCAACAAACTATAAAACCGACATTCACGTTTTCAAGACCCCAACATTTCTTTTCAACGTAGCTGGAATTCTTCCTTCTTTTTTTTATTAATTTTTAAATATTTGCAAGGCCCAAGCCAAAATTTCTTCAACAGCCCACCTTCATTCTTCTTTACGTCCCAGTATATCTCCTCCAACGTCCCATGCCATCTCCTCCCCGTGCGAGCCCTTCCACATCCCTCTCCTATCACTTTCTCCCAACGAATTTTACGTACTTCATCCCCTACACACTCCCCATACAAGGGTACCCACAACATTGAACTTGCACCACCTCCTTGAAATTACTACTACTACCCCTTCTGCTGCAAATTCCCAAGTCGACCTTAAAATAACAGGTCGCCTCCTTCGATGCGCCCGGACAAGGTGCAACGATGTTGGCCTATCCCCTTGTACTCGAACTTCCCCGCCACTAAGAAAACAACCGAGACACTTTCTGCTCGCTTGCCACCACACGCCATCTTACGTCATCATGCCTTCACCGCTCTATCCCCTGAAGACCCAACTACAGCCTCCGATCGACCTCACCCTCCAACTACCCCTACTCCATCGCGTTACTGCTCCTAACACTCGCTTGTTCACAACAAGCTTTAGCAATCATGAATGCAAACCATCAGGCAAGTTCATTGAATCTACGAGCTTTTGATTTAGTATTTAGAAAATTTTCTGAATATTCTAGTTGGAGGCATATTGTGTCTTTTTAGTCTGAGTTCGAATAGAAGAGAAGGGTTAAGGAAGACAGTGAGTGATTTGTTTGGGGGGAAATGTTTGGATATGTGGAAGAAGGAGACTTCAGTGTTTTGTAATGGATGAGGAGAGGGTATTTAAAGGGAGGTGTCATTTTCAATTATGTTTACATAAGTACAAGTAATACGCTTTTGTCGCACAAGGTTAGTCAGGTGTAAAAAATTATTTCTTAGAGACTATTTCCCGTTTCGCGAACATGCACATGATTTTCACTGTTCATGACATGGTAAAAGACAGAAAGGATAGTCGGAGATTTTTTTTTCATTGGTTCCTTGTAGCTGATTTTTTCAAATTTGAAGCACGTGCCAAGGTTTGTTTTTGATTTATCAGCCGTGCGGAGAGATTTCGATTCGAACATAACGAAGGATATCTCATGAAAATGAACAATGATTTTTATTGAAAGTGATTGATGATTTTAATGACGTGTAACGTTCAATGTTTAAAATTCGTTCGAACCTGTACAAATCTCGAACGTGATGAAACTAGAAATCATACAATAACTTAATATTTCAGATCCGATGGAACTAGTTTCGTCGGATTCCGATATCATTTGTAAAAACACTATTTTAATTTCAAATCGGTTAATTTATGCATGTTTATACTATGCATGGTCACAAAATAACTCCAACAGACTTGAAACTAGAAATCTAGCAAAAATAAACTATTATGGATTTTATAAAATTAATTCCATTGAAAATCGATACTGTTTGAAAATTGGTTGTTTTTAAGTTTCATATTAAATTGGTAAAATATACGTTGATTTTACAACAAACCAATTCATTGAAAATAAATTATTATTATCATATACATTCAAATAGAATGTTATATAGTTTCAAAATAATCTAGTTTGGGTTTTAATCTCGATATATTGAATTTAAAGTTGAATCGATATCCAATTTATATTAAATATCCCAATTATATTATATAATAAATCATTATGGTTTATTAACGATTCCACAACGACTTCCTGAAAATTTGATTTGGACATAAAACAAAATTTACCATATGAAAACTCGATTTTTCTCTTCCATTAAAAAATATTATCCAGTAGGTTCAGACATTTCTTGTTTCAAAGAAATCCAACTTATGTTGGATCATGTATATTCATTTAAAGCTCAAAATGAAATATTACGAACTACCGTGACGTTATGGATTCGTTTTATAATATAGTTATAAATTAAACATTCAAAATCATTTAATAAACAAATTGTTAATATAATTCAAATCTAGACCAAACAAAATCTTACTATATACTAAAACAGAGACTGCTTGGGATACGTGGCAGCACCACGTTACTACATTCTTCCATTTTCCCGCCAAAACCTCCCTTCTGTGCTGAGTAAAGTACAAAAATAGAAAACAAAGTTAAAAATAATCTGATTAAAAAAAAAGCTTCCGTGTGCATTAAGAAACGAACGAGAAGAAGAAGACAGTGTTTCCTTTTTCAGGAAATGATTATATGCCTCGATAAGGTTCAAATCTGCATCGTTAGTATGCAAGGAAAAAAACACAAGATATATCATTGCACCTTGTAGAAATTGCACCTCCGAATTGAACTTCTAGACAGTTCTTTCTGTATTATATTGCAAAAAATAGATCGCTGTTGCTTGTATATAAGCTAATGGTATGAGGGTGGATGTTCGTTTGGTCATAGCGAAAGAAAAGAAACAGAAATGGGTGCTGTGGGTAATTTTATAGAGGATATTACACCTTTCAAACAGAATATGTCAGTCAAAATAAGAATTATACAGCTGTGGAAGCCACCAAGTTTTAAAGATCCTGAAGTTGATGGAAGCATTGAAATGCTGTTCTTGGATGAAAAGGTAATATGGTTGTATTTCTTCATTTCATTTCTTAGTTATTTTTCGTAATTGTAATGCAGTTCGTTTGTAAAAATAAGTTTATGCATTTTATACTATTACAAAATAATTGAATTCAGGCTACTGTTAAGCAAAGCCTCATCAAAAGATTTTCCTCAAAGCTTTTTGAAGGCAATTGTGTAATTGTTAGCAATTTTGGAGTTGGACAAAATAATGGGAATTATTAAGTGACACAACACGTCTACAAAATTAATTTTATTTTCCTCAACATCGGTTGTAAACTGTGAAGATGATATGTCCATTCCTATGCACAGATTTAAATTTGTGTCATTTGATGGCATTCTTTTAAAAACATTGGATGATAAATTCTCAGTAGGTATGCCTTTTAGCTTATGCCTTACATATTCGATTATGAAATATGGAATGATTTGATAAATTATAGTTTTTGGTTTCATTCACGTGGAACAAATGTGATTGGCAAGGTTTTTGGTCACAGTACCATTGAGAGTATCCAGAGAGAGAACAGGGAGTCTAAGAAATTGGTCATGGAATTGAAGGATGAAGACTATGCTACTATATTTATATTTTAAATTTTGAAAAAATGTTCGAATTTGTTGTTTTCTTTGCGACTGTACATGAAAAGTAGGCATTTGGTTAAGTATATACGCCAATTCAGTATGTTGTTTTCTTTCACATTTGAAAATTTATATTTGCAGGACAAAAGTCTGAAATGTACCTTATGGGATAGATATGCAGAAGAAGCATTTTTGTCTAAAAAATAATACCAGACCTATTATTATTATAATTAGGATTATCTAAAATTTAGTTGTAGTTTTTTACTTATTAATATTAGTTAATTTGTTAAATTTATATTTTGCTTGTGTAATTATTAGTTCCATTTTTCTTTTTTCCCTTACTTTTCCCTCAGTGGCAATAGGGGCAACTACATTATCAAGTTCTTTATTCTATACCCGGTTGATTTTTAATGGTGATTATCAAGAAGTCGGATCATTTAGAAACAGGTTAGTTTGGTTTTTGACATTATGACATCAGCTGAGTAAGTTATTTATTTGTGTGTGTCTTGATGTTTTAATGGTGTAGACTTGGTAGCATGTTGATAGTTCTATCATAATGTGGACTACTCCGTCGTCATCTCAAAGTTGTCTGTCCTTGCAAGATGAATTTCTGAAGTGCCATGAGAAAAAAAACATTGGATGAAATAATTGAAATGGATAAGCCAATGAATTGCATAACCGTTGCCACCATTATTGGGGTGGAATTAGAACATGGATGGTATTACATGGCTTGCAAGAAATGTCACAAGAAGCTGAACTCTGTTGATGAAAATCCATCAAAGGCTGACGATGGGAAGAAAATTGCTTGGTTTTTCTGTAAAAATGTGACAAGGCTATACAACCTGATAATGCCTTACTACGGTAGATATATGTAGCAAAAGTAATCTTGGCATCCACTTTCTCTGTACAATATTTAACCATTTGATTTGTGATGTGTAGACTTGAGGTTCAGATTCGTGTAGTAGATGACAGTGGCAGTGTGACAATTGTGATGTTTGATCGAGAGGTCATAGTTCTTTTGCATAAATCTCCCTATGAAATGAAAGAGTATGTATGCAAGGTTGATTATTAATTATGTTTATCATTCCTTCGTATTGGTTATTTGTCTACTTATTAAATTGTTTTGTTTATTGTTTTATTGTCTAATGATAGTGATGGATTTCCGGAGGAGTTGAACAATCTTGTGGGGAAACAAGTGCTCTTTAAAATTGAAATTTCTAAATATAATTTGAAGCAAAACTGGCATGTTTACACCGTCGTCAAATTGAGTGATAGTGAAGATCTTATTTAGTCTTATCTACGAACTCTTGACCAGGTTATTTAAAAAAAAAAATTGTACATCTCATACCTTTGTACTTTGCTTTGTATGTTGATGATTAGGATTGTTTTTCTTTTTTTGCATGAAATAGGATTCTGATGTAATGTCTAACAATAGGTGCAAAGTTAAAACCAGTGCAGATGAAAAGGTGGTTTATGTTTTGATTCAATTTATATGAATTCATTTTTTTGTTGCTATATTTTAAAACAAATTTATTTGTATTTTTTAGGATCCTGTTTCTGTTGTTGGAGACAATGAAATGGTGGAGTTGATTTCGTCAAAGAAATCAACAATGGAAGCAGATTCTGAGGATTTTGGAATTGAATCGTCCAGTACCAAGAAAAGAAGGATTGATGAAGCTATTGTGGAAAATGATTGTGAAATGAAAAAAATGTATTTTTTACTCGATCATATTTTCAGAAAAAATAGTAGTAGAGTTTTTTATAATATGGAATAGTATGTGGTTAAACTGTAGCAAGTGTGGTCTATGTAGCTGCAGGATGCCTTGGGTTGCAATTTTTGTGATGGCAAAAATATGCTCTACAATTGAATGAAACATTAATTTGTGGCTTATCAGACAGATTGCTGTTTTCGAAATTGAGCTTTTTCCTTCTCGTCTTATTATTTATATTATTATTAAGTTATCTTTCCATTGTTTGTAACTTTATTGTTAGATTATATTTTACCTGCCATTCCTGAAAGTTATACGTATGCATGTTTATGTTTTATCATGTGGATTACTAAATTGCTTTACTATTAGCAATTACGGTCTATGTAGCTGCATGATGTTTAGTTTTTTTTTTTTTGAAATGGGAAAAAAATGCTTTTACAATTGAGTGAAATATTAATTTGTGACTTACCAAAAGATTACTGTATTTAAAGGTGAGCTTTTTTTACTTTTCCACTTTGTTTTTGCGTTATTATTAAGTTATCTATCCAATGTTTGTAGCTTTGTTTTATCATTCGCTTATTCTGGGATTATTCAAAGTGCTATATATGAACGTTTGTGGTTTTATTGTTTTTGTAGTTATTAGACACACAATGGGAAAATGTTTCAGTGGAGATTGGGTTTTTTTCCCTTTTTTTTAATTTTTATGAATTACTTAGGGGTTTAACTACATAACAAAGAAGTCTACAGAACTACACGTTGTACTTTTTTCCCTTGGTTGTTTGTAGCTTTATGTTTTTTAGTTAATATGGGATTATTGAAAGTGGTATGTATGTAATTTTTTGTTACGTCATGTACACAATCTAAAAATAAATTAAAATTAAAATGCACGTAAAATGCATATGTATGTACATGATCGTATCTCTTTTTGAGTTTGTGAAATAAAAGGTTATAGATAATATTTCATTTACTGAATTTTAGTTGACAACACGCATCCATAGACTTTTATGTTTTTTATTCTTACAGGTTACGTGATATGATATTAAATGATTAGTTTGATGTTTTTCTCTAAGTAGAGGATTATCAGAAAAGTAAATGCCAAGTTATTGGTGGAAATGGGTTGGTTGTTGTTGATATGGCTAATGATTGATGCCAACCTATTCTCACCAATACGTCATAAGAAAGAAATATAATTATGTACATTTATACCAACTTTCGTTTCCTTTACATATAGAAATATAATTTAGTACTCCCTACGAGCGGCCTTTCACTTACCCGGGTTTATATTTCCAATGCGATCTAATTAAACTCTTTTAGAATATGTGCATGCATATGTACTAGATATTGGTACATATATTTGTAGATGTATGAGTTTGGTTAATTTTTAATATCTACGATTTTAATTTAATATTTCTTCTGATCAATGGATGACAAAGACAATAGGATTGCAAGACTTAATGCCAGGACAAGAAAACTAAATTCCATGATTCCAGGTATACGGTTTAACACCATAGTGTGTAATAATCTGATTGCAAGTTACGAAAATGCTAAGTGTGATGTTTATTTTCTCATGTGTGTGATTTTGTTTGAAACAGATTTGGTTTTCTTCCCATAGTTTATTAATATAAATTTCGATTCTTTATGTTATTGGCAGGAGGTACAAGTAATCCACTTTCCCTTCAGCAAGGAACGTCTACCTGTAAGGTTTTCTGATAAAATAATTGTAGAACAGTTAATGTTATAACTGATTTTGTGAACTTGAGAATTTATAGCTTCTATATTAATATAACTTATTTTGTAAACTTGAGAATTTATAGCTTCTATATTGGTATCTTCGGTTTCCACACATTTTAATGATCTGCTTCCAACAATCTCAAGTCATGGTACTTTAAAACCCGGAAAATATAAATTGCAATGCATAATGGAGGAGAACAATGAAGAGAGTGGAAGAATGAATAGAAAGATGATTATAGATCATAAAAAAGCTTGAGAACAAAATCTATTGATGGAAGTATGCATATATAGCTCATTCTATTAATTTTATTTTGTACAGGATGAATTGTTGTATGTATGCGTGTACTAAATTTAGAGAGTGATATTCAGGTCATAATGTTAATGTCTATACTTCAGATGAAATACAGGATGAAGGTGTAACAACCCAGATTTTCTGGTCGATTTATTTTGAATATTTAATATTATTTTAAATATTGAGCTGATAATATAAATCGATTTTTATATTGAATTATCGATATAATTATCGAAATACGAGAATCTTAAGTAATTCAATTTGAAATGGAGTCAAAATGATTTATATGAATTTTTATTTGAATTTAAACTATAATAATAATAATTTATTATTAAGGAATTTAAATTAGATTATATTAATTTATTTTTCTTATTTATATTTACGTTTAAATTAAATATCAAAATATATTCAATTAGTTCAGAATAGTGTTACACTATTGAAATAACAGTGGTTACGTTAAAATAGCGGTTCATGGTTTAATTTAATGGTCCCCGAGATATTTGATTGTGGATAGGCTCGAAATCAAATCGATATCCATCTAAAAAGGGTAAAAATCTCTTTAAATCAAATCATATTAATTAGAGATCAAATCGAATTAAATTACATTGTACTCTACCTATCCTAACCTATCTCCTATAATGGTACGTTGTGCAGAAAATTCCTCAAGGACAAAGTATTCATCTCTATAAAAATCGTGATATCCTTTCCATTTCCTCTTTACACTTCGTTTTTCAAATCGATCCGCAAGCTTCATAAACAAAAAAAATGGCTGCACCTCTCCTTATAAACCTTAACTTCCTCCTCTTCAGTTTCTTCATAAACAAAGTAATCAAAACCCTTCTTTTCAAAATCAGAGCCTTCGAAATAAATTACCACTTCATCTCAAATTTGAGTAGGACGGTAAGGAGGGAATCGTGAGTTTTCGGAGGTCGAGATCTGAGTTCAATGTTGTTTTTAGAAATCGCGCTTCTCAGATTTTGGTTAGAATTTGGTATCGACAACAACAGTCATCGTGACTTGATTTTGGCGGTTCAAAGGCAAACTGAGAGGGGTATACGAAGCAGGGAGAGAAGGGGGAGGTCGCTCGGTGCTCTGATGGTCGAACTGTGTGAATGGGGGGGTGTTCGATAGTTTTCTTGAGCCTAGGGCTGTTCGAAATTAGTGATTGGGGAGACTCTGAGTTATGGTGGTCACGAATTGGAGAAATACAATGATGGCATTAAGGGATTTAGACTTGGATGCTGATACGTGGTCTGTGATGTTATGTTAGGCGGTGAATGAAATAGAGTTTACAGTGAAGAATCTGCCTTGAAGGAGCGAGATTGGGAGTTGGAGATTTGTTGTGAAATCTTTGGTAAAAATATCGAAAAAAGGGATTTAAAAAGGTAAATATTTTAATTAAATTCTTTATTTACTTTTAGAATGTTTGATGGCTTAAATAACGAATGTCATATGAAAATATACGCAAGGTTTTATCGAATGGAGTAAGTCGAGAATTTTATAAATGCGGATCACTTAAGATGAAATTAAACGGGATTTATTTGGATATTCAGCAATGGAAAATTCCGGTGAGTAAGGCTTCGTTTGGTTGAAAATGCTGAATGCTGAACGCTGAACACTGAGTGCTGGATGCTGAAGGCTGACTGCTGAATGCTGAATGCTAAGTATTAAATGCTAGATGTTGAATAAAAGAAACATTGTTTGATTCTTTGCTGAACAGAAAATTGATTATTTAAAACGAGTACTCCATTGACAAAATTACCCTTAGCCTGTTTATAATTCAATCAAGCTAAATACTTGTCATGCACACATATGAAATATCCCAAAAAAAACCTCAAGTGCGTACATTCGCTAGTTTGTGGATAAGTATTATTTAAAATAAAGACGAAATAATTTCATCATGCAAATTCGTCATGAAAGTTTGAGATTTAGATGAAAACACTTCAATATTAGGAAATCATGCAATACCTAATATCCAAAGAATTGCTGCAGAATCAAATACTCTACCCATTACACTCACACATTTTAATAGTCAACACGACAAATAAAATCATAACCATAATGCCTTCAAAACATTAGTGTTTCAGCATTTACAAAATTTATGTCATTGTGTAATATGATGGTCAGCTTTTTGACAGGCAAAAAATTATGGAAGAGAGCAACATATAGTAAAATAAAAGCTCTAATGCCTTTGAAAACCAAAAGAACTATTCGGTGGTGAATGGACCCAAAAATATATTAAACTAATAGGAAATCATGCAACTGTAAAGCAACTATAGATACAATATTTGGATACAATAAATGCATTCATCTAAAAGGCAAAAGGCCAGCTACACGCATCAACAGATATTATATAAAATATTCACCATAAATTATATTATATTATAATAATAATATGTACTTTCTTCTTCCTTGCTGCTCTCAAATGAAGTTTCCAGGAGCTTGTTGCTCTCTACTGAGGTGGGTTTTACAAAAGCTTTTTATATAGCGGAAAAATAGGGGTATTATTGGTATGCTCAGCTAATCCAGATCCAGAGCCCTAGTTAAGCGATATTTTTTCGCTTAATAATAGATCGCTGAATTGAGGTAGTTGCACTGAATGGCAGGAAAATACAAATAGCTTTGCAGTTTCTTAATGCTGAATGAACCAGCGTTCAGAAGCTCATTCAGAAGTAAGCGACCTAAACAAACGGTACCTAAATCTCACTCACCTTTTATTTAAAATTATTTTTATCCGTTAAAAATAATTGTTGTTTCTTGTTTGTATTTTTTTGGTTGCTTTAAATATATTAGTTATTTAGGATTGACTATTATATATATATATATTGGGTTGATGATTGGTTGGATTCCCGCAATCTCATTAGCGGATGCGTGCGGTTTCATAGCGGATGATTTCCCTATGCGCCCCACAAATATATATTAGTGGATGACCTTCATACCGCGATATCCTGCCTCGAAGCAGGATGGGTTGTAACGGCCCAGATTTTTTTGACCATTTAGTTATTATTTAAAAATGTTTTTTTATTGTTTTGGAAGTTTAAATGGTTTAATTTCAATAATTTTGAATATTTTATTTTATTCCGAAATGGTAGAAATTTAGTGGATCTGCAATATAATGTGAACTGGCAGTATAAAAGGATAAATTTTTAATTTAAAATAGTACGTTTACAAAGGATGTAGTAGCTAACGAACTCGGATTTCAATGAAATCAGTTTCATTAAATCTGAAATGATGAAATTAGGTAACCAACCAAGTTACGTCAAAAATGGCATCCGTATGTGGAAAAGAAAAAATAAAAGGCCAAAATTTGAACTAAATTTTGACGGTAATTGGAATTTGCTAATGCTAACGGCAAAACTGGAACCTGAGACCTATCCAGGAAAATTCTAAACATAGGATATTAGCTATATATGAAATCTGGGAAAATCCTATAACGGATATAGAAAGTTATTAAGGAAACAAAATTTAAATAAATTATTTGAAAATCTAAACAAACTCCGATTTTTGATTTGAATACATAGGATTGAAGTACGTTAAAAACCGGACCAGATGGTGGAAGAATTTCTGAAAACCGTTATCGTTTGATACTCCAACATGAGACCGGAAGGTGTTAAAACTAACACAAAACACTATTTTGAATTTGAATTTAAATTATTTGAAAGTTCAAACGAATTCAAAATTTAAATATTTTTATATATTATTGAAGAGCAAGAAAAATTGAACAACATGGTTGAAAAAGATTTTGGATAAGGTATCAATAAGTAAGTCAAATTAACGTCCGAATAGGGTTGAGAAAACACACTTTACTATTCATAAATTATTAAATTTATTTATAATTTAATAAATTTAAGGATTAATTCTAGCCATCCATTTTCGACCGTTGGATTCGCGCCACCTCAGCAATCCATGTGACTCCTTCGGCTATAAATAGCCCCCCCCCCCTTCATTTTTAAACTCACTCCTCCTCCTCCTCTTTCAAGCTTTGGCAATGGCAGAAATAATAATAAAATATTAGGAAATAGGGAAAAGGGAAGGAAGGGAGAAAGGAGGGCAAGACGGGGAGCTAGGGACTCTTAGGTAGAGGCTTGGGCTTCGCGGGGTAAGTTTTTAAATAATATTTATTTATTTATTTATTTGTGTAATATATATATATATATATATATTATAATTAAAATAGAATTTGTAAAAATAAATATCAGAACATTCTAAGGGTGACAGAGAGGATAGTGTCTAAGGCTTGAGTTTGGAAAATATAGTTTCCTGCTCTCCCTGGCTATCCCTAACTGATCCGACGGATGAAATGATTAATTTAAATTTAAAATTTAATTTGAATTTAAAACAGACCAGGGGCATTTTCGTAATTTTTAACCATAAACTTTAAAAGCTTATATCTTTTTCAAAACAAGTCGGATTTCCACGAAACAAGGACCGTTGGATTCTTATCGGAAAATACTTTAAAATGAGTGGAAGCAGATTTTTGACGCGGGTTAAAAATTTTAAGTTATAATTAAATGAATATTTTTAAATATTTTATTTGAAAATTAAATTTAATTAATATTAAAATGGTTTTTCAATTTTAAAAAAATTTGGATATGGCTAGAGATGGGAAAGTATGATTTTTTAGAAGGGCAGGGAAGGTAATTTGGCTAATAACGCAATTAGAAATTAATTAAGATAAAAATAATTTAATTAAATATATATTCATTTAAATTAGATAAATATTGTAAATAGCATAACTTTTGCATACATTAACGAAATTTAACGAAACAGGATCCGTTGGGATCGTATGGATAAGCACTACGCAATGGAACTGACCGCAAGTGGATTGGAGCTCGTTTGGATTTATGGTGAAATTTAACGTCTGAACCAAATCAATGACCGATTATCGTTATTCAACGATAAATCGTCCAAGGTGAGTAAATCTCATTAACTCTGAGCACTTTATATTTTTATAAAGTATTTTTAGAACTGATAATTATTGGTTGAATTGCTGAGTGTTGATTGTTTGGTTGAACTGCTAGTCAATTGATTGAAAATACCGATATAGTTATATATATCGTTAACCGATGTTGATTTTGTTTATCAGAGTACCTCATATTGAAATGAAATTGATGTGAATTATATTGTGTAACATCTGTGGATGCAGGGAAACAGGTCGGAGGAATCCAACTGGATTCCTCAACATTTATTTACCGTTTTTCATATATTCTGATATATGATGTGTTATATCATCTGTTGTTGAACCTGTGTGTTTGGATGATGATTGAACCTTTTGATTTGGTATTTTTATACCATAAGTGATAGTAGAAAGTGAAAAGGGATTTTCAAAGTTTATTTTGAAAATAAATTATTTATATAAAATCAATAGATTTTATATATAAAAGTATTTCATGAGAGAAAATGATTATAGAATCAAGGCATTTGTAAAAAAAACAAATATTGGTGAAATCAAATAGAAGGGAAAATGTTGGTGAAATCAAATAGAAGGGAAAATATTGGTGAAATCAAATAGAAGGGAAATATTTGTGACATGATTACAAATAGAAATAAAAAGGGAAACATTCGTAAAAGTATTTACAAATGGAATTGAAAAGGGAATATTCATGTAGGGAATAAAGAAAAGTTGACAGAAGTACTTATTTGTTAAATAAATAGAAAGGTTAAAAGAAATATTTATTTGTTGAATAAATAGAAAAGTTAAAGGGAATATTTATTTGTTAAATAAATAGAAGCGAAAAGAGAATAGTTATTTGTTGAGTAAACGAATAGAAAAAGAATCTATTCAAGGGAAGTAATTCAAAGGAATTATTCCAAAGGAATTATTCAAAAGAGAAAAGTCAAAGGGATTAATTCAAAAGAGTTAATCAACTAGAGTTAAACCGTTGGAGTTAAACTGTTAGAGTTAAACAGTTGGAGTTAAACTGTTAGAGTTAAACAGTTGGAGTTAAACTGTTAGAGTTAAACAGTTGGAGTTAAACTGTTAGAGTTAAACCGTTGAAGTTAAACTGTCAGAGTTAAGCCGTAAAGTTAAACAGTTAGAGTTAGTTAGAGTTAACCAGTTAGAGTTATTCAGTTAGAGTTATCCAGTTAGAGTTATTCAGTTAGAATTAACCAGTTAGAGTTGATCAGTTAGAGTTAATCGTTTTGAGTCAAATCGAACTAGAGTTATTCAAATATAGTAATCGAATAAGGGTTAATTGAATATTAGTTATTCAATTAGAATTGATCGAATCTAATTATTCGAGATAGAGTTAAAAATAGACAAAGTTATTTAAGGATGAATTTCCATTTAGCACGACTGCTAGCGTAATTCGCAGGGCTGCAGATAGCCTACGGCGGTCGGATGTTTCCTGAGGGAATCAGGCGTAACCATTGTGATCGCAGCGATCTAGAGTCAAGCAAATGGTGTTAAATCAAATAGTAATTAATCAATAGAAGTTAATTAAGTCGAGTTAGTCGAGTATTAGTAAATTAAGTAGGGTTAGTCAAAAAGGGAATTAATCGAATATCACCTATTCGAAGTAGAGTTATCGAATATAGTTTATTCGAGAAGAGTAATCGAATATAGTTCGTTCGAAGTGTGTTAAATCGAATATAGTTATTCGAAGGAGAGAATTATCGAATATGGTTTATTCGAAGTGAGATTTTTCGAATAGTAGTTATTCGAAGAAAAGGATTATCGAATATTAGTTATTCGAACAGGGGAATCGAATATAGTTTATTCGAAAGAGAATTATCGGATAGTGATTATTCGAGAGTGAATCATACATGGAAATTCGATTATATCGAATCAAGGGAAGTAATGTTTACTTTCCATTTCAAATCAAGTTTTAATTATCTGTTAATAAAGTAGTTGGTTGTTTATTTATCCAAATTAAGATATGGAAATATATTTAAGTTAACATATTTTGAAAGCATGGAATTATAACATTTACAGTTATAATCAAATGATTCAGTAAAGGAAGTGGATTCATAAATAGAATCCGAGAGTTCGCAAGGAAGTTTCTTAAAGAGTAATGTTTGAACTTTGTCTATTTCGAAGTTAGAAATGTTGTCCAGTTAAGGTCTGAGAGGTAATTATACCCCAACTTGATTGACTTAGTTTTTAACTAAGAAGTGGATAAGGTTCGAGAGTGAAAGGGGTTAAGTGAATTTAGTTAATGAGCGAAATGGTTGGTGTTGGCATAGCGATGTTTATTCAAACATCAGTTTAAACCCAATGAAGGAGATTTGGAAATGTCTTCCAAATGAAAATCAGAAATGTTTCCTGAATATAGAAAATGAGAAATGGAATTGTTTTCCATTGTTAATAACGTGTATTTTCTAAATATAGTAAATAAGAAATATAGGAAAACAAGAATAAGGAAAAGGGTAAATTTATGATAATTTGATGATGAATGATGATTGATCGATAGAATTTCCATCTGGAAATAATATCGTTGTTTGCACACCGACATGTTTTTAATTGATAGTTAAATCACCGACCATCAAAGTTTTGACCATTTTAACGTTGTTAATATGGAGAGACCGGTCGGATTATTATCCAGAGAACCACTCCGTATTGGCATAAGCGTTGCGAATCAAGTATGCTGAATATATTGAAGACGGAGTTATGCAAGGGCTATCCTATTTACAGAATAGTGCCTTCGGTTTGTCCAGTCCCAGGACAAACGTGAATGGGCGAATGTCTGACAGAGTATATTCAAAGGATCGCGTAAGTTGGTCTCTTTAAACGTACTTACGTTTGGTGGCGGAGGAATTCGTTTCTCTTAGCTGTATACCCGTGATATTTTTGGTGAAATCAATTTGTGATTTGGCCGGTATGACTATGTGGCATTCAAAGTAATGGAGGTGGGATCTGTCAAAAGATATGTTATGACCTCAAGCCTCATCCACCGGGAAATGACAAAAATCGGGCAGGCAGCATGGCTATGTGGGTCGCACCCATTAGGATATAAGATCACCTATCTAGAGAAATTCCTTTTGTTCTTAAATCTATCGATGCTGTCCCTTATCGGGAGACGGTTGCTGATCCCAACCGTTGGTGATATACATTCGATACACTCAAGCGAAATGAGTGGTCGGTCATGTGTGGGCCGGGTTGCAAGATGTTCTTGTTGAACCCAGTGTATTTGCCTCTAGAGATACACGTTCGGAAGGTGGTCCCATACCTTGTCAAGTTGGAATCCAATCTCCAATAAGTGCCTGCGAGTTTGATTGTATATTATATATGTAGAGCGTGAGATGCAAGCGTTCTACTAGATTTTAATTACTTGTGATTAGACATTATTATAATATCAGATAATATATGATTTCCAAAGTGTTTTAGGTTATCGTAAGGTAAAAGCCATCCGTATTTATGAGTGGATTGGTCTTACGATTATCTTTTCTTTTGAAAAGGATTTTGAAAAGTTAAACCAAATGATTGGAGTTTACTCACACCAGTCCCATGACTGACCCAGAGTTTTATTTTGTTTTGTTTTCCCTAAACTCTTGGGTGCCCAAATTTGTACGGGCAGTCAAGTAGTCAGGATTTACAGGTATGCTTGAAGAGCTTGGAGCAGGAGGCTTCAAGATTTTTCTAGCTATTGATTATTCCGCTGTGATGAAAGTGTTGTACTCTGATAATGGTATGATATACATATACTACTTTGATTTCAAGATATGTCGTCTATTATATTTTATTCGTTCCGCTGTGAGATTCGTGTTACTCTGATGTTGTTGTGTTCTTCTTCTTCTTCTGTTCTAATTTTCTATCTTATCTATCCTCACCCTCTAATTTCTTTCTTGGACTATCCGGTAATTTCGACTTTTGATTGTTCGATAGGTGTTATATATCGGATAACCAAGGTCGCTTTTTCCCGGGTCGTTACAGTTGGTATCAGAGCTGAAGGTTAAGTATTACCTTGGCTCTGTGGCGTGATTCAGTTGAGATGGGGTTAGTAATACCCTAGACTGAGTTTGAGTGTATATATACGAGTGAACGTATTTTTTATTTGATATACAATGATTTTATATTGTGGAGATTTATTGGTTGAGTTGTTTATGAATTCTGGTCGATCAGTTTGATCCACTGTATCGATAGGGGTTTCTAAACGCTTGAATACGATGAACCGACACAGTATGTTTTGAAAAAGGGTGAATGAAATAATTTTACCCAAATTATATTTTGATATAAGCAAAGTACAGATATTTGAAATTATTATAGTATATTGAATGTGTTGGTTGTGATTATAATCGAATAAGATTATAAAATGTGGAATGGTTATGTAAATAAAAAATCAAAATTCATATAAGTGAAATATATGAAATCAGATGAATTAAATATGAATTTAAGTTCAGAATTGGAATTAAATTGCTAAAATTTGAATAAGCGTTGTAAATGGAATTAAATTGAATATATGTGAATTTTAAAATCCTGGGAGATTTTAAATTTGTTACAAGCATTAAAAATGGATATTTTGAAATGAATTTCAAAATGAAAGTGTTTAGAAATGGTTTTGAAAGTGACATAGTATTGAACTCACTTCGATAGCTGGAAAATAAATTCCGATGTTGATCCGGACATCATCGGTGTTCATTTTCGAGTTTGTAAGTGACAGATTACTACCAAAGATTTTGTTTTTGAATTGTTTTGAGAAACCAAGTTGTTTTGATATTCCAAAGGGATATTTGGTTTTTGGAAAAGGCAAAGCTATTTGAAACTCCCAGGTAAGATTGTTTGAAATAAACACGAATTAAATAGAAATTTGTGAAAGAAAATTTGAAATTGAGTTGAAGCCAGTTCAGTGGAAATTGAGTTGAATTGAAATAAAATGGTATCAAGTAGAATTGGACTGAATTAGAGATTATCTGGGATAGAAATGGATGGTCGAGCAAGAAATTTGAATTGAGATTGGAATTGCAGTTTGATTGAAATTTGGTTTGGTTATAAGCGGATGGTCGTGCTGAAGATAAAAGTGATTGGGAGTTTGAATGGGATGATAGTGGTATATGCTAAATTGATAGCAGAATTGAATGCCGACAAAAAGGTACACGTACATATTCATATGAGTTGGATGAGATTTATGAGCCTGTTTGGCAAGCCACTTGGCTATTTGATTTTCTTTTGGGTTGAAGAAGGCCTAGAGAGGCGAGTTGGAGTTTGAGCTATTGACCAGTACAAAGGAGATGCTGGCGAAATTTTTCAGAAATTTCGAATGTTATAAAATTTTCAGAATTTTTGAAATTTTCGTTTATAGAAATAAATTAATAAATTAATTAGAATTAATTGGTTTAGTGAAACCGGAGTAAATAAATAATTTTAACCTAGTTATAAAGTTCATTTTTCTACCTTAGCAATTTCGAGGACGAAATTATTTTAAGGGGGAAAGAATGTAACGGCCCAGATTTTTTTGACCATTTAGTTATTATTTAAAAATATTTTTTTATTGTTTTGGAAGTTTAAATGGTTTAATTTCAATAATTTTGAATATTTTATTTTATTTCGAAATGGTAGAAATTTAGTGGATCTGCAATATACTGTGAACTGGCAGTATAAAAGGATAAATTTTTAATTTAAAATAGTACGTTTACAAAGGATGTAGTAGCTAACGAACTCGGATTTCGATGAAATCAGTTTCATTAAATCTGAAATGATGAAATTAGGTAACCAACCAAGTTACGTCAAAAATGGCATCCGTATGTCGAAAAGAAAAAATAAAAGGCCAAAATTTGAACTAAATTTTGACGGTAATTGGAATTTGCTAATGCTAACGGCAAAACTGGAACCTGAGACCTATCCAGGAAAATTCTAAACATAGGATATTAGCTATATATGAAATCTGGGAAAATCCTATAACGGATATAGAAAGTTATTAAGGAAACAAAATTTAAATAAATTATTTGAAAATCTAAACAAACTCCGATTTTTGATTTGAATACATAGGATTGAAGTACGTTAAAAACCGGACCAGATGGTGGAAGAATTTCTGAAAACCGTTTTCGTTTGATACTCCAACATGAGACCGGAAGGTGTTGAAACTAACACAAAACACTATTTTGAATTTGAATTTAAATTATTTGAAAGTTCAAACGAATTCAAAATTTAAATATTTTTATATATTATTGAAGAGCAAGAAAAATTGAACAACATGGTTGAAAAAGATTTTGGATAAGGTATCAATAAGTAAGTCAAATTAACGTCCGAATAGGGTTGAGAAAACACACTTTACTATTCATAAATTATTAAATTTATTTATAATTTAATAAATTTAAGGATTAATTCTAGCCATCCATTTTCGACCGTTGGATTCGCGCCACCTCAGCAATCCATGTGACTCCTTCGGCTATAAATAGCCCCCCCCTTCATTTTTAAACTCACTCCTCCTCCTCCTCTTTCAAGCTTTGGCAATGGCAGAAATAATAATAAAATATTAGGAAATAGGGAAAAGGGAAGGAAGGGAGAAAGGAGGGCAAGACGGGGAGTTAGGGACTCTTAGGCAGAGGCTTGGGGTTCGCGGGGTAAGTTTTTAAATAATATTTATTTATTTATTTATTTGTGTAATATATATATATATATATATATTATAATTAAAATAGAATTTGTAAAAATAAATATCAGAACATTCTAAGGGTGACAGAGAGGATAGTGTCTAAGGCTTGAGTTTGGAAAATATAGTTTCCTGCTCTCCCTGGCTATCCCTAACTGATCCGACGGATGGGATGATTAATTTAAATTTAAATTTAAATTTAAATTTGAATTTGAATTTAATTTGAATTTAAAACAGACTAGGGGCATTTTCGTAATTTTTAACCATAAACTTTAAAAGCTTATAACTTTTTCAAAACAAGTCGGATTTCCACGAAACAAGGACCGTTGGATTCTTATCGGAAAATACTTTAAAATGAGTGGAAGCAGATTTTTGATGCGGGTTAAAAATTTTAAGTTATAATTAAATGAATATTTTTAAATATTTTATTTGAAAATTAAATTAAATTAATATTAAAATGGTTTTTCAATTTTAAAAAAATTTGGATATGGCTAGAGATGGGAAAGTATGATTTTTTAGAAGGGCAGGGAAGGTAATTTGGCTAATAACGCAATTAGAAATTAATTAAGATAAAAATAATTTAATTAATTTAATTAAATATATATTCATTTAAATTAGGTAAATATTGTAAATAGCATAACTTTTGCATACATTAACGAAATTTAACGAAACAGGATCCGTTGGGATCGTATGGACAAGCACTACGCAATGGAACTGACCGCAAGTGGATTGGAGCTCGTTTGGATTTATGGTGAAATTTAACGTCTGAACCAAATCAATGACCGATTATCGTTATTCAACGATAAACCGTCCAAGGTGAGTAAATCTCATTAACTCTGAGCACTTTATATTTTTATAAAGTATTTTTAGAACTGATAATTATTGGTTGAATTGCTGAGTGTTGATTGTTTGGTTGAACTGCTAGTCAATTGATTGAAAATACCGATATAGTTATATATATCGTTAACCGATGTTGATTTTGTTTATCAGAATACCTCATATTGAAATGAAATTGATGTGAATTATATTGTGTAACATCTGTGGATGCAGGGAAACAGGTCGGAGGAATCCAACTGGATTCCTCAACATTTATTTATCGTTTTTCATATATTCTGATATATGATGTGTTATATCATCTGTTGTTGAACCTGTGTGTTTGGATGATGATTGAACCTTTTGATTTGGTATTTTTATACCATAAGTGATACTAGAAAGTGAAAAGGGATTTTCAAAGTTTATTTTGAAAATAAATTATTTATATAAAATCAATAGATTTTATATATAAAAGGAAGAGAATTTCATGAGAGAAAATGATTATAGAATCAAAGCATTTGTAAAAAAACAAATATTGGTGAAATTAAATAGAAGGGAAAATATTGGTGAAATCAAATAGAAGGGAAAATATTGGTGAAATCAAATAGAAGGGAAATATTTGTGAAACGATTACAAATAGAAATAAAAAGGGAAACATTCGTAAAAGTATTTACAAATGGAATTGAAAAGGGAATATTCATGTAGGGAATAAAGAAAAGTTGACAGAAGTACTTATTTGTTAAATAAATAGAAAGGTTAAAAGAAATATTTATTTGTTGAATAAATAGAAAAGTTAAAGGGAATATTTATTTTTTAAATAAATAGAAGCGAAAAGAGAATAGTTATTTGTTGAGTAAACGAATAGAAAAAGAATCTATTCAAGGGAAGTAATTCAAAGGAATTATTCCAAAGGAATTATTCAAAAGAGAAAAGTCAAAGGGATTAATTCAAAAGAGTTAATCAACTAGAGTTAAACCGTTGGAGTTAAACTGTTAGAGTTAAACAGTTGGAGTTAAACTGTTAGAGTTAAACAGTTGGAGTTAAACTGTTAGAGTTAAACAGTTGGAGTTAAACTGTTAGAGTTAAACCGTTGAAGTTAAACTGTCAGAGTTAAGCCGTAAAGTTAAACAGTTAGAGTTAGTTAGAGTTAACCAGTTAGAGTTATTCAGTTAGAGTTATCCAGTTAGAGTTATTCAGTTAGAATTAACCAGTTAGAGTTGATCAGTTAGAGTTAATCGTTTTGAGTCAAATCGAACTAGAGTTATTCAAATATAGTAATCGAATAAGGGTTAATTGAATATTAGTTATTCAATTAGAATTGATCGAATCTAATTATTCGAGATAGAGTTAAAAATAGACAAAGTTATTTAAGGATGAATTTCCATTTAGCACGACTGCTAGCGTAATTCGCAGGGCTGCAGATAGCCTACGGCGGTCGGATGTTTCCTGAGGGAATCAGGCGTAACCATTGTGATCGCAGCGATCTAGAGTCAAGCAAATGGTGTTAAATCAAATAGTAATTAATCAATAGAAGTTAATTAAGTCGAGTTAGTCGAGTATTAGTAAATTAAGTAGGGTTAGTCAAAAAGGGAATTAATCGAATATCACCTATTCGAAGTAGAGTTATCGAATATAGTTTATTCGAGAAGAGTAATCGAATATAGTTCGTTCGAAGTGTGTTAAATCGAATATAGTTATTCGAAGGAGAGAATTATCGAATATGGTTTATTCGAAGTGAGATTTTTCGAATAGTAGTTATTCGAAGAAAAGGATTATCGAATATTAGTTATTCGAACAGGGGAATCGAATATAGTTTATTCGAAAGAGAATTATCGGATAGTGATTATTCGAGAGTGAATCATACATGGAAATTCGATTATATCGAATCAAGGGAAGTAATGTTTACTTTCCATTTCAAATCAATTTTTAATTATCTGTTAATAAAGTAGTTGGTTGTTTATTTATCCAAATTAAGATATGGAAATATATTTAAGTTAACATATTTTGAAAGCATGAAATTATAACATTTACAGTTATAATCAAATGATTCAGTAAAGGAAGTGGATTCATAAATAGAATCCAAGAGTTCGCAAGGAAGTTTCTTAAAGAGTAATGTTTGAACTTTGTCTATTTCGAAGTTGGAAATGTTGTTCAGTTAAGGTCTGAGAGGTAATTATACCCCAACTTGATTGACTTCGTTTTTAACTAAGAAGTGGATAAGGTTCGAGAGTGAAAGGGGTTAAGTGAATTTAGTTAATGAGCGAAATGGTTGGTGTTGGCATAGCGATGTTTATTCAAACATCAGTTTAAACCCAATGAAGGAGATTTGGAAATGTCTTCCAAATGAAAATCAGAAATGTTTCCTGAATATAGAAAATGAGAAATGGAATTGTTTTCCATTGTTAATAACGTATATTTTCTAAATATAGTAAATAAGAAATATAGGAAAACAAGAATAAGGAAAAGGGTAAATTTATGATAATTTGATGATGAATGATGATTGATCGATAGAATTTCCATCTGGAAATAATATCGTTGTTTGCACACCGACATGTTTTTAATTGATAGTTAAATCACCGACTATCAAAGTTTTGACCATTTTAACGTTGTTAATATGGAGAGACCGGTCGGATTATTATCCAGAGAACCACTCCGTATTGGCATAAGCGTTGCGAATCAAGTATGCTGAATATATTGAAGACGGAGTTATGCAAGGGCTATCCTATTTACAGAATAGTGCCTTCGGTTTGTCCAGTCCCAGGACAAACGTGAATGGACGAATGTCTGACAGAGTATATTCAAAGGATCGCGTAAGTTGATCTCTTCAAACGTACTTACGTTTGGTGGCGGAGGAATTCGTTTCTCTTAGCTGTATACCCGTGGTATTTTTGGTGAAATCAATTTGTGATTTGGCGGGTATGACGATGTGGCATTCAAAGTAATGGAGGTGGGATCTATCAAAAGATACGTTATGACCTCAAGCCTCATCCACCGAGAAATGACAAAAATCGGGCAGGCAGCATGGCTATGTGGGTCGCACCCATTAGGATATATGATCACCTATCTAGAGAAATTCCTTTTGTTCTTAAATCTATCGATGTTGTCCCTTATCGGGAGACGGTTGCTGATCCCAACCGTTGGTGATATACATTCGATACACTCAAGCGAAATGAGTGGTTGGTCATATGTGGGCCGGGTTGCAAGATGTTCTTGTTGAACCCAGTGTATTTGCCTCTAGAGATACACGTTCGGAAGGTGGTCCCATACCTTGTCAAGTTGGAATCCAATCTCCAATAAGTGCCTGCGAGTTTGATTGTATATTATATATGTAGAGCGTGAGATGCAAGCGTTCTACTAGATTTTAATTACTTGTGATTAGACATTATTATAATATCAGATAATATATGATTTCCAAAGTGTTTTAGGTTATTGTAAGGTAAAAGCCATCCGTATTTATGAGTGGATTGGTCTTACGATTATCTTTTCTTTTGAAAAGGATTTTGAAAAGTTAAACCAAATGATTGGAGTTTACTCACACCAGTCCCATGACTGACCCAGAGTTTTATTTTGTTTTGTTTTCCCTAAACTCTTGGGTGCCCAAATTTGTACGGGCAGTCAAGTAGTCAGGATTTACAGGTATGCTTGAAGAGCTTGGAGCAGGAGGCTTCAAGATTTTTCTAGCTATTGATTATTCCGCTGTGATGAAAGTGTTGTACTCTGATAATGGTATGATATACATATACTACTTTGATTTCAAGATATGTTGTCTATTATATTTTATTCGTTCCGCTGTGAGATTCGTGTTACTCTGATGTTGTTGTGTTCTTCTTCTTCTTCTGTTCTAATTTTCTATCTTATCTATCCTCACCCTCTAATTTCTTTCTTGGACTATCCGGTAATTTCGACTTTTGATTGTTCGATAGGTGTTATATATCGGATAACCAAGGTCGCTTTTTCCCGGGTCGTTACATGGGTATTATTTATGTTGACTAACGTCTGTGGATGCAGGAAAAACAAGTTGGAGGAATCCGACTGGATTCCTCAAAAATATATTATCTGTTTGTTTACTTGTTTGCATATATACTGTCATATATGATGTGTTAGAAAACCAAAAATAAATAATTGATTGTTTGGTGTTTAAATATCACTGGGCATAAGTGTTGATATTTAAAAATATCGAAAAAGGAAATTTCCAGAGTGAAAAGGGAAAACTCTATTTTTCTAAAATAGAATTTGAAATTTGAATGGAATAAAAATATTAACTTGTTTTAAAGGAATAAAACAAGAAGTTCATATATAAACGAAGTTTTAAATGAAGGGAAGAGAATTTTCATTGGATAATTCAGAAATAAATTATAAGTTTGAATTTGAAAAAGGGAAAACTATTTTTCCAAAGTAGAAATATCTATTTCAAAGGAAATTGAAATCGGGACTTGTTTAAATATATAAACAAGTAAAATAAATAGGGTTTCTAAATAAAAAAGGGGAAAAATTATCATTTGGATAATTTGAATATTTAAATTCAAATGTGAATTTAAAAATAGATATGGGGGAAATCGTTTTAAAGAAATAAATGATGGAATTTATTCTGATGTTTAGAATATAAATTGAACGGAAATAAATCGATAAGGATTTATGATTTGAATTCGATTAATTCGAATTTATTTAAATAAAAGTTAATTTGAATATATGAAGTTCAATGGAATTGAAAATAGAATTTGAAATTTGAATAAAGAAAATTCAAATAGAAATTGATTATAAAAATTCAAATAGAGTTTGAATTTAGAAATTCAAATGGAATTCAAAAATAGAATTTGAATATAGAAAATATAAAGGAAATTCAAATATAGAATCTGAATATCGAAAGTGAAATGGAATTTGAATCAAGAGATTTTAAATATGAAATTTGAATGTAGAATTCAAATAGTTTAAATATGGAATTTGAATATAGAATTCAAATAGATTGAAATGGAATTGGAAAATAGAATTTCAAAATAGAATTTGAAATGGAGATTTGAATATAGAAATTCAAATGGAGATTGAAAATGGAATTTGAATATAGGAAATTCAATTTGAATTGAAATAGAATTTGAATTCAAAGGCATTGAAATAGAATTTGAATTCAAAGGAATTCAAATGGATTTGAATAAAGAAAAGTCAAATAGAATTTGAAAATAGGATCAAATGAAGTTTAACTATAAAATTTGAAAATAGAATTCAAATGGAGTTTAAATATAGGAAATTCAAATAGGATTGAAATGAAATTTGAATTTAGAAGATCAGAAGTATTATGTTGAATTGGAAAAATGGATTTGATATATATTAAAATATATCAGAATAGAGTTGAAATTATTTAAACGAAATTTAAAAGTTTATATATTTGAATATAATTAAAACGAACTGGCCGCAGCGCTGCAGTTTGTAAATTGGCGATTCGAACTTCAATTGAGTATACAAAACTCAATTGAAGTCGGAATTCTTTGAAACAAGAATCATCGGGACCGGTTGAATAATAATTTTCTAATGAAAGAGAAAAATCTGGATTTCATCGTATACATTTTGAGTTATGTCAAAATCAAGTTTTCAGAAAAACAGCGCCATAATCATTTTAAAAATGATAACGGTTTATTTAAATAAATAAAAGGATTTTAAAGAAATAAAATTCGAATTTGCTATTAGAAAAATCCAGACTGGAGATATGAAATAAATATGAACTCCAGTGAAGTAAGTGAAATGATTTTTGAATAAAAATCAGATTTTTAATTATTAAATAGGTTTAACTAGTTTGAAAAATAAATGGTTAAATCGAGATTTGAATTGAAAGGGGCGTTGAATAAGTGAAAGAGATTTGAAAATTTATATTTGAAATCGAATATGTAACTCGAGTTGAAATGGAATTAGATGGGGTTCATGAGTAGATTAAAATATATTTGAATGTGATATGTTCAAATAAGCAGTGAAATAAGCAAAGGAGCTAACTAAAGAATAAATTAGCAAATTTAGTTAAGACAATTGGATTGAGTTGAAACAGAATTGAAAACAGGTGAACATGTGATTAGGCAGGTATGGGATAGAGTATATAAAGATTTTAATTTATGTGCCCGACAAAAAGGTACATGTTTAAATTCATACATGAGATTTTATGCGCCGTATCCGCAAGCCTCTTGGCTTTTTCTTTTGAATTGGTGAGGGCTATGGGAGGCTATTCGAAATATCCCGATGCTCCCGGTATAAGGGAGGTTATGGCAAATTTTTTCTGGGAATTTAAGGAGTTAGAATATTTTTAAGAAAAATTTGATAGTTAGAAATAAATGTATCGATATATATAGAATTCGATAAGGAAATGAATTTAAAATAGAATATTATAAACAAAAAGGAAATCGATAAGCTGGCAATAGAAAGAGAGACATATATACATTTAAAAATGAATAATTGGCTTTTATAATGTTGATTATTCGGGGTAAGTGGCTTTGTCTGTTTTGAAGTTAATGATGTTTTCAGTCAAGGTCTGAGAGGTAATTTTACCCCAACTCGATTGATTTCATTTTTAATTGATAAATAGCAAGATCCAATCTCGAAGAAAAGTGTTGGATAATAGTTAGTTGAATAAAATATTTTGGGTTGTTGTAATGATGTTTTACACAACATTCGTTTAACCCAAGTGATGGAATTTTGGAAATATAAAGGTAAATATTTCCCGAGTATAATTAAAGTACTCGGGAAAGAGATAAGTGATTGAAATTGTTTCAATTTCAAATAGAATATATTTTCTAAGTGTAGAAAATAAAAGAAGGCAAGATATTGAAATGTTTTCCAAAGAATGAAAGAGACCGAGATGATAATTGAAAATATTTGTTTAACAAATATTGATAAGGAAAGGTAAAGGGTGATTTAATTAATGAATAGTAATCAAGGGGCCCAGTGATTGTTTGATTGTTTTGAATGGATGTTTGTTTTTCTTCGATAGTTAAATAACCGACTATCGAAGTGTTTGCCAATATCGTTGTCAATATGGAGAGACCGGTTGGATTATTATCCGTGAATCACTCTGTATTGGCAGTAGCGTTGCGAATCAGATTATATGAAGCTAATCAAAGACGGATTAAAGTACAACGGTTTTTCTATTATAGAAATTGTGCCTTCGGTTTCGTTCAGTCCTAGAACGAATGTATATGGACGAATGTCTGACAAAGTATTTCCAATGATCTAATGGGTTGGTCTGTATAAATATACATGGGTGCAATGATTTATTCCCTTAGCTTAATATCCAGAATATTTGTGCAAATCAATTAGTGATTAACGGATCTGACAATGTGGCATTCAAAGTGATTGTGCTATCAATGAATAGAAAGTAATCGTAGCCTCAGGCCTCAACAACCGGGAAATGACAAAAATCGGGCCGGCAGCATGGCTATGTGGGTCGCTCCCATTAGGATGTATAATCACCTATCTAGAGGTTCATTTAATTTCTTATTCTATTCGATGTTGTCCCATTCGGGAAACAATTGTTGATCCCAACCGTTGGTAATATACATTCGATACACTCAAGCGAAATGAGTGGTCGGTCATGTGTGGGCCGGGTTGCAAGATGTTCTTGTTGAACCACAGTGTATCGCCTCTAGAGTACACTGATCGGAAGGTGGTTCCATACCTTGTCATGTTTGAAATCCAATCTCCAATAAGTGCCATGCGGTTTTTGATTTTATACTATGTATGTGGAGCATGAGATGCAAGCGTTCCGCTGGATTCTATTTATTTGATTAGACATTATTATAATATCACTGGATTTTTGTATCAAAGTGTTTTGGGTTATAGTAAGGTAAAAACCATCCATGTTTATGTGTGGGCTGGTCTTACTATTATCTTTCCTTTCGAAAGAATTCTTAAAGTTAAACAAATGGTTGGAGTTTACTCACACCAGTCCCATGACTGGCCCAGAGTTTATTTTGTTTTTGTTTTTCCCTAAACTCTTGGGTGCCCAAATTTGTACGGGCAGTCAAGTAGTCGGGATTTTTCAGATTCACTTGGAAGAGCTGGAAGCAAGAGGTTTCACCAGTTAGCTATAGACTATCATATATTCCGCTATGAACCATGTTTGTATCAGGAAACAGGTGTTTATAACTTTTCCAGAAATAACTATTGTGCTCTGATGATGGTATGTATGTAAAGTTACTGATTTGTATTTCAAAAAGTTATGTTATATAATATATTTTATTCATCCCGCTGTGAGTTTGTGATCTTCGTTTTCTTCTATTCTAATATTTCTTTCTATTTCTCATCCTCTAACTTCTTTCTAATAATGATTCGTATTTCTGTGCGATTTGGGTTGGACGTGTGGTGTTATTAGTCAACTCAGATAGTACGGATTTGCGGGTCGTCACAGAAGGCCACGCAATGGAAACATCGGAGTTTATAGGTACATATTTAACAATGTATGTTTTTTCTTTGTATAAAATATTTATTATATATAATAATTAATTTTGAACATTTTAAAGTTAAAGTAATTAAAATGAATTTGTATGATATCATATTTTAGGAACTACTGATGATGGGTATCACATTCCCACCAGTGAAGACATATTTTGAACTATATAGTTATCATTTTTATTTATACATAAAGTTTTTTATTTACGTTGGGAAAACTAATTTATTTGGTTATATTTAAAAAAAATAACATTATGACATTGGAGATCAAGGCTGGGCATGCAACAAATGCTGTGCAATGATGTGGTATGAAGAGAGAGTCAGAAAAAATAGGAGGTCATCGCTACCTAAATTTTCATGTGTTGCATGCATGGGAAAGTACGGCTCCCATTGTTAAAAGATCCTCCTCGATTCCTTAAGAAGTTGCTTCATGATAATTATCACAAAAGCAGACATTTTGTTAAATATATACGCCAATTACATATGATGTTTTCTTTCACGTCAATGGGAGGAAAGGTGGATTTTAGCACCAACAGAGGACATGAACCTTATGCATGTAGGATTGGGAGTTTGCTTCCATTACCAGGGTCAACACCCAGATTTTTGCAACTATACATACATGACACTGATAATGAGGTTCTGAACAGGATTTCCTCAGCCAGGTACTTTTATGTAAATTTGGAGTTGTGTTAAATATATTAATGTTGTATTTGCATTGATTATGCAATTTTTTATACTAATATGCGTATTTCTTTCTCACACACATACATATGTATAATACAGTTCTAGAGGTAATGCAAATCCATTTGACGTTGAAATTGTTGATGGTTTAAAGAAGATGTTGGATCGTTACAACCCTGTAGCTAAGGCATTCAAAATGATAAGAGATCGATTTGATTTAAACAAATGTGAGGAGGTCCAATTAAAGTTGATTGGAAGGAGGAGTAAGGATGGAAGGAGATACAATCTTCCCACAGCTTCTGAGGTGGCTGCATTAATTGTCGGTGATGTATGCAATGATTTTGATGAGCATGATATAATTGTTCAAAGATAGAGTGGAACACTTGAGCGTATAAGTGAGTTACATCCTTCTTATCTTTCCCTTCAGTATCCATTGTTATTTCCCTATGGTGAAGACAACTACAGAGTTGACATTCCATTAGAAGATAATGACGATACTTCTTCTAGAAAAAGAAGAAGATTGGGCATAAGGGAATTCTTTGCTTTTAGGATCCAAGATAGGCAAACCGAAGCTTGAACAATCGTTCGTTCAAGGAAGCTATTGCAACAATTTTTGGTCGATAGCTATACAATGATTAAGACAGAAAGGTTGTCCTACGTTCGAAAAAACTAGAAAAAGTTGAGATCGGAATCGTACGGGGACCTATCTGTGGCTGCATATAGAGAACTGCTACAGTTTCGTCCATGGGAAAGTGTGTAGTTTTACCATCTTCGTTCACTGGTGGAGCTAGATACATGATGCAAAATTACCTAGATGCAATGTCCCTATCTAAGTTCTATGGATACCCAGATTTATTTTTGATGTTCACATGCAATCCTAAATGGCTAGAAATTACTAGATTTCTTCACCAGTGCGCTTTTCGGTCAGAGGACAGGCTTGACATAATTTGTAGAGTGTTTAAAATTAAGTTGGATCAGCTAATCAAAGACCTAAAAGATAGAAAAAAATTTGGTCGTGTGCAAGCAGGTATGTCAACAATGTTTTTTCTACGTTTTTGCATTCAGATTTAAATATTACTGTTGTTAGTAATGTTATATGTTGTTATTGTACTAATTACTATGTTTAATTTCTAGTGGTTTACACAGTGGATTTTCAAAAACGTGGGCTTCCTCATGCACACATGTTGTTATTTATGCATAAAGACGACAAATTTCCCATATGTGAAAACATTGATAAAATTATATCAGCTGAAATTCCCAATAAAGAAAAGTTTCCAATATTGTGCGAAACTGTTATCGCTTTCATGATACATGCTCCTTGCGGTACCTCCAACATGATCTCACTATGCATGAAGAATGGAATGTGTTCGAAATTCTTTCCAAGTGATTTTCAGGATAGAACAAGTATTGATGAGGAAGGTTATCTAATTTACAGAAGGCGAGATAATGGGAATGTAGCAAAAAAGAATGGAATTCTTCTAGATAACAGATTTGTTGTTCCGCATAATCTGAATCTTCTAGCGAAATATCAAGCTCACATCAATGCTGAATGGTGCAATCAATGTCAGGCAATTAAGTACCTATTTAAGTATGTCAACAAGGGTCATGATCGTGTCACAACTACTGTTTGTCAAGATAATGCAAGTATGGTGACAGAAATAATAGTGTTACCGATGAAATCAAGATGTACTTGGACTACAAATATGTTTCTCCAAGCGAAGATGTTTGCAGAATATTTGGATTTGATATTCATTATAGAAGCCCCGCAGTGGAGAGGTTGTCTTTTCATTTACCTGATGAGCAAAATGTTATTTTGAGGACGAAGATACAATCGATATGGTTATAAGTTGGCCGGGAATCAATCAATGTTTTTAGCATTGATGGACTGTAATAAGGTCTACGAGGAAGCAAAAAATCTTACTTACGTGGAATTCCCAACTAAATTTGTTTGGAAGCAAGATTTAAGGGAATGGAAGCCAAGAAAAAATGGGTTCTCTATTGGAAGAATGCAATATGTGCCTCCCAGCTCACGGGATATTTATTATTTAAGAATTTCATTGAATAAAATGAAAGGACCTACAAGTTACCAAGACATTCGCGCTGTCAATGAAATATTATATTAAACATTTAAAGAAGCATGTTACGCTCTTGGATTGGTAGATGATGATAGATAGTATGTTGAAGCTATAAGAGAATCAATTTTCGGGTAAGTACTCACTATCTACGAGATCTGTTTGCAGTTTTATTAATATGTGGTAGCATGTCCAGACCTCAAGTTGTATGGGAACAAACCTGGCAATATCTCTCAAATGATATTCTTTACAAACAGAGAAGAATTCTAGGTGTTCGAAGTATGTTATTAGTTTCAAAATTAACTAGGAACTATGTTTAATAATAACGCAAGTTATTATGTTACGTGTGTTGATATATTGATGTATATACTAACTGTTTACAGATTTGCATCTTACGGAGACACGGTTGAGAAATTATACATTGTTCAAGATGGAAATTTTTTTAAACAAAAATGGCAGTAGTCTTCGAATGCATCCTGAAATGCCTTTTCCTGGTGATCTGATTATGTCCGAAGGAAACAATAGACTGATTCAGACTGAGTTTACGTACGATGTACCATCTTTGCAACGGGAATATGCCTTTCTCTTTTCTAGCTTAACCCCCAAGCAGAAAGAGGTGTATGATGCTATCATGACAGCTATATCAAGTGGTCAAAGTGGTGTTTTTTTGTTTATAGTCATAGAGGAACAGGAAAAACTCATGTATGGAAAACTTTATCTTCTTTTGTGCATTGCAAAGGTGGTATTGTCATAACATTTGCTTCGAGTGGCATTGCTTCATTGCTTCTTCTTGGAGGACGAACAATGCATTCAAGATTTGCAATTCCTATAAATGTAAATAAGGACTCTACATGTAACATTAGAGCAGAATCAGAATTAGTAGGTTTGATGGAAAAAACTAACCTTATCATTTGACACGAAGCACCCATGATTCATAGATTTTGTTTTAAGGCTTTAGATAGAACATTAATAGAGAGTTCGAATCATGGAACAACCATTTGGGGGAGAGGTTATAGTATTTGGAGTTGACTTGCGACAGATACTACCTGTCATCCCAAGAGCGAGCAGACAAGAGATTGTTTTTTCCACTATCAACTCTTCATATCTTTGGAATTTTTGTAGGGTGTTATGAATGATAAAAAATATGAGACTAGAGGGTGAAGGGAATGGTTCAAATCTATGTGAAAATAAATAATTTTCCAAATGGATATTAAAAGTTGGTGATGGTTGTATTGGAGGAGATAATGATAGAGAGGCAACTATTGACATACTTGATGAGATTCTGATTAAGGATACAAATATTGCCATGGATTCCATAGTTGACTGCACCAACCCGTCGATGTCAGATATTCTAGGGGATGCAGTATATTTTGAAGAAAGAGCTATTTTGGCTCTAACTCTTGAAATTGTTGAACAAGTAAATGAATATTGCTGATGTAGGTGCCAGGAGAAGAAAAAAAATGTATTTTAGCACAGAAACTGTATCTAATCCTGATTGTAGTCCAAGTGACGATGATTTTTGTACTCCTGACATTTTACATAGCATAAAAGGATATCGACTACAAAATCATAAGCTAACTCTTAAAGTGGGTGTTCCAATAATGTCACTCAGGAATATTGATTAAAATGAAGGATCGTGCAATGGTACTAGACTGCATGTGACTAGATTGGGAAATCATGTTATTGAGGACATGTCGTAATATTGGATACAAAGTATTTATACCTCACATGATTTTTACTCCATCGGATAACAAATACCCATTCAAAATTCAAAGAGGACAATTTAAGGTCATTATTTGTTTTGCCATTACCACCAATAAAAGTCAAGGTCAATCACATTGGATTATATTTATCTAGACCCATATTTAATCATGGCCAATTGTATGTAGCAATTTCAAGGGTAAAATAAAAAAAAGGATTAAAAGTTTTGATATGTAAAGAGCATGGTACCGCGAAAAATAGTACAACTATGTAGTATATAAGGAGGTGTTCCAGAATTTGTGAACTGCAAGGATTAGTTTGCTGAAAAGGGTGTGCACATGTTGGGTTAGCATATTTTAGTGAGGGTGGACTGAATATACAGGTATGTATATGTATGTATGTGTATATATATATATATATATATGTGTGTGTGTGTGTGTGTGTGTGTGTGTGTGTGTGTGTGTGTGTGTTTGTTTGTGTATGTATGTATATATATGTGCACGTGTGTGTGTGTGTATTCATGAGTATGCATGGTGATCTTTATTGTATTCTTAATGAAGCTTTTGTATAATCTTAACTATTGTGTTGTGAGTGTTGAATGGTTAAATATGTTTTTTAATTTTCTTTTTCATAAAAGTGCAGCTTGTGTTGTCCTACATTGGCCATGTATTTAATTTTAAACCATCTGATTAATGCATGAAGGAGTAGTTCTTGACTTCATATCGTAAAGGTTGCTGAAGTACTGAGTCTTAAACCCAGATTAATATTTCAAGGCGACTGCACGTAAGGAAGATACTTCTTACTCAAGAAGGAAGTGCAAAAGAAAAGCAGACTCTCCTTAAATTACCAACAAGCAAAATGTAGTGCAGATTGCAAAGAATTCATAGCAAAGGGTCGCATGTTTTGTGTTATTATTAGTTAAGACTTTTAAGACAAATTATATGTTTTTCATTCTTCTATTTACCTTTGTTTATTTATGCCTTTATCGCATTTATTTGTACACAATGATAGTTGAGAAGAAACTAAACATGCAAGCACCATGTTACTCAATACAATCGCGATGCTTAAAATTTTCAAGATATTTCCTGATTTTCATCTTGGTGAAAGATAAGATTTTTCCTTTTATTTGAACTATATACGTTGTATTTGTGTACACACCATAAGTACTGATTTTTTGGAAATTAATTATTTATTATTTGGACTCAGAATTATGTGAATGCCTATCAAAAGAAGCAACATGATGCATATGTGATTGTTTACATTATTATTGAACTCAGAATCGAGTAATCCTATAAGTAAACATTATTATATTTCATTGATTTTACTGTAACTAATATGTTTTACCTCTACCGCTGTTGATTAAAGCCATTGTTCTCGAGATAAGTGTTTTGACAAGTTTTTGGTCGTTACTAGTTTATTAGAGAATCAAACAACATTGGAAAGAAATATTATTTCTAAATGACTAAGGTGACATTTTTTCACTCACTTACTTAATTTACTATTGTTGTGTTTTATGGTTTGTCAACGAAAACAAAATTCATAAAATTAATATTGTAATTCAAGGAGTGAAGTGAATATGTACACAAGAACAACACTAAAAAAAGGTGAATCTGGAAAAACGGTTTAGTGACTGAAATCCTACCAATGCCAGTTACATACATCAGCTTGAAGGTACAAGTGGTACACTGTTCTTCAGTTATCGGAGAATAAGCAAATGATATAACAACATATTTCCACATAACTTCACAGCATCAACCACATACCATAGATACTTAATACATTCGATCTACAAGCCTGATCGAAGGCCAAAAAAATAGTGTTTTCAGATTCAACGTCAAACCCCATAGCATCAACCACACAACATCATAAACCAAGTCAAGAAAATATATACATATTTATACAAAAATATAACACAACCACAGGCATACCAAATGAATATTGACTGGTTTTACTTCCTTGCTAGCCATTCTTCATCTGTACTTCCTTCGGATTCTTCATGCCGCATTTGCATGGGAGCAGTCAGTCTACATAGAGCAAAATGTGCACCACCCGATGTTCTAGGAAGTGACATGGTCCTGTTTACGTGTTATTGGCATCCAAGTACTAAATGTCTATGCTTTCGTCGAATGGGTTGCGGGATCAGGAAAATAGGAGAGTCATCAGATAAATGTGGTAGTTGCTCTTGCACCATTTTAAAATCATAATCATGCATTAGCTCTATAGGAGATTCAGGCCAGGGTCTCCAGCCAGTTAGTCCCACCACTTCGACCGAGTCCCTAAGAGAGATGGCATGTGACCATTCAGGAGTTAGTCCAGCAGATGAAGGCAGTTTGTAGCCCAGTTTATCCCAAGGATCACTTAAATTTAAATGTTTAATATCCTTGCTACGAACCAGTTCATTTAAAGGCTTATGTCTCTTTCGTAATCCAAGGCAAGAATAATTGTTTTAGGATCTCTGGTGTGATGAATGTGTTCTGATCGTTGCACCTCAAGCATGTATCTCGAATTGTTTATATACGCAACTATGGTGGTACAAGTATTAACACCAACATAAATTTGCATTTTAACAAATAAATACCTGCGATCTAAACGAGAATTCTCACAGTTGTGCAATGCATTTACCTCGCCCAATGTCTTTAAAGCTTCCAAAACTTCTTGCAAGTTGTTCCTTAAAAATTCTGGAAATCCATCTACTCTAGCCCAAGATAGAGGATCATGATTGGGGATTTGTTGTTCTTCGTAGTACGACCATGGCTGGAGATTAAGCATAGCATTGAAAATATCTGTCTTTCTTAATGTACCCATCTTGAGCGCACGTTCATTGACTTCATTATCAGGACATCTGATTAGAAAATACCTTAGACCGAAAAACCATGTCTGGCAATCATGACGTCTGAAGACTTTGGCAGAACAAATTGAAGCGTTTCCAAGGTCATTACGCCAGTTTCTATGGATGCAATTATGTAGAGAGAAGTGTCTTCCATTATTGTTTCCTTTTTCTCTCTCTCTATTTTTTTTGGAAATGGTTTGGAATTTTCTGCTTGACTGGACTAGAGGATGTAGTTGAAGCAGATTGTTGCGGGAGACGAAGTGACGGCGCACAGTTATTAAATTGATTTTTCTTAAGATTTGACTATTGATAGTTTTTGGGGACCCGTTTAGTTGTGTCATGACCTCGTGGAAGTTCGGTGATAGAGGGAATGATCACATCGTATAGGGAAATTACGAATTGTTGTTTTCATAAAGAAAAAGAATGCAAATTTGGTATAAAGGCTGAACAAATGATGGCCCAATTTGTTGTGGATTTTATTTGTCCCGTAAAATTTCGTTGAACATTCTTGCTGACCTTTAGCTAATGTTTTCAGGCTTATGACAATAAAAATTATTTTTTGTTGTAAACGTCGATAAACTTACATATATAACAAGAAACACAAAGTGCTGGATAGTTTAGCCTTTTATAAAACAAAAAATATCCAAACTACTGCTTTAATGAATATTAAATAAAATTGATAATAATATAACAATATATTGTGATGAAGGACATAATAACAAACAATTAGTAGGAAAATAATATTAATGGAATTTATTGTTAGCGTAATAATTAATTTAGTTGGTTTAATCTAAATTAAAACAATATTTGGCGTGCAATTTATCTGGTGTGGTTATTTGTTGGATATTTCATTAAAGGCAGCCCGTGCAAATGCACAGGGCTATACTAGTCGTTTTATGTTTCCAATTCACATTATATTGCAAAATAAGCATATTTTGACTATTCCTGTAACAACTGGGAATTTCGCTCGATCCAAATCGATCGCTAAACCGACTAAGAACGTTCGAAACCCCTGATTGCTTTGAGAACACGACAAATCAGAACGCAAACAGAAGAACATTTCATTGCTTATTACAACAATTCCATCAGAATTCAAGAATATACCGAGTATGAATAATTATAATACAACAGAAAAATATCAGAGATTACAATAAATTACATAGCAGCGGACAAACAATACAAAACACAAATGAAAATAATACACGTATACAGAGCTTTCCGAGTATCGTTCCAGCTGTAAACCAGGATCCTGTGAATAAAAATCTACAAAACCAAAACTACTAGCTGCCCGTGTCAAAATAAGGGCACCCTGAGTTTAGGTTAAAACAATAAACTCCAAGTCAGTCATGTGACTGGTGTGAGAACTAAAACAGTTATTAATCTTTATTTTAAAGTTAGGTAAATCAAGGGACCACGCCGTATAACACGGAACGGGTTTCCTCCCAAGAATACCAGTGCATAAAACAACAACACAATGCAAAATAAAGGACAATGAAGCTATTGTAAGACCCAAGTCCCATCACACAATGCAACGCAAGCCTGAGAATAGAGTTTTTACCTTATAATAGCCAAGAATGCTTGATACGTTTAAAACAAATCATTTGATACTATTATAAGTCATAGTGTATAAAACAACTTCAAATCATAAGTATCAATCATAGACGGAATAAGTGCCTCATACCACTATGTCGCCATAGTAGGCTCTACAATCAAAACCGCAAAGTCACGTATTGGAAGTTGGATTTCCATCTGTGAACCGAGGCAAAAGATAGTCCTCTACCGATTCGAGATGCTCTAGCTCGTGTCTCAGGACCCAGACTCAGGTGGGCCCTTGGATCGTCAGGGCCGGTCCACCGATGTGGATTAAAATGCCTGAACACTGCGTTTCACCACCCTTTGGGGCGTCAATGAGCCAAATGACTCCATCGGCTCCACATAGTCACCGATATATCCGAGGTGCCTCGCAACAGCAACAACCACACAGGTGAAAATAATATAAATGTCAGGGCCGGCAGGTCACTGACACCACCCTAGCTAGAAGGAAACGCATGCCCTCCCTGATGTCCTCTCCCGTTTTTGGTTCACAACCGTGGTGTGAGGCTCGCGAATCAACTACACAAAGCTATGCCATACAGGCGGTGCTTTGATTATCAGCCACAAGACTTTGCTTTTCAACAGAAGCCTTGATCAATTGCCACTTAGGCATGCCACACAGGCAGTTCACTTCATGCGGTTGATATCCATCAATATATAACCCCTGAGCTCGTACATCTCAGAGAAGGGCGTTAAGCAAGAGAATAAATTCTCCGCTGCCAAACAAATGTATATTTAATAGAAATCAATCACACAGAATAAAATCCAATGTCAGACACACAGTCCATTTACAAGTTCGTTCTAGGTCTGAACGAAACCGAAGGCACCTTGTACCCGCATATCCATCGATCTCCAAGTACGTCTGGACGATCACCAACTGATTCCCTCCTCTTGGGTGTACAGCCCAATCAAGATCATCAGCAATCACCCAAACGATGTGAAGACCTCCGGTCTTCAACCACCGTCTTCATCCTCGACACCACGTTGAATTAGTTATTCATAATGGGACAAACCCGGTCTTTCTGATTAACTCGCGTATATAATAAACAAGTGTTACACAAACACAATATATGCCTCATTCCAATTCATAATATTCTTTTATTCAAATATTCTTATTCTTTGGGAAAGGTTCCCATTAATTTTATCAAAGATAAATTCTTTAAATTTATTCTTTAATCTTCGTTTGAATATCGATTCAAACCAAATTATGGTTTATCCAAACTAGTCGGGATTAGCGAACCACACGAAGTAATAATTTATTTTATTTCCTAATCCCAACCTATTCATCCCATGAAGTAAAACTGGTAATACTTCATATCTAACACCACGGTGTTATCGGTAAATTCAATTACCATTTCACGTACAAATCTAATTAAAGAATTAACTATCGTCTGGAGCAAAACTGGTGATACTCCATTCTCGATCATTTCAATCTAATTAAAGATTCATTAAAACTCCACTTGGTTTTAATCTTCCCAAAAATCAATATCAATGATTGTTTAACTTGGGAAATCATATCCTGTCTTTAACTGGGTTAAAGAACCAATGTCATTTAAAACACGGTTCACTATAAACCCAAAATCACATTCCATTCCAATTCAATTATTGAAACTTCTGGTCACTTTTAAAACCCTTTCAAATCCAATTTATTTATTTAAAAATAAATAAATTATTATTCTAGTTCAAAACTAGTTAATTTCAATAAAAATCTATTTTTATCTTTTCAAATATGGAGTTTTTCATCCAAATTCTTTCCAAATCATTTCTTATGATTTTACACAAATTATTACTATTTTTAATAATTTTATCAAGGCCCGTACAGTCGATTTCCATCAACGGCCATCGAACTGCACTTACAGCGACCTTTTCCAAATTTGATTTGGACATAATTCCAAATCCAACCGTTAGATTTCAAATCTCTAATATTCTTTAGAAAGCTCTTTTAGATACGAACCCAACGGTTCCGGTTTTAGAAGAATCCGAC
Organism: Allium sativum; assembly: GCA_030737875.1. NCBI lineage: Eukaryota > Viridiplantae > Streptophyta > Magnoliopsida > Asparagales > Amaryllidaceae > Allium > Allium sativum. The sequence goes on from CM060922.1 coordinate 303,666,440, forward strand.
GGTCGTATCTCCCGTAATATCCATTCGAAGACAATGGTCGAAATTCACGAACTACTGCAGCGCGACACGTTCTATTCAGGCCATTATATATATAATATATATACTATATATATTTCGTCGATTTCCTCTCAAAAAGTATTTTATGAATCGTTTTAAATTCATTTTCAAAACGATTTCAACTTCATATTCAATTTCAAATCAAAATTGAATATTCCATATCATTTATCTATAAATGACAATATTTTCAAAACGTTGTATTTTGAAATCAATTCCTATTCGATATTCATTATAAAAATGAATAAAATCGATATAAATATCGTTCACGTCAAAATGGCGTCAATCTAATCAACACGACTTTTATTCAACACATGAATGTTTTCTTCTGTTCAACACATGAATCTTTATTTTATTCAACACATGAATATTTATTCTATTCAACACATGAATTTATATTATACAACACATGAATTTTCGTTCTATTCAATACATGAATTTATATTATTCAACACATGAATTTTCATTCTATTCAACACATGAATTTATATTATTCAACACATGAATTTTCATTCTATTCTTTATTTTCCAAATTAGAATGAAGCCCAATCAATTACCATATAATGTTAATTATATAGATTCCCCACAACACATGTATATAATAGCAACGAAAATTCATCAACCATCATCTAGAGTGCACCACACCACTGCATATGCATTAAATATAGATAAGTAATGCTTACACAGTCTGTTAATCCATCGGTCGACCTACTACTAAACAATTGGGATTAGTGTACGTCAATATCATCCCAACATCCGTGTGGGGTTTCGATCAATCAAACACATATTTTATTTGTGCAGTTGGGCGATGTGTAAATTCTATTGTCCCAATCAATATCAGTCAAATCGATGTACATAAACAAATTGTTCGATTTGAAAATGAATATTTATTTTATTTCAACACATGAATATATATATATTTTATTTCAACACATGAATATATATATTTTTTATTTCAACACATGAATATATATTTTATTTCAACACATGAATATATATTTTATTTCAACACATAAATATATATTTTATTTCAACACATGAATATATATTTTATTTCAACACATGAATATATATTTGATTTCAACACATGAATATTTTTTTTTTCACATCACAATCAACAGTCAAATTTCACAACACAACCAATCACACAAGTCGTCCATGGTCTGTGGACAGCGGGTGTCGGGTGCTGCTAAGCACCGTCTGCATCCTAGTATATATTTTAACTAGAAAACATATTAAAAGTTAGGAGTTCTCACCTTTGGGATCCACTCCGCCATTCTTTCTTTCTGAACGGTTTGGATCTTCCAGAAATTTCAACGCAGTCTTTTCTACGTTGTTCATATTAAAAATCACATTTTTAATATAATGTTTATATTGCAAAGATCACATTTTTATTTCAGTACTATTCATATAAAAATGTGATTTTTATACGGCTACTGTATAAATGAAAATCGTATTTTTATTTCACTACTTTCTATATAAAAATTATATTTTTATATCGTTAGTTCATATTTATAAAAATCAGATTTCTATAGCTTCAATTTCATATTAAAAATCGAATTTTTGTCACTTCAACTTCGAACCTTTATGTTAATAAAAATCAACTCTTTCTATAAGTAAAAATATAATCTTTCATGTTAATAAAAATATACTCTTTCATAATAAAAATATTAACTTTCTATAATAAAAATATTAACTTCCTATGATAAAAAATATTAACTTCCTATGATAAAAATATTAACTTTCTATAATAAAAATATTAACTTTTTATCCTTGTTTAAAACCAATTACATTAAATAAATAAATAAAATAAATAGAAGGAAGACTTACAGTGGAAATGGGAAGATGAGGGGCCATTGCCGGAGGTCAGGGGGGTCGTGGTCGGAGGCGGGTTGGCAGGGGGCTCGTGCTGGTCGGGAAGGGGCGGAGGCTCGATAGGGCGAAGTGGGTTTCAGGGCGCGAGGTTCAATTTAGGGGGATGGAACTAGAATGGAGGAGAGGAGGGGGAGTATGGGAGGACGTCGACGATTGGAGGGGGAAGGAAGAAGAAGCGGCGGAGTGGCAGCGTGCGACGACGGGGAGGGCACGATGGTGTTGGCGGCGCGTTTAGGTTAGTTTTTTTTTCTTTTTTCTTTTATTTCCGATCTGTAGGAATGAAGACGAGGAGAGAGAAAGGTAGAGGGAGGGGCTTAAGGCAATTATTTATTTATATATATTCTTTTTTCTTATTTTTGCCCTAAAAAGTTACTTTTTAAAACGAACACCAAATCGATCCCGACGACTATCATCCCTATGTAATTACCCCTATTCCAAACATAATGTGACTTGTCCCGTAGGCCAACTCGATCGTTACGACCACTTTCCGCTAAATTTAAAATATAAACCTTATATTTTAAATTCAAATGCACATTTTAAATTACCGGGGCCACATACTAACTCTAAAAATTCCCGAAAAATATTTTCTAGCTTCGTATTGATGATACGGCCCTAACAAAAATAATTTCATCAAATTCTGAGATCATTTGAAAAATGGCTATATTCTGGTCGATCGAAATTGACTGAAACTGGTCAAACGCGTTTTCCTTTGCTACGCTCACATATTGATTCAAAAAATTACGAATTTTGAAACCTAGAAATAACTTGACATCCCGGATCCAAAAAAAGTGGTTTCATCGAAAACCGAGGTCGTTTGAAAATTTTCCATTTTTAAGGGCCAGAATTCCATAGCAACTATTCTGAAATTTCAACTGGGCATAACTTTTGATTCCCGCTATGAAATTTTGATTTTTCGGGTTCGTTGGAAAGATATTCTCAAATAGATTCAAATATTTTTGGTTTCACTAAAATCCGGTTTGTTTTGAATCCTATACATTCATCTGAACTTTGAAACCGAAATTTCAAACTACCGCGCCATTTTCAATTCCTTTTATATTTAAAATAAAATATTTATATTCTAACGTTGATTCAAATAATATATACGTTCTAATTCTATTCAAAATAAATTTATCGTCTTTATTATTTAAAATAATTCATTTTAAATATTCAAAATTCATTAAAATTGCCAAAATAAAAATTTTAAATTGGCTCAGAATTTCCGGGTTGTTACAATCTCCCCCACTTAAAATCTTTTCGTCCTCGAAAAGGAACGAAGTTGAAAGTTGTTTAATAATCAACTCAACTTTCATTATTTTCTTTACGGCTTAAGTTCTTAAACTTTTCAGTTCCTAAGAACTTTTCAAATTTCTCAAAAATTTGGCTAACACCCTAAATTTTCGAAATTTTTTGCCATATCCTCCCCTGCACCGGGAGCTTCAGGATATTTCTAATAGCCTCCCATGGCCCTCACCAATCCAAAAGAAGAAAAAAAGCTAAGCAGCCGGCCAACCGGCTCATAAAATCATCAAAAAGCCAAGAAATACGTAAACATGTACCTATTTGTCGGGCAAACAATTTTATTCCTCTTCTCTAGCCTCCTTGATATGACCTGTTCAATGTAAGTACATGTATATGCATGCAAATGCGACTAATTTTCAATACAATTCACTATTTGATACAATTTGGCTAAAGGTTCAATATTTTAATTAATCAAACAATAATCCAACAATACAACCATCAATCAATTAGTTGATTATCTTTTCCAATTCATAACTTTGATACATAGTCAAAAAATTAGATTTTGATGTCCAATCACAACAATAAGCCCTATCTAGTTTCGGTTCTCACACCAGTCAATTAAAAATATATAAATATTCCACTTTCGAAACTCGAATATAAATTCTAATGATGTATGTACTATAGCGATCATCAGAACCATCTTCGGGTGACTAAAGTGTGATTCTATATCTATCCTATATATTAAAATTTTGAATACACGTGGATCAGACGTATATGCAAAATCTTTATATATTGGATTGTCCAAATCAATATAAATAAATATTCAAATATAAATAATTTAATTAAATTTCCAAAACAAAACTTGTTTTAAATTTTATGTTAAAAACATCACCCTTTACACTTGTTCTAAGATACTACTGCCCATCTCTAACGAGTCATTCTCATTGGGTATTACTAATCCAATCTCCGATGAATTCTTTCGTATGGTTCCACTGTGTCTTGTTCTCCGAGCTTTGTAAACCAAAGCACTGATACCACATGTAACAACTGGGAATTTCGCTCGATCCGAATCGATCGCTAAACCGACCAAGATCGTTTGAAACCTCTGATTACTTTGAGAATACGACAAATCAGAATGCAAACAGAAGAACATTTCATTGCTTATTACAACAATTCCATCAGAGTATGAATAATTATAATACAACAGAAAAATATAAGAGATTACAATAAATTACATAGCAGCGGAAAAACAATACAAAACACAACTGAAAGTAATACACGGATACAGAGCTTTCCGAGTATCGTTCCAGCTGTAAACCAGGATCCTGTGAATATAAATCTGAAAAACCAAAACTACTAGCTTCCCGTGCCAAATAAGGGCACCCTGAGTTTAGGTTAAAACAATAAACTCCAGGTCAGTCATGTGACTGGTGTGAGAACTAAAACAGTTATTCATCTTTATTTTAAAGTTAGGGTTTTTACCTTATAATAGCCAAGAATGCTTGATACGTTTAAAACAAATCATTTTATACTATTATAAGTGCATAGTGTATGAAACAAATTCAAATCATAAGTATCAATCATAGACGACATAAGTGCCCCATACCACTATGTCGCCATAGTAGGCTCTACAATCAAAACTGTAAAGTCACGTATTGGAAGTTGGATTTCCATCTGTGAACCGAGGCAAAAGATAGTCCTCTACTGATTCGAGACGCTCTAGCTCGTGTCTCAGGACCCAGACTCAGGTGGGCCCTTGGATCGTCAGGTCCGGTCCACCAATGTGGATTAAAATGCCTGAACAATGTGTTTCCCCACCCTTTGGGGCGTCAATGAGCCAAATGACTCCATCGGCTCCACATAGTCACCGATATATCTAAGGCGCCTCGCAACAGCAACAACCACACAGGTGAAAATAATATAAATGTCAGGGCTGGCAGGTCACTGACACCACCCTAGCTAGAAGGAAACGCATGCCCTCCCTGATGTCCTCTCCCGTTTCTGGTTCACAACCGTGGTGTGAGGCTCGCGAATCAACGTTACACAAAGCTATGCCACACAGGCGGTGCTTTGATCATCAACCACAAGACTTTGCTTTTCAACAGAACCCTTGATCAATTGCCACTTAGGCATGCCTCACAGGCAGTTCACTCCATGTGGTTGATATTGATCAATATATAACCCCTGAGCACCACGTCTCAGAGAAGGGCATTAAGCAAGAGAATAAATTCTACGCCGCCAAACAAATATATATTTAATAGAAATCAATCACACAGAATAAAATCCAATGTCAGACACACAGTCCATTTACAAGTTCGTTCTGAGTCTGAACGAAACCGGAGGCAGCTTGTACCTCGCATATCCATCGATCTCCAAGTACGTCTGGACGATCACCAACTGATTCCCTCCTCTTGGGTGTACAGCCCAATCAAGGTCATCAGTAATCACCCAAACGATGTGAAGACCTCCGGTCTTCAACCACCGTCTTCATCCTCGAGACCACGTCGAATCAGTTATTCAGAATGGGATAAACCCGGTCTTTCTGAATAACTCGCGTATATAATAAACAAGTGTTACACAAACACAACATACGCCTCATTCCAATTCAGAATATTCTTTTATTCAAATATTCTTATTCTTTGGGAAAGTTCCCATTAATTTTATCAAAGATAAATTCTTTAAATTTATTCTTCAATCTTCCTTTGAATAGCGATTCAAACCAAATTATGGTTTATCCAATCTAGTCGGGATTAGCGAACCACACGAACTAATCATTTATTTTATTTCCCAATCCAAACCTATTCATCCCATGAAGTAAAACTGGTAATACTTCATATCTAACACCACGGTGTTATCAGTAAATTCAATTACCATTTCATGTTCAAATCTAATTAAAGATTTAACTATCACCTGGAGCAAAACTGGTGAAACTCCATTCTCGATCATTTCAATCTAATTAAAGATTCATTAAAACTCCACTTGGTTTTAATCTTCCCAAAAATCAATATCAATGATTGTTTAACTTGGGAAATCATATCCTGTCTTTAACTGGGTTAAAGAACCAATGTCATTTAAAACACAGTTCACTGTAAACCCAAAATCACATTCCATTCCAATTCAATTATTGAAACTTCTGGTTACTTTTAAACCCCTTTCAAATCCAATTTATTTATTTAAATATAAATAAATTATTATTCTAGTTCAAAACTAGTTAATTTCGATAAAAATCTATTTTTATCTTTTTAAATATGGAATTTTTCGTCCCAATTCTTTCCAAATCATTTCTTATGATTTTACACAAATTATTACAATTTTTAATAATTTTATCAAGGACCGTACAGTCGATTTCCATCAACGGCTATCGAACTGCACTTATAGCGACCTTTTCCAAATTTGATTTGAACATAATTCCAAATCCAACCGTTAGATTTCAAATATCTAATATTCGTTAGAAATTCCTTTTCGATACGAACCCAACGGTTCCGGTTTTAGGAGAATCTGACGGTTGGATCTCCCATAATATCCATTCGAAGACAATGGTCGAAATTCACGAACTGCCGCAGCGCGGCGCGTTCTATTCAGGCCATTATATATATAATATATATATTATATATATTTCGTCGATTTCCTTTCAAAACGTATTTTATAAATCGTTTTAAATTCGTTTTCAAAACGATTTCAACTTCATATTCAATTTCAAATCAAAATTGAATATTCCATATCATTAATCTATAAATGACAATATTTTCAAAACGTTATGTTTTGAAATCAATTCCTATTCGATATTCATTATAAAAATGAATAAAATCGATATAAATATCGTTCACGTCAAAATGGCGTCAATCTAATCAACACGGCTTTTATTCAACATATGAATGTTTTCTTCTATTCAACACATGAATATTTATTTTATTCAACACATGAATATTTATTCTATTCAATACATGAATTTATATTATACAACACATGAATTTTCATTCTATTCAACACATGAATTTATATTATTCAACACATGGATTTTCATTCTATTCAACACATGAATTTATATTATTCAACACATGAATTTTCATTCTATTCTTTATTTTCCAAATTAGAATGAGGCCCAATCAAAAACCATATAATGTTAATTATATGGATTCCCTACAACACATGTATATAATAGCAACGATAAATCATCAACCATCATCCAGAGTGCACCACACCACTGCATAAGCATTAAATATAGATAAGTAATGCTTACAAAGTCTGCCAACCCATCGGTCGACATACTACTAAACAATTGGGATTAGTGTACGTCAATATCATCCCAACAACCGTGTGGGGTTTCAATCAATCAAACACATATTCTATTTGTGCAGTTGGGCGATGTGTAAAATTTATCGTTCCAATCAATATCAGTCAAATCGGTGTGCATAAACAAATCGTTCGATTTGTAAATGAATATTTATTTTATTTCAGCACATGAATATATATATATATTTTATTTCAACACATGAATATATATTTTATTTCAACACATGAATATATATTTTATCTCAACACATGAATATATATTTTATTTCAACACATGAATATACATTTTATTTCAACACATGAATATATATTTTATTTCAACACATGAATCTATATTTTATTTCAAACACAAGAATATATATTTTATTTCAACACATGAATATATATATTTTTTATCTCAACACATGAATATATATTTTATTTCAACACATGAATATATATTTTATTTCAACACATGAATATATATTTGATTTCAACACATGAATATATATTTTATTTCAACACATGAATATATATTTGATTTCAACACATGAATATATATTTTATTTCAACACATAAATATATATTTTATTTCAACACATGAATATATATTTGATTTCAACACATGAATATATATTTTTCACATCACAATCAACAGTCAAATTTCACAACATAACCAATCACACAAGTCGTCCATGGTCTGTGGACAACGGGTGTCGTGTGCTGCTAAGCACCGTCTGCATCCTAATATATATTTTAACTAGAAAACATATTAAAAGTGAGAAGTTCTCACCTTTGGGATCCACTGTAAGAACCCTTAACTTCCCCGGTAAGGAAAGAGCGGATACATTGAGAACAAGGCACATTGGAACGCAGACAGAAGAACATTTCATTGTATATTACAACAATTCCATCAGAATACAAGAATATACAGAGTAAGAATAAATACTACACAGAAAATATCAGAGATTTTAATTATATTTAAATACATCGCAGCGGAAAAATAATACAATACACAACTAAAAGAGATATACGGATACAGGGCTTTCTGGATATCGTTCCAGCTGTAAGCCAGGATCCTGTGAATATAAATCTGCAAAACCAAAACTACTAGCTGCCCATGTCAAAATAAGGGCACCCAGAGTTTAGGTTAAAACAATAAGCCCCAGGTCAGTCATGGGACTGGTGTGAGAACTAAAACAGTTATTTATCTTTATTGTAAAGTTAGGTAAATCAAGGGACCACGCCGTATAACATGGAACGGGTTTCCTTCCAAGAACACCAGTGCATAAAACAAACAGCGCAATGCTAAATAAAGAACAATGAAGCTGTTATAAGACCCAGGTCCCATCACACAATGCAACGCAAGCCGGAGGATAGGATTTTACCTTATAACAGCCAAAGAATGCTTGATACGCGAAATTTTATCTTTTTATTCTTAATCAGACTCCAACCGTAAATTAGTAAGAGAACGATTCCCTAGTATTAACCCCGAAGGCCGAAACCAACATCAGACCAATACCCAGGAAACCACCCATCTTAGCTCGTTTCTAGTTAGTTTCTGATTTTATATACAATCATAAATATCAATCATAGGCGGCATGGGTACCATATATCATGTCGCCATACTAGGCTCTACAAATAAAACCGTAGAATCACGTATTGGAAATTGGATTTCCATCTGTGAACCGAGGCAAAGGGATCGTCCTGCGCTAATTTGAGACTCTCTAGCCCGAGCCTCAGGAACTGCCGCAATTGCACCATGGATCGTCAGGGCCGGTCCACACGGAGTGGATTATAATGCCTGAACACTACATTTCCACGCCTTTTGGGGCGTAAATGAGCCAACGAATGACTCCATCGGTTCGAGAACAACCGATAAATTTGAGGCGCCTCCAATTCCAACAACCGCAAGAGTCGAACTCGTCAGCCAGTTCTAGCATGGACGCCACTCCTAACTAGAAAGAAACGCACGTCCTCCCTGATGTCCTCTCCCATTTTTGGTTCACACCGGGGTGTGAGGCTCGCGAATCAACGCTACACAAAGCTATGCCACATAGGCCGTGCTTTGATCATCAACCATAAGACTTTTCTTTACAACAAAAGCCTTGATCATTTGTATCTTAGCATGCCACACAGGCAAACCACTCCATGCAACCGATATACATCAATCACACAGAATGATATTCAATGTCAGACACACAGTCCATTTACAAGTCCATTCTGGGTCTGAACGAAACCAGAGGCACCTTGTACCTCGCATATCCATCGATCTCCAAGTACGTCTGGACGATCACCAATTGATTCCCTCCTCTTGGGTGTACGGCCCAATCAAGATCATCAGTAATTATCCGAACGACGTGAAGACCTCCGGTCTTCAACCACCGTCTTCATCTTCGACTAATCGTTGAATCAGTTATTCCGAATGGGATAAACCCGGTCTTTCTGAATAACTCGCGAATATAATAAACAAGTGTTACACAATCACAACATACGCCTCATTCCAATTCATCAGTCACTAACCGTAAATTAGTAAGAGAACAGTTCCCCAAATATCAACCCCGAAGGCCGAAACCAACATCAGGTCAATACCCAGGAAACCATTCATCTTAGCCAACCTACAGTTAGTTTCTAAATTTCACATTCTTAGGGAAAGGTTCCCATTAATTTTATCAAAGATAAATTCTTTTAAATTTATTCTGTAATCTTCCTTGGAATATCACTTCAAACTAGTCGGGATTAGTGAACCACACCGAAGTAACTATTCATTTTATTTCCCAATCCCAACCTATTTATCCCATGAAGTAAAACTGGTCATACTTCATATCTAAAACCACAATGTTATCGGTAAATTCAATTACCATTTCATGTTCAAATCTAATTAAAGATTTAACTACCGTTTGGAGTAAAACTGGTGATACTCCATTCTCGAACTTTTCAATCTAATTAAAGATTCATTAAAACTCCACTTAGTTTTAATCTTTGACTGGGTTAAAGAATCAATGTCATTTAAAACACAGTTCACGATAAACCCCAAAATCACATCATATTTCAATCAGTCCCTAACCGTAAAATAGCAAGTGAGCAATTCCCTAAGTATTAACCCCGAAGGCCGAAACCAACATCAGATCAATACCCAAGAAACCATTCAACTTAACTAATCTCCAGTTAGTTTCTGATTTTCTTAACTCCATTGGGTCTAAGAACATTATTATTGAAGATACCGTTCACGACAAACCCAAATCACATTTGATATTAAATACAAGGCTCTTAATAGAAAATATATCGGCTTATATTCAATATCAAATTCTACAACCAACAAATATCGTATTGGAAATAACGATATAAATATATCTTTCAAATTTCCATAACAATATCTGTATAATCACGAAATCCAACATCGAAATATTCCAAAGACAATTTCGATTCAAATCCATTCCAATTCAATTATTGGAAATTCTGGTTTCTTTTAAAACCATTTCAAATCCAATTTATCTATTTAAAAATAAATAAATTATTATTCTAAATCAAAATTAGTTCATTTCGATAAAAATCTATTTTTATCCTTTCAAATATGGAGTTTTTCACCCAATTCTTCACAAATCATTTCTTATGATTTTACACAAATTATTAATATTTTTATCAAGGCTCGTACAGTCGATTTCCATCAACGGCCATCGAACTGCACTTACAGCGACCTTTTCCAAATTTGATTCGGACATAATTCCAAATCCAATTATTAGATTTCAAATCTCTAATATTCGTTAGAAAGCTCTTTTCGATACGATCCTAACGGTTCCGGTTTTAGGAGAATCCGATGGTCGGATCTCCCGCAATATCCATTCGAAGTCAATGGTCGAAATTCGCGAACTGCCGCGACACGTTCTATTCAGGCCATTATATTATATATATATATATATATATATTATATATATTTCATTGATTGTCTTTTAAAACGTATTTTATAAATCGTTTTAAATTCGTTTTCAAAACGATTTCAACTTCCTTTTCAAATTCAAATCAAAATTGAATTTTCCCTTACAAATTCGTTTTAAATTCATTTCAAATTGATTTCAATTCAAATCGATTTTTAATTCAATTTTAGTTCGTTTTCAATTCAATTTGAATTTCAAATTAATTCAATTCAATTTGAATTCATTTCTATTCAATTTCAATTCAAATTCAATTCTATTCAATTTCAATTCGAATTCATTTCTAAATATTCGATTTTGAAATCACTTTCAATATTCATTATAAAATCGACAAAATTCACATTCGTGTTAAAATGGCATGTAACTACTTAACACGGCTTCGCATTTCTATTTTCAAATATTCTGTTTCAAATATTTCTTTTCAAATATTTCTTTTCAAATATTTCTTTTCAAATATTTCTATTCAAATATTTCTTTTCTAAATATTTCTATTCAAATATTTCTTTTTCAAAACTGGAATGAGGCCCAATCAATTACCATATAATGTTAATTATATGGATTTTCTACAACACATGTATAAAATAACAACGATAAATAATCAACCATCATCCAGAGTGCACCACACAACTGCATAAGCACTAAATATAAATAATTAACGCTTACACAGTCTGTCAACCCATCGATTGACATACAACTAAACAATTGGGATTAGTGTACGTCAAATATCATCCCAATACCCATGTGGGGTTTCAAATCAACACACACAGATTTTATTTGTGCAGTTGGGCGATGTGTAAAATTTATCGTCCCAATCAATATCAGTCAAATCAGTGCATATAAACAAATCGTCCGATTTGTTTATAAATATTTATTTTATATACATGTTAAAAATTACATTTTTAACTATAAAATATTTTCCACTATAAAATATTTTATTTCATTCCACATCACACAATCAAATTTCACAACACAGAAATCATACAAACAAGTCATCCATGGTCTGTGGACGATGGGTGTCGGATGCTACTAAACACCGTCTACATCCTAGTATATATTTCAACTAGAAAAATAAATAAAAGGTGAGGAGTTCTAACCATGGGTTTCCACTCCTCCGTTCTTTACTGTCGCTCAGATCTGCTGTTTTGATTCAAACGCAATCTGTTTCACGAAATTTTATAAAAAATCTCATTTTATTCTGCTATTGTATAAAATAAAAATCATATTTTTATATCGCTATATATATTATAAAAATGATATTTTTATTCTGCTATTTCTATACACAATGTATATTTTATTTTAAAAACAAGGCGACATATATTTTCAAAACAAGGCGAAATATATTTTCAAAACAAGGTGATATATATTTTCAAAACAAGGCATATATATTTTCAAAACAACATTTTTATTCTCAAAAACAATTCCATTTTCATATTTGAAAACCAATTCTTTATATATATATATATATATTCTAAAACAATTTTATATAAATTTTACAAAACATATTCTAAGAATAAAGTTATAAAAGAAAAAAATCAAAACCTTTATGTTAATTATCGTTCACCTTCAACCGAGTTCAAAACCTCAGCTCCGATCTTAGGGCTGCAATTTGCGATCGTCACAAACCGCCTGAACCTGATCGGACATCGCCACCCTCCCTAGCTTCACGTCGTGCACCTTCGGCCTCAATCTCATCGAGCTCGCCGCCGTACAGTCGCCAGAAAACCCCAACGAGCGGACCCTGTTTCAGCTCGAAGAACACCCTAACCACCGAACAAGAAGTGCTCATACTTAGGTGGATTCGAAGATCTCAGGAGGGTCTTTCAATTTCATTTTGGATTGTGTTTTAATTTGGCTCGAATTGGATATGATTTGGAGTTTTTATTTTGATCAATTCTGATCGTCGGTTTCGTGGATATCAGCCGAGGAAGGGTTGACCACGGGATGGCTTTGACTAGGGTTGGAGGGGAAAGAGTTTATATATAAATATATTTTACAATATTTTAATTCGTGAATTTACTTGTTTATTGTCACGAACCCCAAATTAAACCCAACGACTATCGCCCCTAGCTAATTACCCCCATCCCGGACACAATGAGATATGTTTCGTAAGCCAATTCTGCCATTACGATCAGTTTTCTTTTAAATTACAATATGAATCACTATATATTTGATTTAAACGCACATTTTAATTTACCGGGGCCACTTATGGACTCTAAAAATTCCAGAAAAAATATTTCTACCTTGTATTGACAATACGGTTCTAACCAAACAAATTTCGTCAAATTTGAAGACCGTTTGAAAAATGGCCATTTTCTGGTCGATCCAAATTGACTGAAACTGTTCAAACACGTTTTCTTGTGCCATGCACACATATTGATCCCAAAAATTATGAATTTTGGAATCTAGCAATAATTTGACATCATAGATCCAACAAAATGGTTTCGTCGAAAACTGAGGTCGTTTGCAAAATGGCTATTTTTAAGGGCCAGAATTCCATAGCGACTATTCTGAATTTTCAACTGGACATAACTTTTTATCCCCGCTATGGAATTTCCTTTATTTAGATTCGTTCGAAAGATATTCTCAATTAGATTCAAATATTTTTGGTTTCACTAAAATCCGGTTTATTTTGAATCCTGTACATTCATTTGAACTTTGAAATTGAATTTTCGAACTACCTCGTCATTTTCAATTCCTTTTATAATTATAAATAAATATTTATATTCTAACGACGATGTATATAAATATATATGTTCGAATTCTATTCAAAATAAATTTCTCGTCGTTTTTATTTAAAATAATTCATTTTAAATATTCAAAATTCACTAAAATTGCCAAAATAAAAATTTTAAATTGGCTCAGATTTCCGAGTTATTACAATCTCACCCACTTAAAACTTTTCGTCCCCGAAAAGGAATGAAGCCGAAAGTTGTTTAACTAATCAACTCAACTTTCACTATTTTCTTTACGGCTTAAGTTCTTCAACTTTTCAGTTTCTAAAAACTTTTCAAAAATTTTAAAAATTTGGCTAACACCCTATATTTTCGAAAAATTTCGCCATAACCTCCCCTGCACCGGGGACTTCGGGATATTTCATATAGCCTCCCATGGCCTTCTTCAATCCAAAAGAAAAAGAAAAAGCCAAGCGGCTAGCCAATCGGCTCATAAAATCATCATCACCCAAACAAAACAATAAATTATGGTAAACATGTATCTATTTGTCGAGCAAACAATTTTATTCTTCTGCTCTAGCCTCCTTGCTATGACCTGTTCAATGTAAGCACATGTATATGCATGCAAATGCGACTAATTTTCAATACAATTCACTATTTGATACAATTTGGCTAAATGGTCCAACATTTAATTAATCAAGCAATAATCAGACAATACAACCATCAATCAATTAGTTGATTAGCTTTTCAAATTCATAACTTTGATATATAGTCAAAAATCACATTTTTGGTGCCAAATCACAACAACAGGCCCTATCTAATATTGGTTCTCACACCAGTCTAGTGGAAATATATAAACATCACACTTTCGAAACTCGAACATAAATACGGATGATGCACGTGCTATCATCAGTACCATCTCCGGGCGACTAGTGTGTGATTCTATATCTATCCAGTATATTAAAACTTCGAATACACGTTTACAAGGCGTATATGCAAAATCTTTATATATTGGATTGTCCAAATTAATTTAATATAAATATTCAAATACGTATAAAACGATTTAAATTTCAAAACAAAACTTGTTTTTATTTTAAAAATATACTCTTCACACTCGTTCTAGGATACTACTGATCTCATCTCTAACGAGTCATTCTTATTGGATATTACTAATCCAATCTCTGATGAATTCTTTCGATGGTTCTAATGTGCCTTGTTCTCTGAGCTTTGTAAACCAAAGCTCTGATACCACTGTAAGAACCTGTAACTTCCCCAGTAAGGAAAGAGCAGATACTTTGAGAACAAGCCACATTGGAACGCAGACAGAAGAACATTTCATTATATATTACAACAATTCCATCAAAATACAAGAATATACAGAGTAAGAATAAATACTACACAGAAAATATCAGAGATTTAAATTACATTTAAATACATCGCAGCGGAAAAATAATACAATACACAACTAGAAGAGATATACAGATACAGAGCTTTCCGGATATCGTTCCAGCTGTAAGCCAGGATTCTGTGAATATAAATCTGCAAAACCAAAACTACTAGCTGCCCGTGTCAAAATAAGGGCACCCAGAGTTTAGGTTAAAACAATAAACCCCAGGTCAGTCATGGGACTGGTGTGAGAACTAAAACAGTTATTTATCTTTATTTTAAAGTTTGGTAAATCAAGGGACCACGCCGTATAACACGGAAAGGGTTTCCTCCCAAGAACACCAGTGCATAAAACAAACAGTGCAATGCTAAATAAAGAACAATGAAGCTGTTATAAGACCCAGGTCCCATCACACAATGCAACGCAAGCTGGAGGATAGGGTTTTAGCTTATAACAGCCAAAGAATGCTTGATACGCGAAATTTTATCTTTTTATTCTTAATCAGACTCCAACCGTAAATTAGTATGAGAACGATTCCCTAAGTATTAACCCTGAAGGCCGAAACCAACATCAGACCAATACCCAGGATACCACCCATCTTAGCTCGTCTCTAGTTAGTTTCTGATTTTATATACAATCATAAATATCAATTAGAGGCGGCATAGGTACCATATATCATGTCGCCATACTAAGCTCTACAAATAAAACCGCAGAATCACGTATTGGAAATTGGATTTCCATCTGTGAACCGAGGCAAAGGGATCGTCCTGTGCTAATTCGAGACTCTCTAGCCCGAGCCTCAGGAGCAGCCGCAACTGCACCATGGATCGTCAGGTCCGGTCCACACGGAGTGGATTATAATGGCTGAACACTGCGTTTCCGTGCCCTTTGGGGCATAAATGAGCCAACGAATGACTCCATCGGTTCGAGAACGACCGAAAAATCCGAGGCGCCTCCAATTCCAACAACCACATGAGTCGAACTCGTTAGCCAGTTCAAGCACTGACGCCACTCATAACTAGAAAGAAACGCATGTCCTCCCTGGTGTCCTCTCCCGTTTTTGGTTCGCACCGGGGTGTGAGGCTCGCGAATCAACGCTACAAAAAGCTATGCCACATAGGCCGTGCTTTGATCATCAACCACAAGACTTTGCTTTTCACAAGAAGCCTTGATCATTTGCATCTTAGCATGCCACATAGGAAAACCACTCCATGCAACCGATATACATCAATCACACAGAATGATATCCAATGTCAAACACACAGTCCATTTACAAGTCCGTTCTGGGTCTGAACGAAACCGGAGGCACCTTATACCTCGCATATCCATCGATCTCCAAGTACGTATGGACGATCACCAACTGATTCCCTCCTCTTGGGTGTACGGCCCAATCAAGATCATCAGTAATTATCCAAACGACGTGAAGACCTCCGGTCTTCAACCACCGTCTTCATCTTCGAATAATCGTCGAATCAGTTATTCAGAATGGGATAAACCCGGTCTTTCTGAATAACTCGCGTATGTAATAAACAAGTGTTACACAAACACAACATACGCCTCATTCCAATTCATCAGTCACTAACCGTAAATTAGTAAGAGAACAATTCCCTAAATATTAACCCCGAAGGCCGAAACCAACATCATGTCAATACCCAGGAAACCATTCATCTTAGCCAACCTACAGTTAATTTCTAAATTTCACATTCTTAGGGAAAGGTTCCCATTAATTTTATCAAAGATAAATTCTTGTAAAATTATTCTTTAATCTTCCTTGGAATATCACTTCAAACTAGTCGGGATTAGTGAACCACACTGAAGTAACTATTCATTTTATTTCCCAATCCCAACCTATTTATCCCATGAAGTAAAAATGGTCATACTTCATATCTAACACCACGGTGTTATCGGTAAATTCAATTACCATTTCACGTTCAAATCTAATTAAAGATTTAACTACCGTCTGGAGTAAAACTGGTGATACTCCGTTCTTGGTCTTTTCAATCTAATTAAAGATTCATTAAAACTCCACTTAGTTTTAATCTTTGACTGGGTTAAAGAATCAGTGTCATTTAAAACATGGTTCACGATAAACCCCAAAATCACATCACATTTCAATCAGTCCCTAACCGTAAAATAGCAAGTGAGCAATTCCCTAAGTATTAACCCCGAAGGCCGAAACCAACATCAGATCAATACCCAAGAAACCATTCAACTTAACTAATCTCTAGTTAGTTTCTGATTTTCTTAACTCCATTGGGTCTAAGAACAGTATTATTGAAGATACCGTTCACGACAAACCCAAATCACATTTGATATTAAATACAAGGCTCTTAATAGAAAATATATCGGCTTATATTCAATATCAAATTCTACGTCCAACAAATATCGTATTGGAAATAACGATATAAATATATCTTCCAAATTTCCATAATAATATCTGTATAATCACGAAATCCAACATCGAAATATTCCAAAGACAATTTCGATTCAAATCCATTCCAATTCAATTATTGGAAATTCTGGTTTCTTTTAAAACCATTTCAAATCCAATTTATTTATTTAAAAATAAATAAATTATTATTCTAAATCAAAATTAGTTCATTTCGATAAAAATCTATTTTTATCCTTTCAAATATGGAGTTTTTCACCCCAATTCTTCACAAATCATTTCTTATGATTTTACACAAATTATTAATATTTTTAGTAATTTTATCAAGGCCCGTACAGTCGATTTCCATCAACGGGCATCGAACTGCACTTACTACGACCTTTTCCAAATTTGATTCGGACATAATTCCAAATCCAACCGTTAGATTTCAAATCTCTAATATTCTTTAGAAAGCTCTTTTCGATATGAACCCAAGGTTCCGGTTTTAAGAGAATCCAACGGTAGGATCTCCCGCAATATCCATTCGAAGTCAATGGTCGAAATTCGCGAAATGCCGCGGCGCGACGTGTTCTATTCAGGACATTATATATATATAATATATATATTATATATATTTCATCGATTTCCTTTTAAAACGTATTTTATAAATCATTTTAAATTCGTTTTCAAAACAATTTCAACTTCCTTTACAAATTCAAATTAAAATTGAATTTTCCCTTACAAATTCGTTTTAAATTCATTTCAAATTGATTTCAATTCAAATCGATTTTTAATTCAATTTCAGTTCGTTTTCAATTCAATTTGAATTTCAAATTAATTCAATTTAATTTGAATTCATTTCTATTCAATTTCAATTTGAATTCAATTCTATTCAATTTCAATTCGAATTCATTTCTAAATATTCGATTTTGAAATCACTTTCAATATTCATTATAAAATCGACAAAATTCCCGTTCGTGTTAAAATGGCGTGTAACTACTTAACACGGCTTCGCATTTCTATTTCAAATATTCTATTTCAAATATTTCTTTTTCAAATATTTCTATTCAAATATTTCTTTTCCAAATATTTCTATTCAAATATTTCTTTTCAAATATTTCTGTTCAAATACTTATTTTCTAAATATTTCTATTCAAATATTTCTTTTTCAAAACTGGAATGAGGCCCAATCAATTACCATATAATGTTAATTATATGGATTTTCTACAACACATGTATTAAATAACAACGATAAATAATCAACCATCATCCAGAGTGCACCACACAACTGCATAAGCATTAAATATAAATAATTAACGCTTACACAGTCTGTCAACCCATCGATTGACATACAACTAAACAATCGGGATTAGTGTATGTCAAATATCATCCCAATACCCGTGTGGGGTTTCAAATCAACACACATAGATTTTATTTGTGCAGTTGGGCGATGTGTAAAATTTATCGTCCCAATCAATATCAGTCAAATCAGTGTATATAAACAAATCATCCGATTTGTTTATAAATATTTATTTTATATACACGTTAAAAATTATATTTTTAAATATAAAATATTTTCCAGCATAAAATATTTTATTTCATTCCACATCACACAATCAAATTTCACAACACAGAAATCAAACAAACAAGCCATCCATGGTCTGTAGATGACAGGTATCGGGTGCTACTAAACATCGTATGCATCCTAGTATATATTTCAACTAGAAAAATAAATAAAAGGTGAGGAGTTCTTACTATGGGTTTCCACTCCTCCATTCTTTACTATCGCTCAGATCTGCTGTTTTGATTCAAACACAATATGTTTCACGAAATTTTATAAAAAATCACATTTTTATTCTGCTATTGTATAAAATAAAAATCATATTTTTATATCGTTAAATATATAATAAAAATTATATTTTTATTCTGCTATTTCTATACACAATGTATATTTTATTTTAAAAATACGGTGATATATATTTTCAAAACAAGGCGATATATATATATATATATATATTTTCAAAACAAGGCGATATATATTTTCAAAACAAGGCGATATATATTTTCAAAACAACATTTTTATTCTCAAAAACAATTCCATTTTCATATTTGAAAACCAATTATATATATATATATATATATTCTAAAACAATTTTATATAAATTTTACAAAACATATTCTAAGAAAAAGTTATAAAAGAAAAAAAATCAAAACCTTTCTATTAATTATCGTTCACCTTCAACCGAGTTCAAAACCCCAACTCCGATCCTAGGGCTGCAATTTGCGATCGCCACAGACCGCCTGAACCTGATCGGACATCGCCACCCTCCCTCCAGCTTCACGTCGTGCACCTCCGGCCTCAATCTCATCGAGCTCGCCGCCGTACAGTCGCCAGAAAACCCCAGCGAGTGGACCCTATTTCAGCTTGAAGAACACCCTAACCACCGAACGAGAAGTGCTCATACTTAGGTGGATTCGAAGATCTCAGGAGGGTCTTTCAATTTCGTTTTGGATTGTGTTTTAATTTGGCTCGAATTGGATACGATTTGGAGTTTTTATGTTGATCAATTATGATCGTCGGTTTCGTGGATATCAGCCGAGGAAGGGTTGACCACGGGATGGCTTTGACTAGGGTTGGGGGAGGGAAAAGTTTATATATAAATTTATTTTATAATATTTTAATTCGTGAATTTACTTGTTTATTGTCACGAACCCCAAATTAAACCCAACGACTGTCGCCCTAGCTAATTACCCCCATCCCGGACACAATGAGATATGTTTTGTAAGCCAATTCGGCCGCTACGATCAGTTTCTATTAAATGACAATATTAATCATTATATATTTGATTTAAATGCACATTTTAATTTACCGGGGCCACTTACAGACTTTAAAAATTCCAGAAAAATTATTTCTACCTTCGTATTGACGATACGGTTCTAACAAAATTAATTTCATCAAATTTGAAGACCGTTTGAAAAATGGCCATTTTCTGGTCGATCCAAATTGACTTAAACTTTTCAAACACGTTTTCTTGTGCCACGCACACATATTGATCCCAAACATTATGAATTTTGGAACCTAGCAATAATTTGACATCACGAATCCAACAAAAATGGTTTCGTCGAAAACTGAGGTCGTTTGCAAAATGGCTATTTTTAAGGGCCAGAATTCCATAGCGACTATTCTGAATTTTCAACTGGACATAACTTTCTATCCCCACTATGGAATTTCCTTTATTCGGATTCGTTGGAAAGATATTCTCAATTAGATTCAAATATTTTTGTTTCACTAAAATCCGGTTTATTTTGAATCCTGTACATTCATTTGAACTTTGAAATCGAATTTTCGAACTACCGCGCCATTTTCAATTCCTTTTATAATTATAAATAAATATTTATATTCTAACGACAATCTAATAAGTATATACGTTCGAATTCTATTCAAAATAAATTTCTCGTTGTTTTTATTTAAAATAATTCATTTTAAATATTCAAAATTAGCTAAAATTGCCAAAATAAAAATTTTAAATTGGCTCAAATTTCTGGGTTATTACATCCTTTCTGCCATTCTTTCTTTCTGAACGGTTTGGATTTCCCAGAAATTCCAATGCAGTCTTTTCTACGTTGTTCATATTAAAAATCACATTTTTAATATAATGTTTATATTACAAAGATCACATTTTTATTTCAGTACTATTCATATAAAAATGTGATTTTTTATACGGCTACTGTATAAATGAAAATCGTATTTTTATTTCACTACTTTCTATATAAAAATTATATTTTTATATCGTTAGTTCATATTTATAAAAATCGGATTTCTATAGCTTCAATTTCATATTGAAAATCGGATTTTTATCACTTCGACTTCGAACCTTTATGTTAATAAAAATCAACTCTTTCTATAAGTAAAAATATAATCTTTTATGTTAATGCAAATATACTCTTTCATAATAAAAATATTAACTTTCTATAATAAAAATATTAACTTCCTATAATAAAAATATTAACTTTCTATAATAAAAATATTAACTTTCTATGATAAAAAAATTAACCTTTTATAATAAAAATATTAACTTTCTATGATACAAATATTAACTTTTTTTATCCTTGTTTAAAACCAATTACATTATTAAATAAATAAAATAAATAGAAGGAAGACTTACAGTGGAAATGGGAAGATGGGGGGGCCATTGCCGGAGGTCAGGGGGGTCGTGGTCGGAGGCGGGTTGGCTGGGGGCTCGCGCTGGTCGGGGAGGGGCGGAGGCTCGATAGGGCGGAGTGGGTATCAGGGCGTGGGGTTCAATTCAAGGGGATGGAACGAGAATGGAGGAGAGGAGGGGGAGTAGGGGAGGACGTCGATGATTGGAGGGGGAAGGATAAAAAAGAAGTGGCGGCGGTGGCAGCATGCGACGGCGGGGAGGGCACGATGGTGTTGACGGCGCGTTTAGGTTTGGTTTTTTTTCTTTTTTCTTTTATTTCCAATCGGTAGGAATGAAGACGGGGAGAGAGAAAGGTAGAGGGAGGGGCTTAAGGCAATTATTTATTTATATATTTTTTTTTCTTATTTTTGCCCCCAAAAAGTTACTTTTTAAAATGAACACCAAATTGATCCCGACGACTGTCATCCCTAGCTAATTACCCCCATTCCGAACACTATGTGACTTGTCATGTAGGCCAACTCGACTGTTACGACCAGTTTCCGCTAAATTTAAAATATAAATCCTTATATTTTAAATTCAAATGCACATTTTAAATTACCCGAGTCTCATACTAACTCTAAAAATTCCCGAAAAATATTTTCTAGCTTCATATTGACGATACGGCCCTAACAAAACTAATTTCGTCAAATTCTGAGACCATTAAAAATGGCCATTTTCTGGTCGATCGAAATTGAATGAAACTGGTCAAACGCGTTTACCTTTGCCACGCTCACGTATTGATTCAGAAAATTACTAATTTTGAAACATAGCAATAACTTGACATCCTGAATCCAGCAAAAGTGGTTTCGTTGAAAACCGAGGTCGTTTGAAAATTTTCCATTTTTAAGGGCCAGAATTCCATAGCGACTATTCTGAAATTTCAACTGGGCATAACTTTTGATTCCCGCTATGAAATTTTGATTTTTCGGGTTCGTTGGAAAGATATTCTCAAATAGATTCAAATATTTTTGGTTCGCTAAAATCCGGTTTGTTTTGAATCCTGTACATTCATTTGAACTTTGAAATCGAAATTTCAAACTACCGCGCCATTTTCAATTCCTTTAATACTTAAAATAAAATATTTATATCCTAACGACGATTCAAATAAATATATACGTTCTAATTCTATTCATAATAAATTTATCGTCGTTTTTATTTAAAATAATTCATTTTAAATATTCAAAATTCATTAAAATTGCCAAAATAAAAATTTTAAATTGGCTCAGAATTTCCGGGTTGTTACAATCTCCCCCACTTAAAATCTTTTCGTCCTCGAAAAGGAACGAAGTTGAAAGTTGTTTAATAATCAACTCAACTTTCATTATTTTCTTTACGGCTTAAGTTCTTAAACTTTTCAGTTCCTAAGAACTTTTCAAATTTCTCAAAAATTTGGCTAACACCATAAATTTTCGAAAAATTTCGCCATAACCTCCCCTGCACCGGGAGCTTCGGGATATTTCCAATAGCCTCCCATGGCCCTCACCAATCCAAAAGAAAAAGAAAAAGCCAAGCGGCTAACCAGTCGGCTCATAAAATCATCAAAAACCCAAGAAATACGTAAACATGTACCTATTTGTCGGGCAAACAATTTTATTCCTCTTCTCTAGCCTCCTTGCTATGACTTGTTCAATGTCAGTACATGTATATGCATGCAAATGCGACTAATTTTCAATACAATTCACTATTTGATACAATTTGGCTAAAGGTTCAATATTTTAATTAATCAAACAACACAGATACATTGTTAAAAAATCAGATTTTTGATGCCCAATCACAACAATAAGCCCTATCTAGTTTCGGTTCTCACACCAGTCAATTGGAAATATATAAATATCCCACTTTCGAAACTCGAATATAAATTCTGAAGATGTACGTACTATAGCGATCATCAGGACCATCTCCGGGCGACTAGAGTATGATTCTATATCTATCCAGTATATTAAAATTTCGAATACACGTGGATCAGACGTATATGCAAAATCTTTATATATTGGATTGTCCAAATCAATATAAATAAATATTCAAATACGAAAAATTGAATTAAATTTTCAAAACAAAACTTGTTTTAAATTTTATGTTATAAACGTCACCCTTCACACTCGTTCTAGGATACTAATGCCCATCTCTAACGAGTCATTATCATTGGATATTACTAATCCAATCTCTGATGAATTCTTTCGCATGGTTCCACTGTGTCTTGTTCTCCGAGCTCTGTAAACCAAAGCTCTGATCCCACATGTAACAATTGGGAATTTCGCTCGATCCGAATCGATAGCTAAACCGACCAAGACCGTTCGAAACCCCTGATTGCTTTGAGAACACGACAAATCAGAACGTAAATAGAAGAACATTTCATTGCTTATTACAACAATTCCATCAGAATACAAGAATATACAGAGTATGAATAATTATAATACAACAGAAAAATATCAGAGATTACAATAAATTACATAGCAGCGGAAAAATAATACAAAACACAACTGAAAGTAATACACAGATACAGAGCTTTCCGAGTATCATTCCAGCTGTAAACCAGGATCCTGTGAATATAAATCTGCAAAACCAAAACTACTAGCTGCCCGTGTGAAAATAAGGGCACCCAGAGTTTAGGTTAAAACAATAAACTCCAGGTCAGTCATGTGACTGGTGTGAGAACTAAAACAGTTATTAATCTTTATTTTAAAGTTAGGTAAATCAAGGGACCACGTCGTATAACACGGAACGGATTTCCTCCCAAGAATACCAGTGCATAAAACAACAGCCCAATGCTAAATAAAGGACAATGAAGCTATTATAAGACCCAGGTCCCATCACACAATGCAACGCAAGCTGAAGAATAGGGTTTTTACCTTATAATAGCCAAGAATGCTTGATACGTTTAAAACAAATAATTTAATACTATTATAAGTGCATAGTGTATAAAACAACTTCAAATCATAAGTATCAATCATAGATGGCATAAGTGCCCCCATACCACTATGTCGCCGTAGTAGGCTCTACAATCAGAACCGCAAAGTCACCTATTGGAAGTTGGATTTCTATCTGTGAACCGAGGCAAAAGATAGTCCTCTACCGATTCGAGACGCTCTAGCCCGTGTCTCAGGACTCAGACTCAGGTGGGCCCTTGGATCGTCAGGGCCGCTCCACCGATGTGGATTAAAATGCCTGAACACTGCATTTCCCCACCCTTTCGGGCGTCAATGAACCAAATGACTCCATCGGCTCCACATAGTCACCGATATATCTGAGGCGCCTTGCAACAGCAACAACCACACAGGTGAAAATAATATAAATGTCAGGGCTGGAAGGTCACTGACACCACCCTAGCTAGAAGGAAACGCATGCCCTCCCTCATGTCCTCTTCCATTTCTGGTTCACAACCGGGTGTGAGGCTCACGAATCAATGTTACACAAAGTTATGCCACACAGGCGGTGCTTTGAACATCAACCACAAGACTTTGCTTTTCAACAGAAGCCTTAATCAATTTCCACTTAGGCATGCCACACAGGCAGTTCACTCCATGCAGATGATATCCATCAATATATAACCACTGAGCTCGTACGTCTCAGAGAAGGGCGTTAAGCAAGAGAATAAATTCTCCGCCGCCAAACAAATATATATTTAATAGAAATCAATCACACAGAATAAAATCCAATGTCAGACACACAGTCCATTTTCAAGTTCGTTCTAGGTCTGAACGAAACCGGAGGCACCTTGTGCCTCGCATATCCATCGATCTCCAAGTATGTCTGGACGATCACCAACAGATTCCCTCCTCTTGTGTGTATAGCCCAATCAAGATCATCAATAATCGCCCAAACGAAGTGAAGACCTCCGGTCTTCAACCACCGTCTTTATCCTTGACACCACGTCGAATCAGTTATTCAGAATGGGATAAACCAGGTCTTTCTGAATAACTCGCGTATATAATAAACAAGTGTTACACAAACACAACATACGCCTCATTCCAATTCAGAGTATTATTTTATTCAAATATTCTTATTCTTTGGGAAAGGTTCCCATTAATTTTATCAAAGATAAATTCTTTAAATTTATTCTTTAATCTTCCTTTGAATATTGATTCAAACCAAATTATGGTTTATCCGAACTAGTCAGGATTAGTAAACCACACGAAGTAATCATTTATTTTATTTCCCAATTCCAACCTATTCATCCCATGAAGTAAAACTGGTAATACTTCATATCTAACACCACGGTGTTATCGGTAAATTCAATTACCATTTCACGTTCAAATCTAATTAAAGATTTAACTATCGCCTGTAGCAAAACTGGTGATACTCCATTCTCGATCATTTCAATCTAATTAAAGATTCATTAAAACTCCACTTGGTTTTAATCTTCCCAAAAATCAATATCAATGATTGTTTAACTTGGGAAATCATATCCTATCTTTAACTGGGTTAAAGAACCAATGTCATTTAAAACACGGTTCACTATCAACCCAAAATCATGTTCCATTCCAATTCAATTATTGAAACTTCTAGTTACTTTTAAAACCCTTTCAAATCCAATTTATTTATTTAAAAATAAATAAATTATTATTCTAGTTCAAAATTAATTAATTTCAATAAAAATCTATTTTTATCTTTTCAAATATGGAGTTTTTCATCCCAATTCTTTCCAAATCATTTCTTATGATTTTACACAAATTATTACTATTTTTAATAATTTTATCAAGGCCCGTACAGTCGATTTCCATCAACGGCCATCTAACTGCACTTACGTCAACCTTTTCCAAATTTGATTTGGACATAATTCCAAATCCAACCATTAGATTTCAAATCCCTAATATTCGTTAGAAAGCTCTTTTCGATACGAATCCAACAGTTCCTGTTTTAGGAGAATCCGACGGTCGGATCTCCCGTAATATCCATTTGAAGACAGTGGTCGAAATTCACGAACTGCCGCAGCGCAGCGCGTTCTATTCAGGCCATTATATATGATATATATATATTATATATATTTCATCGATTTCCTTTCAAAACGTATTTTATAAATCGTTTTAAATTCGTTTTCAAAACGATTTCAACTTCATATTCAATTTCAAATCAAAATTGAATATTCCATATCATTAATCTATAAATGACAATATTTTCAAAACGTTATATTTTGAAATCAATTCCTATTCGATGTTCATTATAAAAATAAATAAAATCGATATAAATATCGTTCATGTCAAAATGGTGTCAATCTAATCGACACGGCTTTTATTCAACACATGAATGTTTTCTTCTGTTCAACACATGAATATTTATTTTGTTCAACACATGAATATTTATTCTATTCAACATATGAATTTATATTATACTACAGATGAATTTTCATTCTATTCAACACATGAATTTATATTATTCAACATATGAATTTTCATTATATTCAACACATGAATTTATATTATTCAACACATGAATTTTCATTCTATTCTTTATTTTTCAAATTAGAATGAGACCCAATCAATTACCATATAATGTTAATTATATGGATTCCATACAACACATGTATATAATAGCAACGATAAATCATCAACCATCATCCAGAGTGCACCACACCACTGCATTAGCATTAAATATAGATAAGTAACGCTTACACAGTCTGTCAATCCATCGGTCGACATACTACTAAACAATTGGGATTAATGTACGTCAATATCATCCCAACACCCGTGTGAGGTTTCAATCAATAAAACACATATTTTATTTGTGCAGTTGGGCGATGTGTAAAATTTATCGTCCCAATCAATATCAGTCAAATCAGTGTACATAAACAAATCGTTCGATTTGTAAATGAATATTTATTTTATTTCAACACATGAATATACATATTTTATTTCAATACATGAATATATATTTTATTTCAACACATGAATATATATTTTATTTCAACTCATGAATATATATTTTATTTCAACACATGAATATATATTTTATTTCAACACATGAATATATATTTTATTTCAACACATGAATATATATTTTATTTCAACACATGAATATATATTTTATTTCAACACATGAATATATATTTGATTTCAACACATGAATATATATTTTATTTCAACACATGAATATATATTTGATTTCAACACATGCATATATATTTTATTTCAACACATGAATATATATTTTATTTCAACACATGAATATATATTTGATTTTAACACATGAATATATATTTTTCACATCATAATCAACAGTCAAATTTCACGACACAACCAATCACACGAGTCGTCCATGGTCTGTGGACAACGGGTGTCGGGTGTTGCTAAGCACCGTCTGCATCCTAGTATATTTTTTAACTAGAAAACATATTAAAAGTGAGGTGTTCTCACCTTTGGGATCCACTCCGCCATTCTTTCTTTCTGAACGGTTTGGATTTTCCAGAAATTTCAACGCAGTCTTTTTTATGCTGTTCATATTAAAAATCACATTTTTAATATGATGTTTATATTGCAAAGATCACATTTTTATTTCAGTACTATTCATATAAAAATGTGATTTTTATACGACTATTGTATAAATGAAAATTGTATTTTTATTTCACTACTTTTTATATAAAAATTATTTTTTTATATCGTAAGTTCATATTTATAAAAATCGGATTTCTATAGCTTCAATTTCATATTAAAAGTCGGATTTCTATCACTTCAACTTTGAACCTGTATGTTAATAAAAATCAACTCTTTCTATAAGTAAAAAATATAATCTTTCATGTTAATAAAAATTTACTCTTTCATAATAAAAATATTAACTTCCTATAATAAAACTATTAACTTTCTATAATAAAAATATTAACTTTCTATGATAAAAATATTAACTTTTTATAATAAAAATATTAACTTTCTATAATAAAAATATTAACTTTCTATGATAAAAATATTAACTCTTTTTATCCTTGTTTAAAACCAATTAAATTAAATAAATAAAATAAATAGAAGGAAGACTTACAGTGGAAATGGGAAGATGGGGGGGCATTGCCGGATGTCAGGGGGGTCGTGGTCGGAGGCGGGTTGGTTGGGGGCTCGCGCTGGTCGGGGAGGGGCAGAGGCTCGATAGGGCGGAGAGGGTTTTAGGGCGCGGGGTTCAATTCAGGGGGATGGAACGAGAATGGAGGAGAGGAGGGGGAGTAGTGGAGGACGTCGACGATTGGAGGGGGAAGGAAGAAGAAGAAGCGGTGGCTCAGAATTTCCGGGTTGTTACAATTCCAGAAATAAAATATTATTTTATTATTATATTAATAAAATATTCAAAATAATTAAATTCAAGTTATTAAATTCCAAAGCAACGTTAAAAAATAATTTCAAATGTTAGACTAAACGGTTAAAAATCTGGGTTGTTACATTCCTTCCTCCTTAAAAGAATTTCGTCCCCAAAAGTGCTAAGGTATGAAAAATGTTACAAACTCGTTATCTTTTCAAAAATTTATTCAGTTAAACTCTCCATTCCACATGCTTAACTTCAATTTCAACTGATCCAAATTAGTTTTTCATATAAAAACCAATTCATTTATGTTCATAAATTTCCAAAAAAATCTATCACATTAAATTTTGGAATTTTTTTGGTAGAGTCTCCCCTGTACAGAGGGACTTTTGCAATATTGCAGGAACAAAAATAAAACATCGACCCACACGGTCGGAAAAATACAATTCAAAACCCAAATCAAAAATCAGAAATATATATTTTGCGTAGGCGCACCATTTTAAACGAGCGTTATTATACGATAAGCAATAAACTATACTCGAGCTTGTTCAATAATTATGCAGCTCGAATCAAACTGGATTCAACCAGCTCTAGCATTTAATCAATATTAGCTAAATTTGGTTCTGCACCTGTACTTAACTCAAATGAAATTTCATTGGCCTCAAATCATATCAATTGGTTCAAACGTCCATATTATCCATTCTAAACGAATTTTACATACCGTCCAATTTACATAGAGTTATTTATAATGGTTTCTTAATAATCCATTTTGACTACATAAGTCAATTCCTTGTATATATTCCACTCAAATTCATTATATTTGAATTCGTTCCATTAAGTTGGACTTATTCATTCCAGATGGGCTTTAATCAAGTTCTAAATCTATATTCATGCAATTAACCATCCAATCCATTCAAATTCATATTGTTATATTTGATTGCCCATATCATATTAATTTAAAAAAATCATTACTTTTATTACTTTACAAACTGCGTTAGGCCAAAAAAATAATTTTTATATTAATTACAAATACACGCTCTTATATATACACTTACACTCAATCTAGGATATTACTAATCCTATCTCTATTGAGTTACACCGCAGAGCCAAGGTTATTCCTAAACCATTAGCTCTGATGCCAACTGTTACGGCCTGGAAATTTCGATGCTCGAATTTTCGACGATAATACTTAATCCTGTATTACTTTCCAAAACCCAAAGTATCAAATCCTCGATTGTTAATAGAAAGAAGTTAGTGGGTGAGTGAAGAAAGGAAAAAAATATTAGAATAGAAGAATAAGAAGACCAGAGTCTCACAGCGAAATGGAAATATATAATATATCAACATACTTAATTCAAAAGGAAACTGTATATATAAGTGATTACAACATCAGAGTATACATTCATATCAATCAATACACACAGTAGAATAAACTAATACCAGTAAATATGGGTATACGTCTTAACTCCAGCTCCTCTTCTGAAGCTCCAAGCGATACCTAACCTGATATTACCCAGTCTGACTCGAGCACATTCGAAGCAAAGCAAAATTAACCTGGATCAGTCTGGAATACTTTCAATGGTGAATTCACATGACAAACAACTTGCTTAACATTAAAAAACCCTTTTGAAAGAAAGGATAATAGTAAGACCAACCCACACATAAACACGGAATTTTTTTACCTTACTATAACCCAAAACATTTTTGATGTATCAAAATCTAGTAATATTATAATAGTGTATATCAAATCACAAATAAATAGCCATCTAGCAGAACACATGCATCTCATGCTCTACATATTCATTATATAATCCAAAACTGCGGGGCTCTTATTTGAGAATGGATTTCAACTATGACAAGATAAGGAACCACCTTCCGATTAGTGTACTCTAGAGGGGATACACTGGGGCTCAAGAAGAACATCTTGTAACCCAGCCATACATGACCGGTCACTCATTCAACTTGAGTGCACCCAATGTATTATCACCCTATGGTTTTAAGGACCTACCGTACTTCCATGGAGATACATAAATGAAAAAATAACAAATAAGGATTTTCTCTAAATGGTGATAATATGCCCTACCTTTGTGCGACCCAACTAGACATGATGCCTGCCCGATTTTTGTCATTTCCCAAATTTGAGGCTTGAGGTCACGATTACCTTTTCAGAACATCACATCATCATTTACTTTGAATGCCACATTGTTAGATCCATCAAATCACTAATTGACGTCCATAAATATACTCTAGGTGGTAAGCAAGAGAATTTTCTCTACCACCAAACTTGGTATATTTGTAAAAATTAACATACGTGAGTTTCAGGAAATACTCTGTCAGAGATTCATCCATATAAGTCATCCAGGAATAGTTGTAACAACCCGTATTTTTCAATAACGTGTTAAAACGAAAATCAAGGCAGAATTTAATTTTAAATTCTGAATCAAGTAAAACGGGCTATGCCATTGCGTTTGTCTCGGAAAAATACGCGAAATAGAGTCCGAGTTTTCGAGAATCGGAGTCCGTATGACCAAGTTATGATCCGACGAAGTTTTCAGAAAATTCAAGTTCAAAAACGAGTTCTAATTTCGAAAATTAGAGCTGGAGGGCAAGGCGGGAAAAATTCCCGCCAGGCTCCCCAAGTCGACAGCCCTGTCGACTTGGGAGTCGACAGGGTACTACCCAAGTCGACAGCCCTGTCGACTTGGGGGTCGACATATGGTGGCCGGGCAGTTTTGCCTGGTGCACCTATTTTCTGTCTTGGCTAGGTTTTTGGGCCTGGTTTGAAATCTGATAGTTCAGGTTGGTCCTAGGGTTAATCTAAGGGTCCTAACTAATCCTAATCTCTATAAATAAGCCCCTAACCCTCTCCTAAATCCTCATTATTCATTCATGCAACTAAACTATGGCAAAATTGCTCCTCTCATAGCCTCCACTCAAAATCCTAGCCTCCACTTCATTTCTATGAGAGGTTTCATGATCATGAGAGTGTTAGAGAGTTTCTATGTTAGTATGAGAGCCTCTCAAGTTGATTTCAAGGCTAAAGCTTTGATCTTTGTTCATAAAGATGGGGTTTTGATTGATTTGGAGCTTTCATCTTTGGGTTTTTGGATGATGACATGCATAGGCTTTGTCTCAATCTTTCATCTAATCGATTTGTGCCTTCATAGCAATGTAAGCCCTTTCCCTACTCTTAGATATTAACTATGAAGTTAAATGTTCATGTTGCAAGTTTGGGTTTGATCATTGAGAATGATACATGCTATCATGTCATGCAAGTTTATGAAGTCATTATCTTGATCTTGTGAGCTAAAAGCTACAACCTTTGGGTTGAAATGTTGCATTATGCAACATGAGAACCTTCACAACCTTTATGTCAACTTGCATATGAAGTCATAACCCTTATATGATGATATATGCGAGTTACTAGTCATCATTCCATGTCTTTTGTCACCATGATTTGCTTATGTCCCAAGTTTGGGTTTATGCATGTGTTTGAGGCTTAAGAAGGTAACATGCAAGTTAGTGAACACATTATGTCTCATTTGCCACCATGATCAACTAGTGGCTTTATACCCCCTTTTGTCATGCCTTTGACAAGTTCCTCCTTTGAATCCATTATGCGCGTTTAAAAGCGTTGGGGTCACGTTATGGGAAAACATAATGACATGAACATGATTTGGGTAAATGGGTATAAACAGGACAACATGTAACGTTAAATATGACATGTGTTTATACTTGAAAACATGACTTGAAATATAACATGGAAGTTGACAAGTAAGTATGCATAAAAACATAA
Source organism: Allium sativum (assembly GCA_030737875.1). Taxonomy (NCBI): domain Eukaryota; kingdom Viridiplantae; phylum Streptophyta; class Magnoliopsida; order Asparagales; family Amaryllidaceae; genus Allium; species Allium sativum. The sequence goes on from CM060922.1 coordinate 303,699,455, forward strand.
GCTTGGGAATTTACCTATTAAGTTAGGTCTACCCATTGGGAATTTACCTATTAAGTTAGGTCTACCCAATTGCTTGAAACCTTGTAATATGTGTTGAAACATAAAGGGACATGACACTTAGATAATATAAGTGTGGCCAACTCGAGGTTGGGTTGAGTTTGCAACGTAAAACTACCCGGAACCGACCAGCCTAACTAGTAGTTGCAAACAATAGGACCCAATGTGAGAAGTTGGTCATGTTGTGCTTGAACCCGAGGTTAGACCAAGTTGTGGTGTAAAGCTACCCGGAACCGACCGGTTTAACTAGTAACCACAACAAAGTCTAATGTGAGAGGTGAAGGTGCATTAAGTAATTAATGCCACATGATAGGGTTAAGTTAATTTGATTAATGACTCTTAACCAAATATGACATGGACAAATGGGTTAAGTAAATTGATTAGGCTAATGATACTTAACAAAACATGACAAGGTTGGGTAGGTTAAGTAACTTGATTTGCCTAATGACACTTAACCATTTTGATACGATTAGTGGACGGGATTAAGTTAACCAACACTTAACCAAACCAACACGTGGATTTGATACGGTTAATTAGGCTTTCCTAATTACACTTAACTGTATAATACAGTTAGGGGATGTGGTTAAGTTAACCTGGACTCAACCCATCCAATTCGGTGATTTTGAAGGGGTTAAGTTAACCAACACTTAATCAATCCAACGCGATAACTTGGTAAGGTTAAGTAAGTTTTTCTTAATGACGCTTAACCGAAAAATACAGTTAATGGATGGGGTTAAGATTAGACTCAACTAGTCTAAACATGGAGATTGGATGGGGTTAAGTTATCCTAGACTTAATTAATCCCACTTGGTAGTTTAATGGAGTTAAGTTAAACACTTAACTAATCTAACATGATGATTTGAGGTGGTTAAGTGACCTATACTTAACCAATCTAACTCGTGAATTTATTGAGGTTAAGTTAACCTATACTTAACCGATCTAACGTGAAAACATGATAAGGCTAAGTCACGAATCGCTTGAATACACTTGACCGATTTGACTAAGTAAAGTGATAGGGTCAAGTTAATATATACTTAACCAATCTAGAATGATAATTGGACGAGGTTAAGTCGTGAATTGCTTAATACATACTTAACCAACGTGAGCATGGTTTGTAGGGTTAAGTCTTGGACTTGGATACTTAGCCAATTTTGACATGATTTGTAGACGGGTTAAGTCATGAACTAAAGTGACACTTAATCCATTATGTAAACCCTAGTTCTGAGGATTAGGTGGATAACCATAGTTAACAAGGAGAACGGGAATAAGGCTAAGTGGTAAACCTTAGTTGAAGAATAACTAAGTAATGATTCTTAGTCAAGGAAATTTAGACCAGTTCATAGATAGATGAGTAACCTAATACGGTAGGTCATCGTTTAAGTATACGAGTAGGAGCAAGTATCTGATTTGGATAAAGGCTCCAGCGAACTGGGTAACGAAGCAACGGCTTCGGGGAACGTGAGGATATTCTTGGTATCCCTCTGTGAGCTGCCAGGTGATTATACTAGGCTCATGAGAGGTTAAGGTCTACGGTAGAAGAACCAAGAATATGCCTTGGTTGCTATGCGAGCGACCTAAAGACGGGGATGGATAAGGGATAGTCGACGATACACGGTCGTACCCTAGATAGCATTTCGTCAGGCTACCTACCATCTTTGGTCAAGCGTGTACGTACGGAAAGGCAGAGAACACCCAAAAGACCATAATTGCTATCTAATTATGGGTGCGGTAAGGCTCGGATGTGGGTTGGCCAGTGTTGTGTTCTCATACAGGATTTATCCTGTCTTGTCTTTCACTAGTTGAGGGAGGGGTCGCGTGGGACCATAGCCATGTATAGAAAAACAGACCTTAGCATCTGCATCGGCAGATAAATCGTAAGCTCCCGACCGAGTCCTGTATTTCTTGATCTGCCCTGTGACAGGACTCGGATGGCACGATGTGATACATGTGCATACAGTCATGGAAAAACGATTCACGATGAATGCGTGGGAAAAAGGGCGCGGTTGACGGTTAGCGTAATTCCCAGTGGCCCTGGGTGGTTGAACAAAAACCGAGATACGAAAACGTGCAATAGGTAAGCATAATCCCTAGTAGCCCTAGGTAGCATAAGTCCTAGTTGTACAAATGATAATTCATGTTGGAGGACCCTAGCTAGGTTTAGGGTAACAGTCCAAACCGATCTTAAGGATCATGGGACTATGTTAAAGTAATATAGAATCTCATGGGAAAGCCCGTATGGTCTACGACAAGGGACTAAACTTATACACGGAAAGGAACATATGAGTTGAGTAACCTATATATGCGGCATATTAGGTTGACATGGACCATTATACGACTTTTGAGTAAGGGTCATTCACGGATAACACATGATACAGTTGGGATACTAGTACGGTAGGTGCAGAGCAGATGTACAGGATAGATACCATGGGACGTTATACGTGATAGATATCTTGGGGATATTATACTTGATAGAAACCTGACGATGTGATACCTTGTTTTATCTTGACACCGTAATTTATCATGACACCTTAGTTTATCTGAGTTCAGTAGTTCATCCTGTTATCTTGATTTAGCTTATCTATCTTGTCATCATGCTTATGTTCATCTCAGTTTCTCATGTCAGTTAACTTTTCTAGTTTTTATGCTGATAGTAGATAGGGCTTACTCAGTCTTTTTGACTGACCCGTTTTGTTTCGCCTCTTTTCTTCCGTTTCCCCCCCCCCCCCAGGTTACAGGGAGAAAATACTGTTGTTTAGTTCGGACTTCTTCTGCTTGAAGGTCATCATGGATGGCTTGGACTTTCCTTGGCTATGGCTACTTTACTGTTTTTGCTTGGGGAATAATTTATGAAAAAGTCTTTATGCTTCTTTACTATTGCAAGACAGGTTTTGATGTACTCTGATGTAAAAGGCTTTAGACCTTATTTATTCATGTTATGAAAGTTTGATTTTACTTCCGCTATTTTATATGTTCTGTCTTGTGATATTTCTGTGCATGTTTACCAATAATGCCCCTCTAAAGCTAGTGCATTCCTTTGCGAGTGACCCTAGCGGAGGCGGGGTGTTACAATAATCCGAAGAAACTCTCCTACCGCATCCTACATAAGAATCACCCTAAGGATTAGTGGCATGATGTCCTTGCAATCCGAAGATTTCAATCATGACAGAATCGCAAATCATCATACTCTAGTGGCCAAACTATAGAAATTTAACAAGTAGTTCTTCCGCTAATGAAGATCAACAGTCTTCAATGCTCTATCTTTATATGCCTACAAGTTAACCGTGAACGCACTGTTGGTTAAAAGTGGTTTTGGGCCTAATTTTCATCCCAGTATTTTAGAACTAACTCGTCAAAGGTCAACAATATACATTGATAACTGGGGTTTTAACTATTAACTTAAACAGTATCGATCAGTACTTCGGTAGCTCAGGCCCTTTTATTTCCAACCATTTATTCAAATCATTATATCAACTAAAAATCGAATATATAATTTATTTCAATAAGTCCCTTTTGTTTTCGTTACTTGAAAACAATTTCAACCTTTATTCCCTTTTTAGCATAAACATCCTTAAACAAACTCACCTTGTTATTTCCTATAATTCGACATATAGCTATATTTCACAAATTCTTCTTTAAACAAACTCATCTTATTATTTAAACAATTCAATAATCGCTTCAAAACATAATTAATGAAATATATTAATTAACTTCAATAAAATATTGGTTACATGTAAGCAATTATTTATCAAACCAATTTCTGTTAAATAACAATTTAAAATAACATTTCTAATTGGAACAGTTGACCAAGTCAACTTAAAGCATCGTTAGTATGCTAATTGGTTTCTTCTAGTACTTCTTATTGAATTAAAAATTAATTCAATATAAACCCGCTTGATTGTTTCCTTGAACAATTATCTCAAATTATCCATCTTTTAGTAAATTTTAGTCTTCCTTCAATATTATACCATAGGGATTTACTATACAAATTGTTAAATAATTTCTTTGATTATAAATATAGATGTATTATGAATCATCTATTTTAAATGTCTTGTAATATAAACTTAAAACTTCAATTCAGTTATGAAAATAATTTTTTATAACTTAAAATGTTGTCAATTCACCTAACGTTAAATCAACTTTTAAAAATATAGATTTAGGCCATTCACTGTCAACCGCTTAATCAATATTACCTATAAATTAAAAAAACAATTATCGTTGAATCTAAGTTCAATGATCAACATCCAAATAGGATAAAACGTTATTTGGGTTGAACAATACATATATAAATAACATAAAAATAGATAACATACAATTTATTTGAGGAATTCGGAAGGTTCCCTCCAACCTGTACTTCCCTACGTCATATATCATAATATTATTCTATAATAGCAAATAGAAAAACATTTTTAACTAGTCAACCAAATACGACGTTAATATAAACGTTGATAACCATTAAATTGTCAACAGGCATCCAAGACATCCAATTTATATTATTTACGATAGATTTAAGTTATATGAATTTGACACATCATAATATTCTAGATAGAGTGAGAGTTAACTCATCATTTTATTTCGATTGATGGTTGTCACGTTGTATCGTATAATTTTAGACAGATGTTTAAAATTACACAAAATTCCAAGCATCTCCATAGCTAACCAAATTATCACATACACGTAGGCCTCATCTCTGCAATTCCACGGAATCCAGTTTCTCTTTAATATGATAATATTTGGACGAGTTATTATTATTATAAGATTGAACAAATATTATATTATAACTAACTAAATTTAATTAAATTATTAAACCGTAATTAGTTACTAATCTATTTCTTAATTACCTTTACCAAATTGTAAACCCGACATTCACGTTTTCCAGACCCCGGCATTTCTTTGCAACGCAAGCTTGACTTCTTCCTTCTTCTTCTTTTTTATAATTTTTGTATATGTGCAAGGCCCAAGCAAAAGTTTCTTCCATAGCCCACCTCCATTCTTCTTTCTCACATCCCAGTACATCTCCTCCAGCATCCCATGTGTAATAACCCAGAAAACCTGAGCCAATTGAATTTTTTTATTTTGGCCCTTTTAATGAATTCTGAATATTTAAAATGAATTATTTTAAATTATTATGACGAGAAATTTATTTTGAATAGAATTAGAACGTATATATTTATTTGAATCATCGTTAGAATATAAATATTTAATTTTAATTACAAAAGGAATTGGAAATGGCGCGGTAGTTCGAAAATTCGATTTCAAATTTCAAACGAATGTACAGGATTCAAAATAAATCGGATTTTAGTGAAACCAAAAATATTAGAATCTATTTGAAAATATCTTTCCAACGAATCTGAAAAATTGAAATTTCATAGCGGGGATAAAAAGTTATGCCCGGTTGAAAATTCAAAATAGTCGCTATGGAATTTTGGCCCTTAAAAATGGAAATTTTGCAAACGACCTCCTTTATCGGCGAAACCACTTTTGTTGGATCCGTAGTGTCAAATTATTACTAGGTTCCAAATTTCATAATTTTTCGAATTAATATGTGAGCGTGGCGAAGGGAAACGTGTTTTGACAGTGTTAGTCAATTTGGAACGACCAGAAAATGACAATTTTTCAAACGGTCTTCAAATTTGACGAAATTAGTTTTGATAGGACCGCATCATCAATACGAAGCTAGAAATAATTATTTGGGAATTTTTAGAGTCAGTATGTGATCCCGGTAATTTAAAATGTACGTTTAAAATTGAATATATTTATTTATATTTTAATTTAAATGAAAACTGATCGTAACAATTGAATCAGCTTACGAAACATATCCCATTGTGTTCTAAATGGGGGTAATTAGTTATGGGCGACAGTCGGTGGGTTCGATTTCGAGTTGAAAATAAAAAGTTGCTTTATAGAATTTAAAATAATTAAATATATATATTATATAATATAACCCCCTCCTAACCTTCTCTCTCCCCGTCACTTTTAAAAAGAGAAAAAAAGAAATCGCTCATCCATCGATCTCGTACGTCATCCCCCCTCTGACTAGAGTCGCGCCCGCCTCCACCGTCCTCCCCAACTCCGCAGCCCCTCCTCCATCCACGTCCATCCTCTCCAGTCGCCCCTCCTCCAAACGAGAACCCGAAACTCCGGGGCCTGGATCCAAATACCACCGCCTCCAGCATCCCGATGCGCCGACTCCCGCCGCCACCTTCAGCTGCTCCCCTCCCCCCCCCCTCCGGACCACCTGCAAGCGCCTCCACCCCCTCTATAAAATAAAAGTGAGCTTTTTTATTTGTTTTCCTTATGTAATTGGTTTAATAAATTCTATATAATTAAGCAGAAATTAAATTTTGTATAACACTGTAAAGATTTGATTTATAACGCTGTAAAGGTTTAGTTTATAACACGATAAAGATGAGTTGGTTAAAAGGAAAAGGATTAAATTTTAAAACTAAAAGGATTAGATTTTTAAAACTGAAACGATAGGATTTTTAAATACAAAAAGCTATGATTTTTAATTAGAGAAAGATGAGATTTTTAGTTAGAAAAAGGTTTGATTTTTATATGTATGAAAAGATAGGATTTTTGTTTATATTTCTAGCGAATAAAAATATGATTTTTATATAGTAGAGATTATAAAAATATGATTTTTATGTAGTAGAGATTATAAAGAATATGATTTTTATATAGTAGAGATTATAAAAATATGATTATTATAAGATAGAATATAAAAATACGATTTTATATATATAGTAGCGAAATAAAAATTCGAATTTTATATAAGTAGCGGATTGAAAATAGAAATTTTTATATAATAGAGAATATAAAAATATAATTTTTATACATGTAGCTTTATAAAGATATGATTTTTATATCCAATATAACGTTATAAGAATATGATCTTTATACATGTGGGGATAAAATAAAAAGATGATATTTTTAAATATATAATCATCATAACAAAAATGTGATTTTTAATATGAACAGCGTGAAAATGAAGTTGGAATTTCAGGCAAATCCAAGCCATTCAGAAATTCATAAATGAACGGTGGAATGGATCCCAAAGGTGAGAACTTCTCACTTTTTATTTTATTTTCTAGTTAAAATATATACTAGGATTCAGACGATGTTTAGCAGCACCTGACACCCATTGTCCATAGACCATGGATGACTTATTTATTTGTTTGGTTATGTTGTGAAAATTGATTGTGCAATGTGGAATGGAATAAAATATTTTATAGTTAAAAATATAATTTTTAACGTGTATATGAATAAAATAAATATCCATAAATAAATCGGATGATTTGTGTATGTGCATACATTAGACTGATATTGATTGGGATGATAATTTTTACACATCGCCCAACTGCACAAATAAAATCAGTGTTTGATTGATTGAAACCCCACGTGAGTATTGGGATGATATTGGACATACACTAATCCCAATATTTATTTGTATGTCAATCGATTGGTTGACAGACTGTTATAAGCGTTGAATATTTTTATTTAATGCTTGATGGATGATTATTTATCACTGTTGTTGTATACATGTATTGTATGAAATCCATATAATCAAATTATATGGTAATTGACTGTGTCTGATTCCAGTTTAGAAATAATGAATATTTTATAATAACAATTATTTTAAAATAATGAATATTGTCAAATAATATTCAGTAAAGAATCAAAATTTGGTTTTGATGTCCGATTTGGGATAGACACGAAAATATTTAAATATATAAAGCCGTGTTGATTAGATTAACGCCATTTTGATGTGAACGATATTTATATATTGATTTTAGTCATTTTTTTTATAATGAATATCGAAAAAGAATTGATTTCAAAATCGAATGTTTTGAAAATATTATCATTTATATATCGATGATATGGGATAATCAATTTTGATTAGAAATTGAATATTAAGTCGAAATCGTTTTGAAAATGAATTTAAAATGATTTATAAAATATGTTTTAAATGGAAATTGTAACGACCACGGGATTTTCGACTCCGAAAATCGACACAAAACCCAACGTCGACTGTTCAGACATCGAAAATACCGAATCATTAATAGAAAGAAATTAGAGGGTGAGATAGAAAAGATAGAACTAATAGAATAGAAGAAGAAGAACACAACTGAGCATAATCAAAGTAAACACGAATCTCACAGCGGAACGAATAAAATATATTATATAACATAAGCTTTGAAATACAAATCTGTTTTGTACATATATACATACCAACATCAGAGTACAACATAACATTTGATACAACGGAAATAACTCTAAAATAACTAGCGGTGAAGCTTCCTGCTTCCAGCTCCTTCAAGGGTATCTGTAAAAGCCTGAAACACTTGGCTGCCCGTACAAATTTGGGCACCCAAGAGTTTAGGAAAAACAAAACAAAACAAACTCTGGGTCAGTCATGGGACTGGTGTGAGTAAACTCCAACCATATGGTTTAACTTCAAAGATCTTTCGAAAGAAAAGGATAATAGTAAGACCAGTCCACACATAAATACGGATGGTTTTTACCTTACTATAATCCAAACCATTTTTGATATCAAAATCCAGTGATATTATAATAATGTCTAATCAAATAAATAACCAAATAGTAGAACGCTTGCATCTCACGCTCTACATATATAGTATAAAATCAAAAACCGCAGGGCGCTTATTGGAGATTGGATTCCAACTATGACAAGGTATGGAACCACCTTCCGACAGTGTATCTCTAGAGGCGAATACACCTGGGTTCAACAAGAACGTCTTGCAACCCGGCCCACACATGACCGACCACACATTTCACTTGAGTGTATCGAATGCATATCACCAACGGTTGGACTCAAACCACCGTTTCCCGAATGGGCAGAATCGATAGATTTAGAAACAAAAGGAATTTCTCAAGATAGGTGATTATACACCCTAATGGGTGCGACCCACATAGCCATGCTGCCTGCCCGATTTTTGTCATTTCCCGGTTGTGAGGCTTGAGGCTACGTCTATCTTTTAGAACATATGGCCACCATACTCTTTGAATGCCACATCGTCAAACCCGTCAAATCACTAGTTGATCTTCCCAAAAATATTACGGGTATAAAAGCTAAGAGAAACGAATTCTCCGCCACCAGACGTAATACCTTGAAAAGATCGTCTTATGTGACCGTTAGGAATACTCTGTCAGACATTCGTCCATACAAGTTGTCCTGGGACTGGACAACATCACAGCTCTTTTGAATTTCACTCCGTCTTTGATTATTTTCAGCATAATCTAATTCGCAGCGCTTATGCCTATACGGAGTGGTTCTCGGATATTAAATCCAACCGGTCTCTCCGTATTGACAACGATGGTAAAAATCTTTGATAGCCGGTGTTTTAACTATCAAAGGAAAAATAAACATCCATCAAACAGCCATCAAACAATTTCACACTCACTGGCCCTTTTCTAATATTTCACCATTAGATTCATTTCCTTATCGGATTTCGATATATATCGTTATATCGATATCTATTATCAAAATTTCTTAAAAATATTCTAACTCCTTAAATTTCCGGAAAAATTCGCCATAACCTCCTTTGTACCGGCAAATATTTCAAACCTCAACTCGCCTCTCTAGGCCCTTTCCATTTAAAAAGAAAATCAAAAAGCCAAGTGGCTTGCCGATTCGGCGCATAAAACCTCATACGGAAATTGAAACATGTACCTTTTTGTCGGGCACTTAAATATATTCTTCATACTCTCTTCATATTCTCCATCCTAAACCTGTTTAACATACATATGCCCATTCCCAATTCGTTTCAAACAATTCGACCCTTTTTACCAAAATTCGCTTACCATTCGCTAATTAAATTTTCTAATTAGCTTTTGGTTTCATATATTTTAATTTGAACGTATCACGTTCAAATATATTTGTATTCGCTTATAGACAGATCAAACTCAACTCCTTGCTCACTTCCCAATTCTAATCCCGTTTTCATACTTTGATTCAATTTACAATTCAGTTTACTTAAAACAAAAGTTAAGTTTGATCAAAAATCACATTAACTATTTTCTTTTGGAACTCGCTAACTTTATTCGATAATTTAAAATCTGATTTTTGTTTCAAAAATTAGTCCATTTACTCGATTTGAGTTCGTATTTATTTGATAACTCAAACTCGGATTTTTCCTAAAAAGAATCGGATTTTATTCACTTAAAATCCTTTAAATTTATTAAATAAACCGTTATGGTTTAAAAACGATTATGGCGCTGTTTTTCTGAAAATTTGATCTTGACCTAACTCAAAATCTATATGATAAAATCAAGATTTTTCTCTTCCATTAGAAAACTACCATTCCATCGGTCCGGGCATTTCTTGTTTCATCAATTTCCAACTTATATTGAGTTCTATATACTCAATTGAAGTTCGAATCGCCAATTTACGAACTACCGCGCCATGGCGATTTCGTTTTAATTAAATTAAATATAAACGTTTAAAAACTTCGTTTATAATTAAATTCCAACTCCATTCTTAATATTTAAAAATAAATTAAGTCTATTTTCCAAATCTAACTTCACAAATTCGAATTATCCATATTCGTCGATTATTCTATTCCATATTCATAACTCGGTTATGAATTTATTCAAACTCAAATCGCATTATATTAGATTTCTATTATTTGGAATAAATTGGTATATAAACCAAACGTCTTTATCCAACTTCAAATTTCGAAGATTAAACAAACTTCAAGATAAACTCATTTCGATATCCCTTTACCATTACAACTAATATCATCTCTTGACAATAGTGAAGTCGTTCAAGTTGGGGTATTTTAATTACCTCTCAGACCTTGATCGACGACGTTCTTATCTTGAGACAAATAAAAGCTTGTAATACACAAACTTGATTTAAGTCTCTCCTTCTACCCTATTTCTTACCTTTGGAAATTTATTTCCAAATTACACGATGAACATTACTTCATCACATTTATAATCCTTGTTTATAAATTCGCTGCTTTATTAGACTCAACTTAAATTTAAATAATCTATTGAAACTCAATTTTTATTTTGGAATATTTGATTTCTCTTTTGAATCTCAAGTTTATTTGAGAATACTTAATTGCCATCACTTATAGTTATATAATCTATTTTCACATTAAAACTTAAATTCACTTTTAATACAATTCGAATATCTTTTTGAAATATAATTCTAGGTGTTCGACATAGTCGAGTTACAATCATAAATCCATGTGGATTTATTTAAATTCAGTTTACATTCCGAATACCGGAATAAACTTCCTCATTTCCTTCTTGAAACGATTTCAAGGTATAAATCTCTTTTTAAATTCAGATTTGAACTTAAATACCCAAATCATCCCATGATGATTATCCCCTTCTATTTATAAACATCGTTTATAAATTTTTCTTCTTGTTTTAAATACTTAAAACAAGTTTGTATTTCATATTCTATTTGAAATCCAAATTTCCACTTCGAAAGATAAATTTCTTTCTTTACATCCCTTACTTGAAATTTGAGTTTAATATTATCACATGATAATATTTCTTTCCCTTGATAAACAGCGTCTATAATTCCAGCAACTTGTTTTTAATTTAAAAACAAGTTAAATTTTCCCAATTTATTCGAAATACCATTTCTATTTCGAAAAGTAAAATTCCCCTTTCTGAAAACAATTTGCACTTGTAAATTGGACATAGTCGAATTCTAAAACAAACCAGATGGACTTATTTCAATTCAAATTATATTCCGAATGTCGGAATAAATTTGATCGTTTCCTTCTTGAACCTATTCAAAGTCACTTTTTAATTTCATCAAAAATTAAATAAATCCAATAATAGTTATTTTTCTTTATTTAAACATATCATTTAGAATTTCACTTCTTGTTCTAAGTATTAAACCACATTTCAATTCAAATTACATTTGAAATCTAATTTCCACTTCGGAAAACAAATCATACTTGAATTTAAAATTTATAAAGTACCAAATGATGATTTTCACATTCATTTAAAACATCGTTTATAAACTATACTTCTTGTTTTAAATATTAACACAAGTTCTATTTCAAACTCCCTTTGAAATTTCATTTCTACTTTGGGCGGATAAACTTCTTTTTTAAAATCACGCTTGCATTCACGTTTCAAAATTTATCAAATGATAATCTCCTTTTTCCTTTATAAACATAGTTTATAAATTCAATTACCTGTTTTTATTTTTAAACAAGTAAATATTTCTGAACCTATTTGTAATCCCATTTCTATTTCGAAATTTAAAATTTCCTCTTTAAATTCAAACTTGAATTAAAAATCTAATATTACCAAATGATAATTTCCTTACAAATCATTTATACATTCAGTACTTGTTTTATTATTTAAACAAGTTATTGTTTTTCTTAGTTTATTTGTAATTCAAATTTTATTTCAATAAAATAAAATTTTCTTCTCGAATCTAAAAGTCACTTCTTATGATATTATAAATACCTAGGGCCTGTGATATTCTAATGTCTAACACACAAATCATCCATTTAATTCACACATCACATACATATATAAATATGTGAACAACATTAAATAAATTTGAGGAATCCAGTTGGATCCCTCCAACCTGTTTTCCTGCATCCACAGATGTTAGTCACATAGATAATACCCATCCTGCTTCAAGGCAGGATATCGTGGTATAAAAGGGGATCCACTTATGTACGTGGGCGTAGTGTCATCCGCTAATAATACTGCGGGCATCCGCTAATAGTGTTGCGGGAAATTCAATGACCACAATAATTCAACAATTCATTCATGCACCCAAGCAACCAACACATTTATTTTTACGATAAAAATAAATTTAAATATAAAACGGTGAGTGAGATTTACTCACCTGATTTTCTTAGCGTTGAATATCTTGTTAATTCCTATATTGTTGCAGGGCGAATCATCTCGAATTGCCTATCTAGCACCTTGTTGATGCATCACTTGATTAGTTTCGAAGCAATTCTCCCAAAACCAACGATCTATTCTCACCGCAAACAACCCGAAAATTCTGCACATCCCACTTTGACATTTTATCGAACACCTTTCAAGCGATCAATCTACATCTCCTTTTGCAACACGGTCATGCCACTGCGATGCTTTAAACCTTACTGCCGAACTCCAGCTTTCACAACCGTGCCTCACCACTGTCCCCTACTGTCCAGTCGGCTCCATCCCCTTCCCAAAATAATACAAACTAAACTTCCTAAATCAACACAGTGTTATCCCCTAAAACATCCCTCTTTCATCACAAAATTGTCGCCTCCTTTTCATCATCTCGCAATACCCTTCAGTCTCACCAAAACCCAACGAGACTTCCTGTAGAAGAAAACTCATCGCATCCCTCCAATTTACCTACCAAAGACTGAGCTCGACGCCTTCTTTTCTCCCAACCTGAAAACAACGAGCTCGTCGTCTTCTGTAGTCGCGACTTTGATTTGGGCACTCACGAGACCTCGCTCTACTGGTTGTGATGCTCGTATATTTTTTTCTTGAATTGGGAAATCGATTTACTGAAAGGAAAAGGGACGGAAAGGGAAATGGTTTGGAATTGATTCGTTGATTTCTGGATAGAGAATACAAAGGCGAGGGCTTCAATTTATAGATGAGAATGAGGGAACCACTCGTACGTCGCCATTTAATCCTTGTTGGCTTGTAAACGAAAGAGGAGACCATTTTTTTCAGTTCGAGGTAATTAAGGTCTGCGTGATTTCAGTTTTAGGGTGGTGTTTCTAAGGGCGTAGGTCAGCTGTTACTATTTGAAAAGATTTTGATTAGATATTGTTTTAATTGAATAATTAAAATATCTCGCGGTCTCCTACTTGTAATTACTGAACCGCTATTTAACACAACGATTGACGTTACAAGATTCTAGCACTATTCTGGACTCAACAACATGGGTTCTAAAATTAAATTCGATTATCTGGAGAAGATATGAATTTTAAACTGACGGTTTAAATTAAATTCGATTAAATTATTAATTTTGATTTTAAACAATGAAATTCATCGAAAATAAGTTATCATTATCGTTCTGATTCAAATAGAATTTTATATTAGTCAACTGAATTGTTTCAGTTCAGATTTAACTCTGAATTCACTTGTTACCATTCATATCAAATATAAAAAAATTATTTACATTTATAGTTCGGTATTTAAAACAAATTTAAATGTTCGTTATAAATCGACAAAAAATCCAGGACGTTACAGAAATCGACGAAATATATATAATATATTATATATATATATATATAATGGCCTAAATAGAACGCGCCACGCTGCGGCGGTTCGCGAATTACGACCATTGACTTCAAACGGACATTACGGGAGATCCGACCGTCAGATTCTCCTAAAACTGGAACCGTTGGGTTCGTATCGAAAAGAGCTTTCTAATGAATATTAGAGATTTGAAATCTAATGGTAGGATTTGGAATTATGTCCAAATCAAATTTGGAAAAGGTCGTTGTAACGACCCGGATTTTTGAACAATTTATTTTAAATATTTAATATGGTTTTAAATATCGAATTGATAATATAAATGAATTTTATATTTAGCTATTGATTTAATAATCGTTTTTGATTTAATATCGAATATATATTAAATTTTCATAATACAAAATATATTGAAGTTAAAACTGAATCGAGATGATTCAGATGATCAGTGTCAGTTCTGATTGAATATAAAAGCGATAATAATAATTTATTATCGAAGGATTTATTTGTTTTTGAATTTAAATTATATTGTATTAATTTATTTTGGTTATTTATATTTACGTTCAAATTAAATATAAAATATATTCAGTTAGTTCAGAATAGTGTTACACTGTTGAAATAACAGCGGTTACGTTAAAATAGCGGATCGTGATTTAAATTATTGAACACCAAATTTTTATTATTTTAAATATAAGTGGATAAGCACTACATCAAATCAAGTAAACTAACCTACCTCAGATAAATCCTACCCAATAAAACACCTACCTTCGTTTCCTTAACGCTGAAGTATTCTCCTTCTATATAATCGCGATCTCCCCTGCTTTTCTATTCACTTTTCCGTTCTCAGCTAATTGAAACAAAAATCGAAATGGCCACTCCTCTCTACCACAATCAGCAAAGCAACTGTGGCCTGCTCCTCTTCAACCAAAGCACTTCCATTCTCTTATTTAATCGCGACCTTACCCCCCCCCTTTAATTCATTTGCTGAAACCTGAAATCAAAATGGCCATTGTCCCCTTCTAAAACTAAATCCATTTCATCTCGAATGAAATCAAAATCGAAATAAAAAGGGGTGAGCGATCGAACTCAGCGGGCTTGTAGATCTCAATTTCGACCAACACGATGTAGGGATGTCGAGTCCATTGTTCTAGGTCTGGAAGCAGTCGCAATCTGGAATAAGAAGAAAGGGTTCGAAGTGGGGACATCTTGAAAATCGATTACAATTTGGGGTCGGTGTTTTGGGCTCAATGACGAGCTAGGGTGGATCGCGATGGGGTTTTTGGGTGTTTTTGGGGTACGGCGGATCCTCAGATGTGGTGGAAAGGGTTGTCAGTATTGAAAAGACAGTCGATCTTTGTTTCTTGGGGAATGCAGATGCAAACAACAGACTGACGATGGAGGAGGGTTTTTGCAGTGTGAAGGCTGAGTGGCTGAAGCATTTCAATGAATGTGATTGGTTAGTTCGATGGCAGAGTGGTGGTTCTGACAGTAATTCGAGTCCCTGTGTTGATGTCAACAGTGTAAAATTTTATTGGTGTAACTGTACTAGCAGTTAATGAAGGGACAAGGTAAATGGTTGAAAACTAGTCGGGGAATTGGTTGGAGCATATTTTGATGGAGGGGGTTCGACTGGCTGTAGAGGTGGCACAAGTAAGGAGATGGCACGACTAAGCATAACGGTGAAGTAAAATCAGTTTTTCCTATAGACATGAAAAGGGAAAAGGGATTAAAGGTAAAATTTATTTATTTTAAGTGATTTGTGCTTATCAAAAGGGCAATTCAATTTGTTCTTCATTTATTTAAGCAAGCATTAAATATATATGGGTTAATGTTTAAAAATACATAGTTAGTTTAATTATATTGGTTAAGTTAAATTTAATTTAGTAACAATTAAAGAAGGAAGAAAAATATAGGAAAGTTATTTATTCGTTTAAATAGTTAATTTAAATAAATTTTTTATAGGTGCGAATTCATTCGAGGAGATTCGTAGTCGATGGTTTGGGAATAAGCAGAATATTCAACAACTGAAATTTCGGTGAGTAAATCTCACTCACCTTTGATTTAAAATTATTTTTATCCATTAAAAATAATTGTTGTTGCTTGTTTGGATTTTTCTGGTTGCTTTAAATATATTAGTTATTTAGGGTTGACTATTATATATATATTGGGTTGATGATTGGTTGGATTCCCGCAGTCTCATTAGCGGATGCCCGCAGTTTCATAGCGGATGATTTCCCTATGCGCCCCACAAATATATACTAGTGGATGACCTTCATACCGCGATATCCTGCCTCGAAGCAGGATGGGTATTACTATGTTGACTAACGTCTGTGGATGCAGGGAAACAGGTTGGAGGAATCCAACTGGATTCCTCAAAAATATATTATCTGTTTGTTTATTTGTTTGCATATATACTGTCATATATGATGAGTTAGAAAAATAAATAATTGGTTGTTTGGTGTTTAAATATCACTGGGCCCAAATATTGATATTTAAAAATATCATGAAAAGGAATTTTGCAGATTTAAAAAGGAAATTCTATTTTTTTCTAAAATAGAATTTGAATTTTGAAAAAGAGAAATTCAAATATAATTGGAATATGAGAAATTCAAATAGAATTCGAATATAAAAGAAAATTTAATATGGACTTTGAATGTAGAAGTCAAAGAAAATTAAATATGGACTTTGAATGTAGAATTCAAAGAGAATTAGATATAGACTTTGAATATAGAATTCACGGGAATTGAAATAGAATTTGAATTCAAAGGAATTGAAATAGAATTTGAATTCAAGGGAATTGTAATAGAATTTGAATTCAAAGGAATTGAAATAATTTGAATTCAAAGGAATTCAAATGGATTTGAATAAATAAAAGTAAAATAGAGATTTGAATGAAGTTTAACTATAGAATTTGAAAATAAGATTCAAATGTTTGAATATAGAAAGTCAAATGTAATTCAAATATAGAATTTGAATATCGAAAGTGAAATGGAATTTGAATAAAGAAATTTTAAATGTGAAATTTAAAAATTGAATTTCAAAATAGAATTTGAAATGGGAATTTGAATATAGAATTCAAATAGAGTTGAAATTGGAATTGGAATATATAATACAAATGAAGTTTGAAAATAGATTTGAATATAGAAATTCAAATGAAGTTTGAAAATAGATTGAATATAGAAATTCAAATAGAGATTGAAAATGGAATTTGAATATAGGAAATTCAATCTGAATTGAAATGGAATTTGAATATAGAAAGTCGAAGTATAAATAAATATATTACCGAGTAAGGAGAAATTGACAATTATAGATAATCGAAAATATTATGTTGAATTAAAAATTTTGATTTGATATATATTAAAAATATATTAGAATGGAGTTGAAATTATTATAAACAAAGTTTAAACGTTTATATTTATAAATATAATTTAAACGAACTCGCCACAGCGCTGCAGTTCGAAAATTGGCGTTTCGCACTTCAATTGAGTATACAGAACTCAATCGAAGTTGGAATTCTTTGAAACAAGAAACATCAGAACCGATTTGATAATAGTTTTCTAATGGAGGAGAAAAATCTGGATTTCATCGAATAGATTTTGAGTATTATCAAAATCAAATTTTCAGAAAAATAGCGCCATAACCATTTAAAAACCATAACGGTTTATTTAATTTCATAAAAAGATTTTAAGCGAATAAAATCCAAATTTCTATTTAGAAAATTGCAGATTTTGAGTTGTAAATTATATGTGAACTCAAGTGGAGTAATGAATTGATTTTTGAAACAGAAATCAGATTTTTGATTATTGAATAGAATTAACTAATTCGAATAGTAATTAGTTAATGAGATTTTGAATTGATATTGGGCTTTGAATAAGTGAATTCGATTTGGAAATTTATATTCGAAATCAAAAAGGAAACTAGAATTGAAATTGAAATTCAATTTGGTTATGAGCAAGTTAAATATTTTGTTGAACATGTTATGTTCAAACAAAGAATTGAAATAGGCATAATAGCTAATTAAAGAATAAATGAGCGAAACTGAATTCAAACGATTGGATAGTGTTGAATTGAATTGAAACAGGTGAACATGTGTTAGACCGGTATGGGATGAAGTATATGAAAATTTTAATTTATGTGCCCGACAAAAAGGTACATGTTTAAATTCATATATGAGATCTTATGCGCCGAATCGGCAAGCCACTTGGCTTTTTGATTTTCTTTTCGAATGGAAAGGGCCATGGGAGGCTATTTGAAATATCCCGATGCTCCCAGTACAAGGGAGGTTATGGCGAATTTTTCCGGGAATTTAAGGAGTTAGAATATTTTTAAGAAAAATCTGATAGTTAGAAATAAATGTATCGATATATACAGAATTCGATAAGGAACGAATTTAAAAATAGAATATTATGAACAAAAAGGAAATTGATATGCTGGTAATAGTAAGAGGAACATATATACATTTAAAAATGAATAATTGGTTTTTATAATTATTCGAGGTAAGTGGTTTTGCCATTTAGAAGTTGAGGATGTTTTCAGTCAAGGTCTGAGAGGTAATTTTACCCCAGCTTGATTGATTTCATTTTTAATTGATAAATAGCAAGATCCAGTCTCGAAGAGAAGTGTTTGAATAAGAGTTAGTTGAATAAAATATTTTGGTTTGTTGTAACGATGTTTACATAGCATTCGTTTAATCCAAGTGATGGAATTTCGGAAATATAAAAGTAAATATTTCCTAAGTATAATTAAGGTAGTCGGGAAAGAGATAAGTGATTGAAATTGTTTTAATTTCAAATAGAATATATTTTCTAAGTGTAAAAAATAAAAGAAGGCTAGATATAGAAATCTTTTCCAAAGAATGTAAGAGACCGAGATGATAATTGAAAATATTTGTTTAACAAATATTGATAAGGAAATGGAAAGGGTGATATAATTAATGAATATTAATAAAGGGGCCCAGTGATTGTTTGATTGTTTTGAATGGATGTTTGTTTTTCTTCGATAGTTAAATAACCGATTATCAAAGTATTTGCCAATATCGTTGTCAATATGGAGAGACCAGTTGGATTATTATCCGTGAACCACTCTGTATTGGCAGTAGCGTTGCGAATCAGATTATATGAAGATAATCGAAGATGGAGTAAAGTGAAAGGGCTTTTTCTAGTAATAGAAATTGTGCCTTCGGTTTTGTTCAGTCCCAGAGCGAACATATATGGACGAATGTCTGACAAAGTATTTCCAATGATCTAATATGTTGATCTGTACAAATATATATGGTGGCAACGGATTTATTCCCTTAGCATAATAACCAGAATATTTGTGCAAATCAATTAGTGATTAATGGATCTGACAATGTGGCATTCAAAGTGATTGTGCTATCAATGAATAGAAAGTAATCGTAGCCTCAGGCTGCAACAACCGGGAAATGACAAAAATTGGGCAGGCAGCATGGCTATGTGGGTCGCTCCCATTAGGATGTATAATCACCTATCTAGAGATTCATTTAATTCCTTATTCTATTCGATGCTGTCCCAATCGGGAAACGGTTGCCGATCCCAACCGTTGGTGATATACATTTGATACACTAAAGCGAAATGAGTGGTCGGTCATGTGTGGGTTGGGTTGTAAGATGTTTTTGTTGAACCCAGTGTATTACTTTCTAGAGATACACTATCGGAAGGTGGTTCCATACCTTGTCATGTTGGAAATCCAATCTCCAATAAGCGCCCTGTGGTTTTTGATTTTATATTATATATGGAGCGTGAGATGCTAGCGTTCCACTGGATTCTATTTATTTGATTAGACATTATTATAATATCACTGGATTTTTGAATCAAAGTGTTTTGGATTATAGTAAGGTAAAAACCATCCATGTTTATGTGTGGAATGGTCTTACTATTATCTTTTCTTTCAAAGGATTTTTAAAGTTAAACAAATGATTGGAGTTTACACACACTAGTCCCATGACTGACCCACAGTTTATTTTGTTTGTTTTCCCTAAAATCTTGGGTGCCCAAATTTGTACGGGCAGTCAAGTAGTCGGGATTTTTCAGATTCACTTGGAAGAGCTGGAAGCAGGAGGCTTCACCAATTAGCTATAGACTATCATATTTCCGCTATGTACTATGTTTGTATCTGGAAACAGGTGTTTATAACTGTTCCAGGAATAACTGTTGTGCTCTGATGATAGTATGTATATAAAGTTACTGATTTGTATTTCAAAAGTTATGTTATATAATATATTTTATTCGTTCCGCTGTGAGATTTGTCTTCTTTGTTTTCTTCTAATCTAATATTTGTTTCTTTCTATTCCTCATCCTCTAACTTCTTTCTAATGATGATTCGTATTTCTGTGCAATTTGGGTTGGACGTGTGGTGTTATTAGTCAACTCAGATAGTACGGATTTGCGGGTCGTTTCAGTTGGTATCAGAGTTTAGGTTGAGCGAACACCTAGGCTTTGTGGGATGTGCTCATTAGGGTCAGTAGTACCCTAGAATGAGTTGAGTGTATGTATATACGAGAGAGCGTATTTGTTATTTAATATAAAAGTTGTTTTATATTGTGTTGGCTAGTTTGTTGAGTGGATTATAAATTTTGGTCGAATTGTGGGACGCCACAAAGTCGATAGGAATTTCTAAACACTTGAACAGAGAAATTGACACAATGAATGGAATAATTTTACCCAAAATTCTATTTTGATATAAAACTAATAATTTTCTGAAATTATCGGATGTGTTGATTGTTATCGTTATAATCAAATTTGGTTATAAAAATTGGAATGGTTATATATAACCAAAATAAAATTTGTATGTGAATAACATATACAAATGAGATGAATTAAAATTTAATTCAAACCAGAATTTGGATTTTTTTTAATCTTGGGAAGTTGGAAAATATTTTTGAAGTATATTAAAATTATATGGCTTTGTTTGAATGGGATTTATGAAAAAAAACATTTGAGATGGATTTTGAAATTGTTTAAGCACTGAACTCACTTCAGTCGCTGGGAAATAATTATGATGATGATCGCGACATCATCAGTGTTCATTTTCGAGTTTCTAAGTGATGAATTGACACCTTAAAAAAGTTCTTGGTCGAAATTTGTTTTGAAAGAAAATAAGTAGTTTGAAAATTCAAATGTTTTGAATTTGAAATGGAAATATATATGTATATATTTATGTATTTCAAAGGATTTGAAATGAAAACCCGGGGATTTGAATTCTGGAATTTAAATTTAAAAGTTAAATCAATCAAAGTGAATAAATTGAATCAGAATCAAGTTGGATGAATTAGAATGCATATGAAAGAAAACCAAAAGTTTTGGTGGAAATAAATTTGTTGAAATATGAGGAGTTGAGTTTCAACATAAGTGAGATTTTGAAAAGTAATGAATTTGTACCATTTTTCCTACCTTAGCAATTTTGAGGACGAAATTATTTTAAGGGGGGAAGAATTTAACGACCCGGATTTTTAAACAATTTATTTTAAATATTTAACATGGTTTTAAATATCGAATTGATAATATAAATGAATTTTATATTTAGCTATTGATTTAATAATCGGTTTTGACTTAATATCGAATATATATTAAATTTTCGTAATACAAAATATATTGAAATTGAAGTTAAAATTGAATCGAGATGATTCAGATTATCAGTGTCAGTTCTAATTGAATATAAAAGCGATAATAATAATTTATTATTGAAGGGTTTATTTGTTTTTGAATTTAAATTATACTGTATTAATTTATTTTGGTTATTTATATTATCGTTCAAATTAAATATAAAATAAATTCAGTTAGTTCAGAATAGTGTTACACTGTTGAAACAACAGTGGTTACGTTAAAATAGCGGTGCGTGATTTAAATTATTGAACCCCGAATTTTTATTATTTTAAATATAAGTGGATAAGCACTACATCAAATCAAGTAAACTAACCTACCTCTGATAAATCCTACCCAATAAAACACCGACCTTTGTTTCCTTAACGTTGAAGTATTCTCCTTCTATATAATCGCGATCTCCCCTGCTTTTCTATTCACTTTTCCATTCTCAGCTAATTGAAACAAAAATCGAAATGGCCACTCCTCTCTACCACAATCAGCAAAGCAACCGTGGCCTGCTCCTCTTCAACCAAAGCACTTCCCTTCTTCTATTTAATCGCGACCTTACCCCCCCCCCCTTAATTCATTTGCTGAAACCCGAAATCAAAATGGCCATTGTCCCCTTCTAAAACTAAATCCATTCATCTCGAACGAAATAAAAATAAAAATAAAAAGGGGCGAGCGATCGAACTCAGTGGGCTTGTAGATCTCAATTTCGACCAACACGATGTAGGGGTGTCGAGTCCATTGTTCTAGGTCAGGAAGCAGTCGCGATCTGGAATAAGAAGAAAGGGTTCGATGTGGGGACGTCTTGAAGATCGATTACAGTTTGGGGTCGGTGTTTTGGGCTCAATGACGAGCTAGGGTGGATCGCGATGGGGTTTTTGGGGTACGGCGGATCCTCAGATGTGGTGGAAAGGGCTGTCAGTATTGAAAAGACAGTCGATCTTTGTTTCTTGGGGAATGCAGATGCAAACAACAGACTAATGACGGAGGAGGGTTTTTGCAGTGTGAAGGCTGAGTGGTTGAAGCATTTCAATGACTATGATTGGTTAGTTCGATGGCAGAGTGGTGGTTCTGACAGTAATTCGAGCCCCTGTGTTGATGTCAACAGTGCAAAATTTTATTGGTGTAACTGTACTGGAAGTTAATTATGGGACAAGGTAAATGGTTGAAAAATGGTCGGGGAATTGATTGGAGCGCATTTTGATGGAGGGGGTTCGACTGGCTGCAGAGGTGGTACAAGTAAGGAGATGGCACGACTAAGCATAGCGGTGAAGGAAAATCAGTTTTTCCTATAGGCATGAAAAGGGAAAAGGGATTAAAGGTAAAATTTATTTATTTTAAGTGATCTGATCTTATCACATTAAAAATGAAAAAGGGCAATTCAATTTGTTCTTCATTTATTTAAGCAAGCATTAAATATATATGGGTTAATGTTTAAAAATACATAGTTAGTTTAATTATATTGGTTAAGTTAAATTTAATTTAGTAACAATTAAAGAAGGAAGAAAAATATTGGAAAGTTATTTATTCGTTTAAATAGTTAATTTAAATAAATAATGTTTAACCAGTAAATTTAAATAAAATTATTATAGGTGCGAATTCATTCGAGGAGATTCATAGTCGATGGTTTGGGAATAAGCAAAATATTCAACAACTGAAATTTCGGTGAGTAAATCTCACTCACATTTTATTTAAAATTATTTTTTCCGTTAAAAATAATTGTTGTTGCTTGTTTGGATTTTTCTGGTTGCTTTAAATATATTAGTTATTTAGGGTTGACTATTATATATATTGGTTGATGATTGGTTGGATTCCCGCAGTCTCATTAGCGGATGCCCGCAGTTTAATAGCGGATGATTTCCCTATGCGCCCCCACAAATATATACTAGTGGATGACCTTCATACCGCGATATCCTGCCTCGAAGCAGGATGGGTATTACTATGTTGACTAACGTCTGTGGATGCAGGGAAACAGGTTGGAGGAATCCAACTGGATTCCTCAAAAATATATTATCTGTTTGTTTATTTGTTTGCATATATACTGTCATATATGATGAGTTAGAAAAATAAATAATTGGTTGTTTGGTGTTTAAATATCACTGGGCCCAAATATTGATATTTAAAAATATCATGAAAAGGAATTTTGCAGATTTAAAAAGGAAATTCTATTTTTTTCTAAAATAGAATTTGAAATTTGAATAAGAGAAATTCAAATAGAATTTGAATATAAAAGAAAATTTAATATGGACTTTGAATGTAGAATTCAAAGAAAATTAAATATGGACTTTGAATGTAGAATTCAAAGAGAATTAGATATAGACTTTGAATATAGAATTCAAGGGAATTGAAATAGAATTTGAATTCAAAGGAATTGAAATAGAATTTATATTCAAAGGAATTGAAATAGAATTTGAATTCAAAGGAATTCAAATGGATTTGAACAAAGAAAAGTCAAATAGAGATTTGAATGAAGTTTAACTATAGAATTTGAAAATAAGATTCAAATGGAGTTTGAATATAGAAATTCAAATGTAATTCAAATATAGAATTTGAATATCGAAAGTGAAATGGAATTTGAATAAAGAAATTTTAAATGTGGAATTTGAAAATAGAATTTCAAAATAGAATTTGAAATGGGAATTTGAATATAGAATTCAAATAGAGTTGAAATGGGAATTGGAATATATAATTCAAATGAAGTTTGAAAATAGATTTGAATATAGAAATTCAAATGAAGTTTGAAAATAGATTGAATATAGAAATTCAAATGGGGATTGAAAATGGAATTTGAATATAGGAAATTCAATTTGAATTGAAATGGAATTTGAATATAGAAAATCGAAGTATAAATAAATATATTACCAAGTAGGGAGAAATTGACAATTATAGATAATTGAAAATATTATGTTGAATTAAAAAGTTTGATTTGATATATATTAAAAATATATTAGAATGGAGTTGAAAATATTATAGACGAAGTTCAAACGTTTATATTTACAAATATAATTAAAACGAACTCGCCGCAGCGCTGCAGTTCGAAAATTGGCGTTTCGCACTTCAATTGAGTATACATAACTCAATTGAAATCGGAATTCTTCGAAATAGGAAACATCAGGACCGATCTGATAATAGTTTTCTAATGAAGGAGAAAAATCTGGATTTCGTCAAATAGATTTTGAGTTATATCAAAATCAAATTTTCAGAAAACAGCGCCATAACCATTTAAAAACCATAACGGTTTATTTAATTTTATAAAAGGATTTTAAGCGAATAAAATCCGAATTTCTATTTAGAAAATTGCAGATTTTGAGTTGTAAATTATATGTGAACTCAAGCGGAGTAATGAATTGATTTTTGAAACAGAAATCAGATTTTTGATTATTGAATAGAATTAACTAATTCGAATAGTAATTAGTTAACGAGATTTTGAATTGATATTGGGCTTTGAATAAGTGAATTCGATTTGGAAATTTATATTCGAAATCGAAAAGGAAACTAGAATTGAAATTGAAATTCAATTTGGTTATGAGCAAGTCAAATATTTTGTTGGACATGTTATGTTCAAACAAAGAATTGAAATAGGAAAAATAGCTAATTAAAGAATAAATGAGTGAAACTAAATTCAAACGATTGGATAGTGTTGAATTGAATTGAAACAAGTGAACATGTGTTAGACCGGTATGGGATAAAGTATATGAAGGTTTAAATTTATGTGCCCGACAAAAAGGTACATGTCTAAATTCATATATGAGATTTTATGCGCCGAATCGGCAAGCCACTTGGCTTTTTGATTTTCTTTTCGAATGGAAAGGGCCATGGGAGGCTATTTGAAATATCCCAATGCTCCTGTGTAAAGACCCGAAACTTCCCCGTAAAGGAAAGCGTCGGATAGTTCGAGAACAAGCCACAACAGAACGCATACAGAAGAACATTTCATTGTATATTACATCAATGCATCAGATTACAAGAATATACAGAGTATAAATGAATATTACACAGAAATATCAGAGATTTAAATTACATTTAAATACATAGCAGCGGAACATAATACAATACACAAATAGAAGAGATATACAGATACAAAGCTTTCCGGATATCGTTCCAGCTGTAAACCAGGATCCTGTGAATATAAATCTGCAAAACCAAAACTACTAGCTGCCCATGTCAAAATAAGGGCACCCAGAGTTTAGGTTAAAACAATAAACTCCAGGTCAGTCATCGGACTGGTGTGAGAACTAAAACAGTTATTAATCTTTATTTTAAAGATAGGTGAATCAAGGGACCACGCCGTATAACACGGAACGGGTTTCCTCCCAAGAATACCAGTGCATAAAACAAACAGCGCAATGCTAAATAAAGAAAAATGAAGCTGTTATAAGACCCATGTCCTATCACACAATGCAACGCAAGCCGGGGGATAGGGTTTTCCCTTATAACAGCCAAAGAATGCTTGATACGTTTTAAAACAAATCATTTGATACTATTATAAGTGCATAGTGTATAAAACAACTTCAAATCATAAGTATCAATCATAGGCGGCATGGGTACCATATATCATGTCGCCATATATAGGTTTACACATAAAACCGCAAATGTCACGTATTTGGAAATTGGATTTCCGTCTATGAACCGAGGCAAAAGATAGTCCTTTACCGATTCGAGACTGCCTAGCCCGAGTCTCAGGATCAGAACGCATCGACCCTTGGATCGTCAGGGCCGGTCCACCGATGTGGATTAAACTTAAACCCTGGACACTGCGTTTCGCCGCCCTTTGGGGCGTAAGCGAGCCAACGAATGACTCCATCGGACCCGGATCGTCCGATCTAACCGAGGCGCCTCGCAACAGCAACAACCACATAAGTCAAACTCGTCAGGGCGTGTAAAACCACTGACGCCACTTCTAGCTAGGAGGAAACGCAGGCCCTCCCTGAGGTCCGTCTCCCGTTTTTGGTTCATACCGGGTGTGAAACTCGCGAAGTAAACGTTACACAAAGCTACGCCACAAAGGCCATGCGTTGATCATCACCACAAGACTTTGCTTTTCAACAGAAGCCTCGATCAATTGCCACTTAGGCATGCCACACAGGCAATTCACTCCATGCGTTTGATATCCATCAATATATAACCCCTGAGCTCGTACGTCTCAGAGAAGGGCGTTAAGCAAGAGAATAAATTCTCCGCCGCCAAACAGATATATATTTAATAGAGATCAATCACACGGACTAAAATCCAATGTCAGACACACAGTCCATTTACAAGTCCGTTCTGGGTTTGAACGAAACCGGAGGCACCTAGTACCCCGCACATCCATCGATCTCCAAGTACGTATGGACGATCACCAACTGTTTCCATCTTCTTGGGTGTACAGCCCAATCAAGATCATCAGTTATCACCCAAACGACGTGAAGACTTCCGGTCTTCGACCATCGTCTTCATCTTCGACACCACGTCGAATCAGTTATTCAGAATGGGATAAACCCGGTCTTTCTGAATAACTCGCGTATATATTATAAAAGTGTTACACAAACACAACATACGCCTCATTCCAATTCAGAATATTCTTTTATTCGAATATTCCTATACTTTGGGAGAAGTTCCCATTAATTTTATCCAAGAGATCCCTTCATCCCCCAAGCAGCCGGTAAAACCCACCGTGGCTTTCACATGGTCCCCCAGTTACTTGTTTTACGGCAACCCTCTCGAGTCTCGCGCCCACTGGCGAACCAACCCCCACCACAAGGGACATGTGGGGGTAAGAGTCTCCCGTTCGCCACCAAACTGCGAAGCGAGAACCCCCCATCACGACTGCAACAAGAACTGGTGATACTCCATTTTCGATCATTTCAATCTAATTAAAGATTCATTAAAACTCCACTTAGTTTTAATCTTTAACTGGGTTAAAGAATCAGTGTCATTTAAAACACGGTTCACGATAAACCCAAAATCACATTCCATTAATTATCGGGTTAAAGAACAAGTGTTATTTAAAACACTGTTCACGATAAACCCAAAAATCAATACCAATTCAATTCCAATTAAATATCGTTTAATTGGCACACTTCATTAAATCTAAATAAAAAGATTTAATCTTTTCTCAACTGGGTTCAAGAACAGTGTTAGTGAAGACACCATTCACGACAAACCCAAATCACATTTGATATTCAATACAAGGCTCTGAATAGAAAATATATCGGCTTATATTCAATATCAAATTCTACGACTAACAAATGTCGTATTGGAAATAACGATATAAATATATATCTTTCAAATTTCCATAACAACATCTGTATAATCACGAATTCCAACATCGAAATATTCCGAAGACAATTTCGATTCAAATCCACTCCAATGCAATCATTGGAAATTTTGGTTATTTTCAAAACCCTTTTCAAATTCAATTTATTTATTTAAAAATAAATAGAATTATAATTCTAGTTCAAAACTAGTTCATTTCGATAAACATCTATTTTTATCCTTTCAAATACGGAGTTTTTCATCCCAATCCTTTCTAAATCATTTCTTATGATTTTACACAAATTATTACTATTTTTAATAATTTTATCAAGGCCCGTATAGTCGATTTCCATCAACGGCCATCGAACTGCACTTACAGCGACCTTTTTCGAATTTGATTTGGACGTACCTCCAAATCCAACCGTTAGATTTCTAATTTCTAATATTCGTTAGAAAGCTCTTTTCGATACGAACCCAACGGTTCTGGTTTTAGGAGAATCCGACGGTCGGATCTCCCGCAATGTCCGTTTGAAATAAATGGTCGAAATTCACGAACTGCCGCGGCGCGGCGCGTTCTATTCAGGCCATTATATTATATATATAATATATATAATATATATTTCGTCGATTTTCTATTCAAAACGAATTATATAAATAGTTTTAAAATTCGTTTCAAAATCTATTTCAACTTCCATTTCAATTCAAAGCAAAATTGAATTCTTCTTTATAAATTCGTTTCAAAATTCATTTCTATTCAATTCAAATTTCAATTCAATTTGAATTCATTTCAATTCGCTTTCAATTCAATTTGAAATTGTTTTCAATTCCATTCATTTTGAAATCGTTTTCAATTCAATTCATTTCGAAATCGTTTTCAATTCAATTCATTTCGAAATCGTTTTCAATTCAATTCATTTCGAAATCGTTTTCAATTCAATTCATTTCGAAATCGTTTTCAATTCAATTCATTTCGAAATCGTTTTCAATTCAATTCATTTCGAAATCGTTTTCAATTCAATTCATTTCAAAATGAATAAAATCGATATAAATATCGTTCACGTCACAATGGCGTCAATCTAATCAACACGGCTTCATATATTGATATTTTCAAATATTCCATTTTGAATATTTCTATTTCAAATATTTCTATTTTAAAACTGGAATGAGGCCCAATCAATTACCATATAAAGTTAATTATATGGATTTTCATACAACACATGTATAATAGCATTGAAAAATAATCAACCATCAACCAAAGTGCACTACACTGTATAAGCATCAAATATAGATATCTAACGCTTATAACAGCCTGTCAATCAATCGATCGACATATTTAATCAATCAGGATGAGTGAACTTCAAATTTCATCCCAACACCCGTGTGGGGTTTCAAACAATCAAACACAGATTTTATTTGTGCAGTTGGGCGATGTGTGAAATTTATCGACCCAATCAATATCAGTCAAATCAGTGTATATACAAACAAATCGGCCGATTTGTTTATAACTATTCATTTATTCACATTCACGTTAAAAATTATATTTTTAACGATAAAACATTTTATTTCAACCTATGAATTTCTATTCAATTCATTTACACAATAAAATGATATTTTTATTTTCTAACATATTTTAGAAAATTTCGGCGGCATAACGGCACGATACTAGAAACGGGACAAGGCCTAGCCTTATCCCCGGTCTAGTGAAGGCCCACGCCATTCACACATCAATCATATCAATTTCACTTCACCAAACAATTCAAATCAACCCAAACAATCTAACTAACAACACAGCCAAACAAACAAGTCCATGGTCTGTGGACGATTGTGTCGGGTGCTACTAAGCACCGTCTGCATCCTAGTATATATATATATATATATAACTAGAAAAATAAATTGAAAGGTGAGAAATTCTCACATATAGCTATCCTAGCTCCACGGCACTTCCAATGCAGGAAATCTTCGCCAATTTGCCTTTTGTCGCTTTCGTTGTCCGCTTTCACTACATATGTAAAAATCGAATTTTTAGTTCGCTATTCAATATATAAAAATCCTATTTTTATTTCGAAGTTCACTATATAAAAATCATATTTTTATTTTGATGTTCAATATATAAAAATCATATT
Organism: Allium sativum; assembly: GCA_030737875.1. Classification (NCBI taxonomy): domain Eukaryota; kingdom Viridiplantae; phylum Streptophyta; class Magnoliopsida; order Asparagales; family Amaryllidaceae; genus Allium; species Allium sativum. The sequence continues at coordinate 303,729,690 of CM060922.1, forward strand.
TTTACTTTGATGTTCAATATATAAAAATCATATTTTTACTTTTCACTTTGTATAAAAATTATATTTTTATTCCTCACATCATACAAAAATTATATTTTTATATAAACAAAATCAAATCCTTCCGTTTTCAAAAATCGAATATTTTCATTTATAAAAATTGAATCTTTCTATTATAAAAAAAAATATAACATTTTTCTTATATAAAAATATATTCTTTTCATATATAAAAATACATTCTTTTCAAATTTAAAAATTCAATCCTTTTACTAATTATCTTGAATAAATAAAAATAAATAAACAAAATAAAAGCTTACCGCGGGTTTCGGGGGGGGGGGGGGGAAGACATGGCTGCTGCGCTCTTCTCGAGGAGGAGGCGGCGGAATTGGGCTCATCTTGGCCGGCGGTGGCTGATTGGAAGACTGGGGCTTTTGGGTTTCGAGTTAGAGGAGGAGGGGGCGCTCACGGTGGCGGAAGAGATGGGGGAAGGGGTTTCACTGGTGGCGGAGGGCCCTGGATGGCGGTGCGGTGGGTTTTCGGGTGGTGGTTGGGGTTTTCGAGTAGAGGAAAAAGGGGGCGACGGATTTACAGAGGGGAGGGAGGAGGGAGCGGCGAGTGGAAGAAGGTGGCTCACCGCGGTGGAGCGCCTTTGGCGAGGCGGCGGTCTGGTGATGGGGCGGCGCTCCGGCGAGGGCGGTAGGGGCGACACCGACGAGGCAAGCAGCAGTTTTTTTTTTTCTTTTCTTTTTTTCTCGATTCTGAATAAGTTGAAGAATAAACGGGGGGGGGGGGTATATGCAAAAGAAAACTTTATATATTTAATTTAATTTTAATTTATTTTATCCCAAGGAGTTGACTTTTTATTCGACTTCGAAACGAGGCCCACCGACTGTCGCCCATAGCGTTTCACCCCCATTCCGAACACAATGGGATATGTATCGTAAGCTGATTCGGCTGTTATAATCAGTTTTCGTTAAATTTACATTTAAATCACTATATTGAATTTTAAACGTACATTTCAAATTACCGGGGTCACATACTAACTAGAAAAATTCCAGAAAAAATATTTTCTAGCTTCGTATCGACGATACGGTCCTAACAAAACTGGTTTCGTCGAAATCCGAGGTCGTTTGCAAAATGTCCATTTTTAAGGGCCTGAATTACATAGCGACTATTCAGAATTTTCAACTGGACATATCTTTTGATTCCCGCCATGAAATTTTGATTTCCCGGATTCGTTGGAAAGATATTATCAATTAGATTCTAATATTTTTGGTTTCACTAAAATCCGGATTGTTTTGCACCCGGTACATTCAATTGAAGTTTGAAATCGAATTATCGAACTACCGCGCCATTTTCAATTCTATTTATAATTATATATAAATATTTATATTCTAACGACGACGCGTATAATATATACGTTCGAATTATATTCAAAATAAATTTCTCGTCGATATTATTTAAAATAATTCATTTTAAATAATCAAAATTCGCTATAATTGCCAAAATAAAAATTTTAAACTGGCCCAGAATTTGCGGGTTATTACATCCTGGTACAAGGGAGGTTATGGCGAATTTTTCCGGGAATTTAAGGAGTTAGAATATTTTTAAGAAAAAACTGATAGTTAGAAATAAATGTATCGATATATACAGAATTCGATAAGGAACGAATTTAATAATAGAATATTATGAACAAAAAGGAAATTGATAGGCTGGTAATAGTAAGAGAAACATATATACATTTAAAAATGAATAATTGGTTTTTATAATTATTCGAGGTTAGTGGTTTTGCCGTTTTGAAGTTGAGGATGTTTTCAGTCAAGGTCTGAGAAGTAAATTTACCCCAACTTGATTGATTTCATTTTTAATTGATAAATAGAAAGATCCAGTCTCGAAGAGAAGTGTTTGAATAAGAGTTAGTTGAATAAAATATTTTGGGTTGTTGTAATGATGTTTACACAGCATTCATTTAATCCAAGCGATGGAATTTCAGAAATATAAAAGTAAATATTTCCTGAGTATAATTAAAGTAATCGGGAAAGAGATAAGTGATTGAAATTGTTTCAATTTCAAATAGAATATATTTTCTAAGTGTAGAAGATAAAAGAGGGCGAGATATAGAAATCTTTTCCAAAGAATGTTAGAGACCGAGATGATAATTGAAAATATTTGTTTAACAAATATTGATAAGGAAATGGAAAGGGTGATTTAATTAATGAATAGTAATCAAGGGGCCCAGTGATTGTTTGATTGTTTTGAATGGATGTTTGTTTATCTTCGATAGTTAAATAACCGACTATCGAAGTATTTGCCAATATCGTTGTCAATATGGAGAGACCGGTTGGATTATTATCCTTGAACCACTCTGTATTGGCAGTAGCATTGCGAATCAGATTATATGAAGATAATCGAAGATGGAGTAAAGTGCAAGGGCTTTTTCTATTAATAGAAATTGTGCCTTCAGCTTCGTTCAGTCCCAGAGCGAACATATATGGACGAATGTCTGACAAAATATTTCCAATGATCAAATATGTTGATCTGTACAAATATATATGGTGGCAATGGATTTATTCCCTTAGCATAATATCCAGAATATTTATGCAAATCAACTAGTGATTAACGGACCTGACAATGTGCCATTCAAAGTGATTGTGCTATCAATGAATAGAAAGTAATCGTAGCCTCAGGCCGCAACAATCGGGAAATGACAAAAATCGTGCAGGCAGCATGGCTATATGGGTCGCTCCCATTGGGATGTATAATCACCTATCTAGAGATTCATTTAATTCCTTATTCTGTTCGATGTTGTCCCATTCGGGAAACGGTTGCTGATCCCAACCGTTGGTGATATACATTCGATACACTCAAGCGAAATGAGTGGTCGGTCATGTGTGGGCCGAGTTGCAAGACGTTCTTGTTGAACCCAGTGTATTCCTGTCTAGAATACACTATCAGAAGGTGGTTCCATACCTTGTCATGTTGGAAATCCAATCTCCGATAAGTGCTCTACGGTTTTTGATTTTATATTATATATGGAGCGTGAGATGCATGCTTTCCGCTAGATTCTATTTATTTGATTAGACATTATTATGATATCATTGGATTTTGAATCAAAGTGTTGTGGATTATAGTAAGGTAAAAACCGTCCATGTTTATGTGTGGGCTGGTCTTACTATTGTCTTTTCTTTCGAAGGATTTTTAAAGTTAAACAAATGATTGGAGTTTACTCACACCAGTCCCATGACTGACCCAGAGTTTATTTTGTTTGTTTTCCCTAAACTGTTGGGTGCCCAAATTTGTACGGGCAGTCAAGTAGTCGGGATTTTTTAGATTAATTTAGAAGAGCTAGAAGCAGGAGGCTTCACCAATTAGCTATAGGCTATCATATTTCCGCTGTGTACTATGTTTATATCTGGAAACAGGTGTCTATAATTGTTCCAGGAATAACTGTTGTGCTCTAATGATGGTATGTATATAAAGTTACTGATTTGTATTTCAAAAGTTATGTTATATAATATATTTTATTTGTTCCGCTGTGAGATTTGTCTTCTTTGTTTTCTTCTATTCTAATATTTCTTTCTTTCAATTCCTCATCCTCTAACTTCTTTCTAACGGTGATTCGTATTTCTATGCAATTTGGGTTGGACATGTGGTGTTATTAGTCAACTCTAATAGTATGGATTTGCGGGTCGTTTCAGTCGCTGTAAGTGCAGTTCGATGGCCGTTTATGGAAATCGACTGTATTGGCATTTATAAAATTATTAAAAATATCAATAATTAGTATAAAATCATAAGAAATGATTTGGAAAGAATTGGGATGAAAAATTCCATATCTGAAAAGATAAAAATAGATTTTTATCGAAATGAACTAGTTTTGAATCAGAATAATAAATCCAATATTTTTAAAATAAATAAGTTGGATTTGAAATGGTTTTAAAAATAACCAGGATTTCCAATATATGAACTGGAATGGATTTGAATTGAAATTATGCTCGGAATATTTCACTATTGGATTTCGTGATTATACGGAGATTGTGGAGGAATTTGGAAGATATATATATCGTTATTCCAATACGATATTTGTTGGTTTCAGAATTTGATATTGAATATAAACCAATATATTTTCTATTCAAAGCCTTGTATTTAATATCAAATTGGATTTTGGGTTTGTTGTGAATGGTATCTTTAATAATACTGTTCTTGAACCGAATGGAGTTAAGAAAATTAGAAATTAACTGGACATTAGTTAAGTTGAATGGATTCCTGGGTATTGATCTGATGTTGGTTTCAGCCATCGGGGTTAATACTTAGGGGATTGTTCTCTTACTTATTTACGGTTAGAGGCTAATGTGAATTGGGATTATTGTGAACTGTTTTTTTAACGAAATTCGTTCTTTAACCCGATTTACAGTGAAATGTGATTTGGGATTTATAAATCTTTTTATTTAGATTTAACGGGAATTTTCCAAGGTAACATTTTCCAATTTAATATATTAAATTGGAACTGAACGGAATTCGATTTGATAATAATCAAAAAAACATCTGTGGAGGAAGACTGTTAATACATATGGAACTTAAGAGGCGTTGCCGTTATTACATTTATATTATTGGTCGGATATGGAAATTGATATCGATTATATATTGATTTGTTTTTCCGTGAAGATTCCATAATTAATGGAATGTGATTTGGGTTGTCGCGAATGGTATCTTTAATAATACTATTCTTAGACCCAATGGAGTTAAGAAAATCAGAAACTAACTGGAGATTAGTTAAGTTGAATGGTTTCCTGGGTATTGATCTGATGTTAGTTTTGGTCTTTGGGGTTAATACTTAGGGAATTGTTCACTTGCTAATTTACGGTTAAAGGCTGATGGAATGGAATGTGATTTTGGGTTTATCGTGAACCGTGTTTTAAATGACATTGGTTCTTTAACCCAATTAAAGACAGGATATGGTTTCCCAAGTTAAACAATCGTTAATGTTGATTTTTGGGAAGATTAAAACCAAGTGGAGTTTTAATGCATCTTTAATCAGATTGAAATGATATCCAAAGGAAGATTAAAGAATAAATTTAAAGAATTTATCTTTGATAAAATTAATGGGAACCTTTCCCAAGGTATAAGAATATTTGAATAAAGGAATATTCTGGATTGGAATCAGTCGTATGTTGTGTTTTTGTAGCACTTGTTTATTATATACGCGAGTTATTCGGAAAGACCGGGTTTATCCCATTCTGAATAACTAATTCGACGATATGTCGAGGATGAAGACAGTGGCCGAAGACCGGAGGTCTTCACATCGTTTGGATGATTACTGAGGTCTTGATTGGGATATACACCCAAAACAAGGTAATAAGTGGTGATCGTCCAGACGTACTTGGAGATCGACCGGATGTGCGAGGACCTCTCCCCCGTATTGGACATATGGGGAGGAATAAGGTGCGTTTGGTTTCGTTCAGACCTAGAATGAACTTGTAAATGGATGTGTGTCTGACATCGGATTTCATTCTGCGTGATAGATATACATCGGTTGCATAGCGTGAATTGCCTGTGTGGCATGCTAAGATGCAAATGATCAAGGCTTTTGTTGAAAAGCAGAGTCTTGTGGTTGATGATCAAAGCACGGCTTTAATATAGCGTAGCTTTTTGTAGCGTTAATTCGCGAGCCTTACACCCCGGTGTGAACCAGAAACGGGAGAGGACCTTAGGGAGGGCATGGTTTCCTTCTAGCTAGGAGTGGTGTCAGCATTTTGCACGCCCTGGAATTTAACTTATGTGGATGGTGGATAGGAGGCGCCTCAGCTATAACGGTCGATCCGGGGCCGATGGAGTCATTTGGCTCATTTACTCCCCATAGGTCGGGGAAACTAGTGTTCAGGCATTTTAATATACATCGAGTGGCCCGGCCCTGACGATCCAAAGGCTTGACAGAGTACTTGCCTGAGACATGGGCTAGATTGTCTCAAAGCGGTAAGGATGATCCCTTGCCTTGGTTCACAGATGGAAATCCAACTTCCAATGCGTGACATTTGCGGTTTTGATTGTAGAGCCTAGTATTGGCGACATGATATATGGCACCTATGCCATCTAGGATTGATACATTTATATTTGAAATTATTTTAAACACTATGCACTTATAATAGTATCAAATGATTTGTTTTAACGTACCAAGCATGTTTGGCTATTATAAGAGAAAACCTTATCCCTCGGCTTGCGTTGCACTTTGTGATAGGACCTGGGTCTTATAATATCTTCATTTTTTTCAAAACGCATTGCGCTGTTTTGTTATATGCACTGGTATTCTTGGGAGGAAACTCATTCCGTGTCATACGGCGTGGTCCCTTGATATATCTGATTTTGAAGTAATGTTTTAAATAACTGTTTTAGTTCTCGCACCAGCCACACAATTTACCTGTAGTTTATTGTTTTAACCTAAACTGTGGGTGCCCCTATTTTCCACACGGGCAGCTATTAGTTTTGGTTGTTTTAGATTTATATTCACAAGATCCTGGTTTACAGCTGGAATGATATTCAGAAAGCTCTGTATCTGTATATTCTTTTCAGTTGTGTTTAGCATTATTTTTCAGCTGCATTGTAACTTGTAAATCTCTGATATTTAGTAAATGTGTAATATTTATTCATACTCTGTATATTCTTGTATTCTGATAAAATTGTTGTAATGAGCAATGAAATGTTCTTCTGTTTGTGTTCTGATTCGTCTTGTCCTCAATACAATCCGTGATTTCCCATAAGGGGGATTTCGGGTCGCTTCAGGTTGGTATCAGAGTTCTGGTTTACAGAGCTCGAGAACAAGGCACGCTAGAACCAAATGAAAGAATTTATTAGAGATTGGATTAACAATATCCAATGGGAATGACTTGTTAGAGATGGGATCAGTAGTATCCTAGAATGAGTGTGAATAGTATTGTTTTTAAAATAAAAATGAAAACAAATATTGTTTTGAAAATTTAAACCTTATTGAACGTATTTGGATATTTTATTTGTATTGAATTTAGGCAATCCAATATATAAAGATTTTACATATACGCCTTGCAAATGTGTATTTGAAGTTTTAATATACTAGATAGATTTAGAATCACACTCTAGTCGCCCGAAGAAGATTCTGATGATGCCTCGGCATCATCAGCATTTGCGTTCGAGTTTCGAAAGTGGGATGTCTATATATTTCCAATTGACTGGTGTGAGAACCAAAACTAGATAGGGTCTGTAATTGTGATTTGGCATCAAAAATATGATTTTTGGACTATATATCAAAGTTATGAATTTGAAAAGCTAATCAACTAATTGATTGATGATTGTGTTATGTGATTATTTATTTAGATCAACATATGAAAGAAAGGTAAATTTAAGCCAAACTGTACCAAATATTGAACTGAATTGAAAATTGTTTGAAATTGCATGCATATACAGGTGTATCCATTGAACAGGTCATTGCAAAGAGGCTAGAGCAAAGGAATAAAATTCTTTGCCCGACAAATAGGTACATGTTTATTGTATTTCTTGGGGTTTTTGATGATTTTATGAGCCGATTGGCTAGCCGCTTGGCTATTTCTTTTTCTTTTTGGATTGGAGAGGCATGTGTGGCAATTTCGGGATTTTCCTGGTGCTCCCATATAGGGGAGATTACGGTGAATTTTTTTGAAAATTTAGGGTGTTAGCCAAATTTTTGAAAATTTGAAAAGTTCTTAGAAACTGAAAAGTTGAAGAACTTAAGCCATAAAGAAAGTTGAGTTGGTTTGTTAAACAACTTTCAGCTCCGTTCCTTTTCCAAGACGAAAAGATTTTAAGTGGGGGAGATTGTAATAACCCGGAAAATCTGAGCCAATTTAAAAATTTTATTTTGGCCCTTTTAATGAATTCTGAATATTTAAAATGAATTATTTTAAATTATTACAACGATAAATTTATTTTGAATAGAATTAGAATGTATATATTTATTTGAATTGTCGTTAGAGTATAAATATTTAATTTTAATTATAAAAGGAATTGGAAATGGCGCTATAGTTCAAAAATTCAATTTCAAATTTCAAATGAATGTACAGGATTCAAAATAAACCGGATTTTAGAAAAACCAAAAAAATTAGAATCTATTTGAAAATATCTTTCCAAGAATTTGAAAATTTGAAATTTCATAGCGGGGATAAAAAGTTATGCCCAGTTGAAAATTCAGAATAGTGGCTATGGAATTTTGGCCCTTAAAAATGGAAATTTTGCAAAAGACCTCCGTTTTCGATGAAACCACTTTTGTTGGATCCGTAGTATAAATTATTGCTAGGTTCCAAATTCATAATTTTTCGAATCAATATGTGAGCATGGCGAAGGGAAACGTGTTTTGATAGTTTCAGTCAATTTGGATCGACCAGAAAATGAGCATTTTTCAAACGGTCTTCAAATTTGACGAAATTTGTTTTGATAGGACCGCATCGTCAATACGAAGCTAGAAATAATTTTTTGGGAATTTTTAGAGTCATTATGTGGCCCCGGTAATTTAAAATGTACGGTTAAAATTGAATATATCTATTTGTATTTTAATTTAAATGAAAACTGATCGTAATAGTCGAATTAGCTTACGAAACATATTCCATTGTGTTCGGGATGGGGGTAATTAGTTATGAACGGCAATCGGTGGGTTCAATTTCGAGTTGAAAATAAAAAGTTGCTTTATAGAATTTAAAATAATTAAATATATATTATATAATATAACCCCCTCCTAACCTTCTCTCTCCCCATCACTTTTAAAAAGAGGAAAAAAATCGCTTAGCCATCGATCCCGTCCGCCATCTCCTCCCCGCCCCCTGACCAGAGTCGCGCCTGCCGCCACCGTCCTCCCCAGCTCCGCTGCCCCTCCTCTCCAGTCGCCCCTCCTCCAAACGAGAACCCGAAACTCCAGCGCCGAGTTCCAAAGACCACTGCCTCCAACAGCCCGATGCGCCGCCTCCCGCCGCCGCCTTCAGCTGCTCCACCCCTCCCCCCCCCCCCCCCGGGCGGACCACCAACAAGCGCCTCCACCCCCTCTATCAAATAAAAATGAGCTTTTTATTTGTTTTCCTTATGTAATTGGTTTAATAAATTCTATATAATTAAGCAGCAATTAAATTGTGTATAACACTATAAAGATTTGATTTATAACGCTGTAAAGGTTTGGTTTATAACACGATAAAAATAAGATTGGTAAAAGGAAAAGGATTAGATTTTAAAACTAAAAAGATTGGATTTTTAAAACTGAAACGATAGGATTTTTAAATAAAAAAAGCTATGATTTTCAATTAGAGAAAGATGAGATTTTTAGTTAGAAAAAGGTTTGATTTTTATATGCATAAAAAGATAGGATTTTTATTTATATTTCTAGCGAATAAAAATATGATTTTTATATAGTAAAGATTATAAAAATATGAATTTTATATAGCAGAGATTATAAAAATATGATTTTTATATATTAGGGATTATAAAAATACGATTTTTATATATGTAGTAGCGAAATAAAATTTTGATTTTTATATGAGTAGCGGATTGAAAATATAATTTTTATATAATAGAGAATATAAAAATATAATTTTTATACATGTAGCGTTATAAAGATATGATTTTTATATCCAATATAACGTTATAAAAACATGATCTTTATACATGTGGGGATAAAATAAAAAGATGAGATATTTAAATATATAATCATCATAACAAAATTGTGATTTTTAATATGAACAACGTGAAAATGAAGTTGGAATTTTGGGCAAATCCAAGCCATTCAGAAATGAACGGCGGAGTGGATCCCAAAGGTGAGAACTTCTCGCTTTTTATTTTATTTTCTAGTTAAAATATATACTAGGACGTAGAGGGTGCTTAGCAGCACCCGACACCCGTTGTCCACAGACAATGGACGACTTGTTTGTTTGGTTATGTTGTGAAAATTGATTGTGTGATGTGGAATGGAATAAAATATTTTATAGTTAAAAATATTTTATAGTTAAAAATATAATTTTTAACGTGTATATGAATAAAATAAATATCCATAAACAAATCGAACGATTTGTTTATGTACACACATTTGACTGATATTGATTGGGACGGTAAATTTTGCACATCGCCCAACTGCACAAATAAAATCTGTGTTTGATTAATTGAAACCCCACACGGGTATTGGGATGATATTGGACATACACTAATCCCAATATTTATTTGTATGTCAATCTAATTGTTGACAGACTGTAATAAGCGTTGAATATTTTTATTTAATGCTTATACAGTGTAGAATGCACTCTGGGTGATGGATGATTATTTATCACTGTTGTTGTATACATGTATTGTATGAAATCCATATAATCAAATTATATGGTAATTGACTGTGTTTGATTCCAGTTCAGAATGAATGAATATTTTAAAATAATAATTATTTTAAAATAACGAATATTTTCAAATAATATTCAGTAAAGGGTCAAAATTTGGTTTTGATGTACGATTTGGGATGGACACGAAAAATTTTCAATATATAAAGCTGTGTTGATTAGATTGACGCCATTTTGACGTGAACGATATTTATACATTCATTTTGATCGTTTTTTTATAATGAATATCGGAAAAGAATTAATTTCAAAATCGAATGTTTTGAAAATATTATCGTTTATATATCGATGATATGGAATATTCAATTTTAATTAGAAATTGAATATGAAGTTGAAATCATTTCGAAAACGAATTTAAAACGATTTACAAAATACGTTTTAAATGGAAATCGATGAAATATATAGTATATTATATATATATATATATATATATATATATATATATATATAATGGCCTGAATAAAACGCGCCGCGCTGCGGTAGTTCGCGAGTTTCGACCATTGACTTCAAACAGACATTTTGGGAGATCCGACCGTCGGATTCTTTTAAAACCGGAACCATTGGGTTCGTATCGAAAAGAGCTTTCTAACGAATACTAGAGATTTGAAATCTAATGGTTGGATTTAGAATTATTTCAAAATCAAATTTGGAAAATGTCGTTGTAAGTGCAGTTCGATGGCCGTTTATGGAAATCGACTGTACTGGCCTTGATAAAATTATTAAAAATATCAATAATTAGTGTAAAATCATAAGAAATGATTTGGAAAGAATTGGGATGAAAAATTCCATATTTGAAAAGATAAAAATAGATTTTTATCGAAATGAACTAGGTTTGAATTGGAATAATAAGTCCAATATTTTTAAAATAAATAAATTGGATTTGAAATGGTTTTAAAAATAACCAGGATTTCCAATATATGAATTGGAATGGATTTGAATCAAAATTATGCTCGGAATATTTTGATATTGGATTTCGTGATTATACGGAGATTGTGGAGGAATTTGGAAGATATATTTATCGTTATTCCAATATGATATTTGTTGGTTTCAGAATTTGATATTGAATATAAGCCGATATATTTTCTATTCAGAGCCTTGTATTTAATATCAAATTGGATTTTGGGTTCGTCGTGAATGGTATCTTTAATAATATTGTTCTTGAACCGAATGGAACTAAGAAATTAGAAACTAACTGGAGATTAGTTAAGTTGAATGGTTTCCTGGGTATTGATCTGATGTTGGGTTTGGCCTTCGGGGTTAATACTTAGGGGATTGTTCTCTTACTAATTTACCATTAGAGCCTAATGTGAATTGGTTTATTGTGAACTGTGTTTTTAACGACATTCGTTCTTTAACCCGATTTACAGTGAAATGTGATTTGGGATTTATGAATCTTTTTATTTAGATTTAACGGGAATTTTCCAAGGTAACTTTTTCCAATTTAACATATTAAATTGGAATTGAATGGAATTCGATTTGATAATAATCGAAGTGAACTTCTATGGAGGAAGACTATTAATACATATGGAATTTAAGAGGCGTTGCCATTATTCCATTTATATTATTGGTCGGATATGGAAATTGATATCGATTATATATTGATTTGTTTTCTCGTGAAGATTCCATAACTAATGAAATGTGATTTGGATTGTCATGAATGGTATCTTTAATAATACTATTCATAGACCCAATGGAGTTAAGAAAATCATAAACTAACTGGAGATTAGTTAAGTTGAATGGTTTCGTGGGTATTGATTTGATGTCGGTTTCGGCCTTTGGGGTTAATACTTAAGGAATTGTTCACTTGCTAATTTACGGTTAAAGGCTGATGGAATGGAATGTAATTTTGGGTTTATTGTGAACCATGTTTTAAATAACATTGGTTCTTTAACCCAGTTAAAGACAGGATATGGTTTCCCAAGTTAAACAATCGTTAATATTGATTTTTGGGAAGATTAAAACCAAGTGGAGTTTTAATGAATCTTTAATTAGATTGAAATGATATCCAAAGGAAGATTAAAGAATAAATTTAAAGAATTTATCTTTGATAAAATTAATGGGAACCTTTCCCAAAGTATAAGAATATTTAAATAAAGGAATATTCTGGATTGGAATAAGGCATATGTTGTGTTTTTGTAGCACTTGTTTATTATATACGCAAGTTATTTTGAAAGACTGGGTTTATCCCATTCTGAATAACTGATTCGACGATATGTCGAGGATGAAGACGGTGGTCGAAGACCGGAGGTCTTCACATCGTTTGGATGATTACTGAGGTCTTGATTGGGCTGTACACCTAAGACAAGGTAATAAGTGGTGATCGTGCAGACGTAGTTGGAGATCGACCGAATATGCGAGGACCTCTCCCCTGTATTAAACATATGGTGGAGGAATAAGGTGCCTTTGGTTTCGTTCAGACCCAGAACGAACTTGTAAATGGATGTGTATCTGACATCGGATTTCATTATGTGTGATTGATATACATCGGTTGCATAGCGTGAATTGCCTATATGGCATGCTGAGATGCAAATGATCAAGGCTTCTGTTGAAAAGCAGAGTCTTGTGGTTGATGATCAAAGCACGGCTTTAATATAGCATAGCTTTGTGTAGCGTAAATTCGCAAGCCTCACACCCGGGTGTGAACCAGAAACGAGAGAGGACCTCAGGGAGGGCATGTGTTTCTTTCTAGCTAGGAGTGGTGTCAGCGTTTTGCATGCTCTGGAATTTTACTTGTGTGGATGATGGATAGGAGGCGCCTCAGTTATATCGGTCGATCCGGGGCCGATGGAGTCATTTGGATCATTTACGCCCCATAGGGCGGGAAAACGTAGTGTTCAGGCATTTTAATCCACATCGAGTGGACCGGCCCTGACGATCCAAAGGCTTGACAGAGTACTTGCCTGAGACATGGGCTAGATTGTCTCGAAGCGGTAAGGACGATTCCTTGCCTTGGTTCACAGATGGAAATCCAATTCCAATACGTGACATTTGCGGATTTGATTGTAGAGCCTAGTATTGGCGTCATGATATATGGTACCCATGCCGTCTAGGATTGATACATTTATATTTGAAGTTGTTTTAAACACTATGCACTTATAATAGTATCAAATGACGTACCAAGCATGTTTGGCTATTATAAGGGAAAACCCTATCCCCCGGCTTGCGTTGCATTGTGTGATAGGACATGGGTCTTATAATAGCTTCATTTTTCCCAAAAGCATTGCGCTGTTTTGTTATATGCACTGGTATTCTTGGGAGGAAACCTGTTCCGTGTCATACGGCGTGGTCCCTTGATATATCTGATTTTGAAGTAAAGTTTTAAATAACTGTTTCAGTTCTTACACCAGTCACATGACTGACCTGGAGTTTATTGTTTTAACCTAAACTCTGGGTGCCCCTATTTTCCACACGGGCAGCTAGTAGTTTTGGTTTTACAGATTTATATTCACAGGATCCTGGTTTACAGCTGGAATGATATTCGGAAAGCTCTGTATCCGTATATTCTTTTCAGTTGTATTTTGTATTATTTTTAAATCTCTGATATTTAGTAAATGTGTAATATTTATTCATACTTTGTATATTCTTGTATTCTGATGAAATTGTTGTAATGAGTAATGAAATGTTCTTCTGTTTGTGTTCTGATTCATCTTGTCCTCAATATAATCCGTGATTTCCCATAAGGGGGATTTCGGGTCGCTTCACCATGCCATTTCCTCCCCTTGCGAGCCCTTCCACCTCCCTCTCCGATCACTTTCTCACAATGAATTTTACCAACTTCATCCCCTACACACTCTCTACACCAGGGTAACCACAACATTGAACTTGCATCACCTCCCTGAAATTACTGTTGTCGCCCCCTCTACTGCAAACTCCCATGTCGACCTTAAACAAAACATGTCGCCTCCTCTGACGCGCCTGACCAAGGCGCATCTATGCTGGCCTATCCCCCTGTGCTCGAACTTCCTCACCACCAAGAAAACAACTGAGAAGCTTTCCGTTCACTTGCCACCACACACCATCTTACGTCATCAGGCCTTCACCGCTCTGTCCCCCGAAGACCCAACTACAACCTCCGATCGACCTCACCCTCCTGCCATACCAACTCCATCGCGTTACTGCTCTTAGACCTCGCTCGCTCACAACGAGCTTTAACAACCATGAACGCAAGCCATCAGGCAATTTCATTGAATCAATGAGCGTTTGATTTAGTATTTAGAAAATTTTCTGAATATTTTAGCAGGAGGCATATTTGTGTTTTTCTAGTCTGAGTTCGAATAGAAGAGAAGGGTTAAGGAAGACAGTGAGTGATTTATTTGGTGGGAAATGTTCGGATATATGGAAGAAGGAGACTTCAGTGTTTTGGAATGAACAAGGAGAGCGTATTTAAAAGGGAGGTGTTGTTTTCAATTATGTATACATAAGTACAGGCAATACGTTTTTGCCGCACATGGTTAGTCGGGAGTAATAAATTATTTCTCAGAGATTTTTCACGTTTCGCTAACAATCACATGAATTTTCACTGTTCATGACATGGTAAAAGATAGAATGGACAGTCAGATATATTTTTTGCATTGGTTTCTTGCAGCTGATTTTTTCAAACTTGAAGCACATGCTGAGGTTTGTTTTTGATTTATCAGCCATGCAGAGAGATTTTGAGTCGGACATGACGAAGGATATCTCATGAAAATGACTAACAATTTTTATTGAAAGTGATTGACGACTTTAATGACGTGTAACGTTCAATGTTTAAAATTTTTATGAACCCGTACGAATCTCAAACGTGAGAAAGCTAGCAAACATATAATAACTAAATATTACAGATCCGATGGAACTGATTTTTTTGGATTCCGAGATCGTTTGTAAAAACGCTATTTTAATTTCAAATCAGTTAATTTATGCATGTTTATACTACAAACGGTCACAAAATTACTCCAACTGACTTGAAACTGGAAAATGAACAAAAATAATTATTACGATTTTTATAAAACTAATTCCTTGAAAATCGATATCATTTGAAAATTGGTTATTTTTTAGTTTTATATTAAATCGGTAAAATAGATGTTGTTTTTACAACAAACCAATTCATGGAAAATAAATTATTATTATCATATACCTTTAAATAGAATGTTATAAAATTTCAAAATAATCCAGTTTGGGTTTGAAACTCGATATATTGAATTTAAAGTTGAATCGATATTCAATTTATATTAAATATCCTTATTGAATTATATAATAAATCGTTATGGTTTATTAACAATTCCATATGACTTTCTGAAAATTTGATTTGGACATAAAACAAAATCTACCACATGAAAACTCGATTTTTCTCTTCCATTAGAAAAATATTATCCAATAGGTTCGGACATTTCTTGTTTCAAAGAAATTCGACTTATGTTGGATCATGTATACTGATTCAAAGTTCAAAACGAAATATTAAAAACTACCATGATGTTACGGATTCGTTTTATAATATAATTATAAATTAAATGTTCAAACATCGTTCAATAAGAAAATCGTTAATGTAATTCAAATCTAAACCAAATAAAATCCTTTTATATTGTCAATTCACATTATATTGTAAAATAAGCATATTTCGACTATTCTAAAAATAAAATATTATTTTATTATTATATTAATAAAATATTCAAAACTATTAAATTCGAGTTATTAAATTCCAAAACAACATTTAAAACTAATTTCAAATGTAAAATTAAATGGTTAAAAATCTAGGAAATTACATGGCGAGCAAGTCGGCTTTTAAGTTCTCCTACAGTAGAATATGATTGATAGTATAGTACTTAAAGTCATTCAACAGCTCCAAGATTTTGATAGGTGTAGGGCTAGATTTCCTGCTTTTTCTTGGAATTCCCTTCAAACCTGACCGAGTTGCGAGTCACTGAAAATCTGCAGAGTTCGAAGATTTATCTCCTTCACTATCTTCAACTGTGCAATAAAAGCCTCGTATTCCACTTCATTATTGGTGGTTGGGAATTCCAACCTCAAAGAATAGCATAATGATCGCCCTTTGGTGGTTTCCAAAACCACTCCTGCACGAGAACGTTACTCATTCATCGCTCCATGAACAAACAATTTCCGTTATGCGACCACTTCAGTTGCTTCTTTCTCATTGTCTTACCTAATAGTAAACTTAGTGATCGACTAAAAGTAGAGGCTAAAGAGTCGTCCGAGAAAGCCAATGAAGAATGAAGTTGGCAGATAGGACGATGTCGGGCACACACCTGTCCGTGGGACAACGGGGACAGAGCGGGATAATTCTACTAAACCTTTCCTGTTGATCACTCTTCGGGGGTATCGTACTGACTTAGTTTGATGTTCCATTTTAACAACCATCTCGAAGTTTCAGGGAGAAACAAAACTTGATTTAACGGTTGGTTAGTGAGTACTTTCAATGATGAGCTTGAAAGTAAGGTAAAAGATTTTAGCTACTATCAACATGCAGTATGAAAGCTTTTCCTACTTTGGATAATTTCTCTCTGCCCTAGTGAAACTTTTATTGATATAAAATATTGGCCTCTAGACTCATTCTTCTTCCCATACCAGTGCAACACTTAGATTATAAGGGGAGACCACCAAGTAAATGAATAAGTTTTCTTCGTCTACTGGTTTAGAAAGCATTAACGGAGCCGCCATGTGTTTGAGCAACTCTTCAAAGGCTATCTGATATCCGGAAATCCATTCAAGTTTTTCTTCCTTTTTTCAGAGTGTCAAATAAAGGAACACATTTATCCACGACCTTAGATATGAATCAGATCAACGCTATAATTTTCCCATTTAAGATTTGGAGCTCTTTTTGTTTCTTGGGGCATGGAAGTTCCTTAATGTTGTGATCAACATAGGGTCCGCCACGATGCCTTTGTGCATACCATGAACCCCAAGAATTTTTCAGAACTTACTCCAAGTAAACACTTAAAAAGATTAAGTTTCATTTCGAACTTTCTTAATATTTCAAACATCTTAGCCAGATTGTCCATGTGATTTATTGCTACTAAGGACTTAACTAACATACCATCTATGTACATCTCCATTGTTAATAATCTGCAATTTGAACATTGTATTGACGAGCCACTAATAGGTTGCCTCGGCGTTCTTTAGTCCAAATGGCATTATTCGATAATAATACAATTCCAAATTAGTGATAAAACTCGTATTTTCTTGATCTGGTTGTTTCCCAAATAAGCATCCATGAATGGAAACATTTCTTGTCCTCTCGTCCCTCCTATGAGTTGAACAATTTGAGGCAATGGGAAGCCATCCTTAGGCCAAGACTTACTGAGACCAGAGAAATCTATGTAGACACCACATTGTCCATTTTATTTCTTAACCAACAGAAGATTGGAGACTTAGTCTGGATGCATTAACTCTTTAATGAATCTATTTTCCATCAACTTTTCGACCTCTTCCTTTATGGAAGTTGACCTTTCCGAACCTTGAACTCATCTCTTTTGCTTGACCGGAGTGTAATGAGGATCTATGTTCAGTATGGCTCGCTACCTTCAACGAGACTCCTCACATGTCAACAAGGATGTAACAACCCATATTTTTCCAAGCCCGAATTTTGATAAAAAAACGAAACTCATACACATCCAAGCACGGATCATCTAAATCTAGTACCTATGAATAATGAGCATGAGCATAATGAAAGTACAATGAAACTAACTCACAGCGGAAACAAGAAAAAATAACAAGTATCAAGTAAGGCAACAACCTTAATAGTGAATCGCCACATCGATTCTAAGCATGAGAGAAAATGAACGAAAAACCAAACTTTAACAATTCTAAAGACCTATCTTCCCTAAGATAAGCCTGAGAGTTGTTATGAGGAAGGGGCCAGAAAAACAAGTCCTAGTGAATAGAAAATATATGATATCGTCCACAATATACAAATGCATTCTCATTTGGTTTCACCCAAATGATATGTCTAACAAGGTTAATGATTCTAACCTTACCTTGCAAGGGTTGCACACAATGATTAGCTACCATTCTTGTAAGTTTTTTCCCATGCATTTAAAAATATGAAATATTGACATATTAAAAATCACAAGGAATAAGCAATATTTTATTCGGAATGGATAGTACAAAATATGTACAAAATGCATGAATTTTCACATCTCTCCTATATATTTTGTTCATACACCTTATAGTATCAAATACCGTTCTTTTTTTATAAAAAAGAACAAATAGGGCTAGTTACAAAAATCAAGAAGAATCCTAAACAATCCAAGACCTAGATAGATATACAGATCAATAACGGTAATTTACACAAATCTAAGAATTACACCGAATGCTACAAATCTGGAATAAACAACTACACGCACCACTATAATAAATAGGAACTGATTTCTAGGTTTAACGTGTAAACAATAGCCACAAGATACAAGAAAAAATTATAGATAAGATAAGAATATTATAATTTAAAAGCTTACAAATCATTATCAGATTTAGGCATATGAACTCAAATTTACACCAATGAAAAAGATCTGATATTAAAAAAAAAATCCATGCACTCGAAAGCTATTTCAAAATTTCAGATATGAATTACAACATTTAGAATTTTATTCCCAAATCCCTATATGTCTATAATATATAAAATGAGGACATGAATACATATTAAAATTACAGATTTGGAAAAGAATTGGAAAAAGGGAAAGGCAATAGAGAATAAGATCTCTCTAATATGCAGAACCAACCTTTGTTCATAGATCTGGATTCATCTTCTCTAATTCTTTTTTGTTTGACTTGAAACTTATTTGTTTCAGAAAGTTTGGAAAAGATTGGATAATTGAGAAAGTTAGAGCTTCACAACTGTCTCCAAAAAACAAGGGCAAAGAATAGAGGGTCCAAGCCTTTATTTATAGACCCTCAAATGATCCATAACCATAGATTTAATTATATTATTGATTTGTCCGTTATTATAAAAAAATAACCAAAACCCTAGCCTCCACTGGAATAGATGATTGTCAGCTCACACGGGGTGGTCGACCGCTCTAATCGACCTACCTCCAGTGAACAGGGTACTAGTGGTATGGTTGATTACCATATATATATATATATATATATATATATATATATATGATAAATTACTTTCCATTTGTTATTTTTTTTCATCCTTAACTTTTTCATATGGACTCCATTTGCAAAGTTTCAATTATGAAAATTGATCAAAACTCTATCACGAACGCAATCGCGTAAGTTTTGTGACCAAATTCCATTGTTTGTTCAAAAAAATTTGGAACAAAATTAAATAACTAATCTAACTACACTAAATTTCATGATGTTATATTCTTCTCTCCTTAAAAAATGTTTGTTTTGAAATTTTATCATTGACTAAGATATGGTGCTGATGCATAACCATCATAAACTGCACAACCAATTTGTGCATAATCAATTTTGCAAATAAATGTTGGAATGTACAGTGTACATAATAAGTCATAACCATAAAAATATGTATGCATAATGATTCTAAATCAGATTCTTCTATATGTATGTATTTTACCTGGAAAAATTTATGAAAGCATGATGCAAACATCTTATAATGTACTGGCAAGTCTATATGTATACAGCTTTTTGGAAAATATTTTTCATCCAAAACCTTTATACGACTACAAATAAAGTATGAAGGAACCAATTTAGCATCCAAATCATAACATCTAACCCGAAACGCATCTAATTCACTTCTTATTAATTTCTTCTATGTCGAAAAATGGAATTTAAGCAGGGAATTTAACATTTTCACTGCTTTGAAAACTTCCAATTCCTGTTCTACGTTGGAATTTTACCTCGTTTCCGCAAAAATAATCTAAAAATTTCCAAATGTCAACTGTAGAGGAGACTGAAAACAAGCTGTAAAAGGTAATTGAGTTAAAATAATAACTCGTGGCATCGTCAACAAGGTGTAGAAACATAGTTTCCAAAGCTAAAACAAATTTTCTCTTATTAACGATAATGTTTTTAACACATCACCACTCCTAGTGCACTGCTAAAACTACAATTTTTTTATAATTTTTTTCTTTTTAATGACATTTGAAAAGTTTTAAAATTTTATTTGTGGAAATTCAAACGTTTCATGTATAATTTAGAGTAGATGGAAGTTGGTTATGCGAAAAATACCCAAACTGAAATCACAGAAATCTAAAAAATTAGACATTTACAGAAAAATACCAAAATAAATTTTAGCTTTCATGTGAAAAACAGTAATACTCGTGACAAAACAACACATAATCCGTCCTCCATTAAAATTTACTGCCTTAAAAATTTATTTTTGCAACACTAGAATAACGGTTGGTTAGATAAAGAACATGGATTCCATTTTTGATTCAAATCATAAATGAGCGTGAATGATATGTATAATATGTCCAAAAGATGAACATCTTGTAGTATCATCGTGCGATTTTACAAGGACAACTAAGATTAACAGTTACAAACAAATAAGCACAGCAAAGCGAAGAAACAAATAGTTAAAAGGGAAAAGAATAGAGACAACAACACCAAAGCTCCAATACATTGCCAAACAACAAGACGTCTTACTCTGCAACTGGAGCTCGATTTATTTCCACGACCTCTAGCGAGTCATATCATAGTAGCTAAATGTTCAGTCTTGTGTTGCAGACACTACTGGTGTTGCTGAAGGTTTCTACATCACCATCTCTCTCAAGATAGAATTAGAGATGACAAAAAAAACCTACTACAAAACTGATTTCCATTGAGATTCACCTAATATTACCTAAAGACAAAGTAGATATATGAATGTAACTACGTGAAATAATACACAAGAACAACATGCTTAATCAAAGATGATAAGGTACCAAATGATGGTTACTTCATCGATTAAAGATTAATTTCTGTATAAGAAGGAAAATCTTGTCATAACTTTCCATTTTAGGAATAATGCACTAAATGATCACACATCTACATGGGCATTTTGGACATAGTTACCCAAGTCAAAGACCGACATCTAAAAAAAAGATCTACTGCAAAATCTTAAAACCGATCAAACAAAGGATCATTGAAGTCCGCGTACAATGCGAATGCCTCTAAAATTTCTAAGATATTCTCCTTAGAAAGATTACCAGAAGACAGCCCAATCTTCACCTCTGAAACAACAATTACCTTCATCAAAATATATTTAGATAAGACAGCGTAAAGGTTGAAGCAACACCGGTAATAATCTCATTCAAAAATCTTGAAGCAAAGGACTGATGCAAATCCAGTTGCTACGACTAATTTTATTATCTCTAAAGCGATGAAACCTTATGCTCATTTCAATCCAACCAAATGTTCTCTTTAGGGATGAGATCTACAAGGCACGAGAAAGAATAATAGTGCAAGTAAATGTTACGAGCTAAGAAATGGTCGGAGAAAAGAAATTAGGTTTACATCTTGGAGTAACAATGGGGAAAGATCTAATGTGTGAACTAGCATACAAATGAAGGAGATAGGGTAGATATAAAGAAATAGGCGGAAGATAAAGATACAGTTCGGCTAGATAAGGAAGGAGAGACGAAGGAAAGAAGTTTGGGAAAGTGGATTTGGACGCACCTTTTATGGTTAAGTCCTAGGTTCAAGTTGTATCAAAACTCATCAACTAGCTGACCACTCTACGTATAATGCTAGACAGTCAACTATAAAATGGACTTTAGACCTAGGTGGAATCTAGACCCTATTAGTGTTGGATTAAAACATTAATTGTTCTGAATAATACCATAAGATCTTATGCGATCTGAAAAATATTTCTTCTCATCACGGTTGTATCAAAGACAACCGTCAATTTCCGAACCATACTTCCAAGATTCAAAGTAGTCTCAACAAAATGCCGCAACCCTAAAATCTCAAGAGTACCTAAAACTATTTTAGCTAGTATTTTGTATTAAATTTACATGATTATCCCCTTATCTTGTTGACGAGTCAGCCAAAGATTTAAGAAGTAAATACCTCAACCAAAACGAAAAAATTCTTAGTTTATTTGAGAGAAAATTTAGAAAATCCTTTTGGAATTCAACTTTGTTCAGACACTCAAGTTCTCTTACTATATATTTTTATTTTTATTATTTCTTTAGAAACCAAATATCAGTTTATATAAAATGATTATTCTAGAAAAATAGTTTAAAAGTCTTCAAAATCTCTTTACTTTTTCAAAATTAGTTTATAAGACCAAGAAACTCAGAGGAATTATTTCAAACAAAAAATATCTGGTTTGCCGTAATAAGGCATCGAGTGATTATACCTCATTAGCATGTCTTTAGACTAATACAATGTACTAACACAAATTTTCCTCTTCCTCAAAACCAAGAAAAGGTATTCGATTGAAACTCTCAAACCAAGCCCAAACATCATGACAATTTCAGTTGTAGCTAGCTTTTCGTCCAATCATAAAGCTCAAGTCCACGAAATTCACTATATGTCATCCTCATGCTCCTCACGAAAATCTCCAAGCGCACCATGAAGCAAATCGGGATTGGTAAGAATCTAAAACTCCAAAATATTCCCAATTCGTAATAGCTTGAATCCATTCTTACTAAATAGAATCTCAACTACATCATCATCAAAATTATTTAGAGCTAAGCGCAAAGATCCGAAAAGAAATGGAAAGATAGCTCGAACATGTTCTTTCAAATCCTTATTTATTAATTACTTTGATCGTCTAAATCTAATCTCTAATACTAAATGTAATAATCCGGGAATAGAAAATGTATAACACTAACCACAATATACAAATGCATTCTCTGTTGGTTTCACCCAAATTATATGTCTAACATGGTTAGTGATACTAACCTAATCTTGCAAAGATTACACACAATGATTAAATACAATACCCAAGATAGAACTTCCCAAAAATAGATTGTTACTATAAACTGAGATATATCCTTTATGTATATATGAAGCTTTTACACCACCTGACAAACCATTAACTCATAACTATGAGGTAGGTTTTCTGACCACTTAATACCTTACTAACAAAAGAGGTGGGTTTTATAGCCACTTATGACCTCTCTCACGATATAATATATAAGGTGGATCCCCTAAGATCACTTAATACCTAGGTGGTTTACAAACATACTAATATAAATTAGAGGACACTAGCTACTAAGTCCACTAACTCATAACTAAGACTTTCTCCACTCGTGTATCACGTGCTTGCATAAGGTAAGAGATTGTAAGTAGTCATTTATCACCTACGGGATAGGTACATGACTGGCCATCATTTAAAACCTTCCCTAACGGACCTCTTTGTTACAATCTATCTGACCTTATTGGACAATGCCCGAGCCACTTAATACTTCCCATAGGATAAGCATACCGTTAGTGCTTTTGTAACAGTAATTTAATACAATATTTCAAGGCAAACTCTAACCTAATCACTTACTACCTAGAGGAAGCGGACCCCCACGGAGATTACTGATTTTGTACCCTATTAGCCATTCAATATTTTTCATTTGGAAGTAGGCGAGCTATCTGATCACTTAGTACCTGATAAGGGAGGACCCTATGATTCTACCCTTATCTTGAAGGGAAAGAGTGGGTCCAATAACTTAATACTCCAATAGACGGATCTTACTATTTAAGACTTTAATTCTGAAGTAGGCTATGCTATTAAATTGTCCTTTTAATTTTTTTCTCTAGGGCATGGCCTAAAACAAACGTAAACATTCGAAGTAAACCTTTAGGAACATGTCACGCTGCACATAAATAATTATCATGAGTTTCTATGATCAATGATATCTCACATCAGCTGTACGTATATCCAACTGTTGGAAAGTACTAACTTTTATCGGATAACTCAACTGACCTCGCATCATCAACTTATTAAGTCCAGTTCTTTTATAAATCTAAGATATAATTTCAAGAATTAAACTAAATATAAGACAGAATTGTTATTCCTACACTACAACAAAACAACCATATTACAACTTTCCGTTTACAAGCCACACGAATTTATAGTTGTAACAGGTGCTTTGTAACAGCTATTTCATTCCAACAGTTGTATAAAATGTATTTTCAACAATTTTACAGTTGTAATATGTTTTTGTAACCAATGCTTATTTGTGTTGGTTGTAGATATTTATTTATATCTACTATTTCAGCGGTTGTAACAATTTTTACTTTTTATATAAATAAAACTATAGATTTTCCTCCTTTCGATTTCCCAATCGCTCATTCTATTCGATAAAATAAAGTTAGGCCGCAAAATTTTTAAATCTTAAACCCTAACTCCCTCCTCTGCCAATCACGAAACCCGACCGCAAAAGTAAATCGCCCTCTTCTTCCTCTTCGTTTCCATCCAGTAATCCCATCGCCATCCCTAAGAGAGCTTAGACTCGAACTTATCCGCGCACCGCTTTCCTCCATTTCACATCACTCTCTACCATTCCTCGCTACCCGCCGCTTATCACGTTTCTCGCCTTTTGTCGTTCCGTCTATGATTTCTCTCGCTGCTTGTAGATCCATGTCAATTTTACTGCTTTGTAGCTAACATTCTATTCTGTTTTATAGTCTATGCAAGAAGCAATCCTACGCATCATCTTTTTGTTCTAATAGATTTGTTTTCAATTTAATTTTGCACCTTCTCTAGATCTAATTTTCTCTCCTTTTTCCCCTTACTTTCCTTGTATTTGCAAAATTCATCCTCTCTTTCTACACAAAAATGCTTCTACTGTTTTATGTTACTTCAGTTCTACGCTGATCTATTTTCAATGCATCCTTGAAGCTTTGGCATTTTATTGATAAGCTGGGTAATTTTATCTTCTTTTCTTACTTGGTTATGTTATCACTAGAGTTGAAGTTAGTAGTATTCAACATAAAAACGTTTCTATGGATAATTGTTTTTATTTTTGGTGTTTACTTTATTATTTTATTTTTATGGTTGATCGATTTGAGTTTTAGTGCACTTCTATATGGTCGATTACAAATTGTTATATATATTCAGATATGTCGATTGAATGGTCTCTGGCAGTTTCTGGTTCCCTTAATTAGTAAATAGTTAACTTACCTTAAGTTTTTAATGCTAATAGTGAGAATTAGAGTATCATATCTTTTGGTCACATTATTATTTTTCTGAAGCAGATTATTATAGCAATATAGTAGCTAGAATATTGTTCATGTGGTCATCGGCTTTGGTAATCTTTTTTAATGTTATAACAACGATAATATCATAGTCCAATAGATCATATACATCATAAATGAACATTTTTATGCATTTTTCTTTAGAAATGTAACTTCTAGTTGTATGATGCATGCAAAAGCTTGAATATGTGCTACCATGTATCTTATTTTATTTTCATTTCTTATTGTTAAATCATGCTCGATGTTTAACATTCAACTTGGTTAGTCATAAGATAAAAAATAATTGTGGGTTAATAGGAGGAGCTTTTAAACGGTCTTAGAACATGGTGTACTTGCTCCATTTTATTTCGTGCTTCTATATAAATATTTGATATATGGATGAATCCTGAAAAGCAAAGATAGCTATAATATACTAGTCACAGGAATGTGTTGATTTTGAGGATATTTTATATCTTACTTCTAATTTTCTGACAATATGAACTTTTGTAGGTAAATATTAGATTAAATAATAGTTATGTACCTAGGCATAGAACATAGAATAAATAGTAGAATTTACCCATTCGACATCATCTTTGGTTCTAAAAACCAAATCTTTGATAGTTTCCTCAGAGCTACGAGTGACTTAAATATGGTTAGCACCTGCTGCAATAATAAATATGGTTAGCGCCTACTACATAACACACATCTTTCATTTGTCTACGTTAACGTCTGGTCTAAGCACAATACAAATAGCTGACATACACCTTTTCATACCGCATATATGAAAGTAATTTTCAAATATTCATCAGACTAGACGAATGTGTGTGTTTAAGTTCAGTCTAAAGGGAAATTAAACAGAGACTAAATGAGATTTATATTTGTACAAAATTTATTGTTCTAAATCATCTTGTCTTAAACGAAAATTTTCAAACACGACCGGACATGGATGGACATCGTTATTAGTATATTTTTGTGTTTATTATAAAATTTTCATTGGTATATTATTTTTATTATTATGCATCGATGCATATGAATTTTATGAGTGTTTATTAACTCCGCCTGTGTAGTTTTCTATGCAGCCTGTCCCAAGCCAGGGTAAAGGAGGAGGGTTGTGATAGGCTTGGCGAGCCAACATAAAAACGTAGCCTCTCTAATGGATATGGAACCTTATGATATATCGTTGGGGCGTAACCCTCTTAGCGACGCCTATATCGAGGCTCGGATATGGTGTTAAATATGCAAGGGCTGAGCCGCCATTCTCTTAGTGGCGCGCTACACCGACGCCCCGGTGTAGTGATAAGTGAGCAAGGGTCCTCGCATTTTTCTCGGCGGATGCGAGGGGCAAGGAAGCTAATCGATGATAGTAGGGTTCGGTTAGGTAGTTGGAATGTAGGGTCCTTAACAGGAAAATTAAGAGAGATAGTGGATACTATGATTAGGAGACGGGTTAACATCTTGTGCATTCAAGAGACCAAATGGGTGAGTCAAAAGGCGAAGGAGGTGGAGAACACTGGCTTCAAATTGTGGTACACGGGAGAAGTACGTAACAAGAACGGGGTAAGCATATTGATTGACAAGAACCATCAGAACAATGTGGTTGACGTCAGAAGACGAGGGGATAGGATCATCCTAGTTAAGCTAGTAGTTGGCGAGGCAGTTTTAAATGTCATTAGAGCATAAGCCCCAAAGGTAGGTTTAAGTGAAGAAGCCAAAAGTAAGTTCTGGGTAGACTTGGATACCATGGTTAGGAATGTGCATAGTAGCGAGAAACTTTTTATAGGAGGAGACTTCAATGGCCATGTTGGCTCATCTAGCGGGGGTTTTGAGCGAGTGCATGGTGGTTTTGGATTTGGCAATAGGAACCAAGAGGGTGAAGATATTTTGAATTTCGCTCTCTCTTTTGATCTCATGATTGCTAATACCTTCTTTCGAAAGAGGCAGTCACATCTGATCACCTTCAGTAGTTGCCAACAGGCTAGCTTGATTGACTTTGTCCTAACTATGAGAGATAGTAAACGAGATTGTGTTGATTGCAAGGTCATACCCGGAGAATGTGTCGTCTCACAACACCAGCTCTTGGTATGCGTGTTTCGTCTTTGGGTGGTGAAGGATAAGAGAGCGAAGATTAGCAGGATGAAATGGTGGAAACTCAAAGGAGATGCTTCACGGGTGTTTAAAGATAGAGTGATGTGAGAAGGGGCATGGAATTTGGAAGGAGAAGCAAATGTCATGTGGAATGCGATGGCAACTTGCATTTGGAGAGTTGCCACTGAGGTATTTGGGATAACAAGAGGAAGCAAGCGAGAACCTAAGGATTCATGGTGGTGGAATGACGAGGTGCAAAAGGATATCAAAGAGAAGAAGGAATGCTACAAATGCATGTACCATCATAGAAGCGAAGAGAACATGCACAGGTACAAAGTGGCAAAGAAGATTGCAAAGAGAGCAGTGAGTGAAGCAAGGGGACGAGTGTACGAAGATTTGAATCAAAGGCTACGTACAAAGGAGGGTGAAAAAGACGTTTACAGAATAGCTAGGCTACGCGAGAGGAGGACAAGGGACTTCAATCAGATTAAGTGCACTAAGGATGAGAATGATAGACTTTTGGTGAAGGACGATGAGATAAAGAATAGGTGGAGAGAATACTTTGATAAGCTTTTCAATGAAGAAAGTGATAGTTCTTCGATCGAGTTGGAAGACTTAGCCGACAACACCAATAGACATTTTATGCGGAGATTTCAAGAAGCTGAGGTAAAGGGGGCGTTGAAATGTATGAAATCAGGAAAGTCGGTAGGGCCTGATGACATTCCTATTGAGGTGTGGAGATGCTTTGGAGATGCACGGATAAGATGGCTAACTAAGTTGTTCAATAATATTTTCAAATCAAACAAAATGCCTGATGAGTGGAGGAGAATCATTTTAGTTCCAATCTTCAAGAATAAAGGAGATATTCAAAGTTGCACAAACTATAGAGGAATTAAGCTTATGAGTCATACAATGAAGCTTTGGGAGAGAGTTTGCGAGCAGCCTTTGAGGAGGTTGACAAGTGTCTCTAGGAATCAATTTGGTTTTATGCCTGGAAGGTCAACCACTGAGGCGATTTTCTTGGTTAGGCAACTTATAGAGAGATAAGGGAGCAGGAGAAAGATCTCCACATGGTTTTTATTGACCTGGAGAAAGCTTATGACAGAATGCCGAGGAGGGTTATGTGGTGGGCGCTAGAAAGGAAGAGAGTGTCATCAAAATATATTACCATTATTAAGGATATGTACGAGGGGGTTGTGACTATTGTTAGGGCATGCGATGGTAAGACCAGAGACTTTCCAATTAACATAGGGTTACATCAAGGTTCGACTTTGAGCCCCTATATTTTTGCATTAGTGATGGATGAAATCACAAAAGATATACAAAGGGAGATTCCCTGGTGTATGCTCTTTGCCGATGATGTTGTGCTGATTGATGAAAGTAGAATAGGGGTTAATTGACAACTGGAGTTGTGGAGGGAGACCTTGGAATCAAAGGGTTTCAGGCTTAGCAGAACTAAAATAGAGTACATGAAGTGTGAGTTTAGCAATGTCAGGTCAGATGACGGAGATGTTACCCTAGCCCGGAGAGATTAATAAGGATGTTAGTTTTAGAATTCCAGCAGGATGGGTGAAATGGCGACTAGCATCTGGCATTCTCTGTGATCGGAAGATTCCTCAGAAGCCTAAAGGAAAGTTCTATAGGATAGCAATCAGGCTTGCAATGTTATATGGTGCAGAATGTTGGCCTACTAAGAGGCAACACGTCCAGAAGATAAGCGTAGCAGAGATGCGGATGCTGCGTTGGAGCTGTGGGCATACCAGACGAGATCGGATTAGAAATGAGGATATTCGGGAAAAACTTGGAGTTACACCTATTGAAGAGAAGTTAGTCTAATACCGCTTGAGATGGTTTGGACATATCTGACGTAGACCATACGATGCACCTGTACGTGTTGCAATTCTAGGCCGCGCCGAAGGCCCAAAGAGATGTAGAGGTCGACCTAAAATGACATGGGAGGAGATAATAAAGAGAGATTTAAGTAACTGGAGTTTATCGGAAGAGCTGGTAGTTGATAAGAGTGAATGGAAATTGGCAAACCATGTACCAGAACCTTAACCTTTTTACTTTTTATTACTATTTTAGATTTTATTTCACTTTTATTGAACCTTTTTACTTATTATTATTATTTAAGAAAAACTTTTGTCGGACGTCTTTTTATTTGTTTGGTTATTTTAAACCCTTTATATATATATATTATCATCATTATTAATTTTATTTTATTTTAATTTTGGGTTCCATATCTAGCCAACCCCAACTTGTTTGGGATATATGGCTTTGTTGTTGTTGTTGTTATTAATCATCAAAATAAATGCATGCTGCCAATGTTTTTGAAGAATATATTGGATACATGAATTAAAAGAAATTCAAGCGAACACGGATTGAGAAAGAGAATTTTCTTTTTACAAAATTTGTTGTTCTATTTCGTATTCTAAATGAAAATCATACCGATTCAAAACAATGTATTTTGAACATGGAGTCAAATGGACATCCGACGTTCATACAAAATTAGTAGCCCTATTTTTGAACTACCATTAATTATAAGCATGTAACAAAAATATAAAATATACGATGTAATATTTTAATAAAAAAATCATTTCTTGACAATACCAAATCTAAGTATGGTATAGAAGCCATAAACTTAAGACTGTGATTTATAATATGAAGTAATTAGCTCCAATATAAAACCAAAATTTTGGAAGAACTGCAGCAATTTGAGATCTTACATGTTAACTCATTAGCATTAAGGATGAAGGATTTAGCACTAAAAAATATAACATAACATATTTGCATGCTCAGGTGAGAGTATGGTTGTTATGTTATTTGTACTTTGCGACTGACATAATGGGTACATTATTATCACATGAGTAATTTGGAGATAAATATTTTAACAAAATAATGTTATCAGTCTAAATAATTATATAAACAATCAAAATACAAATTTGTGAATTTGCAACAATATTCTAACTGAAAATAGCAAATTTAGATACAAATAAAATTTCTTATGCCTCGTATTACACCAAATTGAAACAATGTAATCGAAGTGATGATAGCCCAATTGTCGATGATTAAAATATTGGAGTTCAGGCGGTTATTATTGAACCCTATCATAGAATTCTTAGATCGATAAGACGAATATTTCACCCAAAGACAAAAGCACCCAGATGTCATGGAACAAGCCAAACTACGAGTGACTTAGTTATGGTTGGCACCTGCTGTGAGATTGGGTTTCATTATGCATAAAACGGTGCATGTTTTTACTTGTGATTATTTGATAAATATGCGTGCACTATATCAAAATTAATTAGTTAATCTAACATGCATTGCACCTATCATTGAGCAATGAGTTATACATTTTTACGTTTTCATGCCCATAGTCTCTGCATGCAATGTTACAAGTTCTAATATGAAATCAAAGTTTGGTTTTTAGTTAGTACCGCAATCTTGATCATCTCGAATCCAAGATTTCCTAACGTCTCTTGAGCAACCGCTGTGAGTTTGGGTTTCATTACGCATAAAAGGGTGCGTATTTTTCTTTGTGATTGCTTGATAAATATGTGTGCACTATATAAAAATTAATTAGTTAATCTAACATGTGTCGCACCTATCATGTGAGCGGTGAGTTATGCATTTTAATGGTGCCCATAATCTCTGCATGCAATGTTACTAGTTTTTTCTTTCATATGTCATGTACATTAAGATAATGAAATGTTAGCTCCATTGGTTATAAATTATATTAACGTGGATGAGTTACTTGTTGAAATCTCCAAATAATATGCATGAATGTGTTGTGTTGGGTCATGTACATTGAGATAATGAAATGTTAGCTCCATTAGTTATAAATTATATTAACGATAACGAGAATGAGTTACATGTTGAAATTTCTGAATAATATGCATGAATGCATTAAAAAACTGATGTCACATGCTATTATGAATTGGTTTGTTAAAGTGCCATTTGTATATTTATGGTTAGTTTTCGAAATAATTCATTTATATAACATGTTTAGTTAACTGAGCTACTTGAAACTCCTTGTTAGTGTAAACATAAATAAATTCTAATGTTCTTATTTGACTAAGCTTTGGATGGTGCTTTGCTCTAGTTTCAATCAAAATATTAGATATCCTAATAATAATAGAATAACTATCATGTATATCAAACAATATATATACTTCGAATAATGTATGAATAGAGCACAACTTAGGTTTAAATCATCTTCTATTGTATATGATCCATTAGTTAAATTTTCCTTTTTTTTAGGATGCATGGCACTATGATATATGCGGCTCCAAGTCTGGGAAGGGGTTCATATGAGTGCACTTCTTTTCATATTAAAAGAAACACTTATTAGTCAATAATATATTAGCAACCTGCATAGCATATGTTGTGGCTTTTTATATTTTCTTTAGTTTAATCACGTGGTGTCTCGGTTTTTAGCTAACCCTTCTGTATGTGAATACTCAGTAAGTTTGTGCATGATATTTCCTTTGTTGAAGGCATGCCATAGGGAATCTGAGTATTAGTTTATTATTTTTCAAGAGTCTTTTTGTAATCTTCTATGAGTGTCCATTCTCTAGTAGAGATAATAATGCACTTATGCATGATATTTACGAACTCAAAACTATGCTTATAGACCACCATTCGGGTGACCTTTGTTGGGGATTTTGTGGTTTAAGATTATCGGAGGAGGATGAATGCCGTACTTCAGATTTTAAGAATCTATATGATAGATTCTTTCAGACAATAGTTCAACCTACCATGTACAAATGGGTTATCGAACTATCAACTTCCTGGATTCAATAAAGCTTTGTAACAATGAAAACGAATTCAAAGGTTTGTACGACTTTGATCCGACTAAGAGCACTCTTATTTTGATTCTGATGATGCAATAAGAAGATAGAAATGAAGAAAAGAAGAAGAATGATTTTGCAACACTATACAAGTGTTGCAAATTTAGAAATTTGCAATACTTCAATGATGTTTCAGATTTACAGTGTACAGAATCTCGCGAGGAAGAAGAAGATGTGGTGAAAAGTAATTTGGAACGTCTTAAACTGCTGCTATTTATAGGCAGCGAAGCATCGCGACCATTTGCAACGGTCGCATCTATTTCAAATCGAAGCATTGCGTTGTTTCATTCGTAACACTTCTGAAGTGTCACACCCTTTTGCGTTTGCACCATTGCGAATTCGAATTTTGACGCCGTCACAAAAACTCGCCCAGATTTGAACATTTAACCTGCCCAGATTTGAACATTTGGGTTCGTAATGGGCTAAAAACTGGCCCAATATTGTTTAGAAGTTTGATCCAAAAATATTATCATTGGATCTGGACACGAGACCCGCAACCCGCACTCGTACCTGGCCCGGCTTGGTTCGGTCGGACGGACGACGGCGCGCGTGTGTGTGCTGGAGATGCATGGTCTCCCTCCTTACAACAAAGTAAGAATTTGGGTGCCCCAAGACGCCAACACCTTCATGAGAAGGCTATTGATATACTTTGCTTCCTCATTTTATTTTCATGATGAGGGACATAATAATTTTTCCATTCCTTCTTTATTTCTACACTTCAAAACAAAACCCAAATACATTTGAAAATTTACAGC
Source organism: Allium sativum (assembly GCA_030737875.1). NCBI lineage: Eukaryota > Viridiplantae > Streptophyta > Magnoliopsida > Asparagales > Amaryllidaceae > Allium > Allium sativum. The sequence goes on from CM060922.1 coordinate 303,762,795, forward strand.
AATCTCCCCCCAATTTTCAAAATAAAGATATAAATAAAGTGGACGGCTGAATCACAAGTGTGACTTCCTACATACCCTAGTGGGATCAAGCCTATGTAGTTCTAAGGTCAAGTTTTGCATCATCATGGAAACAACACATAAATAAAAGGTATCTTTTGGATTTGAACCTTTACTTAGTGTCACCGTTCAAAGCCTTATCGAGATACTATGGTGAACGAATTTTGAACCAAGTATCCCTTAATGATAAAACCAGAACAATCACACAAGTTGATTTTCTTGGTTAGAGTGTTCTGTATTGCTCAACATGTTAATGGCCATGTGCTTTTAATCCTAGTTCTTAAGTCTATTTTAGAAAGCGGTCTTACTTTCCTAGGAAACGACCTGATTTCCATACTCATATAGGTAAGTCTCTTAAGGTGTTTCTACGATACTCCTTTTAAGGTTTCTGGACTTATTAAGGATATTTATCCATTATTCGTTCATGTAGAATCCAACACTAAATATTATGGGATTATTGATTTAGTGTTCCATAATCATACTCTTAACTTGTTGGTACCCATTGAACGTTGTCTGTTCTTTTTGTTACTACCAAAATTAACGGTGAAGCAGGATGATGGTGAAGATCGAACGACCGCAAGCACATGAGGATCCTTCAGAAAACAGAGTCAAATACTAAGAGGAGTCAAGAGCATGAAGGAATGGTCCGAAAGCTACATCAACCAACACCATCCTGAGAGGAAAATTTTCAAAAGCTACAAAATACCAAAAGAATCTAACTGGCAGGTGTAACGACCCGCATTCTACGCATCAAAGGATCGTAGAATATTTATTTCTTTCTCGTACAAAGTCGTATGGTCATGCAACTTTGCGAGATGACTATTGGGGTCATTTCCCATGTTCATGATTTTTACCGATTTTTTATGTCCATTTTACCCCTAATTGGTCTTGTTTTGGCCATGACTTTTGATTGGAAAGGAATTTTGACCTGAGACCACTTCCATTAGGTCTGTATGATGGTTTACCTTTTCGTAGAGTGGTCATATGTGAAAAACAGACTTAACGTTTGGGAGATATGGCTGAATTAAGGTTTAGAAGATGAAAAACAACTTAACCGGGCTTAATTGGATAGTTAACAGCCAGGCCCATTGGGGGATTTCGGGATTAGGGGTATATAGGGGCTGATTAGGGTTAGAAAACATTTCTTTAGACACTTTTTCAGCCGCCACTTTCATTCTTGGAACCCTAGTAATGGCCTCCAACATCTAAAATACCTATAAACCACTTTCTAATTGAGGATTAAGCTTAGTAACATAAAATCAAAGGGAAGTAGCACCAAATCAAGGTCGAAACTGCTGTATAGCCTTGGGAACAACGCCAAACAGAGGACAATTTCAGATTTAGTATTTTGTTTGTGGCTAAGGTGAGTGATTTGCATAGTTCCTCACTAATTAGGGTTAATTAGTGTTAATTAGCAAATTTAAACATGATTAAATTCTGAAAAATATTTATAAATTTTGAAATATTGTTTTAGGCCTCTGTTAGAAAATTTGGTTAGTTTGGTTAAGTTTTGCTAATCATATCATTAGTTATGCTTAAACATGATTAAGGGAAAATATGCGATTTTGGATATGTTTGATTCGTTTTAACCTATCAAATTATTGTTTTGGTGTTTGTGGTTGATTATACATGTTGCTATGACTGTATGGTATGATTTGTGGTTGATTAGAAGAGTTAGAATGGACGAAAACGCCGTCGTATGGCATAAAACAGACGCTGGAAAAGTTGCAGGAAGTAGTGCAGGGTTTCGGATCGGATCGGGTTAGGGGGCTCGGGTCGGATCGGGGAACTGAGCAGAGAACCGAACCGGATCGGAACCTAGTACAAGAATGAGGGCTTGGAAAAAAGGAAGGCCTCTTGTATAAGGGTTGGAGTTGGCATTGAACTAAAGTTGGACATGGGATCGGATCGGATTAAATGGAGGAAAGAAAGGCAGAACCGAACTAAGGCAGAAGCACTGAACCGAATCAAGATAGTGAGATAGTCAAACCCAAGTGACATGGAAGCACCGAACCGAACCAAAGGTGGAGCTCCGAACCGAACCAGATGGCCAGGAAGTGGAGCAAGCCGAACGGAACCAGGGAAGGATAACCGAACCGGATTGGCGCTGCGATTACGCGATGACTCTTCTAAAGACAAACTCCAATTCGACCAAAACCCGAGATGCAAAGGAAGTCCAAATAGGAAGTTTGCACTAAGGATCCAGTTGGGAACTAAAGAGTTGACTCCATGATTGGACTTTGCTGCGGGACGTGTGCTAAGGGGTTGTCAACGTCTACAGCTTTGATTCACCACCAAGACGGATGTTAGGCTACGTATCAGTACAGTGGGGTAGTTACTACTCCACGGGGCAGAGTGATCGTAGCAAGGCTATGAGCCAGTGCAGTGGGGTTGTCATGACCCCATGGGGCAGAGTAGACATAGCAAAGGATTAGTGGCTATGGATCAGTGCAGTGGTGTCGTTATGACTCCATGGGGCAGAGTGATCATAACAAGGCATTGGGTGATCAAAGTGGTGGATATCGTATGCTTTACGCACTGAGTGAAAGATGTGAGGATGGTTGCTATGATTGATTGTTTTCCATCACTTTGTCATGCACACCCCTACCCCCGTATTCTTTACATCATATGTTAGTGACACCTTAGAGTATTGTACAGTATATAGTGCTAACTTATTGGTTGCAAGTCCAGATTCAGGTATGGTTTAGTATACCTGTTATTATTCCGTTTTGCTGCTTATCGCTCATACCAGACTTTTGTCTGACCTAGAGTTTTATGTCTCTTCTTATTACTCTGGTTGCTCTTAAACGGGCAGACTAGAGACATGTTAGCTGGTTATGCACGAGTAGCTGATCCGGAGACGAGCAGCTGATCTGGAGACGAGCAGGAGGCTCCTACGTATTATTTACATATATTCTCCATGTGTCGCTACTGGTCACTACTTTGGGGCATTAGTAGTGTACCTTCCTTATTTGCTTTAGAGACAATTTTCAAAAGTTGTAATAATACTGATGTGAAACACAAGCTGTATTTGGATTTTCCGCTGCTATGATGTTTAGTTTTCAGCTTATGCACTGTCTCATCTGTTTTGTGTCAAGTATGTTATTATTATATTTTATTCCATGCGCTGTGAGACATTCTACAGGTTCCTTGTTAGTTCAAATACCCTTCCTTTCCCTTCTTTTGGCGACCGTCCCATACTGGCTGAACATCGGCACAACGCACTTTCATTGGAATTGTCGGCTGGTGCGGGGCGGGCCGTCACACAGGGCCTATCCGACAGGGTCAATCCGGTATGGTCCTTCTGATAGCGTCAATCCAGCAGGGGGTTCTACTACGAAAGGTCATTGAAGTCGGAAACCAAGAAAGGTGAAGACAAAAGCTTAGCCAATTGAAACCCGTAAAGTCAGAAGAGCCTTCGGTATTAACCTGCTTAATACTGATGCATCAGGAGGTTAGGACACCAACAGTATCAAGCTAGAGGTGCATAAAGATTGTCTGAAACCAGTTTCTGAAACACCTATGGCATAAATGCCCAAAGGTCGTACTGATAGACAGTAGACGAAGCACGTAGGGTATTCTTTTGGAAGATCAGGCTATACACGGAAATCCTACCGAAAAGCAAACTGAAACGCGGAAGGGATACAATCTATCCACGCAAGTCTACTTAGCACAAATACCGACTGTGATTCCAAATCGGCAGCTATCCACATACATAATGAGGGAAATCTCCTCTAAGTACTCACGGTGAAACCGGAAGCCTACATCCGAAAGGCTATGACCGAGAGCATACAACCGGAAACTCAATTGCCTTCCAAAAAGCTACTACAACAGCAAACTCATATCAATCTCAAAAAGGCCTATGACTAGCCAAAACCTTCACTATAGAAGCTAAACATCTGAGACCAAGGAGAAAAGCAGCCGACAAAGGCTCCTGCAAGCCCAATTGTCCGACAGTAGAAGGGGCTTCAAATCCTCTATAAATAAGACCCCAGGGGTCACATTTTTAGGAGGATCCTGATTCTTATGCTTTTCTCTCTAGAATAAACCCTAACACTGGGGTCAATTTGAGGATTTCATGTATTCTGTTCATGTACTCTAAATTGGAGATTAATAAAGAGCGAATCTACACTTATAGCGTTTTCCTGTGAGTTTATCATGTTATTTTTTTAGTTTTCATTGTTACGATTTATCGTTTGCTTCCTATATATTCATGGATCCATGTCAAAACCTTTCCGCAGATCGGGTGAAACACCCCTTGCTATATGTTTAAACCCTTCCTGCAAGCTTAGACCCTCCTGACGAACTTAGATCTTTTAGAGAGCTTGGCACATAATTCCTTTCCACCATTCATTAAGTCCTTCATCAAGAGTTGTGTTTAGTGACCCATCTCTTCAAAGCCTTGATACCTAGGGACGACGATCTAACCTAAACCCGTGAAGGCCAAACACTACTCTTCCCTTAGATCCACTCCCATTGACTTATCTCTGGTATTGACGTAAAATATTGTTAACATTTTGGCGCTAGAAGGAGGGATTGAACCTCCGACCTTGTCTTTAACAGCCACATATCTACATGTGTTGTTCCGTCCCGAAATTGGACTAAAGATTTAGAGAAGCAAAGTTATGGGTAAGAGGTCCCGACAAGAGCTTTCTAGATCTAGAATGGATAAACCAGAAATTACTGACCCAAGAGTGATAGAAGAACAAAGGCTGAGAGTGGAAGCCTTATGGATAATAAAGCGAAAAAGGGAAAAGGTACAATATGCTTTCGACACTGGGGATAATAGCCTTTCCCACATAGGACAAATCTTAGCAACCCCTCCAAGTGGTTCTACATCGGAGGATACTAACCTTTTCTCTCATCTAAGAAGAACTTTGCACAAGCAAGTTAGAGGAATAGTATTTAAACAAGAAATAATGAACGATATTGACCGCTTCACCAACAAATGGTCTGGAAGGGTGACATCCCAATCTCAGTACATTGTGAGAAGGAGGAATAAAGATATAGGTACAATAGCAAGGTTGGTTCGTAAAAGGGTTAGGCCCCAGCGGCAGGAAGTGGGACTTACGCCAGGATTACCTAAAGGGTACTACCTCACCACTTCGATGGAAAACATTTACTTCCTAACCAAACACGAACTCAACTATTGGCCACTCACAAAGAAAAAACCCAAATGCAAAAGGAAAACAGGAGGATCCTATTGCCATTACCACATGATGAATGGACATGAAACTAATCATTGCATAATCCTTGAGGAAACAGTCATCAAATTCATCAACCAAGGCCAATTACGGGAATTATGAAAAGATCAGATTAAGATCAGTACAAATCCTTAGGAAAAGGATTATCAAACATACTCTAAGGGTACGGAAAACCCTCCTTTCGAAACTTGAAAAAACCCAAAAGGGGTCAAACTATAAATGGATTAAAATCCCTTGTCATTACCAAATTGGTCAGGACAAGGCATCCCCCGAAAGGGGGTTGGTGTGTTAGTATTTCTCCTTGCCCAAATCATAGGGGGCTAGGTTAAAGCATCAAAAGCGTTAGCCTCCGTTTCACACTAGAAATGGTCATGGTGGTGCATCTAACCTTAGCACGCTTGCCTCTGCTCGCAGAAAAGTACGCCTTCCTTTGCTAGAACTAAGCACGTCCTCCTCAGCTCGTAGAAGAGCACGTCCTACCTTTTCTTATGTTCCGTGTTACCCACAGAAGCGAACGCCAACCCCTATCATCACCTACGATGCTCAGGATAGGGCACCCCTCAGAAGGAGCGGTGTGTAAGCCTTTGTTAGTACCTACAATGGTCAGTATAGAGCAACAAAAGAGTAAAACTTAGTTCTGTGCTTACGATGGCCCCGTCTAAGTTTCTAATACCTTATCATAACCTGCCTCCTGGAGGGAGGTTGGGTAAGTCCTTCGGTCCTGCTTGTGGATAAGCTAGCCAAGCGCACCGGACGCACAGGCCCAGAGAGTGGCCAACAAAGCATGTGCATCCTCTGCTTTGACATCAAAAGCCCAAGGAGTGGCTTAGGAAGCACGTACAACCTCTGCTTCACAAATCAAATCCAAGAGGGATGCCAAAACATTAATACCGGAAGGGGTTTCCGGACTTCTATCAATATTAATACCCGAATCTGGGTTGATTCGGCTCTTCGCAAATACCAGAAGGTGTTCTCGGTCTTCTATCTATATTAATACCCAAATCTGGGTTGGTTCGACTCTTCACAAGTAACTGAAGGGATTCTCAGTCTTCAATCTTTAATTACCCGAGTAAGGATTATTTCGGGACTTCTATTTAATGCTAAAAGGGGTTACCCAGATAAGGGTTATTTCGGGATTTTTGTTTAATGCCGGAAGAGGGATTCCCGGTCTTTAATATTTAATTACCCGAATAAGGGTTATTCTGGGACTTCCATTAATGCCGAAAGGGAATCTCTGGTATATAATCTTTAATACCCGAATCTGCGTTGCTTCAGTTCTTCACAAATATTGGAAGGAACAACCCGGCCTCGCCTCAACGCCAAGCCTAGGCGCAAATAACAACCGGATGTAGGGTTTCGATCTCGTCATAAGGCATCCAAATCTGGATTGGTCCGAATTT